>CM065809.1:36065643-38627309 GCA_033398695.1 Orobanche coerulescens | reverse complement strand
GCAGCGGAAAAGAAAATACAACTAGACCAATACGACATCAACGGATCCTCGTGTGATTAGTATCGTTCATCTTTCATCATCCTTCGTGCCGACCCTGTGTTATGCTCCAAAACACGAATGCAAAATAGACATCCACCCCGAATACTCGGGGTTAGCAAACTCCTTTGTTTTGCTAGTGCAAATACAAAGTGCAAATACGAGCCATACAATTCACATTCCACGAATAACAATAACCAGAATCCTCAAAGATCCAAACGAAGCGAAAAGTACTTCTCGAGGCAAGGGTTTGAGAAAACCTTTAAAAATCGAAATACCATAAATCAATGGAAATAATCTATAAGACGGTTTAGAATGCCATCGAGAGTTTTAATAGAAAACCATTTAGGATTATCAAATCCTACTTTTCAAAAATCCACAAGAAAAAAGGGGTCACCGTCCCGAATCTTTACTTTCCGAAAAATGACATTTACCAACCCGTTGGGATTTTAGCCCCAAATCCATAAAATGACTCTTACAAAACCATTGGGATTTTAGCCCCAAATCTCATCAACTCACAGTACACGAGAACGACAACAAGGTTCGTCTTCCAACATCAAAATCCACAAATAAAGGATTTAAAACAAACAACAAAATACTCTAGTGCCATCCTAGCCAAGTAGGCCAAACGAACAACTTACCTCTTACACACTTAGTCAATGCATGCAATCATGAAAAACCGTTCAAAAGCACTCATTTCCGGAAATGCCAATATCAAATCACATTTGTAAAATTCACCACAATTAACCGTCGATCCACACCTCCGTGGACCCCTACCGAGACCCCGTCGGATCTAACCCGTAGTGGTTAAAAGCAAAGCTCGTCGATCCACACCTCCGTGGACCCCTACCGAGACCCGTCGGATCTAACCCATAGTGAGCATACACACACACACGTTACTCATGCAATACTAATATGCTAAGAATGTAAGTTCATTAAGAATACTCACTAGAGATGGCCATTAACTCGACACCATTATCAAACTCTTCAAAATACCATAACAAGATTAAATACGGAATACGATTCCATAACTTAAACAATAGGAGTATCATCATAAAATCCTTCAACGTTCAAAATAATCAAATCATAATAAATTCCCAAAACACACCGTTCACAAAACACACACGCATTTGAAAGAAAGCCTTTAACGAGGCCAAACCGAAATCTTTGAAACTTCGTTTCAAACAACCAAACAAACACACTAATACGATCACCGATCATCATATCCACAAAATAAGAAAAGTATGGGCAAGGTACTTGCCTCGATATCACGAGAAATGGAAAAGTGAACGGATACGGCCGGGTAGCCCTCAAATTCCCGAACACTATCTAGAACGTGATAGCACCGAAATTACTACGGGAAAACACCATATGAATCATCAACACCAACGGAATTCAACATCGGAATCATCGAGCACCTATAATCCTCCGTAGGGAATAATAAAACATGATTACGACGAGAATCAAGGCAAAAACAACGGAAATCCCAACAAACTATCAAAGGGAACTCATTCGAACATTTAATCGAACATTAAATGTTCAAGACCCTTCAAGAACAAAGAAATCACCTCTCGGGTCGAGCAGACCAAAGATACGAGTATCAATCCGTAGAACAAGTTCAAAACAACGTTTATACAACAACTAATTGATCAAAAGCAGTTGGAATCGAAATCAAAAGGAAAATCCCCAAATCTACAAAAACAAGGGTTCAAGCCACAATACCTTGATTTGGATGAAGGATTCAAGTAGAGGTCGAAAATCTTCAACAAGACTTGAGGAGGATAATCTCTACAAGTTTTGGAGCACTCAAATCGCCCAAAATCGCCATCAAATCGCCTAAGATGAAGGAGGAAGAAGAGAGGAGAAAAATGAAGTTTTTCTCCTCGCAAATCTGCTAAAAACGCAGAAAAAGCCCGTGTGCCGCGGCACACGATGAGTGTGCCGCGGCCCAGGGCAAAGAAAAACGCCCAGGAATTAGCTTTGTTCCTCGGCACAGCCTGAGTGTGCCGCGGCACACGGTACAGCCCCCTTCAACACCAAAAAGGCATACCGTGCAGTCTTCGCTATTTCGACCATAACTCCTTCGTCTGGACTCCGATTGACTCACCGTTTGAACCATTGGAAAGCTAACTTGATTCTATATAATGTTGCAAAGATTCAGAATTTTTGGAGTTTCCAAGAATTAATGGTGACTTTACAAAGTCGAACTCCCACGTGAAAAAGTCGATTAAGGACACGGAACTCAACAAAACGACACCGAAACGAACTCGGATGACAAAAAGTGCAGAATTAATCATTCTCGGAATGACGAAACGGTCATGATAGAGTTGTTAAAACGAACTTCCTCCGGAAAACGAAAATTACCGAAATTCGAAATTGCGGATATTACACATACGTGTTTTCAACTCGCCGTCTATACGTTTGGTTACACTTTTCGCGTAGCTAGTTGTCCAGTAACATAGAGTAGTGTTGGCACTTTAATTGAGTTTAGAGTCGGACAGTTTTTCCCAAGAAAAAGTCGAGATATTATTTGTTCTATGATGGGAAGTCTAGTAACCGGGGGTATTCACGTAACCCGTTGTTTACTCTCGCGTAAAACGACAACCCTGAATAGACTAATGGTTTAGAGATATCGCATGTGCCGATGATGGGGAGCCTAGTAACCGGGGGTATTCGCGTGACCCGTTGTTTACTCTCGCGTAAAACAGCGACCTTGAATCGGACATGCGGGAATAGCTATTCGAGTTGTTTCTCCGCTGTGGAGGGGAACTTAGTAACTAGAAGCATACATGTGCCCCATGAGTGTCTTTTGCGTCAAACGGTTCCCCAATACATGAGAATAGAATTCCACCCTAGGATTATCCCGATGAAACATCCCGAGATCCGAACCTAGTGGTTAACTCGAATCATTTTATTGATCATATATAAGGGAATACTGTCCGAGGGATATTTTTGATGATGAAACTCTTGAAATTTTTGCCACTAGACTGTGGGACTGGGCGAATTGGCTTGTTTAATCTAACCCTTCATATTGACGGTCGGTTAAATTCAAGCTTGTTAATCTTTGAACTTGATTTTCTTCATGAACGATTGGTTAGGACTGAAAATGATTACTTTTTGGAATCGGTGTCGTGAATGTGACTCACTAATACGATACTCGTATTATTCTTTGAGATTTTCGGGTAATATTGATTAAGTTGAGCACTATGGATTTGCACGATCATTCACGATACTTTTTATTTGAAAATTGATTCTTTTTGCTTGAGGACAAGCAAATGCTCAAGTTGGGGGTATTTGTTAGGCGTATTTTTATGCGCTTATTTATCATTAGTTTATATCCATTTTGAGCCTAAATCTGCATAAATGAGCTTTTAATGCACTATTCTTATATGTCTTGCAGAAATTGAAGTCCTAAGCCTAAACGATGAAAAAGCAGGCGAAACGGCGATTTCTGGTCATGAACCGTGGCACAAGGAAAGCGAGCCGCGGCACACGCACGGCACATAGAAGCCCCGAGTGGGTATCAGACGGGGCCGCGGCACAAGGATGCCGAGCCGCGGCCCATGAGGAAAACATGCGCCCGTGCATCCGGCCCTGAAGGATAGGGGCCGCGGCACAGATTAAGTGAGCCGCGGCCCACGGGGCGGTTTTGCTGAGTCTTCCGCGTCTCTGGGCCGTTTTTTGGAGCCTGTTCTCAACCTAATTTCCGGACGCATTTTGGAGGCTAAGGACAGCTATAAATAAGCATGGAAGGTCAGAAAAAGGAAGAGGGAGGATCATCGAAAGATCGGAGGAGAGATCGAAGAACACAAGAATAGGAGATTGGTGGGCGACGACAAGACCACGGATCCCTTACGGTCTTCCTTAATTTTTCCGCATCTTATTTTCTAGATCTGGTTGAGTAGGATTGTGATTGTAGCCGATTACATGACGGTTTGATTTATTTATTTTTATTTCAATTCACTCGTTATTCGTATTGAATTGGATTCTTCTTACTGTTCTCAATGCTTTTAATTGTATAGTTGAATTGATTTGAATGTCTTTATGGATTCGGGAGATGAAATTTAGGCATAGTTCTTGTGAAAAATATCATTATTTTCGTGAGTTAGGGATATACTCATGGGAATTGTGAAACATTTATTGTGGGAATTCATGAACTGTTTTATCTATTAATTATCTAATTCGAATAGGGATATATCGAGGTAAAAATTCTTAGTATTTTCTATCGACCTTGAGAAAGGCTTTAGAATAATTTAGGAATTCCTGGCTTAGAATCAATTGAATAAAAGTGAATTGAATTAAATAAAAATCATTCCTAATTGTTTGAGGTGAAAATCATAATCCTACACCCTTATTATTATTATTATTTTATTTATTACTATTATTATTTTCTATTTATTTTTCTGCAATTAGTTTAGAAATAAATTCTATATAATTGTTCTTCAAATAAAATTATGAGTTGACTATATTTTGGTACTTAGTGAAATCAGTCCTCGAGGAACAATAACTTACTTATCACTTTATTACTCAGTGCACTTGCGGCATAGTGTGAAGGATTTCCTCACAACAAGTTTTTGGCGCCGTTCTTGGGTGATTTTCGCTAATATCATTACCAAGCGACTCTAATTTGAATTTGAAGTTTTGTTTCTTTAGTTTCTATATTTTTTCATTATGTTTTCCTTTGATTATCGTGACCCTTGGCATTTCATAAATTTCGATGATCTTAATAATTTGCCTAATAGGGTCAGTCAGCCCCCTCTCCCGAAACAAAAGACCATGTTTGAACATTGTGTAGATGCTCTCAAAAATACTGATAGTACCCCTCTTGAGCGAGAATGTGCAAGTCGTGGTCTTGAGATTCACTATAGTTATTTTCCAGCTCATCGATTAAGTAGTGAAGCTGAGGGGGAGGTTGAGAAGAAAGACATGCTGAGTTTTAGGGTCGATCCCCTAGCACCTGATAATTACATAAAGTGTGATGAGCTTGTAGAAGAAGTTACCATTGATGATGTTTCCAAAGAAATTTCATTAATTTGTCATCAAACTTCGAATAATAAGGTGAACACTATTGTGCCTAAAATTTTATTAACGGTGCCACGCATAATTTTTTCTAAATCCATATTGAGAGAGATTGACCCCATTACTTTTGATTTTGTTGAGGCTGATTCTTTGAGTTCTAATGAGGTTGTTCATGATATGTCTTTATTACTTACCCATTCGAACTCTGCTTATTTTTTCATACCTTATAATTATATTCTTCCATTGTTTTTTGGTTGTCCGCATAATTATTCTTACTCATTATTTTTGGCAACCAGGCATGAACCAAAGCCTCCCTTGTGGAATAAGAGGCTTATAGATTGCAAGAAGGGGGTATTTGGCAATCTCCCTAGAAAGAAGCCAAGTTAATTTTTTTTTATTTGCCACGTCTTGCTCAAGACGTAAAATAGAGCGCTTGATGGGAGGCAACGCATCATTTTTACTTGCTTTCTAGTTAGTTATTTTTATTCGATTTTTCGTTAATAAGTTTTTTCTTTGTTTTGTTATTTCGTTTGGATTCGTGTACTCTTGTTGGCCCTTATTTCTCTAATATTTTTATATAACCTCAATGAGTTATTATCATTCATATTCTAGTCTTTCTTGACCTAATGTCTACAGTTATTTCATGACTAGAGACTAAGTTTGGGGGTCCCTCGTGATGTTGGGCATTACTTTAAGTATGGATTGACAGACGATTCCACTCAGACATGTGCAGGCGTTCAAGAAGACATTTGGAATAAGATTCACTTTTCCTTATCTCTTTTATTTTTCACATAAGTTTAATTGTTGATGATTTTATGTGTAGTGGAATAAATTGAAGCATGCGATATTTCCTTAATTTTTCTTGGTTATAAATGGCGATTTCATCATTGCTTTATTTTTCTTGCATGCTGTTGATGGTTTTTGCCCAAATTTAAAAATGAATTTTTTCGTGAATTTTTCGTGCTTCCGTGTGTAAAACTGATGTTACGATACTCAATTCTTTTGAAGAAACAGTTGACTTTTGGTCGAGTTGCGATCAATGATATCTGCTTCTGTTGAGTATTCATTTAGGTCTGAATTTTTTTCGTTTTTGTAGAAATCTTAGCAGATAAGAAAGGAGACATACGTGTTTTCAACTCGCCGTCTATATGTTTGGTTACACTTTTCGCGTAGCTAGTTGTCCAGTAACATGAGTAGTGTTGGCACTTTAATTGAGTTTAGAGTCGGACAGTTTTTCCCAAGAAAAGGTCGAGATATTATTTGTTCTATGATGGGAAGTCTAGTAACCGGGGGTATTCACGTAACCCGTTGTTTACTCTCGCGTAAAATGACAACCCTGAATAGACTAATGGTTTAGAGATATCGCATGTGCCGATGATGGGGAGCCTAGTAACCGGGGGTATTCGCGTGACCCGTTGTTTACTCTCGCGTAAAACAGCGACCTTGAATCGGACATGCGGGAATAGCTATTCGAGTTGTTTCTCCGCTGTGGAGGGGAACTTAGTAACTAGAAGCATACATGTGCCCCATGAGTGTCTTTTGCGTCAAACGGTTCCCCAATACATGAGAATAGAATTCCACCCTAGGATTATCCCGATGAAACATCCCGAGATCCGAACCTAGTGGTTAACTCGAATCATTTTATTGATCATATATAAGGGAATACTGTCCGAGGGATATTTTTGATGATGAAACTCTTGAAATTTTTGCCACTAGACTGTGGGACTGGGCGAATTGGCTTGTTTAATCTAACCCTTCATATTGACGGTCGGTTAAATTCAAGCTTGTTAATCTTTGAACTTGATTTTCTTCATGAACGATTGGTTTGGACTGAAAATGATTACTTTTTGGAATCAGTGTCCGTGAATGTGACTCACTAATACGATACTCGTATTATTCTTTGAGATTTTCAGGGTAGTATTGATTAAGTTGAGCACTATGGATTTGCACGATCATTCACGATACTTTTTATTTGAAAATTGATTCTTTTTGCTTGAGGACAAGCAAATGCTCAAGTTTGGGGGTATTTGTTAGGCGTATTTTTATGCGCTTATTTATCATTAGTTTATATCCATTTTGAGCCTAAATCTGCATAAATGAGCTTTTAATGCACTATTCTTATATGTCTTGCAGGAAATTGAAGTCCGGAAGCCTAAACGATGAAAAACGGGCGAAAACGGCGATTTCTGGTCATGAACCGTGGCACAAGGAAAGCGAGCCGCGGCACACGCACGGCACATAGAAGCCCCGAGTGGACTGTACCGGGGGCCGCGGCACAAGGATGCTGAGCCGCGGCCCATGAGGAAAACATGCGCCCAGGCATCCGGCCCTGAAGGATAGGGGCCGCGGCACAGATTAAGTGAGCCGCGGCCCACGGGGCGGTTTTGCTGAGTCTTCCGCGTCTCTGGGCCGTTTTTTGGAGCCTGTTCTCAACCTAATTTCCGGACGCATTTTGGAGGCTAAGGACAGCTATAAATAAGCATGGAAGGTCAGAAAAAGGAAGAGGGAGGATCATCGAAAGATCGGAGGAGAGATCGAAGAACACAAGAATAGGAGATTGGTGGGCGACGACAAGACCACGGATCCCTTACGGTCTTCCTTAATTTTTCCGCATCTTATTTTCTAGATCTGGTTGAGTAGGATTGTGATTGTAGCCGATTACATGACGGTTTGATTTATTTATTTTTATTTCAATTCACTCGTTATTCGTATTGAATTGGATTCTTCTTACTGTTCTCAATGCTTTTAATTGTATAGTTGAATTGATTTGAATGTCTTTATGGATTCGGGAGATGAAATTTAGGCATAGTTCTTGTGAAAAAAATTATGATTTTCGTGAGATAGGGATATACTCATGGGAATTGTGAAATCTGTTTATTGTGGGAATTCATGAACTGTTTTATCTATTAATTATCTAATTCGAATAGGGATATATCGAGGTAAAAATTCTTAGTATTTTCTATCGACCTTGAGAAAGGCTTTAGAATAATTTAGGAATTCCTGGCTTAGAATCAATTGAATAAAAGTGAATTGAATTAAATAAAAATCATTCCTAATTGTTTGAGGTGAAAATCATAATCCTACACCCTTATTATTATTATTATTTTATTTATTACTATTATTATTTTCTATTTATTTTTCTGCAATTAGTTTAGAAATAAATTCTATATAATTGTTCTTCAAATAAAATTATGAGTTGACTATATTTTGGTACTTAGTGAAATCAGTCCTCGAGGGAACAATAACTTACTTATCACTTTATTACTCCGTGCACTTGCGGCATAGTGTGAAGGATTTCCTCACAACAAGTTTTTGGCGCCGTTGCCGGGGACTGATTTTTCGCTAATATCATTACCAAGCGACTCTAATTTGAATTTGAAGTTTTGTTTCTTTAGTTTCTATATTTTTTTCATTATGTTTTCCTTTGATTATCGTGACCCTTGGCATTTCATAAATTTCGATGATCTTAATAATTTGCCTAATAGGGTCAGTCAGCCCCCTCTCCCGAAACAAAAGACCATGTTTGAACATTGTGTAGATGCTCTCAAAAATACTGATAGTACCCCTCTTGAGCGAGAATGTGCAAGTCGTGGTCTTGAGATTCACTATAGTTATTTTCCAGCTCATCGATTAAGTAGTGAAGCTGAGGGGGAGGTTGAGAAGAAAGACATGCTGAGTTTTAGGGTCGATCCCCTAGCACCTGATAATTACATAAAGTGTGATGAGCTTGTAGAAGAAGTTACCATTGATGATGTTTCCAAAGAAATTTCATTAATTTGTCATCAAACTTCGAATAATAAGGTGAACACTTTTGTGCCTAAAATTTTATTAACGGTGCCACGCATAATTTTTTCTAAATCCATATTGAGAGAGATTGACCCCATTACTTTTGATTTTGTTGAGGCTGATTCTTTGAGTTCTAATGAGGTTGTTCATGATATGTCTTTATTACTTACCCATTCGAACTCTGCTTATTTTTTCATACCTTATAATTATATTCTTCCATTGTTTTTTGGTTGTCCGCATAATTATTCTTACTCATTATTTTTGGCAACCAGGCATGAACCAAAGCCTCCCTTGTGGAATAAGAGGCTTATAGATTGCAAGAAGGGGGTATTTGGCAATCTCCCTAGAAAGAAGCCAAGTTAATTTTTTTTTTATTTGCCACGTCTTGCTCAAGACGTAAAATAGAGCGCTTGATGGGAGGCAACGCATCATTTTTACTTGCTTTCTAGTTAGTTATTTTTATTCGATTTTTCGTTAATAATTTTTTTCTTTGTTTTGTTATTTCGTTTGGATTCGTGTACTCTTGTTGGCCCTTATTTCTCTAATATTTTTATATAACCTCAATGAGTTATTATCATTCATATTCTAGTCTTTCTTGACCTAATGTCTACAGTTATTTCATGACTAGAGACTAAGTTTGGGGGTCCCTCGTGATGTTGGGCATTACTTTAAGTATGGATTGACAGACGATTCCACTCAGACATGTGCAGGCGTTCAAGAAGACATTTGGAATAAGATTCACTTTTCCTTATCTCTTTTATTTTCACATAAGTTTAATTGTTGATGATTTTATGTGTAGTGGAATAAATTGAAGCATGCGATATTTCCTTAATTTTTCTTGGTTATAAATGGCGATTTCATCATTGCTTTATTTTTCTTGCATGCTGTTGATGGTTTTTGCCCAAATTTAAAAATGAATTTTTTCGTGAATTTTTCGTGCTTCCGTGTGTAAAACTGATGTTACGATACTGAATTCTTTTTGAAGAAACAGTTGACTTTTGGTCGAGTTGCAGTCAGCGATATCTGTTTCTGTTGAGTATTCATTTAGGTCTGAATTTTTTTTCGTTTTTGTAGAAATCTTAGCAGATAAGAAAGGAGACATACGTGTTTTCAACTCGCCGTCTATATGTTTGGTTACACTTTTCGCGTAGCTAGTTGTCCAGTAACATGAGTAGTGTTGGCACTTTAATTGAGTTTAGAGTCGGACAGTTTTTCCCAAGAAAAAGTCGAGATATTATTTGTTCTATGATGGGAAGTCTAGTAACCGGGGGTATTCACGTAACCCGTTGTTTACTCTCGCGTAAAATGACAACCCTGAATAGACTAATGGTTTAGAGATATCGCATGTGCCGATGATGGGGAGCCTAGTAACCGGGGGTATTCGCGTGACCCGTTGTTTACTCTCACGTAAAACAGCGACCTTGAATCGGACATGCGGGAATAGCTATACGAGTTGTTTCTCTGCTGTGGAGGGGAACTTAGTAACTAGAAGCATACATGTGCCCGATGAGTGTCTTTTGCGTCAAACGGTTCCCCAATACATGAGAATAGAATTCCACCCTAGGATTATCCCGATGAGACATCCCGAGATCTGAACCTAGTGGTTAACTCGAATCATTTTATTGATCATATATAAGGGAATACTGTCCGAGGGTTATTTTTGATGATGAAACTCTTGAAATTTTTGCCACTAGACTGTGTAACTGGGCGAATTGGCTTGTTTAATCTAACCCTTCATATTGACGGTCGGATAAATTCACGCTTGTTAATCTTTGAGCTTGATTTTCTTCATGAACGATTGGTTAGGACTGAAAATGATTACTTTTTGGAATCAGTATCCGTGAATGTGACTCACTAATAGGATACTCGTATTATTCTTTGAGATTTTCAGGGTAGTATTGATTAAGTTGAGCACTATGAATTTGCACGATCATTCACGATACTTTTTATTTGAAAATTGATTCTTTTTGCTTGAGGACAAGCAAAGGCTCAAGTTTGGGGGTATTTGTTAGGCGTATTTTTATGCGCTTATTTATCATTAGTTTATATCATTTTGAGCCTAAATCTACATAAATGAACTCTTAATGTACTATTCTTATATGCTTTGCAGGAAATTGGAGTCCGAAAGCCTAAACGATGAAAAACGGGCGAAAACAGTGATTTCTGGTCATGAGCCGCGGCACAAGGAAAGCGAGCCGCGGCACACGCACGGCACATAGAAGCCCCGAGTGGACTGTACCGGGGGCCGCAGCACAAGGATGCTGAGTCGCGGCCCATGAGGAAAACATGCGCCCAGGCATCCAGCGCTGAAGGATAGGGGCCGCGGCACAGATTAAGTGAGCCGCGGCCCACGGGGCGGTTTTGCTGAGTCTTCTGCGTCTCTGGGCCATTTTTTGGAGCATGTTCCGGACGCGTTTTGGAGGCTAAGGACAGCTATAAATAAGCATGGAAGGTCAGAAAAAAGGAAGAGGGAGGATCATCGAGAGATCGGAGGAGAGATCGAAGAACACAAGAATAGGAGATTGGTGGGCGACGACAAGACCACGGATCCCTTACGGTCTTCCTTAATTTTTCCGCATCTTATTTTCTAGATCTGGTTGAGTAGGATTGTGATTGTAGCCGATTACATGATGGCTTGATTTATTTATTTTTATTTCAATTCACTCGCTATTCGTATTGAATTGGATTCTTCTTACTGTTCTCAATGGTTTCAATTGTCTGGCCAATAGTTGAATTTATTTGGATGTCTTTATGGATTCGGGAGATGAAATTTAGGCATAGTTCTTGTGAGAAAAATCATGATTTTCGTGAGATAGGGATATACTCATGGGAATTGTGAAGCCTGTTTATTGTGGGAATTAATGAATTGTTTTAGCTATTAATTATCTAATTCGAATAGGGATATATCGAGTTAAAAATTCTTAGTATTTTCTATCGACCTTGGGGAAGGCTTTAGAATAATTTAGGAATTCCTGGCTTACAATCAATTGAATAAAAGTGAATTGAATTAAATAAAAAGCATTCCTGATTGTTTAAGGTGAAAATTATAATCCTACACCCTTATTATTATTATTTTATTTATTACTATTATTATTTTCTATTTATTTTTCTGCAATTAGTTTAGAAATAAATTCTATATAATTGTTCTTCAAATAATATTACGAGTTGACTATATTTTGGTACTTAGTGAAATCAGTCCTCGAGGGAACGTAATCTTACTCATCAGTTTATTACTTGTTGACACCGTGCACTTGCGGCATAGTGTGAGGGATTTCCTCACAACAAGTTCCTACCAATCACTACTGTAGTCTAGCGCACACGCGCGCAACATATCCTCAAACGTCTGAATGGTATGCTCGGATTGTCCATCGGTTTGAGGGTGGAAAGATGTACTCAAACGCAAACGTGTCCCCAATACCTTATGTACTGCCTGCCAGAAATGCGATACAAACCAACCATCTCTGTCCGAAATAATAGTCTTCGGTGTACCATGAAGTCTCACGATCTGCGCAATAATAATACGAGCCAATTTTTCTAGACCCCAAGTGTCCTTGATGCCCATAAAATATTCCGACTTAGCCAGTCGATCCACGATCACCCACACCATGTTCATTCCAGTCTTCGTCCTCGGCAAATTCGTGACAAAATCTATAGAGACGTCCTCCCACTTCCATTCCAGGATGGGGAGTGGTTTCAACAACCCAGTTGGCCGCTGATGCTCGATTTTGACTTGCTGACAAGTCAAACACTTGGCCACAAACTGTACCACCTCATTCTTCATGTCATTCCACCAGAAACTCTTCCTCAAATCCTTATACATTTTTTGCAAGCCAGGATGGACTGAGTAAGGTGACGCATGTGCCTCGCGCATAATACCATGCCTCAATTCCAAGTCGTTCGGAACACACCTCATGAATCATGAATCCCGGGGACTACCCTTTCACCACACTCTCACGGAGTTAAATAAACATCGGATCTTCTAACTGTCTCGATTTAATGTCGTCGACCAGAGACGAAGAGATCTCAAGAGTGCGCAACTGCCCGGCACTCCCTGGTAGCACAATGTCAATGCTCAACCCCATCAACTCTCGATGGAGCCCTGGATGGGCCATGAGTAACTCAAGTGCCCGAAGTGACACGATTTCCGACTCAAGGCATCTGCCACCACATTTGCATTGCCCGGATGATAAAGGATCTCGACATCGTAATCATTAATCAACTCCAGCCACCTTCTCTGTCTCATATTCAATTCTTTCTGTGTGAAAATATAATTCAGGCTCTTGTGATCGATGAAAATCTGACACGACGAGCCATACAAGTAATGACACCAAATCTTCAACGCAAACACAACTGCGGCCAACTCAAGATCATGGGTAGGATAATTCAACTCGTACGGTTTCAACTGATGGGAAGCATAGGCAATCGCCTTCCCGTGCTGCATGAATACACATCCAAGTCCTTGGCCTGAGGCATCAATATAAATTGAAAAATCCTCATCACCGCTCGGTAAAGCCAAGACGGGATCGGTGGTCAATCGCTTCTTCAACTCCTCAAAACTCTTTTGCCTCTCGTCGGTCCACAAAAACTTCTCTGACTGCTGCAACAACTGAGTAATCGGTCGAGCGAGTTTAGAGAACCCCTCGACAAACCTACGATAATACCCGGACAAACCCAGAAAACTACGGACCTCCTTCATGTTCTTGGGCGGCGCCCAATCCAACACTGCCTCTATCTTGTGTGGGTCCACACGAACACCCTCGACCGAGATCACGTGGACGAGAAACATAACCTCGCGTAACCAAAACTCACATTTTGAGAACTTCGCATAAACGCGCTGAGTTCTCAAGATTCCCTACACGATATGCAAATGACGTGCATGCTCCTCCTCGCTGCTCGAGTAAATCAGGATATCGTCGATAAAGACGACTACACACTTATCGAGATATTCGATAAAGACCTTGTTCATTAGCTGTATGAACACGACTGGGGCGTTGGTTAGCCCGAACGGCATAACCACAAAATCGTAATGGTCGTATCTCGTCCGAAAGGCCGTCTTCAGAATGTCGGAATCCTTCACTCGGAGCTGGTAATACCCCGATTTCAAATCAATCTTCGAAAACACGGTTGCGCCCTGCAATTGGTCAAACATGTCGTCAATCCTCGGGAGCGGATACTTTTTTTTTATGGTCACGTTGTTCAACTCTCGATAGTCGATACATAGACGAAGTGACCCATCCTTTTTCTTCACAAAGAAGACTGGTGCGCCCCAAGGCGGAGCGCTCGGACGAATGTAGACCATGTCTAGCAACTCTCCCAACTATTTCTTCAACTCAAGCATCTCAGCAGGCGCCATGCGGTACGGCATCTTTGAAATCGGAGCCGCACGCGGATCTAAATCAAAATAACGTACAACTGAACTAACACAACAACGTACGGGTCCTCATGTGATTAGTATCGATCATCTTTCATCATCCTTCATGCCGACCCTGTGCTATGCTCCCCAAAACCTGGATGCAATACATGTTAGGGATATGCCCTCGAATGCCACTCAGAGGATGAGAGAGTGAGAGTATTTGCATTGTAATTATGAATACTTAATAAGGCAATAATTATTTCTATATTATTGTATATCACTGGCATTGTGATTTGGTATATAGAATAATAGTCCTTGCATTTGAGAGCAAACATTCTACTCCTTATGGAGATAAGGAGATAGGCACTGGAAGTGTTTAGAGCTCGAATACTTAAATCGTTCGCAAGTCGATAAAACTTAACTGGACAATAAGTTTAGACAAGACTTGTATAACGTGTACTTTGACATGTAGAGTGACGGTCTTCACTAAGGGTTAGTGGGAGCACATGTTATAGGTATGCTAATGAGATTAGTATACTCGAACACGACTCACCTCGATACGGTCACATGGATATCACTCAGGGATTGTCAATGACTGGATCGAAAGGTTGTGATAGGTATACGTGGACCTTTGACTTGAGGTTTCAGTAGGAGATGTGCTTGTGACATTAAGTTAGTCATTAGAGTAGTTCGATTCAATCGCCGGTGTGTGGGGTCAACCTCGAAATGCAACTTAGTGGGCAAGTAGCAGTCTCTACTGAATACCAAGATAGAATTCTTTCTCCTGTAAGTGAGTAGGTAAATGTCCTATGCGGTTAATGGCAAATGAGATTATAAGTCTTTGGCCAAGGCATTTAGAGCTAGTTGTATTTGATACACGAGAGCTCGATGATCTCAGTTTGCATTAACAGAAAGCATAGACTCAAGTTACAGTAGGGTTTGACTTTACCATGACCCTAAAACTTGATCAGGACATATGATTGAAGGGTTTATATGTATACGGTATTCACGACATAATGGTTTTGGAATGATCCGATCATTCGTTCTTAGTTGGGTTACGGTACGAAGCACTAGACTGGCTAAGTGTTACCCGTACTCCTTGGTTCCTCCCATTGCCAACTAAGACGGACCTACGGAGTCGCGCACAAGGATATTTGATGGATAAATTTGTATTTATTATCTCTTTATTAATATTGAATATTAGATATCTAATTTTATTTATTTGATAAATCATGCGGTCTACTGAATTGAAATTAATTACCGGGTAATTAATTTAATTCATAAATAATTATTTCTTGGAAATATATTATTATAATTTTGTATTTGATAAAATTAATTAATTGGATTAATTAATTAAGTATAAATATATTTGGGATAAAACGAAGTGTATTTAACGGACTAGACACGCGAACGTCCGGTATATGAACCGAGTGGCTCGGCTCATTTTCTCACCTAAAATCTAGTAGGCCGCCCCCCTCATTTTCCTCCCACCTTGCATGATACTTCCTTTAGTTGTCATGATGTGGTGTGGGGTGAGTTTGAGTTGTTTTTGTACACGAAGACAAAAGATAGCATGATAATATTGATCTTTAGTATCTTTTCAATCATGTTATAAAACAATACCATTACTCACCACAAGAAGGAGGATTCAGCCGTGAGTTCTTAAGGGAGGGGACAGAAAAATTTATTTTCTTTTTCTTGTTCATCTTTGAGAGAAAGAAAAGAAAGAAGAGAAGAGAAGAAAAATATCGTATCAATTCCTAGCCGTGTTCTTTGAGAACGAATTGATATTTTATTTTTCCGATCAATATCCGACGCGTAATAACGTAGAGACATTCGGCAATTTCGGTGTTGGATCATTCAACAAGCTACAACGAATTGGATTCGTGTTCGTGTCGGTAATCGGAGAAAGCTTGTTCGGGTTTTTCCTTCGAAGATTATATCATCAAAGGACTACGAGGGTAAGTATTCTTTGATTCTCTTCCTCATTATTTATATTCATTTATATGATGCTTGATCGATCCGTTTTTGGGGTTTGGTTTTATCCGGTTGGATCGGTTTATTTTCCGCTGCGTAATTCGATTTTAATCACCGAATCCCAACAGTGGTATCGGAGAGAGGTCTATGCGATCGTATATTCGATATTTGCATTTGGAATGCTTGATTATTTTTTATAATTTAGAATCATAATTGTTTTAATTGTTGATGTTTAATTGTTCATCTAAAAATTATTTTTCATGATTTTATGTTACAATATAAATCTATTTTTCTTTTGAAAAACTGATTTAATTGTGTAATATAAAAATTAGAAAAATATTATTTTTGGATTCGGGACGAAAAATGAGTGGAAAATTGCGGACCGTGACTCAAATTCTTCAATTTTCAATTTAATTTGGTCAATTGGCCGGGTGCTAAATTTGAATTTGCGACCTGCCAGCCGCGGGCTTGTCCCGGGCCTTGTATTTTCCGACTCCATTTTTATATTTCGTTCGGTAAATTAATTTCCCGCAAATTAAATTGGATTTAATTTGACTAAAATATAATTATGGTAGTTTTATTTTAAGGGAATTAATTTAATGAAATATTTAATTTGTCCGGAGCAAATTAAAATTAATGGTTAAGTGAATTAATTAGATTAATTCTAATTGTTGGAATAATTTTTGTTGATTAGATCAATTTTAGATTAATCATTATTGCCATTTATTTTAATATAATTGTTGCATTAATTTTGAATGGGGATGTAGTTCATGGACCTAGTTTTGAATCGTTTGTTTTGTTCGATTGGGTTGTAAAGGCCGTTTTGAGCCTATTTATTTTACTAGAAAAATTGTATAGGATGCAATTTTTCAAATGTAAAATTTATATGTAATGACGAAGACCGGAGGAAGATCCGCTCGAGAAGACGAAGATTCAAGACCGAAGACATGTAATTAGATTACGATGTTTTTGTTCTACGAACGGTCCATGAACTGCATGTTGTTAGTTTTAGGTTGTGTATGTTTTCATATTGTATGACAAACAAACAAACCGACAAACCGCACTTATAAATGGATTAATGTGCAAAGTGTAACATATAATTGCGTTAATACTCCCACTTACAAACACTAAGTTATAAAGGTTACGAGGTTTCCTACCCTCCGTCAAACTCATGGAAAATTGAAATCTAAACCGGAATATTATTCTTCCGAGTATGTCGGGGTAATATTTTTGGGGAAAGTTGATAAATTCCTAGAGTGCATTAGATGCCTTTGGTTGTGACAAATCAAACCCCTATAAACCATATGGGTTGCCGGGTAAGATTCAATTGTTAGACTAATAGGAGTTGACGGTTTAAACTTAGATAGTTCAGCGAGCCATAGAAACCGAATGGGTTGAGGGTAAGTGAACTAGGGATAAAAGAAGATAGAATCATCCATTAGATGGGTTGGTATTAGACACCACTTTATAAAGAATAATAGAATAGAAACCGTATGGGTTGCCCTCTATTAAACTTTGTAAAGAAATCGATCACCACTATGAAGTCACCCAAGACTTCCGGATTTAACATGGGAGTGTGTAAATGCCGATAAAATAGTGGGAGCCGAGTTATGAATAAAGAAAGTCCTTAAATTCTTTACTCGGATCATAATTAAATAATCACTAACGAATCTTAAATTATTCTCTGCAGTTAACAAAACTCTCAATATGACAATGAACCCACTCGCTATACTACTTGAAAAGAACGTCCTGACTGGTCCGAACTATGTGGACTGGCTTCGGAACTTGAGGATTGTCCTAACTATGGAAATGCTGGGATACGTCTTGGAGGCGGACATCCCAGCGGCTCCTGCAAGAACCCGAGCCAATCAGGAAGATGTCGATGCCCATGAGAAATGGGTAAAAGACGACATAAGAGTGTGAGGGTACATGTTAGGCTCAATGACCAATGAGCTTCAACGTGCCCATGAAAAGATGACATCTTTGAGAGCCATCTTATCGCACCTGGCTGAGATCTATGGAGAGCATAGCCGAACTGCTAGATATGAGATATCGAAGCAATTATTCGGCGCCAGGATGAATGAATGAGAGAGGGTTGGGGATCATGTCCTCAAGATGATCTCGATGATTGAGAGATTGGAAACTCTTGATTTTCAGATGCATGCATCTCTCCAAACTGACCTTATCCTGCAGTCACTTCCTGACTCCTTTTCACAATTTGTCATGAACTTCAACTGCAATGAGATTGCATGTAACTTAGCTGGGCTAATGAACAAACTGACGACTGCCCAGTCTCAGATGAAGACAAAGGGAAAGGAAGTTGCACTTGTGATCTGGGACTTGGAAGTCCAAGAATAAGAAGAAAAAGAACAAGAAGCAGTTAGGTCCAATAGCTAAGATCGACAAGGGAAAGGGCAAGGCCCCAATGGTTCAAAAGAGCAAGGGGGCCAAGAAAATGGATGTATGCCTCAACTGCGGTGAGCTAGGCCACTGGAAGAGGTACTGTCCAAAGCTTGACCGTAATGCGCCATCAGGTATGGAACTACTGGTTTTAGAAACAAATTGTTCTGTAACTGTATATTTTACTTCTTGGATACTTGATTGCGGTGCGAGTTCTCACATTTGTACAATGAATCAGGATCTGGAACTAAGTAGGAAGCTGGATTCAGGGGAGGTGATGGTCACCGTCGGAAGTGGGCATAGTTTCGCGGCTTCTGATATCGGATCCCTTATGTGTAACACCCCCAATCCACTCAGGGATATTACACGCCGTAGACCCTCTCCTCGAGGATCTACCAGGCTGGTAACTAAAATCAAACATCTAAACATAGCCTTTAAGGCTAAAATGACTCAGTAGACCGATTTGGTCTTTCAATAATAACATACAACTCAATTCCAAACACATACCCACGCAGGGGTCAAAATACAATAAACTCCCGTACAACGGGGAAAAGATACTGCAGCGGAAAAGAAAATACAACTAGACCAATACGACATCAACGGATCCTCGTGTGATTAGTATCGTTCATCTTTCATCATCCTTCGTGCCAACCCTGTGCTATGCTCCAAAACCTGAATGCAAAAATAGACATCCACCCCCCGAATACTCGGGGGTTAGCAAAACTCCACTGTTTTGCTAGTGCAAGAACAAAGTGCAAATACGAGCCATACAATTCACATTTCACGAATAACAATAACCAGGAATCCTTAAAAATCCAAACGTGACGAAAAGTACTTCCCGAGGCAAGAGTTTGGTAAAACATTCTAAAACCGAAAGGTCACAAATCAAGGGAAAACAATTTATAAAACAGTTTGAATTGCCATCGAGAGTTTTAATAGGAAACAATTTAGGATTACCGAATCCTTCGCTTTCCAAAAATCAACAGGGTCACAGCCCAAAGGTTTTGTTTTCGCAAATAAAACCAACCATAATACACAAGGTGAAAAACCGACGTCATGCATCCTCGACGGACATAAAATACACACGCACCCGTGAAGTTTCACTCGTGAATCCAGGTCGAAGCCAATGGAATTCCCTCCGTGGCCCCGTCGAACCCTCCCGAGGTGAGCAAACACATTCACAAAACATAAGCAACCGCACTCGTGAATCCAGGTCGAAGCCAATGGAATTCCCTCCGTGATCCCATCGGACCCTCCCGAGGTGAGCGAAAAACAATCACAAAATATACACACGTAGCGGTGAAGTTTCACTCGTGAACCCAGGTCGAAGCCATTGGAATTCCCTCCGTGGTCCCGTCGAACCCTACCGAGGTGAGCAAACACATTCACAAAACACAGTACTCACATCGCCTAGAACCGGGTCGAAGCCACAAATCCCACTCCGTGATCCCGTCGGACCCACCCGAGCTGGCTAGCGAAATACTCAAGCACCACACGTCGCCTAGGACCGGGACGAAGCCACGAATCCCACTCCGTGATCCCGTCGGACCCACCCGAGCTGGCTAGCGAATCAATCATGCACAAATAACATATCACACCAAGAATATCCAAACAATTCACCTAGAGGCATCAAACACTTAGAAAAACACCACGTCGAACCACAATGCACCGAAATGAAACAATATACATCCACACGCAACACCAAGTGCATCATAAACACCAAACATATCCACATGAGTCACATACTCGTTCATGAAACACACCAATAACAAAACACACGCGGTTTTGAAAGAGGGCCTTTAACAAGGCTAACCAAATCTTTTGAAAATTCCATTCAAAAAAACAAACAAACACACCAAGACGATCAAGAATCATCATATCCACAAAACAAGAATAGTATGGACAAGGTACTTGCCTCGAATAAGAACAACGCGGAGAATCGACCGAAGTAGGTTGGCCCGAACCGACTACGAACCCGCCGACTCCACCGAACGCCAACTCACGTTCATAAACTACGAAGGACAATAACAACGATGAAATGAATTCCATAACACGACTCAAAGCCGTTGAATTTAAAGAACGAATGGCGAAAGTTCAAGTGTTTTCCCAAAACGGCCAAGAACACGATTCGTCCCGACAAAACACGAAAACGGAATTCCAAGTCGAAATATGGATATACAATCCATAGAATATGTTTAACAACATCATTTAACCACAATCCATCCAACAAAAAACGGATGGAAAACGAGATCGAGGACAAATCCCCCAAAAAGTCGATTCGAAGGAAATCAAGAAATATACTTCGATTCGACGAAGAACAATGGATTAAATGATGTTAAACACAATAATACTACCAAGATTAATCATACCCATCATGAATTAATCAACAACACGGAACGAATCGGACAAAAATGCAAAAACCCCCAAATTCACGAAATTAGGGTTCTAAGGTAAGATTACCTTGATTCGCTGGATCAAAGGATGATAACGGATGATTGATAGATGATATGAACTCAAGAACTCCGTGGATTTGTTGTTAAACAACATGGCTCCACGATATCTAAGTCTCCAGCCGCGGAAGAGAAAGGTAGGAAATGAAAAACGAGATGAAATGTGACTGCTCACACATTTATATCGGGCGGACTAGCGCGCTAGTCAGCGAGCTAGCGTGCGCTATCGCCTGTGCCACGATCCAGGCCCACACCGCCCTACCGACTCGGCCAGTAGCGTGCGCAGCCTTTCCGCCATAGCGCGCGCTACTCGCTGTCAGAAGCGCGCAATGCCCGACAAGAGCGTCGCTACTCGCGAGCCCGACCGATTCGAACCCCCCGACTCCACCGTCTGTGCCCGATAAGCGTGTGTTAAAGTTAGCCGATAGCGCGCTACACTGCCGTTAGCGCGCAGCCTTTCCCGGCCGTAGCGTGCGCTACACGGTTCTGCACTGGCCCGGCCGGTGCCTGCAATCGTCCGGCCATCCGCAACCGTCCGGCCGCTTTCAAACACTGCGGCGACTCGATTTCCGTAAACGCACGGAACGAACACGACGAAAAGTTCGCGGACGACATCAACGACCCGAAATGAAAACATAATGCAATAATTAATTATACGCGACCAAGAAACGGGTCGGGACAACAATTACAGATACGGATACCCGTAACTTTTAAGAAATTACAAAATGGCCCAAAACGCCCGGAAATCACGATACGTGATCGAATAACCAAACCAAAGTTCACAATACGTCTAACAAAGTTAAACGGACTCACGGAAAACTTGAAACAGCAGTTTCGAACGAGATTCGCAAGAATCGAACTCAAGTGCGGAAAAGTCGCTAAAAAGCACGGAACTCAACAAAACGACACCGAAACGAACTCGGATGTCAAAAAGTGTAGAATTAATCATTCCCAGAATGACGAAACGGTCATGAGCGAGTCGTCAAAATGGACTTCTGCCGAAAAAAAGAAATTACCGGAAATCAAAATTACGGGTATTACATTATGTTGGATTTAAAATCTGGTTTTATTCTTACTTTAGATGATGTACTTGTTTTTTCCAAGGGGCACAAAAATATTGTATTAATTCCGGTCATGGACCGAAAGGGATTTCACTTCTTTATTGGAGATGGGTCCTGTCGTATTTATTTTAGAAATAAATTGGTTGGTACTGCTACATTATTAAATGGTTTATTCCATTTAAATCTAAAGAATAAAACAATTGTGAACACTAAAACTAGGAAGCGTGGTAGGGATGAAATGAACCAAGCACTTAAGTGGCATCTTAGACTTGGTCATATCAGTCATACCAAGGTTCATAAAATGGAGAAAGATGGGCTTACGGGTCCATTGGGATCAGATCCCTATCCAACTTGTGAATCTTGCCTTCAAGGCAAAATGACTAAGTTACCCTTCGCAGGGACTTTTGAAAGAGTTGCTGAAAAACTTGGATTGATCCATACCGATGTCTGTGGCCCTTTCGAAGTGGCACGAGATGGCTTTCAGTATTTCATTACATTCACTGATGACCATACCAGGTATGGATTCGTGCACTTAATGAAACATAAGTCTGAAGCTTTTGATAAATTCAAGGAATTTAAAGCCCTAGTTGAAAATCAAACAGGTAACCGTGTTAAGACTCTTCGGTCAGACCGTGGTGGTGAGTACATGAGTACCGAATTTGATGAGTTCTTAAAAGAACTAGGAATAGTGTCACAATTCACTCCTCCAGCTACTCCACAATTAAATGGTGTATCAGAAAGAAGGAACCGAACCTTGTTGGACATGGTTCGCTCCATGCTGAACTATACTGATCTACCGATTTATCTGTGGGGTTACGCGCTCCTTACTGCTGTACATATCTTGACCAGCTGTCCTTCCAAATCCGTTCCTAAGACTCCACATGAGATGTGGAGACGTAGGAAACCAAGTCTTAATCACATTAGGATTTGGCGATGCCCTGCTTATGTCAAGAAGACTAAAGTAGAGAAATTGGAAACTAGGTCTGTGAAAGGTCGTTTCATAGGATATCCAGGGGATTCCATGGGATATCTATTCTACATGCACGAAGATCATAGGATCATCGTTGCTATACAAGCACACTTCCTGGAAGATCAGTTTATTCAGGAAGGAGGGGCAGGTAGAAATATTTCTTTGGAAGAAATAAAAGAAACACCAAATGAGACACCTATGCAAGATATTAGAACCCAACCTTCTGAAATACAAACACAACCTCGCAAGTCTAGTAGAATTTCTCAATTACCTGAGAGGTATGGCTATCTACATCAAGAGGAACTAGGTGTCCATGAGATGACAGAAAGTAGTCAAGAGAATGATCCTTCTACATACGACCAAGCGATGGTAGATGTTGACTCCACCAAGTGGCAAGAAGCTATGGAAGCTGAGATAGACTCAATGCATGCTAATCAGGTCTGGACTTTAGTAGATCGTCCTAAAGGCATAGTGCCTATTGGAAACAAATGGATCTATAAAAGAAAGATTGATGGATATGGCAAGGTTGATACCTATAAGGCCAGGCTTGTGGCAAAGGGTTATTCCCAAAGAGAAGGAATCGATTACTTCGATACCTTCTCACCTGTAGCTATGATTAAGTCTATTCGCATGATGCTTGCCATAGCAGCCCACTTAGGTTATGAAATAAGGCAAATGGATGTGAAAACGGCATTCCTAAATGGATTCCTCGAGGAGGAGATTTACATGGAACAGCCTAAGGGATTCATATCTCAAACCAATATTCATAAAGTATGCAAACTTCAGCATGCCATTTATGGACTGAAGCAAGCTTCACGGAGTTGGAATCTTCGTTTTAACGAGACAGTCAAAGAGTTTGATTTTGTCTAAAATGAAGAGGATCCCTGTATTTACAAGAAGGTTAGTGGGAGCAAAATTTCGTTCTTAATACTATATGTAGATGACATTCTACTTATAGGAAACGACGTAGGAATGCTCAGTTCTGTGAAATCTTGGCTTTCTAAAGAGTTCTCAATGAAAGACTTGGGAGAAGCTACCTATATTCTGGGTATTCGTCTCTACCGGGATAGAGCGAAAAGAATGTTAGGTCTTTCCCAAGCCCTCTATATAGAAAAGATCCTAAAGCGATTTAGAATGGAAGATTCTAAAAGAGGGTTCCTTCCTATGCAACATGGTGCAAAACTTTCCTTAGAGATGTGTCCTCAAAGTGAGGAAGACAGAAAGGAAATGAGTAAGGTGCCTTATGCTTCGGCAGTATGTAGCCTCATGTATGCTATGATTTGCACTAGACTGGACATTGCCTATGCTGTGAGCGTAGTAAGTCGGTTTCACCAAATCCGTGGCGGAACATTGATCGTCAGAAGAACATTCTTAAGTACCTAAGGAGGACTAAAGACTTGGTTCTTACATACGGCGGTGAAGAAATTAGAGTGATGGGATATACAGACTCAGATTTTTCGGGGGACATGGATGCTCAGATGTCCTCATCAGGGTATATCTTCACTCTAAATGGTGGGGCAGTTTCTTGGAGAAGTGCCAAGCAAAGTTCGACTGCTATCTCTACATGTCAAGATGAATATCAGGCAGCCACGGAGGCTGCTAAATAAGCTTTTTGGATTAAGAAGTTCACTGAGGAACTTCAAGTGGTTCCTAATGCGGAGAAGCCTGTGACGCTGTTTTGTGACAACGACGGAGCTTTTGCACAGGCTAAGGAGCCTAGGGCTCACCACAATACCAAACATATTGCGAGAAAATATCATTTTGTGAGAGAAATGGTTCAGGAAGGAAATGTTATACTGCAAAGAGTAGACACAGCAAATAACGTTGCTGGTCCGCTTACCAAGCCACTATCTCAGAAGGTCTTAGAGAGACATCTGGAGAGTATGGGTATTAGATATCATAGTTTGTGGCATTGAGTGCAAGTGGGAGATTGTTAGGGATATGCCCTAGAATGCCACTCAGAGGATGAGAGAGTGAGGGCATTTGTATTGTAATTATGAATATTTAATAAGGCAATACTTATTTCTATATTATTGTATATCACTGGCATTGTGATTTGGTATATAGAATAATAGTCCTTGCATTTGAGAGCAAACATTCTACTCCTTATGGAGATAAGGAGATAGGCACTGGAAGTGTTTAGAGCTCGAATGCTTAAATCGTTCGCAAGTCGATAAAACTTAACTGGGCAATAAGTTTAGACAAGACTTGTATAACGTGTACTTTGACATGTAGAGTGCCGGTCTTCACTAAGGGTTAGTGGGAGCACACGTTATAGGTATGCTAATGAGATTAGTAAACTCGAACACGACTCACCTCGATTCGGTCACATGGATATCACTCAGGGATTGTCAATGACTGGATCGAAAGGTTGTGATAGGTATACGTGGACCTTTGACTTTAGGTTTCAGTAGGAGATGTGCTTGTGACATTAAGTTAGTCATTAGAGTAGTTCGATCCAATCGTCGGTGTGTGGGGTCAACCTCGAAATGCAACTTAGTGGACAAGTAGCAGTCTCTACTGAATACCAAGATAGAATTCTTTCTCCTGTAAATGAGCAGGTAATTGTCCTATGCGGTTAATGGCAAATGAGATTATAAGTATTTGGCCAAAGCATTTAGAACTAGTTGTATTTAATACACGAGAGCTCGATGATCTCAGTTTGCATTAACAGAAAGCATAGAGTCAAGTTACAGTAGGTTTTGACTTTACCGTGACCCTAATACTTGACCGGGACATATGATTGAAGGGTTTATACGTATACGGTGTTCACGACATAATGGTTTTGGAATGATCCGATCATTCATTCTTAGTTGGGTTACGGTACGAAGTACTAGACTGGCTAAGTGTTACCCGTACTCCTTGGTTCCTCCCATTGCCGACTAAGACGGACCTACGGAGTCATGCATAAGGATATTTGATGGATAAAAATGTATTTATTATCTCTTCATTAATATTGGATATTAGATATCTAATTTTATTTATTTGATAAATCATGCGGTCTACTGAATTGAAATTAATTACCGGGTAATTAATTTAATTCATAAATAATTATTTCTTGGAAATATATTATTATAATTTTGTATTTGATAAAATTAATTAATTGGATTAATTAATTAAGTATAAATATATTTGGGATAAAACGAAGTGTATTTAACGGACTAGACACGCGAACGTCCGGTACATGAACCGAGTGGCTCGGCTGGTTTTCTCACCTAAAATCTAGTGGGCCGCCCCCCTCATTTTACTCCCACCTTGCATGATACTTCCTTTAGTTGTCATGATGTGGTGTCGGGTGAGTTTGAGTTGTTTTTGTACATGAAGACAAAAGATAACATGACAATATTGATCTTTAGTATCTTTTCAATCATGTTATAAAACAATACCATTACTCACCACAAGAAGGAGGATTCAACCGTGAGTTCTTAAGGGAGGGGAGAGAAAAAATTATTTTCTTTTTCTTATTCATCTTTGAGAGAAAGAAAAGGAAGAAGAGAAGAGAAGAAAAATACCGTATCAATTCCTAGCCGTGTTCTTTGAGAACGAATTGATATTTTATTTTTTCGATCAATATCCGACGCGTAATAACGTAGAGACATTCGGCAATTTCGGTGTTGGATCATTCAACAAGCTACAACGAATTGGATTCGTGTTCGTGTCTGTAACCGGAGAAAGCTTGTTCGGGTTTTTCCTTCGAAGATTATATCATCAAAGGACTACGAGGGTAAGTATTCTTTGATTCTCTTCCTCGTTATTTATATTCGTTTATATGATGCTTGATCGGTCCATTTTTGGGGTTTGGTTTTATCCGGTTGGACCGGTTTATTTTCCGCTGCGTAATTCGATTTTAATCACCGAATCCCAACAATACAGACATCCACCCCCCGATTACTCGGGGGTTAGCAAAATTCCACTATTTTGCTAATGCAAGTATAAAGTGCAAATACGAGTCATACAAATCATATTCTAAGAATAATAAGAATCAGGAATCCTCAAAGATTCAAACATACCGAAAATACTTTCCGAGGCAAGAGTTTAGGTAAAACTTTCCAAAATCGAAAGATCACAATTTAAGGGAAACAATTTTTAAAATAGTTTAAAATGCCATCGGGAGTTTTGATAGAAAACAATTCAGGATTTTCGAATCCTTCTCTTTCCAAAATCAACAAGGGTCACAGCCCAAATGTTTTTTTTTACAAATAAAACCAACAACAATTCACAGGGTCAAAGCCCATGTTACGTGTCCTCTACGGATATAAAATCAACACAACATAATCATCCAAGATACGTAAATCTTGGTCACACAAGTACAACACCAACTCGTGAATCCAGAGTGAAGTCATAGATTCCCTCGAGGCCTCGACGGACCCTCCCGAGGTGAGCAAAGCGCGTTCACAAATCATATACTCAAACTCGTGAATCCAGAGTGAAGTCATAGATTCCATCGAGGCTCGACGGACCCTACCTAGGTGAGCAAAGCACATTCACAAATCATATACTCAAACTCATGAATCCAGAGTGAAGTCATAGATTTTCTCGAGGTCTTGATGGATACTCCCGAGGTGAGCAAAGCACATTCATAAATCATATACTCAAACTCGTGAATCCAGAGTGAAGTCATAGATTCTCTCGAGGCCTCTAAGGACCCTCCGAGGTGAGCAAATCACATTCACAACAAAGGTATCCAAACAATTCACCTAGAGGCATCAAACACTTAGTAAAACACAACGTCAAACCACAACGCACCGAAAAGAGGCAATATACGTACACGCATCTTCAAGCGCAACATCAAGACCAACAATATCCATAGGATTCACATAATCGTTTACGAGACACACCAATCACAAAATACACACGGTTTTGAAAGAGAGCCTTTAACGAGGCTAATCGAATCTTTTGAAAGTTCATTTCAAACAAACAAACAAACATACCAAGACGATCACCAATCATCATATCCAGAAAACAAGTATTGTATGAACAAGGTACTTGCCTCGAATAACCATAACGCGAAGAATGGACCGAAGTAGGTTGGCACGAACTGACTACGAACCCGCCGACTCCACCGAACACCAACTCGTGATAATAAACTACGAAGGACAATAACAACAATGAAAATGAATTCTATAGCACGACCCAAAGCCGCCGAATTGAAGGAACGAACAACAAAAGTTCAAGGGTTTCCCCCAAAATGGCCAAGAACACGAAGATGCGATTACAATGAGAATCAAGGTAAAAAACAACGGAAATCCCACCAAACTATCGAAGGGAAACTCATTGGGACATTTAATCGAACACTCAACGTTCGATAACTCCCAAGAACACTCGAATCACCAATCAAATTGAACAACTCGAAATACGGATATACAACCCATAGAACACGATTAATAATGTTCAATAACATCAACTGACTCATCAAATTCGGACGAACAGCGGAAATCAAGAAGAAATCCCGAAAGTCAAATTCTAGGAGATTTCAAGAAATTACCTCGATCCGACGAAGAACAAGGATTATATGATGATATAATCGACAAGAATCTTACAAAACGCCTAGAAGTCGAGTGGAATCAACCAAAAACTCCACTCCTCGACTTCTCCCTTCGCCAGCCGCCACCCAGGTGAAGAAATGGGGTAAAAAATGAGGTATGGCCCGTCACAGGCCTATATATGGCCGGCAGTGTTACGGCCATAACCGGCAGTGCCTTACGGCCGTAACTTGATCAACTTCCGATAGCGCACGCAATGGCTGAAGCCTTGCGTACGCAACGATCGAACCTTACGGCCATAACCGAACATCCCAGGCCACTGGATGAAATCTGCCGAATCACTATGGCCATAACCGGCCAACGCTTAACATCCGTAACAAGCCTTACGGCCTTAACCTGATGGACCTTACGGTCGTAACCGAGTCCTCCCAGGCCAGGGCGTGCGGACGCCTTACGGCCGTAATCGGCCCAGCCAGCCCTCCGACTGCCCGGCTCGATACTCAACGACGTCTCGATCACGCGAACGCACCAGCTATGATCCAAAACAATAACGAACAGGCTACAAAACTCAACGTACCACAGTACAAGCATACAATTCCAAAGACGCGGACGACAATAGTCCGTTCTACCGAATAAAATTCAACGAAACCGAAATAAAGGTATCGAGTATTACATTACCATAACACGCGTTAACTAATAAGTGTAGCGTGCGCTAGCGACTCAGAAGGACAGCAACAGTATTCTCAGAAATGGGTACGACGACGGATACCCACAACTTTAAGAAATTACAAAACGATCCCAAAAGTCCGAAAAATCACGATACGAAAATGGTTAATCAAACTGAAGCTCACAACACGTATGACAACGTTAAATGAACTTACGGGAAACCCGAAACGACATTTTCGAATGAGATTCGCAAGAATCAAACTCAAGCGCAGAAAAGTCGCCTAAGAACACGAAACTCAACAAAACGACACCGAAACGAACTCGGACGTCCAAAAGTGCAGAACTAAATACTCTCAGAATGACGAAACGGTCATGAGCGAGTCGTCAAAACAAACTCCTGCCGAAAAAAAAAGAAATTTACCGAAAATTGAAATTGCGGATATTACAGGTCAAGCATTTTGTCGTTTTACGGTGTTTAGCTTGGTAGATTTTTGTGAGAAGGGTCTACGGCGTGTACTATTCCCATATGGTTTTGGGGGTGTTACACCAACACCGCCTTTATCTTCTACGGATCAACCCGAACTCCCTCTGCCGAAATCACACGTCCGAGGAATGTCACTTCTTTGCGCCAAAACTCACACTTAGAAAATATCGCATGCTCAGCTCTCAAGATGTCTAACACAATCCGGAGATGTAATCAGTGCTCCTTCTGACTTCGGGAATAGATAAGAATGTCGTCGATAAATACGACAACAAATTTGTCCAGATACTCGATAAAAACTTTGTTCATCAATTGCGTGAACACTGTTGGGGCATTGGTTAGCCCGAAAGGCATAATCACAAACTCGTAATGGCCATATCTCGTCTGAAATGCAGCTTTCGGTATGTCGCTATCCCGAATCCTTATCTGATAATAACTCGATCGCAAATCAATCTTCTAGAAGACTGTCGCTCCCTGAAGCTGATCAAACAAGTCGTCAATCCGGGGTAAAGGGTACTTGTTTTTTATGGTAAACTTGTTCAATTCTCGGTAGTCGATACATAAATGAAGCGACCCTTCCTTCTTCTTAACAAAAAGCACAGGCGCACCCCAAGGTGATGTGCTCGGTGGAATATACCCTTTATCTAGAAGTTCCCCCAACTGTTTCTTCAACTCCAACATCTCTGACGGTGCCATACGGTACAATGCTCGAGAATCAGGAGCCGCATTCGGCTCTGGATCAATAGGAAACTCAACCTCCCGTTATGGTGGTAATCCCGACAAGTCATTCGGAAATACATCAGGATATGGTGGTAATCCCGGCAGGTCATTCGCTAACAACTGAAATCGACAGCATGTCAACTCCACCATCTTCTGCCTTTAGAGCGTAACACTAATAGCCGACACAACCCTGGTTTAGAAGTTTCATCGCCTTCAGGGCGCTAATCACATTCCCGGATCTACCCGGCTTACAACCAACACGAGTACGCTCCGTGCCATACTCGGTCACTATCGAGATAGTACGAGTCCGATAGTTTATGATAACACCATGATGATCCAACCAATCGTCCTCGAGGATCAAATCCTCACCCTTAAGGTCTACAACAATGAGTTTCGAGGGCCAATCTCGGCTTCCGATCCTCACTGGGCAATCTCTAACTTCCCGATTCCCAACCATCTAATCCCCACTAGGCATACCCACTACGAACGGTTCACACTCAAACAAGCAGTCGATACCAATACGACATACACAATCCGAAGCAATAAAATAGTGAGTAGCACCCGAATAAAAAAGCACCGAAACTGGATGAAAAAGGATCTGAGTGGTACCTGATGCCACCGGAGCGTCTGTATCCTCCGTGCGTCTCATCTGATACAAATGAGGGTGGACTGAGCCCGAACTAGATACTGCTCGGCGGTCCGGCTGACCCCGACTTCTACCACGACCCGTACCCTAAGGACTCTGTGATAATGGAGCCTTCTGGCCGACACTAGGCTCCCATGTTGCTGAAGTTACCATTGGAGCCCTGAATGACCTGGCGACTGCCTCACAATAAATTGCACGATGACCACTCTGTCCGCATGAGAAACATGTAACTGGAGGATACAGACAATTCTTCACCAAATTCTCACTCTGACTACAATTGAAGCAAACTCTACGGCCTAGTATCGTGGACTGGACTGAGCGGTTGCCCTGAGACCCTCCCTTCTGGTGGAACCGCTTCTTTCCAGATACTGGAGCAGACTGAGACCTCAAAAACCGACCACCCTTACCAGCCGAGAAACTGCCAATAGTCTTCTGTTTCTTAACTTCGGAACCCGACTCTGACTCTGGAACTGCCATCTGAATCACTAGAGCGCAATCCTGGTATTTCTTCATTATGGCACACATAAGTGGTGCCATTATCTGCCTGATATGCGGCTTCATGCGCATATTGAAGTAACGAATCTTATTAGCCTCGGTCCTCACTTGATCTTTCACGTACCTCAACTGCTAATTTATAAGTGATGATTGTTTGAGAGATCGGTACATCCTGAGGCATAGCAGTAAAGAACTCCACAATCCTACGCTTCCGAACCGACGGTGGGCAATATTCCGCTTCCATAGCGGTCTTAAACTCCTCCAGGTGGCTAAACGATCACTGGGCATTACAGCTTCCCACCACTCTACAGCTTCCTTATCCAGGAGGTACTGAGCAATAGACACCCTCTTGTCATCAGGACAAGCTACAACATCGAACGTCCTTCCCAACTGAAAAATCCAATTCTCCCAACCTAGGGAGTCAGTAGAACCATCAAAGCGGGGGGGGGGGGGGTGCATCTTAGTTACTTTTTGAAGCCATTTACTGGCCTCGCCTTCCAGAGTCGGGGGCGGTTTTTCATGCCCACCCTGAGATATCTGAGCGAGCTGAGCTATCAACAGCTGAAGTGCAGCAGTATCTCTAGTGTCGGCATTATTAACCGACGGTTGATCCTGACTGACTAATAAATTCTGTTGCCCGTCAGAACTCAATGGTAGAGTATTCGACACTGAATGATAAGTCGAATCTGCAGACGACTTAGAAAGCGGAACTTCCTCACTACTCAAAAAGTCGCGACTTAACCAGAAATATTAAAGGAACTTGAAAAGGTAACGAAATGCCAAGTTAGAACGGAATTACGAGAATCGAGCCTCAACGCGAAAAGTTACACAATAAGTAAAATCCCATAAAAACAACTTTGAAATTCGTCCGGATGATCATGAATGCAAAATAAAATAGTTTTAGAATACTACAACACTTACAAGGGAGTCGTCCGAAATGAAAAAGTACCAAAAATAGAAATTACTATAAATAAAAAGTGCGGATATTACACAAGACAAAGTCAGGTTTTGACTTTGAGTTCCTCTTGTAAGAACATAAAAGATGCATTCCATTGTCGTTGGTACTCAATTAAATTGGATTGAACTGTTTTCTTTTTATCCTTTCTCTATCCTTCTAAAGGTTTACAAATTGGGAAATTTTGTGAAAAAAAGGCAATGTGGATGGGAAAAAATGTGTGATTTACGAATAATATGTGTAATGATTTGCTTGTATTTGAAAAGGGTGGTCAATTTTCTGCAAGTGGGAATAGCTAAGTGGAAATAGCTTGTTTGTCCTTTTAGATATAGTATTATTCTTTTATGTCTCAATTTCAGCGGTAACTCTTTTGATACTCAAATTATTGAAATTGACCTTTACTCGAATACATTCGAGTCATATATTTTAATTTCGTATAAGAGGTAGTCGAGTAACCTTTTCACAATGGCTAAATGATTAAAATAAAAGCTCGACTTTACCAATTTTAGCATTTGAAGACCTAAATTTTCGAAGGTATCAAACTAGGACCTAATCGTTGATCTGTTAGACCACATTAGGACCTCCATTAATTTTGTTCGTTAAGTACTAACAGAGTACTTAGTTGGCAGTTAAAGACACGTGGCAGATGTTTATTGTCTCGTAATATATGCCGTAAAATAATAATACAAATAAAAAAATATAAAAGTTTGAAAAATATAAAAAATCTCGAAAACTTAAGAAAAAAACCAAAACTTCATTTTTATTTTAAAAATATGGAAAACTAAAAAAATAGTAACTTGAGGCAATTTTTTTTAAATTCTGGAATATAATTAATATTTATCGGAATTTTTTATTCAAAATTCAAAAATAAAAAATTAAAAATTATTGATCTTATTTATAAGTTGTTTTAATAAAAATAAAAACTAGAATATTATTTTTCATAAAATAAATAAAAAAAACTTTATTATTATATTTTATTTATAAAAAACCTGCTAGTAATTTTTTTTTAATTTTTTACTTTTCATAAAAAACTGTTACTCCCTCCGTCTGCCACCCATGTGCAACAATTTTCTTTTCCGTCCGTCCGCAACTTATGTGCATTGTTTATTTTTGACAACAAATTTTACCACAAGTGGGCCGCCCCTCCACTCATAACACATCCTACCAACTAAGTCAACTGAAATATTAAAACTCGTGCCGGTCAAAACAATGCACATGGTTGGTGGACGGAGGAAGTATTTTTTAAAAAATCTAAAAATCTAAAAAAACAGATTAAAGATTAATTACTTGAAGTCAATTTCACTGGAGAAGATAGACGATCAGATTTTTTATTTATTTTATGGAAAATAATATTTCAATTTTTATTTTTATTAAAATAGTTTATAAATAAGATCCAGATTTTTTTTAATTTTTATTTTTGAATTTTAAATAAAAAATCGATTTTTTTAATATTAATATCCCAGAATTTAAACAAAATTCTCTGAAGTTCTGACTTTTTATTCCAGATTATTTCCAATTTTTTAGATTTTTTAGATTTTGTAGACTTTTGTATTTTTGATTATTTTATTATTATTTTACGTCATATATTGACCAGCCAATAAATATCTGTCACGTATCATTTAACTGCCAAATAAGCACCCCGTTAGGACTTAACAGACAAAAATTAACGGAGGTCCTAGCTTGGTCTAACGGCTCAAAGAGTAGGTCCCAATTTGATACCTTCGAAAATTTAGGTTTTCAAGTGTTAAAATTGGTAAAATTGAGGTCCTATTTTAGTCATTTTGCCTTTCAAAATATACAATATCCTTTACTCGCATACAGTCTCGAGTTACTCGAATTCGAACTCGAGTTACCCGAATGCAAACACGAGTTACCCTATTCGAACTCGAGTTACCCGAATAAGGAGAAGCTACCCGAATAATCACTCGAGTTACCCGAATTTAAACTCGAGTTACCCGAATAAGGAAACCTATTACTCGAAAAACTCAAATTACACGAAATGGAGAGTAACTATATAAATCGATGTGCATCGCCTTCATCTTCCTTTCATTCCGACTGAACAAATTCGAGTTTCACGAGTAAAAAGAATATGAGTTTCATGAGTATCCGAGTAACATCAATTCAATCGAGTTACCTCTTTTTCGATGGCGAATTCGACGTCCCCGAATGTGAGGTGTTCCCCGAATGTCGCCGCTGACACTTCTGGTCATTGCAGATGCCGAGTTCTCCGCCGCCGCCGCCGGATCTGCCGAAAACTAGGTAAGATTTCAATGTTTCAAAAAATCGTGTCACTCAATAGTTTCTGATTAGTTCGTGTTACTCGATATACTGATTTACTCAAATATTGTGCAACTATGTTAGATATTCCGATTATGCAAATGTGTTACTCGATATTCTGATATTCCGATATTCGAATTCCGATATTCCGATTTCAATGTACCCGAAAAATCGAGTCACTCGAGTATTTCAGTGTGTTACTCGAATATTTCATTGTGTTACTCGAATTTTTATGCAACTGTTCAGTGTTACCCGAATTATGGTATTTAGTGTTACTAGAATTATAGTATTACTCGAATTTAGTATTATTCCAATATTATTTCAGTGTTACTCGAATTATGTAACTGTTCAGTATTCGGGTTACTCGAATATTTTGTTTAGTTACTCAAATTATGCAACTATTTAGTTACTCGAAACTCTCCTTGAAACTCGAATTATACAACTTTAGTTACCGAAACGATGGCTCGAATCAGCTTTTCAGTGTGACTCAAATGGATATTTATAGATATTTGTGACTTGGATTGTTTCTATTTTCTCGAATTATTCTGTTACTCGAATTTACTCTGTTTAGTTACTTTATTTCGTTTTTTCTGTTTGTGTTACTCGAATATAATTTAAGATTACTCGAATTTTGGTTCTCAATTAGGATTACTCAAATTGATTTATGATGACTAATATTGAAATATGATGACTCGAACTGAATTACAGTGATTTGAATTGAATCAGAATGTCTCAAATTTAATTAGAATAACTCGATGGAATAAAACTGAATAAATTTTACTGTTGCTCAAATTGCCCAAGTTACTTTTTTCTCATTACATATTACCCGAATACACCCTCGGGAAGCTAAAATTAAGATATAATTGAATTGTCATGTTGTTTGGAAGAGACCGAATATGCGGGATTCAAAATGCTCGATAAATGGGTATGTTAGATTAGGGATTATTAAGACTATCATTGTTGAGCTGCAGAGTGTAGGCGATGACACTATTAGAGAGTTGTGTCTTGGACATTTTATCCGGGAGGAGTGGGGTTTGTATCTAATGCCGCATTGCATGCCTTGTTCTCGAATGAGGTGGTTAGACCAGATGCACAGGCCAATGAGTTTTGGTTTCGGATCGGTCATCACTTGATCCAATTTTCTAGATATGAGTATGCGTTAGTCACCGACTTGTGATTCGGTGATTCCGAATTTGATGTACACGGGGACGATTTTCCACCCGAGGGGGGCGTGTACGATCGGTATCCGTTGCTCGGTCATGGGGCAGATGTTAGACTATATTCGTGACCGATTTGCTGTTGGATATTTTAGAGAGCAGTCCGATGATGCACTAAAGGATGCTAAGTTAAATAAGACTTTCTAGATCGGTTAAATAACCGATGTAGAAAGTGGACTTTCTACATCGGCTGGATCTATATCGGTTAAACAACCGATTTAGAAAGTCTTTTTTACCCGATTTAAAAAGTATTTTTCTAATAGTGCAGGTGCTGATTGGAAAAGACCTAAATTTGACATTATTCAACAAGAAATTTTAAATATAACACCCAAGAAATCAAAAAGAAATTTAATTACTTCTCAAAAAATGGGAACTTTATTGAATAAAAGAAAAAAAAAAGTCGGAAAAAAAAAAATCTAAACCACTCTTGAGCACATGAAAATAATTTGAAAAAAGGGGAATTATGGACACTTTTGCTATAAATAATTTGAAACATGAAAATGACCTCATACCCCTACACCAACAAACATGATCGTGACACATCAAGGGTATTATGGGGAATTTTTGATAGATTTTCAGACACCCTTATGGTTCTTTTTCTGACAGGTGAAGTGATTATTTATGATATCTTCTTGATTTAGTTAATTAAAATCAATTAATTATTGCAAGGCGTGGCTTTGGAAAGATTAAAGGTGGACTAACAAAAGGCATTTTTGAAGGTATTTTAGATTGGCTTTGGAATTCCTAGACAATGGAATGCACATTAAATAGTTGCAATTTCCAACTTGGATATATAAAAGCTGTTTTATGATTTAATAGAAAGCTTATTATATTGTTTATTAGAAAAAATAATGGTAATTAAATTATTAAATATCCGTAAATTGTATGAATTAATTACGGACTCTTGTATATACTATTAGTGACAACATATCAGCTTAAATATTCATGATGATTATATGAAAATATATATAAGTAATATACTCCATTATATTCATATATTTTTCTTGAATAATATGCATGAGCTGACAAAGCGATTTGTGCTAAAAGCGATGCAAGAGTAAATGAACATCGATCAACTAAAAAGTGAGGATTTTACCATGAAGAAATAAATAAAATTACTCGAGTTGTGATTTCGTACCTTTGGTTACTAAAAGTACTCAAAATCGTGATAAAATTTTCTGACTTGTATTTAAATATTTAAATATATATCGAAACTTACTTGCATCAAAGAGGAGGACAAATTGTTCAACGTTTTTAGCCATGGTTTGAACTGCCACTTCGAGTGTGAACACTAGTACCTTACAACATTTACCTTTGGTCTTTTATCGCTTGCTTAATTTCATCATTCCACTAAAATGTGTTCTTACTTGATGGTCTGTTTCCTTTAGATTTTTCTAGGACTTTCTTTGCAACTTCCTTTATGTTATGCTCCAACAAGTTCCACATCGAATCTATATCAATCTCCGTGCAATCAGACCAAATACCACTATCAGCAATCTTAGCCACAAAAGTATGTCGACTCTCCTCTTGGAGCTTCCACCACTTAATTCGAGGATCAACTTATGGTCTTTCTTTTTTAAGTGTTTCTTACCTCAAAAGTCAAGCAACACAACCCTATGCTACGTTGCAGCACTCTCACCGGGTATCACCTGCAAAAAATATTTACAATTTGCAATATATACAAAAAAATATTTTTATTTTTATTTAGTTATAACTTATAGAAGAAATTGAATTACCATGTCAGGTCTGAGCTCATGGTCATGGCCAGCACCATAAGCCATTCCTTCAGCAAGCTCAGGGGAGAATTCATCCGCCATTAAATGAGCTTCAACAAATAATTATATTCAAATAATTAATAATCCACAAATTAAATAACAAAAATTACTTGTCTTTATTTACTTACATATTACAACAATTTCCTAAACTTTTTTCAAGCAAGATTCCCAGCTGAAAACAAGAAATTGCTAGCAGAAGTTGCATGAAGGGAGATGCAGACAAAAAATAAAGTTGGTGAAATTTTGAGATTTTTTTTTTGAAAATTTGCAATAATATATACATATTATATATATATATATATATATATATATATATATATATAGAAAAAGGAAGAAGAAGATCATTTACCAACACTAAAGGAATCTCTCCAAGAAAGGCAGTTTCTGAGATGTTTAGCTGGTTTCTTCACACTTTCACCTTTGCCTTTCAGAAACATCTCCATGCATGCATTGTTGCAGAACTTCTCCGACAAGAACATACTCAGCATATGAGAGAGAGAGAGAGAGAGAGAGAGAGAGAGAGATGATGATGATGGTGATGAGAAAATTGTTGGAAATTGGTTTTAAATACCAAACTGGAAATTATTATTTAAATATTTATTATTTAATTGAAATAATTATTGGATGTTAATCTACGTCTCGAGTAGATGAACGTGGTATACTTGAAGTCTTAAAACAGATTTCCAGTGAATGAGATATTGTATGACAAAATTTAGATGTTGTGTAGGAAAATAATACTTGGAAGTATTTATTGTCCCACATTGGAAAATGAGAGAGGTATTCTCATGTAAAAGAACACCAATGCTCATGGAGCTATTAACTTGTGGGCTTGCTAGTGGGGTTGGTGTAAACCATGGCCTCGCACGCGCACACATACACGCGCGCGCCGCCGCCGCCCGCCCCGCCTTGGCCCCGAGCCGCGTGCCGCCTTTTTGGACAAAATACTTTTGGGCTTCAGTTTTTGAAAACTGAAGTATGTCTTGGCCCAAACTGAAACGTATGCTTGCTCGATTCTGGCCCGATCGATTTGAAATCAAACAATGAGAATTAAAAGCAAACGTCAACATGAATGCAATTGAATTCTATAATTATCAGAATTCAAATTCGTGTAACATCCATAACAATTTATTGGCAGATTAATGAGGATAAATCTGCATTAATCCCTCCATGGTTGAGAGCAGCCTATAAATAGGCATAGGTATTTGAGCATTTCATATATGAATTTCGGACATCAGACTATTCCTCTGCATACAAATATTAGTGTATTAGAACAGCTCAAGTTCTCAATCCTCGTCCAGTTCGTCGGAGCTCTCCGGTTTGCGGTGTTGCTACTGTAGAGACGTAAAGTCATTGACCTTTGTCGATGAGCCGCCAATCCGTGAACACTATCGGGGCATTTCTCGTCTTGCAGGCAGAAGGCATCTTCGGGCGACTTCTACAACAATCTGGTTTCGTTTCTAGTTTTGTTGTTTCGATTATTTCCTTGTATTTCTAATTTGGTTCTTGTTAGTTCAGATTCTATTTCCATTTCCTTGTATTTTCAATTCTGTCTCGAGTTCTGTAATTTTTGGATTTCGAGTTGTAATTTTGTTTGGCAGTTGTAATTTATTTTTTCACCCAGCAAGTTTCCACGACCGGATTACCAACAAGCGCAAGACGAGAAACGTTTACTTGCTGTCTTTTCTAAATTCAACAACTGGAGATGTCGACTATTGCTTCTACTGACTCGAATACCTTTGCTGCCTCTACCTCCGCGACCGCCGCTTCGACCGTGGCGAACACCTTTGCTGCAACCATGTCCAACATGATGAGCTCAACTACCTCAGCAACAATTCCATGGGTGTTTTTGAACCCCTTTTTGACTACCGGTGGATCCACCTCGAGTGGCACCGTTGGTTCCAGTTTTAGTGGTACCGTAGGATCTATGTTGGGATCGGCTATTGGAGCCTACGGGTTCAACACAAGTGGTTCCTTTTTTGGAACAACCTCGGGGCCTAGGATGATGCCTACCGCCGAAAATCGCCAAAGTTTGGCGGAGCCGACTTTAAAAGGTGGCAATAAAAGATGTTGTTCTATTTGACAACACTGGGCTTTGCAAACTTCCTTAAGGAAGATGCGCCACCGGCACCAAGTGCTCAAGAGACTAGTTTCACAGTCCGAGATTCCTATGACAACTGGCACAATGAAGATTATATTTGTAAAAATTTATTCTGAATTCTTTAGAGGATAGTTTGTACAATGTATACTCTGTTGTAAACACATCAAAAGAGATGTGGGATGCACTTGAAAAGAAGTACCGTAGAGATGATGCAGGTATAAAGAAGTTTGTAGTCGCCAAGTATTTGGACTACAAGATGGTTGACTCAAGACCAATCATGGAACAAGTGCAAGAGTTCCAACTCATCATTCATGATGTCAATGCCGAGGGAATGGTCCTGCCGGATGCTTTCACTATTGCAACTGTGATCGATAAGTTGCCCCCAGTTGGAAAGACTTCAAGAGCTACCTCAAGCATAAGCGAAAGGAGATGACTCTTGAAGACTTGATTGTGAAATTGCGCATGGAGTCTGACGTGCGCAAGAATGATCATAAACCAAAAGGCCTGATCGATGTTAAGGCAAATTTGTTGGAGCAAGGCGGTCCCTCCCTCAAACGAGCTCGCCCAAGTGCTCAAAACAAGAACAAAGGGAATCCACCAGTCAAGAAGTTTGATTGTTATTGGTTCAACTGTGGCAAACATGGGCATGCGGTGAAAGACTGCCGCAAGTCAAAGGCCAACAAGAAGAAGAAACATGTTGCCAACATCGCTGATATTAATGGCGAATGGAAAGAGGATGGCCTTGATGCTGTGGTCACCAAGGAGGTCAACCACGTTGAGAACCAAGGTGGTTGGTACGTCGACACCGGTGCGACCGCCCATGTTGGTGTCGATAGGATCCAGTTTAAGAACTATCAAGATTTTGAGAGGAGGAAGCTCAACATGGGGAATCCAGCTTCATCTGAAATTATCAGAGTTGGAGAAGTGGACCTCAAACTTACATCCGGACAGACACTCACCTTGAAGAATGTGCTTCATGTTCCGGATATGAGGAAGAACTTGATCTCAGGCTCTATACTAGTTAAAAAGGGGTTTAAAGTAGTATTTGAGTCATATAGAATTATCATTAAAAAGTTTGATAGGTTTCTTGGTAAGGGTTACCTCACGGAGGGACTATTTAAACTTAATGCTTTGGCTATACGCCATGTAACGAAGTCTACAAATGCTAATAAAAGTGCTACTGCTTCCTCTTATTTGACTGAGTATTCTGATTTATGGCATTGTAGATTAGGTCATGTGAGTCTAAATGCTATAAAAAGATTAGTAAACTTAGATTTACTAAAATTAAATGAAGTCAATACAACAACAACAACAACATCTAAGCCTTAGTCCCAAAATGATTTGGGGTCGGCTAACATGAATCAAACTTTGAAACCGTCAATGATCGTTACATAAATAACATAAAAGGAGAAAAAGAGGGAAAAAATAGAGAAAAAATAAATAAAAAAAGAGAATGAATGTAAAATAAAAAAAGAAAAAAAAAATGAAAAATGAAAAATCCTGAAAAATAAATTAAAAGATAACATGGATTAAAAAAAAAAGGTATCAGATTCCATCCACCATCCGTATCCTTTCCTGCCATATTTGCCTCTCTATCACCATACTTTCTCCAATTCCAAGAAACCGCATATCATTTTCAATCATCTTTATCCAAGTTTTCTTGGGTCTTCCTCTACCTTTCACAACATTACTTGTTCCCCAACTTTCTAGCCTCCTCAGTGGGACATCAATAGGTCTTCTTCTCACATGACCAAACCATCATAATCGATTCTCCATCATCTTGTCTTCTATAGCCGCAACTCTTACCTTCTCTCTAATCACCTCATTTCTGAGCCGATCCTTTTTTGTATGACCATACATCCATCGTAGCATACGCATCTCCGCCACATTCATCTTTTGAATGTGACACTGTTTTACAGCCCAACACTCGGTGCCATATAACAGTGCAGGCCTAATTGCCGTACAGTAAAATTTACCCTTTAATCTATGAGGCATGTCAGGATCACATAAGACCCCTGTGGCACTCTTCCACTTCTACCACCCGGCCTTTATTCTGTGAGCCACATCGCCATCTAGCTCTCCATACTTTTGGATAATAGATCCAAGATACCGAAAGAAAGTGGATCCATGAACAACTTTCCCATCAAATGTGATCATCCCTGCCTCTCTAGATTTGTGTTGAAGCATAAATGACGAAACTTCCATTTCATTCAGTAAAACGGAATACAAAACCCCTTTAATTAATTCACACAGATGTATGTGATTTAAAGTTTGTGCAAACTAGAGGTGGTAAGAAGTACTTTATCACTTTCATCGATGACTGCACAAGATATTTTTTATATTTATCTTTTGAGATGTAAAGATGAGGCTATTAAAGCTTTTAAGAAATTCAAGAATGAAGCCAAGAATCAATTAGGCTGTCGTATTAAAACGGTTCGAAGCAATAGAGGTGGCCAATATGTAGCCCCATTTGAGGAATTATGCAACGAGAGTGGTATAATTAATCAAACAACATCTCCATATGTACCACAATCTAATGGCGTTGTTGAACGTAAGAATCGAACACTTAAAGATAAGATGAATGCCTTATTGATTAGTTCAGGGTTGCCCCAAAACATGTGGGGGGAAGCTGTCTTGATGGCCAACTACATATTGAATAAGATTCCACACAAAGGTAAGGATATTACTCCTTATGAGTTGTGAAATGGTAGAAAACCTTCATACAAATATCTCAAAGTGTGGGGGTGTTTGGCTAAGGTTGAGGTGCCTCTACCTAAACAAGTTAAAATCGGCCCTAAGACGGTCGATTGTATCTTTATTGGGTATGCACTGAATAGTAGTGCCTATCGGTTTGTTATCCACAAGTCAGAAGTACCTGAAATGACCGTGGGAACAACAATTGAATCAAGGAATGTTGTATTCTTTGAAAACATATATTCTTGTAAGGACAATGATAAGGTTTAGAACAATTCTAGCAATAGAGTTGAAGATGAAGAAACAAGTTCAAAACCTGTGGATGTAGATCCAAAATCACGTATGTAATATCCACATTTTTCTTTTCCCGGTATTCTCATTTTTGGTGTATTTTTCGTTTTTATCAACTCACTTGTAACCGTTTCGACATTTTGAATCTATTTTATTCTGGAAGTTTCTCCATTTGGACGAGTTTCAGAGATGTTTTGATATTATTCCATCTTATGTCATGTATTGTTGCATGGACGTTTGATTCTCGTAGAACCCGTTCGTTTTTGTAATTTCTTTAGTTGCACGAGTTCGTATGGTTTAGTTCTTCGTGATGTGAGTTTCGGTATATTGATCCGACGTCGTATCGTAATTTTTGGACGTTTGGGCCATTTTGTAATTTCCTATAAGTTTAGGAAATTTTACTATCCTTGTCGTTTCTTGGATTCCTCGGTAGTCGGAATTGTATTTTCATTCAGCGCTTAGCTTCGTTATCGTGATTATTTCGTGTTTACGCTTCTGGAATCTGTCCTTGTGTTGCGTCTCGTTTTCGGACCGCCCGATGCAGCTAACTTCGTTCAACACTATTGAACTGCTGCATGCATAACGTGCGTTATGCATGCTTTCTTGCGTGCGCTATCGGCACCTTCATAACGTACATTATAGCTCAATGCTAACGTACGTTATGGCCTTCAGTAGATTGGACATATTGTTCTGTCCGAACCATTACTTACGTTAACTCCTTCCGGTACGTACGTAAAGCCCATGGTAGCATACGCTAAACTATCCGGCATAGCATACGCTATCGAACCCAGCGTTGTTGGACAGTGAGTCTGCCCAGTTTTGCCTAGACCCTTACGTACGTAAAGACGTTGGTGTTACGTACGTAAGCCTCTTGTAGTGTACGCTAGCCGTCTGATGTAGCGTACGCTAGCGACCTCAGCGTTTTGAGGCGAATTGTTCTGCGCAGCCATTACGTACGCTAATACTTGAGGGTTAACGTATGTAATGAGCATTACGTATGTTAACCATCTCATGTAACGTACGTAACGTAGGCCCAGGTTTTATAAACTGGGAGTTGACCTTCTCTTCACCACTTTCTTCATTTCTTCTCCTCCGACCGAGAGCTGCGATCCAAGTGAGGTTTTGAGCGATTCTTCAAGTTTTGCCCGTGGAAATCCTTGGAGAATCAAGTATTGTGTTCCTAGTGTAGTTTATCATCATCGTAATCGTCTTCCTCCATCCGAATCAAGGTAAATCTTCTAAGAACCCTACTTTTGGGTAAATTGGGGGTTTTCAGTTTATTGTTCGATTCGTTCCGTATTGTTGATTAATTCATGATGAATATGATTAATCTTGTTGGTATTCTTGGTTTTCCTACGGATTCATGGTATATTTCGTGGTATTTTCGTAATCGAGAGGGTTTGGTTGTGGTCCGCCCTCGTTTTTGTTCTTATAAGAATATACATGAATCGTAGGCGGGTTTTCGGGTGTATTCCTTTTCCATATTAATTTGGAAATGGTTGTGATCGTATTCTTCGAATCGTTTGGTTCGTTTTTGTTGGTTCCTAGCATTCGTCGGTGATTTTCCTTTCCGTTCATTGCGTCATCAATTATTCAAAGCAAGTATTTTTGGAAACCTTTATGCTTAACATGAAATGGTGATGTATATTGTGTGTGCTTTGCTCACCTCGGGAGGGTCCGACGGGGCCTCGAGGGAATCCAATGGTATATCCCTGGATTCACGAGTTTGTTTCGCTAGCCAGCTCGAGAGGGTCCTTAGAGGCCTCGAGCGGGATCAATGGTATAGCCCTGTTCCCAAGGCGATGCGCGTGCGTGATTTGTTTTATGATATGGCCAGCTCGGGAGGGCCCTTAGAGGCCTCGAGTGGGATTAATGGTATAGCCCTGTTCCCAAGGCAAATTGATTGACTGTTTGTTTCCAGAAAAGGCATGTCTGGTTTTTGGTTTTGAAATGAATTTGGTGCATTGTACTATAAAATGTGTAAGCGAATGGTTTTCCTTGATTACTTGTACTAGCGTAATTGCTAACCCCTCTGGGAACCCATTTTGGGGAAATTCTTGTTATAGATTTCAGGTTATGATCACCCGAGCAATGGGCGGGACGATCTGAGGATCTTTGTCGAGTCGTTGACATGTGCATTTGAGTCCTTTTATTTCCATTGTTCCATTCGATATTGTTGTTGCCTACTTTCTAAATTTATAGATTGTACTCGCGAGTACTTAGGCTTTTCTCTTCGGATTGTGATTTGTATTCGTTGAAGTTATTTATGGTTGTCGATGTTGATTATTCCGTCGGTTGTACCGAGCGTGTTATTTGATTTTCATCTGGATGATGTGTGATTATACTGTGGTAATTCGTGTCTAGCCCGGTGGGTCCCATGTAGGGGTCCACGACACTGTAATATACCTTGAATATCTCGGGGGTGTTACAGAAAATGGTATCAGAGCCCTAGGTTTATGGATACCTAGGCTTGTCGATTATTTGGGTCTAGTTGTGTTTTGTTTTGCACATTGTCACACTGCTGCCAGCCTCTCGGTACTTCCAGTGCTCGTAATTTTTCCTTACTCGATTCTTTGTTTTCTCGTACCGTATTTCCGTTTATTGAACTGTGGTTGTTTTCCTCTCTTACTTATCATCGAGTTTCTTTTTGCCACCTTTTAACACCAGTATGGATGATGGTCGTGGCCGTGGATGCGGCCAGGGATGTGGGGCAGCCGGTGAGGTGGCCACGTCGCATTCTTCGGGAGCCGGCAGTACCGGTGACCGTCATAGCCATGCTTCTTCTCAAGATGGCGCCAACCTTGGTGTTGCGGCTGTTATGCAACAAATGGTGAACCAAATGGCGGCGATAGCTCAGGCGGTTCAGAACCCGAATCCGGCCCACGCTAATCGGGGCGGGGTAGATCATTGGCTTCAGGATGTCATCAAGATGCATCCTCCTCAGTTTTTGGGAACTTCAGACCCGATCAGCTGGGAGGGGTAGATCAAGGAGATATCTAAAGTCTTTGTTGCCACCAACTGTCCCGAGGACCGTAAGGTCCCTATTGCCCAGTACTTTCTCACTGGGGACGCTTCTGACTGGTGGGAGGCTGTTGGGTCTAAGGACCACGTTGCTTCATGGGCAGAATTCAAGGACCTAATGGAGACCGAATATTGCCCGTGGCCGGTTAGACAGGCTCGAGTTCCTGCCTTTTATGATGCTCAGCCTCGGGATATTCCTGTTTCTCAAGCTATTGCCGATTTCAACAAGGAGTTAGGCTACGTGAAGACCCAAGTTGTCGAGGAGAGCGACAAAATTTTTTACTTTTCCAGATGGATCAAACTGTCGGGACTATATGTCTGGGCTCGTCTGCACCACTTTGAAAGATTATCAGAGTAGGGCTCTTGCGTATGATATGTCGGTGATGGACAGTGAAGCGGCTCGTGAGAGCAAGAAGCAGAAGTCCGTCGGAAAATTTTCTGGTCACAAGGGCGTAGGCTAGCAGAAATCTCAGTCTGCGAATGTTCCTGCGGGCGGTTCGGCTCATTTTTCTGGGAGTTCTCGAGGTGCTGCTAGAACCTCCGTTCGTGAACTCATATGCTTTAACTGTGGCTTGTCGAAGCATAAGAACCGGGAGTGTCCTCGTCCGCAGTTGACTTGTCATACTTGTGGTCAGACAGGCCACAAGGCTTCCTTTTGTGAACAGATCAGATAGATTCGCGGTTCCCGTTCTTCTCATCCAGCACCTAGGGAGCCGAGTGTGAACCAGGGCTCGTTTGCTCCGCAGTCTCTGCCGAGTGCCAGCCGAGGAAGTGGTCGTGGTCAGACCGCTAGAGGAGGAGCTTCTAGTGTCAGCTCCGCCCATCCGCGTGTCTATGAGATGAGGAGGTCCGATGATCCAGCGGCTACTGTGGCGACAGGTACCGTTCATATTCATTCTCATCCTATCAGTGTGCTTTTCGATTCTGGTGCTACGCATTCGTTCATATCTCTGGAGTGTGTGAGCCGTTTTTGTCTCGATTGTTTGATGCCTTGTGAGCCTTTCATCGTTAAGCTTCCTAGCAGTGATAGGATCGTTGGTGATCAAGAGGTTCGAGACTGTTCTGTGCTTATTTGTGAGAGGGCTTAGCCCTCTAATCTTATTGTTGTGGGAATTGAGGGTGAGGATTTAATTCTCGGGGATGATTGGCTCGAGTGGCATGGTGCGACATGAACTACCGCACGAGAATCATCATTATGTTAGCTGAGGACGGCACCGAGTACTCTTTCGCAGGGCGAAAGAGGGGAAACCAGAAGTTCGTTATTAACGCCTTGAAGGTGATGAGACTCCTGCGAAAAGGGGTGTACTGGTTATTGGTGCTATGCCTTGAAGGCGAAGAGTGGTGGAGTCGATCTTTAATCGATTCTAGTTGTTAGTGAGTTTCCTGACGAGTTACTGGGGTTGCCACCGGACCGTGAGGTAGAGTTTGCTATCGAGTTAGATCCGGCTGCGACTCCAATTTTGAAGGCGCCGTATCGCATGGCACCTTCAGAGATGGCCGAGTTAAAGGAGCAGTTGAGTGAGCTTCTTGAGTTGGGGTATATTCGACCAAGCGCTTCGCGTTGGGGCACACCGGTTTTGTTTGTTCGGAAGAAGGATGGTTCACTGCGTATGTGTATCGACTATCGCGATCTAAACAAGGTGACCATCAAGAACAAGTATCCTCTGTCGAGGATTGATGACTTGTTCGATCATTTGCAGGGAGCTGTGGTATTCTCGAAGATTGACTTGAGATTAGGGTACTATCAACTTCGGGTGAAGGAGTCTGACGTGCCGAAAACAGCTTTTCGGATGAGATACGGACACTATGAGTTTGTAGTTATGCCTTTCGGGTTAACTAATGCGCCGGCGGTGTTCATGCAGTTGATGAACAAGGTCTTTATTGAGTATTTGGATAAGTGTGTCGTCGTATTCATTGACGATATCCTTATTTATTCGAGGAACGAGGAGGAACACACATATCATTTGCGAGTAGTGTTAGACATTTTGAGGACTGAGCAACTCTATGTAAAGTTCTTGAAATGTGAGTTCTGGCTGAAGGAAGTGATGTTTCTAGGTCACGTGATTTCGGCCGAGGGGGTCCGTGTGGATCCGCAGAAGGTTGAGGCAGTGTTGGATTAGGAACCGCCTCAGAACGTGAAGGAGGTCCGTAGTTTCTTGGGTTTAGCTGGCTACTACCGTAGGTTCGTCGAGGGTTTCTCGAAACTAGCTCGGCCACTTGCACAGTTACTCCAGAAGTCCGAGAAGTTCGTCTGGAACGACGAGAGGCAGTCGAGTTTTGAGGAGTTGAAGAGGCATTTGACTTCAGCCCCGATTTTAGCGTTGCCGTGTGGCAATGAGGGTTTTGCCATTTATAGCGATGCTCTGGGTGAGGGTCTTGGGTGAGTGTTGATGTAGCACGGCAAGACTATTGCGTTTGCATTGAGATAGTTGAGTCCGTATTAGCTTAACTACCCTACTCATAATTTGGAGTTAGCGGCGGTTGTTTTTGCGCTCAAGATTTGGCGTCAGTATCTTCTTGTCTCTGCATGTCAAATTTTTACCGATAATAAAAGTCTGAAATACATATTTACTCAGCGGGAGTTGAATATGAGGCAGAGGAGGTGGTTAGAGTTGATTAAGGATTATGATCTCGAAATCCTTTATCATCCGGGCAAGGCGAACGTCGTGGCCGACGCCTTGAGTCGGAAACCGATTGCGTTGCGGGCGCTTGAGATCCTTACGTCTCAATCTGAGCTTCAGCGGGATTTGATTGAGTTGAGTGTTGAGATTTTGTTGCCTGGAGCCGTAGGGCAACTTTTTGCTTTAGATATTTCGTCGTCTCTGATCGATGAAATTAAGCTGAAGCAGCTGGAAGATCCGATGATTATTCAAATCCGAGAGAATGTTCTTAATGGAAAGTCTCCTCGGTTTGTGATTCATGAAGATGGGGTATTGAGATTTCATAGTCATCTGTGTGTGCCGAACGACTCGGAATTGAGGCAGAGTATTTTGTGTGAGGCCCATGATACGCCTTACTCCGTTCATCCTGGTTCGGGTAAGATGTACAAGGACCTAAGGAGTAAGATGTACAAGGACCTAAGGAGGAATTTCTGGTGGAATGATATGAAGGAAGAGGTCGCACAGTTTGTAGTGAGATGTTTGACTTGTCAGTAGGTCAAAATCGAGCATCGGCGACCGACCGGGTTATTGCAGTCACCTCCCTTTCCGGAATGAAAATGGGAAGATATATCGATGGACTTCATTACGAGTTTGCCGAGATCGAGATCGGGCATGAATATGGTTTGGGTGATTCACTACGCCATAGATGGCCTATCGCCACCTCATGGACATGGTGTTGCCTTCTCAAGTGTTGCAGTAGCTATGAAATTTTTTCCCTATCGCAACCTTGTAACCTTGGTGTTACCGTAGATATAAATCTCTGGTGCTGTAGCTATAAATAGGTGTTGCACACTGCAACACTATGATTGTGTTGCCTTAGAATATTAATATACAATAATAGTGGAAATCACACATATCACAATAATATACAATCTCATGGAAAGCAATTAAATGATTATTCTATCCATAATATTTTCCTCAACATGAATATCAACATATAATAATAATTATAATTATTATAAAATATTATGATATAATGACTGGAAATAGAATGATCATGATGCATAAAATTGAAACTGATTATTAATATTAATTGAAGAGCCAACATTAATAATGGTTTGGTCAAAATCGGACTATAAGTGAATATTAAGAGCTATTGGGATCGATTGAAAAATAATTGGAAATTAACTAGGGTAAAAATCGAAGTAATCAGAAATCTGGGGTTAAATCGCACAACCCTAAAAATTAAAGGTATAAAACCCCTATTCCTTCCCCGCAGTCGGCAGAAAACATTCTCACTTCTCGCTTGTTCTTCTCTCTCTCTCTCTCTCTCGAATTCTCTCTCTAGATTTTGGGTGAAGCAAGATGCAAAAAGGGGAAGCAAAATTCATCCCACCTTCCTCTCGACCAACTCCTGATGAATTATACACCATACACCGGAGTAAAAACACACATACGCCGATGAAGATGAATCATCAACGAGGGGCGGACAGCAACAACGCACACACTCCGGCTCGACTAAACTCGGATTAACCAGCCGCGGCTACAGGTTGCGGCTACGGCGATTTCTAGTAGCTCGTGGGCTACAAGTCAAATTGTTGCTGTTACTTCAATTTTTTACTTAACTGAAAGTCTAAAGGTTTCTCTGATTGTTACATATGCAGATGGAGTGGGAATTAACCCTCAGCAGAGTGCAGGTATTTGGAATTATAGCTTATTACCTATCTTTATTTTCATCTGAATTGGTTTATTAACGTGGGATTGGTGAGAGGCAAAAGCATTTTTGTTGGTTACTTAAAGAACATCATTTCCATCCATTTGTTCGTTCATTCGTGTATCATATTCCTTAAAGCCCTAATGATGAGTTTCAAGAATAAGCACCTTTCTCTTTGATGTGGGCTTCTCTGTCATCCTTTCATTTGGATGTTCCTAGAGATTGATACTTATGGATTGAATAGATCGTTTCAGGGAATGTCTTTCTTAAACATGGCTCAAAACTGCGTTTGATTCCTCGCGACAGGGTTGGGGCTTTTATGTCGGCTTGAAGTCTAGTTGTCCACTATATGAAAACTATCTTTACATGAGTATGATTTCTTTTTCTTTACCCTTCACCCTCTTACCCTCCCACCCTCCCCTCCATCTGGTTATTACGAATAAAGTTGCAAAGAATGTGTTTATTATAATTCGTGAATAAGTGACGATCGAGTTACTGTTTCTGAGTTGTGTTCGGCTATTCAATTTCCAAGTTCTGTATTTTTTAATGTTTTGGTTTACTGAACTTAACTTAAAAGTTGAAACATGTAAACACGAATAACATGTCCGGAACATCATAGTTTAATTACGTAATCCCCACAATTGTTTAATTTGGGCTACATATATGTAAGCCAAAGAAAATCGGTGCTCGAAAATTCTCTATAATCTGACGGGTCACGCCGGCCTTGTCCTAAAATGAATCTGCAGGCTCTCGTAGCCCAGAGAAGGTGTTCTTTAGGCGGGGTTGGGGCGTATTTAGTGAAAACAAAAATTCAGCCATACCCAAATCCGAATATCAAAAAGCTAACATACCAGTGCCTGCATACAACCGGAGTATTTTGACGGATACACTTATGTGGTTGATTCATGCCAATTTGAATGCCAAATTGGCATTTGGAAGATATTGAAAACTAAATATAAAAGTGTATCTAATGAATATAACTTTTAACTATAGTGCATCTAATAATAGTAATATATGCACTTTCGATTCGGTTCTATGTGGATATATCAAGAATCAAAACCGAGCAAAAACCAAATATTTCTTTTCCCTTGGTCTAAAACCGAAACAGAATACGAATCCGAAGAAGAAAAAAGGTAACAATTCCAGTCTGTTAAAATTCCCCCGTTACCTGATTTCCTTGCCATCCCCTATCAACCTCCATCATGGGAGTTACCATACATTTAGGCTGTGATTTATTCTCTGGTTATGATGCATTCATTTCCTTAAGTTTCTTTTATTCTTTTGGTGATTTTCAATTTTGACAAGTTCTATGTAATGTGTGTGGTAGTGCATATGTGGCTAACACAAGGAAAAGATACCCGAAGGCATGTAACCCCTTCGGAGAAAAAAATTATCAGAAATGGGAGCAGCTCAAAGCACCACTTGATGTTCCTCAATTTAAGTGGTGACGCTGCAAAATCTGTGTACGCAACATATCTTGTCTTCCTTAAGTGCATGAAACTTGTCAAAGATTGAACACACAAATGTCTCCCCTGCAGTTATGTGCTTCAGCAGAAACCAGAACTTCTAGAGGTAGATGCACTTCTGGACTTTCTTTTTGTTGCATTTTGATATTGTATTTCTGAATTGTATTCTGACAAGAAATCTATAAATAGAATAGAAAAATAGGATTGGATTAGGAATATTATAAAGTATATAATCCTTTGATTAATAAGTATATAAATAGAACACAAGGACTAATTTGATTAATTTTGGACAATCCTTTGTGTAGACATTAAATTCGACAGTATAAAAAAAGTTAGGTGTTTTGGTGTATATTTGTACAACATACTTGCTTAATTTGTGGATACAGCTGTTGCAGGTTCTACCATTGTTTCTTATATCCATTTTGATAGTGAAATGTACACTTATCTTTGTTTGACTAGTAGGGTCATGTTCATTTAGAAAAACACTTCTGTGGTGTTTGGTTTATATTCAGTAATTCACATTGTGTCTATACACTTATTTTAGGACATTGCAGGGTCAATGAAGAAATGGATGCCAAGGTGAATCAGAAGGTCCAGCACAACCTGACATGGATTCTGAAAAAATTAAGTGAAGCCAACCCTGACTTGAAAATTGATATTGGTGCAATACTTTCTGGTGACACACGAGAAGATGGCACTCCAATTACGTGAGAAGATGGCACTCCAATTACTCAAGAATATGACACTCCAGTTACAGGAGGCCATAGCTCTTAGATGTCATCCATTTGTTCTTCTCTTTTGAACAATTTTCATCTATTTGTCTATTTGGTTGATGTAATGGATTGATTGATGTTTTTTGTGGATTGATGTACTTGTTGGTTTTACTGTAGCTAGGTTAATGATGCAGAATTGTTTTTTTTTTTTATGGGAAATGCAATATTTAAATGCTATATTTTTATTCTGTTCATTTGAGGTGTTGCAATAGGTAGTTAGTGTGTTGAAATTGGTTAATATTTTGCAATACACATTGGGTTGCAGTTGTTATTATCTGGTGTTGCATTAACCATGTTTCCACAATATGGGCCCACAGGTGTGCCCCACACAATTTGGTATCTATTTTATTAAATTATAACGTCTATTGCTACACAAATAAACGCCTATTGCAACACAGATAAAATGTTGCAATAGGGTGCCAAGTATGTTGCCATAGGCTCCTATGGTAACATGAGAACAGGGTGTTACCTTAGGCCGTTCGCATGTTGCCTTTGTGGTCAAAGGCAACTGCTGAGAATACAACACACTTTTGGTGTTACCTTTGCCCTTTTCGGGGCTAAGGCAACACTAAATCAGGTCTATGGTGACACAGTTTAAGAGTTGTTGTAGGCCATCTATGGCGTAGTGATTGTTGACCGTCTGACCAAGTCGGCACGTTTTCTGGGCATCAAGGATACTTGGGGCCCGGAGAAGTTGGCTCGTGTGTTTATTGCGCAGATTGTGAGGCTTCACGGTGCTCCAAAGTTTATTGTTTTAGATTGGGATGGCCATTTTGTATCGCACTTTTGGTAGGCGGTGCATAAAGTGTTGGGTACTCGTTTGCGTTTGAGTACCTCTTTTCATCCTCAGTCAGTGGACAGTCTGAGCGCATTATCCAGACGTTTGAGGATATGTTACGTGCTTGAGCTCTCGACTAGAGCAGTGACTGGGAGGAGCATTTGCCATTGATCGAATTCACATACAATAATAGTTGGCACGCATCGATCTGAATGGCACCGTATGAGGCGCTTTATGGGCGACGATGTCCCGATTTGTTGAAATGAGGCATCCAATTTGGTTGGGACCGAACCGGATATCGCTTTAGAGACGAGGCAGAAGGTGGAATTGATTCGGGAACGGATGTTGACTGCTCAGAGTCGACAGAAGTCATATGCCTACGTCCGTCATCGACCTTTGGAGTTCAAGGTGGGAGATCACGTTTTGCTAAAGGTGTCGCTGACGAGGGGAGTTTTCCGCTTCGGGAAGGAGGGAAAGTTGAGTCCGAGATTTATTGGGCCCTTTGAGATTCTCGAGCGAGTCGGTGAGTTGGCATACCATTTGGCACTATCTCCGGCCTTGAGTCACGTTCATAGCGTTTTCCATGTTTCCCAGCTGAGGAAACATGTTCCGGATCCTAGTCACATCATCGACTATGGTGATATTGATGTCGCCGAGGATATTACCTTCGAGGAGCATCCCCTGAGGATTTTGGAGCACCGTGAGAAGCAACTGAGGCATAAGACCATTCATTTGGTCAAAGTGCAGTGCTCGAGGCATGGTGTCGAGGAGGCAACTTGAGAAACCGAAGATAGCATGCGTGCTAGGTACCCCGAGTTGTTTGTTTCTTAAGTTTCGGGACGAAACTTATTTTTGGAGGGGTAGAATGTAATATCCGTATTTTTCTTTTCATGGTATTCTCATTTTTAGTGTATTTTTTGTTTTTAGCAACTCGATTGTAACCGTTTCGATATTTTGAATCTATTTTATTCTTGGAGTATCTCCATTTGGACGAGTTTCGGAGATGTTTTGATATTATTCCGTCTTATGTCATATATTGTTGCATGGACGTTCGATTCTCGTAGAACCAGTTCGATTTTGTAGTTTCTTTGGTTGCACGAGTTCGTATAGTTGAGTTGTTCGTGTTGTGAGTTTTGGTTTATTGATTCTACGTCGTATCATGATTTTCGGACGTTTGGGCCATTTTGTAATTTCCTATAAGTTTGGGGAATTTTACTTTCCTTGTCGTTTCTCGGATTCCTCGGTAGTCCGAATTGTATTTTTCTTCAGCGTTTAGCTTCGTTGTCTTGATTATTTCGTGTTTACGCTTCTGTAATCTGTCCTTGTGTTGCGTCTCGTTTTCGGACCGCCCGATGCAACTAACTTCGTTCAGCAGTGTTGAACTGCTGCATGCATAACGTGCGTTATGCATGCTTTCTTGCGTGCGCTATCGGCACCTTCATAACGTACATTATAGCTCAATGCTAACGTACGTTATGGCCTTCAGCAGATTGGACAACTTGTTCTGTCCGAACCATTACGTATGTTAACTCCTTCCGTTACGTATGTAAAGCCCATGGTAGCGTATGCTAAACTATCCGGCGTAGCGTACGTTATCGAACCCAGCGTTGTTGGACAGTGAGTATGCCCAGTTTTGCCCAGACCCTTATGTACGTAAAGACGTTGGTGTTACGTACGTAAGGCTCTTGTAGTGTACGCTAGCCGTCTGATGTAGCGTACGCTAGCGACCTCAGCCTTTTGAGGCGGACTGTTCTGCGCAGCCATTACGTACGCTAATACTTGAGGGTTAACGTACGTAATGAGCATTACGTACGTTAACCAGCTCATGTAACGTACGTAACGTACATGTTTTATAAACTGGGAGTTGACCTTCACTTCACCACTTTCTTCATTTCTTCTCCTCCGACTGAGAGCTGCGATCCAAGTGAGGTTTTGAGCGATTCTTCAAGTTTTGCCTGTGGAAATCCTTGGATAATCAAGTATTGTGTTCCTAGTGTATTTTATCATCATCGTAATCGTCTTTCTCCATCCGAATCAAGGTAAATCTTCTAAAAACCCTACTTTTGGGTAAATTGGGGGTTTTTGGTTTTATTGTTCGATTCGTTCCATATTGTTGATTAATTCATGATGAATATGATTAATCTTGTTGGTATTCTTGGTTTTCCTACGGATTCATGGTATATTTCATGGTATTTTCGTAATCGAGAGGTTTTGGTTGTGGTCCGCCCTCGTTGTTGTTCTTATACGAATATTGTTGGGATAACAAATCCCTGTATCGATGCTGCTTGGATAACAAACCCTGTATTGATCGTATTGTCAGAATGTTTTGACAATATGCCAAATCCTGAATACCGTCATTAGCTGTATCGTAAAGCTGATCATGTATCAAACCTGTATTGAAGACTTTTCGCAGTCCCAACCATACATTATATTGATCATACAGCAAAGAGTCCCGCAAAGCCAAAGTATGGAAGCTGTCTCGAATATCAATACAGTGATCCTTCCATACAGCTCTCAATAGGACAAGAAGGAATCTTCAGTATTCTCTAGAAGTCAAGTCCCGTTGATAAAGAAGTATTTAAATACTAAAGGATAAAGTATTCAAATACTGTAAGTCAGAAGATCTTCAAAATCCCGCAATATCCGGATCTCAGTCAAATATCAGTTGTCGCAGAATCTTTCTCAACGGATATATTTCAAACGGATATATTTCAGATACTATATATATATATATCTCCAGAGTTTGAAGATCATCAACTACTGAAATAACGACTGAAAATCTACAGATTATTCACGACTTACAAAAGAACAAAGCTTACAAGAAATATTCAGAGCAAAACATATCTCCCCAAGCTTTCTGCTATTCAGATAAAAGAGATATACCGTGCTCAAACCTTGAACAACACACTATCAGCTTAAATCCCAAAAAATCATAGCTATTGTTCAAACCCTGTTCTATCTTTGAACAAACTCATATCAGCCTTATGTGGAGAAATCCTTGCTACTCCCAAACTGTGTGTGACGGACTTGCATTGAAGAAGACGAAGCTTCAGAACTGTGTGTGAAGAAGCCAGTCAAAGTGTTAGCTCAAACCAATCTGTGTGAATGGTTGAAAGCTAAGATATTTATATCAATCTGTGTGAACGATATATTGATTAAGTGTTGTTATAATTACGTAGTTGTGTATGCAGTAATTATAATAAACTTTTTACTCCTGTGTGGAGGACTAGTGGACGTAGATGGGTTTACCTCGAACCACTTTAAATACTGTGTTATTTACCTTCTGCCTTTATTGTTTTATTAACTGTGATTATTTAAGTATACACAGCACATCGAGTTGCTGTATCCTCAGCAACTTACTCTATTTAAGACTTCCGCTACGCACTCAGATTTAAAAACCGTACAGCTTGTTGTTTAAAACACTTTCCAAGCTGTATCCAGTATACTTAGTGACCAACAAGTGGTATCAGAGCGGCTGATCCTAAAAAGAATAGGTCGTATTTTTAACCGAATCAGATCCAAAATCACTTATTTTTTAAAACAGTCTCATTCCTACATTCTCATATCGATACATCAATGATCAACAAAGTTCCTATGTTCTCTATTAATGAATTTGATGATTGAAGAATCAGGATGGAGGCTAATCTTGCAGCAATGCACGAAGAGATGATTTTTGTTATACAGGATGGCCCCATCAAGATAATGAAGGTAAATCCGGCCGCAAGGATTGAAGGCCAAGTCCATGCTGAGATGCTCGAGAAGGAGCGCGATCAATGGACCACAGATGAAAGAAAGCACGCCAACCTCGACAATGTTGCGAAGAATGCGCTGTTTGTCACCCTCGACAAAGGCACATTCTCGAAGATAAAGAGCTGTAAAATAGCCAAGGATATCTGGGATAAACTCAAGTTGATTTGTGAGGGAACTTAGCTCTCCAAAGAAAATAAAATTTCCAAATTAACTCAGCAATTTGAATCTTTTGAAATGAAACCAACTGAAACACTTGAGGAACTTGACCTCAGATTCACTGGAATTGTTGGTGAACTTGAAGCTTTGGGCAAAATTTATACTCAAAGGGAGAAAAACTTAAAGATTTTCAGATCTCTCCCTGCCCGATGGGACATTAAGACCACAACTATGCGTGTGTCATGTAACCTTAGTGAAATATTAACCTTTGATCTCTTTTCTGACCTCAAAGCTTTCGAGTATGATATAGACATGAGAGAGAAAGCTGAAGAATCTCCAGCTAGGACTACAGCCTTAGCCGCTGTATCCAACCGTCGACATAGCATGCCCAGCCCATCAAAGCCAAATTACAAGAATGCTGACAGCGACGACGATATCCTGTCACAAGCTGAAATGGCGCTTCTCATGCACAAATTCAAAAAGTTCATCAAATAGTCTGGAAAGACTCCCTACAGGCCCAAGCCTGTTCACAAGGTAAGTACTGAAACTTCCTATGGTGACGCTAATATATGTTTAATTTCAGGAAACCAGGACATTATGCAAACAAATGTCCTCATCCTAAAGTTCAAAGGTTGCCGGAAGCCGAGCAACAAGAGAGGGATGAACGGAGACGTGCTTGGAAAAACAAGCTCAAGGCACTGATAGGAGAATCATAAGCCTCCCCCACACCATCCAAATCCGAAGAATGTCTTCAGGTAGTCACTGAAAGTGATTCATCTGACGATGAGTTCGAAGATAAGGCATATATGTGCTTTATGGCAAAGGACATTCCGGAAGAAGAAGATAGCGATGATGAGGTAAGCTCAACCTCAATTATTCCAGTAAATGCATCGCATACTTTCGAAAACATGATGAATGAATTTAAAATATTCAAAAAGCCCACGAGACTTTGAAAAATGAAAACATTCAGCTTCAACTTTCCAACATAGAGCTGAAAGAAGAAAACGACTTGCTAAAGATAAATTATGAAAATATGTCTGTTGATTGTGAAAACAGCAAGGTCAAGCATGAAAAAATCATGGAGAGCAATCATCAACTTGCTCATGAACTAAGTTAGACTAAGTCTCAAAATGGAAGTAAGACAAATGATTTTGTTCTACTTCAAGCTAAATTTAATACTCTCGAGAAATGAGAAAGCGAACTTGAGACCAGTCTGAAATCTTTCGAGAAATCATCTAAAAGAATGGAATAAATTCTAAGCACTGGGCAACATGCTCATGATAAAAGTGGCTTAGGATACAACTCATTTTCCAACAAAGGGAAAACTAGTACTGTGTTCGTCAAGAGTGTGGAACACATTCCTGTATCGGAAGATACTCCTAGTCCTGTGAAGGAACCTGCTGCACCACGAAAAGCAAAGGCTGCCATTCTGCCCCCGCAATCCTATTCAAGACAGTAGAATTATAAGCCATTTCAACCTGTAAGGCGTACGCAACAGCATGCTCCCCGAGCATATCAACAGCGCCAACAGCCGTTCAGAAAGAAGGATGTTCCAAATACCAAAGGCCCGCACGGCAGTACTTTCAGTACAGCACGCCTAGGTATTGGATACAAGAGCCTCGTCATTCATCGAGACAGCAAGTGTCCGCACAGTATCAACAACAGTGTTGGAATCCAACTGGAGACCCAGAAGGCAAGCTGTAAGGCCAAAGAAAATGGCTCCACCTCCGAGACGGCATACGTACTGGATTAATAATGATAACCCTGATTTTTACATGCATAATGATTATCATGGATACTGTAACTACGTACATGCCCCACGTAGATACCGCAAATATGTACCAAATGAAACCTACAGTAAACCAATTGTTGTCAGGAAAATTTGGGTACCAAAAGGCACTAACATTCACGGACCCAACAATCAAAGGGGACCTAAATCTACATAATTTATGTGCTATAGGACATTTTGGAGAAGGACATATGGTACTTCGACAGCGGATGCTCCCAACACATGATAGGAGATAGAAGCAAGCTATCAGATTTCGTAGAAGGTTGCGGTCGAAAAGTGCGATTCGGTGATAAATCTAAAGGAAGAACTAGAGGAAAAAGGAAACCTTCTTGTCGGAAAACTTAAAGTCACTGATGTAGCTCATGTTGAAGGCTTACAGTACAATCTACTTAGTATTAGCCAGTTCTGTGACAAACAGTTCTCGATGAAATTCTATATAGACCACTGTAGAGTCAAGAACATCCTGACCAAAGAAGTTGTGCTCACAGGAAGCAGATCAGGTAATATGTATATTGCTGACTCGATGCCTACGAGCTCCACAATTCCTTGTTTAGTTGCCAAAGGCACTGCAGATCTAAGCTGGCTATGGCATAAGAGGATGTCACACTTCAACTTCAAGACGATCAACAAGCTCTCAAGACAGGGACTGGTTAGAGGATTGCCGAATGTATCATTCCAAAAAGACAGTGTCTGTAGACCATGTCAAAAAGGCAAGCAAATCAAGTCCACCCTGAAGAGCAAATCCTACCTTTCAACCCACAGAGTGTTGGAGATGCTACACATGGATCTCTATGGTCCTGTAGACTCGGTAAGTTTGGGAGGTAAGAAATATTGTCTCGTTGATGTTGATGATTACTCCAGGTATGCTTGGACAATTTCCTTAAGTAAGAAGAAGGAAACAACATCAAAGCTGCCCGAGCTCCTGAGAAAGCTTCAAAATGAAAAGGGATCGAGTATCGTGTCCATTCGTTCGGCTGCAGAGGCGTAATTTACTAACCACTTTATAGAACAATACTATTCGGAAAATGGGATATAACACGAATACTCAACTGCCCGTACACCTCAACAAAATGGTGTTGCCGAGCGAAAGAATAGGATGCTGAAGGAAGCAACAAGGACAATGACTGCCGCAAGCAAGTTGCCACAGCGTTTCTGGGGTGAAGCAACCAATACAGCATGCTACACTCAAAACCTGTGTATCATCAACAAGCACCACAAAAAAACAGCATACGAGGTATGGAACAACAAAACTCCGTTAGTTTCGTATTTTCACATTTTTGGATGCAGGTGTTATGTGTTGAATAATGGGAAGGATCAACTTAGAACCTTTGATGAAAAGTCAGATGAAGGAATATTTGTAGGATATTCCTCCGTCAGCAAAGCTTACAGGATCTTTAATAAAAGGAAGATGACGATCGAGGAATCAGTTCATGTAGTGTTCGACGAACCTCACTATGACCCTATAGGAGTAGAAGCTGTTACTCAGAACATCCAACAACTTTCCATCTTAGATCCACCAACTCCCATAGAACCTGTTGTTAACCTAGAAATTAACCCCGCAGCTGTAAGAATCGACGTAGATGAAGCCAATGTTGTACAAGCTGAAGCTGAAACTACAACAACTCAAGATACAGTATAGGACCCCAAATTAGAACCCGACCGAAGATGGTTGAGAGATCACCCGCTAGAGCTGATCATTGGAAACATTAATGCTGGTGTTTCTACCCTTAGGAGAATATAGAGTACACAAGGAAATGTACTGTGTGCACAAGAAGAACTAGATACTGAGATATCACCATTCCCTGAATGGAAATCTCAATCCGAGCTTAGAAGACTCCATATTTGCACTATTGCTATATTCTTATCCCAGTCCGAACCTGTTTCTACCATAGAAGCTCTCAATAATTCTCATTGGATAACATCTATGGAAGAAGAGCTTAACGGTTTCGAAAGAAACAATGTATGGTATCTTGTACCCAGACCTCCACATCAAGCAGTTATTGGAACCAAATGGGTATTTAGAAACAAGAAGGATCGAAATGGACTAATTATAAGGAATAAATCTAGACTAGTCGCTCAAGGCTATAGACAGGAAAAAGGCATAGACTACGCTGAAACGTTTGTCCCTGTAGCCAGACTAGAGGCCATTAGGATATATTTAGCCTTTGCCGCCCATAAGAGCTTCATTGTATACCAAATGGACAAAAGTGCATTCCTAAGTGGAGACCTTTCCGAAGAAGTTTATGTTGAACAACCACCAGGGTTTGCCAACACAGATGGCATCGATCTAGTATACAGGCTGAGGAAAGCACTGTATGGACTTAAGCAAGCCCCTAGAGCATGGTATGAGACCCTGTACCAGTATCTAACTGATAATGGATTGAGAAAGGTGTTGTGGACAGGACCTTGTTCAAAATACAGGAAGGCGATGACCTTCTAATGGTTCAAATATATGTAGATGACATTATATTTGGTTCAACTAACCTTGCTTTATGTCAAAGGTTCCCTCATCTCATTCAAAGTAAATTTGAAATGAGTATGATCGGAGAACTTAGTTATTTCCTAGGTTTGCAGGTAAAACAATTGCCTACAAGGATTTTTATCAACCAGGAAAAATACAGCAAGGAGCTTCTCAACAAATTTGGAATGAACACTTCCAAATCATCGTCAACCCCCATGAGCACTTCCGTGCAAATTAGTGCTGATGAAGCCGGAAAGCCGGTTGACCAATCACTCTACAGGAAGCTTATTGGCTCTCTCCTGTACCTAATGTCTAGCAGGCCCGATATCCAGTTTGCTGTAGGAGTATGTGTGAAATATCAAGTAGCACCCAAAGAATCACACTTCAATACAGCTAAACGAATCCTGAAGTATATTAAAGGAACAGTCGATGTAGGACTGTGGTATCCTAAAAAAAGCGGATTCGATTTAGTTGTCTACAGCGACTCGGATCTCAGAGGCTGCAAGCTAGATAGGAAGAGTACAAGTGGAACTTGTCACTTTCTTGGACCTAGACTTGTTTCTTGGTTCAGTAAGAAGCAATTGGCAAACTCACTTTCCACGGCTGAATCAGAATACTATGCTGTTGGTAGTTGCTGTATGCAGATCCTTTGGATGCAGCAACAGTTGTCAGATTATGGGAATGAAGCCAAGGAAACACCAATCATGTGCGATAGCATGAGTGCAATTGCAATAATGCACAACCCTGTATTGCACTCGCGCACTAAGCACATCAACATGAAGCATCATTTCATAAGGAATCATGTCGAGAACAAGGATGTTCGGCTGAAAAAAGTTCATATAGATATTCAGTTGGCCGACATCTTCACCAAGCCTGTCGACACAGTAAGATTTAACATGCTTCGATAAGAATTGGGATTGCTACTGCCTGACTCCCTGTAAGTATTTACTGTTTTTACTCAACAATTGAGGGGGAATGTTGTATGACCCAAGAATACAACATTAATCCAAAAGTTGTTGTATGGAATTGAAACATATATGTACCTTTTAAGGGGGAATGCTGTATTGTCGCGGATACATCACATACTATGGGATTTTGATTCATTATATATTATTATAATTAATTTTAAAAATAATTTTTGTCCACGTGCCCTGTTTTCATATCAAACGTCGTTTACATTAAATGCCTTACACGACATATGGACAATCAAATCTCAAAAGCCGCGATATTTTCAAATTGTTTAATATTTAATACCTCCGTTTCAGGCATTAAGGGTAATAACAAATGTCAGAAGTGGGACCCGCGCCTATTTTAAAACTCAATAGATAAGTGTACCAGTTACACTCAGTCCATCGTGACCGTTCATTTCAAACACCGGTTCCCATCCCTTAAATCTGACCATTCGGTCTCTGAAAACCCTTCTTCGCTGCCTACTATAAAAGGACTGCAAATGCCATTCGAGACTCTTTACGCCTTCTGCATATTTTAAGAGCACTCAAGCAATTCAGCCTACAAGATTTTCTGTGTTTACTGTATATTTTTCTTGAATCTTTTTCATCTTTTCTTGAGAATCATCAATGGCGTCTACTCAGACATCTTCCACCTCTCTCAAGAAGTCACTCAACTTTATCGATGGACGGATCTTCTCCAGATCTGTCGTGATGGAACGCATTCATGCTGAAAGTGATGACGTCGATGCCATGGAGGTCATCACCAAAAGAATCCATCAAGAAGGCCTCTACCGCCTTGGGAGCCACGCCGCCTAGAACTATGACGTTCATCTGGTTGAGGAAATCTAACTCAACGCCGTGGTTCGTTTTCCGCCTCTGGATCTAGGAGGTCATGTTGCTGATATCACAGTAGTCATTCGCGGAGTGGAGATCCGCGTTGACCAAGAGCTTCTCAAAAAAATCTTCAGGCTACCCTCTGATGGCCTGACCATGGAAGAACTTGAGACCTTTGGGTCTCAAGAACTGCTGACTCAATACTATGGCTTGTTCACCGATTTAGCAATGGTGGAAGTGGTTCACACCACATGCCATAAGAATAATTTCTGTTTACCGTTTGTTTATTTACATGATTTTTGCTGCCGCATTATTGAGAATCGTATAGGTGCTTTTGAGATGTGCACCAATCTCAGATTCAGGATGATGGTCACTATAATGACATGCGAGAAGGTCAACTAGTGTCAGGTCATCCTTAAACGTTTGCAGGAAGAGGTGTCCAAACCTGCTACTCAGAAGAAATCGTTTGGTTTATTCTTAAACCATGTTTTGACGAAGTGCGGACTTCATCAAACCGCAGAAGCAAAGAAGATTAGTTCGCGGATATTCTTAGGAGGCGTCAGGCCCACTGCCTTCAATCAGAGCATCCTGATTGCGAAGAGGCCTTTTATCTGCAACTTGCCGCTGTCTGCAGATCCGAGGGACGTCTCTTATAAGTCCCAAAGTGTCGAATCTTCAAAGAAGAGAAAAAGATCTCACAGCAAGACACTGGTTGCTGCTGAGAAGCCGAAAAGGAAGCTTACGAAAGTTAAAGCTACAGAAACCTCCGAGGATGCTCCTATCGTGGCGCAACCCACTGATCAACTACCCCAGGGCCCAACCCCTTTGGAAGAGATGCCCGCTACTGTATCGACAGTAGATCCCGAGTCCTTGGCAGCTACGACGGATACGAGGACATATGCCAACTCAAAAGACTCTAGCGACTCGGCTGCCTCTTTGGAGCCAACAGCTACCTCTCCTATACGGGATTCCACACCCGTTCAGGATCCACCTTCCTTCGGGGTACCCCTCTCCAATACAATTTTCCACACCTGTAGAGGAACCCCTTCCTACAGCAAACCCAGACGCTGTACGGAGTACCTCCCCGAACACAATGATTTCCAAGACCCTACTTTCCGTGCAGATTGAGAGTCATCTGTTTAATAAGGCTGAAGCTAAAAGGAAAGGAAAAGTTTCGTCAATGGAAACTCCCGATAGTCCAAAATCTGATCCTGATTCCGACAACGATGACGACGCACTCCAGGCTGGTTTGCGAATGAGTCGAGAGGAAGACCAAGCCAAGAAAGATGAAGGGACATCTACCCATCAATCGTCCCCTTCGCCAAAGCAAGACAATGTTCCCGACAATGAGGATTCAGTCCCTTATGTCGAGAAGGAAGAACATATTTCGGAATAGGCACCCGAGCCTGCTGTTGCCGCCGAATAAGAAGAATCATGCGCCTTCCAGCAAGAGGAATTAGTCCCTCTGCCGGAATAGGCGTACGCTGAGATACACCAGGAGGAATTGGTCCCTCCTATATCCATGTCTACAGAAACCTCTTTGAAACAGGAGGATGCCGCATCCCCTGCCGCCGAACTCGAAACAGTTGCTCCCACCCCATCAACCGCCTTGGAATCCGACGACGGTATTATACCTGAGGATGTCCAACTCGATTCACGCCCTAATGTGAATTTGAGAAGGTTGAATGGAGTCGAGGGCTTCGCCCAGCCAGACTCTCCCCGCACCGAAACAAGAAAAGAGTGATTACGTGCTCTTGACCTCCAAACTGTCTTTATTGAGGACGCAGTCAATGCTCTACACTCTGTAGAAAAGGCTCTGGATTGGCTTCAAACATCTGCTGTTGAAGAAATGACTGGATTAAAGCATGAAGTCTCTCGAGTAGTCGAAGCCTTCACTGTCTTGCCATAGGTCTTCAAGCAAGCCCTGAGTAAACTGCAAGAGAAGCAAGAAAGGATCCTGAGAGAAGAGTTATCGAAACTCCGCATATCTGAGGCCAAGACCGCCTCTTCTCTAATCGAATCCGGTTCCCAACTGCGAGCCCATGAGAAGAATATAAAAGATCCTGGAACGTCTTGATGAAAATGTGTCATACCTTAACGATGCCAAAAAGGGGGAAGAAGTAAGGGAAGCCGCTAGGAGAACGAGGATGGAGCAAGAGAAAGAGTTGTTAGCTCCGTTTGAAGACTCCATCACTGCATACATAGCCCGTATCTCAATGCCGAACGTGAGGATATATGGAGAAAGACCAGAATTCCAGGATCTTAAGTATCCTTGGAAAAGCCTTGTCCGAAAGCCGCACTCTTTGAACCTCCCGACAGACTGTCAACCTACCGCTGCAGAGATCAAAGACTGGAGGCAAAATGAATTGTTAAGATACTTCGTTGTACTTATCAGGTATTCCGCTTTATTCAATAGATGCAGAACAGTACAGGAAGCCGCAGAGGAATTCAAGAAGAAGCGGGAAGAATAATCTCTCCTGCTACAGCTGCAGATGAAATCAAAGCACAAGAAAGGTAACTTGGTGACCCATCCAGAAGACTAGATCCTAGTCTTTGATAAATCTTATGAAGGACGTGCAATTTATCAGAATCGAGACAAGGACGCTCACCAGAACTGGTGGCGAAACACCAAGAATGACCCTTCCAAGAGACCATGGAGGCATTCAGACTATAGGAGTTGATTTCCTTGTATTATAGTTTTTGTAATCTTATCTTCCGAACAGTAAAATTTTGTACTCCTCATTTCAAATATTAATAAATTTTTTTGCCTTTCTTGAAAGATTACAACTCGTAATCTACTATGTTCTTATATGTTTACACTCACTTTATTTATTCTTACTGTATTCATATTATGAAACCTATCTCATACACAAGCTATAAGGAACTTGTCTGCGAACAGTTCATAGTTTAAGTTGTATGCATCTAGAAAACAATGTAAGATTGTGCCTGCGCGCCAATCATAAGTTTTCAATGTAATTTTCTTTTGATAAAAGATGAACTTGCCTGCGAGCAGTTCTTAGTGTTAAGCCAAAAAATGAAGGCAGAACATTCGAAAGAAGACCAAGAAGTCTGCCCTACTTCAAAACCGCTAAGTGTCAAAGTTTTGGCATCATCAAGGTGTTTGGATAACATCATAAGATTTTAAAAGAAAGACTCGGAAGGACTTGGCAAATTATCAAAAAGGATGAAATTGTTGGGATAACAAATCCCTGTATCGATGATGCTTGGATAACAAACCCTGTATCAATCGCATTGTCAGAATGTTTTGACAATATGCCAAATCCTGAATACCGTCATTAGCTGTATCGAAAAGCTGATCAAGTATCAAACTTGTATCGAAGACTTCTCGCAGTCCCAACCATATATTATATTGATCATACCGCAAAGAGTCCCGCAAAGCCAAAGTATGGAAGCTGTCTCGAATATCAATACAGTAATCCTTCCATACAGCTCTCAACAGGATAAGAAGGAATCTTCAGTATTCGCTAGAAGTCAAGTCCCATTGATAAAGAACTATTTAAATACTAAAGGATAAAGTATTTAAATACTGTAAGTCAGAAGATCTTCAAAATCCCGCAATATTCGGATCTCAGTCAAATTTCAGTTGTCGCATAATCTTGCTCAACAGAAATATTTCAAACAGATATATTTCAGAGACTATATATATATATATATATATCCAGAGTTTGAAGATCATCAACTACTGAAAGAACGACTGAAAATCTACAGATTATTCATGACTTACAAAAGAACAAAGCTTACAAGAAATATTCAGAGCAAAACATATCTCCCCAAGCTTTCTGCTATTCAGATAAAAGAGATATACAATGCTCAAACCTTGAACAACACATTATCAGCTTAAAGTCCAGAAAATCATAGGTGTTGTTCAAACCCTGTTCTAGCTTTGAACAAACTCATATCAGCCCTGTGTGGACTGAGAAATCCTTGCTACTCCCGAACTGTGTGTGACGGACTTGCATTGAAGAAGACGAAGCTTCAGAACTGTGTGTGAAGAAGCCAGTCAAAGTGTTAGCTCAAACCAATCTGTGTGAACAGTTGAAAGCTAAGATCTTTATATCAATCTGTGTGAACGATATATTGATTAAGTGTTGTTATAATTACGTAGTTGTGTACGCAGTAATTATAATAAACTTTTTACTCCTGTGTGGAGGACCAGTGGACGTAGAGGTGTTTACCTCGAACCACTTTAAAAACTGTGTTATTTAACTTTATTGTTTTATTAACTGTGATTATTTAAGTATATACTGCACATCGAGTTGTTGTATCCTCAGCAACTTACTGTATTTAAGACTTCCTCTACGCACTCAGATTTAAAAACAATACAGCTTGTTGTTTAAAACACTTTCCAAGCTGTATCCAGTATACTTAGTGGCCAACAAATATACATGAATCGTAGGCAGGTTTTCGGGTGTATTCCTTTTCCGTATTCATTTGTAAATGGTTGTGATCGTATTCTTCGAATCGTTAGGATCGGTTTTGTTGGTTCCTAGCGTTCGTCGGTGATTTTCCTTTCTGAAATGGTTCCTAGTATTTTTGGAAACCTTTATGCTTAACATGAAATGGTGATGTATACTGTGTGTGCTTTGCTCACCTCGGGAGGGTCCGAAGGGGCCTCGAGGGAATCCAATGGTATAGCCCTGGATTCACGAGTTTGTTTTGCTAGCCAGCTCGAGAGGGTCCTTAGAGGCCTCGAGCCGAATCAATGGTATAGCCCTGTTCCCAAGGCGATGTGCGTGCGTGATTTTTTTTATGATATGGCCAGCTCGGGAGGGCCCTTAGAGGCCTCGAGCGGGATAAATAGTATAGCCCTGTTCCCAAGGCAAATTGATTGACAGTTTGTTTCCGGAAAAGACATGTTTGGTTTTTGGTTTTGAAATGAATTTGGTGCATTGTACTATGAAATGTGTAAGTGAATGGATTGCCTTGATTACTTGTACTAGCATAATTGCTAACCCCTTTGCGGACCCTTTTTGGGGAAATTATTCTTATGGATTTCAGGTTATGATCAGCCGAATGAGCGGGCGCTGGGACAGTACGAGGATGCTGGCCAGGGTCGTTGACATGTGCATTTGAGTCCTTTTATTTCTGTTGTTCCATTCGATATAGTTGGTGCCTACTTTCTAAATTTATAGATTGTACTCGCGAGTACTTAGGCTTTTCTCTTCGGATTGTGATTTGTATTCGTTGAAGTTATTTATGGTTGTCGATGTTGATTATTCCGTCGGTTGTACCGGGCGTGTTATTTGATTATCATCTGGATGATGTGTGATTTTACTGTGGTAATTCGTGTCTAGCCTGGTGGGTCCCATGTAGGGACAACACTGTAATATGCCTTGAATATCTTGGGAGTGTTACAACGTAAGCGGTCGAGATCTAATCTGGAAGATGTAGAACCGAGATGTGCTAGTAGGGTTAGGACACCAAAGACATTTGACCTGACTACATAGCATTCATGTTGTATGAAGAACCAGCATCAATCAAAGTAGATTATGCGAGACTAGATGGGTTGCTCTGGAAACAAGCTGTTCAGAGTGAAATTGACTCAATTTACAAAACCAAACCTGGGTTTTGGTTGATTTACCTGAAGGTTGTAAGCCCTTAGAATGCAAATGGATCCTTAAAGGAAAGTACAAAGCTAATGGGTCAATTGATAAGTATAAAGCTCGTTTAGTAGACAAAGGTTTCAGGAAGAATGAAGGGTACGATTTTTTCGATACCTATTCACCTGTAACGAGAATTACATCTATTCGAGTGCTTCTCGCGATTGCTGCTTTGCACGATCGTGAGATTCATAAAATGGAAGTTAAGATTGATTTTATGAACGGTGATCTGCATGAAAAGATCTATATGGAACAACATGAAGGGTTTGTAGTACCTAGACAAGAGAAAAAGGTCTGCAAACTGGTTAAGCTCTATATGGATTGAAACAAGCTCCACTACAGTGGCATAATGTAATGTTATCAAATGGTTTTAAAATAAACGAGTGTGATAAATGTGTTTATATTAAGAACAGTAATAACGGCTATGTTATTGTGTCTTTATATAGATGACATGTTAATCATGAGTAGCAATATACAAGTGATTAACGGCACTAAGAACATGTTAAAAAGAAATTTTGACATGAAAGACATGGGGCTAGTCGATGTGATTCTTGGAATGAAAATTTTTAGAAAATCTGATGGAATCATCTTGACACAATCTCACTATGCCGAGAAAGTTCTCAAGAATTTTAATACTTTTGATAGCTTGACGGCTAAGACTCCAATTGAGTTAAATGATCACTTGAGCAAAAATCGAGGGGATTCCGTTGCACAAGAAGAATATGCACGAGTCATTGGGTGTTTAATGTATCTTACAAATTGCACTCGACCCGATTTAGCTTGCGCTATAAACAAATTAAGTCATTACACAAGCAATCCAAGCATAGAGTATTGGAAAGCTCTCGTTAGAGTTTTGAGGTACTTAAAGTATACTCAAAATATTGGGTTACACTATTCGAGATACCCCCCGGTACTTGAAGGGTACTGTGATGCGAATTGGATATCCGATATGAAAAGTTCTTTTTCTACAAGTGGTTACGTGTTTACCATTGGGGGTGGAATTGTCTCGTGGAAGTCCGCAAAACAAACATGTATAGCCCGATCCACCATGGAATCAAAATTCATAGCTTTGGACAAAGTTGGTGAAGAAGCCGAGTAGCTCGGAAACTTTCTAGAAGATATTCCATGTTGGTCAAAGCCGGTGCCTGCAGTGATGATTCACTGTGATAGCCAAGATGCTATTGGTAGGGCGAGAAGTAGCGTGTATAATGGAAAGTCTCAACATATTCGTCGATGCCATAACACCATGAGACATTTGATCAAAAATGGGATTATCTCTATTGACTATGTGAGGTCATTGGATAATCTAGCAGATCCGCTAACCAAAGGGTTAAACCGTGATCAAATAAATAAATTGCTAGAGAGAATAGGTTTAAAATCCACAAATTGAGAATTATCATAGTGGTAACCCAACCAAGATGAGTGGGGATCCCAAGAACTTGGTTCAGTGGGAGAACTAAGCTATGAGAGTTCGTTTGAAACACTCATCTAAGTTTATTCTCTATAGAACAATTGAGTGTTGAAAGCTTGCCTAGTGGTGAGGTTAAGTCTATGACTTTTAATTATTCCTAAAGACCTCGAGGAGGTAGAGTATGGAAAGATACTCGGTAAAGAATCACCTATATAAGTAAGAAGTGGAGGACGCTTCATGAAATACACTTATGAATCCAAAGGGATGTCCAAGGCCCGTAATGGACACAAAACGTGAGAACGGATGATGTTAAGGTGTTCAAGTGTTAGCACCATTGTCTCGGTGCACGCCGTGGGGGAATTGTTCAAAGCATCACGCTACTAATCTGCTTGTGTACCCGATGGTGTTGACTATGAAAGGTTCAAAGCCACGAACTACCTATCCTTATACTTTAACGCCTCTTGAGAACTGAGCTAAGTGTCTGCATACATTTGCATACGGCTTTCTCACTCATGTGGGGGATTGTTGGAAATTGGTTTTAAATACCAATCTGTAAATTATTATTTAAATATTTATTACTTAATTGAAATAATTATTTTATGTTAATCTACGTCTCGAGTAGATGAACGTGGTATACATGAAGTCTCAAAACCAATTTTCGGTGAGTAAGATATTGTATGACAAAGTTTGGAGCTATTAAGAATAGCAATGCTCATGGAGCTATTAACTTGTGGGCTTGCTAGTGGGCTTGGTGAAAACCATGGCCTCACGCGCACACACACACGCGCACGCGCCACCGCCGCTGCCCGCCTGCCCCACCTCGGCCTCAACCGCGAGCTGCGTGCCGCGTGCATTGGGCCTTGGCAATTGGTGTTTTGGGTGGTGTTTGGGTCCAACTATATTCTTTTTGGACAAAATACTTTTGGGCTTCAGTTTTTGAAAACTGAAGTATGTCTTGGCCCAAACTGAAACGTATGCTATCAGTTGCGAAACTGAAGCATATCAGATTTGAAATCTGAAACAGCAGAACAAAAGCAGAAACGTCCAACATGAATGCAATTGAATTCTGTAACATCAGAATTCAAATTCGTTTAACATCCATAACAATTTATTGGCAGATTCATGAGGATAAATTTGCATTAATCCCTCCATGGTTGAGAGCAGCCTATAAATAGGCATACGCATTTGAGCATTTCATATATGATTTTCGGACATCAGACTATTCGTCTACATACAAATATTTGTGTATTAGAAAAGCCTAAGTTCTCAATCCTCGTCCAGTTCGTCGGATCTCTCCGGTTTGCGGTGTTGCTACTATAGAGACGTAAAGTCGTTGATCTTTGGGGACTATTCGCCAATCCGTGAACACTATCGGGGCGTTTCTCGTCTTGCGGGCAGATGGCATCTTCTGGCGACTTCTACAACAATCTGGTTTTGTTTCTAGTTTTGTTTTTTCGATTATTTCCTTGTATTTGTAATTTGGTTCTTGTTAGTTCAGACTCTATTTCCATTTCCTTGTATTTTCAATTCTATCTCGAGTTATGTAATTTCTGGATTTCGAGTTATAATTTTGTTTGCCAGTTGTAATTTATTTTTCCGTCCAGCAAGTTTCCACGATCGGATTACCAACACAAATTACCTAACTAACCTGCTTGAGAGAGAGTGGGGATTGCTTGTTGAGGAGGTGAAGAACGGATTGAACTCTGTGATTATCACCTTTCTGGGCTTCCTCTATCAATCCCATTTCTGGAGGAGAAATTCAAGAAGAGGACAGAGAAAGATGCTTACTATGTGTAGTCTGTGTTAAATGAAAGAAATAAATGTCTCGACAAACCATACCACACTTCTTCCACCAAATTCTTTTTCAAAAAACAAACTGTCTTTCGTCACCTAGCTTAGTAAGAGAGAAGGAGTGGGTTTGCGTTGAAAAGGAGGCTGTTTTTATAGGAGTGGATAAACTAGAGCTCAGGAATTAGGATGTTCAACAAAACCGTTAAACCGTCTCAATCACTCCATTATATTAATACCACTACTGTTTAAGACCCTACTTCATTTTTCAAAAATATGTAGAACTAAGCGTATATATATTTACATTCACTTATATGTTGCCTTCGATTAAAAAAAGATGACATATAAATTCAGAAAACAACCAAAATTAAAAGTTGATAGTGGGTGATATATATGTAGAACTAAGCTTATATATATATTTACATTCACTTATATGTTGCTTTTCTGCATCAACTATTTTGGACTTTTATCTCTCTTAAAAGTGATAAAAGCTATTTTCTACTTCTAGATTTTTACCAAACAAATTTTACATGCATAAACAGTAATATTTCAAAACATGATGTGATCTGAGCTAGATATGGAGCTAAGCAATTTATCAGTTATAAGAATTAAGTAAATAAATTAGAGTCTACATAAACAATAATGCATGATTTGATGTTATTTGAGCTAGATATGGAGCTAAGCTACATTTTTGTGTATAAAAATTTAGAACACAAATTTTACATAAATAAACATTCATGCATTATTTGACGTGATTTGAGCTAGATATGGAGCTATTTTTCTATATGAAAGGCGATTAAGATCTTCTATTACGTTTTGGTGTTGTATTTCTTGTTGCACCATTAGATGATTGTTGCGATGTTAAAATACTTCTAATTATGTGCAACAAGAGATGCAACACGATGATGCAATAGAAGATAAGAATCGAAAGGCTAACGGAACCGGCGAGGCGACGGAACGAAACAAGATGGTGGCGGAATTCAAAGAAATTTGAGGTAAAGGTAGACGACGGTTGTGTTTGTTGTTTTAGGGCTTTTACAAATTGGGGGAGTTAAAACTGGAGATCGCAGGGACAAAGTTTTTAATGTAAATTTTTTAGATTAAAAAAAATTAAAATATTTTTATTCCGCCCAGCACTTAATGAACGCCCGACGCCTAATGTCTGCCCAGCCTGCCTAGGTGACCGATTAGTTGCTGGGCCATCCAATACAACCAATTATGGTGTAATTGGGACGGTGGGGCACCGCCTAGCCCAATTTTTAGAACACTGGGGATAATTACAAATGCTACAAACATGCCTTATTTATAGGTAGTAAACATGGTGTGAAACCATGGTGTGAAAGGATGGTGTGAAAGGATGGTGTGATGGGATGAAGCTTCCAACTTCAAAGTTGATGACTTCAATAATTGTTGGTGGAGGAATCTTCAAAGATGGTGGCTTCTAGATGATTTGACAATTGAGAAGGTGGGTTGGTGATGATTTTTAACACTAACATGCTTGAGAGAGAGTGGGAATTGCTTGTTGAGGAGGTGAAGAACGGATTAGACTCTGTGATTATCACCTTTCTAGGCTTCCTCTCTCAATCCCATTTCCGGAGGAGAAATTCAAGAAGAGGACAGAGAAAGATGCTTACTGTATGTAATGTGTGTTAAATGAAAGAAATGAATGTCTCGACAAACCACACCACACTTCTTCCACCAAATTCTTTTTCAAAAAACAAACTCTCTTTCGTCACCTAGCTTAGTAAGAGAGAGGGAGTGGGTTTGTGTTGAAAATGAGGCTGTTTTTATAGGAGTGGATAAACTAGAGCTTAGGAATTAGATGCTCAACAAAACCGTTAAACCGTCTCAATCACTTCATTATATTAATACCACTACTATTTAATACCCTACTTCATTTTTCAAAAATATGTAGAACTAAGCTTATATATTTACATTCACTTTTATGTTGCCTTCGATTAAAGAAAATGACATAAATACGTAATTATTTACATTAATATTTAATCATTAAATAATATAGAAATATATATTAATTAATATTTATTAACTAAAAGTAAAATAATAATCATTAGTTTATTACTAGTATAATAATGACATTTGATTAAAGGGTGTTTTTTAATCATTATTTATTAATTACGTTTGACTAAGGGGTGTTTTTTTATTAAAGGGTGTTTTTTAGTAAATAAGGGTGTTATTTAACCACTCAGGATAAAAAATAGATGCTTTTTCGTCCTCTCATTTATGGAAATGAGGTGAACCCACTAACATAGGTCACTTCTTTATACCTGCGTTGATTAAGGCCCACTAAAGTAAAATTAATTTTCCTTTCTTACTTAAGCTTCATAAGCTTAAATCTCCGAGATTATTATGCCCATCATTGTTGGTAGGTAATGCCTTCAAAAATTTACCAAGTGTTCAGGTGAACCTCTCTTTGATATATCAATGTGGGCTCATAGTTATCTGCTCCATGCACTATATAATACTATGTGTATAAATTTTGGTGCTCGTCGATAGAATGGATCGACGCTCTAACCATACTCTCTAATTAAATTAAATTTAACTAGAGAGTGGGGGACAAACTGTAGTGGACAAAATTCGTAAGCCCAATTAAGCCAGCCCACAAGTCCGATCCGTCGAACTAGACGGTCAAAACGGCCCATCAACAAAGGCAATAAGCCCAAATTTACAATCGGGGCCACAAATTACCTATCCGGATCAAGGTGTCAGCCTGAACAATCGTTACAGTCAATACGATCAAAATGTATGACTGACCGCATCAGCCAAAGTCCAAGTCAAAGAAAGATATCTCTTCATATGAATTCGGAATGGACGTAACGGGTGGAAGCGACCAATATGACCGAGTGAGAGAGAAACCCTAGAGGGCAGGACGTCCTATATATATCGACCGTCTAGGTCAAGTCAGGGACATTCAATCTCACACTCTCCACTACGCTCTAAACTGCTCTCTAGCACTCACCGCACTCTCTGCACTAAACCTTACGTCCGCCGTTGCCGGGATATAATACCCGAGATTTTAATATGTATTTTGAACCTTGTGCCACTGTATATGTTGTATTTGATCTGAGTATTATCCTTCGTATTTCATGATCTTGTACCGTTGAGCATATGATTTCATGAATGTTGTTGTTTATAGTTGTATTTGTGCACTTGTAGCGCACGCTAACGTCTGAGCGTAGCGTACGCTAATTGAATTTCCTAGCGCACGCTATGTATGAGCCTTAGCGCGCGCTATGCGTAGTCAACTTGATTAAGACAGGGCGGTAGGTGAGATCAGACCACGGATCTTTGTCGGGATATGTCGGAATGAATCTGGACGGCTTTTGGAAAAGCCGAGTCAACGTTGTTTAGCGCACGCTACTGGTATGAGGATAGTGCACCCTAAAATTGAGTATAGTGAGGTCAGTAAAGCTTCGTATGGTCGTTAGCGCACACTATAGGATGCGGTAGCGTACGCAAATTGCCATACTTAGAGCATGTAAAGGGTGTTAGCGTACGCTAAGCCGAGACCAGACCGAGATAGTAGACTGCTAGTCCGTTAGCGCACGCTAGAGATATAGCCGTAGCGCGTGCTAATAACTATTTTCTATATATAGGACAACACCCTCTTTCATTTTCAGACAGCCACTTCAACCCACACTCCAATTTCGCGACTTTGAGAGTTACCCTCTTCATCTTCAACCTTCATATCAGCCTCATAACACATCATTGATGGCGAGGAGCTTTGAGGATTGGTGTTCAAGCGTCCAATGTTGAGTTCATCAAGAGTTCTCATCTTTTCTTTCCATACAAGGTATGTGTCGCTGCCCGAACTTAGAATTCGTGTTCTTATTCGGATTATAACTTTCTCCTGGAATTATCAAGTTATGGATTAATCATTAGGTTGAACACCATACCATGTAAACTTGAAGTAATCATATTAGAACTCCTTTGAGTAAGAAGATCACAACCGAACCTTATTGAGTTGAAACTACGCATCTGATTTCTGAGGTTGTTGTATAGTTGGGTTGTCTTTTCCGAATCAAATGTGTGTCGGTGTATTGTTATTATCATTACCTAGAATGAGATCTTTGGCAAAGAAAGGAATTCTTAGAGTGGTCACTAAAATATAATCTTCGGATAGCATGAGATGACCTTCAACGTAACTCACAACTCGTAATGATTACTGGGTTTGTTTATCTTCTTGTTGATGATTCGAACGTAGAGTGTTGATTGGCGTGACAATTAATTTGAACGGAAAACTTTGGTGAAGATGACAGCTTGTAGAAAAACGTAGTATAGAGATGAATTAACCTTGAACTCGTATTGAAGGTGTTATATAACCAAACCTGGTAATGACACCGATAATCAAAAATCGAAGTACGAAATTACGGTGATTTGAGTGACTCTAGCTCGACCGAGCGGTCGTCGGGTGAGTTGAAACGTGAGTCGGCTATCTTAGACCGTAGTTGATGTTAGATGTTCGTACGTTTAAACTTGTTTTGAGTTGCCGTTATTTTTCTTGTTTGTTAAAGGGCCGTGCATTGCGAACGTTTGATCGAAGGAGGCGTCCTTCGAGTTTGTTGAAATCCTTGAAGAATTTACCTTTCTTGCCACCTTTTAAGGCAAGTATCATATTTCGAATTTGTTTTAATATCGGTGAGTTTGATCATACAGATTGTTTATTCATGTTGATTATTTTCGTGAATATGTCATGATATTCGTTATCAAATTACTTATATGTTCATGTCGATGGACATAGCGATTGTTGCATATGTAACACCCCGAGATAATCGGAATAATTACAGCGTCGTAAACCCTTTAAGTAAGGATTTACAAGGCTGATTAAAAGAAATGTGAATATAAACCAACAATACCACCGAAATTCAAATTACAAAACCGGTTCCAACTGATCCATTACAACCATATCGAAATGATATTAAAAAGATATGCGTACTCGAGTACTGAAAATGAACCAAGAAGATAAATCACAAAAACAACGAACATTTAACATCACTGAGCCACTTCATCGTCATGACGGTACTGTGGCTGCTTCCCCGCTCCTCGGCTACCTGAACATCAAAACAATCGGAACACACAAATATGTAACGACAATGCATAAAAACATACACAAATATGGACTTCTGCTACCGGAATCCAACAATACGAATCCACAAGATTCAATCAACACAACATGGGTATTCCAACGATCCAGCGCCCTCAGCATAGATCCCAAGATGATCCCGTCGGACCAACATGAGGTGGAAAAACCCGTCCAATGATCCAGCGCCCTCAGCCTAGATCCCAAGATGATCCCGTCGGACCAACACGAGGTGGACATCCGATCCAGCGTCCTCAGCATAGATCGCTTGATCCCTTTGGATCATCACAACTTGCACATAACACAACTATGCATATACATATGCAAGAAAATCGATATGTTCATCAATATGAACATACGTTAAATCGGTAGCAAAATGTCATGACAATTTAATGAAATAATCTCATGTCAATAACGCGAATAAACCATATGCATGATCAAGTTCATCAATTATTCACAAACTTTCAAAATACGATACTTGCCTCAACAAATGGCGACAAGAATTTCTACTATCAATAGTCTTCAATCCGATTGGAGAATTCTCGCATGGTCGGCTCACCGGAATGCAAACCTTCATCGAACAATAACGTCGGTAAAACTAACGGTTCCGGATAATCGTTCAAATCATCAAATGAATCATAAAAAGGCAAGATGCATCTATCATGGCGATGGACTATTCTGCCCTAACACAATTTGGTTGGACCGATACTACGCTATTCGTCCTTGCAATAGCTCAATGGAATACTTTCTAAGTTCCAACACAATTCCTTCGGTTGATTGTTACAACATAACATGGAATTCATCCTAGGAGGATTCTAATCATGTTCTATTATAACAAGATATCCGAACTTCGATGAATCATCATAAAGACTTGTTCAGTAGTTTCAATATCCTCTCATTCTATGAATAAATCCTTAAGTTCAATCCATTAGTTCTTCACCGAAATGTTCGATCATAACATTCTTATGAACTAAGATAATCTTCGAAAACTAGATATGATTAGGTTTACCATCTCAAGATGCACTAATCAATAGTCTAATCACTAGAAGGTTTGCTCAACGATTACAACAACCAAGAGGAATCGAAAATAATTGAATTTAATCTTCTAAACCATGATGAAAGGCTCCTCAAGAAGATAACTGGTTCGGTCTACTCAAAACAGGTCCAAAACGTTACTAAGATCATGCTAAATTAGTTGGTGAAGGATCACATACCTCAATAAATTGATGAACAATGAAGAACTTGAATAAACTCTACCACCGGAAGCTTGAACACCAATCTACAAGGCCTAAGCTCCCCAAGAATCGTCTCAGAAGATGATATGAAGGATAAGAGGTGATGAAAGATCTCCAGAACACGAAAAATCGGCCAAAGGAAAGGTGAGAAATGAAATAGGGTCGACCTCTATAAATAGAATTCTGGGCATTACGTACGTTATGCAATTAACCTTACGTACGTAACAAACTTAACGTACGTTATACCCTAGCTTTAGCGTACGTAATCGTCTGACCAGAATTCACTGGCCTGATTTCGCCATTTCCTTACGTACGTAATCACAAGGGTTTTACGTACGTAATATCCATGTCCTTAGCGTACGTAAAACATGTACCATAGCGTACGTAACACCTATGTCCAGGTTCACGCGGAAATCACACGAATCTTCCCCGGCCCCCACACGCCGACCCTTATCTGATCCCAAGTTGACTTAGCTTACGTACGTTAAGAACATCAGATAACGTACGTAATACTGCAGTCTTAGCGTACGTTATGGATGCCTGATAGCGTACGTTAACACGTGCAGAACCATGCATGCAGAATGCTGGAGATACCAAAACGTAAGGATACGAAATACAGGAAACCAACCTCCAAATAATAACATCACAAAGTTGATTCTTACAAGATAGATATACAATAATTATCCGGGCATTACATACTGCCCCTCTAAAAGAAGTTTCGGCCCGAAACTTAAATCGCAAACAATTCCGGGTACCTCAACTTCATACTATCTTCCATCTCCCAAGTTGCTTCTTCGACTCCATGCCGAGACCACTGAACTTTTACCAAGGAGATCGGTGTATTCCTCAATTGCTTGACTCGACTCTCAAGTATCTTGATTGGCTTTTCTTCGAAGGTGCCGTCATTAGCTATCTCGATCTCATCGAACTCAATGATATGACTGGGATTTGGTACATACTTCCGCAATTGGGATACGTGAAACACATTGTGAATGTGACTCAGTGATGGCGGTAAGGCCAACCTGTATGCTAAATCCCCAACTCTCTCGAGGATCTCAAATGGTCCGATATATCTCGGACTTAGCTTACCTTTCCTCCCAAAATGGAAAATTTCTCGTTTATGAGACACCTTCAATAGTACGTGGTCCCCAATGTCGAACTCTAGCGGGCGATGATGCACATCTGCATAAGACTTTTGTCGACTCTGGGCAGTCAACAGTCTTTCCCGAATCAAAGCTATCTTCTCTTGAGTCTGAACTATCAATTCCGGTTCCGTTCCGATCAAGTCCGAAGAATCATCCCAGCACAGGGGTGATCGGCATCTTCTCCCGTACAAAGCTTCAAATGGTGCCATCTTAATAGAAGTATGCCAACTATTGTTATAGGTGAATTCAATCAACGGCAAGTGAACTTCCCAATCAGTTGACCAATCCAAAGCACAAGCTCTAAGCATGTCTTCTACTGTTTGTATAGTCCTTTCGGACTGACCGTCCGTTTGAGGATGATAAGTCGTGCTAAAGTTTAGCTCAGTTCCCAAAGCCCTGTGAACTGCCTTCCAGAAGTGCGACACGAAGCGACCATCTCGATCTGAAATAATAGTCTTCGGCGTCCCATGCAATCTGACTATCTCTGCAATAAATACTCGTGCCAATTTCTCGGGTCCCCATGTGTCCTTAATTCCTAGGAAATGAGCCGACTTGGTTAGTCGATCAACTATAACCCAAATCATGTTCATTCCCGTCTTGGTCCTTGGCATACTGGTGATGAAATCCATCGAGATATCCTCCCACTTCCACTCATGGATCGGAAGTGGCTTCAGCATTCTGGCAGGTCGTTGATGTTCAATCTTAACCTGCTGACAAGTCAAACACTTTGAAACATATTCTGCTACGTCCTTCTTCATATTTCCCCACCAGAAGTTTTGTTTAAGATCCTTATACATCTTACTGCTGCCCGGATGAATAGAATAGGGTGCGCTGTGAGCTTCCTTCAGAATTGTCTGCCTCAAAACATCATCATCGGGAATGCAAAGTCGACTCCGAAATCTCAAAACTCCATCATCTTGTATGACAAATCCTGGGGCCTTTCCTTTCTTTACTTCGTCACATAACCGAAGGATCAGAGAATCGTTCAACTGCTTAGATTTGATTTCCTCGACTAGTGACGAAGTCAGTTCCATCGCATATAGTTGCCCTTGGATTCCTGGCGACCATACTTCAATTCCTTCGCGGATCAGTTCTCGTTGAATGCTGGTTTGGGAAGTAAGTGCTTCCAACACTCGAAGAGAAACAGGTTTACGGCTCAATGCATCAGCTACTACGTTTGCTTTACCCGAATGATAGAGAATTTCCAAGTCGTAATCCTTGATCAATTCTAGCCACCTTCTCTGCCTCATGTTTAATTCTCTTTGACTGAAAATGTACTTGAGGCTTTTATGATCTGTAAAGATCTGACAACGAGTGCCGTATAAATAATGTCGCCAAATTTTCAAAGCAAAGACCACAGCTGCTAACTCCAGATCATGAGTCGGGTAATTAACTTTGTACGGTTTCAACTGTCGAGAGGCATAGGCAATCACCCTATCCTTTTGCATCAACACACATCCCAGACCCTGATTTGAAGCATCGCTGTATACCATGAATCCATCAGTTCCATCTGGTAAAGCTAGTATAGGCGCTGGCGTCAGTCTCCTCTTAAGATCGTCAAAACTAGCCTGGCATTTCTCATTCCACGCGAACCTTTGAGTTTTCTGTAATAGCTGAGTGAGCGGACGAGCAATTTTGGAAAATCCCTCTACGAAACGGCGATAATATCCAGCAAGTCCTAAGAAGCTTCGGACTTCTTTCACGTTACTAGGAGCTTCCCATTCCAAGATTGCTTCGACTTTCTTCGGGTCCACCTGAACTCCGTCAGCTGATATCACATGCCCAAGGAAGGTTACTTCCCTAATCCAGAACTCGCATTTGGAAAGCTTCGCATAAAGTTGTTCATTCCTCAAGGTGCTCAAAACCACACGCAAATGCTCGGCATGCTCCTCTGTGTCTTTCGAATAGATCAAGATGTCATCAATGAAAACGACCACAAACTTATCTAGGTATTCTAAGAATACCCGATTCATTAATTGCATAAATACCGCAGGAGCATTGGTAAGTCCGAATGGCATCACCACGAATTCATAGTGCCCGTACCGGGATCTGAAAGCAGATTTCGGTATATCCAATTCCTTAATTCTCAACTGATGATATCCTGATCGCAAGTCAATCTTCGAGAATACCCTTGCCCCTTGCATTTAATCAAACAAGTCGTCGATCCGAGGTATAGGATACTTGTTCTTGATCGTCACCTTATTTAGCTCCCTGTAATCAATACATAATCGGAGGGATCCATCTTTCTTCTGGACAAAGAGAACGGGTGCTCCACAAGGAGAAACGCTAGGTTGAATGTAACCCTTCTGCAATAATTCCTCCAGTTGCTTCTTTAGTTCATACATCTCGGTTGGCGCCATACGGTATGGTGCTCTATAAATAGGAGCGGCTCTAGGCTCTAATTCGATAGTGAACTCCACTTCTCTCCGCGGAGGTAACCCAGGTAGTTCGTCAGGGAATACATCTGAGAATTCATTCACAACTGGAATAGATGAGAGCTCTACTCCTTCTTCTTTCTTCATGGCGTAGCACCAAAATCCGTGACAACCCTGCTTCAGTAATTTTACTGCTTTCATCGCTTTGATCAATTTTCCTGAGCTTCCCGGTCTCCATCTTCTGAAAAAGTGTTCAGATCCGTCATCAGCAATGATAGAAATGACTCTCTTTCGGTAATTCAGAATAGCTCCATAACGATTGAGCCAATCGTCTCCGAGAATTAAATCATCACCATGGATGTCAACTACAATAAGATCGATGGCCAATCTCTCCCTCCTATAGACACTGGGAAATATCTAGTTTCTAGGGTTCCCACAATTCTCTCTCCGCTCGGCAAACCTACAACATATGGTTCACAATCAAATAAACACGAGATTTTCAAACGATTAACACAGTTCAATGATATGAAAGAATGTGTAGCTCCTGAATAAGACACTAACTGGTTGCAAAAGGATCTGAATCGTACCTGATGCAACAGCAGTGTTCTGATCGTCAGATTTCCTCATCTCGTACAGGCGCGGAGGAATGGACCCAGCACTGGATGTCTCTCTCTTCCCAACATTCTGCTGCTGAAATCCACTCTACTGCGTCTGGTTCACACTCATCTCTTTCGGAACTGGCGTTGGAGTGCGAGTACCAAATGATCTAGTCGCAACTCCACAGAAAGCCGCACAGTGCCCTTCTTGCCCACAATCGAAACAAGTCACAGAAGATGCGGGGCAATCACGTCGAATGTGCCCTGCTCGACCACAATTATAGCATTTGTTTGATGCGTCCGAAACTACTGATGTTGTTCGGAACTTCTTTCCACCTCGAGATGGATCTGGAAGTTTCCTAGATGAATAAAATGAAGACTGGCCCTTGCGGGCCCCACCACTCTTGTTTTCCGAGAAGTTGCCGGTCACTTTCTGCTTCTTTCCCTCCATCGATTTCTCCACCGCCGCCTCTTTCATGTCGTAGGCTAGCGCTTTGTCTTGATACTGCCGCAACGTAGTACACTCGAATCCGGACATGTACTGTTGAATCTCCGGCTTCATCTGCATATCGAAATGAAAAATCTTTTCAGCCTCCGTTCTGACCAAGTGTCGCACACAAGTCAGCTGATGATTAAAAGTTTTGATTAAGTCTGTCACAGATGCTTCCGAACTCTGCGGTGAGAAAAACTCTCGGATTTTTGCCTCTCTAACTGGACGAGGACAATATTGTGCTTCCATCATTAGTTTGAACCCTGTCTAGTCAGCATTATGATTCTCGAATCGAATAGCTTCCCACCAGTCAAAAGCCTCCCCAGTCAGAAAATACTGGGCAATAGGAACTTTTCGGTCCTTGGGACAGTTAATACCCGCGAATATCTTCTCTAACTCATTTAGCCAATGATCCCAAGTAAGTGCCTCAGCAGATCCGTCAAATTTTGGCGGGTGCAATTTGACCACCTCAGCAAGCCATTTGTCTCCCCGGTTATCCTCGTGATGCTGCTGTCCCATCGCTGTCTGCATGCGGTCAACTACCTGAGAGAACTGGTTTATCTGAGCCACCACCTGTTTAAGCACTCCCGGCATGTTAGGATTCGCGTCATCATTCGCTGATCCTTGCTGTCCTCCAGAATGGGAATCGGTTCGACTAGCCGATAATTCTGGGGTAGTTGCGGAATCCTCGTGTCTCATGTTACCACGTCCGCGTCCACGACCGCGTCCGCATCCACGTCCTCCTCTCAACATACTGTAAACACAATTTCTCAATATCCAGGACAAATTTTTTCAAAAATAGAGCCCGTCAATACTCACAAAACAGAAATTAAGTAAAACGGTAGTATAAGAGATTATGAGACTTACAACCACGGTCCACATGACGACTTTGGCTGAACAGTGATGTTACGAACGACCCGTAAATCAAATAACGTAAACAGACCCAACTAAAAACCCAACTACCAAGATATCCATGAATCTTAGCTCCGATACCATATTCTGTAACACCCCGAGATAATCGGAATAATTACAGCGCCGTAAACCCTTTAAGTAAGGATTTACAAGGCTGATTAAAAGAAATGTGAATATAAACCAACAATACCACCGAAATTCAAATTACAAAACCGGTTCCAACTGATCCATTACAACCATATCGAAATGATATTAAAAAGATATGCGTACTCGAGTACTGAAAATGAACCAAGAAGACAAATCACAAAAACAACGAACATTTAACATCACTGAGCCACTTCATCGTCATGACGGTACTGTGGCTGCTTCCCCGCTCCTCGGCTACCTGAACATCAAAACAATCGGAACACACAAATATGCAACGACAATGCATAAAAACATACACAAATATGGACTTCCGCTACCGGAATCCAACAATACGAATCCACAAGATTCAATTAACACAACATGGGTATTCCAACGATCCAGCGCCCTCAGCATAGATCCCAAGATGATCCCGTCGGACCAACACGAGGTGGAAAACCGTCCAATGATCCAGCGCCCTCAGCCTAGATCCCAAGATGATCCCGTCGGACCAACACGAGGTGGAAATCCCATCCAGCGCCCTCATCATAGATTGATTGATCCCTTCGGATCATCACAACTTACACATAACACAACTATGCATATACATATGCAAGAAAATCGACATGTTTATCAATATGAACGTACGTTAAATCGGTAGAAAATGTCATGACAATTTAATGAAATAATCTCATGTCAACAACGCGAATAAACCATATGCATGATCAAGTTCATCAATTATTCACAAACTTTCAAAATACGATACTTGCCTCAACAATGGCGACAAGAATTTCTACTATCAATAGTCTTCAATCCGATTGGAGAATTCTCGCTTGGTCGGCTCACCGGAATGCAAACCTTCATCGAACAATAACGTCGGTAAAACTAACGGTTCCGGATAATCGTTCAAATCATCAAATGAATCATAAAAAGGCAAGATGCATCTATCATGGCGATGGACTATTCTGCCCTAACACAATTTGGTTGGACCGATACTACGCTATTCGTCCTTGCAATAGCTCAATGGAATACTTTCTAAGTTCCAACACAATTCCTTCGGTTGATTGTTACAACATAACATGGAATTCATCCTAGGAGGATTCTAATCATGTTCTATTATAACAAGATATCCGAACTTCGATGAATCATCATAAAGACTTGTTCACTAGTTTCAATATCCTCTCCTTATACGAATAAATCCTTAAGTCAATCCATTAGTTCTTCACCGAAATGTTCGATCATAACATTCTTATGAACTAAGATAATCTTCGAAAACTAGATATGATTGGGTTTACCATCTCAAGATGCACTAATCAATAGTCTAATCACTAGAAGGTTTGCTCAACGATTACAAAAACCAGGAGGAATAAAAAATAATTGAATTTAATCTTCTAAACCATGATGAAAGGCTCCTCAAGAAGATAACTGGTTCGGTCTACTCAAAACAGGTCCAAAACGTTACTAAGATCATGCTAAATTAGTTGGTGAAGGATCACATACCTCAATAAATTGATGAACAATGAAGAATTGAATAAACTCTACCACCGGAAGCTTGAACACCAATCTACAAGGCCTAAGCTCCCCAAGAATCATCTCAGAAGATGATATGAAGGATAAGAGGTGATGAAAGATCTCCAGAACACGAAAAATCGGCCAAAGGAAAGGTGAGAAATGAAATAGGGCCGAGGTCTATAAATAGAATTATGGGCATTACGTACGTTATGCAATTAACCTTACGTACATAACAAACTTAACGTACGTTATACCCTAGCTTTAGCGTACGTAATCGCCCCACTGCAATTCACCGCCCGATTTCGCCATTTCCTTACGTACGTAATCACAAGGGTTTTACGTACGTAATATCCATGTCCTTAGCGTACGTAAAACATGCACCATAGCGTACGTAACACCAATGTCCAGGTTCACGCGGAAATCACACGAATCTTCCCCGGCCCCTTCCTCGGCCCCCACACGCCGACCCTTATCCGATCCCAAGTTGACTTAGCTTACGTACGTTAAGAACATCAGATAACGCATTTAACATCGCAGCCTTAGCGTACGTTATGGATGCTCGATAGCGACGTTAACACGCGTAACCATGCATGCGAACGCCGAGATACCAAAACGTAAGGATACGAAATACGGGAAACCAACCTCCAAATAATAACATCACAAAGTTGATTCTTACAAGATAGATACACAATAATTATCCAGGCATTACAGCATATGTGTATGCATAGTGGTGTTCATGCTTGTTGTGTTGATCCGAAGGGATCAAGCGATCAATGCTGAGGGTGCTGGATCGGATGTCCACCTCGTGTTGGTCCGACGGGATCATCTTGGGATCTATGCTGAGGGTGCTGGATCATTGGATGATTTTTCCACCTCGTGTTGGTTCGACGGGATCATCTTGGGATCTATGCTGAGGGCGCTGAATCATTGGAATACCCATGTTGTGTTAATGGAACATGTGGATTCGCATTGTTGGATTCCGGTAGCGGAAGTCCGTATTGTGTATTCTGTTATGCATTGTTGTTGCATATTTGATTTGTTTAATATGATACTTGTACTAGCATCATTTTGCTAACCCCTTCGGGGGTGGACATTTGTTTTGATGTTCAGGTAGCCGAGGAGCGGGAAAGCAGCCACAGTACCGACGTGACGACGAAGGGGCTCAATGATGTTTATTGTTGTTGTGACTTGTCTTTATGGTTCATTTTCAGTACTCGAGTACGTGTGTCTTATTTATATTTTGAGATGGTTGTAATAATAGACTCATTTGATATGTTGAACCGGTTTTGTATTTTGAACTTTAATGGTACTGTTGTATTATTTTTATATTTCTTCAAATTAGCCTTGTAAATTCCAACTATGTTGAGTTCAATGATATGAATATTATAGTGTCATTTAATTGTCTAAAATTAGTCTAACACTAAAAAACTAATGCAATAAGCAAAGTGGCAAATTTTACGGTGGATGCTCTTCATGTCGCAACCTTCATACGAATGAGAAATGAGATGAAAATTCAAAACCACCAACATCATAGGTTTTCCAGTTATATAGGAAATATTATAAGAATGAATTGAGATAATTGCTATAGTCATATCACATTATTGATATTGTAAAAATCAACATGTACATCATTGAACATGACTCATTATAGGTTTATATGTGATTTGAAGAAATAGAGTGAAGAAGGAAATTTGATGTCATTCATTGGTTTAATGTGACATGGTCCATATGTGAAGTGTTTTTTTCTTCATTGATTTTGGACTTGGTGAAAAGCCAGTAGGAATGCCAGTAGGAAAAGGGAGAGATCAGATATGTAATTGAGGAAGAGAGATATTAGAACATCATTGTCTAATAGAGAAGTTCTCGTTTGCTCTCAAAATAGTATGAGGTTACAAGTAGTTCTATTTTCAGATGGCATGACTTTATTTACCTTGACTTTTGTTTTGCAAGGGTTGAGCTATTTAATGGAAAGGGAGGTCTGGTTGAAGGGCGCATAGAGAAGATTGGTCGTACAGGGGTAAATTTTGTAGCCCTGGATAATCCAAAGTTAGTTTCTTCGCAAACCACACAATGGCGTATTTTTGCTGCTTTTAGTGAGTTTCAAAATATATATATATTTCCTTTCCAGATTCCATGCATTCTCCTGCTCCCTGGTCTACTGTAACTCAATTAAGTTGTTTCTCTTAAGGTACTTTGAAAGGAGGCCGGGCTGATTGGATGGTGGAAAAATGCACTGTATGTTCTTTAGTTATTGTGATGGTATTACATTTTATTTGTAATGTCTAGTGAGTTATTAATTCCTTTATTTCAACCTATGCACCTTGGGAACTTGGAGCATCCAACGTGACACCTTTATTGTTTGAGCGCTCTAATTCTATATTCGAAAACAGGGTGGACAGACTACAGCGAGTTATTCTTGATGCAGCAAAACAATGTAAGAATATTCCCCTTTACCTGCACATCCTCTTTCGAGACTGACTTAAATTGGAAATTATTAACATGATTAGATTATTTCATTCTAATTGTTCAAAATATTCTACTTTTTATATAGGTCAACGGTTACATGAGATGATTTTGAAACCTCCTGTTGTAGTGGCTGATCTCCTACCAATTGTACGTGTTTTCCTTAACCTCATAATCTTATGCTGGTTTGAAATTGTTTACATTTGTGTTTTAGATGCAAAATATAAGAGTCGACTCTTTCGTTGTTTGTGGCATGCTTGTTTTTATGTTTTATCTCTATCTTCCATTTAGGTTTCCCAGTCAAGTTTATCTTTGATGGCTGTAGCGTAGGCTACTCCTGTTTTCAACATGTTGAGGGTATCAGATAAAGAATCAGCGGAATGCAAGCCATAATCGATCAACGTGCTGCCGAAATTTTGGATTGTGTCGATCATAATATTTATATGGTGCATCACACTTTGTAGAAGTTATTTTTGACTGTTTGATAATGTTGTAGTATGTGTGTTACGACACATTATGCTAACATGTTTTGAATTGGTTGGAACGCATGTTATTTTTTTAAGATGGGATGATATGAAATTGTTGGTTCTTATATTATTGAGATCTTGTGGTTGATGGTTAGTTATAGTTGAATGTAGATTTTGGCAATGAATTTTAAATTGAAAATATTAATATATATTACTGCAGAAAATACTAATATATATTATACAATAACTGAAGTAAAAAGTTCTTTATTTACTACGTCAATTATAAAATAACCGAAGTTAAAGGCATTGTTTTACTTCACTTACCCCCACATTTTGATCATAATTAGGAAAAAAACCGAGATAGACTTCGGTTATTAGGATATTAGACTTCACATAAAAAGCGAAGTCTAAAGTATACCTTTTACTACACGAACATAGACTTCGATAATTATAACGTTTTTACTTCAGATATTATTCGAAGTCTTTGACGTTTATTCTTATAGTGTTAAAGGGTTTACGAATTATTCTGAATATCTCGGGGTGTTACACGGAGTTGGCCGAACAAGCTGCCTCCACAGCCGATCGTTACCACCTCGAACTCTCTAACACAATCTCTGCCCTCCGAACGCTCCGTATCGCCTGCGATCTCTATTTACTTACGAATTATTCTTTATTTACTGCTTTACATATGATTTATTTATTCACCGTACTAACTAAAGCGTCAGAGGCCCTACGGCTGACACTCCCGCTGGTGTTCCTTAGGGCTCTAACGTCTCTTTGTGTTGTGTTGGTTACATGTTGCTAGTGCCGTAATCGACCGGATCGACCGAATCGTCCGGACAACTGTAATTGTAGATTTCTACCTCTACAGACATATCAAAGAATATTTTTATCCATAATTTCACTTTTCTTCTTTGAATTTGACAAAAATGTCCCTAAAAATGACTTTACCTTTTAATTTTATGGTTAACAATTCGTTTTCTTAACATTTTTATCCGGTCATCGACTGAGACTAAATTTGTAAGACAAAAAGAGTACGAAATTGTATATATTAGCATTATCTACAAACAAGCACACCTATATAGTTACTTTCCTCCACTTTTGCATCATGAAGAGAAATGGATTCATCTTCTATTATGATCACTTTCCATAGTAAAATAGTAAGTTTAGTGCTTAAGTAATTTAGCCATGACCTTTCAACTATATATTAATTAGTCGATTGTTAATTTATATATTGTGGGTTTATAATATATATTTTCCAAAATTGGCTTTACATGGCATATCTCATTTATTTTTAACATAATTAAATAAATTAATTATTTGCCATTATTAAATGGACATTTAAACAGTATCATATTCTCTCATGTCCTATTCCCAAATTCTGAGGAAAGAAGAGTTAGTACATAAAGACAATTAACCCTTTTTTGACAAAAGAAATATTCTTATTAGAACTTGTCGAGCTTTCATATTTTCACTTTATATAATTTAATCCTTGTGTTTGAAGATATTCCTCTTCAAAAATTTCAAGACGAATAAGACTTTATGCGTTAGTAAACTCAAGTTAGATCAAAAGCTAAGATAATGTATGGAAATTCATTATTAAAAGTATTGACTATAATTTATGTGTTTCTGAGTACAAGAATACAATCAAAAGAGATATATTTATACTAAAAAATAGGGATGTAACCCTAAAAGCCCACTAGGCATCTTAGCTCATTAAGTGTCTTATCCTGCAAGTAATGTCCATAAAAATAATATATTTACAACAGTTGGTGAAAATTTGAGATTTTTTTTGAAAGTTCGCAATAATATATACATATTATATATATAGAAAAAAGAAGAAGAAGATCATTTAGCAACTATATATTAATTAGCTTGAGAGAGAGTGGGATTGCTTGTTGGGGAGTGCTTAAGTAATTTAGCCATGACCTTTCAACTATATATTAATTAGTCGATTGTTAATTTATATATTATGGGTTTAGAATATATATTGTCCAAAATTGGCATTACATGAGCATATCTCATTTATTTTTAACATAATTAAATAAATTAATTATTTGTCATTATTGGATGGACATTTAAACAGTATCATATTCTCTCATGTCCTATTCCCAAATTCCGAGGAAAGAAGGGTTAGTACATAAAGACAATTAACCCTTTTTTGACAAAAGAAATATTCTTATTAAAACTTGTCGAGCTTTCATATTCACTTTATATAAATTAATCTTTGTGTTTGAAGATATTCCTCTTCAAAAATTTCAAGACGAATAAGACCTTATGTGTTTGAAAATATTCCTCTTCAAAAGCTAAGATAATGTATGGAAATTCTTGATTTATTCGACTATAAATAGTGATTGATCGTTATGAACTCTTAGCATTATATTTCTCATTAAAAAAACTAAATCAACCTATTTTTATTTTTTTGTACATTTAAAAAATAACATTTTTCTTTTTCCAAAGAAAAGTAAATTCTCCTTTTTTTTTTAATTTTAAATTCACCTTAATTATATTAAAATTTGTACCTTATATTGTTGGCCCTAGCTCTAAAAAAAAGGCTTTACTGACAGCAAAAAACTGTCACTAAACCCTTTTAGTGACACACGTAAAATGTGTCAGTAATCCGACAGTCAAAACGCTGTGACACCATTTTACGGTGTCACTAAAACTGATGTCAGTAGTCTGTGTTACACAAATGTAACTATATTCCGATATGACAATGTCAGTACCTTCCAATAAATATTACATGTCACTACTCCGTCATGCTATAGTTTGAATAGATAACGACACAATAATGTGAGAAAATAATAATTGTATTTCAGTGTCATTAATTTCCGTATTTCTGACACATTATTGAGAGTAAATTCTGACACTTGATTATCAAGAAATGCTTGACACTAAATTGATAATTTAATTAATGGTAATTTTATAATTAAATATGTATTGAAAATCACATATCAATTTATATATTAAAATGATAAATATTTTTTGATGCTACAACAATATTTGATAAAGTCTAAATATAAATTATTTCATTAACCATTAGCATCATTATCCTTAATAGTTACAAAGTACAAAATATCACATAGCAAAACCAGTTAATATTTCCAAATAACAAACAAAAAGATCACACTATTCTTCCAAAAAAGTAAAAATCTTCCATGCTTCTAACCAACATATACTCGTCGCATAATCGAGAAAGGTCATCAATATACGTTCAAACAACCAACAAGAAGCAGCATAAAGAAGAGTGTTAGGATCAGAAACATATATATAAAACTTACAGAGTATAAGATTTGAACTTAAAGCAATGATGCAAGATCAAAATATTACATCATGCAGAGAAATATAATTTCACATCAAGGATAACACTCAACATGATAAAAAAAAAGATATTTAAACAAAAACTTAAATAAGCTCAAGAAAAGGTATTCTCTCAACAACTCAAAAGCAACATTACTTGAAACAGAAATAAAAATAAAAAGAATAATTGAACATGAAATTACCAAAATGTCAGATCAATATGAGAATACTTAAAACAGTGAGATCCCTTATTGAAGAAAAATTGAATATTATAATTGAAAGCCCTAAAATCAATTTTATAACAAACTAAACTCAAGTATTGAAACAAGATAAACCCTAAAATCATAATGTTTGGCCTAATGGAAGCCAGAATGATTAAGAGAAGATGAAAAACGCAACAATGATCATATTTTTTTTCAAGGGCAAAAAACGAAAACCTGAAACGTTGATGAAAAACGAAAACGAAAAACGATGGCTAATGATGATGACGGTGCGTTGATGAAGGCGAAGTCACGACGGCACGATCAGAAGCGTCACGGCGGAGAATGGCGGAGAACGGTTTTTTTGGACCCACACATTTGCCGCGTTGGCATTTAACAGCCATGTCACCTCCATTACTAACTTGTGTTAACAGAGGGACCAAATTGATATTGATTTGAAAATGTCAAGGATTAAATTGATACTGGTGAAAAGTCAGGGATGAAATTGAACATTTTCGAAATGTCAGGGACCTAATTGGCTATTACCTCTTAAATTAAGTAACCATGCATAATAGTTTGGCCATGTTGAGATTATTTTGTGTGTTGGTCTGCGCAAAGAAAGGAACGTGTCAATATGGTACTCATCAAAACTGAGAATAGTGGGATAATAAGTGTAATATCCGTGTTTTCTATTTTCGTTAATTTCTATTTTTGGTGTATGTTCGTTTCGGACAACTCGCTTAGCACTGTTTTGGAATTCTGAATCTATTTTGTTCTTGGAGTTTTTCCGTCTGGACGAGTTTCGAGGATGTTTTTGCATAATTTCATCTTGAATTATATCTTGCCGCATGTACGTTCGATTCTCGTAAAAACTTGTTCGTTTACGTTGTTTCTTGATTTGTATAAGTTTGTATGGTTGAGTTGGTCGTGTTGAAACTTTCGGATTGTTAATCCGACGTTGTATCGTGATTTTCGGACGTTTGAGTCGCTTTGTAATTTCTTAGAAGTTTAGGGTGCTTTCATCCTCTTTGTCATATTTTGGATTCCCCGGATGTTGGTAGTGTATTTTCTTTCAAAACTGAGCTTCGTTGTTATGGATACCCCATGTTTATACTTTTGATTCTATCCTTGCGTTGCGTTTCGTCGTTGTATCGACTGTGCTGAGCTAAGTGTTTAGCGATCTTGAATCGCTGCATGCATAACGTACGTTATGCATGCTCCTTTACGTACGTTATATAGGCATCATAACGTACGTTATACCCTATTGGTAACGTACGTTATGGTTTCGCAAAAAGAGTCCAGATTGTTCGTTACGTACGTTAACCTGAGAGAGGTTACGTACGTAACCTTCATAACGTACGTTAACAATAGGCGTTAACGTACGTAACGCGCAGTCAGGCCTTTTAATTCCTGACTTATCCTCAGTCTCCTCATTTCGTTTCTTCTCTTTCTTTCTCGCGACGTGAGTTCTCTTGGAGCGATTTGGAGCGATTTGTCCGGTGCAATCCGTAGAAACCCTATGAAGGTTGATTATTGCGTTCCAAGGAAGATTAATCATCATCATTCTCCGTCTGAATCGAGGTATAATTCCTTAGAACCCTAACTTTTGGGGATTTTGGGGTTTTGTTTTAGGTTTCACCCTTCTAGTCCGATTTGCCCCTTACGATTGTTAGATTTCGATAGCGTAATCACCATCCCTTGCTTCTCTTGTGGTTCTGCGGATTAAACTCGTTGTTTTCTCCGTTGATAGTTGGGATTCGGTTTTGACCTTGTATGACCGATAAATTGTTCCAACGGGTAGAATTAGGATGAATTCTTACCTTTCCGCATTTTTTTTGAGACTTGTTGTATACCGTTATTATGTTAGGAACGGATCTGGGAGGATTGTTCGGACCGAAACCTATTCCTTCGTCGTTTCCTTCGTTTCGTCTTATTCCAGGCAAGTACATGTATTACATTCCGTTATGTGCGTATGATTTTGATGCGAATGATGTAAATGGTGTTATTGAACGAATGTGATTGTTTCTCTTCCACCTGGGGATGGCGCGTGGCCTCTGGGGGCCGATACTAATGGGTACGACCATGGAAATGGACTTGGGTGCGTGTGTTGATGTTCTTCCACCTGGGGACGGTTCGACGGGACCTCTGGGGGCCGATACTAATGGGTACGGCCGCGGAAGTGGTTTCTCACCTGGGGATGGTCCGACGGGATCTCTGGGGACCGATACTAATGGGTACGGTCGCGAGTTACCAAGCGTGGATAATTGTGATGTGGAAAACTTGTTGATATACTGTTTTTGTGTTAATGTGATATTCCGGAATATTGATTTTCAAAATGATTTTTCTAACGATTTATTTGCGTTGAATCGTGTATGTATATAATGTTGTGTAATTATGTACTTGCACTAGCTATTCGAATGCTAACCCCTTAAATGGGGGAAATGCGTCTTATGCATTTCTGTAATCGGGTCGAGCCGAGGAGCCGCACGGATGCGCATGTAAAGGATGGGTTGGCATGATGATGTGGCTCGAGTCTGTATTTTTCTATTTTGTCATTGCATCTGTTGAGTACTGGAGTTAGACTGTTTATTTTTAAACATGGTTTAAGTCCCCTGCGTGGGCAATAAATTGGTATTTAACTTATGTCTCATGCACTTCGTTAAAATGTTTTGGCCGAGGCCACGGCCTTATTTACTTTTTGGGTGCATCTTTTGGGTTATCATTGTGGTTTATGTGTCACGAGTTAGCCTGGTAGACCTCACGGGGGTTCTACGGCGTGTAATGTCCCATTTGTGAATTGGGGTGTTACATTTATGGTATCGGAGCCTAGGTTTTGAATGTCTAGGCTGTCGGTTAATGTTGGGTCTGTCAGTTGTGTCGTTAGAGTCAGTCGTTGAGCCTAATATCATCGTGCTACCATCTTTTCATGCGACCCGTGGCTGTAAGTCTCCTAGAACTCTTATATTTCTGTATTCGTTTTCTTGCGTTGTCCGGAATTGAGAATTATGATACCAACATTGTAGATTGTGAATCTTTCTGATCTTGTTCCTTTCGTATTTTCTTCAGTATGTTTAGAGGTCGTGGTAGACCAGCTAGGGGATGCGGCCGAGGCCGTGGTCGGGGTGCTGATAATGAAGAGGGCTCACTTTCTCAGTCCTCTGCAGACTCAGCCTCTCACTCAGTGCCATTGGGTAATAATGCCGACGCCGGGGCTACTGCCGTACTTTGCCAGCTAGTAGCCCACTTGCTCGAATAGCTCAGGTGGACGCTTAATCCGCCCGACACATGAAGAGGAAGCTAGTAAGTGGCTTCAGACGGTGACTAAGATGCACCCTCCTCGTTTCTCCGGATCTTGACTCCCTCGGTTGGGAGAATTGGCTCTTTCGGTTGTCCAGACCTTTGATGCCGTAGCTTGTCCCGAAGACAGAGGGTACATATTGCCCAAGACTCTCTGGATAAGGAAGTCTGCGGAATGGTGGGAGGCCGTTGCGCCCGCAGACCGTCGTGCCACTTGGGATGAGTTCAGGGCCGCTATGGAAGCGTAATATTGTCCGCCGCCGCCAAGGAGTGCACTGTGGAGTTCTTCACCGCTACACCTCGGGATGTGCCTATTTCTCACGCCATCATTTCTTACAATCGGCAGTTGGGTTTCGTGAGAGATCAAGTGAGAACGGAGGTCGATAAAATCCTTTACTTCAATATGCGCATGAAGCCGCATATTAGATGCAGTATGGCGCCGCTCATGTGTGCCACTTTGAAGGAATACCAGATCGCTCTGCAATCGAGATGGTCCCGAATCGATTCGGTTTAAGCTAAGAAGCGAAGACTACCGGTGGGTTCTCGGCCGGAAAAGGTGGTCGATTTCGAGGTCTCGTTCGCTCCTACACTGGGAAGAGGCCGTTTCATCAGCCGGTGGATCTCGTGGTAACCGTCACCAAATTGCACTCAAGGGAGAGTTTGTTTTAATTGCAGTCAGCCCGAGCACGTTGTGAAGGATTGCCCATTTTCGTTAGTTGCTTGCTTTACTTGCGGACAGACCGGGCATCGGGCAGCTCATTGTGAGAGGGCCACTAGGGCCGCTAGAGTTCCAACTACCACTGCCGATCAGAGGGATCACAACACTCCAACTACTCATGTTCCGCAGGGTTCGAGTCGTGGTAGAGGTCAGAGTCAGCCGGATCGCCGCGCAGCGTCGAGTTCGGGTTCAGTCCATCCCCGATTATATCAGATGAGGCGCACAGAGGAGGCAGACGTTCCTGTAGCGTCAGGTACCACTCAGATCCTTTCTCATCCAGTTTCAGTGCTTTTTGATTCGGGTGCGACCCATTCCTTTATTGATTCGGATTGTGTGAGTCGTATTGGCTTTGACTGCTTGTTTGAGTGTGAGCCGTTTGTAGTGGGTACGCCCAGCGTGGATCGTATGGTTGGGGACCGGGAAGTTAGGGATTGCCCAATGAGGATCGGGAGCCGGGATTGGCCCCCGAATCTCATTGTTATAGACCTTAAGGGTGAGGATTTGATCCTCGGGGACGATTGGTTGGATCGTCACGGTGCTATCATGAACTATCGGACTCGTACCATCTCGATAGCTGCCGAGGAAGGCACCGAGCATACTCTTGTCTGCTGTAAGCCGGGTAGATCGGGGAGTGTGATTAGCGCCTTGAAGGCGATGAAACTTCTGAACCAGGGTTGTGTCGGCTACTGGTGTTTCGCTCTGCAGGCGGAAGGTGGTGGGGTTGACATATCGTCGATTCCAGTTGTTAGATAGTATCCCGATGTATTTCCGGATGACTTGCCGGGATTACCACCACATCGAGAGGTGGAGTTTCCTATTGATCTTGAGCCGAATGCGGCCCCTATTTCTCGATCACCGTACCGTATGGCACCGTCGAAGATGCTAGAGTTGAAGAATCAGTTGGGAGAGCTGTTAGATAAAGGGTATATTCGACCGAGCGCATCGCCTTGGGGTGCGCCTGTACTTTTTGTTAAGAAGAAGGATGGATCGCTTCGTTTATGCATCGATTATCGAGAATTAAACAAGTTGACCATCAAAAATAAATACCCTTTACCCCGGATTGACGACTTGTTTGACTCCGGCTGGGGCGGCCTTTTCGAAGATTGACTTGCGATCGGGCTACTACCATTGAGGATTCGGGATAATGATATACCGAAAGTTGCCTTTCGGACGAGATATGGCCATTACGAGTTTGTGGTTATGCCTTTCGGGCTAACCAATGCCCCAGCAGTGTTCATGCAGTTGATGAACAAAGTTTTTATTGAGTATCTGGACAAATTCGTAGTCGTCTTTATCGATGACATTCTTATCTATTCACGGAGTCGGGAGGAGCACGCCTTACATCTCCGGATTGTATTAGACATTCTGAGAGCTGAGCAGTTGTATGCGAAGTTCTCTAAGTGTGAGTTTTGACTCGAGGAAGTGATGTTCCTTAGGCATGTGATTTCAGCAGAGGGAGTCCGGGTGGATCCGCAGAAGATAGAGGCAGTGATGGCTTGGGAGCTGCCTAAGAATGTGAAGGAGGTGAGGAGTTTTCTGGGTCTTGCTGGATATTACCGTAGATTCGTTGAGGGATTTTCTAAGATCGCTAGACCACTCACTCAGTTGCTCCAGAAAACTCAGAAGTTCGAGTGGACTGCAGACAGACAGAACAGTTTTGACGAGTTAAAGAGACGTTTGACTACCGCACCCGTTTTAGCATTGCCTCAGGGGAACGAGGATTTCGTAGTGTATAGTGATGCTTCGGGCCTTGGGCTTGGATGTTTTTTGATGCAGAGAGACAGAGTGATTGCTTATGCGTCCTGCCAATTGAAACCTTATGAGGTAAATTATCCCACGCACGATTTGGAGTTAGCTGCGGTCGTTTTCGCCTTACAGATATGGAGGCATTATCTCTATGGGTCGTCGTGTAAGATTTTTACGGACCACAAGAGTCTGAAGTACATCTTCAGCCAGAAAGAGTTGAATATGAGGCAGCGTAGGTGGTTAGAGCTAATTAAAGATTACGACCTCAAGATACTTTACCATACGGGTAAGGCCAACGTAGTGGCTGATGCGTTGAGCCGAAAGCCGATGGCCTTACAGATGTTAGAGGTACTTACACCACAGAGTAGGATCCAAATGAGATTTCATCCGCTGAATATTGAGGTTTGGGTTCGAGAGTTCGGGGCCGCTATGTGCATTAGAGATCACTTCGTCCTTGACTGATGATATCAAGGCGAAACAGTATGATGATCCGTGTTTGGTCCAGTTGAGGGAGGATGTGAGGAAAGGGAAAGCCCCTGGATTTGTGGTTCAGGATGATGGCATTCTGAGATTTCGCGGCAGACTATGTGTACCGAATGATATTGAGCTGAGACAGAAGATCTTGAGCGAATCTCATACCACGCCTTACTCCATACATCCTGGTACGAGTAAAATGTACAAGGATGTGAGGAGTAACTACTGGTGGGGTAATTTGAAGACAGACGTTAGCGAGTTTGTGTCGAGATGTTTGACCTGTCAGCAGGTTAAGATCGAGCATCAGCGACCCGCGGGGTTTTTGCGACCACTTCCTATCCCGGAGTGGAAATGGGAGGATATTTCTATGGATTTTATTACCAGTATGCCTAGGACTCGGACTGGAATGAACATGATTTGGGTTATCGTCGATCGACTGACCAAATCAGCTCATTTCCTGGGTATTAAGGACACTTGGGGTCCAGAGAGACTGGCACGAGTGTTTATTGCAGAGATCGTGAGATTACATGGGACTCCTAAGAGTATTGTTTCGGATCATGATGGCCGGTTTGTATCACATTTTTGGCAGGCTGTTCATCGAGCTTTAGGGACTGAGTTGAGACTTAGTACGTCTTACAACCCTCAGACTGACGGGCAGTCAGAGCGGACGATCCAGACGCTGGAGGATATGTTGAGAGCCTGTGCCTTAGATTGGAAGGATGATTGGGAGTTGCACTTGCCGTTGATCGAGTTCACGTACAACAATAGTTGGCACGCCTCGATCAAAATGGCACCATTTGAGGCATTGTATGGGAGGAGGCGCAGATCGCCGTTGTGTTGGGACGATGCGTCCGAGCTGATTGGTGCCGAGCCCGATATGGTAGTTGAGACGACAGAGAAGATTACTCTGATTCGTGATAGATTGTTGACGGCCCAGAGTCGACAGAAGTCTTATGCCGACACGCGTCGCCAGCTGTTGGAGTTTGAGGTGGGAGATCATGTTTTGCTTAAGGTGTCGCCGACACGGGGAGTTTACCGCTTCGGCCGGAAGGGCAAACTTAGTCCGAGATATATTGGGCCGTTTGAGATTTTAGAGAGAGTGGGAGAGCTTGCCTATCGGTTAGTCTTGCCGCCGTCTTTGAGTCACGTTCATAACGTATTTCATGTCTCCCAGCTTAGGAAGTACGTATCGGACCCTAGCCATATTATTGATTTTGGAGAGATCGAATTGGGACCCGACATTACCATCGAGGAGAGGCCGATTCAGATTTTAGAGCGTTGGGTGAAGCAACTTCGTCATAAAACCATTCCTCAGGTTAAAGTTCAATGGTCGAGACATGGATCCGAGGAAGCCACATGGGAGACGGAGGAGAGTATGCGGTCGAGATACCCCGAGTTATTCGCGTTGTAAGTTTCGGGACGAAACTTATTTTTAGGGGGAGATAATGTAATATCCGTGTTTTCTATTTTCGGTAATTTCTATTTTTGGTGTATGTTCGTTTCAGACAACTCGCTTAGCACTGTTTTGGAATTCTGAATCTATTTTTGTTCTTGGAGTTTTTCCGTCTGGACGAGTTTCGAGGATGTTTTTGCATAATTTCATCTTGAATTATATCTTGCCGCATGTACGTTCGATTCTCGTAAAAACTTGTTCGTTTACGTTGTTTCTTGATTTGTATAAGTTTGTATGGTTGAGTTGGTCGTGTTGAAACTTTCGGATTGTTAATCCGACGTTGTATCGCGATTTTCGGACGTTTGAGTCGTTTTGTAATTTCTTAGAAGTTTAGGGTGCTTTCATCCTCTTTGTCATATTTTGGATTCCACGGATGTTGGTAGTGTATTTTCTTTCAAAACTCAGCTTCGTTGTTATGGATACCCCATGTTTATACTTTTGATTCTATCCTTGCGTTGCGTTTCGTCGTTGTATCGACTGTGCTGAGCTAAGTGTTTAGCAAAGGTCAATCACTGCATGCATAACGTACGTTATGCATGCTCCCTTACGTACGTTATATAGGCATCATAACGTACGTTATACCCTATTGGTAACGTACGTTATGGTTTCGCAAAAAGAGTCCAGATTGTTCGTTACGTACGTTAACCTGAGAGAGGTTACGTACGTAACCTTCATAACGTACGTTAACAATAGGCGTTAACGTACGTAATGCGCAGTCAGGCCTTTTAATTCCTGACTTATCCTCAGTCTCCTCATTTCGTTTCTTCTCTTTCTTTCTCGTGACGTGAGTTCTCTTGGAGCGATTTGGAGCGATTTGTCCGGTGCAATCCGTAGAAACCCTCTGAAGGTTGATTATTGCGTTCCAAGGAAGATTAATCATCATCATTCTCCATCTGAATCGAGGTATAATTCCTTAGAACCCTAACTTTTGGGGATTTTGGGGTTTTGTTTTAGGTTTCACCCTTCTAGTCCGATTTACCCCTTACGATTGTTAGATTTCGATAGCGTAATCACCATCCCTTGCTTCTCTTGTGGTTCTGCGGATTACACTCGATGTTTTTCTCCGTTGATAGTTGGGATTCGGTTTTGACCTTGTATGACCGATAAATTGTTCCAACGGGTAGAATTAGGATGAATTCTTACCTTTCCGCATTTTTTTTGAGACTTGTTGTATACCGTTATTGTGTTAGGAACGGATCTGGGAGGATTGTTCGGGCCGAAACCTATTCCTTCGTCGTTTCCTTCGTTTCGTCTTATTCCAGGCAAGTACATGTATTACATTCCGTTATGTGCGTATGATTTTGATGCGAATGATGTAAATGGTGTTATTGAACGAATGTGATTGTTTCTCTTCCACCTGGGGATGGCGTGTGGCCTCTGGAGGCCGATACTAATGGGTACGCCCATGGAAATGGACTTGGGTGCGTGTGTGTAACACCCCCAATCCACTCAGGGATATTACACGCCGTAGACCCTCTCCTCGAGGATCTACCAGGCTGGTAACGACGTTTAACATCTCGGCAATGCCTTCAAGGCTACAATGACTCAGGTCTTTCCACAAATACATAGAGCTCAAATACAACTCATGCCCACGCAGGGGACAAAATACAACTACACCCGTACAACGGGAACAATACAGCAGCGGAAAATAAAGTACAACTGAACCAACACACGATGTACGGTTCCGCATGTGATTAGTATCGATCATCTTTCATCATCCTTCGTGCCGACCCTGTGTTATGCTCCAAAACCTGAATGCAAAAATAGACATCCACCCCCCGAATACTCGGGGGTTAGCAAAACTCCACTGTTTTGCTAGTGCAAGAACAAAGTGCAAATACGAGCCATACAATTCACATTCTACGAATAACAATAACCGGGGATCCTCAAAGATCCAAACGAAACGAAGAGTACTTCCCGAGGCAAGGGTTTGAGAAAACATTTCAAAATCGAAATATCATAAATCAATGGAAGTAATTTATAAAATGATTTAAAATGCCGTCGAGAGTTTTAATAGAAAACAATTTAGGATTATCAAATCCTACTTTTCGAAAACCAAAAGACAAAAGGGGTCACCGCCCCAAAGGTTTACTTTCTGAAAAATGACATTAACCAACCGTTGGGATTTTAGCCCCAAATCCGTAAAACGACTTTTACAAAACCATTGGGATTTTAGCCCCAAAACTCATCAACTCACAGTACGCAAGAACGACCACAAGATTCGTTTCCCAACACCAAAATCCACAAATAAAGGATTTAAAACAAACAACAAAATACTCTTGTGCCATCCTAGCCAAGTAGGCCAAACGAACAACTTACATCTTACACACTTAGTCAATGCATGCAATCATGAAAACCGTTCAAAAGCGCTCATTTCCGGAAATGCCATTATCAAATCACATTTGAAAAATGCACCACAATTAACCGTCGATCCACGTCTCTGTGGACCCCTACCGAGACCCCGTCGGATCTAACCCGTAGTGGTTAAAAGCAAGCTCGTCGATCCACGTCTCTTGTGGACCCCTACCGAGACCCCGTCGGATCTAACCCGTAGTGAGCATACACACACACACGTTACTCATGCAATACTAATATGCTAAGAATGTAAGTTCATTAAGAATACTCACTAGAGATGACCATTAACTCGACACCATTATCGAACTCTTCAAAATACCATAACAAGATTAAATACGGAATACACGATTCCATAACTTCAAACAATAGGAGTATCATCATCAAATCCTTCAATGTTCAAAATAATCAAATCATAATAAATTCTCAAAACACCGTTCACAAAACACACGCGTTTTGAAAGAAAGCCTTTAACGAGGCCAAACCGAAAACCTTTGAAACTTCATTTCAAATAACCAAACAAACACATCAAGACGACCACCGATCATCATATCCATAAAACGAGAAAAGTATGGGCAAGGTACTTGCCTCGAATAAGAACAACGCGGAGAATCGACCGAAGTAGGTTGTCCCGAACCGACTACGAACCCGCCGACTCCACTGAACGCCAACTCACGTTCATAAACTACGAAGGACAAATAATAACAATGAAATGAATTCTATAACACGACTCAAAGCCGTTGAATTCAAAGAACGAATGACGAAAGTTCACGGATTCCCCCCAAAACGGCCAAGAACACGATTCGTTCCAAAACCGAAAACGGAATTCCAAGTTGAAATATGGATAGACCATCCATATAATATGTATAACAACATCATTTAACCATAATCGATCCATAGAAAACTGATGATAAACGAGATCGGTGACAAATACCCCAAAAAGTCAATTCGAAGGAAATCAAGTATTATACTTCGATTCGACGAAGAATAATGGATTAAATGATGTTAAACACAAGAATACTATCAAGATTAATCATACCCATCATGAATTAATCAACAACACGGAACGAATCGGACGAAAATGCAAAAATCCCCAAATTCACGAAATTAGGGTTCTAAGGAAGATTACCTTGATTCGCTGGATCAAAGGTTGATAACGGACGATCGATTGATGTTATGAACTCAAGGACTTCATGGATTTGTTGTTGAACAACATGGCTTCGTCGCCCATGAATCGCCACTCGCGGATGGAGAAGGAAGGAAATGAAAAACGAAGTGAAATGTGACTGCTCAGCCATATTAAGATCGGGCTACTTAGCGTGCGCTAGCCTTCCCGGACTAGCGTGCGCTATCGGCCAGATCGGCCGAGTACCCTCGGCCGTGGCCCACACAACCCGGCATCACCGACCAACCCCGCCGACCGAACTCAGCCGACCCAACTCCGCTAGCGTGCGCTACGGCCGATGCTGCGCGCTAGCCGACTGCCCGAGAGCCACCGGATCAATCGCCCGGCCAGTAACGTCGCTAGCCGGCCGACAGCGCGCTACGCCCGCCGACTAGCGCGCTACGCCGGCGTAGCGTGCGCTACTCGCCGATCTGACCGAGTCCAACCTCGAAACCCCATCGCCTGTGCCCGAGAAGACGCTAGGCCACCCGGCAGCGTGCGCTACACCTGCCGGTTAGCGCGCGCAGCCTTCCGGCCGTAGCGTGCGCTACGCCGGTTCCTGCCGCACCCGTCCGGCCGGTGCCCGCAATCGTCCGGCCAGTCCCGCCACCGTCCGGCCAGTCCCGCCACCGCCAGGGCTCGACGACCCGATTTCCGAAAACGTACGGAACGAACACGACGAAAAGTTCGCGGACAACATAAACGACTCGAAATGAAAGCGTAATACCATAATTAGTCATACGCGACCAAGAAACGGGTCGAGACAACAATTACAGATACGGATACCCGTAACTTTCAAGAAATTACAAAATGGCCCAAAACGCCCGGAAATCACGATACGTGATCGAATAACCAAACCGAAGTTCACAACACGTCTAACAAAGTTAAACGGACTTGCGGGAAACTCGAAACAACAGTTTCGGACGAGATTCGCAAGAATCGAACTCAAGTGCGGAAAAGTCGCTAAAAAGCACAGAACTCAACGAAACGACACCGAAACGAACTCGGATGTCAAAAAGTGTAGAATTAATCATTCTCAGAATGACGAAACGGTCATGAGCGAGTCGTCAAAACGGACTCCGACCGAAAAAAAAGAAATTTACCGGAAATCGAAAATTGCGGATATTACATTCTACCCTCCTTAAAAGAAGTTTCGTCCCGAAACTTAAAACAAGTAGGGAGAAGAAATATTCCGCCAGGAAAAACTCAACGAGACACACAAGAATGCGTGACTAACGCCCAACGGCGAAATGTCACAAACAACGCAAAGGGATATACGGCGTGAAAACACGCTCCACGGCGACCAACACAACGTCGCCGTTAGGGATATAATAAAACCAACAAGTGACAAGCGTCATCAAACGGATAATATAGCCAAGTCAATTATCCGATCATCACAAAACACAACGAACGAAAATCAATATGATTGACCAACCCAACGGTACATCAATCAAAACGCGAGTCAACCGCTGAACATACACGGAATCCCATCGCCTAAGGGATGGAAGATTGAAAACGAAACTAATTTCCCGAACTAAAGGGAATTACGAAGGAGCCTGAACGTTCAACAATCACGAAACGAGAACAAAAACCGAACAAACAAACGATCGAGACAACAAAAATCGAAGAATCATGTTCGAATCACAAAGAACAATAAAGTTCAAACAACAACTCCCAGGATGATCTGGTGAGAACTACAAGACATGCATTGCCGAAGATCCACAGGAAAGGGGATAGCGATTGAAAAGTCACAACGACGAACGAGTTATTCCGAAACGATACTACACTCGTTCGATAAACAAAAACAAGGGGCGTACAATCTCAGAAATGTCAACAAACATAAATGAGTCGACAGAGTCGAAAACATAAGAGTTCCAAATCCGATCCACTTCGAATAAAAGAACTAGTAGAACCAAATGATGTTACTTCCGAACAAGGTTCACAAGAATCGAACCGAACTCGAAAAAGTGACATCGATAACCAGATCGACCCACAACAAGATCACAGCTCGTTCGGACGATGAAATCGAAATACAGAACAAGTTCATAAAGTGCCAACGAACATGAGCGAATCGATAGACTGGAGAAAGAGAAAATACAGAAGTCAAAATAGTACGGGCATTACCTCCGACCTCGTCCACGCAATTCACAAAAACGGGAGCAAGGTAACAAGACATTAAACAATCGACGCATAACGGAACCATCGCCGATGCACCCGGTCATACCAAACCAAGCTCTAACAGCTCGCACATGCGCGACAACGAAGGAATCACTACGAGACGATAATATTCAACACCAACATCCCGCCTCTCACAGGGGGCTAACACAACAAATGTGTGGAAAGCGACTCAACGCTCACACCGCCAATTCGGTCATACTCGGGAGAAAGTATCAAAAGGACAACGCGAACATCACACATACATACCCAGCCCTCAAACGGGAATGGATAGGTTTTAAAAACGAAAACCTCATTTTGAAAATAATTTAGAAGAACACCGATTGATCTTGAGTATCATCTTTCAAAAAAAGTACAAACGTGAAACATCGTTATCGAGACATTGGAGAACTATTTCGCATTTGATAAAAAAAATGAGTACACTTTCTCTTAGTGAAAACTTTCAAAATATTCGACCCTCGGGTCTAAATAAAAGTGTTGAAAATATCTCAAAACATTTTGGTCCTCGAGGTAGAAAAATTTTGAAATATATTTTGGCATCTAGGATGTACCACAAGAAAATAACTCATTTGAAAAGTATGTCTCGAAATTTATTTTTCTAAGATACTCAAGGTTTTCGAAAATCCAATAGGCCAGAATGCCCAAAACTCACACATACCGACGTTCACTAAAACAACTCCTAGCACACGCGTCAAAACGTTTAAAATCAAGACAATACATGTCTTTAAACGAAAATAAACGATAAAATACCACATTCAGAACAAAACCACTGATAAAATACCCTCCCGCACTGGCTAGTGAACACGTCGAACGCGTATAAGCACAAAGCTTCCACAAGAGACTTGTAAAACGTGCAAATCGATTCGAAAATCATCAGCAACGGGTAAAAACAACAATAAAAAGACATCACAAGCGACGACACTCCTCGTATGAATCAAATACGAGAGTCGACTAAATACATATCGTGAAATCAAAATCCACATAAGGATTCCACCACTTAACAAATAATCATAAAAAAATAGCTCGTGTCACACGAGGCACAACACAAAGAAGGGAGACTTACTTCCACAGGCCGCACGAAGGTGATGATCGCCCCACGATACTAATCACGACCAACAAACTCAAACGACGCGTCGCGACACGACTTAGTCAGATAAAATCCGACGAAACAAGACTCAAACGACACGACTTGACCCGACAGCCTAGGTTTCCTCAACCTAAGCTCCGATACCATTTATGTAACACCCCCAATCCACTCAGGGATATTACACGCCGTAGACCCTCTCCTCGAGGATCTACCAGGCTGGTAACGACGTTTAACATCTCGGCAATGCCTTCAAGGCTACAATGACTCAGTAGACCGATTTGGTCTTTCCACAAATACATAGAGCTCAAATACAACTCATGCCCACGCAGGGGACAAAATACAACTACACCCGTACAACGGGAACAATACAGCAGCGGAAAATAAAGTACAACTGAACCAACACACGATGTACGGTTCCTCATTTGTTTAGTTTCGATCTTCTTTCTTGTTCCTTCGTGCCGACCCTGTGTTATGCTCCAAAACCTGAATGCAAAAACAGACATCCACCCCCGAATACTCGGGGGTTAGCAAAACTCCACTGTTTTGCTAGTGCAAGAACAAAGTGCAAATACGAGCCATACAATTCACATTCTACGAATAACAATAACCGGGGATCCTCAAAGATCCAAACGAAACGAAGAGTACTTCCCGAGGCAAGGGTTTGAGAAAACATTTCAAAATCGAAATATCATAAATCAATGGAAGTAATTTATAAAATGATTTAGAATGCCGTCGAGAGTTTTAATAGAAAACAATTTAGGATTATCAAATCCTACTTTTCGAAAACCAAAAGACAAAAGGGGTCACCGCCCCAAAGGTTTACTTTCTGAAAAATGACATTAACCAACCGTTGGGATTTTAGCCCCAAATCCGTAAAACGACTTTTACAAAACCATTGGGATTTTAGACCCAAAACTCATCAACTCACAGTACGCAAGAACGACCACAAGATTCGTTTCCCAACACCAAAATCCACAAATAAAGGATTTAAAACAAACAACAAAATACTCTTGTGCCATCCTAGCCAAGTAGGCCAAACGAACAACTTACCTCTTACACACTTAGTCAATGTATGCAATCATGAAAACCGTTCAAAAGCGCTCATTTCCGGAAATGCCATTATCAAATCACATTTGAAAAATGCACCACAATTAACCGTCGATCCACGTCTCTGTGGACCCCTACCGAGACCCCGTCGGATCTAACCCGTAGTGGTTAAAAGCAAGCTCGTCGATCCACGTCTCTTGTGGACCCCTACCGAGACCCCGTCGGATCTAACCCGTAGTGAGCACACACACACACACGTTACTCATGCAATACTAATATGCTAAGAATGTAAGTTCATTAAGAATACTCACTAGAGATGGCCATTAACTCGACACCATTATCGAACTCTTCAAAATACCATAACAAGATTAAATACGGAATACACGATTCCATAACTTCAAACAATAGGAGTATCATCATCAAATCCTTCAATGTTCAAAATAATCAAATCATAATAAATTCTCAAAACACCGTTCACAAAACACACGCGTTTTGAAAGAAAGCCTTTAACGAGGCCAAACCGAAAACCTTTGAAACTTCATTTCAAATAACCAAACAAACACATCAAGACGACCACCGATCATCATATCCATAAAACGAGAAAAGTATGGGCAAGGTACTTGCCTCGAATAAGAACAACGCGGAGAATCGACCGAAGTAGGTTGGCCCGAACCGACTACGAACCCGCCGACTCCACCGAACGCCAACTCACGTTCATAAACTACGAAGGACAAATAATAACAATGAAATGAATTCTATAACACGACTCAAAGCCGTTGAATTCAAAGAACGAATGACGAAAGTTCACGGATTCCCCCAAAACGGCCAAGAACACGATTCGTTCCGTCAAAACCCGAAAACGGAATTCCAAGTTGAAATATGGATATACAATCCATAGAATATGTTTAACAACATCATTTAACCATAATCGATCCATCGAAAACGGATGAAAAACGAGATCGGGGACAAATCCCCCAAAAAGTCAATTCGAAGGAAATCAAGAATTATACTTCGATTCGACGAAGAATAATGGATTAAATGATGTTAAACACAAGAATACTATCAAGATTAATCATACCCATCATGAATTAATCAACAACACGGAACGAATCGGACGAAAATGCAAAAATCCCCAAATTCACGAAATTAGGGTTCTAAGGAAGATTACCTTGATTCGCTGGATCAAAGGTTGATAACGGACGATCGATTGATGTTATGAACTCAAGGACTTCATGGATTTGTTGTTGAACAACATGGCTTCGTCGCCCATGAATCGCCACTCGCGGATGGAGAAGGAAGGAAATGAAAAACGAAGTGAAATGTGACTGCTCAGCCATATTTATACTGGGCCAGCCTAGCGTGCGCTAGCCTTCCCGGACTAGCGTGCGCTATCGGCCGGTATCGGCCGAGTACCCTCGGCGGGGCCCACACAACCCGGCATCACCGACCAACCCTGCCCGACCGAACTGCCGACCCAACTCCGCTAGCGTGCGCTACGGCCGGATACTGCGCGCGCTAGCGGCTGGCCGATAGCCAGCCAGGATGACGCCCGGCAGTAACGTCGCTAGCCGGCCGGCAATGAGCGCTTCGCTGCCGACTAGCGCGCGCTACGCTCGGCGTAGCGTGCGCTACTGCCGATCTCGACCGAGTCGAACCTCGAAACCCCGCTGCCCGAGGCGATAGCGTCGCTAGGCCACCGGCGGCGTCGCTACACTGCCCGGTTAGCGCGCGCAGCCTTCCGGCCGTGGCGTGCGCTCGCCGGTTCTGCCGCACCGTCCGGCGGTGCCGCAATCGTCCGGCGATCCCGCCACCGTCGGCGATCCCGCCACCGCCGAGCTCGGCGACCCGATTTCCGAAACGTCACGGGCGAACACGACGAAAAGTTCGCGGACAACATAAACGACTCGAAATGAAAGTGTAATACCATAATTAGTCATACGCGACCAAGAAACGGGTCGAGACAACAATTACAGATACGGATACCCGTAACATTCAAGAAATTACAAAATGGCCCAAAACGCCCGGAAATCACGATACGTGATCGAATAACCAAACCGAAGTTCACAACACGTCTAACAAAGTTAAACGGACTTGCGGGAAACTCGAAACAACAGTTTCGGACGAGATTCGCAAGAATCGAACTCAAGTGCGGAAAAGTCGCTAAAAAGCACAGAACTCAACGAAACGACACCGAAACGAACTCGGATGTCAAAAAGTGTAGAATTAATCATTCTCAGAATGACGAAACGGTCATGAGCGAGTCGTCAAAACGGACTCCGACCAAAAAAAAAGAAATTTACCGGAAATCGAAAATTGCGGATATTACAGTGTGTTGATGTTCTTCCACCTGGGGACGGTTCGACGGGACCTCTGGGGGCCGATACTAATGGGTACGGCCGCGGAAGTGGTTTCTCACCTGGGGACGGTCCGACGGGACCTCTGGGGACCGATACTAATGGGTACGGTCGCGAGTTACCAAGCGTGGATAATTGGGATGTGGAAAACTTGTTGATATACTGTTTTGGTGTTAATGTGATATTCCGGAATATTGATTTTCAAAATGATTTTTCTAACGATTTATTTGCGTTGAATCATGTATGTATATAATGTTGTGTAATTATGTACTTGCACTAGCTATTCGAATGCTAACCCCTTAAATGGGGGAAATGCGTCTTATACATTTCAGGTACTGGTCGAGCTGAGGAGCTGGCACGGGATGCGCATGCAAAGGATGGGTTGGCATGATGTGGCTCGAGTCTGTATTTTTCTGTTTTGTCATTGCATCTGTTGAGTACTGGAGTTATACTGTTTATTTTTAAATATGGTTTAAGTCCCCTGCGTGGGCAATAAATTGGTATTTAACTTATGTCTCATGCACTCCGTTAAAATATTTTGACCGAGGCCACGGCCTTATTTACTTTTTGGGTGCATCTTTTGGGTTATCATTGTGGTTTATGTGTCACAAGTTAGCCTGGTAGACCTCACGGGGGTTCTACGGCGTGTAATGTCCCATTTGTGAATTGGGGTGTTACAATAAGTAGACTGGTAAATCGTTCGTATCGTGTACTTTCATGTCGTGTACTTTAGTATTTTGTGTATTAATTTGATGTCGAATTACATGCAACAACCACCTGACAATAATAGCTCCAAAATAGCCCGCAGCTGAGTTTGAAAAATGGGTAATATACCAAATTGTGAGACATTTATAAATATAGTTTTTTTATCTAATTAACCATATGACAATAGTTGATGACAACTAAAGCGATTAAAAAAATTGTTGATACATTTATCAATACACTTGAATAACTACTTCGATAGCAATATATTTCTAGCTAGCAAAAAAAACAACTAACTTAAACATATTGAGAAAGTATGCCACGAGATAATTTCACTTGTAGGAGCATACAATACCAACCGCTTATAATCGAGTTTTTCATCTAATATATATCAAGCGTCCTTCCCGTTTCCCTAAAGATGAGAAGCGTTTTCTATAACACTTCAAATCTATATTAACTCTAATCACACACAATAATTAAAATATGATCGAACAAACAATCGAAAAAGCAGTAATAATGTATAACATAGATCTATCACAGGTTTCTTAAAAAGTTTTGGACAGGAAAAGTTCAAACACCAAAATGTAGCAAACCTGTTTTAAATTATACATAATATTTATAAGAATGCTGTCTTGATTTAATAGATTCAGCATTGAAATACCTTCATGCTTTCCGCAATGAACGATCTGCGCAAGTATTTTCCGTACTTTTCTTTATCTTCAGGGGTAGCCAATGCATTAATCATGTATTCGCCAACAGCAACACCACAAAACTGATTGGGACAACGCAACGTTAAACAACCCTGATCATTTGCTACGGCAGTTCTTATATGTTCTGTAAAACAGCACGTGAAAATTAACGGACCAAAACAACATGTTATAGCAAGTAGAGCCCGCACACTGACTTTTGACCAATCTGAATCTGAATTGAAGAATGCAGTTGACCAGTCCTGTACTCATTGTGCAAGTAGGGCAAAATTGAATATTATAGCTTCACAAATCAGTCAATAAAGAAAAATAGTTGCTAAGCACACTTACCAGCTAGGAAAAGCTCTGTTAATAAGAGGAGTACCAGATCTCTCACTGAATGGATATGAATGCGTGATGGTGCCCAGCTTCACCAGCCTACCCTTTGCCTAAAAAAGAAACATTGAACTACATACACAGTAACATTAGACGTTTTCCAGCAATAACATGTCACATAGGCTCGATGCCATGTTTTATCAATCTAGCTTAGTTCAGACTCATTGGCTTTGCCCTTCACCAAAGAAACATTAGACACTATTTAGAAAATTTTTATAGTACAGATAACAAACATTTAGAGTCACATGCTAAAACATTGAACAACATATAAAGAAACATTGAACCTGATTGATGAACCTCGGAGATAAACATATCCAGAATAATTTGAATCAAATTCTTCTTCATCGTTTAAATCATCATCTATGTTGTTCAAATCCTCATCACCAACATCATTATTGTTTATGTTTGAGATCTTCAATTAACAAAAACACTCATCAACAAATACATCTGTACAGGTTCGTCAATTAGACATCAAAATTATTGATAATTTACCTCTTTTCAGTTCTCGAGGGTTGTTCTAATGATTTGATCATAAAATTGTGCAGCTTCTCGATTGTTTTGAAATAAATCATCGTTGACTTTCCATTGTCGCCGCTGAGCTCGAGTTGAAAAAATGCGAAGAAATCTGCATTGATTTTTGTCTTTATGATAAAATATCATGTTCCAAGAGTACCAAATCCATATATGTAAACAACCGGAAAATACAGTTCTAACTTTTCAAAACAAAGGTCCAGCCAACATACTAATCTGTTCTCCATTTAACATCGTAGACACTCTCTTGGAAACTTTCTTGTCAGTGAACTCAACCCATCTGCATTGAGATATCAGACACACCAAACAAGCAGAAGATTTTTTCGAGATGTTCGTTCAGACAGCCTTTATCAACAGTAAATATCAATATGGTGTAGTCAAGAACTCATATTCCGATTCTTCATCATCTTCATCGCACCATTTATTCCAATCAACCTTAATATATGGAGCAAGCTTTTCTTCCGATTTCAGTAGCCTTTTCCACCACCCCTTTTGCTCTTTTTGTTTAGAGCACAGAATATTCCTCAAACGGATCTTTGTCTTGCATCCCTACATTAAGCAACAATATGCACAATATCAATAGTTGACGAAGTAAAGCATGATTTTATGGGAATACGTAGAAAAAACAATCCAAGTATTAATTCTAACAACTATGAAGAAACAAAACCACCAAGATCGGTGTTCGTATTATGAATGCTTTATCAGTACATAATAAATTCAACAACTAAGCAACCGAACACTCATGATTTCAAACCAGTATACATCATTATGCTCGGTTAAACAAATTGACCCAATTCATCTCCACGTGAATTCTATCACACCGAATAAAAACATCCCTCGCTCTGCAAGAAAAAAGGGCCAATTTATGATTCTCTGAAAAACAAATCATCTTTACTGTAAAATAATCATGTTCTGCTAAAAAACGACAATTATTCACGAGAAATCGATGTTAACAACTTGCAAATCATGACCAAGGCACATTTTAGTAAATTAACCATACTTCATCAAAATAAATACTCATCTTGACATACATTCATCTCAATTTATTCATCCAAGAAGAGTTCCAAGTAAATTAGATCCTAACTTTAACCTTAATATTTCTACTCGACATTCACTTACAAATAAAAATGCCAGCAATCACGAAGGGTCTAATATCATAAAATAAATTGTACCTGAGGGTCAGTATTCTCATAAAGCTGGAGAGTGAAGTTGAAGGGTTCGCCATTAACCCCGACCGCGGAGAAACTGAAAAGGCCATCCGGTTCGCAGTTTACAGAAATGTCTTTGGCGTCGGGCAGAGATACAGTCAGGTACACCTTGTCGGACCGTTGTGCCCACAAAACCTCCGGCTTACGACTGCACCCAACCACAAAACGACGTCGTTAATTAGCCAGAAAAAAATAAAAAAAAAAAATAACTGAGAAAATCATAGAAGTGGCATCAAATCATAAATAAGATCCTAATGATATTTATGGGAACAAACATTCCAAGAACCTCATGTTCTCAGATGACGCTTTCTTGTTGATACAAAGGTCCGAACCGCAAGGGTTGGGGATTTAAGACTGACAAACTAACGGAGAGACGGAGAGCCTAAACAAACACAAAGATGGGCACGTGTTGTCGCCCTTGCCGGTGCACATCGACTTAGGCTTGTCCTGATAGACGATTGCAGCAAGCACGCGTCATAGATCACTCGTCAACAAGGCTGAGCGCTTGGGCAAAGGCGCGATGACGAGGACGACCGGCGGTGGGCGGCAGTCAGGCGCGACCACAACAAGAGAAGAAACGGGGAGACAGAGAAGATGAGTCGACGGTTTTGAATTTTTGAGAAGAACAGGCGTGAGCCATGACCTAGGGCTGGGAGAGGATAGAAGGCTTCAGGATTAGAAGACGGGAATGAAAGAGGCTGCGAGATTTATTTGAGTGTTTTTTATTTTCTTATTACTTATACGTTAATGTCAAGAATTACAGATGCCTAGATTAGTGATACGTCGGTGTGAGCAATTAGTGACACTTAAATGTTAAATATAAAAACTAATCTAATTTGATATATTTAGTGACACATAATAAAAAATTGTCAGAACACATGTGTCACTAAAACCCCTTTTTTTAGTGGCGTGACTTATTTTCTCTTGATAGAAATGATTATGGAATCTAGGTCTTCACTTGGAAGAGAATTCTACCTTAAAAGATTATTATATATCATTCAAGATGCCGACATGTAATTAAAATAAATATTTTATAATGTCTAAGTAGAAAATTCTTTGTATTAACCTATATAATTGGAGATGGCATAACTTTTCCACTCAAACATTATAAAGTGATAATATTATAATAAAAATGATTAAAGATCACTCCCTCCCACCACCATGTTTAAATGTCCTAGGTATAATTATTGTTTTCCGATGAAAAACATTAACCTAATCATGGTAGATATGAAAGATCTTTCACATTTTATCTCATGGGTTGGTATTTTATGTTACATTATAATAAAATATAAAATTATTTTGAATTAATTCAGCCGCTACATATTGATATGTTAATGTCTAAAAATAAATTAGTAGATCTTAATTGTTGGGATACCTTTACAAATGTGTAACGCCCCAAAAATTACAATAAATTTGAACTTTTTATAACTGCCATTTTTAGATAAAACCATAAGTGTTGAGAGCCAAATAAACATTTCATCACAACTGTTAAGTTTAACAACCAATCCCAAATAACACAGCGGAAAATGTAATAATTCTAAACTTGAGTCTCAAAATAAATAATAACAAAGATCTTCTCAACGCGCCAGTGTGTACCGTCACTCCTTACTGCCACTCGCACCTGAAACAGTAATTTATAGGAAAAGAGTAAGCACGAAGCTTAGTGAATTCAAACACCACATAGGATAGCAATCATATGAGCACTACTCCTAACCACAGATAGATACAAACAATCCACACATTCCAGTTTGAGAACACATCCTAAACAGGCAAACTCTTGCAAAAACAACTATTTATATAACCATCGGTCTCCCCGAATTCATACAACACTGTGTACGTGTTCCTCGGTCCCACCGAGTTTATACGACACCTGTATATGTATTTCTAGGTCTCCCCGAGCTCTCGGTCTCCCCGAGTTTTATACGAAACCTACGTCCATACTAGACGCTACAGTCTAGTACCACATACAACAAAATTAACTATCACACACAAGAGCTACAGTAATGCGCATATAACTTCTAACCTACGTAGTGAGAGAATTCACCTCGAAAAGCAAAGCAGATATCCACAAACAGCAATACGAGCCCGCCAACTCCAACTAACTTCTTTCCACCTAAAGAAGTATTATCAAGCGTCAAAGTGAAGTCTTAACCCGAACTTGTAACTACAAGTCTAAACGTGTAATTTCCAGCTTTAGGTCTAAAACTACGGGTCTGATCGTGACCTGTTTAGCCTCCCTTAAACTCATCAAACTCGAATAATTATTCCACACATGGAAAGTTCCATGTCTTAGATTTCCAGGGACATATAGCACGCATTCATACGAGGTCCCTACTATTTTATATGCATTTTACAAAACTGACTACCCGAGCGGTAAAAATACGGACCAAGCTGTACTAAATGCTAATTTGGCCATAGCTAGAGGCCTTATTAATTTTTCTGCAAAACATGAAAAACATACTAGACTCAATTTTTGAGATTTAGGCACTGGTTTCACCTAAACCCGAGCCTCCTAGATGTAATTACTAATTAATGAAGTTCTGGACAGAACAACACTCATCACATCAGTCCATTTCGGACCAGACAACAAATATTGCATTTTTCACCATGGATATGATCCGATTCAGGCTTAGCAACCTTCTAACGAAAGAAAGTAGACACAATTTCAGAACTTTGGGAACTAGCTCTGTCCTAATCCGATTTTCGTAGAATTAACTACGATTTTATGAATACCCGGACAGATTAGGGTTTATAGGGTTGATGTTATTGATGCAGAATCGAACCCACAAGGAAGAAAAGATTATGGTTTCATGTGATTACCTCTAGAGTCAATCTCAGCCCTTCCAAAGCCCTGGTTCGTTCTTCCTTTTCCAGCCCTTCTTTCTCGATCTTCTCTCTCTTAATCTCCCTCTCTCTCTCTCGGCCACAACACACCACACACAAAACACACAACTAGGGTTTTGAGATGGTTTCCCTTCCGTCCCAAAGAAAACGGGAATAAAAAGGGAGGGGGTCGGTTCCCTTCATGGGCCGACCCATGCACAACTAAGCCAGAAAATATCCACTTAGTCCCTAGGTTTTTAAAATCCTCTGCTTACCACCTATAATAGATAAAATTTAACGATTTAAGCCAACTAACACGACTTAAATCACTTTTGGCCTTTCCCGTCAATCCCATTTAACAATATTTAATTAAATAAAATATTAATCAATAAAAACATAATCTATACCAGGACACGGGCTTTACAACTCTCCCTGCTTGAATTAGACTTCGTCCCCAAAGTCTCTGCCCGCGAATAGATCTGGGTAGTTCTCTCGCATCTCAACATTGGGTTCCCAAGTCCACTCGGAACCCTTTCGGTGTTGCCACTGGACTTTCACTAAATCGATCACATTGTTACTCGAGGTCCTCTTCCTCCTGTCGAGAATGCCAACCAGCTTTTTCATGTAATTAAGCCGCTCGTCGATCTGAATTTCCTCGAGAGGAATCACCATAGACTCATCCATTACACACTTCCGCAACTGCGACACGTAGAAAGTGTTGTGGATCAAACTCAGCTCGTCCGGTAACTCTAAGCGATAAGCTACCTTTCCCAACTACCTCCAAAGTACCTCCAAAGTCGATAGCACATGCCCAAAGCATATCCTCAAGGGTCTGAATAGTACACTCACTCTGCCCATCGGTCTGTGGATGAAAAACCGTGCTAATGTAACCGCGTACCCATCTCCTCATGAAACCTCTCCCAAAATCGGGAGGTAAAACGGGTGTCCCTGTCAGAGACAATCGAAACTGGCACCCCGTGCCTGGCTATAGTCTCTCGCACGAACATCTCTGCGAGCTTCTCCGCAGAGCAGCTCTCCCTGATGGCCAAAATGAGCACTCTTGGTCAGACGATCGACAGTCACCCAAATAGTATCATTCCCATGCGGAGTCCTTGGGAGTTTCGTAATGAAATCCATCGTGATCTACTCCCATTTCCATATTGGAATCTCTAAAGGCTGCAATTTTCCATGCGGCCGCTGATGCTCAGCCTTGACTTTCTGACAAGTCAAGCACACCTCTAAACACTTGGCGACATCCCTCTTCATGCCGGGACACCAATAACTCTCTCGCAGGTCGCGGTACATCTTCGTAGCTCTGGGATGAATAGAAAACTTGGACTTACGCGCCTCGTCCAGCAATATCTTCATGTTCCTGCCAGTGAAAGGAACCCAAACTCTACCATACCGATCAGTAAACCTCGACTATCCCAGACAAAATTTGGAATTTCACCCGATACTCTTTCATGCTTGGCATTCTCGTCCAGAACTGCCACTTCTTGGGCACTACTTATCGACTCAAGGAGAGCTGCAACCACTGTTAACCGCTGACACAAACCCCACAATGGTTCACCAACCGGATGTCGACTAAGTGCTTTACACTGGGATACATCTTGGAGACGGACATTCCGGCGCCTCCTGTGTGGACCAGAGTCAATCAGGACGAGATCGAAAACCACGAAAAGTGGGTTAAGAATGACATAAAAGTCCCTGCTTACATGATGGCTTCTATGTCTAATGAGCTTCAGAGAGCTCATGAGAAAATGAGTTCTGCTAGGCAGATTCTATCTCACTTAACCGAACTTTATGGTGAACACAGCAGAACTGCTAGATATGAGATATCCAAGCAACTGTTCGGAGAAAGGATGAAGGAAGGTGAGAAGGTTGGGGAACACGTCCTAAAAATGATATCCATGATCGAGAGATTGGAGGATCTTGATTTTAAAATGGATACTTCTCTCCAAACCGACCTCATTCTACAGTCTCTCCCTGATTCCTTCTCACAGTTTGTTATGAACTTCAACTGCAATGAGATTGCATGTAATTTAGTTGGGCTAATGAACAACTTGTGACCGCTCAGTCTCAGATGAAGTCTCTGCGGATGAAGGAATCTGCTCTTGTGATTTCTTCTGGACCTCGGAGGTCTAAGAACAAGAAGAAAAAGACCAAGAAGTAGATTGGACCACATGTTAAGGACTTCAAGGGCAAGGGCAAGGCCCCAATGGTTCCAAAGAGCAAGAAGAAATACGCTTGTCTCAAGTGCGGTGAGCTGGGCCACTGGTCTAGAGAGTCTCTGATTCTTCATGGCACTTCAGGTACAGAACTTTTAGTTTTGGAAACAAATTGTTCTGCTACTGTATTTTCTACTTCCTGGATACTGGATTCTTGTGCTAGTTCTCATATTTGTACCGTGAATCAGGATCTGGAACAAAGTAGGAAGCTTGGAGCTGGAGAAGTGATGATCACAGTCGGAAGCAGGCATAGTGTCGAGGCGACCGACATAGGATCACTTCTTTTGGGTTTAGAATCCAGCTTTGTTTTGACTTTAGAAGATATACTTGTTTTGCCCAAATGGGCACAAAACCATTTTATCCATTCCGGTCATGGACCGAAAAGGATTTTCATTTTTCATTGGTGATGGTTCCTGCAAAATTTATTTCAGAAATAAACTAGTGGGTACTGCTACATTGTTAAATGGATTGTATCATCTAAATCTCAGCAACAAAGTAGTTGTGAATACTATGACTAGAAAACGTGGTAGGGATGAAACCAATCAAGTTTTGAAATGGCATCTTAGACTTGGTCATGTTGGTCAGACCAAAGTTTACAAGATGGAAAAAGATGGACTTATGGGTCCATTGGGATCGGATCCCTTTCCTACTTGTGAATCTTGCCTTAAAGGCAAAATGACTAAGTCCCCCTTCACAGGGACTTTTGAAAGAGTCGCTGATAAACTGAGATTAATCCATACCGACGTATGTGATGCTTTGGAAGCAGCACGTGACGGATATCAATATTTCATTACGTTTACAGATGATCATACTAGGTATGGTTATGTATACTTAATGAAACATAAATCTGAGGCCTTTGAGAAATTCCAGGAATTCAGGGCCCTAGTCGAGAAACAAACTGGTAATCATATCAAAGCACTTCGATCGGACCGAGGTGGCAAGTATATGAGTACGGAGTTTGACGAGTTCCTTAAAGAACATGGAATTGTTTCACAACTAACACCTCCAGGTACTCCTCAGTTAAATGGTGTGTCAAAAAAAAGGAACCGGACCTTGTTGAATATGGTCCATTCCATGCTGGGCTATACTGACTTACCGATTTACCTGTGGGGGTATGCAGTCCTGACTACCACTTACATCTTAAACAAATGTCCTTCCAAATCCGTTCCTAAAACTCCACATGAGATGTGGGAGGGCGGGAAACCAAGCCTTAATCATATTAGGATTTGGGGATATCCCGCCTATGTCAAGAAGACTAAGGTGGATAAATTGGAAGCTAGGCCGCGAAGGGACGTTTCATTGGATTCTCGTCTGGGATGATGGGTTATCTATTCTACATGCCCGAAGATCGAAAGATCGTTGTTTCTTTACAAGCACACTTCCTGGAAGATGAGTTCATCCAGGAAGGTGGAGTACGTAGAAGTATTTCTTTGGAAGAATACAATGAAACTCCTAAGGATACACCTGTGCAAGAAATTGGAACCGAACCTTCTGAAACACAAGTACAAACACCTCGTACGTCTAGTAGGGTGTCTCATTTACCTGAGAGGTATAGGCTTGTGCACTTGGAGGAGCTAGGTCTTCATGAGGTTCCAAGTGATAGCCAAGAGACCGACCCAACGACCTATGACTAAGCGATGGCGGATGTAGACTCTTCGAAATGGCGTGAAGCTATGGAAGCTGAGATAGACTCGATGCATCTCAATCAGGTCTGGACTCGAGTAGACCGCCCCAAGGGCATAGTGCCTATTGGGAACAAGTGGATCTACAAGAGAAAGAATGATGGTGATGGCAAGGTTGACGCCTATAAGGCCAGGCTTGTGGCAAAGGTTTATACCCAGAAAGAAGGGATCGATTACCATGATACCTTCTCGCCCGTAGCCATGATCAAGTCTATTCGCATGATGCTTGCTATAGATGCCTGCCACGATTATGAGATATGGAAAATGGACGTAAAGACGGCTTTCCTTAATGGATTCCTCGAGGAGGAAATCTATATAGAGCAGCCTAAAGGCTTTGTGTCCGAAGTCGATATTCAGAAAGTGTACAAGCTTCAGCGTTCCATTTATGGACTGAAGCAAGCGTCGCGTAGTTGGAACCTTCATTTTGACGAGGTGGTCAAAGAGTTTGACTTCGTGCAAAAGGAAGAGGAACCTTGTGTATACAAGAGGGTTGGTGGGAGCAAGATCGCATTCTTAGTACTATATGTGGATGACATTCTACTAATAGGAAATGAGGTGGGAATGCTCAGTTCTGTGAAAGCTTGGCTTTCGAGTAATTTCTCCATGAAAGACTTGGGAGAGGAAACCTATATTATTGGTATTCGGCTCTACCGGGATAGAGCGAAGAGAACAATAGGTCTTTCCCAAGCCCTCTATATAGATAAGATCTTAAAGCGATTTAAGATGGATGATTATAAAAGAGGGTTCCTACTGATGCGACATGGAATAAAACTCTCCTTGAAGATGTGTCCTCAAAGTGAGGAACAACGAAAGGAAATGAGTAATATACCATATGCTTCGGCTGTGGGTAGCCTTATGTATGCTATGTTGTGTACAAGACCTGACATTGCGTATGCTGTAAGCGTGGTGAGTAGGTTTCAGGCAAACCCAGGTAGGGAACATTGGACTGCCGTAAAGAACATTCTCAAGTACTTAAGAAGGACTAGAGATATGGTTCTGATGTATGGCGGTGGAGAATTGGATGTGGTGGGATTCACTGATTCGGACTTCCAAGGACTGAAGTGTAACACCCCCAAAACCGTATGGGAATATTACACGCCGTAGACCCTTTCCACAAGGATCTACCAGGCTAAACATCTATAAACAACCAAATGCTTGCCCGGCCAGGGTAAAACAATATAATAATCCAGACCGTTAATGTCACTTACACATAAACACACAGACCGATGAGGTCCCACAACTCTATCAAAAGAACTGACTAACAACATTACCCACACAGGGGTCGAAACACAATACAGCGGAAGTCTGAATCAACTCTAACAATACAACCAAACTCTACCAACTCTTGACTCTTGATTAGTATCGCAGCACGTCATCCTCTTGTGCCAATCCTATGACTGCTCCCCTGAATCTGCATGTACCTGGACGCAAAACAGACATCCACCCCCTATTTATCGGGGGTTAGTAAAACTCTACTGTTTTACTAGTGCAAGTATCAAATCATACGAAATGTAACAAGCAAATAATAATAGTGAATCAAATATAATAATCAAGTATCAAAATATTCCCGGGAGTTTTTCACAAGGGAAGATAAGCTATGAAGCATTTGAAAATAAGATTATCATCTCGGGAATTTTTAGAATTTCAAAACCTTTCGAAAATCTTAGGGTCTTAACCCAAATCTCAAAATTGTATTTCAACAATTTACAGTACGAAAACATTTCCATAAATCTCGTGGGGCTCGGCCCAACATTCTTTTCTTAAAACTTTCTTACGAAAAGTTTGATTTACAAAACATGATTCATGACACCGTGATCCCCTGTCACGTGTCTCCGTAGGTTCAACAACCCGCACGGACTAATCCAATCACAACAATCAATCATGCTCATGACTCCGTGATCGCTTGCCACTAGTCTCCGTAGGTTCAACAACTCACACGGATTGAGCCAACACAACAATCACCACAACCAGTCCCGACCCCGTGAACCTGTGTCACGTGTCTCCGTAGGTTCCGTCGAACCCGCACGGTTGGACGTACTGTGTCCTGATCCCATGGACCTGTGCCATGAATCATCGTAGGCCTCGTCAGACCCGCACGATTGGACCTCAGCACCACACACTATGTTCTGATCCCATGGACCTGTGCCACGAATCCTCGTAGGCCCCGTCTAACCCGCACGAGTGAACTTAGCGTTCCAGCACACCACATTCACATTCACATTACAACAATGAGCGCAGTTAGTCAATCACGTTGATCACCACAAAATCATACATCACACGCACATAACACAATCTCAATACTCTCAACAAAACTATCATCATTCATTGACACACAACCAACATAACACACGTTTGGTACACCATACATTGCACAACCAAGTGTACAACCATCCATATGTACGTCGCAATCCTGCACAAATGGCACAACACCTAACACGTATACCAATATAACACTATTATCACAAAGCCTTCAAATTGCGGAATACACAACCAATTCAAACGGAACATATTTACGAAGGCAAGCAAAATCATCATATTTTTCATACCTGATTATCAGTCACAAGATACAAGTCGTATAATAAGATACTTGCCTTAATAACCGTTGCCGAATACTGCGAAGAACACGATTCGACCGGGAAGCTCGGACCCCGAAAAAGACAACGAACGGAAGGGTTTCGACTCGAGTTCTTCACAAGAATTCGACCCTAACAACATATAAGCAATAAATCATCGATCATACGAGGAAGAATAATCATAGAACGCCCGAAAACCCCTCTATAACATTTTACCGGACACCTTCAAGGCGTCGATCAAGAACTCGACCAAAACAACGAATCGATACGCTCCAACCATGGAATAACAAGGAAAATGATACAATACATCTAAATAATCATCAATCCATCACAATCCTAAGTTAAATCGGATTAAACGGACGAAATCGAACAAAATACCTAAAATTCCCAAAATTAGATTTCTAGAAAATCTGACCTGATTCGCTCGATCAAAGGATGTTATAGGATGGATGATTGATGATATGAACTCCAAGACTTCATGGATTTATTGACCAACAACATCTCTCCATGATAAAAACAACCCCATCCGCGGAAGAGAAGGAGAAGAAGGAGAAAATGGCGGAAAAAAACAACTGCAGGGCCTTAAATAGGCTGACACAGTGTGCCGCGGCCCAGCCGAAGTGTGCTGCGGCATAGGGCCAAATCTGCCGGCAGTGACTCGGCAGTGTGCCGCGGCCCTACCGGCATGTGCCGCGGCACAAGGTACAGACGGGTCAGCCGAAGATTGAAAAATGTGTGCGTGCCGCGGCTCGGCCAAGTGTGCCGCGGCCCTTCCGGCAGGCTGCTCGGCCAAAACTGGAACATGTGAGTGACTTAGCTATTTCGACCATAACTCCCTCGTCCGGACTCCGATTGACTCACCTTTTGAACCATTGGAAAGCTAACTCGATGCTTTATAATATTGAAAAGATTCAGAATTTTTGGAGTTTCCAAAAATTAATGGTGATTTAACAAAATCGAACTCATACGTGGAAAAGTCATTTAATAACACTGAACTCAAGAAAACAACACCGAAACCCGAACCTGAATACGAATCGAAGATACGGTCACAAAGTACTCGCAAGGACGAATCTGAGAGCTAAGAGAACACACGATTCCGACCACCGAAGGCTCGAAATTCGGCAACGGAAGGTAATTACCCCAATCTTTGGGAAATTACGAAAATGGCCCAAAACGTCCGAAAATCACGATACGTGATCGAATAATCAAACCGAAGTTCACAACACGTATAACAAAGTTAAACGGACTTACGGGAAACTCGAAACAGTAATTTCGGACGAGATTCACAAGAATCGAACTCGAGTGCGGAAAAGTCGTTAAGAAACACGGGATTCCACAAAACAATACCGAAACAAACTCGGGTGATAAAAAGTGCAGAATTAATCATTCTCAGAATGACGAGACGGTCCCAAGCGAGTCGTCTAAACGAACCTCCGCCGAAAAAAATAAAATTACCAGAAATCCGAAATTGCGGATATTACATTCTACCCTCCTTAAAAGAAGTTTCGTCCCAAAACTTAAATCAAGTCGGGAGAAGCAATATCCCGCCAGGAAAACTCAATGGGATACACAAGAACCGAAAAAAAAATCGCGCCCAACGGCGAAACGTTACAAGCAATGCGAAAGAACATACAACGTGAAAACACGCCCCACGACGACCATAACAACGCCACAGGCAATGATTCAAAATAATAACGAGCAATTAACGACGCATCACAGGCACACATTTAATCAAAGAAACGCACGCGACAACAAGTCGCACCCGACCACAATGCCTATGCGGTAGAAACAAATATAGTATTATGATAGAATTCACTCCGATTCTCGTCAACAAGAAAATGTCCAACGTCAAGACACAAACAATTCGAGATAATAGAAAACGAGAATACCGGACATTACATTCTATCCTATTAAAAATAAGTTTCGTCCCGAAACGTAAAATAAAATATCAGGGTAGAATACAAACAAAACCAAAAAGTTCATGCAACGAATATCAATCTCTACTCGAATTACAACACAAATACAACACGCAACTATGCTACTGGGCACTACTGAGCTCTCCACGCGTAGGGGCGGGATCTCGGCTCCCGAACATCTCAACGACGGTCTCGCAGTGTACCGCTTGATGTCCCACATGTCCACATTTAAAACAGTTAACTTGCGGCGAGCGACAATTCTTCCGAGTATGGCCCACACGGCTACAGTTGAAACATAACTTCACACCGCTTGTCTTACTCGGCTCGTGAGTAGGATTCTTAGACTGATCAAACGAACGATAAGCGTTCCCAGGAGGGCAACATAAGGTAATAGGCTCACGAATCTCACTTCTCTGGCCTCTTGAAAAGTTACTCGAGGTCTTCTGCCTCTTACCTCCTGAGCTACCTTCTGACATGGAAACAGCCATCTCGATGGCTAGAGCTCGGTCCTGATAATCTTTCAAGGTGGTACACATGAGCGGAGCCATACTCTCATGGATATGGGGTTTCACGCGCATATTGAAGTATCGGACCTTGTCCGCTTCACTTCTCACTTGATCACGAACATAAGCCAGCTGTCGATTAAAATCGACCATCGCCTGGGATATCGACACATCCTGGGGCGTAGCAGAGAAAAACTCAACGATCCTGCGTTCACGAACAGGCAACGGGCAATACTCTGCCTCCATGGCGGTCTTAAACTCAGCCCATGTCGGTGTACGATCTGCAGGAACTAAAGCCTGCCACCAGTCTGCAGCTTCTTTATCAAGCAAGTACTGAGCAATGGGTACCCTCTTTTCATCCGGACAAGCTACAGCCTCAAATGTTCTGTCCAACTGGAAGAGCCAGCTTTCCCAACCTAATGAGTCAGACGAACCCACAAAACGGGGAGGCTTCATCTTCATCACATCTCGTAACCACTTACTAGCCCCGTTATCCCCATCTGGATTCTCATTCCGATGTACGGCCCGATTCATCTGCACTAACTGATCAACCACCTGACGAAGGATGGTGGCGGCGCCAACGTTAACATTAACGCTAGTCGAATGTCCCTGATCTGTATTGAGCTGATTGGTACTCGGCAAGGAGGGAGTCGCCCTCTCACGCTCCTGATAACGACCACGACTACGACCATGTCCTCGACCACGACCTCTCGGCATACTGAACGGACGACCAAACAGAATAACGCAACCAAACAAACGTCACAACGTCAACATAGGACGATAGTAGCAGCACGATAAAACATCAACTCCAAGTCATCACACAAGTGCACGAACTAACACTGTAATTTAAGAACTTCATTCAAAAATAATTCACACAGTCACATCAACAGAGGTGTTTGGATTTTACCAAATCAAACACAGTCACAACCACACACGTATCGTAGGGATCAAACACTAGCAGCAAAAATAAAATATTTCTGGGGTATTATTCAAATGATAAAATTTTAAAATTCTCAAGTTTGAAAAATTTGGTGAAATGAAATTTTCGAAAACGCTTTTAATACCTCGTTCGTTTAATCAAAACCATGTATCTCAACATTTAGAAAACACTGAAACATCCTCCGGCAAGCACAACAACGCTATAACTTATCACAACCACTTAACCCCAACACGTGGACATAAGAAGTTTAAAATTCCGCAAACCAAAAATCGTTCTGCAAAATAAAAGTTTCCCAAAAATCCTTTAGTTCCTAACCAAAACGACGGTAGTATTTTACATTGCCCGGAGTACTTCAAAATGCATTTTTCAAATACCGTTTGATTGTGTCATTGGAAATACACGGCCCATTTGTCAAATTTTAACAAATTTGGAAAATCCACATAAACCGTGGTTTGACCACACCACCAAAATATTTTCCAAAAATCGATTTCTACAAAAATTCTCAAACTGGACAAAAATTACAACATTCCAAAAAAACAGACGAATTTAAAACCACATACTCATATGGCATCCAGGGTCACCAACTCACTCAAATGCATCTCGTGGTATCAAGTTTAAGCACACCGCAAAATCATTCATCAGAGTTTCTCACCAACTCTACCGTTGATACCTTCACAGAACCCATCAACGTTTACATGTCTCAAACCATACCACACCACCCGGTGGTTCAAAGATAAAACAATAATGTGCTCAGTTCTATACACATACTATATGCCACAAGTACTAAACACAACTATATTACACAATACTGTGTAAATAAAATCATGCACCGCAATTAACTCACTAAGATAAAATCGAGATACACAGGTACTTCGCATAAAAGAGGAGACTTACACCCACAGGTCGCACGGAGATGACGGTCGCCCACGATACTAATCTCATCCGACAACATATCCGACATGTTGTGACTACACACAACTCAACTTGTCACCTGACGACTCGAACGACAAGACAACACATTACTCGACAAACCACGACTGGACTCGACCCGACAGCCTAGGTTTCCGCAACCTAATCTCTGATACCATAAATGTAACACCCCCAAAACCGTATGGGAATATTACACGCCGTAGACCCTTTCCACAAGGATCTACCAGGCTAAACATCCATAAACAACCAAATGCTTGCCCGGCCAGGGTCAAACAATATAATAATCCAGACCGTTAAGGTCACTTACACATAAACACACAGACCGATGAGGTCCCACAACTCTATCAACAGAACTGACTAACAACATTACCCACACAGGGGTCGAAACACAATACAGCGGAAGTCTGAATCAACTCTAACAATACAACCAAACTCTACCAACTCTCGACTCTTGATTAGTATCGCAGCTCGTCATCCTCTTGTGCCAATCCTGTGACTGCTCCCCTGAATCTGCATGTACCATAAATGAAACACCCCCAAAACTGTATGGGAATATTACACGCCGTAGACCCTTTCCACAAGGATCTACCAAGCTAAACATCCATAAACAACCAAATGTTTGCCCGGCCAGGGTCAAACAATATAATAATCCAGACCGTTAAGGTCACTTACACATAAACACACAGACCGATGAGGTCCCACAAATCTATCAACAGAACTGACTAACAACATTACCCACACAGGGGTCGAAACACAATACAGCGGAAGTCTGAATCAACTCTAACAATACAACCAAACTCTACCAACTCTCGACTCTTGATTAGTATCGCAGCTCGTCATCCTCTTGTGCCAATCCTGTGACTGCTCCCCTGAATCTGCATGTACCTGGACGCAAAACAGACATCCACCCCCCGATTTCTCGGGGGTTAGTAAAACTCCACTGTTTTACTAGTGCAAGTATCAAATTATACGAAATGTAACAAGCAAATAATAATAGTGAATCAAATATAATAATGAAGTATCAAAATATTCCCGGGAGGTTTTCACAAGGGAAGATAAGCTATGAAGCATTCGAAAATTAGATTATCATCTCGGGAATTTTTAGAATTTCAAAACCTTTCGAAAATCTTAGGGTCTTAACCCAAATCTAAAAATTGTATTTCAACAATTTAAAGTACGAAAACATTTCCATAAATCTCGTGGGGCTCTGCCCAACATTCTTTTCTTAAAACTTTCTTACGAAAAGTTTGATTTACAAAACATGATTCATGACACCGTGATCCCCTGTCACGTGTCTCCGTAGGTTCAACAACCCACACGGACTAATCCAATCACAACAATCACAACAATCAATCATGATCATGACTCCGTGATCGCTTGCCACGAGTCTCCATAGGTTCAAAAACTCACACGGATTGAGCCAACACAACAATCACCACAACCAGTCCCGACCCCGTGAACCTGTGTCACGTGTCTCCGTAGGTTCCATCGAACCCGCACGGTTGGACGTACTGTGTCCTGATCCCATGGACCTGTGCCATGAATCATCGTAGGCCTCGTCAGACCCGCACGATTGGACCTCAGCACCACACACTAAGTTCTGATCCCATGGACCTGTGCCACGAAACCTCGTAGGCCCCGTCGAACCCGCACGAGTGAACTTAGCGTTCCAGCACACCACATTCACATTCACATTACAACAATGAGCGCAGTTAGTCAATCACGTTGATCACCACAAAATCATACATCACACGCACATAACACAATCTCAATACTCTCAACAAAACTATCATCATTCATTGACACACAACCAACATAACACACGTTTGGTACACCATACATTGCACAACCAAGTGTACAACCATCCATATGTACGCCGCAATCCTGCACAAATGGCACAACACCTAACACGTATACCAATATAACACTATTATCACAAAGCCTTCAAATTGCGGAATACACAACCAATTCAAACGGAACATATTTACGAAGGCAAGCAAAATCATCATAATTTTCATACGTGATTATTAGTCACAAGATACAAGTCGTATAATAAGATACTTGCCTTAATAACCGCTACCGAATCCTCCGAAGAACACGATTCGACCGGGAAGCTCGGACCCCGAAAAAGACAACGAACGGAAGGGTTCTGACTCGAGTTCTTCATAAGAATTCGACCCTAACAACATATAATCAATAAATCATCGATCATACGAGGAAGAATAATCGTAGAACGCCCGAAAACCCCTCTATAACATTTTACCGGACACCTTCAAGGCGTCGATCAAGAACTCGACCAAAACAACGAATCGATACGATCCAACCATGGAATAACAAGGGAAATGATACAATACATCTAAATAATCATCAATCCATCACAATCCTAAGTTAAATCGGATTAAACGGACGAAATCGAACAAAATACCCAAAATTCCCAAAATTAGATTTCTAGAAAATCTGACCTGATTCGCTCGATCAAAGGATGTTATAGGATGGATGATTGATGATATGAACTCCAAGACTTCATGGATTTATTGACCAACAACATCTCTCCATGATAAGAACAACCCCACCGGAAGAGAAGGAGAAGAAGGAGAAAATGGCGAAAAAAAACGATCGGGCCTTAAATGGTGACACGGTGTCTGTGCCGCGGCCCAGCCGAAGTGTGCCGCGGCATAGGGCCAAATCTGCCGGCAGTGACTCGGCAGTGTGCCGCGGCCCTGCCGGCATGTTACGCGGCACAAGGTACAGAAGGGTCGGCCGAAGATTGAAAAATGTGTGCGTGCCGCGGCTCGGCCAAGTGTGTCGCGGCCCTTCCGGCAGGCTGCTCGGCCAAAACTGGAACATGTGAGTGACTTATCTATTTCGACAATAACTCCCTCGTCCGGACTACGATTGACTCACCGTTTGAACCATTGGAAAGCTAACTCTATGATTTATAATATTGCAAAGATTCAGAATTTTTGGAATTTCCAAAAATTAATGGTGATTTAACAAAGTCGAACTCATACGTGGAAAAGTCATTTACTAACACTGAACTCAAGAAAACGACACCGAAACCCAAACCTGAATACGAATCGAAGATACGGTCACGAAGTAATCGCAAGGATGAATCTGAGAGCTAAGAGAACACACGATTCTGACCACTCGAAGGCTCAAAATTGGACAACGGAAGGTAATTATCCCAAACTTTGGGAAATTACAAAAATGGCCCAAAACATCCGAAAATCATGATACGTGATCGAATAATCAAACCGAAGTTCACAACACGTCTAACAAAGTTAAACGGACTTACGGGAAACTCTAAACAGTAATTTCGGACGAGATTCACAAGAATCGAACTCGAGTGCGGAAAAGTCGTTAAGAAACACGGGATTCCACAAAACAATACCGAAACGAACTCGGGTGACAAAAAGTGCATAATTAATCATTCTCAGAATGACGAGACGGTCCCAAGCGAGTCGTTGAAATGGACCTCCGCCGAAAAAAAATAAAATTACCAGAAATCCGAAATTGCGGATATTACATGAAAGATGACTCGATGTCTACTTCTGGCTACATATTTACTCTTAATGGAGGAGCAGTATCTTGGCGTAGCACCAAGAAAAGCGCGACTGTTGATTCCACCTGTCAGGCTGAGTATCAAGCAGCCTCGGAGGCTTCCAAGGAAGGGTTCTCGATTAAGAAGTTTCTGGGAGAACTTCAAGTGATACCATGTCCGAGCCGCTGTCTACTGCATCGCGACAACGATGGAGCTGCGCAGGCCAAGGAGCCGAGGTTTCACAACAGCACCAAACATATTGAGAGGAAGTATCATATTGTAAGAGAATTTGTTCGCAAGGGATACATTGTGCTGCACAGAGTAGACTCAGCCGACAACGTCGCTGATCCACTGACCAAGCCACTTTCCCATACTAGCTTGGAGCGTCATCTGGAGAACATGGGTATTAGATACCATAGTGTGTGGCATTGAGTGCAAGTGGGAGATTGTTAGGAGTATGCCCTCGAATGCCACTCAGAGGATGTTGAGTGAGGGCATTGTACTTGTAATTATGTAATTTATTATCATAAGGCAAATAAATGTTTCTTATTTACTGGTAGTTACTGGCATTCCTAACTCATAAATATACATATAGAAACTAGTCCGTGTATTTGAGAGCAAAACGTTCCACTCCTTATCGGATAAGGGGGTTGGAACTGGAAAGGTTATAGCTCAAATACTTAATCGTTCGCAAGTCGATGAAACTTGACTGGGCATTAAGTTTATGTGAAGACTTGTATGACGTGTTCTTTGACTTGGAGAGTGCGTGTCGAATGCTAATGGTTAGTGGGAGCAGACGTTATAGGTATGCTAATTGGATTAGTATACTCAAACCGACTCACCCTCGATTCGTCGCATGGATTTCACTCCGGGACAGTCAATGACGGAATCGAAAGGTTGTGATAGGTATTCGTTGTAACACCCCCGAGATATTCGAAGTATATTACAGCGCCGTGGACCCCTACATGGGACCCATCAGGCTAAAACAAAAAAACACCACTCGACTAACCATCTCAGTTAGCAAGGACACACATTTAAATAATACAACATTTAAAGATACGTCGGAGCAACCGGCGTAATAAACATCAACCGACAATATAGCAATTTGAGTTAATACAAAACGAAGTTCGAAGTGAAAAGCCTACGTACTCGAGAGTACAATCTATAAGTTTATAAATGTGGGAAACAACCATATCGAAGTAAACAAAAGAAATAAGAAGACCCAAATGCACATGTCAATGACCCTGGCCAACATCCTCATACTGTCCCAGCACCCGCTCGTCCGGCAAAACATATCCTGAAATCCATAACAAGAATTTCCCCAAAACGGGTCCCCAAAGGGGTTAGCAATTACGCTAGTACAAGTAATCAAGGCAAACCAATCGCTTATACATTTCATAGTATAATGCACCAAATTCATTTCAAAAACCAAAACCAGACATGTCTTTTCCAGAAATAAAGAGTCACAATCAATTTGCCTAGGACTGGGACGAAGCCACAAATCCCACCCGAGGCCTCTAAGGACCCTCCCGAGCTGGCCACTTTATAAAACAAGTCACGCACAGGCATCGCCTAGGACCAGGACGCCACCACAAATCCCAACCGAGGCCTCTAAGGACCCTCCCGAGCTGGCTAGCGAATCAAACTCGTGAATCCAGAGTGAAGTCATAGATTCCCCCGAGGCCCCATCGGACCCTCCCGAGGTGAGCAAATCACACAAAATATACATTACCATTTCATGCTAAGCATAAAGGTTTCCAAAAATACTTGCCTTGAATAATTGACGACGCAACGAATGGAAGGAAAAACACTGACGAACGCTAGGAACCGTCAATCACGTACCTAACGATTCGAAGAACATAATCACAACCAACTCTAAACGAATACGGAAATGGAATACACCCGAAAACCCGCCTACGATTCATGTATATTCATATAAAAATAACAATGAGGGCGGACCACAACCGAACCCACTCGAATACGCAACAACCACGAAATTTACCATGAATCCGTTGGAAAACTAATGATATCAATGAGATTAATCATACTGATCATGGATTAACCAACAAAACTGGACGAATCGAACGAAAATCCCAAAACCCCCAAATTATCCAAAAGTAGGGTTCTAAGAGATTTACCTTGGATTAGGATGAAAGATTCGTGTTGATGTTGTTATATTACACCAAGAACTCAAGGAATATGATGGTTGAGATGATTGGAGGAAGAAATCGCCAAGAAATCGCCCAAAATCGCCAAAGCCGCGGAGGAATGAAGTGAAATGAGAATTAGATCCGTCCAAGGTCAACTCCTGGATATATATAGCCACACGGCTTAGCGCGCGCTAACAGCTAAGGGTTAGCGTGCGGTACCCAGTTATTTCACAGTCCAGAACTCACTGTCCTGGATCATTAGCGTGCGCTACTACTATTTAGCGTGCGATAACAATGACTCGGTAGCGCGTGCTATCGAGCTATAGCATGTGCGATAACAATGACTTGGAAGAGTCCAGAACAAACTGTCTAGTACTGGACAATCACGCCAGAGCACGCTACCGGACATCTTAGCGTGCGCTAGTCCCCGACATTAGCGTGCGCTAGACAACGTAGCATACGCTAATCCGCTAGTCCAGAGGGCTGGAAACAGAACTGCCACTCCCAGGGCTAGCTCGCTAGCGCGCGCTGTGAAGTAGACGTAGCGTGCACTACTAAGGGACCTCTAGCGTGCGCTATACAGAAAAATTAGCGCGCACTAGGTACGGAATATAAATGGCCCAAAACAGCAGAATATGAACGAAACATCAAACGGAACATCTCAAAATGCATAATAACATAGAATGGATCCACAGCAACCCCGAAACGGCGGTTCCGCATAACAATTACAAGAATCAGATCAATAGATGACGGAAGGAATACACTGAAAGATACACGAGGGTCGCTACAAACGAGAAACACACCAAAAAATGAAAATACCGGGAAAAGAAAAAAATGGGTATTACATTCGTGAACCTTCGACTTGAGGATTTAGTAGGTATGTGCTTGTGACGTCAAGATTTTTATTAGAGTAGTTCGACCCTGTAAACCGGGAGGCGGGGGTCAACCTCGACGTGCATCTTGACGGGCAAGTAGCAGGTCCTACTGAATACCATGATAGAATTCTTTCTCCCGTTAGTGAGCTGGTTATATGTCCTATGCGGTTATTGGCAGATGAGATCATAAGTCTTTGGCCAAAGCATTAGAACTAGTTGTATTGGATACACGAGAGCTCAATGATCTCGATTTGCATTAACACATACATAGCATCAAGTACAGATAGGGTTTGACTGACCGTGACCGTATATCTTGATCGGGACATATTAAAGAAGGGTTTATACGTATACTGGTATTCACGACATAATGCTTCTTGAATGATCCCAATCATTCGTTCTCAGTTGGGGTACAGTGTAGGCCGCCAGGCTGGCTAGGTGGTGCTACTACTCTTTGGTTCCTCCCATTGCTGACTGAGATGAACCTACCGAGTCGCGCAAAAGGATTGATGACGGAATGAATCGATCTTAACGTCTCATTATGAATATTAGATATTGGATATCTAATTTGGGACATTGGATGTCTAAATTGATTTGTTGGATAAATTAATTTATGGCCTAATTAATTAAATAAATTACCGAGTGATTAATTTAATTCATGAATATAATTATTTCTTGGAGAAATTAATTATGTCAGTATGTATTTGATATGATTAATTAATTGGATTAATTGATCGATATAAATACATTGGGACTGAATTGGAGTTTATTTGTTTGGACTCACGGAATTCCGAAACGGACCGAACTCGACCAGCTACTTCTAGATGGCCGCCCCTTTTTCCTCCCCCTTTCCTTTGGTCATTGTCTCCACATGTTGGTGGATGACTTATGTGAGTCAAAGGGACAAGATCATATTATTTATCTATATAGGTGATTTGGTCTTGATTGTGGAGGAGATTATGTAGAATAAAGTGAAGACTCTTATCACTTCTACCTTACCCCATTCCATACGTGAGTTGAGCAAGTGAGAGAGAGAGGAAATAGTTTTCTCAATTATCTTCATCTTCTTCTTCATTTCTTCTTGGCAATTCGTGGAGAAAAATCAAGATAAAATTGAGAGATATAGATTATACACTTAGAGTGCTACAATCAAAAGCTTCACCACTTAATTCTAGTCGTAACCTTAGAGGTTAATTGAGTGATCGTTGTTCTAGTCGTTTCTCCGGTGCGTGGCAAGTAGAGACGCGGTGCTTTCGGCGTTGGATCGTTCAAGGGCTTGGAGCGGATTGGATTCGTAGAGATCAAGCAAAGCTTGGGGAATAACTCAAGAGAAGGTTACCATTTCATCAACGGACTTCAAGGGTTAGTTTCTTACAACTCTTGCCTTTCTTTTATATATTCATATATACATAGCTCGATCGATCCTCGTAGGGATTCAGATCGAATTAATTTTTATTTTACCACTTCCACTGGGCCTTCATTTTAGGCACTGAATCCCAACACCTCACCCCAACTAAAAGCCGCGGATTTATTCGTCAATCGGGTCATAGGTAAAGCAATCTTGGAGAAGTCTTAAATAGATCTCCGGTAGTACCCTGCTAACCCAAGAAAACTCCGTACTTCATTGAGAGTCTTCGGCACTTCCTACCGCATCACTGTAGTAATCTTGGACGGATCGACCATAATACCATTCTGGTTCACGACATGTCCTAGAAATTGGACCTCCCGTAACCAGAACTCACACTTGAAGTGTTGGGATTCCGAAAGTAAAACGAAATACACAGCGGAAAATAAGAACGAATCCCAAACAGGATCGATTAAGTAACGTATATACAAAAAATAAATACGAAGAAAAAAAATCATACCCTTGAAGCCTTTGAAATAAATCTTCGTAAAAATGAATGATGATCACGAAGCCCATAACGAACACGAAATTCCTTCGTTCCAAGCACCAAAAATTCGAAGCCTCTACTTCACACGCGTTGGAAGTTGCCCGAAAAAATTCAATAGCAATCCGTTCTCCAAGAACACGGCTAGAAATTACTATAGGAATTTATATCTTATTTTCTTTCTTAATTTTTCTCAACTCAAAGTGGAAAAACAAGAAAATGAAAATCTCTCTCTCCCTCACTTATCTCCTCACGGCAGAACAGCCCTCCTCAAGAATACGATATGTCAAGTCAGATGTTATGTTCATCATAAGTTTATTTATAATGTCTCAGATTTTAACACCTCATAATGAAGTAATAATGTGATAAAATAATCACACACCATTATTACAAAACATGACAACCATGATAATCATGCAAGGTTGACAATATCTACATGTGAGGTGGGGAAGGGGGTGGCCCATATAGGAGGTTTCGCATAAACGAGCCGAGCCACTTGGCTCGTGTACCAGACTCTCATAAATGACTCCGTTAAATACACTCCGTTTAATCATCAATGTATTTATATTAATTAATTAATCTAATTAATTAATTATATCAAATACAAATATATTTATCTAAGAAATATAATTTATGAATTAAATTAATTACCCAGTAACTTAATTTTAATTCATCCGACCGCTATATGATTTATCTAATAAATCATAATTAGATATCCAATATCTAATATTAATAGAGAGATAATAAATTCATATTTATCCATCAACGCTCCTGATGCGCGAATCTGTAGGTCCGTCTCAGCCAGCATTGGGAGGAACCAATGAGTGCGGCAAGACTTAGCCACTTAGCGGCCGCATCGTAAAACCCCGACTGAGAACGAATGAAGAGATCATTCCAGAACCATTATGTCGTGAATACTATATATCTATAGACCCTTCATCAGATGTCCCGGTCAAGTCTTCGGGTCACGGTAAAGTCAAACCCTACTGTTGACTAGACTATATACATCTGTTAATGCAAATCAAGACCGACTGATTAATAGTGTATCTAATACGACTATATCATAATGCTTTGGCCAAAGACTTATGATCTTATTTGCCATTAACCGTATAGGACATTCGCCTGCTCAATAACAGGAGATAGAATCCTTTCTTGGCGTACAGTAAAGACTACTACCTGCCCGTATAATGCGCACTTTGAGGTTAAGTCAGCAATTAAGTAAATGAGTCTAACTACTCTAATGTCAAACTAAACGTCACAGGCACATCTTCTACTAAACCCTCAAGTCAAAGGTCCACGTATACTATCACAAACTTTCGATTCGTCATCGACTCTTCGAGAGTGAATACCGTGTGACTGAATCGAGTATGAGTCGTGTTCGAGTATACTGGTCTCACCAATATACTTATAACTATGTTATCAAGACATGCACACATCCTAGCATTAGTTATACAAGTCTTAAAAAATGTAATGCCCATTCAAGTTTATTTACTTGCGAACTATTTATGTAAATAAACTTTAAACACTTCCAGTGCATCTTCTCTTATTCGATAACGAGAATGGTATGTTCGATTTATTTACATGGACTTCACTTCAATATTTACCAAGTCAAGAATGTAATTGAAATATAATAAACAGTGACTGAATCGTATTGCCTTTTTATTAATTATTCCATAATTACAAGTTCAATGCCCCTACTCTCTCATCCCCTGAGTGGCATTCGAGGGCATATTCCTAACAATCTCCCACTTGCACTCAATGACAAACATCATGGTATCCAATACCCATTTTCTTCAGATGTCTTTCTAAGACGGCCTGAAATAATGGCTTAGTCAGCGGGTCAGAGACATTGTCTTCTGAGTCTACTCTTTGCAACAAAACATATCCTTTTTCCACCACCTCTCGAACGATGTGATACTTTCTCTCTATATGCTTGGTATTGTGGTGAGCCCTAGGCTCCTTGGCTTGGGCGACAGCTCCATCATTATCACATAAGAGTGATATAGGCAGCTCCGCATTAGGCACCACTTGAAGTTCTTGCATAAACTTCTGCATCCAAAATGCTTCTTTTCTAGCCTCTGAGGCAGCTTGGTACTCTGCTTGGCAGGTGGAATCTGTAGTAGCGGTTTGCTTGGAGCTTCTCCAAGATACTGCTCCTCTATTGAGAGTAAACAAATACCCAGATGTTGACTTAGAGTCGTCATTGTCTCCTTGAAAATCAGAATCGGTGAATCCAATCACCTTCAGTTCTCCACCGCCGTAAGTAAGAACCAAATCTCTAGTTCTTCTTAAGTACTTAAAAATGTTCTTCACGACAGTCCAATGTTCCCTTCCCGGGTTTGCTTGAAATCGACTTACCATACTCACAACGTAGGCTTAGTCTAGTCTCGTACACAACATAGCGTACATGAGGCTACCCACTACCGAGGCATGGGGTACCTTACTCATATCTCTCTTGTCTTCCTCACTTTGAGGACACATTTTCGTGGTAAGATGAATTCCATGTCGCAGGGAAGGAAACCTCTTTTAGATTCATCCATCTTGAATCTTCTCAGGATTTTATCTATATGGAGGGCTTGGGAAAGTCCTATCATTCTTTGCGGTCTATCTCTGTAAAGATGGATCCCTATAATATAGGAAACTTCTCCCAAGTCTTTCATGGAGAATGTTTTAAAAAGCCAAGCTTTCACAGTACTGAGCATTGCTACGTTATTTTCTATAAATAGAATATCATCTACATATTGTACTAAGAACGCAATGTTGCTCCCACTGAACCTTTTTTAAACACATGGTTCCTCCTCATTTGGCACGAAGTCAAAGTCCTCTGACTTCTTCATCAAATCAAATGGGTCGTCTTCAGGGCTATCAGGTGCATCGTGGATACCCAGTTCCTCGACATGTGTATAGCCATACCTCTTAGGTAAGTGAGACACCTTATCTGACCTTCGAAGTGGAGGTTGTGTTACAATAGGTTTGGTTCCTGATCCCTGATCAAATGTCTCCTTATGACTTTCATTATGCTCTTCCAAAGATATATTTCTACTCGAGCCACCTTCCTGAATGAACTCATCCTCAAGGAAGTGTGATTGTAAAGCCACAACGACACTATGGTCTTCTGGCATGTAGAATAGATAACCCATCGAGTCCTATGGGTATTCAATGAAATGTCCTTTGATGGACCTCGCTTCCAGTTTGTCCACCTTAGCCTTCTTGACATAGGTTGGACATCCCCAAATCCTTATGTGATTAAGGCTTGGTTTCTTACCTTTCCACATCTCATGCGGAGTGATAGGAATGGATCTGAAAGGACATCTATTAATGATATAGGCGGCAGTTAGTAAGGTATACTCCCACAGGTAAATTGGTAAATCAGTGTAATTTAACATAGAGCGAACCATGTCCAACAAAGTCCGATTTCTCCTTTCTGAAACACAATTTAACTGTGGGGTTCCTGGTTGCATGAATTGTGAAACTATTCCATGTTCCTTGAGGAACTCATCAAACTCTGTGCTCATATATTTGCTACCTCGGTCCGACCGAAGTGCTTTGATATGACATCCAGTCTGTTTTTCAACTAGGGCCTTAAATTCTTTGAATTTAGTAAAGGCTTCGGATTTATGTTTCATTAAGTACACAATCCCATACCTAGTATGATCATCTGTGAATGTTGTGAAATATTGATATCCGTCTTGGGTCACTTCTAAAGCACCATAAACGTTGGTATGTACTAATCTAAGTTTATCGGCGACCCTTTCAAAAATCCCTATGAAGGGTGACTTAGTCATTTTTGCCTCTAAGGCTAGATTCACAAGTTGGATAGGATTCTACACCCAATAGACTTAAAAGTCCATCTTTCTCCATTTTCTGAACCTTGGTCTGACCAACATGACCAAGTCTAAGGTGCCACTTAAGAGCTTGATTAGTATCTTGTTTGCCATGTTTCCTAGTTATAGTGTTCACTATTGTTTTATTTTGTATGTTCAGATGATATAAACCATTCAACAATATAGTCAAGCAACCAATTTATTTCGAAAATAAATTTTACAACTACCATTGCCAATGAAGAAACAAAATCCTTTCCGGTCCAAGACTGGAATGGATACAATGTTTTTATGCCCCTTGGGAAAAACAAGTACTTCATCTAAAGTCAAAATAAAACCGAATTCTAAACCCAATAGGATTGATCCAATATTGGTTGCCTCGAAACTTTGTCTGCTTCCGACAGTGATCTTAACTTCCCCAGTTTCAAGTTTCCTACTTCGTTCCAGATCATGATTCATAGTACAAATATGAGAAGTGGCACCTGAATCCAGAATTCATGAAGCAGAAAAATAGTAGCGGAACAATAAGTTTAAAAAACAAAAAGTTCCGTACCTGATGCACCATTAATCTTAGGACAAGTCCTTCACTAGTGTCCCAGCTCACCGAATTCAAGGCATTTGTTCGTAGGTTTTGGACCGCCTACCATTTGAACCTTTCGGGCCTTGTTCTTTCCTTTCTGCACCCCTTTCTTGGGTTTATACTGCTCGTAGGTATTTTTCTTCTTGTTCTTGGACCTCCGAGTCCCAGAAAAAATCACAAGAGCAGCCTCTCTCGGTTTAGTCTTCATGTTAGACTGCGTCGTCACCAGTTTATTCATTAGCCCAGCTAATGTGCATAAAATTTCATTACAGTTGAAATTCATTACAAAGTGCGTGAAAGAGTCAGGGAGAAATTGAAGGATGAGATCAATTTGAAGGGATAAGTCCATATTAAAGTTGAGCACCTCAAGCCTTTCAATCATAGAGATCATCTTGAGGACGTGGTCTCCCACTTTCTCCCCTTCTTTCATCCTAAGCACCGAACAACCGCTTCGATATCTTATATATAGCATTCTACTATGCTCTCCATAAAGTTCGGTCAAGTGTGCGAGAATCGCCTAGCGTGGTTATTTTCTCGTGCGCTCTCAAGCTCATTAGTCATTGAGCCATCATAAAGCCACGGACTAAAGCATGCCATCATTGACCCATTTTTCATGGACGTTAATGTCTTCCCGATTACCCCTAGTCCGGATTGGAGTCGGTGGAATGTCCGCCTCCAAGTCGTATCCAAGAGACTCCAAACCGAGTACAATCATCGATTCCATAACTAGTCAACAAAGTTGGGGCCGCTTATGAGATTCTTTTCAAGTAGTATTGCAAGTGGGTTTTTAGCCATTTTTAGAGAGATTCATTTCGTTTTCGCAAAGATTTAGACAAGATTAAATTAGTGACTTGTTTTATTATGACCGAGTATAGAATTTAAAGGGCTTGTATAATTCTTGTCTCGGCTCCCACTAATTTTATCTAATTATACACTCCCCTATTATAATCCTAAATCATGATTAGAATGACTTCTTAGTGGTGATCAAGTTCTTTACAAATTTTAACAGACGCAACCTATCGTGTTTCTTGCCAATTAATTTCTCGTAAAGTGGTGTCTAACACCAACCCGTCTAATGATGATTTGATCTTCTTACCCCTAGTCTTCATGCCCTCAACTCACAGTTTCTTGGCAATCCAGACTATCTAAGTTTTTGACCATCAACGCCTATCGGTTTGATTGTTGAATCTCACCCGCAACCTATCGGGTTTCTAGGGCAAAATTTATCACCAACCGAAGGCATCTATTGCACTCAAGAATTTTTCAACCTCTACCAAATGTACTACCCCGATAACTCGGAGCATAGCACAGCAGCTCGGGTATCAATTTTCTACAAGTTTGATGGAGGGTAGGAAACCTCGTAACCTTTTTCAAACTTAGTCTGTTTGTTGTCGGGAGAATTTCGCGATTAATGTTACACTTTGCACATTAATTCATTTATACGTGCGTTTATTGGTTTGTCAATCATTCAAAATGAAAAACAGAAAACAGTAATCTAGTTACTACCAACATATAGCTCATGGACCTAATTCCTAAGTACTGGGCCAAGCGAATGACCCAATAAATAAAAAAAATACAGTCTTCGATTCTTCGTCTTCTCGGTCGGTTGTCTTCGGTCTTCGTCATACCCAAAATAATAATTACATCATTGAAAAATTGCATCCTATACAAATTTTTCTAGTAAATATAAATAGGCTCAAAATGGCCTTTACAACCCAATCGAATCGAACAAATCAAAAACTAACTCCACTAGCTATATCATCATCGCATAAGGATTCCATACAATATGTAATGGCAACGAAATTAAACAATTAATTTTAATATAAATTAATCCAATTAATTTATAAAATTAATCTATTCAATTTCTACTATATTAATCCAATTAATATAAAGTGGCATTAAAATTAAATAATCAATTAATATATTAATCCAATCAATATAAAATTAATCTATTCAATTTTAATGGTATTAATCCAATTAATACTAATAATCGTCAGTTTAATTCGTTCGAAGTAATCCGGCCAAAAATAATATTCACGTTTAATTTATTTCCCTTAACTCAAAAATATTCCAAATATTAATTTAGTCAAATTAAAATCCAATTTAAATTTTGGGAAATAATTACAACGAAATATAAACTTCAAACGGAGTCCCGGACAATCCGGTTTAGGCCCAGCCCGCGGCCCGATTCAAAATCGGGCCAAAAACCCGAGGGGTGCCTGGTCGAGCCACTGCTCGGCAGCCTGGCCGAGCCCTGCTCGGCAGTCTGACCGAGACATGGCCGAGCATGCTCGGCAGCCTGGGCAGGCACCCCAGACAGTACTGCCGGCAGCCCCGTTTCTTCGTTTTTCGGCTTGTTTCCAAAAACGTAATGCTACAACGAATAATTTAAAAATCTACGATTATACCATACATGATAATAAATCATAATCATCATCCAAAATCATTCAGAATACACAAGTAATCGTATATAGGGTATCATTGACCTCGCTCCGATACCACTGTTGGGATTCCAAAAATAAAACGAAATACGCAGCGAAAAATAAAAACGAATCCCAAATAGGATCGATCAAGTAACATATATACGAAAAATAAATACGAAGATAAAAATTATACCCTTGAAGCCTTTGAAATAAATCTTCGTAAAAATAGATGATGATCACGAACCCCGTCACGAACACGAAATTCCTTCGTTCCAAGCACCGAAAATTCGAAGCCTCTACTTCACACGCGTCGAAAGTTGCCCCGAAAAATTCTATAGCAATCCGTTCTCCAAGAACACGGCTATGAATTACTATAGGAATTTATTTCTTATTTTCTTTCTTAATTTTTCTCAACTCAAAGTGGAAAAACAAGAAAATGAAAATCTCTCTCCCCCTCACTTATCTCCTCACGGCAGAACAGCCCTCCTCAAGAATATGAGATGTCAAGTAACATGTTATGTTCATAATAAGTTTATTTATAATCTCTCACATTATAACACCTCATAATGAAGTAATAATGTGATAAAATAATCACACACCATTATTACAAAACATGACAATCATGATAATCATGCAAGGTTGACAATCTCTACATGTGAGGTGGGGAAGGGGGCGGCCCATATAGGAGGTTTCCTAGAAACGAGCCGAGCCACTCGGCTCGTGTACTGATGTTCACAAACGACTCGTTAAATACACTCTCTTTAATCATCAATGTATTTATATTAATTAATTAATTATATAAAATATAAATATATTTCTCTACGAAACATAATTTATGAATTAAATTAATTACCCGGTAACTTAATTTTAATTCATAAGACCGCTATATGATTTATCCAATAAATCATAATTAGATATCCAATATCTAATATTAATAGAGAGATAATAAATTCACATTTATCCATCAACTTTCCAAATGCGCGACTCCGTAGGTCCGTCTCAGCCGGCATTGGGAGGAACTAATGAGTGCGGGCAGCACTTAGCCAGCCTAGCGGGCCGCACTGTAAACCCCGACTGAGAATGAATGAAGGGATCATTCCAGAACCATTATGTCGTGAATACTATATACGTATAAACACTTCATCAGATGTTCCGATCAAGTCTTCGGGTCACGGTAAAGTCAAACCCTACTGTTGACTAAACTCTATACATGTGTTAATGCAAATCAAGACCAACTGATTAATAGTGTATCTAATACGATCATATCAGAATGATTTGGCCAAAGAATTATGATCTTATTTGCCATTAACCGTATAGGATATTCGCCTGCTCACTAACAGGAGATAGAATCCTTTTCGCGTATGAAAGATCGCTACATCGCCCGTATAGTTCGCACTTCGAGGTCGACTCAGCAATTAAGCAAATGAGTCTAACTACTCTAATGACAAACTAAACATCACAGACACATCTTCTACTGAACCCTCAAGTCAAAGGTCCACGTATACTATCACAACCTTTCGATTCATCATCGACTCTCCGAAAGTGAATACCGTGTGACTGAATCGAGTATGAGTCGTGTTCGAGCATACTGGTCCCACCAATATACTTATAACTATGCTATCAAGACATGCACACATCCTAGCATTAGTTATACAAGTCTTAAAAAATTTAATGCCCATTCAAGTTTATTGACTTGCGAACTATTTATGTAAATAAACTTTAATGCCTTTTTATTAATTATTCCATAATTACAAGTTCAATGCCCCTACTCTCTCATCCCCTGAGTGGCATTCGAGGGCATATTCCTAACATGAAGAACTTAGCATAAAGTTTCTCTCGCCTCAAAACTTCCAAATGCAATAAAGAGTTAATGAATCGTATTGCCTTTTTATTAATTATTCCATAATTACAAGTTCAATGCCCCTACTCTCTCATCCCCTGAGTGGCATTCGAGGGCATATTCCTAACATGAAGAACTTAGCATAAAGTTTCTCTCGCCTCAAAACTTCCAAATGCATCTCGTGCTCTTCCTTTAACTTCGAATACACAAGAATATCGTCGATGAACACAATCACTGACCGATCCAGCATCGGTCTGCACACCCTGTTCATAAGGTCCATGAATGTTGCGATAATTCTTGAATGCAAGTGTACGTTATCGTATACAAGTAATAAAGTGATGAGTGAGTATCGTTCCCACGAGGACTGAATCACTAACTACCGATTTTTATGTATTCTAGTTTTATTTGAACAATTGAACTTTGGTTTTTCAATTAATTACTAAATGAATTAATAAAAGACTAGACAGTAAAAACGATCGCTTGAAGAAAGAGAATCAAATGATGAAAAGTCTAGATTCGAATCCACTCGGTTTATCCGAATTTACTCTCGATTATCCAAGTTAATGATTTTCCCAATTTATTGAAGGCGAAGATTGCTAATATACTCTACCGCCTCTTTCGAGGTCAATAGATTTTTCTAAAGGCGAATAACGCACTCTATCCCTAGGTGAATTAATTCACAATAGGCAAAAAGCATAAAATCTCCAAAAGGCCACGTAATTCCTATGAGTATATTCCTATCTCACAAGATAAAACGATCCTCACCAATAGTTCCTCACCAACTCTCCTCTCCCGATTCGAATTGAGTGATTAAAACAATACAACTATTGGCCAGATAATTGAAAGCATTAAACACGATTGGGAAAACTCAACAAAAAGGGAATTAAATAGATAATCTCAAGCAAATCCGTCAAAACGTAGGTTTCATCAAAATCCCATATTAGGGTTTTAGCCTGACATGCTAATTAATGAAAATACAGAATTAATAGATAAAAGCATGAAAATCAAACGCAGATGAAGCTCGGATTCCTCCGTTCTTCTGGCTTCCACCCTCTGCCCTTGATCACTCGCCTGTGTTCCTTCTTCTCCCAAGCCTCCAAAGATCTCCAGATTCTAAGATTCCAAGATCCCCCAAGATCCCAAGATAGATTAATTAGGGTCTTAAGCCCTTATTTATAGCTCTGCACAGTCTCCAAATCGCGTCCGTGTGAGTAGGTCGAGAATTGGCTTCAAAACGGCCCAAATCCGCGCGGAGCACACCAAAACCGCCTAGTGTGCCGCGGCTCACTTAATCTGTGCCGCGGCACATGGCGTCCAGGTTAAAACCTGGGCGCTGTGATTTTCTACTGGGCCGCGGCTCACCTGGACTGTGCCGCGGCACAGAGTACAGTCTACTTTGTGCCCACTGGTCCTCTGCGTGTGCCGCGGCCCTGCTTCCTTGTGCCGCGGCTCACGGCCAAAATTTGTCGTTTTCGCCCGTTTTGCCTCGTTTTAGCTTCCGGACTCCAATCTCCTGACAAACATACAAAATTAAGGCATTAAAAGCTCATTTAAGCAAATTTACTCTCCAAAATAATACAAAATAATGATAAATAAGCGTATAAAAATACGCCTAATAAATACCCCCAAACTTAAGCCTTTGCTTGTCCTCAAGCAAAAAGAATTAAATTCAATAAAAGAATGTCGTGAATAATCATGCAACTCATAGTGCTCAACCTAATCAATACTATCCTGAAATTCTCTCTGAAAAATACGAGTATCGTAATAGCGGCTACACTCGAACACCGATTCTACAAAGTTACCAAGTTCATCCTAATTACTCGCTCATGAAGAAAATCCACCAAAGATTAATAAACGTGAATCAAATCGACCGTCAATATGAAAGGTTAAAATAAACAAGCTAGTTCGCCTGCTCCACGCTTTAATGGCAAAATTTTCACGAGTTTCATAAAAATAATCCTGACAAGATTCCCTTATGTATATGCTCAAGAAATTGATTCGAGCCGACCACTAGGTTCGGATCTCGGATGTTTCATCGGGATAATCCTAGGTGGAACTTTCATTCTCATGTATTGGGAAACCGTTTGACGTAAAGACACTCATGGGGCACATGGATGCTTCTAGTTACTAAGTTCCCCTCCACAACGGAGAAACAACTCGAATAGCTAATTCCCGCATGTCCGAATCAAGGTCATTGCTTTACGCGAGAGTAAACAACGGGTCACGTGAATACCCCCGGTTACTAGGCTCCCTATCATCGGCACATGTGAAATTTCTAAATCACTAGTCTAATCAGGGTCGTCGTTTTATGCGAGAGTAAACAACGGGTCACGTGAATAGCCCCGGTTACTAGACTTCCCATTATAGAACAAAAATATCTCGACTTTTGGGAAAAACTGACCGACTCTAAACTCAATCTAAGCGCCAACACGACTTATGTAACTAGATGACTAGCTAACCGAAAAATGTAACCAAACGTATCGACGGTGATTTTAAAACATGTATGTATCCTCTCTTATCCGCTAAGATCTCTACAAAAAATGAAAAAAAATTCGGACCTAAATGAAGACTAAGCAGAAACAGAAATTACTGACTACAACTCGACTACCACTCGACCGTTTCTTCAGAGAGAAAAACAGTGTCATAACATCAGTATTACACAAATAGAAGCACGAAAAATTCACAAATAGAGAAAAATTAAGACAAGCAAGGCTATCGACAAAAAGATAACTAAAAATAACAAAAAGTGCAACGAAATAAGTACAGCAATAAATGTAGCGACAGAAAGTAAACCCTCCCAAACTTAGGACGTACATTGACCTCAATGGACACAATAATATGCAATAGAATAAGAAGGTCAAGTACTCCCCTCGAGTCCTCTCACGAGCTGGTGCTGGCATCATCCGGTGAGGAGGGTGGTGTGGCTGGCCGAGCAGGTGCAATAAATGGCCCGTCTGGGTGCATGATATGGGCCGTCCATGCGGCAAGGTGCTTATGATGGTAGGCGTCCCTCGCTTCCAGACGCCTCGCCTCACGCCGGTTGGCCCGACGGGCTTGCTCTCGCATTTCAACCCTGACGGCAGCAATAATGCTCTCTCGCTCCGTCCGCTGCTCCTCTCGCATGGCACCAAAGATACTCTCCCTCTCTCTCCTCATCTCCTATCTCTCTCTCCTCAAATCCTCCCTAAGATCCTCTATCTCTCTCCTCATATCCTCCTCGGCCGAACATTGCCTCGAAATCTCTCTCTTCGGTGGCTGGCAGCATCCGCCCGCCCCGTGTCGCAAAGAGGCTCTGGGACCCCTGGTGGGCCTCATCCAGTAGAAATCCTCTCCCCCGAGCGTGCGCCGGCGCTCCTCCCCACTGGTCAAAATGTGAGATGATGCGTTGGTCGATCGGTGCCTGGGGAGCAAGCATCGGCTCGTCGTCCGACTACGTCAGCCCCGACTGCCAGCACAGAGCGCAGATAAGAGAGGGGTGCTTCAACCCCGTCTTGGCCCCTCCCTGAATACACTGGAATATAGAACGGATCAAAAGAGGGGCCACATCGAATCGCAGCCCGGATGTGATAGCATATAGTGTCCGGGCGCGGGAGAGAAAAACAGTGCGGATCTGAGATGTGGGGTCTATACGAGTGCAAATAAAGTATAGCCAGGCACGCCCGAGCCGACTGAGGCGCGAGCTCTTGAAATGGAAAGTGGAAGAACCCGGTGCGCGCTGCTCCCAGTCGGAGTCGGGCTGCGTAATAGTCTCAAGCAGAGCCTCCTTCGTGAGGCTAGTCATAACTCGGTCATAGGTCGTCTCCTCTACCACCGGCAGCCCAAACAACCTCCGAATAGCAGCTGTGGAAAAATCAACCGTAATACCTCGGACATCGACCTGAGTCTGAGTGTCTGACTGCTGCAACATCTGGCCTGCTCGAATGTGCTTCAATAGCACACTGGCATAGAACTCTTGCACTATCGATATCACCGGCTCCTGGGTGCAAGAAATCGGGCCCACCCCATCTCATCTATCATCATAAGCGCCTCCGTCTTGGGGGCTGGAGTAAATCCCTCTCCGGATAAGAGGTCGCGGCCGAATCTTCTCATTGAAGATTTTGTGGATCTCATGGTCGTGAACCGTGCGCTCCGTCTCGCCGCGACTACGAGAAGTTTCTCGGGTGGGGGACGACGAGTCCTGGCCCTCTTGCTCGCCTTCTTAGTCCTAGCCATAGTCATCCCGAAAATTTAAACACCAGAGTTTATTTACTCAAACAATAACGAAAATAATCATCACTCGGCTAAAGATATCCAGCCGTAAATCAGAAATTTTTACAAGATAGCACATCCGTGAGAGAAAAATGAAATTGAATCATAACATTTAAACTAGACGACGGGTCAGTTGTCAGAATTCCGTAACGAATACGTTGCACATAGATTCAAAATATTGCCTTAACAAAGAAAATCTTTCATTCAGGCATTTCATCGAACACTTAAAGGGCAAGAGTTCACTTGAAGAACAAATATGGCCATAGCTAGATTAAATCCCCAAGAACAAAAACACGAATCATTCACCATCAAAAACAACATTCTCAATTCATTCATAATCCAAAATAACCATGAAAATTCGATCAAAACCATCATGTTATCCACTTAACCATCATAGAACTTTTAAGGAAATAAACAAATTCAATCCTCAAATGCATAACACAACTTCAAATTTAAATTCATTGAACAATTTGAGATTAGAGATTTGAACATACCTTGCTTGGATTGTGAAAAATGCAAGAAAATCGCAAGAAGAAGAAGGCGAGAAGAATGTCGGCCGATCGCGCGCAAGGGAAAGGAAAGGAAGAAAGGGAAGTGTACCTGGGGTGGCCGGCCGAATGCGGGTTATAAGGTACCTGAGCTGTTCAAATTCCGCATGGTGTGCCACGACACAGCTCAAGTGAGCCACGACACCGAGTACAGTCCCTTTTTGCCTGTTCGCATGTTTTGTCGTGGGCCGCGGCTCAGCTTCCGTGTGCCGCGGCTCAGTGCTCGAGTGTGCCGCGGCTCAGTAATGTTGTGCCGCGGCACAGAGTACAGATTGTTTAGCTTTCCCTTTCGATTTGTCTGTGCCGCGGCTCACAATACTTGTGCCGCGGCTCGTGCATCGTTCTCCGGGACTTTTCCTGCACAGAATTTCAAGAAGAACACGTCAAGAGCGAGAGGTAAAAGCAAATCAAAGCACAAAATGATGAAAAATAAAAATACAAGAATGCAAGAAAAATATAGAAACGCAAAAATCTACAACTACGAACTCGGGTTGCCTCCCGAGAAGCGCTAAGTTTATAGTCTTCAGCCGGACCTATTAAAAATCGATCGCTTTTCGCAAACTCCATTCGTTTCCACCCGCTCATCGAACCGTTAATATGATCTTTAAAATTTTGACCATCGGTCATTAACGATTTGATTTTCGGTTCGGACACCCAATGTTGGTTGCGGAAAGGTTTTGACGAGAACAACTTCCCGAAACACCCGTTTTTCTCATGACTAGATGTCCGTTTGATTTCCGGATTATTTCTCTCTTTCGAAAATGACTTTATGACAGCAGCAGACTTGTCCGAATGTGGCTGGTCGGATGGCGATGATGGCATGTTCACATTCTTGAGAAATGCTACTTGTTCTACATCTTCCTTAAAAGTTGGACCATCTGACACGGAATCTGAATTTTTCGACCGTCGATGTTTTTGGTGTTTTTCTTTTGAAATGGCCTCCACACTTTCACTTTGTGAGCTCTTATCAACACCTCCCGGCCATGAAAAGGATTTGAATACTTGGAACGTAACATGCTCGTCTTGAACCCGCAGAGTTAATTCTCCTTTTTCCACGTCTATAAGAGTTCGCTACCGCTAAAAATGGTCGTCCCAAGATAATCGGGATATCTTCATCTTCCTCCATGTCGAGAACAATAAAACTACCGGAAAGATAAATTTATCCACTTTTACTAACACATACTCAATCACTCCCTCGGATATTTAATAGATCGATTTGCTAATTGCAAGGAAACCGTCGGCTTTGCTTCTCCAATTCCCAACTTCTTGAAAATAGACAAAGGCATGAGGTTAATACTAGCACCGAGATCGCACAATGCCTTATTAAAAGAGAGATTCCCCATGGTGCACGGTATGTTGAAACTTCCTGATATTTCAATTTTGGTGGAAGCTTCTTCTGAAGAATCGCGCTGCATTCCTCCGTCAAGGCGACTGTCTCAACCTCCTCGAGTTTTCTTTTCTTTGACAAGATCTCTTTCATGAATTTAACGTAGCTTGGCATTTGTTCCAACGCGTCAGCAAATGGAATGTTAATATGAAGCTTCTTGAACACGTCGAGGAACTTAGAGAATTGCTTGTCCGCCTTTTTCTGCTGTAGTCTCTGCGGAAACGGGACGGGTGGCACATATGCCTTCGGGTTATCCGGGAACGTTATCGAGGGTCTCCAATCTTGTGATTCTTCCGTCGTTAAATTTTTCTTCTCCTCAATTTCACTCCTCTTTTCACTTCTCTCGGGGTGGTCACACACCTCCTTCCCGCTTCTCAAACTGATCGCATTTAGACTTTCTCTAGGATTTGTCTCGGTCGTACTTGGCAATGCTCCCTCCGGGCGGGCTGTCAACACGTTAGCAATCTTGCCCAGCTGGACTTCCAAGTTGCGAATAGAAGCGGAATGATTCTGCAATGTCGCTTCAGTACGGGTCATGAATTGACTCGTATTTGCTGCCAATTTCGCAATTGCTTCTTCGAGAGAAACTTTTGGAGCGGGAGGGCTGCTGTTGGTTTTGAGCGAATGGAGGCTGGTTCGAGTTCTGTCCATTTCTCCACGAAAAGTTGGGATGATTACGCCACCCCGGATTATACGTGTTGGAGTACGGATTATTTTGCCGGTTTCCGTTTCCTACAAACTGAGCTTGTTCAATTTGGGGCTGCTCGAACGGATTTCCGACTTGGCACTCCGCGCTAGGGTGAGATCCGTTACACCAATTGCAAGACTCAATGGTAACGGGGGAATGAGCATGCGAAAATGCTTGGAGCTGCTGCGTTAATGCTGCGACTTGGGGTGACAATGTAGATATCGGGTCATTACTCGAAATTTCCATCACTCGCTTCGGCGTTATTTGTTCGGATGGCCATTGATAAGCATTAGCAGCCATAGCTTCCAACAACAAGTGTGCTTCAACCATCGTCTTTCCTATCAAAGCTCCACCGGTGGCGGCATCCACAAGAGTGCGTGTGGAAGCACTCAAACCATTGTAGAACGTCTGAATCTGAAGCCAGTCTGGAAGGCCGTGATGTGGGCATCTCCGTAACAAATCTTTGTATCGCTCCCATGCCTCGTGAAGCGATTCCATGTCATACTGACCAAAGGTAGTGTTCTCGTTTCTCAGTCTCGCCATCTTAGAAGGTGGGAAGAATTTAGCAAGGAAGGCTTGCGCTAACTCTGCCCATGTCGTGATCGACTTTGCAGAAGGAATTCAGCCAAAATTTCGCTTTATCCTCAAAGAGAAAGGGAAAAGCCGTAATCGGATAGCATCGTTGGTGACACCATTGTTCTTGAACGTGTCACAAATCTCAAGAAAAGAAGCAATATGTGCGTTGGGATCATCATTCGGCAATCCACAGAATTGGCTCGCCTGCACCATCTGAATGATCGCAGGCTTGATTTCGAAATTGTTCGCTTGGATTGTTGGACGCCGAATCCCCGAAAAGTTTGCGTTAATCTGCGGCATAGCATAATCTCGAAGTGCTAGTGCCGGTTGAACTTGCTGCACATGGTTATCTCCTCCTTGAATTTCGATATTTTCAGCCATGTTGACCGTTGTCGGTAGCTCTCGTTTCTCCTTCTTCTTCCTTCGAAGAGTGCGCTCGAGTTCGGTATCCAAAGGTAGTAGGCCTTCGTTACCGAGTTTTCTCATGCACTACGCGAAAGATCCTGAAAGGAAAAAAACAAATAAATAAATAAAATTAAATACACGAAAATAAGTAAATAAAAACGTTCAAACTAAGACTAGAAATACTGAAATCGATATTAGCAAAAATTTCAGTCCCCGGCAACGGCGCCAAAAACTTGTTGCGATAATTCTTGAACGCAAGTGTACGTTATCGTATACAAGTAATAAAGTGATGAGTGAGTATCGTTCCCACGAGGACTGAATCACTAACTACCGATTTTTATGTATTCTAGTTTTATTTGAACAATCGAACTTTGGTTTTGCAATTAAGTACTAAAAGAATTAATAAAAGACTAGACAGTAAAAACGATCGCTTGAAGAAAGAGAATCAAATGATGAAAAAGTCTAGGATTCTGAAATCCACCTTGGTTTATCTGAATTTACTCTCGATTATCTGAAGTTAATGATTTTCCCAATTTATTGAAGGCGAAGATTGCTAATATACTCTACCGCCTCTCCCGAGGTCAATAGATTTTTCTGAAGGCGAATAACGCACTCTATCCCTAGGTGAATTAATTCGTCAATAGGCAAAAAGCATAAAATCTCCAAAAGGCCACGTAATTCCTATGAGTATATTCCTATCTCACAAGATAAAACGATCCTCACCAATAGTTCCTCACCAACTATCCTCTCCCGATTCAAATTGAGTGATTAAAACAATACAACTATTGGCCAGATAATTGAAAGCATTAAACACGATTGGGAAAACTTAACAAAAAGGGAATAAAATAGATAATCTCAAGCAAATCCGTCAAAACGTAGGTTTCATCAAAATCCCAGATTAGGGTTTTAGCCTGACATGCTAATTAATAAAAATACAGAATTAATAGATAAAAGCATGAAAATCAAATGCAGATGAAGCTTGGATTCCTCCGTTCTCCTGGCTTCCACCCTCTGCCCTTGATCTCTCGTCTGTGTTCCTTCTTCTCCCAAGCCTCCAAAGATCTCCAGATTCTAAGATTCCAAGATCCCCCAAGATCCAAAGATAGATTAATTAGGGTCTTAAACCCTTATTTATAGCTCTGCACAGTCTCCAAATCGCGTCCGTGTGAGTAGGTCGAGAACTGGCTTCAAAACGGCCCAAATCCGCGCGGAGTACACCAAAACCGCCTAGTGTGCCGCGACTCACTTAATCTGTGCCACGGCACATGGCGTCTAGGTTAAAACCTGGGCGCTGTGATTTTCTTCTGGGCCGCGGCTTACCTGGACTGTGCCGCGGCACAGAGTACACAGAGTACAGTCTACTTTGTGCCCGCTGGTCCTCTGCGTGTGCCGCGGCCCTACTTCCTTGTGCCGCGGCTCACGGCCAAAATTTGCCGTTTTCGCCTGTTTTGACTCGTTTTAGCTTCCGGACTCCAATCTCCTGACAAACATACAAAATTAAGGCATTAAAAGCTCATTTAAGCAAATTTACTCTCCAAAATAATATAAAATAATGATAAATAAGCGTATAAAAATACGCCTAACAATGAACGTTGTTGGTGCATTGGTGAGCCCGAAAGGCATCACCACAAACTCATAATGGCCGTAACGTGTACGAAAGGCCGTCTTCTCCGTATCCTCACTCCTCACCCGCATATGATGATACCCCGATCTCAAATAAATCTTAGAGAACCACGAGGCTCCCTATAACTGGTCGAACAAGTCATCGATTCTTGGCAGAGGATAATGATTCTTCACCGTAAGCTTATTAAACTGACGGTAGTCTATACACATCCGCTGGGACCCGTCCTTCTTATTCACAAATAGAACCGTGGCTCCCCATGGTGAACAACTCGGCTTGATGAACTCCTTCTCGAGAAGTTCCTGCAACTGAGTGTACAACTCTTTCATCTCCGGTGGAGCCAGGCGATAAGGTGCTTTGGCCACCGAAGCAGAACCCGGAATCAAGTCAATGCGGAACTCCACCTCTCGCTCGGGAGGTATCCCCGGTAGACCGTCGGGAGCAAACTCCTGTACAACTGGCACGTCCTCCATAGTCTTCTTCTCTTCATCACCACGCGTATCTATCACATACGCTAAATACCCCTGGCCACTGTGCTGTAAGTACCTCCGCGCTCTCGCAGCCGAACATATCGCTGAGGCCCGCCTGGGCGAGTCTCCCTGAACCAGAAGTTCTCCCCCGCTTGGGTTCAAACTCATACTTGTTTGCGACGACAAACAATCTCAGCATCAAAAGCATCCAACCAATCTATGCCCACAATCACGCACAACTCACGCATAGCAATCGGAATCAAATATATAGGAAACCTCACCCCAGAGATTTCCAAAGTGCATCCCCGATACACGTCCGTAACCGTCAAGGTCCTAACATCAGCAACCTCAACCACAAGTGGGTAACCTAACCGACCTGCAACTCATCCCAAACACTCGCTAAAATTGTGAGATACGAACGAATGAGTAGCCCCGCTATCAAACATAACTACAGTAGGCACCGAGTAAACTAAGAATGTACCTGATCATACCGTTTAAATAAAACAATTACATATAATAATCAAATAGTCAAAAAGGAACAAGTGATGAAATATACCTGTCACTACTTCAGGCGTAGCCTGCGCCTCCTTCACTTTCAGCTGGTGCAGTCTACCTCTGGCCGCCTCGGGTCTAGCCTGACCCATGCTGCCATCAGTAATACGCAAGGGGGCAGCCGTAGGGGCTCTTTGTGCCCCACCTCCATTAGCAACCCTCGGATTCTGGCAATTGGCCATTATGTGGCCTTTCTTTTTGCAGTTAAAACAAACCATCAGTGGTACCATATAATCACGACCAAAATGTCCTACCTGTCCACACTTGAAACACTTGTCGTCTCTCTTTACGTTACCATCCCTAGGCTTAAACCCACCGCTCCTTTGACTCGAGCGCGAGTCCGATAACTTCGTCTTCTTTATAAAAGCCGATATCGGTGCCACGATCTGTACTGCCTTCCTCTTCTTGGCCTGCGTCTCTAGCTCAAGTTCCCATCTCCGGGCAACCTCCATCATCGCAGCAAGTGAAGCATAATGCGCAGTACTCACGAACTCCCTGATCTCTGTACATGACATATCCTTGTACCGCGTCATCTTCATGTCCTCAGAAGCTGCATACTGAGGGAAAAACGTGCCATCTCCGTGAACTTTCTATTTATCTCCTTCACGGTCTCCGTAGTCTATGTGAGCTCCAAGAATTCTTTAGCAATCCTCTTCATCTCCACTGGAAGCACATACTCTGCACGAAAACGTATGACGAACTCCTCCCAGGTCAAGGTAGGGCGCTCAGTAAGCGTCAATGCAGTAGCACACCCGTCTTTTGCTCCGTTCGTAATAGGTTCACCGCGAAATGAACCTTCAGGTTCTACAGACAACCACTGGTAAGGAATGCATACTCCATATCCGAGATCCAACGCATGATGACGATCGGGTTCGAGTCTCTCTTGAACTCTGGGGGAGAACAAGCAGAGAGATCCCAATACTGAAACTCTCGCGCTCGGGGCTGCTGGTGGAATTGCCGCAATGCGCTCCTCCGTCAACACTACCACTTCATTACAGATGGCCGTAATAATCTCGGGGATCGCCTCCCCAATAGCGTGCTTCACCTCAACCGCAATCATCTCACGGATTTGTTCAGCATTAAATCCAGTACCAGCATCTGACTCAGCATTGCCGTTCCTTCTCGTGATGGCCATTCTGGATAATAATTATAGCGATATTAGCACACAATAAATCATGTTAACTACGTTCACGCTCAACTCCTCGGATTCTCCGTGACTTTCCCCGACTCGAGCACGGATCCTGTGCTTCAGATGGTAGGAGCTCTACTACTACCTTACACACCTATCCTTTATCGTTTCGAATCTCATTTCGGAGTGCCCAAGTAGCTCCTTCCGACGGTTATACCCATATGCCCGTACTAGCATATGTAAACACTCTTCCTAGCTCACTAGGAATTTCACCCAATCCCACTACCCTTGCTATAACGAAATCCCCACTAGTCATGACGAGTCGCCTCGTGAATGCACAGTTGCATACAGTGTGAAGTCAGATAGACATTCGAATAAAAGATTCTATCCTACTGTAACACCCCCAATCCACCCAGGGATATTACACGCCGTAGACCCTTTTCCACAAGGAGCTACCAAAGTGAGACTACAAAACAAGACCCACATGCGGTCAACTTGACCAAAATATAATACCGTTGACCGATTAGGTCTCTCAAAACACAGCATAACCGAAAAATCTGATAAACCAAAATACAACTCGATCACATAATACATAAAATGTCCATCCCCTCAAGGATGACAAGAACTCAAACCGACAGATCACTGACGGACAACAGACTACAACGGTGACTAGTATCGCTGCTTTACATCATCCTCCGAGCCAATCCTGTTGTTGCTCACTCTCCAGTCAGAACACCTGGAATAAATAACAAAATTCCTAACGAGGGGTTAGCGATGGAATCGCTAGCAAGTAATCAAGCTATAAAGTTATACATCAAGAATATAATCGTAATGAAAATAACCTTTCGATAAGGTAGTAACACGATCCCCGAGTCTAAAGTCTTTTCGAAAAACATTTCCCTTAAGGGAGGATCATAGAAACAACTTCAAAACACGTTTGAAAGAATAAAGGAGGACGTCGGGGGTCTCAGTGTAAAATCATGAAAAGATTTGTAATTCTCCTATTCAAAAGGATTTTCTTTCAAAAACATGAAGACGATTCAATACTCAAACAAGCCTCAAAGGAAGAAACACAAACATCAAAATAACCGGAATCTAGGATTCACACAATCACAATTCAGAAATATCCAGTCAAAAAAATACTCAAATCACCTCCGTGGCCTCGATGGGACCCATCCCGGATTAGTTACCGAAAAACAAGCTCAAACCCACCCATAAGTTATCTTGACATCGTACTCGCAAGTAACAATTCTCGGAGCCCTCTCCAGACCTACCCGATTAGATAACCTTATGGTCAAATCTTATCAACTGGCCGTACTCGCAAGTAACGCGCCATCGGAGGCCTCATGGGTCCCTACCCAGTTAACATCATTCAAACACGCCAATAAGTTATCTTGACATCGTACTCGCAAGTAACGATTCTCGGAGCCCTCTCCAGACCTACCCGATTAGATAAACTTATGGTCAAATCATATCAACTGGTCGTACTCGCAAGTAACGCGCCACCGGAGGCCTCACGGCCCCTACCCGGTAATATCTCAATCACCGATTACACAACAATAAGGTATAATATTTGCCACACACATGAAATTAAAATGCAACAAACACTTTCACAAAGCGTAACATTCACGTCACACCGTCATCTAGTACACCTTCTAACAAGTGAACAATACAAATATTCCACAATTCCTCGGATAACTACTCACTTCAAAATATCCTTCTCGAACATAATACAACATGAGATGATGATTGTCATTCTCCAAGAATTTCAAGTTTACGCTCGTATTTACTTTCATAGAATCACATATTCATTTAGAAGTGAGTTATGGTTAAACGTTCAATCACTAACAAGTCCACGTTAAATTCACGACACGTCACATTCTCAAAGTATAAAGATTATAGATGAGATACTCGCCTCAAGTCCAAAGCACGGGAAGCAACAGGAAGGCTCAACCGGAAATCCTTGATGAGGACGACGACGAATGGAAGGGTTCGGTATGAGCTCTTCGCAAGGAACTCGACCCTAACATCATATCATTAATAAATTAACGACCGAATGATGGAATAATAATCATAGAACGCCCGAATCCCTCTATGACATTCTACCGGACACCTTCAAGGTGTCGATTAGGGACCCAACAAAATGACGAATCCTCGGCAATCAAACCATGGAACAACAAGGAAATTGATATAATACGGCTCAATAATAATTAATCTATCACTAATCTAAGTTAATACGGATTAAATGGATGAAATCAAACAAAATCCCCAATTTTCCCAAAACTTGATTTTTAGGAAATCTAGCCTTGATTCGGTCGATCGGAGGAAGTTATATGATGATTAATCGACGTTAGAAACTCAAGAACTTCATGGATTGGTAGTTGAATAACATGTCTTCGTGATCTCAGAGTATCGGCCGCGGAAGAGATGAATTGAGTGAGAAAATGAGTGAAGAAGTAGCCTGCCCGACCAATATATACTGCCCAGCACTGGCTTAGTGCCGCGGCCCGGCCATCAGGGGCCGCGGCCCGCGGTACAGCCAGCTACAGCATCAAAAGGCACGTGGTGCAGTCTTAGCTTTTTCGACCGTAACTCCTTCGTCCGGACTCCGATTGACTCACCGTTTGAACCATTAGAAAGCTAACTTGATGCTCTATAATAATGAAAAGATTCCGGATTTTTAGAGTCTCCAATAATTTATGGTGATTTTACAAAGTCAAACTCATACTTGGAAAAGTCGCTTAAGAACACGGAACTCAACAAAACGACACCGAAATGAACTCGGATGACAAAAAGTGTAGAATTAATCATTATCGGAATGACGAGATGGTCATAATAGAGTCGCTAAGATGGACTCCCGTCAAAAAAAGAAAATTACCGGAAATCGAAATTGCGGATATTACATATGGACCTAATGCACCTAATGCTACGACGACTCGGATACACTAATGCACCTGCTATGATTCAACACAATAACGATCCAACCACTAAATGTAACAGGCCACAACCCAAGCACACATTTAATCAAAGAAATGCCGGCGACACAAGTCTCACACGACGAACTTTACAACAGAACACATCAATACATCATAAAAAAAAAATATCCCATAATCATAACCAAACAAAGTAACTGGAACCAAACAACAATTAATTCTGCAGAACTTGAAAGTAAAAATCTCGGGTATTACATTCTACCCCTCTAAAAAGAAGTTTCGTCCCGAAACTTAAAAAGAAGGGTGAAGTAAGCAAAAGGAACGAACAAATAAGTCTCAGCGATCCACACGAGTCGATCCCGACAAGGGTGCTGAAGCTCGATTCTGGAAAATCTCATGGAATAATTCACAATACTGAACCTTGTGACCCTCGAGTCCACAGTTATAACAAGAAATCGACGGCGAAGGATAATTGGCCTGCACATGGCCCACAACGTTGCAATTGAAACACCTCCCAGTCTGACTAGGAGTCAAAGAAGATAACTTGGAACTCTTGGTTCCACCAAATGAAGAAAGGGAAGGTTTCGCCGCATGACTATGCAAAACTCGATTAGAAGAATTTCCAATTCTCACACCATCCGAAAAATCTCCAGACGTCCTCTGTCTCTTCGGCTCATGCGAAGGCCCAGAAGACAACGATGACATCTCGTATGCCATGGCTCGATCCTGGTACTCTCTCAATGTAGCACAAGTGAAACCCGACATATACTGTCGAATATCTGGTCTCATCCGCATGTCGAAATGACGGATTTTGTCGTCCTTGGTCCTCACCTGCCTCTTCACGTAACCGAGCTGTCGACTATAATCGATAATAGCCTGCGACACGGGTATATCCTGCGGCTCGGTTAGGTAAAAATCTCGGATCCTCTGCTCTCGGATCGGCTTTGGGCAGAACTCCGCTTCCATTAACTTCTCGAACTCTTTCCAAGAAACAGCATGATCCTGAGGCTCAACGGCCTCCCACCAATTAGCAGCGTCACCAACGAGAAGGAACTGAGCGATAGGAATTCTTCGCTCCTCGGGACAAGAAACCGCCTTGAAGATCTTCTCCAATTGGAAAAGCCAACCGTCCCAGCCCAAAGTATCACCCGTGCACGCAAAGCGAGGAGGATGCATACGAACCACTTCTCTAAGCCACTGAGTCGACCCGACATCCTCATTCGCGGCATTGTTACGCTGAACCGCCTGATCCAAATGAGTCATCTGGTCTGCCACCTGCTGGAGTATAGTAGCAACACCGATACTAATGCCATTACCGGTAGCATGATCCTGATCAAGTGACTGATTACCACGACCCCGACCTCTCGGCATACTGAACGGACAACTGTTTAGAAGGACAAAACAAACACCACATAATCAATATAGGGCAAACAATAGTAGCATAATAAAATACTCATTATGAGTCATAACACGAATACATGAACTATCACCGCAACGATAGAATTCAAATTCATAAATCATTTACTTAGCTATGTCAACACAACGTACGACCTTTACCAAAGCAATCACGGTCAAAATCACAAACATACCACCACGGTCAAATATGGGTAATATTTAAAAACAAAATATTCCGAGGCACTTGATCAAATGATAGCATTTTAAAATTCCTAAATTTGAATTTTTTTGCTAAAATGGATTTTTGAAAAGAAATATTTTTAATACCTCAGTCATTTGATCAAAACTATGAACCCATTATCATATCTGCTTCGTTTGAAAATCATTTGCAAAACGTCTTGAAACACCAGTGTATTCGATAAACGATATCATCAAAATAACCTTGTCAATGTATATGATCATTACTATCAATCAACTACCACATCCGGATAACGTCAAAGAATAATATAATTTAACCGAACTATGAAATCATAACATCCGGGCGTACACCTATAACTTGCTAGCAAGAACGGTGACAACTTATAATATGTCAATAATATCCACACAGGATAAGCAACTAAGTGCAATACTAATACCGCAGTCAGAGTTCACATTCGTCACAGAAGGACCATATGACTAGGTTGATAGGGATTACACGACAGATAATGAGTATAGGGAGAATTGTAACAACAAAGGTACTGCCACGACAGTCAGAAGCTTACAGTCGTAACACTAACTGTAAGATGGAAAGAATCAACTCAACATTTTCAAAATGGCTCCGACGGTTAATGATCGACTCCTAACAATGTATCTCGACACTTAGAAAGTATGGTGAAAGTTTTCCGATGGGCATAACAGCATAACGAACACATAAGATTTTAAATTTTGAAACCCAAAGTCGTTGAAAAAATAGAATTTTTCAAACTTCTTTTGATCACAATCGAAGATGATGGTAATATTTTGCAGTGCCCGAAATACATTAAAATACATTTTTCCAAATACCGTCTGATGGTGTAGTTTGAAAATACCGGATAAATTTGACAAAACCCAACTGATTTCAAAATTCATAAAGGTCGTTGTTTAATCGCACCATCAAAATATAAAATAAAAATTTGATTTTCATAAAATGCTTAGAACCTTAAAGAACCTCAGAAACACGTTCTCAAACCTACCCGCAGCGGCACAATTACGACAGTCCAAACAAAAATAATCGAACTTAAAACCACATGTCCAGACGGCAAACAGAATCATAAATTCAACCAAATACATCTCGTGCGCATCAAGTTTAAACATATAACAAAACCATTCATCTGAGTTTCTCACCGACTTTACCGTCAGTGCCATTTTCGAAACTCATCAAGGTTCATCGATTTCACATCATACCACCCCTCACGGCGGTTCAAAGTCAAGACATTAATACGTCCAGCTGTATACACATACAGTGCGTCACAAGTATCGAATACAACTCCATTACACAACATCGTGCCAATAAAATCATGCACCATAATTAATTCGCACAAATGGAATCATGAAATACAGATACCTCACATAAAAGAAGAGACTTACGTCCACAGGCTACACAGAGATGATGGCTGCACCACGATACTAATCACAACTTAATACAATTGATCACAACGGATCACCACGATCACACTTGTTCACAATTGCTCACCCGGGTGACATAACAAGACACGACTCGACAAGACCCAACTAGACCCAACTGCCAAGGTTTTCGCAAACCTAAGCTCCGATACCATTTATGTAACACTACCAATCCACCCAGGGATATTACACGCCGTAGACCTTTTTCCACAAGGAGCTACCAGGCAGGAGACTACAAAACAAAACCCACATGCGGTCAACTTGACCAAAATATAATACCGTAGACCGATTAGGTCTCTCAAAACACAGCATAACCGAAAAATCTGATAAACTAAAATACAACTCGATCACATAATACATAAAATGTCCATCCCCTCAAGGATGACAAGAACTCAAACCGACAGATCACTGACGGACAACAGACTACAACTGTGACTACACTACGCCATAAGTGCTCATAGGCAAGGCCTATTTATTGTTGCAGAAGACAGTAAAAGTGTTGCCTTAGGCCAATGGCAACACCAAACTCTTGTTGCCAATACGGCCGTTGCCTTTGACACCTAAGGCAACACTTTTAGTCTCTATTGCAACAACGGAAAAGTATTGCATTACGCCTATAATGCAACAACATAACCAAGTAAAGCAACAACAAACGATGTTGCCTAAGATTTAAAAAAAAACAGAACATAGGGTCCACATGTGCCACATCATCAGTGGGTCCCACCTTTTTGTTTTGTAATACTACTTTTATAAATACAACACCAGCTAAAATAAAAGGCAACACTTCATACAAATATTTGAAATAATTATTTTATTTTTACATCAACCCATCCAAAATAAACCATGGCACCCAAAAACCAACAAGGATTTCAATACAAAATACAAACCACCAATTTAACTTCAAAAGTACCAAAACCAAGCAACACCACCAATATAACTTAAAAAGTACAAAATTAATAAGTTTAAATACAAGTGACCAAAAGTTACATATTTAAATAACTGATAAGTGGTGTCGCCTTGAATCGTAGGAGTGCCATTATCATCTTGATCACTTGATATTGTTGCACAAAATTCTCCAATATCAGCATAATAAGCAGAATTATCTTCATCAATTATCTTCATCATACCGGTCAAGAAATAAGCAGAATCACCCTATAGTCTTCATCTTCATAGTTATCATCTTCTCCATCGGAACTCACATCTTCCAGACCAGCAAGGTCATCTTCTTCAACAGACATCATCTGCATTTAAGCATATAAAATTTAATCACAAAATAAGCAATGCAAAACAAGATGATTATGGTAGGAATATTGCAAGTATTTTTCCTTCTATCACCTGCATTTAAGCATATAAAACAAATCACAAAAGCGACAATGTACACAAGTTAATTACAGTTGGAATAAGTTTAGTCTGAACTGGTTAAAGACATGACCACCCAGAAACACTGTTAATGACCCAGGTGCAGGGGAAAAGAGGTCCAGTTTAGCTATAACTGAGGGCTGAGTTATAGCTATTCAGCACGTAAAGAAGTGACCCTGACTTGCATAAGACCCAAAGTGAACCAAAATCATGCTTCATTCAAACAAGCAGTGGCAGAGCAATTTCAAGCAAGACACAAGGAAAAGAAACAAAAAAAAATGCATATACGGTTTCACTGCCTGTGCAAATTCGCAATTCCACCCCACAAATACAACATCCTTCGTTACCAAATTTTCCCCCTTACAGGAAGGCACATCTCATTTGCTTGTTATTATCAGAAGATCCGAGTAGATGATTTATGTCATATTAGGGAAAGAGTTTCAGAAAAGCAATAAAGGGAATTAGTAATCATTTTGAGTTACTTTTATATTATTTGTTTCGCCTCTACAGTTGCTTAAATGAGCGAAAAGGGTAAGACATCAGATAAAAAAAGACGGAATTCACTAAGTCGGCAGATGAAGACATTCATGCGTTCATTGCGAAATTCTTTCATGAGATTGGTAAGGCTATTGCATAGGGACCGAAGCAAAAAGTGAATAAGAGTTCAGAATTAACACAAGACCACCGAAGACCAACTCTGTCATCATCAAATATTTCCAACATGCAGTCGACCAATCCGTGTCTAGATCAGCACCATAGCGAGGATGATTAGATTGTGATACAATTATCTATGACACAACTCATAGTTTTAGTTCTAGATCGCAATAAAGCATAATATGAATGTACTAACTCATAACATCGGGATAATGGGATGCGATTCGATTTGAATCATTTCGATCTATTCAAGCTATAAGAGCTCTTACGGCCAAAAAAAAAACAGACTAGATCATACGACAATTCAAATAAACTCTTAAATGATCCTATAAAAATTCTTAAATCAAGAGAACAAATCATTGATACATCGAGAACTCTAGCACAAATATTTCAAAGAGACAAATCATCACACGTTATTTCTCAAATTGGCATAATGGCACTAGGTAATTCGTGCAACCACCGAAATTACAAAGATTTTCTAAGGGTGTATTTAAAACCCGAGAACCAAGGTCAACAGTAGCAAGCAAGGATTTTCATACTGTCTCTCCTCTGCATCAGTCTTCAAATAGAGGTGATTGTAAAAAAGTTTGAAGGCTTCCATGACTTCAAGATACCACATCGGCTCCCTATCGGGAAAAGGGGAAAGATCAACAAGTTTATGAACTCGTGAAGTAGACCATATCAGATTTGGCATAATTCTGATCTTCGACGAGGAGCCAATGACTAATGACAAACAAAAACAAAAAAGAAAAAAAAATCCATGTTCTTATTTGCTTGTTTGTTTTTTCCTTTTTATTTCTTGATTAAAATAGCTTACGTATATTATATTTACTTGATCGAGTTCACAACCATTCAATAGCTAAGAGCTTTAGAATCCATCATGATCATCATCAACATTCATATTCATCTTACAAAAGGTGGAAATATCATTAATTGGTGAAGAAATCTTAAACGACATATATCACACAAGTTACTCGGCAAAAAAAAAAACTACTAAATCGGACAAGAGTGATAGCATATGAATGTAGAAAAGAATCGAAAAATAAAGAATTTCAAAACAGTGGTTATCATAAATATCAATTTATAAATCGGTTTATACCTTAAGCATTGGGAGATCGCCACATGACAACATAAGCTCCAACCACCATGACATACATCCCTAAAAGAAACACACGCGCAGATAAACCAAGTAAGGGATATTCATATTTGTAAACACACACACACACAGAAGAAGAAGAGGAAGTGACCGACCTGTTACCCAAGGGCGGTCAATAAATTCGCCGGAGAGTAATAGCTCAATGATGCCGGTTCCATCGTCGAGGATGTATCGACGGCCGACGCCACCAGAGTCGGATGAGGAAGGTTCAGAGACAAGAATGCCCTGCAATTTCCAATGGCTTAGGGTTTACCGATGAGGGAGTAGACTGTCATTGGCGACGGAAGGGTGAAGGTGGGCAGCTTCAGTTGGAGGCGTGGGGCGCGGAGGAAGGAGAATGGCAGGATTCAGATGAAGTGATGGATCTGGGGAGTCGAGGGGTTGAGAGAGAAGAAACAAAAAAGAGAGAATCGAGGGGTTGAGAGAGAGACGACGAGAGTATGAGGGAAGAGGGAGTAGGGTTAGGGGTGATAAGGGGGGATCGGACGGTGGAGATTAATAATCTCAATAGGGACTGGGATAATAAAAATGTTATAACGGGTTGGATTGGGATAAAATATTATAACAAAATAGATAATATAATATAACCGCACGAGCAAAATACACTTAGCAATCAATCAAGGGAAAAAAATTATGAAACCCTTGAGCAATCGTTCAGATCTAAACAAAAAAAGAATTTAATCTTTCAAATCAAATCCAAATTAAAAAGTTCAACATACCTTTTTAATTGACGGATCGAAAATTAAAGAAATATTACTTAAAATACGGAAACTACCACAGCGTTTTCTAAAAAAACCATGTAAGTGTACTCTTACATAGCGCTTCCTAATTAAACGTTATATAAGTATTTTAAAAAAGGATTGTATTATTTTTTGTAATTTAAAATTTTGAAATTTATATTAAATAATTTAAATATATATATGTTATAATTTATATTATATTATATATCAAACTTTGAAAACAAAACATTAATTTAAATTTCATTATATATATTGATAATATTTTAAACTTTAATATTATAAAAAAAATATTTATAATTTTTAATTACAATATTAAAAAGTATGATAAGTATTTATATTAGATATAAATAATTTAAATCAAATTTATCATATGCTATATATCAAACTTTAAGAGTTAAAAATTATCAAAATTTAAATTTCATTTCATTGTGTTTGTTTTTTACAATAACTTGAAAAAATTATTAAAAATTAGATATAACGCAACACCATCACAGGTGTTGCACGTCGCGCAACACCATTTTCATCTTGCAACACCAAATGTATATCTAGTGCAATACTATTTTAGTAGTGTTTCAAAAGATCAAAAATCAGCAATCTATTGAAACGCTTTGGTGGCAACACTAGCTAAAAGCATTGCCTATGAGCACTTATGGCGTAGTGCTAGTATCGCTGCTTTGCATCATCCTCCGAGCCAATCCTGTGGTTGCTCACTCTCCAGTCAGAACACCTAGAATAAATAACAAAATTCCCAACGAGGGGTTAGCGATGGAATCGCTAGCAAGTAATCAAGCTATAAAGTTATACATCAAGAATATAACCATTATGAAAATAACATTTCGACAAGGTAGTAACACGATCCCCGAGTCTAAAGTCTTTTCGAAAAAATTTCCCTCAAGGGAGGATCATAGAAACAACTTCAAAACACGTTTGAAAGAATAAAGGAGGACGTCGGGGGTCTCAGTGTAAAATCATTAAAAGATTTGTAATTCTCCTATTCAAAAGGATTTTCTTTCAAAAACATGAAGACGATTCAATACTCAAACAAGCCTCAAAGGAAGAAACACAAACACCAAAATAACCGGAATCCAGGATTCACACAATCACAATTCAGAAATATCCAGTCAAAAAAATACTCAAATCACCTCCGTGGCCTCAATGGGACCCATCACGGATTAGTTACCGAAAAACAAGCTCAAACCCACCCATAAGTTATCTTGACATCGTACTCGCAAGTAACGATTCTCGGAGCCCTCTCCAGACCTACCCGATTAGATAATCTTATGGTCAAATCATATCAACTGGCCGTACTCGCAAGTAACGCGCCGTCGGAGGCCTCATGGGTCCCTACCCAGTTAACATCATTCAAACACACCCATAAGTTATCTTGACATCTTACTCGCAAGTAACGATTTTCGGAGCCCTCTCCAGACCTACCCGATTAGATAAACTTATGGTCAAATCATATCAACTGGCCGTACTCGCAAGTAACGCGCCACCGGAGGCCTCACGCGTCCCTACCCGGTAATATCTCAATCACCGATTACACAGCAACAAGGTATAATATTTGCCACACACATGAAATTAAGATACAACAAACACTTTCACAAAGCGTAACATTCACGTCACACCATCATCTAGTACACCTTCTAACAAGTGAACAATACAAATATTCCACAATTCCTCGGATAACCACTCACTTCAAAATATCCATCTCGAACATAATACAACATGAGATGATGGTTGTCATTCTCCAAGAATTTCAAGTTTATGCTCGTATTTACTTTCATAGAATCACATATTCATTTAGAAGTGAGTTATGGTTAAACGTTCAATCACTAACAAGTCCACGTTAAAGTCATGACACGTCACATTCTCAAAGTATAAAGATTATAGATGAGATACTCCCCTCAAGTCCAAAGCACGCGAAGCAACGGGAAGGCTCGATCTGAAATCCTTGATGAGGACGACGACGAATGGAAGGGTTCGGTATGAGCTCTTCGCAAGGAACTCGACCCTAGCATCATATCATTAATAAATTAACGACCGAATGATGGAATAATAATCATAGAACGCCCGAATCCCTCTATGACATTCTATCGGACACCTTCAAGGTGTCGATTAGGAACCCAACAAAACGATGAATCCTCGGCAATCAAACCATGGAACAACAAGAAATTGATATAACACGACTCAATAATCATTAATCTATCACTAATCTAAGTTAATACGGATTAAATGGATGAAATCAAACAAAATCCCCAATTTCTCCAAAACTTGATTTTTAGGAAATCTAACCTTGATTCGGTCGATCGGAGGATGTTATGTGATGATTAATCGACGTTAGAAACTCAAGAACTTCATGGATTGGTAGTTGAACAACATGTCTTCGTGATCTCAGAGTATCGGCCGCGGAGGAGATGAATTGAGTGAGAAAATGAGTGAAGAAGTAGCCTGCCCGACCAATATATACTGCCCAGCACTGGCTTAGTGCCGCGGCCCGGCCAGCAGGGGCCGCGGCCCGCGGTACAGCCCGCTACAGCATCAAAAGGCACATGGTGTAGTCTTAGCTATTTCGACCATAACTCCTTCGTCCGGACTCCGATTGACTCACCGTTTGAACCATTGGAAAGTTAACTTGATGCTCTATAATAATGAAAAGATTCAGAATTTTTAGAGTCTCCAATAATTTATGGTGATTTTACAAAGTCAAATTCATACATGGAAAAGTCGCTTAAGAAACACGGAACTCAACAAAACGACACCGAAATGAACTCGGATGACAAAAAGTGTAGAATTAATCATTATCGAAATGACGAAACGGTGATAATAGAGTCGCTAAGATGGACTTCCATCAAAAAGAATAAAATTACCGGACATCGAAATTGCGATATTACATATGGACCTAATGCACCTAATGCTACGACGACTCGGATACACTAATGCACCTGCTATGATTCAACACAATAACGATCCAACCACTAAATGTAACATGCCACAACCCAAGCACACATTTAATCAAAGAAACGCCGGCGACACAAGTCTCACACGACGAACTTTACAACAGAACACATCAATATATCATAAAAAGAAAAATCCCACATAATCATAACCAAACAAAGTAACCGGAACGAAACAACAATTAATTCTGCCCAACATGAAAGTAAAAATCTCGGGTATTACACCTACAACGACTGGACTCAAACAAGAGCTGCACAATAGAACTAAATCCAACATTCTAAGGCTATTTGGTTCCTACTGCATACAACTTATAAGGCATTCACTTAACAACCTATCAAGGCTAGCATAATTTCCTACTAGCAAGTAACAAACATGTAGTACATTGTAATAAGCACCAATCATCTAGCATACATACTCATATGTTCTAGAAAGCAATAAATTACACTAAGTACTCTACCTTTTCCCTTGGCATCGGCTGACTGTACACACTGCGCCTCCGGTCACCGTTTCTCAAACGTGCTTTTCCTTTCTTAAATTTTCTCAAAAAAATTTAAAAAAAAAAAGAAAAGAAAATTCCGAGCCGAAAACTTGAGTTCAAACACACCGGAATGTGTTCGATTCACTCAAGCTGTGCTCAGATACCAACTTGTAACGCCCCAAGAATTACAATAAATTTGAACTTTTTATAACTGCCATTTTTAGATAAAACCATAAGTGTTGAGAGCCAAATAAACGTTTCATCACAACCGTTAAGTTTAACAACCAATCCCAAATAACACAGTGGAAAATGTAATAATTCTAAACTTGAGTCTCAAAATAAATAATAACAAAGATCTTCTCAACACGCCAGAATGTACCGTCACGCCTTACTGCCACTCGCACCTGAAACAGTAATTTATAGGAAAAGTATAAGCACGAAGCTTAGTGAATTCAAACACCACATAGGATAGCAATCATATGAGCACTACCCCTAACCACAGATAGATACAAACAATCCACACATGCCAGTTTGAGAACATATCCTAAACAGGCAAACTCATGTAAAAACAACTGTTTATATAACCATCGGTCTCCCCGAATTCATAGAACACTGTGTACGTGTTCCTCGGTCCCCCCGAGTTTATACGACACCCGTATACGTATTTCTCGGTCTGCCCGAGTTCTCGGTATCCCCGAGTTTTATTCAAAACCTACGTCCATACTAGACGCTACAATCTAGTACCACATACAACAAAATTAACTATCACACACAAGAGCTACAGTAATGCGCATATAACCCCTAACCTACGCAGTGAGAGAACTGTAATACCCGGATTTTCAGTATAAATTTTTCGCGTTATTTTATCTGAGATATACTGTATAGTTTGGTATCTATACAGTATGGATAAAATAAATTGAGAACCGAGACAGTTATACTGGTGTGGTTACCGTTTTGGATTGACAGTTATATTGAGGATTTGTTGTATCATGTTGAACTGATTTGGATATCAGGTATATCGTATGAGAATATTTTTGGGTTGAGTATATGTGTATTCAGCATGCCGTATGTTCGTATCCAGTATGTCGAGATGTCAGACAGGAACAGTTGAATTTTTGGCTAAGTATAAAAGCCATTACATACGTTAAGTCTTGGAGCTTACGTACGTGAAATGTGTTAGCTTACGTACGTTATATAGTGTACATAACGTACGTAACAAGAGGAATCGGCGGCTTTCGGCGCAGATGTGGACAGGTGAGTCAACGGATGGAGTTACGTACATTATACAGGGTGTATTACGTACGTAATACGAGTATAATACTGTAGCAAGTCAACGTACGTATTACGTACGCAACGGATTAAGTGTTACGTACGTTACGGGGCGGCTGGCCGAGTCGTGGCCGAGATGACCTGGATGGCCGAGCATGGCCGGTCGTGACTCGTTGGGATGGCCGAGCATGGTCGGCAGTGACTCGCATGGATGGCCGATCACGGTTGGCAGTGACTCGCAGGGATGGCTAGGACTGGCCGATTACGTATGTAAGGCAGTGGCCGGTTACGGCCGTAAGGGCCAGTTACGTACGTAAGCCAGCTGCTCGTTATGTATGTAAGGATGTCGAACGAACTGTGCAGTAGGGTCGGCCGCGGCCGGCTACGTACGTAAGGACCCGCCGGTTACGTACGTAATGGTCCGGCAGGTTCCGCCTATATAAGGCCTGGACCGGGTCACTTCGGCATTTTTCATTTTTTCTTCGTTTTTTCGCGACTCCTTCAGCAAGAATTGATGGATTTGAGTAAAAACATCATCTAGCAACATGTTTTGGAAGTTGGAATCATGGATTAACATCATCTTCCACCCGGATCGAAGGTAAGAACACCTAAACTTTTGGTTTTTGGATGTTCTTGAGGTTTCTTGGTGTTTTGGCCGATTTGCTTCGTTTTGATTCAGATTATTGATAGAACTTGATTGTATACTCGTAATCATTCAATACTCTTGAAGTTTTGTGGAAAGAATTCGAGTATTTCTTTGAATAATCGATTGAATTGGACTATGCCTTCAAAGTGTTCGATGAAATGTCTCAATGAGTAGAACTTGGAAAATTCTACACGTTTTCGTATGAATGATGGTTGAAATGATGTTGTTGTGATGATTCTTGGTAATTATGGGAATTTTGTTAAAGGAAGATAATGAATTGGTGATCAAATGATTCGATTATGTTTTGATTATGGAATCGTGGTATTCTCGATGTTCTTGGTGGTTTGTTGCGATTCATGATGTTGTGAGAAGTATATATGTTGAAGAACATGATTATATACACCTTGAATTGCGAATAAGGATTGTTTAGATGTTAGAACACATCGGATTATGTCGTATTGGAGATTTTGAATATGATTTCGGAATTAGTTGTATTCTTAAGGAACTCTTGGATTATATGAATTGTTGAACATGTTTAAGAGGTGTTGGTGTTTTAGATATGAATATGTAATATTCATATCTAAAACTAAGTTATGTGTCTTGGTACAATATTCGTATAGGAATACCAATATGATTCCGGATTTGATAAGGTTATGATTCACTTTTGAGTTTGAGAATTCATAGGTATTTAACAAGTGTTCAATTCGGATAATGGAATTATTTGAAACCTTTGGAATATGGTTATCTATAATGTTGAATTGATCGGATTGTCCGGATTGATGACGATAACCGGTAATTGGTTTATATTATGAATTTACAAGGAGGAAACTTGTATCTGTATTTAAGATTGAATTTGGAATCGGTAATGTTAGACCCTTGTTGGTTTAAATTGATTATTGATATGATCTTCGGATTTTGGAATCGTATTGTGGTTTTGAATTCATGTTTGATTGGTTCGGGTTGTTTGGATATGTGTTTAATCGGGATATTGCAGAACCGTTGTGTTTGTTGATCGGTTATTAATTGTTATTTGTGATCATCGAGTTACGGTTTGTATTGTGGATATGAGTTCGTATTTGTTGAGTTGGATTATTTGGTTTTAGGTATATGATCGGGGTTTCATTGAACCGTTGAGTTTGTTGGTTGGGTATGTCGGTTATTGATTTTTATCGAATGTGTGTTAATCGGTTATTACAATAGGTTGATATGTTTTGATCGTGGTTTATGACCGTTGTGTTGCGGTTGAGGTCGAAGAGTTCGTAGATGGCTTTTGGTCGGGCCGAGGAGCTCGTAGACAAAGGCAATGGATTTTGGTAACGGCTTCGTGGTATCGGTATCGAGGCAAGTTTCTACTTGTTCAGTTTTTAATATTTGATGAATGGTTTCGTTTTCATTTCATTTATAATTCGTATAGCAATGTTGTTAGAAATGTAAGTTGTTGGGATAATGGTTTGTATATCGTGCTCGTTGTATTAAATCATAAGGTATATGATTTAATTGTGTTCAGGGAAGACGTGAGTTATCTTTGGTCAAGGATAAAGAATATCGAATATCGAGGATAGTTATCGTGATGACATAAGTATCGGGATAAAGGTTTATTGGTATTGAATGGATGGTACCTTATTTGAGATTATTTGTATAACTTTGTATTCGTTCAGGGATGTTGTTCGTGGAAAGGATGTTGTCTTCGGCTTTGAGGTAATTTATGTATTGTTCAGTTATGAGATAATTATTATGTTGAGTTGTTGTATATGTTGTATGTTGAGGCTTCGTATATTGAGATTAAATCTTGGTTGTTTGTTGAGGGATGTTGATCCCAGACTATTGTTGGTATTAATAGTTGTGTTGATCGTCTCATTGGGGGATGTTGATGGATATGGTCCTCGGCTTTGAGGTAATCTAAGTATTTGTTCAGTCATGTGGATAATTAGTATGTTGAGTTGTTGTATATGTTGAGGTTTCGTGTAATGAGTTTCGTATCGGTTATTCGTTGAGGGATGTTGATCCCAGGACTATTGTATTGAGATCGTAGACCGTGCTGGTCATTCATTTAGGGATGATGATCCCAGGATTGATATTTTGGATATTGATTAGTCGTGTCGACTTCTCATTGTCAGTCTGTTGTTGTTCACTTCGGTGAGTCTTTTAATCCTTATTGGATATGTGTTTCTTTGAGTTTCGTTGTCATGTTGCATCGTGACATATCTGTAGTCATATCTACGTGCCGATTGGTTATTGTGTAGGATTTTTAGCCGGGCACATGATGGTTATGTGTTGATATTTCCACATTGAACCGTGCACACGAGACGTAGTTCGTGAGGCTAATTAGGTACAAGACCACACGTGTATGTGATCAATACCCGGGGTGGCTTGTGCACGGACACATTTCCGGATCGGGCGTACTATGACTTCCATCTTTGAGCCATATTGTTTGGTCGTTCATCCTCCATTCATGGTTGGGTATGTTCGACGGTTTGTGACTGGTTGTTCATACGCCCGAGGGGTATGTTCGACAGTCGGAGTTATTTCTTTGAGATCCATTATTGTTGATCATTTGGAGTTTACCTTGTTGATGGTATTCTCGGTTATTGTTGGTCCTTTGTTGATCATTTGGAGTTTACCTTGTTGATGGTATTCTCAGTTATTGTTGATCCTTTGTTGACCGTGTCGGAGTTATCATGTTGATGGTACTCTCGGTTATCGTTGATCCTTTGTTGGTCATATTGGAGTTATCATGTCGATGATATTCTCAGTTGACATATTGGTTGATCTGGTTATTGATCGTATGAGCATTCGGAATGTACGTCGATGTTCAGGATTTGTTATCATTATCATGTGATAGTTGATCTACATATATGTTGTGCACTGTTGGTTTATCCAGGTTGAGTTTTGATTGTGTAATCCGACGGACAAGATTTGGCACAGATTGGATTATTTCCACACTTATGAGTTTTGATGATGTTTTGAGGATTATTGGTATTTTTGTAATACAGTACAGATAATTGTTGCTAAGTTCATTTCGTCATTCGAGGATGCGAAATGTGGATTATGGTAAGGATTGGATTATTATGGATTGGTAAGGTTATAACGATAAGATTACGTTGGTAGTATTCTTAGAGTATTATTACATTGGTATGTAATTATTTATGATGATGTGATCGGTATCATTATTGAGTATTGTGGCTGACCCCGTCGTGGGCTTTATTTTTAGGTACTCGGAGATCGAGCTAATAGCGGTCGTGAAGGGATGAGCTTCCCGATGTGATTCTGGCTGTGGCTTGTTTTCGGAGAATTGGGTATTCTATTCCGGTCATTTATTTCCGCTGCAAATGTGTATTTTGAACTGTATTTTTATCCGCTGCGTGTGTATATTTCAAAATGGCTTTTCGGTATCTTTATCCGCTGCGTGTGTATATTTCAAAATGGGTCTTTGGTATTTTTACCAACTCGTGTGTATTTTCAAATGACCTTTTTGGCATTTTACGAACTTGGGTTATTTTCGTCAAACTCTTTTTCCCAAATTATTTTATCGGTACGTTTATGTGGTAGCTTAACGTACATTTTGAACTGTCGAGAATTGGCACTTCGCCTTGTATTTTGAAAAGGTATTTTATGACGGTATTTGAGAACTATGCTTTTGAAAATATTTGAGTTTTAAAATATTACCGTCAGTGGCCTTTTGGTATTTTTAAACGTTTTTGAAAAGGTTTTTAGCCTGGTGGGTTCCTGCGCGGGGCCCACGGCGCTGTAATATCCCGGATGATTTTTGGGGTGTTACAGAAGATGGTAACAGAGCTTGGGTTTTGTGAACCCAGGCGTGTGTGTTATGTGGCTCTACTAGTACGGTAGTAGCGTGATTTTTGAAAATGAGTTTTTCTGACTTTTGAGTCGAACCGATTTTTGGAATTTCCAAAATTTTTGAGATCTTTTGAAACTGCTATTTGTGATATTGGTGTGTGTTGGTTGTGTTGAGACTTCGTGTGGGCGTCGTGTGCTAGTATCACGGGAGATCATCAGCTTCACGCATCTGTAAGTATATCGTTTTGGTTGTTCGCTTGTGGCGACGATTAATTGTTTTGTGATGAGTTGGAAAATTTTGGATTTATCTGTTGTTGGTGACTGGTTGCAAGTTTCGAGGACGAAACTTGTTTTAAGGGGGGTAGTATGTAATACCCGGATTTTCAGTATAAATTTTTCGCGTTATTTTATCTGAGATATACTGTATAGTTTGGTATCTATACAGTATGGATAAAATAAATTGAGAACCGAGACAGTTATACTGGTGTGGTTACCGTTTTGGATTGACAGTTATATTGAGGATTTGTTGTATCATGTCGAACTGATTTGGATATCAGGTATATCGTATGTAGGGCTGAGAATTTCCGTCGGAAATCCCGAGTCGATCCGTCCCGAGTCCCGACGGGAACTGGGACCCCGAGTCCCGAATTTTTCGGGACCGGGACCGGGACCTTAAACTTTGGTAATTTCGGGACTCAGGAGTCCCGAAATCCCGATCGGGACTATCCGAAGTCCCGATTGCAAATTTTAATTTCGGGACATTTCGGGATATTTCGGGACATTTCGGGATATTTCGGGACATTTCGGGATATTTCGGGACATTCGGGACATTTTGAAAAATTATCCTCGGGACCGGGACTTAAATTTATCCCAATTCGGGACTCGGGACTCCCGAAGTCCCGATCGGGACGGGACCGGGACCACCAAATTGGTCCATTTCGGGACCAGGACATTCGAGACTCGGGACCGGACCTCGGGATGTCCCGATTCTCAGCCCTAATCGTATGAGAAATTTTTGGGTTGAGTATATGTGTATTCAGCATGCCGTATGTTCGTATCCAGTATGTCGAGACGTCGGACAGGAACGGTTGAATTTTTGGCTAAGTATAAAAGCCATTACATACGTTAAGCCTTGGAGCTTACGTACGTAAAATGTGTTAGCTTACGTACGTTATATAGTGTACATAACGTACGTAACAAGAGGAATCGGACAGTTGGGGCCCGTGGTCGGCAGCTTTCGGTGCAGATGTGGACAGGTGAGTCAACGGATGGAGTTACGTACGTTATACAGGGTGTATTACGTACGTAATACGAGTATAATACTGCAGCAAGTCAACGTACGTATTACGTACGCAACGAATTAAGTGTTACGTACGTTATGGGGCGGCTGGCCGAGTCGTGGCCGAGATGACCTGGATGGCCGAGCATGGCCGGTCGTGACTCGTTGGGATAGCCGAGCATGGTCGGCAGTGACTCGCATGGATGGCCGATCACGGTTGGCAGTGACTAGCAGGGATGGCTAGGACTGGCCGATTACGTACGTAAGGCAGTGGCCGGTTACGGCCGTAAGGGCCAGTTACGTACGTAAGCCAGCTGCCGGTTACGTACGTAAGGATGTCGAACGAACTGGGCAGTAGGGTCGGCCGCGGCCGGCTACGTACGTAAGGACCCACCGGTTACGTACGTAATGGTCCGGCAGGTTCCGCTTATATAAGGCCTGGACCGGGTCACTTCGGCATTTTTCATTTTTCTTCGTTTTTTCGCGACTCCTTCAGCAAGAATTGATGGATTTGAGTAAAAACATCATCTAGCAACATGTTTTGGAAGTTGGAATCATGGATTAACATCATCTTCCACCCGGATCGAAGGTAAGAACACCTAAACTTTTAGTTTTTGGATGTTCTTGAGGTTTCTTGGTGTTTTGGCCGATTTGCTTCGTTTTGATTCAGATTATTGATAGAACTTGATTGTATACTCGTAATCATTCAATACTCTTGAAGTTTTGTGGAAAGAATTCGAGTATTTATTTGAATAATCGATTGAATTGGACTATGCCTTCAAAGTGTTCGATGAAATGTCTCAATGAGTAGAACTTGGAAAATTCTACACGTTTTCGTATGAATGATGGTTGAAATGATGTTGTTGTGATGATTCTTGGTAATTATGGGAATTTTGTTAAAGGAAGATAATGAATTGGTGATCAAATGATTCGATTATGTTTTGATTATGGAATCGTGGTATTCTCGATGTTCTTGGTGGTTTGTTGCGATTCATGATGTTGTGAGAAGTATATATGTTGAAAAACATGATTATATACACCTTGAATTGCGAATAAGGATTGTTTAGATGTTAGAACACATCGGATTATGTCGTATGGAGATTTTGAATATGATTTCGGAATTAGTTGTGTTCTTAAGGAACTCTTGGATTATATGAATTGTTGAACATGTTTAAGAGGTGTTGGTGTTTTAGATATGAATATGTAATATTCATATCTAAAACTAAGTTATGTGTCTTGGTACAATATTTGTATAGGAATACCAATATGATTAGGATTTGATAAGGTTATGATTCACTTTTGAGTTTGAAAATTCATAGGTATTTAACAAGTGTTCAATTCGGATAATGGAATTATTTGAAACCTTTGGAATATGGTTATCTATAATGTTGAATTGATCGGATTGTCCTGATTGATGACGATAACCGTAATTGGTTTATATTATGAATTTACAAGGAGGAAACTTGTATCCGTATTTAAGATTGAATTTGGAATCGGTAATGTTAGACCCTTGTTGGTTTAAATTGATTATTGATATGATCTTCGGATTTTGGAATCGTATTGTGGTTTTGAATTCATGTTTGATTGGTTCGGGTTGTTTGGATATGTGTTTAATCGGGATATTGCAGAACCGTTGTGTTTGTTGATCGGTTATTAATTGTTATTTGTGATCATCGAGTTACGGTTTGTATTGTGGATATGAGTTCGTATTTTTTGAGTTGGATTATTTGGTTTTAGGTATATGATCGGGGTTTCATTGAACCGTTGAGTTTGTTGGTTGGGTATGTCGGTTATTGATTTTTATCGAATGTGTGTTAATCGGTTATTGCAATAGGTTGATATGTTTTGATCGTGGTTTATGACCGTTGTGCTGCGGTTGAGGTCGAAGAGTTCGTAGATTGCTTTTGGTCGGGGCTGAGGAGCTCGTAGACAAAGGCAATGGATTCTGGTAACGGCTTCGTGGTATCGGTATCGAGGCAAGTTTCTACTTGTTCAGTTTTTAATATTTGATGAATGGTTTCGTTTTCATTTCATTTATAATTCGTATAGCAATGTTGTTAGAAATGTAAGTTGTTGGGATAATGGTTTGTATATCGTGCTCTGGTTGTATTAAATCATAAGGTATATGATTTAATTGTGTTCAGGGAAGACGTGAGTTATCTTTGGTCAAGGATAAAGAATATCGAATATCGAGGATAGTTATCGTGATGACATAAGTATCGGGATAAAGGTTTATTGGTATTGAATGGATGGTACCTTATTTGAGATTATTTGTATAACTTTGTATTCGTTCAGGGATGTTGTTCGTGGAAAGGATGTTGTCTTCGGCTTTGAGGTAATTTATGTATTGTTCAGTTATGAGATAATTATTATGTTGAGTTGTTGTATATGTTGTATGTTGAGGCTTCGTATATTGAGATTCGTCTTGGTTGTTTGTTGAGGATGTTGATCCCAGGACGATTGTAGGTATTAATAGTTGTGTTGATCGTCTCATTGGGGGATGTTGATGGATATGGTCCTCGGCTTTGAGGTAATCTAAGTATTTGTTCAGTCATGTGGATAATTAGTATGTTGAGTTGTTGTATATGTTGAGGTTTCGTGTAATGAGTTTCGTATCGGTTATTCGTTGAGGGATGTTGATCCCAGGACTATTGTATTGAGATCGTAGATCGTGCTGGTCATTCATTTAGGGATGATGATCCCAGGATTGATATTTTGGATATTGATTAGTCGTGTCGACTTCTCATTGTCAGTCTGTTGTTGTTCACTTCGGTGAGTCTTTTGATCCTTATTGGATATGTGTTTCTTTGAGTTTCGTTGTCATGTTGCATCGTGACATATCTGGAGTCATATCTACGTGCCGATTGGTTATTGTGTAGGATTTTTAGCCGGGCACATGATGGTTATGTGTTGATATTTCCACATTGAACCGTGCACACGAGACGTAGTTCGTGAGGCTAATTAGGTACAAGACCACACGTGTATGTGATCAATACCCGGGGTGGCTTGTGCACGGACACATTTCCGGATCGGGCGTACTATGACTTCCATCTTTGAGCCATATTGTTTGGTCGTTCATCCTCCATTCATGGTTGGGTATGTTCGACGCCAGGATCGGGTTGTTCATACGCCCGAGGGGTATGTTCGACAGTCGGAGTTATTTCTTTGAGATCCATTATTGTTGATCATTTGGAGTTTACCTTGTTGATGGTATTCTCGGTTATTGTTGGTCCTTTGTTGATCATTTGGAGTTTACCTTGTTGATGGTATTCTCAGTTATTGTTGATCCTTTGTTGACCGTGTCGGAGTTATCATGTTGATGGTACTCTCGGTTATCGTTGATCCTTTGTTGGTCATATTGGAGTTATCATGTCGATGATATTCTCAGTTGACATATTGGTTGATCTGGTTATTGATCGTATGAGCATTCGGAATGTACGTCGATGTTCAGGATTTGTTATCATTATCATGTGATAGTTGATCTACATATATGTTGTGCACTGTTGGTTTATCCAGGTTGAGTTTTGATTGTGTAATCCGACGGACAAGATTTGGCACAGATTGGATTATTTCCACACTTATGAGTTTTGATGATGTTTTGAGGATTATTGGTATTTTTGTAATACAGTACAGATAATTGTTGCTAAGTTCATTTCGTCATTCGAGGATGCGAAATGTGGATTATGGTAAGGATTGGATTATTATGGATTGGTAAGGTTATAACGATAAGATTACGTTGGTAGTATTCTTAGAGTATTATTACATTGGTATGTAATTATTTATGATGATGTGATCGGTATCATTATTGAGTATTGTGGCTGACCCCGTCGTGGGCTTTATTTTTAGGTACTCGGAGATCGAGCTAATAGCGGTCGTGAAGGGATGAGCTTCCCGATGTGATTCTGGCTGTGGCTTGTTTTCGGAGAATTGGGTATTCTATTCCGGTCATTTATTTTCGCTGCAAATGTGTATTTTGAATTGTATTTTTATCCGCTGCGTGTGTATATTTCAAAATGGCTTTTCGGTATCTTTATCCGCTGCGTGTGTATATTTCAAAATGGGTCTTTGGTATTTTTACCAACTCGTGTGTATTTTCAAATGACCTTTTTGGCATTTTACGAACTTGGGTTATTTTCGTCAAACTCTTTTTCCCAAATTATTTTATCGGTACGTTTATGTGGTAGCTTAACGTACATTTTGAACTGTCGAGAATTGGCACTTCGCCTTGTATTTTGAAAAGGTATTTTATGACGGTATTTGAGAACTATGCTTTTGAAAATATTTGAGTTTTAAAATATTACCGTCAGTGGCCTTTTGGTATTTTTAAACGTTTTTGAAAAGGTTTTTAGCCTGGTGGGTTCCTGCGCGGGGCCCACGGCGCTGTAATATCCCGGATGATTTTTGGGGTGTTACAGAAGATGGTAACAGAGCTTGGGTTTTGTGAACCCAGGCGTGTGTGTTATGTGGCTCTACTAGTACGGTAGTAGCGTGATTTTTGAAAATGAGTTTTTCTGACTTTTGAGTCGAACCGATTTTTGGAATTTCCAAAATTTTTGAGATCTTTTGAAACTGCTATTTGTGATATTGGTGTGTGTTGGTTGTGTTGAGACTTCGTGTGGGCGTCGTGTGCTAGTATCACGGGAGATCATCAGCTTCACGCATCTGTAAGTATATCGTTTTGGTTGTTCGCTTGTGGCGACGATTAATTGTTTTGTGATGAGTTGGAAAATTTTGGATTTATCTGTTGTTGGTGACTGGTTGCAAGTTTCGAGGACGAAACTTGTTTTAAGGGGGGTAGTATGTAATACCCGGATTTTCAGTATAAATTTTTCGCGTTATTTTATCTGAGATATACTGTATAGTTTGGTATCTATACAGTATGGATAAAATAAATTGAGAACCGAGACAGTTATACTGGTGTGGTTACCGTTTTGGATTGACAGTTATATTGAGGATTTGTTGTATCATGTCGAACTGATTTGGATATCAGGTATATCGTATGTAGGGCTGAGAATTTCCCGTCGGGAAATCCCGAGTCCCAGTCCCGTCCCGAGTCCCGACGGGAAATGGGACCCCGAGTCCCGAATTTTTCGGGACCGGGACCGGGACCTTAAACTTTGGTAATTTCGGGACTCAGGAGTCCCGAAATCCCGATCGGGACTATCCGAAGTCCCGATTGCAAATTTTAATTTCGGGACATTTCGGGATATTTCGGGACATTTCGGGATATTTCGGGACATTTCGGGATATTTCGGGACATTCGGGACATTTCGAAAAATTATCCTCGGGATCGGGACCGGGACCGGGACTTAAATTTATCCCAATTCGGGAATCGGGACTCCCGAAGTCCCGATCGGGACCGGGACCACCAAATTGGTCCATTTCGGGACCAGGACATTCGAGACTCGGGACCGGGACCTCGGGATGTCCCGATTCTCAGCCCTAATCGTATGAGAAATTTTTGGGTTGAGTATATGTGTATTCAGCATGCCGTATGTTCGTATCCAGTATGTCGAGACGTCGGACAGGAACGGTTGAATTTTTGGCTAAGTATAAAAGCCATTACATACGTTAAGCCTTGGAGCTTACGTCGTAAAATGTGTTAGCTTACGTCGTTATATAGTGTACATAACGTCGTAACAAGAGGAATCGGACGATTGGGGCCCGTGGTGGCGGCTTTCGGTGCGGATGTGGACAGTGAGTCAACGGATGGAGTTACGTCGTTATACGGGGTGTATTACGTGCGTAATACGAGTATAATCTGCGGCAAGTCAACGTCGTATTACGTGCGCAACGAATTAAGTGTTACGTACGTTATGGGGCGGTGGCCGAGTCGTGGCGAGATGACCTGGATGGCCGAGCATGGCGGTCGTGACTCGTTGGGATAGCCGAGCATGGTCGGCGGTGACTCGCATGGATGGCCGATCACGGTTGGCGGTGACTAGCGAGGATGGCTAGGATCGGCCGATTACGTACGTAAGGCGGTGGCGATTACGGCCGTAAGGGCGATTACGTCGTAAGCCACCGCCGATTACGTCGTAAGGATGTCGAACGAATGGGCGGTAGGGTCGGCCGCGGCCGGCTCGTGCGTAAGGACCCACCGGTTACGTACGTAATGGTCCGGCAGTTCCGCTTATATAAGGCCTGGACCGGGTCACTTGGCATTTTCATTTTTTCTTCGTTTTTTCGCGACTCCTTGACAGAATTGATGGATTTGAGTAAAAACATCATCTAGCAACATGTTTTGGAAGTTGGAATCATGGATTAACATCATCTTCCACCCGGATCGAAGGTAAGAACACCTAAACTTTTAGTTTTTGGATGTTCTTGAGGTTTCTTGGTGTTTTGGCCGATTTGCTTCGTTTTGATTCAGATTATTGATAGAACTTGATTGTATACTCGTAATCATTCAATACTCTTGAAGTTTTGTGGAAAGAATTGAGTATTTATTTGAATAATCGATTGAATTGGACTATGCCTTCAAAGTGTTCGATGAAATGTCTCAATGAGTAGAACTTGGAAAATTCTACACGTTTTCGTATGAATGATGGTTGAAATGATGTTGTTGTGATGATTCTTGGTAATTATGGGAATTTTGTTAAAGGAAGATAATGAATTGGTGATCAAATGATTCGATTATGTTTTGATTATGGAATCGTGGTATTCTCGATGTTCTTGGTGGTTTGTTGCGATTCATGATGTTGTGAGAAGTATATATGTTGAAAAACATGATTATATACACCTTGAATTGCGAATAAGGATTGTTTAGATGTTAGAACACATCGGATTATGTCGTATTGGAGATTTTGAATATGATTTCGGAATTAGTTGTGTTCTTAAGGAACTCTTGGATTATATGAATTGTTGAACATGTTTAAGAGGTGTTGGTGTTTTAGATATGAATATGTAATATTCATATCTAAAACTAAGTTATGTGTCTTGGTACAATATTTGTATAGGAATACCAATATGATTCCGGATTTGATAAGGTTATGATTCACTTTTGAGTTTGAAAATTCATAGGTATTTAACAAGTGTTCAATTCAGATAATGGAATTATTTGAAACCTTTGGAATATGGTTATCTATAATGTTGAATTGATCGGATTGTCCGGATTGATGACGATAACCGGTAATTGGTTTATATTATGAATTTACAAGGAGGAAACTTGTATCCGTATTTAAGATTGAATTTGGAATCGGTAATGTTAGACCCTTGTTGGTTTAAATTGATTATTGATATGATCTTCGGATTTTGGAATCGTATTGTGGTTTTGAATTCATGTTTGATTGGTTCGGGTTGTTTGGATATGTGTTTAATCGGGATATTGCAGAACCGTTGTGTTTGTTGATCGGTTATTAATTGTTATTTGTGATCATCGAGTTACGGTTTGTATTGTGGATATGAGTTCGTATTTTTTGAGTTGGATTATTTGGTTTTAGGTATATGATCGGGGTTTCATTGAACCGTTGAGTTTGTTGGTTGGGTATGTCGGTTATTGATTTTTATCGAATGTGTGTTAATCGGTTATTGCAATAGGTTGATATGTTTTGATCGTGGTTTATGACCGTTGTGCTGCGGTTGAGGTCGAAGAGTTCGTAGATTGCTTTTGGTCGGGGCCGAGGCGCTCGTAGACAAAGGCAATGGATTCTGGTAACGGCTTCGTGGTATCGGTATCGAGGCAAGTTTCTACTTGTTCAGTTTTTAATATTTGATGAATGGTTTCGTTTTCATTTCATTTATAATTCGTATAGCAATGTTGTTAGAAATGTAAGTTGTTGGGATAATGGTTTGTATATCGTGCTCTGGTTGTATTAAATCATAAGGTATATGATTTAATTGTGTTCAGGGAAGACGTGAGTTATCTTTGGTCAAGGATAAAGAATATCGAATATCGAGGATAGTTATCGTGATGACATAAGTATCGGGATAAAGGTTTATTGGTATTGAATGGATGGTACCTTATTTGAGATTATTTGTATAACTTTGTATTCGTTCAGGGATGTTGTTCGTGGAAAGGATGTTGTCTTCGGCTTTGAGGTAATTTATGTATTGTTCAGTTATGAGATAATTATTATGTTGAGTTGTTGTATATGTTGTATGTTGAGGCTTCGTATATTGAGATTCGTACTGGTTGTTTGTTGAGGGATGTTGATCCCAGGACTATTGTTGGTATTAATAGTTGTGTTGATCGTCTCATTGGGGGATGTTGATGGATATGGTCCTCGGCTTTGAGGTAATCTAAGTATTTGTTCAGTCATGTGGATAATTAGTATGTTGAGTTGTTGTATATGTTGAGGTTTCGTGTAATGAGTTTCGTATCGGTTATTCGTTGAGGGATGTTGATCCCAGGACTATTGTATTGAGATCGTAGATCGTGCTGGTCATTCATTTAGGGATGATGATCCCAGGATTGATATTTTGGATATTGATTAGTCGTGTCGACTTCTCATTGTCAGTCTGTTGTTGTTCACTTCGGTGAGTCTTTTGATCCTTATTGGATATGTGTTTCTTTGAGTTTCGTTGTCATGTTGCATCGTGACATATCTGGAGTCATATCTACGTGCCGATTGGTTATTGTGTAGGATTTTTAGCCGGGCACATGATGGTTATGTGTTGATATTTCCACATTGAACCGTGCACACGAGACGTAGTTCGTGAGGCTAATTAGGTACAAGACCACACGTGTATGTGATCAATACCCGGGGTGGCTTGTGCACGGACACATTTCCGGATCGGGCGTACTATGACTTCCATCTTTGAGCCATATTGTTTGGTCGTTCATCCTCCATTCATGGTTGGGTATGTTCGACGGTTTGTGACTGGTTGTTCATACGCCCGAGGGGTATGTTCGACAGTCGGAGTTATTTCTTTGAGATCCATTATTGTTGATCATTTGGAGTTTACCTTGTTGATGGTATTCTCGGTTATTGTTGGTCCTTTGTTGATCATTTGGAGTTTACCTTGTTGATGGTGTAATATCCGCGTTTTCTATTTCGGTAATTTCTATTTTTGATGTATGTTCGTTTCGGACAACTCGCTTAGCACTGTTTTGGAATTCTGAATCTATTTTGTTCTTGGAGTTTTTCGTTTGGTCGAGTTTCGAGGATGCTTTCGCATAATTTCATTTTGAATTATATCTTGCCGCATGTGCGTTCGATTCTCGTAAAACTTGTTCGTTTTCGTTGTTTCTCGATTCGTATAAGTTTGTATGGTTGAGTTGGTCGTGTTGGAACTTTCGGTTTGTTAATCCGTCGATGTATCACGATTTTTCGGGCATTTGGGCCGTTTTTGTAATTTTCATAAGTTTGGGGAATTTCGCCTTATTTGCTTCGTTTCAAACTCTCTAGTGATCGAGATTGTATTCTCTTTCAACGCTCAACTTTGTCGTCTTGATTATTACGTGTTTACGATTCTGGATTCTGGTCTTGCTTCGTTTTTCCGGCACTTGTGCGCTGCCGGCGATGGATCTTGAATCGCCGCTGAGTAGCGCACGCTACTCAGATTTACTTGCGCGGCGCTATCATTGTGTGGTTAGCGACGCTAACTCGGGGTTCGTAGCGTGCGCTATCGATTTCGATTTGATCGATGGGTTCGATTTCGCTCGACTGTGCAACAGACGCTAATCGGCGTAACGCACGCTAATCCCGATTCTAGCGCACGCTAACCATGTTAGTTTGCGTACGTTAACGGAGGTCAAGGCAGATCGTTACGCCATGCCCGCTAGCGCACGCTAATGCTTGTGCGTAGCGTGCGCTAAGTCTCATTAAATATAAATAGACAGACGGTCAACTTCGTCATTTTCCTTCTTTTCCTATCCTTCTCGGTTTTAAGCGATTCCAGGCGGGGGTTAGGGCCGATTTCGACTGTAGATCATCATTCGCTACCACCGTTCAATCCTTGCGTGAATTCTTCAAGTTCCTAATCACTTTCCACCATCCGAATCAAGGTAAATATTACCAAAACCCTTGTTTTGAGATTTTGGGGGAATTTTGGTGATTTCTTGGGATTTGACTCTTTTAGTCCGAATTATTACTGGGTTATCGCTGGACTTCGATCGTGCACTTGTAACCCTTCAGTTTATCGATGATTTGTGGTTTTAAATTCCAAGTTTTCCATTGTTCGTCACTTATAGTCGACGATACCCCAGTTTTGTTCGACTAAGGGTTTCAACGGGTTGAACTAGGATGTATTCCATCATTTACGTAGTTTTAAGATTTATTGTCCATCGTTATTGTGTTAGGATCGGATTTGTGAAGGTTGTTCGGGCCGAAACCTTTCCGTTCGCTGTTTCCTTCACGTAGTATTAATTAGGCAAGTACATGTATTACATTCCGTTATGTGCGTATGATTTTGATGCGAATGATGTAAATGGTTTTATTGAACGAATGTGATGGTTTCTCTTCCACCTGGGGATGGCGTGTGGCCTCTGGGGGCCGATACTAATGGGTACGGCCATGGAAGTGGAATTGGGTGCGTGTGTTGATGTTCTTCCACCTGGGGACGGTTCGATGGGACCTCTGGGGGCCGATACTAATGGGTACGGCCGCGGAAGTGGTTTCTCACCTGGGGACGGTCTGACGGGACCTCTGGGGGCCGATACTAATGGGTACGGTCGCGAGTTACCAAGCGTGGATAATTGTGATGTGGAAAACTTGTTGATATACTATTTTGGTGTTAATGTGATATTCCAGAATATTGATTTTCAAAATGATCTATCCTAACGATTTATTTGCGTTGAATTGTGTATGTATATAATGTTGTGTAATTATATACTTGCACTAACTATTCGAATGATAACCCCTTAAATGGGGGAAATGCGTCTTATGCATTTCAGGTACTGGTCGAGCTGAGGAGCTGGCACGGGATGCGCATGCAAAAGATGGGTTGGCATGATGATGATGTGGCTCGAGTCTGCATTTTTCTTTTTTGTCATTGCATCTGTTGAGTACTGGAGATAGATTGTTTATTTTGAACATGGTTTAAGTCCCCTACGTGGGCAACATTTTGGTATTTAACTTATGTCTCATGTACTCCGTTAAAATGTTTTGGCCGAGGCCACGACCTTATTTACTTTTTGGGTACATCTTTCATGTTATCATTGTGGTTCATGTGTCACGAGTTAGCCTGGTAGACCTCACGGGGGTTTTACGGCGTGTAATGTCCCGTTTGTGAATTGGGATGTTACAATTATGGTATCAGAGCTTAGGTTTGAATACCTAGGCTGTCGGTGAAATTTGGGTCTGTCAGTTGCGTCATTAGAGTCAGTCGTTGAGCCTAATATCATCATGCTACCGTCTTTTCGTGCGACCCGTGGCTGTAAGTCTCCTCGAACTCTTATATTTCTGTAATTCGTTTTCTTGCATTGTTCGGAATCGTGACTTGTGTTACCAACTTTGTAAATTGTGAATCTTTCTGATCTCGTTCTTTTCTTATTCTCCTTCAGTATGTTGAGAGGTCGTGGTAGACCGGCTAGGGGACGCGGCCGAGGCCGTGGTCGTGGTGCTGATAATGAGGAGGGCTCACTTTCCCAGTCCTCTGCGGACTCAGCCTCTCACTCAGTGCCGTCGGGTAATAATGCCGACGCCGGGGCTCTGCCGTACTTGGCAGTTGGTAGCCCAACTTACTCGGATAGCTCGGGGTGGACGCGAGAATCCGCCCCGACACCGAAGGAGGAGGCTAGTAAGTGGCTTCAGACGGTGACTAAGATGCACCCTCCTCGTTTCTCCGGATCTTCGACTCCCTCGGTTGGTAGAATTGGCTCTTTCGGTTGTCCAGACCTTTGATGCCGTAGCTTGTCCCGAAGACAGAGGGTACATATTGCCCAGTACCTCCTGGATAAGGAAGCTGCGGAATGGTGGGAGGCCGTTGCGCCCAGAGACCGTCGGGCCACTTGGGATGAGTTCGGGGCTGCTATGGAAGCGAATATTGTCCGCCGCCATCAAGGAGCGCAGAATTGTAGAGTTCTTCACCGCTACACCTCGGGATGTGCCTATTTCTCGTGCCATCATTTCTTACAATCGAATTGGGTTTCGTGAGAGATCAAGTGAGAACGGAGGTGATAAAATCCGTTACTTCAATATGCGCATGCGTAGCATATTAGGCAGTATGGCGCCGCTCATGTGTGCCACTTTGAAGGAATACCGGGATCGCGCCCGCGTCGAGATGGCGTCCGGAATCGAGTCGGTTTGGAAGCTAAGCGAAGACTACCGGTGGGTTCTCGGCGGAAAAGGTGGTCGATTTCGAGGTCTCGTTCGCTCCTACACTGGGAAGAGGCCGTTTCATCAGCCGGTGGATCTCGGGGTAACTGCTCGATCGATCTGTTGCACGGGCGGAGAGTTTGTTTTAATTGCGATCGGCCGAGCACGTTGTGAAGGATTGCCCACTTCCGTTAGTTACTTGCTTTACTTGCGATGCAGGGCATCGGCGGCTCATTGTGAGAGGGCCACGGGCCGCTAGATTTTCAACTACCACCGCCGATCGGAGGATCACGGTTCACCGGCTACTCATGTTCCGGGCAGGTTCGAGTCGTGGTAGAGGTGAGTCGCAGAATCGCGCGCAGGCGTCGAGTTCGGGCTCGATCCATCCCCGATTATATCGATGAGGCGCACGGAGGAGGCGGACATTCGGTGGTGTCGGTACCACTCGGATCCTTTCTCATCCAGTTTAGATTTTTGATTCGGTGCGACCCATTCCTTTATAGCTTGATTGTGTGAGTCGTATTGGTTTTGACCGCTTGTTTGAGTGTGAGCCGTTTGTAGTGGGTACGCCCAGTGGATCGTATGGTTGGGGACCGGGAAGTTAGGGATTGCCCAGTGAGGATCGGGAGCCGGGATTGGCCCTCGAATCTCATTGTTATAGACCTCAAGGGCGAGGATTTGATCCTCGGGGACGATTGGTTGGATCGTCATGGTGCTATCATGAACTATCGGACTCGTACCATCACGATAGTTGCCGAGGACGGCACCGAGCATACTCTCGTCGGCTGTAAGCCGGGTAGATCGGGGTGTGTGATTAGCGCCTTGAAGGCGATGAAACTTTTGAACCAAGGTTGTGTCGACTACTGGTGTTTCGCTCTGCAGGCGGAAGATGGTGGGGTTGATATATCGTCGATTCCAGTTGTTAGTGAGTATCCCGATGTATTTCCGGATGATTTGCCGGGATTACCACCACATCGAGAGGTGGAGTTTCCTATTGACCTTGAGCCGAATGCGGCCCCTATTTCTCGAGCACCGTACCGTATGGCACCATCGGAGATGCTAGAGTTGAAAAATCAGTTGGGAGAGTTGTTAGACAAAGGGTATATTCGACCGAGCGCATCGCCTTGGGGTGCGCTTGTACTTTTTGTCAAGAAGAAGGATGGATCGCTTCGTTTATGCATCGACTATCGAGAATTAAACAAGCTAACCATCAAAAATAAATACCCTTTGCCCAGGATTGACGATTTGTTTGATCAGCTTGGGCGGCAGTCTTTTCGAAGATTGATTTGCGATCGGGCTACTACCATTGAGGATTCGGGACGTCGATATTCGAAAGCGCCTTTCGGACGAGATATGGCCATTACGAGTTTGTGGTTATGCCCTTGAGCTAACCAATGCCCCAGATGTTCATGCAGTTGATGAACAAAGTTTTTATTGAGTATCTGGACAAATTCGTAGTCGTTTTTATTGACGATATTCTTATCTATTCACGGAGTCGAGAGGAGCACGCCTTACATCTTCGGATTGTATTAGACACTTTGAGGGCTGAGCAGTTGTACGCGAAGTTCTCTAAGTGTGAGTTTTGGCTCGAGGAAGTGACGTTCCTCGGGCATGTGATTTCAGCAGAGGGAGTTCGGGTAGATCCGCAGAAGATAGAGGCAGTGATGGCTTGGGAGCCGCCTAAGAATGTGAAGGAGGTGAGGAGTTTTCTGGGTCTTGCCGGCTATTACCGTAGATTCGTTGAGGGATTTTCTAAGATCGCTAGACTACTCACTCAGTTGCTCCGAACTTCGAAGTTCGAGTGGGTGCAGACAGGCGGGGCAGTTTTGACGAGTTAAAGAGACGTTTGACTACCGCACCCGTGTTAGCGTTGCCTCAGGGGAACGAGGATTTCGTAGTGTACAGTGATGCTTCGGGCCTTGGTCTAGGATGTGTTTTGATGCAGAGAGACAGAGTGATTGCGTATGCGTCCCGCCAGTTGAAACCTTATGAGGTGAATTACCCCACGCATGATTTGGAGTTAGCTGCGGTCGTTTTCGCTTTAAAGATCTGGAGGCATTATCTCTATGGGTCGTCGTGTAATATTTTTACCGATCACAAGAGTTTGAAGTATATCTTCAGTCAGAAGGAGTTAAATATGAGACAGCGCAGGTGGTTGGAGCTAATTAAAGATTACGACCTCGAGATACTTTACCATCCGGGTAAGGCTAACGTAGTGGCGGATGCGTTGAGCCGTAAGCCGATGGCGTTGTAGATGTTAGAAGTACTTACACCGCAGAGTGGGATCCAGCGAGATCTTATTTGTCAGAATATTGAGGTTTGGGTTCAGAGAGTTCAGGGCCAGTTATGTGCATTAGAGATCACTTCGTCCTTGACTGATGATATCAAGGCGAAACAAAGATGATGATCTGTGTTTGGTCGATTGAGGAAGATGTGAGGCGGGAAAGCCTGGATTTGTGGTTCGGGATGATGGCGTTACGAGATTTCGCGCGGACTATGTGTACCGAATGATATTGAGACGAGAGAAGATCTTGAGTGAAGATCATACCACGCCTTACTCCATACATCCCGTGCGAATAAAATGTACAAGGATGTGAGGAGCAACTCTTCGGTGGAGTAATTTGAAGACAGACGTTAGCGAGTTTGTGTCGAGGTGTTTGACACATCGGCGAGTTAAGATCGAGCATCGGCGACCGCGGGTTTTTGCGACCACTTCCTATCCCGGAGTGGAAATGGGAGGATATTTCTATGGATTTCATTACTAATATGCCTAGGACTCGGAATGGAATGAACATGATTTGGGTTATTGTCGATCGACCGACCAAATCGACTTACTCAGGTATTAAGGACACTTGGGGCCCGGAGAGACTAGCATGAGTATTTATTGCAGAGGTCGTGAGATTGCATGGGACTCCTAAGAGTATTGTTTCGGATCGTGATGGCCGGTTCATGTCACATTTCTGGCAGGCTGTTCATCGAGCTTTGGGGACTGAGTTGAGACTCAGTACATCTTATCACCCTCACACTGACGGGCAGTCAGAGCGGACGATCCAGACGTTAGAGGATATGTTGAGAGCCTGTGCTCTAGAATGGAAGGATGATTGGGAGTCGCACTTGCCATTGATCGAGTTCACGTACAACAATAGTTGGCACGCCTCGGTCAAGATGGCGCCATTTGAGGCGTTGTATGGGAGGAGGTGTAGATCGTATTGCCTTTTTATTAATTATTCCATAATTACAAGTTCAATGCCCCTACTCTCTCATCCCCTGAGTGGCATTCGAGGGCATATTCCTAACAATCTCCCACTTGCACTCAATGACAAACATCATGGTATCCAATACCCATTTTCTTCAGATGTCTTTCTAAGACGGCCTGAAATAATGGCTTAGTCAGCGGGTCAGAGACATTGTCTTCTGAGTCTACTCTTTGCAACAAAACATATCCTTTTTCCACCACCTCTCGAACGATGTGATACTTTCTCTCTATATGCTTGGTATTGTGGTGAGCCCTAGGCTCCTTGGCTTGGGCGACAGCTCCATCATTATCACATAAGAGTGATATAGGCAGCTCCGCATTAGGCACCACTTGAAGTTCTTGCATAAACTTCTGCATCCAAAATGCTTCTTTTCTAGCCTCTGAGGCAGCTTGGTACTCTGCTTGGCAGGTGGAATCTGTAGTAGCGGTTTGCTTGGAGCTTCTCCAAGATACTGCTCCTCTATTGAGAGTAAACAAATACCCAGATGTTGACTTAGAGTCGTCATTGTCTCCTTGAAAATCAGAATCGGTGAATCCAATCACCTTCAGTTCTCCACCGCCGTAAGTAAGAACCAAATCTCTAGTTCTTCTTAAGTACTTAAGAATGTTCTTCACGACAGTCCAATGTTCCCTTCCCGGGTTTGCTTGAAATCGACTTACCATACTCACAACGTAGGCTAAGTCTAGTCTCGTACACAACATAGCGTACATGAGGCTACCCACTACCGAGGCATGGGGTACCTTACTCATATCTCTCTTGTCTTCCTCACTTTGAGGACACATTTTCGTGGTAAGATGAATTCCATGTCGCAGGGAAGGAAACCTCTTTTAGATTCATCCATCTTGAATCTTCTCAGGATTTTATCTATATGGAGGGCTTGGGAAAGTCCTATCATTCTTTGCGGTCTATCTCTGTAAAGATGGATCCCTATAATATAGGAAACTTCTCCCAAGTCTTTCATGGAGAATGTTTTAAAAAGCCAAGCTTTCACAGTACTGAGCATTGCTACGTTATTTTCTATAAATAGAATATCATCTACATATTGTACTAAGAACGCAATGTTGCTCCCACTGAACCTTTTTTAAACACATGGTTCCTCCTCATTTGGCACGAAGTCAAAGTCCTCTGACTTCTTCATCAAATCAAATGGGTCGTCTTCAGGGCTATCAGGTGCATCGTGGATACCCAGTTCCTCGACATGTGTATAGCCATACCTCTTAGGTAAGTGAGACACCTTATCTGACCTTCGAAGTGGAGGTTGTGTTACAATAGGTTTGGTTCCTGATCCCTGATCAAATGTCTCCTTATGACTTTCATTATGCTCTTCCAAAGATATATTTCTACTCGAGCCACCTTCCTGAATGAACTCATCCTCAAGGAAGTGTGATTGTAAAGCCACAACGACACTATGGTCTTCTGGCATGTAGAATAGATAACCCATCGAGTCCTATGGGTATTCAATGAAATGTCCTTTGATGGACCTCGCTTCCAGTTTGTCCACCTTAGCCTTCTTGACATAGGTTGGACATCCCCAAATCCTTATGTGATTAAGGCTTGGTTTCTTACCTTTCCACATCTCATGCGGAGTGATAGGAATGGATCTGAAAGGACATCTATTAATGATATAGGCGGCAGTTAGTAAGGTATACTCCCACAGGTAAATTGGTAAATCAGTGTAATTTAACATAGAGCGAACCATGTCCAACAAAGTCCGATTTCTCCTTTCTGAAACACAATTTAACTGTGGGGTTCCTGGTTGCATGAATTGTGAAACTATTCCATGTTCCTTGAGGAACTCATCAAACTCTGTGCTCATATATTTGCTACCTCGGTCCGACCGAAGTGCTTTGATATGACATCCAGTCTGTTTTTCAACTAGGGCCTTAAATTCTTTGAATTTAGTAAAGGCTTCGGATTTATGTTTCATTAAGTACACAATCCCATACCTAGTATGATCATCTGTGAATGTTGTGAAATATTGATATCCGTCTTGGGTCACTTCTAAAGCACCATAAACGTTGGTATGTACTAATCTAAGTTTATCGGCGACCCTTTCAAAAATCCCTATGAAGGGTGACTTAGTCATTTTTGCCTCTAAGGCTAGATTCACAAGTTGGATAGGATTCTACACCCAATAGACTTAAAAGTCCATCTTTCTCCATTTTCTGAACCTTGGTCTGACCAACATGACCAAGTCTAAGGTGCCACTTAAGAGCTTGATTAGTATCTTGTTTGCCACGTTTCCTAGTTATAGTGTTCACTATTGTTTTATTTTGTATGTTCAGATGATATAAACCATTCAACAATATAGCTGTGCCAACCAATTTATTTCGAAAATAAATTTTACAACTACCATTGCCAATGAAGAAACAAAATCCTTTCCGGTCCAAGACTGGAATGGATACAATGTTTTTATGCCCCTTGGGAAAAACAAGTACTTCATCTAAAGTCAAAATAAAACCGAATTCTAAACCCAATAGGATTGATCCAATATTGGTTGCCTCGAAACTTTGTCTGCTTCCGACAGTGATCTTAACTTCCCCAGTTTCAAGTTTCCTACTTCGTTCCAGATCATGATTCATAGTACAAATATGAGAAGTGGCACCTGAATCCAGAATTCATGAAGCAGAAAAATAGTAGCGGAACAATAAGTTTAAAAAACAAAAAGTTCCGTACCTGATGCACCATTAATCTTAGGACAAGTCCTTCGCTAGTGTCCCAGCTCACCGAATTCAAGGCATTTGTTCGTAGGTTTTGGACCGCCTACCATTTGAACCTTTCGGGCCTTGTTATTTCCTTTCTGCACCCCTTTCTTGGGTTTATACTGCTCGTAGGTATTTTTCTTCTTGTTCTTGGACCTCCGAGTCCCAGAAAAAATCACAAGAGCAGCCTCTCTCGGTTTAGTCTTCATGTTAGACTGCGTCGTCACCAGTTTATTCATTAGCCCAGCTAATGTGCATAAAATTTCATTACAGTTGAAATTCATTACAAAGTGCGTGAAAGAGTCAGGGAGAAATTGAAGGATGAGATCAATTTGAAGGGATAAGTCCATATTAAAGTTGAGCACCTCAAGCCTTTCAATCATAGAGATCATCTTGAGGACGTGGTCTCCCACTTTCTCCCCTTCTTTCATCCTAGCACTGAACAACTGCTTCGATATCTTATATATAGCAGTCCTACTATGCTCTCCATAAAGTTCGGTCAAGTGTGCGAGAATCTGCCTAGCAGAAGTTATTTTCTCGTGCGCTCTCTGAAGCTCATTAGTCATTGAGCCATCATAAAGCCACGGACTAGCATGCCATCATTGACCCATTTTTCATGGACGTTAATGTCTTCCTGATTACCCCTAGTCCGGATTGGAGTCAGTGGAATGTCCGCCTCCAAGTCGTATCCAAGAGACTCCAAACTGAGTACAATCATCAGATTCCATAACTAGTCAACAAAGTTGGGGCCAGTTATGAGATTCTTTTCAAGTAGTATTGCAAGTGGGTTTTTAGCCATTTTTAGAGAGATTCAGTTTCGTTTTCTGCAAAGATTTAGACAAGATTAAATTAGTGACTTGTTTTATTATGACCGAGTATAGAATTTAAAGGGCTTGTATAATTCTTGTCTCGGCTCCCACTAATTTTATCGGAATTATACACTCCCCTGTTATAATCCGGAAATCATGATTAGAATGACTTCTTAGTGGTGATCAAGTTCTTTACAAATTTTAACAGACGCAACCTATCAGGTTTCTTGCCAATTAATTTCTGTAAAGTGGTGTCTAACACCAACCCGTCTAACAGATGATTTGATCTTCTTTTACCCCTAGTCTTCATGCCCTCAACCTGTCAGGTTTCTTGGCAATCCAGACTATCTAAGTTTTTGACCATCAACGTCTATCGGTTTGATTGTTGAATCTCACCCGGCAACCTATCAGGTTTCTAGGGGCAAAATTTATCACCAACCGAAGGCATCTATTGCACTCAAGAATTTTTCAACCTCTACCAAATGTACTACCCCGATAACTCGGAGCATAGCACAGCAGCTCGGGTATCAATTTTCTACAAGTTTGATGGAGGGTAGGAAACCTCGTAACCTTTTTCAAACTTAGTCTGTTTGTTGTCGGGAGAATTTCGCGATTAATGTTACACTTTGCACATTAATTCATTTATACGTGCGTTTATTGGTTTGTCAATCATTCAAAATGAAAAACAGAAAACAGTAATCTAGTTACTACCAACATATAGCTCATGGACCTAATTCCTAAGTACTGGGCCAAGCGAATGACCCAATAAATAAAAAAAATACAGTCTTCGATTCTTCGTCTTCTCGGTCGGTTGTCTTCGGTCTTCGTCATACCCAAAATAATAATTACATCATTGAAAAATTGCATCCTATACAAATTTTTCTAGTAAATATAAATAGGCTCAAAATGGCCTTTACAACCCAATCGAATCGAACAAATCAAAAACTAACTCCACTAGCTATATCATCATCGCATAAGGATTCCATACAATATGTAATGGCAACGAAATTAAACAATTAATTTTAATATAAATTAATCCAATTAATTTATAAAATTAATCTATTCAATTTCTACTATATTAATCCAATTAATATAAAGTGGCATTAAAATTAAATAATCAATTAATATATTAATCCAATCAATATAAAATTAATCTATTCAATTTTAATGGTATTAATCCAATTAATACTAATAATCGTCGTTTAATTCGTTCGAAGTAATCCGTCCAAAAATAATATTCACGTTTAATTTATTTCCCTTAACTCAAAAATATTCCAAATATTAATTTAGTCAAATTAAAATCCAATTTAAATTTTGGGAAATAATTACAACGAAATATAAACTTCAAACGGAGTCCGGACAATCCGGTTTAGGCCACGGCCCGATTCAAAATCGGGCCAAAAACCCGAGGGGTGCACGGTCGAGCCATTGCTCGGCACTGGCGAGCCCGCTCGGCGATCGGCGAGACATGGCCGAGCATGCTCGCACTGGCGAGCACCCTGCAGACGATCTGCCGTGACCGTTTCTTCGTTTTTCGGCTTGTTTCCAAAAACGTAATGCTACAACGAATAATTTAAAAATCTACGATTATACCATACATGATAATAAATCATAATCATCATCCAAAATCATTCAGAATACACAAGTAATCGTATATAGGGTATCATTGACCTCGCTCCGATACCACTGTTGGGATTCCAAAAATAAAACGAAATACGCAGCGAAAAATAAAAACGAATCCCAAATAGGATCGATCAAGTAACATATATACGAAAAATAAATACGAAGATAAAAATTATACCCTTGAAGCCTTTGAAATAAATCTTCGTAAAAATAGATGATGATCACGAACCCCGTCACGAACACGAAATTCCTTCGTTCCAAGCACCGAAAATTCGAAGCCTCTACTTCACACGCGTCGGAAGTTGCCCCGAAAAATTCTATAGCAATCCGTTCTCCAAGAACACGGCTAGGAATTACTATAGGAATTTATTTCTTATTTTCTTTCTTAATTTTTCTCAACTCAAAGTGGAAAAACAAGAAAATGAAAATCTCTCTCCCCCTCACTTATCTCCTCACGGCAGAACAGCCCTCCTCAAGAATATGAGATGTCAAGTAACATGTTATGTTCATAATAAGTTTATTTATAATCTCTCACATTATAACACCTCATAATGAAGTAATAATGTGATAAAATAATCACACACCATTATTACAAAACATGACAACCATGATAATCATGCAAGGTTGACAATCTCTACATGTGAGGTGGGGAAGGGGGCGGCCCATATAGGAGGTTTCCTAGAAACGAGCCGAGCCACTCGGCTCGTGTACCTGATGTTCGTCAAACGACTCCGTTAAATACACTCTCTTTAATCATCAATGTATTTATATTAATTAATTAATTATATAAAATATAAATATATTTCTCTACGAAACATAATTTATGAATTAAATTAATTACCCGGTAACTTAATTTTAATTCATAAGACCGCTATATGATTTATCCAATAAATCATAATTAGATATCCAATATCTAATATTAATAGAGAGATAATAAATTCACATTTATCCATCAACTTTCCAAATGCGCGACTCCGTAGGTCCGTCTCAGCCGGCATTGGGAGGAACTAATGAGTGCGGGCAGCACTTAGCCAGCCTAGCGGGCCGCACTGTAAACCCCGACTGAGAATGAATGAAGGGATCATTCCAGAACCATTATGTCGTGAATACTATATACGTATAAACACTTCATCAGATGTTCCGATCAAGTCTTCGGGTCACGGTAAAGTCAAACCCTACTGTTGACTAAACTCTATACATGTGTTAGACCAACTGATTAATAGTGTATCTAATACGATCATATCAGAATGATTTGGCCAAAGAATTATGATCTTATTTGCCATTAACCGTATAGGATATTCGCCTGCTCACTAACAGGAGATAGAATCCTTTCTTGGCGTACAGTAAAGACTGCTACCTGCCCGTATAGTTCGCACTTCGAGGTCGACTCAGCAATTAAGCAAATGAGTCTAACTACTCTAATGACAAACTAAACATCACAGACACATCTTCTACTGAACCCTCAAGTCAAAGGTCCACGTATACTATCACAACCTTTCGATTCATCATCGACTCTCCGAAAGTGAATACCGTGTGACTGAATCGAGTATGAGTCGTGTTCGAGCATACTGGTCCCACCAATATACTTATAACTATGCTATCAAGACATGCACACATCCTAGCATTAGTTATACAAGTCTTAAAAAATTTAATGCCCATTCAAGTTTATTGACTTGCGAACTATTTATGTAAATAAACTTTAATGCCTTTTTATTAATTATTCCATAATTACAAGTTCAATGCCCCTACTCTCTCATCCCCTGAGTGGCATTCGAGGGCATATTCCTAACATGAAGAACTTAGCATAAAGTTTCTCTCGCCTCAAAACTTCCAAATGCAATAAAGAGTTAATGAATCGTATTGCCTTTTTATTAATTATTCCATAATTACAAGTTCAATGCCCCTACTCTCTCATCCCCTGAGTGGCATTCGAGGGCATATTCCTAACATGAAGAACTTAGCATAAAGTTTCTCTCGCCTCAAAACTTCCAAATGCATCTCGTGCTCTTCCTTTAACTTCGAATACACAAGAATATCGTCGATGAACACAATCACTGACCGATCCAGCATCGGTCTGCACACCCTGTTCATAAGGTCCATGAATGTTGCGATAATTCTTGAACGCAAGTGTACGTTATCGTATACAAGTAATAAAGTGATGAGTGAGTATCGTTCCCACGAGGACTGAATCACTAACTACCGATTTTTATGTATTCTAGTTTTATTTGAACAATTGAACTTTGGTTTTTCAATTAATTACTAAATGAATTAATAAAAGACTAGACAGTAAAAACGATCGCTTGAAGAAAGAGAATCAAATGATGAAAAAGTCTAGGATTCTGAATCCACCTCGGTTTATCCGAATTTACTCTCGATTATCTGAAGTTAATGATTTTCCCAATTTATTGAAGGCGAAGATTGCTAATATACTCTACCGCCTCTTTCGAGGTCAATAGATTTTTCTAAAGGCGAATAACGCACTCTATCCCTAGGTGAATTAATTCGTCAATAGGCAAAAAGCATAAAATCTCCAAAAGGCCACGTAATTCCTATGAGTATATTCCTATCTCACAAGATAAAACGATCCTCACCAATAGTTCCTCACCAACTCTCCTCTCCCGATTCGAATTGAGTGATTAAAACAATACAACTATTGGCCAGATAATTGAAAGCATTAAACACGATTGGGAAAACTCAACAAAAAGGGAATTAAATAGATAATCTCAAGCAAATCCGTCAAAACGTAGGTTTCATCAAAATCCCATATTAGGGTTTTAGCCTGACATGCTAATTAATGAAAATACAGAATTAATAGATAAAAGCATGAAAATCAAACGCAGATGAAGCTCGGATTCCTCCGTTCTTCTGGCTTCCACCCTCTGCCCTTGATCACTCGTCTGTGTTCCTTCTTCTCCCAAGCCTCCAAAGATCTCCAGATTCTAAGATTCCAAGATCCCCCAAGATCCCAAGATAGATTAATTAGGGTCTTAAGCCCTTATTTATAGCTCTGCACAGTCTCCAAATCGCGTCCGTGTGAGTAGGTCGAGAACTGGCTTCAAAACGGCCCAAATCCGCACGGAGCACACCAAAACCGCCTAGTGTGCCGCGGCTCACTTAATCTGTGCCGCGGCACATGGCGTCGAGTTAAAACACAGGCGCTGTGATTTCTCTTGGGCGCGGCTCACAGGTGTGCCGCGGCCACAGTCTGATCTACTTTGTGCCCATGGTCCTCTGCGTGTGCCGCGGCCACTGCTTCCTTGTCTGCCGGCTCCTCACGGCCAAAATTTGTCGTTTTCGCCCGTTTTGCCACGTTTTAGCTTCCGGACTCCAATCTCCTGACAAACATACAAAATTAAGGCATTAAAAGCTCATTTAAGCAAATTTACTCTCCAAAATAATACAAAATAATGATAAATAAGCGTATAAAAATACGCCTAATAAATACCCCCAAACTTAAGCCTTTGCTTGTCCTCAAGCAAAAAGAATTAAATTCAATAAAAGAATGTCGTGAATAATCATGCAACTCATAGTGCTCAACCTAATCAATACTATCCTGAAATTCTCTCTGAAAAATACGAGTATCGTAATAGCGGGCTACACTCAGAACACTGATTCTACAAAGTTACCAAGTTCAGTCCTAATTACTCGTTCATGAAGAAAATCCAGCTCAAAGATTAATAAACGTGAATCAAATCGACCGTCAATATGAAAGGTTAAAATAAACAAGCTAGTTCGCCCCGTTCCACAGTTTAATGGCAAAATTTTCACGAGTTTCATAAAAATAATCCTCGGACAGTATTCCCTTATGTATATGCTCAAGAAATTGATTCGAGCTGACCACTAGGTTCGGATCTCGGGATGTTTCATCGGGATAATCCTAGGGTGGAACTTTCATTCTCATGTATTGGGAAACCGTTTGACGTAAAAGACACTCATGGGGCACATGGATGCTTCTAGTTACTAAGTTCCCCTCCACAACGGAGAAACAACTCGAATAGCTAATTCCCGCATGTCCGAATCAAGGTCGCTGTTTTACGCGAGAGTAAACAACGGGTCACGTGAATACCCCCGGTTACTAGGCTCCCTATCATCGGCACATGTGAAATTTCTAAATCACTAGTCTAATCAGGGTCGTCGTTTTATGCGAGAGTAAACAACGGGTCACGTGAATAGCCCCGGTTACTAGACTTCCCATTATAGAACAAAAATATCTCGACTTTTGGGAAAAACTGACCGACTCTAAACTCAATCTAAGCGCCAACACGACTTATGTAACTAGATGACTAGCTAACCGAAAAATGTAACCAAACGTATCGACGGTGATTTTAAAACATGTATGTATCCTCTCTTATCCGCTAAGATCTCTACAAAAAATGAAAAAAAATTCGGACCTAAATGAAGACTAAGCAGAAACAGAAATTACTGACTACAACTCGACTACCACTCGACCGTTTCTTCAGAGAGAAAAACAGTGTCATAACATCAGTATTACACAAATAGAAGCACGAAAAATTCACAAATAGAGAAAAATTAAGACAAGCAAGGCTATCGACAAAAAGATAACTAAAAATAACAAAAAGTGCAACGAAATAAGTACAGCAATAAATGTAGCGACAGAAAGTAAACACTCCCAAACTTAGGACGTACATTGACCTCAATGGACACAATAATATGCAATAGAATAAGAAGGTCAAGTACTCCCCTCGAGTCCTCTCACGAGCTGGTCCTGGCGTCATCCGGTGAGGAGGGTGGTGTGGCTGGCCGAGCAGGTGCAATAAATGGCCCGTCTGGGTGCATGATATGGGCCGTCCATGCGGCAAGGTGCTTATGATGGTAGGCGTCCCTCGCTTCCAGACGCCTCGCCTCACGCCGGTTGGCCCGACGGGCTTGCTCTCGCATTTCAACCCTGACGGCAGCAATAATGCTCTCTCGCTCCGTCCGCTGCTCCTCTCGCATGGCAGCCAGCATACTCTCCCTCTCTCTCCTCATCTCCTATCTCTCTCTCCTCAAATCCTCCCTAAGATCCTCTATCTCTCTCCTCATATCCTCCCTCAGCCCGTCGAACATCGCCTGAAATCTCTCTCTTTCGGGTGGCGGTCAGGCATCTGCCTGCCCCTGTGTCAGCAAAAGAGGCTCGGGGGACCCCTGGTGGGCCTCATCCAGTAGAAATCCTCTCCCCCGAGCGTGCGCCGGCGCTCCTCCCCACTGGTCAAAATGTGAGATGATGCGTTGGTCGATCGGTGCCTGGGGAGCAAGCATCGGCTCGTCGTCCGACTACGTCAGCCCATTGCCCGGCCTGAGCGCGAGATAAGAGAGGGTGCTTCAACCCCGTCTTGGCCCCTCCACGAATACCTTTGGAATATAGAAGCGGATCAAGAGGGGCCACATCGAATCGCGGCCGGATGTGATAGCATATAGTGTCACGGGCGCGGAGAGAGAAAAGCAGTGCGGATACGAGATGTGGGGTCTATACGAGTGCAAATAAAGTATAGCCGAGCACGCCGAGCCACCGGCGCGCGAGCTCTTGAAATGGAAAGTGGAAGAACCCGGTGCGCGCTGCTCCCAGTCGGAGTCGGGCTGCGTAATAGTCTCAAGCAGAGCCTCCTTCGTGAGGCTAGTCATAACTCGGTCATAGGTCGTCTCCTCTACCACCGGCAGCCCAAACAACCTCCGAATAGCAGCTGTGGAAAAATCAACCGTAATACCTCGGACATCGACCTGAGTCTGAGTGTCTGACTGCTGCAACATCTGGCCTGCTCGAATGTGCTTCAATAGCACACTGGCATAGAACTCTTGCACTATCGATATCACCGCTGGCTCGGGGGGTGCAGCAAATCGGGCCCACCCCATCTCATCTATCATCATAAGCAGTTCCCCGTCTTGGGGGGCTGGAGTAAATCCCCTCTCCGGGATAAGAGGTCGCGGCCGAATCTTCTCATTGAAGATTTTGTGGATCTCATGGTCAGGAAACTGGTGCGCCTCCGTCTCAGCGCGACTACGAGAAGTTTCCCCTCGGGTGGGGGACGACTGAGTCCTGGCCCTCTTGCTCAGCTTCTTAGTCCTAGCCATAGTCAGTCCTGAAAAATTTAAACACCAGAGTTTATTTACTCAAACAATAACGAAAATAATCATCACTCGGCTAAAGATATCCAGCCGTAAATCAGAAATTTTTACAAGATAGCACATCCGTGAGAGAAAAATGAAATTGAATCATAACATTTAAACTAGACGTACGGGTTGGGGTTGCTGTAATTCCAGAACGAATACGTTGCACATAGATTCAAAATATTGCCTTAACAAAGAAAATCTTTCATTCAGGCATTTCATCGAACACTTAAAGGGCAAGAGTTCACTTGAAGAACAAATATGGCCATAGCTAGATTAAATCCCCAAGAACAAAAACACGAATCATTCACCATCAAAAACAACATTCTCAATTCATTCATAATCCAAAATAACCATGAAAATTCGATCAAAACCATCATGTTATCCACTTAACCATCATAGAACTTTTAAGGAAATAAACAAATTCAATCCTCAAATGCATAACACAACTTCAAATTTAAATTCATTGAACAATTTGAGATTAGAGATTTGAACATACCTTGCTTGGATTGTGAAAAATGCAAGAAAATCGCAAGAAGAAGAAGGCGAGAAGAATGTCGGCCGATCGCGCGCAAGGGAAAGGAAAGGAAGAAAGGGAAGTGTACCTGGGGTGGCCGGCCGAATGCGGGTTATAAGGTACCTGAGCTGTTCAAATTCCGCATGGTGTGCCACGACACAGCTCAAGTGAGCCGCGACACCGAGTCTGATCCCTTTTTGCTGTTCGCATGTTTTGTCGTGGGCCGCGGCTCGGCTTCCGTGTGCCGCGGCTCGGTGCTCGAGTGTGCCGCGGCTCGGTAATGTTGTGCCGCGGCACGAGTCTGGTGTTTAGCTTTCCCTTTCGATTTATGCGTGCCGCGGCTCACAATACTTGTGCCGCGGCTCGGGCATCGATTTCTCCACAGGACTTTTCCTGCACAGAATTTCAAGAAGAACACGTCAAGAGCGAGAGGTAAAAGCAAATCAAAGCACAAAATGATGAAAAATAAAAATACAAGAATGCAAGAAAAATATAGAAACGCAAAAATCTACAACTACGAACTCGGGTTGCCTCCCGAGAAGCGCTAAGTTTATAGTCTTCAGTCGGACCTATTAAAAAATCAGTTCGCTTTTCGCAAACTCCATTTGGTTTCCACCCCGTTCATCGAACCGTTAATATGATCTTTAAAATTTTGACCATCGGTCATTAACGATTTGATTTTCGGTTCGGACACCCAATGTTGGTTGCGGAAAGGTTTTGACGAGAACAACTTCCCGAAACACCCGTTTTTCTCATGACTAGATGTCCGTTTGATTTCCGGATTATTTCTCTCTTTCGAAAATGACTTTATGACAGCAGCAGACTTGTCCGAATGTGGCTGGTCGGATGGTGATGATGGCATGTTCACATTCTTGAGAAATGCTACTTGTTCTACATCTTCCTTAAAAGTTGGACCATCTGACACGGAATCTGAATTTTTCGACCGTCGATGTTTTTGGTGTTTTTCTTTTGCAATGGCCTCCACACTTTCACTTTGTGAGCTCTTATCAACACCTCCCGGCCATGAAAAGGATTTGAATACTTGGAACGTAACATGCTCGTCTTGAACCCGCAGAGTTAATTCTCCTTTTTCCACGTCTATAAGAGTTCTGCCAGTCGCTAAAAATGGTCGTCCCAAGATAATCGGGATATCTTCATCTTCCTCCATGTCGAGAACAATAAAATCCGCTGGAAAGATAAATTTATCCACTTTTACTAACACATACTCAATCACTCCCCTCGGATATTTAATAGATCGATTTGCTAATTGCAAGGAAACCGTCGTCGGCTTTGCTTCTCCAATTCCCAACTTCTTGAAAATAGACAAAGGCATGAGGTTAATACTAGCACCGAGATCGCACAATGCCTTATTAAAAGAGAGATTCCCCATGGTGCACGGTATGTTGAAACTTCCCGGATATTTCAATTTTGGTGGAAGCTTCTTCTGAAGAATCGCGCTGCATTCCTCCGTCAAGGCGACTGTCTCAACCTCCTCGAGTTTTCTTTTCTTTGACAAGATCTCTTTCATGAATTTAACGTAGCTTGGCATTTGTTCCAACGCGTCAGCAAATGGAATGTTAATATGAAGCTTCTTGAACACGTCGAGGAACTTAGAGAATTGCTTGTCCGCCTTTTTCTGCTGTAATCTCTGCGGAAACGGGACGGGTGGCACATATGCCTTCGGGTTATCCGGGAACGTTATCGAGGGTCTCCAATCTTGTGATTCTTCCGTCGTTAAATTTTTCTTCTCCTCAATTTCACTCCTCTTTTCACTTCTCTCGGGGTGGTCACACACCTCCTTCCCGCTTCTCAAACTGATCGCATTTAGACTTTCTCTAGGATTTGTCTCGGTCGTACTTGGCAATGCTCCCTCCGGGCGGGCTGTCAACACGTTAGCAATCTGGCCCAGCTGGACTTCCAAGTTGCGAATAGAAGCGGAATGATTCTGCAATGTCGCTTCAGTACGGGTCATGAATTGACTCGTATTTGCTGCCAATTTCGCAATTGCTTCTTCGAGAGAAACTTTTGGAGCGGGAGGGCTGCTGTTGGTTTTGAGCGAATGGAGGCTGGTTCGAGTTCTGTCCATTTCTCCACGAAAAGTTGGGATGATTACGCCACCCCGGATTATACGTGTTGGAGTACGGATTATTTTGCCGGTTTCCGTTTCCTACAAACTGAGCTTGTTCAATTTGGGGCTGCTCGAACAGATTTCCGACTTGGCACTCCGCGCTAGGGTGAGATCCGTTACACCAATTGCAAGACTCAATGGTAACGGGGGAAGGAGCATGCGAAAATGCTTGGAGCTGCTGCGTTAATGCTGCGACTTGGGGTGACAATGTAGATATCGGGTCATTACTCGAAATTTCCATCACTCGCTTCGGCGTTATTTGTTCGGATGGCCATTGATAAGCATTAGCAGCCATAGCTTCCAACAACAAGTGTGCTTCAACCATCGTCTTTCCTATCAAAGCTCCACCGGTGGCGGCATCCACAAGATTGTAGAACGTCTGAATCTGAAGCCAGTCTGGAAGGCCGTGATGTGGGCATCTCCGTAACAAATCTTTGTATCGCTCCCATGCCTCGTGAAGCGATTCCATGTCATACTGACCAAAGGTAGTGTTCTCGTTTCTCAGTCTCGCCATCTTAGAAGGTGGGAAGAATTTAGCAAGGAAGGCTTGCGCTAACTCTGCCCATGTCGTGATCGACCCCGGCGGTAAGGAATTCAGCCAAAATTTCGCTTTATCCTCAAAGAGAAAGGGAAAAGCCGTAATCGGATAGCATCGTTGGTGACACCATTGTTCTTGAACGTGTCACAAATCTCAAGAAAAGAAGCAATATGTGCGTTGGGATCATCATTCGGCAATCCACAGAATTGGCTCGCCTGCACCATCTGAATGATCGCAGGCTTGATTTCGAAATTGTTCGCTTGGATTGTTGGACGCCGAATCCCCGAAAAGTTTGCGTTAATCTGCGGCATAGCATAATCTCGAAGTGCTAGTGCCGGTTGAACTTGCTGCACATGGTTATCTCCTCCTTGAATTTCGATATTTTCAGCCATGTTGACCGTTGTCGGTAGCTCTCGTTTCTCCTTCTTCTTCCTTCGAAGAGTGCGCTCGAGTTCGGTATCCAAAGGTAGTAGGCCTTCGTTACCGAGTTTTCTCATGCACTACGCGAAAGATCCTGAAAGGAAAAAAACAAATAAATAAATAAAATTAAATACACGAAAATAAGTAAATAAAAACGTTCAAACTAAGACTAGAAATACTGAAATCGATATTAGCAAAAATTTCAGTCCCCGGCAACGGCGCCAAAAACTTGTTGCGATAATTCTTGAACGCAAGTGTACGTTATCGTATACAAGTAATAAAGTGATGAGTGAGTATCGTTCCCACGAGGACTGAATCACTAACTACCGATTTTTATGTATTCTAGTTTTATTTGAACAATCGAACTTTGGTTTTGCAATTAAGTACTAAAAGAATTAATAAAAGACTAGACAGTAAAAACGATCGCTTGAAGAAAGAGAATCAAATGATGAAAAAGTCTAGGATTCTGAAATCCACCTTGGTTTATCCGAATTTACTCTCGATTATCTGAAGTTAATGATTTTCCCAATTTATTGAAGGCGAAGATTGCTAATATACTCTACCGCCTCTCCCGAGGTCAATAGATTTTTCTAAAGGCGAATAACGCACTCTATCCCTAGGTGAATTAATTCGTCAATAGGCAAAAAGCATAAAATCTCCAAAAGGCCACGAAATTCCTATGAGTATATTCCTATCTCACAAGATAAAACGATCCTCACCAATAGTTCCTCACCAACTATCCTCTCCCGATTCAAATTGAGTGATTAAAACAATACAACTATTGGCCAGATAATTGAAAGCATTAAACACGATTGGGAAAACTCAACAAAAAGGGAATTAAATAGATAATCTCAAGCAAATCCGTCAAAACGTAGGTTTCATCAAAATCCCAGATTAGGGTTTTAGCCTGACATGCTAATTAATAAAAATACAGAATTAATAGATAAAAGCATGAAAATCAAATGCAGATGAAGCTTGGATTCCTCCGTTCTCCTGGCTTCCACCCTCTGCCCTTGATCTCTCGTCTGTGTTCCTTCTTCTCCCAAGCCTCCAAATATCTCCAGATTCTAAGATTCCAAGATCCCCCAAGATCCCAAGATAGATTAATTAGGGTCTTAAACCCTTATTTATAGCTCTGCACAGTCTCCAAATCGCGTCCGTGTGAGTAGGTCGAGAACTGGCTTCAAAACGGCCCAAATCCGCGCGGAGTACACCAAAACCGCCTAGTGTGCCGCGACTCACTTAATCTGTGCCACGGCACATGGCGTCTAGGTTAAAACACAGGCGCGTGATTTTCTTACGGGCGCGGCTTACAGGTGTGCGCGGCACAGTACCACAATCTGATCTACTTTGTGCCCGGTCCTCTGCGTGTGCCGCGGCCCTACTTCATTGTCTTGCGGCTCACGGCCAAAATTTGCCGTTTACGCTGTTTTGACTCGTTTTAGCTTCGGACTCCAATCTCGACAAACATACAAAATTAAGGCATTAAAAGCTCATTTAAGCAAATTTACTCTCAAAATAATATAAAAAAATGATAAATAAGCGTATAAAAATACGCCTAACAATGAACGTTGTTGGTGCATTGGTGAGCCCGAAAGGCATCACCACAAACTCATAATGGCCGTAACGTGTACGAAAGGCCGTCTTCTCCGTATCCTCACTCCTCACCCGCATATGATGATACCCCGATCTCAAATAAATCTTAGAGAACCACGAGGCTCCCTATAACTGGTCGAACAAGTCATCGATTCTTGGCAGAGGATAATGATTCTTCACCGTAAGCTTATTAAACTGACGGTAGTCTATACACATCCGCTGGGACCCGTCCTTCTTATTCACAAATAGAACCGTGGCTCCCCATGGTGAACAACTCGGCTTGATGAACTCCTTCTCGAGAAGTTCCTGCAACTGAGTGTACAACTCTTTCATCTCCGGTGGAGCCAGGCGATAAGGTGCTTTGGCCACCGAAGCAGCACCCGGAATCAAGTCAATGCGGAACTCCACCTCTCGCTCGGGAGGTATCCCCGGTAGACCGTCGGGAGCAAACTCCTGTACAACTGGCACGTCCTCCATAGTCTTCTTCTCTTCATCACCACGCGTATCTATCACATACGCTAAATACCCACAGCCTTTGTCTTTGTAAGTACCTCCGCGCTCTCGCAGCCGAACATATCGCTGAGGCCCGCCTGGGCTAGTCTCCCTGAACCAGAAGTTCTCCCCCGCTTGGGTTCAAACTCATACTTGTTTGCGACGACAAACAATCTCAGCATCAAAAGCATCCAACCAATCCATGCCCACAATCACGCACAACTCACGCATAGCAATCGGAATCAAATATATAGGAAACCTCACCCCAGAGATTTCCAAAGTGCATCCCCGATACACGTCCGTAACCGTCAAGGTCCTAACATCAGCAACCTCAACCACAAGTGGGTAACCTAACCGACCTGCAACTCATCCCAAACACTCGCTAAAATTGTGAGATACGAACGAATGAGTAGCCCCGCTATCAAACATAACTACAGTAGGCACCGAGTAAACTAAGAATGTACCTGATCATACCGTTTAAATAAAACAATTACATATAATAATCAAATAGTCAAAAAGGAACAAGTGATGAAATATACCTGTCACTACTTCAGGCGTAGCCTGCGCCTCCTTCACTTTCCGCTGGTGCAGTCTACCTCTGGCCGCCTCGGGTCTAGCCTGACCCATGCTGCCATCAGTAATACGCAAGGGGGCAGCCGTAGGGGCTCTTTGTGCCCCACCTCCATTAGCAACCCTCGGATTCTGGCAATTGGCCATTATGTGGCCTTTCTTTTTGCGATTAAAACAAACCATCAGTGGTACCATATAATCACGACCAAAATGTCCTACCTGTCCACACTTGAAACACTTGTCGTCTCTCTTTACGTTACCATCCCTAGGCTTAAACCCACCGCTCCTTTGACTCGAGCGCGAGTCCGATAACTTCGTCTTCTTTATAAAAGCCGATATCGGTGCCACGATCTGTACTGCCTTCCTCTTCTTGGCCTGCGTCTCTAGCTCAAGTTCCCATCTCCGGGCAACCTCCATCATCGCAGCAAGTGAAGCATAATGCGCAGTACTCACGAACTCCCTGATCTCTGTACATGACATATCCTTGTACCGCGTCATCTTCATGTCCTCAGAAGCTGCATACTGAGGGAAAAAACGTGCCATCTCCGTGAACTTTCTATTTATCTCCTTCACGGTCTCCGTAGTCTATGTGAGCTCCAAGAATTCTTTAGCAATCCTCTTCATCTCCACTGGAAGCACATACTCTGCACGAAAACGTACGACGAACTCCTCCCAGGTCAAGGTAGGGCGCTCAGTAAGCGTCAATGCAGTAGCACACCCGTCTTTTGCTCCGTTCGTAATAGGTTCACCGCGAAATGAACCTTCAGGTTCTCCAGACAACCACTGGTAAGGAATGCATACTCCATATCCGAGATCCAACGCATGATGACGATCGGGTTCGAGTCTCCCTTGAACTCTGGGGGAGAACAAGCAGAGAGATCCCAATACTGAAACTCTCGCGCTCGGGGCTGCTGGTGGAATTGCCGCAATGCGCTCCTCCGTCAACACTACCACTTCATTACAGATGGCCGTAATAATCTCGGGGATCGCCTCCCCAATAGCGTGCTTCACCTCAACCGCAATCATCTCACGGATTTGTTCAGCATTAAATCCAGTACCAGCATCTGACTCAGCATTGCCGTTCCTTCTCGTGATGGCCATTCTGGATAATAATTATAGCGATATTAGCACACAATAAATCATGTTAACTACGTTCACGCTCAACTCCTCGGATTCTCCGTGACTTTCCCCGACTCGAGCACGGATCCTGTGCTTCAGATAGTAGGAGCTCTACTACTACCTTACACACCTATCCTTTCTCGTTTCGAATCTCATTTCGGAGTGCCCAAGTAGCTCCTTCCGACGGCTATACCCATATGCCCGTACTAGCATATGTAAACACTCTTCCTAGCTCACTAGGAATTTCACGCAATCCCACTACCCTTGCTATAACGAAATCCCCACTAGTCATGACGAGTCGCCTCGTGAATGCACAGTTGCATACAGTGTGAAGTCAGATAGACATTCGAATAAAAGATTCTATCCTACTGTAACACCCCCAATCCACCCAGGGATATTACACGCCGTAGACCCTTTTCCACAAGGAGCTACCAGGCGGGAGACTACAAAACAAGACCCACATGCGGTCAACTTGACCAAAATATAATACCGTTGACCGATTAGGTCTCTCAAAACACAGCATAACCGAAAAATCTGATAAACCAAAATACAACTCGATCACATAATACATAAAATGTCCATCCCCTCAAGGATGACAAGAACTCAAACCGACAGATCACTGACGGACAACAGACTACAACTGTGACTAGTATCGCTGCTTTACATCATCCTCCGAGCCAATCCTGTTGTTGCTCACTCTCCAGTCAGAACACCTGGAATAAATAACAAAATTCCTAACGAGGGGTTAGCGATGGAATCGCTAGCAAGTAATCAAGCTATAAAGTTATACATCAAGAATATAATCGTAATGAAAATAACCTTTCGATAAGGTAGTAACACGATCCCCGAGTCTAAAGTCTTTTCGAAAAACATTTCCCTTAAGGGAGGATCATAGAAACAACTTCAAAACACGTTTGAAAGAATAAAGGAGGACGTCGGGGGTCTCAGTGTAAAATCATGAAAAGATTTGTAATTCTCCTATTCAAAAGGATTTTCTTTCAAAAACATGAAGACGATTCAATACTCAAACAAGCCTCAAAGGAAGAAACACAAACATCAAAATAACCGGAATCTAGGATTCACACAATCACAATTCAGAAATATCCAGTCAAAAAAATACTCAAATCACCTCCGTGGCCTCGATGGGACCCATCCCGGATTAGTTACCGAAAAACAAGCTCAAACCCACCCATAAGTTATCTTGACATCGTACTCGCAAGTAACAATTCTCGGAGCCCTCTCCAGACCTACCCGATTAGATAACCTTATGGTCAAATCTTATCAACTGGCCGTACTCGAAAGTAACGCGCCGTCGGAGGCCTCATGGGTCCCTACCCAGTTAACATCATTCAAACACGCCAATAAGTTATCTTGACATCGTACTCGCAAGTAACGTTTCTCGGAGCCCTCTCCAGACCTACCCGATTAGATAAACTTATGGTCAAATCATATCAACTGGTCGTACTACTTAAATGCAGCATGCCAGGAGGCCTCACGGCCCCTACCCGGTAATATCTCAATCACCGATTACACAACAATAAGGTATAATATTTGCCAGACACATGAAATTAAAATGCAACAAACACTTTCACAAAGCGTAACATTCACGTCACACCGTCATCTAGTACACCTTCTAACAAGTGAACAATACAAATATTCCACAATTCCTCGGATAACTACTCACTTCAAAATATCCTTCTCGAACATAATACAACATGAGATGATGTTTGTCATTCTCCAAGAATTTCAAGTTTACGCTCGTATTTACTTTCATAGAATCACATATTCATTTAGAAGTGAGTTATGGTTAAACGTTCAATCACTAACAAGTCCACGTTAAATTCACGACACGTCACATTCTCAAAGTATAAAGATTATAGATGAGATACTCGCCTCAAGTCCAAAGCACGGGAAGCAACAGGAAGGCTCAACCGGAAATCCTTGATGAGGACGACGACGAATGGAAGGGTTCGGTATGAGATCTTCGCAAGGAACTCGACCCTAACATCATATCATTAATAAATTAACGACCGAATGATGGAATAATAATCATAGAACGCCCGAATCCCTCTATGACATTCTACCGGACACCTTCAAGGTGTCGATTAGGGACCCAACAAAATGACGAATCCTCGGCAATCAAACCATGGAACAACAAGGAAATTGATATAATACGGCTCAATAATAATTAATCTATCACTAATCTAAGTTAATACGGATTAAATGGATGAAATCAAACAAAATCCCCAATTTTCCCAAAACTTGATTTTTAGGAAATCTAGCCTTGATTCGGTCGATCGGAGGAAGTTATATGATGATTAATCGACGTTAGAAACTCAAGAACTTCATGGATTGGTAGTTGAATAACATGTCTTCGTGATCTCAGAGTATCGGCCGCGGAAGAGATGAATTGAGTGAGAAAATGAGTGAAGAAGTAGCCTGCCCGACCAATATATCTTGCCCGGCCAGCTTAGTGCGCGGCCCGGCCATCGGGGGCCGCGGCCCGCGGTCTGACCCTTCTGACATCAAAGGCACGTGGTGCAGTCTTAGCTTTTTCGACCGTAACTCCTTCGTCCGGACTCCGATTGACTCACCGTTTGAACCATTAGAAAGCTAACTTGATGCTCTATAATAATGAAAAGATTCCGGATTTTTAGAGTCTCCAATAATTTATGGTGATTTTACAAAGTCAAACTCATACTTGGAAAAGTCGCTTAAGAACACGGAACTCAACAAAACGACACCGAAATGAACTCGGATGACAAAAAGTGTAGAATGAATCATTATCGGAATGACGAGATGGTCATAATAGAGTCGCTAAGATGGACTCCCGTCAAAAAAAGAAAATTACCGGAAATCGAAATTGCGGATATTACATATGGACCTAATGCACCTAATGCTACGACGACTCGGATACACTAATGCACCTGCTATGATTCAACACAATAACGATCCAACCACTAAATGTAACATGCCACAACCCAAGCACACATTTAATCAAAGAAATGCCGGCGACACAAGTCTCACACGACGAACTTTACAACAGAACACATCAATACATCATAAAAAAAAATATCCCATAATCATAACCAAACAAAGTAACTGGAACCAAACAACAATTAATTCTGCAGAACTTGAAAGTAAAAATCTCGGGTATTACATTCTACCCCTCTAAAAAGAAGTTTCGTCCCGAAACTTAAAAAGAAGGGTGAAGTAAGCAAAAGGAACGAACAAATAAGTCTCAGCGATCCACACGAGTCGATCCCGACAAGGGTGCTGAAGCTCGATTCTGGAAAATCTCATGGAATAATTCACAATACTGAACCTTGTGACCCTCGAGTCCACAGTTATAACAAGAAATCGACGGCGAAGGATAATTGGCCTGCACATGGCCCACAACGTTGCAATTGAAACACCTCCCAGTCTGACTAGGAGTCAAAGAAGATAACTTGGAACTCTTGGTTCCACCAAATGAAGAAAGGGAAGGTTTCGCCGCATGACTATGCAAAACTCGATTAGAAGAATTTCCAATTCTCACACCATCCGAAAAATCTCCAGACGTCCTCTGTCTCTTCGGCTCATGCGAAGGCCCAGAAGACAACGATGACATCTCGTATGCCATGGCTCGATCCTGGTACTCTCTCAATGTAGCACAAGTGAAACCCGACATATACTGTCGAATATCTGGTCTCATCCGCATGTCGAAATGACGGATTTTGTCGTCCTCGGTCCTCACCTGCCTCTTCACGTAACCGAGCTGTCGACTATAATCGATAATAGCCTGCGACACGGGTATATCCTGCGGCTCGGTTAGGTAAAAATCTCGGATCCTCTGCTCTCGGATCGGCTTCGGGCAGAACTCCGCTTCCATCAACTTCTCGAACTCTTTCCAAGAAACAGCATGATCCTGAGGCTCAACGGCCTCCCACCAATTAGCAGCGTCACCAACGAGAAGGAACTGAGCGATAGGAATTCTTCGCTCCTCGAGACAAGAAACCGCCTTGAAGATCTTCTCCAATTGGAAAAGCCAACCGTCCCAGCCCAAAGTATCACCCGTGCACGCAAAGCGAGGAGGATGCATACGAACCACTTCTCTAAGCCACTGAGTCGACCCGACATCCTCATTCGCGGCATTGTTACGCTGAACACTTTGATCGAATGATTCATCTCAGTGCGCCACCTCTTTGGAGTATAGTAGCAACACCGATACTAATGCCATTACGGTAGCATGATCGATCAAGTGGTGATTACCACGACCCCGACCTCTCGGCATCTTGAGCGGACAAGCTGTTTAGAAGGACAAAACAAACACCACATAATCAATATAGGGCAAACAATAGTAGCATAATAAAATACTCATTATGAGTCATAACACGAATACATGAACTATCACCGCAACGATAGAATTCAAATTCATAAATCATTTACTTAGCTATGTCAACACAACGTACGACCTTTACCAAAGCAATCACGGTCAAAATCACAAACATACCACCACGGTCAAATATGGGTAATATTTAAAAACAAAATATTCCGAGGCACTTGATCAAATGATAGCATTTTAAAATTCCTAAATTTGAATTTTTTTGCTAAAATGGATTTTTGAAAAGAAATATTTTTAATACCTCAGTCATTTGATCAAAACTATGAACCCATTATCATATCTGCTTCGTTTGAAAATCATTTGCAAAACGTCTTGAAACACCAGTGTATTCGATAAACGATATCATCAAAATAACCTTGTCAATGTATATGATCATTACTATCAATCAACTACCACATCCGGATAACGTCAAAGAATAATATAATTTAACCGAACTATGAAATCATAACATCCGGGCGTACACCTATAACTTGCTAGCAAGAACGGTGACAACTTATAATATGTCAATAATATCCACACAGGATAAGCAACTAAGTGCAATACTAATACCGCAGTCAGAGTTCACATTCGTCACAGAAGGACCATATGACTAGGTTGATAGGGATTACGACGGATAATGAGTATAGGGAGAATTGTAACAACAAAGGTGCGCCACGACAATCGAAGCTTACGGTCGTAACACTAAGCGTAAGATGGAAAGAATCAACTCAACATTTTCAAAATGGCTCCGACGGTTAATGATCGACTCCTAACAATGTATCTCGACACTTAGAAAGTATGGTGAAAGTTTTCCGATGGGCATAACAGCATAACGAACACATAAGATTTTAAATTTTGAAACCCAAAGTCGTTGAAAAAATAGAATTTTTCAAACTTCTTTTGATCACAATCGAAGATGATGGTAATATTTTGCGATTGCCGAAATACATTAAAATACATTTTTCCAAATACCGTCTGATGGTGTAGTTTGAAAATACCGGATAAATTTGACAAAACCCAACTGATTTCAAAATTCATAAAGGTCGTTGTTTAATCGCACCATCAAAATATAAAATAAAAATTTGATTTTCATAAAATGCTTAGAACCTTAAAGAACCTCAGAAACACGTTCTCAAACCTACCCTTGGCACAATTACGACAGTCCAAACAAAAATAATCGAACTTAAAACCACATGTCCAGACGGCAAACAGAATCATAAATTCAACCAAATACATCTCGTGCGCATCAAGTTTAAACATATAACAAAACCATTCATCTGAGTTTCTCACCGACTTTACCGTCAGTGCCATTTTCGAAACTCATCAAGGTTCATCGATTTCACATCATACCACCCCTCACGGCGGTTCAAAGTCAAGACATTAATACGTCCAGCTGTATACACATACAGTGCGTCACAAGTATCGAATACAACTCCATTACACAACATCGTGCCAATAAAATCATGCACCATAATTAATTCGCACAAATGGAATCATGAAATACAGATACCTCACATAAAAGAGGAGACTTACGTCCACAGGCTACACAGAGATGATGGCTGCACCACGATACTAATCACAACTTAATACAATTGATCACAACGGATCACCACGATCACACTTGTTCACAATTGCTCACCCGGGTGACATAACAAGACACGACTCGACAAGACCCAACTAGACCCAACTGCCAAGGTTTTCGCAAACCTAAGCTCCGATACCATTTATGTAACACTACCAATCCACCCAGGGATATTACACGCCGTAGACCTTTTTCCACAAGGAGCTACCAGGCAGGAGACTACAAAACAAAACCCACATGCGGTCAACTTGACCAAAATATAATACCGTAGACCGATTAGGTCTCTCAAAACACAGCATAACCGAAAAATCTGATAAACTAAAATACAACTCGATCACATAATACATAAAATGTCCATCCCCTCAAGGATGACAAGAACTCAAACCGACAGATCATTGACGGACAACAGACTACAACTGTGACTACACTACGCCATAAGTGCTCATAGGCAAGGCCTATTTATTGTTGCAGAAGACAGTAAAAGTGTTGCCTTAGGCCAATGGCAACACCAAACTCTTGTTGCCAATACGGCCGTTGCCTTTGACACCTAAGGCAACACTTTTAGTCTCTATTGCAACAACGGAAAAGTATTGCATTACGCCTATAATGCAACAACATAACCAAGTAAAGCAACAACAAACGATGTTGCCTAAGATTTAAAAAAAACAGAACATAGGGTCCACATGTGCCACATCATCAGTGGGTCCCACCTTTTTGATTTGTAATACTACTTTTATAAATACAACACCAGCTAAAATAAAAGGCAACACTTCATACAAATATTTGAAATAATTATTTTATTTTTACATCAACCCATCCAAAATAAACCATGGCACCCAAAAACCAACAAGGATTTCAATACAAAATACAAACCACCAATTTAACTTCAAAAGTACCAAAAGCAAGCAACACCACCAATATAACTTAAAAAGTACAAAATTAATAAGTTTAAATACAAGTGACCAAAAGTTACATATTTAAATAACTGATAAGTGGTGCCGCCTTGAATCGTAGGAGTGCCATTATCATCTTGATCACTTGATATTGTTGCACAAAATTCTCCAATATCAGCATAATAAGCAGAATTATCTTCATCAATTATCTTCATCATACCGGTCAAGAAATAAGCAGAATCACCCTATAGTCTTCATCTTCATAGTTATCATCTTCTCCATCGGAACTCACATCTTCCAGACCAGCAAAGTCATCTTCTTCAACAGACATCATCTGCATTTAAGCATATAAAATTTAATCACAAAATAAGCAATGCAAAACAAGATGATTATGGTAGGAATATTGCAAGTATTTTTCCTTCTATCACCTGCATTTAAGCATATAAAACAAACCACAAAAGCGACAATGTACACAAGTTAATTACAGTTGGAATAAGTTTAGTCTGAACTGGTTAAAGACATGACCACCCAGAAACACATTAATGGCCAGTGCGGGGAAAAGAGGTCGATTTAGCTATAAGCGAGGGCTGAGTTATAGCTATTCAGCACGTAAAGAAGTGACCCTGACTTGCATAAGACCCAAAGTGAACCAAAATCATGCTTCATTCAAACAAGCAGTGGCAGAGCAATTTCAAGCAAGACACAAGGAAAAGAAACAAAAAAAAATGCATATACGGTTTCACTGCCTGTGCAAATTCGCAATTCCACCCCACAAATACAACATTCTTCGTTACCTAATTTTCCCCCTTACAGGAAGGCACATCTCATTTGCTTGTTATTATCAGAAGATCCGAGTAGATGATTTATGTCATATTAGGGAAAGAGTTTCACAAAAGCAATAAAGGGAATTAGTAATCATTTTGAGTTACTTTTATATTATTTGTTTCGCCTCTACAGTTGCTTAAATGAGCGAAAAGGGTAAGACATCAGATAAAAAAAGACGGAATTCACTAAGTCGGCAGATGAAGACATTCATGCGTGCATTGCGAATTTCTTTCTTTAGATTGGTAAGGCAATTGCATAGGGACCGAAGCAAAAAAGTGAATAAGAGTTCAGAATTACCACAAGACCAACGAAGACCAACTCTGTCATCATCAAATATTTACAACATGAAGTCGAACAAACCGTGACTAGATCAGCAAAATAGCGAGGATGATTAGTTTGTTATACAAATATCTATGACACAACTCATAGTTTTAGTTCTAGACTGCAATAAAGCATAATATGAATGTACTAACTCATAACATCAGGATAATGGGATGCAGTTCTGATTTGAATCATTTCGATCTATTCAAGCTATAAGAGCTCTTACGGCCAAAAAAAAAAACAGACTAGATCATACGACAATTCAAATAAACTCTTAAATGATCCTATAAAAATTCTTAAATCAGTAGAACAAATCATTGATACATCGAGAACTCTAGCACAAATATTTCAGCAGACAAATCATCACACGTTATTTCTCAAATTGGCATAAGGGCACTAGGTAATTCGGTGCAACCACTGAAATTACAGCATTTTCGGAAGGGTGTATTTAAAACCTGAGAACCAAGGTCAACAGGTAGCAAGCAAGGATTTTCATACCTGTCTCTCCTCTGCATCAGTCTTCAAATAGAGGTGATTGGTAAAAAAGTTTGAAGGCTTCCATGACTTCAAGATACCACATCGGCTCCCTATCGGGAAAAGGGGAAAGATCAACAAGTTTATGAACCTGTGAAGTAGACCATATCAGATTTGGCATAATTCTGATCTTCGACGAGGAGCCAATGACTAATGACAGAAACAAAAACCAAAAAAGAAAAAAAAAATCCATGTTCTTATTTGCTTGTTTGTTTTTTCCTTTTTATTTCTTGATTAAAATAGCTTACGTATATTATATTTACTTGATCAGAGTTCACAACCATTCAATAGCTAAGAGCTTTAGAATCCATCATGATCATCATCAACATTCATATTCATCTTACAAAAGGTGGAAATATCATTAATTGGTGAAGAAATCTTAAACGACATATATCACACAGGTTACTCGGCAAAAAAAAAAACTACTAAATCAGACAAGAGTGATAGCATATGAATGTAGAAAAGAATCGAAAAATAAAGAATTTCAAAACAGTGGTTATCATAAATATCAATTTATAAATCAGTTTATACCTTAAGCATTGGGAGATCGCCTGCGCGGACAACATAAGCTCCAACCACCATGACATACATCCCTAAAAGAAACACACGCGCGAGATAAACCAAGTAAGGGATATTCATATTTGTAAACACACACACACACGAGAAGAAGAAGAGGAAGTGACCAGGCACATTGCAAGGGCGGTCAATAAATTCAGGAGAGTAATAGCTCAATGATGCGGTTCCATCGTCGAGGATGTATCGGCGGCCGACGCCACCAGTCGGATGAGGAAGGTTCGAGACAAGAATGCCTGCAATTTCCAATGGCTTAGGGTTTACCGATGAGGAGTAGGCTGTCATTGGCGACGGAAGGGTGAAGGTGGGCAGCTTCAGTTGGAGGCGTGGGGCGCGGAGGAAGGAGAATGGCAGGATTCAGATGAAGTGATGGATCTGGGGAGTCGAGGGGTTGAGAGAGAAGAAACAAAAAAGAGAGAATCGAGGGGTTGAGAGAGAGACAGCGAGTATGAGGGAAGAGGGCGTCGGGTTAGGGGTGATAAGGGGGGATCGGACGGTGGAGATTAATAATCTCAATAGGGACTGGGATAATAAAAATGTTATAACGGGTTGGATTGGGATAAAATATTATAACAAAATAGATAATATAATATAACATACGAGCAAAATACACTTAGCAATCAATCAAGGAAAAAATTATGAAACCCTTGAGCAATCGTTGAATCTAAACAAAAAAGAATTTAATCTTTCAAATCAAATCCAAATTAAAAAGTTCAACATACCTTTTTAATTGTGGATCGAAAATTAAAGAAATATTACTTAAAATACGGAAACTACCACAGCGTTTTCTAAAAAACCATGTAAGTGTACTCTTACATAGCGCTTCCTAATTAAACGTTATATAAGTATTTTAAAAAGGATTGTATTATTTTTGTAATTTAAAATTTTGAAATTTATATTAAATAATTTAAATATATATATGTTATAATTTATATTATATTATATATCAAACTTTGAAAACAAAACATTAATTTAAATTTCATTATATATATTGATAATATTTTAAACTTTAATATTATAAAAAAATATTTATAATTTTTAATTACAATATTAAAAAGTATGATAAGTATTTATATTAGATATAAATAATTTAAATCAAATTTATCATATGCTATATATCAAACTTTAAGAGTTAAAAATTATCAAAATTTAAATTTCATTTCATTGTGTTTGTTTTTTACAATAACTTGAAAAAATTATTAAAAATTAGATATAACGCAACACCATCACACGGGTGTTGCACGTCATATAACACCATTTTCATCTTGCAACACCAAATGTATATCTAGTGCAATACTATTTTAGTAGTGTTTCAAAGATCAAAAATCAGCAATCTATTGAAACGCTTTGGTGGCAACACTAGCTAAAAGCATTGCCTATGAGCACTTATGGCGTAGTGCTAGTATCGCTGCTTTGCATCATCCTCCGAGCCAATCCTGTGGTTGCTCACTCTCCAGTCAGAACACCTAGAATAAATAACAAAATTCCCAACGAGGGGTTAGCGATGGAATCGCTAGCAAGTAATCAAGCTATAAAGTTATACATCAAGAATATAACCATTATGAAAATAACATTTCGACAAGGTAGTAACACGATCCCCGAGTCTAAAGTCTTTTCGAAAAAATTTCCCTCAAGGGAGGATCATAGAAACAACTTCAAAACACGTTTGAAAGAATAAAGGAGGACGTCGGGGGTCTCAGTGTAAAATCATTAAAAGATTTGTAATTCTCCTATTCAAAAGGATTTTCTTTCAAAAACATGAAGACGATTCAATACTCAAACAAGCCTCAAAGGAAGAAACACAAACACCAAAATAACCGGAATCCAGGATTCACACAATCACAATTCAGAAATATCCAGTCAAAAAAATACTCAAATCACCTCCGTGGCCTCAATGGGACCCATCCCGGATTAGTTACCGAAAAACAAGCTCAAACCCACCCATAAGTTATCTTGACATCGTACTCGCAAGTAACGATTCTCGGAGCCCTCTCCAGACCTACCCGATTAGATAATCTTATGGTCAAATCATATCAACTGGCCGTACTCGCAAGTAACGCGCCGTCGGAGGCCTCATGGGTCCCTACCCAGTTAACATCATTCAAACACACCCATAAGTTATCTTGACATCTTACTGCTTAAGTAACGATTTTCGGAGCCCTCTCCAGACCTACCCGATTAGATAAACTTATGGTCAAATCATATCAACTGGCCGTACTCGCAAGTAACGCGCCACCGGAGGCCTCACGCGTCCCTACCCGGTAATATCTCAATCACCGATTACACAACAACAAGGTATAATATTTGCCACACACATGAAATTAAGATACAACAAACACTTTCACAAAGCGTAACATTCACGTCACACCATCATCTAGTACACCTTCTAACAAGTGAACAATACAAATATTCCACAATTCCTCGGATAACCACTCACTTCAAAATATCCATCTCGAACATAATACAACATGAGATGATGGTTGTCATTCTCCAAGAATTTCAAGTTTATGCTCGTATTTACTTTCATAGAATCACATATTCATTTAGAAGTGAGTTATGGTTAAACGTTCAATCACTAACAAGTCCACGTTAAAGTCATGACACGTCACATTCTCAAAGTATAAAGATTATAGATGAGATACTCCCCTCAAGTCCAAAGCACGCGAAGCAACGGGAAGGCTCGATCTGAAATCCTTGATGAGGACGACGACGAATGGAAGGGTTCGGTATGAGCTCTTCGCAAGGAACTCGACCCTAGCATCATATCATTAATAAATTAACGACCGAATGATGGAATAATAATCATAGAACGCCCGAATCCCTCTATGACATTCTATCGGACACCTTCAAGGTGTCGATTAGGAACCCAACAAAACGATGAATCCTCGGCAATCAAACCATGGAACAACAAGAAATTGATATAACACGACTCAATAATCATTAATCTATCACTAATCTAAGTTAATACGGATTAAATGGATGAAATCAAACAAAATCCCCAATTTCCCCAAAACTTGATTTTTAGGAAATCTAACCTTGATTCGGTCGATCGGAGGATGTTATGTGATGATTAATCGACGTTAGAAACTCAAGAACTTCATGGATTGGTAGTTGAACAACATGTCTTCGTGATCTCAGAGTATCGGCCGCGGAAGAGATGAATTGAGTGAGAAAATGAGTGAAGAAGTAGCCTGCCCGACCAATATATACTGCCCAGCACTGGCTTAGTGCCGCGGTCCGGCCAGCAGGGGCCACGGCCCGCGGTACAGCCCGCTACAGCATCGAAAGGCACATCGTGCAGTCTTAGCTTTTTCGACCATAACTCCTTCGTCCGGACTCCGATTGACTCACCGTTTAAACCATTGGAAAGTTAACTTGATGCTCTATAATAATGAAAAGATTCAGAATTTTTAGAGTCTCCAATAATTTATGGTGATTTTACAAAGTCAAATTCATACATGGAAAAGTCGCTTAAGAAACACGGAACTCAACAAAACGACACCGAAATGAACTCGGATGACAAAAAGTGTAGAATTAATCATTATCGAAATGACGAAACGGTGATAATAGAGTCGCTAAGATGGACTTCCATCAAAAAGAATAAAATTACCGGACATCGAAATTGCGATATTACATATGGACCTAATGCACCTAATGCTACGACGACTCGGATACACTAATGCACCTGCTATGATTCAACACAATAACGATCCAACCACTAAATGTAACATGCCACAACCCAAGCACACATTTAATCAAAGAAACGCCGGCGACACAAGTCTCACACGACGAACTTTACAACAGAACACATCAATATATCATAAAAAGAAAAATCCCACATAATCATAACCAAACAAAGTAACCGGAATGAAACAACAATTAATTCTGCCCAACATGAAAGTAAAAATCTCGGGTATTACACCTACAACGACTGGACTCAAACAAGAGCTGCACAATAGAACTAAATCCAACATTCTAAGGCTATTTGGTTCCCTCACATACAACTTATAAGGCATTCACTTAACAACCTATCAAGGCTAGCATAATTTCCTACTAGCAAGTAACAAACATGTAGTACATTGTAATAAGCACCAATCATCTAGCATACATACTCATATGTTCTAGAAAGCAATAAATTACACTAAGTACTCTACCTTTTCCCTTGGCATCGGCTGACTGTACACACTGCGCCTCCGGTCACCGTTTCTCAAACGTGCTTTTCCTTTCTTAAATTTTCTCAAAAAAATTTAAAAAAAAAAAAGAAAAGAAAATTCCGAGCCGAAAACTTGAGTTCAAACACACCGGAATGTGTTCGATTCACTCAAGCTGTGCTCAGATACCAACTTGTAACGCCCCAAGAATTACAATAAATTTGAACTTTTATAAGCTGCCATTTTTAGATAAAACAATAAGTGTTGAGAGCCAAATAAACGTTTCATCACAACCGTTAAGTTTAACAACCAATCCCAAATAACACAGTGGAAAATGTAATAATTCTAAACTTGAGTCTCAAAATAAATAATAACAAAGATCTTCTCAACACGCCAGAATGTACCGTCACGCCTTACTGCCACTGCACTTGAAACAAGAATTTATAGGAAAAGTATAAGCACGAAGCTTAGTGAATTCAAACACCACATAGGATAGCAATCATATGAGCACTACCCCTAACCACGGATAGATACAAACAATCCACACATGCCGGTTTGAGAACATATCCTAAACAGCAAACTCATGTAAAAACAAGCTGTTTATATAACCATCGGTCTCCCCGAATTCATAGAACACTGTGTACGTGTTCCTCGGTCCCCCCGAGTTTATACGACACCCGTATACGTATTTCTCGGTCTGCCCGAGTTATCGGTATCCCCGAGTTTTATTCAAAACCTACGTCCATACTAGACGCTACAATCTAGTACCACATACAACAAAATTAACTATCACACACAAGAGCTACAGTAATGCGCATATAACCCCTAACCTACGCAGTGAGAGAACTGTAATACCCGGATTTTCAGTATAAATTTTTCGCGTTATTTTATCTGAGATATACTGTATAGTTTGGTATCTATACAGTATGGATAAAATAAATTGAGAACCGAGACAGTTATACTGGTGTGGTTACCGTTTTGGATTGACAGTTATATTGAGGATTTGTTGTATCATGTTGAACTGATTTGGATATCAGGTATATCGTATGAGAATATTTTGGGGTTGAGTATATGTGTATTCAGCATGCCGTATGTTCGTATCCAGTATGTCGAGATGTCGGACAGGAACAGTTGAATTTTTGGCTAAGTATAAAAGCCATTACATACGTTAAGTCTTGGAGCTTACGTACGTGAAATGTGTTAGCTTACGTACGTTATATAGTGTACATAACGTACGTAACAAGAGGAATCGGCGGCTTTCGGCGCAGATGTGGACAGGTGAGTCAACGGATGGAGTTACGTACATTATACAGGGTGTATTACGTGCGTGTCTGAGTATATCTTGTAGCAAGTCAGCGTCGTATTACGTGCGCAGCGGATTAAGTGTTACGTGCGTTACAGGCGGTGGCGAGTCGTGGCGAGATGACTGGATGGCGAGCATGGCGGTCGTGACTTCGTTGGGATGGCCGAGCATGGTCGGCGGTGACTCGCATGGATGGCGATCACGGTTGGCGGTGACTCGCAGGATGGCTAGGATCGGCCGATTACGTATGTAAGGCGGTGGCGATTACGGCCGTAAGGGCGATTACGTCGTAAGCCACCGCTCGTTATGTATGTAAGGATGTCGAGCGAACTGTGCAGTAGGGTCGGCCGCGGCCGCTCGTGCGTAAGGACCCGCCGGTTAAGTACGTAATGGTCGGCGAGTTCACTATATAAGGCACTGGACCGGTCACTTCGGCATTTTCATTTTCTTCGTTTTTCGCGACTCCTTGACAAGAATTGATGGATTTGAGTAAAAACATCATCTAGCAACATGTTTTGGAAGTTGGAATCATGGATTAACATCATCTTCCACCCGGATCGAAGGTAAGAACACCTAAACTTTTGGTTTTTGGATGTTCTTGAGGTTTCTTGGTGTTTTGGCCGATTTGCTTCGTTTTGATTCAGATTATTGATAGAACTTGATTGTATACTCGTAATCATTCAATACTCTTGAAGTTTTGTGGAAAGAATTCGAGTATTTCTTTGAATAATCGATTGAATTGGACTATGCCTTCAAAGTGTTCGATGAAATGTCTCAATGAGTAGAACTTGGAAAATTCTACACGTTTTCGTATGAATGATGGTTGAAATGATGTTGTTGTGATGATTCTTGGTAATTATGGGAATTTTTTAAAGGAAGATAATGAATTGGTGATCAAATGATTCGATTATGTTTTGATTATGGAATCGTGGTATTCTCGATGTTCTTGGTGGTTTGTTGCGATTCATGATGTTGTGAGAAGTATATATGTTGAAGAACATGATTATATACACCTTGAATTGCGAATAAGGATTGTTTAGATGTTAGAACACATCGGATTATGTCGTATTGGAGATTTTGAATATGATTTCGGAATTAGTTGTGTTCTTAAGGAACTCTTGGATTATATGAATTGTTGAACATGTTTAAGAGGTGTTGGTGTTTTAGATATGAATATGTAATATTCATATCTAAAACTAAGTTATGTGTCTTGGTACAATATTCGTATAGGAATACCAATATGATTCCGGATTTGATAAGGTTATGATTCACTTTTGAGTTTGAGAATTCATAGGTATTTAACAAGTGTTCAATTCGGATAATGGAATTATTTGAAACCTTTGGAATATGGTTATCTATAATGTTGAATTGATCGGATTGTCCGGATTGATGACGATAACCGGTAATTGGTTTATATTATGAATTTACAAGGAGGAAACTTGTATCCGTATTTAAGATTGAATTTGGAATCGGTAATGTTAGACCCTTGTTGGTTTAAATTGATTATTGATATGATCTTCGGATTTTGGAATCGTATTGTGGTTTTGAATTCATGTTTGATTGGTTCGGGTTGTTTGGATATGTGTTTAATCGGGATATTGCAGAACCGTTGTGTTTGTTGATCGGTTATTAATTGTTATTTGTGATCATCGAGTTACGGTTTGTATTGTGGATATGAGTTCGTATTTGTTGAGTTGGATTATTTGGTTTTAGGTATATGATCGGGGTTTCATTGAACCGTTGAGTTTGTTGGTTGGGTATGTCGGTTATTGATTTTTATCGAATGTGTGTTAATCGGTTATTACAATAGGTTGATATGTTTTGATCGTGGTTTATGACCGTTGTGCTGCGGTTGAGGTCGAAGAGTTCGTAGATTGCTTTTGGTCGGGGCTGAGGAGCTCGTAGACAAAGGCAATGGATTTTGGTAACGGCTTCGTGGTATCGGTATCGAGGCAAGTTTCTACTTGTTCAGTTTTTAATATTTGATGAATGGTTTCGTTTTCATTTCATTTATAATTCGTATAGCAATGTTGTTAGAAATGTAAGTTGTTGGGATAATGGTTTGTATATCGTGCTCTGGTTGTATTAAATCATAAGGTATATGATTTAATTGTGTTCAGGGAAGATGTGAGTTATCTTTGGTCAAGGATAAAGAATATCGAATATCGAGGATAGTTATCGTGATGACATAAGTATCGGGATAAAGGTTTATTGGTATTGAATGGATGGTACCTTATTTGAGATTATTTGTATAACTTTGTATTCGTTCAGGGATGTTGTTCGTGGAAAGGATGTTGTCTTCGGCTTTGAGGTAATTTATGTATTGTTCAGTTATGAGATAATTATTATGTTGAGTTGTTGTATATGTTGTATGTTGAGGCTTCGTATATTGAGATTCGTACGGGTTGTTTGTTGAGGGATGTTGATCCCAGGACTATTGTTGGTATTAATAGTTGTGTTGATCGTCTCATTGGGGGATGTTGATGGATATGGTCCTCGGCTTTGAGGTAATCTAAGTATTTGTTCAGTCATGTGGATAATTAGTATGTTGAGTTGTTGTATATGTTGAGGTTTCGTGTAATGAGTTTCGTATCGGTTATTCGTTGAGGGATGTTGATCCCAGGACTATTGTATTGAGATCGTAGACCGTGCTGGTCATTCATTTAGGGATGATGATCCCAGGATTGATATTTTGGATATTGATTAGTCGTGTCGACTTCTCATTGTCAGTCTGTTGTTGTTCACTTCGGTGAGTCTTTTAATCCTTATTGGATATGTGTTTCTTTGAGTTTCGTTGTCATGTTGCATCGTGACATATCTGTAGTCATATCTACGTGCCGATTGGTTATTGTGTAGGATTTTTAGCCGGGCACATGATGGTTATGTGTTGATATTTCCACATTGAACCGTGCACACGAGACGTAGTTCGTGAGGCTAATTAGGTACAAGACCACACGTGTATGTGATCAATACCCGGGGTGGCTTGTGCACGGACACATTTCCGGATCGGGCGTACTATGACTTCCATCTTTGAGCCATATTGTTTGGTCGTTCATCCTCCATTCATGGTTGGGTATGTTCGACGGTTTGTGACTGGTTGTTCATACGCCCGAGGGGTATGTTCGGCGATCGGAGTTATTTCTTTGAGATCCATTATTGTTGATCATTTGGAGTTTACCTTGTTGATGGTATTCTCGGTTATTGTTGGTCCTTTATTGATCATTTGGAGTTTACCTTGTTGATGGTATTCTCAGTTATTGTTGATCCTTTGTTGACCGTGTCGGAGTTATCATGTTGATGGTACTCTCGGTTATCGTTGATCCTTTGTTGGTCATATTGGAGTTATCATGTCGATGATATTCTCAGTTGACATATTGGTTGATCTGGTTATTGATCGTATGAGCATTGGACCGTACGTCGATGTTCGGGATTTGTTATCATTATCATGTGATAGTTGATCTACATATATGTTGTGCACTGTTGGTTTATCCAGGTTGAGTTTTGATTGTGTAATCCGACGGACAAGATTTGGCACAGATTGGATTATTTCCACACTTATGAGTTTTGATGATGTTTTGAGGATTATTGGTATTTTTGTAATACAGTACAGATAATTGTTGCTAAGTTCATTTCGTCATTCGAGGATGCGAAATGTGGATTATGGTAAGGATTGGATTATTATGTATTGGTAAGGTTATAACGATAAGATTACGTTGGTAGTATTCTTAGAGTATTATTACATTGGTATGTAATTATTTATGATGATGTGATCGGTATCATTATTGAGTATTGTGGCTGACCCCGTCGTGGGCTTTATTTTTAGGTACTCGGAGATCGAGCTAATAGCGGTCGTGAAGGGATGAGCTTCCCGATGTGATTCTGGCTGTGGCTTGTTTTCGGAGAATTGGGTATTCTATTAGGTCATTTATTTTATTTGCAAATGTGTATTTTGAACTGTATTTTTATCCGCTGCGTGTGTATATTTCAAAATGGCTTTTCGGTATCTTTATCCGCTGCGTGTGTATATTTCAAAATGGGTCTTTGGTATTTTTACCAACTCGTGTGTATTTTCAAATGACCTTTTTGGCATTTTACGAACTTGGGTTATTTTCGTCAAACTCTTTTTCCCAAATTATTTTATCGGTACGTTTATGTGGTAGCTTAACGTACATTTTGAACTGTCGAGAATTGGGACTTCGCCTTGTATTTTGAAAAGGTATTTTATGACGGTATTTGAGAACTATGCTTTTGAAAATATTTGAGTTTTAAAATATTACCGTCAGTGGCCTTTTGGTATTTTTAAACGTTTTTGAAAAGGTTTTTAGCACAGTGGGTTCTGCTTGCGGGGCCACGGCTGTAATATCCGGATGATTTTGGGGTGTTACGAGAAGATGGTATGAGCTTGGGTTTTGTGAACCCGGGCGTGTGTGTTATGTGGCTCTACTAGTACGGTAGTAGCGTGATTTTTGAAAATGAGTTTTCGACTTTTGAGTCGAACCGATTTTGGAATTTCCAAAATTTTGAGATCTTTTGAAACTGCTATTTGTGATATTGGTGTGTGTTGGTTGTGTTGAGACTTCGTGTGGGCGTCGTGTGCTAGTATCACGGGAGATCATCAGTTTCACGCATCTGTAAGTATATCGTTTTGGTTGTTCGCTTGTGGCGACGATTAATTGTTTTGTGATGAGTTGGAAAATTTTGGATTTATCTGTTGTTGGTGACTGGTTGCAAGTTTCGAGGACGAAACTTGTTTTAAGGGGGTAGTATGTAATACCGGATTTTCGATATAAATTTTCGCGTTATTTTATTCGAGATATACCGTATAGTTTGGTATCTATACGGTATGGATAAAATAAATTGAGAACCGAGACGATTATCTTGGTGTGGTTACCGCTTTGGATTGACATTATATTGAGGATTTGTTGTATCATGTCGAATCGATTTGGATATCGGGTATATCGTATGTAGAGTGAGAATTTCCGTCGGAAATCCGAGTCCCGATCCGTCCCGAGTCCCGACGGAACGGACCGAGTCCCGAATTTTTCGGGACCGGGACCTTAAACTTTGGTAATTTCGGGACTCAGGAGTCCCGAAATCCCGATCGGGACTATCCGAAGTCCCGATTGCAAATTTTAATTTCGGGACATTTCGGGATATTTCGGGACATTTCGGGATATTTCGGGACATTTCGGGATATTTCGGGACATTCGGGACATTTCGAAAAATTATCCTCGGGATCGGGACCGGGACCGGGACTTAAATTTATCCCAATTCGGGAATCGGGACTCCCGAAGTCCCGATCGGGACCGGGACCACCAAATTGGTCCATTTCGGGACCAGGACATTCGAGACTCGGGACCGGGACCTCGGGATGTCCCGATTCTCAGCCCTAATCGTATGAGAAATTTTTGGGTTGAGTATATGTGTATTCAGCATGCCGTATGTTCGTATCCAGTATGTCGAGACGTCGGACAGGAACGGTTGAATTTTTGGCTAAGTATAAAAGCCATTACATACGTTAAGCCTTGGAGCTTACGTACGTAAAATGTGTTAGCTTACGTACGTTATATAGTGTACATAACGTACGTAACAAGAGGAATCGGACAGTTGGGGCCCGTGGTCGGCAGCTTTCGGTGCAGATGTGGACAGGTGAGTCAACGGATGGAGTTACGTACGTTATACAGGGTGTATTACGTACGTAATACGAGTATAATACTGCAGCAAGTCAACGTACGTATTACGTACGCAACGAATTAAGTGTTACGTAGGTTATGGGGCGGCTGGCCGAGTCGTGGCCGAGATGACCTGGATGGCCGAGCATGGCCGGTCGTGACTCGTTGGGATAGCCGAGCATGGTCGGCAGTGACTCGCATGGATGGCCGATCACGGTTGGCAGTGACTAGCAGGGATGGCTAGGACTGGCCGATTACGTACGTAAGGCAGTGGCCGGTTACGGCCGTAAGGGCCAGTTACGTACGTAAGCCAGCTGCCGGTTACGTACGTAAGGATGTCGAACGAACTGGGCAGTAGGGTCGGCCGCGGCCGGCTACGTACGTAAGGACCCACCGGTTACGTACGTAATGGTCCGGCAGGTTCCGCTTATATAAGGCCTGGACCGGGTCACTTCGGCATTTTTCATTTTTTCTTCGTTTTTTCGCGACTCCTTCAGCAAGAATTGATGGATTTGAGTAAAAACATCATCTAGCAACATGTTTTGGAAGTTGGAATCATGGATTAACATCATCTTCCACCCGGATCGAAGGTAAGAACACCTAAACTTTTAGTTTTTGGATGTTCTTGAGGTTTCTTGGTGTTTTGGCCGATTTGCTTCGTTTTGATTCAGATTATTGATAGAACTTGATTGTATACTCGTAATCATTCAATACTCTTGAAGTTTTGTGGAAAGAATTCGAGTATTTATTTGAATAATCGATTGAATTGGACTATGCCTTCAAAGTGTTCGATGAAATGTCTCAATGAGTAGAACTTGGAAAATTCTACACGTTTTCGTATGAATGATGGTTGAAATGATGTTGTTGTGATGATTCTTGGTAATTATGGGAATTTTGTTAAAGGAAGATAATGAATTGGTGATCAAATGATTCGATTATGTTTTGATTATGGAATCGTGGTATTCTCGATGTTCTTGGTGGTTTGTTGCGATTCATGATGTTGTGAGAAGTATATATGTTGAAAAACATGATTATATACACCTTGAATTGCGAATAAGGATTGTTTAGATGTTAGAACACATCGGATTATGTCGTATTGGAGATTTTGAATATGATTTCGGAATTAGTTGTGTTCTTAAGGAACTCTTGGATTATATGAATTGTTGAACATGTTTAAGAGGTGTTGGTGTTTTAGATATGAATATGTAATATTCATATCTAAAACTAAGTTATGTGTCTTGGTACAATATTTGTATAGGAATACCAATATGATTCCGGATTTGATAAGGTTATGATTCACTTTTGAGTTTGAGAATTCATAGGTATTTAACAAGTGTTCAATTCAGATAATGGAATTATTTGAAACCTTTAGAATATGGTTATCTATAATGTTGAATTGATCGGATTGTCCGGATTGATGACGATAACCGGTAATTGGTTTATATTATGAATTTACAAGGAGGAAACTTGTATCCGTATTTAAGATTGAATTTGGAATCGGTAATGTTAGACCCTTGTTGGTTTAAATTGATTATTGATATGATCTTCGGATTTTGGAATCGTATTGTGGTTTTGAATTCATGTTTGATTGGTTCGGGTTGTTTGGATATGTGTTTAATCGGGATATTGCAGAACCGTTGTGTTTGTTGATCGGTTATTAATTGTTATTTGTGATCATCGAGTTACGGTTTGTATTGTGGATATGAGTTCGTATTTTTTGAGTTGGATTATTTGGTTTTAGGTATATGATCGGGGTTTCATTGAACCGTTGAGTTTGTTGGTTGGGTATGTCGGTTATTGATTTTTATCGAATGTGTGTTAATCGGTTATTGCAATAGGTTGATATGTTTTGATCGTGGTTTATGACCGTTGTGCTGCGGTTGAGGTCGAAGAGTTCGTAGATTGCTTTTGGTCGGGCCGAGGAGCTCGTAGACAAAGCAATGGATTCTGTAACGGCTTCGTGGTATCGGTATCGAGGCAAGTTTCTACTTGTTCGATTTTAATATTTGATGAATGGTTTCGTTTTCATTTCATTTATAATTCGTATAGCAATGTTGTTAGAAATGTAAGTTGTTGGGATAATGGTTTGTATATCGTGCTCTGGTTGTATTAAATCATAAGGTATATGATTTAATTTTGTTCAGGAAGACGTGAGTTATCTTTGGTCAAGGATAAAGAATATCGAATATCGAGGATAGTTATCGTGATGACATAAGTATCGGGATAAAGGTTTATTGGTATTGAATGGATGGTACCTTATTTGAGATTATTTGTATAACTTTGTATTCGTTCAGGGATGTTGTTCGTGGAAAGGATGTTGTCTTCGGCTTTGAGGTAATTTATGTATTGTTCGATTATGAGATAATTATTATGTTGAGTTGTTGTATATGTTGTATGTTGAGGCTTCGTATATTGAGATTAAATCTTGGTTGTTTGTTGAGGGATGTTGATCCCAGGACTATTGTTGGTATTAATAGTTGTGTTGATCGTCTCATTGGGGGATGTTGATGGATATGGTCCTCGGCTTTGAGGTAATCTAAGTATTTGTTCAGTCATGTGGATAATTAGTATGTTGAGTTGTTGTATATGTTGAGGTTTCGTGTAATGAGTTTCGTATCGGTTATTCGTTGAGGGATGTTGATCCCAGGACTATTGTATTGAGATCGTAGATCGTGCTGGTCATTCATTTAGGGATGATGATCCCAGGATTGATATTTTGGATATTGATTAGTCGTGTCGACTTCTCATTGTCAGTCTGTTGTTGTTCACTTCGGTGAGTCTTTTGATCCTTATTGGATATGTGTTTCTTTGAGTTTCGTTGTCATGTTGCATCGTGACATATCTGGAGTCATATCTACGTGCCGATTGGTTATTGTGTAAGATTTTTAGCCGGGCACATGATGGTTATGTGTTGATATTTCCACATTGAACCGTGCACACGAGACGTAGTTCGTGAGGCTAATTAGGTACAAGACCACACGTGTATGTGATCAATACCCGGGGTGGCTTGTGCACGGACACATTTCCGGATCGGGCGTACTATGACTTCCATCTTTGAGCCATATTGTTTGGTCGTTCATCCTCCATTCATGGTTGGGTATGTTCGACGGTTTGTATTGGTTGTTCATACGCGAGGGTATGTTCGACAGTCGGAGTTATTTCTTTGAGATCCATTATTGTTGATCATTTGGAGTTTACCTTGTTGATGGTATTCTCGGTTATTGTTGGTCCTTTGTTGATCATTTGGAGTTTACCTTGTTGATGGTGTAATATCCGCGTTTTCTATTTCGGTAATTTCTATTTTTGATGTATGTTCGTTTCGGACAACTCGCTTAGCACTGTTTTGGAATTCTGAATCTATTTTGTTCTTGGAGTTTTTCGTTTGGTCGAGTTTCGAGGATGCTTTCGCATAATTTCATTTTGAATTATATCTTGCCGCATGTGCGTTCGATTCTCGTAAAACTTGTTCGTTTTCGTTGTTTCTCGATTCGTATAAGTTTGTATGGTTGAGTTGGTCGTGTTGGAACTTTCGGTTTGTTAATCCGTCGATGTATCACGATTTTTCGGGCATTTGGGCCGTTTTTGTAATTTTCATAAGTTTGGGGAATTTCGCCTTATTTGCTTCGTTTCAAACTCTCTAGTGATCGAGATTGTATTCTCTTTCAACGCTCAACTTTGTCGTCTTGATTATTACGTGTTTACGATTACGGATTACGGTCTTGCCCGTTTTAAGCACTTGTGCGCTGTTAGCGGCGATGGGTATGCGAAGCTGCTGAGTAGCGCCACGCTACTCGGGATTTACTGCGTGCGCTATCATTGTGTGGTTAGCGTCGCTAACACGGGGTTAAAGCGTGCGCTATCGATTTGACGATTTGATCGATGGGTTCGATGACTTGATGCTGGACCGAGCGTATCTGTCGGCGTTAACGCACGCTAATCCCGATTCTAGCGCCACGCTAACCATGTTAGTTTGCGTACGTTAACGGGAGGTCGGAAAGGCGGCATTACGCCATGCCCCTTAGCGCACGCTAATGCTTGTGCGTAGCGTGCGCTAAGTCTGTTAAATATAAATAGGACAGCAGCAGTCAACTTCGTCATTTTTCCTTCTTTTCCTATCCTTCTCGGTTTTAAGCGATTCCAGGCGGGGGTTAGGGCCGATTTCGACTGTAGATCATCATTCGCTACCACCGTTCAATCCTTGCGTGAATTCTTCAAGTTCCTAATCACTTTCCACCATCCGAATCAAGGTAAATATTACCAAAACCCTTGTTTTGAGATTTTGGGGGAATTTTGGGGATTTCTTGGGATTTGACTCTTTTAGTCCGAATTATTACTGGGTTATCGCTGGACTTCGATCGTGCACTTGTAACCCTTCAGTTTATCGATGATTTGTGGTTTTAAATTCCAAGTTTTCCATTGTTCGTCACTTATAGTCGACGATACCCCAGTTTTGTTCGACTAAGGGTTTCAGCGGGTTGAACTAGGATGTATTCCATCATTTACGTAGTTTTAAGATTTATTGTCCATCGTTATTGTGTTAGGATCGGATTTGTGAAGGTTGTTCGGGCCGAAACCTTTCCGTTCGCTGTTTCCTTCACGTAGTATTAATCAGGCAAGTACATGTATTACATTCCGTTATGTGCGTATGATTTTGATGCGAATGATGTAAATGGTTTTATTGAACGAATGTGATGGTTTCTCTTCCACCTGGGGATGGCGTGTGGCCTCTGGGGGCCGATACTAATGGGTACGGCCATGGAAGTGGAATTGGGTGCGTGTGTTGATGTTCTTCCACCTGGGGACGGTTCGATAGGACCTGCGGGGCCGATACTAATGGGTACGGCCGCGAAGTGGTTTCTCACCGGGACGGTCGACGGACCTGCGGGGGCGATACTAATGGGTACGGTCGCGAGTTACCAAGCGTGGATAATTGTGATGTGGAAAACTTGTTGATATACTATTTTGGTGTTAATGTGATATTCCAGAATATTGATTTTCAAAATGATCTATCCTAACGATTTATTTGCGTTGAATTGTGTATGTATATAATGTTGTGTAATTATATACTTGCACTAACTATTCGAATGATAACCCATAAAATTGGGTAAATGCGTCTTATGCATTTAGTCTTGGTCGTGAGGAGGAGTACGGGATGCGCATGCAAAAGATGGGTTGGCATGATGATGATGTGGCTCGAGTCTGCATTTTTCTTTTTTGTCATTGCATCTGTTGAGTACTGGAGATAGATTGTTTATTTTGAACATGGTTTAAGTCCCCTACGTGGGCAACATTTTGGTATTTAACTTATGTCTCATGTACTCCGTTAAAATGTTTTGGCCGAGGCCACGACCTTATTTACTTTTTGGGTACATCTTTCATGTTATCATTGTGGTTCATGTGTCACGAGTTAGCCTGGTAGACCTCACGGGGGTTTTACGGCGTGTAATGTCCCGTTTGTGAATTGGGATGTTACAATTATGGTATCAGAGCTTAGGTTTGAATACCTAGGCTGTCGGTGAAATTTGGGTCTGTCAGTTGCGTCATTAGAGTCAGTCGTTGAGCCTAATATCATCATGCTACCGTCTTTTCGTGCGACCCGTGGCTGTAAGTCTCCTCGAACTCTTATATTTCTGTAATTCGTTTTCTTGCATTGTTCGGAATCGTGACTTGTGTTACCAACTTTGTAAATTGTGAATCTTTCTGATCTCGTTCTTTTCTTATTCTCCTTCAGTATGTTGAGAGGTCGTGGTAGACCGGCTAGGGGACGCGGCCGAGGCCGTGGTCGTGGTGCTGATAATGAGGAGGGCTCACTTTCCCAGTCCTCTGCGGACTCAGCCTCTCACTCAGTGCCGTCGGGTAATAATGCCGGCAGGGCTCTTGCCGTACTTGGCGATTGGTAGCCCAACTTACTCGAATAGCTCGGAGTGGACGCGAGAATCCGCCCCAGACACGAGAGGAGGAGGCTAGTAAGTGGCTTGACGGTGACTAAGATGCACCCTCCTCGTTTCTCGGATCTTGACTCCCTCGGTTGGTAGAATTGGCTCTTTCGGTTGTCCAGACCTTTGATGCCGTAGCTTGTCACGAAGACGGGGAGGTACATATTGCCCAGTACCTCTGGATAAGGAAGGCTGCGGAATGGTGGGAGGCCGTTGCGCCCGAGAGACCGTCGGGCCACTTGGGATGAGTTCGGGGCTGCTATGGAAGCGAATATTGTCCGCCGCCTTGATCGGAGCGCAGAATTGTAGAGTTCTTCACCGCTACACCTCGGGATGTGCCTATTTCTCGTGCCATCATTTCTTACAATCGGAATTGGGTTTCGTGAGAGATCAAGTGAGAACGGAGGCCGATAAAATCCGTTACTTCAATATGCGCATGAAGCCGCATATTAGGCAGTATGGCGCCGCTCATGTGTGCCACTTTGAAGGAATACCGTGATCGCGCTGCGCGTCGAGATGGTCATCCCGGAATCGAGTCGGTTTCGGAAGCTAAGAAGCGAAGACTCTTGGTGGGTTCTCGGCGGAAAAGGTGGTCGATTTTCGAGGTCTCGTTACTGCTCCTACACACACAGGAAGAGGCCGTTTCATCGGGCCGGTGGATCTCGGGGTAACCGTTCGATCGATCTGTTGCCAGGCGGGAGAGTTTGTTTTAATTGCAGTCGGCCAGAGAACGTTGTGAAGGATTGCCCACTTCCGTTAGTTACTTGCTTTACTTGCGGACAGGCCGGGCATCGAGCGGCTCATTGTGAGAGGGCCACCAGGCCGCTAGATTTTCAACTACCACCGCCGATCGGAGGATCACGGTTCACGGCTACTCATGTTCCGCAGGTTCGAGTCGTGGTAGAGGTCGGAGTCGCAGAATCGCGCGGCGCTCGAGTTCGGGCTCGATCCATCCCCGATTATATCGAGATGAGGCGCACGGAGGAGCGGACATTCGGTGGTGTCGGTACCACTCGAGATCCTTTCTCATCCAGGTTTCGGTACTTTTTGATTCGGTGCGACCCATTCCTTTATAGCCCAGTTGTGTGAGTCGTATTGGTTTTGACTGCTTGTTTGAGTGTGAGCCGTTTGTAGTGGGTACGCCCAGCGGGGATCGTATGGTTGGGGACCGGGAAGTTAGGGATTGCCCAGTGAGGATCGGGAGCCGGGATTGGCCCTCGAATCTCATTGTTATAGACCTCAAGGGCGAGGATTTGATCCTCGGGGACGATTGGTTGGATCGTCATGGTGCTATCATGAACTATCGGACTCGTACCATCACGATAGTTGCCGAGGACGGCACCGAGCATACTCTCGTCGGCTGTAAGCCGGGTAGATCGGGGTGTGTGATTAGCGCCTTGAAGGCGATGAAACTTTTGAACCAAGGTTGTGTCGACTACTGGTGTTTCGCTCTGCAGGCGGAAGATGGTGGGGTTGATATATCGTCGATTCCAGTTGTTAGTGAGTATCCCGATGTATTTCCGGATGATTTGCCGGGATTACCACCACATCGAGAGGTGGAGTTTCCTATTGACCTTGAGCCGAATGCGGCCCCTATTTCTCGAGCACCGTACCGTATGGCACCATCGGAGATGCTAGAGTTGAAAAATCAGTTGGGAGAGTTGTTAGACAAAGGGTATATTCGACCGAGCGCATCGCCTTGGGGTGCGCCTGTACTTTTTGTCAAGAAGAAGGATGGATCGCTTCGTTTATGCATCGACTATCGAGAATTAAACAAGCTAACCATCAAAAATAAATACCCTTTGCCCAGGATTGACGATTTGTTTGATCAGCTTCAGGGGGCGACAGTCTTTTCGAAGATTGATTTGCGATCGGGCTACTACCAGTTGAGGATTCGGGACGTCGATATTCTGAAAGCTGCCTTTCGGACGAGATATGGCCATTACGAGTTTGTGGTTATGCCCTTCGAGCTAACCAATGCCCCAGCAGTGTTCATGCAGTTGATGAACAAAGTTTTTATTGAGTATCTGGACAAATTCGTAGTCGTTTTTATTGACGATATTCTTATCTATTCACGGAGTCGAGAGGAGCACGCCTTACATCTTCGGATTGTATTAGACACTTTGAGGGCTGAGCAGTTGTACGCGAAGTTCTCTAAGTGTGAGTTTTAACGAGGAAGTGACGTTCCTCGGGCATGTGATTTCAGCAGAGGAGTTCGGGTAGATCCGCGAGAAGATAGAGCGGTGATGGCTTGGGAGCCGCCTAATATTGTGATGGTTGTGAGGAGTTTTCTGGGTCTTGCCGGCTATTACCGTAGATTCGTTGAGGGATTTTCTAAGATCGCTAGACTACTCACTCAGTTGCTCCAGAAAACTCAGAAGTTCGAGTGGACTGCAGACAGGCAGGACAGTTTTGACGAGTTAAAGAGACGTTTGACTACCGCACCCGTGTTAGCGTTGCCTCAGGGGAACGAGGATTTCGTAGTGTCTGGTGATGCTTCGGGCCTTGGTCTAGGATGTGTTTTGATGCGAGAGACAGAGTGATTGCGTATGCGTCCACTTGATTGAAACCTTATGAGGAGAATTACCCCACGCATGATTTGGAGTTAGCTGCGGTCGTTTTCGCTTTAAAGATCTGGAGGCATTATCTCTATGGGTCGTCGTGTAATATTTTTACCGATCACAAGAGTTTGAAGTATATCTTCAGTCAGAAGGAGTTAAATATGAGACAGCGCAGGTGGTTGGAGCTAATTAAAGATTACGACCTCGAGATACTTTACCATCCGGTAAGGCTAACGTAGTGGCGGATGCGTTGAGCCGTAAGCCGATGGCGTTGCGTATGTTAGAAGTACTTACACCGCAGAGTGGGATCATGAGATCTTATTTGTCGAATATTGAGGTTTGGGTTCGTAGAGTTCAGGGCGATTATGTGCATTAGAGATCACTTCGTCCTTGATCGATGATATCAAGGCGAACAAAGATGATGATCTGTGTTTGGTCCATTGAGGGAAGATGTGAGGCAGGGAAAGCCCACTGGTTGTGGTTCGTGATGATGGCGTTACGAGATTTGTGGCCCGGACTATGTGTACCGAATGATATTGAGTGAGACAGAAGATCTTGAGTGAAGCTCATACCACGCCTTACTCCATACATCCCAGATGCGAATAAAATGTACAAGGATGTGAGGAGCAACTCGGTGGAGTAATTTGAAGACAGACGTTAGCGAGTTTGTGTCGAGGTGTTTGACTGTCGGCGAGTTAAGATCGAGCATCAGCGACCCGCGGGGTTTTTGCGACCACTTCCTATCCCGGAGTGGAAATGGGAGGATATTTCTATGGATTTCATTACTAATATGCCTAGGACTCGGAATGGAATGAACATGATTTGGGTTATTGTCGATCGACTGACCAAATCAGCTTACTTTCTGGGTATTAAGGACACTTGGGGCCCGGAGAGACTAGCATGAGTATTTATTGCAGAGGTCGTGAGATTGCATGGGACTCCTAAGAGTATTGTTTCGGATCGTGATGGCCGGTTCATGTCACATTTCTGGCAGGCTGTTCATCGAGCTTTGGGGACTGAGTTGAGACTCAGTACATCTTATCACCCTCACACTGACGGGCAGTCAGAGCGGACGATCCAGACGTTAGAGGATATGTTGAGAGCCTGTGCCCTAGAATGGAAGGATGATTGGGAGTCGCACTTGCCATTGATCGAGTTCACGTACAACAATAGTTGGCACGCCTCGATCAAGATGGCGCCATTTGAGGCGTTGTATGGGAGGAGGTGTAGATCGCCGTTGTGTTGGGACGATGCGTCCGAGCTGATTGGTACCGAGCCCGATATGGTAGTTGAGACGAGAGAGAAGATTACTCTGATTCGTGATAGATTGTTAACGGCCCGAGTCGGCGAAGTCTTATGCCGACACGCGTCGCCGTCCGTTGGAGTTTGAGGTGGGAGATCATGTTTTGCTTAAGGTGTCACCGACACGGGAGTTACCGCTTGGTAGGAAGGGTAAACTTAGTCCGAGGTTTATTGGGCCGTTTGAGATTTTAGAGAGAGTGGGAGAGCTTGCCTATCGGTTAGGCTTACCGCCGTCCACGAGCCACGTTCATAACGTATTTCATGTTTCCCGGCTTAGGAGGTACATATCGGACCTAGCCATATTATCGATTTTGGAGAGATCGGGTGGGACCCGACCTTACCATCGAGGAGAGGCCGATTCAGATTTTAGAGCGTCGGGTGAAGCAACTTCGTCATAAAACCATCCCTCTGGTTAAAGTTCAATGGTCGAGACATGGGTCCGAAGAAGCCACATGGGAGACGGAGGAGAGTATGCAGTCGAGATACCCCGAGTTGTTCGCGTTGTAAGTTTCGGGACGAAACTTATTTTTAGGGGGAGATAATGTAATATCCGCGTTTTCTATTTCGGTAATTTCTATTTTTGATGTATGTTCGTTTCGAACAACTCGCTTAGCACTGTTTGGAATTCTGAATCTATTTTGTTCTTGGAGTTTTTCCGTTTGGTCGAGTTTCGAGGATGCTTTCGCATAATTTCATTTTGAATTATATCTTGCCGCATGTGCGTTCGATTCTCGTAAAACTTGTTCGTTTTCGTTGTTTCTCGATTCGTATAAGTTTGTATGGTTGAGTTGGTCGTGTTGGAACTTTCGGTTTGTTAATCCGTCGATGTATCGCGATTTTTCGGGCATTTGGGCCGTTTTTGTAATTTTCATAAGTTTGGGGAATTTCGCCTTATTTGCTTCGTTTCAAACTCTCTAGTGATCGAGATTGTATTCTCTTTCAACGCTCAACTTTGTCGTCTTGATTATTACGTGTTTACGATTCTGGATTCTGGTCTTGCTTCGTTTTTTCGGCACTTGTGCGCTGTTGGCAGCAGTGGACTGTGCAGAACTGCTGCCTGAGTAGCGCACGCTACTCAGGATTTACTTGCGTGCGCTATCATTGTGTGGTTAGCGTACGCTAACACGGGTTAATGGCGTGCGCTATCGATTTGAGCGATTTGGTCGATGGGTTCGGATGCTTGATCTGGACCGAGGCAGACGCTAATCGGCGTTAACGCACGCTAATCCCCAGTTCTAGCGCACGCTAACCATGTTACTTTGCGTAAGCTAACGGAGGTCGGAAAGCGGGCATTACGCCATGCCCGCTAGCGCACGCTAATGCTTGTGCGTAGCGTGCGCTAAGTCTATTAAATATAAATAGGACAGTAGCAATCAACTTCGTCATTTTTCCTTCTTTTCCTATCCTTCTCGGTTTTGAGCGATTCCAGGCGGGGGTTAGGGCCGATTTCGACTGTAGATCATCATTCGCTACCACCGTGCAATCCTTGCGTGAATTCTTCAAGTTCCTAATCACTTTCCACCATCCGAATCAAGGTAAATATTCCCAAAACCCTTGTTTTGAGATTTTGGGGGAATTTTGGGGATTTCTTGGGATTTGACTCTTTTAGTCCGAATTATTACTGGGTTATCGCTGGACTTCGATCGTGCACTTGTAACCCTTCAGTTTATCGATGATTTGTGGTTTTAAATTCCAAGTTTTCCATTGTTCGTCACTTATAGTCGACGATACCCCAGTTTTGTTCGACTAAGGGTTTCAGCGGGTTGAACTAGGATGTATTCCATCATTTACGTAGTTTTAAGATTTATTGTCCATCGTTATTGTGTTAGGATCGGATTTGTGAAGGTTGTTCGGGCCGAAACCTTTCCGTTCGCTGTTTCCTTCACGTAGTATTGATCAGGCAAGTACATGTATTACATTCTGTTATGTGCGTATGATTTTGATGCGAATGATGTAAATGGTTTTATTGAACGAATGTGATGGTTTCCCTTCCACCTGGGGATGGCGTGTGGCCTCTGGGGGCCGATACTAATGGGTACGGCCATGGAAGTGGAATTGGGTGTGTGTTGATGTTCTTCCACCTGGGGACGGTTCGACGGGACCTCTGGGGGCCGATACTAATGGGTACGGCCGCGGAAGTGGTTTCTCACCTGGGGCGGTCTGACGGGACCTCTGGGGGCCGATACTAATGGGTACGGTCGCGAGTTACCAAGCGTGGATAATTGTGATGTGGAAAACTTGTTGATATACTATTTTGGTGTTAATGTGATATTCCAGAATATTGATTTTCAAAATGATCTATCCTAACGATTTATTTGCGTTGAATTGTGTATGTATATAATGTTGTGTAATTATGTACTTGCACTAGCTATTCGAATGCTAACCCCTTAAATGGGGGAAATGCATCTTATGCATTTCAGGTACTGGTCGAGCTGAGGAGCTGCCACGGGATGCGCATGCAAAGGATGGGTTGGCATGATGATGATGTGGCTCGAGTCTGCATTTTTCTGTTTTGTCATTGCATCTGTTGAGTACTGGAGATAGATTGTTTATTTTTGAACATGGTTTAAGTCCCCTACGTGGGCAACATTTTGGTATTTAACTTATGTCTCATGTACTCCGTTAAAATATTTTGGCCGAGGCCACGGCCTTATTTACTTTTTGGGTACATCTTTCATGTTATCATTGTGGTTCATGTGTCACGAGTTAGCCTGGTAGACCTCACGGGGGTTCTACGGCGTGTAATGTCCCGTTTGTGAATTGGGATGTTACAGATGGTATTCTCAGTTATTGTTGATCCTTTGTTGATCGTGTCGGAGTTATCATGTTAATGGTACTCTCAGTTATCGTTGATCCTTTGTTGGTCGTATTGGAGTTATCATGTCGATGATATTCTCAGTTGACATATTGGTTGATCTGGTTATTGATCGTATGAGCATTCGGACTGTACGTCGATGTTCAGGATTTGTTATCATTATCATGTGATAGTTGATATACAGATATGTTGTGTACTGTTGGTTTATCCAGGTTGAGTTTTGATTGTGTAATCCGACGGATAAGATTTGGCACAGATTGGATTATTTCCACACTTATGAGTTTTGATGATGTTTTGAGGATTATTGGTATTTTTGTAATACAGTACATATAATTGTTGCTAAGTTCATTTCGTCATTCGAGGATGCGAAATGTGGATTATGGTAAGGATTGGATTATTATGGATTGGTAAGGTTATAACGGTAAGATTACGTTGGTAGTATTCTTAGAGTATTATTACATTGGTATGTAATTATTTATGATGATGTGATCGGTATCATTATTGAGTATTGTGGCTGACCCCGTCGTGGGCTTTATTTTTAGGTACTCGGAGATCGAGCTAATAGCGGTCGTGAAGGGATGAGCTTCCCGATGTGATACTGGCTGTGGCTTGTTTTCGGAGAATTGGGTATTCTATTCCGGTCATTTATTTCCGCTGCAAATGTGTATTTTGAACTGTATTTTTATCCGCTGCGTGTGTATATTTCAAAATGGCTTTTCGGTATCTTTATCCGCTGCGTGTGTATATTTCAAAATGGCTCTTTGGTATTTTTACCAACTCGTGTGTATTTTCAAATGACCTTTTTGGCATTTTACGAACTTGGGTTATTTTCGTCAAACTCTTTTTCCCAAATTATTTTATCGGTACGTTTATGTGGTAGCTTAACGTACATTTTGAACTGTCGAGAATTGGCACTTCGCCTTGTATTTTGAAATGGTATTTTATGACGGTATTTGAGAACTATGCTTTTGAAAATATTTGAGTATTTAAAATATTACCGTCAGTGGCCTTTTGGCATTTTTAAACGTTTTTGAAAAGGTTTTTAGCCTGGTGGGTTCCTGCGCGGGGCCCACGGCACTGTAATATCCCGGATGATTTTTGGGGTGTTACAAGAACTCACCTCGAAAAGCAAATCAGATATCCACAAATAGGAATACGAGCCCGCCAACTCCAACTCCCTTATTTCCACCTAAAGAAGTGTTATCAAGCATCAAAGTGAAGTCCTAACCCGAACTTGTAACTACAAATCCAAACGTGTAATTTCCAGCTTTAGGTCTAAAACCACGGGTCTGATCGTGACCTGTTTAGCCTCCCTTAAACTCATAAAATCCGAATAATTATTCCACACATAGAAAGTTCCATGTCTTATATTTCCAGGGACATATCACACGCGTTCATATGATATTTTATATGCATTTTACAAAACAGACTACCCGAACAGTAAAAATCCGGACCAGGCTGTACTAAATGCTAATTGGCCCTAACTAGAGGCCTTGTTAATTTTTCTGCAAAACATGAAAAACATACTAAACTCAATTTTTGAGATTTAGGCACTGGTTTCACCTAAATCCGAGCTTCCTAGATTTAATTACGAATTAATGAAGTTCTGGACAGTACATCACTCATCACATCAGCCCATTTCGGACCAGACAACAAATATTGCATTTTTCACCATGGATATGATCCGATTCAAGCTTAGCGACCTTCTAACGAAAGAAAGTAGACACAATTTTGGAACTTTGGGCACTGGCCTTGCCCTAATCCGATTTTCATAGAATTAACTATGATTTTATGAAAACCCGGACATATTAGGGTTTATAGGGTTGATGTTATTGATGCAGAATCGAACCCACAAGAAAGAAAAGATTAGGGTTTCATGTGATTACCTCTAGAGTCGATCTTAGCCTTTCCAAAGCCCTGGTTCGATCTTCCTTTTCGAGCCCTTCTTTCTCGATCTTCTCTCTCTCTCTCTCTCTCTCTCTCTCTCTCTCTCTCTCTCTCTCTCTCGGCCACAACACACCACACACAAAACACGCAACTAGGGTTTTGAGATGGTTTCCTCTCTACCCCAAAGAAAACGGGAATAAAAAGGGAGAGGGTTGGTTCCCTTCATGGGCTGACCCATGCACAACTAAGCCAAAACATATCCACTTAGTCCCTAGGTTTTTAAAATCCTCTCCTTACCACCTACAATAGATAAAATTTAACAATTTAAGCCAACTAACACGACTTAAATCACTTTCGGCCTTTCCCGTCAATCCCATTTAACAATATTTAATTAAAGAAAATATTAATCAACAAAAACATAATCCATACCAGGACACGGGCTTTACAAAATGGTATCAGACTTGATTAATTAAATACAAACATTTCCCGTCTTGTTTTGTTTTCTTTTTGAAGTAATGCTACAACCCCACTGTGGGCATGCTTAATGTGCCCACGGAAGTCGTGGCATTGGAATATGTAAGGAAGTTAATAAAAACCCTACCAAAAATAATTAAACCCTACTATAAAAAAACTAAACCCTAACATAAAAAATTAAACTTCAAAAGGAAAAATTGCAGATGTGGCATTGCCACATCATCGGTGGGCGCATTAAGTGTGCCCACCGTGGCTAGAGGAGCATTTCTATTTCTTTTTGGTGGGTAAGTGAAAAACTTATGGAAATTAAATTAAGTACAATCAATTGAATTCTATTAGTACGAAATATATAATACAATGAAATTAGTTACCACGTGTGATAACATTCAAATCAATTTCAAATCAATTTGAATGGCGATTTTGTCATTATTGTCAATTTTGAGGTCAATAATTAACTATTACAAATTAATTTATTTCAGTTTTTTTTTCCCTCGAATAAAGGTGCCAATACGTTAGGTAGTTATAAAAAACATTATTTTATTATAAAATATAATACACACTCTATAAAAAGGATAATAATCAATAAGATAATTATCTAGAAGCAAATAAATCGTGGGATTGCAAATATATAATGAAAAACCGAACAAATATCCCATATATTAAGGATATCTATTATTATGTTGGTATATACATTTATTAAATAAATCATACATAAGATAATTAGTTTAATTAATTATTTTTTGTTTTTTTGTGTGGAATGTTTTCCTTTTAATATTTGTCAAAATATTTATTTACTTATATTTCTACAAATTTTAATTTTATTTTATTTTAGTTTTGGAATATCAATTGTTAAAGATTTAACCTATGATATGTTTACCGCACATTTGTGCAGGTACAATACTAGTATTCAAAATATTTCGGTTGAATAGGAAATTCACCGTTTCCTTATTTAGCTGATTTTAAACTTGGAAATTACCTGTACAATATTAAGAAGCCATTTTTTCTGTATATTGAAAATGCACTATGCAAATAGCAATCCTAATCTTTGACCGTCAAATTGTAAAAATTGTTTCTTTTTTTTTTTCACAATATCCATTAAAATTATGCAACTTCGAATATTAACTATAATAATGATATCATTATACTTAAACGTTACTACAAATATTTTATTTACGTAAACACTACTAAAAAGATATTATAATTATGTAATGTGTGTCACTATCACTTTACTTGATTTGACGCCTAATTTTTTTTAATGATAAATTAAGATTTTCAAACTGTTACAATTAGATGTCAAAGAGCTAGCTGTTTTTCTAAGTACTGATCTGAAAAGATCTAATTTCACATTATTCAACAAGAAATTTTAAATATAACACCCAAGAAATTAAAAAGAAATTTAATTACTTCTCAAAAAAATGGGAACTTTATTGAATAAAAGAAAAAAAAGTCAGAAAAAAATTCAAACCTGTTATAATATCACCAATAATGATATGTGGGATCAACAATCAATAATTCAATCAATTATTGGATTGAAATATCTAATATAAAGACAATTATGTTGTATAATAAATAATATTAATTTGTTGTATAGCATGTAATCTTGAGCTATAAATAGAGCTCTTTGGTAGAGCTTTGTACACAATTCATTCTAATGAAAGCTCAATTTCTTCATCTTCTTTCATACTCTTTTATGCTTATATATTGTAATATATATTAAAATATATATAATATATATTGTGAAGTGATAAAATATCCGATTTTACAACACGTTATCAGCACGAGCTCTACCGATTTAATCCCATCCCGCAGCCGGACTCGATATATTGGTACATCATCCTTAAATTCTAAAGGTATGTAATTAACTTTATTTATATTTAATTTATGTAATGATAATATTTAGATATGGTATTAATCTAATATCATTATTGATGATAATTAATATATTTAAGCAAATATAATAATTATATAAATATCATCACTTTAAATTTATATGCGTAAGGACCTAAGCTCAATCTTATTTTTAAGATGATTCTTGGACTATGGACTAATTATATATGTAAGACCTAAATAATAATGAATTTGTGTGAAGTGTAAAAATCTTCACCTATTTTTATTTGAAGAGTTCCATTTATTAGTGAAGAGTTGAATCTTCATCTATATTTTGTAGAGGATTACTAATGGAGGAATACAAAATACCCATTCATATGACCACGAAAGATTTTATAATCGAGTAGTGATATTTTTATTTTTAGTAATCATGAAAGATTCTATAATCAAGTAGTGATATTTTTATTTTTAGTAGTCATGAAAGATTTTATAATCGAGTAGTGATATTATTATAACTAACTATATAGATTATAATTCATATATATATGAATTTCCATTCCCCAAACTCTAATTACCAACGGTTAGTTCATTAAATATATAATAATATATTCACCAATTTTAATGATAATTAACAATAATAAAAAAAAATTCTCCAACGGTCATAAACTGCCATATTTCAAAATCAAATCTATAAATACTCATATTATACTCCACACTTATTAATCATCTCCAAAATATCTACCAATTTTTACAAAATGGGTAAATATTTTATGATTTTCCTCACTCTTATTACATTTTTCAATTTCATCATTTGCTACACTCAAGTCGATTGCTTTAGTGAGACATATGTGATCATCATTATGATGGTCACGATTCTTCTTTTAGTTTTTAGTTGGTTTGTTGTGATTAATATTTAAGCATGAATGGTATTTGTATTGAGTAATAATTTCAATTATACTTTTGTTTAACTGACATCATTAAATGTAATAGCTATGTGTTAATTATATTTCAATCTTATGTTTTGTAATAGATAACCATGTCCAATCTTAAGCTCGATTTCGCTCCCTTGAATCTTAATGGAGACCATTATATGTCTTGAACAAATGATGTGAAGACACATCTCAGGTGCAGAGGACTCGAAAATATTCTAACAAATAATGTGCCAGATGCTACGAAAGAAACGGAGGTAGATGAAAAAGAGCTTTCTATGAATAAAGCAAAAGAATTAAAATGCATGAGGCAACATCTTGATGAGGGATTAAAACTAGAGTACATGAACGTGGATGATCCCAAAATTTTATGGGACAATCTTAAGAAAAGATTTGGGTATCAAAAGCAAGTGTTATTACCCGCACTAGTTGATGAATGGAACAAGTTAAGATTCCAAGATTTTAAAAGTGTGAGCGAGTATAATTCTGCTATGTTCAGAATTGTATCACAACTAGAATTTTGTGGTAAAATCATAACAGAAGGTGAAAAATTGGAAAAGACGTATGCTACATTCCATACGTCACATCTAATACTGCAACAACAATACAGAATACGGGGATATAACGAATACTCTGAATTAATTGCAGCTCTCTTACTTGCTGAAAAGAATAATGATCTGTTGATAAAGAATCATCAGTCTCGTCCTACAGGGTGATAGCGATTCCTGAAGCAAATGCCACAACTACTAATCAAGGACGTGGTGGTCATGGTTGGTTTAGAGATCGAGGTCGGGGACGCAGTCGCGGCCACTTTCATGGTCGAGGTCGAGGTCGTGGCCGTGATTATGGAAATTACTTTAGGCCTCCCAAAAATGAAATGATTAATAAAAACCAACAAGACAAATATAAGTATGTCCAAGAAGGTTCATCCAATAAAAATAAAAAATCTTGTTTCAGATGCGGGAAAAAGGGACATTGGGCTAAGGCATGTAGAACGCCAGGCCATATTTGTAAAATGTATAAGGCATCTCTGAAAAATAAAGAAAAGGAAGTCAATTTTCATGAACATGAACCTGAGGACGACTCAACTTACCTAGAAGCTGCAGATTTTACTGAGGATGCAAACGTGGACATGGACATGGAATAAAATAAAAAATAAATAAATAAATATGTGATTTCCATGTTTGTTGCATCTTTATTGTACTTGTTTGTATTCTCTTGTTTGTATTCTCTTGTTTGAAATGTGTATTATCTCATTTGAACTTTGTATGAAGTATTTAATAAATGTTATTATATTAAGCTAACTTACCATCTTTTAGTCTTATATTCTTATTCATTAAGGAGTTTGAGTATGGAAGGTATTGGAGACATTTGCATCCCGGACAGTGGCACAACTCATACAATCCTCAAAAATAAGAAATATTTTACTGAGGTACAATCTACAAAAGGAGTAATAAATATAATTTCAGGTCCCGCGGACTTGATTGAAGGAACAGGTAATGCTAAATTCATATTACCAAATGGAACAAAATTTGTCATTAATAATGCTTTATTTTCTCCAAAATCTAAGAGAAACTTGTTGAGCTTTAATGACATATACCGTCAAGGACATGATATCTAAACAAGAATGGCAAGGTAATATGAAATATATGTACATTACTGCTAATATTTTGGGAAAGAAACAAATACTGGAAAAACTACCACAATTATCTCGTAGATTACATTATACACATATTCATGAAACTGAATGTAATTTGATAATAAAAGAGGATCCCAAAATATTGACATTATGGCATGAACGCCTAGGTCATCCTGGCTCCACGATGATGAGGAAAATAATTAATAGTACACATGGTCACCCAATGAAAGGTGTAAAACTCATAAATAATAAACTATGTGAAGCTTGTTCTCTTGGAAAGTTTATAATAAGGCATTCACCAGGCAAACTTGAAAAGAAATCACCTACATTTCTCGAAAGAATTCAAGGTGACATATGTGGACCTATTGATCCACCATCAGGACCTTTTAGGTATTTTATGATTTTAATTGATGCATCTAGTAGATGGTCACATGTTTGTTTATTGTCAAGTCGTGATATGGCATTTGCAAGATTCCTTGCACAAATAATTAAACTAAAGGCACAATTTCCTGATTATACTATACGGAATGTGAGACTTGACAATGCTGGTGAATTCACATCACAAGTATTTAATGATTATTGTATGTCAATTGGAATTACAGTCGAACACCCTGTTCCGCATGAGCATACACAAAATGGTTTAGCTGAATCATTAATTAAACGCCTTCAATATATTGCTAGACCACTAATAATGAGAACAAAGCTACCAGTTACTGTTTGGGGTCATGCAATTTTACATGTTGCTTCACTAATAAGGTTAAGACCAAGTGCTAATCATAAATATACTCCATATCAACTTGCACTTGGTCAGGAGCCAGATGTTTCCCATCTAAAAGTTTTTGGTTGTGCACTATATGTACCATTAGCTACCCCACAAAGAACAAAAATGGGACCTCAAAGAAGGTTGGGAATATATGTTGGGTATGACTCACCCTCTATTATTAGATATCTTGAACCTCTAACAGGTGATGTTTTTCAAGCAAGATTTGCTGATTGTCATTTTGATGAGACGAGATTCCCAACCTTAGGAGGAGGTAATAAACAGGTGGAAAAGGACATAACATGGTATGTACCATCATTATTACATTTGGATCCATATACAAAATTATGGGAAGAAAATGTAAGAAAAATTGTACATTTACAAGGTTTGGCAAATGAATTGTCAGATGCATTTACTGATATGAAAAGAGTGACAAAGTCACATGTGCCAGCTGTTAATACTCCTGCTCGGATTGAAATTCCAAAAGAAAATGAAAATAGAAGTACATCTAAAGCACGCTTAAAGTGTGGAAGGCCTATTGGTTCCAAAGATAAAAATCCCCGGAAAAGAAAAATAGCCAATATACATGAATGTGCTAAAGAAGCACAAAATGATGAAAAATATGATCATGTTGAAACACAAGCTGAGGCAAATAAGGAGGTCACTGAAAATGAAACTGAAAATACAAATGATCTCGAGATATCTATTAATTATATTAATACAGGGAATTTATGGAATAAGAGAAATAATCACATTGATGAGATATTTGCATACTCCATTGCGTGTGATATAATAATTGGAGATGACGATCCTCAACCCATATCTATATTCGAATGTCAAAATAGACCTGATTGGCCAAAATGGAAAGATGCAATAGATGCCGAACTAAATTCTCTTAGAAAACGAAAAGTGTTTGGACCGATTGTTGTCACACCCAGTTGTAACACCCCCAAGACGTTCAGGGCATATTACAGCGCCGTGGACTCCACACTATGGAATCCACCAGGCTAACGTACCAACAAGACATGTGACAACGACAAACAATCCTCAATAATACGACAATTCAAATAAGATTACAATCCGACAATAAAATCCAACATCAATCCATTTCCCAAAACAGGAACACAACATTAACAATTTTGAAACAAGAAGTACTCGAGTACTTAAACCAATTTTATAATACAAAAGTCCCAAAACAAGACATCAAAAGTAATAGACTGAACTGAACACCAACAAATGACTATTGATCAGTATCATGCTTGCCCATCATCCTCATACGGCTCAAGTGCTCGTTTGTCCCCACGATCGATACCTGAAATACAAAAAGTATTTCCCCCATTTAAGGGGTTAGCGACAACTGCTAGTGCAAGTACAATCCATTTGAACTACATTCTAATCAGATGAATATATGCGCCAAAAAGTCATTTTAGAAACATTTTATATTCCGGAATATTTACATTATACAATAGTAAAACACATTATCTCCAATAAACCACAATTCAAAGTTAACCGTTGGTACGAGACTCACAGCCACCGTACCTCGCAGAGCCCCGTCGGACATCCCTGGGTGGCTAACCACAGTTCGCGATACGCACACTCACGGCAATACGTATCCCTAGAGGCCCCGTCGGACCGTCCTTAGGTGAACATACACATAACCATCCACAACAACCACGATACAGCCATAATTCAAATACTAGAACATGTAAACAAATGTAAAATACTTGCCTTTGAGACATTCTCGAAGAAACGGAAGTGAAACATGACTACGAACGGTCCGGGTGGAAAACGACGGTTCCTAAACGAAGAGTCAACACAGTTCAGTCCCAACGGACAACAATACTCTAATGGAATACACCCATAACCCCGATTACATAACGCGACAATGAACGATCAATTGATACGGGCGAGGGTTTACGCAAAAACTCCCCGTATTGATAATTCGCGGATTAAAATCCAGGAAATTGGATTTAGAATCACTCAATAATCACAATCGGTAAAGAATATTGTAATATAGATGAACAATTCGGAACTAAACCCTAGAATCCCAAAAAACCCCCAAATTCGTCAAAATTAGGGTTCCTGAGGAATTACCTTTAATTCGGCTGATGAAGGGTGATTATGCTGATTATGATATGATGGCTCGATTCTACCGTGATGGAATTTGAAGAGAACTCTGAATAGAACCGGTGGAAATCGCCTCTGAGGTCGCACGTCGAAGAAACGAAGAGAAAAGAATAAAACTGCTGTTCTGAAAGTGCCCGCTGACTTATATATTCTGTGGAGTTAGCGCACGCTAACTGTCATATATAGCGCGCGCTAACGGGGCCGTGACAGGTCCAGTGGCTACTGCCACCATTCGTTAGCGTATGCTAACAATAGGGAGTTAGCGTACACTAAATGCATATCGGTAGCGCACGCAAGGTAACAGGAGTAGCGTGCGCTACCTACACAGCAGTTCAGTACTGCTGATGTCACATCAGCAGTAAGGTGCTGTCGAGGGTACAAAACACGAAACGCGCGACGAGACCAGAATCCAGGAACATGAACGCGAAGCATACAAGACGACGGAGCTAAGCGCTGAAAGAAAATATAATTCCGACCATCGGAGGGTCCGTAATGCGACAACGAAAATGAGATTCCCTAAACTATTAGGAAATTATAAAAATGGCCCAAGTGCCTGAAAATCACGAAACGACGTCGGATTTACAAACCTAAAGTCTCCACATGACCAACTCAACCATACGAACTTGTACAAACCAAGAAACAACGAAAACGAATGAGTTTTACAAGAATCGAATGTTCATACGGCAAAACATGTCATAAAATGAAATTACGTGAAAACATCATCAAAACTCGTCCAAATGGAAAAACTCCAAGAACAAAGTAGATTCAAAATGTCGAAATAGTTACAAGCGAGTCGATAAAAATAGACATACACCAAAAATGGAAACTGCTAAAAATGGAAAATTACGGATATTACATTCTCCCCCTCTAAAATAAAGTTTCGTCCCAAAACTTAAGAATCAAAAAGTTTGGGATGCCTCGAATGCATATCCTCCTCTAACTCCCACGTCGCTTCTTATACTCCGTGCCTCGACCATTGCACCTTAACCAAAGGAATGGTTTTGTGCCTTAACTGCTTTTCACGACGCTCCAAAATTCTGACGGGCCTCTCTTCAAACGTAACATCCTTCTCGATCTCCACGTCCCCAAAGTCAATAATGTGGGACGGGTCCGGAACGTACTTCCTCAATTGGGAAACGTGAAATACGCTATGCACATGACTCAGCGACGGAGGTAAAGCCAAACGGTATGCCAACTTGCCGACTCTCTCCAATACCTCGAAAGGTCCAATATACTTCGGGCTGAGTTTCCCCTTCTTCCCAAAACGGAAAACTCCTTTCGTCGGAGACACTCTCAACAGAACATGATCTCCCACCTCAAACTCCAAAGGTCTACCCCTAACATCCGCATAAGACTTTTGTTGACTCTGAATAGCCAACATTCTCTTCCTAATCAATTCAACTTTCTCCCTCGTCTCCAACACAAGGTCCGGCTCTGTGCCAACCAAATCGGACGGCTCATCCCAACATATCGGTGATCGGCAACATCGGCCATAAAGTGCCTCATACGGTGCCATCTTAATCGATGCGTGCCAGCTATTATTATAAGTAAACTCAATTAAGGCCAAATGCTCCTCCCAGTCACTACTCCAATCTAACGCGCACGCGCGCAACAAATCCTCGAACGTATGAATGGTACGTTCGGACTGTCCGTCAGTCTGAGGGTGGAAAGATGTACTCAAACGCAACCGTGTCCCCAATGCCTTATGTACCGCCTGCCAAAAGTGCGATACAAACCGACCATCTCTATCTGAAATAATGGTCCTCGGCATACCATGAAGCCTCACTATTTGTGCGATAAAAATACGAGCCAACTTTTCTGGACCCCAAGTATCCTTGATGCCCAGAAAATGTGCCGACTTAGTCAGTCGGTCTACAATCACCCACACCATATTCATACCAGTCTTCGTCCTCGGCAAACCCGTGATAAAATCCATAGAGATATCCTCCCACTTCCATTCCGGGACGGGAAGTGGTTTCAATAACCCGGCTGGCCGCTGATGCTCAATCTTGACTTGCTGACAAGTCAAACACATAGCCACAAACTGAACTACCTCCTTCTTCATATCGTTCCACCAGAAATTTTTCCTCAGATCTTTATACATTTTACTCGAGCCCGGATGGACTGAGTAAGGTGACGTATGAGCCTCTCGCATAATACTCTGCCTCAATTCCGAGTAGTTCGGAACACACAACCGACCTCGGAATCTCAACACTCCGTCCTCATGAATAACAAATCCCGCGGATTTCCCCTTCCCTACACTCTCTCGAAGCTGAATAAACATCGGGTCCTCCAACTGTCCCAATTTTATGTCATCGACCAGAGATGAAGAAATCTCAAGAGTATGCAACTGCCCGGAACTCTCTGGCAGTACAACCTCAATGCTCAACCTCGTAAACTCTCGCTGAAGTCCCGACTCGACCGTAAGCAACTCAAGCGCCCAAAGCGATACTGATTTCCGGCTCAAAGCATCTGCTACCACATTAGCCTTGCCCGGATGATAGAGGATCTCGAGATCGTAATCCTTAATCAATTCCAACCACCTCCTCTGTCTCATATTAAGCTCTTTCTGGGTGAAAATGTACTTCAGGCTCTTGTGATCGGTGAAAATCTGACACGACGAGCCATACAAGTAATGACGCCAGATCTTCAACGCAAATACGACTACGACCAACTCAAGATCGTGCGTAGGGTAATTCAACTCGTACGGTTTCAACTGACGGGAAGCATAGGCAATCGTCCTTCCATGTTGCATAAGTACGCATCCGAGCCCTTGGCCCGAGGCATCACTATAAACTGAGAAACCATCATTACCACTCGGTAAAGCCAAAACAGGAGCGGTCGTCAACCGCTTCTTCAACTCCTCAAAACTATTCTGCCTCTCATCGGTCCACACAAACTTCTCGACTTCAGAACAACTGAGTCAGCGGTCGAGCGAGCTTAGAGAACCCCTCGACGAATCTGCGGTAATACCCGGCTAATCCCAGAAAACTGCGGACCTCCTTCACGTTCTTGGGCGGCACCCAATCCAACACTGCCTCTACCTTATGTGGGTCCACACGAACACCCTCGGCCGAGATCACATGACCGAGAAACATAACCTCCCGTAACCAAAACTCGCACTTTGAGAACTTTGCAAAAAGATGCTGAGTTCTCAAAATATCTAATACGATATGCAAATGACGGGCGTGCTCCTCCTCGCTCCTCGAGTAAATCAGGATGTCGTCGATAAAAACGACTACACACTTATCGAGGTACTCGATAAAGACTTTGTTCATAAGCTGCATGAACACGGCTGGCGCGTTGGTTAGCCCAAAAGGCATAACCACAAACTCGTAGTCTCCGTATCTCGTCCGAAAGGCCGTCTTCGGAATATCAGTATCCTTCACTCGGAGCTGATAATACCCCGATCTCAAATCAATCTTCGAAAACACAGTTTCCCCTTGCAACTGATCAAACAAGTCATCAATCTTCGGGAGCGGATACTTGTTTTTGATGGTCACTTTGTTCAACTCTCGGTAGTCGATACACAAACGAAGTGACCCGTCCTTCTTCTTCACAAACAGGACCGGTGCGCCCCAAGGTGAGGCGCTCGGTCGAATATACCCCATGTCTAGCAACTCTCCCAACTGTTTCTTCAACTACAACATCTCGGCGGGCGCCATACGGTATGGCGTCTTAGAGATAGGTGCTGCACCCGGCTCTAAATCGACAGTAAACTCGGCAACTCGTCTGGAAAAACATCAGGATACTCACACACTACCGGAATAGACGAGAGCTCGACTCTCCCTTCTTCCGATCTCAAGGCGTAACACCAATAACCCGTGCAACCTCCCTGAGGGAGTCTCACCGCCCTCAAGGCACTGATCAGTAATCTCTGGCTACTCCGCTTATGCCCCACAAAAGAATGCTCGGTACCGTCAGAGGCTAATATCGAAACGGTTCTCGTTCTGTAATTCATGATCACCCCATGACGGTCCAGCCAATCCTCACCCAGAATCAAATCCTCATCCTTAATATCTACCGCAATCATATTAGAAGGCCAATCCCTCCCCGCGATACTCACAGAAAAATCTCTAATTTCACGGTCCCCCACGATGCTATCCCCACTAGGAAGTTTAACAACAAAAGGCTCACAGGCAACTAGGCAATAAACATGCAGACGACGCACACAATCCATAGATATAAAAGAATGCGTAGCACCAGAATCGAACAATACGGAAACAGGATGATCAAGGATGTGGACGGTACCTGTAGCCACCGTCGCGTCAGGATCTCCTGCTCGTCTCATCTCGTACACTCGGGGCGGAATAGACCCCGCACTAGAAGCTTCCCCTCTAGAAGGCTGACCACGTCCTCGACCTCTACCAAAACTCTGCTGCGGCTGAGGAACTGTCGGTGCCTGATTCACACTCGGCTCTCCCGCAGCTGGGGCTGATATCTGAGTAACTGGAGCCCGAGCTGCATCCATACAAAACTTAGCACGATGACCCATCCGACCACAAGCAAGACACTGAATCGGTGGCCTATCACACTCACCCATCATGTGGCCCGGACGACTACAGTTGAAGCACGTAGGACCTCGGACGGAACCAGTAGGAGCAGACCTAGAACCGTTTCCTCGCCCAACTGACGGCGACTGACTCCCGAAGACTCGCGAACCAGACTGAGCCTTCGGATACCCTCCAGACTTGCCTCCCGAAAACTGACCGGAGGTCTTCTGCTTCTTCCCTTTGGTTGCCGTCTCTGTCGCAGAAAACGACATCTCATAAGCCATCGCTTTATTCTGATATTCTTTCAAAGTCGTGCACCCCAGACCAGATATGTAGTGGCGCACCCTCGGTTTCATCCGCATGTCAAAGTGGCGGATCTTATCAAGTTCATCTCGGACTTGGTTCCTCACATAATGCAGCTGTTGATTGTAGTCTTTGATAGCTTGAGAAATAGGAACATCCTGGGGCTTAGCCTCAAAGAAGGCTCGGATCCTCCCCTCTTTCACTGGCCAAGGACAGAATTCGTCTTCCATCACATCCCGAAACTCTGCCCACGTAGCTGCCCGGTTACGCGGTTTCACCGCTTGCCACCACGTTGCTGCCTCCTTGGCGAGAAAGTACTGGGCAATGGGTACTTTCCTCTCCTCGGAACAATTAGAAGCTTCAAATACTTTCTCCATCTCGAATAGCCAATTCTCCCAACCGGAAGGGTCGGAAGCACCATCAAACTGTGGAGGACGCATACGAATCACGTCCTGAAGCAACTTATCATTGCCGGATCCAGTAGGCGGAACCGGGTTGGCATTAGCTTGGCCGACTAGAACGGCTTGAGTAAGTAGCGTCATCTGGTTCGCTACTTGTTGCAAAATGTTGGCCACTCCAACATTCTCATGTGCATTACCGGAGCTAGCAGATTGGTCCTGCTGACCTCCGGAACTAGGGAGAACACTGTTCGACAAAGAAGGCATCGCCGAGTTAGTTCCCGAGTGATCGGACATGGCCGCCCCACCGGATGCGCCACGTCCCCTACCGCGTCCGCGTCCTCTACCGGCAGGAATTCTGAAGAAGCAACGGGTAAGTACAATTCAAACGCAAAACGCAACAAGATACTAAGACAGGATTAGAACATATTGGTGAAACGAGTCAAGTTGGGAAAACATACGAGCACCGGCGTACTGATATGATGGCATAGCAGTGATACTGTCCCAAAAACGACACTTAACTAGACCCAAATAACCGACAGCCTAGGTATCCATAAACCTAAGCTCCGATACCATATTCTGTAACACCCCCAAGACGTTCAGGGCATATTACAGCGCCGTGGACTCCACACTATGGAATCCACCAGGCTAACGTACCAACAAGACATTTGGCAACGACAAACAATCCTCAATAATACGACAATTCAAATAAGATTACAATCCGACAATAAAATCCAACATCAATCCATTTCCCAAAACAGGAACACAACATTAACAATTTTGAAACAAGAAGTACTCGAGTACTTAAACCAATTTTATAATACAAAAGTCCCAAAACAAGACATCAAAAGTAATAGACTTAACTGAACACCAAAAAATGACTACTGATCAGTATCATGTTTGCCCATCATCCTCATACGGCTCAAGTGCTCGTTTGTCCCCACGATCGATACCTGAAATACAAAAAGTATTTCCCCCATTTAAGGGGTTAGCGACAACTGCTAGTGCAAGTACAATCCATTTGAACTACATTCTAATCAGATGAATATATGCGCCAAAAAGTCATTTTAGAAACATTTTATATTCCGGAATATTTACATTGTACAATCGTAAAACACATTATCTCCAATAAACCACAATTCAAAGTTAACCGTTGGTACGAGACTCACGGCCACCGTACCCCGCAGAGCCCCGTCGGACGTCCCTGGGTGGCTAACCACAGTTCGCGATACGCATACTCACGGCAATACGTATCCCTAGAGGCCCCGTCGGACCGTCCCTAGGTGAACATACACATAACCATCCACAACAACCACGATACAGCCATAATTCAAATACTAGAGCATGTAAACAAATGTAAAGTACTTGCCTTTGAGACATTCTCGAAGAAACGGAAGTGAAACACGACTACGAACGGTCCGGGTAGAAAACGACGGTTCCTAAACGAAGGGTCAACACAGTTCAGTCCAAACGAACAACAATACTCTAATGGAATACACCCATAACCCCGATTACATAATACGACAATGAACGATCAATTGATACGGGCAAGGGTTTACGCAAAATCTCCCTGTATTGATAATTCGCGGATGAAAATCCAGGAAATTGGATTTAGAATCACTCAATAATCACAATCGGTAAAGAATATCGTAATATAGATGAACAATTCGGAACTAAACCCTAGAATCCCGAAAAACCCCCAAATTCGTCAAAATTAGGGTTCCTGAGGAATTACCTTTAATTCGGCTGATGAAGGGTGATTATGCTGATTATGATATGATGGCTCGATTCTACCGTGATGGAATTTGAAGAGAACTCCGAATAGAACCGGTGGAAATCGCCTCTGAGGTCGCACGTCGAAGAAACGAAGAGAAAAGAATAAAACTGCTGTTCTGAAACTGCCCGCTGACTTATATATTCTGTGGAGTTAGCGCACGCTAACTGTCATATATAGCGCGCGCTAACGGGGCCGTGACAGGTCCAGTGGCTACTGCCACCATTCGTTAGCGTACGCTAACAATAGGGAGTTAGCGTACGCTAAATGCATATCGGTAGCGCACGCAAGGTAACAGGAGTAGCGTGCGCTACCTACACAGCAGTTCAGTACTGCTGATGTCACATCAGCAGTAAGCTGCTGTCGAGGGTACAAAACACGAAACGCACGACGAGACCAGAATCCAGGAACATGAACGCGAAGCATACAAGACGACGGAGCTAAGCGCTGAAAGAAAATACAATTCCGACCATCGGAGGGTCCGTAATGCGACAACGAAAATGAGATTCCCTAAACTATTAGGAAATTACAAAAATGGCCCAAGTGCCCGAAAATCACGAAACGACGTCGGATTTACAAACCGAAAGTCTCCACATGACCAACTCAACTATACAAACTTGTACAAATCAAGAAACAACGAAAACGAATGAGTTTTACAAGAATCGGACGTTCATACGGCAAAACATGTCATAAAACGAAATTACGTGAAAACATCATCAAAACTCGTCCAAATGGAAAAACTCCAAGAACAAAGTAGATTCAAAATGTCGAAACAGTTACAAGCGAGTCGATAAAAATAGACATACACCAAAAATGGAAACTGCTAAAAATGGAAAATTACGGATATTACACCAGTAATATGAAACCTGTTGGGTATAAATGGGTCTTTGTAAGGAAACGAAATAAGAAAAACCAGATTGTAACATACAAGGCTCATCTTGTTGCACAAGGTTTTTCACAAAGACCTGGGATTGATTATGAGGTAACATATTCCCCTGTTATGGATGCCATTACTTTTCGTTATTTAATTAGTTTATCGGTATCTTATAATCTTAATATGCATCTCATGGATGTTGTTACAACATATTTATATGGATCACTTGATGCTGATATATATATATATATATATATATATATATATATATATATATATATATATGAAAATTCCTGAAGGATTTAAGTTGCCTGAAGCATTGAAACCCAGAGAAATTTATACAATTAAATTGCAGAGATCTTTATATGGGTTGAAACAATCTGGACTCATGTGGTATAACAGATTAAGTGCATATTTGATTAAAGAAGGCTATGTGAATAAACCTATTTGCCCTTGTGTTTTTATAAGGAAAACAACATCCGGATTTGTAATCATTGCTGTCTATTTTGATGATTTGAATATCATTGGAACTAATGCAGAAATTTTGGAAGCAATGAATTACTTAAAGAAAGAATTTGAAATGAAAGATTTGGGAAAAACAAAATTCTGTCTTGGTCTACAAATGGAACATACTAAAAATGGAATATTAGTATACCAATCAAATTATACAGAAAGGGTATTAAAAAGATTCCACATGGACAAATCAACACCTTTGAGTACCCTAATGGTCGGCAGAACAGTTAATATTGAAAAGGATCCATTCAGACCAAAGGAAGAAAATGAAGAGGAAGTTGGTCCTGAAATACCATACCTTAGCGCAATTGGAGCCCTAATGTATCTTGCTAATTGTACACGGCCGCATATAGCTTTTGCAGTAAATTTACTAGCAAGATTCAGTTGGTGTCCTACAAAGAGGCATTGGAACGGAATAAAACATATATTCAGATATCTACGAGGTACGATTGATCTTGGTTTGTTTTATTGTAACAATGCAAAACCAGTTTTGCTTGGCTATGCAGATGCAGGTCATCTATCTGATCCACATAATTCTAAGTCACAAACTGGATATGTATTCACATATGGAAGAACTGCAATATCCTGGAGATCTCAAAAACAGACAATCGTGACTACTTCCTCAAACTATGCTGAGATAATAGCTCTTCATGAAGCAAGTAAAGAATGTAGATGGTTAAGATCAGTAACACAACATATTCAAGAAACATCAGGCTTGCCTGTCGATAACGGCCCAACAATAGTATACGAAGACAACTCTGTATGTGTTACTCAAATGAAGGAAGGCTACATCAAAAGCGATAAAACCAAACATATCCCCCCAAAGTTCTTCGCATTCACTCAGGAACTTGAAAGAAATAAAGAGATCGACATCCAATATATTCGATCTTGTGATAATGCGGCAGATCTCTTCACAAAATCACTCCCTACGAATGTTTTCAAGAAACACATTCAGAATATTGGAATGCATCATCTTGAGACCTTTAAAGAAGAACTACCCATGCTTGGTTGAGGGGAGCATACAATCGTACTCTTTTCCCTTATTAAGTTTTTATCCCACCGGGTTTTTCTTAATAAGGTTTTTAACGAGCGACTTGTGATGCTCCCAAATGAGATATCATGATATAAGATATTTCAAAAGGGGAGTGTTATAATATCACCAATAATGATATGTGGGATCAACAATCAATAATTCAATCAATTATTGGATTGAAATATCTATTATAAAGACAATTATGTTGTATAATAAATAATATTAATTTGTTGTATAGCATGTAATCTTGAGCTATAAATAGAGCTCTTTGGTAGAGCTTTGTACACAATTCATTCTAATAAAAGCTCAATTTCTTCATCTTCTTTCATCCTCCTTTATACTTATATATTGTAATATATATTAAAATATATATATAATATATATTGTGAAGTGATAAAATATCCGATTTTACTAACAAAACCACTGTTGGACACTTTTGCTTTAAATAATTTGAAACATAAAAATGACCATATACCCCTACACCAACAAACATGATCGTGACACATCAAGGGTATTATGGGGAATTTTTGATAGATTTTCAGACACCCTTATGGTTCTTTTTCTGACAGGTGAAGTGATTATTTGTGATATCTTCTTGATTTAGTTAATTAAAATCAATTAATTATTGCAAGGCGTGGCTTTGGAAAGATTAAAGGTGGACTAACAAAAGGCATTTTTGAAGGTATTTGAGATTGGCTTTGGAATCCCTAGACGATGGAATGCACATTAAATAGTTGCAATTTCCAACTTGGGTATATAAAAGCTGTTTTATGATTCAATAGAAAGCTTATTATATTGTTCATTAGAAAAAATAATGGTAATTAAGTTATTAAATATCCGTAAATTGTATGAATTAATTACGGACTTTTGTATATACTATTAGTGACAACATATCAGCTTAAATATTCATGATGATTATATAAAAATATATATAAGTAATATACTCCATTATATTCATATATTTTTCTTGAATAAAATGCATGAGCTGACAAAGCGATTTGTGCTAAAAGCGATGCAAGAGTAAATGAACATCGCAGTGTTGTTACGGCGGTCGACTAATCGTCGACTAGTCGACCAGCGGTGGAGGATCGGCGCCGTGCCACTCTGACTCGTCTTGTGCAAATATGTCGCCCGACTTGGATGACATGGGTCGCCTAGTCGACGACTTGGGTTGACTGGGTGACGACTCGGGTCCGACTTGGACCCGAGGCAGAATATTTAAAACAAAATCGTTAACCTCAAACCTAATTGCAAAACGAGTCAGCCGAATGAAGAAATCTCCACTTCGATCCCGTCGAAAAAAGGCCGAAAGACGAGGAGCAGCAGCAACAGCCATCGTGACCACCGTCGTCCGTCGATTTCCTCAACTTGGAGAATCCTCTACTTTTCTTTCTTCTTCTTCTTTCTTTTTTATTTCTTCCGATTTCCAATTTCCAATTTCCAATTTTCGATATGATTTTGATGTACCTTTCCCTTTGAAACTTCGGCGATATAGATATATATTATATATTATATATATGTGTATGTATTATATATATACTGAATATATATAGTATACATAATATATAATATATAATATATATCAGTATATTTAGTATACATAATATATAATTAGTCGACTAGTCTCGACTAGTCTACGACTCGCCATGCCGGATGTAATGCTTCGATTTTGCATATACATTTATTGTAAATTATAGAAAATATGTTCAATATTATTAAATTAATGCCCGAATAAGTTTATCATCTAATTCATTTCATTCTCATGATCATGCAAATTCATTTATGTCACTATTATTCATGACAAGTCATGTGATTCGTTCGTTTCATTTCTCATTTAAATTCATTGTTTCAGCTCGTCATTTCTAGGCCCAAGTCAAATTTTAAACAATATTAATTGTTACCAAAAGATTCTTTTCAAGTCAAATAATAATAATATTATTTAGTTATTATTATTATTACTATTAGTATTATTATCCCTATTATTTATTGTTATTAGTAGTAATATTAATATTATTATTTAATTTAGCCTAATTATTTTGGATCACTTTATCTTTCATTGTGGCCCAATTCATAATGATTTGGAATTATGAGTTGACCCAAACTATTTTTTTCTGGCCCAATTAAAACTATACCCTAAACCTAATATCTACCGTATAAATACTGTATTTATACTGCAGCCATACACAATACACAGATATTTTTCCTCGTTCCTGCAATCGTCCAGCAGCTCCCTGCAAATTTTCATCTTCTCAAATTTCTCCATCAAAGGTGAGAACCCCAGATCGTATTTTTCTTTCAAGCAATTATCATCATCATCATCATCATCATCATCTTCATTTATAAGGTAAACCGTAAATTTCTTCTTCTACTACCGTTTTCAATCCTATACACAAGAAATCGGATCCATATAACAAAAACTCCCATCGTCCCTTCTGAAAAAAAAAGAAACGAACACAGTAACCTGCAACCAAACTCATAACCCAACTCATGACCCGATTTGTATCAACACGGGATCCCAAATCCGGGTTGAGCCTTCAACTCTTCAATCTGACTGCAAACCTCAAGTTCGGCCCGAATCTTCAGCCTGTAACCCTAAACCTATCCAGCCTATTTTTTTAGATCGGACCTCCCCCTCCTTCGCCGCGAGCTACCGGTCGGAACCACCCGACATATAATTCAATCCAGATCCGAGCCTAACCAAATCCCCCAATTTAAAACCTCAGATTTCGGAACTCAACTCAGATGCCATTATCCAAACTCAAATATTAAGCCAGACTATGAACCCTCGATTTTGGAATCGGATAAATCAGAACATCCGTTCAGACCCTAAATCCGGCACACTTGCCGCCTTAGTTGCAGCCGCTAGCCGCACGAACTGCCCGAGCCCCAAATCGCGCAGCCCTGCACCTCCATTTCCTGGTTCTGTGGGTGTGTGCGTTTGAGTGACCGATTGTGTTTTGGATTTGTAGGTCTGTTTGTGTGTGTTCGGTGCAGGGGCGGATCTCCCTGTTGCAAGATGGTGCACCTGCACCATCAAAAAAAAAAAAAATTTTATTATTTACAGATGTCTTTCTTAATAGACAAAAGCCTACCTAGAAAAAAAAACCAACAAATGCTTTTGTCTATTAATACAGATCTCTTTCTCAATACAGATGCTTTTTTGTTATTTTTTTTGCCTGCGCTGCGCTCCTGCCTCCTGGTGGAGTGTCCTCGACCGCATCCCTCCCCATCGCCGCCTCCCTCCCGGCCGTCGACGATGGTCGACACCTCTCCCTCCGGTACCATAGAATGGGCGAACCAAACCTCCCTCCACAACCTCCTCACAAAATAAAGAAGATTTTCTCAAATCAAAGTTAACCCTAGATTTTTTTCTGGATTGATTTTTTTCTCTGCTTCCTTTTTACTGTATTATTTTTTTCTTTCTACTTGATTTTTTTCTGGATTTTTTTCTTAGATTTTTTCTTTCTACTGTTCTGTATAAGCTTCCTTTTTACTGTATTAATTTTTTCTTTCTACTTGATTTTTTTCTTAAATTTTTTTCTTTCTACTGCTCTGTATAAGCTTCCTTTTTACTGTATTAATTTTTTCTTTCTACTTGATTTTTTTCTTGATTTTTTTTCTTTCTTTTTTTTTTTCTACTGTTCTGTATAAGCATGGTAATTTTTTATGTATAATGCTTTGGTTTTCTTGATTTTTTATTTCTTGATTTCTTAATGATAATCCATTCTTGACTTAGCTTAATTGGATTTTTGATAACATGGTAATAGGTTGGATCGGTTCTTTACGCCTCTGAAAAATAAATGTATTGAATTTTAGTTTTGCGTTTTTTTATTAAGATTAGGCACCACCAATAGTTTTGGTGTAGATCCGCCACTGGTTCGGTGTATGTGTGTGTGTGTGTCACAGAGAGGGTAGAAAGTTTGGGAGAGAGATGGTCGATGGGGAAGAGAAAAAAGAGTGAGTTAACAGAGAGAGAACCGTGAGATGAGGGTTTGTGCTGACTCTTCAACGTGGCAAGGGTTTTAATATCCTTTAATCTTAGTCGATTTCTATTTTGGCTCCAAACTTTTGAATTTTATCAATCGACCCCAAATCAACTCTTCAGTTTATTCAATTTCAGTCCCCAGATAGTTACTTCTTCCGGATTAACCCCAGTTAGCTTTATAACTCATTCAATTTCACTCCTTAAATATTTATTTCCTTCAATTTTACTCCAATAGACTTTTCAATAATATTAATATTCAATTCAAATTATGCATGTTGTGTATATTACTTTCAATAATAGTATATATTAATATTAAACCATTATTATTTGTAGATAATAACAAAAACTTATGGGCCTAGAATTGTCGATTCAAGCATCTTCATCATATTCAAGTCAAGAACTGCATTTTATCCAAGTGTGGGGATTTATTACGCTTTTGTTTATTTTAATTGCTTTATATATTGTCTCGTATGTACACGTGAAATCAGTCAGAAGCACTTAAATGTGCAAATCAGTCAAAAGCACTTAAATATGCAATCAGTAAGAAGCACTTAAATGTGCAAATCAGTCAGAAGCACTTAATTGTGCATAAAGCCTTCGGGCTAGCCGACGGGCTTCAGAATTTACCGGCCATGTTGTTTATACTTGTTAATATATTTAGTAATTAACGTAGACATATTGCGTACCCTCCACACTGAGCGAGTTGAAAGCTCACCCCATTATTTACCCCTTTCAGGTTGAGGAGCTCGATGTGGCATGCGCTTGAGTGTGGGATGATCAAGCTTATGATTAGATGTTTATTTATTTAATGTTATTTCTCTCAAACTATGTTTTATGAACAAGTGTTCGATTTGTTTTAATTTCACGTCAAAGTATATTTTGTTTAACGATAACTTGAGAATATTAATTGCGATTATTAAATTTGCCTTTTGAAAATATATTTCCGCTGCAAAATTTTTATTTATTCTTCTTTAAATTAGAAAAATTATTATTTTAGAAAAGTGGTCGCTACATAAGTGGTATCGGAGCGGGTCTAAACTGAAATTTTATTTTCGCAAGTAGTCAAATATTTTTAGCAATTATGATCATCCACCTATGCCGCTCCACGTCGACTCCAAGGTACATTAAGTTATGATTATTCATTATGTGATAAATGCAGTTTGCCAGATCAACCATGATTCACGTATTACAGATGCATTTTCAGTCTATTTTGTACATAAGAATTTTATGATAAAGTATTTGGGCATGAAATTATTTTCTTATAAATTCATAAGTATACATGTGACATGCGTAAATCATCATTGCTAGAAATCTCTGGTTCTCAACCTATAAATGCAATATAACTCCCCATTATATTTCTCCCTCTCGTTGGGTAAGTACTGAAGGATCGTTGCGTGTGGTATGCCGTAGGATAATGGCAACCCGTGGACGTGGACGGCCAGCTAACCGAGGTGCAGATAATCTCGGTGGTCAGAATGCCAACCTTGGTGTCAGTGGTGGTGGTAACGGAGGTCAGTATAACCACAACAATAACGTGCCAGCTCCTACTCAGGCACAAGTCGTGCAACAGTTCCGGCGTTTCACCCCACCAACATTCAATGGTCGAGAAGGACCAGCTTTTGTTGATGAATGGTTCATGTCGCTCGAGCGCACCTTTGAGCTCATTTGGTGCACTGATGCGCAAAGTGTAACACCCCGAGATATTCGAAGTATATTACAGCGCCGTGGACCCCTATCTGGGACCCACCAGGCTAAAACAAGGAAACACCACTCGACTAACTGTGTCAGTTAGCGAGGACACACACATTTAAATAGTCCAACATATAAAGATACGCCCGGAACAACCGGCGCAATAAACATCAACCGACAATATAGCAATTCGAGTTAATACAAAACGAAGTTCGGAGTGAAAAGCCTGAGTTAATACAAACGAAGTTTGGAATCGATGAAAAATTTCCAGGCGATGAGACTCCACCAGAAAAATTTCCGACCGACTTCTGCTTCTTGCTCTCAAGAGCCACATCACTAGCCGTCACCGACATATCGTAAGCAAGAGCCCTACTATGATAATCCTTCAAAGTAGTGCAGACGAGCCCAGACATATAGTCCCAAATTGACAGCTTCATCCGCCTGGAAAAATGGAAAATTTTGTCGCTCTCTTCGACAACTTGGGTCTTCACATAGCCCAACTCCTTGTTAAAATCGGCAATAGCTTGGGATACGGGAATATCCCATGGTTGAGCATCATAGAAAGCATGGACTCGAGCCTGTTTAACCGGCCATGGGCAATATTCAGTCTCCATCAATTCCTGAAATTCGGCCCACAAAGCAACATGGTCTTTGGGCCCAACAGCCTCCCACCAATCCGTAGCGTCCCCAGTGAGAAAGTACTGTGCAATAGGGACCCTACGGTCCTCGGTACAGTTGGTGGCAATAAAGACTTTAGATATCTCCTTGATCCACCCCTCCCAGCCGATCGGGTTTGATGCTCCCGAAAAATGAGGAGGATGCATCTTGGTGACATCTTGGAGCCAACGATCTACTCCGCCCCGATTAGCATGGGCCTGATCCGGGTTATGAACCACCTGAGCTATCGCCGCCATTTGGATTACCATTTGCTGCATAACGGCCGCAATACCAAGGTCGGCGCGCTCCTGAGAAGAAGCATGACTGTGACGGTCACCGGTATTGCCGGCTCCCGAAGAATGCGACGTGGCCGCCCACTACGCCATAGATGGCCTACGACAACTCCTAAAAAATGTTGCAAGAAGCAAAAAAAACGTTGCTGCAGACAAGAAAATCAAAACGGCAACACTTTTTGGGTGTTGCACTTTTCAACGCTGCCGTAGGTCCCTATAGCAACACTTCTGTCTCCTACTGCAGCACCACTCCTTTTGTTACCATAAGACTGCAAGGCATCGTTAAATATAGTCTGCAGCAACATTAAACAAGTGTTGCAGCAGATGTCAATTTTCTGTAAAAGTAGGGGCCCACATGTGAGCCCCACATATGGGGTCCGATGTGGGTCCCACCTGTGGGCCCCATACCTGCCTGTTGCAACACTTTTTTGCAACACTTCTTAAATTTCTGCAACACTTTTTTCGTAAGTAACTGCAACACTATGTACCACCTACTGCAACACTTTCACAAAAAAAATTGACATGAAATATTTGTTTATATTAATTACCAATCCATTACAATTCATAATCCGCCCATTCAAAATACTAACCCATACTATCAATCCATCCAATATATCTAACCAAATAAAGCCCCTCCACACCATATAGTTATAAGTCTAACCACCAAAACAAAAACCCTCCACACCATCCATCCACCATAATATCTAACCAAACACATAGAGTTATAAGTCTTAAAGTACGTAATGGAAATAGTTACACAGCTTAAATACAACGACCAAAAACTATGAAATACAGTACTTAAAAAACACAAAATCAAAGATGTAGCATCTCCTCCGGTAATAGGAGTGCCGTTGTCATTATCACTTGATATTGTAGCATCTTCTCCAGCTTTTCTTCCATTTCGTCAACAACTTGGTTGGAGTTCCTGCCAATTGAATTGGAAGGGTCTCATTTATGCATAGTTTATGACACCTGTTGTGAATTTCATATATATTGTCCTGACAGACTTTGTTCCAATTGTCACTGACCACAAGACAGAACCTCACAACCATATTAGTGGAAAATTACGACATGCAGTGGTGAAATTTATCAAGTAGAAGCATAAGCAAAACCACAACATGATGATGCAATTTATATTAATTAGAATCATTAAGAAGACAGTTAGACTCTTTACTGTCAACCTAAGTAGACAACTGCCTCCCCCCTCCCTACTACAACTTCACACTTACAAAATTAAAAGCTACTTATGAGCTTGCTAAGAATATATTAATTATACAGAACATGCAAAGGCGAACATCTAAAAACAAGGACTACATAAATGTACATACTTCTCTAAGCTTTCAATGCTACAAAAAATCCTTAACTATTAAATAAGTGTTTCGTAGGGGTAACAAGATTTGTCACAATCCAAAAAATCTGACACAAATTCCATCAGTGAATGATCAACTTAATATCGTGCAATCTATAATCTTCGAGAGTTCAAGTCGTACAAGATCCATCAACTTAATATCGCAGATTCCATAATCCTCCAGAATTCAAGTTAGTAAAATGATCATTCAACTCTCTCTCTCTCTCTCTCTGAGTTAGGACTTTCAGTTCATTTCACTTAGAGATTCAGAATTATCATCTTGATCAATATATATATATATATATATATATTCTAGTATATATGCATACTCAATATATATAATCTAATTTACACAAACCTAAAATCATAAAAGGTCTAAAACAATCACAACACACACGTATACATCGAAATTTACACAAAATAACAAACCTAAATTTATGATAGGCACAAAACTACACATACACACATAGTTAGAAGGATGCTTACATCATTATTTACCATGATTCCATCAAAGCCACGTATTACGGATTGAAATTCAAGCCTACACAAAAGCAGAAGCAAAGCAGTTAAGTTAACATTTTATCTTCGTTTTCATTCAATACATATACTTATATAGAGAGAGAGAAAAGAGCATAGCTAAGAATATCATAAAAGCTCTGTGTCTGTATTTATTGTTTATAACGATTATCATTGTAGCTAACATAATGTGTTAATTGTGTAGCACCCCTTCAATGTTTATATATAAAACGATATTTTCCCTGGGCCGTGTCGTTATTTTGGTTTCTAGAACCATAAATCTTTATCCGTAAGAAATCGAGTTTATTGAGAGTATCATATTCAACCCACTTTTACGATATTTTTGGGACTAACAGCTGCCCCTATTTATGATTGTGTGGAAATGACAACTTTGTAATAGTACTTGTATGATTTAAAACTTAGTTTGTTTAGACTAAGTGAAAGATACTGCCCAGACTAACCAATATATTTCTTGTAACTATAACAACATGTTTTATGATAATATGTTCTCCAATAATATATTTAAATACAAAAGACTAACAATATGTTTGAGATAACAAATTTAGAAGCTAGAGTCAATAGATGGTAATTGCTAGAATTTCATAAATTTGGCCAGGTATTGACAAAACCAAGTCCAAGATAAAAAATTTTGAAGTTGTTGTGAAGAAGTCTTCACAATAGATATATAAACTATCTAGCCATCATGGCAGGTAAACTTCAAACAACACAAACTGTGCATAAATGAGACCCTTCCAATTCAATTGCAAGCCAAACAAGTAGAGGCAATAAAGAGATGATGACAAAAGAACTGCAGAGAAATGGAGTTATAAATTCAATACATACACAAGTACCCTGCTTCTATTTAGCGAAATAAAATAGAAATAAAGACAAGAAAATGATCGGCTATTCCAATTCTAAAAAACTTTCAGAATAGAACCTAACGTGGGAAATAAACATATAGTTGAGCGAGCCCTAAAACAAAGGAAATGGACCCAATTAAGGCACAACAAATCACAACTACAGACCCAAACCCCAAAATTGAGCAGTAGAATGCTCCAAAGTCATTACAAACACACAAAAATAAGCCCCAGAACATCATCAAAATCAGAACACGAAAAAGAGGAAGAGAGAAAAGTCACCAGCCGCAGATTATCCAGAAGCACGAGAGAAAGAAGAAATCGTTGAGATGGGAAGATCAACCTGACCGAGAAATCCGAAACAAAATGAACGAAACAAAGAAAGAGAAACAAAATCAGAAAATGAGAAAGAGAGCAAAAAAAATTACCTGCCACAGAATATCCACAAGCGCGAGAGAAGAAGAAATCGTCGAGATAAGGACCCTCATCAAAAAGAACCCTCCTGCGCCCTGTTATCTGAGAAACAAACGGAATACAAAATCAACGAAGGACAATAAAGAAGAGGCGGAGGGAAGAGAACCTAAATCTGAAACACAATGAAGGACAATAAAGAAGAGGCGAAGAGAATAGGATGAAAAAAGAAACGAGGAGGTGTCAGTCGTGGGAGAAGGAAGACGAGAGGCAGGCAGGAGATGCGGCGAGGAAGTGAACGAAGCCCTCAGGCGGGCGACGAGATTAGGGTGAATAGGGCTGTTACATATATATATATATATATAGGTAGTTGGGTTTTATTCGACCCAACAAGGTTCGACTATAAATTAACCGAGTAAAAATGGATCAATTTGAGATTCATTATTTAGTCCCCTGGTTCGATTATTCAATTAATCGTTGTGTCACATAACACCAATACTAACTCGCCAATATATTATTTTAATGTCTCCGCTCGATATTTTATTCAGCTAGCTAAACGAAATAAAAATAAAACAAATCAGTAAAAAAATTAATACCATCAAAATTTTAATTTACAAATTCCTGGATATTACAAATAATTATTGGCACCTTTTATTCTATCCAGATAATTATTTTAAATTATTATTTTTAATTTTTAATTTTATAAATATTATAGTTTTTTTAATTTGTTCATATCAAATCTAATTAAAAAGTATTACTTCTGAATAAATGTCATACTCCACTTCAATCAAAATTAATTAGTTCTCAAGTAAAAGATTATTTAATTTTAATTTTACATAAAAAATATGAAGTTTTTTTTAAATAGTACATCTACGGCAACACTGTGTCATAAAATATTATAGCATGAAACACTTTGCTACTAAGGCAACACTTTGTAAACATATACATCAACATCAAAAAAGCAATGTTGCAGCAGGTAAAAATTTTAAAGCTACTACAATATTTTTTAGCGCAACACTAACAAAATCCGTTGTTGTAGGCCATCTATGGCGTAGTGGCCCCACCGGCTGCCCCATGTCCCCGGCCGCGTCCACGGACACGACCACGACCACAGCCCCTTCCAGCATCCATGCTGGTGTTAAGAGGTGGCAAAAATCAACTCGATGATAAGTAAAAGAGGGAAAATAACCACAGTTCAAGAAATGGAAATACGGTACGAGAAAACAAAGAATCGAGTAAGAAAACTTACGAACACTGGAAGTACTGAGATGCCGGCAGCGGTGTGACAATGTGCAAAACAAAACACAACTAGACCCAAATAACCGACAAGCCTAGGTATCCATAAACCTAGTGCTCTGATACCATTTTCTGTAACACCCCAAAATATTCGAAGTATATTACAGCGCTGTGGACCCCTACTTGGGACCCACCAGGCTAAAACAAGAAAACACCACTCGACTAACCGTCTCAGTTAGCGAGGACACACACATTTAAATAGTACAACATATAAAGATATGCCTGGAGCAACCGGCGTAATAAACATCAACCGACAATATAGCAATTTGAGTTAATACAAAACGAAGTTCGGAGTGAAAAGTCTAAGTACTCGTGAGTACAATCTATAAGTTTAAAAATGTAGGAAAACAACCATATCGAAGTAAACAAAAGAAATAAGAAGACCCAAATGCACATGTCAACGACCCTGGCCAACATCCTCGTACTGTCCCTGTTGGGTTTTCTATGCATCGAATACAAAATAATCGGAGTAAAAACGCAGCGGAACAATAAATGTGAAAACCCAATTTAGGATCGCATGCAGTAATTTAATTGTTTAATTAAAGAGTTAATCGAATTACCTTAATCCGATTGAACAATTCTAGATCCGGACTAGAAGCAGATGAATATCTCCTTCCTCTTTTGGTGATCCACACACGAACAATTCCACAAGCCGGATTGCTAGATCCTTACGAATAATATTGATAAATAGTACAACACAAATTCCTTACTAGAAGGATTGTACTATTGATCAAGATCAACTAAGGGAAGAGGGACGACCGACTCCGTTCTCCTACAATATGATGTAGATGGCCGATTTTTCTTCTTCTTGAAGGGCCGATTTTTAGGTCTTGTATTCTTAGTTACAACTCCTTGTCCAAGACCTTATATTTATACTAAGTACACCCTAGATTCAATAATCTAGTATTTGCTTAGTTGCCCCTCAACTTATTAAATAATACAATACATATAATATCCAATATTATATATATTACTTATTATTTAATCTCCTTATAAATATAATATCCAATATTATATTTATTATTCCCAGTTGATATTTATTCCTACTTGTCTATAATTGTCGTATGTGCGACCCAAAAGGCTTATATTATGTTGGCAATTATTTAATACCTTATTAAATAATAAATCATAAGCGGCCTCTAGCAAGACATTATGATTACCCAAATAATATAAGTTAATAGTCCATTAAACCTTTTAACGTGTCAAATCCCTTTGTCACGCGATATCATATTTGAACTAAGTCATGGAGTCTGTCATACTTATTTATGTTCAAATGCTTTCTCGATCTTAAGTAGACTGATTGAATCAAATGACTCCTCATTTGAGCATGGCCATGCATTTCCTTCAGTCCTACTTATCGAGGGGCCCAACAGATATCTCTCTCACTTAAGAGAGGGAAAAATCCCCATCTTGATTATTCATTGCCCTCTACATGACTTCCACTAATCCCGATCGCTAACCTTTATGATCACCATGTTTCAGATGACGTTGGATTACGTCAAGGCATAGCAGTTATCATGTTGGACTCTATGATAATCTCAGGTTCAAGGATTTATTGACATACTGTATTGAGATTCACTTATGACATTTCCATGCAGTGATCTCAATGCGGGTCGGTCCAGTATTAGTTCTCCAACCAATACCCATAAGATTGATCCGTACCATACGCATAATCATCCGATGATTATCAATCAAACTTATACTAGTATATTAATCACTTGAGTCTTTACTCAATGCGATTTTACCAGGGACGTTTGAATAATCTTATTATTCGTGAATAACTATTATTCGATTATTATAATATTAAAACATGCACACATTATAATAATCAACGAGAAATAAATGATATCAAATAACTTTATTTAAATGTGACAATTACAAATCTAGGCACATCGAATGTCCTAGGGCACTATTCCCAACAATCTCCCACTTGCACTAGGACCATTCATTCATGACTTTTAGTCCTATCGCTCTAGCATGCTCAACATGCTTTCCTTGTGAGAGGGGCTTGGTAAGTGGATCTGCAACATTCTCTTCTGTTGCTACTTTGCATATTGTAATATCTCCTCGTCTGACGATCTCTCTGACTAGGTTATATTTTCTGAGTATATGTTGTAACACCCCGAGATATTCGGAATATGCTATAGCGCCGTAGACCCCTACTTGGGACCTACCAGGCTACAATAGAAAAACTCTACTCGACTAACCATCTTGGTTAGCGAGGATACACAATTAAATAATATGACATATAAAGATACGCCCGGAGCAACCGGCAAAATAAGCATCAACCAACAACGTGACAGTTAAAAAAAACAATACAATACGGAGTTTGAAACAAAAAGCCTAAGTACTCGCGAGTACAATCTATAAGTTTAAAATTGTGGGAACAACCATATAGAAATGGACAAAGGAAATAAGTAGACCCAAATGCACATGTCAACGACCCTGGCCAACATCCTCGTACTGCCCTGGTGCTCGCTCGTCCGGATAATCATAACCTGAAATCCATAACAAGAATTTCCCCGACAACGGGTCCCCAAAGGGGTTAGCAATTACGCTAGTACAAGTATTCAAGGCAAACCAATCGCTTACACATTTCATAGTACATGCACCAACATCATTTCGAAAACCAAAACAAGACATGTCTTTTTCCGGAAACAAACAGTCAAATAATTTGCCTTGGGAACAGAGTAATATCATAGATTCCCGCACGAGGCCTCTAAGGACCCTCCGCCGGATACATTACAAAATAAAACACGCACATGCATCGCCTTGGGAACAGAGTAATATCATAGATTCCCGCACGAGGCCTCTAAGGACCCTCCCTTGGCTAGCTAAACAAACTCGTGAAATCCGGGCGGCGGCATAGATTTCCCTCCTTGACCCCGTCGCCAACACGAGGTGAGTTACACACAAATAATATACATCACCATTTCATGTTAAGCTTAAAGGTTTCCAAAAATACTTGCCTCGAATTATTGACGTGAAGAACGGAAAGGAAAGTCACCGACAACCGCTAGGAACCAACGAAACCGAACCTAACGATTCAAGAACACAATCACAACCGTTTCTAAATGAATACGGAATTGGAATACACCGAAAACCCGCCTACGATTCATGTATATTCGTATAAAAACAACAACGAGGGCGGACCACAACCAAACCCTCTCGATTCCGTAAAAATCACGAAATATACCATGAATCCGTAGGGAAACTAAGAATACCAACAAGATTAATCATATTCATCATGAATCCATCAACAAAACGGAACGGATCGGAAGAAAATCCCAAAACCCCAAATTATCCAAAAGTAGGGTTCTAAGAGATTACCTTGGATTTAGGATGAGAAACACAAGTGGATGATGTTAGTCTACACCAAGAACTCAAGCAAAAGAATCTCTCAAGTGATTGGAAGGAGAAAATCGCCTCAAATCGCCTCAGGGCCGCTCGGCCGCGGAAGAAGGAAAGAAATGAGAAATGGTGTTCATCTCGGTCAACTCCTGGTTTATATAGCCGAGGAGTGTTAGCGCACGCTAAAGCCTCAAGATTAGCGTGCGCTAACGGGATAAGATTACAAATCTTATCGTTAGCGTCGATCCAAGAACTGTGTTTTGGCCGTTAGCGTGCGCTACCATACATGAGTAGCGTGCGCTAATAACCTCTCGGTAGCGCGCTATCGACCAATAGCGTGCGCTACGAACATCACCGAGTCCGGTGGCAAACCGCCCGAACCCACGACACGTTAGCGTGCGCTACCATACAAGCGTAGCGTGCGCTATCTCGATCCGTTAGCGTGCGCTACCACACAAGCGTAGCGTGCGCTAACCGGCACTGAACGGGTTCGGTAGTGAATCGCCCAAGATCTTGGACACTCACGCTAGCGCACGCCACCGGGCATCACCAGCGTCGCTAGCCCTTCGACGTTAGCGTGCGCTAGCATATGTAGCGTACGCTACTACTCTAGTCCGTATACCGGAAAAACAACACCGCCACTCCTGTGGCTACTCGATAGCGCGCTACGGAACAAACGTAGCGTGCGCTACTAAGGAACCCCTAGCGCGCGCTATGCGAAAAATAGCGTGCGCTAGGTATGAAATATGAACGGTTCCAAAACACCTAAGGTGAACGAAACATCCAACGGAACATCTCAACGGTTAACATAACATAGAATGGACCCACGGCAACCCAAACGGCGGTTCCGCTCAACAATAACGGGATAAAACCCATAGATAATAGAAAAGATACACTGAAAGATACACAAGGGTCACTACTATCGGGAAATACGCCGAAAAAGAAGAATACAAGGGGAAGAAAAATGCGGATATTACATTCTACCCCTCTAAAAACAAGTTTCGTCCCGAAACTTAAGAAACAAACAACTCAGGGTACTTAGCACGCATACTATCCTCGGTCTCCCACGTTGCCTCCTCGACACCGTGTCTCGACCACTGCACCTTGACCAAAGGGATGGTCTTATGCCTCAGCCGTTTCTCCCGATGTTCTAAAATCTTCAAAGGACGTTCCTTAAAAGTAATGTCCTTGGCAACGTCAATCTCCCCATAGTCGATGATGTGACTAGGATCCGGGACATATTTCCTCAGCTGGGAAACATGAAAAACGTTATGAACATGACTCAGGGCCGGGGGTAACGCCAACCGGTATGCTAAGCCACCGACTCGCTCAAGGATCTCGAAGGGTCCAATAAATCTCGGACTCAACTTCCCCTTCTTCCCGAAACGGAAAACTCCTCTCGTCGGTGAAACCTTCAGCAAAACGTGGTCTCCCACCTCGAATTCTAACGGCCGACGACGGACATCGGCATAGGACTTCTGTCGACTCTGGGCGGTCAACATCCGTTCTCGAATTAATTCTATCTTCCGTCTCGTCTCTAAAACGACATCCGGTTCGGTCCCGACCAAATCGGACGCCTCATTCCAACAAATCGGCGATCGACATCGCCGTCCATATAGTGCCTCATACGGTGCCATCCGAATCGACGCGTGCCAACTATTGTTGTACGTGAATTCGATCAATGGCAAGTGCTCCTCCCAGTCGCTACTCCAATCGAGGGCACAAGCACGCAACATGTCCTCGAATGTTTGGATAGTGCGCTCCGACTGTCCATCTGACTGGGGATGAAAAGAGGTACTCAAATGCAAACGGGTACCTAACGCCTTATGCACCGCCTGCCAAAAGTGCGATACAAAACGGCCATCACGATCTGAAACAATAGACTTCGGAGTACCGTGAAGTCTCACAATCTGCGCGATAAACACACGAGCCAATTTCTCCGGGCCCCAAGTGTCCTTGATGCCCAGAAAATGTGCCGACTTGGTCAGACGGTCAACAACCACCCATACCATATTCATGCCCGACCTCAATCTCGGCAAACTCGTAACAAAATCCATCGATATATCTTCCCATTTCCATTCTGGAATGGGAAGTGACTGCAATAATCCAGTCGGTCGCTGATGTTCGATTTTGACCTGCTGGCAAGTCAAGCATCTCGCCACAAACCGTGCGACCTCCTCCTTCATATCATTCCACCAGAAGTTCCTCCTCAGGTCCTTGTACATCTTACTCGAACCAGGATGAACGGAATAGGGTGTGGAATGGGCCTCATGCAAAATACTCTGTCGCAACTCGATCGTTCGGCACACAAAGCCGACTGGAATCTCAAAACGCCATCCTCGTGAATCACAAACCCATGAGACTTTCCCTTAAGAACGTTCTCTCGGATTTGAGCAATCATCGGATCCTCTAATTGCTTCAGCTTAATTTCATCGATCAAAGACGATGAAATCTCTAGAGCACAAAGTTGCCCGACAGCTCCGTGCAACAAAACTTCAACATCTAACTCGATCGAGCCGCCGGAGCTCGGGGCGAGGCGTAAGGACCTCAAGCGTTCGCAACGCAATCGGTTTCGACTCAAGGCGTCGGCCACGACGTTCGCTTTGCTGGATGATAAAGGATTTCAAGATCATAATCCTTAATCGGCTCTAACCACCTCCTCTGCCTCATATTCAACTCCCGCCGAGTAAATATGTATTTGAGACTTTTATGATCGGTAAAAATCGACATGTAGAGCCGAAAAGATAGTGACGCCAAATCTTGAGTGCAAAGACTACCGCCGCTAATTCCAAATCGTGAGTAGGGTAGTTAAGTTCATACGGCCTTAATCGTCTCGACCAGCGTAGGCAATGGTCTTGCCGTGCCGCATCAATACGCACCCAAGACCCACGACCCGAAGCATCGCTATAAACGGCGAATCCTCGTTGCCACATGGCAACGCCAAGACCGGGCTGAAGTCAAACGCTTCTTCACTCCTCGAAACTCGACGCTCTCATCGGTCCGAACTTCTCGGATTTATGGAGCAATCGAGTAAGTGGCCGAGCTAGTTTTGAGAAACCCTCGGCGAACCTACGGTAGTAGCACCAAACCCAAGAAACTACGGACCTCCTTCACATTTGTGGGCGACGCCCAATCCAATCGCCTCAATTTTCTGCGGATCCACACGAACCCCTTCTACCGAAATCACGTGACCCAAAAACATCACTTCCTTCACCGAACTCACATTTCGAGAACTTCGCATAGAGTTGCTCGGTCCTCAAAATGTCTAACACTATCCGCAAATGATGGGCATGCTCTTCCTCATTCCTCGAATAGATAAGAATATCGTCAATGAAGACGACGACACACTTATCCAAATACTAGATAAAGACTTTGTTCATCAACTGCATGAACACCGCCGGCGCATTAGTTAACCCGAAAGGCATAACTACGAATTCATAATGTCCGTATCTCGTCCGAAAAGCTGTTTTCGGCACGTCGGACTCTCTTACCCGAAGCTGATAGTACCCCGATTTCAAATCAATCTTCGAGAATACCGCAACTCCCTGCAACTGGTCAAACAAGTCATCGATTCTCGGCAAAGGATACTTGTTCTTGATGGTCACCTTGTTTAGTTCGCGATAGTCGATACACAAACGTAGTGAACCATCCTTCGTCCGCTCAATCCGGAGCGGTGCGCCCCAAGGCGAGGCTCTTGGTCGAAAATACCCCGACTCTAGAAGCTCACTCAACCGCTTCTTCAACTCGGACATCTCTCAAGGTGCCATGCGATAGGCGCCTTGAAATAGAGCCGCGCCCGGCTCTAACTCTATAGCAAACTCAACCTCACGATCCGGTGGCAATCCAGAATTCGTCAGAAATACATCAGAAACTCATTAACGACTGGAATCGACGAAAGCTCGACTCCACCATCCTCCGCCTTCAAGGCGTAACACCAATATCCAGACACCCCTTTCGCAGAGACTCATCGCCTTCAAGGCATTAATGACGAATTTCTGTTTCCCTCTTTCGCCTGCGAAAGAGTGCTCAATGCCGTCCTCGGCTAACATAGTGATGATTCGTGCGGTAGTTCATGATTGCGCCATGCCGCTCGAGCCAATCATCCCCGAGAATCAAATCCTCACCCTCGATATTAACGACAATAAGATTAGAGAGCCAAGCTCTCTCACAAATAAACACAGAGCAGTCTCGGACCTCTCGATCACCGACGATTCTATCACCGCTAGGAAGTTTAACGATGAAAGGCTCGCAAGGTGACAAACAGTCGAGACTTAAACGGCGTACACACTCTAGAGAAATGAATGAATGCGTAGCACCCGAATCGAAAAGCACACTGACAGGATGGAAATGAATGTCAACGGTACCTGTCGCCACAGTAGCTGCTGGATCATCGGCCCTCCTCATCTCATAGATACGTGGCTGAGCAGAGCCGACACTGGAAGCTCCACCCCTAGCGGGCTGACCCCGACCCTTACCTCGGCCGGCACTCGGTGGAGGCGGCGGAGCAAATGAGCCCTGGTTCACACTCGGCTCTAACGGTACTGATTGGGAAGAACGGGCGCCACGAAGCTGCTTGATCTGCTCACAAAAAGGGGCCTTGTGACCCAGCTGTCCACAAGTGTGACAAGTAAACTTCGGACGAGAACACTTCCGGTTCCTATGGCCCTGCACACCATAGTTAAAACATGTGGGTTCACGAGCGGAGGTTCCGGCGGCACCCCGAAAACTCCCAGAGAAACGAGCCGAACCGCCCGTTGAAATATTTGCAGCTTGAGATTTCTGCTGGCCTCCACTCTTAGGACCAGAAAAGTTTCCGACCGACTTCTGCTTCTTGCTCTCACGAGCCAAATCGCTAGCCGTCACCGACATATCATAAGCAAGGGCTCGACTCTGATAATCCTTCAAGGTAGTACAGACGAGCCCAGACATATAGTCCCGAATGGGCAGCTTCATCCTCCTGGAAAAATGGAAAATTTTGTCGCTCTCTGCGACAACTTGGGTCTTCACATAACCCAACTCTTTGTTGAAATCAGCAATAGCTTGGGATACGGGAATATCCCGAGGTTGAGCATCGTAGAAAGCATGCACTCGAGCCTGTCTGACCGGCCACGGACAATACTCGGTCTCCATCAATTCTTGGAATTCGGCCCATGAAGCAACGTGATCTTTGGGACCAACGGCCTCCCACCAATCTGTAGCATCTCCCGTGAGAAAGTATTGAGCAATAGGGACCCTACGGTCCTCGGGGCAATTAGTAGCAAGAAAACTTTGGATATCTCCTTGATCCACCCTTCCCGGCCGATCGGGTCCGAAGCTCCCGAACCGAGGAGGATGCATCTTGATGACATCCTGAAGCCGGCGATCCGCTCCGCCCGATTAGCATGGGCCTGATCGGGGTTATCAACCACCTGTGCTATAGCCGCCATCTGGTTAACCATTTGCTGCATGACAGCAGCAATACCAAGATCGGCGCGCTCCTGAGAAGAAGCATGACTGTGACGGTCGCCGGTACTGCCGGCTCCTGAAGAGTGCGACGTGGCTGCCCCACCGGCTGCCCCACGTCCTCGGCCGCGTCCACGGCCACGACCACGACCACGGTTTCCTCCGGCATCCATACTGGTGTTAAAAGATAACAGGAGCATATCGAGGATGAGTAAGGAAAACTACGATGATAAGCAAAAGAGGGAGAATAACCACGGTTCAAGAAACGAAATACAGTATGAGAAAGCAAACAATCGGGTAAGGAGACTTACGAGCACTGGAAGTACTGAGATGCCGGCAGCGGTGTGACAATGTGCAAAACAAAACACAACTAGACCCAAGTAACCGACAAGCCTAGGTATCCATAAACCTAGAGCTCTGATACCATTTTCTGTAACACCCCGAGATATTCGGAATATGCTACAGCGCCGTAGACCCCTACATGGGACCTACCAGGCTACAATAGAAAAACTCTACTCGACTAACCATCTTGGTTAGTGATCGGACAGAAAACTTATCCTAAAAATAGGAGTTCTTGAGTCGCTCGCAAATATATACGAGGTAGAAGTAGTTTGTGGTGAGTTCTACCAAGGTCTTTTCTCTCGAGGATTGTCCAATAGGGCTTCGTATAATTTTTTGTTACAAATTGCGAGAAATAAATACTAAAATATTAAAAAAGATATTTTTGGGTTTTTTAAAAATAAATAAATGCACTATATTTTAAACCAAACTATTTTTAATAAGACTATTTTATATAAGACTATTTTTATTAAGACTGTTTATACTAGACTATTTATATTAAGACTATTTATTTTAAGACTATTTATATAAGACTATTTATATAAGACTATTTATACTAGACTATTTTTAACTAGTGAAAATGAATAGAATTAAAATGAGTTGGGAATTTATAAAATCTAGGGGATTACGGGTTCATTAAATTAGGTATTTAATTAAGTATAGGAATTGATTTATATGGATATAAAAGAACAAATGAATATTTATCGAGTAATCAACTTTTCACCTCCGTACTTTCGTAATCAAAGATGTCTTAATCATTGTCACTTTTTTAAGATGTTGATAACAAGATTAACACTTGATAGATTGAAAAGATGTGTTTCCAATACACTTAACAATCAATCAAGGAGGTTTCACTAGTAGAAATAGGATATGATCAATCTCTATTTAAACCAATTAGTCCTTTCATTTCTCTAACTTGACTATTTTTAGGATAAAGCGATCGCTCATCGAGTAATCAACTTTTCACCTCCGTACTTTCGTAATCAAAGATGTCTTAACCACTTTCGCAATCTTAAGATGTTGATAACAAGATTAACATTTGATAGATTGAATAGATATGTTTCCAATTCACTCAACAATCAATCAAGAAGGTTTCATTAGTAAAAATAGGATATGATCAATCTCTATTTAAACCAATTAGTCCTAAAAATAGTTTAAATCAATCAAATACTCAATATATAACCTAATAGAAATCCCCGTCCTCCTATGAAGAAAGATTAGCTACTCATTGGTTTATACAAACTAAAATTATAATAGAAATAATGATATATATAATATATATATAGAAACTTTTAATTACTAGAACTTAATGACAATAGATAAAACTTACTTGAATATGATGAATCAAAGTGCAAGAAACAAACTTCAAAATATAACTTTAAACTTGTTTAAAGGTTACAAGCTTACAAAAATTGAAAGTAAAATACTAAGTAAAATACTAAGTGCTTATTGATCAAGCACTTTTCAATTACAAACTAAATGAAAGAAAAACTTTAAACTAAAAATGAAATACAAAGTAAAATTGAAAGTTCAAAGGAGAAAATATCTTGCTAAAAGAAATGGGAGTTTCTTGGCAAGAAGAGGAGTATTTCTTAGCAAGAAGTTGAGGATTTCTTGGTAAGAATGTGGGTTGGGATTTTTGCAATGGATGAACATGTCCTTTTATAGGTGATTTTCAAGAATACAATTGATTATTTAATTCAAAATATCTATTGTAATATCATTTTTTTAATTCTTTGTTCACACTTCACCCATGTCTTTGAATTTTCAGATTTTTGACCAAAAAAATATCTTGTGGTTGATTTCACAAGTTGGTCAAAAGTGGACTAATTTTGCATGGCATCTCGAAACACGGCGATGAAAAACGGCCCGGTTGCCCGTGTTTGTGCGCCGCTTTGTGGTGACTCGGTCTCTTCCGGAATACGCGCGAGGACACGGCGCTAAATGCCGGCCGTATGTGAAACGGCCCAAGACACGGCCCTTGTTGCGCCGTATGTGAAACGGCCGACAAAACACGGTCCATTGTGCGCCGTTTTGTATGGTCGTTTGTCCTGGAAAAATTCCCGTCGTTGGATTTGATCTTGTTTTCCGTTCTTTTTGATGCTTCATGTCGAATCAGAAATAACCATTTTTAGCTCATGTTTGGACATATCTGTAAAATATATATTTTTAATCACAAATCAGTACAATTATGCCCGGAAAAATGAATATTTTGTATATGAATTTTAGATCAATTATGCACTAATCAAATACCCCACACTTAAATTCTTGCTAGTCCCGAGCAAGACTCTTTATTAATCACACACAAAATAAAAATTAAAATAAGACATAAAATAAAAAAAATAATACACACAAATTTAAGAAAAATAATTATATATAAAGATAAAAAGAGATCAAAATGCCATTAATACACAATAACCAACTTTATACAGTAGATAGAAAATGAATCAAGATTCAAAATAAATCTACTAACGATTTTGAAGTTAAAACACGGTTTTTATTTTTGTAATTCCAAAATGCAAGGTTTCCCCCCCTAAAGGTTGATTATTTCTTTCCCACTCGTGACTTCACACGACTCCCTTTGATGGTTGCTCTCGATCACTCGTTTATTTTTCGACTCAATATGAAGAAGAATTTCATCGGCGTCATCAAATATTGTGATTTTCACAAAATTGAGTGTATTGAAATTCACCGCTAATTAATTCAAATCTGCTCATAAACTACATCCCTTTTAGTGATAGCTTTCACACCGTTATTTGCTAACGTGTAGCTCTTTTCACTAACACAATTTCTATCTCATTATTTTTCTTTCGTAAAAAGGTGATAGCTTTCACACCGTTATTTGCTAACGTGTAGCTCTTTTCACCAATTTTTCTGAGACGGCAGCTACGCACCAACAATGGTTAGTCCTTTATTTTTCGCAAAATTTAAGACTTCCAAAATTAGGCAGCTGTTGCTGCTCAACACTTCTCCTTTTCGTCATTTATTTTTTTAGGTGATAGCTTTCACACCGTTATTTGCTAACGTGTAGCTCTTTTCACCAATGACTCCTTTTTTTTAGGGAATAGAATTTTTGCAGAAAATCATTTTTTAGTTAAGCATGAAAAATCAAAAACTCCACAAATTAAGTAAATTTCAGTTCTATTTTTCATCAACCGACTGATTCTTCTTTTCTCAAGGTAACGAATGACTCGATTTTATATGATAACTACAAGGTTTGGAAAGAGAGATTAAGGCTCAAAATTTTGGAATATACAATTTTTTTACCGGTTAAAACAATTTTAGAAGCTTGTATATAGCTAATTTATTGGTGTTATGGCCAGATCTAGAAATATCACAAATCAAAATAATATATATATATATATAAAAAAATTAAGGCAAATAACCAAATCAATCAAAACACACCAAAATTATTAAACAAACCACACCAAAATTACAACACACCAAAATACTAAAACAAACCACCCCCAAAATTGAAAATAAAACTGTCCTCAGTTTATAAAATAAAAAATAAAAATCAATGCAGAAAAGCAGAATACTCCCTGTTAAGAAAGTTGATGTCTGAGCCTAACGCCTTTTAGAATCTGCAAGAGAATAAATATACGAGGCACACACAAAAGAAAATAAAATATACTCGTAAGTATAACATAATTTTTTAGATGCGCATCAAGAAAGTCCGAAGAGTCGCCTTACGCTGCCATCAAAGTTTTTTAAAAAAGCAAAACACAAAATAAAAATTACAGCAATACATAAATCGCGAATAGATGCGCGTCAAGAGATCAAGAAGAAACTCCTTAAGCTGCCATCATTTAGCACGATTATTACACACGACTGGAAGTAAAAATACAAGAGGTCCGTCATGGGTTATCAAAGGGAGAGGAATGAATCCACTTTTCGTTTTCTCACTGTAAAATCTTCTACCTGCATAATTTTAGCTAGAGCTGGATCTGGTTGAGGAACAAATTCATTGAGTTTTTTGATAAGTTCTTCTGGTGTTGTTGCAACGACTATGATTCGTTTTGCACGCTCGGAAATAAAGCCCTTTTCGGCAGAGTAGTCGATGAAAGAGAGTAAACCATCAAAGAAACCATTGACATTAAGCACTCCTATTGGTTTTGATGAACATTTAGTCGGGCTCGTAACCACATGAAAAAGTTCCTCAAGGGTGCCAAAACCACCGGGAAGGGCGATAAAGGCGCCAATTATTTATCATGTGAGTTATGCGATCTTGCATATTCACGAGATCTAAACTCATCTCCAATAGTTGACCGGTGATTTTACTTTCACCGGAGGTTTTGGGATTACTCCCAATACTCTTACTCCTTCCATATAGGCGACGGCACTCGTCCCATTAATCCTAGACTTCCTCCTCCGTAAACTACATGAATGCATTTTTCTCCTAAGGTACGACCTAAGTCGTGGGCTTCAGTGAAGCATGCCTCTTTTCGTAACTAGATCCACCAAAAATGCAGGTGTGTAAAATTTTTGTGGAAGATGATGACTCCATTTTTAAAAGAAATTTATTTAGAGAGAAAAAGAGAAAAGTACAAGTTTGAGGGATGAATAAAAGAAACAAGCACAAAGGTTATTTATAGAAGAAAAGATGAGGAAAAATTGTTTAACAAGTTTGTGATTGCGTTTGATTGTGCTTCAACTACTCAATAGAATAATGAAAGCTTTTATCGCGTATCACATTTTTTATTCGTAAAATCTCACCACACGACAAAAATAAAAGATACTTACGCGTATGTACGGTAGTTGTGATTGTGGCTCACATCTTCCTCGATTTTACGTTGAAACGGCTTAAACGCCTTCTATGAGTCGGGAGAAGCTTCCCATCCAATTTTCTTACAAATTGGCAAAACAGGTCTTTTAACGCCGATTCCCAAGACGTTGTTCATATTCTCGGTTTAAATTTATTCCACAAACATTGAATTCCGTAATACACAAGTCCACTAGATGCGTGTCAAGAGAAATTTCGATGTTATCTAAATTCTCCTTATTCGTACCATCATTGATGAATTTTATCTTCTCTGTTTGTAGATGGAATTCCTAAAGATCGACATTTTGCATTACAGTTCCATCTAGCACATTTATAGCAAACGGCTAGAATCTTTGCTCGTCGTTTCTTGGCATATGAACTTTTTCCAAGCCCTGGTAAGAATCTAGTTGGTGTTTCTGTGAATTCACCTTCTATTCTTACTTTGGCTTCGATAATGAATCTTATGTCAAAAGGTATGCTTTTATTCGTAAGCAACCTCATCCTTTCAAGCCTTGTCTTGTAAATTTTTAAAATTGCATTTTTGCTTAGAAAGGGAAATCTTTTTTCAATATTATACAATGTTTCTTCCATGACCAAAAAAAAATTAAAATGAAAAACGATAAAATATCTACAAATATCAGTTGTTTGTGGGAAACTGAAAAATCCGACTTTGATAGTCACGGAGTACCGTCATCCGCCACTTGACCGGACAGAAAAATTATATTTGGCCTAAAACAATCCCCGGCAACGGCGCCAAAATTTGATCGGACAGAAAACTTATCCTAAAAATAGGAGTTCTTGAGTCGCTCGCAAATATATACGAGGTAGAAGTAGTTTGTGGTGAGTTCTACCAAGGTCTTTTCTCTCGAGGATTGTCCAACAGGGCTTCGTATAATTTTTTGTTACAAATTGCGAGAAATAAATACTAAAATATTAAAAAAGATATTTTTGGGTTTTTTAAAAATAAATAAATGCACTATATTTTAAACCAAACTATTTTTAATAAGACTATTTTATATAAGACTATTTTTATTAAGACTGTTTATACTAGACTATTTATATTAAGACTATTTATTTTAAGACTATTTATATAAGACTATTTATATAAGACTATTTATACTAGACTATTTTTAACTAGTGAAAATGAATAGAATTAAAATGAGTTGGGAATTTATAAAATCTAGGGGATTACGGGTTCATTAAATTAGGTATTTAATTAAGTATAGGAATTGATTTATATGGATATAAAAGAACAAATGAATATTTATCGAGTAATCAACTTTTCACCTCCGTACTTTCGTAATCAAAGATGTCTTAATCGCTGTCACTTTTTTAAGATGTTGATAACAAGATTAACACTTGATAGATTGAAAAGATGTGTTTCCAATACACTTAACAATCAATCAAAGAGGTTTCACTAGTAGAAATAGGATATGATCAATCTCTATTTAAACCAATTAGTCCTTTCATTTCTCTAACTTGACTATTTTTAGGATAAACGATCGTTCATCGAGTAATCAACTTTTCACCTCCGTACTTTCGTAATCAAAGATGTCTTAACCACTTTCGCAATCTTAAGATGTTGATAACAAGATTAACATTTGATAGATTGAATAGATATGTTTCCAATTCACTCAACAATCAATCAAGAAGGTTTCATTAGTAAAAATAGGATATGATCAATCTCTATTTAAACCAATTAGTCCTAAAAATAGTTTAAATCAATCAAATACTCAATATATAACCTAATAGAAATCCCCCTTCCCCTAGGAAGAAAGATTAGCTACTCATTGGTTTATACAAACTAAAATTATAATAGAAATAATGATATATATAATATATATATAGAAACTTTTAATTACTAGAACTTAATGACAATAGATAAAACTTACTTGAATATGATGAATCAAAGTGCAAGAAACAAACTTCAAAATATAACTTTAAACTTGTTTAAAGGTTACAAGCTTACAAAAATTGAAAGTAAAATACTAAGTAAAATACTAAGTGCTTATTGATCAAGCACTTTTCAATTACAAACTAAATGAAAGAAAAACTTTAAACTAAAAATGAAATACAAAGTAAAATTGAAAGTTCAAAGGAGAAAATATCTTGCTAAAAGAAATGGGAGTTTCTTGGCAAGAAGAGGAGTATTTCTTAGCAAGAAGTTGAGGATTTCTTGGTAAGAATGTGGGTTGGGATTTTTGCAATGGATGAACATGTCCTTTTATAGGTGATTTTCAAGAATACAATTGATTATTTAATTCAAAATATCTATTGTAATATCATTTTTTTAATTCTTTGTTCACACTTCACCCATGTCTTTGAATTTTCAGATTTTTGACCAAAAAAATATCTTGTGGTTGATTTCACAAGTTGGTCAAAAGTGGACTAATTTTGCATGGCATCTGCTGAAACACGGCGATGAAAAACGGCCCAGTTTGCCCCGTGTTTGTGCGCCGTTTTGTGGTGACTCGGTCTCTTCCGGAATACGCGCGAGGACACGGCGCTAAATGCCGGCCGTATGTGAAACGGCCCAAGACACGGCCCTTGTTGCGCCGTATGTGAAACGGCCGACAAAACACGGTCCATTGTGCGCCGTTTTGTATGGTCGTTTGTCCTGGAAAAATTCCCGTCGTTGGATTTGATCTTGTTTTCCGTTCTTTTTGATGCTTCATGTCAGCAATCTGTAAAATAACCATTTTTAGCTCATGTTTGGACATATCTGTAAAATATATATTTTTAATCACAAATCAGTACAATTATGCCCGGAAAAATGAATATTTTGTATATGAATTTTAGATCAATTATGCACTAATCAGTTAGCGAGGATACACAATTAAATAATATGACATATAAAGATACGCCCGGAGCAACCGGCAAAATAAGCATCAACCAACAACGTGACAGTTAAAAAAAACAATACAATACGGAGTTTGAAACAAAAAGCCTAAGTACTCGCGAGTACAATCTATAAGTTTAAAATTGTGGGAACAACCATATCAAAATGGACAAAGGAAATAAGTAGACCCAAATGCACATGTCAACGACCCTGGCCAACATCCTCGTACTGCCCTGGTGCTCGCTCGTCCGGATAATCATAACCTGAAATCCATAACAAGAATTTCCCCGACAACGGGTCCCCAAAGGGGTTAGCAATTACGCTAGTACAAGTATTCAAGGCAAACCAATCGCTTACACATTTCATAGTACATGCACCAACATCATTTCGAAAACCAAAACAAGACATGTCTTTTTCCGGAAACAAACAGTCAAATAATTTGCCTTGGGAACAGAGTAATATCATAGATTCCCGCACGAGGCCTCTAAGGACCCTCCCGCACTGGCTACATTACAAAATAAAACACGCACATGCATCGCCTTGGGAACAGAGTAATATCATAGATTCCCGCACGAGGCCTCTAAGGACCCTCCCGCACTGGCTAGCTAAACAAACTCGTGAAATCCAGGGCGGCAGCATAGATTTCCCTCCTTGACCCCGTCGGGCCAACACGAGGTGAGTTACACACAAATAATATACATCACCATTTCATGTTAAGCTTAAAGGTTTCCAAAAATACTTGCCTCGAATTATTGACGACGTGAAGAACGGAAAGGAAAGTCACCGACAACCGCTAGGAACCAACGAAACCGAACCTAACGATTCGAAGAACACAATCACAACCGTTTCTAAATGAATACGGAATTGGAATACACCGAAAACCCGCCTACGATTCATGTATATTCGTATAAAAACAACAATGAGGGCGGACCACAACCAAACCCTATCGATTCCGTAAAAATCATGAAATATACCATGAATCCGTAGGGAAACTAAGAATACCAACAAGATTAATCATATTCATCATGAATCCATCAACAAAAGCGGAACGGATCGGAAGAAAATCCCAAAACCCCAAATTATCCAAAAGTAGGGTTCTAAGAGATTACCTTGGATTTAGGATGAGAAACACAAGTGGATGATGTTAGTCTACACCAAGAACTCAAGCAAAAGAATCTCTGAAGTGATTGGAAGGAGAAAATCGCCTCAAATCGCCTCTGGGGTCGCTCGGCCGCGGAAGAAGGAAAGAAATGAGAAATGGTGTTCATCTCGGTCAACTCCCTGGTTTATATAGCCAGGAGTGTTAGCGCACGCTAAAGCCTCAAGATTAGCGTGCGCTAACGGGATAAGATTACAAATCTTATCGTTAGCGTCCCGATCCGAGAACTGTTTTTGGCCGTTAGCGTGCGCTACCATACATGAGTAGCGTGCGCTAATAACCTCTCGGTAGCGCGCGCTATCGACCAATAGCGTGCGCTACCTGAACATCAGCCGAGTCCAGTGGCAAACTGCCCAGAACCCACCTGACACGTTAGCGTGCGCTACCATACAAGCGTAGCGTGCGCTATCTGATCCGTTAGCGTGCGCTACCACACAAGCGTAGCGTGCGCTAACTGGCACCTGAACGGGTTCAGTAGTGAACTGTCCAGTACTGGACACTCACGCTAGCGCACGCCACCGGGCATCACCAGCGTGCGCTAGCCCTTCGACGTTAGCGTGCGCTAGCATATGTAGCGTACGCTACTACTCTAGTCCAGAAGGCTGGAAAAACAACACTGCCACTCCCAGGGCTACTCGATAGCGCGCGCTACGGAACAAACGTAGCGTGCGCTACTAAGGAACCCCTAGCGCGCGCTATGCAGAAAAATAGCGTGCGCTAGGTATAAAATATGAACGGTTCCAAAACACCGGAAGGTGAACGAAACATCCAACGGAACATCTCAACGGTTAACATAACATAGAATGGACCCACGGCAACCCCGAAACGGCGGTTCCGCTCAACAATAACGGGGATAAAACCCATAGATAATAGAAAAGATACACTGAAAGATACACAAGGGTCACTACTATCGGGAAATACGCCGAAAAAGAAGAATACAAGGGGAAGAAAAATGCGGATATTACATTCTACCCCTCTAAAAACAAGTTTCGTCCCGAAACTTAAGAAACAAACAACTCAGGGTACTTAGCACGCATACTACGTTGCCTCCTCGACACCGTGTCTCGACCACTGCACCTTGACCAAAGGGATGGTCTTATGCCTCAGCCGTTTCTCCCGATGTTCTAAAATCTTCAAAGGACGTTCCTTAAAAGTAATGTCCTTGGCAACGTCAATCTCCCCATAGTCGATGATGTGACTAGGGTCCGGGAAATATTTCCTCAGCTGGGAAACATGAAAAACGTTATGAACATGACTCAGGGCCGGGGGTAACGCCAACCGGTATGCTAACCCACCGACTCGCTCAAGGATCTCGAAGGGTCCAATAAATCTCGGACTCAACTTCCCCTTCTTCCCGAAACGGAAAACTCCTCTCGTCGGTGAAACCTTCAGCAAAACGTGGTCTCCCACCTCGAATTCTAACGGCCGACGACGGACATCGGCATAGGACTTCTGTCGACTCTGGGCGGTCAACATCCGTTCTCGAATTAATTCTATCTTCCGTCTCGTCTCTAAAACGACATCCGGTTCGGTCCCGACCAAATCGGACGCCTCATTCCAACAAACCGGCGATCGACATCGCCGTCCATATAGTGCCTCATACGGTGCCATCCGAATCGACGCGTGCCAACTATTGTTGTACGTGAATTCGATCAATGGCAAGTGCTCCTCCTAGTCGCTACTCCAATCGAGGGCACAAGCACGCAACATGTCCTCGAATGTTTGGATAGTGCGCTCCGACTGTCCATCTGACTGGGGATGAAAAGAGGTACTCAAATGCAAACGGGTACCTAACGCCTTATGCACCGCCTGCCAAAAGTGCGATACAAAACGGCCATCACGATCCGAAACAATAGACTTCGGAGTACCTCCATTCAATACAAACACATAACCAGTTTGCGATTTGAAATCGTCTCTGTCGGTTTCGAAACTTGCATCGGCGTAACCTTTTACAGCCAGCTCGTTTCCCACCCCTCCATAAACTAGGAAATCAACCTTAGTTCTTCTCAAGTACTTTAGGATGGTTTTCACTGCTGTCCAGTGACTTTCACCTGGATTCGATTGGTATCGACTTGTCATACTAAGAGCAAACGATACATCTGGTCGAGTACAAATCATGGCATACATGATCGATCCAATAGCCGAAGCGTATGGTATCTTGCTCATACGGGCTCGCTCATCAGGAGTCTTAGGACTCTGAGTCTCACTCAGATGAATGCCATGTGACATTGGCAAGAGTCCTCTCTTGGAGTCTTGCATATTGAACCTCTTCAATATTTTATTAATGTATGTACTTTGACTCGGACTAATCAATCTCTTTGATCTATCTCTATAGATCTTTATCCCAAGAATGTAAGCGACTTCTCCTAAGTCTTTCATTGAGAAACAACTTCCCAACCAAGTCTTGGTATGCGCAAGGTGGGAATGTCATTTCCAATGAGTAATATGTCATCTACATATAAGACTAAGAAAACAACTATTCTTCCACTAACCTTCTTGTACACACAAGGTTCATCTTCATTTTGAATGAACCCAAACTCTTTGTGATTTCATCAAAACGAAGATTACAACTCCGAGAAGCTGCTTCAACCCATAAATGGATCTTTGAAGCTTGCAAACCTTTTAGAATTTTCGGATGAACAAAACCTTCGAGGTTGTGTCATGTACACATCCTCGAGTAAGTTTCCATTAAGGAATGCTGTTTTGACATCCATTTGCCATATTTCATAATCATAGTATGCGGCAATGGCAAATAAAATTCTAATTGATTTAAGCATGACTCTTTGGCGAAAAGGTCTCATCATAGTCAACACCATGAATTTGTCTATAACCTTTTGCCACTAGTCTAGCTTTATAGGCTTGCGATTATCATCCATGTCTTTCTTCTTTTTATAGACCCATTTGCACCCAATGGTTTTAACACCCTCAGTGGATCTATCAAGTTCCAAACTTGATTGTCATACATGGATTGCATCTCGGACTTCATGGCTTCTAGCCATTCCTGACTCGGTCACAAGCGGCTCAGATAGGTACTAGGCTCATCATCTATGAGCGATGCATCATCATCCTGCATTACGAGATAACCATATCTCTCAGTTCATGTCGCATCCTATCGATCTGCGTGGGACTTGTGTACTTTGAATGGGCTCTTCAACCGTTTGTTGAGCTTGTTCGGTTTCCATCGGTGAAGCGATGTCTTCTTGTGGTTCTCGAGTTTCCTCGAGAATTACTCTTCTCCCACTGTCTCTTTTGGAAATAAATTCCCTTTCTAAGAATACAACATTTCGAGCAACAAACACTTTGTTCTCTGCGGGCTTGTAAAAGTAATATCCTTTAGTTTCCTTAGGATATCCCACAAATAAACATCTTTCAGATCTGCCGCGCTTGTCAAACACTTGGCGCCTTACGAACGCTTCGCAACCCCAGATCTTTAGAAAAGACAAGTTTGGTCTTTTACCAGTCCATTTCTCAAATGGTGTCTTTTCAACTGCTTTAGATGGAACACGGTTAAGGGTGAATGCTGCTGTTTCTAAGGCGTGGCCCCAAAATGATAATGGAAGCTCTGTTCAACTCATCATGGATCGAACCATATCTAATAAAGTTCGATTCCTCCTCTCGGACACTCCGTTATGCTGAGGTGTGCCGGGAGGAGTAATGTAACACCCCAAACTAGGCGGATATTACAGTGCCGTGAATCCCCGACTGGGACCCACCAGGCAAATGAAAATGATGAATTAAATAATATAATTGTAGTACCGAACCACATTATATTACCAAACACTCCGATGAGGAGTTTAAGTACAACACACCAGGACAATACCGAATACTAGTGTATTTTATATGAAGATAAAATACACCACCCTGAATAAATAAACATTACAAACGGAATTTGCAGCGGAAAATACAAATGACAAATAATCAAATGATCAAAATGATCAACAAACGGAATGACTGGGGCCCCTACTAGTATCACTGACTCGCCGCCAACATGCTCTTCCCGTGCCTTTGCCTTGCCGTGACTGAAAACAAAATCTCAACGGGCCGCCATACGTAACAACAATCCTCAAGGGTTGAAAATACACAAACATGATTTAATCAAGTTATGAAATATCCTTAGTTATGAATTACGTCAAGAGGAGCATCATAGTACGCCCGTAGTGTTCTCGTGCAAGTGTACAAGACGGATGACCGGACACACCCGTCCTTGTACCTAATTAGTCTCACGGAGGTAATCGTTACCGTGTGCACACCCAATGTATCACTCCCAATACATGGCCATCACGTGCCCGACTAAAAATTCCACACATCCGCACCCGGCCACGCAATATGAACCCAGAAGGTCATATGAACAAGAATGACCATAATGAATATCAATGAATAATACTAATCCGACAAAGTCAAGAATGACTCACCGATACGAAAGTGATAATGAAGTGATTGATAGTTTTCAATGAAATGATTGGAACCGCCGTTCCTCGCTAATGAAATGATTATCCGACAATTACAAGTCTCAAAATGATTAATACAATGATGAATGAGTTATGATTATGAATGATCAACAACAAAAGGAATGAATATCCTTTTAACCGAGTAAGAATCAACTTACCCAATACCGATGAAGAATGTCCGTCCACGAACAACGTCCTAACCAAGATACCGATCGCTCGAACAACCTTAATTCAATACAATTGCCAACAATCCGATCAATAACGAATTAAACACGAATATAACGAACTCAAGACGCCGATACGATTAAACCAAGTTCATAGGGGCATTATATCGAACACTTTGAGGCCAACTTCGATTGATTACAACTAAACCTCAACAATACCAACTTCAAATCCCCAAGAAGTATCTCAAATCAACAAAACATCTCCAATACGATCAATAATCCGTTATGAGTATCCAAAAACGTGATTATAACAACAATTAATCGAAAATCCCCAAATCCAACTCGATATTCAAAGTGTTCTCGAATAATCCCTCAATAATCCAATGAATCCTTATACAAACTCATAATCATATACATATCCCTTCATATAACATGATTATAACGTCCAAAACATCATATCTCAACACAAAATCGAAATCCAAGGTGTTGAAGAAATTACCTCTTGAAGATCCAACCACTTCGATCCGATGAACACGAGTTATAACGAGTATCCAAGCTTCCCAAAGGAATGAAGATGATGAAGATTACACACTCAAGTGATTGATGATGATAAAATCTCTCTCTCTCAACCCTTTCTCTCGGATGAAGAAGGAAAAAAAGAAGAAATGAGGAGAAATGACCCGGCCAAGTCATTAAGTACTGCCGGAAGTTACGGCCGTAACTCGGCCCTCTTACGGCCGTAACTTTACAAGTCAACGGCCTTACGACCGTAACCGGCCAACTCGTACGGCCGTAACTCGGCTTCGTCCGAAAGCCTGCCGACAGTCTTACGGCCAGAATCGCCTTTAGTTACGGCGTAACTCGCCTTCGTCAAAAACACTCGCCGACAGCCTTACGGCCAGATCGCACACCTTACGGCCAGAACTCGGATGATACGGCCGTATCCGCCAACCTTACGGCGTAACCCGCCTTCGTCAAAAATGGCGGACGTCCTTCTCGCAGCAGACGGCCAGATCCGCCAAGCCTTACGGCCAGCATTCGCCGACTTACGGCCGTATGCCGCAACCCTTACGGCCGTAAGTCACCCTTGGTCGGCAACACCCGAAATTTACGAACGCCACTTACGGCCGTATCTCACCTTCCTTACGGCCGTAGCTCACCTTCTTCGGCCAAATGCGGGCACTCTTTGGACCACTTACGGCCGTAATCGCCACTCTTACGGCCGTACTCCGCCGACTTACGGCCGTATCCCGTAACCTTACGGCCGTAACTCGATGCTGGCCAAGGTGAATCAATCCGATAATTCCGATTCCTCGCTACGACTGATGAATGATCCGACATATCATACGAATGTGAAAGTGAACAAGTCTAACACGAGCCAAAGATGATACTCTCAGTACAAGGCTATCAATCACAATGAAAATGATAATACTCCCGTCTCGATCTAAAAACGGAGATAAAATGACGATCGGTAACTGATATACGATTACAACATGCCAACATTGAACGCAAATGAGTGATTCATGAATGATGAGTGATTATTAATGAGTGAGAATTACTGAGTGACAATTACAGACTGATAATTACTGAATGAAAATGAATGAATTACAACCGGGTATTACAAGTAAGTTGCGAAACAATTCCACAACTCCTAAGATGATCATCGAATTCTTGGCTCAAGTATTCCCCACCTCGATCTGATCGAAGGGCTTTAATTATCTTGCCAAGTTGATTCTGTACTTCATTCTGGAATATTTTGAACATTTCAAAAGATTCATGTTTATACTTCATAAGATAAACATATCCATATCGGCTAAAATCATCGGTGAATGTAATGAAGTATTGGTATCCGCCTATGGCATGAGTGCTAAGAGGTCCGCATACATCAGTATGTATTAGGCCTAATAGATCACTAGCCCTTTCTCCATGACCGGTGAAAGGATTCTTCGTCATCTTGCCCAATAAACAAGATTCGCATGTCCCATATGATTCATAGTCAAAAGAGTCTAAAAGTCCATCATTATGGAGTTTAGAAATGCGTTTCTCGTTTATGTGACCAAGTCGACAATGCCATAAGTAAGTCGGATTAGAATCATTGAGCTTAGGTTTCTTGGATGCAATGTTATAGACTTCCAAAGTGTCGGACTCATCTAGATCAATATTGTAAAGGCCAATATATAACTTTGCGCACTATAAAGCAAGTCATCAAAGAAAATACGAATGATCTTATTCTTAATAAGAAAACTGTAACCTTCTTAATCTAATGTAGAAACTGAAATAATATTCCTATTCATAGCAGAACATAATAGCAATTGTTCAAAACTAACAAAAGCCCATTGGGCAAAACTAGATCATAAGTTCCTACGGCTAGTGCGGCAACTCTTGCTCCATTGCCGACTCTTAGATCTACTTCCCTTTCTTCGATTCTCTCGCTTCTCAACCCCGCACATTTGTACAAATGTGAGATCCACATCCAAGATCTAATACCCAGGAGTTAGAGGTAGATAAGTTAACTTCTATAACAAATATACCTGGCGCCTCACCGCCCTTGGTACGCTTTAGCTCTTCCAAGTAAATCTTGCAATTTCTTTTCCAGTGTCCTCGGCTTATTGCAATGATGGCAATTTCCATCTTTGGGAGCTTTAGCCTTGAAACCCGGCCTAGTAGGGTCTTTAGATTTGGCAACTTTTGCCTTACCCTTGCCCTTGCCTTTGTTCTTAAAGGATTTCCCTTTCGACCATCAACACATGGTTTGGTTTCTTCTTAATATTCTCGGCCGCTTTAAGCATCCCATGCAAACAAAGAATGGACTTCTCCATCTCATTCATATTATAGTTCATAATGAACTGACCAAACTTTCGGCAATGAGTTTAGGATCACATCCGTGGAGTGCTCCTTAGAAAGTGGAAAACCAAGTCTTTCAAGATGATCAATATATCCTTTCATCTTGAGCACGTGAGCGCCGATGATGTCCCTCAACCATCTTGCAAGCATACAAGGCTTGAACGGTCTCATACCTCTCTTGCCTAGCATGCTTCGAGAAAGTTTCCTTGAGGTGAGCATTTAGCTCATAAGCTTCCATTTCCTCCAGATTCTTCAAGTTATGGACAAATGGTGGCTAACATAAGACAACCGACATCAATGGAATCATCACAATGTTTCTTCCATTTGTCTTTTGTTGCTTTATCTCGCATTGTCACCGCTCATCGGGAATTTCTTCCTCAAGAACATACAACTTTCTTTCTTGCTTGAGAACTATTCTCGTGCTCCTGAACCAATCCAGATAGTTGCTGCCATTTTCTTTTAGCTTGTCCTTCTCAAGGACGGATCGCAGTGAAATGGTGGATGTGTTGTTTGATGCCATTCTACAAAATTCAATATGCAAAATATTTAGTCACATTATTTTATTTCTCGAAAAAATACTCCCACTAAAACAAAGTACCCTCAATTTACAACATTTGTAATTTTAGTGGGCTAAGATCCCATTTCGCACAATCCTAAACTCAGCTTTGGCATGACGCCTAGAATTGAACTACTTTAGGTGGATAACTCTTTATCGATTACATCATATGTAACTCTTAGATTATATCATGGGATTTGGCATCGTATGCCCAAGCATGTTATAATCCCATCTTAAGCCTTAAGGTTCAAAACTATTTTGATTTCCAAATTCATTAAACGTATAGGTATCACCATTACCAATCCTACCTTACTAAGATAATCCGAGTGCCCAGCTTTGGCATGACCCACTCATGATGATCGAAGTCTTGATAGGTGTTTTTCAAATGAACGGCATTAAAATTTTAACGAGGGATTTTTATCCTATGTTAATGTCTATGTTTGCTAACATACATCTAAACATACATAGCATCACATACATGCATAAATTTAAACATACATCGCATCACATGACAATAAAGCATAGGACCGTGTATAGCATGACCATAATCCTAACGTGATTTTCATGAGCCAACATGAAAATCACAAAGGTCATCTAAAGGGTTAAATATGGTCTTCATTGATCTTCCAACTCCTTGGAACGTCATACGCGATCAATTTGCTCCTCGAATCCGTCTTTCTCGTCCTTCTTGTCTTCATTACATTAATGAAATTTAATACTACACTAATAAATTAAATTACAAGAAGTGCAAACGACACGCAGGCCGTAAAATAATAAACAATTTAAATAGACGACTCGCAGCCGTAAACCAATTATAATTAAACGACACGCAGGCCGTAAAACCAACCCATAAGAAATTAAATTATCCAATCACATTGGTCAATTTATGGTCATGCCATACACCTCACATATACCATAAATAATTATCAAATAATTAATAAAGCATGTAATATACTAAATAATCAATTTATCTGACAATCAGAAAATAATTAAAATTTGAGTCATCACATGAGCAAAATCGACTCGCCGAGATGGTCGCCGCCGCGATCTGGGCAGGTTTGCCCGGGTTCAAAACCCGGCGGTTGCAGTTGCAACATTTTTCCAAATTTACTTTTATATTAAAGGGCTTATAAGAAAAGGATTACTTTGAAATTACCAAAACAGTTCCCAGCCGAGATGGTAAAGCGCCGGATTTCAAGGCAATGGACTCGGGTTCGAATCCCGTGTTTTGCGGAATTAATTTTGCAATATTAAAACAGATTTCCTGCCTTTAATAAAACATCCGTGAGAAAAATTCCAAAACAAAATTGCAGCGCACTTGGTAAGTAGCTAGGCCGCTGGCCTGGACCTCCAGGGTTCGAACCCCTGGTGATGCAAAATCATTTTTGCTAATTAATACAACCCGCGGGTCCAGGCCCGACCCGACCCGGACCCGAATCTGCCTAACTCCGCCTGCATCGTTTCCAGTTCAGCTTCGACAGCAGTTTTTGCGAAAAACAGTCCAGAAAATTAATTTTTGACGATCCGATTTAATCAAATTAAACCAGAAAAAATATTTTATAAAATCTATATTTTATAAACATAATCAGGAACATAATTACACATAAATATGTTCTACTCAAACAATTAAATTACATGCAAGTTGGCTCTGATACCACTGTTGGGTTTTCTATGCATCGAATACAAAATAATCGGAGTAAAAACGCAGCGGAACAATAAATGTGAAAACCCAATTTAGGATCGCATGCAGTAATTTAATTGTTTAATTAAAGAGTTAATCGAATTACCTTAATCCGATTGAACAATTCTAGATCCGGACTAGAAGCAGATGAATATCTCCTTCCTCTTTTGGTGATCCACACACGAACAATTCCACAAGCCGGATTGCTAGATCCTTACGAATAATATTGATAAATAGTACAACACAAATTCCTTACTAGAAGGATTGTACTATTGATCAAGATCAACTAAGGGAAGAGGGACGATCGACTCCGTTCTCCTACAATATGATGTAGATGGCCGATTTTTCTTCTTCTTGAAGGGCCGATTTTTAGGTCTTGTATTCTTAGTTACAACTCCTTATCCAAGACCTTATATTTATACTAAGTAAACCCTAGATTCAATAATCTAGTATTTTCTTAGTTGCCCCTCAACTTATTAAATAATACAATATATATAATATCCAATATTATATATATTACTTATTATTTAATCTCCTTATAAATATAATATCCAATATTATATTTATTATTCCCAGTTGATATTTATTCCTACTTGTCTATAATTGTCGTATGTGCGATTAAAAGGCTTATATTATGTTGGCAATTATTTAATACCTTATTAAATAATAAATCATAAGCGCCTCTAGCAAGACATTATGATTACCCAAATAATATAAGTTAATAGTCCATTAAACCTTTTAACGTGTCAAATCCCTTTGTCACGCGATATCATATTTGAACTAAGTCATGGAGTCTGTCATACTTATTTATGTTCAAATGCTTTCTCGATCTTAAGTAGACTGATTAAATCAAATGACTCTTCATTTGAGCATGGCCATGCATTTCCTTCAGTCCTACTTATCGAGGGGCCCAGCAGATATCTCTCTCACTTAAGAGAGGGACAAATCCCCATCTTGATTATTCATTGCCCTCTACATGACTTCCACTAATCCCGATCGCTAACCTTTATGATCACCATGTTTCAGATGACGTTGGATTACGTCAAGGCATAGCAGTTATCATGTTGGACTCTATGATAATCTCAGGTTCAAGGATTTATTGACATACTATATTGAGATTCACTTATGACATTTCCATGCAGTGATCTCAATGCGGGTCGGTCCAGTATTAGTTCTCCAACCAATACCCATAAGATTGATCCGTACCATACGCATAATCATCCGATGATTATCAATCAAACTTATACTAGTATATTAATCACTTGAGTCTCTACTCAATGCGATTTTACCAGGGACGTTTGAATAATCTTATTATTCGTGAATAACTATTATTCGATTATTATAATATTAAAACATGCACACATTATAATAATCAACGAGAAACAAATGATATCAAATAACTTTATTTAAATGTGACAATTACAAATCTAGGCACATCGAATGTCCTAGGGCACTATTCCCAACAGTCCCAGTGCCCGCTCGTCCGGCAAAACATAACCTAAAATCCATAACAAGAATTTCCCCAAAATGGGTCCCCAAAGGGGTTAGCAATTACGCCAGTACAAGTAATCAAGGCAAACCATTCGCTTACACGTTTCATAGTACAATGCACCAAATCATTTCAAAAACTAAAACCAGACATGTCTTTTCCAGAAACAAACAGTCAATCACATTTGCCTAGGACCGGGACGAAGCCACAAATCCCACCCGAGGCCTCTAAGGACCCTCCCGAGCTGGCCATATCATAAAACAAATCACGCACATGCATCGCCTAGGACCGGGACGAAGCCACAAATCCCACTCGAGGCCTCAAAGGACCCTCCCGAGCTAGCTAGCTAAACAAACTCATGAATCCAGGGCTCAAACCATTGGACTCCCTTCGTGATCCCTTCGGACCCTCCCGAGGTGAGCAATCACACACAATATACATTACCATTTCACGTTAAGCATAAATGTTTCCACAAATACTTGCCTTGAATAATTGATGATGCAACGAACGGAAAGGAAAATCATCGACGAACGCTAGGAACCAACAGAACCGAACCTAACGATTCGAAGAACATAATCACAACCAACTCCAAACGAATACGGAAATGGAATACACCCGAAAACCCGCCTACGATTCATGTATATTCGTATAAAAATGACAACGAGGGTGGACCACAACTGAACCCTCTCGAATACGCAACAACCATTAAATATACCATGAATCCGTAAGGAAAACAAGAATACTAGCAAGATTAATCATATTCAACATGAATTAATCAACCCTATGGAACGAATCGAAGAAAAAACCTGAAAACCCCCAATTTAATCAAAAGTAGGGTTCTAAGAATATTTACCTTGGATTATTATGGAAGATTCATATTGATGTTGTTCTAATACACCAAGAACTCAAGGAAGATGATGGTTTTTTTTTTAAAGAAAAAAAATGTCCAATGTGGACGGGGGGTTGAGGCGGGACCCACCAACCTGTAGATAAGAAGAAATCAAGAAATACAAAGTATTAGCCCCGAATTATGACCAAAAATGGGCCATAATTCGGGTCCAAACATCGATGAAATATATGGTCCGCTAAAGAAATACAAAGTGCACTACAAACCGTGGGCTAATGTGCGGACCCGTAGACTAAAATAACTCAACTCCGAATTATCACCAACAATGGGCCATAATCCGAAACCTAAAATCTAAAGTGCCTATGGCCCGCTAGATCAATACAAGGTGCACCACTAAAACTGTGGGCTAATGTGCGTACCAATAGGCAAACAAGCAATCAATAAAATAGAAAACCTATCTAAATTTAAAAGACGGATAACCAAGCTGATCCATCCGAATAAGGGATAGAAGAAACGGAGGAGCAGTATCGTAAGTATAAGTCTGAATGCCGAGGGACGACATGCCGAGCTCAGAAAGATAGTCAGCCGGCCTGCTGCCCTCCCGGAAAATGTGAGTGACTCTAAATTGAATATCTCTGAGAATGTGTCGGATATGCATAAGGGTGTGACGAACCTGCCACGAGCCCTGATGGCCAGATGATAGCAGGGTCACCACAGCAGCAGCATCAAGCTCAATCCAAACATGTCTCGATCTCTGGGAAGCTAGAATCAAACCAATCGCCAATGCCTGGACCTCAGCATCAAAACTCGAAGAGGCCTGAAAAGAGGAATGGAAAGCAAGAAGGAGCTCTCCGTGGTGATCTCTAATCAGAACTCCCCCACCCGCAATATGTGTGTCTCTACCGAACGAACCATCCGTGTTCAACTTGATCCAAGGGGTCTCGGGTCGAAGCCAAACCACCGGGATGGGGTGACGAGTCTGAGCGGGGGAAGATGTAGCTCGCTGGAAGAGATCAGGTGGCGAGCAACCCGCCCAGAGCTCAGATGAAATAAGCCCCGCAGAAGCCAATAAAGCAACATGGCGCTCCACCTGCACAATAACATGAGACGAAAGAAAAGTAACTACCCTATGCTTTGCACTATTCCTTTCTGTCCAGATGAACCAAAGGATCAGACAAGGAATAATGAAAGTCGCGTGCCTAAAGTGTGTGCCGTGCGCGAAAAAACTTGGGAGCTCAAAGATATTCTGAGTATGGGGTAGGGATAAATGTGTCCATGCGCCAAAATACTCCCACACGTCACGAGCCAAATCACTCTCCAAGAAAGGTGGGCAATGGTCTCGGTATGGTAGGTCTGGGTCAGGATATGCGAGCAGCACAAACATCTAGAAGCCAGTAAAACGCCCCTCCTCTGTAGAATGTCATCAGTCGGTATCCGTCGCATGAGAAGTCGCCAAATAAACACCGAAGTAGTCGGTGTAAGTAAGACAGTCCAGATGGCCCCGTAAACAAGATTAGCCTGACCCCTCACCCTGATGTGAGACCAAGCCGACGACAATGAGAACGCACCCGAAGAGGTAAGAGTCCAGCACATACTATCCGAATCCTCCTCGGCGATGGGAATCGCGGAGATCTCCTGGATGAACTGAGGGGTAAATCCTAGCTCCTCTCCAACAATAGACTCCAATCTAGCCATGTCCCACATCCCATCAACCCATAACTCATGAATCCTAAGATGGGGTCTACCAGCAACCTGATGAAAAGAAGAAATAGGCCTATCCCCAATCCAAGTATCGTCCCAAAAGCTGACCTCCCGCAGCCACGACCAAGAGTCCAGCGGATGAACTCCTGAGCCTCAATACCCACTCGGAGGAGACGGCGCCAAGGGTGACTGGCACGAGCTTTAAGAGCGGTACGCACAGGTGTATAAAGGGCAGCAAAGTAGTTTCTGCGGAGCATAAACTACGCCCACAGAGACGTGCCCGCGCGAAGGCACCACCAGAGCTTATAACTAAAAGCTCTCGCCATTTCCGAAAGGCTCCGAACCCTGAGGCCTCCCTCAGAGACCGGACAATAAATCTGCCGCCAACGGACCCAGTGCGTCTTCCTTTTCAGACCAACAACACCCCAGAAGTATCTCGCAATGATCTGCTCGAGCTCCTGGATAATGTACTGTGGAGGGTCCAACACCTGAAGCAGGTGTAGAGGAATCGTGCAGAGAGTGCTCTTAATAAGAGCCAAGCGTCCCCCAAAATCAAGGTGGCGATGGGACCAACTAGAAGGATATTATCAGTAATAACCCACCCGTGAACAAATCCACTCTGGTTTGGAGAGATAATCAGAGGGAGGAGAGAAGCAATCCGAGCGTTAAGGATTTTCGTGATAATCTTATTGGTCGCATTACACAGACTAATAGGTCGGTAATCTGACCAACCGCTCGGAACCAGCTTCTTCGGGATCAAGACGACCGTAGTCGCCGTGAAAGCCGGAGTCATAGGATGACCCTCAAAAAACTCGAGCACAGCCCCCTCCATGTCGGAAGAGACAATCTCCCAACAATGTTGAAAAAACAAAGACGAGAACCCTTCAGGCCCAGAAGCGCTGTGAGGATCGATATCAAATACCGCAGCACGAATCTCCTGGGGAGAGGGCGAGACACACAAACTATTAGAATCAAAAGAACATGGGATAGAGGGAAAACAAGTGTCATCCGGGGGAACGAGAACATCACCATCGGATGTAAGCAGAGTCCTAAAGAAATTCACAGCGGATGATCGAATGTCCGACTCTACAACGATCGTTGTACCACCATCCTCAATACTGTGAATATGCGACTGACAACGCTTCTGCTTCGCAAAACCCTGAAAGAACCGGGTGTTGCGCTCGCCCTCAGTAACCCAATGAACTGCAGCTTTCTGTTTCCAGAAATCTTCCTCCATAGAGAGACGAAGATGGTACTCAGCACGAAAACGGTGCATAGTGGTTCTATTCTCCGGAGTAGGATCCGAATCATATCGCCGCTCGGCCTCGTCAGCAGCCCTCAAGGCCTCATCCAACTTTGTATGAAGATTTCCAAAAACAGACCAATTCCACTGTTTCAGCCTGCGATTAACCCTAAGGAGTTTGGCCTGTAGGTTACACATGCCAGATAATCCAGGCGGGGTAAGCCAGACCTCCCTAACAGTGTCCAGGAATGTGTGATGCCAGATCCACATACTCTAGAAACGGAATGACGACTTGTGATGAGTCGCGAAGAAGCGACACTGGATAAGAAGGGGCGCATGGTCCGACTGAAGTCTAGGCAGGTGAGTGACGGTAGAAACCGCAAACACGTTCGACCATGCTTCATTAAATAAAGCACGATCTAGCCTTTCCCTCAAACCATTGCGCTCCCAAGTGAAAATATCGCCCTCGCAGCCCGCATCAATCAACTCACAGTCAGCAATAGCCTGCGCGAAGTCTAGAATCTCTGGAGAACGGTCTGTGGTACTACCCTCGCGCTCATGTGAATGCAAGAAGATGTTGAAGTCACCGCTGACTAGCCATGGAAACCCCTCTACTTCCAAAGCAATCTCACGGAGGGTGTCCCAAAAGGCATAACGACCAACACGGTTAGTGCTGGCATAGACAAATGTGACATAAATCGACTGAGGAAGAAGTGGGGAAGAAATAGAAAGATGGAGGACTTGATTGGTATCCAACAAAACATGGTGCTGAAAGTGAGGGCAAGAAAAGAACCAAATTTTGTTAGTTATAAAGTCCCGACGCAAAACCTAAAGAACGAATATAAAAATCAAAATTAGCATTGGAACCCATGGGTTCTAAAATGCCAATAAAAGAAAACCTATGAACACGGTTGAGATGTCGAATACGCTTCTGTGCTCCGGTGTTATCCAGACCACGAGCATTCCATGGAAGAATGGGTATCGACATAAACTAACCAACCAACTCAGACGAAGACCTAGGACGCTGACTGGAGCGGCCCCGTCTCCGAGGTGTATCCTGCCGGGCAGATGTTCCCCTTTTCAAGGGCGATGAAGATCGCCCCTTCGAGGAGGAGGAAGGTCCGCGAGAAGCTGTTCTTCCTCGTGTGGAAATCAAGGAGTCGGAAGCAGATTTGCCCCTAGTGGTGACACCAGGAGAAGCAGTAGAAGACATCAAACATCTCTTAACCGGGGGCTTTGGTGCCGTCGTAAGAGGCACCATCGCCGAGAAAGAGAGACTGGACTCAGAAATCTCAAATTGGGTGCGTTTAAGACCACACTCAGTCTGAGATAGAGAAGGAAAAGAAGAAGAAGGGGAAGGAGGGGGAGGTTCGTAAACCACCATGGCAAGGGTCTCAGGCTCCACGATGATCGGATCATCCATGCAGCCCTCACCGTCATAGCGGGGGAGGTAGACTCTACGAGTCTAGAAAAGTGTGGGATGGTAGAGGACTTCGTGTCGTCCTCTAAAACACGCTCAATATCACTATCTCGACCACCGTCATCGCTACCCAACATGCTACCTCTATTGCCCACACTAATAATGTCATCTGTGCCTACTAAATCCTCTTCCTCTCTAGCAGAGGAGTCTAACGATGCAAAGTACGAGTGCTGGACGGTGGCAGCCGTGAGGATCATCCCCATCTCTCTAGCTCCTTTTTTGGTAACAACCTGCCAAACGGCAGGCTCCTTCCCTTTAGCGATCTTAGGAGCAGCCTGAGAGGTATTAGCCTAGGGGCTTTAGTAGGGGTTGTCTGCGCCTTCTGTTGTCTAGAAGTGACAACAGCAGGCTTCTTACGCTAGGGCGGAGGATGCCGTTCTTTGTTGCCAACTATGTAGCAACTAGACGGGTCATGCCCTACATGAGAACAAAGAGAGCAATACAATGGAACTCTCTCATAGATGATGCACTGCGTAAGAATGTGATCCTCAAATTCAACTTCAATCTCGGGCACTTTAGGCGCCAGAAGATCAATCTCGACACATACACGGGTGACTGAAGCTCGTGAATGTGTGGCCGTCGGGGCATCAACTAAGATGGGATTGCCTACAGCCTTGGCAATCGTATATAATGCGCGTGGATGAAATAAATGCAAAGGCAAACCCGGAAGTCTAATCCAAACCGGGCAGATCGAAGTCTCTGTCCTAACCGAAAAACTAGGTGACCACTTAAAAACACGGGCAGGACATCCAGAAAAATTCCACGTTGATCCTAACCAAATTCGTCTAAAATCCTCATCATTATCAAACCTAATCGCTATGTGGCAATAATTTAACCAACTCCAGCTAAATTTACCCCTCAGTTTCATATCATTCAAACCCATAGACACATCTCGAGGGGAAGGGATATCATGCGAGAATTTAAGAATCAAAGTGTGTTCCCATGACACAGCAACAGTAATCATATCAGAGGAAAAAAAGGTAGCACATGTTTTCTCATTTATGGAGAAGAGAGTACCGAAAGGACTAACCTTAGCTCCGTCGAAATTAAATGATTTTATTATCGAACCATGTTGATTGATGGCATCAGGCTGGATTAAGCCGTGTTGATTGTTGACTTTTTGGGTGTAAAATGGCTTCGGTCGTGTCTGGTCGGTCGCACCTGGATGAGCATGGCGAGTCGATTCGGCCGATTTGACATTTTCATGGCTGATGAAGTCGGTTGGAGCCTGAGGTGTTTGACGAACTGGGTTGTAAATGATAGGGGCTGCTCGGTGGGCTGGATTGTTACGGTGTGGTTGGGTAGGTGGGTTGGTCTTAGGGGGGTTGGGCTGGGTTAAAAGGGATTCGGCTGGGCCGGAGGGATTGGGAAGGTTTGAAAGGCTATTTGGGCCGGAGGTGGGCTGAAGGAGCGCGGTTGGCTGGGCCGCGGATTGGGAATCAGTGCTGGGCTGATTTAATGAGGTTGGGCCTGTCTTAATTTTAGATATAGGATTGAAATAATTGTAAAGGGTATTGGGTTGATTATTTGTAGTATTGGGCTGATGGGGTTTCAGAGTATTTGATAGGGTTAAATGGGATACAAGTCGTTTGGGAAAAATGGGCTCAGGGGGTTTAGTGTTAAGGCTAGTTATATGTGGGCTAGAGGTAATGTTATCAAGGATTGAAATAGGAGATATGTTTGGGCCGGATTTCATGTATGAGGTGGGCCATATTAGAGCAGGCCCATGATGATTAAGAAGTGAAGCAGTTGGGCTAACCTCAAATTCCTTGGGCTGGGATTCATCTTTAATATTTAGGCCCTTTGAATTAAGGCCATCGGATGGATGTGGCCCTAAGATGGACGGCTCTCCTCCGTCCATCGTCTTGTTTATAAGCCAAAGGTCATCCGCCGCTAGGGTTGAAGGTGACGGCGCATATCCTGCAACTAGGGTTTCTCGCGGCTGTTGTGAGCATGGGACGGCGACCTCGAAGCTGAGCAGGGGCGACGGAACAAAGTTTCCGGTGAGACTAGAATTAGGTAAACCTTTGCTATTTAGAGTCCTCTCGGTCGTTGCGTGCGACGGACGTTCCAGTGGAGGACGCAAAGGCGAACGTGGTGGCGACGTGTTTGGCGATGATGCTGGACTGCAGCGAACATCTTGGAACTTGGCATGGGTCATCGTAGATGACTTTTCTGGCATCCGTGACGCCCGTTTTTTCCTTGTCATGAACAGACGAGTATTAGTCGCCGGAGAAGATGGCGACGATCATGTAGTGAAAGCTCAGGTGTGTGCGGCTGGGTTTGGTGACAGTAGGTCCGTGCAGCAGGTTGTTGATGGACGTCGGAGTAGATCGGGATAGTAAGGCAACGTTAAAGACGATTTTCACCTTAAGTGTGTGAAAATAACGAACGTCGCTGGGGTTGCTGCCGGTGCTGGTTGAGGCTGAGGATGGTCGGCGAAGGGTCGCGGGGAGAAGGCGAGTCGGCAGGTGGTGGCGGCGGTCGGAAAAGGTGGCCGGTGATGGGTGCGGTTGGAGAAAGTTGTGGCGGCGTGTGTGTTATCTGAATCGTGCAGTTGGCATTGAAAATTGAAACAACTCCAAGGAAAATGATGGTTGAGATGATTGGAGGAATAAATCGCCAAGAAATCGCCCAAAATCGCCAAAGCCGTGGAGAGGGAGAAGAAATGAGAAAAAGACGTACATCTGGGTCAACTCCCTGGTTTATATAGCCAGGGAGTGTTAGCGCGCGCTAACACTCACAAGTTAGCGTGCGCTAACGGGGCAAAATTCTAGTCCAGAAGTTAACGTCCCAGCCCAGTAACTAGATTTTGGGCCGTTAGCGTGCGCTACTCGAAACGTAGCGTGCGCTAATAGCCTATCGGTAGTGCGCGCTATCGGCCATAGCGTGCGCTACCTGGACAACAGCCGAGTCCAGAAGCAAACTGCCAGTACACACCTGATCCAGTTAGCGCGCGCTATCGGCCAAACGTAGCGTGCGCTACCTGGGCACCTGACCGAGTCCAGTAGCAAACTGTCCAGTACTGGACAGTCACGCTAGCGCACGCTACCGGACACCTTAGCGTGCGCTAGTCCCCCGACATTAGTGTGCGCTAAACAACGTAGCGTACGCTAATCCGCTAGTCCAGAGGGCTGGAAACAGAACTGCCACTCCCAGGGCTAGCTCGCTAGTGCGCGCTACGAAGCAGACGTAGCATGCGCTACTAAGGGACCTCTAGTGTGCGCTATGTAGAAAAATTAGCGCGCTCTAGGTACGGAATATAAACGGTCCGAAACACCTGAATATGAACGAAACATCAAACGAAACATCTCAAAACGCATAATAACATAGAATGGATCCACGGCAACCCCGAAACGGCAGTTCCGCATAACAATTAGGAGAATCAGATCAATAGATGACGGAAGAAATACACTGAAAGATACACGAGGGTCGCTACAACTGAGAAATACACCGAAAAATGAAATTACCGGGAAAAGAAAAATGCGGATATTACACAAAGAATTCTTTGCGGCCAATACCAAATGGTGGAGGATGCTGGACACTGGTGGATAAGCTATTGGCATTTGAGGCCGGCGGCTGAGCGTGCTGCATTGACTTGGGATCGATTCAAGGAAATAGTGATGGAATAGTACTACCCACAGCATTACCAGAGAAGATGGAGACAGAGTTTTGGAATCCCAAACAAGGAGGGATAACGATTGAAGAATATGAGAGAAAATTCCACCAAATCAGCTTCTTTGTGGACCACATGGTGGATACAGACCGGAAGAGGGCCCTTAAGTTTCGGAGTGGTTTACGCCCGAGTATTTGTCACATCGTGGCTGGTCATGGGGTGCTACCGTATACCGAGACAGTCTTTCGAGCTCAAGAGGTTGAGGCTAGCCATAATCTGGATCAGCAACAGTCCACTAAGCCTAATACCGGTAAGAGGCATTGGAATGGGAACCAAAATAAGGTTGTGGTTTCTAATAAGCAAGCAAAGGTTGATCAAAGGTCGGGACCTAAGCCTCAAACCAGTAAGCCAGAGTGCTCGAAGTGTGGTAAGAATCATGTAGGGGAGTGCCTGTATGGTAAAGGTGTCTGCTACATATGAAAGGAGCCAGGGCATTCATCTTCGAACTGTCATCTCCAAAGGGTTAAAGGTCAAGGTTCTGGAGAAAAAGCTCGCATTTATTCTTTGACCCAAAAGGACGCAGATGAGAATCCCGGCACGGTGTCAGGTATGCTTATGATCTCTAATGTGCCTGCTTTCGCTTTGTTTGACACTGGTGCCACACACTCGTTTATGTCTGCAAAGTTTTATCATGCTATTGGTAGAGGTGTTCAAAACTACCCGACCCGGTTGACCCGGCCCAATTACCCGACTACTCGGGAACTTTTTACCGGATAATTTTTTTTAATTACCCGGATTTAGCGGGTCGGGTACCCGACCCGCTAATTATGTGAGTTACCTGGCCGGGTAATGGTCCGGCCAAATAAAATTACCGAGTACCCGACGACCCGGTAACTTTTTTTTATTTTTTTATTTTTTTTATTTTCTCACTACATATTTTATTTTAACCAATTTAAAAATTATGTATAGAATTAGTATGTATTTACTTATATTTTAATAATATTAACATTACAATACCTATGTAAAATTTGATCCATATTAATCTTATGCTCTAATTTTTTTTCCTTTTCATAAATCATATTTTTTTATAATTTAAATCTCATTAACTATTTTAAATTATGACATCAAAATTAAAAAACTGAGTATGTATTAATATATATAATAATCTAATTTCAAAGTGGATAGATTAAATGTTTCATATAATATCTTAATAGTTAGAACCAATGATAATAAAATGAATGTTATAATTATTGTAAACAATTTTCTTACTTTTAATTTAATTTTTTCTGCAGAATCAATCAAGCAAATAAATTAAATTAAAGTTAAATTTTCTTAATATTTGATTTAATCATAATGCATGACTTCAAAATTAGAATCAATTCTTGCTAATTTAAAACTAAATATTTTTGTTGAACTAAAAGTTGAAAAAATATAGCAAAAAAATTATATATATATATATAATTATTATAATAATAATATATATGATTAAAAAAACTCGGGTACTCGAAAAAGCGGGTACCCGGATTTTATGGGCCGGATCATGGGCCGCCTAAATAGGTACCCAAAGTTCCGGGTACCCGCTTATGAACACCCCTAGCTATTGGTCATAGAAGCGTTAAAACTGTTGAGTCTCTTGAGGTTAGCTTACCGTCAGGAAATACGATACTCACTAACAGAATGATTGACGAGAGTATAGAGATAGGAGGTAGAGAATTTGATGCTAGCATGTATTTGATTAGCTCGATGGATTTTGACGTAATCCTTGATATGGACTGGCTCGATAGACATGATGCCGATATAAGGTGCCGTGAGAAGAAGGTGACATTGAGGTGTTCCTAAGGCGAGTTGATCACTTTTTATGGTACTAAGAGTAGGACAGTACCCAGAGTGATCAGTGCCATGAAGGCACTGAGAAGTCTAAGGAAGGAGAAATGTTAGGGTTACTTGGTGAGTTTGGTCGACACTCGTACTAATGAGGTGTCCCCTACAGACGTACCTATAGTACGGGAGTTTTTGGATGTGTTTCCAGAAGATTTGCCGGGAGTCCCACCCGACCGACAAGTGGAGTTTAGTATTGATTTGGTCCCTGGAGCGGCCCCAACATGCAAAGCGCCATATAGAATGGCTTCGAAGGAACTTCAAGAATTGAAGGTCTAAATTCAAGACCTGCTGGAGCTCGGATTTGTTCATCCTAGTGTGTCACCATGGGGTGCACCAGTGCTGTTTGTAAGAAAGAAGGATGGGTCACTTCGGATGTGTATAGATTACAGGGAGTTGAATCGACTCACGGTGAAGAACAAGTACCCACTACCGAGAATCGAGGATCTATTCGATGAGTTGAGGGTAGCCAGAACCTTTTCGAAGATCGATTTGCCTTCGGGGTTCCACAAACTGAAGATTAGGGAGTGTAACATTACCAAGACGGCTTTCAGGACCCGTTATGGGCATTTTGAATTTGTAGTGATGCCATTTGGTCTGAGTAGTGCACCGGCAGTCTTTATGGATTTGATGAACACGGTGTTCCAACCTTACTTGGATAAGTTCGTGATCGTTTTTATAGATGACATCTAAGTGTATTCTAAGGACAAGGAACAACACCAAGAGCATTTGAGGATTACAATGGAGACACTTCACAAGGAGAAGTTGTATGCCAAGTTCAAGAAATGTGAGTTTTGGTTGAACAGAGTTGGTTCCTTGGACATGTGGTGACTTCAAAAGGAATTGAGGTAGATCCCGTTAAGGTTGTAGCATTGAGTAGTTGGGGAGTGCCCAAGAATTCAAGCGAAGTTCGCAGCTTTCTTGGCCTAGCGGGCTATTATAGAAGATTTATCGAAGGATTTTCGAAAATCACCACTCCTATGACCCAGTTAACAAGGAAAGGTGTGAGGTTTGAATGGAGTGACAGGTGCGAGGAAAGTTTTCAAGAGTTGAAAAGGAGACTAACCTCGGCACCAGTATTAACGATTCCTGATCCGGCGGAAGACTTTGTTATATATAGTGATGCCTCAAAGCAGGGTTTGGGTTGTGTTCTGATGCAACTTGGTAAAATAGTAGCCTATGCATCGAGACATCTTAAACCACATGAGTTGAACTATTCAACGCATGATTTGGAGTTGGCTGTTGTAGTACATGCGCTGAAGATTTGGCGCCACTATCTCTACGGAGGCAAGTGTGAGATACACGGACCATAAAAGTTTGAAATATCTTTTCACACAGAAGGATTTTAACATGATACAAAGGTGATGGTTAAAATTGGTGAAGGACTATGATTGTACTATTCATTACCATCCGGGTAAGGCTAATGTGGTAGCTGATGTCTTGAGTCGGAAGACTAGAGGCGAGTTAACTTGCTTGACCAATCAGGAGAATTTGATAAAGGAGTTCTCTCAATTGAGGATTGAGGTAGTTGAGTCTTCAAAGAGTTCAAAAGCAATCCTATCATCTTTGGTCTTGCAACCAAACATGAGGGATAAGATTAAGGAGGCTCAACCACGTGATAAGTTCTCGTGCAAGATGAAATATCGAGCACAAGATGGGAGTTTTGAGAAATTTGTCGTTGCCGCAGTCAACGTTTTGACTTATGATGGTAGGTTATGTGTTCCTAAGGATCTATCCCTTAGGAAGCAAATTCTTGAAAAAGGTCACAATGCACCATACTCCGCTCAGCTGGGAGGTACAAAGATGTACCACGACCTGAAGAAGTTCTTTTGGTGGAGGGGAATGAAACGGTACATTGGTGCATTTGTGGAGAGGTGTATGGTATGTCAACAGGTGAAGGCAGAACACCAACGGCCAGGAGGTTTACTTCAACCATTGGAAATCCTAGAATGGAAATGGGAACATATCACAATGGATTTCGTGGTTGGTCTGCCACGAATAGTGAGGAAGAACGATGTTATCTGGGTGATAGTAGATCGTTTAACGAAGTCATCTCATTTTCTACCTATGAGGACGACTTACAGTATGGAACAATATGCGAAGATTTATATTCGGGAAATTGTGAGGTTACATGGTGTTCCAGTGTCGATCGTCTCGGCTAGAGATCCGCGATTTACGTCGAATTTTGGAAAAGTGTTCAGAGTGCATTGGGCACTAAGTTAAATTTCAGTACTGCATATCATCCGCAAACTGATGGTCAATCTAAACAGACTATCAAGACACTTGAAGATTTGTTGAGGGCGTGTGTTCTTGATACTTGTGAGAATTGGGAGAATATTTTGTCGTTAGTAGAGTTTGCTTATAACAATAGTTACCAAGCGACTATACAAATGGCCCCGTATCAGGCTCTCTACGGAAGGAAATGTCGATCGCCCCTTTATTGGAGGTTGGAGAAGGAAAGATTTTGGGTCCAGAATTGATGAGCAGACTGTAGAGAAGATAGCCGAAATCAGAAGTAAAATTAAGATTGCCCAGGATCGGCAGAAGTTTTATGCTGATAAACGAAGGAAGGATATCCAATTTGAGATTGGAGAAAAGGTGTGCTTGAAAGTAGCGCCGATGAAATGAGTGATACGATTCGGAAGAAAGGGAAAGCTACAGCCTCGTTATATCGGAACTTTTTAGATTTTGGGTCATGTTGGTGATCTTGCTTATAGTTTGGCATTGGCGTTGGAGTTATCGGGAGCACAATGTCTTTCATGTCTCCATGCTGAGAAAGTACATACATGATCCTAGTCACGTATGCAATTTCAAAGAGTTGCACGTAGCCAAGAACCTGACTTATGAGGAGGTACCTACAGCTGTTTTGGAGCGTAAGGTACATCAGTTACGAAATAAAGAGGTGAAATTGGTGAAAATTCAATGGAGTCGTCATAGACCAAATGAGGCAACTTGGGAACGTGAAGAGAAGATCCGTTCTAAGTATCCAACATTCATTTTTCAAGGTACATAACTTAATTTTCGAGGACGAAAATTTATTACAGGGAGGTAGGTTGTAACGCCCCGATTTCGCATATACATTTATTGTGAATTATACAAAACATGTTCAATATTATTCAATTAATGCCCGAATAAGTTTATCATCTAATTCATTTCATTCTCATGATCATACAAATTCATTTATGTCATTATTATCCATGACAAGTCATGTGATTCGTTCGTTTCATTTCTCATTTAAATTCATTGTTTCAGCTCGTCATTTCTAGGCTCGAGTCAAATTTTAAACAATATTAATTGTTACCAAAAAATTCCTTTCAAGTCAAATAATAATAATATTATTTAGTTATTATTATTACTATTATTATTATTATCCCTATTATTTATTGTTATTAGTAGTAATATTAATAATATTTAATTTAGTTTAATTATTTTGGATCACTTTATCTTTCATTGCGGCCCAATTCATAATGATTTGGAATTATGAGTTGACCCAAACTATTTTTTTCTGGCCCAATTAAAACTATACCCTAAACCTAATATCTACAGTATAAATACTGTATTTATACTGCAGCCATACACAATACACAGATATTTTTCCTCCTTCCTGCAATCGTCCAGCAGCTCCCTGCAAATATTCATCTTCTCAAATTTCTCCATCAAAGGTGAGAACCCCAGATCGTATTTTTCTTTCCAGTTCTGCAATCATCATCATCATCATCATCATCTTCTTCATTTGTAAGGTAAACCGTAAATTTCTTCTTCTTCTACAGTTTTCAATTCTATACACAAGAAATCGAATCCATATAACAAAAACTCCCATCGTCCCTTCTGAAAAAAAAAAAGAAACGAACACAGTAACCTGCAACCAAACTTAGAACCCAACTCATGACCCGATTTGTATCAACACAGGATCCCAAATCTGGGTTGAGCCATCAACTCCTCAACCCGACTGCAAACCTCAAGTTCTGCCCGAATCTTCAGCCTGTAACCCTAAACCTATCCAGCCTATTTTTTTTAGATCGGACCTCCCCTCCTTCGCCGCGAGCTACCGATCAGAACCAACCGACATATAATTCAAACCAGATCCAAGCCTAACCTGTAACACCCCCAGATTTAACCGGAAATATTACAGCTCCGTGGGCCCCGAGATGGAACCCACAAGGCTAAAAGAATTTTCACAAAACATTTACAAATGCCCAAGAGGCCAACGACGATACTATCTTTAAAAATGCGCAAAGACTTATAAAATCCATTTATCAAAAACTGTTATAAAAACTCATTTGAAATCGCAAGGCCAAACGGCCGACACTCAAAAGTTTAGAAAACGATTTCCAAAGTAAATCTCAGTTACCAGATACTGAAAGAGCATTTCAAAATACCCACGCAGCGGAAAAACACCAACCATAAAGATACTCTAGCAGCGGAATACAAGAACCAATCAAGAAACTCAATGCATAGAACATGTCCTAGCCAGTATCCTCCGGGAAGCTCATCTCTTCACGACCGCTACAAGCTCGATACTCCAATAACCTAAAAGGAAATCCCACGACGGGATCAGTCATAATATCCAGCAACGATAATCGTCACATCACATTAATAATAACATACCAATGAGAATACAACATAAGAATACGACCAACGTAATCTTACCGCCATAACTTTACTTACCCAAGTAATTCTCATCAGACTAACCGTTATCACATTTCATATCTCGTACCCGATTAACCAATAAACTCGAACATAATATCTGTATTGCACCTCAAATAATACTCAAGATTCTCAAACTATCATAACCAACTCACGATACGAAAATATACCATTTCTGACCAATACGATCCATCGAATAATATCATCAAATCCCAAAATGATAACCGATTGTCCATCACAAGACGAATACCAAAGGAAAATACGGAACATACCTCGAGATATAAAGTTCCACGACAATCATTGCAGTCTAATCCGAGATCAGAGCAATGCAATACAGACACGGTCCTAACACAAGACCTACAAATGCATACTCATATGACCACGTCAATATGATCACAACGATAACAATAATGTATATTCAATGGAAATCCGACGATCCAGCGCCCTTAGCATAGATCCCTTTGTTGATCCTATCAGATCAGCATAAGGTGGATAACCAACAATACACATATGAACAACAACACATGATAAAATCAATGATGCGAATTCACAAGATTCCATCAACACAATACTGGTAATCCAACGATCCAGCGCCCTCAGCATAGATCCCCATGATGATCCCGTCGAATCAACGCATGGTGGAAAACCTGTCCAACGATCCAGCACCCTCAACATAGATCCCCATGATGATCCCGTCGAACCAACGCATGGTGGACATTCGATCCAGCGCCCTCAGCATAGATCCTCATAATCCCATCGGATTATTTACACAACATAAACAACACAATATGCATACACATATGCAAATCAACACGTTCATCAACATGAACAACATGACAATTTACTAGGACGACTCCATGTTCAACAACATGAAAGAAGATGTACGAGACCAAAATAAATAACACTAAACCATAATCAATATGGAATACTTGCCCCGAGTCCTTCGGGAGCAACCTCGATGTCCAATCATCACCGACGATTATCCGCAACGCTCGACGATCCAAACGTATCATGAACCATAAATACTCGAATCCTCGTCTTTATCACAATGTATCCTCGATACCCAAATATGCCAATAACCGAAATAAATCACATACATTATGATTTAACTCCCAGAATTGGAATGACAACATATAATCATTGCTATATGCATTATAAACGAAATGAAACTGAAACCATTCATTAAACATTATAACTTAGCAAGTAATAACTTGCCTCGATACCGATACGATGATGATGAAGCCGCTACCAGTCACAATGCCTTCGTCTACGAGCTCCTCGGCCCTGACCAACGCAATTCACGAACGTACTCGAACACGACAACAACATACGGTTCTAATCACCAATCAATAATCTCAACCTATCGAAGTAATCAAATAACACATATCCGATAACAATTAAAAACCGACACGACCAACCAAATCATCTCAACAATTCAACGATATCTACAATACAAACTACAAGTCGATGATCACAATCAATCAATACAACCGATCAATAAACCCAACGGTTCCACAACTATCCTGATTAACCACAAGTCTGAATAATCCAATTCAAACAATTACGAATTCACAACCACAATGCGATTACGGATACGAGCGTAAAGGAAATCATATTCGACGAACAATCACAATCTTTCCGGATTCCAAATTGATATCATGATTCGTATTTCATTAAGAACATACGAATTCTATCACTACAATCAATGAACATTCGATTTTCATATCCAAAGGTACCGATAATTCAACCTACAATCGTCTTGCTATGTTAAATTCATCAAGAAGTTCCTCAAGAACACTAATGGATTCAAAACCTTGTTCATAGCCATTAAACCAATGTAATCCGATGTTTTCTAACATCTAAACAATCCCTAATCACAATTCAATGTGTATATCAACATGTTCTTGAACATAGGATCTCCCTAACATCAAGAATCGAAGTAACAATACCAAGAACATCAAGAACTCTATGATTTCATAATCATAATCAACATATTCAAGGTATAAACCATCATAACACCATCTTCCTTAAACATATAGTTCATGTAGCCTCAATAATCGTAACAACCACATCACAATCAACTTCATACGAATCATATACTGACAACAATACCAAAATCCGAAATCAATGTGAAGAATTCAACAACATACCTCGAGAACATGAATAACCCAATCAAACCCTTCAAGAATCATCCATAATTCCATATCCAAGTCTCACATCTAAGTCCTTAAGCTCAAAATCGACTTAGGAAGGCCAACATCTCTCTCTCTCAAAGTTTGAAGACGAAAAACGAAAAGAAACGTCGAAGGAAATGAAAGACGGGCATCCACTTATAAAACATTTCTGTTCGTTACGTACGTAACACACCAAGGTTAACGTACGTAACACGCATTACGTACGTTAGCCATCCTTGATAGCATACGTAATGCTAATCCCAAAACTAACTGTCCTGTTTCGTCCACTTGATTACGTACGTAACATTTCCTTCATTACGTACGTAATACGCACGTTGACTTGCTACAGTGAAACATTATATTACGTATGTAATACATCCTGTATAACGTACGTAATATGTAGTTGACTCGCCTGTCAACATCCTTCCGCCGAAAGCTGCCGACACAGGGTCCCACCTGCCGACCATGACTCGATCCTGTCCAATTCCCTCGTTACGTACGTAATGCTTTAGCCATAACGTACGTAACACAACCAATTTAGCGTACGTAAGTCCTCAACATTAGCGTACGCTAAGTATTCTATACTTAGCCAATTTTAACTGTTACCACCTGTCTCGACATACAGAATACGAACATATGGCATACTGAATACATATACTGAATCCAATAATATTCTCATACGATATACCTCATATCGAAAGTACGATAACCTGATACACGATATTCTCAAATGCGATTGTCGACCAGATACGACAATTGTACCAATACTGACATCTCAGTCCTTTATTTATTTTATCCATACTGTACAGATTCCACGCTGTACAATATAACTCAGATAAAATAATCTCAAACAACAGTAGTAGAAATTCCGGATATTACATACTACACCACTTAAAATAAGTTTCGGCCTCGAAACTTACAATGCATCATAAAACCAAACAAACATACCGTTCTACCAAAATATCCCAAAGCCATCACGACAATGATCAATCATCATCATTACTAAATAACCAAGAGAGTACACTTACAAATACGCAGGTCGACGATCTCATGAGATACTAGCAAGCGATCTCACTGTACAGTCCCAATACGCTTACAATCACAATTCCTTGATTCTCAACAAAATCATATCATCGTCAGATGAAATAATCTATCCGTGACAAATCCTGTTTGCCTGGTCGCATGATCAAGTTCCAATTCCGATAAAACGAATAATATCCGATATATCTGTGAAACAACTGTCCAAAACAATGACAATCAATCCCGAAACATCGACACAGAATTCGAACACTTACACGATCATCAACAATGATCAACCAACAACTGAGAATACCATCAACATGATAAATTCCAATACGACCAATCCAATGGTTAAAACATAACTGAGAATATCATCAACATGATGAACTCCAATATGACCAACCAGATATCAAAGCACAATCGAGTATATCATCAACATGATAAACTCTATGACCAACCAGAGGTCAAAACACAATCGAGAATATCATCATCATGATAAACTCTAATATTAACAACGAATGAGCGATAATAATCAGGAATACCCTCACACGGTAAATTCCAACACGATACACACAGAACCACAGAGATATATATACGGATGAATAAAGTTCTCAAAACGACACACCAGTCACATACCGTGGATCTCAATAAACACATCCTATTGGTGAACATACCCCTCGGCATACGAACACCCAATCAAGCCGACGAAAATAACCAATCATACCTAGAGTGGAAACGACCGCTCAACATCTAAAACAACCAACATGGGGTCACCATCCCCAAATATACAAAAGAAATCATTGAAAAATCACTATGGTAAAAATCGCGCTACTACCGTACCAATGGAAATCACCTAGCACATATGTCCCGGTTTCACAAAATCCAAAGTTCCAAAATTACATCATGTGCATGAATCTACAACACGCAGCATATTTCTCTTATCCGATAAATTTATCGATCATCCCCGGATAACCAAACTACCATACTAATGTTCGAACCTCTTTCATCGTACCAAACTGATGTACTATCCAGTTCATGACTCTCGCTCAGAACTTTACCATGATATGCACTATGCACTAAATGCACATGTATATCAATCATATTTTCAAAACCAGTTTGAAATCATATAGTCTTGTCAAGAAGACAATTTTTGAAAGTTCTTTCAAAAATTTTAAAACTCGATACATACATTTTCGTAAGACCACGAAATAAATTTTCGAAAAGTTAAATTGGCTCGCTAATGCCAAGTATTCGATAATAATTCTTTTCGAATATACATGATTAAATAAAATGGAATTTATGCAAATGCTTGTCCATATCCATACTCCTGTATACCAATTCGGCTCGTCACCAAATTCACTGATATTCCATCGGAAAACCACACGATGAAATTCCAAAATCTCAATATATAAACTCTGATAAAAACTCCTCCTCCACATACTACTCGCAACGTCAATCCTTAATCCATCCTGGATCACCTCAAATATGATATGACAAAATATTGAAACAAATCAACAAATCAAACACAGCGAAAGACTTCCCGAGAAGTTCCATTTGAACAAGTAAACCAAAGCCTCGAAAGGCGGAAATAACATAAGTAAACGATTGGTAAAGTGTTTTACAGATCTCGGGAGTTTAGAAAACAAGAAAAAGCCTTTTTAAACATTAGGGTCTCAGCCCGTATCTCGTTCCGCATTACAAAAAGTTTAAAAAGTAGAAAACCCTTTTTCGGACTCCAAGTCCTGGTTTATAAAACTATTTCAAAATCGATTGGGTCTCGGCCCAAAATTATTTTCCGTAAAACATTCGTGAAACGTTCATTTTGAAAAGTATATTTTCAAATGCTCAAAAGCAGTTCATATATCACAAAATGAACTAACATGCTACATGCTCTTCTCAACCATGCACAATATTTCTCCCAAACGCACAATTCCGTTCCAAAATATACCGAACATACTGATTTCCAAAATCATAGTTTCTCAAGATCATCAATCCTGTCCCAAATCTGTCACCTTATACTGTAACGCATGATACCTGCTGAATCTCAAAACATATCAACTTAGAACGGCAATAAATCTCAATGAAATTCAAAAATCCAAATACTTACAGATCGTGAAGCCGACGATTCCCCGTGATACTGGCACATGTCTCGACTCAAGGAAATACTCGATACAGATATTTTCAAAACACACGTTTTGCCAAATCAGTTCGACTCAAGAACACAATATATCTCATTCCAGGGAATCTCGTTTAACACCGTTTGGAAAAGTTTATAACAACCCCAGTACTACACTGGCAAATCGCATAACCCATAAGCCCGAGTGAACAACAAAAACTCACGGCTCCAATATTTGTCAATCGACAACTCGAATGAGGCAATGAAAACACGACCCAACTCGACCCAAATGCCTAGGTTTTCTCAACCTAAGCTCCGATACCATATTCTGTAACACCCCCAGATTTAACCGGAAATATTACAGCGCCGTGGGCCCCGAGATGGAACCCACAAGGCTAAAAGAATTTTCACAAAACATTTACAAATGCCCAAGAGGCCAACGACGGTACTATCTTTAAAAATGCGCAAAGACTTATAAAATCCATTTATCAAAAACTGTTATAAAAACTCATTTGAAATCGCAAGGCCAAACGGCCGACACTCAAAAGTTTAGAAAACGATTTCCAAAGTAATCTCAGTTACCAGATACTGAAAGAGCATTTCAAAATACTCACGCAGCGGAAAAAGACCAACCATAAAGATACTCTAGCAGCGGAATACAAGAACCAATCAAGAAACTCAATGCACAGAACATGTCCTAGCCAGTATCCTCCGGGAAGCTCATCTCTTCACGACCGCTACAAGCTCGATACTCCAAGAACCTAAAAAGAAATCCCACGACGGGGTCAGCCATAATATCCAACAACGATAACCGTCACATCACATTAATAATAACATACCAATGAGAATACAACATAAGAATACGACCAACGTAATCTTACCGCCATAACTTTGCTTACTCAAGTAATTCTCATCAGACTAACCATTATCACATTTCATATCTCGTACCCGATTAACCAATAAACTCGAACATAATATCTGTATTGCACCTCAAACAATACTCAAGATTCTCAAACTATCATAACCAACTCACGATACAAAAATATACCATTTCTGACCAATACGATCCATCGAATAATATCATCAAATCCCAAAATGATAACCGATTGCCCATCACAAGACGAATACCAAAGGAAAATACGGAACATACCTCGAGATATAAAGTACCACGACAATCATATCAGTCTAATCCGAGATCAGATCAATGCAATACGGACACGTTCCTAACACAAGACCTACAAATGCATACTCATATGACCACGTCAATATGATCACAACAATAACAATCATGTATATTCAATGGAAATCCGACGATCCAGCGCCCTCAGCATAGATCCCTTTGTTGATCCTATCAGATCAGCATAAGGTGGATGACCAACAATACACATATGAACAACAACACATGATAAAATCAATGATGCGAATTCACAAGATTCCATCAACACAATACTGGTAATCCAACGATCCAGCGCCCTCATCATAGATCCCCATGATGATCCCGTCGAATCAACGCATGGTGGAAAACCTGTCCAATGATCCAGCGCCCTCAGCATAGATCCCCATGATGATCTCGTCGAACCAACGCATGGTGGACATTCGATCCAGCACCCTCAGCATAGATCCTTATAATACCATCAGATTATTTACACAACATAAACAACACAATATGCATACACATATGCAAATCAACACGTTCATCAACATGATCAACATGACATGCACGACAACATGACAATTTACTAGGACGACTCCATGTTCAACAACATGAAAGAAGATGTACGAGACCAAAATAAATAACACTAAACCATAATCAATATGGAATACTTGCCCCGAGTCCTTCGGGAGCAACCTCGATGTCCAATCATCACCGACGATTATCCGCAACGCTCGACGATCCAAACGTATAATGAACCATAAATACTCGAATCCTCGTCTTTATCACAATGTATCCTCGATACCCAAATATGCCAATAACCGAAATAAATCACATACATTATGATCTAACTCCCAGAATCGGAATGACAACATATAATCATTGCTATATGCATTATAAACGAAATGAAACTGAAACCATTCATTAAACATTATAACTGAGCAAGTAATAACTTGCCTCGATACCGATACGATGATGATGAAGCTGCTACCAGTCACAATGCCTTCGTCTACGAGCTCCTCGGCCCTGACCAATGCAATTCACGAACGTACTTGAACACGACAGCAACATACGGTTCTAATCACCGATCAATAATCTCAACCTATCGAAGTAATCAAATAACACATATCCGATAACAATTAAAAACCGACACGACCAACCAAATCATCTCAACAATTCAACGATATCTACAATACAAACTACAACTCGATGATCACAATCAATAAATACAACCGATCAATAAACCCGACGGTTCCACAACTATCCTGATTAACCACAAGTCCGAATAATCCAATTCAAATAATTACGAATTCACAACCACAATGTGATTACGGATACGAGCGTAAAGGAAATCATATTCGACAAACAATCACAATCTTTCCGGATTCCAAATTGATATCATAATTCGTATTTCATTAAGAACATACGAATTCTATCACTACAATCAATGAACATTCGATTTTCATATCCAAAGGTACCGATAATTCAACCTACGATCGTCTTGCTATGTTAAATTCATCAAGAAGTTCCTCAAGAGCACTAATGGATTCAAAACCTTGTTCATAGCCATTAAACCAATGTAATCCGATGTTTTCTAACATCTAAACAATCCCTAATCACAATTCAATGTGTATATCAACATGTTCTTGAACATACGATCTCCCTAACATCAAGAATCGAAGTAACAATACCAAGAACATCAAGAACTCTATGATTTCATAATCATAATCAACATATTCAAGGTATAAACCATCATAACACCATCTTCCTTCAACATATAGTTCATGTAGCCTCAATAATCGTAACAACAACATCACAATCAACTTCATACGAATCATATACTGACAACAATACCAAAATCCGAAATCAAAGTGAAGAATTCAACAACATACCTCGAGAACATGAATAACTCAATCAAACCCTTCAAGAATCATCCATAATTCCATATCCAAGTCTCACATCCAAGTCCTCAAGCTCAAAATCGACTTAGGAAGGCCAACATCTCTCTCTCTCAAAGTTTGAAGACGAAAAACGAAAAGAAACGTCGAAGGAAATGAAAGACGGGCATCCACTTATAAAACATTTCTGTTCGTTACGTACGTAACACACCAAGGTTAACGTACGTAACACGCATTACGTACGTTAGCCATCCTTGATAGCATACGTAATGCTAATCCCAAAACTATACTGAATACGAATATACGGTATACTGAATACGTATACTGAATCCAATAATATTCTCATACGATATACCTCATATCGAAAGTACGATAACCTGATACACGATATTCTCAAATGTGATTGTCGACCAGATACGACAATTGTACCAATACTGACATCTCAGTCTTTTATTTATTTTATCCATACTGTACAGATTCCACGCTGTACAATATAACTCGGATAAAATTATCTCAAACAACAGTAGTAGAAATTCCGGATATTACATAACCAAATCCCCCAATTTAAAACCTCGATTTCGGAACTCAACTCAGATGCCATTATCCAAACCCAAATATTAAGCGTCCTAGCCGCACAAACTGCTGGAGCCCCACATCGCGCCAGCCCTGCACCTCCATTTCCTGCTTCTGTGGGTGTGTGCGTTTGAGTGACCGATTGTGTTTTGGGTATGTAGGTCTGTTTGTGTGTGTGTTCGGTGTGTGTGTGTGTGTGTCACAGAGAGGGTAGAAAGTTTGGGAGAGAGAGATGGTCGACGGGGGAGAGAAAAAGGAGTGAGTTAACAGAGAGAGAACCGTGAGATGAGGGTTTGTGCTCACGTGGCAAGGGTTTTAATATCCTTTATTCTGAGTCAATTTCTATTTTGGCCCCAAACTTTTGAATTTTAATTGACCCCAAATCGATAAAAATATAAAAAAAAACAGATTAATGATTAATGGAAAATAATATTTCAGTTTCTATTTTTATTAAAATAGTTTGTAAATAAGTTCCAATTTTTTTTTAATTTTTTTTTCGAATTTTAAATAAAAACTTAATTTTTTAATATTAATATTCCAAAATTTAAACAAAATTCCCTGAAGTTCCGATTTTTTTTATTTTTCCAGATTATTTCTAAATTTTTAGATTTTTTTAGATTTTTTAGACTTTTGTATTTTTTATTATTTTATGTGACATTTAACTGCCAAATAAGCACTCCGTTAGGATTTAACAGACAAAAATTGACGGAGGTTCTAATTTGGTCTAACGGCTCGAAGAGTAGGTACCAATTTGATGCCATCGAAAATTTAGGTCTTCAAGTACTAAAATTGGTAAACTTGAGGTCCTATTTTAGTCATTTTGCCTTTCAAAATATACAATATCCTTTACTCGCATACAGTCTCGAGTTACCCGAATTCGAACTCGAGTTACCCGAATGCGAACACGAGTTACCCAATTTGAACTCGAGTTACCCGAATTTAAACTAGAGTTACCCGAATAAGGAAACCTATTACTCGAAAAACTCAAATTACACGAATTGGCGAGTAACTCTATAAATCGATGTGCATCGGCTTCATCTTCCTTTCATTCTGATTGAACAAATTCGAGTTTCACGAGTTCAAGAGTAAAAAGAATACGAGTTTCACGAGTATTCGAGTAACACCAATTCAATCGAGTTACCTCTTTTTCGATGGCGAATTCGACTTCCCCGAATGTGAGGCATTCCCCGAATGGCGGCGCTGACACTTCCGGTCATTGCCGATGCCGAGTTCTCCGCCGCGGCCACCGGATCTGCCGAAAACTAGGTAAGATTTTAATGTTTCGAAAAATCGTGTCACTCGATAGTTTCTGATTAGTTCATGTTACTCGATATTATGATTTACTCAAATATTGTGTAACTATGTTAGATATTCCGATTATGCGACTGTGTTACTCCTGATATTCCGATATTCCAATTCCGATATTCCGATTTCAATGTTACCCGAAAAATCGAGTCACTCGAATATTTCACTGTGTTACTCAAATTTTTCTGCAACTTTTCAGTATTACCCAAATTATGGTATTTAGTGTTACTAGAATCATAGTATTACTCGAATTTAGTATTATTCCGATATTATTTCAGTATTACTCGAATTATGCAACTATTCAGTATTCGGGTTACTCGAATATTTTGTTTAGTTACTCGAATTATGCAACTATTTAGTTACTCGAAACTGTTCTTGAAACTCGAATTATACAACTTTAGTTACCCAAACGATGGCTCGAATCGGGTTTTCAATGTGACTCGAATGGATATTTATAGATATTTGTAACTTGAATTGTTTCTATTTTCTCAAATTATTCTGTTACTCGAATTTACTCTGTTTAGAGTAAATGAACATTGATCAAATAAAAAATGAGGATTTTACCATGAAGAAATAAATAAAATTACTCGAGTTGTGATTTTGTACCTTTGGTTACTAAAAGTACTCAAAATTGTGATAAAATTTTCTAACTTGTATTTAAATATTTAAATACATATCGAAGCTTACTTGCATCAAAGAAGAGGACAAATTGTTCAACGTTTTTAGCCATGGTTTGAACTGTCACTTCGAGTGCGAACACCAGCAATTGAGTAAACCTACACAAATAATTCAGGCATAAGAACAATAAAATTTGTTTATATATATATATATATATCGTATATGTGTGTATCAGTGTGTGTATCAGTGTGTGTATCAGAATAAAGCCCACTTCAAGAAATTCATAATCAGACTTAGAGTTTTTGCGAATGGAATTTCTGGTAATCTTGCTTGCTTTGAAAAATCTGCAAAAAATATTTACAATTTACAATATATACAAAAAAATATTTTTATTTTTATTTAATTATAACTTATAGAAGAAATTGAATTAGCATGACAGGTCTGAGCTCATAGTCATGGCCAGCAACAGGGAAAATGGCACAAATTGTACATAAGTTATATGGTCTTGGCACGCGCAGTACACTGTTCGTTGGCAGTGGTCAATATGCACAATAATATAGTAAAAATTGGCAATTTTGGTTCATTTGTAGTTGACTTTGTATTGTCATCAGTTTTTTTGACGTGGCATGCCACGTAATTAGGGTCCCACCTGCCGACCATGTCTCACAGGGTCCCACCTGCCGACCATGTCTCGATCCTGTCCGATTCCCTCGTTACGTACGTAATGCTTTAGCCATAACGTACGTAACACAACCAATTTAGCGTACGTAAGTCTTCAACATTAGCGTACGCTAAGTATTCTATACTTAGCCAATTTTAATCGCATACACTGTCTCGACATACAGAATACGAATATACGGCATACTGAATACGTATACTGAATCCAATAATATTCTCATACGATATACCTCATATCGAAAGTACGATAACCTGATACACGATATTCTCAAATGTGATTGTCGACCAGATACGACAATTGTACCAATACTGACATCTCAGTCTTTTATTTATTTTATCCATACTGTACAGATTCCACGCTGTACAATATAACTCGGATAAAATTATCTCAAACAACAGTAGTAGAAATTCCGGATATTACATAACCAAATCCCCCAATTTAAAACCTCGATTTCGGAACTCAACTCAGATGCCATTATCCAAACCCAAATATTAAGCCCGAATCTAAACCCTCGATTTTGGAATCGGATAAATCAGAACATCCGTTCGGACCCTAAATCCGGCACTCCCGCCGCCTTAGTTGCAGCTGCCACCACCATCGTCCTAGCCGCACAAACTGCTGAAGCCCCACATCGCGCCAGCCCTGCACCTCCATTTCCTGCTTCTGTGGGTGTGTGCGTTTGAGTGACCGATTGTGTTTTGGGTATGTAGGTCTGTTTGTGTGTGTGTTCGGTGTGTGTGTGTGTGTGTCACAGAGAGGGTAGAAAGTTTGGGAGAGAGAGATGGTCGACGGGGGAGAGAAAAAGGAGTGAGTTAACAGAGAGAGAACCGTGAGATGAGGGTTTGTGCTCACGTGGCAAGGGTTTTAATATCCTTTATTCTGAGTCAATTCTATTTTGGCCCCAAACTTTTGAATTTTAATTGACCCCAAATCGATAAAAATATAAAAAAAAACAGATTAATGATTAATGGAAAATAATATTTCAGTTTCTATTTTTATTAAAATAGTTTGTAAATAAGTTCCAATTTTTTTTTTTTAATTTTTTTTTTCGAATTTTAAATAAAAACTCAATTTTTTAATATTAATATTCCAAAATTTAAACAAAATTCCCTGAAGTACCGATTTTTTTTATTTTTCCAGATTATTTCTAAATTTTTAGATTTTTTTAGATTTTTTAGACTTTTGTATTTTTTATTATTTTATGTGACATTTAACTGCCAAATAAGCACTCCGTTAGGATTTAACAGACAAAAATTGACGGAGGTCCTAATTTGGTCTAACGGCTCGAAGAGTAGGTACCAATTTGATGCCATCGAAAATTTAGGTCTTCAAGTACTAAAATTGGTAAACTTGAGGTCCTATTTTAGTCATTTTGCCTTTCAAAATATACAATATCCTTTACTCGCATACAGTCTCGAGTTACCCGAATTCGAACTCGAGTTACCCGAATGCGAACACGAGTTACCCAATTTGAACTCGAGTTACCCGAATTTAAACTAGAGTTACCCGAATAAGGAAACCTATTACTCGAAAAACTCAAATTACACGAATTGGCGAGTAACTCTATAAATCGATGTGCATCGGCTTCATCTTCCTTTCATTCTGATTGAACAAATTCGAGTTTCACGAGTTCAAGAGTAAAAAGAATACGAGTTTCACGAGTATTCGAGTAACACCAATTCAATCGAGTTACCTCTTTTTCGATGGCGAATTCGACTTCCCCGAATGTGAGGCGTTCCCCGAATGGCGCCGCTGACACTTCCGGTCATTGCCGATGCCGAGTTCTCCGCCGCGGCCACCGGATCTGCCGAAAACTAGGTAAGATTTTAATGTTTCGAAAAATCGTGTCACTCGATAGTTTCTGATTAGTTCATGTTACTCGATATTCTGATTTACTCAAATATTGTGTAACTATGTTAGATATTCCGATTATGCGACTGTGTTACTCCTGATATTCCGATATTCCAATTCCGATATTCCGATTTCAATGTTACCCGAAAAATCGAGTCACTCGAATATTTCACTGTGTTACTCAAATTTTTCTGCAACTTTTCAAGATACCCAAATTATGGTATTTAGTGTTACTAGAATCATAGTATTACTCGAATTTAGTATTATTCCGATATTATTTCAAGATACTCGAATTATGCAACTATTCAAGATTCGGGTTACTCGAATATTTTGTTTAGTTACTCGAATTATGCAACTATTTAGTTACTCAAAGTTCTTGAAACTCGAATTATACAACTTTAGTTACCCAAACGATGGCTCGAATCGGGTTTTCAATGTGACTCGAATGGATATTTATAGATATTTGTAACTTGAATTGTTTCTATTTTCTCAAATTATTCTGTTACTCGAATTTACTCTGTTTAGAGTAAATGAACATTGATCAAATAAAAAATGAGGATTTTACCATGAAGAAATAAATAAAATTACTCGAGTTGTGATTTTGTACCTTTGGTTACTAAAAGTACTCAAAATTGTGATAAAATTTTCTAACTTGTATTTAAATATTTAAATACATATCGAAGCTTACTTGCATCAAAGAAGAGGACAAATTGTTCAACGTTTTTAGCCATGGTTTGAACTGTCACTTCGAGTGCGAACACCAGCAATTGAGTAAACCTACACAAATAATTCAGGCATAAGAACAATAAAATTTGTTTTTATATATATATATATATATATATCGTATATGTGTGTATCAGTGTGTGTATCAGTGTGTGTATCAGAATAAAGCCCACTTCAAGAAATTCATAATCAGACTTAGAGTTTTTGCGAATGGAATTTCTGGTAATCTTGCTTGCTTTGAAAAATCTGCAAAAAATATTTACAATTTACAATATATACAAAAAAATATTTTTATTTTTATTTAATTATAACTTATAGAAGAAATTGAATTAGCATGACAGGTCTGAGCTCATAGTCATGGCCAGCAACAGGGAAAATGGCACAAATTGTACATAAGTTATATGGTCTTGGCACGCGCAGTACACTGTTCGTTGGCAGTGGTCAATATGCACAATAATATAGTAAAAATTGGCAATTTTGGTTCATTTGTAGTTGACTTTGTATTGTCATCAGTTTTTTTTGACGTGGCATGCCACGTAATTAGGTTTAAAAAATACAAAAAAAACATAAAATTCATTAACATTTACTAATCTAAATAAAAATAAAAGAAAACAGGGGTAAATAGGAACGTGAAGCTCTCTCGCAAGGTTTCCTAGGGTTCCCTCAAAACCATCGTTCTCCTTTGCCAAAACCATCGTTCTTTCTAGGGTTCCCTAGAAAACTCTCTCGCACGTGAAACTCTCGACCCTTTGCCGATTCTCCGGCATTTTCTTCGTTCTTGGATCACGAGCTACTTGTGTGGAGTGGAGATGAGCAATGTTTCCACTCTGTTGACAGGCTTCATCATAGAACGACCGGATTTTATGAATTTGATTCCACCTCTACCACACAGTAAGTATATTTTTTACCTAGGGCTGGTGATTTTTTCTCCTTTTTGTTGGTATATTCACTAACTTGGTTGGTTGGTTTTGTATTGAATATTGGTATATTTAATTTAACTGAGTTTGTTTCTTTCGTATTTCTTTTTTCTTGTTTAATTGCAGAACGTATAAAAAATGCCTTCACACTGTGTATTCATTATTGAGGCAAGTTTGAACAAGGAAAGATGGATACTTTTTATAAAGGTGGTAAGGTGAGAAAGTGGGACTATTTCCAGATTCATAACTTAATATTGGATTAATGAATGCATACTGTGATGAGTTAAGTGTGCATGAAGGTAGGAAAATATTTGTTAGGATTCCACAGGGGTGGAAGTAAATTTCTACTAACAAAGACCTAAAATATGCTTGTAAGGAATATGTCAAGGAAATGGAGTTTCATTTACATGTCGAGGGTAATTTGATTCCACAGTTATGAGAATGAGGGTGATGGAGATGAGGGTGTTAGTGATGTATCTGAGAATGTAGTTGGGGAGAAAAATGACAGAGGTGATGACTATGTTGATATAGAGCATAACATGTCTGACAAGATGGTAGTTTACAAAGGAAAGAAAAAATTGAATTCAAACTGAGTTGAAACTAACACCGTTGGCTCAAGTATATTGGGTATCAAGCCAAGTACTGAAGGTGGAACAAGTAAGGAAGAAAGTAAGGTGGGGGCTGGGACAAGTAAGGCCAGAAGTGGTGTTTGGTTACAGAAAAAGGACAAGAGCCCCACTTTCAGTATGATGACAGCGATTCTAGTGTTGAAAGTGATCCCATTGTTTTTGGAGAAAATGATGATTTCGATAGTGCACTTGAGTCAGATGGTAGTGACTTAGAAAGACCACCAGACAGACATAAAAGGGTGCCTTTCAAGCCAAATGATGATTATGACCCAAAATTTGCACTAAGACAGTGCTTTCAAAATAGAGATGTGATGAAAGAGGCTGTTGCTGCATATGCTGTAAAGACTATGCACAATCTTAAGGTGAGAAGAAATGATGGAAAACTGTTGTATTTTATATGCGAGGATTCACTTGATTATCCTTGGAGAATACATGCATCTGTAGTTAATACGAAAGGTTATGAGGTCAGCTTTTTCTTATCAGAATCGACCCACTGAACAAGAGTCACGGCTATGCGGTGAAGTCCATCGCTTTTTGGCCAAAAAAAGACATTTTGGCCTTCGATTTTGCGTTTTTCTGTTTTAGGAACTTAATTGCAATTTTCTAAAAGTTTTTGTACTTGTTATTAAATTTCGTAGGTTTAACCCTAGCTTCCCTAGGGTATATATATGCGTGTATGGTCTTTATTTCATTTGTGTGCTTGTTATTTAATTTCGATTTTAACCCTAACTTCCATAGGGTATATATATGCTTGTAAGACAATTATTTGGGATTGATATTGAATTGGAATTTTCTCTATATTTTTCCTGAAATTCTCTATACAAGACATGACATAATCCATTGTCATCCAACACTAAATAATGATTTGGTTGCTTCGATGTTCTTGAACTTATTTATTGTTTAAATTTGTTCTTGATTTTTTTTATATTTTTATGTTTATTTTATTGGCGCCGGTTTCTTGAATTTGGCAGGACACATGTCGCAATGCCATTTGGCATAAATATGTTTCATTTTATTTTTAAATGACGTGGTATGCTGACGAGGCACATTCAAGTGACAAAAAGACCATATTTACCATATTTGATAAACAATTGAACTAATATTGCCATGACCAATAAACAATATACTGTGCGTGTCAAGACCATATAATCTTCGTACCATTTGTGCCATTTTCCCCCAGCAACACAAGCCATTCTTTCGGCAAGCTCAAGGGAGAATTCATCCGCCATTAAATGAGCTTCAACAAATAATTATATTCAAATAATTAATAATCCACAAACTAAATAACAAAAATTACTTGTCTTTATTTATTTACATATTACAACAATTTCCTAAACTTTTTTCAAGCGAAAAGTAAGATTCCCAGCTGAAAACAAGAAATTGCTAGCAGAAGTTGCATAAAGGGAGATGCAGACAAAAAATAAAGTTGGTGAAAATTTGAGATTTTTTTCTTGAAAGTTCGCAATAATATATACACATTATATATATATATGGAAAAAAGAAGAAGAAGGTCATTTACCAACACCAAAGGAATCTCTCCAAGAAAGGTACTTTCTGAGATGTTTAGCTGCTTTCTCCACACTTTCACCTTTACCTTTTAGAAACCTCTCCACGCATGCATTGTTGCAGAACTTCTCCTTCAAGAACATACTCAACATATGAGAGAGAGAGAGATGATGATGATGGTGATGAGCAAATTACCTAATAACTAACCTGCTTGATGGGAATTGCTTGTCGAGGAGGTGAAGAACGGATTGAACTCTGTGATTATCACCTTTTTGGGCTCTCTCTCAATCCCATTTCCGGAGGAGAAATTCAAGAAGAGGACAGAGAAATTCAAGAAGAGGACAGTACGCCCGATCCGGAAATATATCAGTGCACATGTCCACAATGTACTTAATTAGCCTCACGAACTACGTCTCGTGTGCAAGGTTCAATGTGGAAATATCAACACATAACCATAGTGTGCCCAGCTAAAAATTCTACACAATGACGAATCAGAATGCAGATATGATTCCAGATATATCACGATGCAACATGACAACAAAACTCAAAGAATCACATATACAATAAGGATCAAAAGGCTCACCGAAGTGAACAATAACAGATTGACAAAGAAAAGTCGACACGACTAATCAATATCCAAAACAACAATCCTGGGATCATCATCCCCTACAAATGATCAACCCGATCAACGATCTCAATACAATCAGACCTGGGATCATCATCCCTCAACAAAAAAATTCAATACGAATCCCAATATACGAAACATCTACAACATATACAACAACTCAACATAATAATTATCTTCATAACTGAACAATACTTAAATTACCTCAAAGCTGAAGACAATATCCTTTCCACAAACCAACATCCCTGAACGAATACACAATTATACGAATAATCCCGAAATAGCTATAGTCCATTTATACCAACAAACCACCATCCCGACATCAATGTCGACACGGTAAACCAGCCTCGATATCCGACATTCCATATCACTGACCAAATATAACTCACATCTCCGTATTCACCAATACATTTAAACCATATACATTATGATTTAATCCAAACCAAGGCACAATATACAAACCATCATCCCGACAATTTATATTTATAATATCATTGCTATATGAATTATAAATGAAATGAAATCAAAATCATTCATTAAATATTATAAACTGAACAAGTATAACTTGCCTCGATACCGATACCACGAAGCCATTACCAAAGTCCATTGCCTTCGTCCACGAGTTCCTCAGCCTCGACCAAGAGCAATCTACGAACTCTTCGACCTCAACCACAACACAACGGTCACAAACCACGATCAAATATCTCAACCTATTGAAGTAATCAATCAACAACAATCCGATAACAATCAATAACCGGCATGGCCAACCGACCAAACCCAACGGCTCAACAATACCTCGATCATATACAAAACCGAACAATACAACTCAAACAATTACGGACTCATATCCACAATATAAGTCGCAACTCGATGATCACAAATAGCAATCAATAACCGATCAACAAACACAACGGTTCTACAAAATCCCGATTAAACACAAATCCAAACAACCAAATCAATCGATCATGAACTCAAAACCACAACACGATTCATAATCCGATAACCATATCAATAATCAAATTAAACCAATAACAAGGGTCTAAACATTACCGATTCCAAATTCAATCTTAAATACGATTACACGTTTTCTCCTTGTAAATTCATAATAAAAAACAATTACCGATTATCATCACCAATCCGGAGGATCCGATTAGTTCGACATTATAGGTAATCATATTCCAAGGTTGTCAAATAATTCTATTATCCGAATTGAACACTTGTTCAATACGTATGAATTCTCAAACTCAAAAGTGAATCATAATCTTATCAAACCCGGAACCATATTCGTATTCCTATACGAATATTGTACCAAAACACATAACTTAGTTCTAGATATGAATATTCCATATTCATATCCAAACACCAACACCTCTTACACATGTTCAAAAATTCATATAATCCAAGAGTTCCTTAAGAACACAACTTATTCCGACATCAGATTCAAAATCTCCAATACGACATAATCCGACGTGTTCTAACGTCAAAACAATCTTCATTCGTACTTCAAGATGCATATTATAATATTCTCCAATATACGATTCTCCTAACATCAAGAATCATAACAATACTACCAAGAACATCGAGAATACTATGATTCCATAATCAAAACAACATAATCAAGACAAAAACCATCGTACCCTTCAATATATAGTTCATATAACCTCAAGAACCGTAACAACAAAACCATAATCATCTTCATACGAATCTTTCATTAATAATAACATCAAAATCCGAATTCAAGGAGAGGATTACCCAACATACCTCTTAGAAGATGAAATACACAAGTAAACATTTCCCTTGATTAACACGGTGCGAAGAAATTGATGAAAGGAAAGAGTCCCGATCCAAAAACCTTCAAAAAGTTCATTCCTAAATCACAACGATATCAATTCAATCACAATTCTACGAAAACATATAGAACTTCCCAAGTTCTACCCATTGAGATAATTTATCGGACACTTTGAGGGCATAATCCAATTTAATCGATTAACGGAGAAATTCTCGAATTTGTTTCACAAAACTTCAAGAGTAATGAATGATTCCAAGAATACAACAACGTTATATCAACAATCTGATTTAAAATGAATGAAATCGGCCAAAACACCATGAAACCTCAAAAATCCTCAAAACCAAGAGTTCAAGTGTTTTTACCTTCGATTCGGGCAAAAGATGATGTTAGACATGAATCAAACTTCCAAAAAATGATGCTCCATGATGTTCCCAATCAAATCTAACAATCTCTGATGAAGAATCGCGAATAAACGAAGAAAAAAAAGTGAAAATGGCCAAGTGACCCGGTCCAGGCCCTTAAATAGCCGAGCCCTGCCGGTCACTTACGGCCGTAACCGGCCATGGGTGCCCTCCTATACAATTTGGCCGACACCCTTACGGCCGTTACCGGAACACCCCTTATGTACGTAATAGGCCTTACGGTCGTACCCGACCACAACCTTATGGCCGTAATCGGCCAGTCCTTACGAGTCACTGTCGGCCGTAACCGGCCATCCCAGCGAGTCACTACCGATTGTGATCGGCCATCCAGCGAGTCACTGCCGGAACACGTGCGGCACTACAGGTCCTTACAACCACGACTCGACCGGCTGCCTCCTAACATACGTAACACTTAATCCATTGCATACGTAATACGTACGTTGACTTGCTATAGTATATGCTCGTATTACGTACGTAATACACCCTGTATAGCGTACTTAAATCTATACGTTGACTCACCTATCCACATCCGCACCGAAAGCTGCCGACAGAGGGCCCCACCTGCCGACCACAGCTCGGACCTGTCCGATTCCTCTTGTTACGTACGTAATGCCTTATGCATAATGTACGTAAAACGTAGAATTTAGCATACGTAAGTCCTTAAGCTTAACGTACGTAATGGCCTTCTGTACTTAGCCAAAATCCAACTATTCCGTTCCGTCTCGACATACTAGATACGAACATACGGCATACTAAATACACATACTGGATCCGAAAATATTCTCAATATCACTGTCAATCAAAAACGTCAATTACACAAGTATAACTGTCCCGATTCTCAATTTATTTTATCCATACTGTATAGACACCAAGATATACAATATACCTCAGATAAAATAATGCAAAAAATTTATACTGAAAATCCGAGTATTACACTGTGGAAGTACCAGATGTCCTCATCCCTAATATCCTGTTAATAAATTTGAGTAGATTTAGGTTCCCATGGTTCAATGGGTCCTTGGTTAGTGGTGCCCTTGGGTATTCAGATTTCCCTCAGAACAATAGGTTTATTATAGATCTTTAGGTCCTTTTTTACGAGCTCTGCGTGGGGCGGGCACATACTCGCTATAAGCATTATAATTATCCATGTAAAATTGAGAGTTGTGGTTCTCATAAGGTTGTTGTCTGGGGGGAATAACCATATTTATCTGCTTTCTTGATTGTCTCATGGGTCTTTTAGTTGGATTCCAAAAGCTAATGTGATAGAATTGAGCTGTAGCTTGCTTGTGAGAGAGGCTCCTTGTAATATCCATTTTTTTTTCCTTTTTCGGTATTTTTTATTTTGGTGTATTTTTCATTTTAGTGACTCGCTTGTAACCATATTGATATTTTGAGAATATTTAATGCTGGACTTTTTGCATTCGATCTTGTTTCATACTTGTTTTACTCAATTCTACGTTTAATGTCATTTCCGTCGCTATTTGGTTCGATTATCGTAATCGTTGTTCGGAACCGCCATTTCGGGGTTACCGTAATTCCATCTTATGTCATTATGGATGTTGTGAGCTTTTGTTTGGTGGTTCGATCCTGTATTGTGTATCTCGGATAGTTATGTTGTGCATGGGAGGTTTAGCGCATGCTAAGTCTGTATATTAGTGCACGCTATTGTGGAAATTAGCGAACGCTAGATATGTTGGCAGCACACACTAATCCGGTACTCCAGTAAGGACATAATGTTTTTGAGGTTCTGGACTCCGGACAGGATTGAATAGGTAGCGCACGCTACACCGGACTATAGTGCATGCTACGTATCTTGTTAGCGTACATTAAATACTTGGTAACACATGCTATTTCGGCCGGACAGTCAAGTAGTGCATGCTAACGGTCAGAACCGAAGGTTCTGTACCAGGGTTGGCTGGTTACCGCATGCTAACCATAAGCCTTAGTGCACGCTAATGCGTGTTTATATATAAAGTCTAGGGCAGTTAACTTCGTCATTTTTTTCATTTCTCTCCTCACCCTACAGCGATATAGGCGATTCCAGGCATGTAGAATCTAGGATTTTAGACAGATATCTTTAGATATCGATTTCTTTCAACTCTTCGCACGGATTTGTCAAGTTTCTAACATACTTCACCGTCCAATTCAAGGTAACATTCCTAAGAACCCTATTTTTGGGAAATTTGGGGGTTTCCGATTTGATGTCCGATTCGTTCTGTGTTGTTGATTAATCCATGATGTATGTGATTAAACTTAGTGATATTAATGTTTTTCATACGAGTTCATGGTAAATTTCGTGGTATTTGTGAAATTAGGAGGGTTCGGTTGCGACCCGCCCTCATTGTTGTTTTCATACGAATTTACATGAATCGTAGGTAGGTTTTCGGGTGTATTCCGTTTTTCGTATTCGTGTAGAATTGGTGGTGATTGTATTCTTTGAATCGTTAGGTTCGGGTTTGTCGGTTCCTAACAAGCGTAGTTGATTTGCCATTCATTTCGTCGTCAATTCCTCAAGGCAAATATTCTTGTGAAACCCTTATGCTTAACATGGAATGGTTCACTCCGGGAGGTTCTGATGGGGCCTTGGAGGAATCTGTGATTTCACTCCTGATTCACAAGCTTGTTTGGATAGCCAGTCCAGGAGGCTCCATAGAGGCCTTGGATGGAACCAATAGTTTAGCCCCAGTCCCAGGCAAGTCATGTGCATGAACTATGGCCAGTCCGGGAGGGTCCATAGAGGCCTCGAATGGGACCAGTGGTTTAGCCTCGATCTTAGGCGATTTTCAACTGTGATTATTGATGGTTTGTTTTCCGGGAAAAGACATGTCTTGATTTTTGAAAAATTTGATGCATGTACTATGAGATATGTAAGAGAATGGTTTACTTTGATTACTTGTACTAGCATAATGGCTAACCCCTATGGGGACCCGTTTTTGGGGAAATTTGTGTTATGAATTTCAGGTTATGTTCAGCCAGTCGAGCAGGCACTGGAGTAGTATGAGGATGCTGGCCAGGGTTGTTGACATGTGCAAACGAATTCCTTTATTTTAGTTGTCCATTTTAAACGTTTGTTTTCAAATTTGTAAACTAATATATAATACTCGCAAGTACTTAGGCGTTTTAATTCAGAAGATGGATACTAAAGTTTGTTTGTGATTTTCGGTGATGTCTGGTTTACCGATTGTACCGGGCATTTATTTAATTTTCATCTTGGTGATGTGTGTTTTCTCGCTAACCGAGAGGGTTAGAGGAGTGGTATTAATTAGTTAGCCTGGTGGGTCCCACGTAGGGGTCCACAGTGCTGTAATACCCTGAATATCATGGGGGTGTTACAGAAAATGGTATCAGATCCTAAGTTTATGGATACCTAGATTTGTTGGTTAATTGGGTCTGGTTGTGTTTTATTTTGCACATCATCTTCACGTTGCCATCATCTCGGTAACCTCAGTGTTTGTAAGTTTTTCTTACTCGATTTTTTTTTTCTCGTATCGTACTTCCGTTTCTTGAACTGTGATTGCTTTTTTCTCTCGTACTTATCATCAAGTTGCTTTTGCTACCCCTTATCTTCAGTATGGATGTTGGGAGAGGTCTAGGTAGAGGTCGTGGTCGTGTCGTGGACGCGGATGCTAGGGTTATATACTGCAAAGCATACTTTATGCTTGTATTACCTTATTTCCTGTAACTACCTATGAGAATATTAATTACATTTAATCACATATTTTGCATATTTATTCACGTTATGGTTATGCAAATGAAATGTGTAATTATTTTATATTGTAGATAATGTGGTTTGTTGGTGTCACACGAAAGATCACATTATTGGTGCCTTATAAAATAATATAATAGTTCACAACCTATATAATTATTAGACAAATTATATAAAAGGTTGTAGTGTATGTTTGAGATTAGTTGGTCTTGACTATTAGCATACATTAGCGTATTTGCATACGTTGAACTGGATCGAGGTGAGATAGTATTTTCTGTACTGACTGTAAGAAGAACGTAAATCTCGGATAATTATTAATTCTTAATTCTAATTATATAATATTTAATTGTGTATTTATAATACTTATTGATTTGATTTACAATGGGTGAGAGTCAAAATGATTGACTCAATAAGCCTCGTATCTTGGGCAATAATATTATTTATATGATAATTATTATTATTACTAGAAATCGTGTCCCGACTCGTGCGGGTTGATGATGTCCCCTTGAGGAGCTCGATAATGATTATTATATTAAATCCCGCAGGTGGATTTAATTCCGATATAATAATAAGGTTCGAGTGGTACTACTCTTGGATAAGATATTAATTAATTAAAGCTGTCATTAGCTTATAATTAGTTAATGGACATTCGATATCTTAAACACGGGAAATAATATACTTAATACGGAGCCCAATTTTGTAATTTAGGAGTTTGGTCGGAAGTGCAATATCAACCTTTTAGTGGACTAAGTTGATATCAATAGATTCATTATATTAGGAAGAGTCCTAATATGGTAAGATGAAATCTATTGGGAGCCCTTCCATAATCCTCCTTAAGATCCCTAGTAGTAGTCCAAGAGCCTATAAATAGGACAATAAGGGGGGGGGGGATTTTCTAAGACTTTTGTAAGGTTGTTAGATCAAATTTTTCCTTTTGTGTTTAATTGTAGATCTAGACTTGTGTCTTTGATTCTATAATTTAGATAGCACATTAATATGCTAAGAGTGTTCATAAAATACTAGAAAGTAAAGAAAAATTGAGTGACCACATATAAAAGGAGGTTTGACCGATCCCATAGTTGTCCAAGTAAGATCCAGTAGCTCGTTGCCCACACAACGTCCGGGTCAAGGCGGATCATACTCTAGAAGGTCTAAAGGTAGAAATACAAGGTGATCAAGACGAAAGCACCTCATTCGCTTCAAAGGTAATATCCTATGATCTTTTAGGTCTAGATTAGGATATTTCAATAACCAACATATTTATTTAATAAATAATAAACAATATTTAAATTGCTTATTAGTCTTAGTAATTAATTAATTAACATGCCTAAATAGATCTTATGCTTGTGGATGCATAAAACGCAATTATTAAACTTTCCCAAAATTTGCTTCCGCTGCGTTTTACTTCCAACAACTGGTATCGGAGACGTATTTTTAGGCTTTTTATCATTTTAATTAATTTTGGTGATTAGTTGATAGCAATTTAAATATTCATGTAATTTGATGTTGGAATATTTTGCTAGATGTGTTCTTGCAGGTGATATGATCTAATTATCATGGTTATGTGAATGGTTTATTTATTTATTTACTTTTATCATTTATGCAATTGTTGGTTTGGCCAGGTTTTGAGGCATGTAATGGTTTTTCCCGTGAGAAAATCTGCGGGCAGATCTAGGTGTTTTATTTTTCGTGTAATCTTGCTGTAATTTTGATGTATTTTATTGTGTAAAATTGTAATCGAATTCGGAAAAGACGGGATCACGAAGAAATAGACCGGGATCGCAGGATCAAGTACTGCGCCAACAAGAACAGGCATCGCTGAGCGACTGCCGCCGAGCATGCTACCAGTGCCGCGTGCTTAGATGCGGGCGGTTGGGGTCGGGTCGTCCAGATTTTGGTCCGGTCCGTTTCGCCGCCGTTCGTTGCGTCCGCTGTAGAGTTGGATTTAAAATTAATTTTTTTATGTAATTAGTTTTGCATAAAAGTGAAATTTTAATTTTGGAAATCATTGGCCCGGCTGGGAGGAGCGATGAGATGCTTGATTCAGTGGGAGAGATCAAGTCTAAAATTTTCTCGGATTCAACTCAAGGAAGAAGACCATGATAATTGGATTATTTAATTATCCATGCTTTATTTTTGGTTTTTATTGTTTTGATGTATGGCATTTATGAATGTATGCGTGATATGTTTTCTGCATGTTAGGACGAGAATTAAAAACCTTAAGGCTAAAATAACTAAGTGATTAAATTGATTTTTTTAAAAATAAAATCAAATTAGCCTCCATAATTAATTTAAATTGTGAAGTAATTAGCATATGACATTAGGGTCTTCCTCCATATCGGATGTGCTAATTATAGGTTCACTAGTTTTAAATTTTAAAATGATAACATAAGGTAAATATTATTTTTTTATGATAGGACCTCTCCATCTGTAGGACTATTATTTAAAAGATAATATTTTAAGGATGTTAAATTACGGTATTCACTTAGGTGTATTAATTAATAAGCTCCCCATTGGAATCTATGCTAGTTAATACATGGCCAAGAGGAACCAACTATTAATTTTACATGTCATAAAGTAAGTTGACTAGATAGTAAAATTAAAGACGTAAAACTCTACTTGAAAAATATGTGTGTAAACGTCCACACGGTTGTGGCATGCATATGCGTATTTTTCGAGGTGTTGGTTGCTAGCATATATATTGTGACCAAGATAATTGGGATGTCGTGGTCTTCCTCCATGTCAAGCACAATGAAATCGGCCGGAAAGATGAACTTATCAACCTTTACTAAAACGTTCTCTATCACTCCCCTTGAATATTTGATGGATCTATCAGCTAATTGTAAGGAGACAGTAGTCGGTTTCGCTTCCCCGATTCCTAGCTTCTTGAAAATAGACAGAGGCATGAGATTAACATTAGCGTCGAGATCGCACAATGCCCTTTCAAAAGTCAGATTTCCTATAGTGCATGGTATATTAAAACTTCCCGGATCCTTCAATTTTGGCGGAACCTTTTTCTGAAGAATAGCGCTGCACTCCTCCGTCAATGCGACCGTCTCATACTCCTCGAGTTTTCTTTTATTTGACAAGATTTCTTTCATGAACTTGACATAGCTTGGCATTTGTTCCAATGCATCAGCAAATGGAATATTTATATGAAGCTTCTTGAAAACGTCGAGAAACTTCGAGAATTGCTTGTCCACCTTTTTCTGTTGTAGTCGCTGCGGAAACGGGACGGGTGGTACATATTCCGTCGGATTATCCGGAAACAGTATCGAGGGTCTCAAATTTGGTGATTCCTTAGTCGCTGAATTTTTCTCCTCCTCATTCTCACTTATCTTTTCGCTCTGCTCAGGCTGCTCGCACAATTTCTTACCACTTGTCAAACCAATGGCATTGACACTCTCTCTGGGATTCGTTTCAGTGGTACTTGGCAAGGTACCTTCCGGGCGGGCTGTTAATACATTTGCTATCTGGCCCAGTTGGACTTCCAAGTTGCGAATGGAAGCGGAATGGTTTTGCAATGTTGCTTCCGTACGGGTCATGAACCGGCTCGTATTCACGCCAATTTTGCAATTGCTTCCTCTAGAGAAACTTTTGGAGCAGGAGGAGGTTCTTTGTTGGTGTTGAGCGACGGATCTTTGGTTCGAGTTACATCCGTTTCTCCATGAGAAGTTAGGATGATTACGCCATCACAGATTATAAGTGTTGGAGTACGGATTATTTTGACGGTTTCCGTTTCCTACGAACTGAGCTTGTTCAATTGGGGGCTGCTCGAAAGGGTTTCCGACTTGGCACTCTGCGCTAGGGTGAGATCCAGTACACCAATTACAAGATTCAATGGTAACGGGTGAAGGAGCATGCGAAAAGGCCTGAAGTTGCTGAGTTAGCACTGCGACTTGGGCCGACAATGTAGAGATCGGATCATTATTCGAAATTTCCATGACTCGCTTCGGATTTACTCGTTCGGACGGCCATTGATACGCATTTGCGGCCATAGCTTCCAACAAAGAGTGTGCTTCAGCCATCGTTTTTCCCATTAAGGCTCCTCCAGTGGCTGCATCCACGAGAGTGCGTGTAGAGGCACTCAATCCATTATAGAACGTCTGAATTTAGAGCCAGTCCGGTAGGCCGTGATGTGGGCATCTCCTTAGTAAATATTTGTACCGCTCCCAAGCTTCGTGAAGCGACTCCATATCATATTGCCCAAAGGTAGTGATCTCGTTCCTCAGTCTCGCCGTCTTCGAAGGTGGGAAGAATTTAGCAAGGAAGACTTGCGCTAATTCCGCCCATGTCGTGATCGAGCCCGGCGGAAAAGAATTCAACCAAAATTTTGCTTTGTCCCTCAAAGAGAAAGGAAAAAGCCTTAGACGGATGGCATCATCGGTGACACCGTTGTTCTTGAACGTGTCACAAATCTCGAGAAACGACGCAATGTGTGCGTTGGGGTCATCGTTCGGCAATCCACAGAACTAGCTCGATTGCACCATCTGAATAATTGCAGGCTTGATTTCGAAACTGTTCGCCTGGATGGTGGGACGCCGAATCCCCGAAAAGTTTGCGTTGATTTGCGGCATAGCATAATCTCGAAGTGCTAGTGCCGGTTGAGCTTGTTATACAAGATTATCACCTCCATGATTTTCGGTATTTTCGGCCATGGTGACTGTGGTTGGTAACTCTCGTTTCTCCTTTTTGTTTCTCCAAAGAGTGCGCTCGAGTTCGGTATCCAAAGGTAGTAGGCCTTCGTTACCGAATTTTCTCATGCACTAACCGAACAATCCTGAAAGGAAAGACAAACAAATAAATAAAATAACACAAAAACAATAAAAATGTTCAAACTAAGACTAGAAATACTGAAATCGATATTAGTAAAAATCAGTCCCTGGCAACGGCGCCAAAAACTTGTTGCGATATTTCGTTAAACGCAAGTGCACGTTATCGTAGACAAGTAATAAAGTGATGAGTGAGTATCGTTCCCACGAGGACTGAATCACTAAGTACCGATTTTTATGTATTCTAATTTTATTTGAACAGTCGAAATTTAGATTGCAATTAATAACTAAATAAAACCAATAAAAGACTAACAGTAAAAACGATGCTTGAAGAAAGAAAATCAAATGATGAATAAGTCTAGGATTCTGAATCCACCTTGGTTTATACGAATTTACTCTCGATTATCTGAAGTTAATGATTTCCCCAATTTATTGAAGGCGAAGATTGCTAAAATACTCTACCGTCTCTCCCGAGGTCAATAGATTTTTCTAAAGACGAATAACGCACTCTATCCATAGGTGAATTAATTCGACAATAGGCAAAAAGCACAAAATCCTCAAAAGGCCACGTAGTTCCTATGAGTATATTCCTATCTCACAAGATAAAACGGTTCTCACCAATAGTTCCTCACCAACTCTCCTCTCCCGATTCGAGTTACGTAATTAAAACAATCCAATTATTGGCCAGACAATTGAAAGCATTAAAATCGATTGGGAAAACTCAACAGAAAAGGGAATTATATAGATAATCAAAAGCAAATCCGTCAAAACTTAGGTTTCATCAAAATCCTAGGATAGGGTTTTAGCCTGACATGCTAAAAGATAAAAATACAGAATTAATGAATGAAAGCATGAAAATCAAACGCAGATGAAGATCTCTGATTCCTCCGTTCTTCTGGCTTCCGCCCTCTGCTCTTGATGTCTTCTGCTTATTCCTCTCCTCTGCGATATTCCTCCTCCAAGATTGATCGATCTTCCCCAGATAATTAATTATGGCCTTAAACCCTTATTTATAGCTCCCAGCAGCCTCCAGATCGCGTCCGTGTGATTAGGTCAAGAACAGGCTCCAAAACGGCCCAAAAACACGGCACTTTCTGTCAAAACCGCCCCGTGGGCCACGACTCACTTAATCTGTGCCGCGGCTCACGGCACTCAGCGGGAAGCCTGGGCGCAGATTTTTCCTCCTCGGCCGCGGCTCACTTCATCTGTGCCGCGGATCAGAGTACAGTTTACTCGGTGTCTGCTGGCTACCTTCGTGTGCCGCGGTTCACTTGGTACGTGCCGCGGCCCCCAGGCCAAATATCGCCGTTTTCGCCCGTTTTGCCTCGTTTTAGCTTCCGGACTCCAATTTCCTGTCAGACATACAAGAATAAGGCATTAAAAGCTCATTTATGCAAGTTTACTCGCCAAAATAATACAAAATAATGATAAATAAGCGTATAAAAATACGCCTAACAAGAACCCACGTGCAACGGATATAGCTATCGATGAGCGTACAGTGAGGTAGCAAGAAACAATCAATCAACTCTTTTCTTTGTAAATATACGGCCGGCTTGTCTAAAATTTCAGAAAAGTTTCAAATTCATAGTAACCGCCGTTTAACCGTACTAGTAAAAGGTTTGAGAATATCTGATTTTTCACAACATACTTGAGTCTATGAAATTTTCAGAAACATTTTCAAATACACGCGCAGCCAACATAGTTATCAATATGAACATGTTTCTAGCAATTAGCAACAATTAGTCAAACATATCGGGTTCCCAAACACATGTCCTTGTAGTATTCAAATTATCATACTAACTGATACCACTCATGAATATAATCTTAAGTTCAAACATACATCGAAACTATCTCTTTGTGTTTTCAACAATCTGTGCCGTCAATACGCCTCATGGGACACATTAATGTCCAGAAACTTCAACAACGTATTGTATCAATCAAAACTCAATCTACCAGTATATATATGATAGGTGGTAATTTTACCACATTTTTCTAGGATTTTATACTAGGTTTTTATCTCGTTTCGTGATTAATGTGCTCGTATTTGGCTTATTTATGATTAGTCGAGCCGTATTACGCGTTTGGGTTGGTTTTAGTGTGTTTGCAGGTTTTTAGAGCCAAAAGGACCCAAAACGAGACAAAGGACCAAGTGTCGAGTCAAACGGACGGAAGAAACGGATTTTTGCAAAAGTCAGACCACCTATCGGGCCAGCCTATCGGCCGATAGGTGCGTTCGATAAAGCCGCTCATGGGTTCTCGAGTTTTGTGATTGTGACTCTTTTGGATAGATTTTGTTTCCTAGATTAGTTCTAATCGGGAGTTTAACTCCCATAGGCTATATACACCTCCTTCTAGACCTAGTTTAGCATCTTTTATCATCTTTAGCACACTTTTACGTTTCTTGGCAATTTTAATTCCTTTGATACTAGAACTTTTTGCAAAGCAGCAATTATTATTGTTTTTCTACTTTTTCGGAGATTGAAGACTCAGAGTTCATCCGGAAGGGTTGTAATCTCTCTTTTCATATTAATAATATGTATTCTCCATCTATTTCTTGTTTAATTTCAATTATGTCTAGCTAAATCCATTGATTGATTCTAGGGTTAGTAATTTTAATTGATGTTCACATGATGTCCCTTTGATTACCTTTTTACCTTTCATCCTAGGCTTATGATCAAGATGTGTTAAATCTCATGCTAGATTAAAGGGCCCTTAATCGATGCATGTTAGCCAATTAATTTTGCCCGGAAGGATTAATTAATTAGTGGAAATACTTGATGCACAATATGATTTGATCTTAAGACTTGAGTGGAGTAAGATAAATCATAGATAAATAAGTTGACGCTTTTTAAGTGATTTAAATTCTTTGAGCCTTGCGGGAAAAGGGTTTAAATTAACTATCTTTCTAGGTTGCCTTGATCGGAATTCTAGATCGGCTGAGTGATTATTTCTAGGATTGAATTAAAATTTGGGGAAAAGGAATCAAGTGAATGGATTGTGTGAACTCAATTAGACGATACTACCCTAGGATCAATTAGCTTTCAACTTGTGATTTTATCTTGCTAATTTGCTTTATTTGCTTGATTTAGATAATTCACTTTATTTTGCTCTCTTTGCATAATACTTGGAATTCTTATCTTATTGTTCTAGATTTTTTATTTTTAGGATTAATTGTTATTTAATTTTTATTTTTCGATTTTTGAAGTAAGATAATTAGAAACAAACCAAATTTTCGGATTCCTAAATAGCAGTCAAATTTTGAGTAGAGTTACTTCCTTTATTTTCGACATATCAATTCCCTTGGGTTCGACACCTTGGAAATACTTCGAGGTTTTACAAATTTTAAAATTGATCGGATTTGAAAACCATACTACGCGAATTTCAGCGATCAATATATCCCAATTGTTACACATGAAATATACCATAATTATCAAATATGGTTTCTATCTTACCTCTTACTTGCAAACAAACTTATGCAACACAAAATATAAAATATAACATATAAAAGGAGAGACTTAAATCCATAGGTCGCACGAAGATGACGATCGCCCACGATACTAACCTCGACGAACAACACGAACGACATGATATGACAACGCACAAGTCGACTTGTTAACCGACAAATCGGACGACGCGACAAGACACTACTCGACTCGACCCGACAGCCTAGGTTTCCACAACCTAAGCTCTGATACCATAAATGTAACACCCCGAAAATCCACAGGGAATATTACACGCCATAGACCCCTTTTACGGAGGGATCTACCAGGCTAATTACCACAAGACGACAGACATTTGACTGACCGAGATCAATCTACATACCGACACAGGCCAATAAGGTCAAATAATAAAAAACACCGACCGATAGGTCACATGACAAGAAATCAATCCAAAAATCTCATTTCTGAACTTACCCAGATAGGGGTGAAGATACAATATAGCGGAAGATAGAAGATACCACAACAATACAATAACATCAATACTGACTCTAACTCTTGATTAGTATCACGACTCGTCTTCTTCCTTGCCGTCCCTGTGGTTGCTCCAACGAACTAAGCACACCTGAAATGCATGATACGCATTTACCCCATTTAAGGGGTTATCATTGGAATGGCTAGTACAAGTGTTCAAGTCATACAAAATATACTACGCAGATATCAATTATTATAAGACGACGACAAACCAATAAAGAAGTTCCCGAGAGGTTTTCAAAGTTTAAAGTACAAGCTCAAGTCCTTGAAAGTAATTTATCAACTCGGGAGCTTTAGAAGGCAACAATAGTCTTTTGGGACTTCAAGTCCATGATTATAAAACCTTTTTCGAAAACAATGGGGTCACAACCCCAAGTCTCGATTCATGAAACAAACATTTTAAGGTAGGAAATCCTTCTGGACCTCAGGTCCTTACCTACGAACCTATTTCAAGACAATTGGGTCTCCACCCAAGGTCATTTTTCGCAAGACAACCTTTACATAATCGTTAGGGACGTAACCCAAATTTTTCTTTTCAATCCACAATGCACGGGAACAGTAACAAAACCTGCATTTCGGCACCAAAACATTACCATCTAGGCAAAAGACACAAACAACATTATTTCTAGTGCCATTCTAGCCAAGTACAAAAATTCAATATATAATGTACATCAACATCGAGAATAAAATGTTGTGATATTCCGGACATATCACAATTATCGAAAACATCAACATCATCATCATGACGAAAATCACACTTGGTAACCCACATCCGTACCCATTAGTATCGCCCCCCAGAGGCCCCGTCGGACCCTCCCAAGGTTGGACACCACTTCCGCGGCTAGACCCATTAGTATCGGCCCCCAATGGCCCCTTCGGAACCTCCCAAGGTGGAAGAACAACTCACACACACTTACGTTTACAAACCGCATTGTCTCAATTGTTAATCACAATATATAATCAAGGCACTTGCTAGAAATGGTCACTTATCTGACACATAACCACGACCGATACTGCTATACAACAACCTAACAATCCTAAACGCATCTCCACACATCAACGGGCATAACAACCGATCAAACCATTACAACTAACCCAACTCATAACACACAACTTAATCCACACAACCCAGTGACCACAAAATCATTATAACCCACGTGTAAGTATACTATCTACCCGACACCTCATCTCAATTGACATATCTCTACAACAACCAACAACCGACTCTAACTTAACATAACATCTAAAATGACCCATGTAATGCAAAATCAACAAAAATAAACAACCATCATAAATTCATTCTACAACCTCAATTCGCATAATATAAATCGTATAGACAAGAACACTTGCCTCGATGATTAATACACGAAAGACTCTGAAGAATGCAGCTCGACCGAAATCTCCCAAACCTCTATCCTCCACAAGGGAAACGACAAAACGAAATCACTACAAGTAACCGGATTAATAACAACAGAAAACACGCCTAACTCCTGAAGGGAAACTCATTAGAACATTTAATCGAATGTTAAATGTTCAATACTCCCTAAGAACACTCAAATCGTCAATCGAGTTAAACAAACTCAAAATATGGATACAATCCATAGAACACGATTAATAACATCATATAACACCACCCGATTCATCAAAATCAGGGTAGGGTCGAAATCAAGAACAAAAACCCAAAAAGTCAATTCTATGGATACAAGAACAATACCTTCGATCTGACGGAAAATGATGGATTCTATGATGTTAATCCTTGTTAGGAACTCAAGTAGGTTGATGGATGATGAATTCACGACCAACTCTAGCCTCTCAAACCAATTCTGCAGACCGCAAGAAGAGAAGGAGAAAGAATGGTGAAAACGCGAAATGAACTCTAATGCTCGCCCATAAATAGGCCGTAGCATGTTACATACGTAATACTGTAAGAATAACTTATGTAATGGATCTTACGTACGTAACGAATAAAATGTTACATACGTAATGCTCTACTCAGAACTCACTGCCTCAATTCACCTGTAGGCTAGCGTACGTAACATATACATTGTTACGTACATAATCCATCATCAGTAACATACATAATGCACTCCTGATAGTGTATGTAACCAGGCCCGTCAGCAGAAGTTCTGAAGTTGGTACAACGATGCAATTGCCCGACGATAACCCGACTTTCAGTTTGCAAAAAATGTGTGATGATCCGAAATTTGCACCATCATACTAAGAAACACGACATACATGTCACATGCACCAGCACACAATTGAGGGAAATTCCAAGAAATCATATTTGGATCAAAAAACCAGCACAAAATGACAACTAATTCAAAATAATCAAAACGAAAATCTTGGGTATTACATTGGACCCCACTAAAAATAAGTTTTGTCCTGAAACTTAATTAAATAACAAGGTAGAACACAAACGAAGCAAAAAGATTCACACAACAAATATCAAATCTCCACACAAGACATAACCCACAATACAACATGCAATAACATCACTGGGACCCACTAAGCCCTCCACGAGCAGGAGCGGGTCTCCAGTTCCCGAACATCTCAACGACGGTCTCGCAGTGCACCGCTTGGTGTCCCAAATGACCACACACGAAACAGTTAATCTGCAGCGAGCGACAATTTTTTCGAGTACGGCCCACACGGTTACAGTTGAAACACATATTCACACCGCTTACCTTACTCACCACTGGAGTAAGATTCTTAGGCTGATCAAACAAACACAGAGTCTTCCTAGAAAGATGATTCGAATCATCAGGTTTGCAGGACTCATTTCTCTGTCCCCGCGAGGAGCTCTTCGAAACCTTATGTCTCTTACTTTTTGGACCCGCCTCCATCATAGGAATGGACCTTTCGGTGGTCAAGTTTGATCAAGATACTGCATCACAGTACTGCCCTCGATGCCCCTCGTGTCCACAATTATAGCAAGCTACCGATGGTTTCTTACAATTCGCGCGTCAATGACCCGGAATATTACAGTTAAAGCACCTAGGCAAGTCACCTACAGTCAACGATACCGCCCTGGATCTCCGAGATTTTCCAGCTGGCCTAGAAGGATCCACAACCGATTGATATGGGGTTTGAGGTTTATAGACCCTCATTACCTTACATCCCGATGAATCCCCTGAATTCTTCTGCCCATTGCCACGGACATAGGATTCGTCAATGATAAAGTCATTGCAAACGTTGGATTTCTGCCAACAATGACATTCGCTTCGGCTACTTGTCTCTGATCACGTGCCTCATCATGCTTCTGACTACGTCCACTACTACAACCCCGACCTCCTCTTCTCAGCGTACTGAACACACAACCGCTCAGCACTATGGAACACAACATAGCATAAAAATACCCATAGTGCCGATTCAGTGCAACATACCGACGTAAGGCAATAATAGCATCACACAATATATCCACTCATGAAAGTTACACGAGTATAATAATTACAATTGCAATAAATGGAACTTACAGTCGTAACTGACGAACCACATGAGCATATCAACAGAAAATTTACGATCTTTGTCGATACAAAAACAGACACGACCACAACACATCACACATCATAGTAGTAAATCATTGATAACATTCTTTTTAAAAAAAAGGCCTCGAGATATTTGTTTAAATAGTAACAATTTTAAATCTAAGTTCATAAATTTTTTCCGAAATAAGATGGGAAAACGCTTTTGGCACCTCGGGCTGTTTTACCAAAACTATAAGGAATAGATCGAAATTGTTTCTTTCTGAAATCATTTGCAAAACCATGATCCCGAATATCAAAATCCATCAAAACGTCATCATCAAGAGAAATCATGTCGCTACGTATCTTGATCACAAATAACAATACACAGGATATCCCACGACCATGACCCTTAGCATCAACCCCCGGAGGTTCCACCATACCATCCCCGGGTGGGAAACCATTCATACTCGCACTAAATAGTTCCATAGATCAACAATCACGTCGGATTAACATTATATGGGCTACAAGCAAACCCAAACCACGCAACACAATAATATCGTGGGGCGATCATCATCTTCGTGCGACCTGTGGATGTAAGTCTCCCTTCTTTGTTTTGTGCCTCGTGTGACACGAGCTACTTGTATGATTATTTGTTAAGTGATGGAATCTTTATGTAGATTTTGATTTTGTGATATGTGTTTATTTGACTCTCATATTTTGTTTATATGAGGAGTGGTGTCGTTGCTAGTGTATTTTTCACTGTTGATTTTGTCCGCTGCTAATGATTTTTAAAATGATTTGTTCATATTGTAAGTATTCTTGTGAAACCCTTATGCTTAACATGAAATGGTAATGTATATGTTGTGATTTGCTCACTCTGGGAGGGTTCGATGGGGACTCGGAGGAATCTGTGATTTCGCTCCTGATTCACGAGCTTGTTTGGATAGCCAGTCCGGGAGGGTCCATAGAGGCCTTGGATGGGACCAGTGGTTTAGCCCCAGTCCTAGGCGATTCATGTGCGTGGTTTTTAACTATGGCCAGTCCGGGAGGGTCCATAGAGGCCTTAGATGGGACCGGTGGTTTAGCCTCGGTCCTAGGCGATTTTCAACCATGATTATCGAATGTTTATTTTCCGGGAAACGACATGTCTTGATTTTGAAACAATTTGATGCATGTACTACGAGATGTGTAAGCGGATGTCGATACGTGAGAGCAGAGGCTTAACGTATACTTTGTAACGTGAGTTTTTGGTCATTCTGGCCTAATGGATTTTTGAAAGTCTTGAGTATCATAGAGAATAAATTTCGAGACGTACTTTTAAAATGGATTATTTCCTCGCGTCATTTTCAGGGTGTTTACTAGTACAACTGTATGTTTCAAAATTCTTCCACTTTGAGGACCAAAATATTTTGATATATTCTCAGTAATTTAGAAACGCATTTGCTTAGACTCGGAAATGTCCTCATTTTTATCAAAGGTAAGACGTTTTTTTTTCAAAGTCTCGATAACGCTATTTGTACTACTTTTTCGAAATGTGATACTTAAGATCAACTGGTGTTTCCAAATTATTTTCAAAAAGGTGGTTTTCATTTTTTAAACCTATCATTTCCTATTTACGGTCAGGGAATGTGTGTATGATGTTAGCATTGTCGTTATGGTGTTAGCCCTCCGAGTTGTGATTGAATAGGTGGTGGGAGTGTCGAGTCTTTCGCCACGCATTCATTGTGTTAACCCTCCATAATATGTGTGATGTTGGTATTAAATGTTTGTCGCTTTGTGGTGATTTGCACGTTATCGCACATGTGCGAGCTGTTAGAGCTTGGGTTTGTCTGATTGTGTACATGTATGATTGTTTCATGATGTTTTGTAATTGTGTGTTGGTTATCATTCGGGCCATTGAAATCGCCGAACAGATGTTGTCGTTGCTGTGATTTTGTGTATGTGAGTTGCCTTAGGATGGTAATTGTTGTATGCCATTGTGTTACGATTTTCTCTTGTGCTGAGTGGTTACTTATCCAGTATGCTGAGGGGCAAGGGTCGTGGTTGTGGCGACCAGACGCGTGATCATGATTGTACTGCCGGTGATGGTATTGGTATCGGTGTTGCCACTATTTTGCAGCAGGTATCTGCAAAGATGACTCAGTTGACTCAAGCAGTTCAACGTAATACAGATGTGACCCAGAACATTGGCGTAAATCAGTGGATTCTAGAAGTGGTTCATATGAATCCCCATCGTTTCACTGGTGCCACAGATGCATTTGGCTGGGATGGTTGGCTTTTCCAGTTGGGAAAGATATTCGAGGTAGTTGATTGTCCAGAAGAACGTAAGTTGCCTGTTACTCAGTATCTTCTTGACAAGGATGTCACTAATTGGTGGGAGACTATTAAGCCTCGAGATTGTCTTGTCACGTGGGCAAAGTTCTAGAGATTCATGAGAGATGAGTTTTGTCCGGAACCGATCAGAAATCAGAGGATTAATGAACTCTTTTCGGCGAAACTGAAAGATGTATTGCTGTCTCAAGTTATTATTGATTATAGCAAACAACTCAGCTATGTGCAGGATCAGATGAGGACAGAGGAGGATAAGATCTGTCACTTTATCAAGAGAATGAAGCTGGAGATTCATCAATACATGGAGGGTTTCACTTGTACTTCATTGCGAGAGTATCAGAGTAGGGCGTTGACCTATGATCTATCTGTATCATCGACTGAGCATATATCCGAGTCGAAGAAATTGAAAACTATTGGGAACTTTTAAGAAGTCGGGGGAGTGGGCCCCTTGGGACTGCGACTTTGCATCGTCATTCTAAGAAGATTCTTCGGTCGCATGAACATGGGAACAGTATTACCCCTGTAGTTAGTAATGTGGCCAGCACGAAGACATGTTACAACTGTAGTCGAGCGGGCCATACCGCGAAGAATTTTCGTTCACTGTTAGTCAGCTGTTTCGATTGTTGGTAATTGGGACACCGAGCCATGCATTACAAGATGGTAGCTGAGAGGTTTGGGGATCGAGTTTGCATCTCTGCACCGAAAGGACACGGAGATGCCTAGAGTGGTTTTCGAGAATTTCGGCATGGTTGGAGTTCTTTGTGGTTACCCTCGTGGATCGTTGTGTGTTTAATTTTTATTTTTTGACAGTGCGTGTTTTCTTGTAATAGGTACCTTTTGTGTTGTGATTGTTCGGATAATTGACTTGATTGTGCTATCTGTTTGGTGATACTTGATACTTGTTGGTTTCATGTCGTATGTTCCTTTGCATTTCTTGTAGTGTTTCGCCGATGGGTGTGAGTTAGACGTGTTTTGAGCTTCGGTTTGGTTATTCGTTGTCGTATCGTGATATTTCAGTCGTTTGGGCCATTTCGTAATTTTCCAAAGCTTTGGGGTGTTTGCCTTCGTATCATCTTTCCCAACCTTCAGGTTATCGGAATCATGTGTTTGTTTTGTGCTTAAACTCGTTTTTTGATTGTTGTACTACTCGTCTTGCTCGACTATAGTAATTCGTGTTCGTCGCGTTCAGCGGTCCTTTTCGAACCAAACTTCTAGCAGCTGTTTTGTACTGCCAGATGGATAACGTACGTTACCATCATGTGTAGCAGACGTTAGTGATGCTTCTTTATGTACGTAATGCGTCCTCCGTTACGTACATTAGCGTGTTCAGAAAATCAAGCAGAGGCTTCAGGTTACCCTTACATACGTAAGAATTAGTACCTTACATACGTTAACCAGCTAACGTACGTTAGCATCTTACCCCTAACATACGTTAGCTCCTGTCTGCTATAAATAATCGGTGGTTGACCCAGATTCGGGATTTTTCATCCCACTTCTTCTTCCTTCGGCTTTTGGCGGTCTAGGCGGCTGAAGATCGAGTTTCTTCGGGCTTTGATGATAGTAATCATCTCGGTGGGTCTTCTTCGTGTTCACCATCATCTAATCATTCTTCTTCTCCGAATCAAGGTAAGGTTTTAGAACCCGATTTGAGATATTTTGGGGTTTGACTTGATTTCGTGATTTTAATCCGAAATTGTTGGTTCTATTGTTGTTACCTAGTCTTGTTGATCTTAACCCCCGGTTTGGAATTTCATCTTCATGTTTTTGTCGGGTCGATTCATGTTCTTGGCCGTTTTGGGGGAAACCCTTGAACTTTCATCGTTTGTTCCTTTAATTCAGCGACTTTGGGTCGTGCTATGGAATTCATTTTCATTGTTGTTATTGTCATTCGTAGTTTATTGTCGCGAATTGGCGTTCAGCGGAGTCGGGGGGTTCATAGTCATTTCGTACCATTCTACTTCGGTCGATTCTCGGTGTTTGTGATTATTCGAGGCAAGTACTTTGTTCATACATTTCTTGTTTTGTGGATATGATGATCGGTGATCATCTAAGTGTGTTTGTTTGGTTGTTTGAAATGAGCTTTGAAAAGATTCGGTTTAGCCTCGTTAAAGGCTCTCTCTCAAAACGCGTGTGTATTTTGTGAATGGTGTGTTTTGTGAATGATTAAGTGAATCCTATGGATATGTTTGTGTTTGGATTTGGTGCCTAAAACGAAGGCCCAGTGGAAATGGTAAAATGAAAATTAATTCGATCCGAATTCCTACGAGGATCGATCGTGCTACGTATATACGAATATAAAATAAACAAAGGAAGATTCGAAATCATACCCTTGTCGTCCGTTGATTATATGGAGTTCCTTCTCTTGAGCTATTTGTAACACCCCAAATCACAAATGGGACATTACACGCCGTAGAACCTTCATGAGGTCTACCAGCTAACACATAACACACCAACTGAATATAAAATCCCATAAGACACAATCATCAAGTAAAATAGGGCCGTGGCCTCGGCCAAAACATTTTAATCCAGTAACGAAAAATGTAACTACAGTAAATCCATTGCCCACGCAGGGGACTTTAACCAATAAAGAAAAATAAAATGGACTAGAGCCTCATCATCATGCCAGTCCATCCTTTGCATGCGCATCCCGTGCCAGCTCCTCATCTCGACCAGTACCTAAAATCCATAAGACGCATTTCCCCTATTTAAGGGGTTAGCATTCAAATAGCTAGTGCAAGTACACAATTACACAAAATTATATACATATGCGATTCAACGCAAACAAACCATTAGGAAAATCATTTGAAAATCAATATTCCGGAATATCACATTTACATCAAAACAGTATATCGTCAAGTTTTCCACATCACAAATATCCACACTTGGTAACTCGCGACCGTACCCATTAGTATCGGCCCCCATAGGTCCCGTCGAACCGTCCCCAAGTGAGAAACCACTTCCGCAGCCGTACCCATCAGTATCGGCCCCCAGAAGTCCCGTCGAACCGTCCCCAGGTGGAAGAACATCAACACACGCACCCAAGTCTACTTCTGTGGCCGTACCCATTAGTATCGGCCCCCAGAGGCCACATGCCATCTCCAGGTGGAAGAGTAACAATTACGTTCATTCAATAATACAATTTACATCATTCGCATCAAAACCGTACACACATAATGAAATATAATACATGTACTTGCCTTCGATGACACGATTCGAAGAAAACGGCGAAAGGAAAGGTTTCAGTCCGAATAATCTTCACAAATCCGATCCTAACAACATTAGAGACTCAATCTACTACAATTCCATTGAGAAATCACGAATTAATCGGTGTTCTACCCTAAGGGACAATACGCCGAACACTATGAGGGTATAAGGTTCAAATTCGATCAACGAAGGGAAAAACTTGGAATTGATCCGCTAAAGTTCTAGGAAAACACAAAACCACGATTACCCAACTATAATTCATTATCAATCGAAGCAAAAATGAAAGGAAAAACTAATAATAGCCAAAAACCCTAAAATTAGGTATACTGTCCAATTACCTCAATTCAATGATGGAATGGTGGAAGGAAGATAATTGATTCGTGCTAGAATGTCCAATTCTGAGTCATAAGATGATGGAAGGTAATATCTGAGGGAGATCGCCCGAAATCGCCAAGGAGAAGTGGAAAAATGGGAGAAAAAGGAAGAAATGGGGTTAATACACCCGTCTTTCCTTTATATACTGGACAGAACACGGCGCAACAAACGGTCCAAATAGCGCCGTGTTCATCGCCGTATTGTAGGTCAGCGGCCAACCCCTGTGCGACACGGCGCAAAATGCCGCGGGTCTTGCGCCGTTTCGCAAGGCAGCGGGCACCACTGGGCAACACGGCGCACAGACATGGCGCAGAATGTCGCGGGTCTTGCACCGTTTTGCACAGGTCAGGACAGACAGCCTCTTGGCACAAGACGACGCTACCATAGCTGAAAAAGACGATAAACCAAAACACGATATGCCGACCCAACGGTCCGAGAAAATTATATGCAACGAGAAACAATATCCAATAACCTGAAACGGTCCGAGCTATACAACCAAAATCGAACAAGGAACAAATTCCCTAAACTTATAAGAAATTACGAAACGGCCCAAACGTCCGAAAATCACGATACAATGTCGGATTAACAATCCAAAACTCACAACATGCTCCACTCAACCATAAGAACTCATGGAAAAAGGAAAATGACGAAATCGAACGAGTTTTACGAGAATCGAATACACATGCGATAAAATATAACTCAAGATGAAAATACATAAAAACATCATCGAAAATCGTCCAAATGGAGAAACTCCAAGAACAAAATAGATTCAGAATTCTAAAACAGTGTCAAGCGAGTTGTCCGAAACGAACATACACTAAAAATAGAAATTACCAAAAATAGAAAACACGGATATTACACTATTTCCCAAACGATCCAAAGTGCTCCAAGCCCTTGGATGATCCAACGCCGAAAAAACCGTGTTTCTACTTGTCACGTGCCGGAGAAACGAATGGAATGACAACACTCGATTAACCTTTAAAGTTACGGCTAGAATCAAGTGATGAAGCTTTGATTATAACACTCTAAGTGTTTTAATTTATATCTCTCAATATATCTTGAATTTTCTCCAAGAGAACTCAAGAATAAAATGAAGAAGATGATGAAGACTTGAGAAGAAGAATATTCTCTCTCTCTTTTCTTTCCTCACTACTGTTGTTCACGTATTGAATGGTATGTAAAAAGAGAAAGTCTTCACCTTTTATTCAACACCAACCACCATGATAAGATATCCCTTTCATATCTTGTCCCATCATATCTTGATATACATTATAAAATGATGACCAAAGACCAAGAGGGAGTTGGTGACAGGGGGGAGGCCATCTAGAAGGAGCCGGGTGAGTTCGGTCCGTTTTGGACTCCCGTGAGTCCAAACAGATAAAATCCGATTCCGTTCCGATGTATTTATATCGATTAATTAATATAGTTAATTAATCATATCAAATACATAATGACATAATTAATTTCTCCAAGAAATAATTATATTCATGAATTAAATTAATCACCCGCTAATTTATTTAATTCATTAGGCCGTAAATTAATTTATCCAATAAATTAATTTAGACTTCCAATGTCCCAAATTAGATATCCGATATCTTAATATTCATTATGAGAGAATTAGCTTGATTCATTCCATCGTCAATCCTATTGCGCGACTCGGTAGGTTCGTCTCAGTCAGCAATGGGAGGAACCAAAGAGTAGTAGCACCAACTAGCCAGCCTGGCGGCCTACACTGTACCCCAACTGAGAACGAATGATGGGGATCATTCAAGAACCATTCTTTCGTGAATGCCAGTATACGTATAAACCCTTCTTTCAAATGTCCCGATCAAGTTATAGTGTCACGGTCAGTCAAACCCTTTCTGTTACTTGACGTTATGCATGCGTTAATGCAAATCGAGATCATCGAGCTCTCGTGTATCCAATACAACTAGCTCCAATGCTTTGGCCAAAGACTTATGATCTCATCTGCCAATAACTGCATAGGACATATAACCCGTTCACTAACAGGAGAAAGAATTCTATCTTGGCAATCAGTAGGACCTGCTACTTGCCCGGCAAGATGCACGTCGAGGTTGACCCCCACCTTCTGGTTTACAGGGTCGAACTACTCTAATGAAAATCTTGATGTCACAAGCACATCCCTACTAAATCCTCAAGTCGAAGGTTCACGAATACCTATCACAACCTTTCGTTTCAGTCATTGACTGTACCGGAGTGAAATCCGTGTGACGAATCGAGGGTGAGTCGGTTCGAGTATACTAATCCAATTAGCATACTTATAACGTGTGCTCCCACTAACCATTAGCATTTGACAGACACTCTTCATGTCAAAGAACTCATCATACAAGTCTTCACATAAACTCAATGCCCAGTCAAGTTTCATCGACTTGCGAACGATTAAGTATTTGAGCTATAAACCTTTCCAGTGCCGACCTCCTTATCCAATAAAGAGTGGAACGTTTTGCTCTCAAATACATGGACTAGTTTATATACGTATATTTACGAGTTAGTAACGCCAGTAACAACCAGTAAATAAAGAAACATTCATTGCCTTATATAAATGATTTACATAATTACAAGTACAATGCCCTCACTCAACATCCTCTGAGTGGCATTCGAGGGCATATTCCTAACAGTTTGATGTTGGTGTTGTGATTTGACAATATATATACATATACATATATTATCTCATTTCGGTGCGTTGTGATTCGATAATTGTGTCGTGCTAAGTGTTGTTGCCCTTGGGTGGATTATTGTGATATCCTTGGTATATTGTGTTGTGTGATGTGAATGTATGGTCATAGTCCAACCGTGATGTTCGTACGAGGTCTACACTGACATATGGCTTGTGATCATGGTGGTCAGGAAATGGCGAGTGATCGGTCCAACTGTGAGAGCCTAAGAAGACTTACGATGATACGTGGCGAGCGATCACGGTATCATGGATATGATTACGGATGTGTTTTGTTGCTTGATATTGTGATGTGTACCATAGTGTCTTGATTTGTGAATGCGAAGTACTTGTCATAGTCCAGTCGTGATGTCGGATGATCTACGGTGACATATGGCTTGTGATCATGATGGTCAAGATACAGCGAGTGATCGGTCCAACCGTGAGAGCCTAAGAAGGCTTATGGTGATACGTGGCAAGCGATCACGGTATCATGGATATGATTATCGATGTGTGTTGCCAGGGTCGAGTCCCTTGGACGTGTTACCAAGATTTCGTATCTTAAGTGGCTATGTTTTGTTGATTTTATGCCCGTAGAGGACACGTGGTGTGGGTTATGGACCCCTTGAATTATTGTTGGTTTTATTTCAGAAAGCAAATCTTTGGGCTGTGACCCCTTTTGTTTTTTTAAAAGAGAAGGATTCGATAATCCTAAATGGTTTTCCGTTAAAACTCTCGAGGGCATTTTAAAAAAATTTATAAATTGTTCTCTTGATTTGTGATCTTTCGAATTTGGAAAGTTTTACACAAACTCTCTGGCTCGGGAAGGATTTTTTTCGTTATGTTTGAATCTTTAAGGATTCTTGATTATTATTATTCTTGGAATATGATTTGTATGATTCGTATTGGCACTTGTACTTTCACTAGCAAAATAGTGGAATTTTGCTAACCTCCGAGTAATCGGGGGGTGGATGTCTGTTTTGCGTCAAGGTACATTCACGTTTTGGGGAGCATAACACAGGGTTGGCACGAAGGATGATGAATGATGATCGATACTAATCACATGAGGACCCCTAAGATGTTGTATTGGTTTAGTTGTTATTTCCACTGTAGTATTTTGCCATTGTACGGGAGCATGTTGTATTTTGACCCCTGCGCAGGTATGTATTGAGATTGAGTTGTATGTATTAATTGAAAGACCTAATCGGTCTACTGGGTCGTCATTTAGACTTGAAGGCGATATTTTGATGTTGTATTTTAGTTACCAGCCTGGTAGATCCTTGAGGAAAGGGTCTACGACGTGTAATATCCCTAAGTGGATTAGGGGTGTTACATAAATGATATTAGAAAATAGGTTGCGGAAACCTATGTTGTGGAGTCGAGTGTGTATTGTTGAGTTGTTTTTAGTCAGATCGTGCCCGATTGAGTCGTGTCGCAACGCATCGTCTGAGTTTGTTGGTCGTGATTAGTATCGTGGGGCGATCATCATCTTCCTGCGACGTGTGGATGTAAGTCTCCCTTCTTTGTGTTGTGCCTCATGTGACACGATCTACTTGTATGATTATTTGTTAAGTGATGGAATCTTTATGTAGATTTTGATTTCGTGATATGTGTTTATTTGGCTCTCATATTTTGTTTATATGAGGAGTAGTGTCGCTGCTAGTGTATTTTTTACTGTTGATTTGTCTGCTGCTAATGATTTTCAATGATTTGCTCGTATTGCAAGTATTCTTGTGAAATCCTTATTCTTACATGAAATGGTAATGTATATGTTGTGATTTTCTCACTCCAGGAGGGTCTGACGGGGCCTCAGAGGAATCTGTAATTTCGCTCCTGATTCACGAGATTGTTTGGATAGCCAGTCCGGGAGGGTCCATAGAGGCCTCGGATGGGACCAGTGGTTTAACCCCAGTCCTAAGCGATTTTCGACCGTGATTATTGAATGTTTGTTTTCTGGGAAAAGACATGTCTTGATTTTGAAATAATTTGATGCATGTACTATGAGATGTGTAAGCGAAAGTCGATACGTGTGAGCAGAGGCTTAATGTATACTTTGTAACGTGTGAGTTTTTGGGCATTCTGGCCTAATGGATTTCTGAAAGTCTTGAGTATCTTAGAGAATAAATTTCGAGAAATACTTTTAAAATGGGTTATTTCCTCGCGGTATTTTCAGGGTGCCTACTAGTACAACTGTATTTTAAAATTCTTCCGCTTTGAGGACCAAAATATTTTGAGATATTCTCAGTAATTTAGAAACATATTTGCTTAGTCCCAAAAGTCGAATATTTCTGAAAGTTTTTAACTAAAAGAAAGATGTCCTCATTTTTATCAAAGGTAAGACATTTTTTTCAAAGTCTCGATAACATTGTTTGTACTAATTCTTCGAAATTTGATACTTAAGATCAACTGGTGTTTTCAAATTATTTTCAAAAAGGTGGTTTCGTTTTTTAAACCTATCATTTCCTATTTGCGGTCAGGAAATATGTGTATGATGTTAGTATTGTCGTTATGGTGTTAGACCTCCGAGTTGTGATTGAATGGGTGGTGGGAGCGTTGAGTCGTTCGCCACGCATTAGTTGTGTTAGCCCTATGTAAGAGGTGTGATGTTGGTATTAAATGTTTGTCGCTTCATGGTGATTTGCATGTTATCGCCCATGTGCGAGCTGTTAGAGCTTGGGTTTGTATGATTGTGTACATGTATGATTGTCTCATGATGTTTTGTAATTGTGTGCTGGTTATCATTCGGGCCGTTGAAATCGCCGAACGGATGTCGTTGTTGCTGTGATTTTGTGTATGTGAGTTGCCTTAGGATGGTAATTGTTGTATGTGATTATGTTACGATTTTCTCTTATCTTTGAGTGGTTACTTATTCGGTATCTTTGAGGGGCGAGGTCGTGGTCGTGGCGACCAGACGCGTGATCGAGATTGTACTACCGATGATGGTGTTGGTATCGGTTTTTCCACTATTTTGCAGCAGGTAGATGCAAATATGACTCAGTTGACCCAAGCAGTTCAACGTAATACAGATGTCACCTAGAACATTGGCGCAAATTAGTGGCTTTGAGAAGTGGTTCATATGAATTCCCATCGTTTCGCTGGTGCCACAGATGCAATGGGCTGGGATGGTTGGCTTTTCCAGTTGGGAAAGATATTCGAGGTAGTTGATTGTCCAGAAGAACGCAAGTTTCCTGTTGCTCAGTATCTTTTTGACAAGGATGCCGCTAATTGGTGGGAGGCTGTTAAGCCTAGAGATCGTCTTGTCACGTGGGCAGAGTTCCCGAGATTCATGAGAGATGAGTTTTGTCCGGAACTGATCAGAAATCAGAAGATTAATGAACTTTTTTCGGCGAAACCGCAAGATGTACCGCTGTCTCAAGCTATTATTGATTATAGAAAACAGCTCAGATATGTGCGGGATAAGGTGAGGACAGAGGAGGATAAGATCTGTCACTTTATCAGGAGAATGAAGCTGGAGATTCTTCAGTACATGGCGGGTTTCACTTGTACTTCATTGCGAGAGTATCAGAACAGGGCATTAACCTATGATCTATCTGTATCATCGAATGAGCATATGTCCGAGTCGAAGAAATTGAAAATTGTTGGGAACTTCTTAAGAAGTCAGGGGAGTGGCCCCCCTGGGACTGGGACTTCGCGTCGTCATTCTAAGAAGGTTCCTTGATCGCGTGAACATGGGAAGAGTATTACTCCGGCAGTGAGTAATGTGAGCAGCACGAAGACGTTTTATAACTGTAGTCGAGCGGGCCATACCATGAAGAATTGTCGTTCACCGTTAGTCAACTGTTTCAATTGCGGTTAATTGGGACACCGAGCCGTGCATTGAGAAACGATAGCTGAGAGGTTTGGGGATCGAGTTTGCGTCTCTGCTCCGAAAGGACACGGAGATGCCTAGAGTGGTTTTCGAGAATTTTGGCATGGTCGGAGTTCTTCGTGGTTACCGTCGCGGATTATTATGTGTTTAATTTCTATTTTTTGACTGTGTGTGTTTTCTTGTAATACGTACCTTTTGTGTTGTGATTGTTCGGATAATTGACTTGATTGTGCTATCTGTTTGGTGATACTTGACACTTGTTGGTTTTATTATGTCTCTGCTTGTGACATTGTGATGGTTGTCGTCGAGCGTGATTTCACGCCGTATGTTTCTTTGCGTTGCTTGTAGCATTTCGCTGATGGGTGTGAGTTATTCGATTCTTGTGTACCTCGTTGAGATGTTCCTGGTGGGGTATTGCTCCTCCCTACTTACGAAACTTCTTTTAAGGATGGTAATATGTAATATCCGCAATTTTGATTTTCGGTAAATTTCTTTTTTTGGCCGGAGTCCATTTTAACGGCTCACTTATGAGCGTTTCGTCATTCTGAGAATGATTAATTCTGCACTTTTTGCCATCTGAGTTTTTTTTGGTGTCGTTTTGTTGAGTTCTGTACTTCTTAGCGACTTTTCCACACCTGAGTTCGATTCTAGTGTAATACCACCGGTATTTCATGCTTGATTACTTTGTACTGTGTGAATTATTGTAATGTGACGTCATTTCTATTTATGTATTCCATTGAGTGCTATACAATCGTGCGATATAAATGAAACGGAAGTGGCACGCCTTGACGCCGTGGGACGATTGTCGGTGCGAATATGATGGTGGCCAATGTCTTGTTCCCTGATAATTGTTGACGAGTGGAAGGGACGGTGACCCCGAGTTGGTTAGAATGTGATATGTGGCTAAAAGGTTGAATGTCTAACGCACGCTAGAGTTTATGTCTAACGTACGTTAGAGTTTTGCCTAACGCGTGCTACAGCTTATGCCTAACGTACGATATATTTCGAGTGTTACGTACGTTAAGGTAGTTATATTACGTACGTAATGGGTGAGTCAGTCTCCCGACCATAATCTTCCTTTTGACGCGGACGGAGCTACTTTCGGCGGGCTAGAGGACAAGCGAGTCAACTCTTCATAGCGTACGCTATCCCCCAAATTTAACGTACGCTCTACCGGAGCTTAACGTACGTAAAAATGACTTACGTATGTAACACTTGGGCACATTTCGGACAATGGCGGTTTTTATGTACATTGTCGTTAAACTATTACGTCGTAACAAGCTTTACGTACGTAATACCGGTATCATTAACGTACGTTAACAAAATCGAGTTTTATAAAATGACACTTCTCTGTTCATTTGCACGACCCCAACATTGCAAGAGAACACCCTTGGAGAAATTCCTAGCCTTATACTCGGTTCTTAGCCTCTTATATACTTGAATTAACATTGAGGAGGTGGTTTCTTGAGCTCCGGTGAAGATTTTTCAAGTCATTCAAGTCACTTTTCGTTTCTCCTCGTAGTTCTTGTGGATTCGTCAACTCTCTACATTATTCTTCATCCACTAAGGTAAGCCTACCAATCCTTGGAGTAATATCTTCGATGTTTTTTATTATACTTATTAGATTACGGGTATTGGGGAGATTTTGCCAACCTTTGTAGACAATCTTTTCGGACGAAATTGTAGTAACCGGAGTTATCATTTCTCGTATGTTTCATTTCATACAAATCATGTCTATCATACGAAATTTCATTTCAATCATCACTAGGAATGTAAAATTTGACGAATCAATTGTAGGAGAATTCGTAGTAATCCGTCACCGTATGTTCCATTGTTTGTAGCCACCCCTACCTTGCGATTCTTGACACTTAGTGAACTAAGGAAAACAATTCGATAGTACAATTGTCATTGAATATCAAACCACCAAAACTATTGTGTAATGGTAATCCGCCGATTGTAGTATTTGGAATATAAAATTGAATTAGAAATTATGAGGTTTGATTATGCTATAATCATTTGTTGACAACCGATAAATAATAGGGATAATCTTGTTGAGCAAATCGATATATCTAACGTTAACCATAGATTTGAACGGTATAATGGTACGTAATGCTTATGAATTTAGAAACGATACTAATGTCGACAATTAAAACTACGCTAGGAATCCGATTAGGGAAGGGAGACTAGTTTTATTCATCATGATCCGTACGAGGTGTTAATCGGATATTACGTGACTAGGTTAAGCTCGAGCGGGCATGTGGACTCCGGTTATCATAAAGCACCTACCGTCGGATCACAGGCAAGTGAAATCTTGCTCGAGAATTGCTAATATTAATGTTATGTCCGTATGTGTGTATGTGCCATTTTTGATGAATGCTGACGGTTGTCTTTCTCTAAAATATGTTATAAATGGGCTGATGTGTTGGGGATAAAACCTGTATGGTACCCGTATGGAAATATGTTAGGGGATAAGACCCGAATTGGGCACCTATGTTCCGGGGTATTCCCGTGTGGATACTTTCGTGACCCTTGGTTGCGACCTTGGGGTTTATGTGATAAAAAGAGAGAGACAATGTTAGTTGTGTGATGAAATATTCCCTGTTGGTTATTTGGTACTGTGTTTAGTAAAATGGCATATATCGTTGCTAGTAGTTGTTATTGCTATACCTTCTCTGACCCTGGTTATCTGGCATGATTCGTCGTGTCAGGTAAAATTGTTAATCATGTGCAGGACATTCCCGAGGGGTCTGGTCAGACTTGAGCGGTGTTGGAATTATCTCTTGCCGCAGCTTGAGTTAAATTAAATTTGATTTCTTTTTAAAAAACCTCCGTTGTGTAATAATTGAACTTTGAATTACGTTTTTTTTCCTTAAAATCTTTCGGCTTATGTTATGTAAACCATGAACTTAATGTTTTATCGCGATCTCCTTAAATTGTCTATTTTCTAACTAAGCCTTGTGGGTCCCATGTGGGATTCACGGCACTATAATACCTCGGGAGATTTGGGGGGTGTTACAGAAAATGGTATCAAAGAGTAACTCCTGGTTTAAATAAAATTTCTCCCAAATTTTCAAAGTTATTCCACTCCAACACCCCAAGCGATCGTAACTCCTCGTGGAAATGCAAAGTAGGTGATATGTGTGTTTCTGTCTAAGTACTACATTTAATTGTAAGATGTGTATGGAACTGGCTTTAGAATAATATTGTCAGTAATGGCACACCGAGGAGCTAGGAGAGTGGTGAATGACGCTCAGGATTCCGCCGCAAACCACAATGAGGACGGGAACACTACCGAGACCCATCCTGCTGGGGGCCACCCGCCACCAGTTAATCAAAACGATCAGGAGGCGGAACGCCAGAATAACAACCCAAGAGGCATGAATGCAGCTTTTGTTCAGGCCCTTGCCCACGCTATCGCCATGGGAATTGCTCAGGTCAACCAGGCAGAACGGAAACCGGTCATCAATGTGGAGGAAACGCAGGAAGAGACCGATGGTTGGGAGAGATGCTGAAGGCTAGGCCTCCATTATTTGACGGGGCAGGAAAGAAACACGTGGACGACTGGATCTCTGAAACGGAGACTGCTTTCGAAGTGATCGAATGCCCAGAGAACTGAAAGGTGCCACTCGGGATTAATCAACTCCGCGACACTGCTGCACGCTGGTGGAGGACTTACAGGCCAGAGGACCGAGTGGTCGGGTGGACCGAATTTGCCCGACTACTGCGGAGCGAGTACTGTCCCAGATCAGCCCGAACCGCTCACGCAGGAGACTTTTTCAGTGCCGGACCTCAGAACATGCCAGTACCAGAGATCATTATGGCCTACCGAACCTAGCTAAGTGACATCTCACAGATGGTTCCATCAGAAGATCAAAAAATATGCCACCTTGCACAGAGGTTGCCGGAGGATGTACAATGCTATGCCGCCGGATTTCACTATACGACCCTAAGGGAGTACAAAGACGTGGTAACAGCATATGCCAGTACAGTTGTTAATACCGACACCGGACATAACTTGAAGAAGCAAAAGACATCAGTTCAGTCTGTGAGCAGCAACAAAACAAACTCGGGGCCCGCATCTTCTTTTAAGTCGGCGGTTTCGTACCAACAGAGGGGTGCATCTGATCGGCCTTACCGTAGGGACTGTTTCAATTGTGGCGTGTCCGGGCATACTAAGGATCGGTGCCAGAAAACGGCTACCAAATGTTTCACTTGCGGAAAGAGTGGACACATGTCTCGTTACTGGTGGTGGGCCAATCCCACTCAGAACCCAGCTTCCCAACCAAGTCAACAAAGCTCTGTGCAATCCCCCAAGATGCCTACTGTTTCCAACTACCGAGTTCCACCCCACCAGAACCAACCACCGCTACACGGTGCCGGACGAGGCCGTGGGTGCGGTGAAGGTACTTCATCCTTTTCGGAGTCAATGCCGTCCTGTGTATTTGAGCTGAGGGCTACGGATGGTCAGTCTGCACCAGCTATCTCAGGTACTCTTCTTGTTAACTCTCATCCAGTGCATGTACTATTTGACACCGGAGCCACCCATTCGTTTATATCTGTGGAATGTGTTAAATGCTTAAATCTTGTTTGTGTACCTTGTGAGACCTTTACTGTTAAACTACCTGAGGGTAGTAGATTAGGCGGCGATCAAACGGTTCTAGACTGTCAGATCTGCATCAACAATCATAGTTGGACCGCTAATCTTATGGTCTTTCCACTCCAAAATGAAGATATCATATTAGGTATGGACTGGATGCCATTGCACAGAACGATATTGGATACCTACCACTTGACTATTTCCATTACGGCTCATGATGGTACCACACATGTCATCGGAGGACGTGAACACTTTAGTACGAAATGGTCTCTCAGCATTCTCGCATCGGAAGTCTCCTGCAGCTCTCGAAGGGAGTACTATTGGTGTTATGTTCTTCGAGAGGATACTTCACAACTTATAATCGCAAACATTCCGGTGGTGAATGAATTTCGAGACGTCTTTCCCGATGAACTACCAGGGCTGCCACCGCACCGAGAAGTTGACCTTTCCATTGAACTCGAGCCGGGGATGAGACCTATTTCCAATGCTCCTTACAGGATAGCGCCGGCCGAGATGAAGGAATTAAAGATGCAGCTCGAAGATCTGTTGGAGAAAGGGTTGATCTGCGCGAGCACCTCACCGTCGGGCTCGTCGGTACTTTTCGTTAAGAAAAAAGACAACTCTCTACGCTAGTGCATCGACTACAGGGAGATTAATAAGGTTACTATCAAGAATCGATACCCACTACCAAGAATTGATGACCTCCTTATCCAATAAAGAGTGGAACGTTTTGCTCTCAAATACATGGACTAGTTTCTATACGTATATTTACGAGTTAGTAACGCCAGTAACAACCAGTAAATAAAGAAACATTCATTGCCTTATATAAATGATTTACATAATTACAAGTACAATGCCCTCACTCAACATCCTCTGAGTGGCATTCGAGGGCATATTCCTAACAGTTTGATGTTGGTGTTGTGATTTGACAATATATATACATATACATATATTATCTCATTTCGGTGCGTTGTGATTCGATAATTGTGTCGTGCTAAGTGTTGTTGCCTTTGGGTGGATTATTGTGATATCCTTGGTATATTGTGTTGTGTGATGTGAATGTATGGTCATAGTCCAACCGTGATGTTCGTACGAGGTCTACACTGACATATGGCTTGTGATCATGGTGGTCAGGAAATGGCGAGTGATCGGTCCAACTGTGAGAGCCTAAGAAGACTTACGATGATACGTGGCGAGCGATCACGGTATCATGGATATGATTACGGATGTGTTTTGTTGCTTGATATTGTGATGTGTACCATAGTGTCTTGATTTGTGAATGCGAAGTACTTGTCATAGTCCAGTCGTGATGTCGGATGATCTACGGTGACATATGGCTTGTGATCATGATGGTCAAGATACAGCGAGTGATCGGTCCAACCGTGAGAGCCTAAGAAGGCTTATGGTGATACGTGGCAAGCGATCACGGTATCATGGATATGATTATCGATGTGTGTTGCCAGGGTCGAGTCCCTTGGACGTGTTACCAAGATTTCGTATCTTAAGTGGCTATGTTTTGTTGATTTTATGCCCGTAGAGGACACGTGGTGTGGGTTATGGACCCCTTGAATTATTGTTGGTTTTATTTCAGAAAGCAAATCTTTGGGCTGTGACCCCTTTTGTTTTTTTAAAAGAGAAGGATTCGATAATCCTAAATGGTTTTCCGTTAAAACTATCGAGGGCATTTAAAAAAAATTTATAAATTGTTCTCTTGATTTGTGATCTTTCGAATTTGGAAAGTTTTACACAAACTCTCTGGCTCGGGAAGGATTTTTTTCGTTATGTTTGAATCTTTAAGGATTCTTGATTATTATTATTCTTGGAATATGATTTGTATGATTCATATTGGCACTTGTACTTTCACTAGCAAAATAGTGGAATTTTGCTAACCTCCGAGTAATCGGGGGGTGGATGTCTGTTTTGCGTCAAGGTACATTCACGTTTTGGGGAGCATAACACAGGGTTGGCACGAAGGATGATGAATGATGATCGATACTAATCACATGAGGACCCCTAAGATGTTGTATTGGTTTAGTTGTTATTTCCAGTGTAGTATTTTGCCATTGTACGGGAGCATGTTGTATTTTGACCCCTGCGCAGGTATGTATTGAGATTGAGTTGTATGTATTAATTGAAAGACCTAATCGGTCTACTGGGTCGTCATTTAGACTTGAAGGCGATATTTTGATGTTGTATTTTAGTTACCAGCCTGGTAGATCCTTGAGGAAAGGGTCTACGACGTGTAATATCCCTAAGTGGATTAGGGGTGTTACATAAATGATATTAAAAAATAGGTTGCGGAAACCTATGTTGTGGAGTCGAGTGTGTATTGTTGAGTTGTTTTTAGTCAGATCGTGCCCGATTGAGTCGTGTCGCAATGCATCATCTGAGTTTGTTGGTCGTGATTAGTATCGTGGGGCGATCATCATCTTCCTGCGACGTGTGGATGTAAGTCTCCCTTCTTTGTGTTGTGCCTCATGTGACACGATCTACTTGTATGATTATTTGTTAAGTGGTGGAATCTTTATGTAGATTTTGATTTCGTGATATGTGTTTATTTGGCTCTCATATTTTGTTTATATGAGGAGTAGTGTCGCTGCTAGTGTATTTTTTACTGTTGATTTTGTCTGCTGCTAATGATTTTCAATGATTTGCTCGTATTGCAAGTATTCTTGTGAAATCCTTATTCTTACATGAAATGGTAATGTATATGTTGTGATTTTCTCACTCCAGGAGGGTCTGACGGGGCCTCGGAGGAATCTGTAATTTCGCTCCTGATTCACGAGATTGTTTGGATAGCCAGTCCGGGAGGGTCCATAGAGGCCTTGGATGGGACCAGTGGTTTTTTCCCAGTCCTAGGCAATTCATGTGCATGGTTTTTAACTATGGCCAGTCCCGGAGGGTCCATAGAGGCCTCGGATGGGACCAGTGGTTTAACCCCAGTCCTAAGCGATTTTCGACCGTGATTATTGAATGTTTGTTTTCTGGGAAAAGACATGTCTTGATTTTGAAATAATTTGATGCATGTACTATGAGATGTGTAAGCGAAAGTCGATACGTGTGAGCAGAGGCTTAATGTATACTTTGTAACGTGTGAGTTTTTGGGCATTCTGGCCTAATGGATTTCTGAAAGTCTTGAGTATCTTAGAGAATAAATTTCGAGAAATACTTTTAAAATGGGTTATTTCCTCGCGGTATTTTCAGGGTGCCTACTAGTACAACTGTATTTTAAAATTCTTCCGCTTTGAGGACCAAAATATTTTGAGATATTCTCAGTAATTTAGAAACATATTTGCTTAGTCCCAAAAGTCGAATATTTCTGAAAGTTTTTAACTAAAAGAAAGATGTCCTCATTTTTATCAAAGGTAAGACATTTTTTTCAAAGTCTCGATAACATTGTTTGTACTAATTCTTCGAAATGTGATACTTAAGATCAACTGGTGTTTTCAAATTATTTTCAAAAAGGTGGTTTCATTTTTTAAACCTATCATTTCCTATTTGCGGTCAGGAAATATGTGTATGATGTTAGTATTGTCGTTATGGTGTTAGCCCTCCGAGTTGTGATTGAATGGGTGGTGGGAGCGTTGAGTCGTTCGCCACGCATTAGTTGTGTTAGCCCTATGTAAGAGGTGTGATGTTGGTATTAAATGTTTGTCGCTTCATGGTGATTTGCATGTTATCGCACATGTGCGAGCTGTTAGAGCTTGGGTTTGTATGATTGTGTACATGTATGATTGTCTCATGATGTTTTGTAATTGTGTGCTGGTTATCATTCGGGCCGTTGAAATCGCCGAACGGATGTCGTTGTTGCTGTGATTTTGTGTATGTGAGTTGCCTTAGGATGGTAATTGTTGTATGTGATTATGTTACGATTTTCTCTTATGCTGAGTGGTTACTTATTCAGTATGCTGAGGGGCAGGGGTCGTGGTCGTGGCGACCAGACGCGTGATCAGGATTGTACTACCGATGATGGTGTTGGTATCGGTTTTTCCACTATTTTGCAGCAGGTAGATGCAAATATGACTCAGTTGACCCAAGCAGTTCAACGTAATACAGATGTCACCTAGAACATTGGCGCAAATTAGTGGCTTTGAGAAGTGGTTCATATGAATTCCCATCGTTTCGCTGGTGCCACAGATGCAATGGGCTGGGATGGTTGGCTTTTCCAGTTGGGAAAGATATTCGAGGTAGTTGATTGTCCAGAAGAACGCAAGTTTCCTGTTGCTCAGTATCTTTTTGACAAGGATGCCGCTAATTGGTGGGAGGCTGTTAAGCCTAGAGATCGTCTTGTCACGTGGGCAGAGTTCCCGAGATTCATGAGAGATGAGTTTTGTCCGGAACTGATCAGAAATCAGAAGATTAATGAACTTTTTTCGGCGAAACCGCAAGATGTACCGCTGTCTCAAGCTATTATTGATTATAGAAAACAGCTCAGATATGTGCGGGATAAGGTGAGGACAGAGGAGGATAAGATCTGTCACTTTATCAGGAGAATGAAGCTGGAGATTCTTCAGTACATGGCGGGTTTCACTTGTACTTCATTGCGAGAGTATCAGAACAGGGCATTAACCTATGATCTATCTGTATCATCGAATGAGCATATGTCCGAGTCGAAGAAATTGAAAATTGTTGGGAACTTCTTAAGAAGTCAGGGGAGTGGCCCCCCTGGGACTGGGACTTCGCGTCGTCATTCTAAGAAGGTTCCTTGATCGCGTGAACATGGGAAGAGTATTACTCCGGCAGTGAGTAATGTGAGCAGCACGAAGACGTTTTATAACTGTAGTCGAGCGGGCCATACCATGAAGAATTGTCGTTCACCGTTAGTCAACTGTTTCGATTGCGGTTAATTGGGACACCGAGCCGTGCATTGAGAAACGATAGCTGAGAGGTTTGGGGATCGAGTTTGCGTCTCTGCTCCGAAAGGACACGGAGATGCCTAGAGTGGTTTTCGAGAATTTTGGCATGGTCGGAGTTCTTCATGGTTACCGTCGCGGATTATTATGTGTTTAATTTCTATTTTTTGACTGTGTGTGTTTTCTTGTAATACGTACCTTTTGTGTTGTGATTGTTCGGATAATTGACTTGATTGTGCTATCTGTTTGGTGATACTTGACACTTGTTGGTTTTATTATGTCTCTGCTTGTGACGTTGTGATGGTTGTCGTCGAGCGTGATTTCACGCCGTATGTTTCTTTGCGTTGCTTGTAGCATTTCGCTGATGGGTGTGAGTTATTCGATTCTTGTGTATCTCGTTGAGATGTTCCTGGTGGGGTATTTCTCCTCCCTACTTACGAAACTTCTTTTAAGGAGGGTAATATGTAATATCCGCAATTTTGATTTTCGGTAAATTTCTTTTTTTGGCCGGAGTCCATTTTAACGGCTCGCTTATGAGCGTTTCGTCATTCTGAGAATGATTAATTCTGCACTTTTTGCCATCTGAGTTTTTTTGGTGTCGTTTTGTTGAGTTCTGTACTTCTTAGCGACTTTTCCACACCTGAGTTCGATTCTAGTGTAATACCACCGGTATTTCATGCTTGATTACTTTGTACTGTGTGAATTATTGTAATGTGACGTCATTTCTATTTATGTATTCCATTGAGTGCTATACAATCGTGCGATATAAATGAAACGGAAGTGGCACGCCTTGACGCCGTGGGACGATTGTCGGTGCGAATATGACGGTGGCCAATGTCTTGTTCCCTGATAATTGTTGACGAGTGGAAGGGACGGTCACCCCGAGTTGGTTAGAATGTGATATGTGGCTAAAAGGTTGAATGTCTAACGCACGCTAGAGTTTATGTCTAACGTACGTTAGAGTTTTGCCTAACGCGTGCTACAGCTTATGCCTAACGTACGATATATTTCGAGTGTTACGTACGTTAAGGTAGTTATATTACGTACGTAATGGGTGAGTCAGTCTCCCGACCATAATCTTCCTTTTGACGCGGACGGAGCTACTTTCGGCGGGCTAGAGGACAAGCGAGTCAACTCTTCATAGCGTACGCTATCCCCCAAATTTAACGTACGCTACCGACTGGAGCTTAACGTACGTAAAAATGACTTACGTATGTAACACTTGGGCACATTTCGGACAATGGCGGTTTTTATGTACATTGTCGTTAAACTGTTACGTACGTAACAAGCTTTACGTACGTAATACCGGTATCATTAACGTACGTTAACAAAATCGAGTTTTATAAAATGACACTTCTCTGTTCATTTGCACGACCCCAACATTGCAAGATAACACCCTTGGAGAAATTCCTAGCCTTATACTCGGTTCTTAGCCTCTTATATACTTGAATTAACATTGAGGAGGTGGTTTCTTGAGCTCCGGTGAAGATTTTTCAAGTCATTCAAGTCACTTTTCGTTTCTCCTCGTAGTTCTTGTGGATTCGTCAACTCTCTACATTATTCTTCATCCACTAAGGTAAGCCTACCAATCCTTGGAGTAATATCTTCGATGTTTTTTATTATACTTATTTGATTACGGGTATTGGGGAGATTTTGCCAACCTTTGTAGACAATCTTTTCGGACGAAATTGTAGTAACCGGAGTTATCATTTCTCGTATGTTTCATTTCATACAAATCATGTCTATCATACGAAATTTCATTTCAATCATCACTAGGAATGTAAAATTTGACGAATCAATTGTAGGAGAATTCGTAGTAATCCATCACCGTATGTTCCATTGTTTGTAGCCACCCTTACCTTGCGATTCTTGACACTTAGTGAACTAAGGAAAACAATTCGATAGTACAATTGTCATTGAATATCAAACCACCAAAACTATTGTGTAATGGTAATCCGCCGATTGTAGTATTTGGAATATAAAATTGAATTAGAAATTATGAGGTTTGATTATGCTATAATCATTTGTTGACAACCGATAAATAATAGGGATAATCTTGTTGAGCAAATCGATATATCTAACGTTAACCATAGATTTGAACGGTATAATGGTACGTAATGCTTATGAATTTAGAAACGATACTAATGTCGACAATTAAAACTACGCTAGGAATCCGATTAGGGAAGGGAGACTAGTTTTATTCATCATGATCCGTACGAGGTGTTAATCGGATATTACGTGACTAGGTTAAGCTCGAGCGGGCATGTGGACTCCGGTTATCATAAAGCACCTACCGTCGGATCACAGGCAAGTGAAATCTTGCTCGAGAATTGCTAATATTAATGTTATGTCCGTATGTGTGTATGTGCCATTTTTGATGAATGCTGACGGTTGTCTTTCTCTAAAATATGTTATAAATGGGCCGATGTGTTGGGGATAAAACCTCTATGGTACCCGTATGGAAATGTGTTAGGGGATAAGACCCGAATTGGGCACCTATGTTCCGGGGTATTCCCGTGTGGATACTTTCGTGACCCTTGGTTGCGACCTTGGGGTTTATGTGATAAAAAGAGAGAGACAATGTTAGTTGTGTGATGAAATATTCCCTATTGGTTATTTGGTACTGTGTTTAGTAAAATGGCATATATCGTTGCTAGTAGTTGTTATTGGTATACCTTCTCTGACCCTGGTTATCTGGCATGATTCGTCGTGTCAGGTAAAATTGTTAATCATGTGCAGGACATTCCCAGAAGTGCAGTGGACTTGAGCGGTGTTGGAATTATCTCTTGCCGCAGCTTGAGTTAAATTAAATTTGATTTCTTTTTAAAAAACCTTCGTTGTGTAATAATTGAACTTTGAATTACGTTTTTTTTTCCTTAAAATCTTTCGGCTTATGTTATGTAAACGATGAACTTAATGTTTTATCGCGATCTCCTTAAATTGTCTATTTTCTAACTAAGCCTTGTGGGTCCCATGTGGGATTCACGGCACTATAATACCTCGGGAGATTTGGGGGGTGTTACAGAAAATGGTATCAAAGAGTAACTCCTGGTTTAAATAAAATTTCTCCCAAATTTTCAAAGTTATTCCACTCCAACACCCCAAGCGATCGTAACTCCTCGTGGAAATGCAAAGTAGGTGATATGTGTGTTTCTGTCTAAGTACTACATTTAATTGTAAGATGTGTATGGAACTGGCTTTAGATTAATATTGTCAGTAATGGCACACCGAGGAGCTAGGAGAGTGGTGAATGACGCTCAGGATTCCGCCGCAAACCACAATGAGGACGGGAACACTACCGAGACCCATCCTGCTGGGGGCCATCCGCCACCAGTTAATCAAAACGATCAGGAGGCGGAACGCCAGAATAACAACCCAAGAGGCATGAATGCATCTTTTGTTCAGGCCCTTGCCCACGCTATCGCCATGGGAATTGCTCAGGTCAACCAGGCAGAACGGAAACCGGTCATCAATGTGGAGGAAAACGCAGGAAGAGACCGATGGTTGGGAGAGATGCTGAAGGCTAGGCCTCCATTATTTGTGAGGCGGGGAAAGAAACACGTGGGCGACCGGATCTCGAAGCGGAGGCGCCAAGTGATCGAATGCCCAGAAGGCGAAAGGTGCCACTCGGGATTAATCAACTCGCGACAACTGCTGCCGGTGGAGGACTTACGAGCGGAGGACCGAGTGGTGGGTGGACCGAATTTGCCCGACTCTTTGCGGAGCGATGCATCCCCAGATCAGCCCGAACCGCTCACGCAGGAGACTTTTTCAGTGCCGGACCTCAGAACATGCCAGTACCAGAGATCATTATGGCCTACCGAACCTAGCTAAGTGACATCTCACAGATGGTTCCATCAGAAGATCAAAAAATATGCCACCTTGCACAGAGGTTGCCGGAGGATGTACAATGCTATGCCGCCGGATTTCACTATACGACCCTAAGGGAGTACAAAGACGTGGTAACAGCATATGCCAAGACTGATTGTTAATACCGACACCGGACATAACTTGAAGAAGCAAAAGACATCGATTCGATGCTGTGGCAGCAACAAAACAAACTCGGGGCCCGCATCTTCTTTTATGTCGGCGGTTTCGTACCAACAGAGGGGTGCATCTGATCGGCCTTACCGTAGGGACTGTTTCAATTGTGGCGTGTCCGGGCATACTAAGGATCGGTGCGCGGCAGCTGCAAATGTTTCACTTGCGGAAAGAGTGGACACATGTCTCGTTACTGGTGGTGGGCCAATCCCACTCAGAACCCAGCTTCCCAACCAAGTCAACAAAGCTCTGTGCAATCCCCCAAGATGCCTACTGTTTCCAACTACCGAGTTCCACCCCACCAGAACCAACCACCGCTACACGGTGCCGGACGAGGCCGTGGGTGCGGTGAAGGTACTTCATCCTTTTCGGAGTCAATGCCGTCCTGTGTATTTGAGCTGAGGGCTACGGATGGTCAGTCTGCACCAGCTATCTCAGGTACTCTTCTTGTTAACTCTCATCCAGTGCATGTACTATTTGACACCGGAGCCACCCATTCGTTTATATCTGTGGAATGTGTTGAATGCTTAAATCTTGTTTGTGTACCTTGTGAGACCTTTACTGTTAAACTACCCGAGGGTAGTAGACTAGGCGGCGATCAAACGGTTCTAGACTGTCAGATCTGCATCAACAATCATAGTTGGACCGCTAATCTTATGGTCTTTCCACTCCAAAATGAAGATATCATATTAGGTATGGACTGGATGCCATTGCACAGAACGATATTGGATACCTACCACTTGACTATTTCCATTACGGCTCATGATGGTACCACACATGTCATCGGAGGACGTGAACACTTTAGTACGAAATGGTCTCTCAGCATTCTCGCATCGGAAGTCTCCTGCAGCTCTCGAAGGGAGTACTATTGGTGTTATGTTCTTCGAGAGGATACTTCACAACTTATAATCGCAAACATTCCGGTGGTGAATGAATTTCCAGACGTCTTTCCCGATGAACTACCAGGGCTGCCACCGCACCGAGAAGTTGACCTTTCCATTGAACTCGAGCCGGGGATGAGACCTATTTCCAAAGCTCCTTACAGGATAGCGCCGGCCGAGATGAAGGAATTAAAGATGCAGCTCGAAGATCTGTTGGAGAAAGGGTTGATCTGCCCGAGCACCTCACCGTCGGGCTCGTCGGTACTTTTCGTTAAGAAAAAAGACAACTCTCTACGCTAGTGCATCGACTACAGGAAGATTAATAAGGTTACTATCAAGAATCGATACCCACTACCAAGAATTGATGACCTCTTGGGTCAATTACAAGGGGCAGTCGTGTTTTCAAAGATCGATTTACGGTCCGGATATCACCAATTGAGGATTCGTGAGGAAGATATACCCAAGGCTGCATTTCGATCGAGGTATGGACATTACGAGTATGTCGTGGTATCATTCGGGTTGACTAATGCCCCAGATGTTTTCATGGAACTAATGAACAGAGTTTTGATTGATTTCTTCGATAAATGCGTGGTGGTTTTTATCGACGACATCCTGATCTATTCTCAAAGCCGACAGGAACACGAGGAACATTTGAGGCAAGTGCTGAGCGTGTTAAGGAAACACCAACTTTATGAAAAACTTTCCAAGTGCGAATTCTGGATGCCGGAGGTAATTTTTCTCGGACATGTTGTCTCGGTAGAAGGTGTCAAGGTTGACCCACAAAAGATCGAGACAATGATGAGTTGGGAACCGCCGAAGAACGTCAAGGAGTTAAGGAGTGTCCTAGTATTGGCGGGTTACTATCGAAGATTCGTCGAGCCCTTTTCCTGTATCGCCCGACCGTTAACGAGCCTACTGAGAAAGAGCACCAAATTTGTATGGACTGTAGACTGCCAGAAGAGCTTCAACGAGCTCAAGAGTAGGCTAACTACTGCTCCAGTACTAGTGTTACCGCATGGTATGGAAGGATTCATTATATACACGGATGCATCTAAGCACGGACTAGGGTGCGTCTTCATGCAGAATGACAGAGTCATTGCATACGCATCCCGACAACTGAAGTCGTACAAAGTGAATTACTCGACACACGACTTAGAGCTAGCTGCAGTGGTCCATGCCCTCAAGATTTGGAGTCACTATCTTTACGGAGTTACTTGCAAAGTTTTCACGGATCATAAGAGTTTGAAATATATCGTTACTCGGAGAGAATTAAACATGAGGTAGAGGCGCTGGTTGGAGCTAATCAAGGACTACGATGTGGAAATCTCCTATCATCCCGGGAAAGCCAATGTGGTAGCTGATGCTCTTAGTCGGAAAACTACACAAGAAGTAATGGTATCCAGCATAACAGTTCAGCCCGAACTGCAGCAAGACATCAGGAGAAGCAGCACCGAAGTATGGATACAACGTAGGCAAGGACACTTACGCTCAATCAACATACTTTCGTCCTTACTAGACGAGATACGTCTAGCACAGATGGAAGATCCCAAATTACGTGCGATTGGTGCAAGAATCGAGGAAGGAGATGTTTCTGATTATAAGATCCAGGGCGATTTGGTGAGGTTCAAGAACAGGATCTGTATTCCACCGAATAATGGGCTGAAGCAAACTATACTGAAGGAGGCGCACTCCACTCCCTATTCTATTCACCTCGGAGCAAGCAAGATGTACAAAGATTTGCAACAGAGTTTTTGGTGGGAAATATGAAATGGGAAGTTGCTAGGTTCGTCGCCCGATGTATGACATGCCAACAAGTAAAGATTGAACACCGCAGACCATCCGGAATTATGCAACCCCTACCCATCCCAGAGTGGAACTGAGAGAGCATATCAATGGAATTTGTCACTAAGTTACCTACGGCGATGGGAGGAAAGGATACAATTTGGGTCATTGTTGATCGATTGACGAAATCGGCACATTTCATTCCTATTCAAGAGACAACTGGGATAGAGCAATTGGCCGTCATTTTCATCAGAGAGATCGTAAGGCTGCATGGCATTCCCTCATCCATCATTTCGGATAGGGACACCAGATACGTGTCTCGTTTTTGGAAAGCCGTCTATAAAGTTATGTGGACCCAAATACATTTTAGCACGTCTTATCACCCTCAGCCGGATGGACAGACCGAACGTACGATTCAAACCTTGGAAGATATGTTGAGGGTATGTGTGCTCGATTGGGGTAAGGATTGGGCTAGACATATAAGATTAGTGGAGTTCTCGTACAACAACAGCTGGCATGCAAGCATAGGCATGGCACCGTTTGAGGCCCTGTATGGGTGAAGATGCAAGTCGCCGTTATGCTGGGATGATGCTTCCGACACTGCGGTTACCGAGTTAGATCTGATCCAGGAATCCATTAAGAAGATCTCTATCATTCGAAAGCACATGCTAGCCGCACAGAGCCGGCAGAATCTTATGCCGAAAACCGACAGCGACCGTTAGAATTTGCGGTCGGGGATCATGTTTGGGTTAAAGTATCACATATGCGGGGTATCCGGCGTTCCGGCCAAAAGGGCAAGTTAAGCCCAAGATTTATAGGACCGTTTGAGATTTATAGCTCGCGTATCGATTAGCTCTACCGCCGCATCTGGATGGAGTGCATAACGTTTTCCACATATCCTAGTTAAGGAAGTATGTCTATGATCCAAGTCACAAGCTCAATTTCGAAGAAGTGGAAATTTCCGATGACGCTACCTTTAGAGAGGTACCGATCGCCATTTTGGATCGGCGTGTGAAGATGTTACAAAATAAAGCCATACCCCTCGTGAAGATTCAGTGGTCGCACCACGGCATGGAAGAAGCGACTTGGGAAACCGAGTCGAGGATGAAAAAGAGTCATCCCGAGTTATTTTCTTAAGTTTCGTGATGAAACTATTTTTAAGGGGGGTGATATGTAATACCACCAGTATTTCATGCTTGATTACTTTGTACTGTGTGAATTTTTGTAATGTGACGTAATTTCTATTTATGTATTCCATTGAGTGCTATACAATCGTGCGATATAAATGAAACAGAAGTGGCACGCCTTGACGCCGTGGGACGATTGTCGATGCGAATATGATGGTGGCCAACGTCTTGTTCCCCGATAATTGTTGAGGAGTGGAAGGGACGGTCACCCCGAGTTGGTTAGAATGTGATATGTGGCTAAAAGGTTGAATGTCTAATGCACGCTAGAGTTTATGTCTAACGCACGTTAGAGTTTTGCCTTACGCGCGCTACAGCTTATGCCTAACGTACTCTATATTTCGAGTGTTACGTACGTTAAGGTAGTTATATTACGTACGTAATGGGTGAGTCAGTCTCCCGACCAGAATTTTCATTTTGACGTGGACAGAGCTACTTTCGGCGGGCTAGAGGACAAGCGAGTCAACTCTTCATAGCGTACACTATCCCCCAAATTTAACGTATGCTACCGACTGGAGCTTTACGACGTAAAAATGACTTACATACGTAACACCTGGGCACATTTCGGACAGTGGCGATTTTTACGTACGTTGTCGTTAAACTATTACGTACGTAACAAGCTTTACGTACGTAATACAGGTATCATTAACGTACGTTAACAAAACCGAGTTTCTCCTCGTAGTTTTTGTGGAGGTGATTTCTTGAGCTCCGGTGAAGATTATCCAAGTCATTCAAGTCACTTTTCGTTTCTCCTCGTAGTTTTTGTGGATTCGTCAACTCTCTTCATTATTCTTCATCCACTAAGGTAAGCCTACCAATCCCTGGAGTAATATCTTTGATGTTTTTTATTATACTTATTAGATTACGGGTATTGGGTAGATTTTGCCAACCTTCGTAGACAATCTTTTCAGACGAAATTGTAGTAACCGGAGTTATCATTTCTCGTATGTTTCGTTTCATACAAATCATGTCTATCATACAAAATTTCATTTCAATCATCACTAGGAATGTAAAATTTGACGAATCAATTGTAGGAGAATTCGTAGTAATCCGTCACCGTATGTTACATTGTTCGTAGCCACCCTTACCTTGCGATTCTTGACACTTAGTGAACTAAGGAAAACAATTCGATATTATAATTGTCATTGAATATCAAACCACCAAAATTATTGTGTAATGGTTATCCGTCGATTGTAGTATTTGGAATATAGAATTGAATTAGAAATTATGAGGTTCGATTATGCTATAATCATTTGTTGACAACCGAAAAATAATAGGGATAATCTTGTTGAGCAAATCGATATATCTAACGTTAACAGTAGAATTGAACGGTATAATGGTACGTAATGCTTATGAATTTAGAAACGATACTAATTTCGACAATTAAAATTACGCTAGGAATCCGATTAGGGAAGGGAGACTAGTTGTATTCATCATGATCCGTACGAGGTGTTAATCGGATATTACGTGACTAGGTTATGCTCGAGCGGGCGTGGGGACTCCGGTTATCATAAAGAACCTACCGTCGGATCACAGGCAAGTGAAATCTTGCTCGATAATTGCTAATATTAATGTTATGTCCGTATGTGTGTATGTGCCATTTTTCATGAATGCTGACGGTTGTCATTCTCTAAAATATGTTATAAATGGGCCGATGTGTTGGGGATAAAACCTATATGGTACCCGTGTGGAAATGTGTTAGGGGATAAGACCCGAATTGGGCACCTATATTCCGGGGTATTCCCGTGTGGATACTTTTGTGACCCTTGGTTGCGACCTTGGGGTTTATGTGATAAAAAGAGAGAGATAACGTCGGTTGTGTGATGAAATATTCTCTGTTGGTAATTTGGTACTGTGTTTAGTAAAATGGCGTATATCGTTGCTAGTAGTTGTTATTGGTATACCTTCTCTGACCCTGGTTATCTGGCATGATTCGTCGTGTCAGGTAAAATTATTAATCATGTGCAGGACATTCCCGAGGGGTCCGGTCAGACTTGAGCGGTGTTGGAATTATCTCTTGACGCTGCTTGAGTTAAATTAAATTTGATTTCTTTTTAAAAAACCTTCGCGTGTAATAATTGAACTTTGAATTATATTTTTTTTCCTTAAAATCTTTCGGCTCATGTTATGTAAACCGTGAACTTAATGTTTTATCGCGATCTCCTTAAATTGTCTATTTTCTAACTAAGCATTGTGGGTCCCACGTGGGATTCACGGCACTGTCTATTTATTTTGTAAGTTTGTTTAACTTTGTTAGACATGTTGTGAACTTCGGTTTGGTTATTCATTGTCATATCGTGATATTTCAGTCATTTGGGCCATTTCGTAATTTTCCAAAGCTTTGGGATGTTTGCCTTCGTATCGTCTTTCCCAATCTTCAGGTTATCGAAATCATGTGTTTGTTTTGTGCTTAAACTCGTGTTTTGATTGTTGTACTACTCGTCATGCTCGACTGTAGTAATTCGTGTTTGTCGCGTTCAATGGTCCTTTTCGAACCAAACTTCTATCAGTTGTTCTGTACTGCCAGATGGATAACATATGTTACCATCATATGCAGCATACGTTAGTGATGCTTCTTTATGTACGTAATGCGTCCTCCGTTACGTACGTTAGCGTGTTCAGAAAATCGGGCAGAGGCTTCAGGTTACCCATATGTATGTAAGAATTGGTACCTTACGTACGTTAACCAGCTAACGTACGTTAGCATCTTACCCCTAACATACGTTAGCTTCTGTCTGCTATAAATAATCGGGGGTTGACCCAGATTCGGGATTTTTCATCCCACTTCTTCTTCTTCGGCTTTTGGCGATCTAGGCAGCTGAAGATCGAGTTTCTTCGGGCTTTGATGATAGTAATCACCTCGGTGGGTCTTCTTCGTGTTTATCATCATCTAATCATTCCTCTTCTCCGAATCAAGGTAAGGTTTTAGAACCCGATTTGAGATATTTTGGGGTTTGTCTTGATTTCGTGATTTTAATCCGAAATTGTTGGTTCTATTGTTGTTACCTAGTCTTGTTGATCTTAACCCTCGGTTTGGAATTTCGTATTCATGTTTTTGTCGGGTCGATTCGTGTTCTTGGCCGTTTTGGGGGAAACCCTTGAACTTTCGTCGTTTGTTCCTTTAATTCAGTGGCTTTGGGTCGTGCTATGGAATTCATTTTCATTGTTGTTTGTTGTGCGGCGATTTATACGCCTCGAAGGCGATCGATAACAAGGCCGAGCGACGGAGTCCACAACCAAACAAGCTACGAAGAACTTACCTAAACGAAGATAACTGTCCACCTTCAAGCATCTAGCGATCGACTCCCAGGGCGATCGCCTTTCGACATCCAGCGATCGACTCTGATGCCCGACTCAGGACGACCGACCTGTGCCATTAACAAGGCCATTGTCCGTCAAAGTCTCTGAAGATTGGATCTCGAAGCAAGCACCCCCGTGCAGATCCACGAAAGTCGCCGCGGAACATGGATCGTTGACCATCAACAGCTGTCAATGACAAGGCCAGCCTCACCTACCGATAGACCCGCCGAAAGGTCCTAAGTGGGGCCTCCCATGACAACGACTTAGACGCGTGTTGGCCTCTCATTGGTTCGCACTTCTGGCAGTCAGCAACTCTTGCGGGCCTTAAGGAGACCAACCCATGTGCTAAAGACGATCGCCCGCTTATTATAATACAGCAGAGGCGATCGCCCAGCAACTCTCAGTCCTATAAATAGAGAGCCTCCAGCAACTGGAAAAAGGTTCCTCTCGGTTGGCAACTACATTGGCAAATACATAAAGACGTACACACTTTCATGCTATCGGCTTCCTCTCTTGAATCTATCTCACGTTTTATCTCTTAGAACCTCTCAACTGAAAGACGGTCTGCAGAGGCAAGAACTCCCTGCAGCACAGATCCGAAGAGACTTGCAAGCCCAAGAGCTCAGACTTCCAGCTAATACACATTGTGAGAGACCGTCGATTCCTCACAGTCGTCACAGCACCCCATAGTTGTTACAAGAACTCACAGAGCATCATATCTGGTTCTTCCGGCAATCTTCACGCTCAATAGCTAAGATAACTAGGGTATTTAAAATCATTGTAATTGTACTCTAACATTAATATTTGTACTACAAAGTATTCATATTAATAATATCTCGCGAGAGCATTCAAGCCCGGGACTAACAACCCCAGCAAATCTTGTGTTATTTACTTTTCCCACGAAAGTGCTCTCACATTTGTTTGTTACTCGACCATTCCAGCAATATTCATCTCCGGATAATATTTTGGGTAACAACAATTGGTGATAGAAGGAGGGAATCTTAACCTTCATTTTTTATTCCTACCGTCCCGAAGAACACTCACTGTTCTCGGGGCATATACTTGAAGTGACACTCACTGCTCTTCAAAGAAAGCCTTCAAAATCATGAAATCAGCCACTATATCGAAGAGAGCCACTCTCCGAGCCGCCGGACTTCGTATACCGGCTCGATCCGAACCTCAGTCGATGGCAGAGGGCAGCCACGGCGACGCGTTACTCTCGATCCCACACCTGAGGGACGGCCCTAGCCTTTCGCTCGAACAGTTCCAAACCGCGGAACAGATCGAGGAGGCTATGGCCATCCTAAAGGAGCGACGGAGAACATGCGAAGCGCCCGCTATAACTCCCTCGGCCATCCGCCGCGTGGGCAAACAGAAGTTCAAGGGGTTATTGTGCGAGCAATCGTCAGAAAACACTGATTCGCGAGAAAAGGCTCTCGCAAGGCCAGACGGTTCCATATTCAGTCGCTTGGGAAGCGATCCATCATGGCGACAGGGGCATTCTGACTCCATCCATGAGACGACGGAATCCGAGTCCGTCACCAGGAGTATGGCCTACCCAACTCCCAGTCGAATACAGGTCAGTCGTCTAGCTCCCGCTCCGAACGCCATAGGATCAGTACTTTATCGCCTCGGCTCCCGCTCCGAGCGCCTAGCTGCGAGCATCCAGGCCGCGGCGATGGACGCTATGCAACGCCAGCTCGATGAGATGAAAGCGCTCTTGGATACTGGGGCAAGCGCCAGCAGAAGATTATCGGACCAACCGAGCCACTCACGGTCCACATCGATCTTGCCCCCGTACAACCAAGGATCGCTCCTCCCAAGACACCTTTGTACGAAGGGAGATCGGATCCCGAAACCCACCTAAGCAAGTTCCGGATCTACATGACCGGATGTGGGGCATCAGATGCGACCAAGTGCCAAATCTTCCCGTTAACATTAGGCGAGCTAGCCCATAGGTGGTACGTCTCACTACCACCGCGATCGATCATCTCCTTTGAGGAACTGGCGAGTGAATTCACATCATACTACGCCGCCAAGGTCGCCAGACCAGAAGGCCCCCACCGCATGATGAAAATCAGTCAGGGGGAAGATGAATCCGACGCAGATTACATCGACCAGGTGGATGAAATTGTCCTCACCGGCGAGCCCATCAGCGACGAGCTCGCTCTCTACTCAGTCCTGGGGGGATTCTACGGTCATTCGCCCATGTTTAGGCATCTCACGAAGGACATCCCCCCAACCTACGTGATCTTTCGCGCTAAGGCTGTCGACTTTCTGGCCAGGCAGAAGCTGCTCACCCTCCGCCTAGGCGAGAGAATGCCACCTCCTGTCCGAAAGACGACGATCGCCAAAACCAAGAAGGCAGTCGCCAAGCCACCCGGCGATCTCAAGGCCTTCGAGGATGTGGAAGCCCATCTCCTCCACAAGTTTAACCGAACTCCGACCGTATTTTTTATGCCATTAAGGGGCGTGAACTGCTAAACAAGCCGAAGGCTATAAGGGACCACAGTCATCTGGACCACAATCAATATTGTGCCTACCATAAGAGTCCCGACCACAGCACCAACTAATGCCGCGACCTCCTCAGAAAACTCTGGAGATTGTTCGAGGAGAGCAAGTTGGACAGCTTATTGGCTTAGCCAGAGCCCCATCAATCTCTCGATATGGTCGCCAGAGTCGAACGCAAATAGTCCAAAAAGCTCATACGAGCTGACCCCTCGATCAACCTCGGCGACCGAATCCATATAATTCAATCAAGAGGAGGAAACTTCGGAAGTCTCTCCCCGATTCCCTCCTCATCAAACCAAAGGCTACTGCCTGAGCAAACCCTTCGAAAAAGAGTATGATTCGCTCGCCCTCTAAAGTTCGTCATAAACATGATGGACCTAGGCAGCGATCGCCTCCCCTAGTACAACGTATACCGTCGAGGATCGTCATCTGACATGATGGTTCGAGGTAGAAAAGTGCTGCCATGGTCGCGAAAACCGATAAAACCGATGATCTGTCCATGCAAGGTTCCTTTGGGCTTCGATCGCTCGCCCTTCGTTTAAATACGAGGCTGGCGTAGCCTGAGGACTCTCCAAAGACAAATCAGAAGATGACTCGCTCGCCCTCTAAAGTTCGTCATTAACATGAAAAACCTAAGCCAGCGATCGCCTTCCCTTACACAGCATATACCATCGAGGATCGTCATCTGAATTGATGGTCTGAGGTAGAAGAGTGTCGACATGGTCGTGGAGGACGATGGAAACGTTCTCTGTGCCCTTGCAAGGTCCCTTTGGGCCACGATCGCCCGCCGTTCGTTTAAATACGAGGTCGGCGTAGTCTGAGGGCCCTCCAAAACAGATCTATGGACACGTTCGCCCGCCCTCAAAGGTCCATCACTTAACGTGGTGCGTCCCTCCCCCCGTCACAACATATACCATCGAGGGTTGCCATCTTAATGGCGGCCCGAGGTAGAAAAGTGCTAACAAGCCACGGTCGTGTAGTCGAATAATACGGCGACGCCCCGCGCAAGGAATCCTCCAGACCAAGACCGTATGCCCTTTGTTTAAATACGAGGCGAGGCGCAACCTACGGAGGACCCTAACAATTAAGTGAGTCATGATAACTTAGCCATCAGATGGAATGTCGCTCGCGCACAAGACACGGTCGTGGAGGTCGGTCCATCGAACTCCGCGATCATGCACGGTTCCTCAAGACCGAGATGGACGGCCTTCCTCGAGGAATATGCAAAATTGAAGACCGCTCACTCAACGACTTATTTTCGTCCCCTTACTTTCACTAAGTGAATAAAAACAAGGGGGAAGGGCGGATCTATGTATACGACGATCGTCCCTATTCAATTACATATGGAGATCGGCATTTTTCAGATGTTTATGCAGCGATCGAATTTGTTGTAATAATTATTTATATGAGTTTATCAATTCACTTGGAGCTATACACGCAACAATCTCTCCTCACACATTTGTACAAAGTCATGCAAATACTCAGAAAAGCAATCATTCAAGTAATAAATCGAAGAAACAAACATTCATTTCATTACTTGAAGTATCAGAGTACATACACGGTCGCCCGAAGGCATAAGTACAACAAAGCTACAAAATTACAAGGCAAAAGCTAAAACAAAAAGGACAGACTCTCAGGATGTCCCAGCCTGGCCTTTGCCTTCAACCACTGGATCGGCCCGCGACCCTTCACCAGCATCCGGAGCCGCCTCCCCGTCCTCTGGGGCATTTGGATGAACATGATTTCTGGGAGTCGGGTACCAGCTCAGGCCCATGCCGATTTCCGGGAGATCCAAGATCGGCACAGAGAAGGCAGGATGAAGAGGGTGCTCCAGCGCGTATGCCTTGAAGTTTTCAGCAAGAGGGCCGACCTCCAGCCCTCCCTTCTTAGCAGCACGGAGCGAGTCAGCGAACGCCATGTAATAGGCAAACTCGCTGATGATCTCTACGTTGAGAAAGGGATCGGCCTCGGTCGCCTCCAGCTTCCCCTTCAACTCCGCAACCGCCTGTTGCGCTCTCTAGCTCGGTCTCCTTAGCAGCCGTCTCTCCCCTCGACGATGCCAGCTCGCTAGTCAGCCGAGCGACAGTCACCTTTAGGTGATCGGCCTCCTTCTGAGCGGCCGCGTGCGACCAATGGGCATCTGTCATCTGGTCCCGAAATAGGTCGACCGTCGCCCAGGCTCGCTCATAATTCTCTCTCTCCAGCTCAAGATCCTGACTCACCCGTTTAGCTGCATCCAAGGAGTCTTTCTCCATAGCCACAATCCTGTCGGAGAACTCGGAGTTCTCTATCCGAGCGGCCTCAAGGTCTGCCTGAAGATGAGAAATAGAAGGACGCCCCTCGAATTCCTTCACAGCCTGGGCAGCCATCGTCGCCGCCTGGAGGGAGAGAGCGAAAGAAGCCTGCATTGTGTTCCCGGACCGCTGGTGGGCGATCGCATCCAAGTCGGTCGTCCAGGCCTTCGGCAAAGTATAAAGAGCCCGGTTGACACATAGTGGGACATCACAGTCCGTGCGAGGAGATCGGCTCGCGAGAAAATCCAACACCAGCGGCGGGTAAGCTGGGTTAGTGCTGCGGATCCTGCATCAAACAACAAAAAGTTAGCACAACTCCCATGCAAGTGACGAAACTCAACAAACAAACAAAGTTTACCTCTCGTCTTTCTCGGGGTCGCGACCAAAGTATGGTTTCCCGCGAGGGGTCTCCGCCTCGGCAATTGCCATCTCTCGCAAGAAAGCCACAGAGGGTGTAGGCTCATCCACTAGGGGGACCCCGGTGATCGGAGGCGCGACGATCGGCACCTCACCGGCAGGGGCAGAAACGGGAGGTTCCCCCGACCTTTGCCGCTTGTGGTTCGATCGGAGTCCTTCCTCCCGAACCTCCTCCTCCACCACGATCGGCTCTACGTGAGGCCCCACCTCCGGAATAAGAGGTAGTGCCACCGGAGGAACTCGAGATGACTTCTTCTGGCAAAGATGGCTCAGAACTCCAGGGTTCGACATGGCTATCTCCGCTGGAGGCTCCAAGAAACGAGGAAAGCGGACTTCTGCAATAAAGAACAATCAAGCAACGGTTAGACACACTCTCCAAGCAGGACGATCGCCAAGAAAATGGAGATCTTAGAAACTCATACCTGTGACCGAAAAATGTCGCGAGAAATGGAATAGCCGAGCAGACAGCCAACGGCTCTCTTTATTAATTCGGTGAGCGTCTAAGTCGTCGTTCGGCAGACTTCGTATCTGCTCCCAAACAACCAAAAAATCGAAAGGAAGCTCGTCGACCACCGGAATATGGAAACCTGCAAAAGGAAAACCAAATTAGATCAGTTCAGAACATATCCGAACAAAGGGAGAGTCAAAACCCTTACTCGGATTTCTCTCCCAAAAGCCTGTGGGAATGTCCAGCTCGCCCGTAGGATTGTCACTCGCAAATACCTTCCAAGCAACGGCGACCCAGAACCACTTCGCCGGATCGCCCCTCACCTTGTTCGGAACTCCAAGGATCATCCGACCGGAGCAACCTTGAATATGATAGCCTCCGACCGACCCCTTCTGAACCGTCAGCTTGAACAGGTGGTTCATCTCCAATGGAGAAGGAAGACGGTACAGTCGGTGACCGCCGAACAAGGTAAGGGCACAGACAATCTGGAGCCAGGCGTTCGGCGTGAGCTGAAGCGGTGCCACGTTCCAAGCAACCAGCAAATGGGAGACAGCAAAAGACAGGGAAATGCAGCCCAGCCTCCATGATTACCTCATTCACAGCGACCATACCCTCCGGAGGTTACTCGACTCGTTCATTCTCGGCCGGCGCAAAAAGATTCACATCTGAGGGGACATGATACCTCGCCCTCCAGACGGCCAGGTCCTTCGTGGTCGCCGAGCTACTTATCTGGCCGAGGGACCATGGAGAGCGCTGCGCAGCCCGAAACAGCGACCGCTTAGAAGTTTGGTAGGGATGAGCGATCGAGTACCCCAGGTAATCGAATTTAAGAGACGGACCGGCCAACCTCTCCATGATTTCAGCAAAGGCCAAATAGGCCTGGCCGAAAGCACTATGCTGCTCCCAGTACGCCCGCACCGCCAAATCCTTCTCCATCTGCGAGCGTCTTTGTTCAACCGCCGCCTCCCTGGCGGCGTTGACTTCATTGAATAGTGCCTCGACTTCCGTGGGATCAATGCCAGCGCGGATAGCCTCGGCGGCCGTCTCCAAATGGAATTCTGCGGAGGATCCTCTCCAGACAGTCGAAGTTCCAGCGGCAGAGGCAGTGTCCATTCCAGACGATGAAGGTACTCCAGACATTTTCGATAAGGGAAGAGGAGAAAAGGAGTGTTTCTTACCGAGGGTTGAGTCGATCGACGATCGGCAGTCAAAGCTTCAGAAAATTCTTCGGCAATATTCTTCTTCTTCGGTAAAATCGCAAAAGGTTCTTAAACACTACAGACCGGCCCCCTTTTATAGGAGAAGGCAGGGACTTCCATGCAATTAAGGAGAATCTCATGGGCCGAAGTGAAACTGTCACAATTAATGCTCCCTTGAAACCCGCGTACGCGTCGTTTCGAGGACATGCCAGGCAAGGAGTCTTAACTAACCATCGGTATCCCCCAACAGGGACCCGACACGTGCCCCATAGACTTTTCCACGACCGTTGTTATTTCCCGCTCATTTCAACGACCGACCAGGTCGTCCAAATTCAAAGTCATTCCGCTCAAAGACGATCGCCAGTTCCGCAAAATGCAGAGTCACTCGTCAAAGTTAAGCGATCGCCAGTAGAACCACCTCACCTCACGTTTCCAACATCGGAGCGAGCTGGGGGGCAATTGTTTTGCGGCGATTTATACGCCTCGAAGGCGATCGATAACAAGGCCGAGTGACCGAGTCCACAACCAAACAAGCTACGAAGAACTTGCCTAAATGAAGATAATTGTCTACCTTCAAGCATCTAGCGATCGACTCCCAGGACGATCGCCTTTCGGCATCCAGCAATCGACTCTGATGCCCGACTCAGGACGACCGACCTGTGTCAATAACAAGGCCATCGTCCATCAAAGTCTACGAAGACTGGATCCCAAAGCAAGCACCCACGTGCAGATCCACGAAAGGTGCCGCGGAACATGGATCGTTGACCATCAACAGCTGTCAATGACAAGGCCAGCCTCACCTACCGACAGACCCGCCGAAAGGTCCTAAGTGGGGCCTCCCATGACAGTGACTCAGACGCGTGTTGGCCTCTCATTGGTTCGCACTTCTGGCAGCCAGCAACTCCTGCGGGCCTTAAGGAGACCAATCCATGTGCTAAAGACGATCGCCCGCTTATTATAATACAGCAGAGGCGATCGCCCAGCAACTCCCAGTCCTATAAATAGAGAGCCTCCAGCAACTGGAAAAAGGTTCCTCTCGGTTGGCAACTGCATTGGCATATACATAAAAACGTACACACTTTCATGCTATCAGCTTCCTCTCTTGAATCTATCTCAGGATTTCTCTCTCAGCACCTCTCAACTGGAAGACGGTCGGCAGATGCAAGAACTCCCTGCAGTACAGATCCGAAGAGACTTGCAAGCCCATGAGCTCAGACTTCCAGCTAATACACACTGTGAGAGACCGTCGATTTCTCACAGTCATCACAGCACCCCATCGTTGTTACAAGAACTCACAGAGCATCATATCTGGTTTTTCCGGCAATCTTCACGCTCAATATCTAAGATAACTAGAGTCTTTACACTCATTGTAATTGTACTCTAACATTAATATTTGTACTCCAAAGTATTCGTATTAATAATATCTCGCGAGAGCATTCAAGCCCGGGACTAACAACCCCGACAAATCTTGTGTTATTTACTTTTCCCCCGGAAGTGCTCTCGCATTTGTTTGTTACTCAACCATTCCAGCAATATTCATCTCCGGATAATATTTTGGGTAACAACATTGTTATTGTCGTTCGTAGTTTATTGTCGCGAATTGGCGTTTGGCGGAGTCGGCTGATTTATAGTCACTTCGTACCATCCTACTTCGGTCGATTCTCGGCATTTGTGATTATTCGAGGCAAGTACCTTGTTCATACATTTCCTGTTTTGTGGATATGATGATCGGTGATCGTCTAAGTGTGTTTGTTTGGTTGTTTGAAATGAGCATTGAAAAGATTCGGTTTAGCCTCGTTAAATGCTCTCTTTCAAAATGCGTGTGTATTTTGTAAATGATGTGTTTTGTGAATGATTAAGTGAATCCTATGGATATATTTGATGTTGGTTTTATGATTTGATAATATATTTATACATATACATATATTATCTCATTTCGGTGCGTTGTGATTCGATAATTGTGTCGTGCTAAGTGTTGTTGCCTTTGGGTGGATTATTGTGATATGCTTGGTATATTGTGTTGTGTGATGTGAATGTGTGGTCATAGTCCAACCGTGATGTTCGGACGAGGTCTATAGTGACATATGGCTTGTGATCATGGTGGTCAGGACACGGCGAGTGATCGGTCCAACAGATCCTAAGAAGACTTACGGTGGTACGTGGCGAGCGATCATGGTATCATGGATATGATTACGGATGTGTTTTTTTGCTTGATATTGTGATGTGTATCGTAGTGTATTGATTTGTGAATGTGAAGTATTTGTCATAGTCCAGCTATGATGTCGGATGGTCTACGGTGACATATGGCTTGTGATCATGATGGTCAGGATACGGCGAGTGATCGGTCCAACCGTAAGAGCCTAAGAGGACTTATGGTGATACGTGGCAAGCGATCACGGTATCATGGATATGATTATCGATGTGTGTTGCCAGGGTCGAGTACCTTGGACGTGTTACTAAGATTTTGTATATTGGGTGGTTATGTTTTGTTGATTTTATGTCCGTCGAGGACACGTGGTGTGGGTTATGGACCCCGTGGATTAGTGTTGGTTTTATTTGAGAAAGCAAATCTTTGGGTTGTGACCCCTTTCGGTTTTTGAAAAGAGAAGGATTCGATAATCCTTAATGGTTTTCCGTTAAAACTCCCGAGGGCACTTTAAAACATTTTATAAATTGTTCTCTTGATTTGTAATCTTTCGAATTTGGAAAGTTTTACTCAAACTCTCTGGCTCGGGAAGGATTTTTTTTCGTTATGTTTGAATCTTTGAGGATTCCTGATTATTATTATTCTTGGAATATGATTTGTATGATTCGTATTTGCACTTGTACCTGCACTAGAAAAATAGTGAAATTTTGCTAACCCTCGAGTAATCGGGGGGTGGATGTCTGGTTTGCGTCCAGGTACATTCACGTTTTGGGGAGCATAACACAGGGTTGGCACGAAGGATGATGAATAATGATCGACACTAATCACGTAAGGAGCCCTACGATGTTGTATTGGTTTAGTTGTTATTTCCACTGTAGTATTTTCCCCAATGTACGGGAGCGTGTTGTATTTTGACCCCTGTGCGGGTATGTATTGAGATTGAGTTGTAGGTATTAATTGAAAGATCTAATTGGTCTACTGGGTCGTCATTTAGCCTTGAAGGCGATATTTTGATGTTTGATTTTAGTTATCAGCCTGGTAGATCCTTGAGGAAAGGGTTTACGGCGTGTAATATACCTGAGTGGATTGGGGGTGTTACATGAGCAATAGACAATGAGAATTTGAGTAAAAGACAACGAGAATTTATAATCAAATGCAAACAAGAATATCAAACATTTTATAGTCTAAAAGGCAACACTTGTACCTACACATTAATTAATGTCTAAAATTGCATGAACTGTAACATCCAAAACAAACTTAAAACCTAATAGAAAATCCAAAAAGTACCATCACAAGCATAAATAAATCATTCTTTGTCGGCATCAAACGAGACCAAGTGGATATCAACAAAAGCATCAACACCACAAATATTACCATCCTTGTGTGCAATAAGAAGAGTTATCTTTTCATAACAAATTCCTTAAATGTTTTGAGACCTTCTAGTTCTTTTCTAAACTCATTCCTCATTTCCTTCCTAACTCACGATTGATTTCCATTGCAACCTCAGATATGTCACAGAACATTAAACACACTATTTTGTTTTCTTGATGACGCCCATCCTACCAACCAGTCATTCAAAACCATAAGATGATCCTTCTCTAATATTTACTTCAACCCGCTCGCTGTTTTTATCCAGATGACAGCTCTTTAATCTGTGTCTGTAGCATTAACAACCAAAAATATTATACGTCGTAGACTCTTTTCTCTAGGATCTACGTATTGAGTACTGTGCAATTTTCTTGAAGTATAATAAACTGCAGTCATATATGAACGGATCCCCTACTAGTTAAGAAGTATAAATTAACAGAGTAGTCTCAAAGTTTTTGAAAACATACCAATTTAACATCAACATCAATATATATCATTTTTAACTTATTTTGGAAAAAAATGGTAATATATGTCTAGATTATCACATGTCGTTTCACATTACAAAAAAATTACATTATCACACTACTGAAATTATGCATTATCCCTAGAGAAAGAATATATTGAATCAAATATGGGAGCCAAACAAATATCAACTTCACAAACAAGCTGAATGAAATAGACCAGTTAATATAACCACATGCGGCCAATGTTCGCATCTGTTAACAAAATGTTTTGACTCAGAACATTGCAATTTGAAAGACACTGCCAGAGTAATTTTCAAAACAATCTCTATTGAATCTTTTTAGTATTTTCTTTTAAGTTAATTATTTGAGTGTTGGTATGAAATCGGATATTTGCGTCGTTTTGTGCGGAAGCGTAAATAAATTGTGGAAAATAAATCGCACAAGGATTTATAGGGGTTCGGCTATTAACGAAGCCTACGTCCTCTCTCGATGTATCTTTTTCTTTAGGATTAAGATCAAAACCTCTACGCCTCTCTTCTATCGGTCGAAGGATTACCGTTACAAGCTCATCTTCTATCGGTCCGAGTAAAACCGTTTTTCCTTTTCTATTGGATAAGGAATCAACAACTCTAGCTTTCTATGGGTACTAGATAGACCTCACTTAGATAGCGATTGCGATTCTAACAATGCCGGATACTTGATACTAATAACACCGAATCCAATCGTATCTTTTTCTTTTACCTCTCGTGTATAATGTTGAATGTATAAACACTCAAACTAACAATATATAGCTCAATATTACAACAACAATGTAACTATATGAATCTCAGATGTATGACTCGTTTTCTTGAAGTTGTTGTACTCAAACAATACCATAGGAATGGCATTTATAGGCATTTTCCACAAACTAGCTGTTGCTGGCTGTTTTGACTTGCTAGCGTGCGCTAGCGTTCTTTATTAGCGTGCGCTAACTCATTAACGTGCCTGTAGCGTGCGTTAAACTGTTCCCAGTTTCAGTCCAGTAGCTTCGTTTCATCTTTAGCGTACGTTATGCCTTCTGCCTTACGTACGTAACCTTCTTGTATTAGCGTACGTTAATAACACATTGTAGCGTGCGCTAATCCAATATATCCGTTGCATGGATTGTCAAAGTATCCGTTTGATATGCTGACTTTGACCTGCTTTTCCCAACGTTCTGATTAACTTGATTCAAACTTCTTAGCATGCGCTATTCATACTTTGTAGCGTGCGCTAATGCTGACTTCACTGCATACGTTATTCTGTGTTTGAATTGCTTCACGACGGTAACAAGACTTCGATAGTGTGCGTTAATGATAACGACTTGCGTGCGCTAAAGCAGTCCAGATTGCAACTTTTTGCGTCTTCGTCTGCTTCATCGTTTTGCTTTGCTTATCAACATTAATCATCAAAACACTTTTAATTTATGTATGGAACAAAATGTTCCAACAATCTCCCCCTTTTTGATGATTACAAAACAACACTTCGTCAATTGGATTTACCTGCAAAAATACAAATATATGTATATCTTTACAGACCAAAGTTTTCGACTTTGTCCGTTTCGTTAGAATCTTCTCCCATATCTTTTTCGACTTCTTCTTTTCTTTTCTCCTTTTCTTTTCTCATTTTCAAATTTTCATCGTCTTTTCGACGTCTCCGCATTTTTCTTTTTCTGTCATTTTCGACTTCTCTATTTTATTTTTTCTATTTTCTCCCCCTTTTAGGGTTAATCCCATTTTCGACTTCTTTTTCTCCTTCTCCATTCTCTCCCCCTTTTTGTTTTCATCAAAAAGGTGGATAAAATATCAATTGAAATAAATAATACCAAAATATAAAATATGCATGATACAATTTATGAAAAATTGCATAAAGGGTATAAGCTCCACCTGAAAATATTATTTCTCCCTCAAAAATATTTCTTCTCCCCCTTTGTAAAATATCATTTGTTAAAATTTATTTTTGGGGATCCAACCTATAGTTGGTTTTTCTTTTGAAACGTGAACGATATTTGAAACGATTGTTCCTTTAGGAACCCAAATTTTCTTATTTTTTATTGTCCGGCGAGGGCTTTTGCAATTTGAAACGTGATGCCCGATTTTTAAACACTTTTCGCAATGGGGTATCTTAAAATTGACGGATTTGTTTTTCGAACGTGGTTTGAATCTCAATTCCTCTTTATTTAGAGTGTATTTTTGAACACATAACATTTGTTCAAATTTTTCGTTGGCGCACGAGAATTTCTTTGTCAAAATTTTTAGTTCATTTTGAACTTTTAAAAGATCATTTTTCAAAATATTTTCATTTTCAAGGCATTTCGAATGATCAATTTCGACAGATTTCCCTTTTTCAAGTATTTTGGAATTTTCAACTTCCAAAGTTTTATATTTAGACTTGAGGGATTTAATTTCATTTAAAGCATTTTGATAGTCCGTATGTAATAACTCGAATGCTTCAAAGAGTTCGTCGTAGGAGTTACTTACTTGGCTTTCGATGTCGCTATCGTCGAATGAACTCCGGGCCATGAGCGCGAGATTATTTTGGTCAAGAAAGTCTTCATCGGGATCTTCGTCGCTCCATGTTGCGATTAAAACCTCCTTTTGCTTTACTCGACAGTTCTTAGCAAAGTGGCCTGGTTTACCACATAATCGACAAGTATTGTCGGGTTTCTTCAATTCACCCGCTTGAATGTCCTTCTTTCTCGGGTTTAATAAGTGTTGGAACTTATTAATATTCTTGGCATAATATGCCATTTCTTCATCACTTTCATCCACCGCGATTTGTTCTTTCTTTTTCGACATTTTAGCCTTGAAGGCTATCGACCTCTCCTTCGATTTCGGTTTGGCATTCCGAGAGTTTAGAACAATCTCGTAGTTGATAAGAGAACCAACGAGAGCACTAAAATCGAGAGTATTTAAATATTTTGATTCCATTATTGCCGTAACCGTACCGTCCCATTCTCGAGGTAGTGATCGGAGAATTTTCTTTACTTTCTCACTACTCGAAAGTGGTTTTCCGAAACATGCTAATCCATTGGTGATGACCGAGAATCGGTCGAGCATAATCGAGATGGATTCGTCGTCCTTCATTTGGAATAATTCATAATCGTGAAGGAGCATGTTTATCTTCATCTCTTTGACTTGAGACGTACCTTCGTGTGTTACCTCAAGCATTTTCCAGATTTCTTTGGAACTATCACACGATGATATCCGGTTGTGTTCTTCCGGATTTAAAGCACAATAAAGGAGTTGAGTTGCCTTACAATTGTAGTGGTCGTTTTTCCAATTGGAATCGTCATATTCTTTGAAAGTTTTGAGCGTACCTTTGGAATTTGTCGGAATTTTCGGACCAAGAGAAATCACCTTCCAAAGCTCGATGTCATATGCTCGGATGAATATAGACATCTTCTTCTTCCACGTCATGATGTTTGATCCATCAAAAAATGGTGGTCGGTTGAGAGTAAGGCCTTCGACAGGAGCCATTTGAAACGCCATTTTGGACCTTCTCCTCGGATGTTAGGCCGCGTATTGGAGTACCGCTCCGATACCAATTGTTAGTATGAAATCAGATATTTGCGCCGTTTTGTGCGGCAGCGTAAATAAATTGCGGAAAATAAATCGCACAAGGATTTATAGAGGTTCGGCTATTAACGAAGCCTACGTCCTCTCTCGGTGTATCTTTTTCTTTAGGATTAAGATCAAAACCTCTACGCCTCTCTTCTATCGGTCGAGGGATTACCGTTACAAGCTCGTCTTCTATCAGTCCGAATAAAACCATTTTTCCGTTTTCTATTGGATAAGGAATCAACCACTCTAGCTTTCTATAGGTACTAGATAGACCTCACTTAGATAGCGATTGCGATTCTAACAATGCCGGATACTTGATCCTAATAACACCGAATCGAATCGTATCTTTTTCTTTTACCTCTCGTGTATAATGTTGAATGTATAAACACTCAAACTAACAATATATATCTCAATATTACAACAACAATGTAAGTATATGAATCTCAGATGTATGACTCATTTTCTTGAAGTTGTTGTACTCAAACAATACCATAGGAATGGTATTTATAGGCATTTTCCACAAACTAGCCGTTGCTTGCTATTTTGACTTGCTAGCGTGCGCTAGCCTTCTTTATTAGCGTGCGCTAACTCATTAGCGTGCACATGGCGTGCGTTAAGTTTCCCGATTTGATCCGGTAACCGTTTCTTCTTTAGCGTACGTTATGCCTTCTGCCTTACGTACATAACCTTCTTGTATTAGCGTGCGTTAATAACACATTGTAGCGTGCGCTAATCCAATATATCCGTTGCATAGATTGTCAAAGTATCCGTTTGATATGCTGACTTTGACCTGCTTTTCCCAACGTTCTGATTGACTTGATTCAAACTTCTTAGCGTGCGCTATTCATACTTTGTAGTGTGCGCTAATGCTGACTTCACTGCATACGTTATTCTGTGTTTGAATTCCTTCACAACGGTAACAAGACTTCGATATCGTGCGTTAATGATAACGACTTGCGTGCGCTAAAGCAGTCCAGATTGTAACTTTTTGCGTCTTCGTCTGCTTCGACGTTTTGCTTTGCTTATCAACATTAATCATCAAAACACTTTTAATTTATGTATGGAACAAAATGTTCCAACATTGAGATGTTGGACTGTTTTAGGCATTAGATCAGTGTAAATATGCTTTTCCATGTTACATTTAATCATAAGACTACTTAACTTTTTCACTGAGCCGGCTAGGTACTTCTTAGTCTTTTATTCCATCCAAGAATATAGTAAACTAACATTTTTGCATATTTTTCGTTTCTTTTACCTCCAACTAATACTCGAACACTCTCTTATTTCCAGCATCAGAGAAGCCAAGAAAATTGCACAATACTCAATAGGGAAGGGGTTTTCCATCCCAGACACCAAAAGTAAGAATGAGTTTAATGCACCTTTTAGTGGAAAGATAAAGTAACTTTTTTTTTTTCATTTAATGACCTACCGTACTTTATGCAATACCAACATGCAACACCATACTTTTTTCTAGAAATATAATTATTCATATGTTAATTCATACATGACTATCGTAAACACATAATCTAGTAATTACGGTCTACACATAACGGACACTTGTCATTATAAACATGAACAAAAAATATGATAATTTTTGCAAACGAAAGGAAAACCATTAAACAAAATGTAACAAAAATTCTTAAAATTCTCAGGTTTAGTATTTGGAATAAAAATCTTCCGCAAGCGAAATATAAACATAAATATTGTGTTTAGCACTAACTTATCAGCTAACTTATAAGCTTCAGGAGCTTATTTGACCATTGATCAAAAATAAGCTCGTTACATGAACGCCAAGCTTATCAAATCAGCTAGCATATCAGCTCACTTATAAGCTTGCTGATTGATAAGCTAACCAAGTTAGCTTATTAAAAAAACTCCTTATTTTTTTTATTCCGCATATATCACTGACCTCATTAAAAAGAAAACCAATTGTTACTATTCCTCTTTGCCTCTACCGTTATAGTTCGCTTCTTTCATCTCTCGCTCAATTTTCTTGGCTCATCTCAAGCTTCACGGTCCATCACTTTCTTTCTATTGTTATATGATTTTAGCTAGATTGAATATTTTACTGTGCCAACAACCATGAAAGTTCAAGAGAAACATCTAATGATATGGATAAAATTCGTGACAGCATTGCAGCGTTGATATGGGGAAGTGATAATCTATCTTACTTTATACAATTATTAACGATTTTATCTTATTTAGTTAGAATACTCGCCAATAATTTTCTAGTTTTTGATGATTTTTAATGACTTTATTAAAGTTAAAGTGAATAGTACATATATGAAATTTAGAGTGGGTATATACTAAAATAATTAGTGAAAAAAAGTCATGTATTTTATTTAAAAAAGTTAGTGTAATAACATAATGAGAAAGTTAATAATAAAAAAAAAGAGTAATGCCCTTTTATTTTATTTTCCAAAATACCAGTGAGCTTATCAGCGAATATACTAAACATCTGTATTAAAATCAGCTAGGTTATCAGGTACCTATTCAATTAGTTTATCAACTACCTAATCAACTACCACCTACCAACTACCTAATCAGCTATCAACTAGTTTTGTTAAACCGAACCAATGAGATAGTTACTTCAATGCACTATAGAGAATCCCTTATTTAACTAGATCATATAAAAAATGAGCCAAAACTAAACCAAAAATTGATTTTGTAATGAAATTTCAGATTTCATATCACATATAACGTAGGAAATACATTTACATTAAATAATATCATGGAGAAGAACATTGGTGCATCGAAGTTTTCTAAGAGTATCGGCTACCCAATGGCGCAACCATAAGTTCAACATATCCATACAAAAAAAATCACATGGAAATATCAAAATAATCTAAATTTTAAAAGGAAAACTAAGGGGTCGTATTCAATTGAGACTTCAAATGAGTTTTAAAGATTTTTATTGAATTTGATGGATTTGAAAAAGTTTGGGTGTATTTAATTGAGACTTTTAAAAGGCAATTAGATTTTTGTGGTATTCAATATAGAATTTAATGGAGTTCTTAAAAGTCCGTTAAAGTCATGAGGTATTAAATGAAAACTTTTATAAATCTTATAAAATTATGAGGTATTCAAATTTATTTTGGATTTTAAAGATTTTAATGGAATCATCTAGGTACTCATCTTTAAGCACAAAGTACAAACATAATTTGTCTTTTAAAATCTTTCCTACACCCCTAAGATTTTGAGGGATTTTTATTCGTCACCACCACCCACCACCACTGACGCAACCGTCTCCACACAACCATTGCCACTGTCCCGCCACCAACACCATTTCCGCTGTCACCCTGTTGCCACTACCACCATATAGGGTTGTCGAATGGTTTGGTTCCGGTTAACCAGACCAAATTTTTCGGTTAACCAGAACCATAAATGTCCTAAAATAAGAAATGAAAACCGGACCGTATAATTTTCGGTTAACCAGAATCGGACCGATTATTTTCGGTTCGGGTTCGGTTAACCACAAAAACCGTTAATTTTTAATTTCAATTTAAAAAAACTGAAATAATATAATATAATTATAAAATATAAAAATATAATTTCATAAATAAAATCTGCTTTCAGTTCGGTTTATAAAATATATTTAAAATAAATATATTTTTTTAATTATATAATATAATTACAAAATATAATTTCATAAAAACAGTCTAATTTCCAGTTTTAATTTACAAAAATCAAAATAATATAATATAATTATAAAATAAAAATAAATATTTAATAAATATATTTTATAAAACCGATTTTCGGTTCGGAACCGAACAGTTATCAGTTAGACCAAAAACCGAACAAATGATACACAATGGAATCGAAAACCAGATCGATAATTGAAATTGCGGTTCTCGGTTAACCAGAACCGCGCAGTTCCGGTTCTAACCGAGAATTATTTAGACAGCCCTACCACCATATCCCGGAACAGTAAAGAAGTTCTTATAATATTTTTATCTTCTGTTCTTCAATTTTTTATGAAAAAAATAAGTATTTACAAAAACTTATAAAAAAGTTCAGTTTATAATTAAATAATTTTATGTCTGCTCATTGCTTTAATAAATTGTATATGCTTTAGTCTTTTTAATATGAGATACTTCTTTAGTTTTTCTCGTCAAATTATATCAATTTGTTGTAAAATTTCTATTTGTAATAGATATTTATTTTTAATTAAAAAATCTATTATACATAATAATTGATTGAAAATCACATATATAACAACTATCTATTAAGATAGAACGCTAATAAATGAAATTCATGTGGTTACTATCTTTTGAGAAAAATAAAGTCATTAAACATCCATAAAAATCCATAAAAGTCTATAGAATTCTAATAGATAGAATTCCATTGAAATTAAAGAGAATTTATGAAAGTATGTTGAATTCCATTAAAATCTATCAAATCCATCAAACTCTAAAATCTATCCAATTTCATTAAAATCTTAATTAAATACACCCATAAAAATTAAGATAAACAAAACAAAACTGCTACACACACACCCAATTGCACACACAATTGCACACCATGCTCTGTAGGGATTGTATCCTGCGTAGTAGGGGTTGTACCCCTACACAACCCCTACTACTCATAAAGTAGGGTACAATCCCTACTACGCAGAGTACAACCCCTACAAAGCAAGGGTGTGCAATTGTGTGTGTAATTGAGTGTGTGTGTAGCATTATTCTAAACAAAAAGGAACAAAATGTAGTTCGCAAGAAAAATTACCTAATCTCGAAAAGCCACTAGATCTGCCAAGCAAATATTTGATTCTTCAAGTTTAGTTGATTGTACACCAGGGGCTCTTTTTGTAAAAGCGGGGGTTATATTGTATACTTTGGGGACTTAAAGTCTGATTATTGTTAGCTACTCCGCCACATTTCTCCCCATTATATTCTTCATCTCATCTTGTTACTATTTACTATTTAGTTAGTAAAAGACTACATTTTATGTATATTCCCCAAGGAAGTTCAATAAAATAGTTAGAAAGGCAAAATACCTCTACTAAGGACCCAAGTTTGACCTTTTTATCATTTAAGGAACTAAACTTTAAAGTGTATCAAAATAAGGATTCAAGTTTATTCCGTTATACACGTTAGGGACTCCGTTATTTTTAATCCGTTAAATTTTAATAGATTGCTGACATGGCCGTTAAGTGCCACGTGTCAGCATTTTATTGGTCGATAATAATAAAAATTTCCAGATTTTTGTATTAATAATAAAATATAATAAAAAATATAAAAGTCTAAAAAATATAAAAGATAAAAAATCTAGATTTTTTTTGAAAAAAATTATACTTTATTTTTTTAAAATCAGGAATTTTAATATTAAAAATCCGGTGTTTTTATTTAAAGTTCAAAAATAAAATTTAAAAATTAAAATATTTGGATCTAATTTATAATGAATCTTTAATTTGTTTTATTAGATTTTTAATTTTTTTTGTAAAATAAAATTTATTTACTAATATTATGAAAAATTAGATCCAGTTTTTTGTTTATTTATGAAAAATAATAACCCAAACAACATCTAAGCCTTAATCCCAAAATGATTTGGGGTCGGCTAACATGAATCAAACTTTGAAACCGTCAATAATCGTTATATAAATAACATAAAAGGAAAAAAGAGGGAAAAAGTAGAGAAAAAAACAAATACAAAAAAGAGAATGAATGTTAAAAAAAAAATTGAAAAATCCTGAAAAATAAATTAAAAGATAACATGAAATAAAAAAAAAAATCAGACTCCATCCCCCATCCGTATTCTTTCCCGCCACATTTGCCTCTCCATCGCCATACTTTCTCCAATTCCAAGAAACCGCATATCATTTTCAATCATCTTTATCCAAGTTTTCTTGGGTCTTCCTCTACCTTTCACAACATTACTTGTTCCCCAACTTTCTAGCCTCCTCACTGGGGCATCAATAGGTCTTCTTCTCACATGACCAAACCATCGTAATCGATTCTCCATCATCTTGTCTTCTATAGACGCAACTCTTACCTTCTCTCTAATCACCTCATTTCTGAGCCGATCCTTTTTTGTATGACCACACATCCATCGTAGCATACGCATCTCTGCCACATTCATCTTTTGAACGTGACACTGCTTTCTGACCCAACACTCGGTGCCATATAACAGCGCAGGCCTAATTGCCGTGCGGTAAAATTTACCCTTTAATCTATGAGGCATGCCAGGATCACATAAAACCCCTGTGGCACTCTTCCACTTCAACCACCCTGCCTTTATTCTGTGAGCCACATCGCCATCTAGCTCTCCATCCTTTTGAATAATAGATCCAAGATACCAAAAGAAAGTGGATCCATGAACAACTTTCCCATCAAATGTGATCATCCCCGCCTCTCTCTCACTGTCTTCGCTAAACCTACACTCCATATATTCAGTCTTACTTCTGCTCAGCCTAAAGCCTCGAGCTTCCAAAGTATCCCTCCAAAATTCCAATTTCTGTTGTACTCCAACCTTCGTTTCATCAATCAACACAATATCATCTGCGAACATCATACACCACGGAACGTCATTTTGAATTTCTCTTGTCAATTCGTCCATGATTATGGCAAAGAGAAAAGGACTAAGAGCAGATCCTTGATGCACCCCAATCGTAATAGGGAATTCTTCTGTCCTCCCAACATTAGTACGTACACTTGTACTAGCTCCCTCATACATGTCCTTTATAATGTCAATATATTTTCGCGATATACCCTTCTTTGCTAAGGCCCACCAAAGTACTTCTCTTGGTACTTTATCATATGCCTTCTCTAAATCAATAAAAACCATATGCAGATCTTTCTTTTTATCTCGATAATGTTCCATCAAGCTATAGGATAAGATAAATTGCTTCCATGGTCGATCTTCCAGGCATAAATCCAAACTGATTTTCTGTTATCTTCACACATTTCCTGATCCTTTGTTCAATCACTCGTTCCCACAACTTCATGGTATGACTCATTAGGTTAATTCCGCGATAATTAGAACAATCTTGAAAATCACCTTTGTTCTTATACAAAGGGACGAGAATACTTTTCCTCCATGCTGATGGCATCTTATTGCTTCTCCAAATCTTATTGAAAAGCATAGTTACCCATTCGATCCCTCTCTCCCCCAAATGTAATATCCGCAATTTTCGATTTTTTGGTAAAATTTTTTTTCGGACGGAGTCCGTTTTGATGACTCGCTCATGACCGTTTCGTCATTTCAAGAATGATTAATTCTGCACTTTTTGTCATCCGAGTTCGTTTCGGTATCATTTTGTTGAGTTCCGAGCTTTTTAGCGACTTTTCCGCACTTGAGTTCGGTTCTTGCGAATCTCGTCCGAAACTATTGTTTCGAGTTTCTCGTAAGTTCATTTAATGTTATTATTCATGTTGCGAGCTTTGGTTTGGTGTTTCGATCGCGTATCGTGATTTTCGGACGTTTTGGGCCATTTTCGTAATTTCCCAAAGTTTTGGGTAATTACTTCCGTTGTCGAATTTCGAGCCTTCGAGTGGTCGGAATTGTGTGTTCTATTAGCTTTTAGATTCGTCTTTGCGAGTACGTCGTAACCGTACCATCGATTCGTATTCAGGTTCCGGTTTCGGGGTCGTTCGGGCCGTCGGAGTTGGCCGGAGTCATGGCAGGCGGGCGATGCAGGCCAGGCCGGCCGCGAGTCACGGCCGGTAGTGCTCGGCGGCTCCGGCCGAGCAGCCGCACCGTGGGCCGCGGCACACGCCGGCCCGGGCCGCGGCACACTCTTTGGCATTTTCGGCCAAACCAGCATCAGTGCCGCGGCTGCGTCGGCCGCGGCACACCGCCGACCACCGGGAGCCATTTTTGGCCCCGTGCGCGGCACACTCCCCTCGGGCCGGCACCTTTGTGCAGCCTATTTATGGTCCTGCACACGGGTTTTTGGCCATTTTTCTCCTTCTCATTCTCTTCCGCGACTGAGGGTGATCTTACCATGGAGCCATGTTGTTTAACAACAAATCCATAAAGTTCTTGAGTTCATATCATCAATCAATCATCCGTTATCATCCTTTGATCCAGCGAATCAAGGTAATCTTCCTTAGAACCCTAATTTCGTGAATTTGGGGGTTTTTGCATTTTTGTCCGATTCGTTCCGTGTTGTTGATTAATTCATGATGGGTATGATTAATCTTGGTAGTATTATTGTGTTTAACATCATTTAATCCATTGTTCTTCATCGAATCGAAGTATATTTCGTGATTTCCTTCAAATTGACTTTTCGGGGGATTTGTTCTCGATCTCGTTTTTCATCCGTTTTTGATGGATCGATTGTGGTTAAATGATGTTGTTAAACATATTCTATGGATTGTATATCCATATTTCAACTTGGAATTCCGTTTTCGGGTTTTGACGGAACGAATCGTGTTCTTGGCCGTTTTGGGGGAAACGCTTGAACTTTCGTCATTTATTCTTTGAATTCAGTGACTTTGGGTCGTACTTTGGAATTCATTTTCGTTGTTATTGTTTTCGTTCGTAGTTATTTGTTGCGGATTGTCGTTCGGTGGATTTGGTGAGTTCGTAGTCGGTTCGTGCCAACCTACTTCGGCCGATTCTCTGCGTTGTGGTTATTCGAGGCAAGTATCTTGCCCATACATTAAGTGTTTTGTGGATATAATGGTTGCTAAGTGTCGATATGTGCTAAATAAATATCTATAACCATTTTTTAAAAGAATCGGTATATTTACCATCATGGTTTTCGTAAAGGTGAACCGTGTGTGTCGGGAATTAATATGCTTAGTTGGATATGTGTGCTAGTGACGAGTATAGGATCACCTTACTTTCGTGTGATATCATTATGTATGATTATGGTGTCGGTAAATGTAAAGTGTAATTCTCTTGTGAAATTATGTGCTTGGAGTCACGTGGTTATGGATGAATATGTGAGTTTTGTGATATTGGTTGTGTCATTCAGTGCTGTTGAAATCTTGTGCTCCCTTGTGAATTGGTATATTTCTGGGTCGTGAGTATATGTTGGATGAACTGGCCATTCTAGTAAGGTACCTCGACTATATATACTGTGATTGACCTTCGAGGCTTGTGGTTTGCAACTGTGATTTTGGAACGTGTGTGTGTGTTGTTCCTTCCACCCGGAGTGTCTGACGGGATGTTTGGGGGTCGATACTAAGGGGTACGACCACGGAAGTGGACTTGGGTGCGTGTGTGGATGAACTTCCACCCGGAGTGTCCGACGGGATGTCTGGGGGTCGATACTAAGGGGTACGGCCGCGGAAGTGGTTTCCCACCCAGAGTGTCCGACGGGATGTCTGGGGGTCGATACTAAGGGGTACGGCCGCGGGTTACCAGTTGTGGTTTTCATCTTGAGGATGACGTTGATGTTTTCGTTAATTGTGATATTATCCGGAGTATCACAATGCTTTGTGCTCGGGGTCGAGAGACATTATATATCAAGTCTTGGTGCTCGGCTAGAATGGCATAACAATAATGTGTTATGTGTAATGTGTCCTTGTAAGTGAATTGAAGTGGATGACCGGGTTGTGGACCCTGTGTTTTGTGACCGGAACGGTTGGGTCGTGGACCCCGTGTTTTGTTAAACGGGTTTGTATTTTGGAAAATGAACTTTGGGGCTGTGACCCTAAATGGCTTTCGAGGAATTAAGAACTTTTCAATTTCTGATGTTTTCAAAACTCCCGAGATTTCGAGATATTTTCAAAATGCTTACTTGCTTCGTTTCTGCTTTCAAAACTTGAACTATTTTTAACTAAATATATCTCGGGAAGTCTTTCGTTATATTCTCGGAATGTGTTGTATATGGCTCGTATTTGCACTTTATACTTGCACTAGCGAAACAGTGGAGTTTTGCTAACCCCCGAGTAATCGGGGGTGGATATCTGTATTGTGTCCAGGTACACGCATGTTTTCGGGAGCAAGACAGGATCGGTACGAGGGATGATGAAAGACGAATGATACTAATCACACGAAGGCCAGTTTTGGGTTCAGTTAGTCGGAGTCCATTGTATTGTCTTTTCCGCTGTCTTATTGTTTGTGGTGGTAATTGTTTTACCCTTGCGTGGGTATGAGTCTGGATGAGTTTATGTATTTTTATTTGTAAGTCAGTGCCGAAAGACCAAATCGGTCTATTGGTTCGTTATTTTGATTCGTCGGTATGTAATGTAATATGTTGTTTTGATGTCTAGCCTGGTGGATCCTCGAAGAGAGGGTCTGCGGCATGTAATATTCCCGGTTCGATCTGGAGGTGTTACATTTATGGTATCAGAGCTTAGGTTGCGGAAATCTAGGCTGTCGGGTCCAGTCGTGTATTGTTGGGTCTTGTCTTGTCAGATTGAGTCTGACTGATGTCGTGTCGCGACGCGTCGTTTGGAATGTCGGCCGTGATTAGTATCAGGGTGCAGCCATCATCTTTGTGCGATCTGTGGATGTAAGTCTCCCTACTACAGGTTGTACCACGAGCTATACGAGCCTGTGTGATTCTGTGTTATGCAGTTAGTATTTGAAGGTGCATCGTGAGTAAGTGACATATATTTGTTGATTCCCGTCTTGCGCTAAAATGTAGAATGATATTGCTGAATGTATCTTTGTATAAATCGTTTTTCTTGCAAGAGTATAAACCTTGGAATTTTAAGTTTTCGAATCCTTTCGGGGAGTCACGTAAAATTTTAAAATGTCCTCCAAGGGAGAAAAAGTTGATTTTCGTATGTTGACCTCAAGGCTGAAAGTTCTGAAAACTCGAATTATTGATAATTCTTTTCTACTGTGTACTATAAGTTTTCAAAACACGAGTTTTGAACTCAAATGAGTTCTACAAAATATACTCAAGACGTGACCCTTGCTTTTAACTTTTCGGTTTTGAATGACAATTGCCTTTTGATGGTTGCTCATGATGTGTGGTAATTATGTGAATCGATGGCTTTGAGATTCGAATATCGTTGTTGTTTATTTGTGACCTTCGATTCCAGTAATGTCGTATATATGTTCGCAATCATGTTGCTAAAATAGAACCGTTAGCACACGCTAAGAGTAAGGCTAGCGCGCGCTAATGCAGCATGGGTAGCGCACGCTAAATATGTGTTGTAGCGCGCGTTAGTCAGTCTGGACAGAGGCTAGGGAACTACATTTCTTTTAGCCGTTAGGCCTAACCTTAGAAGTCAATCACCCGGGATTGTATTCGATGTGTGTAGTCAAGTAATGACAACTGTTTTGTATGAATGTGCATTATGATTTTTTTTCGTTGCGCTAAGTGATAATTAATTGGGTTCGGAAAATTGATAAATCATGTCTGCTGCTGATAAGTGGTAATTTTACCACTTATTTCTAGGATTTTATACTAAGTTTTTATCTCGTTTCGTGATTAATGTGCTCGTATTTGGCTTATTTATGATTAGTCGAGCCGTATTACGCGTTTGGGTTGGTTTTAGTGTGTTTGCAGGTTTTTAGAGCCAAAAGGACCCAAAACGAGACAAAGGACCGAGAGTCGAGTCACGGAAGGAAGAAACAGAATTTTTGCGAAAGACAGACCACCCTATCGGCCCAGCCTATCGGCCGATAGGTTCGTCCGAAAGGAGTTCCTGCCCTACCGTTGGATGCAATCGACGAACCAACTATCGGCCAAGCTATCGACCGATAGGCCAGCCGATATGTCGCCCAATGGACTCTCGTGTTTTGACGAATTATAACTCTTTTGGATAGTTTTTGCTTCCTAGATTAGGGCTAATCGGGATTTTAACCCCCTTAGGCTATAAAAACCTCCTCCTAGACCTAGTTCTATCATCTTTCACCATCTTAAATCATTCTTTTTCATCTTTTATCATCTTTTGCAATCTTTTACATATTTTGGCAAGATTAATTCTTGGGATACAAGAACTTTTGGAGGAGAATTATTATTGTTTTTCGTAGATTGAAGACTCGGAGTTCATCCGTAAGGGTTGTAATCTCTCTTTTCATATTAATAATATGCATTCTTCATCTATTTCTTGTTTAATTTCAATTATGTCGGCTAAATTCATTGATTGATTCTAGGGTTAGTAAATTTAATTGATGTTCACATGATGTTCCTTTGATTACCTTTTTACCTTTCATCCTAGACTTGTGATCAAGATGTGTCAAATCTCATGCTAGATTAAAGGGCCCTTAATCGATGCATGTTAGCTAATTAATTTTGCCCTAAGGAGTAATTGATTAGTGGAAATACTTGATGCACAATATGATTTTATCTTGAGACCTAGCGGAGAAAGAGAAATCATAGATAAATAAGTTGGCGCTTTTAAGTGATTTAAATTCTTTGAGCCCTGGCGGGGAAAAGGGTTTAAATTAACTATCTTTCTAGGTTGCCTTGATCGGAATTCTAGATCGACTGAGTGATTATTTCTAGGATTGAATTAAAATTTGGGGAAAAGGAATCAAGTGAATGGATTGTGTGAACTCAATTAGATGATACTACCCTAGGATCAATTACCTTTCGACTTGTGATTTTATCTTGCTAATTTGCTTTATTTGCTTGATTTAGATAATTCATTTTTTATTTAATTTTTATATTGCGATTTTATAATTAGAATCAAAACAAATTTTTGGATTCCTAAATAGCAGTCAAATTTTGAGTAGAGTTACTTCCTTTATTTTCGACACATCAATTCCCTTGGGTTCGATACCTTGGAAATACTTCGAGGTTTTACAAATTTTAAAATTGATCGGATTTGAAAACCTTACTACGCGAATCCCAGCGATCAATTTTTGGCGCCGTTGCCGGGGAGTTGATAGAAAACTTAAGGGGATAATTCGAAAAAGAAGAGATTGTTACTTTAGGTTGTTTACTATTATTATTAATTTTCGATCTCGTTTCCTCACATCTTGTTTTCTCTTCTTTGTAGGCGGTGCATGATCACAAGATCCCAAGGAAAGGACTTATTTCCTTTGGATCCGGAAATCGAGAAGTCTTTGAGGAGGAAGAAGCAAGAAGCGAGAACCGAGACTATTTCTATACCTTTCGTTGATACCATGGCCGGCATTGTTGACCCACCACGAGAACTCGCTCGTCCCGAGAAGATCCCTTTGAATGCCCGCTTTCGACCTAAGCTGGACGATTATCAAGAAGGAGGTTGGGGAAAGATTGATGCCAACAACTTCGAGCTTAAACCGTCCCTCATCGCTACAGTGAAGTCTCAAACATACGGAGGAGGAGTTAATGAAGATCCAAACGCTCACCTTGAGTCGTTTTTGGATATATGTGCCACCATCAAGCAAAACGGAGTGCCTCCGGATGTCATTAAGCTCCGCCTATTCCGGTTCTCTTTAGAAGATGATGCGCTAGATTGGTACAAGAGCCTAGATCGGAAGGAAATTGGTACTTGGAGAGAGATGACCCGGTTGTTCTTAGCACAGTTCTATCCTCCCTCGAAGGTGCAAAAACAAATCAACGATATCTTGCAATTCGAGCAATATGAGGATGAATACTTATACGAGGCATGGATCCGATTTAAGAAGCTACTTCGCAAATGCCCACAGCATGGAATTGACAAGGAGGAAATCTATATTCGGTTTTATCGGGGTTTGACGAGGAAGGCTAGAAGAGAGTTGGACTATTCATCGAAAGGGGGATTTCTTGCTAACGATTATGAAGAGGCCAAGAATCTCATCGAGCTAGCAGTCAACAATGATTACGAGGAGGTGACCGATAGGAAGATGACGAGAAGAAAGGTTCCATCCGGTGACGAGGACGCCTATGGTGATTTGAAGGCGAAATTTGAAAGACAACAAAAAGAACTTGAGATGCTAAAAAAGAATACTTTGGGAGTCAATTCAGTTTTGAAGAGCTAAACGAGCCTATTGCGGTTAAGGAGGATGTAAATTACATGCAAGGAGGAAACTTCGGCAAGGGGGAAATAGGGGAACTATTATCCGAACAATCGAAACCACCCTAATTTCTCCTATGCCAACCCGAACAATGCTCTCCAGCCACCACCGGGATTTAACGTGAAAAACGGGGTTATTCAAGAGCCGATTGCTAAGACACCGATGGAAGAGATGTTGGAACGGTTGGAGGCGAGTCAAAAAGATTTTATCTATAAAGCAGACAAGAGGTTCGGGGCTCTCGAGCATAGTGTGACATCTATTGGAAACTCAGTGATAGCCTTGACAAAGCAGATGTCGATGGTGGAGACCCAAATGAGTCAAATGGCGAACGCCCAAGCCGGATTTCATAAGCCGGGCCATTTTCCGAGCAGCACCGAGACCAACCCGAAGACGCAACAATGCAACGCAATCGAGCTTCGGAGTGGGACAAAGTACATTAATCATGGGTCTGAAGTTAAGGAATCTGGAAACAAGGATGTACTAGAAACAGGAGCCGAGAACGAGAAAGAAGATGAAATGCAGCAGGCTCATCGGCCAAGCCTATCGGCCGATAGGCCCACCCGATACCCAGACAGAATGCCGGCAGTGGATCCTATCGACCCCCCTATCGGCCTAAAGGCTCCTGGAAGTTCGAATGTTAAGGATTTTGAGGTAAACGCTCCATTTCCACAGCGATTGGCCAAGTCGAGATATGATGAAAAGCTTCAACAATTTATCGACATGTTTCAAAAGGTGAATGTCAACATTCCACTGCTAGACACTTTGAGAGACATGCCGGGGTACGTGAAATTCTTGAAAGACGCTGTGGCAAGCAAGAGGAAGTTAGGAAAGTTTGAAACAATAAATTTGACAGAGGAGTGCAGCGCTATCATTCAAAACAAGCTACCGCTCAAGCAGAAGGATCCGGGACGAGAAGTTGAAGATTGGGGAGATGAAGCCGACTACCATTTCTCTACTCATGGCGGATCGGTCGATCGCTTATCCAAGGGGAGTTGTGGAGGATGTGTTCGTTAGAGTCCAACATTTAGTCTTCCCGGCTGATTTCGTAGTTCTTGATATGCCCGAGGACGAGAATCAACCATTGATCTTTGGGAGACCGTTTCTAGCGATGGGGAGAGCACTTATCGACGTCCAGGAGGGTGATCTTACCTTCCGGGTTAATGACCAAAATCTGAAAATTTCCATCTATGACGCGATGAAGAAGCCCGAGGATGCGCCCGAGGAATGTTATGAAATTGAGTCTATTATGCCGCCCCCGACCGACTTATTGGAGCATTGCATTTCACACTCCATTTACTCACATTCCGATGTTGAAGAAATTTACGAGGATTTGCCAGAGTATGTTCAAATGTTGGAGGCGAACGAGAGTAGATCTAATGAGAAGGACGTATGCTATCTTGATATCAACAAACCCGTTCAAGGGGGAGTTGTCGCTGAAGACCCGGAATGAATGAGGTATCGTCTAGCTAAAGACGTTAAACGTAGCACTTGTTGGGAGGTAACCCAACATATGTATATTAGTTCGTTTTATTCGTTTATTTTCGATTTTTCGTTTGCGTGATTTTTGTAGTTTCTAGTTTCGTAGTAGCTTTGTTAGTTTTGTTTAGTTCTAATCCATGCACGCCAAGTTTTGGATACTTGCAGGTCTTTAATCACCATATCCAGGCGAAAACGGGACCAAGTTTGCGAACCAGAAAGAGCTGACAAAAATTTTGAGACAGACAATCCTATCGGGCGAGCCTATCGGCCGATAGGCCCGGCCGATAGGCTGAGAAAAATTACATGCCCGCTATGATCCGAGCTCACCGACAAACCCGCCATTTCCGCCACAGTAATCCGGTACTCCGTTAACAAAGCCACTCCTTTCTCTTTTCAAACTTATTCCTCCTTTAGGATGCGAAATAAGTTTGGGGGGGGGGGGGGGGGGGGAAGTGCGGCTTTGTTAATTTCTTTACGTGTGAGTACCTTGTTTGCCTTGTATCTTTATTTGCTTGTGTTGGTGCCCGTTGTTTTTATTTGTTCTTCTCATATTGGTGTTGCGTGGTTTTGGCTTTTGTTGCTTAGTTTTTTTTTAGATTTTTATGTTCATTTTCGTTTGGTGTGTTTGCTAGTTTCTATTTTGTTTTTTTTTAGGTCGTAGTAGTTTTTTTTAGATTTCGTGTTTGCTCTTATTTGCTTTTCGTTGTTTGCTTAGATAGCCTTGCTTGTCTTAGTTTTTCTTTATTCGTGAATTTTTCGTGCTTCTATTTGTGTGATACCGATGTTACGACACTGTTTTTTCTCTCTGAAGAAACGGTCGAGTTTTAGTCGAGTTGTAGTCAGTTATTTCTGTTTTGCATAGTATTCATTTAGGTCCAAAATTTTTCGTGATTGTAGAGGTCTTGGCAGATAAGAGACGATACATACTTGTTTAAAAATCACCGTCAATACGTTTGGTTACATCTTCCGGATAGTGAGTCGTACTGTTTCTTTAGTCTTGTTGGCACTTAGATTGAGTTTAGAGGCGGTCAGTTTTTCCCAAAAGTTGAGATAATGTTGTTCTATGAAGGGAAGTCTAGTAACCGGGGGCATTCGCGTGACCCGTTGTTTACCCTCGCGTAAAACGACGACTCTGATTAGACTAGTGATTTAGATATTTCACATGTGCCAAGGATAGGGAACCTAGTAACCGGGTGTATTCGCGTGACCATTGTTTACTCGCGTAAACGGCGACCTTGATTCGGACATGCGGAAATTATATATTCGAGTTGTTTCTCCGCTGTAGACGGGAACTTAGTAACTAGAAGCATCCATGTGCCCCATGAGTGTCTTTTACGTCAAACGGTTTCCTAATACATGAGAATGGAAGTTCCACCCTAGGATTACCCCGATGAAACATCCCGAGATCCTAACCTAGTGGTCAACTCGAATCAAATTCTTGAACATACATATAAGGGAATACTGACCGAGGTTTATTTGTTATGAAACTCGTGAAAAATGTGCCACTAGACTGTGTAACGGGACGAACTAGCTTGTTTATTTTAGCCTTTCATATTAACGGTCGATTTGACTCACGTTTTGTTAATCTTTGAGCTGGATTTTCTTCATGAACGAATGATTAGGACTGAACTTGACTACTTTGCGGAATTATTATTCTGAGTGCAGCTCGCTTTTACGACACGCGGATTATTTAGAGAGAATTACAGGATAGTATTGATTAGGTTGAACACTATGAGTTGCACGATGATTCACGACATTCTTTTTCTTTTCTTTTTATTGTTCGGGACGAACAAGGTTTAAGTTTGGGGGGGTTTGATAAGTGGTAAGTTTACCACTTATTTCTAGGATTTTATACTAAGTTTTTATCTCGTTTCGTGATTAATGTGCTCGTATTTGGCTTATTTATGATTAGTCGAGCCGTATTACGCGTTTGGGTTGGTTTTAGTGTGTTTGCAGGTTTTTAGAGCCAAAAGGACCCAAAACGAGACAAAGGACCGAGAGTCGAGTCACGGAAGGAAGAAACAGAATTTTTGCGAAAGACAGACCACCCTATCGGCCCAGCCTATCGGCCGATAGGTTCGTCCGAAAGGAGTTCCTGCCCTACCGTTGGATGCAATCGACGAACCAACTATCGGCCAAGCTATCGACCGATAGGCCAGGCCGATATGCTGCCCAGCGGACTCTCGTGTTTTGACGAATTATAACTCTTTTGGATAGTTTTTGCTTCCTAGATTAGGGCTAATCGGGATTTTAACCCCCTTAGGCTATAAAAACCTCCTCCTAGACCTAGTTCTATCATCTTTCACCATCTTAAATCATTCTTTTTCATCTTTTATCATCTTTTGCAATCTTTTACATATTTTGGCAAGATTAATTCTTGGGATACAAGAACTTTTTGGAGGAGAATTATTAATGTTTTTCAGAGATTGAAGACTCGGAGTTCATCCGTAAGGGTTGTAATCTCTCTTTTCATATTAATAATATGCATTCTTCATCTATTTCTTGTTTAATTTCAATTATGTCTGGCTAAATTCATTGATTGATTCTAGGGTTAGTAAATTTAATTGATGTTCACATGATGTTCCTTTGATTACCTTTTTACCTTTCATCCTAGACTTGTGATCAAGATGTGTCAAATCTCATGCTAGATTAAAGGGCCCTTAATCGATGCATGTTAGCTAATTAATTTTGCCCGGAAGGAGTAATTGATTAGTGGAAATACTTGATGCACAATATGATTTTATCTTGAGACCTAGCGGAGAAAGATAAATCATAGATAAATAAGTTGGCGCTTTTAAGTGATTTAAATTCTTTGAGCCCTGGCGGGGAAAAGGGTTTAAATTAACTATCTTTCTAGGTTGCCTTGATCGGAATTCTAGATCGACTGAGTGATTATTTCTAGGATTGAATTAAAATTTGGGGAAAAGGAATCAAGTGAATGGATTGTGTGAACTCAATTAGATGATACTACCCTAGGATCAATTACCTTTCGACTTGTGATTTTATCTTGCTAATTTGCTTTATTTGCTTGATTTAGATAATTCATTTTTTATTTAATTTTTATATTGCGATTTTATAATTAGAATCAAAACAAATTTTTGGATTCCTAAATAGCAGTCAAATTTTGAGTAGAGTTACTTTCTTTATTTTCGACACATCAATTCCCTTGGGTTCGATACCTTGGAAATACTTCGAGGTTTTACAAATTTTAAAATTGATCGAATTTGAAAACCTTACTACGCGAATCCCAGCGATCAGCTGCGAGTGTGTTCGAACACGCTTTTCTAAAACCTTCATAAGTTTGTGTAAGTGCGATTAGCCGGCTGCTTCGTATGAACTTTGGAAATTATTTGAAATTTGCGAGCCGGCCTAGGATTCTCAAATAAAACCTCGACGGTATTTGAAAGAGTTGTTTTAAAGTACCTTGAACATTTTGTAAAGTATTACCGTCGTTCATGTCTGTGAAGTGTTGGGAGGATTTTCGAAAATGATTTTAACATTATTGTTGCATTTTCAAATAATTCGAGTGAATGATTTTCAAAAATCTTTCACACCATAAAAATATTTTATTTCAAAAATCAATGCGATTTTTATTTTCAAAAAAATATAGTGAAAGATGAAAAATCACACTCGATGTAAAGTTCAAACTCGGATTTGGAAATGTTAGAGTATGTAAGAATGATTTGATGATCTTGCATGGTTAACTTGTTAGTTGTTAACGGTGATGATGATACGTAGAGGCATGATGACTTCAAATGATTTCAAATGAGACGGTTAAAGTATGTTGTTTGCAAGTTTTGATGAAACAACCTGAGGTACCAAAAGTACTTTTAAAGTTTATTTTAAATAGCATACAAATCCAAGGATTTTCAAAAGATTTCCTTTAAAAGGATACCTCGTGGATTTTCTTTTCGAGTTGTTATTGGTTACCTTATGTGATATGTCGTGCTGAGTTGGTACTTTAGTTTAATATTTTGCGAAGTTGTGCAATCGTATTGAGTGGGAATCCGCTTAGTATGCCGATGGGCAGAGGACACTGTCGTGACCACGATACTAATGGCCATGAAGATCGGATGTGGACCAAGAGGATATGGTCGGGAAGGTTGCTATTCCAGCACTTCGTTCTCGTTGTTTAGGTTTCGGGACGAAACCTCTTTTAAAGGTGATATGATGTAATACCCACATTTTTCTTTCTTTCTCTTCGCCGTCCAACCGTAACGACTCATTGTGTTCGTTGATGCTTCGACACAGTGTTGTTTCTCACCTTTGTCATTCGAGCGAGTTCTGATATTGACCCAAATTTATCTATATATTGTTGTGACCTTTCCAAGTTCGGAAAATTAGTCTCGTTTTCGATCTTCCAACCCTTGGGCGGTGGAATTCTGTATTTGTTCAGCGATTGGCTCGCGTTTTGATTGATGTACCGTTGGGTTGGTCAATCGTACTGATTTTCGTCCGTTGTGTTTTGTGTTTGTTCGGATAATTGACTTGATTGTATTATCCAGTTGATGACGCTTTTCACTTGTTGGTTTTATTATATCCCTAACGGCGGCGTTGTGTTGGTCGTCGTGGAGCGTGTTTTCACGCCGTATATTCCTTTGCGTTGCTTGTAACGTTTCGCCGATGGGAGTAAGTTACGCATTTCCTTGCGTATCTCGTTGAGTTTTCCTGGCGGGATATTGCTTCTCCCTACTTGTTTTAAGTTTCGGGACGAAACTTCTTTTAAGGAGGATAGAATGTAATATCCGCAATTTTCGATTTTTCGGTAAATTTCTTTTTCGGCCGGAGTCCGTTTTGACGACTCGCTCATGACCGTTTCGTCATTTCAAGAATGATTAATTCTGCACTTTTTGTCATCCGAGTTCGTTTCGGTATCGTTTTGTTGAGTTCCGAGCTTTTTAGCGACTTTTCCGCACTTGAGTTCGGTTCTTGCGAATCTCGTCCGAAACTGTTGTTTCGAGTTTCTCGTAAGTTCATTTAATGTTATTATTCATGTTGCGAGCTTTGGTTTGGTGTTTCGATCGCGTATCGTGATTTTCGGACGTTTTGGGCCATTTTCGTAATTTCCCAAAGTTTTGGGTAATTACTTAGTTGTCAATTTCGAGCCTTCGAGTGGTCGGAATTGTGTGTTCTCTTAGCTCTTAGATTCGTCTTTGCGAGTACGTAAATCGTACCATCGATTTGTATTCGTGTTCGGGTTTCGGTCGTTCGGGCCGTCGGAGTTGGCCGGCCGAGTCATGGCCGGGCGATGCAGGCCAGTGCCGCAAGCCGAGTCACGGCCGGTAGTGCTCGGCAGCTTCTGGCCGAGTCACGGCCGGTAGTGCTCGGCAGCTCCTGGCCGAGCAGGCCGCACCGTGGGCCGCGGCACATGCCGGCAGGGCCGCGGCACACTCTGTGGCATTTTTCGGCCAAACCGATCAGACGGTGCCGCGGCACACTGCCGACCACTGGGAGCCATTTTTGGCCCTGTGCCGCGGCACACTCCCGCTGGGCCGCGGCACACTGTGCAGCCTATTTATGGTCCTGCACACGGGTTTTTGGCCATTTTTCTCCTTCTTCTCCTTCTCTTCCGCGACTGAGGGTGATCTTACCATGGAGCCATGTTGTTTAACAACAAATCCATGAAGTTCTTGAGTTCATATCATCAATCAATCATCCGTTATCATCCTTTGATCCAGCGAATCAAGGTAATCTTCCTTAGAACCCTAATTTCGTGAATTTGGGGTTTTTTGCATTTTTGTCCGATTCGTTCCGTGTTGTTGATTAATTCATGATGGGTATGATTAATCTTGGTAGTATTATTGTGTTTAACATCATTTAATCCATTGTTCTTCGTCGAATCGAAGTATATTTCGTGATTTCCTTCAAATTGACTTTTTGGGGGATTTGTTCTCGATCTCGTTTTTCATCCGTTTTTGATGGATCGATTGTGGTTAAATGATGTTTTTAAACATATTCTATTGATTTTATATCCATATTTCAACTTGGAATTCCTTTTTCGGGTTTTGACGGAACGAATCGTGTTCTTGGCCGTTTTGGGGGAAACGCTTGAACTTTCGTCATTTGTTCTTTGAATTCAGTGACTTTGGGTCGTACTTTGGAATTAATTTTCGTTGTTATTGTTTTCGTTCGTAGTTCTTTGTTGCGGATTGTCGTTCGATGGATTTGGTGAGTTCGTAGTCGGTTCGTGCCAACCTACTTCGGCCGATTCTCTGCGTTGTGGTTATTCGAGGCAAGTATCTTGCCCATACATTACGTGTTTTGTGTATATAATGGTTGCTAAGTGTCGATATGTGCTAAATAAATATCTATAACCATTTTTTAAAAGAATCGGTATATTTACCATCATGGTTTTCGTAAAGGTGAACCGTGTGTGTCGGGAATTAATATGCTTAGTTGGATATGTGTGCTAGTGACGAGTATAGGATCACCTTACTTTCGTGTGATATCATTATGTATGATTATGGTGTCGGTAAATGTAAAGTGTAATTCTCTTGTGAAATTATGTGCTTGGAGTCACGTGGTTATGGATGAATATGTGAGTTGTGTGATATTGGTTGTGTCATTCAGTGCTGTTGAAATCTTGTGCTCCCTTGTGAATTGGTATAGTTCTGGGTCGTGAGTATATGTTGGATGAACTGGCCATTCTAGTAAGGTACCTCGACTATATATACTGTGATTGACCTTCGAGGCTTGTGGTTTGCAACTGTGATTTTGGAACGTGTGTGTGTTGTTCCTTCCACCCGGAGTGTCCGACGGGATGTCTGGGGGTCGATACTAAGGGGTACGGCCACGGAAGTGGACTTGGGTGCGTGTGTGGATGAACTTCCACCCGGAGTGTCCGACGGGATGTCTGGGGGTCGATACTAAGGGGTACGGCTGCGGAAGTGGTTTCCCACCCAGAGTGTCCGACGGGATGTTTGGGGGTCGATACTAAGGGGTACGGCCGCGGGTTACCAGTTGTGGTTTTCATCTTGAGGATGACGTTGATGTTTTCGTTAATTGTGATATTATCCGGAGTATTTTGTTAAACGGATTGTTAAACGGATCGTGGACCCCGTGTTTTGTTAAACGGATTTGTATTTTGGAAAATGAACTTTGGGGTTGTGACCCTAAATGGCTTTCGAGGAATTAAGAACTTTTTAATTTCTGATGTTTTCAAAACTCCCGAGATTTTGAGATATTTTAAAAATGCTTACTTGCTTCGTTTCTGCTTTCAAGACTTGAACTATTTTTAACTAAATATATCTTGGGAAGTCTTTCGTTATATTCTCGGAATGTGTTGTATATGGCTCGTATTTGCACTTTATACTTGCACTAGTGAAACAGTGGAGTTTTGCTAACCCCCGAGTAATCGGGGGTGGATATCTGTATTGTGTCCAGGTACACGCAGGTTTTCGGGAGCAAGACAGGATCGATACGAGGGATGATGAAAGACGAATGATACTAATCACACGAAGGCCAGTTTTGGGTTCAGTTAGTCGGAGTCCATTGTATTGTCTTTTCCGCTGTCTTATTGTTTGTGGTGGTAATTGTTTTACCCTTGCGTGGATATGAGTCTGGATGAGTTTATGTATTTTTATTTGTAAGTCAGTGCCGAAAGACCAAATCGGTCTATTGGTTCGTTATTTTGATTCGTCGGTATGTAATGTAATGTGTTGTTTTGATGTCTAGTCTGGTGGATCCTCGAGGAGAGGGTCTGCGGCGTGTAATATTCCCGGTTCGATCTGGGGGTGTTACACCAAACACCTCCAAACTTCAATAGGTATACCATCTCGTCCTTCTGCTTTCTTTGACCCCATCTTCTTCAATGTAATTGTCACTTCACCCTTTTGAATTCTTCTCTTAAACTCTCGGTTAACCATACTTGAGGGGATGTTTAAATTCCCAATATCTTGTTCTTGATGGCCATTGAATAGGGTATCAAAGTATGACCTCCATCTCTCTTTTATCTCTTTATCTTGAACCAAAACTTTTTGGTCAGTATCTTTTACACATTTAACTTTTCCAATATCTCGCGTCTTCTTCTCTCTCATTCGAGCAAGTTTATAGATATCTTTTTCCCCTTCTTTAGTATCTAATCTTGCATATAATTCTTGATTGACCTTAGATCGGGCATTTCGCACTGCCTTTTTAGCTTCTGTTCGAGCTTTCTTGTACTTCTCATAATTCTCATCGCTCGAGCATTTACCCAGTACCTTATAACATTCACGTTTGGTCTTTATCGCTTGCTTAACTTCATCATTCCACCAAGATGTGTCCTTACTTGATGGTCTGTTTCCTTTAGATTCTCCTAGGACTTCTTTTGCAACTTCCTTTATGTTATGCTCCAACAAGTTCCACATCGAATTTATATCCATCTCCGTGCAATCAGACCAAATACCACTATCAGCAATCTTAGCCACAAAAGTATGTCGACTCTCCCCTTGGAGCTTCCACCACTTAATTCGAGGGTCAACTTGTGGTCTTCTCTTTCTTAAGTGCCTCTTACCTCGAAAGTCAAGCACCACAACCCTATGCTGTGTTGCAGCACTCTCACCGGGTATCACCTTGCAATTAGTAAAACTTTTCCTCCAAACATTCCTTACTAAAAAGAAATCAATCTGACTTGCATTACCTCCGTTTCTATATGTCACCAAATGAGAGTCCCTTTTCTCGAACCAAGTGTTCATAATACCCAAGTCATGAGCTAATGTGAAATCCAATATACCATTTCCTGCTTCATTCCTCTCCCCAAAACCAAAGCCACCATGAATGCTCTCAAAGCCATCTCTGCTAACACCGACATGCCCATTGAGGTCACCACCAATGATCAATTTCTCACCCATAGGAATTCGTTCGACAACCTCTTCCAAATCTTCCCAAAATTCTTGTTTGATCGATGCATCCAATCCTACTTGTGGTGCATAAGCACTTATGATAGTTAGAAACTCATCCCCTATCACAAGCTTAATACTCATTATTCTATCGCTCTTTCTTGACACTTCCACCACATCATAAATGAATTCTTTATCAATGACGATACCCACTCCATTTCTACTTCTATCCTTTCCAGAGTACCAAAGCTTGTAACCCCAAGGAGCTAACACTCTTGCCTTCTCGCCAACCCACTTAGTCTCTTGTAGACACATTATGTGAATTCTCCTCTTTTCATAACCTCCCCACTTCGCCGATCTCCCCGTCAAAGAGCCAACGTTCCAAGTTCCAACCCGCACCTTACTACCCTTACTAGCCGCAAGAACTAACTTCTCTGTCTGTCCCCGTCCACGCTGCAAGGATTCTTGCACATTTGACACCACACCCATACTTCGAGGTGGCGCGCCGCTTCCGGGCGACGACCTAGCAACCGTTGCATATTTTCCACTACACCCGGGCCTATGAATTGTAGCGCATCCTTGCTCATTTGACACCACCCTCAGATGTAAAGGTGGCGCGCCGCTTCTGGGCGACGACCTAGCAACCCTCGCATACTTATCACTGCACCCGGGCCTATGAAATGCAGCGCGTCGCTTCTGAGGAACGCCCCAACGATTTTCAACGTTTGATTCATGTCCATGAAATGTGACGAGTTTTACGCTGGCTGCCACTAACCTACCGCAACCCTCCTCTTTTATCCGGGCTTGGGACCGGCAATGGATGTCAAGAAGACACCCACAGGCAGAGTTATGAAAAATAATATCCCAATTTAAAAAAAAAAACAGTTTATAAATTAGATCAAAATTTTTTAGTTTTTTATTTTTCCGTTTTAAACATTAAATAAAAACATCCGAATTTAAATACTAATATTCCAGATTTTTTTAAAGGAAAATAAAGTTTCAATTTTTTTAAAAACAAATCCAGATTTTTTTTATTTTTTTTATAATTTTATATTTTTATTGTTATTTTATTATTATTACAAAAATTTAGAAATTTTTATTATTATATTATTACCGACTAATAAAATGCTGACACGTGGCACTTTAACGGCCATGTCAGCAATCCGTTAAAACTTAACGGATTAAAAATAACGAAGTCCTTAACGTATATAATGGAATAAACTTGAGTCCCTATTTTAATACACTTTAAAGTTTAGTCCCTTAAGTAATAAAAAAGGCCAAACTCAAGTCCTTTCATAATTTTGCATAGAGTGTACAAATCCAACAGAGAGTATTCTCTCCCCAGTGGCTTTCATTAAGACACAGACCCTAAACAGCTAGTGTTAGTTCTAAGAGATTTGAAGAGAACAGTGAGTTTTCCTTTTCTAACATATCAACATCGTGCCTTCTGTATTTATTATGCACTTTGAGTTTTATGGTTTCCATTTGCATGTCATATATCCAACTTAAGCCAATCGGTTCTTTGTTAATCAACAAGCTGAAAGTGCTTGATAAAATCAACCCCCACCTTGCCATCCACATCAAATTTATCCTAACAAAGTAGCTTGAATTGATTCAACAAACTATAACATCAGCTCATGAACAAGGAGAAAAAAAATAAACAAGCATAGTCAAAGTTATGAGCACCATATGAATAGCACAACAGTCACTAGAAATACGGTATATTCAGAAATATAATAGCAAAATCAGGTGAGTAAAATCCCTCCCCCACACTTTCTCCTCGCTTTGCACTCAATTTAGAATAAAACACAAACGGGGGAGAATGGCAACAATAATGTTAATATCAGGAATAAATACACTTACAATATTTTCTTGGGTTGCACTATCTCCACCAATATATTGATTACCGGCCTTTATTTTTCGGGTTGCTAAAAATAATTTTGCCTTTGATGGTTCCGCTTTATCGGTTTTCTCATATTACTTATATAAATCACAAATTAAATTGTAAGTCGTTATATAAACTAGTCATGTCATTTGTAAATTTGACTTTATCAGTCACATACCAACTTCTTGCAAACTCTTGAAAATCCAATTGAACAACAAGTATGTTGATCCTTGGTTTTTTCCCATTTTTAGCATTTTTGTGAGATATTCTCTAAAAGCTTAAGATAGCAAACATTAGTAGTATATAAAAGAAAGTTTAGACATTGTTAAACTTTTACCTGAACTTTAGCATCCTACTAAATTTTTTTGGAGGGTCTCAAATATTTGTCCCATATATAGATTGGCCGGTTTTTCTTCCAATCATTATCACTATCATAAGCCTTGAAATATTTTTATTCACCCGATATTTGAACAGTCTCCAAGCATCACATATAACCCGTAGCACCCATGGCTTTTCTTCTTCACTTTTAACATACTTTTCCTGAGAAGTCATGCAAAATAAACAAAATTGATAGTTTAACTTATAAAGAAGCACATTAAGGGTTATACCTGAACATAATCCCTGAAGAGTGAATATACCAACTAGAAGGGTGGTTGAATAGTGGTGATAACAATTTCTGAACAATTTCTGATTTTTTAGCGAAAAACTAGAGTAAATGCAGAAAAGTATTGATGATAATTGCGGTTCAGCAACTTGCCTATATCCTCTATTTGTTCGTTTTTTTATTGGCTCAAGAAAAACCACACTTGACTTAGACTCGTTTTCTATAGGTCCGGACACAACCGTTACAATTTACTTGTCTTCGATTGGTCCAAGCACAACCACACAATCAAGAAATTTATATTTTTAGTATTCTATCGGAACTAGAATGACCTTACTTAAGATCTTATAATCCTAAAAATATTGGATCAATGATCCTAATAACACCATATTGAAGTTCTTTTAATCTTTTCTCTCGACTCGTGTATGAGTGATTCAAGCACTCAAACACAATAATCAAACAAGACACAAAGTATAAATGATATGGAAGTGTAAGTAAAATACTTGGATTTTCTTCTACACCCCTCAATAATGACGAAATGACTCGAGAGAGTAATATGCAGAGCTCATAATGTGTGATTTTTAGGTTGTAGTTGTATGTCTTGAAGTACCCAAAGGTATGGTATTTACAGCTTTCAGCCACCCTTGTTGCCATGTAATATGTCACTATTAACATGCGCTAATAGTTTACTTAGCATGCGTTATCGGGCCTAAAATCCGATACGGAAATCCTGGTCATTTGGAAAGGAATGGTCTACTCTCATCCAACGGCTATATTTTGCACTTTAGCATGCATTACTATCCTTTTTTAGCGTTCGTTAATAAGTCAAGCCTTGATTTTCCAAATCCTGAAATATTTGCATGATCTCCACATTGAAATTGTCCAACGGTCATCTGACCAACGGTAACAATTTCAATGTAACGTGCGCTAATATTTTTCACAGCGTATGTTAGCTGAGTGTAGAGCAACAGTCATATTTTTACTTAACATGCGATGAACTTCCATGAATAACGTGTGTTAACTGGTCATTATTTTGCCATACTCTACCTTGGTTAACTAGCATGGGCTAGTAACACAATTAATATGCGTTAACTGCTTTGATTAAGTAAGATCAACAACCACTGTCTTGATATGATACGTGCACTATGTATATGAATAGTGTGTGTAACTGTATATTTGTGAAACTTAGAGTATAACAGGTTGCTCATGTTAAATTGTCACGGGTCCGACTCGGGCTAGAATTTTTCGACGAAATTTAACCCCGTGCCGGCACTGATTGTCCGCACAACAACCAGTCAGCCTTCGATCCTCACCAAAAATTCGTGTTTTCCTCACAGCACTCGTGTTTAGTATAATCAGAGTTACAGCCCAAAGCCACCTTTAGTGCTTGAAGGAGTATGCAGCGGAATACAATCAAAACACGTAAAGGCACACACAATTTACGGGGACAATTCCCCAACCTTGAATATTATTGCAAACTCAATATACAATGAAAAGGCCTCGCTGTACAACTCTCTAAGATTCTCACGATCTAAGCTCTCGGATCTCTCCTGACTACAAAATTGTACCAAGCACCTATTTATAGCCCAAATAAAGGACTACATCGGTTGACAACCCCAACCGCTAGGTTCAGCCAGACACTCCATGTGTTGACGCGTGGTAAAGATCTCCATGCATCCAAGACACTTGTCCTCAGCAATTTCCCCACAACTTGCCCACATCTGCCTTGTACTGACACGTACAAGGTCTTCTGGAACCGTCCCGCAACTATCCGCAACGCTTGCTAGTAACCGTCCCGCAACTGGCCTGATGGATCCCAGCACTCCACCTGGTGTAACACCCCCAGATTTAACCGTAAATATTACAGCGCCGTGGGCCCCGAGATGGAACCCACAAGGCTAAAAGAAATTTTTGCATATATTAACAAATGCCCAAGAGGCCAACGACGGTACTATCTTTAAAAATGCACAAAGACTTATAAAATCCATTTATCAAAAACTGTTGTAAAAACTCATTTGAAATCGCAAGGCCAAACGGCCGACACTCAAAAGTTTAGAAAACGATTTCCAAAGTAATCTCAATTACCAGATACTGAAAGAGCATTTCAAAATACTCACGTAGCGGAAAAAGACCAACCATAAAGATACTCTAGCAGCGGAATACAAGAACCAATCAAGAAACTCAATTCACAAAACATGTCCTAGCCAGTATCCTCTGGGAAGCTCATCTCTTCACGACCGCTACAAGCTCGATACTCCAAGAACCTAAAAAGAAATCCCACGACGGGGTCAGCCATAATATCCAACAATGATAACTGTCACATCACATTAATAATTACATACCAATGAGAATACAACATAAGAATACGACCAACGTAATCTTACCGCCATAACTTTGCTTACTCAAGTAATTCTCATCAGAATAACCATTATCACATTTCACATCCTGTACTCGATTAACCAATAAACTCGAACATAATATATGCACTGTACCTCAAACAATACTCAAGGTTCTCAAACTATCATAACCAACTCACGATATGGAAAAGTACCAGTTCTGACTAATATAATCCATCGGATAGCATCATTAAATCCCAAAACGATAACCGATTGTCCATCACAAGACGAATACCAAAGGAAATACGGAACATACCTCGAGATATGAAGTGCCACGACAATCATATCAGTCTAATCCGAGATAAGATCAATGCAATACGGACACGGTCCTAACACAAGACCTACAAATGCATACTCATATGACCACGTCAATATGATCACAACAATAACAATCATGTATACTCAATGGAAATCCGACGATCCAGCGCCCTCAGCATAGATCCCCTTGATGATCCTATCAGATCATCATAAGGTGGATAACCAACAATACACATATGAACAACAACACATGATAAAATCAATGATGCGAATTCACAAGATTCCATCGACACAATACTGGTAATCCAACGATCCAGCGCCCTCAGCATAGATCCCCATGATGATCCCGTCGAACCAATGCATGGTGGAAAACCTATCCAACGATCCAGCGCCCTCAGCATAGATCCCCATGATGATCCCGTCGAACCAACGCATGGTGGACATCCGATCCAGCGCCCTCAGCATAGATCCTCATGATCCCTTCGGATCATTTACAACATAACAATGCAATTATGCATACACATATGCAAATCAATAGGTTCATCAACATGAACAACATATGAATCAAAACATGAACGACACTATGATGACAAAACTAGGACGACCTCATGTTCAGCAACATGAATGACAACCTGCATGATCAACATCATCGACACTAAACCGAATCAATCCTGAATACTTGACCCGAGTCCTTCGAAAGCAATCTCGATGCCAAATCACCACCGAAGATTATCCGCAATGCTCGGCAACCCAAACGTACCATGGACTGTAGCTACTCATATCCTCGTCTTTACCATAATGTATCTTCGATACCCAAAATTCCAATAATCCGAAATGAATCATAAACCTTATGATTTAACTCCCAGAATCGAAAAGACAACACATAATACAAATCTCCAGAATTTGCAGTAATAATCATTGCTATATGCATTATAAACGAAATGAAACTGAAACCATTCATTAAACATTATAACTGAGCAAGTAATAACTTGCCTCGATACCGATACGATGATGATGAAGCCGCTACCAGTCACAATGCCTTCGTCTACGAGCTCCTCGGCCCTGACCATGCAATTCACGAACACGCTCGAACACGACCGCAACATATGGTTATAATCACCGATCAATAATCTCAACCTATTGAAGTAATCAAATAACACATATCCGATAACAATTAACAACCGATATGACCAACCAAATCATCTCAACGATTATCTACAATACAAACTACAACTCGATGATCATAATCAATCAATACAACTGATCAATAAACCCCAACGGTTCCACAATATCTCGATTAGACACAAGTCCGGACAATCCAACTCAAACGATTACGAACTCAAAACCACAACACGATTTATAATTCGATTAATTCAACATACGATCATCTTGCTATGTTAAATTCATCAAAAGTTCCTCAAGAACACTAAGGGATTCGAACTCATGTTCATAACCATTAAAACAACATAACTCGATATCCTTTAACATGAAGATAATCTTCCAATTCGTAATCCAAGTCATGAATCATCGTATTCTTCAATATACACTCTACATAACCTCAAGGATTGTAACATCAACTCCCTAATCATCATCATACGGATCAAATACGGATAATAATACCAAGAACATCAAGAACTCTATGATTTCATAATCATAATCAACATATTCAAGGTATAAACCATCATATCACCATCTTCCTTCAACATATAATTCATATAACCTCAAGAATCGAAACAACAACATCTTAATCCTCTTCATATGAATCATTTATCAATAACAACATCAAGAATCCGAAATGAAAAGGAGGATTATCCAACATACCTCTTAGAAGATGAAAAACACTAGAAAACACTTCAAGAATCATCCATAGCTCCATATCCAAGCCTCAAGTCCAAGTCCTCAAGCTCAAAATCGACTTAGGAAGGCCAACATCTCTCTCTCTCAATGCTTGGAGACGAAAAACGAAAAGGAAAGCTGAAGTGAAATGAAAGACGAACTTCATTATATTAAACTGCATAACTCATTACGTACGTTATCCTTCATCATTAACGTACGTAATGCACTTTAGCGTACGCTATTCGTCCCACATAGCGTACGTAATCATCATCCCAGAACTAACTGAACTGTTTTGTTAACATGCTTACGTACGTAATGTTTCCTTCATAACGTATGTAACATGTACGTTGACTTGCTACAGTACCACCCACATTACGTACATAATACGCCATGCATAACGTACGTAATGGACGAGGTTGACTCGCTGTCCACATCCTCCACCGAAAGCTGCCGACACAGGGTCCCACATGCCGACCATGACTCAATCGTCTGATTCCCATGTTACGTACGTAATGTCTCGGCCATAACATACTTAACTCTTGTGATTTAGCGTACATATGTCTTCAACATTAGCGTACGCTAAGTATTCTATACTTATCCAATTTCAACTGTTACCGCCTATCTCGACATACCGAAAACACATATACACTTACTGAATACATATACTAAATCCAATAGTATTCTCATACGATATTACCTCATATCAAAAGTGCGATGACCTGATACACGATATCCTCAATTGTAATTGTATACCAAATATGACAATTATACAAGTACAGTTGCCTCAGTCTTTCTATTATTTTATCCATACGGCACAGATTCCATCCTGTACAATATAGCTCGGATAAAATAACATTAAACAATCGCAGTAGAATTTCAGGATATTACATTCTACCCCACTTAAAATAAGTTTTGTCCTCGAAACTTGCAATCCATTACAAAGACAAACAAACCGTTCAACCAAAATATTCCGAAACCATCGCAACAACGATCAACCATCATCATTAACGAATAACCAAAACAGTACACTTACATATGCGCCAAGTCGACGATCTCCGGAGGTATTAGCTAGTGACTCACTGTAAAGCCTCAATACGCTTACAATCACAATTTCATGAGTCTCAACAAAATTATATCATCGTCAGATGAAATAATCTATCCGTGTCGAATCCTGTCTGCCTGATTACAAAATCAAGTCCCAATCCGGATACAAATCAATAATACACGATACATCTATGAAACAACTGCCCAAACCAACGACACAAATCCCGAAACATCAGCACAAAGTTCGAACGCTCAGATGATCACCAGCAATGATCAACCAATAAATCAACCGAGAATATCATCGACATAATAAACTCTAATACGAGCAATCCAAAGGTTAACACGCAGCCGAGAATATCATCAACATGATAAACTCCTATATGACCAACCAAAGGTCAAAACACAATCGAGAATATCATTAAAATGATAAACTCCAATATGACCAACCAGAGGTCAAAACACAATCGTGAATATCATCAAAATGATAAACTCCAATATGACCAACCAAAGGTCAAAACACAATCGAGAATATCATTAACATGATAAACTCCAATACGATTAACACAGAACCACAAAGACAGATACACGAAAGAGCAAAATTCTCAAAACGACACACGAATCACATACGGTGGATTTCAATAAACATATCCTGTTGGTGAACATAACCCTCGGCATATGAACGATCAATCACAATCCTTCGAACATATCCAATCATACATGGACTGGAAATGACCAATCATTACTCAAAACAACCAGCATGGAGTTACCATTCCCAAACCTACACTTACAAAGAAATCCTTCAGAAATCATTATGGTAAAAAAAAAATCACACTACTACCAACCAATGGAATTACATAGCACATATGTCCCAATTTCACAAAATCCAAAGTTCCAAAATTACATCCTGTGCATGGATCTACAACACGCAGCATATTTCTCTTATCTGATAAATCAATCGATCATCCTTGGATAACCAAACAACCATACCAAAGTTTGGATCCCTATTCAACGTTCCACATTGATATATTATCCAGTTCGTGAGTCACACTCATAACTTCACCATGATATGTAATATACACTAAATGTGTATGGTTATCAATCACATTTTCAAAATCAGTTTGAAATCATATACTCTTATCACGAAGACAAATTTTCGAAAGTTCTTTCAAAAATTTCAAAACTCAAAACATAAATTCTCGATTACGAAATCAATTTTCAAAAAATTAAATCGATTTGTTTACGTCAAGTTCTCGATGAAAATTCTTTTCGAATACACACGATTAAATAAAATGGAATTTATGCAAATGCTTGTCCATATCCATACTCCTGTATACCACTTCGGCTTGTCACCAAATCCGTTGACATTCCAACGGAAACCACACGATCAAGTTCCAAAACCTCAATATATAGACTCCGATAAAAACTCCTTTTCCACAACGTCAACCATTTACCCATCCTGGATCACCTCAAATATGATATGACAAAATGTTGAAACAAATCAACAAATCAAACACAGCGAAAGACTTCCCAAGAAGTTCCATTTGAACAAGTAAACCAAAGCCTCGAAAGGCGGAAATAACATATGTAAATGATTGGTAAAGTATTTTAAAAATCTCGGGAGTTTTTAGAAAACAGAAAAGCTTTTTGAAACATTAGGGTCTAGTCATTCACTATCCAGAACCAGAAGTAGGAACGAGCTCCCAAAAGCTTGAAAGGAAAAACTCAGCTGGGCATCAGGACCCTCCTGCAAAGAAGAGGAGAACAAAGAAAGACACAGTCCAACCTCTCAACTGGGAGGGAAAAGTGTTGTACTTTGTAGAGGAGTTTGGACCATAGGAAGTTGTACCTATGTGGGGAACAACCAAAAAATAATTCATAAAGAAGTATTACATCTCGGAAATACTTCAAGATCCTGACTGTCCCCCACAATGGACTTTCATACGTGGAGATCAACTGGCCGAACTTGTGGGCAATACTTAAGAATTATGCTGAAGAGGAATTTAATACATATCCAATGAGCCCATCATTCAGACCACAAGAACCCCCCATTAATATATATGGAAAGCTATATGATAATGCTCTTCAGGAGGAAATTAGAGAAGTATGCATCAAGAGCAACTACGCCTCCCATAAATACCAAGAATTTGCTTCCTCCATAGTGAAAAAGAAATATGGGCTGATTCCAGTAGTGGAAAAACCCGTTGGAGCCAAACCGTTGAAATCACTCCCTCCAGCAAAGTTCAAAGAAAGAGGAAGAGGACGAGGAAGAAGTTAACTTATTTTTGTTATTGCATTTACTTGTTGTTTTATGACTGTACTGTAATGATCTTCAAGTATAAACATATATAGTGTAACACTCCCAGAGCCATCCAGGAATATTACAGCACCGTGAGCCCCGAAACGGAACCCACAAGGCTAAAAGATATTTTTACAAACATTTCAAATATGCCTAAGCGGCGATGATGATAATATTTTTAAAATTATTCAAGGACTATATAGAATCCATATATCAATACAGTCGTAAAATCTCATTTGAAAGTACAAGGCCAAAATGCCAAAACTCAACAGTTTCAAAAGTATACGTTAAGGCACCGCTTGCACGTATCGACACAATAGTTTACAAAACGACCTTACAAAATAAACCCAATTTCTTAAAATACTAGAAACCCATTTTAAAACACACTTGCATCGGATATAACAATTAACTAAAAATACTTTTGTAGCAGAAAATAACAACTAGTCAAAGTACTCGATTCACAAACACACGCCATAGCTAGTATCCTCCGGGAAGCTCATCTCTTCACGACTGCTACAAGCTCGATCTCTGAGTACCTAAAAATTGAGCCCACGACGGGGCCATCCATAATACTAAACAACGATAACGATCACATCACGTCAATAATTACATATCAATAAAATCACGAAGTAAGAATACTACCAATGTAATCTTACCATCGTAACTTTACCAACTCGTGATAATCCTCATCAAAATAATCCTTACCATATTGCATATCTCGTAATTTCGATAAAAATCATATATGACATCTATATGTACCTCAGACAATACCCAAGAATTCTCAGAACATCATCATAACTCGTGAATACGGAAAGATACCAACTCTGGCCCATTCAATCCATTGGATAATATCATCAAATCTCAACATGATAATCGATTGTCCATCCAAGGACTAGTACCAAGAAGGAAATACAGAACATACCTCAAGATACGTAATGCCATGATGAATCACGTCAGTCTAGTCTAAGATCAGCCCAAAACAACATACGAACATGGTCCTACAAAAGACCTACAAATGCGTACTCACATGACAACATCAATATACTCACAACAATAATAACAACGTATACTTATGGTAATTCAACGATAGCTCGCACAACATGATTCCAACGATGATCCTAGATCAACACGTGGTGGATAACCAACAATATACATATGCATAACAACAACACATGGGTAATCCAACGATCCAGCAGACACAACATATATTCCCACGATGATCCTATTAGATTAACACATGGTGGATAACCAGCAATATATATATGCACAACAAAAATACATGGGTAATCCAACGATCCAGCGCACACAGCTATACATTCCCATGATGATCCCGTCGGACCAACACATGGTGGACAAAATAACTACGATGCACAAATGCATGACAACAACAATACATGAATGTATCACAACCTGATCAACACAAAAGGACAAAATGATTAGAGTACTTGCCCCGAGTCCTCCGAGAGCAATCTCGATGTCAAGACCTTCACCGATTATTATCCTCAATGTTCGACGATCCAAAATACCGTAGATTGTAGATAACTCATATTCTTGTCTTTACCAAACTATATGCGTGATACTCAAGCATAACAATAATGAACATAAACTATATACCTTATGATTTAACTCCAAAATCCGGAAGACTATCCAAATCTCTAGAATTCATACTTACACTCATTGCAATATAAATTATAAACGAAATGAAACCGAAATCATTCATTAAATATTATAAACCGAACAAGTAATAACTTGCCTCAAATATCGATATTCTAACAAGCCAATTCGAATACACTAATACTCCGAACTTGATAGTTCTTCAATCACGACCTAAACAACATCAATCTATCCAAATGATCATAAACATGTAATTAGTATCCTTGAATATATCAATATCGAATTCAAACAACAACATCCGAATTACTACAACCAATTAACAAGAACAATCCCACAAGTTATTCAACATGGACTTAATTCCAACTTTTCCACAATTCCGCAAAGTCCATGTATCAATTTGATAAGGCGAATCCAATCAATATCTCTTTCAAGTCTTCAATCAAACACTTTGAAGGCGAAATTCGAAGGTATATTCGAATCATCAATTAATAAGTACCAACCACATCAAGGACACGAAGAACACAATCACAAACATATATATCCTTCAACATAATACTATTCTAGCCATCGATACGCACTAAACAACCCAAATACCAATATATCTCAAAATCCCAAAATATGAGAGTTCAAGCCAATTACCTTCAATCCGGTAAAAACAATCAAGAATGATGTTATAATTCTTGTTCCAAGATTTCCTAGATGTTAACACTTGATAAACCAACTCAAAATCTGATATTCAGGGGTTAAAAATCGAGTTTGGGTGTCTTGGGGTGAAAGGGGATCGTGTAGGAAGGGTTGGGAAATGAAATTACCGATTTTTGAAAACATTTATACGTCCAGGCATGTTAACGTACGTAACTTAACCCATAACATACGTAATATGTTCTCCAAATACAGGTAGTATAGGTTTTGCCATTATGGTCATAACTCACTCATCCGGACTCCGATTAACTTACTGTTTGAACCATTATAAATCTAACTTGATGCTCTATCATACTGTTATGCTTTAGGATTTCTGAAGTTTTCAAGAATCCGTGGTAATTTTTCGAAGTCGGACCTTGTGCATAATTCTTTCCAGAAAAATGTCCAAATCTTATTTCCAACAACACTCCAACATATAATCATCTTTATCATGTCATATACACCAAGAAATATTTCAAGAACATGAATTAATCCACAATCATATTCGATTAATATTACATTGTCCATAATCATCAAAACAACACAATCCAATATGTGTTCTAACATCTAAACCACCATCTTAACTCATAATCCAACAAATATCAAGCATGTCATCATTTCTAAATACAAACTCCATGAAACACCAATAATAATAACAATACTTCCATAATATTTCATCATACGAAAGAATCATCAATAACAACATCAAAAAAAAAATCCGAGAAAAAGAGAAGGATTAACCATCATACTTCTTGAAGATGAACAACACAATCCAACACCACAAGAATCAACCATAACTCCACATCTCAAGTTCCAAATCCATGTTATGATGTTACACATCAAGTTAGAAGAGCCAACAATCTTTTTAGGAGTGAAAACGGATATAAACTGAAGAAGAGTGTCTCAAAATGACGAAGGACGGGTGTCTCACATATTTATAAACTCAGACATTACGTATGCTACATAACCCACTTAACATATGTAACAATCTTTACGTATATTATATGACTTTGATAGCGTACGTAACGACAGTCCAGAGGCTACTGCCTCATTTCGTTCAATGTCTTACGTACGTAAGGCCCATGCCATAGCGTACGTAACTCCGAGTCGACTTGCTACAGTATGATACTCATTTAATGTACGTAATGAGCAATCCATTGCGTACGTTAACCTCTTTGTTGACTTGCCTTTCCACACCCGCACCAAAAGTTTCCGACACCGGGCCCACTCGTCAATCATAGCTCGACCCTGTCTGATTCTCCTCATAACGTATGTTATGTACTCTACGTATCGTACGTTAAGCTTGCATCTTAACGTACGTAAACTCCTATGCTTAACGCACGTTATGGCTTCTATACTTAGCCATTTACAACTGCTCCTGCTTGTCGTCTCAATATACTCAATACGTATACACGACATACTGAATACATATGCTCATCCCAATAACATTCTCATACGATACACCTGATACACAATATCCTCAGATGCAATTGTCGACCAAGTATGAAAATTACACCAATACAAATGTCTCAGTCCTTCAATTTTATCCCTACTGTACAGATTCCACACTGTGCAGTATAACTCGGATAAAATAACATCAAACAACTATAGTATAAATTCAGGATATTACATACTACACCACTTAAAATCGGTCACAATCAAAAGTTCAACCACGATATCCAGAATCATCACGAAACTGATCAATCATCATCATTAACGAATAAGCAAAATAGTATTCTTACAAATGCGTGAAGTCGATGATCTCCTGCGATACTAGCAAGAAGCCTCAATAAGCTTACAATCACAATTTCACTAATTTCAACAAAATACAACATTATAACCCAATTATGGAATAATCCATCCGTGCCTGATCACGCAATCAAGTCCCAATCCTGAGATTTTCGTTCCGGTTATTTTGGATTTTTCTGGATATTTCTTGGTTGTCGAGTGTCGGTATTATTTTCTCGATGATTGATTTTTGTATTTATGGCCGTATGTGGTGAATTGTTATATGTTGTTTTCATTTCGGATCGATGATGTTGTCCGCGAGCGTTTTGTCGTGTTCGTTCCATGCATTTCCGGAAAATCGAGTCGTCAGGTCTTGGCGGCCGAGCCTTTGCCGGACAAAGCGGCAACATCGCCGAAAGGGTCGGGCATCGCCGTAGGTGCGGCAGGAACCGGCATAGCGCACGCTACTGTCGGAAGGCTGCGCGCGCTACTCGTCAGGCATAGCACGCGCTATTCAGCTGCCAGCGCACGCTACTTGGCCGAGCAGTTTAGTCCAGGAGGTTCTGGACGGGTCGGCTAGCACACGCTAACGCCCGTCCAGCGCGCGCTATCATGGCCGGGCAGAAGTCTATGGACTGTCGGTGTCGATCACTAGCACACGCTAGCTCCAGGGTCTAGCGCATGAGGGCGGGCCCTGGCCAAAGGTTCTCGGCCGAGACTGGTCCGTTAGCGCGCGCTAACCCAGAAACCTAGCGCACGCTATATGGCGTCCGTATAAATATGACTGGGCAGTCATATTTTCACCTGTTTTTCATTTCTCTCCTTTCCCTTCCACGGATGGAGTCTTGGTGAGCGAGGAGGCATGTTGTCAAGTGATTAATTCACGAAGTCCTGGAGTTCAAATCATCGATTAATCATTCCATAACTTCCTCCGATCAACGAAATGAAGGTTAGATTTCCTAAAATCTTAGTTTTGGGAAAATTGGGGCTTTTGTTTGGTTTTATCCGATTTAACTGTAGTAACTTGGATTTGTGGTGGATCGATGATTATTAGGCTATATTCTATCATTTTTCTTGTTGTTCCATGGTTGGATTGTCAAGGATTCATCGTTTTGTTGAGTTCCTAATTGATGCCTTGAAGGTGTCCGATAAAATGTCTTAGAGGGGGATTCGGGCGTTATACGATTATTATTCCTCGTACGATCATTGATATATTGATGATATGTCTTAGGAGCGAAATCTTTGTGAAGAACTTGAGTCGGAACCCTTCTATTCGTTGTCTTCTTCGGGGTGAGGTTTCCCGGTTAAACCGTGTTCTTTGGAGTGTTCGGTATCGGTTATTGAGGCAAGTATTATACTTATACAATTTGTGTCTTGTAAATAGAGTTTACATATTGGATTTACGATGATTTGGTTTACCTTCATGGATATGATTTGTTCGATTTGGTGTGGCGAATGTTTGTTGGTATTAATGATATTCTTGCTTGTTTAACGTTGTGAAGTTGTGTTGGTCATGTTAGTCCCGTGATTCGTGTTGGACATGATTGCTCGGGTTTGATGTCTTGTGTTGATTATGATTATTGTGTTGGATTGATTATAAACTTGGACATGTATTTCAGTGTATGATTGGATGTTCGAACATATTTGTATTAAGGTGTGTCGTTTGTGGTGATGTGTTGCGTTGTTTGATATGTGTTGGGAAGTGTGTATGTGTGTGCGGTCCAGGTACGGTCCGTGTGGCCTCTAGAGTTTGGTACATGAGGTGTACGAACAGTGTATGTGGTCCAGGTATGGTTCGTGTGGGCTCTGGAGTTCGGTACATTATGTGTACGAACAGTGTATGTGGTCCAGGTACGGTCTGTGTGGTCTCTAGAGTTTGGTACATGATGTGTACGAACAGTGTATGTGGTCCAGGTACGGTCCGTGTGGCCTCTGGAGTTTGGTACATGATGTGTACGAACAGCGTGTGTGGTCCAGGTATGGTCCGTGTGACCTCTGGAGTTCGGTACATGATGTGTACGAACAGTGAATGTGTGGACCGGGTACGGTCTGTCGTGACCTTCGGGGTTCGTTACTTGACGAGTACGAACAGTGATTGTGTGGATAATGTTTTGATGTTAAATCTCGGACACGTGATGATATTTTCAATAATGTGTTTGGAAACAAGAAACGAGTTGTGGCCCTGACGATTTTAGAAAGAGGTTTTGTAATTTGGGACTCGAGGTCCAAAATAAATTATGCTTTAAAAACTCCCGAGATACCGAATTTAATTTTAAAAAACTTCATCTATTGTTTTCTGATTAATAAAACCTCTTGGGAATATTTTGACAATTGATTGTGTTACCTGATTCGTGATTGCTTTCTGTCGATACATTTCGTATACTATTATACTTGCACTAGTAAAAATGGAGTTTTACTAACCCCCGAGTAATCGGAGGGTGGATGTCTATTTTGCGTCCAGGTACATGCTGGTTCAGGGGAGCAGTCACAAGATCGACACAGGAAGTGACAAGCTACGATACTAATCAAGAGTTGAGAGTTTGGTCGGGTCATGTTGTGTCGACCGAGTTATAGTCAGACTTCCGTTGTTGTGTATCTTTACCCCTGCGTGGGTCTTCATTGTAAAGAGTTGTATTTCGTCTCGTTTGCATTAGTCGTGTGACCTTATCATTCCGTGTGGTTGTATTGTAATTGACCTTAATGGTCTTCATTATTGTAATGATTGACTCTGGTCGGTCTTGTTTTTGGTAGTTCTGTGTTGTTTAGCCTGGTAGGTCCTCTTGGGGAGGGTCTACGGCGTGTAATATTCCCATGTGATCTCGGGCTGTTACAGTTATGGTATCAGAGATTAGGTTTCGGAAACCTAGGCCGTTGGGTCAAGTCGAGTCATGGTTTGTCGAGGAATATAATGTCATGTCATTCAAGTTGTCGGGTGACAAGTTGAGTTGTGCGTGGTCACAACGTGTCGTATGTATTGTCGGATGAGATTAGTATCGTGGGCGACCGTCATCTCCGTGTGGCCTGAGGATGTAAGTCTCCTCTTTTATGTGAGCTATCGGTGTTTCATGATTTCATTTATGTACGATAATTTTGGTGCATAATTTTGTTTGCATAGTGTTGTGAAATAGAATCCGTGTTTAATAATTGCGGTACGCCGTTTGTGTATTGAATTGAATGTATTGATGGTTGGACACCGAATGGTGCAATGCAATGTGAAAAGTATGAACTTTAATTTGATCCAAAGGTTGTATCGACGGCAGAGTTCGTGAGGAACTCGTATGGATGGTTTTGATGTATGTTTGAAATTGGTGTTCACGAATCGTATTTGATTTTATTTGTAATCTTGTTTGCCGATTAGGCATGTGGTTTCAAGTTTGATTATTTTTAATTATGTCTGCTGCGTGAAGGTTTAAAACGGTTTTCTAAAAGATTTTATGAGCTTGAGTATGTTTGTAAAAGAATCAATTTTTGAAAATATTTCGATGGCTCGGATAAAAAATGATTTTGTATGAATTTTGAAATCGGTTGAACTTTGACGAATAAGTCATGTATTTTTAAATGACACCTTCAGACGGTCTCTGAAAATGTGTTTTAATTTACTTCAGACATTGCAAACTGTTACCGTCATTTTGGATATGATCGAAAGGATTTTGGAAAATTTTTATTTTGCAAAATGACTTTGATTTTTTTTCGAAATTTAAAACATTATGTGTTTATGTGTTGGGACTAAGTCGTTGCGACCACTTGTTATGTTGTTATGCTCGTCGGAGAACTTTGCAGTGTTTCTAAATGCCGGGATATATTGTTAGGAGTCGAACCTTAACCTTCGGAGTCATTTCGGGGCTGCTGGGAGAATTCTGTTGTCCTGCAGCTAGTGATTATGGTCCTAAGATGTTTACCATTACGACCGTAAGCTCTTAGGTGTTACGGCCGTAAGCTCCTCGATGTTACGGCCGTAAACTGCATATTATTATGGCCGTCAGCTTGTGACTGTTACGACAGTAACTTTGTTGTTACAGTGATATCTGTGCTCTTTGTCGATCGTTTGATTCCATGGATATTATTGACGTGTTATTAATGGTTACCTTTCTTATTAGCGAATTTTGGTTGTACACTTAGGTGTTGTGACTGCAAGGTCTGTTTTAATTGTATTATTCTATGATGTTATCCTGATGGGATAGTTGATCTATGGTAATGATTAGTGCTAGTACAAGCGATTTTCCACCTGGGGATGGTTTGGCGAAACCTCTAAGGGTCGATGCTAAGGGGCATGGCCACGGATTATCATGTGCGTTGTTATTCGTGATGATGTGGCATGGTAACATGTGGTTACCCTGTAGGTCATTTTGACGGTATCGGTTATCGAGTAAATATGATATTTCGAAATGTTGTTTTGCAAATTACTTCAAATGAAACAATTATGATAATGGACTCATGGTTTTGATTAAACGACCGAGGTATTAAAAGTATTTGTTTCAAAAAAATTCATTTTGCAAAATCTTTCAAACTCAAGAATTTTAAAATATTATCATTTGAACGAATACCTCAGAAAATTTTATTTTAAAGAATGTTACAAATGTTTGAACCCAATGATATGTATATGGTTTTGACATTGTTTGTTTTGATAAAGGTCGTACACTTATGTTTATGTGGCCATGTGCATTATTTATGGAATTAAGTTCTATTGTTGCAGTGTTCGTATATTCGTGTAATGACTCGGAGTGAATGTTTTATTGGGTTGTTGTTCGTTGTCCTATGTTGATTCTGTGATGTTTGTTTTGTTGTGTTATTCTGAATGGTTTTCCATTCAGTATGCCGAGAGGTCAAGGCCAAGGACGTGGTCGTGGTAGTGGTCGTAATCAGGAGCATGAGAGGGCGACTCGCTCGTCGTCGAGTGCCAATCAGCTCAGTACAGATGGTCGAGATGACCAGTCGCATGATCAGGGCCAATCATCTAGAGGTAATGTTGACGTTGGTGCCGCTACCGTCCTTCATCAGGTGGTTGATAAGTTGGCACAGATGAACCAGAATGTGCACCGGGATGAGAACCCAGATGGGGATAATGGAGCTAGTAAATGATTACGAGATGTGATGAGAATGCACCCGCCTCGTTTTATAGGTTCTTCGGAATCGTTAGGTTGGGAGAATTGGCTCTTCCAGTTGGACAGAACATTTGATGTTGTAGCTTGTCTGGATGAGAGGAGAGTACCCATTGCTCAATACCTGCTCGATAAGGAAGTTGCAGACTCGTGGGAGGCTGTAGCGCCTAGTGAGCGTGCAGCTACTTGGGCTGGATTCAAGACTGCTATGGAGGACGAGTATTGTCCGCCGCCTGTTAAAGAGCATATGATCATCGAGTTCTTCTCGGATACGTCCCAAGATTTGTCGATATCTCAGGCAATAGTCGATTATAATCGACAATTATGTTATGTTCGAGATCAAGTGAGAAGTGAGGCAGATAAGGTTCGTTATTTCGATATGTGTATGAAACCTCATGTTCGGTAGTGCATGGCTCCTTTTATGTGTACTACATTGAAGGATTATCAAGACCAAGCCTTAGCACTTGAAATGGCTGTATTGTCTACCGTGTCGGTATCTGTAGCAAAGAAATAGAGGATTTCTGATGATGCCTAGGAAAGTAAGGAAATTGGGAATTTAAAATCCCAAGCCTCGTATCATATGAGTATGGGACCTTATCGGTCATCTAGAGAATCTAAAAGACCCAGGTCGGTGTCTTTGAGTTCAGGCAGTGCTCCAAGATGTTTCAACTATAATGTATTGGGCACGAGCATGCGAGTTGTAAGAAACCGCCAGTAACTTGTTATAATTGTGGACGCGAAAGGCATCGAGACTAGTACTGCGAGACCGTTGCTAAGATGGTTGGGAACCATAGTTCCGTCCATACTTCTGGAGGGCTCAGTGATACCCATTGGAATTTTTGATGAAGAGAAAATTCATAGAAAATATTTTAAGGGTTTACTATGGACGGAAATTAAATTATCGATTATTGTTGAATTAATTGGATTAATTCACACCATTGCATATTGTATGGAATACCTTATGTGATGGTGATATAGCCCGTGGAGTTAGTTTTTGATTTGTTCGATTCGATTGGGTTGTAAAGGCCATTTTGAGCCTATTTATTTTTACTAGAAAATTGTATAATAGGATGCATTTTTCAATGATGTAATTATTTATTTGGCTATGAAGAAGACAAAAGAAAAACGACCGAGAAGACAAATAATCGAGACTATATTTTTATTTTCTTTATTGGGTCATTTGCTCGGCCCATTCCTTAGGAAAAGGTCCATGAGCTATATGTTGGTAGTAACTAGGTTGCTATTTTCTGTTTTTCATTTTGAATGATTGACAAACACAAACGCGCTTATAAATGAACTAATGTGCAAAGTGAAACATTAATCGGGGAATTCTCCCGATTTCAAACAGACTAAGTTTGAAAAGGTTTCCCACCCTCCATCAAACTCGTAGAAAATTGATACACGAGCCGGTGTGTTATGCTTCCGAGTTATCGCGGTAGTACATTTGGTAGAGGTTGATAAATTTATGAGTGCATTAGATGCCTTCGGTTGGTGATAAATTTTGCCCCCATAAACCTGATAGGTTGCCGGGCGAGATTCAATAGTCAGACTGATAGACGTTGATGGTCAACAACTTAGATAGTCTGGATTTGCAAGAAACCTAATAGGTTGAGGGCATGAAGACTAGGGGCAAAAGAAGATCGAATCATCCGTTGGACGGGTTGGTGTTGGACACTACTTTACAAAAATTAATAGGCAAGAAACGTGACAGGTTGTGTCTGTTAAAATTTGTAAAGAACTCGATCACCACTAAGAAGTCGATCTAACCATGACTCCCGGGTTATAACATGAGAGTGTGTAATTGCGATAAAATTAGTGGGAGCCGAGACAAGAATTATAAAAGCCCTTAAATTATATACTCAGTCATAATAAAACAAGTTACTAATTAAATCTTGTCGAAATCACTGAAGAGAAACGAAACAATATCTCTAATAAAATGGCAAAGAACCCATTTGCAATACTATTTGAAAATAATCTCCTAACTGGCCTCAACTTTGTTGACTGGTTGCGGAATCTGGTGATTGTACTCAGCATGGAGTCTCTGGGATACATCTTAGAGACAGACATTCCACCGAATCCAGTCCGGACTAGGGGTGATCAGGAAAAATTTGACGTCCAAGAAAAATAGGTCAAGGATGATGTGCTGGTCCGCGGTTTTATGATGGGCTCAATGACTAATGAGTTGCAGAGAGCGCACGAGAAAATGGCTTCTGCTAGGCATATTCTCGCACACTTGACCGAGCTTTATGGAAAGCAGAATAGGACTGCTAGATATGAGATATCGAAGCAGTTATTCAGTGCTATTATGGAGGAAGGGGAGAAAGTGGGAGACCACGTCCTCAAGATGATCTCTATGATTGAGAGGCTCGAGGTGCTCAACTTTCATATGGATTTATCCCTTCAGATTAATCTCATCCTTTAATCTTTGCCTGACTCCTTCACGCACTTTGTAATGAATTTCAACTGTAATGAAATTTTATGGACATTAGCTGGCCTAATGAACAATCTGGTGATGGCAAAGTCTAACATGAAGGCTAAGCTGAGGGAGGCTGCTCTTGTGATTTATTCTGGGCCTTGGAGGTCCAAGAACAAGAAGAAAAAGATATACGAGCAGTATAAACCCAAGAAAGGGGTGCATAAAGGCAATGGCAAGGCCCCAAAGGTTCAGAAGGTAGGCGGTCCCAAACCTACGGACAAATGTCTTGAATGAGGTGAGCTGGGCCACTGGCGTAAGACTTGTCCCAATGTCAATGGCGCATCAGGTACGGAACTTTTTGTTTTTGAAACCAATTGTTTCGCTACTGTATATTCTGCTTCATAGATTCTGGATTCAAGTGCTACTTCTCATATTTGTACTATGAATCAGGATTTGGAACGAAGTAGGCAGCTTGAAGCTGGGGAAGTGATGGTCACTGTCAGAAGCGGACAAAGTGTTGAGGCAAACGATATTGGATCACTCCTATAGGGTTTGGAATCCGGTTTTATTTTGACGTTCGATGAAGTACTGGTTTTTCCCAAGGGGCATAAAAACATTGTATCCATTCTTGTCTTGAACCGGAAATGATTTTCTTTATTCATTGGCAATGGTAGTTGTAAAATTTTATTTTGAAATAAATTGGTTGGCACAACTACATTGTTGAATGGTTTATATCATCTGAACTTACAAAATAAATCAGCAGTGAACATTATAACTAGGAAACGTGGCAGGCATGATACTAATCAAGATCTTAAGTGGCACCTTAGACTTGGTCATGTTGGTCAGACCAAGGTTCACAAAATGGAGAAATATGGACTTTTAAGTTTATTGGGTGAAGAACGCTATCCATCTTCTGAATCCCGCCTTAGAGGCAAGATGACTAAGTCCCCCTTCACAGGGACATTTGAAAGGGCTGGTGAGAAACTTGGGTTGGTACATACCCATGTTTGTGGTGCTCTGGAAGCAGCCCAAGACAGATATCAATATTTCATAATGTTCACAAATGATCATACTAGGTATGGGATTGTGTACTTGATGAAACATAAATCCGAAGCCTTTACTAAATTCAAGGAATTTAAGGCCCTAGTTTAAAAACAGACTAGATGTCATATCAAGGCACTTCGGTCAGACCGAGGTGGCGAGTATATGAGCACCGAGTTTTATGAGTTCCTTAAGGAACATGGAATAGTTCCACAATTCATGCCGCCAGGAACCCCACCGTTAAATGGTGTTTCAGAAAGGAGAAATCGAACTTTGTTGGACATGGTCCGCTCCATGTTGAATTACACTCATTTACCAATTTACATGTGGGGGTACACCTAAATTACCGTCGCCTATATCCTTAATATATGTCCTTCCAAATCCGTTCCTATCACTTCGCATGATATGGAAGGGTAAGAAACCAAGTCTTAATCACATAAGGATTTGGGGATGTCCAGCCTATGTTAAAAAGGATAAGGTGGACAAACTGGAAGCAAGGTCCATCGAGGGAGGTTTCATTGGATACCTAGAGGACTCGATGGGTTATGTTGGCCACTATGTATACAGGATACAACTTGGAGAGTGTTTTAAACAACAAGCTGTACGATTTTAAAATCTGAGTGCGTAGCGGAAGTCTTGTCAAAGTAAGTTGTTGTAAATACAGCAACTAGATATGAAATGTATACTTAAAGATAATCACAAATATTAAAACAGTAAATGCAGAAGGTAATTGACACAGTAATTAAAGTGGTTCGAGGTAAACCCCTCTACGTCCACTGGTCCTCCACACAGGAGTAAAAATATTTATTATAAATACTACGTACACAACTACGTATTTATAATCAAACCTAATCAGTATATCGTTCACACAGATTGATATAATGAACTTAGCCTTCAACCGTTCACACAGATTGGTTTGAGCTTTCACTTGACTGGCTTCTTCACACACAGTTCCGAAGCTTCGTCTTCAATGCAAGTCCGTCACACACAGTTCGGGAAGAGCAAGGATTCTCAGTCCACACAGGGCTGATGGGTTTGTTCAAGGGTTAGAACAATATTTGAACAACAATTTGACTTTCTGAGCTTTTAGCTGATGATGTGTTGTTCACGGTTTTGAGCACTGTATATCTCTTCTTTCAGAATAGCAGAATGCCTTAGGAGACATATTTGCTCTGAATATTCGTGTAAGCACTTGTTTTACTTGCGTATATATTCGATCGTATGTTCGCGAGTTTGCGTGTATATCTCTGTTGTAGATCTTCAGAGGTTGGGGATATATATAGCTTTCTGAAATATATCCATTGATATAAATCCATTGAGCAAGATTCCATTCCAACGGGATGATGTGTTTGAATAAAACACGATCCGGATATTGCGCTAGATTGAAGATCTCTGACGGCTGTATATTTAAATATTTTATCCTTTAGTATTTAAATATATCTTCTCAAACGGAACTTTGTCTTAGTGAATAACAAAGATTCCTTCTTGTCCTGTTTGGATGCTGTATGGAATGATAGTTGTATTGACCATTCGAGACAGATTCCATACTTAGTCTTTATAAGACTCCTTTGCTGTATGATTGATTATGTATGCTGGGGCTACGAGAAGTCTTCGATACAGGTTTATATCTTTTGATCAGCTTTTCGATACACCGCTTTGTCGTATCTTTGGATTGGCATATTTATCAAAACATTCTGTCATGATCTTTTCGATACAGGGATTGATTGTCCTGACAATCTCGATACAGGGATTGTTATCCCAATAATTTCCCCATTTTTGATAATTTGCCAAGTCCTTCCAAGTCTTCTTTTTAAAGCTAAGTGATGTTACCCAAAACATCTTTGATGATGCCAAAACTTTGACATTTAGTGTCTTGAAGGAGGATCGACTTCTTGGTCTTCTGTTCAAATGATCTGGTCTTCAGCATTTAGCCTAATACTAAGAACTGCTCACAGGTAAGTTCAGCTTTTATCAAAAGAGTGATACATGTTTGAACTTATGATTGGCACGCAGGCACAATCTTACATTGTATTCTAGATACATACAACTTAAACTATGAACTGTTCGCAGAAAAGTTCCTTACAGCTTATGTATTAAGATAGGTTTTATATATAAATACAGCAAGGATAAATTTAAGTGTTTGTAACATACAATAACATAGTAGATTACGAGTTATAATCTTTCTAGACAGGTAAAAATTTTATTGATAATTAAATGAAGAGTACAAAATTTTGCTGTTCTGAAAATAAGATTACAAAAATAATACAAGGAAATTTTAACTCCTGTAGTCTGAATGCCTCCATGGATTTTTAGGGTCATTCTTGGTGCCCTTCCACCAGTTTTGATGTGCTTCCCTGTCTCGATTCAGATATAAGGCTCGATCTTCATATGATTTATCGAAGACTAGGATCCAATCCTCTGGATGGGTAACCAAGTCACCATTCTTGTGCTTTGACTTCATCTGCAGCTGTAGCGGGAGCGTTCCTTCTTCTAGCCTTTTCTTAAACTCCTCTGCGGCTTCTTTTACCATCCTGCATCTATTGAATAATGAGGAATCCCTGATAAGAACAACAAAGTATCTTAGAAGTTCATTTCTCCTCCAGTTCTTGATCTCTTCAGTAGTAGGATGTCGGTCCGCCGGGAGGTTCATAGCTTGCGGCTTTCGGACTAGGCTTTTCCAAGGATATTTAGGATCCTGTAATTCTGGTCGATCTCCCTGTATCTTAATATTTGGAGATGTGATACGGGCTATATCAGTAGTGATGGAGTCTTCAAAAGGAGCTAACATTTCTTTCTCTTGCTCCAGCCACGTTCGCCTAGAAGCTTCCCTCGATTCTTCCCCTCTTTTGGCATCATCAAGGTATGACACCTTTTCATCAAGGCGTTCTAGGATTTGCAAAGCAGCATCCTGTTTCGTCTCAATATTAGATATTTTCTCAACAAGGGAGGAGAGCACCTGCGACATATCTTGGATTTTCTTGTCGTGGGCTCGAAGTTGGGAACCGGATTCGATCAGAGCAGATGCTGTCTTGGCCTCAGACACGCGTAGCATTGATTGCTCTTCTCTCAGTATTTGCTCCTATTTTTCTTTCAATTGGCTCAGTGCCTGCTTGAAAACATGAGGCAAGACAGTGAAGGCTTCTACCACCTGGGAGACTTCGTGCTTCAGTCCTGTCATTTCTTCAACGGCAGAAGTGTGAAGCCAATCAAGATCTTTTTCCATAGAGTACAGGTCATTGACGGGATCCTGGATGAAAACAGTTTGGAGGCCAAGAGCATGTAATCGCTCTTTTCTTGTGGCAGTTCTCGGAGAGTCTGACTGGGCAAAATCCTCAACTCCGTTCAACTATCTCAAATTCACATTGGGACGTGAATTTAGTTGGACATCCTCAAGTATTATACCAGCATTGGATTCCAAGGCTGTTGAGGGTGCTGGAGTATCAGATTCGGGCTCGGCGACAGGGGGTGCTGCATCCTCCTGTGCTGAAGTGGGTTATGAAGACATGGATACAGGAGGGAGTAATTCCTCCTGCTGTCTCTCAGCATCCACCTGCTCCGGCAAAGGGACTGCTGATTCCTCGTGCGGGATGGTGCTGGATTCTTCTTCTACTTGGGCGGCGACAGGCTCAGGTGCCTGTTGCGAAACAGATTGTTCCTCCTTGACATGAGGGGATGAATCCTCGTTGTCGGGAACAGAGTCTTGTTGATGGGGAGGTGATTTATGTTGACTTGAAGTTCCTGAACCCATCTGAAATTCAGATTCTTCGCGATTCTTCCTTAGACCAGCTTGTAGGGCATCGTCATCATCGTCTGAGTCAGGATCTGACTTTGGACTTTCAGGAGATTCCTCGGACTTAGCTTTACCTTCTTTCGTGCCTCGGCTTTTTCAAAAAGATGGCTCTCAATCATCTCTTAAATGCATAGGTTGTCCCATTGGATCAGGACAGCAGTATCTTGAGCGTCCGTCACTTCCAAAACAAATCTTTCCTCGTTACTCAACTCGCTCAAGTTGTACAAGGTTTCGTACGGAGCAAGTCTATAACTCTTCCATTGGACAAACCGTTCATAAGCCTGTTCGATTTGCACAGAAAGTAGGGTTTTGTTAATAATTGTGTCCGAGAAGGGGATGCGTACAGCACCTAGGTTCGCTGTAGGCATGGGTTCTTCTACAGGTGTGGAATCATGTATCGGAGCGGGATTCCTTACAGGGGTTGGTACCCTAATGGGAGATGGATCCTGAACGGGTGTGGGATCCCGTATAGGATAAGTAGCTTTTGGCCCCAAAGTGGTAGCCGACTCGCGAGAGTCTTGTATGTTGGCATATGTCTGAGCATCCGTCATAGCCGCCAAAGCCTCGAGATCTACTGTATCGACAGTAGCAGGAATCTCTCCCATAGGGGTTGGGCCCCAGGGGAGTTTTTCAGTGGGTTGAGCCACGGAAGAAGCGTCCTTGGAGGTTTCTATTGTCTTAACTTTTGAAATCCTCCTTAGCTTCTTTTTCGGCTTCTCAACAGCAACTGGAGTTTTGCTGTGAGATCTTTTACTTTTCCTTGAAGTCTCCTCGCTATGAGACTTCGAAGATACGTCCCTTGGATTAGCAGAATGCGGCAATTTGCGAACGTAAGGCCTGTTTCCAATGATTGGTCCTTTCCTGAAGACGGTGGGTTGGATGCTTCCCATATAAATGCGAGAAGTGATCTTCTTGGATTTTTCGTCTTGCGGGACACCGCATTTGGTCAGAATGTAGTTCAACAGCAGACCAAAGGATTTGTTCTGCGAAGCAGGCTTAAAAACTTCTTCCTACAACCGTTTGAGGATGATTTGACACCAGTTGACCTTCTCACAGGTCATTATTGCAACCATCATCCTAAACTTAAGATTGGTTCACATCTCAAAAGCACCTGTTCTGTTCTAAATAATACTACAATAGAAATCATGTAAGTAGACAAAAGGTAAATAGAATTTTTCTTATGGAAAGAGGTGTAAACCGTTTCAACCGAGGATGAACCGGTGAACAAGCCATAGTAACCGGCTAGGAGTTCCTGGGACCCAAAGGTCTCAAGATCTTCCATTGATAGGCCATCAGTAGGTTGCCTGTAGATATTCTGGAGTAGGTCTTGGTCAACGCGAATCTCAACTCCGCGAATGACGGCTGTGATGTCAGCGACATGTCCTTCTTGGGCCTGTGAAAGTAAACGAATGACAGCATTGAGGTAGAACTCCTTGTTGGGTACGGGGTCGGATATTGCGCCGTGTTGCGGAAGCGTAAAATAAAATGCGGATATAAACGACACAATGATTTATAGAGGTTCGGCTATAAACGAGCCTACGTCCTCTCTTTATCTTTTTCAATAGGTTAAAGATAGCAACCTCTACGCCTCTCTTCTATCGGTCGAGGTATAACTATTACAATCACGTCTTCTATTGGTCCGTGATAAACCACTCGTACTTGTCTTTGTGTCGGTCCAAGTTAAACCGTTTTCCTTTTCGTAGGACAAGGAATCAACCTCTCTAGCTTTCTATTGGTACTAGATAAACTTCACGAAGATAGCGATTTCGATTCTAATAATGCCGGATACTTGATCCTAATAACACCGAATCCAATCGTATCTTTTCTTTTACCACTCATGTATGATTTTGTGTATAACACTCAATCACTCAATGTAAGCTCAATATTTCAACAACAATATAATGAATATCAATCTCAGATGAATGTGTAGTATGCTTGAAGTTGTTGTACACATTCAATACCATGGACATGGTATTTATAGGCTTCTTGATCAAACTAGCCGTTAGCTGCCAGGACCTTCATTACGTACGCTATATGCTTCCCATTACATACGTAAGTCCCTTTACGTACGTTAACCCTGCTTGGTTATGTACGTTAGCATCTTCACAAAATAGTTCAGGGAGATTCGACATTTTTGATTACGTACGTTAACATTTCATTGGTTACGTACGTTAAGCCTTACGTCACTGCTGACGTCATATGTCCGTTGCATGCTTTTATGACTTTGACTCCTCCAACGTTCATCTGATTTGAACTTGTTTACGTACGCTATATAACTTTCATTACGTACGTAAAATTCCATATATTACGTACGTTAGTGATCACACATTACGTACGTTAGCTTTGTTTTTCTAGCTTTTTGCACTTTGTTTCCTTCGATGCTTGGCTTCATCTCTTCGTTGTTTTGTTTTGCTTATCAACATTATTCATCAAAACATATTTAATTTATGTATGGAACAAAATGTTCCAACAATCTCCCCCTTTTTGATGATTACAAAACAACACTTCGTCAATGTAATTTACCTGCAAAAATACAAATATATGTATATGTGTACAGACCAAAGTTTTCGACTTTATCCGTTTCGTTAGTTTCTTTTCCCATTTCTTTTTTGACTCCTTCTTTTCTTTTCTCCTTTTCTTTTCTCATTTTCAAATTTTCATTGCTTTTTCGACGTCTCCGCATTTTTCTTTTTCTGTCTTCGACTTCTCCTTTTCATTTTTCGATTTTCTCCCCCTTTTAGGGTTAATCCCATTTTCGACTTCTTTTTCTCCTTCTCCATTCTCTCCCCCTTTTTGTTTTCATCAAAAAGTGGATAAAATATCAATTGAAGTAAATAATACCAAAATATAAAATATGCATGATACAATTTATGAATAATTGCATAAAGGGTAAAAAACTCCCCCTGAGAATAATATCTCCCCTTAAAAAAAATAGTCCCCCTAAGTAAAATACAAAAATCAATTTTTGGGGATCCAACCTATAGTTGGTTTTTGTTTCGAGACATAAATAATATTTGAAATATTTGTTCCTTTAGGAAGCCAAATTTTCTTAATTTTTATCGTCCGGCGAGGGCTTTTGCAATTTGAAACGTGATGCCCGATTTTCAAACACTTTTCGCAATGGGGTATTTTAAAATTAACGGATTCTTTTATCGAACGTGGTTTGAATCCTAACCCCTCTTTATTTAAAGTATATTTTTGAACACATAACATTTGTTCAAATTTATCGTTGCCGCACGAGAATTTTCTTGTCAAAGATTTTAGTTCATCTTGATCTTTTAAAAGATTATTCTTCAAAATATTTTCATTTTCAATGCATTTCGAATGATCGATTTCGACAAATTTTCCTTTCTCGATAATTTTGGAATTTTCAATTTCCAAAGATTTAATTTTAGACTTTAGGGATTTAGTTTCCGATAAAGCATTTTGGAAATCCGTATGTAATAACTCAAATGCATCAAAAATTTCGTCACAGGAGGATGTACTTACTTGGCTTTCGACGTCGCTGTCGTCGAACGAACTCCGGGCCATGATAGCGAGATTATTTTGATTGATGAAATCATCGTCTTCGTCTTCATCGCTCCATGTTTCCACGAGAACCTCCTTTTCTGGTTTGGCTCGGCAATGCTTAGCGAAGTGGCCTGGTTTTCCACATAGTCGACAAGAATTGTCGAACTTCTTAGATTCGCTCGAGATATCCTTCTTCCTCCGGTTTAATAGGGTTTGGAATTTATTAATATTTTTGGCATAGTATGCCATTTCTTCGTCGCTTTCTTCCACCGGGATTTCTTCTTTTTTTTTCGACATCTTAGCCTTCATGGCTAACGATCGTTCCTTCGGCTTTAGCTTCACACTTCGTGATTTTAACACGATCTCATATTAATTAGCGAACCAACGAGGGCGCTAAAATCGAGCGTGTTGAGATCTTTGGATTCCATAATCGCAGTCACGGTGCCGTCCCATTCGCTAGGTAGTGATCGTAAAATTTTCTTAACTTTTTCACTACTAGATAATGGTTTTCCGAACGAAGCAAGTCCATTGGTGATGACCGAAAATCGGTCGAGCATATTGGTGATGGACTCATCACCCTTCATTATGAATAACTCGTAGTCATGGAGAAGCATATTGATCTTCGTCTCTTTGACTTGAGTTGTCCCTTCGTGTGTGATTTCAAGAATTTTCCATATTTCTTTCGCACTTTCACACGACGAGATTCGATTGACCTCTTCCATATTTAAGGCACAAAATAAGAGTTGAGTAGCCTTACAATTTAGATGGTTATTTTTCCAATCGGCATCTTCGTATTCTTCGAAAGATTTGAGCATACCGTCGGTTTTGATTGGAACTTTCGGGCCAAGACAAATAATCTTCCAAATCTCGATGTCGTATGCTCGGATGAATATCGACATCTTCTTCTTCCACGTCAAATAATTTGAGCCATCAAAGAATGGTGGTCGGTTGAGAGCAAGGCCTTCGACTAGAGAGATTTGAAACGCCATTTTGGATCTTTTTCTCTTAGGATGTTAAGCCGTGTATTGGAGTACTTCTCCGATACCAATTGTTGGGTACGTGGTCGGATTTTGCGCCGTGTTGCGGAAGCATAAAATAAAATGCGGAAATAAATGACACAAGGATTTATAGAGGTTTGGCTATAAACGAGCCTACATCCTCTCTTTATCTTTTTCAATAGGTTAAAGATAGCAACCTCTACGCCTCTGTTCTATCGGTCGAGGTATAACCGTTACAATCACATCTTCTATTGGTCCATGATAAACCACTCGTACTTGTCTTTGTGTCGGTCTAAGTTAAACCGTTTTCCTTTTCGTAGGACAAGGAATCAACCTCTCTAGCTTTCTATGGGTACTAGATAAACCTCACGAAGATAGCGATTGCGATTCTAATAATGCCGGATACTTGATCCTAATAACACCGAATCCAATCGTATCTTTTCTTTTACCACTCGTGTATGATTTTGTGTATAACACTCAATCACTTAATGTAAGCTCAATATTACAACAACAATATAATGAATATCAATCTCAGATGAATATGTAGTATGCTTGAAGTTGTTGTACACATCCAATACCATAGACATGGTATTTATAGGCTTCTTGATTAAACTAGCCATTAGCTGCCAGGACCTTCATTACGTACGCTATATGCTTCCCATTACGTACGTAAGTCCCTTTATGTACGTTAACCCTGCTTGGTTACGTACGTTAGCATCTTCACAAACTAGTTCAGGGAGATTCGACATTTTTTATTACGTACGTTAACATTTCATTGGTTACGTACGTTAAGCCTTACGTCACTATTGACGTCATATGTCCATTGCATGCTTTTCTGACTTTGACTCCCCCAACGTTCATCTGGTTTGAACTTGTTTACGTACGCTATATAACTTTCATTACGTACGTAAAATTCCATATATTACGTACGTTAGTGATCACATGTTACGTACGTTAGCTTTGTTTTTCCATCTTTTTGCACTTCGTTTCCTTCGATGCTTGGCTTCGTCTCTTCGTTGTTTTTTTTTGTTTATCAATATTAATCATCAAAACATATTTAATTTATGTATGGAACAAAATGTTCCAACACTCCTCAACCAGATGAACATCAAATCGTTCAACAGAGTGGCTGCCAAGGCGATAGAGGCCTTGTTGACGAATCCTAATGATGACGTATTCCATTGATTCGACGTCATCCACTTCGGCATGAACACTTTCAAGCAAGACAGATCTGGAGAAGATCTGTCCATCGATGATGTTGGATGTTTTCTTGAGAGAGATGGAAGAGGTCTGAGAAGATGCCATTGTTGATACTCGTAGAAAAGTTAAAAAGGTTTCAAGCAAGAATGCAGTAAACACAGAAAACTTGTAGGCTGTATGCTCAAGAACTCTTACAGTATGCAGAAAGCGTAAAGAGTCTCAAATGGCATTTTCAGTCCTTTTATAGTGGGCGGCGAAGAAGGGTTTTCAGAGACTGAACGGTTAGATTTAAGGGATGGGAACCGTTTTTTTAAAATGGACGATCACGATTGGACTGGGTGTAACCGGTACAACTTATCCAATTAATTTAAAATAGGAGCGAGTCCCACTTCTGACTTTTCAAATTACTCTTATTACCTGAAACGACGGTGTACAATTAATAAAAAATTAGAAAACATCGCAGCTTGAAGATACCAATGTCCAGATGTCATGTAAAGCATTTAATGCAAACGGCTTGTAATGATAACAGGGCACGTGGACATAAAATATTTTAAAATAAATAATATGATAATTGATTTCCCATTGTATGTGTTTTATTCGCAAAAATACAATGTTCCCTCTTAAAAGGTATATACGGGTTTCAATTTGATACAACAACTTTCGGATTAATGCTGTATTATTGGGTCGTACGGTATTCCCCCTTAATTATTGTACACGTCAGCTGTAGGATAATTCATATCACTTGGTTCCTAAAGTGCTGTTCTGATGGACTGAGTGTACAGATAACTAATGGTGGATACTGTATTCTTGGGTCTTACGGCATTCCCCCTCAATTTGATGAGTAAAAGCATTAAAAACTTACAGGGAGTCAGGCCATAGCAAACCCAATTCATGTCGAAGCATGCAGAATCTTGCTGTGTCGAGAGGCTTGGTGAAGATGTCGGCTAACTGGATATCTGTATGAACTTTTTCCAACCGATCATCCTTGTTCTCAACATGATTCCTGATGAAGTGATGCTTCATGTGAATATGCTTGGTGCGAGAGTGCAATACAGGGTTGTGAGTGATAGCAATTGCACTCGTTCTATCTCACATAATCGGCGTTTCTTTGGCTTCAATTCCATAATCTGACAGTTGTTGTTGCATCCAAAGAATCTGCATACAGCAACTACCAGCAGCATAGTATTCTGATTCAGCTGTTGAAAACGAGTTAGCCAATTGTTTCTTGCTAAACCAAGATACAAGTCTAGCTCCAAGAAAGTGACAAGTTCCACTTGTGCTCTTCCTATCTAGTTTGCAACCTCCGAGATCCGAGTTGCTGTAGCCAACTAAATCGAATCCGCCTTCTTTAGGATACCACAGTCCTACATCGACTGTTCCTTTGACGTATTTCAGGATTCGTTTAGCTGTTGTGAAGTGTGATTCTTTAGGTGATACTTGATATCGCGCACACACTCCCACAACAAACTGGATATCGATCCTGCTAGCCGTTAGGTACAGGATTGAGCCAATAAGCTTCTTGTAGAGTGATTAATCAACCGACTTTCCATCTTCATTAGCACTAATTTGCATGAAAGTGCTCATGGGGTTGACGATGATTTGGAAGTATTCATTCCAAATTTGTTGAGAAGCTCCTTGCTGTATTTTTCCTGGTTGATGAAAATTCCTGTAGGCAACTGCTTTACCTGCAAACCTAGGAAAAAACTAAGTTCTCCCATCATACTCATTTCAAATTTACTTTGCATGAGATGAGAGAACCTTTGACATAAAGCAAGGTTAGTTGAAACAAATATTATATTATCTACATAGATCTGAACCATCAAGAGGTCATCACCTTCCTGTATTTTAAACAAGGTCTTGTCCACAGCAGCTTTCTCGAATCCATTATTGGTTAGATACTGGGACAGGGTCTCATACCATGCTCTAGGGGCTTGCTTAAGTCCATACAGTGCTTTCCTTAGCCTGTATACTTGGTTTTCGCCTTCTGTATTGACAAACCCTGGTGGTTGTTCAACATATACTTCTTCAGCGAGGTCTCCATTTAGGAATGCACTTTTGACGTCCATTTGGTATACAATGAAGCTCTTATGGGCGACAAAGACTAAAAATATCTTAATGGCTTCTAGTCTGGCTACAAGGGCAAATGACTCATCGTAGTCTATGCCTTCTTCCTGTTTGTAGCCTTGGGCGACTAGTCAGGATTTATTCCTGATAATGTGTCCATTTCTATCCTTCTTGTTTCAAAATACCCATTTGGTTCCAATTACTGATTGGCGCGAAGGTCTGGGTACAAGATACCATATGTTGTTTCTTTCGAAACCGTTGAGCTCTTCTTCCATAGATGTGATCCAATGAGAATTGTTGAGAGCTTTTTTGGTAGAAACAGGTTCGGATTGGGCTAAGAATACAGCAATAGTGCACATATTAAGTCTTTTAAGTTCAGATTGAGATTTCCATTCAGGAAATGGTGATATCTCAGTATTGGGTTCTTCTTGCGCACATAGTACATTTCCTTGTGTACTCTGTATTCTCCTACGGGTAGAAACACCAGCATCAATGTTTCCAATGATCAGCTCTTGTGGGTGATCTCTCAACCATCTTCTGTCGGGTTCTAATTCGGGGTCCCATACTGTATCTTGAGTTGTTGTAGTTTCGGCTTCAGTTGTACAGCATCAACTTCATCTACGTTGGATCATACAGCTGCAGGGTTGATTTCTAGGTCAACGACAGGTTCGATAGGAGTTGGTGGATCTATGATGGAAAGTTGTTGGATGTTCTGAGAAATGTCTTCTACTCCTGTAGGATCATGGTGAGGTTCATCGAACACTACATGAACTGATTCCTCAGTTGTTAGCTTCCTTTTATTGAAGATCCTATAAGCTTTGCTAACAGAGGAATATCCTACAAATATCCCTTCATCCGATTTCTCATCGAAGGTTCTATGTTGATCCTTACCATTGTTCAAAATGTAACATCTGCATCCAAATATGTGAAAGTACAAAACTAACGGAGTTTTGTTGTTCCATACCTCGTATGCTGTTTTGTTGTGATGCTTGTTGACGATACAGCGGTTTTGTGTGTAGCACGCTGTATTGGTGGCTTCACCCCAGAAACGCTGTGGCAACTTGCTTGCGGAAATCATTGTCCTTGTCGCTTCCTTCAGCGTCCTGTTCTTTCGCTCGGCAACACCATTTTGTTGAGGTGTACGGGCAGCTGAGTATTCGTGTTGTATCCCATTTTCTGAACAGTATTGCTCTATAAAGCAGTTAGTGAATTCTGTACCTCTATCGGAACGAATGGACACGATACTCGACCTTTTTTCATTTTGAATCTTTCTCAGGTGCTTGGGCAGCTTTGATGTTGTTTCCTTCTTCTTGCTTAGGAAAATTGTACAAGCATACCTGGAATAATCATCAACAATAAAGAGACAGTATTTCTTACCTCCCAAACTTACCGGGTCTACGGGACTATAGAGATCCATATGTAGGATTTCCAACACTCTGTGGGTTGAAAGGTAGGATTTGCTTTTCAGGGTGGTCTTGATTTGCTTGCCTTTCTGAAAGGGTCCACAAATGTTGTCTTTCTGGAATGAAACATTTGGCAATCCTCTAACCATTCCCTGTCTGGAGAGTTTTTTGATAGTCTTGAAGTTGATGTGTGACATCCTTTTGTGCCATAGCCAGCTTAGATCTGCAGTGCCTTTGGCAACAAAACAAGGAATTGTGGAGCTCGTAGGCATCCAGTCAGCAATTTACATATTACCTCATCTACTTCCTGTGAGCACAACTTCTTTAGTCAGGATGTTCTTGACTCTACAGTGATCTATATAGAATTTCAGCGAGAACTGTTTGTGAACTGGCTAATACTAAGTAGATTGTACTCTAAGCCTTCAACATAAGCTACATCGGTGACTTTGAATTTTCCGACAAATAGGGTTCCCTTCCCTCTTGTTCTTCCTTTAGATTTATCACCGAAGCGCACTTTTGGACCGCGACCTTGTATGAAATCTGATAGCTTGCTTTTATCTCCTGTCATGTGCCGGGAACATCTGCTGTCGAAGTACCAGATGTCCTTCTCCAGAATGTCCTGTAGCAAACAAATTAGGTAGATGTAGGTCCCCTTTGATTGTTGGGTCCGTGTATGTTAGTGCCTTTAGGTACCCAGATTTTCCTGACAGCACTATGTTTACTGTGGGATGGTTTAGGTCCGTAATTGCGATTTCTACGTGGGGCATATACGTAGTTTCTATAACCATTATAATTATTATGCATGTAAAATTCAGGGTTATTATTAGTCCCGTACGAATGCCGTCTTGGAGGTGGAGCCATTTTCTTCGGCCTAACAGTTTGCCTTCTGGGTCTCCAGTTGGATTCCCAATGCCGTTGTTGATACTGTGCGAAAAGTAGCTGTCGCGATGAATGACGAGACTCATATATCCAATACCTAGGCATGATGTACTGAAAGTATTGCCATGCGGGCCTTTGGTATTTGGATACAGCCTTCCTTCTGAACAGCTATTGGCGCTGCTAATATGCTCGGGGAGCATGCTATTGGACACGCCTTACAGGTCTGAATGGCTAGTGATTTCGCTGTCTGGAGTAGGACTGAGGTGGCAGAATGACAGCTTTTGCTGTTCGCGGTGCAACGGGTTCCTTCACATGATTCGGAACTTCTTCTGGTACAGGAATGGGTTACACACCCCTGACGAACATAGTACTAGAAGTTTTCCCTTTATTAGATAATTAGCTATATCCTCAGCCACTTTTATCATGAGCATGTTGCCCAGTGCTTAGAATTTCTTCCATTCTTTTGGATGATTTATCGAAAGATTTCAGAATGGTCTCAAGTTCTCCTTCTTGTTTTTCGAGAGTTTTTACTTTGGCTTGAAGCAGTACAAAATCATTTGTATTGCTTTCACTATGAGATTTAGTCTCACTTAGTTCATGAGCAAGTTGATGATTGCTCTCCATGAGTTTTTCAGACTCGACTTTGCTGTTTTCACAATCAATAGACATATTTTCGTAATTTACTTTCAGCAAGTCGTTTTCTTCTTTCAGCTCTAAGTTAGACAGTTGGAGCTGTATATTTTCATTTTTCAATGTCTCATGGGCTATTTGAATGGTCGTAAATTCATTCATCATTTTTGCAAAAGTATGAGATGCATTGGAGGGAATAGCTGAAGTTGAGCTTACCTCATCATCGCTATCTTCATCTTCCGGAATGTCCTTGGCTATAAAGCACATATAGGCTTTATCTTCGAAGTCATCATCAGATGAATCACTGTCAGTGACTACCTGAAGACATTCTTCGGATTTAGATGGAGCGGGGGCTACTTCTGATTCACCAATCAGGGCTTTGAGCTTGTTTTTCCAAGCAGGTCTTCTTTTATCTTTTCCTTGTTGCTCGGCTTTCGGCAACCTTTAAACTTTGGGATGAGGACATTTATTTGCATAATGTCTAGGTTTCCTGCAATTATAACACAGGTTAGCATCACCAGAGGAAGTTTCAGTACTTACCTTGTGTATAGGCTTGGGCCTGTATGGAGTCTTTCCCGATTGCTTGATGAACTTCTTGAACTTATGCATGAGGAGCGCCAGTTCGTCTTGCGACAGGATGTCATCGTCGCTGTCAGCATTCTTATGAGTGGGATTTGATGAGCTCGGCATGCTGCGTCTTCGATTGGATACAACGGCTAAGGCTGTAGTCCTGGCGGGAGATTCTTCAGCTTTCTCTCTCCTGTCTATATCGTACTAAAATGCTTTAAGGTCAGAAAAGAGATCAAAATTAGATATTTCACTAAGATTGCACGAGACACGCATAGCTGTGGTCTTAATGTCCCATCGGGCAGGGAGTGATCTGAAAATTTTTAGGTTTTTCTCCCTTTGAGTATAAATTTTGCCTAATGCTTCAAGTTCACCAACGATGCCAGTGAATATAATGTCAAGTTCCTCAAGTGTTTTAGTTAGTTTCATTTCAAAAGATTCGAATTGCTGAGTTAATTTTGAAATCTTATTTTCTTTTAATAGACCAGTTCCCTCACAAATTAACTTGAGTTTATCCCAGATATCCTTGGCTGATTTACAGCTCGTTACCTTAGAGAATGTGCCTTTGTCAAGGGTGACAAATAGCGCATTCTTCACAACATTGTCGAGGTTGGCGCGCTTTCTTTCGTCAGAAGTCCATTGTTCGCGCACTTTTTCAAGCATCTCTACATGAGCCTGGCCTTCAATCCTTGGGGCTGGATTTACCTTCATAATCTTTATGGGGCCATCCTGTATGACAAAAATCACCTCTTCGTGCATTGCTGCAAGATGAGCCTCCATCCTAATTCTCCAATCATCAAATTCATTAAAAGAAAACATAGGAACTTTATTGATCAATGATGAATCCATATGAGAGAATAAGGACAACAATGACTGTTTTATAAAAATAAGTGATTTAAGGATCTGATTCAATCAAAAATACGACTGATTCTTTTTAGAATCAACCACTCTGATACCACTTGTTGTCCACTAAGTATACAGGATACAGCTTGGAGAGTGTTTTAAACAACAAGCTGTACGGTTTTCAAATCTGAGTGCGTAGCGGAAGTCTTGTTAAAGTAAGTTACTATAAATACAGCAACTAGATATGAAATGTATACTTAAAGATAATCACAAATATTAAAACAGTAAATGCAGAAGGTAATTGACACAGTAATTAAAGTGGTTCGAGGTCAACCCCTCTATGTCTACTGGTCCTCCACACACGAGTAAAAACGTTTATTATAAATACTACGTACACAACTACGCATTTATAATCAAACCTAATCAGTATATCGTTCACACAGATTGATATAATGATCTTAGCCTTCAACCGTTTACACAGATTGGTTTGAGCTTTCACTTGACTGGCTTCTTCACACACAGTTCCGAAGCTTCGTCTTCTTCAATGAAAGTCCGTCACACACAGTTCGGGAAGATCAAGGATTCTCAGTCCACACAGGGATGATGGGTTTATTCAAGGGTTAGAACAATATTTGAACAACAGTTTTGACTTTCTGAGCTTTTAGCTGATGATGTGTTGTTCACGGTTTTGAGGACTGTATATCTCTTCTTTCAGAATAGTAGAATGCCTTAAAAGATATGTTTGCTCTGAATATTCGTGTATGCACTTGTTTTGCTTGCGTATATATTCGATCGTTTGTTTGCGAGTTTGCGTGTATATCTCTGTTGTAGATCTTCAGAGGCTGGGGATATATATAGCTTTCTGAAATATATCCATTGATATAAATCCATTGAGCATGATTCCGTTCCAACGGGATGATGTGTTTAAATAAAACACGATCCGGATATTGCGCTAGATTGAAGATCTCTGACGGCTGGATATTTAAATACTTTATCCTTTAGTATTTAAATATATCTTCTCAAACGGGACTTTGACCTAGTGAATAACAAAGATTCCTTCTTGTCCTGTTTGGATGCTGTATGGAATGATAGTTTTATTGATGATTCGAGACAGCTTCCATACCTAGTCTTTATAAGACTCCTTTGCTGTATGATTGATTCTGTATGCTGGGGCTACGAGAAGTCTTCGATACAAGTTTATATCTTTTGATCAGCTTTTCGATACAGCTGCTTGTTGTATGCTGGATTGGCATATTTATCAAAACATTATGTCATGGTCTTTTCGATATAGGGATTGATTGTCCTGACAATCTCGATACAGGGATTGTTATCCCAACAGGTTATCTATTATACATGCCAGAAGACCATTGGGTCGTTGTTGCTTTACAAGCGCACTTCCTTTAGTATGAATTCATTCAGGAAAGTCAATAGGGTAGAAATGTCTCTTTGGAAGAGAACAAAGAAAGTCCTGAGGTGACATCTGATCAGGGATCACAAACCGAACCTATTGTGACACAACAGTAACACCCCCAAGATATTCGAGGTATATTACAGCGCCGTGAATCCCTAAATGGGACCCACCAGGCTGAACAAACATCATACTCATCGACTCACAGAAATAACCGAATAACACCTCGTCATAAAGACGCCAAACAAAATAATCCACCTGGTTAAACCGGTCAAACATAACACCATAATCCGACACAAACATAATAAACAACAATACAATCCAGACGAGTAAAAATTCTTAAGTACTCGAGTACTTCTATTAGTTTAAAGACCACAAAAGGTAAAAAGATAGAAGGCAAAAGGACACCACTCGTGCACAATCATCACGCGCGGCCATCATCTGCATACTGGTCCAGCGCCCGCTCGTCTCGATGAACCTCACATGAAATTCATAAAACGAATTTCCCCAAAACGGGTCCCCAGAGGGGTTAGCAATTACGCTAGTACAAGTAACCAAATGAACAACTTACATCTTGCACATATAGTAAATGCATGCAATTAGGAAAACATAGTTCCAAAACACTCATTTCCGGAAATGCCATAATCAAATCACATTTATAAAATGCACCACAATTAACCGTGGATCTACCCCTCCGTGGACCCCTACCGAGACCCCGTCGGATCTAACCCATAGTGGTTAAAAGCAAGCTCGCGGACCCACCCCTCCGTGGACCCCTACCGAGACCCCGTCGGATCTAACCCATAGTGAGCATACACACACACACACACAATTCTCATGCAATACTAATACGTTAAGATTGTAAGTTCATAAGGGTACTTTCCTCAATTAACAGACGGTGACACGAACGGAAATGAAGGATCAAACACGACCGCGAGGAACCGGCGGAAAAGAACCTAACGATTCGAATAATACAATCACAACCACTTCTAAACGATTACGGAAATGGAATACACCCGGAAACCGGCCTACGATTCATGTATATTCGTATAAAAATAACAACGAGGGCGGACCACAACCAAACCCTCCCAATTTCGCAAAGCTATGAAAATATACCATGAATCCGTAGGAAAACTAATGATATCAACAAGATTAATTATATTCATCATGAATCCACCAACAAAACGGAACGAATCGGAAGAAAATCCCAAAACCCCCAAATTATCCAAAAGTAAGGTTCTAAGAGATTTACCTTGGATTAGGATGAAAGATTCGTGTTGATGTTGTTATAATACACCAAGAACTCAAGAAAGATGTTGGATGAGATGATTGGAGGAAGAAATCGCCAAGAAAATCGCCCGGAATCGCCTTAGCCGCGGAGGGGAGGAAGAAATGAGAAAATATGTTCATCTCGGTCAACTCCCTGGTTTATATAGCCAGGGAGTGTTAGCGCGCGCTAATCCTCAAAGTTGGCGTGCGCTAACGGAACAAAACTCCAGTCCAATAGCCAGATTTCTGGCCGTTAGCGTGCGCTACTCGAAACGTAGCGTGCGCTAATAACCTCTCGGTAGCGCGCGCTATCGACCAATAGTGTGCGCTACCTGGACATCGGCCAAGTCCAGAAGCAACTGTCAGTACACACCTGATCCAGTTAGCGCGCGCTATCGACCAAACATAGCGTGCGCTAAAGTGTATCGGTAGCGCGCGCTATCGATCAATAGCGTGCGCTACCTGGGCATCAGTCGAGTCCAGTAGCAAATTGTCCAGTACACACCTAATCCGGTTAGCGCGCGCTATCGACCAAACATAGCGTGCGCTAAAGTGTATCGGTAGCGCGCGCTATCGATCAATAGCTTGCGCTACCTGGGCATCAGTCGAGTCTAGTAGCAAACTGTCCAATACTGGACACTCACGCTAGTGCACGTTACTAGGCATCTCAGCGTGCGCTAGCCCCCAACATTAGCATGCGCTAGACTACGTAGCGTACGCTAATCCGCGAGTCGAGAGGGCTGGAATTAGCACTGCCACTCCCAGGGCTTGCTCACTAGTGCGCGCTACGAAGCAGTCGTAGCGTGCGCTACTAAGGGACCTCTAGCGTGCGCTATGCAGAAAAGATAGCGTGCGCTAGGTATGAAGCATAAACGGTCTAGAACACCGGAATATGAACGACACAACAAACGGAACATCTCAAGACACAACAAAACATAGAATGGTCTATGGCAACCCCGAAACGGCAATTCCGCACAACAATTACGGGAATCAGATCAATAGATGACGGAAAAGATACACTGAAAGATACACGAGGGTCGCTACAACCGAGAAATACACTGAAAATGAAAATACAAGGGAAAGAAAAATGCGGATATTACATTCTACCCCTCTAAAAATAAGTTTCGTCCCGAAACTTAAGAAACAAACAACTCAGGATACATAGCACGCATAATATCCTCGGTTTCCCAAGTTGCCTCCTCGACACCGTGTCTCGACCACTGCACCTTGACCAAAAATATGGTCTTATGCCTCAGTCGTTTCTCACGACGCTCCAAAATCTTCAAGGGACGCTCCTCAAAAGTAATATCCTCATCGACATCAATCTTACCATAATCGATGACGTGACTAGGATCCGAAACATATTTCTTCAGCTGGGAAACATGAAAAACGTTATGAACATGACTCAAGGCTGGGGGTAGTGCCAAACGGTATGCCAACTCACCGACTCGCTCGAGAATCTCAAAGGGCCCAATAAATCTCGGACTCAACTTCCCTTTCTTCCCGAAACGAAAAACTCCCTTCGTCGGTGACACCTTTAGCAAAACGTGGTCTCCCACCTCGAATTCCAAGGGTCGACGACGGACATAGGCATACGACTTTTGTCGACTCTGGGCAGTCAACATCCATTCCCGAATTAATTCTATCTTCCATCTCGTCTCTAAAACGACATCCAGCTCGGTCTCGACCAAATCGGACGTCTCATTCCAACAAATCGGTGATCGGCATTGCCGCCCATAAAGTGCCTCATACGGTGCCATCCGAATCGACGCGTGCCAACTGTTGTTGTACGTGAATTCGATAAATGGCAAATGTTCCTCCCAATCACTACTCCAATCGAGAGCACAAGCACGCAATATATCCTCGAATGTCTGGATAGTGCCTTCCGACTATCCATCTGACTGGGGATGAAAAGAGGTACTCAAATGCAAACGGGTACCCAACGCCTTATACACCGCCTGCCAAAAGTGCGATACGAAACGGCCATCACGATCCGAAATAATAGACTTTGGAGTACCGTGAAGCCTCACAATCTGCGCGATAAACACACGAGCCAACTTCTCTGGGCCCCAAGTGTCCTTGATTCCCAGAAAATGTGCCGACTTGGTCAGACGATCAACAATCACCCATACCATATTCATGCCCGACCTCGACCTCGGCAAACTCATAACGAAATCCATCGATATATCTTCCCATTTCCATTCCGGAACGGGAAGTGGCTGCAAAAACCAGCCGGTCGCTCATGCTCGATTTTGACCTGCTGGCAAGTCAAACATCTCGCTACAAACTATACGACCTCCTCCTTCATATCATTCCACCAGAAATTCCTTCTCAGGTCCTTTTACACCTTACTCGAACCAGGATGAACGAAATAAGGTGTAGCATGGGCCTCACGCAAAATACTCTGTCGCAACTCTGAGTCGTTCGGCACACAAAGCCGACTCTGGAATCTCAAAACGCCATCCTCGTGAATCACAAACCCAGGAGACTTTCCCTTAAGAACGTTCTCTCGTATTTGAGTAATCATCGGATCCTCTAACTGCTTCAGCTTAATTTCATCGATCAAAGACGACGAAATCTCTAAAGCACAAAGTTGCCCGACAGCTCCAGGCAACAAAACCTCAACATCTAACTCGATCAAAGCCCGCCGAAGCTCAGACTGAGACGTAAGGATCTCAAGATTTCGCAACGCAACCAGTTTCCGACCCAAGGCGTCAGCCATGACGTTCGCCTTGCCCGGATGATAAAGGATTTCGAGGTCATAATCCTTAACCAGCTCTAACCACCTCCCTGCCTCATATTCAACTCCCGCTGAGTAAATATGTATTTCAGACTTTTATGATCGGTAAAAATCTGACATGCAGAGCCGAAAAGATAGTGACGCCAAATCTTGAGTGCAAAAACGACTGCCGCTAACTCCAAATCATGAGTAGGGTAGTTCAGCTCATACGGCCTCAACTGTCTCGACGCATAGGCAATGGTCTTGCCGTGCTGCATCAATACGCACCCAAGACCCTGACCCGAAGCATCACTATAAACAGTAAAACCCTCATTTCCACATGGCAACGCTAAAACCGGGGCTGAAGTCAAACGCCTTTTCAGTTCCTCCAAACTCGACTGTCTCTCGTCATTCCAGACGAATTTCTCGGATTTCTGGAGCAACTGTGTAAATGGCCGAGCCAGTTTCGAGAAACCCTCGACGAACCTACGGTAGTAGCCAGCCAAACCCAAGAAACTACGGATCTCCTTCACATTCTTGGGCGGTGCCCAATCCAATACTGCCTCTATCTTCTATGGATCCACACGAACCCCCTCGGCTGAAATCACGTGACCTAGAAACATCACTTCCTTCAGCCAGAACTCACATTTCGAGAACTTTGCATAGAGTTGATCGGTCCTCAAGATGTCTAATACTACTCGCAAATGATGGGCATGCTCTTCCTCGTTCCTCGAATAAATAAGAATATCGTCAATGAAAACGACGACACACTTATCCAAATACTCGATAAAGACTTTGTTCATCAACTGCATGAACACCGCCAGCACATTAGTTAACCCGAAAGGCATAACTACAAACTCATAATGTCCGTATCTCATCCGAAAATCTGTTTTCGGCACATCGGACTCCCTCACCCGGAGCTGATAGTACCCCGATTTCAAATCAATCTTCGAGAATACCGCAGCTCCCTGCAACTGGTTGAACAAGTCATCAATTCTCGGCAAAGGATACTTGTTCTTGATGGTCACCTTGTTTAGTTCGCGATAGTCGATACACAAACGTTGTGAACCATCCTTCTTCCGCATAAACAGGACCGGTGCGCCCCAAGGCGAGGCGCTCGGTCGAACATACCCCGACTCAAGATGCTCATTCAACTGCTTCTTCAACTCGGACATCTCTGACGGTGCAATGCGATAGGGCGCCTTCGAAATAGGAGCCGCGCTCGGCTCTAACTCTATAGCAAACTCGACCTCCTGATCCGGTGGCAATCCCGGTAACTCGTCAGGAAATACATCAGGGAACTCACTAACGATTGGAATCGATGAAAGCTCGACTCCACCACTCGCCGCCTTCAAGGCGTAGCACCAATAGCCAGTACACCCCTTTTGCAGGAGTCTCATCGCCTTCAAGGCGTTAATAACGAACTTCTGGTTCCCCCTCTTTCGCCCGGCGAAAGAGTGCTCGGTGACATCTTCGGCTAGCATGGTGATGACCCTCGTGCGGTAGTTCATGATTGCACCATGCCGCTTGAGCCAATAATCCTCTAGAATTAAGTCCTCACCCTCAATACCCACAATAATAAGATTAGAAGGCCAAGCCCTCTCACAAATAAGTACAGAACAGTCTCGAACCTCCTGATCACCAACGATCCTATCACCGCTAGGAAGCTTAACGATGAAGGGCTCACAAGGCGTCAAACAGTCGAGACTCAAACGGCGCACACAATACAGAGATATGAACGAATGCGTAGCACCAGAATCGAAAAGCACACTGACAGGATGAGAAAGAATACGAACGGTACCTGTCGCCACGGTAGCCGCTGGGTCATCGGCTCTCCGCATCTCATAGACACGCGGGTGGGCTGAGCCGATACTGGAAGCTCCCCCCTTAGCGGGCTGACCCCGACCTCTCCTCGACTAGCACTTGGCGGAGATTGAGAAGCAAACAATCCTTGATTCACACTTGGTTCCTTAGGCGCAGGAATGGAAGTCCGGGCACCCACGATTCTCTCCCTCTCAGCACAGAAAGACGCCTTATGGCCCGGCTGGCCACACTGATTACACGTCAGCAAAAGACTCGGACAATTACGACTGATGTGGCCTGGCTGGCCACAGTTAAAACACTTCACCTCCTGAGAAGGGGCACCGCAGCTGGGGGAAACCCGATAGATCGAGCCGCCACCGCCAGCGGAAAAGTTAGCAGACTGGAATTTCTGCTGACCCCCACCTTTGTGGCCCGAAAAATTCCCGGCAGACTTCTGCTTCTTGCCCTCGCGGGCCGCCTCACTCGCCGTCACAGACATATCATAAGCGAGGGCCCTACTCTGATAATCCTTCAAGTAGTACAGACGAGCCCCGACATATAGTCCCGAATCGACGATTTCATCCGTCTGGAAAAATGGAAAATTTTGTCACTCTCCTCGACAACTTGGGTCTTCACATAACCCAATTCCTTGTTAAAATCGGCAATATCTTGGGATACGGGAATATCCCGTGGTTTAGCATCATAGAAAGCATGTACTCGAGCCTGTCTGACCAGCCACGGGCAATATTCGGTCTCCATCAATTCCTGAAATTCGGCCCACGAAGCAACATGGTCTTTGGGCCCAATGACCTCCCACCAATCCGTAGCGTCCCCAGTGAGAAAGTACTGGGCAATAGGGACCTTACGGTCCTCGGGACAGTTAGTAGCAGTGAAGACTTTAGATATCTCCTTGATCCACCCTCCCAGCCGATCGGGTCCGAAGCTCCCGAAAACTGAGGAGGATGCATCTTGATGACATCCTGAAGCCAGCGATCCGCTCCGCCCCGATTAGCGTGGGCCGGATCCAGGTTCTGAACCGCCTGAGCTATCGCCGCCATTTGGTTCACCATTTGCTGCATAACTGCCGCAATACCAAGGTCGGCGCGCTCCTGGGAAGAAGCATGACTGGGACGGTCACCGGTACTGCCGGCTCCCGAAGACTGCGACGTGGCCGCCCCACCGGCTGCCCCACGTACAGCCTCTTCCAGCATCCATACTGATGTTAAATAAGTAGCAAAAGCCATTACGATGGTGAGTACGAGAAGAGAAACAATCACAATCGAGAATCAAAGGTGCGATACAAGGAAACAAGGAATAGAGTTAGGAAAAACTTACGGACACTGGTAGTACCAGAATCATGGCAGCGTGACGATGATGTGCAAAACGAAACACAACAAGACCCAATAAACCAACAAGCCTAGGTATCCATAAACCTAGAGCTCTGATACCATTTTGTGTAACACCCCCAAGATATTCGAGGTCTATTACAGCGCCGTGAATCCCTAAGTAGGACCCACCAGGCTGAACAAACATCATACTCATCGACTCACATAAACAACCGAATAACACCTCGTCATAAAGACGCCAAACAACATAATGCACCCGGTTCAACCGGTCAAACATAACACCATAATCCGACACAAACATAATAAACAACAATACAATCCAGACGAGTAAAAATTCTTAAGTACTCGAGTACTTCTATTAGTTTAAAGACCACAAAAGGTAAAAAGATAGAAGGCAAAAGGACACCACTCGTGTACAATCATCACGCGCGGCCATCATACACATACTGGTCCAGCGTCCGCTCGTCTCAATGAACCTGACCTGAAATTCATAAAACAAATTTCCCCAAAACGGGTCCCCAGAGGGGTTAGCAATTACGCTAGTACAAGTAACCAAATGAACAACTTACATCTTGCACATATAGTAAATGCATGCAATCAGGAAAACATAGTTCCAAAACACTCATTTTTGGAAACGCCATAATCAAATCACATTTGTAAAATGCACCACAATTAACCGTGGATCTACCCCTCCGTGGACCCCTACCGAGACCCCGTCGGATCTAACCCATAGTGAGCATACACACACACACACACACAATTCTCATGCAATACTAATACGTTAAGATTGTAAGTTCATAAGGGTACTTGCCTCGATTAACAGGCGGTGACACGAATGGAAATGAAGGATCAAACACGACCGCGAGGAAGCGGCGGAAAAGAACCTAACGATTCGAATAACATAATCACAACCACTTCTAAACGATTACGGAAATGGAATACATCCGGAAACCCGCCTACGATTCATGTATATTCATATAAAAATAACAACAAGGGCGGACCACAACCAAACCCTCCCGATTTCGCAAAGCTATGAAAATATACCATGAATCCATAGGAAAACTAATGATATCAACAAGATTAATCATATTCATCATGAATCCACCAACAAAATGGAACGAATCGGAAGAAAATCCCAAAACCCCCAAATTATCCAAAAGTAGGGTTCTAAGAGATTTACCTTGGATTAGGATGAAAGATTCATGTTGATATTGTTATAATACACCAAGAACTCAAGAAAGATGTTGGATGAGATGATTGGAGGAAGAAATCGCCAAGAAAATCCCCCGGAATCGCCTTAGCCGCGGAGGGGAGGAAGAAATGAGAAAATATGTTCATCTCGGTCAACTCCCTGGTTTATATAGCCAGGGAGTGTTAGCGCGCGCTAATCCTCAAAGTTAGCGTGCGCTAACGGAACAAAACTCCAGTCCAGTAGCCTGATTTCTGGCCGTTAGCGTGTGCTACTCGAAACGTAGCATGTGCTAATAACCTCTCGGTAGCGCGTGCTGTCGACCAATAGCGTGCGCTACCTGGACATCGGCCAAGTCCAGAAGCAACTGTCAGTACACACCTGATCCGGTTAGTGCGCGCTATCGACCAAACATAGCATGCGCTAAAGTGTATCGGTAGCGTGCGCTATCGATCAATAGCGTGTGCTACCTGGGCATCAGTCGAGTCCAGTAGCAAACTGTCCAGTACACACCTGATCCGGTTAGCGCGCGCTATCGACCAAACATAGCGTGCGCTAAAGTGTATCGGTAGCGCGCGCTATCGATCAATAGCGTGCGCTACCTGGGCATCAGTCGAGTCCAGTAGCAAATTGTCCAGTACTGAACACTCACGCTAGCGCATGCTACCAGGCATCTCAGCGTGCGCTAGCCTCCAACATTAGCATGCGCTAGACTACGTAGTGTACGCTAATCCACCAGTCCAGAGGGCTGGAATTAGCACTGCCACTCCCAGGGCTTGCTCTCTAGCGCGCGCTATGAAGCAGTCGTAGCATGCGCTACTAAGAGACCTCGAAACGGCAATTCCGCATAACAATTACGGGAATCAAATCAATAGATGATAGAAAAGATACACTGAAATATACATGAGGGTCGCTACAACCGATAAATACACCGAAAATGAAAATACAAGGGAAAGAAAAATGCGGATATTACAACAACCTCCACTTCGAAGGTCTGATAGGGTGTCTCACTTACCTGAGAGGTATGGCTATATACATGTGGAGGAACTGGGTATCCACGACATACCAGATAACCGTGAGGACGACCCTGTCACCTATGACCAAGCGATAGTGGATGTGGACTCCAATAAATGGCAAGAATCTATGGAAGCTAAGATAGATTCGATGCACGCCAATCAGGTCTGGACTCTAGTAGATTTACCAACTGACATGAAGCCTATAGGAAATAAATGGATCTATAAGAGAAACACTGATGGGGATGGGAAGGTTGATGCCTATAAGGCCAGGCTTATGGCAAAGGGTTATACCCAAAGGGAAGGGATCGATTATCATGATACCTTGTCGCCCGTAGATATGATTCGCATGATGCTTGCCAGTGCTGCCCATTACGATTATGAAATATGGCAAATGGACGTCAAAACGACTTTTCTAAATGTATACCTTGAGGAGGAAATCTACATGGAACAACCTAAGGATTTTGTGTCCAAAGCTAATATTCATAAAGTGTGTAAGCTGCAACGAGCAATTTATGGGCTGAACCAAGCTTCTCAGAGTTGGAATCTTCGATTTGACGAAGCAGTCGAGGACTTTGACTTTGTGCAAAACGAGGAGGATCCATGTGTTTACAAAAACGTCAGTGAGAGTAACATTGCATTCTTAGTACTATATGTAGATGATATTCTACTTATGGGAAATAACGTAGCAATGCTCAACACTGTGAAAGCTTGGCTTTCTAAAACGTTCTCCATGAAAGACTTGCGAGAAGCTTTCTATATTCTAGGGATCCATCTTTACAAAGATAGACCATGAATAATGATAGGACTTTCCCAAGTCCTCTATATAGATAAGATCCTAAGAAGATTCAAGATGGATAATTCTAAAATAGGGCTCCTTCCCATGCGACATGGAATTCATCTCACCAAGAAAATGTGTCCTCAAAATGAGGAAGACAAAAGAGAGATGACTAAAGTACCCTATGCCTCGGCAGTGGGTAGCCTCATGTACGCTATGTTGTGCACGAGACCGGACTTAGCCTATGCTGTAAGTGTGGTAAGTCATTTTCAAGCAAACCCGAGAATGGAACACTGGACTGTCGTCAAGAACATTTTTAAGTACTTAAGAAGAATTAGAGATATGGTTCTTACTTACGGTGATAGAGAACTGAAGGTGGTTGCATTCACCGATTCTGATTTTCAAGAAGACAAGGACGACTCTAAGTCGACATCTGGGTACTTGTTTACTCTCAATGGAGGAGCAGTATCTTGGAGAAGCTCCAAGCAAAGAGCTACCGCAGATTCCACCTGCCAAGCATAGTACCAAGCTGCCTCAGAGGCTAGCAAGAACTTCAAGTGGTTCCTAATGCGGAACTGTCTATATCATTATTCTGTGATAATTATGTAACACCCCCAATACACTCGGGGATATTACACGCCGTAAACCCCTTTCCGCAAGGATCTACCAGGCAGGAGACTACAAAACAAAACCCACACGCGGTCAACTCGACCAAAACAAAAAATCATAGACCAATTAGGTCTCTCAAAACACAACATACCAGTACGACTGGTAAACCAAAATACAACTCGATCACATATTACACAACGTGTCCATCTTCTTAAGGATGACAAAAAAACTAGAAATAAACACTCATACCGACAGATTACTAACAGACAACCGACTAAAACTGTGACTAGTATCGCTGCTTTACATCATCCTCCAAGCCGATCTTGTGGTTGCTCACTCCCTAATCAGGGCACCTGAAATAAATATAAAATAATCCCCAACAAGGGGTTAGTGATGGAAATCGCTAGCAAGTAACCAAGCTATAAAGTTATATATCAAGAATACAACCATTATGAAAATAACGTTTTAACAAGGTAGTAACACGATCCCCGAGTCTAAATCCCTTTCAAAACATTTTCCTTTAGGAAGGATCATAAGAATAACTCCAAAACACTTTTAAGAGAATAATTGAAGACTTTGGGGGTCTCAGTGTAAAATCATGAAAAGTTTATAATTCTACTTTTCAAAAGAGTTTACCAAAAACGTCAAAATGATTCTATTCACAACCGTCTCAATGACTAATTAATAATACAAGTACATCCTGGATCCAGGGTCCGAACATTTACAATTCAGAGTTATCACATCAAACACTCAAATTACCTCCGTCGGCCTCGATGGGATCCATCCGGATTGACTAACACAAACAAGCTCAGACACACCAATAAGTTATCTTGACATCACACTCGAAAGTGACGATTCTCGGAGCCCTCTCCAGACCTACCCGATTAGATAACCTTATGGTCAAATCATGACAACCAGCCGTGCTCGCAAGCACACGCCACCGGAGGCCTCACGGGTCCCTACCCGGGTAACATCATTCAAGCACGCCCATAAGTTATCGTGACATCGCACTCACAAGTGACGATTCTCGGATCCCCCTCCAGACCTACCCGATTTGATTACATCATGGTCATAACATATCAACTGGCCGTACTCGCAAGCACGCGTTGCCGGAGCCTCACGGGTCACTACCTGGGTAACATCACAATTCACCAAGATACACAACAACAAAGTTACAATATTCACCACAATCGCAAACGTGTAAAACATAAGTTAACGCATCATACACTTCCACAAAGGCACAACATTCACATGACACCATCGTTCAGGAAAAAGGCTAACAAGCGAATAATACAAATATTCCACGATTCCACAATTCCTCGGATAACTACTCATTTCTAGCATCCATTTTAAGCAAAATAAAACATGAAATGGTTGTTATCATTCTACATGAAATTCAAGTTTACGTTCGTATTTACTTTCATAGAAATCACATATTCATTTAAAAGTAAGTTACGGTTCAATGTTCAATCACTAACAAGTCCACGTTAAATTTACGGCAAATCACATTCTCAAAGTATAAAGAATATAGACGAGATACTCGCCTCAAGTCCAAAGCACGCGAAGCAACGGGAAAGCTCAATCGGAAACCCTCAAATCCTCCAACTAGGATGAAAACACAAGAATAGCATAATTACTACAAGGTCGATCGCAAGGAAGATGCAAAACATACGAAATTCTCAACAAGAATTCGTAGAAATAGAGGATCGAACACTTGGGGTTCAATACTTACCCAAGAACATCAAGAACATCACCCGAACCTGAACACGATAAGTACACCGGAATATGATTAATACAAGCGATTATGATATACAACAACACGATTCATGAAGAACAACACGAATCTTAAAGATTCACGAAATATATAGAAAAGGGTTTACAAGATGATTACCTTAGATTCGAAGGAACAAGAAGGATTAGACGATGCTACACACTAGCAAGAATCACGAATATGATCACTATCATATACTCTTGATGGAAGCTCGATTCCTAGACATCCAAGACGCCAAAAACCGCAGCAAAGAGAAGGGGGAAGAAATGACCCAATCTGGGTCAACCCTCGGTTATATAAAGGAGCTGGAGCTTACGTACGTTAGGGGCAACATTCTAACGTACGTTATATGATCAGAGTACGTAAGGTGTAAGCCCTTACGTACGTAAGAGCCATCCAGGGCTCTCTGCCCAATATTGTAAAGACCATTATGTACGTTATGAAAAGGGCTTAACGTACGTAAGCAACACATGAAGTTAATGTACGTTATGCTCATCGCATATCGTACGTAAGGCACTTAGCATTTCCAAACTGTTAAGTTCAGCTCGTCGTGTACGAGCGTGGCGAAACCGCGAAACGACAAAAACAACACAAGACGAAGGCATGCTGTAAAACCCCCTAAATTCGATAACTTATCATGTACAATGTACTAAATCATGATGTACTCTAATAACATTTATTTTAAGACATGATACAATCTACGTCTAATTTTATGTTATTCCATTCTTTAATTTCGTAAATTATATTTATAAACCAAATAATAAAATTAAAGTAGAATATTGATTCACCTAATGGACTATGTGCTAATACCTAATTATATATAAACTCACTAATGGACTCAAATCCAACCCAATAAAATTCCTAAGACTTAAATTTATAATTTAAAGCCCAACTCAACTAATTAAATCACCAACTACTACAATAATGATAACTTATACAGTTAAATATATATATATATATATATATAGAGAGAGAGAGAGAGAGAGAGAGAAAATATACATATGAGAGGCGGCCAAGGGAAGAAAAATAGGAAGAGTAATGTGGTGTCTAGAGCCTTCACCCTCACCCATGACACATGTCTGTAATCTTCCATGCATGTACCCTTCCCAAGCCCTAATAACACCTCATAAATACCTACACTATTACCTAACAACCACCTTTATATTTTCAACACAAAGAAAATCTGCACATAGAGAGAGGAGATAGAGAGGGCCGAAAATTTTGAAGGAGGAGGAGGAAGTAGAAGATTCAAGCAAGAATAGGTAACCCAAAACTCCCTACATCTATTTCTATGATTTATAGTTATAAACCTTCCTATACTAACTTAAATTCTATCATGCAAATAAAATACACCTCCATGGTGTAATGTTGGTCAAGGCCGAAACTTTATAGAAGTGAATGGAGTTGGAATATTTATTCCACATATTAATAAATAATGTTTTGATGATTAAGTTGCTAAACAAAACAAAACAACAAAGGCGAAGCAAAACGACGAAGGAATCGAAGATGCAAAATTCTGGACAAAATACAAAGCTAGCGCACGCTAGACATATAAGTTAGCACACGCTAACGAGCCCCAGCTGCAGATCAGTCAAGTTCGAAGTAACCTGAAGTGAAGTTACCTGATAAGGATAGTGCACGCTACACATAAGGATTAACGCACACTATCGACCCAATATTATCGTTGTGAAGAGATTCAAACATAGAATGACGTATGCATTGAAGTAAGCTTAGTGCACGCAAGAGATGATATTTAGTGCACGCTAAATATCAGTTTGAATCAAGTAAATAAATCCGTTGGGGAGAATCTGCTACAATTCAAAAAGTATTAACGGATATATGACGCATGCAATGATGCATGATTAGCGCACGCTACAAAGGAAGTGTTAGCGCACGCTAACAGCCAGGACAGAAGCCAGTGGACTGAAACTGGAAGAACGTTAACGTACGTAATAGTACATAACGTACGCTAAAGGCTAAATACACGCGATAGCGCACGCTAAGAAAGTCAGCCTAGCGCACGCCAATAATAACTGGCAGTAATGCCTATTTTGTGGAACAGGGCTATAAATACCAAATGAGTTGGTATCATTCCACACAACAACATTGAGCAATTCATATACACTTGAGATATCATTGTAAACATTATAGTTGTTGTTCTTGAGCTTAAATTAGAGTGATTGAGTGTTATACACAAAATCATACACGAGTGAGAAAAAGAAAAGATACGATTGGATTCGGTGTTATTAGGATCAAGGATCCGGCATTCTTAGAATCACAATCGCTATCTTAGTGAGGTTTATCTTGTACCAATATAAAGCTAGAGTGGTTGATTCCTTATCCAATAGAAAAATAAAAACGGTTTTACTCGGTTCGATAGAAGACGAGCTTGTAACGGTAATCCCTCGAACGATAGAAGAGAGGTGCAGAGGTTTTGATCTTGAACCAATAGAAAAAGATACATCGAGAGAGGACGTAGGCACATTTGGCCGAACCTCTATAAATCCGCGTGTCATTTAATTTCCGCACCTAATTTACGCTTCCGCACAAACGGTGCATATTCCGATATTACACCAACAATTGATATTGGAGCAGTACTCCTATAAGCGGCTTTACATCCAAGGAGAAAAGATCCAATGGCATTTCAACTTTCTCCCGTCCAAGGCCTTGCTCTCAACCGACCACCATTTTTTGATGGATCAAACTTCATGACGTGGAAGAAGATGTCTATATTCATCCGAGCATATGACATCGAGCTTTGGAAGAAATTTGTCTTGGTCCGAAAATTCCAACGAATTCCAACGGTACGCTTAAAACTTTCGAAGAATATGACGATTCCGATTGGAAAAATGACCATTACAATTCTAAGGCAACTCAACTTCTTTATTGTGTCTTAAATCCGAAAGAACACAACCAGATATCATCGTGTGATAGTGCCAAAGAAATTTGGAAAATGCTTGAGGTAACACACGAAGGTATGTCTCAAGTCAAGGTGACGAAGATAAACATGCTCCTTCACAAGTACGAATTATTCCAAATGATGGACGATGAATCCATCACGATAATGCTTGACCGTTTTTTAGTTATTACTAATGGATTAGCATGTCTCGGGAAACCACTTTCGAGTAGTGAGAAAGTAAAGAAAATTCTCCGATCACTACATCAAGAATGGGATGGTACGGTTACGGCCATAATGGAATCAAAGGATTTAAATACTCTTGATTTTAGTGCTCTCGTTTGGTTCTCTTATCAACTACGAGATTGTTCTAAAATCTCGGAATGCCAAACCGAAACTGAAGGAGAGGTCGATAGCCATGAAGGCTAAAATGTCGAAAAAGAAAGAAGAAATTTCGGTAGACGAAAGCGACGAAGAATCGGCATATTATGCCAAAAATATTAATAAGTTCCAACACTTATTAAACCGGAGAAAGAAGGACATCCAAGCAAGCGAATCTAAGAAAATCGACAACACATGTCGATTATGTAGTAAACCGGCTACTTTGCTAAGAACTGTCGAGTAAAACAAAATGAAGTCTTAGTTGCAACATGGAGTGATGAAGATCCTGATGATGATTTCATGAATCAAAATAATCTCGCACTCATGGCCCGGAGCTCATTCGACGATAGCGACGTTGAAAGTCAAGTAAGTAATTCTTACGACGAACTTTTTGAAGCATTCGAGTTATTACATACCGATTATCAAAAGAAATCAAATCCCTTTAAACTAAATATAAATCTTTGGAAATTGAAAATTCCAAAATTCTTGAAAAGGGAAAATTTGTTGAAATCGATCATTCTAAATGCGTTGAAAACGAGAATATTTTAAAGAATGATCTTGTTAAAGTTCAAACCAAGCTCAGAAATTTAACGAAGAAATTTTCTCTCAAAAATGAGAAATTTGAAAACATGCTCTCGGTTCAAAAATACACGTTGAATAAAGAGGGGTTAGGATTCAAACCGCGTTCTAAAAATGAATCCGTAAATTTCAAAATACCCCAGTGTGAAAAATGTTTGAAAATAGGGCATCACATTTCAAATTTCAAAAGCCCAAGACGGACGATAAAAGTTAAGAAAATTTGGGTTCCTAAAACAACAATTGTTTCAAATATCGTCTACATCTCAAAAGAAAAACTGACTTTCGGTTGGATCCCCAAAAACTAATTTTTAACAATTGGTATTATACTCAGGGGGAGTAATATTTTCAAATTGGAGATATTATTTTTAGGGGGAGTTTTATACCCTATTATTGCATATTTTTTTCATGCATATTCTCTTTATATATTCAAATTGGTATCCTCTATATATTTTTTTGCACTTTTTGCTGAATACAAAAAGGGGGGATAAGAAGTTGAATCGGATAAAAGCGTCATGAAAGATTTGACGAGAAAAATAAAAAGTAAAAGGGGGGAGAAATAATAAAAGCCGAAGAAGTCTAAAAGAAGAAGAAAGCATACAAAAAGGGGGAGAAACGAAGAAGTCGAAAATAACAAGATAAAGAAAAAGGATGGGTGAAACTAACGAAGCGAAAAAGGATGGGTGAAACTAACGAAGCCATCAAAGTCGAAAACTTTGAAACGTACATATATATATATATATATTATTTTGCAGGTTTTATCCAATTCAAGAGTTGTTTTGTAATCATCAAAAAGGGGGAGATTGTTGGAATATTTATTCCACATATTAATAAATAATATTTTGATGATTAAGTTGCTAAACAAAACAAAACAACAAAGGCGAAGCAAACCGACGAAGGAATCGAAGACGCAAAAATCTGGACAAAATACAAAACTAGTGCACGGTAGACATATAAGTTAGCGCACGCTAACGAGCCCCAGCTGCATATCTGTCGAGTTCGAAGTAACCTGAAGTGAAGTTACTTGATAAGGATAGCGCACGCTACACATAAGGATTAACGCATGCTATCGAGCCAATATTACCGTTGTGAAGAGATTCAAACACAGAATGACGTATGCACTGAAGTAAGCTTAGCACACCCAAGAGATGATATTTAGCGCACGCTAAATATCAGTTTGAATCAAGTAAATCAATCCGTTGGGGAGAATATACTACAAGTCAAAATCTATTAACGGATATATGACGCATGCAATGATGCATGATTAACGCACGCTACAAAGGAAGTGTTAGCGCACGCTAACAGCCAGGACAGAAGCCACTTGACTGAAACTGGAAGAACGTTAACATACGTAACAGTACATAATGTACGCTAAAGGCTAAATACACGCGATAGCGCACGCTAAGAAAGTCAGCCTAGCGTAGGCTAATAACAACTGGCAGTAACGATTATTTTGTGGAAGAAGGCTATAAATACCAAATGAGTTGGTATCATTCCACACAACAACATTGAGCAATTCATATACACTTGAGATATCATTGTAAACATTATATTTGTTGTTCTTGAGCTTAAATTAGAGTGATTGAGTGTTATACACAAAATCATACATGAGTAAGAAAAAGAAAAGATACGATTGGATTTGGTGTTATTAGGATCAAGGATCCGGCATTGTTAGAATCACAATCGCTATCTTAGTGAGGTTTATCTAGTACCAATAGAAAGGTAGAGTGGTTGATTCCTTATCCAATACAAAAGGAAAAATTATTTTACTCGGACCGATAGAAGATGAGCTTGTAACGGTAATTCCTCGACCGATAGAAGAGAGGTGCAGAGGTTTTGATCTTGAATCTATAGAAAAAGATACATCGAGAGAGGACGTAGGCACGTTTGGCCGAATCTCTATAAATCCGCGTGTCATTTAATTTCCGCACCTAATTTACGCTTCCGTACAAACGGCGCATATTCCGATCTTGCACCAACAAAAGGAAGGTCATCTTCCAACTTACAAGACTTAAAACCAACCGTAGCAACGAGAAATCGAGGTGGGTGAAAATCCTTTCAAAACTCCTAAAGTAAATAATTTCTTTCTTTATTTTGTGACGCATGTGCAAATCTGAAATCTCCAAGATTTATTGTTGAGAAACAAGTTACGATATTCATGTTAAATATATGCTATGATTTTTGTACTTAGACATGTATCTCTTGTTTTTTTTCTTAAATTTTAATTCAAAAATCATGAGTATTGTGAAGTATGAATAAATATGAAAAATTTGTATCAATGCATGTCTTTTAGATGTATGTTTATGGCTATATTAACATGCATTGTATTTTTTTTGGATTTAAATTACAACCGATTTGGTAGATAAATTTCGAACTACGTGAAAAATTATAGATTTCATGTCTTCTTCGAAATCATAGTAAAAACTATACCAAAATCTGGAATTTTATATTATATGATTTTGTAATGGTGTTTGGATAACTTATTTGTGGCAAAACGTGACATGAAAACAAGTAAACGGAATTTAAGGACATAAATTGTAATTAATGAAAAATTATGAACTAATCTGAAAATTCCGAGAATAAACTGTTCTGGACCATGAATAACATGTATTTTAACTTATATAAGCTGTCGTAAAGTTTTGAACAAATCGGAGTTCGTTATCTAAACTCATTAGTCGATAATGTAATTTTCAAACAATTCCGGGTCAAAATGAAAGAAATAAAAAATTCTGGACCAAGTCCGAATATTCTGGATATTTCAACAAATATGGAATTCCAGGTTCATTTTGAACCATCTCGTAAAATTTTGTTACCATCCGAGCTAAATTCAAAGCTCTATAGGCCTCAGAGCGAATTTGTTAAATTTTGGGGCAAATTCGTAATTTCTGGAAATTTCAGTCCCAAAACTGAATTTCCGAACCTATTCGAAAATCTGAAGTCAAGTAAATAATTTCGACTCCCTTATAAATTTTCATGACCATCCGAATTTATTTCATATTCCCAAAATTCTCGACTTCGTATCGTTGAACCTACTAGTCCAACATCTCTGAATTGAACCCTTTAAACCTGTTAACAATTCATAATAATTCCAAATTAATATACAAGTCCTATTCCTCATTACCCGTGCCATAAATATGAGTAATTATAACACATGCATAATCAAAAGACGCAATTAATCTCACTGATCGAATGTTTAAGTGTTACTCGTGCTATGCAACTAACTGATAATTGTGACGGTCGGAGAACTAAGTGCTATACAAACAAAGTGCCATGGACGGGTCCGCCCTCTAACTCTATCGGGACAAAGTGGCACGTCGACGGATGTGGGCCACCTCTTGAACCCATACGAAACAGAGAGCTGACCTAAAATCCGAGGGCCACCTATTGAACTGTAGGAGCCACCTCTAGAATCCCAAATCGAGTCAGGATGGTTAGACCGAGTCTTGGATCGAGCATCGCGGCTGCGGTTCATGAACAAGGCTGTCGTTGTTGCCTATTCCCAGTGTTCCGAGGGACCTGGGCCGTAGAACATAAGGTATAATCGCGATTATGGTGTGATCCGGGTATTGACACACAACTAAGGACATACCGAGCCCAAATAAAAGTTAAGGAAGCACACGCTAAGTGTGAGAGCGAAGGCTCAGCTACTGGAGCGACGGTCCAAATCTTGGGGCGACAGCCTATAATGCTAGGACTAATAAGGAGAGCCTAGAATCCAAAGTCCACATCGGCAGGATTCAAAGCTAGATTAACTGATCGACTGATTGATTGACTTGACATCTGTCCACGGGGACAGGATTATATTATTTCACTACCAAATGATTATCTTTCGATAAATCGCATCATATCTTTGAAACCATTTTCACTTTTCTTATAACTTGACAAAGTCATGCATCACTTAAAATTTTCAAAGTAAAGGAAGCCACACTCGCACACGATTATCCACTCACTGAGACCTTTTGTCTCACCCCACCATTTTCCCTTTTAAACCAGAGAATGAGCAACTAGCAGAAGACAAGGGGGGCTTTGTGGAAGAGACCAATTAGAAGACCGCCGCCTGGACTTAGAATTTCTGTTTTTATTCCGACTTGTAATAATGTACTATATATGCTTCGTACTTTGAATCGTCTGTTATTTTTCCGATGAAAACTTATGATCACTGTAATTTGATTATCAACATTTGTTACAACGAATCTTAGAATATCGAGTTAAGATCGTTGATTGAAAATTTATCCAATCGTTATTTAGCTTCCACTATTTATTGCTACACTTTCATTGATCGATCGATTGGTACGTCGCGCCCTCATCCTTCCCGATGTTGGGGGCGTAAAAAATGCAAACGAAGGGTGCGCAACGATGAACTCAAGCGCTAAAATAAAACACGATTCCGATTACCCGAAGGTTCGAGATACGACAACGGAAGTAATTACCCCCAAACTTCGGGAATTTACAGAACGACCCAAAATGTCCAAAAATCACAATACGAAATCAAACAACCAAACCAAAGTTCACAACATGTCTAACAAAGTAAAACGGACTTATAGGAAGCACGAAACCGTAATTTCGAACCACCATCACACGAATCGAACCAAATAGCGGAAAAAGCCGCTCAAAACACGGATTCGGGTAAAACAGCCCCGAAACAAATTCAGATGACCAAATATGCAGAACAAAACATTATCAATATGTCAAAACGCTCGCAAGCGAGTTCTAGAAATCCGAAAAATGTCAAAAATGAAAAAATTACCGGGAGAGAAAATCACGGGTATTACATTCTACCCCTCTAAAAAGAAGTTTTGTCCCGAAACTTAAAAAGAAAGGGTGAACTAAGCAGACAACAAAGTGAACGAACAATTAAACCTTAGCGATCTGAAATAGTCGATCCTGATAATGGTGCTGAAGCTCGATTTCGGGAAATTTCATGGAATAGTTCAGAATACTGAACTTTGTGGCCCTCGAGTCCACAGTTATAACAAGTAATCGGTTGCGAAGGACAATTAGCTTGCACATGACCCACAACGTTGCAATTGAAACACCTCCCAGTCTGACTAGGAGTCAAAGAATATGACTTGGAACTCTTGGTTCCACCAAACGAAGAAAAGGAAGGTTTCGCCGTAGGACTACGCGAAACTCGATGAGAAGAAGTTCCGACTCTCACACTATCCGAAAAATCTCCAGACGTCCTCTGCCTTTTCGACTCATGCAAAGCCCAGTAGATAATGAAGCCATCTTGTATGCCATGGCTCTATTCTGATACTCTCTCAAAGTAGCGCAAGTGAAACCCGACATGTACTCTTAATCTTTGGTCTCATCTGGATATCAAAATGACGGATTTTGTCTTCCTCGGTCCTCACCTGCCTCTTCACGTAAGGGAGTTGTCGACTATAATCGATAATAGCCTACGACATGGGTATATCCTACGGCTCAGCTAGATAAAAATCGGATCCTCTGCTCTCTGATTGGCTCCGGACAGAACTTGTAATATCGGCAAATTCAATTTCCGGTAATTTTCTTTTTTTTGGCGAGAGTCTATTTTAACAGCTCTCTTGTGACCGTTTGGTCATTCTGAGAATGTTTAATTCTGCGCTTTTCGACATTCAAGTTCGTTTCGGTGTAATTTTGTTGAGTTCCGTGTTCTAAAGCGGCTTTTCCCGCACTTGAGTTCGATTCTTGCGAATCTTGTTTGAAACTGTTGTTTCGAGTTTCTCGTATGTTCTTTTAATGTTATTATTCATGTTACGAGCTTTGGCTTGGTGTTTCGATCGTGTATCGTGTATTTCGGACGTTTTGGGCCATTTTCGTAATTTCCCAAAGTTTGGGGTAATTACTTTCCGTTGTCGAATTTCGAGCCTTCGGGTGGTCGGAATCGTGTGTTCTCTTAGCACTTGGTTACGTCTTTGCGAGTACTTCGTGACTGTATCTTCGATTCATATTCAGGTTCGGGTTTCGGGGCTGTGTCGGGCTCGATATTGGCCTCCTATTGTAACACACGAGCAGGCCACACGAGCACGTGGTCGTGTGTAGTGCTCGTGCGAAATCCAGTGCTCGGCAGTGAGCTCTAGGGACGCAGGAGCAGGACACACGAGCAACTACTCGTGCGCGTTGCACGTGCGTGGTGTCAGTGGTTGGGCAGTGGCCTAGCGCACGACCAAACACACGAGCACTTGGTCGTGCATTATGGTCGTGCGTCGCTAGTGTATATAAGGGGACGGACGGGTTTCTCACCCCATTTCCTCCCCTTCTTCTCTTCTCTTCGCGGCTATCGGACGGGTGAGGCTAGGGTTCGAGTTCTTGGTCGGTTCTACTCAATTCCAAGACGTTTTGGAAGATTCTTGTTGATTATATCATCATCCAATCCGTGTGTTTCGTCGAATCAAGGTATATTTCTTGATTTTCCTTCAAGTTGACTTTTTGGAGAATTTGTTCTTGATTTCGATTTTAGTCCGATTTTGATACATCGGTCAGTGTAGTATGATGTTATTAATCGTGTTCTATGGGTTATATATCTATATTTCGAGTTTGTTCAACTCGATTAGTGATTCGAGTGTTCTTGGGAGTTATCGAACATTGAGTGTTCGATTAAATGTCCCAATGAGTTTCCCTTCGATAGTTTGGTGGGATTTCCGTTGTTTTTTACCTTGATTCTCATTGTGATCGTATCTTTGTGTTCTTGGCCATTTTGGGGGAAACCCTTGACATTGTGTCGTTCGTCCCTTCAATTCAACGACTTTAGGTCGTGCTATGGAATTCGTTTTCATTGTTGTTATTGTTGTTCGTAGTTTATTGTCGCGGGTTAACGTTCGGTGGAGTCGGCGGGTTCGTGGTCAGTTCGTGCCAACCTACTTTGGTCGATTCTCCGCGTTGTGGTTATTCGAGGCAAGTACCTTGTCCATATAATTCTTGTTTTGTGGATATGGTAACTAGTGATCGTCTAAATGTGTTTGTTTGGTCGTTTGAATTGAACTTTCAAAGATTTGGTTTAGCCATGTTAAAGGCTTGTTTTCAAAATGCATGTGTTTTGTGAATGGTGTGGTTTGTGAATGACTATGTGAATTCTATGGATATGTTTGGTGCTGATGTCGCACTTGATATTGCGTCTGGACGTATATGGTTTCATTTTGGTGCGTTGTGGTTTGACGTGGTGTTTTGCTAAGTGTTTGATGCCTCTGGGTGAATTGTTTGAATATATGTGTTGTATTGTGCTGTGTGTGAATGTATGGATGTGGGCGGGGCCTACGGTGGCACATGGCATGCGATCATGTGGCCAGGATGCAACAAGCGATTGATCCAACAGTGAGAGCCTAATAAAAACTACGGTGACACATGGCATGCGATCATGTGGTCAGGATGCAACAAGTGATTGATCCAACCGTGAGCGCCAAAGATAATCTACGGTGGCACATGGCATGCGATCATGTGGCCAGGATACAACAAGTGATTGATCCAACTGTGAGATGTTGTGATTTGTTTAGCTAGCCAGCTCGGGAGGGTCCTTAGAGGCCTCGGGTGGGATTTGTGGCTTCGTCCCGGTCCTAGGCGATGCATGTGCGTGATTTGTTTTATGATTGTGGCTAGCTCGGGAGGGTCCTTAGAGGCCTCGGGTGGGATTTGTGGCTTCGTCCCGGTCCTAGGCAATACTTGTACGTGATTACGCTGTGTTGATTTTATGTCCGTCGAGGACACGTGATATGGATTCTGACCCTGTGAACTGTTAGTGGTTTTCTATTTGCGAAAACAAAACCTTTGGGCTGTGACCCCTGTTGATTTTGGAAAGAGAAGGATTCTGAAATCCTAAATTGTTTTCTATTAAAACTCCCGATGGCATTTTAATCTGTTTTATAAATCGTTTCCCCTGATTGGTGATCTTTCGATTTTGGAATGTCTTTCCCAAACTCTTGCCTCGGGAAGTACTTTTCGTTATGTTTGGATATTTGAGGATTTCTGATTATTATTGTTCTTGGAACTTGTATTGCATGGCTCGTATTTTTGCACTAGTTCTTACACTAGCAAAACAGTGGAGTTTTGCTAACCCCCGAGTATTCGGGGGGTGGATTTCTGTATTGCATTTAGGTTTTGGAGCATAGCACAGGGTCGGCATGAAGGATGATGAAAGATGAACGATACTAATCACACGAGGACCGTTCATCTCGTATTGGTTTAGTTGTATTTTATTTCCCGCTGCAGTATTTTTTCCCCCTTGTACGGGAGTGTGTTGTACTCGACCCCTGCGTGGGCATGTGTTGTGATCAAGTTGTATGTATTTATTGAAAGACCAAATCGGTCTACTGAGTCATTTTAGCCTTAAGGGCATTGTTGAGATGTTCGATGTTGTTACCAGCTTGGTAGATCCTTGAGGAAATGTTCTACGGCGTGTAATATCCCTGAGCGGATTGGGGGTGTTACATAAATGGTATCAGAGATTAGGTTGTGGAAACATAGGCTGTCGGGTTTAATGGTGTCTGTTGAGTTTTTGTCTCGTCGGACTTTGTCTGACTGAGTCGTTTCGCGACGCGTCGTCTGAGTTTGTCGGTCGTGATTAGTATCGTGGGGCGATCATCATCTTCGTGCGACCTGTGGATGTAAGTCTCCCTTCTTTGTGTTTGTGCCTCGTGTGACACGAGCTATTTGTTTGATTTTGTATTAAGTGATGGAATCTTTATGTATATTCTCGGTTTCGTGATGCATTTATGTGACTCATGTTTCATTTATATGAGGAGTATTGTCTGTAATACCCAGTTGTAATTCAGTAATTATCAGTCTGTAATTGTCACTCAGTAATTTTCACTCATTATTAATCACTCGTCATTCATGATTCATTCATTTTGCGTTCATTGTGAGCTTGTTGTAACCGTGTATCAGTTTCCGATAGTCATTTCATCTCCGTTTGAGTGTCGAGGCGGGAGTATTATCATTTTCATCGTAATTGGTAGTCTTGTGCTGGAAGTTTCATCTTTGGCATGTGTTGGACTTATTCACTTTCACATACGTATGGTATGATGGATCATTCATCAATCGTAGCAAGTAATCGAAGTTGTCGGACAGCAACGAGTTACGGCCGTAAGGATTGCCGGATACGGCCGTAACAGGCATTCGTTGTTTTCAGGTGATTTTGGACGCACGGGACTTACGACCGTAAGGGTTGCGGCATACGGCCGTAAGTGAGCAGGTACGGCCGTAAGGCTTGGCCGGTTACGACCGTACGTGTCGAGCAGGGTGCCAGGCATTTTTGGCCAAACGCAAGTTACGGCCGTAAGATGGACAAAATACGGCTGTAAGGAGTGTTCGTGTATTTCAGGTTTTGTCGGACGAAGAAGGACTTACAGCCGTAAGGGTTTCGTCATACAACCATAAGACGAGGCAGGTACGGCCGTAAGGCTTGGCCGGATATGGCCGTACGTTTCAGGCAGGGTGCCTGGTCAATTTCGACGGAGACGTCATCCGTAAGTTTGACCGGATACGGCCGTATCGGTCGAGTTACACCCGTAAGGTGTGCGGGTATGGCCGTATGGCTGTCGGCAAGAGTTTTGGACGAGGGCGAGTTACGCCCGTAAGTCAGGTACGGATACGGCCGTAAGGCTGTCGGCAGGTGTTTGGTCGAAGCCGAGTTATGGCCGTACGAGTTGGTTGGTTACGGCCGTAAGGCCGTTGACCTGGGATGTTACGGCCGTAAGAAGGTCGAGTTACGGCCGTAACTTCCGGCAGTTTATAAGGACTGGATCGGGACTTTCAGCTCATTTTGTCATTTCTTTCACCTTCTTCCGAGAGAGAGAGAGCTTGAGGGAGGGATTTTTTCCATCATCAACCACTTGAGTGTTAGATTTTCATCATCTTCATTCGGTTGGAAAGCTTGGATACTCGATTTAACTCGTGTTCATCGGATCGAAGTGGTTGGATCTTCAAGAGGTAATTTCTTCAACATCTTGGATTTCGATTTTGTATTGAGATATGATGTTTTGGACGTTAAAATCATGTTGTATGAAGTGATGTACGCATGATTATGGATATGTATGATTATTCAATGGATTATTGAAGGATTAATCAAGAACACTTTGAATATTGAGCTGGATTTGGGGGTTTTCGATTAATTGTTGTTGTAATCACGAATTTGGATATTCGTTTTGGATTATTGATCATATTGAAAATGTTTTGTTGGTTTGAAACACTTTTTGGAGATTTGATGTTGGTATTATTGAGGTTTGGTTGTAAACAATCGGAGATTGGCCACAATGTATTCGATATAATGCCCCAATGAACTTGATTTAGTCGTATTGACGTTTTGAGTTAGTTATAATCGTGTTTGATTTGTATATTGAGCGGATTGTTGGTAATTGTGTTATTCAAAATTGTTCGAGCGACCGACATTTCATTTAGGACGTTGTTCGTGGAAGGACATTCTTCATCGGTGTTGAGTAAGTTAATTCTTACTCGGTTAAAAGGATATTCATTCCTTTTGTTGTTGTTCATTCATAATCATAACTCATTCATCATTGTATTAACCGTATTGAGACTTGTAATTGTCGAATAATCACTTCATTAACGAGGAACGGCAGTTCTAATCATTTCATTGAACTATCATTCACTTCACTATTATTTTCATCTCGGTGAGTCATTCTTGACCTTGTCGGATTATTATTCGTTGATATTCATTTTGGTCATTCTCGTTCATATGACCTTCTGGGTTCATATTGCGTGGCCAGGTGCGGATGTGTGGAATTTTTAGTCGAGCACGCGATGATCATGTATTGGGATCGATACATTGGACTGTGCACACGGTAACGATTACCTCCGTGAGACTAATTAGGTACAAGGACGGGTGTGTCCGGTCATTCGTCTTGTACACTTGCACAGAACATTACGGGAGTACTATGATACTCTTCTTCAGCTCAATTCATAACTAAGGATATTTCATAACTAAAGATAACTCATGATTGTGTATTTTCAACCCTTGAGGATTGTTGTTCTGTGTAACTGACCCCGTTGGGGGATTTTGTTTTCAGGTCACGGCAAGGCAAAGGCACGGGAAGAGCATGTTGACGGCGAGGAGTCCCAATGATACTAGTAGGGGCCCCCAATCTTTTCAGTCATTCATGTTGTTGTCATTTATTTTTCCACTGCAGATTTTCATTTGTATACTCCGTTTCATTAAGTGTTGTGTATTTTATCTTCATATAAAATATACTAGTATTAGGTATTGTCCTGGTGTTTTGTACTTAAGCTCCTCATCGGAGTACTTGGTAATATAATGTGGTTCGGAACTACAATTATATTATTTAATTCATCAGTTTTCATTCGCCTGGTGGGTCCCAGTCGGGGGTCCACGGCACTGTAATATCCGCCTAGTTTGGGGTGTTACATTGTCATTATTTACGTCCTTTTGACTGTGATATTTGACTATTGTTTCCGGTAAAAGACAAGTGTTGTCTTGATTTTGAGCGAGTTGATGCGTGTATTATGATTGTATGTAAGTGAATATTGTTACACGTGAGTTTTTAGGCATTCTAGCCTAATAGATTTTCGAAAACCTTGAGTATCTTAGAAAATAAAATTCGAGACGTACTTTTAAATGGATTGTATTTTCAAGGCGCCCAATAGCGCAACTATCTGTTTCAAAATTCTTCCACCTTGAGGACCAAAATATATTTTTTTTTCTTCCGAGTAATTTTGGAAATGCTTTGCTTAGACCTGAGGGTCGAATATTTTTGAAAGTTTTTCACTAAAAGAAAAGTGTCCTCATTTTTGTTCAAATGCAAGATGATTTTCAAAGTCTCGACAATGATGTTTATTAAACTTTTTGTAAAATGATAATCAAAGATCAACTGGTGTTTCCAAACTGTTTTCAAAAGGTGGTTTTCATTTTTAAAACCCATCATTTCCTGCTTGTGGTCGGAGAAGGTGTGTATGATGTTGGTATTGTTGTTAGGGTGTTAGCCCTCCGAATTGTGATTGAATTGGTGGTGTGAACGTTGAGTCGTTCGCCACGCATAAGTTTTGTTAGCCCTTTGTGGGAGGTGTGATGACGATCTTAAATGTTGTCATTTCGTGGCGGCTTGCGTGTTATCGCACCTGTGTGAGCTGTTAAATCTTGGGTTTGTATGTTTGTGTACATGAGTGATTGTTTTATGATTTTGTAATTATGTGCTGGTTATTGTTCAGGCTGTTGAGGTCGCCGAACGATACTGTCATTGCTGTAGTGTTTGTGTGTGTATTACTTTACGATGGTAATCGTTGTATATGATATGTGTTATGATTCTTTGTTGTGCTGAGTTGGCATCTCCGCTATGTTGTTTTGCGACGTTATGCCCCATTGTATCTAGCATTTGTATTTTCTGTAACACCCCCAAAACCTTACGGGAGTATTACACGCCGTGGGCCCCGCGCCGGAACCCACCAGGCTAAAAACCAATTACAAAAACGCCCAAAAAGGCCGATGACAGTAGTATTTTCCAAAACTCATAAAATCATTTGAAAACACCAACTACCCTCAAGATAATCAAGGCCAAAAACTCGGTTAAGGGAATCGGTTTTCGAAATCAAACTCAGTTGGCATAAAACCGAAAGCCATTTGATAGAACTCACACAGCGGATAAAAATACAGTCCAAGATACATATACATCAATAATGAAATACACAAACAAAATACACGATTCCCCAACAATATGCCATAGCCAGTATCGTCCGGAATCCTCGCTTCACGACCGCTACCATCAAAGTTCTCAATACCTGAAAAACAAGTCCCACAACGGGGTCAGCAATAATGCCCGACAAATAACCGCAAGTACATAAACATAAATATTCACATGCCATGCATCATGAGAATAATAACCTCAACGATAACCTTACCACTTCCGGTAATCCAACGATTCTCATCAAAATCCCAATATCACGATAATACCACATAATACCTCAATACCGAATACCTTCCCGTACACAATCTTCTATGTACGATTACCACAAAACATACCTCTATCCGGACTTCCTTCCGAAATGTATACCATAGACCAAGAATATCCAAAATGACATCAACAATATCCGAATACTACAATCTTCCCAAGATTGTCCAAGTATCTCAACAATCATCAACTGTGCATTCTAATCCTTTTAGAACATCACTGAACATTCGTCAATATGCAATACAACATAAAATACTTATGAAATGTAAATGGAATTACTCATCAAAACATTACAACCGAACAAGTAAACACTTGCCTGGATACCAACACGACAAAACCAACACCGAACTCATCGCCCTCGTCTACGAGCTCTTCAGCCCCGACTGGACGGAATCTACGGCCTTTCACCGCGGCAAAACGATTATACCTATTGGTTAATCAACCTAGAACAATAATCATATCAATAATCGAACCAACTTGGTAACAATGATCATAACATATTCAATCCGGAATTCAACCTCATATCAAGATTCATCTCATCTAAATCAACCACTATCATCACTATGATTTAGAATACCATCTTAAATTGGTTAAACGAATCATCAAATCATCATAGTCATCATATGGCCTCAAGAACATCAAGAACTCTATGATTCCATAATCATAATCAACATATTCAAAGCATATCATTATCTTCCTTCAACATAAACCTCATATATCCTCAAGAATCGCAATAACAACATCATAATCATCTTCATACGAATCATTCATCAACTATAACATCAAAATTCCGAAATGAAAAGGAGAAATATCCAACATACCTCATAGAATATGGATAACACAAGAAATCACTTCAAGAATCAACAATAGTTCCATAACCAAGCTCTAATTCCATGATTCCAAGCTCACAATCATGTTAGAAGTGTTTAGAACACTCTTAGAAGTGAAGAGGGACGAGCTGGGATGGGAGAAATGAGTTTCCTTTCGTGAACAAATGAAAGACCAGCTCTTAATATATAAACTGCGCATCTCGTTACGTACGTAAGTGTCCTTACTTAACGTACGTAACAGCTTTAACGTACGTAATCCGGAAACCATAGCGTACGTAACAAACTCACTGTCTCATTCCGTGAAGTCCATTACGTACGTAACCCATACCATATAACGTACGTAATATACCAGTTGACTTGCTACAGTACAATGGTCGTGTTACGTACGTAATACGTCCTGTATAACGTACGTAACACGTACGTTGACTCACCTGTCAACATCCTCCGCCGAAAGTTGCCGACACAGGGTCCTGTCCGATGCCTTCGTTACGTACGTAATACCTTAGCCTTAACGTACGTAACCATGCCAATATTACGTACGTAAGCTCACCTTGTTAACGTACGTAACAATTCCATACTTAGCCAATTTCAGCAATTCCTGTCCAAAGTCACGACATACCAAATACGAGCATACGGCAAAATCAATACATATACTCAATTCAATAACATTATCAAACGTTCACAACGTCCTCGAGCATAATTAACCATCCACGATATCCAATATATAAACGAAAAATATATCCGAAAAATCGGGGTATTACACTCTACCCCCCTTAAAATAAGTTTCGTCCTCGAAACTTGCAATCACTCGCACAAACAACATTTCAACGGAAAATCCAAAATCACCAAGATAACCAAGAATTATTGAATAATCCGAACAGCATACTTACAGGTCAGTGAAGACGAAGATCTCCCGTGATACTAGCATATGACACCATTTCAAAAATCTCGACACAACAAGAATGCCAAAACAGGAATATTCACAATTTGAAAACGATTGGTCTCCGCCAAGACCACAACAAGTTTAGAGCGCTGTCGAGTTTTGTGAGATCTGTGACGCTGTGGCTCCTCATCTAAAGCGCATGAGCCGCTCCTTGTCACATGCACGTATCACCGGCGTTCCACTCCACATCGAAAGCCGCACATTGCACGTGCCTCGCACCGGCGTTCACTTCCCGATTGGAGCCGCACATTGCACATGACCACGGCACCGGCGTTCACTCCCTGCCTCGTCGGTCTCGGAAACACCAACAATCCCCAAACCCACACATCACCACGACAAGACTTAAAATCACACGTAACCAAAACAACACACCCAAAATAGCCGTAAATCCGGCTACACAAAAATCACGCAACTACCACACCGGTAGAGCCACATAACACACATGCCCGGTTATCACAAAACCATGGGCTCCGATACCATATTTGTAACACCCCAAAACCTTACGGAGTATTACACGCCGTGGGCCCCGCGCCGAACCCACCAGCTAAAAACCAATTACAAAAATGCCCAAAAAGGCCGATGATGTAGTATTTTCCAAAACTCACAAAATCATTTGAAAACACCAACTACCCTCAAGATAATCAAGGCCAAAACTCGGTTAAGGGAATCGGTTTTCAAATCAAACTCGATTGGCATAAAACCGAAAGCCATTTGATAGAACTCACACAAATGGATAAAAATACAGTCAAGATACATATACATCAATAATGATATACACAAACAAAATACACGATTCCCCAACAATATGCCATAGCCAGTATCGTCCGGAATCCTCGCTTCACGACCGCTACCATCAAAGTTCTCAATACCTGAAAAACAAGTCCCACAACGGGATCAGCAATAATGCCCGACAAATAACCGCAAGTACATAAACATAAATATTCACATGCCATGCATCATGAGAATAATAACCTCAACGATAACCTTACCACTTAGGTAATCCAACGATTCTCATCAAAATCCCAATATCACGATAATACCACATAATACCTCAATACCGAATACCTTCCCGTACACAATCTTCTATGTACGATTACCACAAAACATACCTCTATCCGAACTTCCTTCCGAAATGTATACCATAGACCAAGAATATCCAAAATGACATCAACAATATCCGAATACTACAATCTTCCCAAGATTGTCCAAGTATCTCAACAATCATCAACTGTGCATTCTAATCCTTTTAGAACATCACCGAACATTCACAATATGCAATACAACATAAAATACTTATGAAATGTAAATGGAATTACTCATCAAAACATTACAACCGAACAAGTAAACACTTGCACGGATACCAACACGACAAAACCAACACCGAACTCATCGCCTCGTCTACGAGCTCTTCACTTGACGGGACGGAATCTATGGCCTTTCACCGCAAAGAAACGATTATACCTATTGGTTAATCAACCTAGAACAATAATCATATCAATAATCGAACCAACTTGGTAACAATGATCATAACATATTCAATCCTAATTCAACCTCATATCAAGATTCATCTCATCTAAATCAACCACTATCATCACTATGATTTAGAATACCATCTTAAATTGGTTAAACGAATCATCAAATCATCATAGTCATCATATGGCCTCAAGAACATCAAGAACTCTATGATTCCATAATCATAATCAACATATTCAAAGCATATCATTATCTTCCTTCAACATAAACCTCATATATCCTCAAGAATCGCAATAACAACATCATAATCATCTTCATACGAATCATTCATCAACTATAACATCAAAATTCCGAAATGAAAAGGAGAAATATCCAACATACCTCATAGAATATGGATAACACAAGAAATCACTTCAAGAATCAACAATAGTTCCATAACCAAGCTCTAATTCCATGATTCCAAGCTCACAATCATGTTAGAAGTGTTTAGAACACTCTTAGAAGTGAAGAGGGACGAGCTGGGATGGGAGAAATGAGTTTCCTTTCGTGAACAAATGAAAGACCAGCTCTTAATATATAAATCAAGCATCTCGTTACGCATTTAAGTGTCCTTACTTAACGACGTAATGTGCCTTTAACATACGTAATCCGGAAACCATAGCGTACGTAACAAACTCACTGTCTCATTCCGTGAAGTCCATTACGTACGTAACCCATACCATATAACGTACGTAATATACCAGTTGACTTGCTACAGTACAATGGTCGTGTTACGTACGTAACACGTCCTGTATAACGTACATAACACGTACGTTGACTCACCTGTCAACATCCTCCGCCGAAAGTTGCCGACACAGGGTCCTGTCCGATGCCTTCGTTACGTACGTAATACCTTAGCCTTAACGTACGTAACCATGCCAATATTACGTACGTAAGCTCACCTTGTTAACGTACGTAACAATTCCATACTTAGCCAATTTCAGCAATTCCTGTCCAAAGTCACGACATACCAAATACGAGCATACGGCAAAATCAATACATATACTCAATTCAATAACATTATCAAACGTTCACAACGTCCTCGAGCATAATTAACCATCCACGATATCCAATATATAAACGAAAAATATATCCGAAAAATCGGGGTATTACACTCTACCCCCCTTAAAATAAGTTTCGTCCTCGAAACTTGCAATCACTCGCACAAACAACATTTCAACGGAAAATCCAAAATCACCAAGATAACCAAGAATTATTGAATAATCCGAACAGCATACTTACAGGTCAGTGAAGACGAAGATCTCCCGTGATACTAGCATATGACACCATTTCAAAAATCTCGACACAACAAGAATGCCAAAACAGGAATAATCACAATTTGAAAACGATTGGTCTCCGCCAAGACCACAACAAGTTTAGAGCACTGTCGAGTTTTGTGAGATCTGTGACGCTGTGTCTCCTCACCTAAAGCGCATGAGCCGCTCCTTGTCACATGCACGTATCACCGGCGTTCCACTCCACATCGAAAGCCGCACATTGCACGTGCCTCGCACCGGCGTTCACTTCCCGATTGGAGCCGCACATTGCACATGACCACGGCACCGGCGTTCACTCCCTGCCTCGTCGGTCTCGGAAACACCAACAATCCCCAAACCCACACATCACCACGACAGTACTCAGAAAATCACACAGAACCAAAACAACACAGTCCAAAATAGCCAGAAATCCAGCTACACAAAAATCACGCAACTACCACACTGGTAGAGCCACATAACACACATGCCCGGTTATCACAAAACCATGGGCTCCGATACCATATTTGTAACACCCCCAAAACCTTACGGGAGTATTACACGCCGTGGGCCCCGCGCCGGAACCCACCAGGCTAAAAACCAATTACAAAAATGCCCAAAAAGGCCGATAACAGTAGTATTTTCCAAAACTCACAAAATCATTTGAAAACACCAACTACCCTCAAGATAATCAAGGCCAAAAACTCGGTTAAGGGAATCGGTTTTCTAAATCAAACTCAGTTGGCATAAAACCGAAAGCCATTTGATAGAACTCACACAGTGGATAAAAATACAGTCCAAGATACATATACATCAATAATGATATACACAAACAAAATACACGATTCCCCAACAATATGCCATAGCCAGTATCGTCCGGAATCCTCGCTTCACGACCGCTACCATCAAAGTTCTCAATACCTGAAAAACAAGTCCCACAACGGGATCAGCAATAATGCCCGACAAATAACCGCAAGTACATAAACATAAATATTCACATGCCATGCATCATGAGAATAATAACATCAACGATAACCTTACCACTTCCGGTAATCCAACGATTCTCATCAAAATCCCAATATCACGATAATACCACATAATACCTCAATACCGAATACCTTCCCGTACACAATCTTCTATGTACGATTACCACAAAACATACCTCTATCCGGACTTCCTTCCGAAATGTATACCATAGACCAAGAATATCCAAAATGACATCAACAATATCCGAATACTACAATCTTCCCAAGATTGTCCAAGTATCTCAACAATCATCAACTGTGCATTCTAATCCTTTTAGAACATCACTGAACATTCGTCAATATGCAATACAACATAAAATACTTATGAAATGTAAATGGAATTACTCATCAAAACATTACAACCGAACAAGTAAACACTTGCCTGGAAACCAACACGACAAAACCAACACCGAACTCATCGCCCTCGTCTACGAGCTCTTCAGCCCCGACTGGACGGAATCTATGGCCTTTCACCGCGGCAAAACGATTATACCTATTGGTTAATCAACCTAGAACAATAATCATATCAATAATCGAACCAACTTGGTAACAATGATCATAACATATTCAATCCGGAATTCAACCTCATATCAAGATTCATCTCATCTAAATCAACCACTATCATCACTATGATTTAGAATACCATCTTAAATTGGTTAAACGAATCATCAAATCATCATAGTCATCATATGGCCTCAAGAACATCAAGAACTCTATGATTCCATAATCATAATCAACATATTCAAAGCATATCATTATCTTCCTTCAACATAAACCTCATATATCCTCAAGAATCGCAATAACAACATCATAATCATCTTCATACGAATCATTCATCAACTATAACATCAAAATTCCGAAATGAAAAGGAGAAATATCCAACATACCTCATAGAATATGGATAACACAAGAAATCACTTCAAGAATCAACAATAGTTCCATAACCAAGCTCTAATTCCATGATTCCAAGCTCACAATCATGTTAGAAGTGTTTAGAACACTCTTAGAAGTGAAGAGGGACGAGCTGGGATGGGAGAAATGAGTTTCCTTTCGTGAACAAATGAAAGACCAGCTCTTAATATATAAACTGCGCATCTCGTTACGTACGTAAGTGTCCTTACTTAACGTACGTAACAGCTTTAACATACGTAATCCGGAAACCATAGCGTACGTAACAAACTCACTGTCTCATTCCGTGAAGTCCATTACGTACGTAACCCATACCATATAACGTACGTAATATACCAGTTGACTTGCTACAGTACAATGGTCGTGTTACGTACGTAACACGTCCTGTATAACGTACATAACACGTACGTTGACTCACCTGTCAACATCCTCCGCCGAAAGTTGCCGACACAGGGTCCTGTCCGATGCCTTCGTTACGTACGTAATACCTTAGCCTTAACGTACGTAACCATGCCAATATTACGTACGTAAGCTCACCTTGTTAACGTACGTAACAATTCCATACTTAGCCAATTTCAGCAATTCCTGTCCAAAGTCACGACATACCAAATACGAGCATACGGCAAAATCAATACATATACTCAATTCAATAACATTATCAAACGTTCACAACGTCCTCGAGCATAATTAACCATCCACGATATCCAATATATAAACGAAAAATATATCCGAAAAATCGGGGTATTACACTCTACCCCCCTTAAAATAAGTTTCGTCCTCGAAACTTGCAATCACTCGCACAAACAACATTTCAACGGAAAATCCAAAATCACCAAGATAACCAAGAATTATTGAATAATCCGAACAGCATACTTACAGGTCAGTGAAGACGAAGATCTCCCGTGATACTAGCATATGACACCATTTCAAAAATCTCGACACAACAAGAATGCCAAAACAGGAATAATCACAATTTGAAAACGATTGGTCTCCGCCAAGACCACAACAAGTTTAGAGCACTGTCGAGTTTTGTGAGATCTGTGACGCTGTGTCTCCTCACCTAAAGCGCATGAGCCGCTCCTTGTCACATGCACGTATCACCGGCGTTCCACTCCACATCGAAAGCCGCACATTGCACGTGCCTCGCACCGGCGTTCACTTCCCGATTGGAGCCGCACATTGCACATGACCACGGCACCGGCGTTCACTCCCTGCCTCGTCGGTCTCGGAAACACCAACAATCCCCAAACCCACACATCACCACGACAAGACTTTAAAATCACACAGAACCAAAACAACACAGTCCAAAATAGCCAGAAATCCAGCTACACAAAAATCACGCAACTACCACACTGGTAGAGCCACATAACACACATGCCCGGTTATCACAAAACCATGGGCTCCGATACCATATTTGTAACACCCCCAAAACCTTACGGGAGTATTACACGCCGTGGGCCCCGCGCCGGAACCCACCAGGCTAAAAACCAATTACAAAAATGCCCAAAAAGGCCGATGACAGTAGTATTTTCCAAAACTCACAAAATCATTTGAAAACACCAACTACCCTCAAGATAATCAAGGCCAAAAACTCGGTTAAGGGAATCGGTTTTCGAAATCAAACTCAGTTGGCATAAAACCGAAAGCCATTTGATAGAACTCACACAGCGGATAAAAATACAGTCCAAGATACATATACATCAATAATGATATACACAAACAAAATACACGATTCCCCAACAATATGCCATAGCCAGTATCGTCCGGAATCCTCGCTTCACGACCGCTACCATCAAAGTTCTCAATACCTGAAAAACAAGTCCCACAACGGGATCAGCAATAATGCCCAACAAATAACCGCAAGTACATAAACATAAATATTCACATGCCATGCATCATGAGAATAATAACCTCAACGATAACCTTACCACTTCCGGTAATCCAACGATCTCATCAAAATCCCAATATCACGATAATACCACATAATACCTCAATACCGAATACCTTCCCGTACACAATCTTCTATGTACGATTACCACAAAACATACCTCTATCCGGACTTCCTTCCGAAATGTATACCATAGACCAAGAATATCCAAAATGACATCAACAACATCCGAATACTACAATCTTCCCAAGATTGTCCAAGTATCTCAACAATCATCAACTGTGCATTCTAATCCTTTTAGAACATCACTGAACATTCGTCAATATGCAATACAACATAAAATACTTATGAAATGTAAATGGAATTACTCATCAAAACATTACAACCGAACAAGTAAACATTTGCCTGGATACCAACACGACAAAACCAACACCGAACTCATCGCCCTCGTCTACGAGCTCTTCAGCCCCGACTGGACGGAATCTATGGCCTTTCACCGCGGCAAAACGATTATACCTATTGGTTAATCAACCTAGAACAATAATCATATCAATAATCGAACCAACTTGGTAACAATGATCATAACATATTCAATCCGGAATTCAACCTCATATCAAGATTCATCTCATCTAAATCAACCACTATCATCACTATGATTTAGAATACCATATTAAATTGGTTAAACGAATCATCAAATCATCATAGTCATCATATGGCCTCAAGAACATCAAGAACTCTATGATTCCATAATCATAATCAACATATTCAAAGCATATCATTATCTTCCTTCAACATAAACCTCATATATCCTCAAGAATCGCAATAACAACATCATAATCATCTTCATACGAATCATTCATCAACTATAACATCAAAATTCCGAAATGAAAAGGAGAAATATCCAACATACCTCATAGAATATGGATAACACAAGAAATCACTTCAAGAATCAACAATAGTTCCATAACCAAGCTCTAATTCCATGATTCCAAGCTCACAATCATGTTAGAAGTGTTTAAAACACTCTTAGAAGTGAAGAGGGACGAGCTGGGATGGGAGAAATGAGTTTCCTTTCGTGAACAAATGAAAGACCAGCTCTTAATATATAAATCGCATCTCGTTACGTACGTAAGTGTCCTTACTTAACGACGTAATGCCTTTAACGCACGTAACCGGAAACCATAGCGCATTTAACAAACTCACCGTCTCATTCCGTGAAGTCCATTACGTCGTAACCCATACCATATAACGTCGTAATATACCGGTTGACTTGCTACAAGATAATGGTCGTGTTACGACGTAACACGCCCCGTATAACGCACGTAACACGACGTTGACTCACCTGTCAACATCCTCCGCCGAAAGTTGCCGACACAGGGTCCCACCTGCCGACCAGGACTCGGTCCTGTCCGATGCCTTCGTTACGTACGTAATACCTTAGCCTTAACGTACGTAACCATGCCAATATTACGTACATAAGCTCACCTTGTTAACGTACGTAACAATTCCATACTTAGCCAATTTCAGCAATTCCTGTCCAAAGTCACGACATACCAAATACGAGCATACGGCAAAATCAATACATATACTCAATTCAATAACATTATCAAACGTTCACAACGTCCTCGAGCATAATTAACCATCCACGATATCCAATATATAAACGAAAAATATATCCGAAAAATCGGGGTATTACATTTTCGGTATGCCGAGCTGAGGCGTTTCATCCTCGATGTGTCGGGGCATGCATGTGTAATTTGTGCTTCTCGTCAGTAACGCGTTTCAGGTACGGACTCGAGGGACACCACATTGAGTTTTGCGAATTGGCTACTGAGACTTTTGGAGTTCGCGCTTCAGCACAGTTATCAGAATCGGTTTCGAGAGACCTTTGAAGGATGTTTCTGTCGGTTGCTTGTTGTGTTGTCACCTTGATTTCATTGTTGTGAGTTTCGGGGACGACACTTCTTTTAGAAGAGGTCGAATATAATACCCGTACTATTTTGACTTCTATATTTTCTCGTTCTCCATTCTTTGAACTCGCTCGTTTTCGTTGATACTTTCTGAACTTGTTCTGTATTTCGGTTTCATCATTCGAACGAGCTGTGATCTTGTTTTGGGTCGATCTGGTTATCGCTGTGACTTTTTCGAGTTCGGTTCGATTCTTGTGAACCTTGTTCGGAAGTGACATTATTTGGTTCTATTAGTTCTCTTATTCGAAGTGGATCAGATTTTGAACTTCTGTATTTTCGACTCTGTCGACTCGTTTATGTTCGTTGACATTTTCTGAGCTTGTGCTGCCCCTTGCTTTTGTTGATCGAACGAGCGTGGTATTGTTTCGGAATAACTCGCTTGTCGTTGTGACTTTTCAATTTCTATTCCCCTTCCTGTGGATCTTATGTGAATGCACATGTTGTTGTTTTCACCGGATCATATATTGTCTCGATTCGAGATGTGAACCTTGCAGTTGTTTGAATTTTATTGTTCTTCGTGATTCGAACATGATTGTTCTATTTTTATTGTCTCGATCGTTGTGGTTCGATCGTTTGATTGTTCGGTTTTTGTTGATCTCATTTCGTGATTGTTGAACATTCAGACTACTTCGTAATTCCCTTAAGTTCGGTAAATTAGTCTCGTTTTCGATCTTCCAACCTTTGGGTAGTGGAATTCCGTATTTGTTCAGCGATTGGCTCGCATTTTGATTGATGTACCGTTGGGTTGGTCAATCGTATTGATTTTCGTTCGTTGTCTTTTGTGATTGTTCGGATAATCGACTTGATTATATTATTTGTTTGATGACACTTGTCACTTGTTGATTTTATTATGTCTCTACCGGTGGCGTTGTGTTAGCCGTCGTGGAGCGTGTTTTCACACCGTATATTCCTTTGCGTTGCTTGTAACGTTTCGCCGATGGGCGTAAGTTACACGTTTCTTGTGTATCTCGTTGAGTTTTCGTGGTGGGATATTGCATCTTCCTACTTATTTTAAGTTTCAGGACGAAACTTCTTTTAAGGAGGGTAGTATGTAATATCCGCAAATTCGATTTCTAGTAATTTTCTTTTTTTGGCGAGAGTCTGTTTTAACGGCTCTCTTGTGACTGTTTGGTCATTTTGAGAATGTTTAATTCTGCGCTTTTCGACATCCGAGTTCGTTTCGGTGTCATTTTGTTGAGTTCCGTGTTCTTAAGCGGCTTTTCCCGTACTTGAGTTCGATTCTTGCGAATCTTGTCCGCAACTGTCTTTTAAGTTTCTCGTATGTTCATTTAATGTTATTATTCATGTTACGAGCTTTGGCTTGGTGTTTCGATCGTGTATCCTGTATTTCGTACGTTTTGGGCTGTTTTCGTAATTTCCCAAAGTTTGGGGTAATTACTTTCCGTTGTCGAATTTCGAGCCTTCGGGTGGTCGGAATCGTGTGTTCTCTTAGCGCTTGGTTTCGTCTTTGCGAGTAATTCGTGACCGTATCTTCGATTCATATTCAGGTTCGGGTTTTGGTGCCGTGTCGGGCTCGATATTGGCCTCCTATTGTAACACACGAGTAGGCCACATGAGCACGTGGTCGTGTGTGGCGCTCGTGCGCAATCCAGCGCTCGGAAGTGAGATCCAAGGATGCACGAGCAACTAGTCGTGCGCTTTGCTCGTGCGTGGTGTTAGTGGCTGGGCAGTGGCCTAGCACACGACCAAAAACACGAGCACTTGGTCGTGCGTTATGGTCGTGCGTCGCTGGTGTATATAAGGGGACAGACGGGTTTCTCACCCCATTTCCTCCCCTTCTTCTCTTCTCTTCACGGCTGTCGGAGGGGTGAGGCTAGGGTTCGAGTTCTGGGTCGGTTGTACTCAATTCCAAGATGTTTTGGAAGATTCTTGTTGATTATATCATCATCCAATCCGTGTGTTTCGTCGAATCAAGGTATATTTCTTGATTTTCCTTCAAGTTGACTTTTTGGAGAATTTGTTCTTGATTTCGATTTTAGTCCGATTTTTATACATCAGTTGGTGTAGTATGATGTTATTAATCGTGTTCTATGGGTTGTATATCCATATTTCGAGTTTGTTCAACTTGATTAGTGATTCGAGTGTTCTTGGGAGTTATCGAACATTGAGTGTTCGATTAAATGTCCCAATGAGTTTCCCTTCGATAATTTTGTGGGATTTCCATTGTTTTTGACCTTGATTCTCATTGTGATCGTATCTTTGTGTTCTTGGCCATTTTGGGGGAAACCCTTGAAATTGTGTCGTTCGTCCCTCCAATTCAACTAATTTAGGTCGTGCTATGGAATTCGTTTTCATTGTTGTTATTGTTGTTCGTAGTTTATTGTCGCGGGTTAACGTTCGGTGGAGTCAGCGGGTTCGTGGTCGGTTCGTGCCAACCTACTTCAGTCAATTCTCCGCGTTGTGGTTATTCGAGGCAAGTACCTTGTCCATATAATTCTTGTTTTGTGGATATGGTAACTAGTGATCGTCTAAATGTGTTTGTTTGGTCGTTTGAATTGAACTTTCAAAGATTTGGTTTAGCCTTGTTAAAGGCTTGTTTTCAAAACGCATGTGAATTCTATGCATATGTTTGGTGCTGATGTTGCACTTGATATTGCGTGTGGATGTATATGGTTTCATTTCGGTGTGTTGTGGTTTGACGTGGTGTTTTGCTAAGTGTTTGATGCCTCTGGGTGAATTGTTTGAATATATGTGTTGTATAGTGCTGTATGTGAATGTATGGATGTGGGTGGGGCCTACGGTGGCACATGGCATGCGATCATGTGGCCAGGATGCAACAAGCGATTGATCCAACCCTGAGAGCCTAATAAAAACTACGGTGACACATGGCATGCGATCATGTGGTCAGGATGCAACAAGTGATTGATCCAACCGTGAGCGCCAAAAATAATATACGGTGGCACATGGCATGCGATCATGTGGCCAGGATGCAACAAGTGATTGATCCAACCATGAGATGTTGTGATTTGTTTAGCTAGCCAGCTCGGAAGGGTCCTTAGAGGCCTCGGGTGGGATTTGTGGCTTCGTCCCGGTCCTATGCGATGCATGTGCGTGATTTCTTTTATGATTGTGGCCAGCTCGGGAGGGTCCTTAGAGGCCTCGGGTGGGATTTGTGGCTTCGTACCGGTCCTAGGCAATACTTGTACGTGATTACGTTGTGTTGATTTTATGTCCGTCGAGGACACGTGATATGGGTTCTGACCCTGTGAACTGTTACTGGTTTTCTATTTGCGAAGACAAAACCTTTGGGCTGTGACCCCTGTTGATTTTGGAAAGAGAAGGATTCTGAAATCCTAAATTGTTTTCTATTAAAACTCCCGATGGCATTTTAAACTGTTTTATAAATCGTTTCCCCTGATTGGTGATCTTTCGGTTTTGGAATGTCTTTCCCAAACTCTTGCCTCGGGAAGTACTTTTCGTTACGTTTGGATCTTTGAGGATTCCTGATTATTATTGTTCTTGGAACTTGTATTGTATGGCTCGTATTTTTGCACTTGTTCCTGCACTAGCAAAATAGTGGAGTTTTGCTAACCCCCCAGTATTCGGGGGGTGGATGTCTCTATTGCATTCAGGTTTTGGAGCATAGCACAAGGTCGGCATGAAGGATGATGAAAGATGAACGATGCTAATCACACGAAGACCGTTGATGTCGTATTGGTTTAGTTGTATTTTATTTCCCGCTGCAGTATTCTTTCCCCCTTGTACGGGAGTGTGTTGTACTCGACCCCTGCGTGGGCATTTGTTGTGATCGAGTTGTATGTATTTATTGAAAGACCAAATCGGTCTACTGAGTCATTTTAGCCTTAAGGGCATTGTTGAGATGTTCGATGTTGTTACCAGCCTGGTAGATCCTTGAGGAAAGGTTCTACGGCGTGTAATATCCCTGAGCGGATTGGGGCTATTACAGAATTCCGCTTCCATCAACTTCTTAAACTCTTCCCAGGTAACGACATGATCCTGGGTCTCAAAGGCCTCCCACCAATTAGCAGCGTCACTATCGAGATGGAACTGGGCGATAGGAATTCGCCGTTCCTCTGGACAACCAACCGCCTTTAAAATCTTCTCCAATTGGAAAAGTCGACCGTCCCAGCCCAAAATATCACCTGTGCCCGCAAAACGAGGAGGATGCATATGAAACACTTCTGTAAACCACTGAGTCGACCCAACGTTCTCAGTCATGGTAGTGTTACGCTGAACCGCCTGAGCCAAATGAGTCATCTAGTCTGCCACCTACTGAAGTATAGTAGCAACACCAATACTAACGCCATTACCGGCAGCATGATCCTGATCGCGCAACTGATTGCCACGACCTCTCGGCATACTGAACTGACATCCGTTCAGAACGACAAAACAAACACCACATAATCAACATAGGACAACAAACGATAACACAATAAAATACTCACTCTGAGTCATTACACGAATACACGAACTATCACTGCAATAATAGGATTCAAATTCATAAGTAATTCACTTGGCTAGATCAACAAAAACGTACGACCTTTACCAAAATAATCACGGTCAAGACTACATACATATCATTGTGGTCAAACATGGGTAATATTTTTAAAAATAAAATTTTCCGAGGTATTTGTTCAAATGATAATATTTTAAAATTCATGAGTTTGAATGATTTTGCTAAAATGAGTTTTTGAAAAGAAATATTTTTAATACCTCGGTCGTTTGATCAAAACTATTAACCCATTATCATAACTATTTTGTTTTGAAAGTCATTTGCAAAAAAACATTTTGAAACATCAATATACTCGATAAATGATATCATCAAAATGACCTTATCATTATATATCAGTATTACCATCAACGACATACAGGGTAACCACACGTTATTCCGCCACACCATCCATGGTTGGAAAACCACTCGTGCTCGCACTAATCACTACTATTGATCAATTATCACATCAGGATAACGTCATAGGATAATACAATTAAACCAAACTATGTAGTCATAGCATCTAGGTGTATAACCAAAACTCGCTAACAACAAAGGTAACGATTAATAATGCGTCAATAATGTCCATACAGGATAAACAACTAGGTGCAATATTACTGATACAATAGTTAAAGTTCATGATCATCACGGACAGACCATATGACTAGGTCGACAGGGATTAAACGATCGATAATGCACACAAACATAACTTTAACAACAAAGTTACTACCGTGATAGTCAGAAGCTTACGGCCGTAACAACTAACTGTAGGACAACAGAATCAACTCAGCAGCCTCAAAACGGCTCCGAAAGTTAAGTATCGACGCCTAACAATGTATCTCGACATTTAGAAAATACTGTAAAAATTCTCCAACGGGCATAACAGCATGTCAATCTTGTTGCGACGACTCAGTCCCAACACACAAACACGAAAATCAAAGCCATTTTGCAGTATAAAAAAAATTTCCAAAAATCTTTTCGATCATATCCAGAATGACGGTATCATTTTACAATGTCCGATGTACTTTAAAACGCCTCCTCCAAATACCATTTGAAGGTGTCATCTGAAAATACATGACTAACTCGTCAAAGTTCAACCGATTTCAAAATCCATACAAAATTGTTGTTTAACCGCACCATCGAAACATCTTCGAAAATCGGTTCTTTTACAAACATACTCAAGCTCATAGTTACAATTAAGAAAACCGTTTTCAAACCTACATGCAGCGGACATAATTACAACTATCCTAAAATAATCGAACTTGAAACCACTTGCCCAATGGGCAAACGATATTACAAATTCAATTGAATATAATTCGTGAACACCAAGTTCAAACATATGTCAAAACAATCCATATGAGTTCCTCACGAACTCTACTGTCGATGCATTCTATGGAACACATTAAGGTTCATAGTTTTCACATCATATTGCACCATTCAGTGTCCAAACATCAATACATTCAACTCAATACACAAAGGGTGCCACGAATATCAAACACGGATTCCATTACACAACGTTATACAAACAAAATTATGCACCACAATCATTGCACATAAATGAAATCATGAAATACCGATACCTCACATAAAAGAGGAGACTTACGTCCACAGGCCGCACAGAGATGATGGTTGCACCACGATACTAATCTCAACTAATCATAATTGACCACAATGGATCACAATGATCACACTAGTTCAAAATTGCTCACCCTGGTGACACGACAAGACACGACTCGACAAGACCCAACTAGAAACCTGTCTCCGATACCATTTATGTAACACCCCCAATCCACTCAGGGATATTACACGCCGTAGACTCCTTTCCGCAAGGATCTACCAGGCAGGAGACTACAAAACAACACCCACACGCGGTCAACTCGACCAAAACATAGAACCGTAAACCAATTAGGTCTCTCAAAACAAAACATAAAAGTACGACTAGTAAACCAAAATACAACTCGATAACATATTACACAACGTGTCCATCCTCTTAAGGATGACAAAGAAACTAGAAATAAACACTCAGACCAACAGATCACTGACGGACAACCGACTACAACTGTGACTAGTATCGCTGCTTTACATCATCCTCCAAGCTAATCCTATGGTTGCTCACTCTCCAATCAGGGCACCTGAAATAAATATAAAATAATCCCCAACGAGGGGTTAGCGATGGAAATCTCTAGCAACTAACCAATCTATAAAGTTATACACCAAGAATACAATCATTATAAAACCAACGTTTTAACAAGGTAGTAACAAGATCCCCGAGTCTAAATTCCTTTCAAAAGAATTTCCTTTAGGAAGGATCATAAGAATAACTCCAAAACACATTTAAGAGAATAATTAAAGACTTTGGGGGTCCCAGTGTAAAATTACAAAAATTTTATAATTCTACTTTTCAAAAGAGATTACCAAAAATGTCGAAATGATTCTATTCACAACCAAGTCTCAATGACTAATTAATAATACAAGTACATCCACGATCCAAGGTCCAAACATTTACAATTCAGAGATATCACATCAAACACTCAAATCACCTCCGTGGCCTCGATGGGACCTATCCGGATTGACTAACGCAAACAAGCGAAGACACACCCATAAGTTATCTTGACATCACACTCGCAAGTGACGATTCTCGGAGCCCTCTAGAACTCCATGCAACTTAATAATCTCACTGATGTAAAATTGAGCATACTGATCCATTCAAAAGTTCATCTTGACTGGGATGAATGAGCTGACATTGTGAGTCGGTCACAACAACCCAAATGGCGTGGTTTCCTCTTTCCGTTCGAGGCAAACCTACCACAAAGTCCATCGTAATGTGTTCCCATTTCCATTCTGGAATATGAAGTGATTTAAGTAGTCCAAATGGGCGTTGGTGTTCTGCCTTCACTTGTTGACAAACTATACACTTTCTGACAAAGTCTGCCACATATCTTTTCAAACCTTCCCACCAAAATGTCCCCTTAAGGTCTTGGTACATCTTTGTACTCCAAGGATATGCTGTATATGGAGTACTATGTGCCACCTTCAATATTGCTTCTCTTAACTTAACAACATTGGGCACAAAATTTCTCCGTTCATAATACATTGTGCCATCACCGGACACACTGAATCCCAAATCCTCACCTGAAAGAGTATGTCCTCTCATTTTGCCTAAAAAGTCATCTTGTCCTTGACCTTCTTTGATTTGATTCCTCAAGGTTGGCTGTACCACCAAGCTAGCCAATAACGACTCAACTGGATTCGATGGTGTAGCCATCTTAAGGTTCATTCTTGCAAATTCCTTGACCAAGCCTTCCTCTTTGATCAACAAACAGGCTAGGTCTCCTCTCGCCTTACGGCTGAGTGCATCAGCAACTACGTTTTCTTTACTAGGGTGGTAATGAATTGTACAATCATAGTCTTTGGCCAACTCTAGCCATTTGGGCTGCCTCATATTCAATTCCTTCTGTGTGAAAATATATTTTAGACTTTTGTGGTTTGTATAAATTTCACACTTACCTCCATACAGGTAATGTCTCCAAATCCTCAAGGCATGAACTACCGCTGCTAATTCCAAATCATGAGTAGGGTAGTTCATCTCGTGCGATTTTAACTATCTCGAAGCATAGGCAACTACCTTGCCTTCCTGCATCAATACACATCCCAAGCCTTTCTTGAATGCATCCCTGTAGATGATGAATTCTCTCGTCGGATCGGGAATGGTCAAACCTGGTGCTGTAGTCAACCTTCGCTTAAGTTCTTGGAAACTCTTCTCACACTTCTCATTCCGCAAGAAAACTTCTCCCTTTCTAGTCAATCTAGTCATTGGTGCAGCTATCTTTGATAATTCCTCGATAAATCTCCGATAATAACTGGCTAATCCCAAGAAGCTGCGAACTTCATTTGCATTACTCAGTACTTTCCCATAATTGACTGCCTCTACCTTAATCGGGTCAACCTCAATTCCTCTAGAAGTGACCACATGTCCCAAAAATGCAACTCGGTTAAGCCAGAATTCACACTTGTTGAACTTCGCATACAACTTCTCCTTGTGCAGTATTCTCAATATTGTTCTAAGATGTTGCTCATGTTCAACCTTGCTCTTTGAATACACAAGTATGTCATCTATGAACACAATGACAAACTTATCCAAATAAGGTTGAAATACATGGTTCATGAGGTCCATGAATACCGCTGGTGCATTAGTCAACCAAATGGCATCACTATAAACTCATAGTGTCCATATCGAGTTCGAAATGCCGTCTTCGGAATATCGTCATCCTTAATCCTCAGTTGGTTGTTGAACAAATTATTTTGATGATGAAATCTTTCAAAACATTTAAACAAAGACTTAAACGTTGTGTAAATCTCAAAATTCAAGAAAAACGAAGTGTAGCGCACGCTACAGTTATAAGTTAGCGCACAATATCGAAGATCTCACCCGAAGTCAGAAACCCGCCTGTAGAGAACTTGGAATCCTACCTGATGCCTTAGCGTACGCAACATTCAAATTCTAGCGCACGCTAGATTATCATTTTTATCGCACGCAAAGAGTGCCTAGCGCATGCTACCTATTCGTATTCTGAGGACAGTATGGTTTGGACTCAAATGAAGGCAACATGCAGCACACGCTATGGAAATTGAATAGCTCACGCTATTTCGATCAGTAACATACGCTACAGATAATATTTTACGTATGTTACCTGGAAGCATTTTGAAGACAGAAGGCTCTGGACTCAAGCAAGGAAGCAGGAAGCGCACGCTAAATCAAGGATGTAACGCACACTATGAAGAGCAACTAGCGCACGCTATCAATACACATTAGTGCACGCTACGCATTCAAAATCCTACCGTTATCCATTCAACCATTGGAACACAGAAGTCAAGAAAGGAAGTCATGGAAAATCTGGAAAGAAAATCTTGACTAACTAGCGCACGCTAAGAATGTTTATTAGCACACACTAAGTTCAAATTCTATCCGTTCGAGAAGAACATTGGAGACAATGCCGTTATTATTCAACGTCAAAATAAAGAAATTTGACTGCATCGACAACATACGCTAAGAGGAATGTCTAGTGCACGCTAGACATGTAAATTTACCATTGGAACAGTTTTGAAGACTGTTCAGTTCAGCAAAGTCAACATCGATAGCGCACGCTATGAGGTATTATTAGCGCACGCTAATAATACAAATTTCAGCATATCAAGAGGGACTCAACACTATCAATACCCATGGCATTGGGTATCTCAAGACACACAACTTCAAGCATACAAATGCATTATTTGAGCTAAGATTATTGTTATTCACTGCATTCTAATTTGTGACGAAAAAAGATACGAGTGTTATACACATATTGTAATATCTTATATATTTCATATCTTCTTTGATTGTTGTGAGTGTTGCATCACTCCTACACGAGCTTGAGAGAAACGAATCAAGAGTTACTAATCCGGTGTTATTAGGATCTTTGATCCGGCATTGTTAGGATTATACTCTAACATTCGTAAGTGAGGATTATCTAGTTCCTATAGAACACTAGATAAGAAAATCTGTATTGAGTGTGTGGTTGTACTTGGACCAATCGAAGACAAGCGTTGTAACGGTTGTGCTCGGACCTATAAGATAATATAAAAAGAATTCGGAGAGAGGACGTAGGCAAGTTTCCGAACCTCTATACATCGTTGTGTCGTTTACTTCCTGCACAATTTATTTTTCCTTCGCGAGAAAATTTAATTATCCGCAATACCACTATTCAACCCCCCTTCTAGTGGTACTTTTATCTCTTCAGTTGGTATCGGAGCGGGTATCTTTTTAAAGGTTTAAACACCTTAGAGAAAAAGATCTGCAAATGGCTCTATTGGGTCAGATCGAAGGAAATGCTCTCAAACCGTCCTCCCTTCTTTGACGGCTCCAACTTCATGACGTGGAAAAATAAGATGGCTATATTCGTTCAAGCATATGACATTGAAATCTGGAAAGTCATCGCTCTTGGTCCGAAAATCGCCAAGAAGGAGGATGGGTCGTTGAAAAAATTCAGTGAATTTGACGACGAAGACTGGAAGAACATGCACATTAACTCTCGTGCTACACAACTCTTGTATTGTGCTCTTAATCCTAAAGAACTTAACAGGATATCTTCCTACGAAAGCGTAAAAGAAATTTAGAAAATTCTTGAAGTAACTCATGAAGGAACCACTCAGGTGAAGGAGACCAAGATCAACATGCTTCTTCATGAGTATGAATTATTCTCCATGAAGGATGATGAAATGATCACTAATATGCTGGATCGTTTCTCGGTAATAACTAATGTTCTTGCATCGTTCGAATGACCTATATCAAGTAGCGACAATGCCAAGAAAATTCTTCGCTCGCTGCCACGTGAATGGGATGCCACGGTTACTGCAATCATGGAATCCAAAGATCTCAACAAGCTCGAATTTAGTGCCCTCATCGGGTCACTCATCAACTATGAGATCGTTCTCAAGTCAAGAGGTTCCAAACCAAAGCCTCGCGTAAAAGTGGTCGCTTTCAACGTCGATAGTGATATTTAGGAAGAAATTCTGGAAGATGAAGACGACGAGGAACTCGCTCTTTACGCCAAGAACATTAGAAGGTACAAAAATATAATTCAAAGAAGGCGGAGTTTCCTAGGTCGGGGTGGTAAGACGGAACAAAAGAAAAATACTTATCTTCCTACAAAGAAGTTTGACAATAATTGTCGGAAATGCGGTCAAGCCGGTCATTACGCCAAAGAATGCTGAGGATCTACTTCCAAGTCCCAAATCGAAAGATTCAAAAAGAAGGAAGTTCTCATTGCCTCGTGGAGTGATGACGAGGAGGAAATTGAAAGATCCCTAGACGCAAATCTCGCATTCATGGCTCTCGACTCAGAAAATGCTATCGTGGTAAGCTTTAAACATAACGATGATGAATATGATTCATTTGACTTTTGGGATTCACAAGAGGTTAATCATGACAATGAGCTATTAAGTGCATTTGAATCATTAAATATGGAATATGATGAAATGGTCAAACTAAATATGTCCTTGAAGAGAAAAATAAAATCTTTAGAACTCGAAAATTCTACTCTTCAAAATAAAGGCAAAAATATTGAAATAGACCATACCTTATGCCTTGAGAAAGAAAATATTTTGAAAATCGAGTTGACAAAAAGTCAAAAGGAATTGAAATACATAATGAATAAATTTACTCTCGGAAACGAGAAATTCGAAAAACTTTTATCCATTCAAAAATCTCCATTGCTAAAACATGGTCTTGGTTTCGACCCGTTTAAAAGGGAACAATCCCTTATAAATCTTGACAAGATAAAGAATACCGAAATCGAGAATTCAAAAACTCTTCCCAAACAACGAGACCATGATGTTAAAGCTCGTTCAAAATTGAGAACCATTAAAGTTAAACAAATATGGGTTTCAAAAGGGACAATCGTTCCAAATGCTATAAGTGTTATTAACTTTAGAGGACCCCAAAAGGCTTGGGTAGCAAAACAACCGAAAAACATTATTTTTGTAGGTACCAACGTCAAGGAAAAGCAAGTGGTACATTGATAGCGATTGTTCGAGGCATATGTGCGGCACCAAGGAATTGTTTGAAGATCTCGAATATCAAGACCAAGGACATGCAACCTTTGGTGACAACAAAAAAGGAAAAATTATGGGCACTGGTAAGGTTGGTAAGGAACCTTCTCCTTCTATTATAAGATGTTATTTGTTGAAGATTTGCATCAAAATTTACTTAGCGTTTTTAAAATTTTATTTGAAGAAATGCATTGCACCGCTTTTAAAAATAACAAAGTTGCATTTATTGGTTAATGTGGAAACATCTACACTGTTGATCTTAATGATAAAAATTCATTTAATGAAAAATATCTCATTACTTTGGATGAAAATGCATTTTTATGGCATAGAAAATTGGGGCATACATCTCTACCTATTATTTCAAAATTATCGAGATTTGATTTAGTTCGTGGTTTGCCCAAACTCAAATTTGATCGTAAGCATTTGTGTGAATCTTCCATAAAATTGGAACATACTCGAGAATCTTTCAAACCAAAATTTGAGGTTTCCACGAGTCACATTCTTGAACTTGTGCATATGGATTTAATTAGACTATCTAGATATGTTAGTCTAAATGGTAAAGTTTACACTTTGGTGATTGTCTATGATTATTCTCAATTTACATGGGTTATTTCTTGCTCATAAAGATGACACATTTTCCGAATTTTCTAAATGGTGTCGGTTGGTACAAAATGAGAAAAATCTTTCTATAATTTCTATTCATACCAATCATGGAGGTGAATTTGATTGCACTCCTTTTGAACTATTGTGTGACAAATATGGCATTAATGATAAATTTTTTGGCTCCTAGAACACCTCAAAAAAATGGTGTTGTTGAAAGGAAAAATCGCTCATTGGAGAAGATGTCGAGGATAATGTTAAATGAATATTCTCTCCCGCGATATTTTTGGGCCGAAGCTATTTTCAGGGCATGCTATGTGATCAACCGGGTTCATCTTCGTAGAACTCTAATGAGAACCCCGTATGATATTTAGAAGGGCAAAAAGCCGAACATTTCTTATTTCCATCCATTTGGTTGCAATGTTTTTATCTTAAATAATGGTAAGGTAAATTTGGGCAAATTTGATGCCAAATCCGACTCCGTGATATTTCTTGGCTATTCTACAAATAGCAAAGATTTGCGTGTATATAACATTAGAACTAATAAAGTTGAAGAAACTATTCATTTCAAATTCAATGATATGAGCTCACCCCCGGGAAAGGTAGATTTTCTTGATGATGCAGGTATTCTTCCGGTCTCTCAACCCCCAAGCGAAGTATAGAATGTTTCGGATCTTCAGAAGAATATAATCGATGATTTGCCAAAAGATTGGAAGCACATCAAAGATCATCCAAGAGACCTTGTCAATGAGAATATTGAAAATGGTGTTCAAACTCAGAGGAGAACAACCGTGTATATCGCACACTTTGCTTTTGTCTCCGAGATTGTACCAAAAAATGTATCCGAAGATCTTGATGATGAAAGTTGGGTAATGGCTATGCAAGAGGATCTCATTCAATTTGAAGGAAATAAAGTATGGAATTTATTTCCCGCTTCTAATGATAAAACAATTACCGGAACAAAATGGGTGGACAAAATCAAGTGTGACGAAGACGGTTATCCCAGAAGAAATAAATTTTGTTTGGTCGCACAAGGATATAGTCAATAAGAGGGTCTTTATTTTGAAGAAAGTTTTGCACTAGTGGCCCGTCTTGAAGCTATTCGTTTGTTATGTGCTTTTGTATCCCACAAGAAAATCAAGTTATATCAAATGGATGTGAAAAGTGCATTTTTAAATGGCGTCATTCAAGAAGAAGTGTTCGTCAAGCAACCTCCTGGATTTGAAGATTACCAGTTTTCGGATTATGTCTACAAGATCAACAAAGCTCTCTACGGTTTGAAGTAAGCACCTCGAGCATGGTATGATTGTTTAAGTCAATTTTTAATTGCAAATAATTATACTAGAGGTAAAGTCGATAGTATATTATTTGTAAAAATTTTAGACAATGATATACTTGTTTATCAAATTTATGTGGATGACATTGTTTTCGGCGCTGCTAACGAATCTCTTTGCCAAGAATTTTCTAATCTTATGAAGGGAGAATTCGAAATGAGTATGATGGGAGAATTAACATTCTTCCTCGGGTTTTAAATCAAACAATGTGAAGATGGAATTTTCATTCATCAAACAAAATATTCTATCGATCTCCTCAAGAAATTCTAAATGGAAAGTAGCAAAGCAATTTCAACGCCAATGTCTTCCTCATTAAAATTGGATAAAGATGAAAATGGAAAATCCGTGGATCAAAGGCTATATTGAGGTATGATCGGATCTCTATTATATTTAACTACTTCTCGACCCGATATAATAGTTGCTGCTTGTTTATGTGCTAGATTTCAATCTAATCCTAAGGAATTTCATTTAACTGCATGTAAACGAATTTTTCTATATTTGAAGGGGACTGTTGGTTTAGGACTTTGGTATCCATCTTGTCTGGACTTTAATTTAATTGCATATAGCTACGCCGATTTTTGCGGATGTAAAATCGACAAGAAGAGCTCTAGTGGTACATGACATTTCATTGGTTCATGCTAAATTTCATGGGGAAGAAAGCAGACAAGCGTAGTGATGTCTACAGCTGAAGCCGAGTACGTCTTAGTAGGGAGCGCCTGTGCGCAGGTATTATGGATCAAAAATCAACTCCGCGACTATGGCATTTATTTTGAAAATACCCCAATTTTATGTCATAATGCCAGTGCTATAAACCTGAGTAAAAATCTTGTGATGCATAGTAGGATTGAACATATTAATATTAGAAATCACTTTATGCATGATCATGTGCAAAAGAAATATATATGTTTAATTTTTGCTGGCACAAAAGATCAATTAGCCGATATTCTTACAAAACCCCTACCTGAGGAATCTTTCAATTCTATTCAGTTACAACTTGGTATGGGACATCTTGATAATTTTTGAAATCTATTTATCTTTTCGAGAAATCGTTTCATGAGACACATTTCATTCGCTAGCGCGCGCTAGCCATGCATCCTTAACGCGCACTATCCTTATATATCTGAAACTTTTTCCAACCCGATAGCGTACGCTACGTTTATTGCGTACGCTAATTAAAACCCTTTCAAATTTTCATATGCTACTGGACAGTCCAGAAAACTACCTATTTATTCCTACGCACATTACACCTTACTCAGCGCACACAAACCAGATTCCCCTTTGAAGAACCATAGCAATCCTGTCCTCCGAGCACCTCAATACATCTTCCATATCAGAAATTTCCCGAAAATCTTCACTCAATCATGTCCAGCAGATCGAGAGTTCCAACGAAAAATCAATACAAGAATGCTAAGCGGACCCCTGAGCCATAATATGATGCGTCCCGATTCATCTCCGCTGCCGCATTCACGGTACTTTCAGAAATCCTCCCTCAAGAACAACTTACCGACTGTTATTATTTCAATTTCCACAGTCTATAACGGGCAAATGTCGCAATCACTGAGTTTTTCTCTTCTATTGGTATCTCCCGTTTTGTTGAGTGCAAGGAACCTATCTTCCCTGGTTTAGTTCGGGAGTTTTATGCTAACTTGCATGTTGGAGAGAGTGAAGGCTCTTCTTCTTTGGTTCTTGGAAGTGTTGTTGGTGGCACGCAAGTGAAGGTCTCCTCAGAAATTCTCAATGAGATGTTTGGGATAACTATGGACGGATTGGCATGTTAAGGGAAAGCCATTGCCGAGGAGTCTGACTTAACTGAGCTGGAATTGACTGAGTTTCTAAGCTCGAAGGCGGTCATCGATATCACCTATGATGTGTTCGAGATCAATGATTTTGGAATCAATATCCGGCTTCTCCTGGTTGCTCTTACGAAATGCATAATGCCAAAAGTGAAAAGGCAACACAAACTGGTGGGTATAGACAAGCATGTAGTTTACCGAATGTTAAATGACGATAAGGTTGATTTCGCTGCCATTGTGACGAGTTGGATGAAGTCTAAGGGTGACCTCTTTCGGTCAAAACACTATGCTTCTCGATCCCAAAAGGCTGGAATGCCATATGGATCAATTCTGAAGCCTATCTTCAAATATCACAATGTGGACTTGACAAAGGACACAACCGTTGCCGTCTCTAGAGGCCATAAGATCTACGATTACTCGCTTAAGTCTATGCATTATGTGAAGACTGCCAACCGAGGCTGGATCTTATTTCCATACCTTAAGAAAGATGACCAAGTGAAAAAGGGACTCGTATGCCAACACCCAAAAAACGCATCTCTAGACGTGGCCCGGAAACCATCCGTGAGCTCTAAACCGGAACCTTTGTGAGGAAGTCTACCTCAAAAGGTAAACGGTCTATGGGTGAGTCGTCTACCGAGGAAGAGGATTTGGTCGTCCAGATGAGGTGCCTTGATACGAATCAACTGGAAATCCGAGATGATATTCGAGCCTTACGAATCGAAGTTAAAACTGAAATCCACTCTGTTCGAGGTCTGTTGGAATACTTCATTTGATATACACATCCTTCCTTCCCTTTCCCATCTCCGTCGTCTAACCAAAACCCTTAGTGTCTCACGTTTTGATTCTCGTTTTACAAAAACTGATTTCATGTATATTGATGTTTGTTTATTTGACTTAGTATTGTACTTGAATGTATGTTCCTCTTATTTGATGTATCGAATCTGAGTTAAATCTTATTTGCATTTCCTTTGTGGTATCGAATCTGTACCTTCATCTTTATACTAATGGCTTTTTGCTTAATCTTATGTTGTATCTTCTGTCGCCATTTTTTATATATGTTAGCTGCAATTCAGGGGGAGTACCTTTTTGCTTATGTCAAAAAGGGGGAGAAAAATATCCAAACCGAACATACTAACGTAATCGAACAAAATACTTTGATTTGAATTTTGTTTCAAATCGGTTTTGCAGGTATTTATTAAATGTTTTGACATCATCAAAAAGGGAGAGATTGTTGAACAAATTATTTTGATGATGAATTCTTTCAAAACATTTAAACAAAGACTCAAATGTTGTGTAAATCTCAAAATTCAAGAGGTAGCGCACGCTATCCAAGATCTCACATGAAGTCAGAAACCTGCCTGCAGAGAACTTAGAATCCTACGTGATGCCTTAGCGCATGCAACCTTCTAATTCTAGCGCACGCTAGCTTATCATTTTTAGCGCACGCAAAGAGTGCCTAGCGCATGTTACCTGGTTATATTCTCAGGACAGTAAGGTCTGGACTCAAATCAAGGCAACATGCAGCGCACGCTATGGAAAGCGAATAGCGCATGCTATTTTGATCAGTAACATACGCTACAGATAATATTTTACGTACATTACCTGGAAGCATTTTGAAGACAGAAGGCTCTAGACTCAAGCAAGGAAGCAGTAAGCGCACGATAAATCAAGGATGTAATGCACGCTATGAAGAAAAAGTAGCGCACGCTATCAATACACATTAGCGCACGCTACACATTCAAAATTATACCGTTATCCATTCTACCGTTGGAACACAGAAGTCAATAAAGGAAATCACGGAAAATCTGGAAAGCAAATTTTGACTACCTAGTGTATGCTATGGATGTTTATTAGCGCACTCTAAGTTCAAATTCTATCCGTTGGAGAAGAATGTTGGAGACAATGTCGTTATTATTCAACGTCAAAATAACAAAATTTGACTATATCGACAACGTAGGCTAAGAGGAATGTCTAGCGCATGCTAGACATGTAAATTTACTGTCGGAATAGTTTTGAAGACTGTTCAGTTCAACAAAGTCAACATCAATAGCGCACGCTATGAGGAATTATTAGCGCACGCTAATACTACAAATTTCAGCATATCAAGAGGGACTGAACACTATAAATACCCATGGCATTGGGTATCTCAATACACACAACTTCAAGCATACAAACTCATTATTTGAGCTCAGATTATCGTTATTCATTGCATTCTAAGTTGTGACAAAAAAGATACGAGTGCTATACACATATTGTAATATCTTATATATTTCGTATCTTCTTTGAATGTTGTGAGTGTTGCATCACTCCTACACGAGCTTTAGAGAAACGAATAAAGAGTTACTAATCCGGTGTTATTAGGATCTTTGTTCCGGCATTGTTAGGATTATACTCTGACATTCGTAAGTGAGGATTATCTAGTTCCTATAGAACACTAGATAAGAAAATCTATATTGAGTGTGTGGTTGTGCTTCGACCAATCGAAGACAAGCGTTGTAACGGTTGTACTCGGACCTATAGAATATGAGACAAGATTGTGTGTGGTTTTTCTTGAGCCAATATAAAATGAAGTCGGAGAGAGGACGTAGGCAAGTTTCTGAACCTGTATACATCATTGTGTCTTTTACTTCCTGCACAATTTCTTTTTCCTTCACGAGAAATTTAATTATTTGCAATACCACTATTCAGCCCCCCTTCTAGTGGTACTTTTATCTCTTCATTGATGATATCCGGATTTCAAATCGATTTTTGAGAACACTCATGATCCTCCAAGTTGATCAAATAGGTCCGCTATTCTAGGAAGTGGGTATTTATTCTTTATCGTGAGTTGATTAAGTTCACAATAGTCTATGTACATCCTCAAACTTCTATACTTTTCCTTCACGAAGAGTACTGGCGCACCCCATGGCGAAACACTCATTCGGATAAATCTGAGTCGAGCAATTCCTGAAGTGGCACTTTCAGCTCTTGTAATTCCTTGGACGCCATTCTATAGGGGGCTTTCGATATTGGTGCCGCTCCTGGCACTAAATCGATTAGAACTCAACTTGATGACTCGGCAGAACTCTGGGCAAGTCTTCGGGAAATACATATGGATACTCCTTCATGATAGGTACATCAGCTATCGTCTTCTCCGAAGTTGTTTTCCCCATCACATTCACCAGGATTCCTTGGCAACTACGCTTCTTCAACATCTTCATAGCTTTCATGGCTGAAATCACTTTCGGGGTACTACTGTGTCTTACTCCCTCGAATACACTCTTGACATCAACAGACGTACATAAGGTTACCCTCCTTTCGGAGCATTCAACTACAGCTCTACATTTGTCCAACCAATCCATACCCAAAATAACATCAAAATCACTGAGTTCAACTATGTGCAAATCGGCTAAGAAGCTATGTTCGTTAATCTCTATCTTCACATTGACCGCAGGCATGGTAACTAACAGGGATCTAGGGGCTATACTACTTCTACAACCAATCATAGTACAAAGCTTTCTAGAGATGAATGAATGAGATGCACCCGTATCAAACAACACCAAAGTAGGAATATTTGCAACTGACAACATACCTGACATGTGGGATTCAGTCTCTTCTTCGGCCTCGGCCATGATATACACTCGAGATTTGCCTCCTGAGCCTTGAACTTGCACATTATTGCCTGGTCCTTTTCCTTTCTTCGGACATGCTGAGGCCATGTGACTTCCTCGCAGCATAAGTAGCACCGATTCTGACCAAGCATACATGTACCTTTATGTCCCTTACCACAAGTAGCACATGTAGGTTTATCGGACTGGGGTTTCGCCCCCGAAGATCCAGTCTTAACATTCTTCTTACTACCACCTCCTTGATCGTGCCACTTGCGCTTGTTATTTGCTGCAACGGGTGGTGCTCTTGCTTATCCACATCCAAACTAGCAGAAATGTCCTTAGCCACTGCAACTGCTTCATTATAGGTCAGACGCCCATGACCAGCCAAATGGTGACAAATCCGGTCACGTAATCCATCTCGGAATTTCTTAGACTTCATGTCATCTGTCTCGACCATTTGAGGAGCAAAACGGCACATGTGGTTGAACTTGTGCTCAAAATCGGTGACCGACATTCCTCCTTGGGTCAGATCGAAGAATTCCTTTTACATTTTTGTTTTGTACGCCCTCGGGTAGTACTTTTCCATAATTGTTTCCTTGAACTGGTCCCAAGTGAATGCGTCCTTCTCGTCTTGGGTTTTGAGCCTCAACACTCCAACCCACAATGTCCTAGCATCCTCCTTGAGCTGGAACACGGAACATGACACCTTTTGAGCATCGGCGCACGCCATGTAGTCGAAGATGCTATCTAGGTTCAACAACCACTCTTCTATTGTTGCTGGTTCCTCACGACCAAGAAATACAGGTGGCTTGAAATGATTGAACCGCTCGATAACTTGAGCTTGAGCTTGCTCAGGATTATTAGGTGGTAAAATGGTTGCGCCTTGGAGTAAAGTGGCTAGTCTAGCCAAAAGCTGATCTTGGGTGGGTTGAGCATTGCGGTTTCCTCGGTTAGCAATGAGTCTGCCAATAAGTTGTAAAACCCATTAGTCGACGCATTGTGAGAAATAAAGAATGAGAAGATAGGTAGAACGCATATAATAGTCGCAACACATACAAATATAAATGCAATAAAACAACTTGTTTTCATTATATAATATGTTTTTAAATAAATAGAACTGGAAACATCTACTGGAAATCTCAACATAGTAGTTATATAATAAATTATACTAATTCTACGGCTATTTCTCATCACTGCTAATAATCTCTATAACAGGAATAGTGGGTCGCGGCTCAATCTACGAAGTGACATCATCATCAGACTCGATGTCTGCCATCAATACATCCTTCATATTCTCTGCGAGGTCCACCTTTGAGCTCTCATCAAGAACTTCATCTGGTTCTTCCTCTGGATCTTCTTCAAGATCCTTCTTAGAGTCTTCTTTGGGATCCTCTTCCGAGTCTTCATTATCCGTAGAGTCGGAACTCTAATTTGCAGCTGGTATCGCCTCTCGAGCATACATATCCAATAAGCGTCTAGCTACGAACTGGAAATCATCTGCAGTCTCGCTCTTCTGGTGATCTCTTGATGGACTCTTTCCAAAGCCGGAGGATGCAATAACTGCAATCTTCGGATAACTTCCCCATTAGGTGTTCCAGCTGTTGCGTGACAGAACCTCATTTCCCAAACTGCAACCACTTGCTCAGTCTATTGATGACATAATGTGATGAAACTTTATGGTAAACTCGGATAGTCCCATCAATCTTTGTGTACCAGAAGACGCGAGTCAAAAGTAGCAGGAACTCTCTTACGTGGTGTCATCCTAGGTTTGGCCATTCTAACAATTCGCATATACAAAATAAAATGAAATGATATATGCATTAATAATGACTGAAATTTGGTACCTTGGACGGAGTAACGAAGTGGCGAAGCTGAGAGCATATGATACTCTTATACCACTATGTAACGCCCCGATTTTCAAAGGGTAATTATAGGGGAAAATAAGTAAAAATGTAAATTTTGACAAAAATAATTTCTTTTGAGAATATTAAAATTCTCGCCTACAAAGTCGAGTCACTACACTGACATAAATTAAATACCTTTAATTAGGCAACAATACGCCATAGATAAGAGATAATAATTGCGGCGGAAGAATAAATTATAAATTTGTTAATTTCTAAACAAAAGTTTCCCCAATTAAATTCCAAGAAAAACATGAGATATAAATAAAAACATCATTTAATTAAATTGCATTCATATGCCCTCTCGGCCCGCTCCTTCGTCCATCCGGCTCGGTTTAACCCGCGGGATCAATAAAGGTGGGGGTGAGCTTCCTTCAGCTCGTGGAAATGACACATATAACAGTAATATACAATCTCATGGAAAGCATTTAAATGATTATTCTACCAATAACATTTTCCTCAACATGAATACATACACACAATACCACATATAATATGAATCGAGCACGCATGTGAATATTGAGGTTGTGCATGTGTCCCCACACAACATATATCTTAAGATAGCCTCTTACACGTATACATGTGAGCCTGATTTACAACATGTATCATAATTTTAAACATGAATAGAATATCACATATAAAATCAATTAAAGCAATTAAAGTGATAGTGAAAATTCCCACCTGGATAATATGATGCTGCTTGAACTTGAATATGAATATGCTCGACTCACAGTCCTAAGCCCGTAAATCCTTGTTAAAGTCTACATATAATAATAATTTAATCATTATAAATAGTATGATATAATGACTGAAATTAAAATATATATGCATAAACTCAGACTAATTATTAATATTAATTGAAGAGTCAACATTTTAATGTCCTGGCCAAAATAGGACTGAATTGAAGGTTTTAAAGTTGACCGGGGTCAAATTGCAAGAACTGAGAAATCTGGAGGCTTAATACGAAGGACTGGAAAAGGGCTGGGGTTAAAATCGAAGTAATTAAAACTGTATGGGGTTAAATTGAAAGTTTTTGGAAAAAGTGGGGGCTAAACTACAAAACCCTAAATTTTTGCGGGTATAAATACCATAATCCAAACCCTCAGCCGACCAAACCCCATATCTCGCCTCTCTATCTAACACACTCTCTCTCTCTCTCTCTCTCTCTGTCTGCTCTCTACGGACCCTCCCTCTCCCGTGAATTCCCTTATCTCTCTATCCTGTTCTCTCTCTCCAAAATTCTCCTCGGCTGAGAGGACCCACAGGAAAATACAAACACATACACAAACACAGTCGCGCGACCGACGACAATTAAAAAGGAAAGTGGAGGTGGAGATCATGGGCCGCGATGTGCGCCTGCCGTGGTGGTGGTTCGCGATTCAGTTTTGGTTTTCTGAGTTGAGGGCCGATTTCGGGTTGATATGGGTTTCTGGTTCAAATGGGATGATCGATCGGGGTTCTGTGAATGGTCAGTCTTGTTCGGGCTGATGGTGTTTCTATTGATTTTTGTTGGTTTGAAAGGGGTTCAAGGATTTGTGGTTCATCCAGCCAAAAGATAAGGCTGGTGGTTGCAACGGCGGCGGTTCCTAGCGGATAACTCGATGACAGTACGATTCCGTTCAGGAAGGGTTCCGGCCACGGGTTTCCAAGATTCAGGTAAGTGAAAAAAACGAATTTTTGATTTGGTATTTGGCTAGAATCGTTAGGTTTTTTTTTTCGTTCATGGATTTTCTGGTTTGCAGTCTTGGTCGGATTCAGAATTGGACTTGATATTGGGAGTTAGCTTCTGATAATATTGTAGGCAAAAAATTTAAGTTCGAAAAAGTACTCGGATTAAAGGCAGGAGAAGAGGGACTATGAGTTTTACCTCGGTGGATTGAACGGAAGTCGGATGAAACGTGACTGAAATCGACGAACGGACCAGACTCCTTGTGTTCTCCTTCCCTTAGTTGGTAGAAGAAATAGTTGCAAAGGAATTTTGTCTGCATTGCGTATTCCCTCTTCTGTATTTTTTTTGTATTTGGATGTTTGATCGATGTAAAGAATTTCTATACTGCATAATTAGTATATTTATGGATGTAAATTTTGGAGTATTTTAGTTGAATTGGGATTATATGTTGGATAAACATTGAGGAGTTTTGATAAAGTGAGAGGACTGGTGAGGTTCAACGAGTGACAAGGATTTCTTAATTATGATTAATTAAGTTTAATCTAGTCGGTTAATTCATAACACATGATTAACTATAAATGATATAATAATAATAATAGTAGTAATGTAAAAATAATAATTTGGTAATGTGATAATAATGATAATTTGAAAAATGATAATGATGATAATAATAATAATATTAGTACTAATAAAATAGTATTAATAATATTATTATTAATAATAATGATAATATTAATAATAGTAGTATTAGTATTATACTTGAATAATTAATAACACTATTATAAAAATAAATAGTGACTACTTGAATATATATCTGACAAAATAACTCGGGCTAGGACTTGTGATGCGTCAAAATAAATATTCATGATCCTCTAAATGAAATTAAATGAAACAAAATGCATTATAATATTATTATGAATAATAATATTCTATTATGAAAATGGCGGGTATTACAGATAACCTTGTGGTCAAATCATGACAACTGGCCGTACTCGCAAGCACACGCCAACGGAGGCCTCACGGGTCCCTACCCGTGTAGCATCATTCAAACACGCCCATAAGTTATCGTGACATCGCACTCGCAAGTGACTATTCTCGGAGCCCCGTCCATACCTACCCGATTTGATAACATTATGATCATAACATATCAATTGGCCGAACTCGCAAGCAGGCGCCGCCGGAGGCCTCACGGGTCCCTACCCGGGTAACATCACAATTCACCAAGACACACAACAACAAAGGTACAATATTCACCAGAATCGCAAACGTGCAAAATATAAGTTAACGCATCATACACTTCCACAAAGGCACAACATTCACATGACACCATCGTTCAGGAAAAAGGCTAACAAGCGAATAATACAAATATTCCACAATTCCTCGGATAACTACTAATTTCTAGCATCGTTTTAAGCAATATACAACATGAAATGGTTGTTATCATTCTACATGAAGGTCAAGTTTACATTCATATTTACTTTCTTAGAAATCACATATTCATTTAGAAGTAAGTTATGGTTCAATGTTCAATCACTAACAAGTCCACGTTAAATTCTCGACAAATCATATTCTCTAAGTATAAAGAATATAGACGAGATACTTGCCCCAAGTCCAAAGCACGCGAAGCAACGAAAAAGCTCGATCGGAAACCATCGAATCCTCCAACTAGGTCGAAAACACAAGAATAACATAATTACTACAAGGTCGATCACAAGGAAGATGCCAAACATACTAAATTCTCAACAAGAGTTTGTAGAAACATATGATCGAACACTTGGGGTTCAATACTTCCCCAAGAACATCAAGAACATCGCCCGAACCCGAACACGATAGGAACACGGATCAAAACACCGGAATATGATCAATACAACTGATTAATGATATACAACAACACGATTCATGAAGAAAAACACGAATCTTAAAGATTTACGAAATATATAGAAAAGGGTTTACAAGATGATTACCTTAGATTCGAAGGAACAAGAAGGATTAGATGATGCTACACACGAGCAAGAATCACGAAGATGATTACTATCATCTACTCTTGTTGGAAGCTCGATTCCTAGCCATCCAAGACGCCAAAAACCGCAGCAAAGGGAAGGGGGAAGAAATGACCCGATTTGGGTCAACCCTCAGTTATATATATAAGAGCTGGAGTTTACGTACGTTAGGGGCAACATTCTAACGTACGTTATACGATTAACGTACGTAAGGTGTAAGCCCTTACGTATGTAAGAGCCATCCTGGGCTCTTTGCCCGATATTGTGAAGACCATTACGTACGTTATGAAAAGAGATTAACGTACGTAAGCAGCACTTGAAGTTAACGCATGTTATGCTCATCGCATAGCGTACATAAGGCACTTAGCAGTTCCAAACTATTAAGTTCAGCTCATCGAGTACGAGCGCGGCGAAACCACGAAACGACAAAAACAACACAAGACTAAGGCATGCACACGAAGAGTGCGCAACGACGAACTCAAGCGCCAAAAGAAAACATGATTTCGACTACCCGAAGGTTCAGAATATGACAACGGAAGTAATTACCCCCAAACTTTGGGAATTAACAAAATGGCCCAAAACGTCCGAAAATCACAATACGAAATCAAACAACCAAACCAAAGTTCAACACGTCTAACAAAGTTAAACGGACTTATAGGAAGCACGAAACCGTAGTTTCGAACCACCATCACACGAATCGAACCAAATAGTGGAAAAAGTCGCTCAAAACACGGATTCGGGTAAAACAGCCCCGAAACAAATTCAGATGACCAATTACGCAGAACAAAACATTATCAAAATGTTAAAATGCTCGCAAGCTAGTTCTGGAAATCAGAAAAATGCCAAAAATGAAAAAATTATCGGGAGAGAAAGGGTATTACATTACGTGCTGCCGGAGGCCTCACGTGTCCTACCCGGGTAACATCACATTCGCCAAGATACACAACAGCAAAGGTACAATATTCACCACAATCGCAAACATGCAAAACATAAGTTAACGCATCAAACACTTCCACAAAGGCACAACATTCAAATCACACCATCATTCAGGAAAGAGGCTAACAAGCGAATAATACAAATATTCCACGATTCGACAATTCCTCGGATAACTACTCATTTCCAGCATCCGTTTTAAGCAAAATACAACATGAAATGGTTGTTATCATTCTACATGAAACTCAAGTTTACGTTCGTATTTACTTTCATAGAAATCACATATTCATTTAAAAGTAAGTTACGGTTCAATATTCAATCACTAACAAGTCCACGTTAAATTCACGACCAATCACATTCTCAAAGTATAAAGAATATAGACGATATACTCGCCTCAAGTCCAAAGCACGCGAAGCAACAGGAAAGCTTGACCGGAAACCCTCGAATCCTCCAACTAGATCGAAAACACAATAATAACATAATTACTACACGGCCGATCGCAAGGAAGATGCAAAACATACGAAATTCTCAATAAGAATAAGTAGAAACATAGGATCGAACACTTGGGGTTCAATACTTGCCCAAGAACATCAAGAACATCGCCCGAACCCGAACATGATAAGAACACAGATCAAAACACCGGAATATGATCAATACAATCGATTAATAATATACAACAACACGATTCATGAAGAAAAACACGAATCATAAAGATTTACGAAATATATAGAAAAGGGTTTACAAGATGATTACCTTATATTCGAAGGAACAAGAAGGGTTAGATGATGCTACACACGAGCAAGAATCACGAAGATGATTACTATCATCTACTCTTGTTGTAAGCTCGATTCCTAGCCATCCAAGATGCCAAAAACCGCAGCAAAGGGAAGGGGGAAGAAATGACCCGATTTGGGTCAACCCTCAGTTATATATAAGAGCTGGAGTTTACGTACATTAGGGGCAACATTCTAACGTACGTTATATGATTAATGTACGTAAGGTGTAAGCCCTTACGTACGTAAGAGCCATCCTGGGCTCTATGCCCGATATTGTGAAGACCATTACATACGTTATGAAAAGGGCTTAACGTAAGTAAGCATCACATGAAGTTAACGTAAGTTATGCTCATCGCATAGCGTACGTAAGGTACTTAGCAGTTCCAAACTGTTATGTTCAGCTTGTCAAGTTCGAGCGCGACGAAACTGAGAAACGAAAAAAACAACACAAAACGAAGGCATGCACACGAAGGGTGGGCAACGACGAACTCAAGCACTAAAAAAAACACGATTCCGACTACCCGAAGGTTCGGAATACGACAACAGAAGTAATTACCCCCAAACTTTGGGAATTTACAAAACGGACCAAAACATCCAAAAATCACAATACGAAATCAAACAACTAAAACCGAAGTTCACAACATGTCTAACAAAGTTAAAGGGACTTATAGGATGCACAAAATCGTAGTTTCGAACCACCATCACACGAATCGAACCAAGTAGTGGAAAAAGTCGCTCAAAACACGGATTCGGGTAAAACAGCCCGGAAATAAGTTCAAATGACCAAATACGCAGAACAAAACATTATCCAAATGTCAAAACGCTCGCAAGCGAATTCTGGAAATCAGAAAAATGTCAAAAATGAAAATTACCGGGAGAGAAAATAACGGGTATTACAAATTATGGAGTTGTCGCCCAAGCGAAGGAGCCAAGGGCTCACCACAACACCAAGCATATATAGAGAAAGTGTCCTATTGTTCGAGAGATAGTTTAAAAAGGATATGTTTCGTTGCAAAGAGTAGACTCAGAAGACAACGTCTTTGACCCGTTGACTAAGCCGTTATCTCAGGCTGTCTTGGAAAGACATCTAAAGAACATGGGTATTGGATACCATGATGTATGGCATTGAGTGCAAGTGGAAGATTGTTAGGAATATGCCCTTGAATACCACTAAGCGTATGAGAGACAAGGGTCATTGTACTTGTAATTATGGAATAATTAATAAAAGGAAATATGATTCATTCATTGTTTATTGTATTTCAAATGCATTCTTGATTTGGTAAACATTGAAGTGAAGTCCATGTAAATAAGAGCAAACATTCCACTCTCATTATCGGATAAGAGATAATGCACTGTAAGTGTTTAAACTTATTTAGGTAAGTCGCTCACAAGTCGTTAAACTTAATTGGGCATTAAGTTTTGAGTAAGACTTGTTTAACTAATGCTAGGACATGTGCATGTCTTGATAGCATAGTTATAAGTATATTGGTGGCACCAGTGTACTCGAACATAACTCATACTTGATTCAGTCACACGATATTCACTCTTGGAGAGTCGATGACGAATCAAAAGGTTGTGATAGTATACGTGGACTTTTGACTTGAGGGTTCAGTAAGAGATGCGCTTGTGACGTTTAGTTTTTCATTAGAGTAGTTAGACCCATTTGCATAAAAGTTGGGTCAACCTCAAAGTGCGGACTATACGGGCAGGTAGCGGTCTTTACTGTACGCCAAAAAATGATTCTATCTCCTGTTAGTGAGTAGGCAAATGTCTTATACGGTTAATGGCAAATAAAATCATAAGTGTTTGGCCAAAGCATTCTGATCTAGTCATATTGGATACACTAGTAATCAGCTGGTCTTGATTTTCATTAACACATGTATAGAGTCTAGTCAACAGTAGGGTTTGACTTTACCATGACTCGAAGACTTGACCGGTACATCTGATGAAGGGTCTATACGTATATGGTATTCACGACAAAATAGTTCTGGAATGATCCCTTCATTCGTTCTCGGTCGGAATTTACAGTGCGGCCTGCTAGGCTGGCTAAGTATTGCCCGCACTCATTGGTTCCTCCCAACGCCGGCTGAGACGGACCTACAGAGTCGAGCATCAGGATTGTTGACGGATAAATATGAATTTATTATCTTTCTATTAATATTAGTTTTTGGATATCTAATTATGATTTATTGGATAAATCAAATAGCTATGAATTGAAATTACGTTAGTGGGTAATTAATTTAGTTTATAAATTATATTTCTTAGAAAAATATATTTGTATTTGATATAGTTAACTAATTGGATTAAATTAATCAGTATAAATACATTGATGATTAAACATAGTGTATTTAACGGAGTCGTTTGACAAACATCCATACACTACCTGAGTGACTCGGCCCATTTCCTAGCACCTTCCTAGTTGCCCCCCCCCCCCTTTTTCCTCTACACATGTGGTGTCTTTTTCTTGGTTGTTGGTGGAGGAGACTTTCCACTCTATTCCATATATGGTGTTAGGTGTAGATATTTTTATTGTTAGATCTCATCATTTTGTCTTGTGATGAGAATATAATACAGATCAACACCACTCCACCTAGAGATAAACACCACCATTCGGCAGAGAGCAATAGAGAGGGAGAGAAAAAAATTTCTTGAGGTTGTTCTTCATCTTTGAGATAAGAGATAAGCAAGAAAAATTAGAGAGAAAATTCCTACGATAACTTCCGAGCCGGGTTCTTGAAGAATGGAGTTTGGTTGAATTTTTCTAGAAACATCCGACGCATGTGAAGTAGAGACATCGTACCTTCGGTGTTTGGGACGAAGGGATTTCGAGCTCGTGCTCGGGTTCGTGATCATCATCAACTTATGAAGATATTATCAAAGGGATTTCATGCTTCGTTTGTTTTATTTTTTGTATATACGTTACTTGATCGATCCTGTTTGAGATTCTTTATATTAAGTTTTATTATTCCACTGCGTACTCATTTTTGTATACGGAACAGTTCTTACACAACATAGAAAGCCTATCGCTTATTTTAGTGAAAAGCTCAATGGTTCGAAATTGAATTACTCAACTTATGACAAGGAACTTTATGCTGTGGTGCGAGCGTTACAACATTGGGAGAGCTATCTCATCGGAGTTGAGTTTGTACTCTATTCAGATCATGAAGCCTTGAGATTTTTGAAATCTCAAAAGAAACTGAACTGTCGACATGCTGGATGGGTTTCCTACTTGGAGAAATTCACTTTTATCTTGAAACACCAAGATGGAACTTCAAACAAGGTTGCAGACGCATTAAGTCGTAAATATTCCTTGTTGACTACCCTTTATTATGAAGTTATTGGCTTTGAAATTCTTCCTGAACAATATGAAGCTGATCCGGTCTTCTCCAAGGTGATTAAAGGGGCGAAAGAGAGTTCAAGTAATGAATATTTGCTCAATAATGGATACTTATTCAAGCAAGAGACACTTTGTGTTACACAAGGTTCATTACGGTTACTTATCATACAAGAATTGCATGGTGGTGGTCTTGGCGGACATTTTGGAAGTGCAAAACTAAAGCACTCGTCAAAGAACGCTATTTTTCGCCAACTGTAAAGCAAGATGTGGCAAAATTTGTTCAAAGGTGTGGTGTTTGCCAACAATCCAAAGGAACTGCACAAAATGTTGGTTTATACCAACCTATTCCCATACCCAATGCTTCTTGGGAAGACCTTTCAATGGATTTCATTGTTGGCTTGCCTAGAACACAACAAGGTAAGGATAGTATCTTTGTCGTCGTCGGTCGATTTTCCAAGATAGCAAATTTCATACCATGCAAGAATTCTACCGATTCCTCGCAAGTGGAAATTTATTCTTTCAACAAGTGGTGCAGCTACATGGAGTTTCTAAGTCCATCACCTCGGATCAAGATGTTCAATTTGTCAGTAACTTTAGGAAGACACTTTGGAGATTCCTAGGAACTCAGTTAAAATTCTCTAGCACATGTCACCCGCAAACAGATGGACAAACCGAAGTGGTGAATCAGTCCCTTGGAAACATGCTTAGAAGTTTGGTCGGTGGAAATACAAGGATATGGGAGTCTGTTCTTCCTCAAGCTGAATTGGCATACCACAACTCTTTCAGTAGATCCACCAAGAAAATGCTTTATGAAGTTGTCTATGGAAGAAAGGTAAATCATGCTGTGGACCTTGTTCCAGTACTAAATCAGTCCCTTGTTAGCATGGATGCGGAAGAACTTGCTTCTCACATCCAAGATATTCATAAGCAAGTTCAAGAGCAATTGAAGCAAACATCTCAATCATACAAGATGCAAGCTGATGGTCGTCGGCGAGCCAAAGAGTTCCTTGAAGGTGATCTTGTTATGGTATACCTACGAAAAGAAAGATTTTCAGTAGGTACCTAAAACAAGCTAAAGCCAAGAAAATTTGGGCCTTGCCACATTATCAAGAAACTTGGTCCTAATGCCTATCGTCTTGAGCTCCCGAAAGGATAAAATAAGCCCAGTTTTTAATATCAGTCACTTATACTCCTATTATGGTGACGAAATAGAGAATGTATTGACCACTGAAGATATTGATACATTTTCTACAGACTCCATTTGTGAATCCATTGATGTGATAGATGTGAGGTCAATTACTACTCATCCTGGCACATACACTCAGTATCTTGTTCATTGAAGTGGAAATCCGAGCTCTGAATATGCTTGGATATCGGGTGTAGAACTAAAAAAAATGATTTAGGTCTCTGGTTTGATCTCAACTCGAATTCGAGGGCAAGTTCTTTTCAGGAGGGGGAGAATGATGCAGTATCAAAATGTGCCCCTGCACAAGACTCAATTTCAAATAATTAACTGCTTTTATTGGGAAACATACAGGGGGTGATCCATAAATGAGTAGAATGGTAATCAACTCTATTTTTCAGAAAAAAAAAAGAATTTAAGAAAATAATATATGTGGAGGAAGTTATGGCCATTTGACTGAAGGCTGCCAGGATGCCTGAAAGAACTGTTCACCTTCACATTCTTCTCTTTATTCCATATCTTTTCATTTAATTTCCTAGAATCATTGTCCTTTATCATATTTCTATTCTCATGTATTTTCATTTTCCTAGAGAGTCTAACGGTCAAGTTAGGATCTTATCTTTGGAGGGATGTTCCAAAGCTCTTATATATAATCCTTGTAATGAAGAAATCCACCAAGTTGATTGGAGTTAAAAATATATCTTTATATTTTGCAAGTGTTCTTGCATTTGGAGTGAGTGATTCCTCCTACACCAAGCGAGAAGCTCGATCACGTCGAGCGATTCCGTGATTAGTAGCGTTGAGTGAGTACGCTACTGTCGGTGAGTGATTCCCGGTCACCTATCCTTCGTTCTCTTCTCATTTGCGAGGTCCAGCCTGCATCACTGGGGGAGGAACCGTGTTTCTCTGCCTTCTGTATTGCCTTCTGGGTTTCAAGTTGGATTCTCAGAGCTGTTGTTGATAGAACTATGTGGCAGCTTTCTTACGAGAAAGATGCCTGGGTTCATGTACCCAGTATTGAGGAGCAGCGTACTATTGATAGTATCGAGGTGCAGGCTGATGATGATACTTGGGAACATCCTTCCTTCTTCTCTGCTGGTGATATTGTTGATATGTTTGAGGAGCATATTGTTGATGTCATGTATTACGTCTAATATGTCATGTATTACGTCTAATAGTCTTATGAGGTTGTGTTGTCTGCTGCTTGCGATAAGAGCTTGGTGGCAGAATGGCAGCCTGGGATTTCTGAGAAGGTATAATAGTAGCCTTTCCTTTGTCCACAGATGCAGCCTTTGGAACTCCACGGTCTTGGGGCTAGGAATAGGTTCCACCCTTCAACAAATACCATACTAGTTTCACCATTATTGAAGAATGAGTTGTATCCTATGACATATTTATCATGGACATGTAGTCGAGTGATCAGGATGTCTTCCATCCTCCTAGAGTGATTTCTCAAATAATTTGAGGATGGTCTCGAGTTTTTGTTCTTGTTTCTCAAGAAGCCGTATCTTATCGTCTAGTAAAGCATAATCAATTGTCTTACATTGATTGTGAGATTTTACCTCACCCAATTTAGTTGTAAGTTGATGATTGCTTTCCATGAGTTTTCATGAGTGACCTTGCTATTTTTGCAACCTAGGGACATGTTTTTATAATTAACTTTTAGCAGGTCATTTTCATCCTTCAGTTCTAAGTTAGAAAGTGAGAGTTGTAGGTTTTCTTGTTTTAGCATCTCATGGGCTTTTTGAATGGTCCAGAACTTAATCATCATATTTTCAGAAGTATGTGATGCATAACGGTTTAACAGAGATTGTCCTTATGTCATCATCAATTTTGTCATCACCCTCATCCTTTTCCATAGAGCACATGTAGGGTTTATCTTCAATTCCATCATCAAAGAAGTCACTGTTTGTGATAGCCCGTAGGCATTCCTCTATTTTTATTGTTGTGGGTGTTACTTCTAATTCCCCGATCAGTGCCTTCAGCTTACTTATCCAAACACGTCTCTTTTCATCCTTCTCTTGTTGCTCAGCCTCTGGTAGCTTCTGTACCTTAGGAAGAGGACATCTATTTGCGTAGTGTCCTGGCTTCCTGCAATTATAGCAAATGTTAGAGTCTCCGGAAGATGGTGACTCAGAACTAGCCTTGTTGAAGGTATTCGTCTTGAATGTAGCCTTTCCTGATTTGTTAATGAATTTTCGGAACCAATGAATGAGCAATGCCATTTCGTCTTGTGACAGGATGTCATCATCACTTTTAGTGACTTTGGATATGCTAGGGGAAGAGTTGTGTCTCCTGTCAAATACAACGGCAAGTTTTGTAGTCTGGCGGTGGATTCTTACGCCTTATCTCTCATCTCATTGTCATACTCTAATGCTTTGAGGTTAGAGAACATGTCAAAATTAGATATATCGTTAAGATTGCAACACACACGCATAGTTGTGGTCTTCGTGCCCCATCAGGCAGGGAGTAATCTAAAGATTCTGAGATTTTTCTCCTTGGGTGTACACTTTGCCCAAAGCTTCCAATTCACCGACTGAGATCAAGTTCCTCAAGAGTTTAAGTAGATTTCATTTCGAAAGATTCAAACTATTGAGTGGGTTTTGAAATTTTATTTTATTTTGAGAGCTTAGTTCCCTCATAAATCAACTTGAGTTTTTCCAGATTTCTTTGGCTATCTTACACCTCTATACGTTCAAGAATGTGCCTTTATCGAGGGTGATAAAACGTGCATTCTTAGTAACATTGTCCAAATTTGCTTGCTTGGGTTCATCATTTTATCCACTGTTCCTTTTGCTTCTCGAGAATTTCTACATGAAGTTAGCCTTCCACCATGGCAGCTGGGTTGACCTTCATAATGGTGATAGGTCCTTCCTATATGACGAAGATCATCTCTTCGTGCATGACAGTCAGATGGGCTTCCATCGTGATTCTCCAATCATAAAACTCATTAATAGATAACATAGGAACTTTGTTGGTCATTGATGTCTCCATGGCTATAATATTGGATGAATGGTAAGAATAAGGAAATGCAGTTTTTTGAAATCTAGTGATTTTGGATCTGATTCAGGTTAAAAATCAACTGATTCCTTGTAGAATCAACTGCTCAGATACCAAAATTTGTTGATTCTATTTCGAAAGATATACTCTTTTTCGAAGTTGTTGCATAGCGTAAGTCTTAAGCTAAGTTGTTGTAAGTACAGCAACTAGATAATCTCGTGTAGCTTGGGGCTTACACGCCCAAAAAAGACAAATCATATAACTAAGCTTTAGAGTACATCAAAAGAAGACGTTGGCTACAACAAACAATGTTGTAGGTGTTTTACTTTGGAAAAGTAAAACACAAACCAACAAGAGTTATAATTAACTTTAAACTGTTGTGAAATAAACCTTCTTTATTCATAAAGTATTAACTATTTTAATGTAGCATTTAGTGCTGACAGGATAGCATTAAATGCAACCGAAGAGACTATAGATAGAAAAGCATTTCATGCCGACCAAAGAGAATGTATGAAGTATTAAATGCGAAACATCTTTAATTCAAACATTCTGAAGTCGCCAATTGAAGCTGTTTAAATCTCACCACCCGGCCAACAGCAAAATTTATAACGGATCTTTTTCTAAGGTTATAAATATCCCAAACAAGAGGACCTTGCTCACTACTAAAAACTAAACATCTCCTACACTGAACATCGAGCTTATCATCTAAGAGAAATATATTTCTTCAAGCATGCAGCGTATATTTTGGGTAAATAATATCTATGTCCTCAACAAAAAAAAAGCACAACTATAGCGAAGCTGACAAAGCCTACAACTGATGTTCAATTCGTGATACTTCAAAAACCTACTGTTCAGACCCTTACCTCTATGTGGACTAAGTCAAGCTATTCCGACCTGTGTGGGAATAATATAGTTCAAGATGAAGCTTCAATCTGTGTGACAAGAAGCAAGTCGAAGAAGCCTACAGCCAATCATGTGAACGGCTCAAGCTATAGTCGACTGTATCAATATGTGTTAACAATACAGCTACGGGTTTAGTTAAAATCATACAATTGTGTATGCCTTGATTTTAATAAACTTTTTACTCCTGTGTGGAGGACTTGTGGACAACCGATGCTCGCAAATGTACGAATCTAGATGGCATCGCCAAGAATGCGTTATTTGTCACTCTTGACAAAGCACATTCTCCAAGGTAAAGTGCTGCAAGATAGCCAAAGAAATCAGGGAGAAACTCAACCTAATATGTGAGGGAACTGAGCTCTCAAAAGAAAACAAGATTTCAAAACTGACTCAGCAATTTAAATCTTTTAAGATGAAATCTTCTGAAACACTTGAGGAACTTGACCTCAGATTTACCGGCATTGTCAGTGAACTAGAAGCATTAGGTAAAGTGTATACCTAAAAGGACAAAAATCTTAAAATATTTAGATTATCTCCCTACCCGATGGGACATTAAGACCACAGCGATGCGTGTGTCTTGTAATTTAAATGATATATCTACTTTTGATCTCTTCTCTCACCTTAAAGCTTTTGTGTATGATATTGACAAGAGAAAAAAGGCTGAAGAGTCACTGCAAAGAGTACAACACTCACTTCTATATCCGACATGAGACACAGCTCTGCCCCCAGCACATCCAAAGCCACATCTAAACTGGCTGCGGTTATGATGACACTGTCACAAGATGAGAAGGCCTTGCTTATGCACAAATTTCGGAAATTCATTAAGAAATCCGGAAAGGCTCCCTACAGGCCTAAACTCTTCACAAGGTAAGTTCTAAACCGCCATCATCCGAATCTTTGATATAACTTTAGGAAACCAGGACACTACGCAAATAGATGTCCTCATCCTAAAGTACAGAAGCTGCTCGAAGATGAGCAACAAGATAAGGATGAGAAAAGGCACTGATAGGAGAATCATAAGTCTCTCCCATACCTATCAAAACAGTGGGATGCCTACAAGCGATTGTCGATAGTGACACCCCTGATGATGAAATCGAAGATAAAGCCTATATGTGCTTTATAGCAAAGGAAGAGGGCGATGGAGACAGTGAGGATGAGGTAAGCTCAACCTCAGTTAACCCTATAAATGCATCACATACCTTTGAAAACATGATGAATTAATTTTAGACTATTAAAAAAGCCCATGAGATGATTAAACAAGAAAACCTACAGGTATCTCTTTCAAATCTAGAGGTGAATGATAAAAATGATTTGCTGAGAAACAATTATGAAAATATGTCTTTGGATTGCGAAAACAGCAAGATCATTCCTGAAAAACTCATGGAAAACAATTATCAACTTGCAACTAAACTAAATGAGGCAAAAACTCATAATCAATGCAAGACAAATGATTATGCTTACTAGAAGCTTAGATACAACTTCTAGAGAAAAGAGAAGGAGAACTCGAGATCATCCTCAAATCTTTTGAAAAACCATCGAGGAGGATAGAAGACATCCTAAGCACTGGACAACATGTCCACGAGAAACATTGATTGGGATACAACTCGTTCTCCAACAAAGGTAAAACTAGTATGGTGTTTGTCAAAGGAGTGGAACCCATTCCTGAAATGAAAAAAGCCTAGAAGGTTGTTCCTGTAAAGGATATAGTTGCCCCTTCTCAGAAACCAAAGGTTGCCATTCCGCCACCAAGCTCATATCATAAGCAACAGAAAACATAGTTCCACAGACCTGTAAGACGCAATACTGAATATCAACAGTAGTTCCTCCAGCATACGAACAGCGTCAGCAACACACTAGAAGTGAGGTTGTACCCAAATATCATCAATAGTATGTATCTCAGTACTAGCAACAGTACAATGCTCCTAGATACTAGGTACAGGAAACCAAGTATTTGTCCCGTATGCAAGCTATCGCACAGTTCTACCAACAACAGGTTTGGGAATCCAACTGGAAACCCAGAAGGCAGGCTAAAAGGCAGAGAAATATGGTTCCTCCTCCTAGACAACAACCGTACTGGAGCCAAAATTCTAAATTTTACATGCGTAATAACAATGCTTACAGCGATTACATGCCTGCCACATGTAAATCTCTCGAAAGAGGACCAAATACAACCTACATCAAACCCATTGTTGTCAGGCAAATATGGGTACCTAAAGGCACTAATAACCAAGGATCCAAAAATAAAAAGGGACCTAAATCTACTTAATGTTTTGATTACCAGATATCAAGGAAAGGACATCCGGTATTTCGATAAAGGATGCTCTCTCCACATGACAAGAGATATCACCAAGCTAATAGATTATGTAGAAGTTCGTTGACCAAAGGTGCGATCCGGTGACAAATGAAAAGGAAGAAACAGAGGGAAAGGAACCCTACTTGTAGGAAAATTCAAGATCAGTGACGTAGCCTATGTAGAAGGACTACAGTACAATCTTCTTAGCATTAGCTAGTTCGGTGACAAATAGTTCTCAGTTAAATTCTATATAGATCATTTTAGGGTGAAGTGTTGGAGTATAAAACACAGCGGAAGCGAGATTGAATAAAAGGTTTTATAAACTAACCAACATAAATAGCGGATCTATTTAGGCTTGTCAATTAATTAATTAAATAGATTAATTAAAAATATAAATGTATGTATTTATGCAGTATAAATTGGTAATTCATACCTTTGAAGCGAAGTGGTGGAAAAATCCTTTCTAGGTCGATTGAACTCCCCTTCGTACTCCTCCTTTATCCTCTTGTATTTCTACCTCAAGATCTTCTAGAGTATACCCGCCTAAGATTCGGATATCGTGTGGGCAATAATCTACCGGATCAAACTTGGACTTGCAGTATGGGATAGACCGAAAATTCTTCAAGAAATACCTCACAAATCTTTCTCTCTATTTTTCTTGAATATTTATGTATTTAGAAAAATATTGTGTTAGCTAAATTGTGGAATCCAAGACACAAGTCAAGATCCACAATTAAACACAAAATTAGAGAAAAAAATCAGAATTCTTGTGCTGACATGGGTGAAAAAATCGGCCCCTATATGTGTCCTATTTATAGGTGTTTTGGGCTACTCTAAGGACCTTAAGGAGAATAAGGTAAGGACTCTCAATAGAGATCATCTTTCCAATACTAGGACTCTTCCTAATATGAAGACTCTATTAATATCAACTTACTCCACTAAAAGGTTGATATTGCACTTCCTAGCAAAATCCCAAATTACAAAATTGAGCTGCTTTTTGAATCAATTATTTCCCATGTTTAAGATATTCCATGACCATTAATTAATTTAAGCTACTGACAGCTTTTAATTAATTAATGTGTTATACATGAGTATACCACTCGACTTTTATTATTATATCAAAAAATTAATTCCACCTGCAGGGTTTAATATAATAATCTTTTCGAGTGCCTCAAGGGACATGATCAACCCGACTGGTCGGGACATTATTTCTAGCTATAATATTAATTATTATATAAATAATAATATTGCCCAAAATATCGAGCATATTGAGTCAATCATTGTGGCTCTCACCCATGATAAATCAAAGTAATAAATATTAAATATATATAATTAAATATTAATAACTAGAATTAAGAAATAAAAATTGTCCGAGATGTACGTTTTTCTTATAGTCAGTATAGAAGAATATATCTCACCTCGATCCTGTTCAACGTATAACGAATACGCTAATATATGCTAATGGTCAAGACCAACCAATCTCAAGCATGTATTACAACCTCTCACATAACAGTCTAATGTTATATAGGTTGTGAACTAATTATTACTATATAAGGAATCGATAATGTGATCTTCTGTGTGACATTACACACCACATTATCTACAATATAAAGTAATTTAGACAACATTTACATAACCATAGCGTGAATAAATATGCAAAACATGTGATAAATGAATTAAATATTCTCATAGATAAAGAACGGAAAATTAGGCAATACAAGCATAAAGTATGCTTTGATGTTTACAACCCTAACAATCTCCCACTTATACTCAAAGCATGCTTTTGAAGTATACTATCTAGACTATGTCTATCTATCTCCTACTTATACTCAAAGCAATATTGCCATACATCTCAACCCCATTCCTTCCACATGCCCTTCAAATGACTTTAAGGGCAACCCTTTCGTGAAAGGATCAGCTAGGTTGTCTTCAGATGTTATCTTGGAGACAATAATATTTCTTCTCTTCACAAAATCTAGAATGATATGATATTTGCGCTTGATATGTTTTCTTGCTTTGTGGGCCCGTGGTTTTTTCGAATTTGCAACAGCACTGGTATTATCACAATAAAGTGTAATACTCCTAGGCAAATTAGGAATCACACCCAAATCCTTTAGGAAGTACTTGAGCCATACCACCTCTTTAGCTGCCTCTGAGGCTGCTACATACTCGCCTTCCATGGTAGAGTCCACTATGCATTTCTACTTCACACTCCTCCAACTGATGGCTCCACCTCCCAAAGTGAAAACATATCCAGAACTTGATTTTAACTTTCCTTTATCCTTACCGAAATCTGAGTCAGTGTAACCCAAAGGACAAAGTGTATCTGATTGATAGACAATCATATACTCCCTAGTCCTTCTCAGGTACTTGAGTAAATGCTTGACAACAATCTATTGTCCTGGTCCTGGGTTCGACTGATATCTCGCCACCATGCATACATCCTGACAGATATCAGGCCTAGTGCAAAGCATAGCAAACATGAGGCTTCCCACTGCTGAAGCATAAGGGACCAGCTTCATGTCATCTATCTCCTTCTATGTTCTAGGAAATATAGACTTTGATAGCTGAATTCCATGTCTGTAAGGTAAGAAACCTTTCTTGGAATTCTCCATACTAAACCGCTTTAGCACCGTATCGATATAGGATGACTAAGATAAGCACAAAATCCTTTTCTTTCGATCTCGAAAGATCCTAATACCAAGGATGTGCCCGACTTCTCCCAAATCCTTCATATCGAACTGCTCAGACAGCGATACCCTTACGTCTGATAATACCTTTACATTGTTTTCAATTAGAAGTATATCATCTACCTACAGTACAAGAAACACTAACACATTTCCATCGCACTTTTTGTATACACGAACCTCACTAGGACACTGTTCAAAACCATATGATTGAATTACCTCATCAAATCGCATGTTCCAAGACCTTGATGCTTGCTTGAGACCATAAATGGCTCTCCTAAGCTTGAACACTAAGTGCTCCTCTCCTTCAGCAATGAATCCCTCAGGTTGGCGCATATAGATTTCCTTATCAAGACTCCCATTCAAGAATGCAGTCTTGACATCCATTTGCCAAATCTCCCTATCCCAATGCTCAGCTATAGCTAAGAGAATCCGGATCGATTTACGCATGGCTACTGGTGAAAAGGTCTCGTCGTAGTCGATGCCCTCCTTCTGAGTGTAACCTTTCACAACAAGCCTTGCTTTGAAGTTTTCAACCTTCTCTTTAGATCCTCTCTTACGCTTGTAGATCTACTTACTTCCAATGGGTTTTACCCCATTGGTTAGCTCTACTATTTCCCACACTTGATTAGAATCCATAGGTCCCATTTCGGATTCCATTGTTGTTTGCCAGGATTCAGCATCCTTGTCTTGAACTGCCTGCTTATACGTACATGGATCCATTTCATACTGGTCCGAGGAGTGGTCCGAAGATGCTCCCACGCTGATGAAATGTTGAGGTTGATGAACAACCCTCCCACTACGACGAGGCATGTCCTTGGTTTGCATATCCACAATAGTGTCGATACGTGGTACACTAGATGTTTATACAATTGGTATTGTCGTAATCTCACCCCTGAGTTCTTCTAGAATGACCTCACTCCTAGGCTTGTGGCTTATTACATAGTCCTCCTCTAAGAACCGGGTATTGGTGCTAACAATGACCTTCTGATCTTTAGGAATGTAGAATAAGCCACCCTTCGTTCCCTTCGGATATCCTACAAACACTCGTATTTTTGTATGAGATGCCAACTTATCAATTTCCTTATTCAGCACGTGTGCTGGTGAACCCCAAATCTGAACATGTCCTAGACTGGGCTTGCGCCCATTCCACAGTTCTGTGAGTGTTTTTGGAACTGATTTTGAAGGCACCAAGTTTAGAATGTACGCCGCTGTTTCCAAGGCGTATCCCCAAAACAAAATAGACAAATCAGAATAACTCATCATTGACCTAACCATCTCTAATAAAGTACGATTCCTTTGTTCAGCAACTCCATTTTGTTGTGGTGTACCAGGCGCAGTGAGCTGGGAACTAATCCCCTCATGTGCCAAGAAATCCAAAAACTCTCCACTAAGATACTCGCCACCGCGATCAGATCATAGTGACTTGATACTCTGTCCATGACGCTTCTCCGTTTCATCCTTGAATTCTTTGAACTTATCAAAAGATTCAGACTTACGTCACATCAAATAGATGTATCCATAACTCGAATAATCATCTATAAATGTGATGAAGTATTCAAAACCATCCTTAGCGTGGATGTTCATTGGACCACATACATCGGTGTGTACTAATTTCAATACATTTTGTGCACAATTTCCTTTACTTTGGAAAGCCCTTTTAGTCATTTTCCCTTCTAGACAGGATTCGCAGATTGGAAATGACTCAAATTGGAGCGAATCCAGTGGGCCATCGCTCACCAATCTTTGAATACTTCTAAGGTTAATATGACCCAATCCTAAATGCCACAAATATATTTGATTTATGCTCGAAGGTTCTTTTCTTTTATTAAGATAAGTCAAAGAATTAAGTGATTTATAATTATACAAGGGGGTTGGTGCAGCATTAATGATATAAAGTCCTTCATTATAAGTACTCGTGCCAACATATTTATCATTTCTTTTAATAACTGCATTATCTTCAAAAGAAACTGAATATCCATCACAATGAAATTTAGAAACAAAATTCATTCTAAAATTAGGTACTAATAACATATTATTTAGGACCAGAATCCTATCATTAACTTTTAATTGCACGACTCTCACTGCAACAGCCTTTAGCCTGGAATAGTCGCTCCAGCTAATAATAATCCCATACGCACTAAGGACCGTGGTTACTTGAAACGCCATAGAGTCATAAGAAACATGATCAGTAGAGCCCGAATCCACTATCCACGAAGTGATGGAACAGGCAGCCAAACATGTTTTGACTACTAGTGCATGAGACGTACCTTTCTTAGGGTAGTCACTCTTGAAATGCCCCTTCAGACCGCTTTTATAGCATTTGCCCTTCATCTTTTTGTTTGCCTCGGGCTGAGGAGCCTTGGAATGAGGAGCCTTGACCTTCGCTTTGAAGGTTGCCACTTGCTTCTGGCCAACCTGCTTTTTCTTCTTTCCCCATTTGGGTTTTGAAGAACTAGCACCGGTTCCCGCAAGAATTTGATGATAACCTTATTTGAAGAGACCTTCAACACATTGAAGCTCCGTCAGAAGTTCCGCCAAAGTGTAAGTCCTATGATTCATATTGTAGTTGAGGCGGAACTGCTCAAAGCTTCTTGGCAAGCTGCCCAAGATAATATCGACCTGCGACTCGGGATCGATAGTGGCCCCATTATGCTCAGTTCGTTCAAATGAGACATCATTTTCAAAACGTGATACCTTAATGGAGTCCCTTCAGACATTTGGGTTTTCATCAACAACCTCATTGCATTTTGCCTAGCCGCCCGGTTCTGATGACCAAACATCTCGGTGAGATTTTTCATCATTTCCGCGGTTGAGGCCATCGTCTTATGCTGATGCTGCAATATATTTGTCAGTGAAGCCAAAATCTAACAGCGAGCCATCTCATCAAACTTTTTCCATTTTCGGAATTCAGCCAACCCTTCAGGAGTGGAATCCGGTTCTGGTTCCAGAGGGTTTTCCTCAGTTAAAACAAATTTATGCCCCTCGGTAGTCAGGACAGTGTTCTTTTCCAGTCGGCAAAGTTAGTGCCATCAAGTTTATTTTCTTTGAGAATAACAGCTAGTGGATTGAAAGACATCTGAGAATAAAATTAAAACACCATTCATCACATAATTCGACGCAAAATATATTGAAAAACCTTAAAACAGAATATATATATGCAGTCAACCAACACCTCAAAAAAACCGCACATGCAAGCCACATTATTGTGGACATTTACATATATATTTTTCAAGTAGATTTTAACGTCTTTAATTTTACTAGCTAGTCAAGATGCGTTTTGACAAGTAAAATTAATAGTTGGTTCCTCTTGGCCATGTATTAAATTAACATAGACTCCGATGGGGAGCTTATTAATTAATACACCTAAGTGAACACCATAATTTAACAAACCTTAGAATATTATTTAATGATAATAGTCCTACAGATGGAGAGGTCATATCATAAAAAATAATATTCACCTTTTTGTTATCTAATTGAAGTTTAAAACTAGTGAGCCAATAATCAGCACATCCGATGTGGAGTAAGACTCTAATGTCAATGCGCATGCTAATTATTTCACAATTTAAACCAATTATGGAGGCCAATTTCATTTTGAAAAATCAATTATTAAATCACTTAGTTATTTTGAAAAATTAAGGTTTTTAATTTTCTCGTCCTAACATGCAAGAAACATATTACCCATACATCCATTCATGCCATTCATCAAAAGAGTAAAAACCAACATATAAAAAAAATTAGATAATTAAATTCATTTATCATGGCTTTTATTCCTCGTTTTGAATAATGAGAAAATCCTCGGCTCTTTTGCTCCCACTGCTTCAAGCATCTTGTCACCTCCTCCCCGTTGGGGCACAAAAATTGCCAAATTTAGAAACTTTCTTCCATGCAAAATTAATTGCACAAGAAATTTCCAAATTAAAATTATTGTGCTCCAACGGACGCAACGAACGCCGGATAAACGAATAGGACCATACACCGAACAAACCTGCCCACACAAAAAAACCCGACCCGCTGCCCAACCCGACCTGCGGCCAGGCACCCTGCTGCTGGCCGAGCGCGGCAGGCCAGATTCGGCCGATATAGCAAGCTGGCCGAGTCCCGATCGGCAGCCGGCTCGTCTCGGTCGGTTCGTCCGATCAGGACTCCTTTTTGCGCTGGACTTCTTTTCCTTCGGTACTTTGTGTATTCCAATTCGATTACAATTTTACACCAAATAAAATACATCGGATTTACAACAAAAATTACAAGGAAAAATAAATCCTATTCTACCCGTGGATTTTCTCACGGGAAAAACTTTATACATGCCTCAAAACCGGGCCAAATTACCAAAACACGTAAATAAATATAAATCACATACCCATGATAATTGGACCATATTCGCCTGCAAGACAATTTCTAGCAAAAATATTCCAAACATCAAACTATATGAATATTTAAATTGCTAGCAAATTAATCACAAATTAATTAAATTGAACAGAACCTAAAGACCGGCTCTGATACCAATTGTTGGAGTATAAAATGCAGCAGAAGCGAGATGGAATAAAAGATTTTATAAACTAACCAACAGAAATAGTGGATCTATTTAGGCTTGTTAATTAATTAATTAAACAGATTAATTAACAATTTAAATGTATGTATTTATGCAGTATAAATTGGTAATTCATACCTTTGAAGCGAAGTGGTGGAAAAATTCTTTCTAGGTCGATTGAACTCCCCTTCGTACTCATACTTGATCCTCTTTTATTTCTACCTCAAGATCTTCTAGAGTATATCCCACCTAAAATCCGGATATCGTGTGGGCAATAATCTACCGTATCAAACTTGGACTTGCAGTATGGGATAGGCCGAAAATTCTTCAAGAAATACATCACAAATTTTTCTCTCTACTTTTCTTGAATATTTATGTATTTAGAAAAATATTGTGTTAGCTAAATTGTGGAATCCAAGACATAAGTCAAGATCCACAATTAAGCCCAAAATTAGAGAAAAAAATCGGAATTCTTGTGCTAACAAGGGTGAAAAAATTGGCCCCCATATGTGTCCTATTTATAGGTGTTTTGAGCTACTCTAGGGACCTTAAAGAGGATAAGGTAAGGACTCCCAATAGAGATCATCTTTCCAATATTAGGACTCTTCCTAATATGAAAACTCTATTAAAATCAACTTAGTCCACTAAAAGGTTGATATTGCACTTCCTACCAAAATCACAAATTACGAAATTGGGCTCCTTTTTAAATTATTTATTTCCCGTGTTTAAGATATTCCATGTCCATTAATTAATTTAAGCTACTGACAGCTTTTAATTAATTAATGCGTTATACATGAGTATACCACTCGACTTTTATTATTATATCGGAAAATTAATTCCACATACAGGGTTTAATATAATAATCCTTTCAAGTGCCTCAAGGGACATGATCAACCCGACTAGTCGGGACACGATTTCTAGCTATAATATTAATTATTATATAAATAATAATAATGCCCAAAATATCGAGCATATTGAGTCAATCATTGTGGCTCTCACCCATGATAAATCAAAGCAATAAACATTAAATATATATAATTAAATATTAATCACTAGAATTAAGAAATAATAATTGTCCGAGATGTATGTTCTTCTTATAGTCAGTACAGAATAATATATCTCACCTCGATCTTGTTCAGCGTATACCGAATATGCTAATATATGCTAATGGTCAAGACCAATCAATCTCAAGCATGTATTACAATCTCTCACATAACGGTCTAATGTTATATAGGTTATGAACTAATTATAATTATATAAGGAACCGATAATGTGATCTTCTCTGTGACACGGCACACCACATTATCTACAATATATAGTAATTTAGACAACATTTTCATAACCATAGCGTGAATAAATATGCAAAACATGTGATATATGAAGTAAATATTCTCATAGATAAAGACCGGAAAATTAGGTAATACAAGCATAAAGTATGCTTTGATGTATACAACCCTAACATTAAGGACATAAAGACGAAGAAAATTGTCCTTACAGGAAGTCAGTCAGGTAACATGTAATTGCTGATCGGAAACCCACAACTACTATAATTCCTTGTTTTGTTGCCAAAGGCACTGCAGATCAAAGTTGGCTATGGCACAAAAGAATGTCTCACATCAACTTCAAGATCATCAACAAGTTAGCTCGACAGAGAGTGGTCATAGGCTTTCACTATATTTCATTTCATAAGAACAGCCTCTGTGAACCCTGTCAGAAAGGCATGCAAGTCAAGACTTCTCTGAAGAGCAAATCATATCTTTAAACCCACATGGTCATGGACTAGCTACGTATGGATCTTTATTGCACTGTAGACCCTATCAGCCTGGGAGGTAACGGATATTGTCTTGTCATTGTTGATGATTTTTTCAGGTACTCTTGGACCATCTTCTTGAGAAAGAAGAAAGAGACCACCACAAAGCTACCGGAACATGTGAAAAAGCTTCAAAATGAGAAAGGGGTGAGTATCGTACCCATTAGTTCCGACAGAGTAGCAGAATTCACAAATCGCTTTATAGAGCAGTCATATTCGAATAATGGCATACAACATGAATACAAAACAGCCCGCACTCCTCGATAAAATAGTGTTGTCGAGCGAAAGAACAGGACGCTGAAGAAAGCAACTAGAACCATGCTAGCTGCAATCAAGTTGCCACAACATTTTTAGGGATAAGAAACAAATACATCATGTTATACACAAAATTGATGTATCATGAACAATCACCACAACAAAATCGCATATGAGGTAAGGAATAATAAAACTCCAATGGTTGCGTATTTTAATATTTTTGGATGCAGGTGTTACATTCTTAACAATGGGAAGGATCAACTCAAGACATTAGATGAGAAATCAGATGAAGGTATATTCGTTGGATACTCCTATGTCAATGACATTTAGGATATTCAACAAAAAGAAACTGACAATAAAGAAGTCAGTCCATGTGTCTTCGATGAACCCCATTGTGACCCTACAATAATAGAAGACCTAACCCAAGGCATGAAGATGCTATCTATTGAGGGAATCTCATAGACTCAAGAAGAACCTGTTGTAAATCTAGAGATTAATCCCGCTACTGTAAGAACAGAAGAAATAGTTGAAGCTGATGTTGTACAAGTTGATGTTATAGAAGCTGAAGCTGAAACTACATCTCAACAGGACACGGCAAGGGATGTTGAACTAGAACCCGATAGGAGGTGGTTAAGAGATCACCCTCAGGAGTTAATAATTGGTGATGTTGATGTTGGTGTGTCCACCAGAATAGGAATATAGAGTACACAATGAAATGTATTCTGTGCATAAAAAGATAAAGAATCTAATTTCGAAAAATATCCATTTCCTGTATGGAACAAGAATGTGCACTTTAGCTGTATTCCTAGCCTAATCTGTACCTATTTCGACCATTGAAGCTCTTAATAATTCTCACTGGATCACTTCTATGGAAGAAGAAAACAATGGTTTCGAAATAAAAAATGTTTTGCACCTAGTCTCTAGACCAACCCATCAAGCTATCATAAGAATCAAATGAGTATTTTGAAACAAAAAGGATGAAATGGCCTTGTCATAAGGATCAAGTCCATATTAGTTGCCCAAGGTTATAGACAGGAAGAAGGAATAGACTATGATGAAACATTTTCCCCTATAGCCGGACTAGAAGCCATTAGGATCTTTCTAGCTTTTGCAGCTCATAAAAACTTGATCGTATATCAGATGGATGTAAAGAGCGCATTTCTTAATGGAGATCTATCCGAAGAAGTATATGTTGAACAACATCCAGGGTTTGCCAACACATAAAAGGATATACCTGTATACATGCTATGGAATGCATTGTATGGGCTTAAGCAAGCACGAGGGCATGGTATGAAACCTTGTCACTGTACCTCATCAATAATAGATTTGAGAAAGGTTCCGTTGACAAAACCATATTCAAAATCTAAGAAGGTGATGATCTTCTTATGGTGCAAATATATGTAGATGATATTATTTTTGGTTCAACTAACCTTGATCTATGTCATAAGTTATATCATGTCATGCAAAGTAAATTTGAAATAAGTATGATGTGAGAACTTAGCTATTTATTAGGGTGCAGGTTAAACAACTTCCTACAAGTATATTCATCACCCCGGAGAAATACAGGAAGGATCTGCTCAATACGTTTGGGATGAACACTCCAAAATCCTCCTCCACCCCCATGAGCACTTCCACACAGATAAGTGCTGATGAAGATGGAAAGCCAATTGATCAATCACTCTACAAGAAGCTTATAGGCTCGCTCCTATACCTAAGATCCAGGAGGCCCTATATCCAATTTATTGAAGGAGTGTGTGCTCGGTATCAGGTTTCACCTAAAGAGTCAAACTTCACCACAGCTAAACGAATTCTTAAGTACGTCAAAGGAACAATCAATGTAGGATTGTGGTATTGTAAGGAACGAGGGTTCATTTTGGTGGGCTATAGCAATTCGGATCTAGGAGGTTGTAAGGTGGATAGGAAGAGTACGAGAGGGACTTGTCACTTCCTTGGAACAAGACTTGTGTCATGGTTCAGTAAGAAATAATTGGCGAACTCGCTTTCTACAGCTGAGTCAGAATATTATGCTGCTGGAAGCTGCTGTATGCAGATCCTGTGGATACAGCAACAACCATAGAATTATTGTAACACACCAAAAATGGCGGCTATACAGTGTTGTGGATCCCACACTGGGACCCACCAGGCGATATAAATACACAAATCAACCGTAAGGTAATTGTAGTACTGAACCACAAAATATTAACCAACAATCTGATGAGGAGTTTATACATCAAATGGCTATAATTGCCACGAAATAAAGGATTCAAATACAAGTATAAACCATATGAAAATGGAGTATACCCATAATGATAATACAATTGAAAAGAAATATTACAAAGCAGAAATGAGAATACATGATTTTAGAATAACCAGAGAAAAGCAGTCTCAGGGCCCCCAAACTAGTATCCTTAAAACCCTTTGTCATCACAATGCTCTTCTCGTGCCTTAGCCTTCTGTCGACCTAAAATACAATAATAAGTAATTCGCCCAAAACCACAAGGTCAGATATACATGGTAATGAATCTTAAGATGTTATACAATCCCATACAATAGATTAAATGAAACAAACTTGAAATTGAACAAATACCTCGGGCATATGAAACAACCAATCGCAAACCGTCTGACATACCCAATCACACATGGCATATGAACGACCAATCAATATGGCTCATGACGGACATCACAGTAAGCCCGATCCAAACAATTATCCGTGCACATGTCCGTCCCGTATACGAAGTCCAGGATATATGTGGACAATGTGCCTAATTAGTCTCACGAAGTAATCATCTCGTGTGCACAGCCCAATGTGGAAACATCAACACATGACTATATGTGCCCGATTAAAAATTCTACACATAACCAACCGGAACGCAGATATAATCCCAGAAATGTCACGATGCAACATGACAATAAAACAAAATTAAGCATATATCCAACAAGGATCAAGGAACTCACCGAAGTGACAACAACGATCAACGAGACCAGCGATAACAAAGTTAGTGAATTTGGGAGTACAATCCCACCACAAAACGATCGGTACTATCATCAACAACACCTTAATATTGATCATAGATTCATAAAGATTTACACATACACGAAATGTATAGCATTCACAAGAACCACTTACCATTATAACTAAGCAAGATAATTTGCCCTAATTCCAGAGACGAAAATGGTCTTCCCTTGAACGAACGAACGGCGCCCTTAGAAAAATAACACTCACTCGAGCAAGCAACTTGAATGAAATAAAATTCATTCAGTAACACAGTCCTATAATCCTAATATCTAATTCGTGAAAATCAACATCTACAATTCAACACGAATAGTTCACTATTCCCACGAATATTAAGTCCTAATTTATGAACTTCAATACCCCCAAACCATCTCTATAATTAGATTAACATATTCGTAACGTTCTTTAATACCCATGATGGTCCATCAAATAAGAATTATCAAGAACAACATCAAATAATCATCCTATTATTATAATATTATCACATGTCATCATAAACCTCTCACGAACTTTATCAACAATTAAATATAATATTCTAGATAATCTTAAACCATCAATCTATTAAGAATTTCGGACTAACCATCACGTTTAACTTGATTATATCAAGATTGTGATAGTTATCTAATAATTCATTATTATCTTTCACTGAATTAGTTAAACCTCCCAAGAACACTACTAACATTTGAACATGATGTTCTAGATAATCCTAATTCATCAAACAAGTTAATAATACTTCCAAAACATGATTCTGAGATCCAAAAATCTCTGATTATTAGGAACATACTCATCTATAAGAACTAATCATCGTGATATTTATCATGCTTTTATAATGTCCAACAATAATCATGTTATCTCTCAATAATTCAACAACACATGAAGTAATTATCAGCAATATCATCATCATTACAGAATTAACACAAAATTATACAACTTACCTCTTGAAGATGAAGAACAACCTAAAAGGACTTCAAGATTCCACTACTAATTCTTAAGCTCCCACGCTCGAATCCATGGTATGAAGCTCCAAGACAAGATATAAGAGGCTTACCATCACTAGGAGGACAGGAGGATGATTTCTCGGGGGAACACTCAGAGTTGGTTTGTGCAAAAATGAAAGACAACAAATGTATTTATAACCTCCACATTCTCTAACGTACGCCACCTGTAAAGGTTACCGTACATTAACGTCCTATACATACGCTAACACCCTTCTTGTTACGTATGTAAACCTCATCCAAAGGCTACTGCCTCGTTTCATACCTTGCATTACATATATTGAGAGAAATTATGTACGTTAACTCACCACCATTACATACGCTAACACAACAACATTGCATACGTATTGCTTGTTGACTTGGCTGTCTCAATCGAGCCAAAAGTTCCAGCCATGCACGGCCCCACACGTTGAAAGTTGAGATATAATTTGATACCCTCGGTTTCGTATATAATGGATCAGGTTCTACGTATGTAACACTCTTCGAGATAGCGTACGCTAGGCCCTGATAGTAGTGTATGCAAGATCTAAAGTGCTTAGCCAAAATACAATTTACCATGCAACTTCTAACAGTCAAAATAATATGAACATCAACCTAAAATAGTTTGATACTGAAATATCTCTATATAATAAACATTGTATAAATCCAATTACATGCAATGATACTCGTACAATACATATAATAAAACAATACAAAAATGTAAAATTACAGCCGGATATTACAACTATGGCATTCGAGCAAGAGAACTTCAATCATGTGGGACACCATGAGTACAATCGCAATCACGCACAATCCTGTATTGCACTCGAGGACTCAGCTCATTGATATGAAGATCACTTCATTAAGAATCATGTGGAGAATAGAGATGTTCGGATCGAGAAAATTCATACGACATTCAGTTAGCCGACATCTTTACAAAGTCTCTTAGCACAAGAAGGTTCTATATGCTCCGCCAGGAATTGGGAATGCTACAGCTCGACTAAAACTCCCTGTAATTTTTTTAATTTCACTCATCATATGAGGGGGAATGCTGTAGGACCTATGAATACAGTGTCCGCTTTAATTAATCATACACTTAGAACTACAAGTTATATCCATAGTGTGGGAAGAACAAAGTACAATTACCTTTATACAGATAAAGTGTGCATAAATTAAGGGGGTACACAGCAGGACCCAAGAATGCAGCATTAATCATCAATTGCTATAAGAATTAAATCTTGTATGTACCTTTTAAGGGGGAAACAATGATAGAGCACAAAGAGTGTAAGATTTTTATTAATATTTTAAGAGTATCAAAGTTCATACACTTAACCTTTTTCAAAACAGGTTTTAGTCCATGTTCATCATCTGAATTTAAAACGATTTATCTTTCAATATTGAAACGACATCTGGATCTTAATACCTTGAATCTCGCAATTTTAAAATTCAAACCGCCTAATCATGTAATAATGGAAGCTGAAATGTGTCAGAGGTGGGACCAAACATCAATTTCAAAAAATGATAGATTAGATGTATCAGTGACAACTGAACTCATCCTGTAGCCTCGGTCTCCCATGTAACCTCCTCGACTCCATTCTCAACCTCTGAATCATCAACAGGGGAATCATCTTGTTTCTCAACTATTTGATCCTCCTCTCAAGTATTCGTACAGGACACTACTCGTACGAATGATCATCAGCTATCTTGATTTCTTCGAACTGAAGTATGTGGCTTGGATCAGCAACATACTTCCTCAACTGGGAAACATGAAACACATTGTGAATTCAACTTAATGCCGGTGGCAATGCTAAATGATAGGCCAGATCGCCTACTCGTTCCAAAATTACAAACAACCTGATATACCTCGGACTCATCTTGCCTCTTTCCCAAAATGGAAAACACCTCAGGTAGGAGACACCTTAACCAGTACATGGTCACCAATATCGAACTCGAGCGGTCGTCGACAGTAATCCATAGACTTCTACCATCTTTGATCCGTTAACAAATGATTCCTAATCAGAGAGATCTTCTCACAAGCCGCTAGAAACATATCAAGTTTCGTAGCCAGAGATTCAGACAAGTCATACCAACATAATGGGGATCTGCAATGATGGCCATACAATGCTTCATAAGGTGCCATATTCATCGAAGCATGCCAACTATTATTATAGGTGATCCACTAGAGGTAGTTGGGCTTCCCAATCATCTTTCCAATCGAGAACAGAAGCTCTCAACATATCCTCCGGAGTCTAGATAGTCCTTTCATACTGTCCATCAGTCTGTAGATGAAATTCCATACTGAAGTTCAAATGTGCACCCATCGCATGATGACCGCCTTCCAGAAATGTTACACGAACCGTCCATCACGATCTAATACGATACTCTTGGGAGTTCCATGAAACCTTATGATCTCTCGAATGAACATCTAGGCCAACCTCTCAGGTCCCCATGTATCTTTGACTTCTAAGAAGTGAGCTGATTTGGTCAGACGATCCACAATCACACAAATCGTATTCATACCTCGACGACTCGTCAGCAAGTTTGTGATAAAATCCATTGATATTTCCTCCCATTTCCATTCTGTGATAGGGAGTGGTTTCAGCATAGCCATTTGTCACTGATGTTCAATTTTAACCTATTAACAGGTTATACATCTAGAAACAAACTCCGCAACTTCTCACTTCATTTTACTCCACCAGTAATATTGCTTCAAGTCCTTATATTTTGCTAGCGCTAGATGAATGGATATGGGGTAGCATGAGCGTCTCTCATGATAGATTTTTTTCAACTTTTCATATGCTAGTATACATAATCGATTCATGAAACGCACAATTCCGTCCTCATGGACCACAAATCTAGGGGCTTTTCCCTGAGTTACTTCATTCTGGATCCGAGATATGAATCTGTAATCTGCTTTGATCTGATAGTATCATCAGGGGACGACAAAATCTCAAATGTACAAAGTTTGTATTGTACACGTTGTCCTAGTGTCACAAATTCTAGCTATAGCTGAACTGTCAAACGGGCAATTATTTGCTCCTGTACTGTCTTACGGCTCTAGGCATCGTCAACTACTTTCGCCATTCCTAGGTGGTAAAAAATCTCGATATCATAATCTTTGATCAATTCTAGCCACCTCCTCTGTCTCATGTTCAACTCCTTCTGAGTAAAAATGTATTCAAACTCTTGTGATCAGTAAAAATCTGACAACTAACTCCATACAAGTAATGGCGCTAGATTTTCAAAGCAAACACCACAGCTGCTAACTCCAGATCGTGGGTCGGGTAATTGACCTCATAAGGTCGCAATTACCTCGATGCATAGGCAATCACCTTCCCATTCTGCATCAACACACATCCAAGACCCTGTCTTAACGTATCACTATACACCACGAATCCCTCGATTCCTTGTGGTAATACTAAGACTAGTGCCAATATTAATCGAATATTGAGCTCATCAAAGCTCTGTTGACACGACTCTCACCAAGTGTATTTCTTATCCATTCTCAACAGATTAGTTAGTGGCTGAGCGATCTTGGAGAATTTTTCCACAAATCGTCTCCAATAACCTGCTAGTCCAAGGAAGCTATGGACTTCTTTTACGTTCTTCAGAGATAGCCAATCTCGGATAGCATCCGTCTTTTGTGGGTCCACACTAACCCCATCAGCAGATATCACATGCCGATAATAGTTATTCGATAGTAATAAGATTATTCAAATGTCCCTGGTACAATTGTGTTGAGTAGAGACTCAAGTGATTAATATACTAGTATAAGTTTGATTGATAATCATCGGATGATTATGCATATGGTACAGATCAATCTTATGGGTATTAGTTGTAGAACTAATACTGGACAGACCCGCATTGAGATCACTACATGGAAATATCATAAGTGAATCTCAATATAACAGTATGTCAATAAATGCTTGAACCTGAGATTATCATAGAGTCCAACATGATAACTGCTATGCCTTGACGTAATCCAACGTCATCTAAATTATGATGATCATAAAGGTTAGCGATTGGGATTAGTGGGAGTCATGTAGAGGGCAATGAATAATCAAGATAGGGATTTGTCCCTCTCTTTAGTGAGAGAGATATCTGCTGAGCCCCTCGATAAGTAGAACTAAAGCAAATGCATGGCCATGCTCAAATGAAGAGTCATTTGATTCAATCAGTCTACTTAAGATCGAGAAAGCATTTGAATATAAATAAGTATGACAGACTCCATGACTTAGTTCAAATATGATATCGCATGACAAAGAGATTTGACACGTTGAAAGATTTAATGGACTATTAACTTATATTATTTGGGTAATCATAATGTCTTGCTAGAGGCCGCTTATTATTTATTATTTAATAAGGTATTAAATAATTACCAACATAATATAAACCTTTAGATCGCACGTACGACAATTATAGACAAGTAAGAATAAATATCAACTGGGAATAATAAATATAATATTAGATATTATATTTATGAGGAGATTAAATAATAAGTAATATATAATATTGGATATTATATATATATTGTATTATTTAATAAGATAAGGGGTAACTAAATAAATACTAGATTCTTGAATCTAGGGATTACTTAGTATAAATAAGGGGGTCTATGACAAGGAGTTGTCATAAGAAGAAAATTACAAAACCCAAGCCAAAACAGATAAAAATTGCCCCCCCCCCCCATTCTCACTAGACTGGCCGAAATTCTTCTATTGTAGAAGATTGATATTGGTCATCTTGTCTTCCCTTAGTTAATCTTGATCAATAGTATAATCCTTCTAGTAAGGAATATGTGTGGTACTATTTATCAATATTATTCGTAAGGATCTAGCAATCCGGCTTGTGGAATTGTTCGTGTGGATATCACCCAAAGAGGAAGGAGATATTCATCTGCTTATAGTCCGGATCTTGATTTGTTCGTCGGATTAAGGTAATTCGATTAACCCTTTAATCAAACAATTAAATTATTGCATCAGATTCTAAATTGGGTTTTCATATTTATTCTTCCGCTGCGTTTTACTATTGATTTATGTATTCGATGCATGGAAAACCCAACAATGGCATCAGATACAACTTACAAGTAATTTAATTGTTTTTGTAGAACATGTATTTGTGTAAATTATGTTCGTGATCATGCTTATAAAATAGAGATTTTATAACACAAATTTTTCTAGTTTAATTAGATTAAATTGGATCGTCAAAAATCAAATTTTTGGACTGTTTTCGCAATGAACTGTTCTGGAACAGATCTGGTCTGAGACGGGTCGGGGTTGGGTCCGGGTCGGACCTGGACCGCGGGTCATTTTAATTAGCATAATGTGTTTTGCAATACCAGGGATTCGATCCCTGGAAGTTCGGATACCCCTCAGTCGTATTACCATGTGGTCTGCCAGTTTTGTTTGTTGAATTGTACATGGATCTTTTATACAAGGGAAGAAATTGTTTTTCAAAATATCACAAATTATTTCCGCAAAACACGCGATTCGAACCCGAGTCCTTTGCATTGAAATCCGACGCTTTACCATCTCGGCTGGGACCTGTTTTGGTAGCTTTCACAGCAGTCCATTTCTTATAAGCCTGTTTAAAAATAAAAAGAAATTTGGCAATAATAGTTGCAAAATGTTGCAACTGCTACCGCCGAGTTTCGAACCCGTGCGGATCCGTGGGCAGAGCGCGCAACCAGCCATCTCGGCTATAGTCCAGGGTTGTTCATTTGATGACTCAGATTTTATTTATAGTCTGACTGTCAGACAGATTTTAATTTCTATAATTACATGCTTTTATTAATTATTTGATAATTATTTATGGTATGTGTATGGTGTATGTCATGACCATAAATTGACCAATGTGATTGGATAATTTATTTTCTTATGGGTTGGTTTTACGGCCTGCGTGTCGTTTAATTATATTTGGTTTTACGTTCTGTGAGTTGTCTATTTAAATTATTTAATTATTTTACGGCATGCGTGTCGTTTGCACCTCTTGTAATTTAATTTACTAGTGTAGTATTAGAATTCATTAATGTAATGAAGACAAGAAGGACGAGAAGGACAAACTCGAGGAGCCAATTGATCGCGTATGACGTTCCAAGGAGTTGGAAACATTAATGAAGACCAATTGCAACCTTTTAGATTGACCCTCGTGATTTTCATGTTGGCTCATGGAAGTCACGTTAGGAATTATGGTCATGCTATACATGGTCGTATGCTTTTAATTGTCATGTGATGCGATGTATGTTTAAATTTATACATGTATGTGATGCTATGTATGTTTAGATGTATGTTAGCAAACATAGACATTAACATCGGATAAAATCCCTCGTTAAATCTTAAATGCCCTTCATTTGAAAAACACCTATCAAGACTTCGATCATCTTGAGTGGGTCATGCCAAAGCTAGGCGCTCAGATTATCTTAGTAAGGTAGGATGGGTAATGGTGATACCTATGTGTTTTAATGAACTAAGAATTCAAAAGAGTTTTGAACCTTAAGGCACAAGATGGGATTATAACATGCTTGGGAATCAGTGTAATATCCGGTATTCTCATTTTCCGTTATCTTGAATTGTTTGTGTATTGACGTCGGATATTTTCTTGTTCATAAGAATCGGAGTGATTTCTATCGTGATACTCTATTTGTTTCTATCGTATAGCCGTTTTAATCGGGTGAGACTTGTTGTCGTGTGTGTTTCTTTGACTAAATGTGTGCATGTGATGTGGTATGTGATGTGTCGTTAATTGCTCGTTATTTTTTTGAATCATAGCCGGTGGTGTTGTGTTGGTCGTCGTGAAACGTGTTTTCGCGCCGTATATTCCCTTGCGTTGCTTGTAACGTTTCGCCAATGGGCGAAAGTTATGCGTTTCTTGTGTATCTCGTTGAGGTTTCCTGGTGGGATATTGCTTCTCCCTACTTGTTTTAAGTTTCGGGACGAAACTTCTTTTAAGGAGGGTAGTATGTAATATCCGCAATTTCGATTTCCGGTAAATTTTCTTTTTTTGGCGGAAGTTCATCTTAGCAACTCTGTTATGACCGTTTCGTCATTCCGAGAATGATTAATTCTGCACTTTTTATCATCCGAGTTCATTTTGGTATCGTTTTGTTGAGTTCCGTGTTCTTAAACAGCTTTTTCGCACTTGATTTCGATTCTTGCGAATCTCGTCTGAAACTGTTGTTTCGAGTTTCTCGTAAGTTCATTTAATGTTATTATTCATGTTGTGAGCTTTGGCTTGGTGTTTCGATCGTGTATCGTGCATTTCGGATGTTTTGGGCCGTTTTCGTAATTTCCCAAAGTTTAGGGTAATTACTTTCCGTTGTCGAATTTTGAGCCTTCGGGTGCTCAGAATCGTGTGTTCTCTTAGAGCTTGGATTCGTCTTTGCGATTACTTCGTAACTGTATCTTCGATTCATATTCAGGTTTGGGTTTCGGGGTCATCCGGGCCGTCGGAAGTGGCCACGGCCGAGTCAAGGCCACACGTTTTGGAGCAGGTACTGGCCTGGCCGAGTTACGGCCGTAAGTTGCCAGTTATGGCCATAAGTGATCGGTAGGCACAGGCCGGACGAATGCCGGTTACGGCCGTAAGGCGTGATCAGGTACGGCCGTACGGGCGCTGGGCAGCTTCCGGACGAATGCCAGTTACGGCCGTAAGGCGTTATCGGGTACGGCCGTAAGGGACTAGGTCGCTTAGGACGAAGGCGATTCTGGCCGTAAGATTGGCGATTCTGACCGTAAGTTGTCGGCACACACTGGGCAGTATAAATATGATCGATCAGACGTGTTTTCACCCATTTTCTCACCTCCTTTCTTTCCCTTCCGCGGCTGGAGGCTTGGTAGGCGTGGAGGCATGTTGTCAAGTGATGAATCCATGAATTCTTGGAGTTCATATCATCGATTATCCATCCTATAACATCCTTCGATCGAGCGAATCAGGTCAGATTTCCTGAAAAATCCTAGTTTGGGAAAATTGGGGGTTTTGTTGTTTTCATCCAATTTAACTGTAATAATTGTGATGGATTGATGATTATTTAGGTGTATTCTATCATTTCCATTGTTATTCCACGGTTGGATTGTATTTATTCGTCGTTTTGGTTGAGTTCTTAGTCGACGCCTTGAAGGTGTCCGACAAAAGGTCGTAGAGGAGGATTGGGCGTTGTGTGATTATTATCCATCGTATGATTGCTGATTTATCATTGGTATGACTTAGGGACGAAATTCTTGTGAAGAACTCGAGTCGGAAACCTTCCGTTCGTTGTCTTCTTCGGGGTCTGAGCTTCCCGGTCGAACCGTGTCCTTCGGAGTATTCGGTAGCGGTTATTAAGGCATGTATTTTACTATACGAATTGTGTCTTGTGAATAGGGACGTTGTGTTATGGTTATGATGAATTGATTTATCTTAGCGAATATGCTTCGTATGAATTGATAATTATGAACGATTGATGGTAACGATAATACCTTCACTTAGTTAACATCATGGAATTGTGTTGGATGTGCAAATCATCTAAGTTTGTGCTAGGCATCGTTGGTCATTGTTGAGTTGTTGTGATGATTATGATATTTGTGTTGTTTTGGTTTACATACTTGATTATACATTTTGGTGTAATGTGGAATGGCTTCGCATTTGATGATTATGAGTTGTGTCGTGTCGATGTGTGTGTGTGTTCCAGGTAGGATCTGACGAGCCCTGTGGAGTTTGGTACATGATGTGTACGAACAAGGTGTGTGATCCAGGTAGGGTCTGACGAGGCCTCTGGAGTTCGCACTACCAAAATCGGGGGTTTAGCCGACGACTTTAAGTCGTCGGCTAAAGATCAAAGTCGTCGGCTAAACCCCCCCAGTCGTCGGCTAAAAAACCGTCGGCCGATATTCGTCGGCCAAGGTTTAGCCGACGAATTTTTTGGTAGTCGTCGGCTAAAGTTTTTTCAAAAAAAAAAAGTAATATACTTTAGCCGACGACTTTGTTAAATGTCATCGGCTAAAACATTTTTTTTAAAAAAAAAGTAATATACTTTAGCCGACGACTTTGTTAAATGTCATCGGCTAAAACTTTTTTTTAGAAAAAAAAAATTCAGATTTTGGGAACAATTTATAGTCAACACAATACACCAATTAATAAATTAGCGAAAAAATACATAACAATTCAACACAAATACATAACACATATACAATACACCAATTCAACAGCAACAAAAATACGACAATTCAACAGAATACACCAATTAATATTACAACATACCAATAATACATCCAATTCAACACAATACACCAATTAATAACACAATACACCAACAATACATCAAACAAATACAATAAATTCATCAAACAAATGAAAACTAAATAAAACACAAAAATCTTAAAACTAAATAAACCTAACCTAATAAACTAAAAAAATAATAAAAACTACATGAAAAACAACCTAATTACAGATAAAATTAATACACTAAAAATGCACAAAAAAATGGGATGCCTGTGCGGAGGTCGGGCGGCGGGCGGATGGTCTGGCGGCGGGCAGCGGACGGTCGAGCGGCGGTGTTCCGGCAGGTGGGTGACGGGCGGTCTGGTGTCGTCGGGCGGATGACGGGTGGGTGGGGGAAGAAAAAAAGAAGAAAAGGAAGAAGAAAGAAGAGAAGAGGGTATATATATATTTAGAGGTTTAGTCGACGACTAGATCTAAGTCGAGATGTTGAAAGTAGGAGTTCATTTTGGGCATGGTATTAAAAAATGGAATCCTAAAATGGCACGAAGCAGGTAACAAACTCGTGTTAAAGGGGGGCTAAAACCGTAAGCAGAATAGCTAGTTTAGGACCCCCGCATGAAGAGAATCTAATAACAAGTAAACACCATTTTAATTGTCTCGATAGTCTAATTAGCTGGATCAGATTAAAGAATCCAAGAGTTTTTGCAACTCAATCATAGATGATTCCATCATCAAAGATTTGACCCTTTCGACGCTGTCTGTAACTCACTAGAGGCCTGGTCGGCTAAACCCCAATTTTTTTGTTTTTTTTCTGGATGCCGAGGAGAACTCAGGACGATATATAATTTTAAATTCGAGGTTTAGCCGACGACTTGATCTAGGTCGTCGACTAAAGTATTTTAAAAAGAATAATATACTTTAGCCGACGACTCAAGTCGTCGGCTAAAGTATTTTAAAAAAAAAACATTATACTTTAGCCGACAACTGGATCTAGGACGTCGGCTACAGGATTTAATAATTTTTTTGAAAATGTGTTTAGCCGACGACATAATCTAGGTCGTCGGCTAAAGTATATTTTTTTTTTCGAAGGGGTTTAGCCGACGACCTAGATCAAGGCGTCGGCTAATGTATATTATTTTTTTAAAATGTGTTTAGCCGAGGACTTGATCTAGGTCGTCGGCCAACCGTTGCAAAAGTCGTCAGCTAAAGTTTAACACTTTAGCCGACGACTATGTTACATTTTAGCCGATGACCCAGATCAAGTCGTCGGCTAAAACTGTTTAGCCGATGGCAGTATGGGTCATCGGCTAAAGTTCAAAGTTTAGCCGATGACACTTTAAAGTCGTCGGCTGTTTTTTTATTGGTCGTCGGCTAAAGTGTGAATTTTGGTAGTGTCGGTACATGATGTGTACGAATGATGTTTGTGACCGGGTAGGGTCCGTCGAGGCCTCCGGAGTTCGATACATGATGTGTACGAACAGTGTGTGTGGTCTGGGAAAGGTCCATCGAGGCCTCTGGAGTTCGGTACATGATGTGTACGAACAACGATCATATAACAGTGATTGTTTGGGTAACATTTTAAATATGGGTCTCGGACTCATAATGATACCTTATCTAGTGTGTTTTGAAACGAGAATCGGGCTAAGGCCCTAATGTTTATGAAAAGGTTTTGTAAATTGGGACTCGAGTTCCAAAAGAATTTCTGCTTTAAAAATCCCCGAGATGATGTGTTCCTTTTCAAATATCTCTTGCTTGAGTTCGAAATTCTAAAACTTCTCGGGAACATTTTGATAATTGATTTCCGTATTAAATTCGTAGTTGCTATTTACTTGTTGCATTTCGTATTGTATTATACTTGCACTAGTAAAACAGTGGAGTTTTACTAACCCCTAGTAATCGGGGGGTGGATGTATGTTCTGCGTCCAGGTACATGCAGGTTCAGGGGAGCAGTCACAGGATTGGCACAAGAGGATGACGAGCTGCGATACTAATCAAGAGTCGAGAGTTGGTAGAGTTTAGTTGTATTGTTAGAGTTGATTTCAGTCTTCCGTTGTATTGTGTTTCGACCCCTGTGTGGGTAATGTTGTTTTAGTCAGTTCTGTTGATTGAGTTGTGTGACCTCATCGGTCTGTGTATTCATGTGTAAGTGACCTTAACGGTATGTATTATTATATTGTTTGACCCTGGTCAGGCAAGCATTTGGTTGTTTATGGATGTTTAGCCTAGTAGATCATTGTGGAAAGGGTCTATGGCGTGTAATATTCCCATATGATTTTGGGGGTGTTACATATATGGTATCGGAGCTTAGGTTGTGGAAACCTAAGCTGTCGGGTCGAGTCGAGTCGTGATTTGTCGAGTAATGTGTTGTCTTGTCGTTCGAGTCGTCAGGTGACCAGTTGAGTAGTGCGTAGTCACAACATGTCGGATATGTTGTCGGATGAGATTAGTATCGTGGGCAACCGTCATCTCCGTGCGATCTGTGGACGTAAGACTCCTCTTTTATGCGAGGTACCCGTGTATCATGATTTTATCTTAGTGAGTTAATTGCGGTGCATAATTTTATTTACACGGTGTTGTGTAATATAGTTGTATATAATACTTGTGACACATAGTATATGTATAAAAACTGGGTGTATTGTTGTTTTACCTTTGAACCACCGTATGGGGTGGTATGGTGTGAAAAATTGAGAACCTTGATGGGTTTCGAATAAGATATCGACGATTGAGCTCGTGAGAAACTCCGAGGAATGGTTTTGTTGTATGTTTAAACCTGATGCTGTCAGATGTATTCAATTGGATTGGCGATCATATTTGCCGTTTGGGCATGTGATTTTTAGTTTGATTGTTTTTAGATTGTTATGTTTATGTCGTTACGGGTAGGTTTTAGAATGTTCTTCCTGGAGGACTTTACGAGTTTGAACATTTTTGTGGGAATCGTTTGCTATTGTTTAAAATATTTTGATGGTGCGGTTAAAACCACGGTTTATATGGATTTTAAAATCGGTTAAGTTTTTGACAAATTGGTTGTGTATTTTCAAATGACACCATCAGACGGTATCTGGAATATATGTTTTGAAGTACTTCGGACAATGTAAAATACTACCGTCATTTTTGGTTATGAACGAAAGGATTTTGAAAAAATTTTATTTTGCAAAATGATTTTTTTAGTTTTTCGGAATTTTAAATTTCATATGTTCACGTGTTGGGGCTAAGGGGTTGCGTTAAGTTTGTGGTGTTGTTGTGCTCGCCGGAGAACGTTTCAGTGTTTTCTAAATGTTGGGATACGTTGATAGGTATTGCTCCCTAACTCTCGGAGCCCTGTTGGGGGCTGCTGTGACAATTCTGTAGTCCTGCAGCTAGTTGTTACGGCCGTAAGATGTTTTCCATTACGGTCGTAAGCTCAGAGTTATTCTGACCGTAAAGCGCATGTTATTCTGACCGTAAACTTTTGACTGGTCCGGTAGTAATTTGTTGTTACGGTTGCATCCGTGCCCTTTTACTGATTATTTAATCTCTGTTGATATATTCGTGATGGTTGGCGTGGTAACATGTTGTTACCCTGTATATCGCTAGTAATGGTAATGATATATATATATATATATATATATATATATATATATATATATATATATATATAAGATCACTTTGATGATATTGTCTATTGAGTAGGTTGGTGTTTCAAAGTGTTATTTTGCAGGTGATCTCAAATCAAAACAGTTCTGATAATGAGATACATAGTTTTGATTAAACGACCGAGGTATTAAAAGTTTTCAAAAACTTCATTTCATCAAATCTTTCAAACTCGCGAATTTTAAAATTTTATCATCTGAACAATACCCCGAAAATATTTTATTTTTGTTGCTAGTGCTTGATCCCTATGATACGTGTGTGGTTTTGACCGTGTTTCATCCGGTAAAATCCAAACATCTCTGTTGATGTGATTGTGTGACTTACTTTTGATTTAAGTCCTAACATTATGGTGTTAGTTCGTGCATTTGTGTGATGACTTGGGGTTGATGTTATATCGTGCTGCTATTTATTGTCCTACATTGGCGTTGTGATGTTTGTTTGGTTATGTTATTCTGATTAGTCGTCCGTTCAGTATGCCGAGAGGCCGAGGACATGGACGTAGTCGTGGTCGTGATCAGGAGCGTGATAGGGTGACTCGCTCGTTGTCGAGTGCCAGTCAGCTCAGTACGGACGGTCATGATGACCAATCACGTGATCAACAACAATCATCCAGAGGTAATGATGACATTGGCGTCGCCACCATCCTTCGTCAGATGGTTGACCAAATGGCGTAGATGAATCAGAACGTGTATCGGGATGGGATCCCAGATGGGGATAACGGAACTAGTAAGTGGTTACGAGATGTCTCAAACAGGTGAAAAGTGAGGCAGGTAAAATTCATTATTTCGTTATGCATATGAAACCTCAGGTTCGGCAGTGTATGGCTCCTTTCATGTGTAACACCCCCAAGTTATTCAGGGATATTACAGCGCCGTAAGCCCCGCCGTGGGACCCACAAGGCTATACATACGCGGAACCATAAATTTTGACCGATAAGGTCTACACACAATGGAATGAAAAACGATACAAAGGTATTCGAAATATAACCAATGTACTCAGAGACATCACAACTCAATTCAATACTTCGGCAAACACAAGCCGGAACATCAAGGAAAAGGAAAACAATACTCGAGTATTCAAAAGACAATCCAGTACAACAACACTGAACCGGAACTCCAAACATAACTGGAAGAAAGACACAGTATCACACTTGCCCACCATCCTCGTGCGACCCGATACCTGCCTGTCCGACCTCCTGGAACCTGAAATACATGAAACGTATTTCCCCCATAAAGGGGTTAGCCGTCGAATAGGTAGTGCAAGTATAACAATATGAAACATAATACTCCTCGACAATAAAGTAAATGTAATCCGTCAATTCATCAATATCCGTCAATTCATCAATTTAAGATTAGTATTCCGGAATAACTAAAATCTCAAGACGTATGTGAATGCCGTAGAAACGGTTCGTTCATATCATACGCCGTTACATGTAGGAATGCCGTCAAAACGGTTCGTTCATTACATGCCAACATTATTTCATATGAATGCCGTAGAAACGGTTCGTTCATATCAACCATGGAATCGCACCAGAGGCTACGAAACCCTCAGAGGACCATAGGCCCGTCCCGGAGTGGCTAGAAATAATCATACCATCAATATTTCATACTTTCAAAGTCGAGAACGTACAATCATAAATGTATACTTGCCTTTGAGACATCGAGGAACGAACGGAAAAAGGGGTATGAGATTGGTAGGTCCAAGAACGCGCTTAGGCACCTAAACGATTCGCAAGGAATATGATAATCAATTATCCATATTCAAATTACACGAAGAAACCCCCGAAACCCGTCTACGATTCATAAAGATATACGGATAATCAACTAGAGGTTGGAAAATCGTCCAAATCTCATAAATCGGAAAATGACATAATTCAACCCGAAAAATCGAAAGAAAATGCTCATACGGTATAGATATATCAAAATCTCAAGGTTCTCAAGCTTCAATCGGATAAAACGGACGAATCTACGAAAACCCCCAAAAACCAACACAAAATCAAAGTGTTCTTGAATAATCTTTCAATAATCCGATGAGTACCCAATCAAGTCCATAATCACGCCTATATCACATCATACACCATGATTTTATCATCCAAAACGTCAAAACCCACACAAAATCGAGAAGTCAAGTTGTCGAAGAAATTACCTCTTGAATATTCAAGCGCTATGATCCAAGGAATACGCGATAGATCGACTATCCGGGCTTCCCAACCGAGTGAAAGTGGTAAATCTTCAACACACAATTGATAGATATGAAAAGAGCTCCTCCCTCAAACTCTCTCTCTCGCGATGGAAGAAGAAATGGAGGAAAATGGCTGAAATCTCGCTTAAAAAGCCGAATTATGCAGTTGACCGCATTGTGTGCCGCGGCTCAGCATAGGTGTGCGCGGCACAGCCTAAAAATTGTTCCCGGAGTTTGGCGGTGTGCATGGCTCGGCTCAGTGTGCCGCGGCACCGGGTCTGGCGGAGTTTGGGCGAGGATGCAACACCGGTGTGCCGCGGCTCGGCATAGGTGTGCGCGGCATTGGCTCAGCGGTGTGCGCGGCCTTTGCCGGAGTGTGCCGCGGCACCAGTGCTGATCCGCCGGCAAATATAGGAAATGTGTGTGCCGCGGCGCACACTCATAGTGCCGCTGCTCACACCCCTTTGGGTCCTAAAATGATGAAAAATGACCGGAAAGAGAATAAAAGCAATATGATTAATTATGCAGGCAATAATAACACGAAATAGAAGTACGGGAACCCCAAAACGGTGGTTCCAAACAATGATTACAAGGGTTCGCCCAACAAATCACGATTCGAAGAACAAGAAGAGGTTTGAAATGACATGACTTTCGACCGGGTATTACATTCTCCCCCTCTAAAAAGAAGTTTCGTCCCGAAACTTAAGGAATAAATAGTTCGGGGTATTCCACCCGCATCTTCTCTTCCGTATCCCAAGTCGCCTCCTCGACTCCATGCCTCGACCACTGTACTTTAACCAGTGGAATGGTCTTATGCCTAAGCTGTTTCTCGCGACGCCCAAGGATCTTCACGGGTCTCTCCGGAAAGGTAATATCCTCGGCTACGTCAATCTCACTGTAGTCGATAATGTGGCTCGGATCCGGTACGTACTTCCTCAACTGGGACACATGAAAAACACTATGGACGTGACTCAAAGCTGGAGGTAACGCCAAGCGATAAGCTAAATCTCCAACTCTGTCCAAAATCTCGAAAGGTCCGATATACCTTGGACTGAGTTTCCCCTTTTTCCCGAAGCAGAAAACTCCTCTGGTCGGCGATACTTTGAGCAAGACATGATCCCCCACTTCAAACTCCAAGGGTCGACGTCGAGTATCAGCGTAAGATTTCTGACGACTCTGGGCAGTCAGTAATCGATCTCGGATAATAGAAATATTTTCCTTGGTCTCCAACAACATATCCGGTTCCGTCCCAACATAATGGCGACCTACATCGCCTACCATAGAGTGCCTCGAAGGGTGCCATTTTGATCGACGCATGCCAACTATTATTGTAAGCAAACTCGATCAACGGCAAGTGAAGCTCCCAATCATTACTCCAGTCTAAGGCACAAGCCCGCAACATATCCTCCAACGTCTGAATCGTCCTCTCTGTCTGACCGTCCGACTGAGGATGAAAGGAAGTGCTCAATCTCAACTCAGTACCCAGGCACGATGAGCGGCTGCCAAAAATGCGATACAAAGCGGCCGTCTCGATCGAAACAATGGTCTTGGGGCACCGTGTAACCTCACGATCTCGGCGATAAAGGTTCGAGCCAATCTATCCGGTCCCCAAGTATCCTTAATACCCGAAGTGTGCGAGACTTGGTCAATCGATCGACAATTACCCAAATCATATTCATCCCGGTCCGAGTTCTCGTATGCGATGATAAAATCCATTGAGATATCTTCCCACTTCCACTCGGGAATGGGAAGTGGTTTCAACAACCCCGCCGGTCGTTGATGTTCGATCTTGACTTGTTGACACGTCAAGCACCGTAATACAAACTCCGTAACATCCTTCTTCATGTTATTCCACCAAAAATTTCGCTTCAAATCTTTGTACATATTACTCGTCCCGGGGTGGATTGAGTAAGGCGTAGCATGGGCTTCTCGGAGGATTCTCTGTCTCAACTCTAAATCGTTCGGAACGCAAAGTCTGCCCTGAAATCTCAGAATACTATCCTCGTGTACCATAAAGCCAGGAGCTTTTCCTTTAATCACATCTTCCTTCAGTTGAGAAATCATCGGGTCACTCCACTGCTTCCCTTTAATGTCGTCAACTAAAGACGAAGTAATTTCGAGAGTACACAACTGTCCCTGTACTTGTTGAAGCCAAATTTCTATCCCTTGCTCAATTAGATCTTGACGAATTTTCGTCTGGGACGTAAGAACTTCAAGCATTTGAAGAGATTCTGATTTGCGGCTCAGAGCATCCGCAATGACATTGGCTTTCCCGGGGTGGTAAAGAATTTCCAGATCATAATCCTTTATCAACTCTAGCCAACGTCTCTGTCTCATATTCAGCTCCTTTTGGCTGAAAATATATTTCAGGCTCTTGTGATCGGTATAAATCCGGCATGGTGAACCATACAAATAATGCCGCCAAATCTTGAGTGCGAAGACAATTGCGGCCAATTCTAAATCGTGAGTAGGATAATTCATCTCATAAGGCTTTAATTGTCGAGACGCAAAAGCTATCGTCTTATCATCTTTGCATAAGCACACGGCCGAGCCTTGACCGAGCGTCACTATAAACTGCAAAGCCCTCGCTACCATCCGGTAAAGTTAAAATCGGTGCTGAAGTCAATCGTTTCTTCAGTTCATCGAAGCTCTGTTGTCTCTCATTCGTCCAGATAAACTTTTCGGTCTTCTGGAGTAATTTTGTAAGCGGTCGAGCGAGTTTCGAGAACCCCTCGACAAACCGACGGTAATACCCAGCAAGGCCCAAAAAGCTACGAACCTCCTTAACATTTTTAGGCGGTGCCCAACCCAGCACTGCCTCGATCTTCTGCGGGTCTACACGAACCCCTTCGGCCGAAATCACATGGCCGAGAAACATAACTTCTTCCAACCAAAACTCACATTTCGAGAATTTTGCATAGAGGTGTTCGGTTCTCAAAATGTCTAAGACCAAACGCAAGTGTCGGGCATGTTCCTCCTTATCCCGAGAATAGATCAAGATGTCGTCAATAAAGACGACTACACACCTGTCGAGGTACTCGATGAATATTTTATTCATTAACTGCATGAATACTGCCGGCGCATTCGTCAACCCAAAAGGCATAACTACAAATTCATAATGCCCATATCTCGTCCGGAACGCCGTCTTTGGAACGTCGGACTCCCTCACTCTGAGTTGATAATACCCGGATCTTAAGTCAATCTTCGAGAAAACCGCAGCTCCTTGCAATTGATCAAATAAATCGTCTATACGCGGTAGAGGGTACTTGTTCTTGATGGTTACTTTGTTCAGCTCGCGGTAGTCGATGCACAAACGTAGTGAACCATCTTTCTTCCTCACGAAAAGAACAAGCGCGCCCCAAGACGAAGCGCTCGGTCTGATGTACCCTCTTTCCAGAAGTTCTCCCAACTGTTTCTTTAATTCTTGCATTTCGTAAGGTGCCATCCGGTAAGGTGCTTTAGAAATCGGAGCCGCGTCTGGCTCTAAGTCTACGGTAAATTCTATCTCTCGATCTGGCGGTAATCCCGGGAGATCGTCCGGAAAAACATCGGGATACTCATTAACAACCGGAATTGAAGAGAAATCAACTTCGCTTCCTTCCGTTTTCAAAGCATAGCACCAATAACCCGTACAACCTTTATTTAAAAGTCTTACGGCCTTCATGGCACTGATAAGTAACTTGGATTGGCCCGACTTACGTCCCAAAAACGAGTACTCAGATCCGTCCTTAGTCATCATAGTGATAACTTTGGTACGGTAATTCATAATCGCCTGGTGATTATTAAGCCAATCCTCGCCGAGGATTACGTCCTCGCCTTCCATATCAACTACAATTAAATTTGATAACCATTCCATACCGGATATAATCACCGGAAAATCTCTAATCTCCCGGTTCCCCACGATTCTATCCCCGCTCGGCAGTCTCACGATGAAGGGATCGCAAACAGTCAGACAAGTTATATTCAAACGGCGTACACACTCCAAAGAAATAAAAGAATGTGTAGCACCCGAATCAAAAAGCACACGGACTGGATAAGATAAAATATGGATGGTACCTGAAGCCACCGCCGCGTCGGGCTCGTCTGTTCGACGCATCTCATAAACTCGTGGTTGTACCGAACCGACGCTAGAGTTCCCCCCTCCAGGCGTTCGACCCGTCCCGGCCCTGCCAAAATTATCTTTGAGGTTGACCAGGTGGGCGAAGCCCGAGTGTCAAAGTCGATTCGGCTCGGAACAATAAGTCGCTCTATGTCCCATCTGTCGCACGTGTGACACTTCAACGGTGGAAAGTGGCATTCCAAATTAATGTGGCACGAGCGGCCACAATTATAGCAAGTCACCGCGATTTGAGGTACCGAAGTGGGGACGGTAAGCCCTCTTCCCTTTATTAGAACGTGACAAGCTGTCAGGAAAAGCGGTTAGTAAATGCATGACTTGAAAGTTGCCACCCTTAGAGCGAGAAAAATTTCCCCGACTTTACGCTTCTTCGGTTCTTCAACGGTATCATTGTCGGGGCTCAACATATCATGGGCTAAAGCTCTGTCCTGATACTCTTTCAGTGTGGTACAAGCAAATCCGGCCATGTACCGCCGTAAGTCCAAATTCATCCGCATATCAAAATAACGGATCTTATCACTCTCGTTACGTACTTGATCCTTCACATGGATTAATTGTTGGTTATACTCCACGATCGCCTGCGAAACGGGAATATCTTGTGGTTTAGCCTCGAAGAAGGCTCGGATTCGGCTCTCTCGTACCGGCCAAGGGCAAAACTCGGCCTCCAAGAGTTCCTTAAATTCATCCCATGAGGCAATACGATCCTGTGGCTTGATGACCTTCCACCAAGTAGCGGCCTCCTTAGTGAGGAAATACTGAGCAATCGGTACTTTCCTCACCTCGGGGCAATCAACTGCCTCGAAAATCTTCTCCAATTCTGCTAGCCAATCCTCCCAGCCCAACGGGTCTGTGGCACCGCCAAACTGTGGAGGGTGCATACGGATTACATTCTGAAGCAAGGCATCCGTGTTTGGATTCGGGTTATTCAGCTGAATAGTTTGGGCCAAAATAGTCATCTGAGTAGCCAATTGTTGAAGTGCGTTCGCCACTCCAACGTCTACGTTGTTCCCCTGACCATCTGACTGGTCGTGCTGACTCTCGGTATCGGGATGCACCGAGTTCGACAAGCCCAGGGTTGGTCGACCCCATCGAATCGATGGAAACGGCCGCGCCACGACCTCTTCCTCGCCCACGGCCACGACCACGGCCACGGCCCCTACCAGCTGACATACTGAAGAACACACAAGTCACGTAAGCACAATTCAATCACGCATCAACAAAGTGTCCGATTCTCAAGAATACCGATAAAAGGAAGCAAAACGAATAAGGAAACACCAGAAGAGTGAGAGGTCTTACAAGTACCGGTCGCACTGTGATGATGGCAGAGTAGTGTAATCATGGACAATTAACGACTCGATCGACCCAAAAGACCGACAGCCTAGGTATCCATAGACCTAAGCTCTGATACCATATTCTGTAACACCCCCAAGTTATTCAGGGATATTACAACGCCGTAAGCCCCGCCGTGGGACCCATAAGGCTATACATACGCGGAACCATAAATTTTGACCGATAAGGTCTACACACAATGGAATGAAAAACGATACAAAGGTATTCGAAATATAACCAATGTACTCACAGACATCACAACTCAATTTAATACTTCGGCAAACACAGGCCGGAACATCAAGGAAAAGGAAAACAATACTCGAGTATTCAAAAGACAATCCAGTACAACAACACTGAACCGGAACTCCAAACATAACTGTAAGAAAGACACAGTATCACACTTGCCCACCATCCTCGTGCCGACCCGATACCTGCCTGTCCGACCTCCTGGAACCTGAAATACATGAAACGTATTTCCCCCATAAAGGGGTTAGCCGTCGAATAGCTAGTGCAAGTATAACAATATGAAACATAATACTCCTCGACAATAAAGTAAATGTAATCCGTCAATTCATCAATATCCGTCAATTCATCAATTTAAGATTAGTATTCCGGAATAACTAAAATCTCAAGACGTATGTGAATGCCGTAGAAACGGTTCATTCATATCATACGCCGTTACATGTAGGAATGCCGTCAAAACGGTTCGTTCATTACATGCCAACATTATTTCATATGAATGCCGTAGAAACGGTTCGTTCATATCAACCATGGAATCGCACCAGAGGCTACGAAACCCTCAGGGGACCATAGGCCCGTCCCGGAGTGGCTAGAAATAATCATACCATCAATATTTCATACTTTCAAAGTCGAGAACGTACAATCATAAATGTATACTTGCCTTTGAGACATCGAGGAACGAACGGAAAAAGGGGTATGAGATTGGTAGGTCCAAGAACGCGCTTCCGGCACCTAAACGATTCGCAAGGAATATGATAATCAATTATCCATATTCAAATTACACGAAGAAACCCCCGAAACCCGTCTACGATTCATAAAGATATACGGATAATCAACTAGAGGTTGGAAAATCGTCCAAATCTCATAAATCCGAAAATGACATAATTCAACCCAAAAAAATCGAAAGAAAACGCTCATACGGTATAGATATATCAAAATCTCAAGGTTCTAAAGCTTCAATCGGATAAAACGGACGAATCTACGAAAACCCCCAAAAACCAACACAAAATCAAAGTGTTCTTGAATAATCTTTCAATAATCCGATGAGTACCCAATCAAGTCCATAATCACACCTATATCACATCATACACCATGATTTTATCATCCAAAACGTCAAAACCCACACAAAATCGAGAAGTCAAGATGTCGAAGAAATTACCTCTTGAATATTCAAGCGCTATGATCCAAGGAATACGCGATAGATCGACTATCCGGGCTTCCCAACCGAGTGAAAGTGGTCAATCTTCAACACACAATTGATAGATATGAAAAGAGCTCCTCCCTCAAACTCTCTCTCTCGCGATGGAAGAAGAAATGGAGGAAAATGGCTGAAATCTCGCTTAAAAAGCCGAATTATGCAGTTGACCGCATTGTGTGCCGCGGCTCAGCATAGGTGTGCGCGGCACGAGCCTAAAAATTGTTCCCGAGTTTCGGCGGTGTGCGCGGCTCATTCAGTGTGCCGCGGCACTGTCTGACGGAGTTTGGCTAAGGATGCAACACCGGTGTGCGCGGCTCGGCATAGGTGTGCCGCGGCATTGGCTCAGCGGTGTGCCGCGGCCTGCCGGAGTGTGCCGTGGCACCGTCTGATCACTTGCCCGGCCAAATATAGGAAATGTGTGTGCCGCGGCGCACACTCATAGTGCCGCGGCTCAAACCCCTTTCGGGTCCTAAAATGATGAAAAATGACCCGGAAAGAGAATAAAAGCAATATGATTAATTGTCTGGGCAATAATAACACGAAATAGAAGTACGGGAACCCCAAAACGGTGGTTCCAAACAATGATTACAAGGGTTCGCCCAACAAATCACGATTCGAAGAACAAGAAGAGGTTTGAAATGACATGACTTTCGACCGGGTATTACATCATGTGTACAGCCTTGAAAGACTATCAGGATCGAGCCTTGGCATTTGAGATGGTTATAATGTCTACCGAGTCTGTATCGGTAGCGAAGAAGCAGAAGATCTCCGACGACACATCGGGAAGTGAGGGAATTGGGATTCCCACACCTCAATCCTTGTATCAGTCGAGTATGGGACCTGTTCGGTCAACTGTGGGACCTAAAAGACCCAAGCTGGTGTCTTTGAGTTCTTGTAATGCTCCTAGGCGTTTCAACTGTAACGTTCTGGGCCATGAACACGCGCATTGTAAGAAACCGCCGGTGACTTGTTATAATTGTGGACGCGAGGGGCATCGAGTTCAGTATTGCGAGGTTGTTGCCAAGATGCTATGGAACAGGAGTTCCATCCCTACTCCTGGAGGGCCCAGTGATGTCCAGCGATGGTGTTTTTGTGCTTGCTACGCGGATTGTTTCTCGTGTAGAGATGTATTTTGTGACGTTTTTATGTTTGGAACTTGACGGCTGATATTTGTTTTGAATAAGTTTCTGTATGGTTGCTGAACCTATGGAGACGTGACAGTGGACCATGGAGTCATGAAATTAGCAATTTATTATGTGTCGCTGTGTTATTATGTATCACTGTGATAACCTTGTTTTAAGTTTCGGGACGAAACTTATTTTTAGTGGGATAGAATGTAATATCTGGTATTCTCATTTTCCGTTATCTTGAATTGTTTGTGTTTTGACGTCGGACATTTTCTTGTTGATTAGAATCGGAGTGATTTCTATCGTGATACTCTATTTGTTTCTATCGTATAGCCGTTTTAGTTGGGTGCGACTTGTTGTCGTGTGCGTTTCTTTGACTAAATGTGTGCATGTGATGTGGTATGTGATGTGTCGTTAATTGCTCGTTATTGTTTTGAATCATAACCGGTGGCGTTGTGTTGGTCGTCGTAAATTTTCTTTTTTGGCGGAAGTTCATCTTAGTGACTCTGTTATGACCATTTCGTCATTCCGAGAATGATTAATTTTTCATTTTTTGTCATCCGAGTTCGTTTTGGTATCGTTTTGTTGAGTTCCTTGTTCTTAAACGGCTTTTCCGCACTTGAGTTTGATTCTTGCGAATCTCGTCCAAAACTGTTGTTTCGAGTTTCTCCTAAGTTCATTTAATGTTATTATTTATGTTGCGAGCTTTGTCTTGGTGTTTCGATCGTGTATCGTGCATTTTGGACGTTCTGGGCCGTTTTCGTAATTTCCCAAAGTTTAGGGTAATTACTTTCCGTTGTCGAATTTTGAGCCTTCGGGTGCTCGGAATCGTGTGTACTCTTAGCGCTTGGATTCGTCTTTGCGAGTACTTCGTAACCGTATCTTCGATTCATATTCAGGTTAGGGTTTCGGGGTCGTCCGGGCCGTCAGAAGTGGCCACGGCCGAGTCACAGCTGCACGTTTTGGAGCAGGTACTGGCCTGGCCGAGTTACGGCCGTAAGGTGCCGGTTACGGCCGTACGTGATCGGCAGGCACAGGCCGGAAGAATGCCGGTTACGGCCGTAAGGCGTGATCGGGTACGGCCGTAAGGGACTGGGCAGCTTCCGGACGAAGGCCGGTTACGGCCGTAAGGCATTATCGGGTATGGCCGTAAGGGACTGGGAAGCTTCCGGACGAAGGCCGGTTATGGCCGTAAGGAGTGCCAGTTATGGCCGTAAGTTTTCGGCACACATTGGGCAGTATAAATATGATCGATCAGACGTGTTTTCACCCATTTTCTCACCTCGTTTGTTTCCCTTCCGCGGCTGGAGGCTTGGTAGGCGTGGAGGCATGTTGTCAAGTGATGAATCCATGAAGTCTTGGAGTTCATATCTGTTGTTACCCAAAATATTATTCGGAGATGGTATGCTGGAATGGATGAGTAACAAACAAAGTGCGAGAGCACGTCCGTGAGGAAATAAATGACACAAGATTTTCCAGGGTTGTTAGTCCCGGCCTTGAATGCTCTCGCGAGATGTTATTAATATGAATACTAGTGAGTACAGATATTAATGTTAGAGTACAATTACAATGAGTGTAGAGACTCTAGTTATCTTAGCTATCGAGGGCTGAAGATTGCCGGAAGAACCAGAGTTGAAGCTCTGTGAGTTCTTGTTACAAAGATAGAGAGATCTCTGTATTGTTTTCTTTTGGTGTTCTATGTTCACGTTGTAAACTGTTCTTATATTGATGTATTTTACACTGTCTGTGTCTTCGTGAATAAATTTCACCGTCCTTTGGCCACTGCTGGAGGCCTTCTATTTATAGGAGAAGAGGTTGCTAGGTCCTCCCTGTCCATCGTGGGCGACCGCCGTTTCCTATATTAAAATAAGGTGGGCGATCGTCCAATCACGTGGGACTGTTTCCTTAAAGTCTGCGGTTGCTGCTGGCAGCCAGATGTGCGAGCCAATGAGAAGTCTGCACGCATCCTGAGTCGCTGTCTTGGGAGGACCCACTTTGCACCTTTCGGCGGGTCTGTCGGTAGGTGTGAAGGTAGTGACAGGCTGGGGTCAAAAGGCCTTATCCTGTGGTGCCTTTTGCGGATCTGCACGTGGGTATTCACCCGAGATTCAGTCTTCGAAGACTTTGACGGGTTTCGGATTCATACGTGGCATGGGACGATCGTCTCCAGTCGGCCATTAGAGGCGATCGCCAGATGACAATAGACGATCGCCTTGGACGTCGACCGCTAGGCGCTTGCCCAGCATCTGTCTTCTTTGGCTGGCTCCTGACCATTATGCCGATCTCCATAGAGGCGTATAAATCGCCGCACAACAATTGCCCCCCAGCTCGCTCTGATGTTGAAGACGTGGGGTGAGGTGGCACTGCTGGCGATCGCCTGTTTTACACGAGAGACTCATCTATTTATGACAAGGACGATCGCCGCATGGACGAACTGATTTCGAATCCGGACGGTCTCCTTAGGCTCTGGAAATAGCGGGATGTGGAGGCGGGCTTTCGAAACGTCACAGGGACACGCGTCGCGCTCCCGTTGGGGGAGTCCGACGGTTTTTGTCATACTTGTCGCCTGGCGTGCCCTCGAAATGACGCGTACGCAGGTTTCGAGGACTGCATTTAATGTGTCCCCCCTCCCCCGACGGTTGCACTTCAGCCCCCGGGATTCCGCCTATTTGCACAGAGGTCCCTGCTCTCACCTATAAAAGGACTGGGGCTACTGAAGCTTAGATCTTTATGCGCCCTTGCCTTTAGACGAAAACTCTGCCGAAATTCCTTGAAGATTCTTGCGCCAATCGACTTTCTTTCTAGGTAAGAACAAAAATTCTCTTCCCCCTTTTACTCTTCGAACATGTCTGGGGGAGGATCTAATGTGTACGAGGCGGGTAGCTCTTCTGCCACCGCGACTTCGCCTGCCCGGGAAGAAACCTCTGCGGCTCTTCACATGGAGACGGCTGTCGAGGCCATTCGTGCGGGAATTGCACCCACGGAGGTTGAAGAGATTTTCAATGAGGCTGACGCGGCGAGGTCGGCGGCGGCGGCGGGGCAGAGGGGCTCGCCGGTAGACGAGGATGAGGCGGTGAGGCTGTACTGGGAGCAGAACAGCGTGTTTGGCTGGGCCTTTTTGGAATTCGCCGGACTTATGGAGAGGCTGGCTGGACCGCGTCCTCAGTTTGACTTCGGTGCATACTCAGTCGCCCACCCCTATGATCCCATGAAGCGGACGTCATTCCAGGCCACAGACCGCTCCCCGTGGACCCTCGGTCAGATCCAGAGTTCGGCGACCAGGAAGGACTTGAGTCGCTGGAGGGCGAAATTCCATATCCCTTCTGATGTTTCATTGTATGTGCCCTCGGAGAACGAATGTGCCGACCAATCTCCCTAGGGTATGGTCGCTGTCAACGAACTGATCCTAGAGGCCGGTTTGCAGTTCCCATTTCCGTTCGTCGTGTCATACTTGATGACCGCCTGGAATGTGGCGCCTCTCCAATTGACGCCGAATGCCTGGATACAGATTATTAGTACCTTGACACTTTTTGGCGGTCATCGGTTGTTCCGTCTACCTTCTGCGCTGGAAATGAACTACCTCTTCAAGCTGACTACGCAGAAGGGTTCAATTAGTGGCTATCACATTCAGGGTCGCATGGGTAGGGTGGTCCTCGGGGTGCCAAACAAAGTTCGAGGCGACCTGGCAATATGGTGCTGGGTCGGCGGAGCGTGGAGGTCGGCGTCGAGTGATAAACCAGAGGATGAGTTGGATATCCCCACCAGTTTTGGGGAGAGGAATCCGAGTAAAGGTTTTAACTCTCCCTTTGTTCAGATACACCTTGAACTTATCTAATTTGGTTTCCTTTTTGCAGGCTCCATTGTTCCAGCGATCGACGACCTTCCTTTTGACTTCTTGATCGTCTGGGAGCGAATCTGCAGTCTGCCGGACAACTACCTCGACGTTCGCACGGTCAACAACGAAGCTCATTGGTTGGGCGCTCCATTGTTTCGCTCCCCTCGCCACCTGAAGGTTCCAAGTATGAATTTTTACTTCCTCTTTTATGCTCGACAATCGTCTGATTGAAAGAGATGTCTAACTTGGCTGAATTTCTTCTTTGACAGAGATCCACTTTCCTCGCTACTCCGAGCCCCCGAGAGAGATTATAATGTCGAACCCCGACCTTTTGAGTCATCTCCGCCAAGGAAAGAAGGCGGGTCGTGCCCCTGCAACGACGTCCCATCCTATCCCTGAGGAGAGACCAATTATAGCGCCGATCGTCGAGCTGAGGCTCGGGTGGAGGAGCAGCTCCAGCGCAAACGCAAGAGGCGGAGGCTGGAGGAGCCCCTGCCCACTGTTGTTGCGGAGGCGTCCATTGTGGCGCCGCCGGTTGCCGCGCCTCCTATCTCCGCTATTCCAATGGCGGAGGGGTCTTCGGCCTCAGTGGCCTTCCTAAAGACTGCGGCGATCGCCGATGCTGAGACTCTGCAGGGCAAGCCCTATTTCGGCTGCGACCCCGAGAAGGTGGCAAGGTAAGACTGTTTTGATCTTTCTGAGTTAAGCTACTTATGTAGTGTGCGTACTAACTCCTTCGTTTTTTTTGTGTTGCAGGGTCCGTCTTGCTGATCCGAACACCTCGCCGATGGTGCTGGATTTCCTAGTGAGAAAGTCCCCGTGCGAGCCTATCGACGTCCCTTCCTACATTTCCCGGGCCATCTCCTCTCTCCCGAAGGCTTGGATGACCGATCTGAACGCGATTGCGCGCCGGCAGTCTGGAGATGCCATGCATGCGACACTTGCCCTGACCCTCCAAGCGGCGACCATGGCCGCTCAAGCTGTTAAAGATTATGAGGGGCGGCCCTCTATTGCTCGCCTCCATTTGGATCTTGAGGCTGCTCGGAACCAGAATACCGAGTTTGCTGATAGGATCGTGGCCTTGGAGAAGGAGTATGCTGAGACGGCCAAGCGAGCCAATTAAGACCTTGACCGGATTAGGCAGGAGCTTGACCGGTCCCGGGCGGTGGTCGATCAGATGCGCGACCAGATGACGGATGCTCGTCGGTTGCATGCAGCCTCGCAGGAGGAGGTGATCGGGCTGAAGGCGGTGGTGGATCGACTAAACGGCGAGCTGGAGTCGTCGAAGGGGGAACTGGCTGCCAAGGTAGCCGAGCTCAAGGATGTGGACAAGACAGCCGCGGGGCTGAAGGAGAAGTTGGAGGCGATCGAGACGAATCCCTACCTCAACGTGGAGTACGTCGGCGAGTTCGCATATTACATGGATTACGCCGACGCCATCCGTGCTGCCAAGAAGGGAGGGTCGAGACCGGCCCTCTTATCGATAACTTCAAAGCCTACGTGCTCGAGCATCCCTTGCAGCCGGACTTCTCTCTACCGATCCTCGACCTCACCGACCTTGGGATCGATTTGAGCTGGTATCCGTCGCCGGATAAACTTGTTTATCCTGAAGTTGGTGAGGAAGCGCGCGTCGACCCGCCTGCTGGAGGCGAAGGCCAGTTGGGGGTGGCCTGTGTGAGGCCGCAGTCAATTTGTTTTCCTTTGTAATTTTCAGTTTCTCCTTGTTTTGCCTTCGAGCGTGTATGTACAAACTATTTGAATGAAATAAAATACTTCTATTTTGCATCTGATTCTTTATTTATACGATCGCCTCTCTGAATGTTTGCATACGAATCTACACAACTGTTTACATAATTGCACCTCATGCCTTGTTTGTATGATCGTCTCCTCTGAATGTTTTGCATCATTTTGACTTTGTACAACTGTCTGAATAGATCCGAATGCATTGGTACACTTGAAAATTCTTACTTGTAAATTTCTTGAACAAAACCGATTGTCATGTGTGTGTTTGAACAAATCCGGTCGTGTGTGGTTCCATCCTCCCGATTGCATGTATGAATAGCTCCTTTTTGCCCCTTGTTTTTGTTTACTTAGCGAAAGTAAGGGAACGAAAATAATACGTTTGGTGAGCTATCTTTAGTTTGTTTCTTGCAATCTTCAATTTTGTTGATTCCTCGAGGGAGGCCGATTGTTTCGACCTTGAGGAACTGTGCACGGTCGCGGAGTTCGATGGACCGACCTCCATGGCCGTGTCTTGTGCGCGAGAGACATTCCACCGGTTGGTCTGTCTCGCGACTCACTTTATTGTGAGGGTCCTACGTTAGGCTGCGCCCGCCTCATTTCTAAACGAAAGGCGAGCGATCTCGGCCTGGAGGAGTCCTTGCACGGGGCGTCGCCGGATTAATCGACTCCACATCCGCGGCTTGTTAGCACTTTTCTACCTTGGATCACCATATTAGATGGCAATCCTCGAAGGTATACGTTGTGACGGGGCTAGGGACGCGTCGCCTTGTCCGGGTCCATCATGTTAGGTGATGAACCTTTGAGGGCGGGCTAGTGTGTCCACAGATTTGTTTGGAGGGTCATTCGGCTACGCCCGCCTCGTATTTAAATGAAGGGCGAGCGATCGCAGCCCAAAGGAACCTTACATGGACGAATCTGTTGGTTCCATCGACCTCCAGGTCCATGGCTGCACTTTTCTACCTCGGACCGCCATGTTAAATGACGATCCTCCACGGTATACGTTGTGCTTGGAGGGGCGATCGCTTACATAGGTCCTTCAGGTTAGATGACAACCTCTTGTATGGCGAGCGAGTCGTCCTCTTTTGTATTTGTTTGTTTTGTCGTGGTGAATCATATATAGGGGACCGAAGAATCTCATTAAACTCTTTGTTCATTGGGTAACTGATTACAGAGTTTTTACTGGTAGTATTTCTTTAAGTGTACGGCGTTCTAGGGATATTGGTCCGGAGTGCCGTCTGGTGCTGGAGTTCGTAGGCTCCTCCGATCAGCCATTTAGATATCCTGAAGGGGCCTTCCCAATTCGGGCCAAATACTCCCGTGTGAGTCTGGATCTTTTTGAGGACCAGGTCGTCCACTTGGAATCGCCTTTCCTTGACCTTCGAATTGAAGAATTTCTCGGATCTCCTTTTGTGGATTGTGTTCTTCATTTATGAGGTCAGTCGCCGTTCCTCGAGCATATCCAAGTCAATCTGTCGGGATACATCATTGTCCGTCGTCATTTCCTGTTCAGTTCGGTGGCTGAGGACGGCGATCTCCGAAGGGATCACCGCTTTTATTCCGAAGGCGAGGGCAAACGAGGTTTCTCCGGTTGATTTTCGGGTCGTCGTTCGGTAGGAGCACAAAACATCCGGGAGCTCGCTCGCCCATCGTCCTTGTTTGGATTCGAGTCTTGCTTTGATCGTGTGTTTAAGGATCTTGTTTACAGCTTCTACCTGCCCGTTCGTCTGAGGGTGGTAAGGGGCCGAGAACAACTTTTTGATTCCCCATTTCTCGCATAATTGCATGACTTCCAAACCATCGAACTGCTTCCCGTTGTCGGAGATGATAGCCTAGGGTAGACCGAACCGGCATATGATGTTCTTCCAAATGAACTTGATTACTTGTTCTTGGCTGATATTGTTGAGTGGCTCGGCCTCAGTCCATTATGTGAAATAATCGACCCCCACGATGGCAAATTTACATCCTCCTGGCGCCGTCGGCAAGGGACCGATAAAGTCGATGCCCCATTGGGCGAACGGACATGGACTGTACATCGAAGTGAGCTGCTCGGGGGAAAGCTTGATGTTAGGGCCCATCACTTGACATCTGTGACACGATCGGGCGTAGGCGATCGCATCTTTTTGTAATGTAGGCCAGAAAAAACCTTACCTAGTCATTTTGGGGATGAGAGCTCGCCCTCCAGCATAATTTCCACAGATCCCGTCATGGATCTCGGCTAAAACGAGTCGGCCTTCCTCCGGCGTAATTCACTTGAGGAGAGGAAGGCTGAAAGCTCGCTTGTAAAGCCGTTCGTCCAATAGGGTGTATCTGGTTGCACGAAGCTGAAGTTGGCGAGCTTTGATACGATCGGCGGGGACCGTCCCGTCCTTCAAGTATTTAATAAACGGAGTCATCCAGTTCTCTTCGGAGATGGCAACTATGGTAATCAGGCTTCTGTCGATCGCCGGATTTGTTGATTTCGTGAGTTGGATGTTAGAGAAATCTGCCGCCTCATCTGATGACGCTAGTTTGGATAGGGCATCGGCCTGGGAGTTGTGCTCTCTCGGGACTTGTTCGATCAGCACTTCTTCAAACTTCGTGCACATTTCGGCGACTAGTTCTTGGTATTTGATCATTTGTTCGCCGCGCCCCTCATAATCTCCCTTGACTTGGTTCACAACCAAGAGGGAGTCCATGAAAATGTGGAGACGGCGAACATCCAGGGCGAGTGCTAGATCGAGCCCGCCTACCAAGGCTTCGTACTCGGCTTCATTGTTGGTCGCATGGAAACCGAAACGCATAGCATTTGTGAAACTTTGGACGTCGGGGCTGATGAGGAAAATCCCTGCCCCTGCTCGCGAGTTGGTCGCCGAGCCATCTACGTACAACTTCCAAGCAGGGCATCCTACCTGGGTCGGACTAGGTGGGAACGTTAATTCCACCACGAAGTCCGCCAGAGCTTGGCCTTTGATCGTCGTGCGAGGAGCGTACGTGATACCGTATTGGGCGATCTCCAGTGACCACTTGAGGAGTCACCCGTTGGTGTCTGGCCAGTGCAGAATTTGCCTTAATGGGAGAGTCGTCAGAACTTCCACTTGGTGTTCGAAGAAGTAGGCCCTAAGCTTGCGAACACTCATGACTAATGCGTAGGCAATCTTCTCCAGAGGCGTGTAACGCGTTTCCGCGTCATGGAGCACTTGAATAACGAAGTAGATCGGAAAGTGGGCTTGCCCCTCTGCTCGCACTAAAACAGCATTCAGCGCAACCTCTGAGGCCGCCAGGTAAAGGAATAGCTTTTCGCTGGGGATCGGCTTCGCCAAGATCTGGGGGTTAGATAGATACTCCTTGATTTTGGCGAACGCTATTTGACTCTCCTTTGTCCATGCAAACTTCTTGTTCTTTATGGTCGCGAAGAATGGCTTGCTTTTATCTCCGAGCCGAGAAATGAAACGGTTAAGGGTGGCTAGACAACCTGTGAGGCGTTGCACCTGTTTGACATTTCGTGGCTCCTGCATGTCGAGGATCGCCTGGATCTTGGTGGGGTTTGCCTCGATCCCTCTTTGGCTCACGATGTGCCCCAGGAACTTTCAGGAGCTTACCCCGTAGTTGCATTTCTTGGGGTTCAGCTTCATGTTGAACTTCTCGAGGACGGCGAACGTCTCGGTAAGGTCATTGAGGTGATCTTCCTGTTTGAGGCTCTTGACTATGATGTCGTCAATGTAAACCTCCATGGTCTTGCCGATCTGATTGGCGAACATTCCGTTGACTGGTCGTTGGTAGGTTGCCCCTGCATTCTTCAGACCGAACGGCATTCGGACCCAAAAGTACACGTCTTTTTCCGTGTGGAACGACGTGTATTTTATGTCTTTCTCCGCCATTGGGATCTGGTGGTATCCGGCGAAGGCATCCATGAACGACATCATTTCGCAACCTACCGTGCTATCGACTAAGTGTTCAATATGAGGCATCGGAAAGTGGTCTTTTGGACATGCCGCGTTGAGGTCGGTGAAGTCGATGCATAACCTCCAGGAGTTGCTCGGCTTTTTGACGAGCACCGTGTTGGCTACCCACTGTGGCTCCTCTGTAGCTACTCCGATTAGTTTGTTGTCGAGTAGCTTTTTGACTTCTATGTCGAGCGCTGCGTACTTCTCATGACCGAATTTCCTACATTTTTGGTGAACAGGCTTCCTTGCCGGATCGATCTTTAGATAGTGGCAAGCGTGTTCAGGACTTATGCCGACCATATGTTGATGCGACCAGGCAAAGACTCTGATGTTCTTACGTAGTAAACTGATCAGATCCTCCTTTAATTCGAGGCTGATGCTTGTGCCGATCTATACTTCCCGCTCCGGGCGAGCCGGATCTATCGTTATACTTTCCAACTCTTCAATGGGGACGGTCTCTTCTCGTTTGGAATGATTTCTGGACTCGATCCTTGGATCGATGTCGAGGTTTGGCTCGAAACCGATCCTTGGCTCAATGTCGTCCGTTAATCGACGTGAGATGCCGTCCTCTGAGTCGGGCTGGTACGAGGTGCTTGGCTCGTCGATCTCCATCGGTTGATTGTCGATCGTCTCAATGTTATAAATAGTATGGGAAGTGTTGAAAGAAGTTACGACACATGAGTAATTCAAACATTTCTTAGCCATTAGCTGGTCTCCTTTTACAGTATCGACCGTCCCATCGGCAGTGGGGAATTTGATACAGTAAAATAAAGAAGAGGCGACCGCCTCGAAGGTTTCTAGAAATGGGCGACCTAGGAACCCATTATAGATGCTAGGCCTATCTATGATTACAAAATTGCGGTTCCTAGTAATCCTAACCTTGGGATCGTAATAACATATTAGCTCGACAGAGAGCTTGATCCTTCCATAGGCTTGGACTGTGCTGTCGCCAAACCCTTGGAGCACGGTGTCAAATGGCTTGATGAACTTGGTCAGGTTGCCAAGCTGGTCAAGAGCGGATTTGAATATGATATTACAAAAGCTCCCATTTTCAACCAGCACGCGATCGACCATTTTCCCAATGATACATGCAGAGATTACCAATGCATCCTCTTTGGGGCACTGCACTCCCTCCCTGTCCTTGTTGGAGAAAGTGATGAGCGCATCTTTGGAGATGGTCGGATCTGGGGGTACCACGACATGGACCCCGACGAATGCCACGCCCTCAATTCGGCCTTCCGCTTTCTGTTTGACATGGTGGAAACCGGGGAAAGGCCTCTGAGGTTTCCACCTCCCGCCTGAAGCATATTGATTCGGCCGCCAGGGTTGATCGGAGGGATTGATTCGTCAGAGTATTCTGGCTCCTTCTGCTCGATCCTGGCGACCGTATTGGGAGGGATTCCGTCGTTCTGTCGGCGCTCGTGCCCCCCGGTCCTTTCTGCCCGGGGTTCCGGCTTGGCAACCAAGTTGTCCAACTTGCCTTCCTCAAACAGTCTCCAGAGTTGTTTGAGGAGGTCGCGGCACTGGCTGGTGTTGTGGCCGGGACTCTTGTGGTAGGCACAAAATTTGCTGCAGTCAAGATAACCGTTGTCCCTCATCGGGTTTGGTTTGCTAAGCCACTCGCGCCCCTTGATGGCGTTGAAAATTTGGGTCGGAGATAGATTGAGGTTGCGGAGGAGGTGAACCTCCACATCCTCGAAAGCTTTGAATTCACCGGGAGGCTTTGCGACCGCCTTTCTGGGCTTGGTGACCGCCTTTCTCGGGATGGAAGATGGCGTATTCCCTTCCCCGTTAGATCCCTCACCTAAGCGAAGGGAGAGCATCCTCTGCCTAGCCAGAAAATCAGCGGCCCTGACGCGAAAAATTGCGTAGGTCGTGGGGATGTCCTTCGTGAGATGCCTGAATCCCCCTAGGACCGAGTAGAGAGCGAGCTCGTCACTAATGGGCTCGCCGGTGAGGACTATTTCATCCACTCGGTCGATGTAGTCTTCGTCGGGCTCGTCCTTCCCCTGCCTGATCTTCATCATGCGGTGGGGGCCTTCTGGACGAGCAACTTTGGCAGCGAAATACGACGTGAAGTCGTTCGCTAGTTTCTCAAAACAATTGATCGAGCATAGTAGCAGTGAGATGTACCACCTATGGGCAAGATCGCCCAATGTCAATGGGAACATTCGGCACTTCGTCGCGTCCAATGCCCCACATCCGGTCATGTAAATCCGGAACTTGCTCAAGTGTGTCACAGTATCCGATCTCCCCTCATATAAAGGTGTTTGAGGAGGAGCGATCTTCGGTTGGACGGGGGTGAGCTCGATCTAGGCCGCGAGCGGTTCACTTGGTCCGGCGATCGATCTCTGGGCGCCTGCCCTAGTTTCTAGGAGCGCCTTCATTTCGTCGAGCTGGCGCTGCATGGCGGCCATCGCCGTAGCCTGACTGCTCACGGATTGGCTCTCGAAGCGAGAGCCGAGGCGATCGTGTACCGATCTTCTGGACCCATGGTAGGTGACGAGTTCTCCGCCATCGAGCTCAATTCTTGGGCGAGTGGGAGCCCATTGGCCGGCCTGTCTTCTGGGAGTCGGGTATGCCGAACTCCTGGTGATGGATTCGGACTCCGATGTCTCCCGGTTGGGGCCCGAATACGGAAGATGGCTGAAGACGGAATCGTCCCGCCTTACGAGCGCCTTTTCCTGTGGCTCGGGGCTTTCTGACAATTTCTCGACATATAGCCCCTTGAGCTTCCGCTTGCCCGTGCGGCGGATGGCTGAGGGAGTAATGGTGGGGGAGTCGCATGCCCTCCGTCACTCCCTGAGGATGGCCATAGCCTCATCGATCTGTTCCACGGTTTGGAACTGATCGAGTGAGAGTCTGGGGCCGTCCCTCGGGGGCGGGAGTGAGAGCCTAGCGTCGCCGCGGTCGCCTTCCGCCGTAGGTTGGGATACGGCCTGGGCCGAAATAAGATTTCTGGGAGATCGCAGGTTGGCTCTTTTTGAGGTCGTGGCAGACGTCATGTTTCTGAAGGTTTTTCTTTGAAGAATAGTGAGTATTTCTTCAAGTATATGCCCCGGAGAACAGCGAGTGTTCTTCGAGACGGTCGGAATAAAAAATGAAGATTAAGACGCAGCACCCTTCCTCTAGCGCCAATTGTTGTTACCCAAAATATTATCCGGAGAAGGTATGCTGGAATGGACGAGTAACAAACAAAGTGCGAGAGCACGTCCGTGAGGAAATAAATGACACAAGATTTGCCGGGGTTGTTAGTCCCGGACTTGAATGCTCTCGCGAGATGTTATTAATATGAATACTAGTGAGTACAGATATTAATGTTAGAGTACAATTACAATGAGTGTAAAGACTCTAGTTATCTTAGCTATCGAGTGCTGAAGATTGCCGGAAGAACCAGAGTTGAAGCTCTGTGAGTTCTTGTTACAAAGATGGAGAGTTCTCTGTATTGTTTTATTTTGGTGTTCTATGTTCACGTTGTAAACTGTGCTTATATTGATGTATTTCACACTGTCTGTGTCTTCGTGAATGAATTTCACCGTGCTTTGGCCACTGCTGGAGGCCTTCTATTTATAGGAGAAGAGGTTGCTAGGTCCTCCCTGTCCATCGCGGGCGACCGCCGTTTCCTATATTAAAATAAGGTGGGCGATCGTCCCATCACGTGGGACTATTTCCTTAAAGTCTGCGGATGCTGGTGGCAGCCAGATGTGCGAGCCAATGAGAAGTCTGCACGCGTCCTGAGTCGCTATCTCGGGAGGACCCACTTTGCACCTTTCGGCGGGTCTGTCGGTAGGTGTGAAGGTGGTGACAGGCTGGGGTCAAAAGGCCTTATCCTATGGCGCCTTTTGCGGATCTGCACGTGGGTCTTCACCCGAGATTTAGTTTTCGAAGACTTTGGCAGGTGTCGGATTCATACGTGGCACGGGACGATCGTCTCCAGTCGGCTATTAGAGGCGATCGCCAGATGCCAATGGACGATCGCCTTGGACGTCGATCGCTAGGCGCTTGCCCAGCATCTGTCTTCTTTGGCTGGCTCCTGACCATTATGTCGATCGCCATCAAGGCGTATAAATCTCCGCACAACAATATCATCGATTATCCATCCTATAACATCCTTTGATCGAGCGAATCAGGTCAGATTTCCTGAAAAATCCTAGTTTGGGAAAATTGGGGGTTTTGTTGTTTTCATCTGATTTAATCGTAATAACTTAGAATTGTGATGGATTGATGATTATTTAGGTGTATTATATCATTTCCATTATTATTCCACGGTTGGATTGTATTGATTCGTCGTTTTGGTTGAGTTCTTAGTCGACGCCTTGAAGGTGTCCGACAAAAGGTCGTAGAGGGGGATTGGGCGTTGTGTGATTATTATCCATCGTACGATTGCTGATTTATCATTGGTATGACTTAGGGATGAAATTTTTGTGAAGAACTCGAGTCGGAACCCTTCCGTTCATTGTCTTCTTCGGGGTCCGAGCTTCCCGGTCGAACCGTATTCTTTGGAATATTCGGTAGTGGTTATTAAGGCAAGTATTTTACTATACGAATTGTCTCTTGTGAATAGGGACGTTGTGTTATTATTATGATGAATTGATTTATCTTAGCGAATATGCTTCGTATGAATTGATTATTATGAACGATTGATGGTAACGATAATACCTTCACTTAGTTAACATCGTGGAATTGTGTTGGATGTGAAAATCATCTAAGTTTGTGCCGGGCGTGGTTGGTTATTGTTGAGTTGTTGTGATGATTATAATATTTGTGTTGTTTTAGTTTACATACTTGATTATACATTTCCGTGTAATGTGGAATGGCTTGACATTTGATGATTATGAGTTGTGTCGTGTCGATGTGTGCGTGTGTTCCAGGTAGGGTCTGACGAGGCCTCTGGAGTTCGGTACATGATGTGTACGAACGATGTTTGTGGCCGGGTAGGTTCCGTCGAGGCCTCCGGAGTTCGGTACATGATTTGTACGAATAGTGTGTGTGGTCCGCGTAAGGTCCGTCGAGGCCTCCGGAGTTCGGTACATGATGTGTACGAACAACGATCGTATAACAGTGATTGTTTGGGTAACATTTTAAATATAGGTCTCGAACTCATAATGATATCTTATCTAGTGTGTTTTGAAACGAGAATCGGGCTAAGGCCCTAATGTATACGAAAAGGTTTTGTAAATTGGGACTCGAGGTCCAAAAGAATTTCTACTTTAAAAATCCCCGAGATGATGTGTTCCTTTTCAAATATCTCTTGCTTGAGTTCGAAATTCTAAAACTTCTCGGGAACATTTTGATAATTGATTTCCATATTAAATTCGTAGTTGCCATTTACTTGTTGCATTTCGTATCGTATTATACTTACACTAGTAAAACAATGGAGTTTTACTAACCCCCGAGTAATCGGGGGGTGGATGTATGTTCTGCGTCCAGGTACATGCAGGTTCAGGGGAGCAGTCACAGGATTGGCACAAGAGGATGATGAGCTGCGATACTAATCCAGAGTCGAGAGTTGGTAGAGTTTGGTTGTATTGTTAGAGTTGATTTCAGTCTTCCGATGTATTGTGTTTCGACCCCTGTGTAGGTAATGTTGTTTTAGTTAGTTCTGTTGATGGAGTTGTGTGACCTCATCGATCTATGTATTCATGTGTAAGTGACCTTAACGGTCTGTATTATTATATTGTTTGACCCTGGTCGGGCAAGCATTTGGTTGTTTATGGATGTTTAGCCTGGTAGATCCTTGTGGAAAGGGTCTACGGCGTGTAATATTCCCATACGGTTTTGGGGGTGTTGCAATAAGATGCCAAATCTCATGAATATAAGATAAGAGTTACATATGATGTAATCGATAAAGAGTTATCCACCTAAAGTAGCTCAATTCTAGGCGTCATGCCAAAGTTGAGTTTGGGATTGTGCGAAATGGGATCTTAGCCCACTAAGATTACAAATGTTGTAAAATTGAGGGTACTTTGTTTTAGTGGAAGTATTTTTCCAGAAATAAAACAATGTGAGTAAATACTTTGCATATTGAATTTTGTAGATAATATAGAATGGCATCAGACAACACGTCCACCATTTCACTACAATCAGCCCTTGAGAAGGACAAGCTCAAAGAAAACGGCAGCAACTATCTGGATTGGATCGGTAATTTGATAATAGTTCTCAAGCAAGAAAGAAAGCTATATGTTCTTAAGGAAGAAATTCCTGATGAGCCAGTTGACAATGCAAACAAACCAACAAAAGACAACTGGAAGAAACATTGTGATGATTCCATTAATGTCAGTTGTTTTATGTTGGCTACCATTTGTCCACAACTTCAGAAGAATCTGGAGGAAATGGAAACTTATGAGCTAAATGCTCACCTCAAGGAAACTTTCTCGAAGCATGCTAGGCAAGAGATGTATGAGACCTTTCAAGACTTATATGCTTGCAAGATGGTTGAGGGGACATCTGTCAGCACTCATGTACTCAAGATGAAAGGATATATTGATCATCTTGATATACTTGGTTTTCCACTTTCTAAGAAACACTCCACGGATGTGATCCTAAACTCATTGCCCAATAGTTTCGGTCAGTTCATTATGAACTATAATATGAATGATATGGAGAAGTCCATTGATGAGCTGCATGGGATGCTTAAAATGGCTGAGCAGAATATTAAGAAGAAACCAAGCCACATGCTGATGGTCAGCAAAGGAAGTCCTTTAAGAACAAAGGCAAAGGCAAGGGTAAGGCAAAAGTTACCAAATCTAAAGACCATTCTAAGCCGGTTTCCAAGGCTAAAGCTCCCAAAAGATGGAAATTTCCATCATTGCAATAAACGAGGACACTGGAAAAGAAATTGCAAGGTTTACTTGGAAGAGCTAAAGTATACCAAGGGTAGTGAGACTGCCACAGGTATATTTGTTATAGAAGTTAACTTATCTACTTCTATCTCGTGGGAGTTGGATATTAGATGTGGATCTCAAATTTGTACAAATGTGCAGGGGTTGAGAAGTAGTAGAGTGCTGAAGAAAAGGGAAGTGGATCTAAGAGTCGGCAATGGAGCAAGAGTTTTTGCACTACCCGTAGGAACTTATGATCTAGTTTTACCCAATGGGCTTTTGTTAGTTTTAAACAATTGCTATTATGTTCTTGCTATGAATAGGAATATTATTTCAGTTTCTACATTAGATTGTGAAGGTTACCTTTTTCTTATTAAGAATAAGATCATTTGTGTTTTCTTTGATGACTTGTTTTATGGTACTGCAAAGTTATATACATGCATTTACAATATTGATCTAGATTAGTCCAACACTTTGGAAGTCTATAACATTGTATCCAAGAAACCTAAGCTCAATGATTCTAATCCGACTTACTTATGGCATTGTCGACTTGCTCACATTAACGAGAAATACATTTCTAAACTCCATAATGATGGACTTTTAGACTCTTTTGACTATGAATCATATGGGACATGCGAATCTTGTTTATTGGGCAAGATGACGAAGAATCCTTTCACCGGTCATGGAGAAAGGGCTAGTGATCTATTAGGACCAGTACACACTGATGTATGTGGACCTCTTAGCACTCATGCTAGAGGCGGATCCCAATACTTCATCACATTTACCGATGATTTTAGTCAGTATGGATATGTTTATCTTACGAAGCATAAATATGAATATTTTGAAATGTTCAAAATATTCTAGTGTGAAGTACAAAATCAACTTGGTAAGAAAATTAAATCCCTTCGATCGGATCGAGGTGGCCAATACTGTAACACCCCCAGACCATATGGGAATATTACACGCCATAGACCCTCCCAACGAGAACCTACCAGGCTAAACAACACAGAACTACCAAATACTTGACCGACCGGAGTCAATCATTACAATAATGCAGACCATTAAGGTCAATTACAATACAACCACATGGACCGATGAGGTCACAAAACTAACACAAACGAGATGAAATACAACTCATTACAATACCCACACAGGGGTAAAGATCCACAACAGAGGAAGTCTGACTATAACTTGGTCGACACAACATAACCCGACCAAACTCTCAACTCTTGATTAGTATCGTAGCTCGTCACTTCTTGTGCCGATCCCGTGACTGCTCCCCCGAACCAGCATGTACCTGGATGCAAAATAGACATCCACCCCCCCGATTACTCGAAGGTTAGTAAAACTCCATTGTTTTACTAGTGCAAGTATAATAGTATACGAAATGTATCAAACAGAAAGCAATCACGAATCAGGTAACACAATCAAATGACAAAACATTCCCGAGAAGTTTTATTAATCAAAATACAAGTGATGGAGTTTTTAAAATTAAATTCGGTATCTCGGGAGTTTTTACAGCATAATTTCTTTTGGACCTCGAGTCCCAAATTATAAAACCTCTTTCTAAAATCGTCAGGGCCTCAGCCCAATTCTTGTTTCAAAACACATTAGTGAAAGTATCATCACGTGTCCGAGATTTAACATCAAAACATTATCCACACAATCACTATTCATACGCGTCAAGTAGCAAACCCCTGAGGTCACGACGGACCGTACCCGGTTCCACACATTCACTACTTGTACACATCATGTACCGAACTCCAGAGGCCACATGGACCGTACCTGGACCACACACGCTGTTCATACACCTCATGTACCAAACTCCAGATGCCACACGGACCATACCTGGACCACATACACTGTTCGTACACGTCATGTACACAACTCCAGAGGTCACATGGACCGTACTTGCACCACATACACTGTTCGTACACATCCAGAGGCCACACAGACCGTACCTGGACCACATACACTGTTCGTACACATAATGTACCAAACTCCAGAGGCCACACGGACCGTACCTGGATCACATACACACACTCTTCCCACACATATCAAACAACGTAACACATCACCGTGGATAACGCACCTTAATACAAATACGTTCGAACATCCAATCATACACCAAAATACATGTCCAAGTGTATAATGAATCCAACACAATAATCATAATCAACATGGGACATCAAACCCGAGCAATCATGTCCAACACGAATCACGCGGCTAACATGACCAACACAACTTCACAACGTTAAACAAGCAAGCATATCATTGATACCAACAAACATTTGAATAACCAAATCGCACGAATCATATCCACGGAGGTAAACCAAATCATCATACATCCAATATGTAAACTCTATTCAGAAGACACAAATAATATAAGTAGAATACTTGCCTCAATAACCGATACCGGACTCCGAAGAACATGGTTCAACTGGGAAACCTCGAACCCCGAAGAAGACAACGAACAGAAGGGTTCTAACTCTAGTTCTTCATAAAGATTTCGTTCCTAATACATATCATCAATATATCAACGATCGTACGAGGAATAATAATCGTATAACGCCCGAATCCCCCTCTAAGATCTTTTATCGGACATCTTCAAGGCGTCGATTAGAAACTCATTGAAACGACGAATGCTTGACAATCCAACCATGGAACAACATGGGAAATGATAGAATACAACCTAATAATCATCGATCCGCCACAATTCTAAGTTACTACGGTTAAATCGGACAAAACCAAACAAAACCCCTAATTTTCCCAAAACTAAGATTTTAGGAAATCTAACTTTGATTCGGTCGATCAGGGGAGGTTATGGAATGAGTAATCGATGATATGAACTCCAGGACTTCGTGGATTAATCGCTTGACAACACGCCTCCTTGCTCACCAAGACTCCAGCCGCGGAAAGGAAAGGAACAAAATGAAAAACGGGTGAAAATATGACTGCTCAGTCATATTTATACGGACGCCAGGTAGCACGCGCTAGGGTTCCGGGTTAGACCACGCTAATGGGCCAGTCTCGGCCTAGAACCTTCGACCATGGCCCGCCCTCATGCGCTAGACCCTGGCGCTAGCGTACGCTAGTGATCGGCACCGACAGTCCAGAGACTTCTGCCCCACCGTGATAGCGTGCGCTAGCCGACCCGTCCAGAACCTCCTGGACAAAACTGCTCGGCCAGGTAGTGTGCGCTGGCAGCCGAATAACGCGCGTTATGCCTGCCGAGTAGCATGCGGAGCCTTCCGATAATAGTGTGCGCTATGCCAGTTCCTGTAGCGCCTGCCCGGCAAGTGCCCAGCCCTTCCGACAGTACCTGTCGCACCTGTCCGGCCAGTGCCCAGCCGCCATGACCCGACGACTCGATTTCCGAAAACGCACGGATTGAACTCGACAAAACGCTCGCGGACAAAGTCATCGATCCGAAATGAAAACATCATGCAACAAATAATCACACACGACCATGTAAACACAATAAATCAATCATCGAGAAAATAATACCGACACTCGGCAACTGAGAAATATCCATAAAAATCCAAAATAACCGGAAGAAAATCTTGGGTATTACATTTTACCCCCCTAAAAACAAGTTTCGTCCCAAAACTTAAAACAAAGACATCGCAGTGCTAGCAAAACACCACGCTCAAATATATAAATATCAAACTCATGACCCCGTGATCTACAGTCACGTGTCACCGTAGGTTCAACAACCCACACGGAATCATATACACAGAAACATCGATCATCATGCACCAAACATAAAAATATTACATAATAAGTCTACGCACGGGAGATCATCCGCACTACAAACACAAAATATTATCACTGGGCATCATTGAGCCCTCCAGAAGTATAAACGGAACCCAGTTCCCTACCATCTTTGCAACGGTCTCGCAGTACTGGTCTCGATGCCCTTTGCGTCCACAATTATAACAAGTTACTAGCAGTTTCTTACAACTCGCATGCTCGTGGCCCAGTACATTACAGTTGAAACATCTTGGAGCACTGCCTAAACTCAAAGACACCGACCTGGGTCTTTTAGATTCTCTAGCTAACCGAGAAGGTCCCATACTCATCTGATACGAGGCTTGGGATTTTAAAATCCCAATTTTCCTTACTTCCCGAGGCATCATCAGAAATCCTCTATTTCTTTGCTACAGATACCGACTCGGTAGACAATACAACCATTTCAAATGCTAAGGCTCGGTCTTGATAATCCTTCAATGTAGTACACATAAAAGGAGCCATGCACTGCCGAACGTGAGGTCTCATACGCATATCGAAATAACGAACCTTATCTGCCTCACTTCTCACTTGATCTCGAACATAACATAACTGCTATAATCGACTATTGCCTGAGATATCGACACATCTTGGGGCGTACCCGAGAAGAACTCGACGATCCTACGCTCTTTAACAGGCGGCGGACAATACTCGGCCTCCATGGCAGTCTTGAACTCACCCCAAGTAGCTGCAGGATCACTAGGCGCTACAGCCTCCCACCAGTCTATAGCTTCCTTATCGAGCAGGTATTGAGCAATAGGTACTCTCCTTTCGTTCGGACAAGCTACAACATCAAATGTTCTATCCAACTGGAAGAGCGAGTTCTCCCAACCTAACGAGTCTGAAGATCCTACAAAACGGGGCGGGTGCATTCTCATCACATCTCGTAACCATTTACTAGCTCCATTATCCCCATCTGGGTTCTTATCCCGGTGCGTTTTGATTCATCTATGCCAACTGATCAACCACCTGACGCCGGACGGTGGTGGCGCCAACGTCAACATTACCTCTGGATGATTGCCCTGATCACGCGACTGGTCATCTCGACCATCTGTACAGAGCTGATTGGCACTCGACGACGAGCAAGTCGCCCTCTCATGCTCCTGATTACGACTACTACCACGACCACGTCCTCTGCCTCGACCGCTCGTCATACTTAATGGACAACCATTCAGAATAACACAACAAAACAAACATCATATAATCAACATAGGACAACGAACAACAGCCCAATAAAATATTCTCTCCGAGTCACTACACGAAAATACGAACTAACACTGCATAGAACTTAATTTCATAAATAATCCACATGGCCACATAAACAGAAATGTATGACCATTATCAAAACAACTGTCCCGAAACACACACACACAAACGATCGGAGGAATCACACACACTTCAGAAATCCCACACAAATCAAAACAACTGAGAACACACACACACACTCCGCGGCCGCGAAATCAAGGATAGAAAGCGGCGTGAGCGTGTGTATTTGCGCGGCGCGGAGGTGCAAGTGCGGTAAAGGTTCGTTGACCTAGGTTTCGTCCGATGGGGAAGTCGGGTGAACTCAGATGAGGGGTATGTCGGGTCTGGGTTTGATTTGGTTTTGGTAAGCGCGGCTGCCTCAGTTATCCGGTGGCGCGGCGGCATACACTACCGGTGGCGGAGAGTTTTCACTCCAGTCCCTAAAGGTGACGGACCTCTTTGTTTTTTTCTGGATTGGCCCGATTTCGTGACTCTACTGCTCGGGTAAATGAAAAGGTGTTAAATTTTGATTTCTCTGGGTTGAGGGTGCTTCGAATCTGGTTCGTGTTGAAGGGTCGGACTTGAATTGGATTTTCGGGTTCAAAAGAGTCGAAAGGTTATTGATTTTTGATATTCAAATCTGGTTTTTAGCTGAAGGAGATGTTTCTGTCGTGTAATAGATTCCAACTAGATGTGGTTTATGGCTCGACGAGCAGCAAGTCTGTGTTATTGAAGTTGAAATTCAATTGATGGATTTATCATATTTGACGGGGGTTTTTTCATGTGATTGGAAGTTTCGTTTTTAAGTTTGGTAACCAAAAGTAAAGTGCAGAGGAGCAGGACATAAAAACTGAAGTAGAATTTACCTGTGTTGGGAAGAGTTGGAGAAGATGGAGAAAAGTAGCAAGAGGGCTGAATTTGCTGGTTCGATCGATCGGCGGCTGGACCTTTAATATTTTTTGTTCTGTGTATTCTTTTGTGTATAATTATTTTGTACTGCAGAATTGCTGGGGTTGGGGAACGATCAGCTAAGGGAAGGGTTGTATTCTGTGTTGTAGTACTTTGTACTGTATGGTGTGTATTTATACTGTGTTAAAATTAGGGTTAGGGTAATTTTTCTGGGCTTAATAGTGGATTTGGGTCAGCACCATATACAGGTCCGGTCCTGTGCTTCGCAAGGCCCTAGGTGACAGGAAAAAGTTGGGGCCCTTCATAAGCGAGAGATAAACTAATATAAAAAAATAATGGAACAAATGAGAATTAATTGAAAAAGAGAAATCTTTTACCTTACAAAAATACAACACGTCGAGCGGTTTTGGACGCAAAAGTATTTATCAAGTCCGTGTAATCTAACTCATCAACCACTTTTCTTTCAATCGATAATATAGCCAATCCGTTTAACCTGTCTTGCAACATTGTTGATATCAAATAGGTCTTAATCAACTTTAACTTCGAGAAAGATCCGCTGATGCAACCATGACCGGAATGGTAAGCAAAATCTTATACGCAATATAAGCATTTGGGAAGCAATTCACCCTCTTCAAATAGCGCAGGACATCTATTGCTCTCGACTTTTCACTTGAAAAATACGACTGTAAACACAATAATTTTGTGCATAAATCATATCCAATAATATCTGCATTCCCATTGTGCTTCAAATATTGCTCAAAATTTATGCAAGATTTCAACAAACTCTCATATGATTCAGTCTACCACTTTTCCACATTAAACAAAATTCAAAAGTAAGTTCGTATTCCTTGAATTTTTCAAACCTTTCTTGTAGTGAGGATCGTGCTTGATCGACTATATAGAGGAAATAATCAATCCTGAAAGATTCTTCTGGTGATTGTTTGACCTCATCACTACCACTTTCACCATATTGTTTCTTCCTACGGATTAGTGGTGAGCATGGGTCGGTTTGGGTCGGTTTCATGCTAAAACCGAACCCAAACCGACAAGCTTCGGTTTCCAAAAAATCAAACCCAAACCGAAACCAACCCAATGGGCTCGGTTTCTCGATTTTTCGGTTTTTTACGGGCCGTTTTCGGGTTTAAGCCCAACCAAACCGATTTTTGGGTTTAGGTTTATTCCCTTAAGATTGAAACAACAATGTCAACTCTTTATTATATAGATAATGAGTATGCAAAGGGTTCTATATCTCCACCGATGTGGGACTCCCCAAAGAGGAGTTGATGTAACACCCCCAAAACCATCCGGGATATTACAACGCCGTGGGTCCCACGCCGGAAGCCACCAGGATAAAAACCATCTCAAAAACGTTTAAAAACGCAAAACCGATGACGGTAATATTTTAGATACTCAAATATTTTTAAAAGCATAGTGCTAAAATACCGTCATAAAATACCATTTGAAAATACAAGGCGAAATGCCAAATCTCGACAGTTCAAAGTGTACGTTAAGCCACCCCTTAAACGTACCGATAAAATAGTTAGGAAAAAGGGTTTGACGAAATAACCCAAGTTCACAAAATGCCAAAAGGCCATTTTAAAATACACACGAGTTGTTAAAGATACCGAAAAGCTATTTTAAAATACACATGAGTTGGTAAAGATACCAAAAAGTTATTTTGAAATATACACACACAGCGGATAAAACTCAATTCAAAATACACAATTGCAGGGGAATAAAACAATCAGAAAAGAATACTCAATACTCAAAAACATGCCACAACCAGTATCACCCAGGAAGCTCATCCCTTCACGACTGCTACTAGCTCGATCTCCGAGTACCTAAAAATAAAGCCCACGATGGGGTCAGCCACAATACTCAACAATGATATCGATCACATCATCATAAATAATTACATACCAATGTAATAACGAAGTAAAATTACTACCAATGTAATCTTACCGTTATAACCTTACCAATTCATAGCAATCCATACTAAATCAATCCTTGACATATTCCACATTTCGTATTCTCAAATAACGAAATGAATTCAACAACAATAATCTCTACTGTATTCCAAAAATACCGATGATCCTCAAAACATCATCATAACTCATAAGTGCGGAAATAATCCAATCTGTGCCAAATCATGTCCGTCGGATTACACAATCAAATCTCAACATGTATAAACCAATAATACACAACATATCTGTAGATCAACTACCACATGATAACGATAATAAATCCCGCACATCGAGGTACAGTCTGAATGCTCATACGATCAATAACAATGATCAACCAATACATCACTAAGAATATCATCGACTTGATAACTCCAATATGACCAACAAAGGATCAACGATAACCGAGAGTACCCTCAACATGGTAAACTCCTAACACAATCAACAAAGGATCAACAATAACCGAGAATACCCTCAATGTGGTAAACTCCAAACACGATCAACAAAGGATCAACTATAACCGAGAATACCCTCAACAAGGTAGACTCCAAATGATCAACAAAGGACCAACAATAACCGAGAATACCCTCAACAAGGTAGACTCCAAATGATCAACAATAATGGATCTCAAAGAAATAACTCTGACTGTCGAACATACCCCTCGGGCGTATGAACAACCAGTCACAAACCGTCGAACATATCCAATCATACATGGACTATGAACAACCCAACAATATGGCTCAAAAGATGGACGTCACAGTACGCCCGATCCGGAAATGTGTCCGTGCACATGTCCACCCCGTATACGAAATCCAGGATATATGTGGGACATTTACCTAATTAGCCTCACGAACTACGTCTCGTGTGCACGGTTCAATGCGGAAACATCCACGCATAACCATCATGTGCCCGGCTAAAAATCCTACACAATAACCAATCGGCACGCAGATATGACTCCAGATTTGTCACGATGCAACATGACAACGAAACTCAAAGAATCACATATCCAATAAGGATCAAAAGACTCACCTAAGTGAACAAGACAAACTGATAAAGAAAAGTCGACACGACTAATCAATATCCAAAACAACAATCCTTGGATTATCATCCCCGACAAATGATCAACACGATCAATGATCTCAATACAATCAGCCTTGGGATCATCATCCCTCAACGAAATAATCAATACGAATCCCAATATATGAAACATCATCGTACAACATATATACTAATTCATCAGAATAATTATCCTCATAGCTAAACAATACTTACATTACCTCAAAGTCGAAGACAATATCCTTTCCAAAAACCAACATCCCTGAATGAATACACCGTTATACGAATAATCTCGTAGGTACCATCCATTCAATACCAATAAACCTTTATCCCGATACTTATGTCATCATGATAACTATCCTCGATACCTGATATTCTATATCCTTGACCAAAGATAACTCACGTCTTCCTTGAACACAATTAAATCATATACCTTATGATTTAATACAAACCAGAGCACGATATACAAACCATTATCCCGACAACTTACATTTCTAACAACATATACGAATTATAAATGAAATGAAAATGACCCCATTCATCAAATATTATAAACTGAACAAGTACAAACTTGCCTCGATACCGATACCACGAAGCTGTTACCGAACCCATTGCCATTGTCTACGAGCTCCTCATCCCCGATCAAAAGCAAACTACGAACTCCTCAGCCTTAACCGCAACACAACGGTCGTAATCCATGATCAATTATTGTAACCTAATGCAATAATCAAATGACAACACATCTAATAATAATCAACAACCGACATAACCAACTAATCGAACTCAACGGTTCAACAAAAACCTTGAATAAACGCAGTCAGAACAAACCAAATCAAACCATCACGAATTCATAATCACAACACAAAAATACTGCACTGTCTGCCTACTTAGCGTACGTTAAACGCATAACGTAGCGTGCGCTAAGTTACTCCCGTTAGCGTGCGCTAGCCAGTAAGCTTAGCGTGCGCTAATGCTGTACAGTGGCATGCATTCCAAGCATCGACTAACACCTTGCGACTACGAATCCGAATGAAAAGGAAGTCATACTCCAAGATTAACAATAACTTTTTCCAAATTCAATCTCATCATCATGATCCACATTTTATCAAGAACATACGAAACTAAAATCAACATAATGTTGGTTTTAATCATCTTATCTATATTTATAATCAAAACCATTATATATCCTTATATCATCTTAACATCAAAATCCGAAATGAAGGGAGACATAAATCTCCATATCTCTTGAAGATAAACAACACCATAACTATCACAAGGATCATATCAATGTCCATATATCAATAACAACATCAACAATCAAACCAACTCGATAACAAGGATCATATCATACTCAATCCGGAATTCAACCTCATAAAGTAAAGCAAATCATCATAAACATGAAGAATCTTAAATAACATCCGAGAACTCTTATCATAATCCAATTAGGTCTCATAAAAATCACCACATGATTATCCAACATGTTCTCTAATAAGTAATCATCCTTAAAAACGAACTACTATCAAAGGGATACGAAAATTACGTGGATTAGACGAACTAAGAAGAAGAACACTTGAACTTCATGCCACGAATCATGAATAACTTGAAGAACAAGGCTTTAATCCATGCTCTCTATCTTAATCTTGATAATGGTCATCATCTCGGAGTGTTTCTGGACCTCAAGTACCTCCCAAAGCTCTCTCTATCGAGTGAAAGGAAAGAAATGGACGAAATGCTTTATAATACTCGTATGTCCCCTTATATAGAATACATTACTAGTGTTCCCTAACTTCTCATGTTTAGCGTGTGCAACAGCCTTAGCGTGCGTTAACTGACTTTTGTTAGCGTGCGCTATCGCAGTCCAGAGGCTACTGTATGGCTTCGTACATGTGCTTACGTATGTAATGCCCATGCATTAGCGTACGTAACTTACACTGTCTAGCGTACGCAAGTCCTTGCATTTAGCCTGCGCTAATATCAGTTGACTTGCTATAGTCTACACCTACCACGAAGATGCTCGTGACCCACATGCCGAAAGCATCTGACAAGGATAAGATTCCCTTTGACCAATCTACAATTAGCGTGCGTTAAGCCTCATGCTTTAGCGTGCGCTAATCCTTCAGAACAAACAACCGTTTACCCTATCGAAACATGCGCCGAAAGCAACCGGGTCTACACGGAGATTCCCTCTGGTCTGATCTGCACTAGCGTGCGCTACATTCTGCCTCTAGCGTGTGCTAACCATGAACGATAGCGTGCGCTATACTCACATACTGAATACATATACTCAATCTAATAATATTCTCATATGATAGACCCGATGTGAAAATTAAAATAACCGGATACACAATATCCTCAATGTAATTGTCGAGCAACTACGACAATTATACCAATACAGCTGTCTCAGTTCTCCATTTATTTTATCCATGCTGTATAGACACCAAGCTATGCAGTATATCTCAGATAAAATAACGCGAAAAATTTATATTGAAAATCCGGATATTACATACTACCCCCCTTAAAATAAGTTTTGTCCTCGAAACTTGCAATTCTATCGCAAACAACAGATCAACCCAAAATTTCCAACTCATCACGAAAGCAATCAATCATCGCCACATGCGAGTAACCAAAATAGTATACTTACATGTACGTGAAGGCAATGATCTCCCGTGATACTAGCACACGACTCCCATAAGTCTCAACACAATACTAACACACACCAATATCGCAAATAACAATTGGAAAATATCTCAAAAATTTTGGAACCTCCCAAAATCGATTTGACTCAAATGTCAGGAAAAATCAATTTCAAAAATCACGCTACTACCGTACCGGTAGAGCCACATAACACACATGCCCGGGTTTCAAAAAACCTAAAGCTCCAATACCATCTTCTGTAACACCCCTAATACCATCCGGGATATTACAGCGCCGTGGGTCCCGCGCCGGAACCCACCAGGTTAAAATCCATCTCAAAAATGTTTAAAAACACCAAAAGGCCGATGATGATAATATTTTAGATACTCAAATATTTTCAAAAGCATAGTGCTCAAATACCGTCATAAAATACCATTTGAAAATACATGGCGAAATGCCAAATCTCGACAGTTCAAAGTGTACGTTAAGCCACCCCTTAAATATACCGATAAAATAGTTAGGAAAAAGGGTTTGACGAAATAACCCAAGTTCGCAAAATGCCAAAAGGAGATTTTAAAATACACACGAGTTGGTAAATATAAAACCCCCTAAATTCGATAACTTATCACATGTACAATGTACTAAATCATGATGTAATTTAATAATAGTTATTTTATGACATGATATAACCTACATCTATTTTATTTTATTTTACTCTTTAACTTTGTAATTTATTTAATAAACCAAATAATAAAAATTAAAATAGTGTGTTGATTCACCTATTGGGCTATTTGTCAACACCTAATTACGTATGGACTCACTAATGGACTCAACCCAACTTAATAAAATCATAAGACTTGAAGTTACAATTCAAAGCCCAACCCAACTAATTAAATCATTTACTATTTTAATTATACTCTTAATGTAACAAAAAACAATATAATAAATATATGTATAATGTGCGACCAAGGTGAAGAAAAAGAGAGAAGAATCTTCACCACTCATGCTAAGCCATTCACTTCTATTTCTCTTCCCAAACTTATCTCTCTTCCCAAACCACCTCGCTTCCCAATATCACTTTTAAATATACACACTTACACTTAACCTACTCTTCATTTCACACAACCAAAAAAATCTGCATTTTGAGAGACTTAGAGAGAGAGGGCCGAGCCATTGAAGAGTGGAGGAGAAGGAAGAAAATTTTCAACCAAAAATAGGTAATCTCATCCCTTATAACTATTTCCATAATTTCTTATAAAAATCTCTCTAATCTAACTTTAATCTTAATACATGCAAATATAATTCTCACCTTGGAGTGCATGTGGATCGGCCAAACCATATAGTAGTAGAGGGGAAGTCGTTTTCCAACTTTCAAGACCTATAACCGACTAAATCCGACAAGATCGAGGTGGGTGAAAACTCTTTCAAACTTTAAAGTAGAAATCTCTTATTTTTCTTGTGATGCATGTGTTAAATATGAAGTATTTCAAGATTCTATTGATATGATCTATGCTAAAATCTTCATGTTAAAATTACATGTTATGATTTTGTGTATAGCTATGTGAAATTCATTTTTCTTAAACATAATCCTCAAATATTATGAAAAATGTGAAAGTATGTACTAATATGAAATTCTTGTATAAATGCATATTTTTTAGATGTATGTTATGGTTATAACAATATGCAATACGATTTATTGAATTCAAACGACAACCGATTTGGTAGTCGAGTGTCGATTTTGTGATATATTGAAAGTTATATGTTTTATTCTATATGTCGTTGAAACCCTACCAAACTCTGAAATCTTATGTTATATGATTATGTTATGATATATGGATAATTTTATTTGCGGCCAAAACGGGACTTGAAATGAGTAAACGGAGCTTTTGGGCATGAATTGTAATTTCTTAAAATTAGAGGACTAAACTGAAAATTTAGAAAATACAACATTCTGGACCTTGTACAGTACATATTATACCATGTATAGGCTATCCATAAAGTTTCAAGTAATTCGTAATTCGATATCTAAACTTGATAGTCCAAATTGTTATTTTCAAACAATTTCGGGGTCAAATGCAAGAATTCCAAACTTCTGGGCCAAGTCCGAATTTTTTTGGAATTTTTACAAATATGGAATTCTAGGTTCATCATAAGTCATCTCGTAAAATTTCGTTAAATTCCGAGTTAAATTCATAACTCTATAAGCATCGGAACGATTTCCTTAAGTTTTGGGGTAATATCGTAATTTCTGGAAATTTCAGTCCCGAAACTGGAAATTTCCAAATTTTCTTTAAATCTGGAGTCGAGGAATTATTTTTGGCTTCCTCATAAAATTTCATAACCATCCGACTTCGTTTCATACTCCAAACGCTTAGGTTTGAACATAAGGGTAGAAACGTCCTTTCAAACTATTTCGGAAACTCTCGTTTCGTTTTGTCGAACCTACCCATTTAATATATCTGATCTGAACCCATCAGACCGTTAATAAATTATTGAGAATATTTTTGAATTTATATACAAGTCCTATTCCGCATTACCGGGCCACAAATATAATTAACCATATTCCATACTTAATTAAAAAACGCTATTAACCTCACTGACTGAACGTTTACGTGATACTTGTGAAACGTGTCAATTGATAACAGTGACTGTCCGGGAACTAAGTGTTATACAAATAATGTGCCACGGATGGGTCCGCCTCTAACTCTATCGGAACAAAGTGCCACGTCGACGGACGGGGGCCACCTCTTGAGCCCACACGAAACAGAGAGCCAACCTACAATCCGGGGGACACCTCTTGAGCTGTAGGAGCCACCTCTAGAGTCCCAAATCATGTCGGGACGGTTAGACCGAGTCTCGGATTGAGCAGCACCGCTGCGGTTCATGAACAAGGCTACCGTTGTTTCCTATTCCCATAACCGAGGAACGGAGTGTTCCGAGGGACCTGGGTCGTAGACTTGGGGTATAATTGTGATTATGGTGTGATCCGGGTATTGACCCACAGCTAAGAACATACCGAGCCCAGATAAGAGATAAGGAAGCACATGCTAAATGTGAGAGCGAAGGCTCAGCTATTGGGGCGACGGTCCAAATCTTGGGGCGACGACCTATATTGCTAGGAGTAATAAGGAGAGTCTAGAATTCAAAGTCCACATCGTCAGGATTCGAAACTGAATTGACTGATCGACTGATTGACTGACTGCTTGACTTGACATCCATCCACAGGGACAGGATTATAATATTACAACTACACAGTGATTACTGTTTATAAAATTTCGACGTAATTATAGTTGTTCTCATTTTTTTTCATAATTGATAAAATCATGCATCACTTAAAAATTTTTAATGGAAAAAGCCACACTCGCACACGATCACCCACTCACTAAGACCTTTTGTCTCACCCCACCATTTTCCCTTTTAAACCAGAGAATGAGCAAACAGCAGAGGACGAAGAAGGCTTCGTGGAAGAGGCCGAATAGAAGATTGCCTTAAAGATTTAGGACTTCTGTTTTTAGAATTTCTGTTGTTATCCCAACTTGTAATAGTTAATTATGCTTCGTACTTAACTCGTTTGGTATTTTTCCGCTGCAAATTTATGAATAGTGTAATTTCAATTATCAGCTTTGTAACAGCGAATCTTAGTACATCGGGCTAAGATGGTTGTTTTGAAATGTTATCTAATCTTTATTTTGCTTCCGCTATTTATTTTCGCATTTTGATTGATTGATCGACCGATGCGTCGCGCCCTCGTCCTTCCTGATGTTGGGGGCGTGACATTAGTGGTATCGGAGCCCGGTTTGTGAGAAGGACACTTACAATGGGCTAACCAGGATAAGATTCTTCGGACATAGACGGGAATTCCACCTAGGACGAAGTGAACCATAGGATTGAGACCTAATGTAGATTTCTCGAGTCAATTCTCTTTAAAGATCTCTTTCGACTTGTCGCTATTCACTTGGAATATGCATAGTCAAATGCAAAATTCCTTGGTCATTAGCCAAGGTACTTGATTAAGTATCCACGGCATTTTCCCCGACTGAATCAATCCTTCTATTGAACTCTTGAAATGGATATAGTTTATTTCACTTATTCATTTCTCAAAGTCATGTCACTATTCATTCGAAATTGACGAAGTTCCTTTAAACTCCACTAAACTTCATTGTCTTCTTAAAAAAATGGAGTATTATTATTCTTGGTCACTAGTATCGTATAAGCATATTTATTGGATCATTAAGTTCATTGTCTTAATGATTATTCATGCTTAATAGAGCCTTATAGGATATTAGATTTTGCGAGATACTGACTTAGTTTCATTTTGTTGATTAGATGGACCCCTCAGACAAGAAGGTTGTGACTTAGGGAAACGAAGATACGCATACCCCGCTGGCGACAATTACTGAAGATCAGCTTCGACAGGCCCTTAGTCAAATTGAGAGTGTCGCTAGGCCCATTCTCCATGCAGCTGTCTTGGCCGATTCCAAGGAAAGAGAAATTCAGAATCTGATGTCCGTAAATGCACGTATTTTCCAGGACGTGACGGCATATCGCGAGCAGATAGATGAACTGTTTCGGCTATTTGAGAAGAAAAGGCAAGAATACGAAGAGCTGGAAGAGAGGGCACATCGCCTGGAAACTCAGTCGCTAGTGGAGAATCGGACGATAACCAAGCTTCATAGTCACAAATCTCTTCAATCCCACAGAATACATATGCTGGAAGAACAAATTCTATATGAAAGGCACGAGCATGAAAAGTTCCAAGCTTTGGTGAAGTCCAAGTTAGGAGCCGTGATCAACCTTATTCCTAACTCCAACATTGAGATCGTAACCTCATCACGAGCACCACCGACTGACGACGATCTATTCCGCGAATACGAAGAAGATCCGGAGGAAGATCCGAAGGAAGACCCAGAAGAAGAGCCAGAGGAAGATGCAAGTATGAATTCAGGAGATAATTAAAGGGTTCCGTAATTGAGAGCATTAATCAAACTTGTTTGGTGTCTTGTACTTTTAAGGTTACGGCCTCACTGCCTTGAAACTTGAAATGTATGTTTTGGTAGATAACCCAGGCGTGACTGGAATCAACTATGTTTTATCCTTATATTATAATCCCATTATCCGCGATTAATTAACACTCAATCATGCGCTTAAATCTACATGACAACATAAATTACTGATAACTCCACATAAAATTGTTAATCCTCACACATTACCTAACTTATATTAAATGGCTGACCGAAGACGTGGATGCCCTCGCATGAATCGTGACGAGCAGCATCAACACAATGATCACTCACGCTCTCCTCTACGAGGAGGAATTGGGAATGATGCCATGGCCCAAGCCCTCACTCAACTGACGAACTTCCTACAACAACAGACTGCTAACAACGGGAACCACAATGAAACTCATGATCGTACCCTGGAAAGATTCTTACGTTTCAACCCTCCTACCTTTGACGGGGAACCCGACGATATCAAAGCTGAAATCTGTCTAGAGAGAATTGAGGGAATTTTCAATGCCCTTCAGTATACTGATGAACAGCGGATATTACTGGCTGCATTCCGACTTGAGGCCGCAGCTCATAACTAGTGGAGGAGTGTCAACGAGTGCTGGATGAGAGAAAACCGTGTAATGACATGGTCTAACTTCCTGACCGACTTTCAAACTCAATACATGTCAGCAACAGCCAGAGAGGCTAGACGAGACGAGTTCTACCACTTGAAGCAAGGAGCCATGACAGTCGCTCAATATGAAGCCCAGTTTAACAGATTGTCTAAATACGTACCCAGATTGGTAACAACTGAGGAGGACAAGCTCTATAAGTTCACTAGAGGACTGAGGCAGTCGCTTCAACAGAGCCTTCTAAATGTTCAGCTGACGACACTTACCTAAGCAGTGGAAGCCGCCACTAGGATTGAGAGCGGAACTACGAGGTTATCTCAACAGCAAAGTCGTTTCTCCAACAACGCTAAGAGGCCTACTACCCGACCAACATCAACGCTACCACAGAAGTTTAAGAGGACGGGAACTCAAGGAAGCTCGAGTGGATCAAAGGCACCAGTTCTCAACAAACCGATAGCTCTTTGCACCTACTGTGGTAAAAAAGGGCATAAGTCAGAATTGTGTTGGAGAAAGCTCGGAAAGTGCCTACGTTGCGGCAGCCCAAATCATCAAATTAGAGAATGCCCAGATATGAACCCCCCGACGATCAAACCAGCTACTGCAGCCAAACTAGGAAACAACAAAGGGACAGCCCCAGCTCGAGTATTCACATTGACTGGTCAGGAGGCACCAGAGAACAATAATGTGGTGGAAGGTACACTCCTGATATCTAATCAACTTGCACGAACACTTATAGATCCAGGATCATCCCATTCGTTTGTTGCACCGCATTTTTCTAAGAAACTTGATAGACCGTTAGAATCTTTATCATTATGCCTAGAAGTATCTACCCCGATGGGAGTTAGTCAGCTAGCAGATAAAGTCCATTCTTCGTGTGACGTGATCATCAGTGGTAACTGTTACTCTGCCGATTTCGTAATGCTTCCAATATTAGAATATGACGTCATCCTAGGAATAGATTGGCTATCTAAGCACTACGCACAATTGGTTTGTCATTCTAAAATAGTTAGGTTTTGCGAACCTAACAAGCCAATTGTGGAATTAATTGGAGATGCTAGAGTCAACCAAGCACCTATAATATCAGCTATCAAAGCTAATAAGGCAGTTGCCAAAGGGGCGACCGGATTTTTAGCCTTCATCATCAACAAACCCATGAGTAAATCGGGCATAGAAACTATACGTGTGGTATCCGAATACCCTGTCGTATTTCCCGAAGAATTGACCTCCCTACCACCTGACGGAGAAGTGGAATTCAATATCAAAATCATGTCTGGGAAAGCACCCATTGCAAAGGCACCATACCGAATGGCACCACTGGAACTAAAAGAGTTGAAGGTCCAACTGCAGAAGTTTCTCGACGTGGGTTTTGTGCAACCCAGTGTATCACCTTGGGGAGCTCCAGTATTGTTTGTCAAAAAGAAGGACGGGACATTGAGGCTCTGCATAGATTACCGTGAACTCAACAGCGTTACAATTAAAAATAAGTATCCTCTCCCGAGGATAGATGAGTTGTTTGAACAACTCCAAGGAGCTACGGTGTATTCCAAGTTCGATCTTCAACAAGAATACTACCAGTTAAAGATTAAGAATGAAGATGTTCCTAAAACTGCATTCTAAACTAGATACTGCCACTACGAGTTTGTAGTGATGCCTTTTGGACTCATGAATGCTCCTGCGGCATTTATGGATTTACTGCACAAAGTATTTCAACCATATCTTGACCAATTCGTAGTAATTTTCATCGATGACATAATCGTGTACTCTAAGACGGAAAAAGATCACGAGAGATATCTTAGACTAGTGTTGGGTACATTAAGACAGCACAAATTGTACACCAAGTACAGCAAGTGTGAATTTTGGTTGAGGGAAGTGGCATTTCTAGGCCATATTATTTCCGGAGAAGGGATTGCAGTTGATCCATCTAAGATAGAAACTATTATGGATTGGAAGAGGCCAGAAAATGTAACTGAGATCAGAAGTTTTCTTGGACTTGCAGGCTACTACCATAAATTCATCAAAGACTTCTCGAAGATAGCGGGACCCCTCACCCGGCTAACCCAGAAACAAGTAAAATTTGAATGGACGGATAAATGCGAGTCAAGTTTCCAGGAACTCAAGAAGAGACTTACCATCGCACCTATACTGACACTTCCATAAGGAACCCAAGGATTTGTCGTATATAGTGACGCCTCTAAGGACGGCCTCGGTGCCTTACTGATGCAGAATGGTGAAGTTATCGCATATGCTTCCAGGCAACTCAAGACACACGAGAAGAATTATACAACGCACGACCTCGAACATGCTACAATAGTATTCGCCTTAAAGAAATAACGACATCAATTATATGGCATTGAATTCACCGTGTTTACGGATCATAAAAGCCTCAATTACCTATTTTCTCAAAAGGAACTTAATCTCCAACAGAGAAGATGGGTAGAGCTTTTAGAAGATTACCATTGTGAAATTCAACACCACTCAGGGAAAGCGAATGTCGTGACCGATGCCCTAAGTAGAAAGGCTGGAGTGGCCCGACTCATGGTCCAAGAATGGAAAGCTCTCGAGGAACTGAGCTACTTGAAACCCATTCATGAAGGTACTCGTTTAAATTGCACCAACCTCATGGTTAAACCGAATCTATTGGACGATATTCGATTAACCCAAGAGACGGATCCAAAACTTCAAGAGTTTAAGGCAAGATCGCTGAGGGCGAGAAACCCGAGTTTACAATTACCAAGGATGGAATTATAAGGTTTAAGGGACGATTATGCATACCTCATGACGAGGAGCTCAAAAGACGAATTCTCGAGGAAGCTCATTGCTCAAAATATACGATACACCCAGGAGGTAACAAGATGTACCGAGACTTGAAGAATCACTTTTAGTGGGTAAACATGAAGAACCAAGTGGCAGAATTTGTGGCGCGATGCCTCACATGTCAGAGAGTCAAAGCTGAGCATCAGTTACCCTCAAGACTACTACAACCACTAGAAGTCCCTGAATGGAAATGGGAAATGGTAACCATGGATTCTATCACTGATTTACCGACCACAAGAGGAGGTTATAACACCATTTGTGTGATCATCGACAGACTGACGAAATCATCACATTTCGTGCCGGTTAAAAAGGACGACAGTTTGCAAAAGCTGGCTAGGACCTATATTAGAGAAATCGTTCGACTTCATGGAGTACCCGCGGACATAGTATCGGACAGAGATCCTAGATTCGTATCTCGTTTTTGGAAAGTCTTTCAAAGGGAATTAGGAACTTCCTTAAGCTTCAGCACAAGTGCGCATCCCCAGACCGACGGGCAATCTTAATGAACCATTCAAACCCTTGAAGACATGCTACGAGCTTGCGTACTGGACTTTCAAGAAAATTGGGATAACCACCTACCATTAGCCGAGTTTGCATACAACAACAGTTACCAAGCGACAATCGGAATGGCACCTTATGAAGCCCTGTATGGGAGGAAGTGTCGATCCCCGCTCCATTGGGAAATTGATGACCATTGGACGCCGAAGACTCAACGATCAGAACCTTCAGCAATGAGTACAGATTTGGTGAAGGAAGCCGTAGATAAAGTATGACTAATAAAGGATAGGATCCGCACAGCGCAAAGAAGGAATAAGAGTTACGCCGATCAACGTCGGAAATATCTAGAATTTGAAGTAGGAGATCAAGTCTTCCTGAGGTTAACAGCACGGAAAGGTTTGATAGTGTCAAGAAAAGGAGGAAAGTTGAGTCCTCGATATGTAGGACCATTCAAAATCACGGAAAGAATTGGACGACTAGCATACCGATTGGAACTACCACCCAATCTGTCTGGAATACACGCGCTTTTCATGTTTCGAGATTAAAGAAGTATCATCCAGAACCAACGCACATTCTTACTTCTGACATTCCACCGATCAAGGATAACTTGTCTTATGAAGAGAAGTCAATCAAGATCCTCGACCAGCAAGTACGCGAGGAAGAAGCGAATTCCTTTGGTTAAAGTCGTCTGGTCGAATCACAATAGAGAGGAAGATGCAACGTGGGAGGCTGAGGAAGAAATGAAGAAATCTTACCCCGAGTTGTTCAAGTAGGAATTTGGGGACCAAATTCTTCTAAGGAGGGGAGGATGTAAAACCCCCTGAATTCGACAACTTATCACATGTACAATGTACTAAATCATGATGTAATTTAATAATAGTTATTTTATGACATGATATAACCTACATCTATTTTATTTTATTTCACTATTTAACTTTGTAATTTATTTAATAAACCAAATAATAAAAATTAAAATAGTGTGTTGATTCACCTATTGGGCTATTTGTCAACACCTAATTACATATAGACTCACTAATGGACTCAGCCCAACTTAATAAAATTATAAGACTTGAAGTTACAATTCAAAGCCGAACCCAACTATTTAAATCATTTACCATTTTAATTATACTCTTAATTTAACAAAAAAAATATATAATAAATATATGTATAATGGGCGGCCAAGGTGAAGAAAAAGAGAGAAGAATCTTCACCTCCCATGCTAAGCCATTCACTTCCATTTCTCTTCCCAAAACTTATCTCTCTTCCCAAACCACTTATCTTTCCAATATCACCTTTAAATATACACACTTACACTTAACCTACTCTTCATTTCACACAACCAAAAAAATCTGCATTTTGAGAGACTTAGAGAGAGAGGGCCGAGCCATTGAAGAGTGAAGGAGGAGGAAGAAAATTTTCAACAAAAAATAGGTAATCTCATCCCTTATAACTATTTCCATAATTTCTTATGAAAATCTCCCTAATCGAACTTTAATCTTAATACATGCAAACATAATTCTCACCTTGGGGTGCATGTAGATCGGCCAAACCATATAGTAGTAGAGGTGAAGTCGTTTTCCAACTTTCAAGACCTATAACCGACTAAATCCGACAAGATTGAGGTGCGTGAAAGCTCTTTCAAACTTTAAAGTAGAAATCTCTTCTTTTTCTTGTGATGCATGTGTAAAATCTGACGTATTTCAAGATTCTATTAATATGATCTATGCTAAAATCTTCATGTTAAAATTACATGTTATTATTTTGTGTATAGCTATGTGAAATTTGTTTTTCTTAAACATAATCCTCAAATATTATGAAAAATGTGAAAGTATGTACTAATCTGAAATTCTTATATAAATGCATATTTTTTTAGATGTATGTTATGGTTATAACAACATGCAATATGATTTATTGAATTTAAACGACAACCGATTTGGTAGTCGGGTATCGATTTTGTGATAAATTGAAAGTTATATATTTTCTTCTATATGTCGTTGAAACCCTACCAAAATCTGAAATCTTGTGTTATATGACTATGTTATGATATATGTATAATTTTATTTGTGGCCAAAACGGGACTTGAAACGAGTAAACGGAGCTTTTGGGCATAAATTGTAATTTCTTAAAGTTTGAGGACTAAACTAAAAATTTAGAAATACAACATTCTGGACCTTGGACAGTACATATTATACCATATATAGGCTGTCCATAAAGTTTCAAGTGATTCGGAGTTCAATATCTAAACTTGATAGTCCAATGTAATTTTCAAACAATTTCAGGGTCAAAATGCAAGAATTCCAAACTTCTGGGCCAAGTCCGAAATTTTATGGAATTTTTACAAATCTGGAATTCCAGGTTCATCATAAGTCATCTTGTAAAATTTCGTTAAATTCCGAGCTAAATTCATAGCTCTATAAGGCTCGGAACAATTTCCTTAAGTTTTGGGGTAATATCATAATTTTATGGAAATTTCAGTCCCGAAACTGGTAATTTCTGAATTTTCTTTAAATATGGAGTCTAGGAAGTATTTTTGGCTTCCTCGTAAAATTTTATACCCATCCGATTTCGTTTCATACTCCAAACACTTAGGTTTGAACCTAAAGGTAGAAACGTACTTTCAAACTATTTCGGAAACTCTCGTTTCGTTTCGTCGAACCTACCCATTTAATATATCTGATCTGAACCCATCAGACCGTTAATAAATTATTGAGAATATTTTCGAATTTATATACAAGTCCTATTCCGTATTACTGGGCCACAAATATAATTAACCATATTCCATACTTAATCAAAAGACGCTATTAACCTCACTGACCGAACGTTTACGTGATACTTGTGAAAAGCGTCAATTGATATATGTGACTGTCCGAGAACTAAGTTCTATACAAACAAAGTGCCATGGACGGGTCCGCCTCTAACTCTATCGGAACAAAGTGCCACGTCGACGGACGGGGGCCACCTCTTGAGCCCATACGAAACAGAGAGCCGACCTACAATCCGGGGGCCACGTCTTGAGCTGTAAGAGCCACCTCTAGAGTCCCAAATCATGTCGGGTCGGTTAGACCGAGTCTTGGATCGAGCAGCACGGCGACGGTTCATGAACGAGACTATCGTTGTTTCCTATTCCCATAACCGAGGAACGAAGTGTTCCGAGGGACCTGGGTCGTAGACTTGGGGTATAATCGCGATTATGGTATGATCCAGGTATTGACCCACAACTAAGGGCATACCGAGCCCAGATAAGAGATAAGGAATCACACGCTAAGTGTGAGAGCGAAGGATCAGCTATTGGGGCGACGGTCCAAATCTTGGGGCGACGGCCTATATTGCTAGGAGTAATAAGGAGAGTGTAGAATCTAAAGTCCACATCAGCAGGATTCGAAACTGAATTGACTGATCGACTGATTAACTGACTGCTTGACTTGACATCCATCTACGGGACAGGATTATAATATTACAACTACACAATGATTACTGTTTATAAAATTTCGCCGTAATTGTAATTGTTCTCATTTTTTTTCATAATTGATAAAATCATGCATAACTTAAAAATTTTTAGAGGAAAGAGCCACACTCGCACACGATCACCCACTCACTGAGACCTTTTGTCTCACCCCACCGTTTTCCCTTTTAAACCAGAGAATGAGCAAACAGCAGAGGACGAAGAAGGCTTCGTGGAAGAGGCCGAATAGAAGATTGCCTTCAAGATTTAGGACTTATGTTCTTAGAATTTATGTTGTTATCCCAACTTGTAATAGTTAATTATGCTTCGTACTTAACTCATTTGGTATTTTTCCGCTGCAAACTTATGAACAGTGTAATTTCGATTATCAGCTTTGTCACAGCGAATCTTAGTACATCGGGCTAAGATGGTTGTTTTGAAATGTTATCTAATCTTTATTTTGCTTCCGCTATTTATTGTCGCATTTTGATTGATTGATCGACCGATGCGTCGTGCCCTCGTCCTTCCCGATGTTGGGGGCGTGGCAGTAAAGATACCGAAAAGCCATTTTAAAATACACATGAGTTGGTAAAGATACCGAAAAGTTATTTTGAAATATACACACGCAGTGGATAAAACTCAATTCAAAATACACAATTGCAGCGGAATAAAACAATCAGAAAAGAATACTCAATACTAAAAAACATGCCACAACCAGTATCACCCGGGAAGCTCATCCCTTCACGACCGCTACTAGCTCGATCTCCGAGTACCTAAAATAAAGCCCACAATGGGGTCAGCCACAATACTCAACAATTATATCGATCACATCATCATAAATAATTATATACCAATGTAATAACGAAGTAAGAATACTACCAATGTAATATTACCATTACAACCTTACCAATTCATAGCAATCCATACTAAATCAATCCTTGACATATCCACATTTCGTATTCTCAAATGACGAAATGAATTCAACAACAATCATATCTACTGTATTCCAAAAATACCAATAATCCTCAAAACATTATCATAACTCATAAGTGCGGAAATAATCCAATTTGTGCCAAATACTGTCCGTCGGATTACACAATCAAATCTCAACATGTATAAACCAATAATACACAACATATTTGTAGATCAACTACCATATGATAATGATAACAAATCCCGCACATCGACGTATAGTATGAATGCTCATACGATCAATAACAATGATCAACCAATACATCACTGAGAATATCATCGACATGATAACTCCAATATGACCAACAAAGGATCAACGATAACTAAGAGTACCCTCAACATGGTAAACTCCCAACACGATCAACAAAGGATCAACAATAACCGAGAATACCCTCAATGTGGTAAACTCTAAACACGATCAACAAAGGATCAACTATAACCGAGAATACCCTCAACAAGGTAGACTCCAAATGATCAACAAAGGACCAACAATAACCGAGAATACCCTCAACAAGGTAGACTCCAAATGATCAACAATAATGGATCTCAAAGAAATAACTCTGACTGTCGAACATACCCCTCGGGCGTATGAACAACCAGTCACAAACCGTCGAACATATCCAATCATACATGGACTATTAACGACCCAACAATATGGCTCAAAAGATGGACATCACAGTACGCCCGATCCGGAAATGTGTCCGTGCACATGTCTACCCCGTATACGGAATCCATGATATGCGTGGGACATATACGTAATTAGCCTCACGAACTACGTCTCGTGTGCAAGGTTCAATGCGGAAACATCCACGCATAACCATCATGTGCCCGGCTAAAAATCCTACACAATAACCATTCGGCACGCAGATATGACTCCAGATATGTCACGATGCAACATGACAACGAAACTCAAAGAATCACATATACAATAAGGATCAAAAGACTCACCGAAGTGAACAAGACAAACTGACAAAAAAAAGTCGACACAACTAATCAATATCCAAAACAACAATCCTGGGATCATCATCCCCGACAAATGATCAACACGATCAACAATATCAATACAATCAGCTCTGGGATCATCATCCCTCAACGAAATAATCAATACGAATCCCAATATACGAAACATCATCGTACAACATATATAATAATTCACGAGAATCATTATCCTCATAGCTGAACAATACTTACATTACCTCAAAGTCGAAGACAATATCCTTTCCACAAACCAACATCCCTGAACGAATACACAGTTATACGAATAATCTCGAATAAGGTACCACCCATTCAATACCAATAAACCTTTATCCCGATACTTATGTCATCACGATAACTATCCTCGACACCTGATATTCTATATCCTTGACCAAAGATAACTCACGTCTTCCTTGAACACAATTAAATCATATACCTTATGATTTAGTACAAACCAGAGCACGATATACAAACCATTATCCCGACAACTTACATTTCTAACAACATTGCTATATGAATATAAATGAAATGAAAATGAAAACATTCATCAAATATTATAAACTGAATAAGTACAAACTTGCCTCGATACCGATACCATGAAGCTATTACAGAACCCATTGCCTTTGTCTACGAGCTCCTCAGCCTCGATCAAAAGCAAACTACGAACTCCTCAGCCTTAACCGCAACACAACGGACGTAATCCACGATCAATTATCATAACCTAATGCAATAATCAAATGACAACACATCCAATAATAATCAACAACCGACATAACCAACCAATCAAACTCAACGGTTCAACAAAAACCTCGAATAAACGCAGTCTGAACAAACCAAATCAAACCATCACGAATTCATAATCACAACACAAAAATACTGCACTGTCTGCCTACTTAGCGTACGTTAAACGCATAATGTAGCGTGCGCTAAGTTGCTCCCGTTAGCGTGCGCTAGCCAGTAAGCTTAGCGTGCGCTAATGCTGTACAGTGGCATGCATTCCAAGCATCGACTAACACCTTGCGACTACGAATCCGAATGAAAAGGAATTCATACTCCAAGATTAACAATAACTTTTTCCAAATTCAATCTCATCATCATGATCCACATCTTATCAAGAACATATGAAACTAAAATCAACATAATGTTGGTTGTAATCATCTTATCCATATTTATAATAAAAACCATTATATATCCTTATATCATCTTAACATCAAAATCCGAAATGAAGGGAGACATAAATCTCCATATCTCTTGAAGATAAACAACACCATAACTATCACAAGGATCATATCAATGTCCATATATCAATAACAACATCAACAATCAAACCAACTCAATAACAAGGATAATATCATACTCAATCCGGAATTCGACCTCATAAAGTTAAACGAATCACCATAAACATGAAGAATCTTAAATAACATCCGAAAACTCTTATCATAATCCCATTAGGTCTCATAAAAATCACCCAAAGTGTGCCGCAGCACAGGCCCAAAAACTGCTCCCAGGGCTCGGCAGTGTGCCGTGGCCCGGCCGACATGTGCTGCGGCACAAGGTACAGACGAGTTTGGCCGAAAAATGCAACACGAGTGTGCCGCGGGATGGACGGGTGTGCCGCGGCAGTTTGCCGCGCCTCGCTGCATTCGCCGCGGCACACAAGATCAGCCGCTCGCCAAAATCGAAAATGTGTGCGGCGCACTGATTCTTGTGCCGCGGCCCACACTCCTTGTGCCGCGGCCCACACCCCCCTTGGGTCCTAAAATGAAGAAAAATGACCCGGGAAGAGAATAAAAGCAATAAGACTCAATATCTGGGAAACAATAACACGAAATGGAAGTACGGAAACCCCAAAATGGTGGTTCCAAGCAATGATTACAAGGGTTCGCCCAACAAAACACAATTTGAACAATGAGGAGATTTGAAATGACATGAATTTCAACCGGGTATTACATTCTCTCCCTCTAAAAAGAAGTTTCATCCCAAAACTTAAGAAATAAATAGTTTGGGGTATTCCACCCGCATCTTATCCTCCGTCTCCCAAGTCGCCTCCTCGACTCCATGCCTCGACCATTGCACTTTAACCAGTGGAATGGTCTTATGCCAAAGTTGTTTCTCGTGATGCTCAAGGATCTTCACGTGTTTCTCCGGAAAGGTAATATCCTCGGCTACGTCAATCTCACTGTAGTCGATAATGTGGCTCGGATCCGGTATGTACTTTCTCAACTGAGACACATGAAAAACACTGTGGACGTGACTCAAAGCTGGAGGCAACGCCAAGCGATAAGCGAAATCTCCAACTCTGTCCAAAATCTCGAAGGGTCCGATATACCTCGGACTAAGTTTCCCCTTTTTCCCGAAGCGGAAAACTCCTGCAGTCGCGACACCTTGAGCAAGACATGATCCCCACCTCAAACTCCAAGGGTCGGCACGAGTATCAAGATAAGATTTCGACGACTGCAGGCGGCAAAGAATCGGTCCTGATAATAAAAATCTTTTCCTTAGTCTCCATCAACATATCCGGCTCCGTCCCAACTAGATCAGAAGCCTCGTCCCAACATAATAGCGACCTACATCGCCTACCATAGAGTGCCTCGAAGGGTGCCATTTTGATCGACGCATGCCAACTATTATTGCAAGCAAACTCGATCAACGGTAAGTGAAGCTCCCAATCATTACTCCAATCTAGGGCACAAGCCCGCAACATATCTTCCAACGTCTGAATCATCCTCTCCATCTAACCATCCGACTGAGGATGAAAGGAAGTGCTCAATCTCAACTCAGTACCCAGAGCCTGATGAACGGCCTGCCAAAAATGCGATACGAAATGACCGTCTCGATCAGAAACAATGGTCTTGGGGGCACCGTGTAACCTCACGATCTCAGCAATAAAGGTTCGAGCCAGTCTATCCGGTCCCCAAGTATCCTTAATACCCAAGAAGTGTGCATACTTGGTCAACCGATCGACAATTACCCAAATTATATTCATTCCGGCCCGAGTTCTTGGCATGCCAGTGATGAAATCCATAGAGATGTCTTCCCACTTCCACTCGGGAATGGGAAGTGGTTTCAACAACCCCGCTGGTCGTTGATGTTCGATATTGACTTGTTGACATGTCAAGCACCGTAGTACAAACTCCGTAACATCCTTCTTCATGTTATTCCACAAAAAATTGCGCTTCAAATCTTTGTACATCTTACTCGTCCCGGGGTGGATTGAGTAAGGCGTAGCATGAGCTTCTCGGAGAATTCTCTGCCTTAACTCTAAATCGTTCGGAACACAAAGCCTGCCCTGAAATCTCAGAAAACTATCCTCGTGAACTATAAAGCCAGGAGCTTTTCCTTTAATTACATCTTCCTTCAGTTGGGAAATCATCGGATCACTCCACTGCTTCCCTTTGATATCGTCAACCAAGGACGAAGTACTTTAGAGGGTACACAACTGTCCCTGTACTCGTTGAAGCCAAACATCTATCCCTTGCTCAATTAAATCCTGACGAATTTTTGTCTGATATGTAAGAACCTCGAGCATTTGAAGATATGCCGATTTGCGGCTCAAAGCATCCGCAACAACATTGGCTTTTCCGGGGTGGTAAAGAATTTCCAAATCATAATCCTTTATCAACTCTAAGCAATGTCTCTGTCTCATATTCAGCTCCTTCTGACTGAAAATATACTTCAGGCTCTTGTGATCGGTATAAATCCGACACGGTGAACCATACAAATAATGCCGCCAAATCTTGAGTGTGCAGTCAATTGCGGCCAACTCTAAATAGTGAGTATGATAATTCATCTCATAAGGCTTTAATTGTCGTGACGCAAAAGCTATCGTCTTATCATGCTGCATAAGTACACAGCCCAGGCCTTGACCCGAAGCGTCACTACAAACTGCAAAGCCCTCGCTACCATGTGGTAAAGTTAAAATCGGTGCTGAAGTCAATCGTCTCTTTAGTTCATCGAAGCTCTGTTGTCTCTCATCCGTCCAAATAAACTTTTCGGTCTTCTGGAGTAATTTTGTAAGCGGCCGAGCGAGTTTAGAGAACCCCTCGACAAACTGACGGTAATATCCAGCAAGGCCCAAAAAGCTACGAACTTCCTTAACATTTTTAGGCGGTGCCCAATCTAGCACTGCCTCAATCTTCTGTGGGTCTACACGAACCCCTTCAGCCGAAATCACATGGCCGAGAAACATAACTTCTTCCAACCAAAATTCGCATTTCGAGAATTTTGCATAGAGGTCCTCGGTTCTCAAAATGTCCAAAATCAAACGCAAGTGTCGGGCATGTTCCTCCTTATCTCAAGAATAGATCAAGATGTCGTCAATAAAGACGACTACACACCGGTCGAGGGACTCGATGAATATCTTATTCATTAACTGCATGAATACTGCCGGCGCATTAGTCAACCCAAAAGGCATAACCACAAATTCATAATGCCCATATCTCGTCCGAAACGCCGTCTTTGGAACGTCGAACTCCCTCACCCTGAGTTGATAATACCAGGATCTTAAATCAATCTTCGAGAAAACCGCAGCCCCTTGCAATTGATCAAATAAATTGTCTATACGAGGCAAAGAATATTTGTTCTTGATGGTTACTTTGTTCAGCTCACGGTAGTCGATGCACAAATGTAGTGAACCATCCTTCTTCCTCACGAAAAGAACAGGCGCGCCCCAAGGCGAAGCGCTCGGTCTGATGTACCCTTTTTCCAGAAGTTCTCCCAACTGAGACTTCAATTCCTGCATCTCGGAAGGTGCCATCCGATAAGGTGCTTTAGAAATTGGAGCCGCATCTGGCTCTAAGTCCACGGTAAATTCTATCTCTCGATCTGGCGGTAATCCTGGGAGGTCATCCGGAAAAACATCGGGATACTCATTAATAACCGGAATCGAAGAGAAATCGACTTCATTTCCTTCCGTTTTCAAGGCATAACACCAATAGCCCGTACAACCTTTATTCAAAAGTTTTACGGCCTTCACGGCACTGATAAGTAACTTGGATTGGCCCGACTTATGTCCCAAAAATGAGTACTCAGATCCGTCTTTAGTCATCATGGTGATAACCTTAGTACGGTAATTCATAATCGCTTGGTGACTATCAAGCCAATCCTCGCCGAGGATCACATCCTCGCCTTCCATATCCACTACAATCAAATTCGACAACCATTCCATACCGGATATAATCACCGGAAAATCTCTAATCTCCTGGTTCCTCACAATTCTATCCCCGCTAGGCAGTTTCACGATGAAGGGATTGCAAGCAGTCAAACAAGTTATATTCAAACGGCGTACACACTCCAAAGAAATAAAAGAATGTGTAGCACCCGTAACAAAAAGTATACAGACTGGATAAGATAAAATATGAATGGTACCTAAAGTCACCGCCGCGTTGGGTTCGTCTGTTCGACGTATCTCATAAACCCGTGGTTGTACCGAACCAACGCTAGAGTTCCCCCCTCCAGCGTTCTGACCCCGTCCCCGGCCCCTACCGAAATTCTGCCGAGGTTGACCAAAAGATTGTCGTTGATTTATACCTTGATCAAGTGGTGCTGGGGCAGAAGCCCGAGTGTCCAAAGTCTGATTCGGCTCGGAACAATAAGCCGCTCTATGTCCCATCTGTCCGCACGTGTGACACTTCAATAGTGGAAAATGGCATTCCGAATTAACGTGGCCTGGACGGCCACAATTATAGCAAGTCACCGTGCGATTTGTGGTACCCGGAGTAGGACGGTAACCCCTCTTTCCTTTATTAGAACGTGACGACTGTCCGGCAGAACGATTAGTCGTCTGTGACCTCTGAAAGTTGCCACCCTTAGAGCCAGAAAAATTTCCCGCGACTTTCTGCTTCTTCGGTTCTTCAATGGTATCGTTGTCGGGGCTCAACATATCATGGGCTAAAGCTCTGTCCTGATACTCTTTCAGTGTGGTACAAGCAAATCCGGCCATGTACCGCCGTAAGTCCAAATTCATCCGCATATCAAAATAACGGATCTTATCACGCTCGTTACGCACTTGATCCTTCACATGAATCAATTGTTGGTTGTACTCCACGATCGCCTGCGAAACGGGAATATCTTGTGGTTTAGCCTCGAAAAAGGCTCGGATTCGGCCCTCTCGCACCGGCCAAGGACAAAACTCGGCCTCCAAAAGCTCCTTAAATTCATCCCACGTGGCAATACGATCCTGTGGCTTGATGACCTTCCACCAGGTAGCGGCCTCCTTAGTGAGGAAATACTGAGCAATCGGTACTTTCCTCACTTCGGGGCAATCAACCGCCTCGAAAATCTTTTCCAATTCCGCTAGCCAATCTTCCCAGCCTAACGGGTCTGTGGCACCACCAAACTGTGGAGGGTGCATACGGATTACATTCTGAAGCAAGGCATTCGTGTTTGGGTTCGGATTATTCAGCTGAACAGTTTGGGCTAAAATGGTCATCTGAGTAGCCAATTGTTGAAGTGCATAGGGCTAGGAAAAATACCGAAAATATCGAAATACCGAAAATATCGTATCGAAAAATATCGAAAATATCGAAATTTTCGGTATACCGATTTTTTCGGTACGGTATGATACCATTACCGGTATTTTCGGTACGGTAACATTATGAGATTTTGAAATTTTCGATATACCGAGGTATACCGAAAATTTTCGGTATACGAAATTTTTTTCGACATGTACCGAAAATTTTCGATATACCGAAAAATTATCGGTATATCGAAATTTTTCAGTATACCAAACTCTGTATAGTATATTAAATTTTTTTGATATATCTTAAAATTTTCGGTATACCGCAGAAGTTTCGATATACAGAAAAATTAACGATATACCGGCTTGATTTCGGTATACCGATATTTCGGTACAATAACGGTATGTAAATAGGTCATATCGAAATTTTCGGTATACCGAAAATCAGTATACTGAAAATTTCGGTATGGTAACGGTATGATTTTTATCATACCGAAAATTTCGGTACGGTATACGGTATGGATGAAAATTTTCAGTATACCGTACCGAACCACCCCTATAAGTGCATTCGTAACTCCAACATCCGCGTTGTTCCCCTAGCCGTTCGACTGGTCGTGCTGACTTTCGGTGTCAGGATGCACCGAGTTCGACAAACTGGGGTTGGTCGACCCCGCAACTGAACTGATGGAAACGGCCGCGCCATGACCTCTTCCTCGTCCACGGCCACGACCACAGCCACGGCCCCTAACAGCTGACATACTGAAGAACACATAAGGCACGTAAGTACAGTTCAATCGCACGTCATTAAGGTGATCGATTCTCAAGAATACCAATAAAAAGAAGCATAACGAATAAGGAAACATCAGAAGAGTAAGAGGTCTTACAAGTACCGGTCGCACTGTGATGATGGCAGAGTAGTGATACTGTGGACAAATGACGACTCATTCGACCCAAAAGACCGACAGCCTAGGTATCCATAGACCTAAGCTCTGATACCATATTCTGTAACACCCCCAAGATATTCAGGGAATATTACAGCGCCGTAAGCCCCTCCATGGGACCCACAAGGCTAAACATACGCGGAACTATAGATTTTGACCGAGAAGGTCTAAATACAGTGGAATGAAGAACAATACAAAGGGTATTCAAAACATAACCAATGTACCCAAAGACATCACCACACAAATCAATACCTCGCAGGCCGGAACATCAAGCAAAATGGAAAACAATACTCGAGTATTCAATAACCATTCCAGTACAACAACACTGAATGGGAAAACTCAAAACATAACCGGAGGAAAGACACAGTATCACACTTGCCCACCATCTTCATGCAGACCCGATACCTGCCTGTTCGCTCTCTTGGAACCTGAAACACATAAAAAGTATTTCCCCCATAAAGGGGTTAGCCGTCGAATAGCTAGTGCAAGTATATCAAGTATGAAACACAATACTCCTCGACAATAAAGTAAATGTAACCGTCAATTCATCAATTCAAGACTAGTATCCCAGAATAACTAAATCTCATGGCATCGCATCAATACATATATGAATACCGTGGAACCGCACCAGAGGCTACGGAACCCTCAGGGGACCCGTCGGCCCGCCCCAGAGTGGTTCGTTCATATCATCCGTGGAATCGCACCAGAGGCTACGAAACCCTCAGGGGACCCGTCGGACCGCCCCAGAGTGGATAGAAATAATCATGCCACTAATATTTCATACTTTCAAAGTCGAGAACGCACATTCATAAATATATACTTGCCTTTGAGACATCGAGAAATCGAACGGGAAAACGGTATGAGTTCAGTAAGTCCAAGAACGCGCTTCCGGCACCTAAACGATTCGCAAGGAATATGATAATCAATTATCCATACTCAAATTACACAAAGAAATTCCCGAAACCCGTCTACGATTCATGAAAATACACGGATAAACAACTAGAGGTTGGAAAATCGCCCAAACTCCCACAAGTCCGAAAACGGCACAATCAAATCCGTAAAATAGTAGGAAATGCATGCATACGGTATAGATACATCATAATCTCAAGGTTCTAAAGCTTCAAATCGGATAAATCGGATGAATCTACGAAAAACCCCAAAATCCAACACAATATTCAAAGTGTTCTTGAATAATCCTTCAATAATCCAATGAATAATCAAACATGCCCATAATCATGCCTATATCACTTCATACAACATGCTCTTAACACCCAAAACATCATTACTCAATACAAAATCGAAATCCAAGATGTTGAAGAAATTACCTCTTGAAGATCCAAGCACTATGATCCGAAGAATACGCGTTAGATCGACTATCCGGGCTTCACGATCGAAAGGAAATGAAGGAAATCAAACCCTCAAGTGATGGATGATGAAAAGTTCCCCCCCTCAAGCTCTCTCTCTCGCAGGTAGAAGAAAAAATGGAGAAATGAGCTGATTTTGCTGGAAAAAAACGCAATTATAGGGTTGACTGCCCTGTGTGCCGCGGCTCAGCCGAAGTGTGCCGCGCAGCCCAAAAGCTTCCCTGGGGCTCGCGGTGTGCGCGGCCGGCCGACATGTGCCGCGGCACAAGGTACAGACGGGTTTGGCCGAAAAATGCAACACGAGTGTGCCGCGACCCGGACGAGTGTACCGCGGCAGTGACTTGACAGTGTACCGCGGCCCCGCCGGCATGTGCCGTGGCACACAGTACAGGCTGCTCGGCCAAAAACTGGAAAATGTGTGTGCCGCGGCGCACACTCCTTGTGCCGCGACCCACATCCCCCTTGGGTCCTAAAATGAAGAAAAATGACCCGGGAAGAGAATAAAAGCAATAGGACTCAATATCTGGGAAACAATAACACGAAATGGAAGTACGGAAACCCCAAAATGGTGGTTCCAAGCAATGATTACAAGGGTTCGCCCAACAAAACACAATTTGAACAATGAGGAGATTTGAAATGACATGAATTTCAACCGGGTATTACACTACCAGCATCCTAACCACCAGACCAGGATACTGTTTTTGCCTATTCTTCATAATGCATATAAACATATAAAAGTTACGAAATACATACATACATATATATATATATATTAAATGATATCGGTCCAGTTTGGTTTTAATGGTTTGGTTTCTAGTGTATAAACCGAAACCATGTTTTTGGTTTTTAAAACTTCTAAACCCAAACCGAAGGTTTTGATTTGGTTTCAGTTTTTTGGTTTCAGTTTCGTCGGGTTTTTTCGGTTTCTCGGTTCGGTTTTGCTCACCCCTGCTACAGATGATCCATATTGTGGGCCCTAGGCCCATGCCTTATGGTGCTCTATACAAGTCTGGCCCTGCCCATATATCTGGGTCAGGGTAATAATGCTAATAATAATAATAATGATAAAATGATAATAGTGACGGTAGTAATAATATTGATAATATCGATACTAATAATAATATCGATAATATAAATGATGATATCAAAATGATAAAGATAAAAATATTAATACCGTCAATATTAATATGGTTCCTATTATAGATATTATTATTATTATTAATAATATTACCTCTAATAATTATAATATTAATAACAATGACTAATATTAAATGTTCTGAAATTAACTTGAGAAATTGACTCGGGCTAAGACTTGTGATACATCGAAATAAATGTTCATGACCCTCTAAATGAAATTAAATAAAATGAAATGCATTATAATATTATTATAAATAATAATATTGCATTATGAAAATAGCGGGTATTACATCATACCCCTCTTAGAAAAATTTTCGTCCTCGAAAATAAATGACATACCTTGATTGAAGAAATTCGGATAACGAGCTTGAAGTTCTTCCTCGCGCTTCCAAGTGGCTTCATCTTTACTGTGGTTACGCCATTAGATCATGTCAAACACCTTCTCTTTATTCCTCAACTGTCGGACCGATCTGTCGAGAACCAGTTCTGGTTGTTCTTCATAAGTAAGATCTTTGTTCATATCCACGGCGGTATAGTTTATGACGTGGCTGGGATCGTGCACATACTTCCTCAAGAACGATACGTGGAAGACGTTGTGCAGAGCCGAAAGTTCTGGGGGTAAATCCAAGCGGTAAGCTAACTCTCCAATTCGTTCGAGAATTTCGAACGGTCCAATGTATCTCGGTCTCAACTTGATTCTTGAACCAAAACGAACAATTCCCTTGGTAGGAGATACCTTAAGGAATACCTTGTCGCCAACACAGAATTCGAGATCCTTCCTACGCTTGTCGGCGTAAGACTTCTAATGATTCTATGTTATCTTGATCATCTAGGGACCCAAAATTTTTCTTTAACCTACCTCATCCCAATACAGTGGTGATCGACACTTCCTACCGTATAAGGCTTCATACGGTGCCATACCGATCGTTGACTGATAACTGTTGTTGTAAGCGAATTCTACAAAAGGCAACAGTCGTTCCCAATTATTTTCCATGTCTAACACACATGCTCGCAACATATCCTCAAGGATTTAGATGGTCCTCTCGGACTGACCATCAGTCTGAGGATGATAGGCCGTGCTAAAATTCAACTGCGTTCCCAAGGCTTCTTGCAAACTCTCCCAAAAACGTGATGTAAAACCAGTATCCCTGTCGGATACTATAGAGACTGGCACTCCATGCAACTTAATAATCTCCCTGATATAAAGTTGAGCGTACTGGTCTATTTGAAGGTTCATCTTGACTGGGATGAAATGAGCTGACTTTGTGAGTCGGTCCAAAACAACCCAAATAGCGTGGTTTCCTCTTTCCGTTCGAGACAAACCTACCACAAAGTCCATCATAATGTGTTCCCATTTCCATTCCGGAATATGAAGTGATTTAAGTAATCTAAAGGGGCGTTGGTGTTCTGCCTTCACTTGTTGATAAACTATACACCTTCTGACAAAGTCTGCCACATCTCTTTTCAAACCTTTCCACCCAAATGTCCCCTTAATGTCTTGGTACGTCTTTGTACTCCCAGGGTGTGTTGTATATGGGGTATTATGTGCTTCCTTTAATATTGCTTCTCTCAACTTGACAACATTAGGCACACAAATCCTCCCTTCGTAGTACATTGTGCCATCATCGGACACAGTGAATCCCTTATCCTCACCTGAAAGAGTACGTTCTTTCATCTTGACCAAGAAGTCGTCTTGTCCTTCACCTTCTTTGATCTGTTTCTTCAAGGTTGGTTGTACCACCAAACTAGCCAATAACGACTCAACTGGAATCGATGATGTAGCCATCTCAAGGTTCATCCTTGCAAATTCCTTGACCAAGCTTTCTTCTTTGGTCAACAAACCATTTAGGTCTCCTCTCGCCTTACGGCTCAGTGCATCAACGACTACGTTTGCTTTACCAGGGTGGTAATGAATTGTACAATCATAGTCTTTGACCAACTCAAGCCATATGCGCTGCCTCATATTCAATTCCTTTTGTGTGAAAATATATTTCAGACTTTTGTGGTATGTATAAATTTCACACTTACCTCCATATAGGTAATGTCTCCAAATCTTCAAGGCATGAACTACCGCTGCTAATTCGAAATCATGAGTAGGGTGGTTCAGCACGTGCGGTTTCAACTGTCTCGAAGCATATGCAATGTAACACCCCCAATCCACTCAGGGATATTACACGTCGTAGACCCTTTCCTCAAGGATCTACCAGGCTGGTAAACAACGTCGAACATCTCAACAATGCCTTTAAGGCTAAAACTGACTCAGTAGACCGATTTGGTCTTTCAATAAACACATACAACTCAATACATGCCCACGCAAGGGTCGAATCCAAAATGCTCCCGTACAACGGGGTAATTATACTGCAGCGGAAATAAAATATGACTGAACCAATACAAAAACGTATGGGTCCTCATGTGATTAGTATCAATCATCTTTCATCATCTTTCGTGCCGACCCTGTGTTATGCTCCCAAAACCTGAATGCAAAAACAGACATCCACCCCCCGAATACTCGGGGGTTAGCAAAACTCCACTGTTTTGCTAGTGCAAGAACAAAGTGCAAAATATGAGTCATACAATTCACATTCCACGAATAACAATAACCAGGAATACTCAAAGATCCAAACGTAATGAAAAGTACTTCCCGAGGCAAGAGTTTGGGTAAAACATTCCAAAACCGAAAGATCATAAATCAAGGGAAACAATTTATAAATCGGTTTAAAATGCCATCGAGAGTTTTAATAGAAAACAATTTAGGATTACCTAATCCTTTTCTTTCAAAAAATCAACAGGGGTCGCAGCCCAATGGTTTTGTTTTCACAAATGAAACCAACAACAATACACAGTGTTAAAACCCACGTCACGTGTCCCCGACGGACATAAAATACACACGCACTCGTGAAGTTTCACTCGTGAATCTAGGGCGAAACCATTGGAATCCCTCCGTGGCCCCGTCGAACCCTCTCGAGGTGAGAAAATACATTCACAAAACATACACACGCACTCGTGAAGTTCTACTCTTGAATCCAGGGTGAAACCATTGGACTCCCTCCGTGGCCCCATCGAACCCTCCCAAGGTGAGCAAACACATTCACGCACAAGCATCGCCTAGGACCGGGACGAAGCCACGAATCCCACTCGAGGCCCCGTCGTACCCTCCCGAGCTGGCTAGCAAAACAATCAAGCACACATGTCGCCTAGGACCGGGACAAAGCCACAAATCCCACTCGAGGCCTCGAATGACCCTCCCGAGCTGGCAGGCGAAACAATCATGTACAAATAACATATCACACCAAGGATATCCAAATAATTCACCCAGAGGCATCAAATACTTAGCAAAACACCACGTCAAGCCATAACGCACCGAAAAGAGATAATATGTGTATATATATTATCAAAGCGTAACAATATCAACAACAACAACAACAACAAGCGAATTCATAGGGTTCACTTAATCATTCACGGGGCACAATATTCACCAAACACACACGTTTTGAAAGTGAGCCTTTAACAAGGCTAAACCGAATCTTTTGAAAGTTCAATTCAAATGATCAAACAAACACATAGAGACGATCACTAATTATCATATCCACAAAACAAGAATTGTATGGACAAGGTACTTGCCTCGAATAACCACAATGCGGAGAATGGACAGAAGTAGGTTGGCACGAACCGACTACGAACTCTCCGACTCCACCGAACGACAACCCGCAACAATAAACTACGAACGACAACAATAACAATGAAAATGAATTCCAAAGTACGACTCAAAGACGCTGAATTCAAGGAACAAACGACGAAAGTTCAAGGGTTTCCCCCAAAACGGCCAAGGACACGAATTGATCCGAAAAAACATGAAAATGGACTTCCCAACCGAAATATGGATATTCAATCCATAGGATATGTTTAAAAATATCATTTTGCAGCAATAGGTTCATCAAAAACGGATGGAAAACGAAATCAAGAAAATATCCCCCAAAAAGTCAACTCAAACAAAATCAAGAAATATACCTTGATTCGCCGAAGAACAATGGATTAAATGATGTTAAACACAAGAATACTACTAAGATTAATCATACCCATCATGGATTAATCAACAATTCGGAACGAATTGGACAAAAACGCAAAACCCCCAAAATTTCTCAAAATAGGGTTCTAGGAAATCTCACCTTGATTCGCTGGATCAAAGGATGATATAGGATGATCAATCAATGATATGAACTCAAGAACTTCATGGATTTGTTGTTTAACAACATGGCTTCACCTCCTCCGAAACTCCAGCCGCGGACAGGAAAGAAAGGAAATGAAAAACGAGTGAAAATGCGACTGCTCTGTCACATTTATACTGGTGCAGCCTAGCGTGCGCTAGGCTGCCGAGCTAGCGTGCGCTATCGGATCGGGACGCAATCCAGAGACTTCCTGGACTAGACTGCTCGGCCGGGTAGCGTGCGCAGCCTTCCGGCCGTATCGTGCACTACCTGCCGATCCACCCGAGTCCAGAACCTCACTGCCCCTACTGTCTCGGCCTACTAGCGCGCGCAGCTAACCGGCCATAGCGTGCACTGCCTCCCGGCCATAGCGTGCGCTACCTTCCGGCCGTAGCGTGCGCTAGGCGATTCCTCTTGCACCGTCCGACCGGTGCCATAACCGTCGGCCGATTACCGCAACCGTCCGGCGATTAGCCGTCCGGCGATGCGACCACCAGGACTCGACGAATCGATTATCCGAAATCGCACGGAACGAACACGACAAAATGCTCGTGGGCAACATCATCGACCCGAAATGAAATACCATGCGACAATTAATCACACGCGACCATGAAAAGGGTCAAGACAACAAATACGAATGCGGATACCCACAATTTTGGGTAAATTACAAAATGGCCCAAAACGCCCGAAAATCACGATACGTGATCGAATAACCAAACCGAAGTTCACAACACGTCTAACAAAGTTAAACGGACTTACGGGAAACTTGAAACAGAAGTTTCGAACGAGGTTCACAGGAATCGAACTCGAGTGCGGAAAAGTCGCTGAGAAACACGAAACTCAACAAAACGATACCGAAATGAACTCGGATGACAAAAAGTACAGAATTAATCATTCTCATAATGATGAAACGGTCCTAAGCGAGTCGTCAAAATAGACTATCGCCAAAAAAAGAAAATTACCGGAAATCAAAATTGCGGATATTACATACTACCCTCCTTAAATGAAGTTTCGTCCCGAAACTTAAAACAAGTAGGGAGAAGCGATATCCCGCCAGGAAGACTCAACGAGATATAGAAGAAACGCGTAACTTACGCCCAACGGCGAAATGTTACAAGCAACGCAAAGGGATATACGGCCTGAAAACACGCTCCACGGCGACCAGCACAACGCCACCGTAGAGACATAATAAAACCAACAAGTGACAAGCGTCAACAAACAGATAATACAATCAAGTCGATTATCCGAACAATCACAAAACACAACGAACGAAAATCAATATGATTGACCAACCCAACAGTACATCAATCAAAACGCGAGCCAATTGCTGAACAAATACGGAATTCCACCGCCCAAGGGTTGGAAGATCGAAAACGAGACTAATTTCCCGAACTTAAGGGAATTATTAAGGAGCCTGAATGTTCAACAATCATGAAACGAGATCAACAAAAACTGAACAATCAAACGATCGAGACAACAAAAATCGAACAATCATGTTCGAATCACGAAGAACAATAAAATTCAAACAACAACTCCCAGGTTCACGTCTCGACTTGAGACAATATATGATCCGGTGAAAACAACAAGATGTGTATTCACATAAGATCCACAGAAAAGGGAATAGCAATTGAAAAGTCACAACGACAAACAAGTTATTCTGAAACAATACCACACTCATTCGATCAACAAAAACAAGGGACAGGACAAGCTCAGAAAATGTCAACAAACACGAGCGAGTCGATAGACTTGAGGAAGAGAAAATGCAGAAGTCCAAAACAATATGGGTATTACATTCGACCTCTTATAACAGAAGGTCGTCCCCGCAACTCACAATAATGGAAACAAGGCAACAACATAAAGGCAGCTGATGGAAACATTTCCCATGGGCCTCTTAGAGCCGATCCTGAGATCTGTGCTGAAGTTCATGTCCCGAAAGACTTGGAACGCAACTCGCAAAACTGGATCCTGTGTCTCTCGAGTCCACACATGAAATGCGTTACTGGCGAGAAGGACAATTGGTACATGCATGCCCCCGGCATACCACGGTTGAAACACCTCGGCTCGGCATACCGAATATACAAATGCTCGATACAATGGAACATAACATCACAAAGCAACAAACCAGAGATGCCAATTCCACACAACATGTCAACATATGGTAGCCCGCATACACAAAATCATAGTAACGAGGGCATCGTTCTGAGATCTCAACGGCCCGAACGATAACCAGCACATAATCACAACACATCATACAAATATTACCGGACCGCAAACAGGAACGATAGGTTTTTAAAATGAAAACCACCTTTGAAAAAAAATGATTTTGGAAACACTAGTTAATCTTGAGTATCACCCTTCAAAAAGTAGCACACACACCATTATTGAGACTTTGAAAACCATCTCGCGCATGATAAAACGAGGACACTTCCCTTTTTGTGAAAGACTTTCAGAAATGTTCGACCCTCGGGTCTAAGCAAAGCATTTCTAAATAATTGAAAATATCTCAAAATATTTTTGGTCCTCAATGGGAAAATTTTTGAAATAAATTGCGGCACTAGAAAGCACCTTGAAAACAGCGCAAGAAAATAATTTGTTTTAAAAATACGTCTCGAAATTTAATTTTATAAGATACTCAAAGTTTTCAAAAATTCAATAGGCCAGAATGCCCAAAACTCACAAAATCCTTTATCAAACCGTCATAAAACATTCAAGGCCAAAGTGCCAAAACTTTAGGGAATCGATTTTACGAATTAGAACTCAGTTTGCAAAATACTGAAAGTCATTTTGAAAAGACTCACGCAGCGGATAAAATACAGTTCGAAAATACATTAGCAGCGACACCGCTCCTCATATAAATAAAATATTACAATCGAATACCCACATATCACGGAATAAAAATCCACAAAAGGATTCAATCAATCAATGATATAATCATACAAGCAGCTCATGATTTCTCGCAGTTCTCGCACTTAAGAGAATTCTGAAAATAAAGCTCCCATATATATATATATATATATATATAAATAGATCATATGAAAACTAATTATCTTGTGAAATCTAGAAACTTTTGTAGGTCATTCATCTTAGTGCTCTAACGGCTGTAAATGAGTAGAATTATATGCATTTATGTATTTTTTTTATTGCATTATTTGTTGCATATACTAACGACCAGCTTGATGCAACAAATAATAACAAATATGCAACGAAATTACTTAATAATGCAATTGGTTTCTAGATTTCACCATTAAGCGTGTTTCCACCATAGTCAATCCCTATATATATATATGCCAGTGCATGACCAGTTTCATTTCTTTTTTTTTTTTTGGCTGAGAGCTAAACTGATCTTTGCTTGTCGATCTGGATGCAGGTGCCTTATGATTCAACTATGTTACGAGAGAATTGAACATTTATTCATCTTTTTATATTAGATACTATTAATTTTCATTTATATAATAGATATCTCATTATCAATCTGTCACTAGCTTATAAAATTTATTCAAGCTTTCACTGCCCATTTGTAAGCAATGGACAAAGCATCCCCGAGGTCTCATAAATGAAACTTGATTTATACAACCTACTGTTATGGATGCGATTTCAAGGAAACATAAAGAGAGGGGTACTGTGTATTTATAGCTCATTACATTGTCAAGACAGCAAGAAAGGCAAAAAGGCGAGGGCCTAAACCAACCATAGTATAGCTTAGGTCATAGGTTAGCATACTTCATTTTTCTTCCGGAAATAGGAAATAGAGAAGGTTAAAAAAATCGTTTTAATCCCCCCTCTTCATATCCTCATAGAGATTATCTATGCCGTAATTAGTATGGTGGTGCTGATATAATTGAATTATTATATTAACGGTGATATAATTGAATTGAAATAATTGAATGACCATATTATGTCAGAAAAAAAATATGTTGATTCCCAAACTTTTATCAGCAATCGACGAGCCTGATGATAAAAAAAAAATAATAAGTACCGTCGGAAAGTAGTTTGGCGAGCTTGGCAATAAAAAAAATGGCTGGCTGGCTGAGGAAAGCAAGTCGGCGACCTCATGTAAAAAAAAGGATGGCTGTCTGAGGCCTGTCGGTAGCTAGCGGTGGCTCGCCGAAAAGCACACTGACAGCTTGGCGTACAAAAAAATTGAAAAAAAAATTGGCCGGTCGCAGGGTGTTCGTTGGAAAGCAGGTCGCCGGCTTGGCATACAAAATAAAATAAAAATAAAAGTGATCGGTCGCCAGAGGCCTGTCCGCAGCCAGCAGTAGCCCCTCGGAAATCAGGTCGTCAGCCTGGTGTATAAAAAAGGAAAAAAAACTGGTTGGCTGCGGCGGTGGCCCGCTGGAAAGTGGGCCAGTGGCCTGACGTAAAAGAAAAAATGGTCGGTCGTTGGAGATCTGTCGGCCTGGCCTAAACAAAAAAAATAATTGATTAGTCGCCGGAGGTCCGCTGACCGTCGGAGGTGGCCTACCGGAAAGCAGGCCGGTGGCCGAGTGTAAAAAAAATAATAAAGAAAAATGACCGGTAGCCGGAAGTGCGCCGACCGCCGCCGTCGACTCAAGACATGACATCAGCTCAAAGTAAACAAATCTTTTACTTTAGCAACACCACTTCACACCAAAAGTTATGTTGGTTTTTCCTCTCAATAATGCAGCAAAAAAATTGCACAAAACACATAGACAATCTGGTGGAGATGAAGCTGCGATGTTGTATTTCAAGAAGAATGATCCTCTAACTCTCGATAGGTCCATGGCTCGTTAAATATAATTATATATTTAGGTGTATTTTGTATTTCTTTGTGGGTGTATTTAGTATAACCTTTGTATTTGGGCCTTTTAATATTATTGGGCCTTTGTTGTTATATTTATAGGATATGTGTGTTAGGAAGAAAGGGGATTGAATATTATTATACAGAATATAGTTTCTTGCGCAGAATACATTTTCTAGCGTTTCTTGCCTATCTTGACGGGAATTCTCTGAATCAACGTTTAGATAGAAGGTGTTAATCCATTCTTGTACACGCTCGCTGCATCAGTTTGGTATCGCGAAGTCAGGCAACGCTCCTAATATGCCGCCTCGACGAGATCCTAACCGTGATAATACGATTAATGCACGATTGGATGAAGTAACACATTAGTTGGAACAATTGGCAAATGTTGTTACTCTAATTCAAGAACAAGTCGCAGCATACCCTCCCCTGTTCCGCCTAATCCGACGGCGCCTCGCCCAAGGGCTGCACAACCACCTATTCAGCCCGATCCTTTGTTTGAAGATTCCGACGATGAAGCAACAATTGACAACCCCTTTGCACCTTTGCCTCCTCGCCATCATCATCGCCCTGATGATCGTAATTGGGAGTCGACTTTTAAGATGGAAATTCCAAAATTTTCGGGGAGTCTCGAACCAGAACCGTTCATTGATTGGTTACTTTCAATTGAAGAATTGCTCGAGTTTAAAGTTGTGCCCAACAATCGGCGTGTTCCCTTCGTTACAACCAGGTTGCGTGGACGTGCGGCGTCGTGGTGGAATCACCTCAAAACCACTCGTCAACGTCACGGCAAACCCAAAATTGTTGATTGGGATAAGTTCAAGAAACACCTCCGACGTGAATTTCTTCTGTACAATTATGAACGGACTTTCTATCAACGCCTGCAGAATCTCCGTCAAGGCACGCGTAGTATGCATACACTGAGGAATTCTATCAACTCCTCGTTCGCGTCGATTTGATCGAGTCTAATGACCAAGCGGTTTCTAGATATATCGGTGGGCTTCGAATCCAATTTCAAGATATGCTAAATTTAAGTTCTCCTCCTACGGTATCGGCGGTGCATCAACAAGCCCTTGCTTTGGAAATGCAGTTCAGTCGCCGGAATTACATCCAAAATTCGACACGATTTACATCTTCTTCACCACAGACGGATTCGCGCCCTACTGCCCCTACCTAGACGCGACTGCCGTCGCCCACCGCACTGCGTCCGACTGCCCTTACCGTCGACCCGGGTTAATCGCGAATTCAGAGATGCTATTCTTGTGGGGATCCATCCCATAGAATAGCTGAGTGTCCCACTAAGAGGCGTGGACTGTTTGTAGAAGATGGTGGGTCCCCTGAAGTTTTTGCTACAAATCCTATATATGATGATTATCCTGAGCCTGATATTACTTCTGAAGAATTTGTTGTTAGGGATACGGGTCCAGCTCTAGTTTTGCGTCAGGCTTGTTTGTCACCTTGTTCTTCGGAAGATCAGGCACAACGACATAATCTTTTTGAATCCACCTATACAATTAATGGAAAGGTATGTCGTCTTATCATAGATTCTGGTTCCTGTGAGAATTTAATTTCTGCATCTGCTGTTGAGAAATTGAGTTTGCCTCCTGCTTTACATCCGCATCCATATACGTTGTCATGGTTAGATAAGGGTAATACTATCAGTGTTCTTATTTTCGGATATGAAAATTACTTTATTACCTTCAGCTCCCTCCATTCCAGCATCTCCTATGGTTCCTAAAGTGATGATTGATCATCTTATAGAGCCTACATCTTCATACGACATAAGTTGAAGAGTGTTGGATACAGCAGTCTGGCTGTAGGAGTTTTACTTAGAAAAGTAAAACTCATCCAACAGGACTGGAGAATAGTTTTAAACCATTGTGAAATAAACTTTATTTATTCATAAAGTATTTACGGTTAAAGCAGCATTTATTGCTGATAGAACAACATTTAATGCGGTCGAAAGAGACAATAGTCTGGACGCGTTGAAGAGCATTTAATGCAGAGTAAAAAAGAATGTCTAAGGCATTAAATGCGAATCGCCTTTGATTCAAATATTCTGCAGCCGCCAATCGGAGACGTCTAAATTTCACCAACCGGCCAACAGATACATTTATTGCGGATCTATTTCCATGGTTATAAATAGCCCCAAGCAAGAGGACATTGCTTGTAACACCCCCAATATAGTCAGGGTATATTACAGCACCGTGGACCCCTAAATAGGACCCACCAGGCTAAATAAGAAATACCACTCGTCTAACCATCTCGGTTAGCGAGTAAAACACACATCACCAAGACGAAGGTGAAATAGAATGCCCGGTATAACCGGCGGAACAAACATCACCGACAATCATAGTCAACATTTAATGATACATATCACAATCCGAGTAAAATGCCTAAGTACTCGCAAGTACTATCTATAAGTTTGCAAATTTAGAAAACAACCATATGGAAAAGGACAACAAAAACAAGGAAGCTCAAATGCACACGTCAACCTATCGGTTGAAGTTAAGAAAATGCGTGAGATGCATCTTAACACCCGTCTGCCCATATGTATACTGCACATTACTAGCGTGCGCTAAAACTTGTATTTAGTGTTCGCTACAGCCCTAGCGTGCGCTATCCTTACTTGATAGCGTGCGCTGTCTAAGTCTAGAGGCTACTGCCTTACTTCGTACAATGATTTACGTACGCAATTCCCATGCAATAACGCACGTAAATGCCTCTATTTAGCATACGCAAGTGTCTGACATAGCGTGCGCTACTCGTAGTTGACTCGTTTGTCCCGAAGATAGGTCCACACGCCGAAAGCACCCGACAAAGCCGAGATTCCCTTTGACCGATCTACAATTAGCGTGCGTTAAGCCTCATGCCTAGCGTGCGCTAATCCTTCGTAGCAAACATCCGTTGACCTTATCGGAACATGCGCCAAAAGTAGCCGGGTCCACACGTAGATTCCCTCTAATCTGTTCTGCACTAGCGTGCGCTATCCTTTGCCTTTAGCGTGTGCTAAACCTGCACGATAGCGTGCGCTATGCTTGAATATTAGCGTGCGCTAATAAGGCTATACTTAGCCATTTACACTGATCTTGCTCGTCATCTCAATATGCCGAATACGTGTACACAACACACTATATCCTCAAATACAATTATTGACCAAGTGCGGTAATTATACTACTATAGATGTCTCAGTCCTTTAATTATTTTATACATACTGTACAGATTCCACGCTGTACAACATAACTCGGATAAAATAACATTACCAATAGTAGTAGAAATTCTGGATATTACATACTACACCACTTAAAATAAGTTTCGGCCTCGAGACTTGCAATCCGTCATAGAAAATCAAACAAACCGTTCAACCAAAATATCCCGAAGCCATCACAACAACGATGAATCATCATCATTAACGAATAACCAAAACAGTATACTTGCAAATGCGCAAAGTCGACGATCTCCTGAGATACTAGCAAGTGACTCCACTTCAAAGCCTCAATACGCTTACAGTCACAATTCCATGAGTCTCCACAAAATATATCATCTTCGGATGAAATAATCTATCCGTGTCAAATCCTGTTTGCCTGATTATACAGTCAAGTCCCAATCTGCTAAAAACCAATAATGCACGATACATCTATGAAACAACCACCCAAAGCAATGGCAATAAATCCCGAAACATCGACACAAAATCCGAACGCTCAGATGATCACCAACAATGATCAACTAACAAATTAATCGAGAATACCATTGACATGATAACTCCAATACGACTAATCCAAAGGTCAAAACACAATCGAGTATATCATTAACATGATAAACTCTAATATGACTATCCAAAGGTCAAAACACAACCAAATATATCATCAATATGATAAATTCCAATATCATCAACGAATGATCAATGATAATCGAGAATACCCACACACGGTAAGTTCCAACACGATCAATACAGAACCACCGAGATAGATATACGGATGAATAAAATTCTCAAAACGTTACACCAATCACATGCAGTGGATCTCAAAGAAACACACCCGACTGGTGAACATACCCATCGGCATACGAACAACCAATCACAAACCACCGAACATACCCAATCATACATGGAGTGGGAACGACCAATCAATATCCAAAATAATCATCCTGGGGTCACCATCCCAAAACCACAGTTACAAAGGAATCATTCAAAAATCACTATGGTGAAATCGCGCTACTACCATACCAATGGAGTCACATAGCACATATGTCCCGGTTTCACAAAATCCAAAGTTCCAAAATCGTATTTTGTGCATGAATCTACAACACGCAGCACATTTCTCTTATCCGATCAATCAACTGATCATCCCTGGATAACCAAACTACCATACTAAAGCTCGAATTTCTTTTTCATCGTACCATACTGATGTATTATCTAGTTCGTGAGTCACACTCATAACTTCACCATTATATGCACTATGCACTAAATGCGTATGTATATCGATCACATTTTCAAAACCAGTTTGAAATCATATAGTCTCGTCAAGAAGACAAATTATCGAAAGTTCTTTCAAAAATTTCAAAACTCAAAACATAAATTTTTGTAGGACTATGAAATCAATTTTTGAAAAATTAAATCAGTTTGGTTACGTCAAGTACTCGATGACAATTCTTTTCGAATACACACGATTAAATAAAATGAAATTATGAAAATGATTGCCCACATCCATACCCCTGTATGCCATTTCGGCTTGTCACCAAATCTACTAAAATTCCATCAAAAAACCACATGATAGAGTTCCACAATCTCAATGTATAGACCCCGACAGAAACTCCTTTTCCACATATGACTCGCAACGTCAACCATTAACCCATCCTGGATCACCCCAACCATGCTATGACAAAACATTGAATAATCAATAAATCAAACACAATGAAAGACTACCCAAGAAGTTTCATTTGAATAGGTAAACCAAAACCCCGAAAGGAAGTAATAAAATAGATAAACGATCGGTAAAGTATTTTATAAATCTCGGGAGTTCTTTTGAAAACTGAAAAGCCTTTTAGAAACATTAGGGTCTCATCCCAATCCCGTTCCACATTACAAGAAGTTTAAAAGTAGAAAGCCCTTTTGGACCCCAAGTTCTGAGTTATAAAACTATTTCAAAATCGATTGGGTCTCGGCCGAAAATCAATTTCCGTACAATATCCGTGAAACATTCATTTTGAAAAGTATCATTTTTAAATGCTCAAAAACAGTTTCATATATCTCAAAATGAACTAACATAACTACATGTTCTCCTCATAAATCCACAATCTTTCTCCCGAATACACAACTCTGTTCCAAAATTTAACCGATATATTGATTTCCAAAATCATAATTTCTTAAGATCGTCAATCCTGTCCCAACTATATCATCTCATTTTGTGACGCATAATATGTTCTGAATCTCAAAGCATATTAACTTAGAACGGCAATAAATCTCAATGAAATTCAAAAAATCCAAATACTTACAGATCGTGAAGCCGACGATTCCCCATGATACTGGCACATGTCTCAACTCTAGAAAATACTCAACACAGATATTTCAAAACATGCATTTTGCAAACTCAGTTCAACTTGAGAACAAAACACATCTCTATCCGAAGAAACACATTAATATCATTTGGAAAAGTTTACAACAACCCCAGTACCACGCTGATAAATCACATAACGCACAAGTCCGAGTGAACAACAAAAACACAGGGCTCTAATATTCGTTAATCAACAACTCGAATGACGTGATAAAAACACGACTCGACTCTACCCAACTGCCTAGTTTTTCTCAACCTAAGCTCCGATACCATATTCTGTAACACCCCCAGAGCCATCCAGGAATATTACAGCGCCGTGGGCCCCGAGATGGAACCCACAAGGCTAAAAGAAAGACTTACAGACATTTACAAATGCCCAAGAGGCTAACGACAGTACTATGTTTTAAAAACAATTGAAGTCTTTATAAAATCCATTTATCAAAACCGTCATAAAATCTCATTTGAGACTACAAGGCCCGAAATGCCAAACCTCAACAGTTTAGGAATCGATTTTCCAAAGTAACTTAAGTTGCCAAACCAAAAAGGGCATTTAAGAAAACTCACGCAGCGGAAAAGACAATTAATTAAGGATACTCTAGCACCGGAATACAACATACAATCAGAATACTCCATTCACAAACACAAGTCATAGCCAGTATCCTCCGGGAGCTCATATCTTCACAACCGCTACAAACTTGATATCCCAAGAACCTAAAAAGAAATCCCACGACGGGGTCAGCCATAACATCCAACAATGATAACAATCACATCGCGTCAATAATTACATACCAATGAAAATACTAAGAATACGACCAATGTAATCTTACCACCGTAACGTTACCAACTCGTGATAATCCTTACCAAATTTCACATCTCAAATCCTCAACAACACAACAAACTCATACCTAATCGTCTGTACTGTACCTCAAGCAACACCCAAGGTTCCCACAACATCATAACTTACTAATACGAAATATTATACCAACTCTGGCCAATTCAATACATCTGGTAACATCACTAAATATTATACCAAAGGGAATACGGAACATACCTCAAGATGCACAGTACCACGACAATCATGTCAGTCTAATCCGAGATAAGATCAATGCAACATATGGACGCGGTCATAACACAAGACCTACAAATGCATACTCATATGACAACGTCAATATGCTCAAAATAAAAACAACAATGTATACTCAATGGAAATCCCATGATCCAGCGCCCATCAGCATAGATCCCAAGATGATCCTACTAGATCAACACGAGGTGGATAACCAACAATATACATATGCACAACAACACATTGTAAAACCAATGATGCGAATCCATATGATTCCATTGACACTACACAGGGTAATCCAATGATCCAGCGCCCTCAGCATAGATCCCAAGATGATCCCGCTGGACCAACACGAGGTGGAATAACCAGTCCTATGACCCAGCGCCCTCAGCATAGATCCCAAGATGATCCCGTTGGATAAACACGGGGTGGACATCTGATCCAGCACCCTCAGCATAGATCACATGATCCCATCGGATCAACACAACACACACAATACGACTATGCATACACATATGCAAATCAATATGTTCATCAACATGAACAACATATGAATCAATGACATGAACGACACTATGCATAATCGAAATCATCCACATTAAACCAAAATCAAATTAGGATACTTGTCCCGAGTCCTTCGAGAGAAAGCTCGATGTTAAAACCATCACCGACGATTATCCTCAATGTTCGATGATCCAATACACCACGGACCATAGATAAATCACATCCTCGTATTTACCACGATGTACCCTCGATACCAAGTATACCAATAACAAATGTAAATCATATACATTATGATTTTTAACTCCCAAAAATCGGAAAACCATATACAATCCAAATCTCTAGAGTTTATAATTATAATCATCGTTATACGAATTATAAACGAATGAAACTAAAACCATTCATTAAATATTATAAACTGAGCAAGTAATAACTTGCCTCGATACCGGTACAACGATGAGGAAGCCGTTACCAATTCCATTGCCTTTGTCTACGAGCTCCTCAGCCCCGACCAAAGTAATCTACGAACAATCTCGAACACGACCGTAAAGCATGGTTCTAATCACTGATTAATAATCTCAACCTATTACAATAATCGATTAACACACATTCGGTATTAATCAACAACCGATATAACCAATCAACAAACCCAACGGTTCTACAATACCTCGGTTAAACATAGTCTGAACAATCTAACTCAAACCAGCACGAATTCATAACCATAACACGATATACTACACTGCCTGTCCACTTAGCGCACGTTAATCATAAACCATAGCATGCGCTAAGTCACTTCAGTTAGCGTGCATTAGCCAGTCGGCTAGCGTGCGCTAAACTCATGTAGTTGCATGCATTACAAGTACCGCTCAGCACATTGTGATTACGAATACGAATGTAAAGGAAATTATACTCCAAGATCAATCACATCCTTTCCAAATTCAATCTCATCATCATGATCCATACCTTATCAAGAACATACGAAATTGACCACTGTAATCAACATAATATTAGTTCTAATCATCCAATCCAAGTTTATATCCGAAACCATTCATATCTTATCACATATTTTTCTATGATGTGATATGTACCAAGAACATCAAGAACACCATGATTCCATAATCATGTTCATAACAAAACAACATAATTCCAGATGTGTGTATATATATATATATATCATATCATCATCTTCCTCAATCCAAACTCCATCAAACACCAAGAAGCATATTAACACTTCCATAATGTATCATTACAGAGAGTAATCATCAACAATAACATCAATATCTGAAAATGAGGAGAAAGATTAACCAACTTATCTCAAGAAGACAAACAACACAATTCAAACCACAAGAATCATATCAATATCTATATATCAGCAACAACATCATCATAATCCGGTAATCCATCTCATAATCATGCTTATCAACTTGTTTATATGATAATCATCCACTCAAGAACATCAATTCAATCCAAAACGAAATCCAAAGGTGAAGAGTAATTACCTCTTTGATGGAATGGATTGAATCCCAAGGTTGAATCCGTTCTCAATCACTTCCAAGCTCCAAATGTTGTTAGGAACGATCAACTTAAGTGTTTGGAACCTCAAACTCCTCTCTAAGAACTCCCTCTATCGGTTGAAGTGAAGAAAATGATAGTGTGCGCCCATACGTATACTGCACATTACTAGCGTGCGCTACAGCCCTAGCGTGCGCTATCTTTCCTTGATAGCGTGCACTATCGAAGTCCAGAGGCTACTGCCTTACTTCGTACAATAATTTACGTATGGAATTCCCATGCAATAGCGTACGTAAATGCCTCTATTTAGCGTATGCAAGTGTCCGACCATAGCGTGCACTACTCATAGTTGACTCGTTTGTCTGCATACTCTGAAGATGGGTCCACACGCCGAAAGCACCCGACAAAGCCAAGATTCCCTTTAACCGATCTACAATTAGCGTGCGTCATGCTTAGCATGCGCTAATCCTTCATAGCAAACATCTGTTGACCTTTTCGGAACATGCACCGAAAGTATCCGGGTCAACACGTAGATTTCCTGTGATCTGTTCTGCACTAGCGTGCGCTATCCTTTGCCTTTAGCGTGCGCTAGCATGCGCTATGCTTGAATATTAGCGTGCGCTAATAAGGCTATACTTAACCATTTACACTGATCTTGCTCGTCGTCTCAATATTCTGAATATGTTTACACAACACATTATACCCTCAAATACGATTGTTTACCAAGTGCGGTAATTATACCAATACAGATGTCTCAATCCTTCAATTATTTTATCCATACTGTACAGATTCCACATTGTACAACATAACTCGGATAAAATAACATTAATAATAGTAGTAGAAATTCCGGATATTACATACTACACCACTTAAAATAAGTTTCGTCCTCGGAACTTGCAATCCGTCATAGAAAAACAAACAAACCATTCAACCAAAATATCCCGAAGCCATCAAGACAACGATGAATCATCATCATTAATGAATAACCAAAACAGTATACTTACAAATGTGCAAAGTCGACGATCTCCTGAGATACTAGCAAGTGACTCCACTTCAAAGCCTCAATACGCTTACAGTCACAATTCCATGAGTCTCCACAAAATATATCATCTTTGGATGAAATAATCTATCCGTGTCAAATCCTGTTTGCCGATTATACAGTCAAGTCCCAATCTCCTAAAAACCAATAATGCATGATACATCTGTGAAACAACCGCCCAAAGCAATGGCAATAAATCCCGAAACATCGACACAAAATCCGAACGCTCAGATGATCACCAACAATGATCAACTAACAAATTAACCTAGAATACCATTGACATGATAACTCCAATACGACCAATCCAAAGGTCAAAACACAATCGAGTATATCATCAACATGATAAACTCTAGTATGACCATCCAAAGGTCAAAACACAACTGAATATATCATCAATATGATAAATTCCAATATCATCAACGAACGATCAACGATAATCGAGAATACCCTCACACGGTAAGTTCCAACACGATCAATACAGAACCACCGAGACAGATATACGGATGAATAAAATTCTCAAAATGTTACACCAATCACATGCAGTGGATCCAAAGAAACACACCCGACTGGTGAACATACCCATCGGCATACGAACAACCAATCACAAACCGACGAACATACCCAATCATACATGGAGTGGGAACGACCAATCAATATCCAAAACAATCATCCTGGGGTCACCATTCCAAATTCCACACTTACAAAGGAATCATTCAAAAATCACTATGGTGAAATCGTGCTACTACCATACCAATGGAGTCACATAGCACATATGTCCCGGTTTCACAAAATCCAAAGTTCCAAAATCATATTTTGTGCATGAATCTACAACACGCAGCATATTTCTCTTATCTGATCAATCAACCGATCATCCCTGGATAACTAAACTACCATACTAAAGCTCGAATTTCTTTTCATCGTACCATACGGCTGTATTATCCAGTTCGTGAGTCACACTCATAACTTCACCATGATATGCACTATGCACTAAATGCGTATGTATATCGATCACATTTTCAAAACCAGTTTGAAATCATATAGTCTCGTCAAGAAAACAAATTTTCGAAAGTTCTTTCAAAAATTTCAAAACTCAAAACATAAATTTTGTAGGACTATGAAATCAATTTTCGAAAAATTAAATCAGTTTGCTTACGTCAAGTACTCGATGACAATTCTTTTCGAATACACACGATTAAATAAAATGAAATTATGCAAATGATTTCCCACGAGTGGGAACGAGTGGGAACGACCAATCAATATCCAAAACAATCATCCTGGGGTCACCATCCCCAAATCCACACTTACAAAGGAATCATCCAAAAATCACTATGGTGAAATCGCGCTACTACCATACCAATGGAGTCACATAGCACATATGTCCCGGTTTCACAAAATCCAAAGTTCCAAAATCATATTTTGTGCATGAATCTACAACACGCAGCATATTTCTCTTATCCGATCAATCAACCGATCATCCCTGGATAACCAAACTACCATACTAAAGCTCGAATTTCTTTTCATCGTACCATACTGATGTATTATCCAGTTCGTGAGTCACACTCATAACTTCACCATGATATACACTATGCACTAAATGCATATGTATATCAATCACATTTTCAAAACTAGTTTGAAATCATATAGTCTCGTCAAGAAGACAAATTTTCGAAAGTTCTTTCAAAAATTTCAAAACTCAAAACATAAATTTTCGTAGGACTATGAAATCAATTTTCGAAAAATTAAATGACTTTGCTTACGTCAAGTACTCGATGAAAATTCTTTTCGAATACACACGATTAAATAAAATGAAATTATGCAAATGATTGCCCACATCCATACCCCTATATGCCATTTCAGCTTGTCACCAAATCCACTGACATTCCATCAGAAAACCACACGATAGAGTTCCACAATCTCAATGTATAGACCCTGACAGAAACTCCGTTTCCACATATGGCTCGCAACGTCAACCATTAATCGATCCTGAATCACCTCAACCATGCTATGACAAAACATTGAATAATCAATAAATCAAACATATCGAAAGACTACCCGAGAAGTTTCATTTGAATAGATAAACCAAAACCCCGAAAGGCAGTAATAAAATAGATAAATGATTGGTAAAGTGTTTTATAAATCTTGGGAGTTCTTTTGAAAACAGAAAAGCCTTTTAGAAACATTAGGGTCTTAGCCCAATCCCATTCCACATTACAAGAAGTTTAAAACTAGAAAGCCCTTTTGGACCCCAAGTCCTGAGTTATAAAACTATTTCAAAATCGATTGGGTCTCGGCCCAAAATCAATTTCCGTAAAACATCCGTGAAACATTCATTTTGAAAAGTATCATTTTTAAATGCTCCAAAACAGTTTCATATATCTCAAAATGAACTAATGTGACTACATATTCTCCTCATAAATCCACAATCTTTCTCCCAAATACACAACTCTGTTCCAAAATTTAACCGACATATTGATTTCCAAAACCATAATTTCTTAAGATCGTCAATCCTGTCCCAACTATGTCATCTCATACTGTGACGCATAATATCTTCTGAATCTCAAAGCATATTAACTTAGAACGACAATAAATCTCAATAAATTCAAAAAATCCAAGTACTTACAGATCGTGAAGCCGACGATTCCCCATGATACTGGCACATGTCTAAACTCTAGAAAATACTCGACACAGATATTTCAAAACATTCATTTTGCAAACTCAGTTCCACTTGAGAACACAACACATCTCTATCCGAAGAAACACATTAATATCATTTGAAAAAGTTTACAACAACCCCAGTACCACACTGGTAAATCACATAACGCACAAGCCCGAGTTAACAACAAAAACCCAGGGCTCTAATATTCGTCAATCGACAACTCAAATGACATGATAAAAACACGACTCGACTCGACCCAACTGCCTAGTTTTTCTCAACCTAAGCTCCGATACCATATTCTGTAACACCCCTAGAGCCATCCAGGAATATTACAGCGCCGTGGGCCTCGAGACGGAACCCACAAGGCTAAAATCCATTTATCAAAACCGTCATAAAATCTCATTTGAGACTACAAGGCCCGAAATGGCAAAACTCAACAGTTTAGGAATCGATTTTCCAAAGTAACTTAAGTTGCCAAACCAAAAGGGGCATTTAAGAAAACTCACGCAGCGGAAAAGACAATTAATTAAGGATACTCTAGCACCGGAATACAACATATAATCAGAATACTTGATTCACAAACACAAGCCATAGCCAGTATCCTCCGGGAAGCTCATCTCTTCACAACCGCTACAAGCTCGATATCCCAAGAACCTAAAAAAAATCCCACGACGGGGTCAGCCATAACATCCAACAATGATAACAATCACATCGCGTCAATAATTACATACCAATGAAAATACTAAGTAAAAATACGACCAATGTAATCTTACCACCGTAATGTTACCAACTCGTGATAACACTTACCAAAGTAATCCTTACCAAAATTCACATCTCAAATCCTCAATAACACAGCAAACTCATACCCAATCGTCTGTACTGTACCTCAAGCAACACCCACGGTTCCCACAACATCATAACTTACTGATACGAAATATTATACCAACTCTGGCCAATTCAATACATCGGGTAACATCAATAAATATCAGCACAATAATCGATTGTCCATCAAAGACAATTACCAAAGGGAATATGGAACATACCTTAAGATGCACAATACCACGACAATCATGTCAGTCTAATCTGAGATCAGATCAATGCAACATACGGATGCGGTCATAACACAAGACCTACAAATGCATACTCATATGACAACGTCAATATGCTCAAAATAAGAACAACAATGTATACTAAATGGAAATCCCATGATCCAGCGCCCATCAGCATAGATCCCAAGATGATCCTACTAGATCAATACGAGGTGGATAACCAACAATATACATATGCACAACAACAACACATGGTAAAACCAACGATGCGAATCCATATGATTCCATTGACACTACGCAGGGTAATCCAATGATCCAGCGCCCTCAGCATAGATCCCAAGATGATCCCGTCGGACCAACACGAGGTGGAAAAACCAATCCAATGATCCAGCGCCCTCAGCATAGATCCCAAGATGATCGCGTCGGATCAACATGAGGTGGACATCTGATCCAGCGCCCTCAGCATAGATCACACGATCCCATTGATCAACACAACACACACAATAGGACTATGCATACACATATGCAAATCAATATGTTCATCAACATGAACAACATATGAATCAATGACATGAACGACACTATGAATGATCGAAATCATCCACATTAAACCAAAATCAAATTAGGATACTTGCCCCGAGTCCTTCGAGAGCAAGCTCGATGTCAAAACCATCACCGATGATTATCCTCAATGTTCGACGATCCAATACACCATGGACCATAGATAAATCACATCCTCGTATATACCACGATGTACCCTCGATACCAAGTATACCAATAACAAATGTAAATCATATACATTATGATTAAACTCCCAAAAATCGAAAAACCACATAGAACTCAAATCTCCAGAGTTTAAAATTATAATCATCGCTATACAAATTATAAACGAATGAAACTAAAACCATTCATTAAATATTATAAACTGAGTGAGTAATAACTTGCCTCGATACCGGTACAACAATGAGGAAGCCATTACCAATTCCATTGCCTTCGTCTACGAGATCCTCAGCCCCGACTAAAGTAATCTACGAACAATCTCGAACACGACCGCAAAGCATAGATCTAATCACCGATAAATAATCTCAACCTATTACAATAATCGATTAACACACATTCGATATTAATCAACAACCGATATAACCAATCAACAAACCCAACGGTTCTACAATACCTCGGCTAAACATAGTCTGAACAATCCAACTCAAACCAGCACGAATTCATAACCATAACAAGATATACTACACTGCCTGTCCACTTAGTGCACGTTAATCATATACCATAGCATGCGCTAAGTCACTTCAGTTAGCGTGCGTTAGCCAGTCGGCTAGCGTGCGCTAAACTCATGCAGTTGCATGCATTACAAGTACCGCTCAGCACATTGTGATTACGAATACGAATGTAAAGGAAATTATACTCCAAGATCAATCACATCCTTTCCAAATTCAATCTCATCATCATGATCCATACCTTATCAAGAACATACGAAAATCGAACACTGTAATCAACATAATATTAGTTCTGATCATCCAATCCAAGTTTATATCCGAAACCATTCATATCTTATTACATATTTTTCTATGATGTGATATGTACCAAGAACACCAAGAACACCATGATTCCATAATCATGTTCATAACAAAAAAACATAATTCCAGATGTATATATATATATTGTAGCATATAATATAAGGCTCCTATTTAGGGTTATCTCATCGTCCGCCTCCTCCCTGCTTTCCGTGATCGTTTCACCTGCTCGCCGCTTCTATTTCTTTCATCTGTGATTACCAGGACCTGGTACGTCTCTCGGTTTCAGCTTTCTCATTTGGCTTGCTCCTTCTCTTCCGTTTCTCCACGGTTTGTTTCTTGGTTTCTCTTCGTTTTTCTTTTTTTTTTTTTTTGCAGGAAAATTAATGGTCAATCCCTTCTCTTTTGTTACTTTGCAGTTTGATTTTTAGTTTCTATAATTCTTCGTTTCTGTTATTTGATTCTTTCTTTTCTTATTTCTTTCGAATACAAAGTGATTGCCTGGCCATGTTTATTTTGCGGGTGTTCGGGAGTGCTTTCCATACGATTTCTTCATTGACAGTGCCTGACTTCATGGATTGTTATCTTCTTTATTTTGACAAACTCGTTGGTTTCTCATCCTTGTTATATATAGAGATTTAGAATCTTTCTGCTGAATTTTTAGTAGTTACATTTTTTTTGTTGTCTCAGCTTTCTCCTTCAGCTTTCTCCTTCTCTTTCATTTCTCCGTGGTTTGTTTCTGGGTTTCTGTTTGGTTTTCTTTTTGTTTGTGCAGAAAATTTCAGGGTCCAGCCCTCTTCCTTCATTTATCCGCAGTTTGTTTTCTCATTTGTGTACTTCTTTGATGATACGCTATTTTGATGTGTTTTTGCGTTGGGTTTGGTATGTGATTTTCATTTGTGTTATTGGCCTGTTCCTTTTCTTGCTTCTTTCGGATGCATACGCACTTCTGTGGCCCGTTTGTTTTGCGGGTCTTGAAGATTGCTTTCCATGCAATTTGATCGTTCATGGTGTCTGACTTCATGGAATGTTAGGTGAGGCATTTGGATATTTTGATCTCTGCTGCATTTTTTTCCTGCTCGGCCGTTCAATGGACGCTACGGCATTATGACTTGGAGGTTTTTAAACACGGTCTGATTGTCCACTGCACACGCATCTTGCTTCATCTCTTAGTTATTTAAATCATATTTTAATACCTCTGTTTCTCCTTGCTTACTTTATTTCAATAGTGTTATTATTTCTATTTGATTAGGCTGCGCCGCCTACTTATATTTCTTTTCTAACATGGTCCATTGTTGTTCGTTTCCTTCTTCGACAGAGCTCTCTTTGTCGTCCGGATCAATAATTGTTGTGTTTTTACTAATGCAGATAGTGTTTATTCATCTCCGCGCTCATTGCATAATATTATTAGTGTTCTATTGGCACGGAAGCTCGGGACATGCATAAATATAGACATTTTGTATTCGACACATCCTTATACAAATATAACTGGGAAGCCAATTAGTATTAGAACCACTTTGATTATATCTTAGCATGTATCTGATATTGCTATTACTTCTTATAGTGAGGAAAGCTAACATGGCCCTTTAAAATCTGTACGCAGCAAGTGCGTTGTATATTTATCTTGTTACATGGTTCATTGTTGTTCGTCTCCTTGTTCATGAGAGTTGTCCTCTCCAGCGAGATCAATAGTTGTTGTGTTCTTCTCCCTTTAAGGTATACTCTATTGTTTGTTTGCTTCTACATTGTAGTGTTAAAAAATTATCTTCGTTCTAAATACAGGTACCTTTCTTCTCTGCTACAAACATGATCGAGTTTCTTGGCCTGAGACCTATCATAGGCCCACGAACTGAATAGAGCTTGGGCCTATGAACATGTGACATTTATTCCGTGTTCCGCTCAGCTTTTGGTTGCCGGTGTTTGCAAAATGCATACTGAAACTTCACATTTGCCTGAGCATGTATCTGATATTTTTATTACTTTAGAATTACAAATATATGTGGACTAATACTTTCTCCAAGGCTATTGAGGTCTGCATATATTTACATACGTATTCAAATAGAAATACCTTTCTTCTATACCAATAGGACAAATTAGTAATTGTAGATTCTTTGCCTTGCTGGGTGGACATTCTAATGATGTAGCATGTTTGAGTTTATCGGCTGGAATTGTGACATGGCCCCACAAAATCTCTGAATAGAGCCTGGGCCTAGGTAGGTGTAACAACGCCACGAACAAGAACATATGGGATTCATTCCATGTCTTACCTAGATATATGCTTGTAGTAACTGTTTATCTATTTCGTTGCAGTTATATGGTTGTAGTAACTATTTGTCAGGTTCTTTGGGTTTCGAATATTCTTTCAATTTTTAAATCTCCACCATAATAGAAAATGAACATTCTAATGGTATAATGCATTCAAGTTTACTGGCTGGGGACCTGACATGTTCTGTTTACCTCTAGCTTTCTCCCATGATGCATGTATTGGTTTCTCTCTACGGTTTTCCTCGAGGCCTTACCTAACTGCTTTTCCTTTTTCTTGGGTACTGTATGGTCTTTCAATTTGTGATTTTGCGCCGTAATGCAAAATGAACATTCTGATGATGTCATGCGTTGGACACATCCTTATACAGATATAACTGGGAAGACAATTGGTATTAGAGCCACTTTGATTATATCTTTTAATCAAAATAATGAAGCATGGGTAGAAACGAAGCTGGCAATTGCAAAAATCCCATACTCATGAAAAATGAATATTCTCACTCTTTCTTATAGTGAGGGAAGCTAACATGGCCCATTAAAATCTATACACGCCACCTGGGTTGTATATTTCTCTTCTAACATGGTTCGTTGTTGTCCGTCTCCTTGTTCAACAGAGTTGCCTTCCCTAGCGGGATCAATAGTTGTTGTGTTCTTCGCTCTTTAAGGTATACTCTATTGTTTCTTTGCTTCTACATTGTAGTTTTAAAAAAAAATATTCATTCTAAATACAGGTGCCTTTCTTCTCTGCTAGAAACATGTTCGAGTTTATCGGTCTGAGACCTGTCGTGGGCCCAGGAAACTTCTGAGTGGAGCTTGGGCCTATGAACATGTGACATTTATTCCATATTCTGCTCAGGTTTTGGTTGCTGCTGTTTGCAGATTGCATGTTGCGACTGCACATTTGCCTGAGCGTGTATCTGCTATTTTTATTACTTTAGAGTTACAAATATCTGTGAACTAGTAATTTTCTCAAGGCTGTTGAGGTCTGCATAGATTTACATACGTATTCAAATAGAAATACCTTTCTTCTATACCAAGAGGCCAAATTACTAATTGTACATTCCTCGCTTTGCTGGATGGACATTCTAATGATGCGGCATGTTTGAGTTTATCGGCTGGAAACCTGACATGGCCCCACAAAATCTCTGAATAGAGCCTGGGCTATAAGTAGGTGTAACAACGCCTCGAACAAGAACATATGGCATTCATTCGATGTCCTACCTAGATTTTCGTTATTGATCTTGTATGAATTATGCACCTCTGCAAATACTGGCCTCTCTATACCTCAACAGTTTTGGTTTATTAGTTTCCTCTGCAGCATCAGATGCTGTAGGCATTCCTTCTTTCTGGTTTTCTGTATTCTCCTGCTGCATGTGTTCGTCATAACTGTGCATTGCTCTGATTTGCTGCGTGCGTTTGTTTATTTTGGTTTCTGTATAAGTCCACAGCCTTCGCTTGCCTTGGTTTTTGTAAACGTCAGCACGTATTTATTTTAGTTTCTGTGTGGCTTACTTTGGTTTACTTCAGCTTATTCTGCATTCTTTTCTAACGTCTCCGTATCCATATTTAATTTCAGTTATATGCTTGTAGTAATTGTTTGTCAGTTTTTCTTGGTTTCGAATATTCTTTCAGTTTTTAAATCTCCACCGTAATAGAAAATGAACATTCTAATGACGTAAATCTCTACGCTTTGCCTCGAGGCCTTACCTAACTGCTTTTCCTTTTTCTTGAGTTCTGTGTGGTCTTTAAATTCGTGATTTTATGCCGAAATGCAAAATGAACCATATAATGATGGCATGGTTGGACACATCCTTATACAGATATAACTGGGAAGACAATTGGTATTAGAGCCACTTTGATTATATCTTTTAATCAAAATAATCAAGCATGTGTAGAAACGAAGCTAGCAATTGCAAAATTCCCATACTCATGAAAATGAATATTACAGGGCCAAACATTGAATAAGGTCGGCCTTTATCTACCTGAACCAATCTTCTCTCACGGAAAGCTTTACGTTGCTCTCTCTGGAGCCAGGAAGGCAAGAGATATTCGAATATTAATTCGCCCACCTTCAATTCATGCCATCTCAAAGAATCTAACCAAAAATATTGTGTATAGAGAAATTATTGTTGCTGCAGTTATGTGATTCTCATATCATTTCCATAGTCATTCGGTAGACACCAATAATAAATATACATCTGCCCCTTTCTCATTCGAAACAAAATTCATGTTATTTAGTTATCTGATATGCTTTTGATATTTATCTATTTCAATGACTTTCTGTCATTCATTGTCTGTGTGTGTTATGTACGTTCATGTGTTATGTGTTCCCTACCATTTGTGAGAAACTACTACCGACTCAAAACAAAAAATAGAAAAATCAGGCATGTATTGTGCATATGTGTATTATACATATCTGTATGTATGCGCATATCTGTTTGTAAATAGAAATATGTGCTCCACTCAATGTTAACAGCTTGGATCTGTGTGTTCTCTCTTATACTTATTATATACACACTGTGACTACTTCAATCACACTAGAATGTTCAAATACAATGTTCTCTGTCCCTAACGCTATATGTCTCTCCTAATATACCTCTGTAAATGTCTATGCTAATTATTATTTTCTTTTTCCTTCAGGTTTGTGTTCGTTTCTTGCTGCTCCTATCAGGTGCATGTTCAGTACGAATGCCTAATTTATTTTTGCCACTTAGCTCTCCACATTTTTTTATAGTTTTACCGTTATATATATATATATATATATATATATATATATATATATATTCTCCTACATAAAACTATATCTTGACAATTAATGATCTTTGAATACAGATCAGCAATTTTTTGCTTCTGCCCTGAACCGTTACATTAACGACCTTGCTCGTGTTCCATTTCCACCATTCTTTGTACAGACTTCACCCTCATTTGTTGCTGCTGCCACGCTTCTTTTTCGTACTTCTTATTTGCTTAAATTGATTGTATTTTTCTGCCTGTTTCTACATCATGTATGCCTCAATATTTGTGTATTGCTCTAACATATTGTTGTCTTTGAACTGTTTATTGTTACTTGCTGTTTCGCTGGCTGCAGACTACTTTTCGTGTTAACTGGTTGGATTCGTTTTTTTGGGGTGACTCTTGTTTCTTTATTAATTAAAATTTAAAAAAATTAAAACCTTAAAATCCAAAACAGCACTAATCTTGCGCTGCCAGGACCGGAAGTGTCCCTCGGATCTTTGCCAAGAGCTTGAGGATCCCGGTTTTAATTTAAACGGATTTTAATCTCAAAATTCAAATCGAGTCCCTGAATTTGACACTATTGTATGCATCTTTGATCTAATTCATACTCTCCAAAAAGAGGTGTATAATATAAAGCTCCTATTTATCCTAATCTCGTCGTCCACCTCCTCCCCGTTTCCCTTGAATGTTTCACCTGCTCGCCGCTTGTATTTCTTTCATTTGTGATTGCCCCGACCTGGTACGTCTCTCGGTTTCAGCTTTCTCTTTCGGCTTGATCCTTCTCTTCCGTTTCTCTGCGGTTTGTTTATTGTTTTCTCTTCATTTTTCTTTTTTTTTTTGGCAGGAAAATTCAGGGTCGAGCCCTTATCTTTCGGTTGTTTGCAGTTTGTTTTTTCGTTTCTGTACTTCTTCGATGATACCCTAGGTTTATGCGCTTCTGTGCTGAGTTTGGTATGTGATCTTCGGCTGTGTTATTTGATTCTTTCTTTTCTTATTTCTTTCAAATACAAAGGGATTGCCTGGCCGCATTTATTTTCCGGGTATTCATAAGTGTTTTCCATACAATTTATTCATTGACAGTGCCCGAATTCATGGATTGTTAGCTTCTTTACTTTGACAAACTCGTTCGTTTCTCATCCTTGTTATATATAGAGATTTAGAATCTTTCTGCTGATTTTTTGGTAGTTACCTTTTTTTTGTTAGTTACAGATATATTGAAGCAGGGACAGTGTCTCAGCTTTCTCCTTCACCTTTGTCCTTCTCTTTCATTCCTCCGGGGTTTGTTTCTGGATTTCTGTTTGGTTTTCTTTTTGTTTGTGCAGGAAATTTCAGGGTCCAGCCCTCTTTCTTCGTTTCTCCGCAGTTTGTTTTCTCATTTCTGTACTTCTTTGATGATACTCTATTTTTATGTGTTTCTGCATTGGGTTTGGTATGTGATTTTCATTTGTGTTATTTGCCTGTTCCTTTTCTTGCTTCTTTCGGATGCATACGCGCTTCTGTGGCCCATTTATTTTGCGGGTCTTGAAGAGTTCTTTCCATACAATTTGATCGTTCACGGTATTAGTTCCTCTCAGTATTGCTCATAACGAAGAAAGGTTCCAACTCCATTCACGGAAATACATACAAACATACATACTTTCATGCTCTTGGCTTCCTTTCCCGAATCTACCTCAGGATTTCTCTCTCAGCACCTCTCAACCGGAAGACGGTCGGCAGAGGCAAGGAGACTCCACAGCACAGATTCGAAGAGACTCGCAAGTCCAGGAGCTCAAACATACAGCAGCTACACACCGTGAGAGACTGTCGATTTCTCACGGTCGTCACAGCTCATCAACGTTGTTATAAGAACTCACAGAGCATCATATCTGGTTCTTCCAGCAATCTACACGCTCGCTAGCTAAGATAACTAGAATCTTTACAATCATTGTAATAGTATTCTAACATTAATACTTGTATCCCAGAATATTTGTATTAATAACATCTCGCGAGAGCATTCAAGCCCGGGACTAACAACCCCGACAAATCTTGTGTTATTTACTTTCTCTATGGAAGTGCTCTCGCACTTTGTTTGCTATCCATCCATTCCAACAATATCTATCTCCGGATAATATTTTGGGTAGCAACATTACCTTTGGAGACAAATTGCCAAATTGAAGAGCACTACCGGTGCAATATTTATCTTGCGGGAAGAGGCCTCCTACACTCGACTTAATTTACAGTTTTATTATAAATTTATTGTATTTTCAATTCTGTTTCGAGTTATGTAATTTCCTTTTTGGTTGAGTCCTGTAATTTCTGGATTTCGACTTGTAATTTGTTTTCTAGTTGTAATTTATTTTTCCGCCCAGCAAGTTTCTACGACAGAGTTTCCAACAACGACTTTATTCATTTGATCCCAAAGCTATTGTAGGCAATTTGTGGAGGATCACCAAATCCCAGTCTTTTATGAACCCGTTTGTCTTCCAATCATCGTACCCCGATAATTCTTTCCAAAATACCCTAGGATTGAAATCCATTGGCACCTCTCACTCCCCCCAAAGCATAAGAATCAAAATCCTCTTTCATTGTTTTATAAGACAACCGAACCTCATGACCATTAAAATGACACGTAAGGGCTTTTAAAAAATATTCAAACTGAATAGTCGTCAGCATTTCAGCGAAAGTTAGGGAAGGGAGATTGAGATGGTTTGGCCACGTCCGCAGGAGGCAGGCATCTGCTCCGGTGAGGATGGTCGAGAGTTTAGTAGTTGTCGGGGAGAGGAGGAGAGGCAGACCGAGGAGGACGTGGGAGGAGCAGCTGAGATTAGATTTGAAGGCCTTAAACCTTTCCGAGACCATGACTGTTAATATGTGCGCTTGGAGGCGCCAGATCAGAGTTGTGGATTGTTTAGTTGGGAGTGGTGCTGTAGTTGAGAGCCTCAGGGTTGGGTTGTCTCAGTTAGCTTTGACCTAGAGCATTGCATTTTTACATTTATTGTATATTTTATCCTATTGCCTTTTGCGTGTGGTGTATTTTTGACAAGGAGCTGTGCGCGGAGTCGACCTCTCTTCTGTTTGAGCAGCGTTCATCGGGAGTGATGTAGCCAAATTCTTATTAGGTAAGTCCCATGTGGATTAAGCCATGGGCTCAGGTATGGTATAGATTTTTTTTTCGTATCATATGCTTCCCTTTGTATTTTTCACTCAATATGTTGTTGTGCACTAAGCTGAGGGTCTTCACGGAAACAGCCTCCCTACCGTAATAGGTAGGGGCATGGTCTGCGTACATCTTACCCTCCACAGACCCTGCTCTGAGCGGGATATACTGGGTATGTTTGGTTTGGTTTGGTTTTAATAGTCGTCAGCATCTATAGAGTCAATTCGTGATACGACTCAGAAGCCATATTAGCATATTTCTCCAGTCTTAATTTTTCTAACATGCCCTCAATCCGCTCTCGAACTTTCAATGCATCCAACAAGTCGAAATCAAGTGGTGCTGATGGGCTACCTTTTCCGCTTGACTTTGAAAAAATAGTAGCCTTCATCAACTGATAAGATTGGAAACAGGGTCAAAAGCTGAACGACGATGTCAACGGGATCTTCCCCCATGTGGGAACTCTGAGTCACCTCCAACTGGAGAATTTCTTCTAGGTGGGGTTAGGTTTTGTTCTTGCAATTGCTTCGGGACAAAATTATGTGATTTGAAGGAAGATTGTTGTTGATTGAATGATTTTGAGGTTAGGGTTATCGCGACGCTGTGCACTGCAGGGAGAAGGAAGAAAATAGTGTAAGAATAGGAAAATAACTACCTGCTGCCCTTTATATGTACGTAGAAAAAAATCAAGTTAGTGTTGGCTCACAGTGAACGGTCGCTCACTTTCTGTGTTTGTGTAGAATATTTTTAGAGTGAACGGTCGCTCATTTAAGCGCTCACTAGTGAGCGATCAGACTGAGACCACAGTGAGTACCGGCTCACTTTGAGTGGCTGTTCACCCCTGCTGTTAGCCCCTTAGACGATGACTCGGCCCTGGGCGCACCAGGATGCGGGGAAGGCTGCGCGCCTAGGGGGCGAGGTGTGCCGAGAAGGTGCGGCACCAAATCCATGCAAGGAGGAAAAGCGTGAAATGAGGTTCCGTGGCAAGATGTTGGGGACTTTGCTCGGAAGAGTCATGCGGGACTTGCATTGGAAGTGAAAAATTGGGCAGACATTGAGTTGAGGTTTATTTGTGGACTCCTCAGCTTTTCAGTATCCAGTGCTATCACAAGGGAAAATCTTTCTAAGCTTATTGTAGGGGGGAGGTGCTCCAGTGAGCTAGCTGCGAGCTGGCCGAGTGACGATTACCGGCCGAGGCCTAGTGGGAAGTTTCAGACTTGATGTGGCTTGGGTCAAAAATGGGTCACGGGTCGGTACAGGGATCCAAACCCATAATCCGAGTTGGGTCGATCCATGCGGGTATTCGAGGGCTATGTACGAGTCATGCGGACTCGGACTACTTGTGGGCGACAAGGACCGGAAATGGTAAGCTGGTTCGACACTTAGCGAGCTAGATGCCCCGCGCATAAAGGGAACACAAGATATTGGTGTGCGCGGGACATAGACGGGTGTTGGGCGACGGTTACGCTCTTTCCAGCGTGGCATTGACGGTTATTCCTCGAGCAGTTATCCGAAGGAACTTCCAGGAGCGTGCGTGGTGCATGTGGATACAGGTGTCCGATATCTAAGCAAGCGGTTGGCGACGGTTACTCGATATATGCGGTTAACGATGGTTAACCGATACGTGGCACGAAGTGAGACATAACCATGATGGCGGTTATGTAGGATGCTGGACACGCAGCATAACCTTGCAGACAGTTATGCCAGGTGTCTATTTTACGTTTGTCCATTTGTCCCAGTAGTTGGGGGATTGTCCTCTGCATACCTTAGGCCTATAAATAGTCTAAGGGCACTCAGTTTTGAGATAGAGGGAAACGAGTGCAGGAAAAACAAAGTGCATTTTGTGAGCACTGAGTTGAGTGAGCGATTGTGTGTGTAAACTTTGGCCGATTTGGTCTTTGTACGAATTGTTGGAAGTAGTGCAAAGTTGGGAGGAATTCTCCTATAAACTTGTGTGTGCTTATGCTGTTTTTCCATTGTGCTTGTGGTGGGCTTTACTTTTCATATTTTCCAGTTTCATATAACCACGAGGGTTTCAAAGGGAAAAGGGCTGACTGATTGATGCACAATCAGGCCGCACAGGCGTGTAAATTTGCGAAAAATTTAACCTCGAAATTTAACCCTGTGACAAGTGGTATCGGAGCCCGATTTGGGTTATGATGAAATTTATTTCAGAAGAAATGGATGATCCGAAAACACGAGAGGAACGTGTGGCGTCCTTGGAAGCACGAGTACTTAGGTTGGAAAACTTGGTGGGACCACCTCCACATACTTCAGTTGTTACGGGGATCTTTCAATGGTTTCAAGCGATCGATGAGTCCGTTGAAGCGATTCGAAAGTTGGCAGAGAGTACCCAGAAATCATTGGATGGATTACCGGAGTTTGTTGAAGGAAAAATTGTTGGGTGTTAATAGGATATCAGTATTCTTCGTGACACGCTCGATACCAAGTTGATGGGAATCAAAGATGATGTGAAAGTCTTGAAGAAGGTCGTTGGATCGAGTTCCAGCGAAGACCGTCCTTCTTCATCCAAGGTGAAAGTTCCTGAACCCAAGCAATTTGGCGGTGTACGGAGCGCCAAAGAGTTGGAAAACTTCTTGTGGGACATGGAGGCGTACTTCAACGCGGCTCATGTTCCCGATAAGGAAAAGGTGCAGATTACTAGCATGTATCTCATGGGAGATGCAAAGTTGTGGTGGCGTGCACGTCTGTCATACGATGCTAGTGCGAATCGCGAACCTATCGAGACTTGGGAGACTCTGAAGAAAGAGTTGAAGAATCAGTTCCTTCCTTGCAACACAGAGTGGTTGGGAAGGAGTGCGCTGCGTAATTTGAGACAGACGGGGGCTGTACGTGAGTATGTTAAGGAATTTAGTTCCTTGATGCTAGATATTCGTGACATGTCGGAGGGAGACAAATTGTTCAAATTCTTGGCGGGGTTGCAGTCTTGGGCCCAAACTGAATTGCGGAGACAAGGGGTCAAAGACTTGCCATTAGCCATTGCTGCGGCAGACGGACTTGTGGATTATAAGGTCATTGGTGCTACAGACCAGAATCGAAATAAAAGGGATTCCGGGAAAAAGAAATTTGTTAAGAGCAAGAAGGATAAAAATGGAAAGTATAAGAAGAAGAAAGGCTATGAAGGAAATGCCAGAAAGCCAAGGGAAGTGTCCAAACAACAACCTGTTCTGGACAAAACAAATTGCGGTTGCTTCTTATGCGGTGGAGACCATCGGATGCCAGATTGCTCAAAACGTGGGAAGTTGAATGCAATTGTGTCCGAGGATGATGCGAAAAGTGAGGATGATGGCCCGTGCAGGGTAAATCCTATGCAGTTTCTTTGTGCGATTCAAACCAAGCCCCAGAAGTCGAGTCTGATGTATGTGAAGACTCTCGTGAATGGAAAAGAGGTAATGGCACTCGTAGATTCAGGTGCTACTCATAATTTTGTGGCCGATCATCAAATTCATAGGCTGGGATTGAATTTGATGAAGAAGAGTAGTAGCCAGATGAAGACCGTGAATGCACTGGCTCAAATCATCAAGGGTGTTGCGGAAGTAGATCTTGCGATTGGAGCGTGGAAAGAACGGTGTCCTTTGAGAGCCACTCACCTTGACGATTTTGATCTCATCCTAGGAATGGAATTCCTATTGTCGACAAAAGTCGCGGTGATGCCGCATTTGGGAGGTATACTCTTTTCGGATGAAAGCTGTCCTTGCTTTGTTAAGGGTTCATTTGTGTCGTTAGACAAAGCGGATGGGAAGAAGACTAGTTTGCTCTCAGCCATACAGGTCAAGGATGGGATAAGACATGGCGAACCCACCCACCTTGCTGTGTTGGTTGAGATCAAACAGGATGTATACCAAGATGTGCCCGATGTTGTTGCGGATTTGCTTGAGGAATTCGGGGATATCATGCCACCCGAATTGCCGAAAGTATTACCACCAAGACGTGCTTGTGACCATAAGATCGAGTTGGAACCTGGTGCGAGACCTCCTGCGCAAGCACCTTACAGGATGCCATCAGCGGAGTTGGCTGACTTAAGGAGACAGTTGGACGAATTGTTGGAGGCAGGTTTGATCCAGCCTTCCAAAGCTCCATATGGGTCGCCGGTTCTATTCCAGAAAAAAGCAAGATGGTATGCTGAGGATGTGTGTGGATTATAGGGCTTTGAATAAGGTTACTATAAAAAATAAGTACCCTATTCCAAACGCTCTCGATCTATTTGACAAGTTGGCACGAGCAATATGGTACACGAAGATTGATCTAAGGTCGGGATATTGGCAGTGCGGGTTGCCCCGGGAGATGAGGCAAAGACTACCTTCATGACGAGATATGGGTCGTTCGAATCATTAGTGATACCTTTCGGCTTAACTAATGCCCCTGCTACATTCTGTAATCTCATGAATGATGTGTTGTATGAGTTCCTTGATCGTTTTGTGGTTGTGTACTTGGATGATATTGTTGTTTATTTGGAGTCTCTAGAGGACCATTTGGTGCACCTACGGTCATTTTCATAAAGCTGCGGGAAAATAAGCTTTATGTTAAAAAGGAGAAGTGTGAATTTTGTCGGGACAAAATCACTTTTCTTGGTCACATTATTAGCCAAGGATAAATCTGCTTGGACCCTAAGAAAATAAAGGCTGATGTGGATTGGCCGGTTCCATCAAAGGTTGCGGAGTAACGTTCGTTCTTGGGATTAGCGAACTATTATCGTCGGTCCGTGAAGGGGTATTCCAAGATCGCCAACCCTTTGACGGATTTACTCAAGAAGGATAAGCAGTGGGAATGGACATTAGAATGTCAGGAAGCCTTGGAGAGATTGAAACAGGCCATTACATCTGAACCTGTTCTCAAGCTCCCAGACTTCGATAAACCGTTTGAAGTACAAGTGGACGTGTCGGACCGTGCTCTTGGGGGTGTCTTGGTGCAGGACAAGCACCCGATAGCATTCGAAAGTCGGAAGCTGAAGGATGCCGAGCAACGGTACAGTACCCATGAGAAGGAAATGTCAGCAGCGATCCATTGTTTGGAAGTGTGGCGCCACTACCTACTCGTTACGAAATTCACTGTGGTGACGGACAATGTTGCTAACACATAATTCAGGACACAGAATAAGCTATCCCCAAAACAGGATCGTTGGCAAGAACTCTTGGGCGAGTTCGATTTTACTTGGGTACATCGACCTGGCAAGCATAATGACATGGCAAATGCTCTTAGTCGAAAAGTGGTGGAGGATTATGTTGCTGCCATTACGTTGGTTGAGACGGATTTCTTGAGGAGAATCCGAGAAATGTCCCAGAATGATTCGGTTTATCTGAAGCTGCTTGAACAAGTAAATGAGGGCCAGTTGCGGAAATATTGGCAATAGAAGGGCATACTCTATCCCAAGGGTGGACGAGCATATGTACCAGCAGGTTCGTTGCGACGGGAACTGCTGAGGGAAACACATGACCCTCAGTGGGCTGGACATCCGTGGAAAGGATGTATGCATTGTTGTCTCGAAAGTATTATTGGCCAAAGATGGCAGAAGACGTTGAAGCTTATGTCCGGACGTGTCTTGTATGCCAACAAGACAAGCTGGAGAGAAAGAAGGAAGGTGGCTTGCTGCAGCCACTGCCCATTCCGGACAAACCTTTTCAATCACTATCGATGGATTTTATCTCGGGCTTTCCAAAGGTGAATGGTATGGCTTCGATTTTTGTAGTGGTTGATCGGTTCTCTAAATATGGCATATTTATTGCTGCCCCTAAGGCATGTCCTGCGGATGTTGCTGCCGCATTATTCTTTAAGAACATGGTGAAGTACTTTGGTGTCCCGAAAGATATCATGAGTGATCGGGATACTCGTTTTACGGGAAGGTTTTGGACGTCGTTATTCAAGATGATGGGAACACAATTGAAATTTTCAACGGCGAACCATCCCCAAACTGATGGTCGACGCAGACGGATGAATCGATTCTTGGAGAATCTTGGAGACACTATGTTACGGCGAGTCAACGAAATTGGGTTGAGCTGTTGGACATGGCACAATTTTGTTATAATTTGCACAAGTCATCAGCTACCAATATGAGCCCGTTTGAGTTGGTTTATGGTCAACAACCTCAAACGCCGCATGAGATCGCTGTTCATAGGACTGGGGGAAGTTGTCTGACTGCTTATCGGTATGCCCGGACGCAACAAAAATTATTGGATGATGCCAAGGAGAGTTTGCAAAAAGCACAGCGTCACATGAAAAGGTATGCCGATGTGGGAAGGCATCACTTGGAGTTCAGTGTGGGTGATCAAGTTTTGTTGAAACTTACTCCACAAATCTGGAAGAAGATTTCTTCTAAGGCAGTACATCATGGCTTAATCCCTAAGTACGATGGTCCATTTGAAGTTATTAGTAAAGTGGGAAATGTAGCTTATCGTTTGAGATTGCCGGATAGGTTGAAAATACATCCGAGATTTCATGTCTCTTTTCTGAAAAATTATAGTGAGGATATACTTGACGCTTCTCGGAACGAATCGAGAAGAGCTCCACCCGTTGTACGTCAACAATTCACAAATGAGGTTCACAAGATTTTGGACGAACGGACTCGAGGACAGAGTGTGAAAAACCATAGGACGGATTACTTAGTCCTTTGGAAGGGCGAGTCTGAGGCACACGCTACTTGGGAATGGAATGTGAATTTGTGGCAGTTTGGAAAGGAGATTGAGGATTTTATACGAACGAAGGAGGCTATGACGAGGACGTCGTCAGATTTAGGTGGGGGAGGTTTGTTAGCCCCTTAGACGATGACTCGGCCCCGGGCGCACCAGGACGCGGGGAAGGCTGTGCGCCCAAGGGGTGAGGTGTGCCAAGATGGTGCGGCACCAAATCCATGCAAGGAGGAAAAGCGTGAAATGAGGTTCCGTGGCATGATGTTGGGGACTTTGATTGGAAGCGTCATGCGGGACTTGCATTGGAAGTGAAAAATTGGGCAGACATTGAGTTGAGGTTTATTTGTGGACTCATCAGCTTTTCAGTATCCAGTGCTATCACAAGGAAAAATCTTTCTAAGCCTATTATAGGGGGGAGGTGCTCCAGTGAGCTAGCTGCGAGCTGGCCGAGTGATGGTTATCGGCCGAGGCCTTGTGGGAAGTTTCAGACTTGATGTGGCTCGGGTCAAAAACGGATCACGGGTCGGTACAAGGATCCAAACCCATAATCCAGGTTGGGTCGATCCATGCGGGTATTCGAGGGCTATGTACGAGTCATGCAGACTCGGACTACTTGTGGGCGACAAGGACCGGAAATGGTAAGCTGGTTCAACACTTAAGGAGCTGGATGCCCCGCGCGCAAAGGGAACGCAAGATATTGGTGTGCATGGGACATAGACGGGTGTTGGGCGACGGTTACGCTATTTCCAGCGTGGCACTGATGGTTATTCCTCGAGCGGTTATCCGAAGGAACTTCCAGGAGCGTGCGTGGTGCATGTGGATACAGGTGTCCGATAACTAAGCAAGCAGTTGGCGACGGTTACTCTATATATGTGGTTAACGACGGTTAACCGATACGTGGCACGAAGTGAGACATAACCATGTGGGCGGTTATGTAGGATGCTGGACACGCAGCATAACCTTGAGGACGGTTATGCCAGGTGTCTGTTTTACGTTTGTCCATTTGTCCCAGCAGTTGAGGGATTGTCCTCTGCATACCTTAGGCCTATAAATAGTCTAAGGGCACTCAGTTTTGAGATAGAGGGAGACGAGTGTAGGAAAAACAAAGTGCATTTTGTGAGCACTAAGTTGAGTGAACCATTGTGTGTGTAAACTTTGGCCGATTTGGTCTTTATACGAATTGTTGGAAGTAGTGCAAAGTTGGGAGGAATTCTCCTGTAAATTTGTGTGTGCTTATGCTGTTTTTCCATTGTGCTTGTGGTGAGCTTTACTTTTCATATTTTCCAATTTCATATAAACACGAGGGTTTGAAAGGGAAAAGGGCTGACTGATTGGTGCACAATCAGGCCGCACAGGCATGTAAATTTGTGAAAAATTTAACCTCGAAATTTAACCCTGTGACACCTGCCCTAGTTCCCTCGCTCACCGGATGAGCGATTAGAGTGAACGACCGCTTGGACATTCCAGCTGGTGCACCCTACCCAGCGAAGTTAAATCAATTACTTCCTACTGAAGTAAATTCGAAAAGAGGAGTTTTATTTTGAAGATTCATTTTTAAAACTCTTCTAGACACCTAGAATTTTGATTTTTTTGGAACATAACTTTCTTATAAATTTTTTGACGGTCTTTTACATTAAGTGGTTTTATCCGAAGGATAATATAATTAAGAATGTTGATGATTGGGCAATTTTGGAATTATTGGAGGCTAGTGGTACTGGAAAAAACTATATACAGTAACTCATAAGGGATCTACATGGAGAGCAGGATATATTGAGAATATCTAGAATTTGAAAAGTAGTGACGAATAAATATTATATATTCAGGTTATACAAATATAGGTCCCGATGGAATTGGTATTAACATATTGTTGTTAGGTCATGACAACAGTTGGGTCGAAGCGATGAGAGAATGGCAAATAAAACCCAATTAAAATTTAGTACGACTCACCATCTACAGACAGACGAACAGACAAAGCATACTACTCAGACCTTGGAAAATATGTTGAGAGTCTGTGTGCTTGAATGGGAAAAGGATTATTGGGTAAGGAATATCAATTTAAACGAGTTTTCTTATAATATAACAGCTTGCATGTGAGTATTGACATGTCACCTCTTGAAGGCTTATATGGCAGGAGATGTCGTTCGCTGGTGTGTCGGGATGACGCATAAGACATGGTAGCAACCGAGCTAGATTTGATCAAAGAGTCAATCGAGAAGGTTCATGTCACAAGAAAACACATGTTGGGTGCTCGGAACAGACATAAATCATATGCTGAGAGTAGATAATGTCTAAAGTTTTCAATTTGCGATCGTGTCTAGATCAAGGTATCACCTATTGAGATTTGAGGCCTAAACGAAAGTGAATCGGAAGAATTATATTGATCCAATCAATAACCCGAACCCTTAAACAAGACCGATCAAGCATTATATATATGAAAATAAAATACAAGGAATAAATATTGATGATGAACACATGTCTGCATTGTGAAGCTTTATTAAATTTTCGAGCACCAAAGCACCGTGCCTCTACGTATCACGTGTCAGAAAGATGAGCGGAATAAACTCCTATCTTCTTTTTCTCAAAGAAAATGGCTAGAAGTAGATACTACAAGCTTACTATATATAATTTAAACACTCTAAAGGATAAATAATTTTTGTCTCACAAGAACAACTTAAACTCCAAGTTTAAGACTTATAAGAAATTCTCTCCCTCTCATCACAATACTCACGGCCGGACATGCCCCCAAGAGGAGGGTGAGGTTTTGTTTACAGAATAATACACTCCTCACTACAAGAACCTTACATAAATTTATACACCAAGCTTATCATAAAGTCCCCAAACATTAATCATATCTAATAAAAAACAAAGCATGATGAGTGGAACATGATAAATCAAGTGGGTGAGGTCTAGAGATCACTTTTCTAAATATCTTTTCTAACAATTTCAAAAACGATGAATAAAGTGCAGCGAGAATTAAAATAAAGTCAACCATTTTACAAGTAGGTAAATAAATTCTCTAATATTTTCAAAATATCCATAATATCCAACCATGACATTAAAATCAAAGTTACATAAAAATAAATGAAATAAACAAAGAAGTGGATAAATATTATTATCACGCCACATCGTCGCTTGCCACGCCAGACTCCTCAACCTGAAAGGTTTAAATAATGAGGTGAGCTTTCATCTCTCTCAGTGAGGAGAGAACGTGTTGTTAAATTTAAGTACATACGTGTTGTCTTATAGATATGACATTCCTGAACCTAGTGGTTGCCCGAGAGCCATTAATATGTGGACTTTGTGCATATTGCCTACTACTTATTGGAGGTCACAACGTAACTAACATGCAAATTTGAGCACATTTTGCCTACTACTAATTGGAGGCTACAACATAAACAATATGCAAATTTTGAGCATATAAATATTTTTGCAAGAAACAAATGTACATACAAGTAACATCATGCATTAAAAAAAGAAAGCGTAAAGTCTCCTCCTCGAAATATAATTATGATCCTTGAAGTTTGAGATGCTTAATGCAGTTCAAGTCCTAAGCTCCAAGTCTTCGTCTCCTAAAATAATAATTAACGTTTACTATTAATATTGTGCCTAAAGCAAACTAATATAAATTATAAAATTTATAACTTAGGGTGTGCTTGGTTCAAATTCGGGAAAGAAAAAGGGAAAGACAATGATAATGATGGGGAAAGGGAAACAAAAGCATTCCCCCCAATTTATTGGGTAATGTCTCATTACCCACTATTGGGTAATGGGTCATTGCATTATACTCTATCAAGCACCTTTTTCATTATCTTTTCCATTCTTCACCCCCCATAACCCTCTACCAAGCATGCCCTTAATTTTTTAGAATAATTTTATATTTTATGAAATGAATTGTCCAAATAAACTAAATAATAACTTAGTGTAATAGATACCACAAACCTGACCCAAGTATAATTAAGACCGACCCAAATAAATTATAAATAAATTGGCTCTACTCAATTAAAATCGACCCAAATAAAGAAGTACAAGAATAACCCACCATAACATATCTGACCGAGCCATGTCCCGCTTAAGAAGAAACCTCAGTCTCTCTCTCTTCTCTTTTCTTGTCTGTCTCTATATAGCTCTCTCTCCCTCTCCCCACGGCTTCCAGAAGAAAAGCGCGCACACACACACACACACACATCTACACACAACATCGAAAACCCGCCGGACCAAATACATATAATACACCCAATCTACTCGGGGATATTACAGCACCGCAGACTCTCTCCATGAGGATCTACCACGCAAGATACCAAAACAAGACATCACTTCAAATGCCAACATAGCTAAGTACGAATCAGTAGACCGATTTGGTCTTTCATCTATAGCATACAACTTAAACTTCATATATACATCTCTATTTCAAAACTCATACCCGCACAAGGGTCAAAATAAACACTCTTATACGACGGAGAAACACTACAGCGGAAAAGAAAATACAATTCGACCAACAGTACCAAGTACTGACCCTCATGTGATTAGTACCATTTGTCTTCCATCATCCTTTGTACCGATCCCGTGGTTTTCTCCCCAAGAACCTGCACATACCTGAATGCAATAACATGCATCCACCCCCCGACTACTCGGGGGTTAGCAAACTAGAAATTTGCTAGTGCAAGTAAAGTGAAATTACGAGCCATACAGATCATATTCGAAGAATATAATAATCTTAAATAATCAACGAATCAAATACAGCGAAAGCCTACCCGAGATGTTTCATTTGAGCAAAATAATCCAAAACCATGAAATGTAGTAATAAAGCAAGTAAACAACTTGTAAAGCGTTTTTAAGATCTCGAGAGTATTAGAGGAAAATATTTAGGATAGAAGAATCCTCATCTTTTCAAAAATCACTTAGGGTTACAACCCAAAGATTTATTTTCCAAAAATACTAATCTGACAATAAATTACGGAGTCCACGACTCAAACATCCACGTCAATCATATACCCAAGGATTATTCTCGTTCCATGCTAGCAAGCATTAACGTGTATACCCGATTGAATAAACCAATGGTAAATAAATGTAATCATACATCCTCATGACAATAGTCACGCACATAACTCAAAGACTAAAGACCCGCAACATACATATGACATACACTCATAGTTATCCTGAATCGTGCTAGCAAGCCACGAACCTCGGAGTCTCGTGACGACGTACCCAGTTTGAAAACCTATGACGAGTATGTCACATGTCCAAATACACACCGATAAGTTATCCTGGCATCGTGCTAGCAAGCCACAAACCTCGGAGTCTCCTCAAGACATACTCGATTTGGATAATCCTATGGTAAAACTCCACCCGTACTAACAAGGACGGATCCCGGAGGTTTCAATGAACCCTACCCGGTAGAACATCACTTTACAAACAATCACAAACGATGAGGAGATAAACTTTCCGAACAACGCCGAATAGTACCACCTCCTTACAAAGGAGTCAACAAACAATACAACACAACATTATGCACTCACCAAACAAATACACATTCCAACACACCATCCTTAACAAGGGAAGGGAGTTTTTATAACCAAATAACACGAAGACAATATATTTCAATTAGCAACCACAATACAACCTATACGTAAAACTCATTTATTTACAAAGTACTCAAGCGTTTTTTGAAAGAAAGCTCTTAATGAGATTATATCAATCCTTTTGAAAGTTCATTATGAGTACTCAAATAGCACACATATTCAATTACCAATTATCACATCTACGAAATACGAAATTTATGGGCAAGATACTTGCCTCGAAAATCAACACGCAAATGCCTCGACGAATGCGGCTCGACCGAAAAGCCTCGAAACCTACAACCTATGCAAGAACAATGACAACACCATCAATATGAGGGTAAAGACCAATAACAACAGAAATCACAACCAACAAGAAAACTCATTGAAATATTTAATCGAACATTAAATATTACGGTTCTTCAAAACACCCAAATTCATCAATTGGGTTGAATGAACCGAAGACATGGATATATGATCTATGACCAATAACAATATTTAACACCAATCGATTTACCAAATCCGGATTGAAATCGGAATCAAGAACAAAACCCTCAAAAAGTCAACTTTAGGGAAATTAAGAAAATACCTCAATCCGACGAAGAACAAAGATTAAATGTTGTTAATCCATACCAAAACCTTGATGATAGAATGTGAAAATGACGAACGAAAGGGTTAAACACGACCTCTTCACAAGGAACTCAACCCTAGTATCATATCATCATTCAATCAACAATCACACGAGGAAAAATAATCGTAGAACACCCGAATCCCCCACTATGACATTCTATTGAACACCCTGAAGGCGTCAACTTGGAACTCAATAAACCACGAATCGCTAGTAATAAAACCACGTAATAACAACAAAAATGGTAGATTACAACTAAATCATCAATAATCCATCACTAATCTAAGCTAATTCAGATTAAACGGATGAAATCATTCAAAAGCCCCAATTTCTCCAAAAATAGATTTTTAGGAACTCTTACCTTGATCCGGTCGATCGGAGGAGCTTAAAGGATCATTGAATCGATGTTATGAACTCAAAAAGATAGGGGATTCATAGTTCTACTCTATGAGTTTATGTTCTCCAAGTCTTGGTCGCGGAGGGGATGAGTTTAGGTGAGAAAATGGGTGAAGACCACGTTTGCCCGATCATTTATATACACCTGTAGGACGCATGATCAGACACGCGCGTGCATCGATCGCTTATGACTCATGTGCCAGGAACATGTCGGGAAGCTTCCGGACACGCACAAGCATGATGCTCGGGCGTCCGATCGTGCGCCGGATCGTGTGTGACTCTGCCGCGCCGCACGAGCACTACACATGAGCATCGCTCGTGTGTGCCTGCTCCAGGCAGCCCAGTGCTGCACGAGCGCCGGCCGATGCGCCCTGATCGCGCGCACCTGGCCAATTCCTGCCGCACCTGGTCAGCTAGCGCCCAGACTCTAAGATTCAAAGACTCGAATATCCGGAAATACACGGAACGAAACATGACAAAATGTTCGCGGACAACATCATCAATCCTTATTGAAAACAACATGTAACAAATCACCATATACGACCTCATAAAAAAAACCAGTCGACGAGAAAATAATACTGACGCTCGATAACAGAGAAATATCAGGCCTAAAAGACAAATAATTCAAAATAACCAGAAAATCCTGGGCATTACAATGCTCACATACCTAAAATACTAATGGTGGGGACAATATGGTGGGTCCTCGTCTGAGGTCGAGTCTGGGCTAGAGGCAGGTTATGGAATTAGGTGCTTTCTGGAAAGATGTATCGGATTCTTGGCAGGTAGATTCGTTTGTCGATCACGTGTTTGAGATCTAATTGTATTGGTAAGTTTATTTTCTTTTGTTGAGGTTATGTTGTTTTGGTTTGAGGATGGGTTTGTGCGTATGGACTCAATTTTGGTTTGGGATGGTGGATTTCTGGGCTTCTGTTATGGAATTGACTGAAACACAGATGGACTGAGATTGGGAAATCCAGGAACTCAATTTTGGGAACAGGCCGAAGAAGGTTGTTTGTGGTATACTAGGATCGGTTCTCGATCGGGGTTATGGCTGGGACAGGTTCGATTATTTGTTTCTATCTGAGGGGTGATTTGTAGAAACCAGTCGGCCTTAGATTCGAGGAATTTGGTCTTGAGTTTGGTACCGCCACTTGAAGGGAGGATAATAGTGTGGAGTAGAGTTTTTAAACTCTTTTCCATCTACGGAAGCGTATTTAAATACGTAATGTAAATGACACAAGATTTATAGATGTTCGGCCAAATATGCCTAAGTCCTCTCTTCGTATGTTTTTCTATAGGCTAAAGATAAACCTTTACACCTTGTCTTCTATCGATCCGAGGTAAACCGTTACAATCTTGTCTTCTATCGGTCCAAGATAAACCGTTATGCTCTTGTCTTTTTCTCGATCCAAGCTAAACCGTTTTTCTTTTCTATCGGATAAGGAATCAACCTAGCTATCTTTCGATTGGTACTAGACAAACCTCACTCGGATTTAAGTGGTGATTCTAACTGTGCCGGATCCACAATCCTAATAACACCGAATCAAATCTAAAATCCTTTCTTTACTCTCGTGTATTGGTTGAGTGTATCGAACACTCGGACTCTAACAAATATGCTCGATTACAACAAAAATAATGAAGATATTGATATATGTTGGGATAAACAATCATGTTTTGATAATTGCCAACATACAGCAAGTAGTCTCAGAAGATCGTGAATTGTTGGGATAATCATTTCTCATCGAAGCTGTTAGACACCATCATACAGCTAAGATGTCGAAAGAGTCTAAATGCCGCTAAGTATGGAAGCTGTCTGTAATCTCCATACAGCCATTCCACACAGTATTGAAGATCTCAAACAGTCTATCCTACAGATCCTACAGCTATAGCGAAAGACGTAATGCGTCGGATATAGCAGTCACGCTGTAAGATGTTTTACTTAGGAGAAGTAAAACACATCTGACAGGCCTGATTAAAGAATGCTTTAATCCGTTGTGAAATACATATTCATAAAGTATTCACGGTTAAAGCAGTATTTATTGTTGATAGGACATCATTTAATGTAGCTGGAAAGAGACTAGTCTGAACACTATGAAGAGCATTTAATGCGAAGACAAAAAGCATATCTGAAGCATTAAATGCAATCTGCTTTAATTCAAATATTCAGAAAAGCTGCCAATCATAGATGTCAACATCTCACCTACCTGCAACGACTATATTTATAACGGATGCATTTTCCAAAAGTTATAAATAGCCCCAAGTTGAGGACTTAAAGACGCCTTTTTTACACTTGACATATTCATACTCGCGAAAGCTCTGACAGATCATTCTGACAATCTAAGCTATATCAAGAACAAGTATATTTCGCAAGCATACAACGTATCTACTATGAAGAAATATACTAAGTCCTCAACGAGAACAGCACAGCCTACAACTAACGTGTATTAAAGATCAAGCTGCTGTTCAGAAGAATTCTACCCTTTACCATTGAGTTAACCATCAACCCTGTATGGACTGAAGATCCTTGCGTATTCCAACCTGTATGGGAAGAATAATATTGTAGATGAAGCTTCAATCTGTGTGTGAAGAAGCGAGTCAAGAAAGAGCTCAAGCCAATCTGTGTGAACGACAAAAAGCTTCGGTCCCTGTATCAATCTGCGTGAACGATACAGAGACAAGTTTAGTTATAGTCATGTAGTTGTGTGCATAGTGGTTATAATAAACTATTTACTCTTGTGTGGAGGACTAGTGGACGTAGAGGGGTTTACTTGAACCACTTTAAATTGTATTATTTACCTCCTGTCTTTATTGTTTTAATAACTGTGATTTATACAACTATATTTTGCAAAACCCTGTACGCACTAAGCAAACAGGAGAACGCCTAGCTGCTGTATTTACAGTAACTCACTTAAAACAAACTTCCGCTATGCAACTCACTTTCGAAAAATGAACAGCTTGTAGAACTATCTCATTCCAATCTGTTTATTGTATACTTAGTGGCCAACAAGTGGTACCGGAGCGGTTGATTCTAAAAGAATCGATCATTTTTTTTAATCGAATCAGGTCCAAAATCACATTTTTTTTAAAATAGTTTTTATTTCTCCTATTCTCTTATATGGATACCTTATTGATAAACAAGGTTCCTATATTTTCGATTAACGAGTTTGATGACTGGAGAATTAGGATGGAATCCCATCTTGCTGCCATGCACGAAGAGATGATATTTGTCATCCAAGAAGGTCCAATAAAGATAATGAAGGTTAATCGGTCCGCATGGATAGAAGGACAACCTCATGCTGAAATGCTCGAGAAGGAGTGCGAGCATTGGACAGAAGATGATCGCAAGCTCACAAACCTCGAAAATGTTGCTAAGAATGCGCTGTTTGTCACTCTCGACAAAGGCACATTCTCGAAGGTAAAGAGCTATCAGACAGCTAAGGAAATCTGGGAGAAACTCAAGCTGATTTGCGAGGGTACTGAGCTCTCAAAAGAAAACAAAATTTCCAAACTTACTCAGCAATTTGAATCCTTTGAAATGAAATCTTCCGAAACACTTGAGGAGCTTGACCTCAGATTCACTTGCAGTGTCGGTGAATTTGAAGCATTGGGTAAAGTGTATATCCAAACGGAGAAAACTTGAAAATATTTAGATCACTCCCTGCCCGATGGGACATTAAGACTACATCTATGCGTGTGTCATGCAATCTTAATGATATTTCTACTTTTGACCTATTCTTTGAGCTCAAAGATTTTGAGTATGACATTGACAGGAGAGAAAAGGCTGAAGGGTCACGTGCCAAGACTACAGCACTGGCTGTTGTATCTGACAGGAGACACAGCTCCATACCCAGCACATCCAAGTCTACTCACAAGACTGCTGACATTGATGATGATATCCTGTCATAAGATGAAATGGCCCTTCTTATTGCATAAATTCAAAAAGTTCATCAAACAGTCTGGAAAGACTCCCTTCAGGCCCAAGCCTTTTCACAAGGTAAGTTCTGAATCTCCTTCCTCCGGTGATTCTAACTTGTGCTACAACTGTAGGAAACTCAGACATTATGCAAATAAGTGTCCGCATCTAAAAGTTCAAAAGTTGCCAGAAGCTGAGCAACGGGAAAAGGATGAAAGAAGACATGCTTGGAAAAACAAGCTCAAGGCCCTGATTGGTGAATCAGAAGCCTCGCCTGTATTGAACAAGACCGAGGAATGCCTTCAGGAAGTCACTGACAATGACTCGTCCGATGATGAGATCGAAGACAAAACATATATGTGCTTTATGGCCAACAAAATACAGGATGATGAGGATAGCGATGACGAAGTAAGCTCAAATTCAATTACTCCCACAAATGCATCGCATACCTTTGAAAACATGATGAATGAATTCAAAAACATTCAAAAGGCCCATGAGACTCTGAAATGAGAAAACATATAGCTCGAACTTTCCAACTTAGAGCTGAAACAAGAAAATGACTTGCTGAAAAATAATTACGAAAACATGTCTATTGATTGCGAAAACAACAAGGTCACACTTGAAAAACTCATGGAAAGCAATAAGCAACTTGCTAAATATCTAAGTGAGACTAAGTCTTATAATGAAAGTAACACAAATGATTATAATTTGATCGAAGCCAAAGTAAAATCTCTCGTAAAACGAGAAGGAGAATTAGAGACCATCTTGAAATCATTCGAGAAATCCTCTAAACGGATGGAAGAAATTCTAAGCACCAGGCATCATGCTCATGATAAAAGTGGCTTAGGATATAACTCATTTTCTAACAAAGAGAAAACTAGTATGGTGTTCGTCAGGGGTGTGGAACCAATTCCTGTATCTAAAGAGACCCCGGGTCCCGTAAAGATAACAGTTACCCCGCGTACAGCAAAGGCTGCGATTCCGCCACCAGGCTCATATCACATACAGCGGAAACTTCAGCCCCAGACCTGTAAGGCGTGATCAACAGCATGCTCCCCAAGCATATCAGAAGTTCCAACAGCCGTTCAGAAAGAAGGTTGTATCTAAGTATCAAAGGCATGCACCACAGTATTTTCAATAGTACAATGCGCCTAGGTATTGGATACAAGAGCCCTGTTATCCATCGAGAAAATAGGTCACCGCGCAATATCAACAACATCTTTGGGAATCCAACTGGAGACCTAGAGGCAAGCTGTAAGGCCTAAGAAAATGGCTCCACCTCCGAGATGGCAATCGTACTGGAATAATAATAATAACCCTCGATTTTACATGCATAACTCTCAAGGTTACAGTGACTACGTGCCTGCCCCACGTAGACATTGCAAGAATGGACCAAAGTAACCTACATCAAGCCAATTGTTGTCAGGCAAATTTAGGTACTAAAATGCACCAATGTACAAGGACCCAACAATCAAAGGGGACCTAAATCTACTTTATTTCTTTGCTTACAGGACATCAAAGATAAAGATATCTGGTACTTCGACAGCAGATGTTCTAGACACATGATAGGAGATATCAGCAAGCTGTCAGATTATGTAGAAGGTCGCGGTCCAAAGGTGCGCTTCGGTGACAAGTCCAAAAGAAGAACAAGTGGGAAGGGAATCCTGCTAGTAGGAAAGTTCAAAGTCACTGACGTAGCCTATGCTAAAGGCTTACAGTACAATCTACTTAGTATCAGCCAGTTTTGTGACAAACAGTTCTCGGTCAAGTTCTATCTCGATCACTGTAGGGTGAAGGACATCAAAACCAAAGAGATCGTCCTCACGGGAAGCATGTCAGGTAATATGTACATTATTGACTCGAATCCTATGAGCTCCATTATCCCTTATTTTGTATCCAAAGGCACTGCAGATCAAAGATGGCCTTGGCACAAGAGAATGTCTCATATCAACTTCAAGACAATTAATAAGCTCGCCAGACAGGGAATGGTTAGAGGTTTGCCCGGTGTGTCATTACAAAAAGATAGCGACTGCGGAGCCTGTCCAAAAGGCAAACAAGTCAAAACTATCCTGAAAGGCAAATCATACCTGTCCACTCACAGAGTTCTGGATATGCTACATATGTACCTCTACGGTCCTGTAGACCCTGTAAGTTTGGAAGATAAGAAATATTGTCTAGTTATTGTTGATGATTTCTCCATATATGCTTGGACAATCTTTCTAAGAAAAAAAAAACCACAACAAAATTGACTGAGCACCTGAGAAAGCTTAAGAATGAGAACGTGTTGAGTATCGTGTCCATTCATTCCTACAGAGGTACTGAATTCACAAACCACTTTATAGAGCAATACTGTTTGGAAAATGGAATTCAGCATGAATACTCAGCAGCCCGGACTCCTCAGCAAAATGGTGTTGCTGAGCGAAAGAACAGAACTGTCAAAGAAGCAACAAGAACCATGATTGCTGTAAGTAAGTTGCCGCAGCATTTCTGGGGCGAAGCAACAAATACAGCGTGCTACACAAAACCGTTGTATCATCAACAAGCATTACAACAAAACAACATATGAGGTATGAAACAACAAACTCCACTAGTTTCATATTTTCGCATCTTTGGATGCAGATTTTATGTTCTGAATAATAGGAACGATCAACTCAGAACCTTCGACAAAAAGTCAGATGAAGGGATATTTGTATGATATTCCTCTGTCAGCAAAGCCTTCAAGATCTTTAATAAAAGAAAGTTGACAATAGAGGAATCTATCCATGTAGTGTTCGATGAACCTCATTTTCATCCTACAGGAGTAGAAGACTTGACTCAGAACATCCAAACTCTCTCCGTTAATGACCCTCCAACTCCAATAGAGCCTGTCATAGACTTAGAGATCAACCCCGCAGCTATAAAAACAAAGGTAGTTGAAGCTGATGTTGTACAAGCTGAAGCCAAACTACAGCACCACAAGATACAATATGGGTAGCAGAACTAGAACCCGACAGAAGATGGCTAAGAGATCACCCTTAGGAGTTAATCATAAGAGACATTAATGCTGGAGTATCCACCCGCAGGAGAATACATAGTACATAAGGAACTGTACTATATGCACAAGAAGTATCTGAATCTGAGAAATCTCCATTTCCTGTATGGAAATATCAAGCAGAACTTAGAAGACTTGCTATGTGCACCCTAGCTGTATTCTTAGCTCAATCCGAACCTGTTCCTACCAACGAAGCTTTGAATAATTTTCACTGGATCACTTCTATGGAAGAAGAGCTTAATGGTTTTGAAAGAAACAATATATGGTATCTAGTACCCATACCAGAACATCAAACTATAATTGGAACCAAATGGGTATTTAGAAACAAGAAGGATGAGAATGGACTTGTTATCAGGAACAAATCCTGTCTAGTTGCAGAAGGCTACAGACAGGAAGAAGGCATAGATAACGCTAAAACATTTGCCCCAGCAGCCAGATTAGAAGCCATCAGGATATTTCTAGCCTTTGCCACCCATAAGAGCTTCATAGTATATCAAATGGACATTAAGAGGCATTCCTGAATGAAGATCTTGCCGAAGAAGTCTATGTTGAACAACCACTAGGGTTTTTCAATACTGAAGGCGGAGATTTAATATACAGACTACGGAAAGCTCTGCATGAACTTAAGCAAGCACCTAGGGCATGGTACGAGACCCTGTCCCTGTACCTTACCATAAATGGATTTGAGAAAGGCACTGTGGACAAGACTCTATTTAAGATACAAGAAGGTGATGACTTGTTAATGGTGCAAATATATGTCGATGATATTATATTTGGTTCTACTAACCTTGCTTTATGTCAAAGGTTCTCTCATATCATGCAAAGTAAATTTAAAATGAGTATGATGGGGGAACTTAATTATGTCCTAGGACTGCCTACAGGAATCTTCATCAACTAAGAGAAGTACAGCAAGGAGCTACTCAACAAGTTTGGGATGAATAACTCTAAATCCTCGTCAACCCCCATGATCACTTCCATGCAAATTAGTGCTGACGAAGCTGGAAAGCCGGTTGATCAATCACTCTACAGGAAGCTTATTGGCTCACTCTTGTACCTAACGGCTAGTGTAACACCCCTAGAGCCATCAAGGAATATTACAGCACCGTGGGCCCCGAGACGAAACCCACAAGGCTAAAAGAAAGATTTACAGACATTTACAAACGCCCAAGAGGCTAACGACGGTACTATCGTTTAAAAACATTTGAAGACTTTATAAAATCCATTTATCAAAACCGTCATAAAATCTCATTTGAGACTACAAGGCCCGAAATGCCAAAACTCAACAGTTTAGGAATCGATTTTCAAAAGTAACTTAAGTTGCCAAAACAAAAAGGGGCATTTAAGAAAACTCACGCAGTGGAAAGGACAATTAATTAAGGATACTCTAGCAGTGGAATACAACATATAATCAGAATACTCGATTCACAAACACAAGCCATAGCCAGTATCCTCCGGGAAGCTCATCTCTTCACGACCGCTACAAGCTCGATATCCCAACAACCTAAAAAGAAATCCCACGACGGGGTCAGCCATAACATCCAACAATGATAACAATCATATCGCGTCAATAGTTACATACCAATGAAAATACTAAGTAAGAATATGACCAATGTAATCTTACCACCGTAACGTTACCAACTCGTGATAACCCTTACCAAAGTAATCCTTACCAAAATTCACATCTCAAATCCTCAACAACACAACAAACTCATACCCAACCGTCTGTACTGTACCTCAAGCAACACCCAAGGTTCCCATAACATCATAACTTACTGATACGAAATATTAAACCAACTCTGGCCAATTCAATACATCGGGTAACATCAATAAATATCAGCACGATAATCGATCGTCCATCAAAGACAATTACCAAAGGGAATACGGAACAGACCTCAAGATGCATAATACCACGACAATCATGTCAGTCTAATCCGAGATGAGATAAATGCAACATACGGACGCAGTCCTAACACAAGACCTACAACTGCATACTCATATGACAACGTCAATATGCTCAAAACAAGAACAACAATGTATACTCAATGGAAATCCCATGATCCAGCGCCCATCAGCATAGATCCCAAGATGATCCTACTAGATCAACACGAGGTGGATAACCAACAATATACATATGCACAACAACAACACATGGTAAAACCAACGATGCGAATCCACATGATTCCATCAACACAACACAGGGTAATCCAATGATCCAGCGCCCTCAGCATAGATCCCAAGATGATCCCGTCGGACCAACACGAGGTGGAAAAACCCATCCAATGATCTAGCGCCCTCCGCATAGATCCCAAGATGATCCCGTCGGATCAACACGAGGTGGACATCTGATCCAGCGCCCTCAGCATAGATCACATGATCCCATCGGAGCAACACAACACACACAATACGACGTATTTGCCACGATGTACACTCGATAACAAGTATACCAATAACAAATGTAAACCATATGCATTACGATTTAACTCCCAAAAATCAGAAAACCACATACAATCCAAATCTCCATAGTTTACAATTATAATCATCGCTATACGAATTATAAACGAATGAAACTGAAACCATTCATTAAATATTATAAACTGAGCAAGTAATAACTTGCCTCGATACCGGTACAACAATGAGGAAGCAGTTACCAATTCCATTGCCTTCGTCTATGAGGTCCTCAGCCCTGACCAAAGTAATCTATGAACATTCTCGAACACGACCGCAAAGCATGATTCTAATCACTGATCAATAATCTCAACCTATTACAATAATTGATTAACACACATTCGATAATAATCAACAACCGATATAACCAATCAATAAACACAACGGTTCTATAATACCTCGGTTAAACATAGTCTGAACAATCCAACTCAAACCAACACGAATTCATAACCATAACACAATATACTACACTGCCTGTCCACTTAGCGTACATTAATCATATACCATAGCGTGCGCTAAGTCACTTCAGTTAGCGTGCCTTAGCCAGTCGACTAGCATGCGCTAAACTCATGCAGTTGCATGCATTTCAAGTACCGCTCAGCACATTGTGATTACTAATACGAATGTAAAGGAAATTATACTCCAAGATCAATCACATCCTTTCCAAATTCAGTCTCATCATCATGATCCATACCTTATCAAGAACATACGAAATTGACCACTATAATCAACATAATATTAGTTCTAGTCATCTAATCCAAGTTCATATCCGAAACCATTCATATCTTATCACATATTTTTCTATGATGTGATATGTACCAAGAACACCATGATTCCATAATCATGTTCATAACAAAACAACATAATTCCAGTATTTCATCATATCATCATCTTCCTCAATCCAAACTCCATGAAACACCAAGAACCATAATAACACTTCCATAATCTATCATTACAGAGAGTAATCATCAACAATAACATCAATATCTGAAAATGAGGTGAAGGATTAACCAACTTATCTCAAGAATACGAACAACACAATTCAAATCACAAGAATCATATCAATATCCATATATTAACAACAACATCATCATAATCCGGTGATCCATCTCATAATCATGTTTATCAAATTCTTTATATGATAATCATCAACTCAAGAATATCAATATTCAATCCAAAACGAAATCCAAAGATGAAGAGTAATTACCCCTTTGAAGGAATGGATCGAATCCCAAGGTTGAATCCGTTCTCAATCACTTCCAAGCTCCAAATGTTGTTAGGGACGATCAACTTAAGTGTTTGGAACCTCAAACTCCTCTCTAAGAACTCCCTCTATCGGTTGAAGTGAAGAAAATGGGTGAAATGCATCTTAACACCCGTCTGACCATATTTATACTGCACATTACTAGCATGCACTAAAACTTGTAGTTAGCGTGCGCTACAGCCCTAGCGTACGCTATCCTTCATTGATAGCGTGCGCTATCGAAGTCCAGAGGCTGCTGCCTTACTTCGTATAATGATTTATGTACGCAATACCCATGCAATAGCGTACGTAAATGCCTCAATTTAACGTACGCAAGTGCCCGACCATAGCGTGCGCTACTCATAGTTGACTCGTTTGTCTGCATACTCCGAAGATGGGTCCACACGCCGAAAGCACCCGACAAAGCTGAGATTCCCTTTGACCGATCTACAATTAGCATGCGTTAAGTCTTATGCTTAGCATGCGCTAATCCTTCATAGCAAACATTCATTGACCTTATCGGAACATGCTCTGAAAGTACCCGGGTCAACACATAGAATCCCTCTGATTTGTTCTGCACTAGTATGCGCTATCCTTTGCCTTTAGCGTGAAACCTGCATGATAGCGTGCGCTAATAAGGCTATACTTAGCCATTTACACTGATCTTGCTCGTCGTCTCAATATGCCGAATACGTGTACACAACACACTAAATACTCAAATACGATTGTCGACCAAGTGCGGTAATTATACCAATACACATGTCTCAGTCCTTCAATTATTTTATCCATACTGTACAGATTCCATGATGTACAACATAACTCGGATAAAATAACATTAACAATAGTAGTAGAAATTCCGGATATTACATACTACACCACTTAAAATAAGTTTTGTCCTCGAAACTTGCAATCCATCATAGAAAAACAAACAAACTGTTCAACCAAAATATCCCGAAACCATCACGACAACGATCAATCATCATCATTAACGAATAACCAAAACAATATACTTACAAATGCGCAAAGTCGACGATCTCCTGAGATACTAGCAAGTGACTCCACTTCAAAGCCTCAATACGCTTACGGTCATAATGCCATGAGTCTCCACAAAATATATCATCTTCGGATGAAATAATCTATCCGTATCAAATCCTGTTTACCTGATTATACAGTCAAGTCCCAATCTGCTAAAAACCAATACTGCACGATACATCTGTGAAACAACTGCGCAAAGCAACGACAATAAATCCCGAAACATCGACACAAAATCCGAACGCTCAGATGATCACCAATAATGATCAACTAACAAACCGAGAATACCATTGACATCATAACTCCAATACGACCAATCCAAAGGTCAAAACACAATCGAGTATATCATCAACATGATAAACTCTAATATGACCATCTAAAGGTCAAAACACAACCGAGTATATCATCAATATGATAAATTCCAATATCATCAATGACCGATCAACGATAATCGAGAATACCCTCACACGGTAAGTTCCAACATGATTAATACAGAACCACCGAGACAGATATACGGACAAATAAAATTCTCAAAACGTTACACCAATCACAAACTGACGAACATACCCAATCATACATGAAGTGGGAACGACCAATCAATATACAAAACAATCATCCTGGGGTCACCATCTCCAAATCCACACTTACGAAGTAATCATTCAAAGATCACTATGGTGAAATCGCGCTACTACCATAGCAATGGAGTCACATAGCACATATGTCCCGGTTTCACAAAATCCAAAGTTCGAAAATCATATTTTGTGCATGAATCTACAACACGCAACATATTTCTCTTATCCGATCAATCAATTAATCATCCCTGGATAACCAAACTACCATACTAAAGCTTGAATTTCTTTTCATCGTACCATACTGATGTATTATCCAGTTCATGAGTCAACTCATAACTTCACCATGATATGCACTATGCACTAAATGCATATGTATACCGATCACATTTTCAAAACAAGTTTGAAATCATATAGTCTCGTCAAGAAGACAAATTTCGAAAGTTGTTTCAAAGATTTCAAAACTCAAAACATAAATTTTCGTAGGACTACGAAATCAATTTTCAAAAAATTAAATCGGTTTGCTTACGTCAAGTACTCGATGACAATTCTTTTCGAATACACACAATTAAATAAAATGAAATTATGAAAATGATTCCCACATCCATACCCTTGTATGCCATTTCGGCTTGTCACCAAATCCACTGACATTCCATCGGAAAACGACATGATAGATTTCCACAATCTCAATGTATAGACCCCGACAAAAACTCCTTTTCCACGTATGACTCGCAACGTCAACCATTAAACCATCCTAGATCACCTCAACCATGCTATGACAAAACATTGAATAATCAATAAATCAAACACAACGAAAGACTACCCGAGAAGTTTCATTTGAATAGGTAAATCAAAACCCCGAAAGGCAGTAATAAAATAGATAAACGATTGGTAAAGTGTTTTACAAATCTCGGGAGTTCTTTTGAAAACATAAAAGCCTTTTAGAAACATTAGGGTCTCAGCCCAATCCCGTTCCACATTACAATAAGTTTAAAAGTAGAAAGCCCTTTTGGATAAAACTATTTCAAAATCGATTGGGTCTCGGCCCAAAATCAATTTCCGTAAAACATCCGTGAAACATTCATTTTGAAAAGTATCATTTTCAAATGCTCAAAAACAGTTTCATATATCTCAAAATGAACTAACATGACTACATGTTCTCCTCATAAATCCACAATCTTTCTCCCGAATACATAACTCTGTTCCAAAATTTAACTGACATATTGATTTCCAAAATCATAATTTCTTAAGATCGTCAATCCTGTCCCAACTCTGTCATCTCATACTGTGATGTATAATATCTTCTGAATCTCAAAACATATTAACTTAGAACGGCAATATATCTCAATGAAATTCAAAAAATCCAAATACTTACAGATCGTGAAGCCAACGATTCCCCGTGATACTGGCACATGTCTCAACTCTAGAAAATACTCGACACAGATATTTCAAAACATGCATTTTTCAAACTCAATTCAACTTGAGAACACAACACATCTCTATCCGAAGAAACACGTTAATATCATTTGGAAAAGTTTACAACAAGCCCAGTACCACACTGGTAAATCACATAACGCACAAGCCTCAGTGAACAACAAAAATCCAGGGCTCTAATATTCGTCAATCGACATGACGTGATAAAAACACGACTCGACTCGACCCAACTGCCTAGTTTTTCTCAACCTAAGCTCCGATACCATATTCTGTAACACCCCTAGAGCCATCCAGGAATATTACAGCGCCGTGGGCCCCTAGACGGAACCTACAAAGCTAAAAGAAAGATTTACAAACATTTACAAACGCCCAAGAGGGTAACGACGGTACTATATTTTAAAAATATTTGAAGACTTTATAAAATCCATTTATCAAAATCGTCATAAAATCTCATTTGAGACTACAAGGCCCGAAATGCTAAAACTCAACAGTTTAGCAAAATCGTCATTTATCAAAATCGTCATAAAATCTCATTTGAGACTACAAGGCCCAAAATGCTAAAACTCAACAGTTTGGGAATCGATTTTCCAAAGTAACTTAAGTTGCCAAACCAAAAATGGGCATTTAAGAAAACTTATGCAGTGGAAAGGACAATTAATTAAGGATACTCTAGCAGTGGAATACAACATATAATCAGAAAATATGTTCAGAACTGATAAGATATGTAATAAGATATGAATGGTTTCGGATATAAACTTGGATTGGAAATCAATATGTTCATCAACATGAACAACATATGAATCAATATGTTCCCCCATGTGAAAATATGTTCAGAAAATATGTTCAGAACTGATTTGAAAAAATAGTAGAATTCATCAACTGATAAGATTGGAAACAGGGTCAAAAGCTGAACGACGATGTCAACGGGATCTTCCCCCATGTGGGAACTCTGAGTCACCTCCAACTGGAGAATTTCTTCTAGGTGGGGTTAGGTTTTGTTCTTGCAATTGCTTCGGGACAAAATTATGTGATTTGAAGGAAGATTGTTGTTGATTGGATGATTTTGAGGTTAGGGTTCTCGCGACGCTGTGCACTGCAGGAAGAAGGAAGAAAATAGTGTGAGAATAGGAAAATAACTACCTGCTGCCCTTTATATGTACGTAGAAAAAAATCAAGTTAGTGTTGGCTCACAGTGAACGGTCGCTCACTTTCTGTGTTTGTGTAGAATATTTTTAGAGTGAACGGTCGCTCATTTAAGCGCTCACTAGTGAGCGATCAGACTGAGACCTCAGTGAGTACCGGCTCACTTTGAGTGGTTGTTCACCCCTGATGTTAGCCCCTTAGACGATGACTCGGCCCTGGGCGCACCAGGATGCGGGGAAGGCTGCGCGCCCAGGGGGCGAGGTGTGCCGAGAAGGTGCGGCACCAAATCCATGCAAGGAGGAAAAGCGTGAAATGAGGTTCCGTGGCAAGAAGTTGGGGACTTTACTCGGAAGAGTCATGCAGGACTTGCATTGGAAGTGAAAAATTGGGCAGACATTGAGTTGGGGTTTATTTGTGGACTCCTCAGCTTTTCAGTATCCAGTGCTATCACAAGGGAAAATCTTTCTAAGCCTATTATAGGGGGGAGGTGCTCCAGTGAGCTAGCTGCGAGCTGGCCGAGTGACGGTTACCGCCCGAGGCCTTGTGGGAAGTTTCATACTTGATGTGGCTTGGGTCAAAAATGGGTCACGGGTCGGTACAGGGATCCAAACCCATTATCCGAGTTGGGTCGATCCAAGTGGGTATTCAAGGGATATGTACGAGTCATGCAGACTCGGACTACTTGTGGGCGACAAGGACCGGAAATGGTAAGCTGGTTCGACACTTAGCGAGCTGGATGCCCCGCGCACAAAGGGAACGCAAGATATTGGTGCGCGTGGGACATAGACGGCTGTTGGGCAATGGTTACGCTCTTTCCAGCGTGGCATTGACGGTTATTCCTCGAGCAGTTATCCGAAGGAACTTCCAGGAGCGTGCGTGGTGCATGTGGATACAGGTGTCCGATATCTAAGAAAGCGGTTGGCGACGGTTACTCGATATATGCGGTTAACGATGGTTAACCGATACGTGGCACGAAGTGAGACATAACCATGCTGGCGGTTATGTAGGATGCTGGCACGCAGCATAACCTTGCAGACGGTTATGCCAGGTGTCTATTTTACGTTTGTCCATTTGTCCTAGTAGTTGGGGGATTGTCCTCTGCATACCTTAGGCCTATAAATAGTCTAAGGGCACTCAGTTTTGAGATAGAGGGAGACGAGTGCAGGAAAAACAAAGTGCATTTTGTGAGCACTGAGTTGAGTGAGCGATTGTGTGTGTAAACTTTGGCCGATTTGGTCTTTGTACGAATTGTTGGAAGTAGTGCAAAGTTGGGAGGAATTCTCCTATAAACTTGTGTGTGCTTATGCTGTTTTTCCATTGTGCTTGTGGTGGGCTTTACTTTTCATATTTTCCAGTTTCATATAAACACGAGGGTTTGAAAGGGAAAAGGGTTGACTGATTGGTGCACAATCAGGCCGCACAGGCGTGTAAATTTGCGAAAAATTTAACCTCGAAATTTAACCCTGTGACAAGTGGTATCGGAGCCCGATTTGGGTTCTGATGAAATTTCTTTCAGAAGAAATGGCTGATCCGAAAACACGAGAGGAACGTGTGGCGTCCTTGGAAGCACGAGTTCTTAGGTTGGAAAACTTGGTGGGACCACCTCCACAGACTTCAGTTGTTACGGGGATCTTTCAATGGTTTCAAGCGATCGATGAGTCCGTTGAAGCGATTCGAAAGTTGGCAGAGAGTACCCAGAAATCATTGGATGGATTACCCGAGTTTGTTGAAGGAAAAATTGTTGGGTGTCAAGAGGATATCAGTATTCTTCGTGACACGCTCGATACCAAGTTGATGGGAATCAAAGATCATGTGAAAGTCTTGAAGAAGGTCGTTGGATCGAGTTCCAGTGAAGACCGTCCTTCTTCATCCAAGGTGAAAGTTCCTGAACCCAAGCAATTTGGCGGTGTACGGAGCGCCAAAGAGTTGGAAAACTTCTTGTGGGACATGGAGGCGTACTTCAACGCAGCTCATGTTCCCGATAAGGAAAAGGTGCAGATTACTAGCATGTATCTCATGGGAGATGCAAAGTTGTGGTGGCGTGCACGTCTATCATACGATGCTAGTGCGAATCGCGAACCTATCGAGACTTGGGAGACTCTGAAGAAAGAGTTGAAGGATCAGTTCCTTCCTTGCAACACAGAGTGGTTGGCAAGGAGTGCGCTGCGTAATTTGAGACAGACGGGGGCTGTACGTGAGTATGTTAAGGAATTTAGTTCCTTGATGCTAGATATTCGTGACATGTCGGAGGGAGACAAATTGTTCAAATTCTTGGCGGGGTTGCAGTCTTGGGCCCAAACTGAATTGCGGAGACAAGGGGTCAAAGACTTGCCATTAGCCATTGCTGCGGCAGAGGGACTTGTAGATTATAAGGTCATTGGTGGTACAGACCAGAATCGAAATAAAAGGGATTCCGGGAAAAAAAAATTTGTTAAGAGCAAGAAGGATAAAAATGGAAAGTATAAGAAGAAGAAAGGCTATGAAGGAAATGCCAGAAAGCCAAGGGAAGTGTCCAAACAACAACCTGTTCTGGACAAAACAAACTGCGGTTGCTTCTTATGCGGTGGAGACCATCGGATGCCAGATTGCTCGAAACGTGGGAAGTTGAATGCAATTGTGGCCGAGGATGATGCGAGAAGTGAGGATGATGGCCCGTGCAGGGTAAATCCTATGCAGTTGCTTTGTGCGATTCAAACCAAGCCCCAGAAGTCGAGTCTGATGTATGTGAAGACTCTCGTGAATGGAAAAGAGGTAATGGCACTCGTAGATTCAGGTGCTACTCATAATTTTGTGGCCGATCATCAAATTCATAGGCTGGGATTGAATTTGATGAATAAGAGTAGTAGCCAGATGAAGACCGTGAATGCACTGGCTCAAATCATCAAGGGCGTTGCGGAAGTGGATCTTGCGATTGGGACCGTGGAAAGGACGGTGTCCTTTGAGAGCCACTCACCTTGACGAATTTGATCTCATCCTAGGAATGGAATTCCTATTGTCGACAAAAGTCGCGGTGATGCTGCATTTGGGAGGTATACTTTTTCGGATGAAAGTTGTCCTTGCTTTGTTAAGGGTTCATTTGTGTCGTTAGACAAAGCGGATGGGAAGAAGACTAGTTTGCTCTGAGCCATACAGGTCAAGGATGGGATAAGACATGGCGAACCCACTTACCTTGCTGTGTTGGTTGAGATCAAACAGGATGTATACCAAGATGTGCCCGATGTTGTTGCGGATTTGCTTGAGGAATTCGGGGATATCATGCCACCCGAATTGCCGAAAGTATTACCACCAAGACGTGCTTGTGACCATAAGATCGAGTTGGAACCTGGTGCGAGACCTCCTGCGCAAGCACCTTACAGGATGCCATCAGCGGAGTTGGCTGACTTAAGGAGACAGTTGGACGAATTGTTGGAGGCAGGATTGATCCAGCCTTCCAAAGCTCCATATGGGTCGCCGGTTCTATTCCAGAAAAAAGCAAGATGGTATGCTGAGGATGTGTGTGGATTATAGGGCTTTGAATAAGGTTACTATAAAAAAATAAGTACCCTATTCCAAATGCTCTCGATCTATTTGACAAGTTGGCACGAGCAAGATGGTACATGAAGATTGATCTAAGGTCGGGATATTGGCAGTGCGGGTTGCCCCGGGAGATGAGGCAAAGACTACCTTCGTGACGAGATATGGGTCGTTCGAATCATTAGTGATGCCTTTCGGCTTAACTAATGCCCCTGCTACATTCTGTAATCTCATGAATGATGTGTTGTATGAGTTCCTTGATCGTTTTGTGGTTGTGTACTTGGATGATATTGTTGTTTATTTGGAGTCTCTAGAAAACCATTTGGTGCACCTACGGTCATTTTCATAAAGCTGCGGGAAAATAAGCTTTATGTTAAAAAGGAGAAGTGTGAATTTTGTCGGGACAAAATCACTTTTCTTGGTCACATTATTAGCCATGGATAAATCTGCATGGACCCTAAGAAAATAAAGGCTGTTGTGGATTGGCCGGTTCTATCAAAGGTTGCGGAGTTACGGTCGTTATTGGGATTAGCGAAATTTTATCGTCGGTCCGTGAAGGGGTATTCCAAGATCGCCAACCCTTTGACGGATTTACTCAAGAAGGATAAGCAGTGGCAATGGACATTGGAATGTCACGAAGCCTTGGAGAGATTGAAACAGGCCATTACAGCTGAACCTGTTCTCAAGCTCCCAGACTTTGATAAACCGTTTGAAGTACAAGTGGACGCGTCGGACCGTGCTCTTGGGGGTGTCTTGGTGCAGGACAAGCACCCGATAGCATTCGAAAGTCGGAAGCTGAAGGATGCCGAGCAACGGTACAGTACCCATGATAAGGAAATGTCAGCAGTGATCTATTGTTTGGAAGTGTGGCGCCACTACCTACTCGTTACGAAATTCACTGTGGTGACAGACAATGTTGCTAACACATATTTCAGGACATAGAATAAGTTGTCCCCAAAACAGGATCGTTGTCAAGAACTCTTGGGCGAGTTCGATTTTACTTGGGTACATCAACCTGGCAAGCATAATGACGTGGCAGATGCTCTTAGTCGAAAAGTGGTGGAGGATTATGTTGCTGCCATTACGTTGGTTGAGACGGATTTCTTGAGGAGAATCCGAGAAATGTCCCAGAATGATTCGGTTTATCTGAAGCTGATTGAACAAGTAAATGAGGGCCAGTTACGGAAATATTGGCAAGAGAAGGGCATACTCTATGCCAAGGGTGGACGAGCATATGTACCAGCAGGTTCGTTGCGACGGGAACAGCTGAGGGAAACACATGACCCTCAGTGGGCTGGACATCCGTGGAAAGGATGTATGCATTGTTATCTCGGAAGTATTATTGGCCAAAGATGGTAGAAGAAGTTGAAGCTTATGTCCGGACGTGTCTTATATGCCAACAAGACAACCTGGAGATAAAGAAGGAAGGTGGCTTGCTGCAGCCACTGCCCATTCCGGACAAACCTTTTCAATCACTATCGATGGATTTTATCTCGGGCTTTCCAAAGGTGAATGGTATGGCTTCGATTTTTGTAGTGGTTGATCGGTTCTATAAATATGGCATATTTATTGCTGCCCCTAAGGCATGTCCTGTGGATGTTACTGCTGCATTATTCTTTAATAACATGGTGAAGTACTTTGGTGTCCCGAAAGATATCATGAGTGATCGGGATACTCGTCTTACGGGAAGGTTTTGGACGTCATTATTCAAGATGATGGGAACACAATTGAAATTTTCAACGGCGAACCATCCCCAAACTGATGGTCAGACAGAACGGATGAATCAGTTGCTGGAGGAGTACTTGAGACACTATGTTACGGCGAGTCAACGAAATTGGGTTGAGCTGTTGGACATGGCACAATTTTGTTATAATTTGCACAAGTCATCAGCTACCAATATGAGCCCGTTTGAGTTGGTTTATGGTCAACAACCTCAAACGCCGCATGAGATCGCTGTTCAGAGGACTGGGGGAAGTTGTCTGACTGCTTATCGGTATGCCCGGACGCAACAAAAATTATTGGATGATGCCAAGGAGAGTTTGCAAAAAGCACAGCGTCACATGAAAAGGTATGCCGATGTGGGAAGGCATCACGTGGAGTTCAGTGTGGGTGATCAAGTTTTGTTGAAACTTACTCCACAAATCTGGAAGAAGATTTCTTCTAAGGCAGTACATCGTGGCTTAATCCCTAAGTACGATGGTCCATTTGAAGTTATTAGTAAAGTGGGAAATGTAGCTTATCGTTTGAGATTGCCGGATAGGTTGAAAATACATCCGAGATTTCATGTCTCTTTTCTGAAAAATTATAGTGAGGATATACTTGACGCTTCTCGGAACGAATCGATAAGAGCTCCACCCGTTGTACGTCAACAGTTCACAAATGAGGTTCACAAGATTTTGGACGAACGGGCCCGAGGACAGAGTGTGAAAAACCGTAGGATGGATTACTTAGTCCATTGGAAGGGCGAGTCTGAGGCAGACGCTACTTGGGAATGGAATGTGAATTTGTGGCAGTTTGGAAAGGAGATTGAGGATTTTATACGAACGAAGGAGGCTATGACGAGGAAGTCGTCAGATTTAGGTGGGGGAGGTTTGTTAGCCCCTTAGACGATGACTCGGCCCCGGGCGCACCACGATACGGGGAAGGCTGCGCGCCCAAGGGGCGAGGTGTGCCAAGATGGTGCGGCACCAAATCCATGCAAGGAGGAAAAGCGTGAAATGAGGTTCCGTGGCATGATGTTGGGGACTTTGCTCGGAAGAGTCATGCGGGACTTGCATTGGAAGTGAAAAATTGGGCAGACATTGAGTTGAGGTTTATTTGTGGACTCATCAGCTTTTCAGTATCCAGTGCTATCACAAGGAAAAATCTTTCTAAGCCTATTATAGGGGGAGGTGCTCCAGTGAGCTAGCTGCGAGCTGGCCGAGTGATGGTTATCGGCCGAGGCCTTGTGGGAAGTTTCAGACTTGATGTGGCTCGGGTCAAAAACGGGTCACGGGTCGGTACAGGGATCCAAACCCATAATCTAGGTTGGGTCGATCCATGCGGGTATTCGAGGGCTATGTACGAGTCATGCGGACTCGGACTACTTGTGGGCGACAAGGACCGGAAATGGTAAGCTGGTTCGACACTTAGCGAGCTGGATGTCCCGCGCGCAAAGGGAACGCAAGATATTGGTGTGCGTGGGATATAGACGGGTGTTGGGCAACGGTTACGCTCTTTCCAGCGTGGCACTGATGGTTATTCCTCAAGCGGTTATCTGAAGGAACTTCCAGGAGCGTGCGTGGTGCATGTGGATACAGGTGTCCGATAACTAAGCAAGCAGTTGGCGACGGTTACTCGATATATGTGGTTAAGGACGGTTAACCGATACGTGGCACGAAGTGAGACATAACCATGTGGGCGGTTATGTAGGATGCTTGTTGGGAAAAATAATGTTGTTTTGATAATTGCCAAACAACAAAACTTGATACAGCAAGCCCTGTATTGAAAGCCGGTTGAAGTTGCAATCCTGTGTCGAAGATCTTATCACAGCGCCAGCATACAGCAAGCTCTCGCGCCACCAAGATACAGCAACAAAGTCTAAGTTAAACACCAAGTATGGAAGCTGTCTCGAAACCTCAATACAGCGCCCTTCCATACAGCGCTTGACTATTCCAATATGGCTACAACACTAGTGGATACAGCATTCACATCGAAACAGGACTGAAGACCGTTTGGAAAGGAATCTTTGATATTTACTAAAGTCAAGTACCGTTCGATAAAGAAGTATTTAAATACTCAAGGATAAAGTATTTAAATACTAAAGCTGTCAGAGATCTTCAAATCCCGCAATATCCGGATCCTGGTCTATTCAAGTCAACTATCAAATCCTGCTCAACGGATCTATCTCAACGGATATATTATTCAGAAGACTATATATATCCCCAGAGTTTGAAGATCATAACAAGCATCCGAATCATCAAGAACATTTACAAGCTTACAAGCGATATTCAAAAGATCGAAAGACTGAATATTCATTAACATCAGATCAAGCTTATAAGAGCAAGTATATTTCTTTCTAGCATCAATCCATATCTGAGAAAGAAGAAATATACTCAGTCATCAAGAACAGTCATCATCAGCTCACGAACTTCAAAGCTGCTGTTCTTACCTGGTTACCTACCTTTTTACCTTTGTGTAAAAACCGAGCTCTGTGTGAACTCAACAAAGTTATTCTGACCTGTGTGGGACGAATAAGAGGACGAATCTTTGGAACTGTGTGTGAAGAAGCTAGTCGAGAAGGAAGCTTTAACCAATCTGTGTGAACGGTTGAAAGCGACATTCTTTGTATCAATATGTGTGAACGATACAAGGATAGGGTTGATTATAAATACATAGTTGTGTACGCAGTAATTTTATAATAAACGTTTTACTCCTGTGTGGAGGACCAGTGGACGTAGAGGGGTTTACCTCGAACCACTTAAATACTGTGTTATTTACCTTTCTCCGTTACTGTTTTCATAACTGTGATTTATATAAGTATACACTGCAAAACCCTGTACGCACCAAGCTAACAGGAGAATAGACGGAGTTGCTGTATCGACGGCAACTTACTATATTAAAGACTTCCGCTACGCACTCAGATTTAGATTCCATACAGTTTGTTGTTTAAACTACTTTTCCAAACTGTATCGAGTATACTTAAGAATTAAACATTCGAACAGAAGATCAAGAAGCCTGCTCAAGTAATTATCAAATAGAAAAAGGGACCAACAATTGGTATCGGAGCGGTTGATTCTAAAAAGAATCAGTCGCATTTTTAACTGAATCAGATCCTTAAAAATATTTATTTTCGAAAACAGTCCTTGTAATTCCCATCTTCCAGTATGGATACCTTTATGTCTAAAAAGATGTCTATGTTTCACATTAACGAGTTTGATGACTGGAGAAACAGGATGAAGAACAAACTCAAGGCCCTCATTGGAGAATCAAAAGCTCCGCTCGCATCAACAAAGACCGAAGAATGTCTTCAGGTGGTCACTGATAGTGATTCTTCTGACGATGAGCTAGAAGATAGAGCCTATGTGTGCTCTATGGCCGAAGTTAAAGAAGAAAATGAAGACGGCGATGATGATGAGGTAAGCTCCACCTCAACTATACCTATAAATGCATCTCATACTTTTGAAAATATGTTGAATGAATTTAATAACATTCAAATGGCCCATGAGATATTGAAAAGAGAAAACACCCAGCTTGAAATTTCCAACTTAGAGCTGAAGGTAGAAAATGACTTGCTGAAGAATAATTACGAAAACATTTTAGCTGATTGCGAAAACAGCAAAGTCAATTTAGAAAAACTCATGGAGAGCAATCATCAACTTGCTCATAATCTAAATGAGACTAAGTCTCATCTTGAAAGCAAGACAAATGATTTGGCTCTACTCGAAGCCAAAGTAAAATCTCTCGAGAAACGTGAAGGAGAATTAGAGACAATCTTGAAATCTTTCGAGAAATCCTCTAAAAGAATGGAAGAGATCCTAAGCACTGGGCAACATGCTCATGATAAACGTGGCTTAGGGTACAACTCGTTCTCCAACAAAGAAAAATCTAGTACGCTATTCGTCAGGAGTGAGGAATTCATTCCTGTATCGAAGGAAGTCCCGAGTCCTATGAAGGAACCCGTTGCACCGCGAACTGCAAAAGCTGCCATTCCACCCCCGCAACTCTACTATTCGAGACAGTTGAACCAACAGCCACTCAGACCTGTAAGGCGTACTCCACAGCATGCTCCACAAGCATATTATAAGCGCCAGCAGTCATTCAGGAGGAAGGCTGTATCCAACCACCAAAGGCCCGTACAACAGTACTCTCAGCACAGTGCACCTAGACATTGGATACAAGAGCCCCGTTATCCCTCGAGACAGCAAGTGCCCGTTCAATATCAGCAAAAGAATTGGGAATCCAACTGGAGACCCAGGAGGCAATATGCAAGATCAAAGAAAATGGCTCCACCTCCGAGACGACAATCGTACTGGAATAACAACTATAATTCTCGATTTTTCATGCATTATAATGACTACAACGACTACATGCCTGCCCCACGTAGATATCGATATAATGGACCAAAAGTAGCCTACAACAAACAAATTGTTGCTCGGCAAATTTGGGTACCGAAAGGCACTATCGGGAAACACTACAGCCAGAAATCCCTGTAAGTTTTTATGTTCTTACTCATTAAGTGAGGGGGAATGCTGTAAGACCCAAGAATACAGTATCCAACGTTAATTATTTGTACACTCAGAATCGTCAATACAACACTGTAGCGAACAAAGAACTAAGAATCCTACAGCTGACGTGTGCAATAATTAAGGGGGAATACAGTACGACCCATGAATACAGCATTAATCCTAACATTAATTGAATCCTGTATGTACCTTTTGAGGGGGAACGCTATATTATCCAAGGATACAGTTTGTTGTTTAAAACAAATTTTATCGTATTATTACTGTAAGAACTCGTCTGCGAACAGTTCATAGGTTCAGTTGTACTCAACTAGATCAAATGTAAGATTGTGCCTGTGCTCCAATCATAAGTTTAAGATGTAATACACTTCCCTATTAGATGCTATCATTTTAGAACTTGCCTGCTAGCAGTTCACATTTCTTTTAGAGTAAGTGCTGAAGACCAGATCATTTGACAGAAGATCAAGAAGTCTGCTCAAGACATTATCAGTGGGGATAAATATTTCCTGTATCGAAGTCTCCTCATGTTACCAACAAGTGGTTATCGAAGGGGAAATTGTTTTAGCTTGAAGAGGTTTTTGGTATCAAAACCTTGGCATGATCAAGAAATTTTGGAATCATCAAGAAGTTTTGGAAATTATCAAAAAGGGGGAAATTGTTGGGAAAAATAATGTTGTTTTGATAATTGCCAAACAACAAAACTTGATACAGCAAGCCCTGTATCGAAAGCCGGTTGAAGTTGCAATCCTGTGTCGAAGATCTTATCACAGCGCCAGCATACAGCAAGCTCTCGCGCCACCAAGATACAGCAACAAAGTCTAAGTTAAACACCAAGTATGGAAGCTGTCTCGAAACCTCAATACAGCGCCCTTCCATACAGCGCTTGACTATTCCAATATGGCTACAACACTAGTGGATACAGCATTCACATCGAAACAGGACTGAAGACCGTTTGGAAAGGAATCTTTGATATTTACTAAAGTCAAGTACCGTTCGATAAAGAAGTATTTAAATACTCAAGGATAAAGTATTTAAATACTGAAGCTGTCAGAGATCTTAAAATCCCGCAATATCCGGATCCTGGTCTATTCAAGGCAACTATCAAATCCTGCTCAACGGATCTATCTCAACGGATATATTATTCAGAAGACTATATATATCCCCAGAGTTTGAAGATCATAACAAGCATCCGAATCATCAAGAACATTTACAAGCTTACAAGCGATATTCAAAAGATCGAAAGACTGAATATTCATTAACATCAGATCAAGCTTATAAGAGCAAGTATATTTCTTTCTAGCATCAATCCATATCTGAGAAAGAAGAAATATACTCAGTCATCAAGAACAGTCATCATCAGCTCACGAACTTCAAAGCTGCTGTTCTTACCTGGTTACCTACCTTTTTACCTTTGTGTAAAAACCGAGCTCTGTGTGAACTCAACAAAGTTATTCTGACCTGTGTGGGACGAATAAGAGGACGAAGCTTTGGAACTGTGTGTGAAGAAGCTAGTCGAGAAGGAAGCTTTAACCAATCTGTGTGAACGGTTGAAAGCGACATTCTTTGTATCAATCTGTGTGAACGATACAAGGATAGGTTTGATTATAAATACATAGTTGTGTACGCAGTAATTTTATAATAAACATTTTACTCCTGTGTGGAGGACCAGTGGACGTAGAGGGGTTTACCTCGAACCACTTAAATACTGTGTTATTTACCTTTCTCCGTTACTGTTTTCATAACTGTGATTTATATAAGTATACACTGCAAAACCCTGTACGCACCAAGCTAACAGGAGAATAGACCGAGTTGCTGTATCGACGGCAACTTACTATATTAAAGACTTCCGCTACGCACTCAGATTTAGATTCCATACAGTTTGTTGTTTAAACTACTTTTCCAAACTGTATCGAGTATACTTAAGAATTAAACATTCGAACAGAAGATCAAGAAGCCTGCTCAAGTAATTATCAAATAGAAAAAGGGACCAACAATGCTGGACACGCAGCTTAACCTTGGGGACGGTTATGCCAGGTGTCTGTTTTACGTTTGTCCATTTGTCCCAGCAGTTGAGGGATTGTCCTCTGCATACCTTAGGCCTATAAATAGTCTAAGGGCACTCAGTTTTGAGATAGAGGGAGGCGAGTGTAGGAAAAACAAAGTGCATTTTGTGAGCACTAAGTTGAGTGAGCCATTGTGTGTGTAAACTTTGGCCAATTTGGTCTTTGTACGAATTGTTGGAAGTAGTGCAAAGTTGGGAGGAATTCTCCTGTAAATTTGTGTGTGCTTATGCTGTTTTTCCATTGTGCTTGTGGTGAGCTTTACTTTTCATATTTTCCAGTTTCATATAAACACGAGGGTTTGAAAGGGAAAGGGGTTGACTGATTGGTGCACAATCAGGCCGCACAGGCATGTAAATTTGTGAAAAATTTAACCTCGAAATTTAACCCTGTAACACCTGCCCTAGTTCCCTCGCTCACCGGATGAGCGATTAGAGTGAACGACTGCTTGGACATTCCAGCTGGTGCACCCTACCCAGCGAAGTTAAATCAATTACTTCCTACTGAAGTAAATTCGAAAAGAGGAGTTTTATTTTGAAGATTCATTTTTAAAACTCTTCTAGACACCTAGAATTTTGATTTTTTGGAACATAACTTTCTTATAAAATTTTTGACGGTCTTTTACATTAAGTGGTTTTATCCGAAGGATAATATAATTAAGAATGTTGATGATTGGGGAATTTTGGAATTATTGGAGGCTAGTGGTACTGGAAAAAACTATATACAGTGACTCATAAGGGATGTACATGGAGAGCAGGATATATTGAGAATATCTAGAGTTTGAAAAGTAGTGACGAATAAATATTATATATTCAGGTTATACAAATATAGGTCCCGATGGAATTGGTATTAACATATTGTTGTTAGGTCATGACAACAGTTGGGTCGAAGCGATGAGAGAATGGCAAATAAAACCCAATTAAAATTTAGTACGACTCACCATCTACAGACAGACGAACAGACAAAGCATACTACTCAGACCTTGGAAAACATGTTGAGAGTCTGTGTGCTTGAATGGGAAAAGGATTATTGGGTAAGGAATATCAATTTAAACGAGTTTTCTTATAATATAACAGCTTGCATGTGAGTATTGACATGGCATCTCTTGAAGGCTTATATGGCAGGAGATGTCGTTCGCCGGTGTGTCGGGATGACGCATAAGACATGGTAGCAACCGAGCTAGATTTGATCAAAGAGTCAATCGAGAAGGTTCCTGTCACAAGAAAACACATGTTGGGCGCTCGGAACAGACATAAATCATATGGTGAGAGTAGACAATGTCTAAAGTTTTCAATTTGCGATCGTGTCTAGATCAAGGTATCACCTATTGAGATTTGAGGCCTAAATGAAAGTGAATCGGAAGAATTATATTGATCCAATCAATAACCCGAACCCTTAAACAAGACCGATCAAGCATTATATATATGAAAATAAAATACAAGGAATAAATATTGATGATGAACACAAGTCTACATTGTGAAGCTTTATTAAATTTTCGAGCACCAAAGCACCGTGCCTCTACGTATCACGTATCAGAAAGATGAGCGGAATAAACTCCTATCTTCTTTTTCTCTAAGAAAATGGCTAGAAGTAGATACTACAAGCTTACTATATATAATTTAAACACTCTAAAGGATAAATAATTTTTGTCTCACAAGAACAACTTAAACTCCAAGTTTATGACTTATAAGAAATTCTCTCCCTCTCATCACAATACTCACGGCCGGACATGCCCCCAAGAGGAGGGTGAGGTTTTGTTTACAGAATAATACACTCCTCACTACAAGAACCTTACATAAATTTATACACCAAGCTTATCATAAAGTCCCCAAACATTAATCATATCTAATAAAAAACAAAGCATGATGAGTGGAACATGATAAATCAAGTGGGTGAGGTCTAGAGATCACTTTTCTAAATATCTTTTCTAACAATTTCAAAAACGATGAATAAAGTGCAGCGAGAATTAAAATAAAGTCAACCATTTTATAAGTAGGTAAATAAATTCTCTACTATTTTCAAAATATCTATAATATCCAACCATGACATTAAAATCAAAGTTACATAAAAATAAATGAAATAAACAAAGAAGTGGATAAATATTATTATCACGCCACATCGTCGCTTGCCACGCCAGACTCCTCAACCTGAAAGATTTAAATAATGAGGTGAGCTTTCATCTCTCTCAGTGAGGAGAGAACGTGTTGTTAAATTTAAGTACATACGTGTTGTCTTATAGATATGACATTCCTGAACCTAGTGGTTGCCCGAGAGCCATTAATATGCGGACTTTGTGCATATTGCCTACTACTTATTGGAGGTCACAACGTAACTAACATGCAAATTTGAGCACATTTTGCCTACTACTAATTGGAGGCTACAACATAAAAAATATGCAAATTTTGAGCATATAAATATTTTTGCAAGAAACAAATGTACATACAAGTAACATCATGCATTAAAAAAAGAAAGCGTAAAGTCTCCTCCTCAAAATATAATTATGATCCTTGAAGTTTGAGATGCTTAATGCAGTTCAAGTCCTAAGCTCCAAGTCTTCGTCTCCTAAAATAATAATTAACGTTTAATATTAATATTGTGCCTAAAGTAAACTAATATAAATTATAAAATTTATAACTTAGGGTGTGCTTGGTTCAAATTCGGGAAAGAAAAAGGGAAAGACAATGATAATGATGGGGAAAGGGAAAGAAAAGCATTCCCCCCAATTTATTTGGTAATGTCTCATTACCCACTATTGGGTAATGGGTCATTGCATTATACTCTACCAAGCACTTTTTTTCATTATCTCTTCCATTCTTCACCCCCCATAACCCCCTACCAAGCATGCCCTTAATTTTTTAGAATAATTTTATATTTTATGAAATGAATTGTCCAAATAAACTAAATAATAACTTAGTGTAATAGATACCACAAACCTGACCCAAGTATAATTAAGACCGACCCAAATAAATTATAAATAAATTGGCTCTACTCAATTAAAATCGACCCAAATAAAGAAGTACAAGAATAACCCACCATAACATATCTGACCGAGCCATGTCCCGCTTAATAAGAAACCTCGGTCTCTCTCTTCTCTTTTCTTGTCTGTCTCTATATAGCTCTCTCTCCCTCTCCCCACGGCTTCCAGAAGAAAAGCGCGCACACACACACACACATCTACACACAATATCGAAAACCCGCCGGACCAAATACATATAATACACCCAATCTACTCGGGGATATTACAGCACCGCAGACTCTCTCCATGAGGATCTACCAGGCAAGATACCAAAACAAGACATCACTTCAAATGCCAACATGGCTAAGTACGAATCAGTAGACTGATTTGGTCTTTCATCTATAGCATACAACTTAAACTTCATATATACATCTCTATTTCAAAACTCATACCCGCACAAGGGTCAAAATAAACACTCTTATACGACGGAGAAACACTACAGCGGAAAAGAAAATACAATTCGACCAACAGTACCAAGTACTGACCCTCATGTGATTAGTACCATTTGTCTTCCATCATCCTTCGTACCGATCCCGTAGTTTTCTCCCCAAGAACCTGCACGTACCTGAATGCAATAACATGAATCCACCCTCCGACTACTCGGGGGTTAGCAAACTGGAAATTTGCTAGTGCAAGTAAAGTGAAATTACGAGCCATACAGATCATATTCGAATAATATAATAATCTTAAATAATCAACGAATCAAATACAGCGAAAGCCTACCCGAGATGTTTCATTTGAGCAAAATAATCCAAAACCATGAAATGTAGTAATAAAGCAAGTAAACAACTTGTAAAGCGTTTTTAAGATCTCGAGAGTATTAGAGGAAAATATTTAGGATAGAAGAATCCTCATCTTTTCAAAAATCACTTAGGGTTACAACCCAAAGATTTATTTTCCAAAAATACTAATCTGACAATAAATTACGGAGTCCACGACCCAAACATCCACGTCAATCATATGCCCAAGGATTATTCTCGTTCCATGCTAGCAAGCATTAACGTGTATACCCGATTGAATAAACCAATGGTAAATAAATGTAATCATACATCCTCATGACAATAGTCACGCACATAACTCAAAGACTAAAGACCCGCAACATACATATGACATACACTCATAGTTATCCTGAATCGTGCTAGCAAGCCACGAACCTCGGAGTCTCGTGACGACGTACCCAGTTTGAAAACTTATGACGAGTATGTCACATGTCCAAATACACACCGATAAGTTATCCTGGCATCGTGCTAGCAAGCCACAAACCTCGGAGTCTCCTCAAGACATACTCGATTTGGATAATCCTATGGTAAAACTCGACCCGCATTTAACAAGGACGGATCCCGGAGGTTTCAATGAACCCTACCCGGTAGAACATCACTTTACAAACAATCACAAACGATGAGGAGATAAACTTTCCGAACAACGCCGAATAGTACCACCTCCTTACAAAGGAGTCAACAAACAATACAACACAACATTATGCACTCACCAAACAAATACACATTCCAACACACCATCCTTAACAAGGGAAGGGAGTTTTTATAACCAAATAACATGAAGACAATATATTTCAATTAGCAACCACAATACAACCTATACGTAAAACTCATTTATTTACAAAGTACTCAAGCGTTTTTTGAAAGAAAGCTCTTAATGAGATTATATCAATCCTTTTGAAAGTTCATTATGAGTACTCAAATAGCACACATAGTCAATTACCAATTATCACATCTACGAAATACGAAATTTATGGGCAAGATACTTGCCTCGAAAATCAACACGCAAATGCCTCGACGAATGCGGCTCGACCGAAAAGCCTCGAAACCTACAACCTATGCAAGAACAACGACAACACCATCAATATGAGGGTAAAGAACAATAACAACAGAAATCACAACAAACAAGAAAACTCATTGAAATATTTAATCGAACATTAAATATTACGGTTCTTCAAAACACCCAAATTCATCAATTGGGTTGAATGAACCGAAGACATGGATATATGATCTATGACCAATAACAATATTTAACACCAATCGATTTACCAAAACCGCATTGAAATCGAAATCAAGAACAAAACCCTCAAAAAGTCAACTTTAGGGAAATTAAGAAAATACCTCAATCCGACGAAGAACAAGGATTAAATGTTGTTAATCCATACCAAAACCTTGATGATAGAATGTGAAAATGACGAACGAAAGGGTTAAACACGACCTCTTCACAAGGAACTCAACCCTAGTATCATATCATCATTCAATCAACAATCAGACGAGGAAAAATAATCGTAGAACACCCGAATCCCCCACTATGACATTCTATCGAACACCCTGAAGGCGTCAACTTGGAACTCAATAAACCACGAATCGCTAGTAATAAAACCACGTAATAACAACAAAAATGGTAGATTACAACTAAATCATCGATAATCCATCACTAATCTAAGCTAATTCAGATTAAACGGATGAAATCATTCAAAAGCCCCAATTTCTCCAAAAATAGATTTTTAGGAACTCTTACCTTGATCTGGTCGATCGGAGGAGATTAAAGGATGATTGAATCGATGTTATGAACTCAAAAAGATAGGGGATTCATAGTTCTACTCTATGAGTTTATGTTCTCCAAGTCTTGGTCGCGGAGGGGATGAGTTTAGGTGAGAAAATGGGTGAAGACCACGTCTGCCCGATCATTTATATACACCTGTAGGACGCATGATCAGACACGCGCGAGCATCGATCGCTTATGACTCATGCGCCAGGAACATGTCGGGAAGCTTCCGGACACGCACAAGCATGATGCTCGGGCGTCCGATCGTGCGCCGGATCGTGTGTGACTCTGCCGCGCCGCACGAGCACTACACATGAGCATCGCTCGTGTGTACTGCTCGAGCGACCAGTCTTTACCTGGCAGCGCCGGCCGATGCGCCCTGATCGCGCGCACCTGGCCAATTCCTGCCGCACCTGGTCAGCTAGCGCCCAGACTCTAAGATTCAAAGACTCGAATATCCGGAAATACACGGAACGAAACATGACAAAATGTTCGCGGACAACATCATCGATCCTTATTGAAAACAACATGTAACAAAACACCATATACGACCCCATAAAAAAAAAACCAGTCGACGAGAAAATAATACTGACACTCGATAACAGAGAAATATCAGGCCTAAAAGACAAATAATTCAAAATAACCAGAAAATCCTGGGCATTGCAATGCTCACATACCTAAAATACTAATGGTGGGGACAATATGGTGGGTCCTCGTCTGAGGTCGAGTCTGGGCTAGAGGCAGGTTATGGAATTAGGTGCTTTCTGGAAAGATGTATCGGATTCTGGGCAGGTAGATTCGTTTGTCGATCACGTGTTTGAAATCTAATTGTATTGGTAAGTTTATTTTCTTTTGTTGAGGTTATGTTGTTTTGGTTTGAGGATGGGTTTGTGTGTATGGACTCAATTTTGGTTTGGGATGGTGGATTTCTGGGCTTCTGTTATGGAATTGTCTGAAACACAGATGGACTGAGATTGAGAAATCCAGGAACTCAATTTTGGGAACAGGCCGAAGAAGGTTGTTTGTGGTATACTAGGATCGGTTCTCGATCGGGGTTATGGCTGGGACAGGTTCGATTATTTGTTTCTATCTGAGGGGTGATTTGTAGAAACCAGTCGGCCTTAGATTCGAGGAATTTGGTCTTGGGTTTGGTACCGCCACTTGAAGGGAGGATAATAGTGTGGAGTAGAGTTTTTAAACTCTTTTCCATCTACGGAAGCGTATTTAAATACGTAATGTAAATGACACAAGATTTATAGATGTTCGGCCAAATATGCCTAAGTCCTCTCTTCGTATGTTTTTCTATAGGCTAAAGATAAACCTTTACACCTTGTCTTCTATCGATCTGAGGTAAACCGTTACAATCTTGTCTTCTATCGGTCCAAGATAAACCATTATGCTCTTGTCTTTTTCTCGATCCAAGCTAAACCGTTTTTCTTTTCTATCGGATAAGGAATCAACCTAGCTATCTTTCGATTGGTACTAGACAAACCTCACTCGGATTTAAGTTGTGATTCTAACTGTGCCGGATCCACAATTCTAATAACACCGAATCAAATCTATAATCCTTTCTTTACTCTCGTGTATTGGTTGAGTGTATCGAACACTCGAACTCTAACAAATATGCTCGATTACAACAAAAATAATGAAGATATTGATATCTGTTGGGATAAACAATCATGTTTTGATAATTGCCAACATACAGCAAGTAGTCTCAGAAGATCGTGAATTGTTGGGATAATCATTTCTCATGGAAGCTGTTAGACACCATCATACAGCTAAGATGTCGAAAGAGTCTAAATGCCGCTAAGTATGGAAGCTGTCTGTAATCTCCATACAGCCATTCCACACAGTATTGAAGATCTCATACAGTCTATCCTACAGATCCTACAGTTATAGCGAAAGACGTAATGCGTCGGATATAGCAGTCAGGTTGTAAGATGTTTTACTTAGGAGAAGTAAAACACATCTGACAGGCCTGATTAAAGAATGCTTTAAACCGTTATGAAATACATATTCATAAAGTATTCACGGTTAAAGTAGTATTTATTGTTGATAGGACATCATTTAATGTAGCTGGAAAGAGACTAGTCTGAACACTATGAAGAGCATTTAATGCGAAGACAAAAAGCATGTCTGAAGCATTAAATGCAATCTGCTTTAATTCAAATATTCAGCAAAGCTGCCAATCAGAGATGTCAACATCTCACCTACCTACAACGACTATATTTATAACGGATGCATTTTCCAAAAGTTATAAATAGCCCTAAGTTGAGGATTTAAAGACGCCTTTTTTACACTTGACATATTCATACTCGCGAAAGCTCTGACAGATCATTCTGACAATCTAAGCTATATCAAGAACAAGTATATTTCGCAAGCATACAACGTATCTACTATGAAGAAATATACTAAGTCCTCAACAAGAACAGCACAGCCTACAACTAACGTGTATTAAAGATCAAGCTGCTGTTCAGAAGAATTCTACCCTTTACCGTTGAGTTAACCATCAACCCTGTATGGACTGAAGATCCTTGCGTATTCCAACCTGTATGGGAAGAATAATATTGTAGATGAAGCTTCAAACTGTGTGTGAAGAAGCGAGTCAAGAAAGAGCTCAAGCCAATCTGTGTGAACGAAAAAAAGCTTCGGTCCCTGTATCAATCTGCGTGAACGATACAGAGACAAGTTTAGTTATAGTCATGTAGTTGTGTGCATAGTGATTATAATAAACTATTTACTCCTGTGTGGAGGACTAGTGGACGTAGAGGGGTTTACTTGAACCACTTTAAATTGTCTTATTTACCTCCTGTCTTTATTGTTTTAATAACTGTGATTTATACAACTATATTTTGCAAAACCCTGTACGCACTAAGCAAACAGGAGAACGCCTAGCTGCTGTATTTACAGTAACTCACTTAAAACAAACTTCCGCTATGCAACTCACTTTCGAAAAACGAACAGCTTGTAGAACTATCTCATTCCAATCTGTTTATTGTATACTTAGTGGCCAACAAGTGGTACCGGAGCGGTTGATTCTAAAAGAATCGATCATTTTTTTTTAATCGAATCAGGTCCAAAATCACATTTTTTTAAAATAGTTTTTATTTCTCCTATTCTCTTATATGGATACCTCATTGATAAACAAGGTTCCTATGTTTTCGATTAACGAGTTTGATGACTGGAGAATTAGGATGGAATCCCATCTTGCTGCCATGCACGAAGAGATGATATTTGTCATCCAAGAAGGTCCAATAAAGATAATGAAGGTTAATCGGGCCGCATGGATAGAAGGACAACCTCATGCTGAAATGCTCGAGAAGGAGTGCGAGCAATGGACAGAAGACGATCGCAAGCTCACAAACCTCGACAATGTTGCTAAGAATGCGCTGTTTGTCACTCTCGACAAAGGCACATTCTCGAAGGTAAAGAGCTATCAGACAGCTAAGGAAATCTGGGAGAAACTCAAGCTGATTTGCGAGGGTACTGAGCTCTCAAAAGAAAACAAAATTTCCAAACTTACTCAGCAATTTGAATCCTTTGAAATGAAATCTTCTGAAACACTTGAGGAGCTTGACCTCAGATTCACTGGCAGTGTCGGTGAATTTGAAGCATTAGGTAAAGTGTATATCCAAACGGAGAAAACTTGAAAATATTTAGATCACTCCCTGCCCGATGGGACATTAAGACTACATCTATGCGTGTGTCATGCAATCTTAATGATATTTCTACTTTTGACCTATTCTTTGAGCTCAAATATTTTGAGTATGACATTGACATGAGAGAAAAGGCTGAAGGGTCACGTGCCAAGACTACAGCACTGGCTGTTGTATCTGACAGGAGACACATCTCCGTACCCAGCACATGCAAGTCTACTCACAAGACTGCTGACATTGATGATGATATCCTGTCATAAGATGAAATGGCCCTTCTTATTGCATAAATTCAAAAAGTTCATCAAACAGTCTGGAAAGACTCCCTTCAGTCCCAAGCCTTTTCACAAGGTAAGTTCTGAATCTCCTTCCTCCGGTGATTCTAACTTGTGCTACAACTGCAGGAAACTCAGACATTATGCAAATAAGTGTCCGCATCTAAAAGTTCAAAAGTTGCCAGAAGCTGAGCAACGAGAAAAGGATGAAAGAAGACATGCTTGGAAAAACAAGCTCAAGGCCCTGATTGGTGAATCAGAAGCCTCGCCTGTATTGAACAAGACCGAGGAATGCCTTCAGGCAGTCACTGACAATGACTCGTCCGATGATGAGATCGAAGACAAAACATATATGTGCTTTATGGCCAACAAAATACAGGACGATGAGGATAGCGATGACGAAGTAAGCTCAAATTCAATTACTCCCACAAATGCATCGCATACCTTTGAAAACATGATGAATGAATTCAAAAACATTCAAAAGGCCCATGAGACTCTGAAATGAGAAAACATATAGCTCGAACTTTCAAACTTAGAGCTGAAACAAGAAAATGACTTGCTAAAAAATAATTACGAAAACATGTCTATTGATTGCGAAAACAACAAGGTCACACTTGAAAAACTCATGGAAAGCAATAACCAACTTGCTAAATATCTAAGTGAGACTAAGTCTTATAATGAAAGTAACACAAATGATTATAATTTGATCGAAGCCAAAGTAAAATCTCTCGTAAAACGAGAAGGAGAATTAGAGACCATCTTGAAATCATTCGAGAAATCCTCTAAACGGATGGAAGAAATTCTAAGCACCAGGCATCATGCTCATGATAAAAGTGGCTTAGGATATAACTCATTCTCTAACAAAAAGAAAACTAGTACGGTGTTCGTCAGGGGTGTGGAACCGATTCCTGTATCTAAAGAGACCCCGGGTCCCGTAAAGATAACAGTTGCCCCGCGTACAGCAAAGGATGCGATTCCGCCACCAGGCTCATATCACAGACAACGGAAACTTCAGCCCCAGACCTGTAAGGCGTGATCAACAGCATGCTCCCCAAGCATATCAGAAGTTCCAACAGCCGTTCAGAAAGAAGGTTGTATCTAAGTATCAAAGGCATGCACCATAGTATTTTCAATAGTACAATGCGCCTAGGTATTGGATACAAGAGCCCTGTTATCCATCGAGAAAATAGGTCACCGCGCAATATCAACAACAGCTTTGGGAATCCAACTGGAGACCTAGAGGCAAGCTGTAAGGCCTAAGAAAATGGCTCCACCTCCGAGATGGCAATCGTACTGGAATAATAATAATAACCCTCGATTTTACATGCATAACTCTCAAGGTTACAGTGACTACGTGCCTGCCCCACGTAGACATTGCAAGAATGGACCAAAAGTAACCTACATCAAGCCAATTGCTGTCAGTCAAATTTAGGTACTAAAATGCACCAATGTACAAGGACCCAACAATCAAAGGGGACCTAAATCTACTTTATTTCTTTGCTTACAGGACATCAAAGATAAAGATATCTGGTACTTCGACAACAGATGTTCTAGACACATGATAGGAGATATCAGCAAGCTGTCAGATTATGTAAAAGGTCGCGGTCCAAAGGTGCGCTTCGGTGACAAGTCCAAAAGAAGAACAAGTGGGAAGGGAATCCTTCTAGTAGGAAAGTTCAAAGTCACTGACGTAGCCTATGCTAAAGGCTTACAGTACAATCTACTTAGTATCAGCCAGTTTTGTGACAAACAGTTCTCGGTGAAGTTCTATCTCGATCACTGTAGGGTGAAGGACATCAAAAACAAAGAGATCGTCCTCACGGGAAGCAGGTCAGGAAATATGTACATTATTGACTGGAAGCCTATGAGCTCCATTATTCCTTATTTTGTATACAAAGGCACTGCAGATCAAAGATGTCCTTAGCACAAGATAATGTCTCATATCAACTTCAAGATAATTAATAAGCTCGCCAGACAGGGAATGGTTAGAGGTTTGCCCGGTGTGTCATTACAAAAAGATAGCGTCTGCGGAGCCTGTCCAAAAGGCAAACAAGTCAAAACTATCCTGAAAGGCAAATAATACCTGTCCACTCACAGAGTTCTGGATATGCTACATATGGACCTCTACGGTCCTGTAGACCCTGTAAGTTTGGGAGATAAGAAATATTGTCTAGTTATTGTTGATGATTTCTCCATATATGCTTGGACAATCTTTCTAAGCAAGAAAAAAAAACCACAACAAAATTGACTGAGCACCTGAGAAAGCTTAAGAATGAGAACGTGTTGAGTATCGTGTCCATTCATTCCTACAGAGGTACTGAATTCACAAACCACTTTATAGAGCAATACTGTTTGGAAAATGGAATTCAGCATGAATACTCAGCAGCCCGGACTCCTCAGCAAAATGGTGTTGCTGAGCGAAAGAACAGAACTTTTAAAGAAGCAACAAGAACCATGATTGCTGTAAGTAAGTTGCCGCAGCGTTTCTGGGGCGAAGCAACAAATACAGCGTGCTACACAAAACCATTGTATCATCAACAAGCATTACAACAAAACAACATATGAGGCATGAAACAACAAACTCCACTAGTTTCATATTTTCACATCTTTGGATGCAGATTTTATGTTCTGAATAACAGGAACGATCAACTCAGAACCTTCGACAAAAAGTCAGATGAAGGGATATTTGTAGGATATTCCTCTGTCAGCAAAGCCTTCAAGATCTTTAATAAAAGAAAGTTGACAATAGAGGAATCTATCCATGTAGTGTTCGATGAACCTCATTTTCATCCTACAGAAGTAGAAGACTTGACTCAGAACATCCAAACTCTCTCCGTTAATGACCCTCCAACTCCAATAGAGCCTGTCATAGACTTAGAGATCAACCCCGCAGCTATAAAAACAAAGGTAGTTGAAGCTGATGTTGTACAAGCTGAAGCCAAACTACAGCACCACAAGATACAATATGGGTAGCAGAACTAGAACTCGACAGAAGATGGCAAAGAGATCACCCTCAGGAGTTAATCATAGGAGACATTAATGCTGGAGTATCCACCCGCAGGAGAATACATAGTACATAAGGAACTGTACTATAGGCGCAAGAAGTATCTGAATCTGAGAAATCTCCATTTCCTGTATGGAAATATCAAGCAGAACTTAGAAGACTTGCTATGTGCACCCTAGCTGTATTCTTAGCTCAATCCGAACCTGTTCCTACCAACAAAGCTTTGAATAATTTTCACTGGATCACTTCTATGGAAGAAGAGCTTAATGGTTTTGAAAGAAACAATATATGGTATCTAGTACCCAGACCAGAACATCAAACTGTAATTGGAACCAAATGGGTATTTAGAAACAAGAAGGATGAGAATGGACTTGTTATCAGGAACAAATTCTGTCTAGTTGCAGAAGGCTACAGAAAGGAAGAAGGCATAGATAACGCTAAAACATTTGCCCCAGTAGCCAGATTAGAAGCCATCAGGATATTTCTAGCCTTTGCCGCCCATAAGAGCTTCATAGTATATCAAATGGACATTAAGAGGCATTCCTGAATGAAGATCTTGCCGAAGAAGTCTATGTTGAACAACCACTAGGGTTTTTCAATATTGAAGGCGGAGATTTAATATACAGACTACGGAAAGCTCTGCATGGACTTAAGCAAGCACCTAGGGCATGGTACGAGACCCTGTCCCTGTACCTTACCATAAATGGATTTGAGAAAGGCACTGTGGACAAGACTCTATTTAAGATACAAGAAGGTGATGACCTGTTAATGGTGCAAATATATGTCGATGATATTATATTTGGTTCTACTAACCTTTCTTTATGTCAAAGGTTCTCTCATATCATGCAAAGTAAATTTAAAATGAGTATGATGGGGGAACTTAGTTATGTCCTAGGACTGCCTACAGGAATCTTCATCAACTAAGAGAAGTACAGCAAGGAGCTACTCAACAAGTTTGGGATGAATAACTCTAAATCCTCGTCAACCCCCATGATCACTTCCATACAAATTAGTGCTGACGAAGCTGGAAAGCCAGTTGATCAATCACTCTACAGGAAGCTTATTGGCTCACTCTTGTACCTAACGGCTAGTGTAACACCCCTAGATCCGTCAAGGAATATTACAGCACTGTGGGCCCCGAGACGGAACCCATAAGGCTGAAAGAAAGATTTACAGACATTTACAAACGCCCAAGAGGATAACGACGGTACTATCGTTTAAAAACATTTGAAGACTTTATAAAATCCATTTATCAAAACCGTCATAAAATCTCATTTGAGACTACAAGGCCCGAAATGTCAAAACTCAACAGTTTAGGAATCGATTTTCAAAAGTAACTTAAGTTGCCAAACCAAAAAGGGGCATTTAAGAAAACTCACGCAGTGGAAAGGACAATTAATTAAGGATACTCTAGCAGTGGAATACAACATATAATCAGAATACTCGATTCACAAACACAAGCCATAGCCAGTATCCTCCGGGAAGCTCATCTCTTCACGACCGCTACAAGCTCGATATCCCAACAACCTAAAAAGAAATCCCACGACGGGGTCATCCATAACATCCAACAATGATAACAATCATATCGCGTCAATAGTTACATACCAATGAAAATACTAAGTAAGAATATGACCAATGTAATCTTACCACCGTAACGTTACCAACTCGTGATAACCCTTACCAAAGTAATCCTTACCAAAATTCACATCTCAAATCCTCAACAACACAACAAACTCATACCCAACCGTCTGTACTGTACCTCAAGCAACACCCAAGGTTCCCATAACATCATAACTTACTGATACGAAATATTATACCAACTCTGGCCAATTCAATACATCGGGTAACATCAATAAATATCAGCACGATAATCGATCGTCCATAAAAGACAATTACCAAAGGGAATACGGGACAGACCTCAAGATGCACAATACCACGACAGTCATGTCAGTCTAATCCGAGATCAGATAAATGCAACATACGGATGCAATCCTAACACAAGACCTACAACTGCATACTCATATGACAACGTCAATATGCTCAAAACAAGAACAACAATGTATACTCAATGGAAATCCCATGATCCAGCGCCCATCAGCATAGATCCCAAGATGATCCTACTAGATCAACACGAGGTGGATAACCAACAATATACATATGCACAACAACACATGGTAAAACCAACGATGCGAATCCACATGATTCCATCAACACAACACAGGGTAATCCAATGATCCAGCGCCCTCAGCATAGATCCCAAGATGATCTCGTCGGACCAACACGAGGTGGAAAGACCCGTCCAATGATCCAGCTCCCTCCGCATATGCCGAATACGTGTACACAACACACTAAATACTCAAATACGATTGTCGACCAAGTGCGGTAATTATACCAATACAGATGTCTCAGTCCTTCAATTATTTTATCCATACTGTACAGATTCCACGATGTACAACATAACTCGGATAAAATAACATTAACAATAGTAGTAGAAATTCCGGATATTACATACTACACCACTTAAAATAAGTTTTGTCCTCGAAACTTGCAATCCGTCATAGAAAAACAAACAAACTGTTCAACCAAAATATCCCGAAACCATCACGACAACGATCAATCATCATCATTAATGAATAACCAAAACAGTATACTTACAAATGCGCAAAGTCGACGATCTCCTGAGATACTAGCAAGTGACTCCACTTCAAAGCCTCAATACGCTTACGGTCATAATGCCATGAGTCTCCACAAAATATATCATCTTCGGATGAAATAATCTATCCGTGTCAAATCCTGTTTACCTGATTATACAGTCAAGTCCCAATCTGCTAAAAACCAATACTACACGATACATCTGTGAAACAACCGCCCAAAGCAACGACAATAAATCCCGAAACATCGACACAAAATCCGAACGCTCAGATGCTCACCAATAATGATCAACTAACAAACCGAGAATACCATTGACATCATAACTCCAATACGACCAATCCAAAGGTGAAAGCACAATCGAGTATATCATCAACATGATAAACTCTAATATGACTATCCAAAGGTCAAAACACAACCGAGTATATCATCAATATGATAAATTCCAATATCATCAATGACCGATCAACGATAATCGAGAATACCCTCACATGGTAAGTTCCAACATGATTAATACAGAACCACCGAGACAGATATACGGAGAAATAAAATTCTCAAAACGTTACACCAATCACAAACCGCCGAACATACCCAATCATACATGGAGTGGGAACGACCAATCAATATCCAAAACAATCATCCTGGGGTCACCATCTCCAAATCCACACTTACGAAGTAATCATTCAAAGAGCACTATGGTGAAATTGCGCTACTACCATAGCAATGGAGTCACATAGCACATATGTCCCGGTTTCACAAAATCCAAAGTTCCAAAATCATATTTTGTGCATGAATCTACAACACGCAACATATTTCTCTTATCCGATCAATCAATTGATCATCCCTGGATAACCAAACTACCATACTAAAGCTTGAGTTTCTCTTCATCGTACCATATTGATGTATTATCCAGTTCATGAGTCACACTCATAACTTCACCATGATATGCACTATGCACTAAATGCGTATGTATATCGATCACATTTTCAAAACAAGTTTGAAATCATATAGTCTCGTCAAGAAGACAAATTTCGAAAGTTGTTTCAAAGATTTCAAAACTCAAAACATAAATTTTCGTAGGACTACGAAATCAATTTTCAAAAAATTAAATCGGTTTACTTACGTCAAGTACTCGATGACAATTCTTTTCGAATACACACAATTAAATAAAATGAAATTATGAAAATGATTCCCACATCCATACCCTTGTATGCCATTTCGGCATGTCACCAAATCCACTGACATTCCATCGGAAAACGACATGATAGATTTCCACAATCTCAATGTATAGACCCCGACAAAAACTCCTTTTCCACGTATGACTCGCAACGTCAACCATTAAACCATCCTAGATCACCTCAACCATGCTATGACAAAACATTAAATAATCAATAAATCAAACACAGCGAAAGACTACCCGAGAAGTTTCATTTGAATAGGTAAATCAAAACCCCGAAAGGCAGTAATAAAATAGATAAACGATTGGTAAAGTGTTTTACAAATCCCGGGAGTTCTTTTGAAAACATAAAAGCCTTTTAGAAACATTAGGGTCTCAGCCCAATCCCGTTCCACATTACAATAAGTTTAAAAGTAGAAAGCCCTTTTGGATAAAACTATTTCAAAATCGATTGGGTCTCGGCCCAAAATCAATTTCCGTAAAACATCCGTGAAACATTCATTTTGAAAAGTATCATTTGCAAATGCTCAAAAACAGTTTCATATATCTCAAAATGAACTAACATGACTACATGTTCTCCTCATAAATCCACAATCTTTCTCCCGAATACATAACTCTGTTCCAAAATTTAACCGACATATTGATTTCCAAATTCATAATTTCTTAAGATCGTCAATCCTGTCCCAACTCTGTCATCTCATACTGTGATGCATAATATCTTCTGAATCTCAAAACATATTAACTTAGAACGGCAATATATCTCAATGAAATTCAAAAAATCCAAATACTTGCAGATCGTGAAGCCAACGATTCCCCGTGATACTGGCACATGTCTCAACTCTAGAAAATACTCGACACAAATATTTCAAAACATGCATTTTTCAAACTCAATTCAACTTGAGAACACAACACATCTCTATCTGAAGAAACACGTTAATATCATTTGGAAAAGTTTACAACAAGCCCAGTACCACACTGGTAAATCACATAACGCACAAGCCTCAGTGAACAACAAAAATCCAGGGCTCTAATATTCGTCAATCGACAACTCGAATGACGTGATAAAAACACGACTCGACTCGACCCAACTGCCTAGTTTTTCTCAACCTAAGCTCCGATACCATATTCTGTAACACCCCTAGAGCCATCCAGGAATATTACAGCGCCGTGGGCCCCTAGACGGAACCCACAAAGCTAAAAGAAAGATTTACAAACATTTACAAACGCCAAGAGGGTAACGACGGTACTATATTTTAAAAATATTTGAAGACTTTATAAAATCCATTTATCAAAATCGTCATAAAATCTCATTTGAGACTACAAGGCCCGAAATTCTAAAACTCAACAATTTAGCAAAATCGTCATTTATCAAAATCGTCATAAAATCTCATTTGAGACTACAAGGCCCGAAATGTTAAAACTCAACAGTTTGGGAATCGATTTTCCAAAGTAACTTAAGTTGCCAAACCAAAAAGGGGCATTTAAGAAAACTTATGCAGCGGAAAGGACAATTAATTAAGGATACTCTAGCAGCGGAATACAACATATAATCAGAATACTCGATTCACAAACAAAAGCCATAGCCAGTATCCTCGGGGAAGCTCATCTCTTCACGACCGCTACAAGCTCGATATCCCAAGAACCTAAAAAGAAATCCCACGACGGGGTCAGCCATAACATCCAACAATGATAACAATCATATCGCGTCAATAGTTACATACCAATGAAAATACTAAGTAAGAATATGACCAATGTAATCTTACCACCGTAACGTTACCAACTCGTGATAACCCTTACCAAAGTAATCCTTACCAAAATTCACATCTCAAATCCTCAACAACACAACAAACTCATACCCAACCGTCTGTACTGTACCTCAAGCAACACCCAAGGTTCCCATAACATCATAACTTACTGATACGAAATATTATACCAACTCTGGCCAATTCAATACATCGGGTAACATCAATAAATATCAGCACGATAATCGATCGTCCATCAAAGACAATTACCAAAGGGAATACGGAACATACCTCAAGATGCACAATACCACGAAAATCATGTCAGTCTAATCCGAGATCAGATAAATGCAACATACGGACGCAGTCCTAACACAAGACCTACAAATGCATACTCATATGACAACGTCAGTATGCTCAAGACAAGAACAACAATGTATACTCAATGGAAATCCCATGATCCAGCGCCCATCAGCATAGATCCCAAGATGATCCTACAAGATCAACACGAGGTGGATAACCAACAATATACATATGCACAACAACACAGAGTAAAACCAACGATGCGAATCCACGTGATTCCATCGACACAACACAGGGTAATCCAATGATCCAGCACCCTCAGAATAGATCCCAAGATGATCCCATCGGACCAACACGAGGTGGAAAAACCCGTCCAATGATCCAGCGCCCTCAGCATAGATCTCAAGATGATCCCGTCGGATCAACACGAGGTTGACATCTAATCCAGCGCCCTCAGCATAGATCACACTATCCCATGGGATCAACACAACAAACACAATACGACTATGCATACACATATGCAAATCAATATGTTCATCAACATGAACAACATATGAATCAATGACATGAACGACACTATGCATGATCGAAATCATCCACATTAAACCAAAATCAAATTAGGATACTTGCCCCGACTCCTTCGAGAGCAAGCTCGATGTCAAAACCATCACTGACGATTATCCTCAATGTTCGACGATCCAATACACCACGGGCCATAGATAAATCACATCCTCATATTTACCATGATGTACCATCGATACCAAGTATACCAATAACAAATGTAAATCATTTACATTATGATTTAACTCCCAAAAATTGGAAAACCACATACAATCCAAATCTCCAGAGTTTACAATTATAATCATCGATATACGAATTATAAACGAATGAAACTGAAACCATTCATTAAATATTATAAACTGAGCAAGTAATAACTTGCCTCGATACCGGTAAAACGATGAGGAAGCAGTTACCAATTCCATTGCCTTCATCTATGATCTCCTCTGCCCCGACCAAAGTAATCTACGAACATTCTCGAACACGACCGCAAAGCATGGTTCTAATCACCGATCAATAATCTCAACATATTACAATAATCTATTAACACACATGCGATAATAATCAACAACCGATGTAACCAATCAACAAACCCAACGGTTCTACAATAACTCGGTTAAACATAGTCTGAACAATCCAACTCAAAACAGCACGAATTCATAACCATAACACGATATACTACATTGTCTATCCACTTAGCGCATGTTAATCATATACCGTAGCGTGCACTAAGTCACTTCAGTTAGCGTGCATTAGCCAGTCGGCTAGCATGCGCTAAACTCATGCAGTTGCATGCATTACAAGTACCGCTCAGCCAATTTTGATTACGAATATGAATGTAAAGGAAATTATACTCCAGGATCAATCATATCCTTTCCAAATTCAATCTCATCATCACGAGCAAGATCAGTGTAAATGGCTAAGTATAGCCTTATTAGCGCACGCTAATATTCAAGCATAGCGCATGCTATCGTGCAGGTTTAGCGCACGCTAAAGGTAAAGGATAGCGCATGCTAGTGCAGAACAGATCAGAGGGAATCTACGTGTGGACCCGACTACTTTTGGTGCATGTTTCGATAAGGTTAACAGATGTTTGCTACGAAGAATTAGCGCATGCTAAGCATGTAGCTTAACGCACGCTAATTGTAGATGTGTCAAAGGGAATCTCGGCTTTGTCGAGTGCTTTTGGCATGTGGACCCATCTTCGGAGTATGCAGACAAACGATTCAACTATGAGTAGCGCACGCTATGGTCGGGCACTTGCATATGCTAAATAGGGGCATTTACATACGCTATTGCATGGGCATTGCGTACGTAAATCATTGTACGAAGTAAGGCAGTAGCCTCTGGACTTCGATAGCGCACGCTATCAAGGAAGGATAGCGCACGCTAGGGCTGTAGCGCACGCAAGTTTTAGTGCACGCTAGTAATGTGCAGTATACATATGGGCAGACGGGTGTTAAGATGCATTTCACCCATTTTCTTCACTTCAACCGATAGAGGGAGTTCTTAGAGAGGAGTTTGAGGTTCCAAACACTTAAGTTGATCATTCCTAACAACATTTGGAGCTTGGAAGTGATTGAGAACGGATTCAACCGTGGGATTCAATCCATTCCATCAAAGAGGTAATTACTCTTCACCTTTGGATTTCGTTTTGGATTGAATTGATGTTCTTGAGTGGATGATTATCATATAAACAAGTTGATAAGCATGATTATGAGATGGATTACCGGATTATGATGATGTTGTTGCTGATATATAGATATTGATATGATTCTTGTGGTTTGAATTGTGTTGTTCGTCTTCTTGAGATAAGTTGGTTAATCCTTCTCCTCATTTTCAGATATTGATGTTATTGTTGATGATTACTCTCTGTAATGATACATTATGGAAGTGTTATTATGGTTCTTGATGTTTCATGGAGTTTGGATTGAGGAAGATGATGATATGATGATATGTATATATATATATATATATACATCTGGAATTATGTTGTTTTGTTATGAACATGATTATGGAATCATGGTGTTCTTGGTACATATCACATCATAGAAAAATATGTGATAAGATATGAATGGTTTCGGATATAAACTTGGATTGGATGATTAGAACTAATATTATGTTGATTACAGTGGTCGATTTCGTATGTTCTTGATATGGTATGGATCATAGTATGAGATTGAATTTGGAAAGGATGTGATTGATCTTGGAGTATAATTTCCTTTACATTCGTATTCGTAATCACAATGTGCTGAGCGGTACTTGTAATGCATGCAACTGCATGAGTTTAGCGCACGCTAGCCGACTGGCTAATGCACGCTAACTGAAGTGACTTAGCGCACGCTACGGTATATGATTAACGTGCGCTAAGTGGATAGACAATGTAGTATATCGTGTTATGGTTATGAATTCGTGCTGTTTTGAGTTGGATTGTTCAGACTATGTTTAACCGAGGTATTATAGAACCGTTGTGTTTATTGATTGGTTATATCGGTTGTTGATTATTATCGAATGTGTGTTAATCAATTATTGTAATAGGTTGAGATTATTGATCAGTGATTAGAATCATGCTTTGCGGTCGTGTTCGAGAATGTTCATAGATTACTTTGGTCGGGGTTGAGGAGCTCATAGATGAAGGAAATGGAATTAGAAACGGCTTCCTCATCGTTGTACCGGTATCGAGGCAAGTTATTACTTGCTCAGTTTATAATATTTAATGAATGGTTTCAGTTTCATTCTTTAAAATTCGTATAGCGATGATTATAATTTTGATTGGGATTGTATGTGGTTTTCCAATTTTTGGGAGTTAAATCATAATGTATATGATTTACATTTGTTATTAGTATACTTGGTATCGAGGGTACATCGTGGTAAATACGAGGATGTGATTTATCTATGGTCCGTGGTGTATTGGATCGTCGACCATTGAGGATAATCGTCGGTGATGGTTTTGACATCGAGCTTGCTCTCGAAGGACTCAAGGCAAGTATCCTAATTTGATTTTGGTTTAATGTGGATGATTTCGATCATGCATAGTGTCGTTCATATCATTGATTCATATGTTGTTCATGTTTATGAACATATTGAGTTCCATATGTGTATGCATAATCGTATTGTTTGTGTTGTGTTGATCTGATTGGAACGTGTGATCTATGCTGAGGGCGTTGGATCAGATATCCACCTCGTGTTGATCCAACAGGATCATCTTGGGATCTATACTGAGGGTGCTGGATCATTGGATGGGTTTTTCCACCTCGTGTTGGTCCGACGGGATCATCTTGGGATCTATGCTGAGGGCGCTGGATCATTGGATTACCCTGTGTTGTGTCGATGGAATCACGTGGATTCGCATCGTTGGTTTTACCATGTGTTGTTGTTGTGCATATGTATATTGTTGGTTATGCACCTCGTGTTGATCTAGTAGGATCATCTTGGGATCTATGCTGATGGGCGCTGGATCATGGAATTTCCATTGAGTATACATTGTTCTTATTTTGAGTATATTGACGTTGTCATATGAGTATGCATTTGTAGGTCTTGTGTTAGGACCTCGTCCGTATGTTGCATTTATCTGATCCCGGATTAGACTGACATGATTGTCATGGTATTGTGCATCTTGAGGTATGTTCCGTATTCCCTTTGGTAATTGTCTTTGATGGACAATCGATTATCGTGCTGATATTTATTGATGTTACGCGATGTATTGAATTGGCCAGAGTTGGTATAATATTTCGTATAAGTAAGTTATGATGTTGTGGGAACCTTGGGTGTTGCTTGAGGTACAGTACAGATGATTGGGTATGAGTGTGTTGTGTTATTGAGGATTTGAGATGTGAATTTTGGTAAGGATTACTTTGGTAAGGGTTATCACGAGTTGGTAACTATAATATCCGCAATTTTGATTTTTCGGTAATTTTATTTTTTGACGGAAGTCCATCTTAGCGTCTCTGTTGTGACCGTTTCGTCATTTAGAGAATATTTAATTCTTCACTTTTTGTCATCCGAGTTCGTTTCGGTATCGTTTTGTTGAGTTTTGTGTTCTGAAACAGCTTTTCCGCACTTAAGTTCGATTCTTGCGAATATCGTCCAAAACTGTTGTTTCGAGTTTCTCGTAAGTTCATTTAATGTTATTATTCATGTTGCGAGCTTTGTCTTGGTGTTTCGATCGTGTATCGTGTATTTCGGACTTTTTGGGCTATTTTCGTAATTTTCCAAAGTTTGGGGTAATTACTTTCCGTTGTCGAATTTCGAGCCTTCGGGTGGTCGGAATCGTGTGTTCTATTAGCGCTTGGATTCTTCTTTGCGAGTACTTCATAACCGTATCTTCGATTCATATTCAGGTTTAGGTTCCGGCATCGTCCGGGCCGTCGGAGTGGCCACGGCCGAGTCACGGCCACACTTCTTGGAGCAGGGCCTGGCCTTCGATTTACGGCCGTAAGGTGCCAGTTACGGCCGTACGTGCTCGGTAGACATGGCTAGACGAATGCCGGTTACGGCCGTAAGGGCTGTCAGTTACGGCGGTACGGGTGCCAGGCAGTGTTCGGACGAATGCCGGTTACGGCCGTAAGGACCTGCCGGGTACGGCCGTAAGTGCCGAGTTACGGCCGTAAGGCCCTGTCGGTTACGTCCGTAAGCGATCGGCAGGCACTGGGCGGATTTTGACGAACACCGGTTACAACCGTAAGGCCCTGCCGATTACGGCTGTAACCCTGTCGGCCATATATAGGCAGTGACCGGCCAGACCTCATTTTTTCATCATTTCTTCACCCGGGTGTGGCTGGCGATAGGATAAATCGGGAAGTGGAGTTTTTGGTCGATTCCACTCGATTTCTAAGCATTTTTGAGGATTCTTGTCGGTTATATCAACATCAAATTATTGTTCTTCGTCGGATCGAGGTAATTTCTTGAAATCTCCTAGAATTTAATTTTTCGAGATTTCTTCTTGATTTTCGTTGTTCGTCCGAATTTGATGAATCGGTTGATGTTAATAAACATTATTAATCGTGTTCTATAGATTGTATATCCATATCTTCGATTCGTTCAACCCGATTGATGATTCTTAGGTTCTTGAGGAACTTTGAACATTTAGTGTTCGATTAAATGTCTCAAATAGTTTCTTTCGGTTATTGTGTTGATTTCGATTGATATTGTGTTATTGAATGAATTGTATTTCATTCAAGATTGTTCGAGTACTTGTGTTTATCGGAGGATGCCGTTCGTTGTTCGTGGAAGGAATTCATCGCCTTCGGTTGAGGCAAGTTTTATACTTGTACTAGTCAATGAGATTAATATTATCATATATGTGTATGAATGTGTTGTATCATTCCGAGACTTAGTCTCTTCATAAGTTCATTGATATTAGGGGATCGTTCGATACGATACTCTCCGGAAATTATGCCAAATGTTTATTATCATTCATTAATGGCCGGTAAGGCATTGAGATATTCGTTGTTAATGTTATTATCGATCACCGGTTCGCGGTATCGATGTATCGGTTGTTGTTGTTGTTAATATTGATGTCGATCTAAGACGTTGTTGTAATCATTGCTATTAATGTTGGCATCCTGTCATTCATGTTGTATTGGCCGATTGAAGGCATTGTCGTATTCGTTCTCATCTTCGTCGTCGGTAGCCGATTAAAGGTGCCGAGGCATTCATTGTATCATTGTTATCGATTGGCCGTTCTAAGGCAATCGAGGAGTTCAATCATTCATTGTATCATTATTATCGATTGGCCGTTCCAAGGCAATAGAGGAGTTCAATCATTCATTGTATCATTGTTATCGATTGGCCGTTCTAAGGCAATCGAGGAGTTCAATCATTTATTGTATCATTATTATCGATTGGCCGTTATAAGGCAATCGAGGAGTTCAATCATTCATTGTATCATTGTTATCGATTGGCCGTTCTAAGGCAATCGAGGAGTTCAATCATTCATTGTATCATTGCTATCGATTGTCCGTTCTAAGGCAATCAGGGGAGTTCCATCATTCATTATATCATTGTCATCGATTAGCCATTCTAAGGCAATCGAGGTGCTCAATTACTCATTATATCATTTTTATCGACTGGCCGTTCTAAAGCAATCGAGGTGCTCAATCATTCGTTGTATCATTGTAATCGATTGGCCGTTTTAAGGTAATCGAGGTATTGAATCATCCACTGGATCATTGTTATCAGTTGGCTATTCTAAGGCAATCGAGGTATTGAATTGGGGATGTCGAGGATAGTTCCCATCCATTGTGTCGTTATTATCGATTGACCATTCTAAGGTAATCGAGGTATTGAATTGGGACCGCCGAGGACGGTGCCCATCCGTGAGTTACTATCGTCGTGTTGTCCGACTCAAGGAAACACACTAACTTTCTTGTGAATTCGGTAATCTTCGGATTGTTGCCGTTTGTGATCAAGTATATTTTGGAGGCTAGTCTCGGCTAGTGCTCATTATGGGTAAGTTTGGGGCTTGAACCTTCGCGGTTGGGTTTCCAACACCTACAATTCGGTAGGTCACGGCCATTGGATGGTCTAATTGTGATACGACTTCGTGCCGTGGCTTCGGCCCTAATTGTGATACGGCTTCGTGCCATGGCAACGGCCCTAATTATGATACGGCTTCGTGGCGTGGCTTCGGCCCTAATTGTGATACGGCTTCGTGCTGTGGCTTCGGCCCTAATTGTGATACGGCTTCGTGTCGTGGCTTAGGCCCTAACCGATACAGCTTCAGGCTGTTTTGGCTTCATGTGATTGCGATATTTGACAGCTTCGGCTGAGCGGATTTCAGGCCTTTGTGATTGTCTTGGTAATGTCATTGGAGCCTTCAGGCATTGTGATTCATAATTAATTCAGTTCTGGTTTGGTTCATGTCGTGTAATTCATTGTGGTACTCTATAATTATGATTCGTCGTTGGGCATTTACGTTCTAACCTGTTGAACAGGTATTAATAGTATGCCGTGGGCATAGTGTTTCATGAATGCTCAGTTCTTACCTTGGTTTGTGAGCATCTCGTATTATTATCATCATTGTACCACTTCATTCTGCCTTTGGATGCATATCATGTTATACATGTATTTGATGTTCATTATCTGGATGACTGACCCTGTGGGGGCGGAACATGTTTTCTTGTTTTAGGTGCTTGCGAGGAGAGAGTTGAGACATAGGGGCATGATGATGGCGACGAGGCATTAGAGCAATACTAGTCCGAGTTGTTCATGTTGGTCAGTCAGTTGGAGTGTTCTCCAGTTTGTCAGTCATTGTCATTATGTATTACCCGAGCAGATGCTCGTGGATGTTGTTGTATTTTATTTCTGGCCATGTAGGCCCATCGTTGTCGTTGAAATTCCTCATCGGAATATTGTGACGGATATCATGTTAGGGACTATGATTTTCCCTGGTTGGTTAATTTAATGTATTTTAGTCATGTTCGCCTGGTGGATCTCCTGGCGTGGGGTCCACAGCACTGTAATAACCCAATAGGATTTGGGGGTGTTACAGAAGATGGTATCATAGCTTTGGGTTGTGAGATACCCTGATATGTGAGTTATGTGGCTCTACCGATGCGGTAGTAGTGGGACTGTCAGGTTATGACAATCTAGTGAGTCGGGTTTTGTGAGTCGTAATATTAGTATGACTACATGAGTCATTCATTCATCTAGTCGTCGTCAGTGAAGACTAGTATCGCGAGACCTCGAAGCTTCGTATGACCTGTGTAAGGACTCGATTCTCTTTATGTTCATACATTCATCATGTCATTAATTATTCATGCTTTGTTGAAACCTATATGTGATATTAGTGTTATGATTGATTCATGACTAATTGTTTTGGAGCACGTGTGACCTGTGTAAGCGTTAAGGATCAACTCATTCATCAGTTAATAATCCTCAATCATCATTTTTGATCTTGTCGATCATATTAATTCATTCATCACTCAGTCAGTCTCATTGCTCAGTTAATTCATTCATCACTAAGTCAATCTCATTGTTCAGTTAATTCATTCATCGCTCAATCAATCTTATTGTTCAGTTAATTCATTCATCACTCAGTCAATCTCATTGTTCAGTTAATTCATTCATCACTCAGTCAATCTCATTGTTCAGTTAATTCATTCATCACTCAGTCAATCTCATTGGTCAGTTAATTCATTCATCACTCAGTCAATCTCATTGCTCAGTTAATTCATTAATCATCCAGTCCATCTCGCGGTTCAGTTGTTGATCTTGTGGATCGAATTTTCAATCCTGTTAACTTGTTCAAGATAATCATTTCAGGAATTTCATTAGATAATCATGTCACCTCACTTGATCTTTCATGCGATCTTATCATATTCCGGCGTCATGTCGACGATCATTTTATTGCATTATTAATGCATTCATTGTGTTAGAGCGTGTATGCTCATTGTTATCATTCCGTCTCGTAATCATATGGCAATCTTCATACGAGATCTGTAATTATCACGTGACTTTCTTGCCTCGGTATGGAAAGAGCTGTCAGAGGGACATCGGACTTCGACGTCCAAGAGATCATTTTCTAGTCGTCTTCGTGCTGGGAGAGCATCTTCATCTCAGACGACGAGTTCGACTGTTGTTTACTTTAACTGTGATACAATAGGACATTCATCACCGGTTTTGAGCAAGTTAATTCTTGCTCGGTAATAGGATAATCATTCATTTCATTTGTCGTTCATTCATTCACATAAGTCATTCATCATATATCAATCACATTGAGACTTATAATTATCAAACTAATCATTCACTTCACGGGGAACAATGGTTCCAATCATTTCATTTGAGCTAGCACTCATTGCGTTATCATTTCACCCCGGTGAGTCATTCTTGATCCTTGTTGGATTTCGATTCATTATCATTCATTGTGATCATTCTTGTTCTTGTGTATCTCGTTGATTTTTCCTGGCGGGATATTGCTTCTCCCTACTTGTTTTAAGTTTCGGGACGAAACTTCTTTTAAGGAGAGTAGTATGTAATATCCGCAATTTTGATTTTCCGGTAATTTTATTTTTTTGGCGGAAGTCCATCTTAGCGACTCTGTTGTGACCATTTTGTCATTTCGAGAATATTTAATTCTGCACCTTTTGTCATCCGAGTTCATTTCGGTATCATTTTGTTGAGTTCCGTTTTTTTAAACGGCTTTTCCGCACATGAGTTCGATTCTTGCGAATCTCGTACGAAACTGTTTTCGAGTTTCTCATAAGTTCATTTAATGTTGTTATTCATGTTGTGAGATTTGGCTTGGTGTTTCGATCGTGTATCGTGTATTTCGGACGTTTTGGGCCATTTTCGTATTTTCCCAAAGTTTGGGCCATTTTCGAGCCTTCGGATGGTCGTAATCGTGTGTTCTCTTAGCGCTTGGATTCGTCTTTGAGAATACTTCGTAATTGTATCTTCGATTCATATTCAGGTTCGGGTTTCGGCATCGTCCGGGCCGTCGGAGTGGCCACGGCTGAGTCATGGCCGCACTTCTTGGAGCAGGGCCTGGCCTGGCCAAGTTACGGCCGTAAGGTGCCGGTTACGCCCGTACATGCTCGGCAGACATGGCTGGATGAATTCCGGTTACGGCCGCAAGGTCTGTCAGTTACGGGCGTACGGGTGCCAGGCAGTGTTCGGACGAATGCCGGTTACGGCCGTAAGGACCTGCCGGGTACGGCCGTAAGTGCCGAGTTACGGTCGTAAGGCCCTGTCGGTTACGGCCGTAAGCGATCGGCAGGCGCTAGGTGGATTTTGACGAACTCCGGTTACGGCCGTAAGGCCCTGCCGGTTACGGCCATAACCCTGTCGCCCATATATAGGCAGTGACCGGTCAGACCTCATTTTTTCATCATTTCTTCACCCGGGTGCGACTGGCGACGGGATAAATTGGGAAGTGGAGTTTTTGGTCGATTCCCCTCGATTTCTAAGCGTTTTTGAGGATTCTTGTCGATTATATCAACATCAAATCATTGTTCTTCGTCGGATCGAGGTAATTTCTTGAAATCTCCTATAATTTGATTTTTCGAGATTTCTTCTTGATTTTCATTGTTCGTCCGAACTTGATGAATCGGTTGATGTTAGTAAACATTATTAATCGTGTTCTATGGATTGTATATCCATATCTTCGATTCGTTCAACCCGATTGATGATTCTTAGGTTCTTGAGGAACTTTGAACATTTAGTGTTCGATTAAATGTCTCAAAGAGTTTCTTTCGGTCATTATGTTGATTTTGATTGATATTACGTTATTGAATGAATTGTATTTCATTCAAGGTTGTTCGAGTACTTGTGTTTAACGGAGGACGTCGTTCGTTGTTCGTGGAAGGAATTCATCGCCTTCGATTGAGACAAGTTTTATACTTGTACTAGTCAATGAGATTAATGTTATCATATATGTGTATGAATGTGTTGTATCATTCCGAGACTTAGTCTCTTCATAAGTTCATTGATATTAGGGGATCGTTCATTGAGATATTCATTGTTAATGTTATTATCGATCACCAGTTCGCGGTATCAATGTATCGGTTGTTGTTGTTAATATTGATGTCGATCTAAGACGTTGTTGTAATCATTGTTATTAATGTTGGCGTCCTGTCATTCATGTTGTATTCGCCAATTGAAGGCATTGTCGTATTCGTTCTCATCTTCGTCGTCGGTAGCCGATTAAAGGTGCCGAGGCATTCATTGTATCATTGTTATCGATTGGCCGTTCTAAGGCAATCGAGGAGTTCAATCATTTATTGTATCATTATTATCGATTGGCCGTTCTAAGGCAATCGAGGAGTTCAATCATTCATTGTATCATTGTTATCGATTGACTGTTCTAAGGTAATCGAGGAGTTCAATCATTCGTTGTATCATTATTATCGATTGGCCGTTCTAAGGCAATTGAGGAGTTCAATCATTCATTGTATCATTGTTATCGATTGGCCGTTCTAAGGCAATCGAGGAGTTCAATCATTCATTGTATCATTGCTATCGATTGGCCGTTCTAAGGCAATTGAGGAGTTCAATCATTCATTGTATCATTGTCATCGATTATCCGTTCTAAGGCAATCGAGGTGCTCAATTACTCAATATATCATTGTTATCGACTGGTCGTTCTAAGGCAATCGAGGTGCTCAATCATTCGTTGTATCATTGTTATCGATTGGAGGTTTTAAGGCAATCGAGGTATTGAATCATCCACTGCATCATTGTTATCGGTTGGCCATTCTAAGGCAACCGAGGTATTGAATTGGGGCTGTCGAGGATAGTTCCCATCCGTTGTGTCATTATTATCGAGTGACCATTCTAAGGTAATCGAGGTATTGAATTGGGACCGCCGAGGACGGTGCCCATCCGTGAGTTACTATCGTCGTGTTGGCCGACTCAAGGAAACATACTATCTTTCTTGTGAATTCGATAATCTTCGGATTGTTGCCGTTTGTGATTAATTATGTTTTGGAGGCTAGTCTCGGCTAGTGCTCATTATGGGTAAGTTTGGGGCTTGAACCTTCGCGGTTGGGTTTCCAACACCTACAATCTAGTAGGTCACTGCCATTGGATGGTCTAATTGTGATACAGCTTCGTGCCGTGGCTTCGGCCATAATCGATACAGCTTCAGGCTGTTTTGGCTTCATCTGATTGCGATATTTGACAGCTTTGGATGAGCGGCTTTCAGGCCTTTGTGATTGTCTTGGTAATGTCATTGGAGCCTTCGGGCATTGTGATTCATAATTAATTCAGTTCTGGTTTGGTTCATGTCGTGTAATTCATTGTGGTATACACTACTACAAAACTAGCCTTTAACAGCGCCCTTTTAACAGCGGTTGTTCGAAAACCGCTGTTAAAATGACGCGGTGGCATACTTGTAAATAGTGTGCAATAAATTAACAGCGGTTATTTAAATAACCGATGTTAAAATAGCAACTTAACAAATGGTTTTATAATAATCGATGTTAAATTTATCCCGAAAAATTAAAAAAATGAACTTGCAATTTAACATCGGTTTTTAAGAAAAACCGATGTTAAATAAGTGACAATTAACAGCGGTTTTTAACGATAACCGCTGTTAATTTTTTTTAAAAAAAAAAACTATATTTAACAGCGGTTTTAGGTGATAACCGCTGTTAAAAAAAGGGTATTACTAAACACCGCCCAAAATTACTAGCCACCGCCCTATAAGATTACCTTTTTATCCATTTCAAGTCTTTCATTATTTCTAAACACCACACCACATCAAAATCTTTCAAGCTCAAGTTTTTCGAATATAACACACAATCAAATATATATCGTCAATATTATCGACAACTACGAAAAGGACGAGAATTCGCATCTGGAGGTAATTTTTCGTACAAAATGACGCAGGCGTCTGAATATTCCGCCTGTTCCATGGTACAGGCGTCCCCAGATTCCGCCTGGACCATGGTACAGGCGTCTGGTGCGGACGCTCTGTCCATGGTCTAGGCGTCTAAACCGGACGCCTGAACCATGGTCGGGGCGTCCGATTCTGACGCCAGTGCCATGGCCAGCGTCCGACCGCCAGATTGCAAAGGCCCACGCCAGACGCCTCGGCCATGGTCCAGGCGCAATTTTTGGACGCCTGGACCCTTTTTTTTGTCTGATTTTAAATATTAATAATAATATTATTGGTATTATTATTAACATTGTGTCAATTAAAAATTTCAGGTTATATTGGAAGAATTTGAAGGCGACGGCGTTGATTATAGTGGTTATTTCGTTAATGACGAAATATTCGCTAGTGATTGTGATGCGATTGCTTGGGCGAAAAAAATTGCTCTTCAAATTGGTTTCGAGTTGATCATTTCATCGTACAAGAATAAAGGAAAGACAAAGCTATTGAGATGTAACCGTGGTGAACGGTACAGAGGGGTATTACGAGATTTGGATGTCGCTGTTCGAAAGGACACAAAGACGAAAGCATGCAAGTGTACATTTCAGATAAAGGCCGAACAATTGCATGACTTGAGTGGTTGGATAATCAGACCGATCTCTGGGAGTAAGTGTAACACCCCAAACTAGGCGGATATTACAGTGCCGTAGATCCCCAACTGGGACCCACCAGGCAAATGAAAATGAATGAATTACACAAGATAAATGTAGTACCGAACTACATTACAACAATAATTACTCCGATGAGGAGTTTAGTTACAACATACCAGGACAATACCGAATACTAGTGTATTTTATATGAAGATAAAATACACAACACTAAATGAAACGGAGTATCCAAATGAAAATCTGTAGCGGAAAATAAAGGACAATAATATGAATAACTGAAAGATCGGGGCCCCCTACTAGTATCACTAGGACTCCTCGACATCAACATGCTATTCCCGTGCGTTTGCCTTGCCATGACCTGAAAAACAAAATCCCCAAACGGGCCGCCATAAAGAACAACAATCCTCAAGGGTTGAAAAATACACAATCGTGATTTAACTGAAGTTAAGAAATATTCTTAGTTATGAATTACGCTGAAGAGGAGTATCATAGTACGCCCGTAATGTTCTGTGCAAGTGTACAACACCCGTCCGTGTACCTAATTAGTCTCACGAGACAATATGACCCGTGTGCACGGTCTAATGTATCGGTGAACCCAATACAATAACCATCGTGTGCCCGACTAAAAATTCCACACAGACACACCCGGCCACGCAATATGAACCCAGAAGGTCACATGATCGAGAATGACCATAATGAATATCAATGAATAATAATTAGACAAGGCCAAGAATGACTCACCGAGATGAGAGTAATAATGAAATGAATGATAGCTCAACGAAAAGATTGGAACCGCTGCTCCTTATGATCAAGTGATTAATTGACAATAACAAGTTTTAATATGATTAATACAATGATGAATGAGTTATGATTATGAATGATCAACAACAAAAGGTATGAATATCCTTTTAACCGAGTAAGAATTAACTTACTCAACACCGATGAAGAATGTCCGTCCACGAACAACGTCCTAAATGAAGTGTCGGTCGCACGAACAACCTTAATTCAATACAATTACCGACAATCCGATCAATATACGAATTAAACACGAATATAACCAACTTAAAACGTCGATACGATAAAACTAAGTCCATTGAGGTATTGAAACAAACACGTTGCCCAAACTCCGATTGTTTACAATCAAACTTCAATATACCAATATCAAATCCCCAAGAAGTGTTTCAAACCAATAAAACATCTCCAATACGATCAATAATCCGTTATGAATATCCAAAAATGTGATTATAACAACAATTAGTCGAAAATCCCCAATTCCAACTCGATTTACAAGGTGTTCTTGAATAATCCCTCAATAATCCAATGAATCCTTATACAAACTCATAATCATATGCATATCCCTTCATATATCATGATTATAACGTCTAAAACATCCTATTTCAACACAAAATCGAAGTCCAAAGTGTTGAAGGAATTACCTCTTGATGATCCAAGTGCTTTAATCCAAGAATACGCGTTAGATTGATTATCCTAAGCTTCACGATCGAAAGGAGATGAAGAAAATCAAACACCCAAATGATTTGTGAAGGAAAACCCTCCTCAAGCCTTATCTCTCGGTTGAAGGTGAAGAAAATGCGTAAAAATGGGCTGAAATGTTGAAAAAATGAATTTATAGGGTTGACTACCTGCCGGACACGGCCCGTGCCGATCGGCACGGCCGTGTCGCATGATTGGCCGACAACCGGCTGACAGGACTCGACCGTGTCCGGATCGACACGGTCGCGCGCTGAGGGCCTTCCGATAGCGACCCGCCCGGCAGCCGACTCGGCATGACTTCGGCCGTGTCCCGGGACACGGCCGGGCGTGTCAGCGTTTCTAGGCTTATCCTAAGAGTACGGCATGGGCCGTGTCGACGACACGGCCGAGCCTGGTCGGCGTAAACTTCGCATTTCCGGACGAGTACGGCACGGGCCGTGTCGACGACACGGCCGAAGTTCGGCCGGTCGGCGATCGCCAAAATCAAACGACCATAACTCTCTCGTCCGACTCGATTGACTCACCGTTTGAACCATTGGAAAGCTAATTCGATGCTCTATAATATTGCAAGATTTAGAATTTTTGGAGTTACCAAAAATTAATGGTGATTTAACAAAGTCGAACTCATATGAGGAAAGTTGAAACGATGAACAATAACGATACTCAACTCAAGTTTTTACGAACGGTGAACACGGTGAATGAACATGATTGATGAATGATTATAATTGAGTGAAAATACACTGAGTGACAATTACAGATCGATAATTACCAATGAAAATGAATGAATTACAACCGGTATTACATACTCCCCTTAAAAGAGTTTCGTCCCGAAACTAAGGGTCAAACAACTCGGGATAACCCCCGCATAATCTCCTCGGTTTCCCAAGTGGCCTCTTCGACTCTATGTCCTGACCACCGAATCTTGACCAAAGGAATCGACTTATTTCTCAACCGCTTGATTCGCCGCTCTAATACTCAGACAGACGCTCCTCGTACGAATGATCATCTGCGATCCCGATTTCGTACAATTGAAGTATGAGTCGTGGGTCGTCAACAAACTTAAGCAACAGAGAGACATGAAAAACATAATTAATTAGGCTCCAGTCAGGAGGTACAGCCAATAGATAATCTAACTCGCCTACTCTATCAAAAATTTCAAACGGTCCAATGAATCTCGAACTCAACTTCCCCGCTTTCCGAAACGGAAAAATACCTCGACTGGGATATCTTGACCAAAACATGGTCACCCGTCTCGAACTCTAGTGGTCGACGATGATTATCCGCATACGATTTCGCCGACTGAAATGGCCAACATACGACTCTTGATCAAAGCTACCTTCTCCCGGACGGCTATAAGCATATCGGGCTCGGTGCCGATTGATTCTAACAAATCATCCTAACACAAAGGAGATCGACAAAGACGACCGTACAAGGCCTCGTAAGGTGCCATCTTAATGGAGGCATGCCAACTATACTGTACGTGGACTTAAACAACAGTAATTGGGCTTCCCCATCGTCTACTAGTCGAGGACGCATGCCCTCAACATGTCCTCTACTGTCTGAATAGTCCTCTCTGATTGTCCGTCGGACTGAGGATGAAAGGCAGTACTGAGATTAAGCTGAGTTCCCATAGCACGATGAACTGATTTCCAAAAATGAGACACAAATCGTCCGTCACGATCGGAAACGATACTCTTAGGAGTACCGTGCAGTCTTAATATCTCCTTGATGAACAACAGGGCCAGTCTCTTGGGACTCCACAAATCCTTGATCTCAAGGAAATGAGTTGATTTAGTTAAGCGGTCCGCGATCACTCAGATCATAATTATGCCACGATGACTCGTCGGCAATCCGTGATGAATTCCATAGAAATGTCTTCCCACTTCCATTCTGAAATAGGGAGCGGTATCAAGATACTCACGGCCGCCGAGGCTCCATCTTGACTTGTTGACATGTTAAGCATCTCGAAACAAATTCTCGCGACTTCGCTTCATATTACTCCACCAAGAATTTTGTTTCAAGTCCTTGTACATCTTGGACCCCGGATGAACAGAATAAGGGATAGCATGAGCTCCTCACAAAATAGAGTTTTTCAACTCGACATTCACCGGCATACGTAACCGGTTCTTAAACCTCAAAAGTCCATCCTCGTGGACTACGAATCCAGGGCTTTCCCCGAGCCACATCTTCACGAATGCGCAACAATGCCGGGTCCGAACCCCGATTCTCCTCGATTGCATCCTCGGAGATGATGAAATCTCTAACATACAAAGTTGTCCCCGAACTCGGCCGGGCTGCACTCGATCTCGGTCTAAGGAATTCTGTTGAAGCTCCTTCGAATCGTTAAACGAGCAAGCATCCGCTTCCCGAACGGACTTACGACTCAAGGCGCCGGCGATAACGTTCGCCTTGCCCGGTGGTAAAGGATCTCGATATCAAAATCTTTGATTAGTTCCAACCACCGCCCCGCCGCATATTTAACTCCTTGTGAGTAAATATATACTTCAACTCTTGTGATTGGTGAAGACTCGACAAGTGATTCCATAAAGGTAACGACGCCAAAATTCCAACGCGAAAACCACTTGCTAGCTACGGTCGTGGGTTGGATAATTAATCACCTAATCCGGGAAACTTCGGATTTACTTAACACCTTCGGAGGTTGCCAACCTCGGATGGCCTCCGTCTTCTCGAGGGTCGACACGGTCTCGACAGTGAAATTACATGCCCGAGAAAATCACTGGACATCCGTAACTCACAATTGGAAAGCTTACCATGAAGTTGCTCGCCTCAACACGTCGAGAACCTGATGAAGATGTACCTCGTTTTCCTCTCGATCACGAGAATAAGCCAAAATGTCATCGATGAAGACAACAACAAAATGATCCAAAAAGTCGATGAAAACCCGATTCATTAACTCCATGAATACCGCAGGTGCAATAGTTAGCCCGAACGGCTTAACTACGAACTCATAATGACCATAGCGTGTACGAAACGCTGTCCTCGCGATATCCGACTCTCGAATCCGCAACTGGTGCTATCCAGATCTTAAGTCGATCTTGGAAAATACTGAAACTCCCTGAAGTTGATCTTAAAGATCATCAATACGAGATAAAGGGTACTACTCTTGATCATCACCCTGTTCAACTCCTAGTAATTAATACACACACGAGACGAGCCATCCTTCTCCTTGACAGATCACACTGGTGTTCCTCACGGGGACGCAATCGGTCGGGGATAACCTTCCTCGAACCATTCCTCAAGTTGAATCTTCAACTCCTGCATTCTGGTCGGGCCATCCGATACGGTGCCTTCGATAAAGGGAACGTACCGGCTCCAACTCACTCCTGAATTCCCTTACTCTATGTGAAGGCAACCAGATAACTCGTCTGGAATTACATCGTCAATCGATGACAATGATACCACGAATGATTGAACATTTCGATTGCCCTAGAATGGTCAATCGATAAAAAGAGATACCAATAATGATTGAACAACTCGATTGCCTTAGAAAGGTCAATCGATGAAGATGATATAATGAATGTTTGAATAACTCGATTGCCTTTGAAAGGCCAATCGATAAAAATAATACAATGAATGATTGAATAACTCGATTGCCTTAGAAAGGCCAATCGATGAAAATGATACAATGAATAATTGAATGACTCGATTGTCTTAGAAAAGCCAATCGATGGAAATGATACAAGGAATGATTGAATAACTCGATTGCCTTAGAAAGGCCAATCGATGAAAATGATGCAATGAATGATTGAATAACTCGATTGCCCTAGAAAGGCCAATCGATGAAAATGATACAAAGAATGATTGAATAGTTCGATTGTGGAATTTCTTCGCTCCGCCATAATAGAAATTCTACTTTGAACAACGGGATTACTTCAAGCACACATTCGACAACCAACGACGGAAAGATAGCGACCAAACGCTAACAAACACCGAGGATAGTATCAAGACGGTTAAACCAATAATACCGAAAATTACATCGTCCTAAGATAAGTTCACCACGATTAGATCCAACAACCAATCGCGGTCATTAAACTTAATTCGGTATGATTCCGAAAATGAATGAATGCGGTGTACCAAAGATCAAAAGGTACACACAAGTTGAAATAAAATCATGAGTATACCCGAGATCCTTCGGTCACCGAATCGCCGATCCTCCTCATCATATGAACTCAGGACTTGCCGGTCCCCGAACCGGACGCTCCCGTCGATAAATACGAGCTCCAACTCTATTTGCTTCCATTGTCTTAAACGACGATGACAAAGCGCCGATTCTCAAACGCTTGGTTGCTTCGGGCTCGAGATACCGCCGAGCCGACTTGGAGTCCTTTCGCAAAACGGGCCTTATGCCCAAAATTCCCACAATTATAGCACGTGATAGACGGTTTGCATACACTCAAGCTGAAATGACCTGCCCACAATTGAAACAGGTGATGACCGAACTGGCCGCTCGGGAATGAGATCCCGCACGATTATGCGCCGTAGAAGGTCGCTCAGAAACGATAGGGCTCACACGAGGCTTCTTGAAGGTTGACTGACCGCCTTTGGGTTGATTACGCTTCGTTGATTTCCTGCTGACAAATGAAGGTTGTTGTTCAGCACTCTCCTTAGCAGCTGGTTCATACGGGAGAGTTCTCTCGATTAATCCAGCCAGAGTGGCGCAATGATGTTTGAGCAACTGCACATGGGTCATCATCGCCTGCATTAAAGTGAGTGGATCAACCCGAACATCTTCTGATTGAGCCGAGTCCTGGGCACGATTTCCCGACAGCGAGTGATTATTCCTCGGGTTTCGGCCCGCACCACGGCCTCTTCCCGTGCATCCCCTGACAGCTCTCTCCATACTGAAGTAGGAAGGTCGCATAATGATTATATTACCCGCATGATTATCACGTTATGATTATGTCATGAGATGATGAAAACGAGTATACATGCTCTAACTTAGTGATTATATGAATGATTGACTGAAGTGACATGAATATCTGATGAAATTCTTGGAATGATTATTTTGAGTGAATTAACAAGATTTATAATATGATCATCTAGATCGGCAACTGAGTAATGAAATGAATTAAGTGATTAATGAATTAACATGATCGTCTTAATCATAATAAATGATGATGTTGAGGATTGTTAAATGATGAATGATGAATGAATGACGATTGCCAGAAATTATATCATGGCGTTAGAAATCTTACAGTTCTTCCTATTCGATTGGCTCGGCATTTGCACAGTCACACGTGACGCGAAAGTCCAATGATACTAGTCGACGATGATTTCAAATGAGACACGACTCGGAAGGTAGTATTCAAACCACGCTCCGATACCAACTCGTAACACCCCAAACTAGGCGGATATTACAAAGGCCGTAGATCCCCAACCAGGACCCACCGTGCAAATGAAAATGAATGAATTACACAAGATAAATGTAGTACCGAACTACATTACAACAATAATTACTCCGATGAGGAGTTTAGTTACAACATACCAGACAATACAATACTAGTGTATTTTATATGAAGATAAAATACACAACACCGAATGAAACGGAGTATCCAAATGAAAATCATAGCGGAAAATAAAGGACAATAATATGAATAATCGAAAGATCGGGGCCCCTACTAGTATCACTAGGACTCTCGACATCAACATGCTATTCTGCATGCTTGCCTTGCCATGACACAAAAACAAAATCCCCAAACGGGTCGCCATAAAGAACAACATTCCTCAATGGTTGAAAAATACACAATGTTTATTTAAGTTAAGTTTTGAAATTTTATTAGTTATGAATTACGATGAAGAGGAGTATCATAGTACGCCCGTAATGTTCTCGTGCAAGTGTACAACACCCGTCCGTGTACCTAATTAGTCTCACGAGACAATATGACCCGTGTGCACGGCCTAATGTATCGGTGAACCCAATACAATAACCATCGTGTGCCCGACTAAAAATTCCACACGCACACACCCGGCCACGCAATATGAACCTGAAGGTCACATGATCGAGAATTACCATAATGAATATCAATGAATAATAATTAGACAAGGCCAAGAATGACTCACCGAGATGAGAGTAATAATGAAATGAATGATAGCTCAACGAAAAGATTGGAACCGCTGCTCCTTATGATCAAGTGATTAATTGACAATAACAAGTTTTAATATGATTAATACAATGATGAATGAGTTATGATTATGAATGATCAACAACAAAAGGTATGAATATCCTTTTAACCGAGTAAGAATTAACTTACTCAACACCGATGAAGAATGTCCGTCCACGAACAACGTCCTAAATGAAGTGTCGGTCGCACGAACAACCTTAATTCAATACAATTACCGACAATCCGATCAATATACGAATTAAACACGAATATAACGAACTTAAAACGTCGATACGATAAAACTAAGTCCATTGAGGTATTGAAACAAACACGTTGCGTCCAAACTCCGATTGTTTACAATCAAACTTCAATATACCAATATCAAATCCCCCAAGAAGTGTTTCAAACCAATAAAACATCTCCAATACGATCAATAATCCGTTATGAATATCCAAAAATGTGATTATAACAACAATTAGTCGAAAATCCCCAATTCCAACTCGATTTACAAGGTGTTCTTGAATAATCCCTCAATAATCCAATGAATCCTTATACAAACTCATAATCATATGCATATCCCTTCATATATCATGATTATAACGTCCAAAACATCCTATTTCAACACAAAATCGAAGTCCAAAGTGTTGAAGGAATTACCTCTTGATGATCCAAGTGCTTTAATCCGAAGAATACGCGTTAGATTGATTATCCGGGCTTAACGATCGAAAGGAGATGAAGAAAATCAAACACCCAAATGATTTGTGAAGGAAAAACCCTCCCTCAAGCCTTATCTCTCGGTTGAAGGTGAAGAAAATGCAGAAAAATGGGCTGTAATGCTGAATACATGATTTGATAGGGGTTGACTACCATGCGGTACACGGCCCTTGCGTATCTGCACGGTCGTGTCGCAGATTGGCCGACACCGGCGACAGGACTCGACCGTGTCCGGATCGACACGGTCGCGCGCCGAGGGCCTTCCGATAGCGACCCGCCCGACAAATGACTCGGCATGACTCGGCCGTGTCCTGGGACACGGCCGCGTGTCGGCGATGCTCCAGCTTATCCGGAAGAGTACGGCACGGCCGTGTCGGACGACACGGCCGAGCCTGGTCGGCGTAAACTTCGCATTTCGACGAGTACGGCACGGGCCGTGTCGGACGACACGGCCGAGTTCGGCCGGCAGCGATCGCCAAAATCAAACGACCATAACTCTCTCGTCCGGACTCCGATTGACTCACCGTTTGAACCATTGGAAAGCTAATTCGATGCTCTATAATATTGCAAAGATTTAGAATTTTTGGAGTTACCAAAAATTAATGGTGATTTAACAAAGTCGAACTCATATGAGGAAAGTTGAAACGATGAACAATAACGATACTCAACTCGAAGTTTTTACGAACGGTGAACACGGTGAATGAACATGATTGATGAATGATTATAATTGAGTGAAAATACACTGAGTGACAATTACAGACTGATAATTACTGAATGAAAATGAATGAATTACAACCGGGTATTACAGTAAGGGTATGCACAATCACTCATTTATTGTTTATCCGGAGGGGCATCGTCAAATGAGTGGACTGAGTAAATCGGCCAAACAAGTTGTTCGTGAGATGAGTGCTGCTCAAGCCAAGCCGTGTGCCATCTTGGCGGCCATTCAGAATAAATTTCCCGAGGACAAACCGACTAGACGACATATCTATAATTATAGAGACCACTTGAGGAAGCATGATTTTGAAGAAAGAGATGTCGTCGGTCAGTTTCACCATTTGGCTGTGACGAATAACTACGTACATTGGACGCAGGCCGACCCGGATACAAATGCTTTTACCCACGTGTTCATGGCACATCCAACATCAATCAACTTAATCCGGACCTACAGATGGTTCATTGGCATGGATTCCACCTACAAAACGAATAAGTACAAGATGCCATTTCTCGAGATAGTCGGGATGACTCCATGTAACAAGAACTTCCTAATCGCCTATGCAATTATGAAAGATGAGACCGAATCGAGCTACGCATGGGTGTTACAGAAGTTGAAAATTTTGCTTGGGTTTGATGTTCATCCGACGGCTATTGTTACGGATCGTGAGTTGGGATTGATGCGTCCTATTGAAGAGATATTTCCAGAGAGTGCCCACTTACTTTGCACATGGCATATTAATAAGGATGTTGAAGACAAGGTCTACAGAATTTGTGGAAAAGATAAAGAAATGGGCCAAAGGTTTAAAAATGGGAAATGGAAGAAAATCATGGAAGCGGCGACCGAAGAGGAATATGATCAAGCGGTGCAACTCATGAAGAATACATGGAGATGGAATCCTAAGGTGATATCATACGTTGAGGGTACATGGCTAAAATACAAGGAGATGTTCGTTGTTGCGTGGACGAATAAAGTGCTTCATTTTGGAAACACAACCACTTGTAGAGTTGAGAGTGCACATGCCGAGTTAAAGCAATGGCTTAATTCTTCCACCGGAGCCCTCGATACCGTCTGCACTAAAGTGAACCAGAGATTGAATCACAACTTACGCAGATCGATACACACTTGAACAGTCTAGGTGTCGATGTGCGTGGTGTATTCTGGTTTTCCGTTCAACTACTTGCGCTGTCGTGTTTCCCATTATTGTATGCGATTACTGTCGAATGAATTGACACGTATGAGAGAATTAAGTGATCAAGTGTACGATCGTTGCGGTTGTTCACTCCAAACCACCCATCAGATTCCTTGTGCGTGTGAGCTCAAGAGACATATGGAATCGCGGACCCCATGCAGTGTTAGTCGTCTTCACATATTTTGGCAAACACTTATTATTAGTGATGGTGGGGACACGACCGAATTTGTCGATCCTTCTACCGGTGCTGAATCGGAGGACCAGCTGTACTTTCAGGCCCTTGTCGATGAGGTCAGACAGAGCGATCCTGCAGTTGTCCGTAACGTATCACTTATGATCCACGATCATCTTCACCCTGATCAAACGCGTTACGTTGAACCACAAGTGAATACGGCAGTTAAGGGTCGACCAAGAGGAAGTTCATCGACTAGACGCGATCCTAGTGGTTGGGAGTATAGCCAAAGGGGTCGTGGTCGTTCCCGCTCGTCCAGTGGTCGTGGCCGCAGCTCTTCTGCATCAGTCCACAATGCGTCTTCATCAGGTAATTTTTATTAGAAACAAAAATAAAAATAGTCTTCTTGACTAATTTTTTATATTTATATGTTACAAGTTAAATAAAAAACGTTAGGAATAAAAATAAAAATAGTCTTCTTGACTAAATATTTATATTTATATGTTACAACTTAAATAAAAAACGTTAGGAATAAAAATAAAAATAGTCTTCTTGACTAATTTTTTATATTTATATGTTACAAGTTAAATAAAAAACGTTAGGAATAAAAATAAAAATAGTCTTCTTGACTAATTTTTTATATTTATATGTTACAAGTTAAATAAAAAACGTTAGGAATAAAAATAAAAATAGTCTTCTTGACTAATTTTTTATATTTATATGTATTTGCAGATGGACACCACCGAGTGGAGATTGGTAACTATCACCATATCGACAAGATACCGGGAATTATTTTGCCGTTTGTTGAAGGTTATCTCGATGTCCCCGGAGACGGTAATTGCGGATTTCGTGTTATCGCCGACTACATATTTGGCGACCAAGATAAATGGCGTATTGTACGTGTATGCATTGCAAATGAAATTATGGCTAACTGTACACTCTACCGTTCGATCTACTATGATGGGATTGAAGCTGAGGTTCGCCGTATTACATGGGATGGTGGTGCGTGTGGATCGGATCATTGGATGGCTATTGCTGAAGATTTATTCCCTATTGCTACTATTTTCAATGCCGCTGTCATACTATTCGGATTCGGAAACGGTAGATCTTTATTTGCATGTCTCACTGTGCTGCCGTTGAAAGCACCCTCAACGGCAACACGGCCTAGCCAAAAGATTGTCATTTGTCATTTAGGAGATACGTACAAACATTTTATTCGTCTAGATTTAATGCCTAATTTTCCTGTACCGCCCATAGCGAGTAACTGGTTTAGAATCCATGATAGTAGTGTTGGTGGCTGGGAGAATTTGTATACGAGCAGAAGAGAAAAATGGAATAGATTAGTCGGTATGATGTAAAACTTTATTTGTTGTATGTTCCTTAATTAATAAAATTTTCGTTTTTTGTTGATCTTTATAGTTGATAGTTGATTTTCTTTTATGTTGATCTTGATAGTTGACAGAAAAATTTTCGTTTTTCTAAGCAGAATAGAAAAAAACAAACAAAAGTAAAGTGCCAAATGCAAAACGAAAGTGTCAATCCATATACAAAATACAAAAAAAAACGAAAACGCAACACAAAATATGCAGGAAGGCCTAATCCGGTTACCACTCTTGTCAACAAACAAGGTGGATCCAAATAACAACCACATCCAAGCTACGGCCTGGGTGCCCTCCACTCGACCCCCATCGCGACATGACCTGAAAATCGAGTCCATAAGTACGCCGCCACCCCCCAGTGAGTACTCAATAGCTCCAACCGCGATACTCCAAGAACCTCCATCACATCCACCTGCAACTGTGTAGATGTGCTATCGGCATCAACCAATCGCCCCTCGACAGGAATGCGAAGGATCTGCCACACATCATGTAACATGATGGTCATCTCTCCGAACGGCATGTGAAAAGAGTTCGTATCGGGCTGCCACCGCTCAACGAACGCAGAAATCAACGGGGAGTCAATATGTTCAACATGGCGTCCATCGGGTGGGATAACCCGGTCCCACCGATCCGACTCACTAAAGAGGGTGACATAACCGAGCGCCACCGACTCAAGCTCGACAAGCGGCGATCTGGTGTGACACTTCAGCAAACCTCTCATATCTCCGGTCGGATATGCGCGGCGACATGCCCACCAAAACTCGGGATAACGCCGCCGTCGATAGGGCCACCAGCATCTCCTCGAAACCATCCAAGATGTCTCATCCTCCCCTACGCCGTTTACTACCGGTAGACCCGAAGTAACAAACCTCCCCTCCCCTTCCGAACCCGGCACGAAAATGAAGAAGAATCATCACCGCCCTCCAGATCGTCGGCCTCATCGTGCGAATAATACTCGATCGAATCCTCGCACCAAAATCGGTATAAGGTACGTCCTCGAATCCCCTACGCTCCGCCTCCCATTGTCTATGAACGGAAGCATCAACGCCACGAGCTCGTGTGACGCGCTCCGTAACCCATCAACTCTGTGACTAGCGGCATAGATTTGCCCGCTCCTCCTCTCATCGCATTTAGCAAACAATACAACTAATAAGTAATAATCATAAAAAGAATACACATTATTAATTATTAATTGAAAATTTTATTTTTTTCCAAAATATGGTCGGCGTCCGAGCAGACGCTAGAACCACGGCATGTGCGCCTCGTCCGGACGCCATTTCAGGTCGGGCGTCCGAGGCGACGCTTATCAGCGGCTAGGCGTCCGATTCGACGCTGCGTTATGGTCTGACGCCCGCCGTGGACGTTCATACCATAGCCGGGCCCGCCGTGGGCGCTGAACCATGGACAGCGGAATCGACGACGCCAGGTATGGCGGCGCCCACGGCGACGCTCAGAATAAATACTCGCCGCGCCTCTGTCGTGCACTCTGGCACGGCGGCGCGGCCAATGAAACAGTAGACGGATGAAAAAATAAGATTACCGGCGCTTTTCCTTTTCCGGACATGGCGGCGGTGCGGCGGCAGACGGCGGCTACGCGGCGGTAAGATGGCGGCGGACGGCGGCACTGTTGTGTCGGTTCGGCTGCGTCGTATGAGTTGTTTAGAGAGAAAACTATTACTAAACTAGGATCCAAAATCTAATTAAACTGAAGTAAGGGCAAAAAGGTAATTTTTTAGGGCGGTGGCTAGTAATTTTGGGCGGTGTTTAGTAATCCAGTAAAAAAACACTATCAACAGCGGTTGAAAAACATTTAACAGCGGTTGTTGCTTAACAACCGCTGTTGTTTGATCATTGAAAAACATTTCACGGTTTTATTTTTCTTTCCTCCGCCTCTCTCTACCCTCTAAACGCTGACATCAGTAGCTTCGGTTGTTGAATCTCGTGCAAGTTAGGTTGTGGTGTAAGTCGAGACGGACTAGCCCTTGACGGGAGAAAGACAACCAGGTATCTGATTCCTCCTTTGGCACACCCGAGTACGCGTTTTTGTGTTCTCTTTCTTAATTAATGAAAAAAAAAAGAAAAATCATCAATATGATATATCGATTATTTTATATAAGGGTTGATGTGAGACTTGGTATTTTATAGTTTTTTTTTTTGAAGAGAAAATAATACTAAAAAGAAGATGAGGATCGTGAAGACGATCGATTCTTCCAAGTGCTCAAGCTTATCTGGATTCTTGGTTGTTGAAGCTTATTCCAAAAGGTATTCTTCCAAGATCCCATCTGATTTGGTCCTTTTCTTGGGCCTTGGCTTCATAGATTGGTAACACATATATGAATATTCTTGGGCCTGTGTTTGAAGGGTTCATCGAGATTATTGGGTTAGGTTTTTTTTTTCTATTTTAGTTTACTTTAGGGATTGAGATCTTAGTTCTTATATTTTCCAGGGATATTTCTTCTTTTTCGTTTTCTTCACTGTATTGTTCCTCTTTTCTTGTTATAATGATGTCGTAGGGGAAAGAAAAAGGAAATTGGGTATATGGATTTAGGATTTGGCTGATTCTGTGTCTACTGTGGGAAAATTACTCGTACAAAAAATGAATAAGTTTAGGGCTTTGATGGAGTTGGGGGTTTGCAGCTGGGATTGACTTAATGTCTGTGTTTGTTGGAGTGAAATTATTTAAAAGGTTTATTTTGTACTTTGTCTAGGTTGAATTGATGAAGAAACTGAATTTAGTTTCTTGAAATTACTTTTATTGCTTGTTCCTTGTTTTTCGACAAAAATGATGATGATTTTTGGTATCTTCAATTGAAGTAGATCTGACTTATTTGGACTTTTCATTGTCAAATTAGAGGTGTTAAGAAACTTGGGAATGATATCTATTTCATTGTCAATCAAAGACGAAATATAATCATGAGGATAAATTCTCCGGTTGCAAGAATTTTGGCAAGAATTAGTGCTCATTTTTTAAATGGCTTGATGAAACTGATGTAGTATGCCCGGTGAATGTGCACTATGAAAACCTAGAGCTTAACATGAAGATACATCCATTTAAGGATGAAAATTGTTATGGCTCTTGAATCTACGTTAGTCGAGTATTGTTTAAGTTAATGCATTCTATTTCTTACTATATTCACTTTGTTGTGTTTAGATTGAAGGTGCATATAATGAAAATGGCAAAGGACCAACAATGTGGGATCACTTCACACATACACATCCAGGTTCTTTTTCTTATCAGCCACATTTAGGAGAGGCTTTCTCCGACCCCTTCTTCTTTATGCCTGTGGCCCGTGAACATTATAATGTAATTACCTAACAGTTTTGCAGAAAAAATAAAGGATCACACTAATGCAGATGTGGCCGTTGATTCATACCATATGTACAAGATAAACGTTGAGCAACATCTGTTTCGAGTCACCTAGATTTATCTACTTGGATAGTACTTCTATTGTGAGATAATTCAGTTTTGCCTCAATTTGTTCAACAAGAAGATGTGCAAGTTTTAAAGGATATGTATGTTGATGCGTATAAATTTTCAATATCATGGGCTAGGATATTGCCAGGTTATTTATAAGAAAAATATTTGAAATTCAAAAAGTATAATGACAGACTCCATTTTATGTTCAAATGTTCAAAGAGAAAAAGAAAAATGAAAAATAAAATAAAAGAAGTATTTGTTACCTATATGTGCTTCTGTATACTTTCAGGTGGAGCAATAAGTAAAGGTGTGAATCAAGATGGAATCGACTATTAAAATAAGTTGATTAACGAGCTTATAGCTAATGGTTAAGTTCTATTCCTCAATTTTTTTTTTGTTTAAATTTAGTTTTCTACAAATAATATTAAGAATTAATGTATTTATGGGTTTGATTGTGGTGCATGCTGCAGGAATACAACCATGGGTGACTATACTCCACTTAGATACTCCACTTTGATTATGGGTTTTCATATTTTAAGTTTTATTATTGTGGCCCTGGGTATGAATATTACTATTAGGTCTTTTAATTAATTATCTAAGAAGTCATAAATAGAATCAACACTTGGTACTAAGAAGTCATTATTTTACTTATATTCAATGTCATAATCTTTATTTAAAACGTCAGAAAAGTTAAGGAAGTTTCTTGCTTAACCACAGTAAAACACAGGAAATTTTGCTTTTTGTCATGGTTTATTTTTTGTTCTAGATGTTGTGCTACATGTTTTGGAGCAGCAATGTTATTGATCTAGATCGGTTGACAAGGGAACAATAGTAGTTTGTAAGGGCTCATATTCTTGCTAAGGGAGTGGTAGTTTGTGAAGTACATATATGAATTCTGAACTTGTGTTTCTATTTTTAGTCTGTAGCTTTTGGATATTGCATTTAAAGTGGTTGAGTAGTTATGGTGCCTACCTGTACAGGTTATGTGTGACATTTATGCTTTGACACTTATTTGTGTTTTTTTCCATCAATTCATAGAATTTAATTCAAGAAGGCGTGGATCTCCTAGCTTGTAGCAGGTGGGCAGTCTCATAATTGTGAGTTCGTTAAGTTTCAAATAGTTATGTTCCTTCTATTTATTGCCTACAAGTTTGAAGCACACGCTGCGTGCAGAATTTTAGAAATTTTCGCAATATTTTTTAGCGTGTTAAAAATAATAATGGTTTATTTATAGAAAATGCATATGGTTGGAGAATTGAACAATAAAATGAACTTAAGCTCTTATTAATGTTGTAAATCAACAACTTGAAGTGTCTTTATTATAAAACATATGAAGAAGAAGGAAAAAATCCCCACACAAACGCTGAAGAAACTCAGCTGCCCATATTTTTAAAGATCATTTTAGATGATATTGTCACTGTGCTAGGAACTTTAAAAAATTTATACATAGAAAATCATAATTTATACAAATAGTACATTATTACTTAAGATGATTTCCATGATTTGTAGTCTGAAGACTCAAAGACATTACATATCCTATAAATAGTATGGACTAAGTCTTAGTTGTCGTACATGTTTTTGGTAGAAGATTAAAATAACACTAAATGTGGCTGGTTCTAACTAAAGGAATGGATGAAATAAAGTTATGTTGAATTAAAGTTGTGATGAAATAAAGTTGTGTTGTTGAAGTTTGGTGAAAACAATTCTGAACCGAGTACATATGAAAATGGCCAGATAGGTAACTAGTCTTCTAAGTACCTTGCATTGCAAGTCACATGATTTCCTTTTCCGCATTTTAGATCATGAGAAATTTTTATGTATTTCCTCATTGTTGACTAACATTATGCAGAAAATGAAGCCCAAGACTCTGCGGGACTTGGTTCATCTGCTCTTTCTTGGGTCAACTCAGTTGCTGTGTGTCGAAGCAGTGATCTTGCTATTTCAGGAGCTGGAAATGGTGCAGTACGTCTTTGGGCAATTGAGAATGAACCTAAAGGACTTCGACCTTTATTTGAGCTTTCCCTGGTAAGCTTTTATTACTCTCTTTTCCGGGAATTGTACATCATTCTTTTTTCTATAAGCATATTTGTCATTTGTGGTGCAATTTTTCTTATGACAGCTAAGTGGTTATTTTGTCTTCACTTCTGTAAGAGTGATGTTATATACAGAAAGGTGTAATGTGCCAGAGATTCTTGGATATCTAAAATAAGGACTTTTTCATGTTTCTATCTACATTTATATTTTAATATGATAATCTGCTCCATGGCTTATATGATGTTGCACATGCAGGTTCGATTTGTAAATTCGTTGGCATTTGCTAAATCTGGGAAATTTTGATTGCTGGAGTCGGAAAGGTGAAATGTTATCCCCCCCCTTTTTTTTAAGGATTCTGATCTATACTAGTTTATCAAGTTTTATGACCACAAAACCAACACCTGCTTGCTGAACACTCACATACCACACTACTAATCCCGGAGGTTTGCTGCATCATTCTAACACTGAGTATCTCTTGGACAGGAATCTCGATTAGGAAGGTGGGGACGTGTTGTTGCCGCTAAAAATGGAGTCGCATTACACCCACTGGAGCTCTCATAATAACTAGATTTCAACTATTCCATCTAGATGTCAGAAAATAACGGTAATGTATAAAAAATGAACATCAGAATCTCAGACCAAGTGCTTATCTTGGAGTTTGTTCATTTCCATGTTTAACTTGGAGCGGCTTTAACTCTAGTGAAAAGGAAGTACTCCTACCTTGCTCTGTGGTTCTGACAGATACGAGGGCCTCGTGCATAGTTCTTATTTGTCTCGGATGAATCAGATTTATGCCTGGAATATATTTATTTACAGCTGTTTTTCAAATATGAAGTAATTCTAGAAACGCGTCTTCAGAGTTCCACTCGCTTATAGTTAGATAAAAGTTATTTAGTTGTATTGGTGAATGGATGAAATAAAGTTGTGTTGTTGAGGTTTTATTTGATGTTTTGTGGTTGGATGCTGTTTTTGGTGTTTAGGATGCTGTTTTATGTGTATGTATAGCCGGTTGGAAATAAAAAAAAACAAATCTGGTATTTAAAAAAAAAAAATTAACAGCGGTTCTTAGGAGAAACCGCTGTTAATTTTGCAGTGTAAATTTAACAGCGGTTTCTAGGGGAACCGCTGTTAAATTGGACATTTAACAGCGGTTCCCGTAGAAACCGCTGTTAAATTAACAGCGGTTTCTTCACGGAACCGATGTTAAATGTCCAGTTTAACAGCGGTTCCCGTAGAAACCGCTGTTAAATTAACAGCGGTTTTTAACTGGAACCGCTGTTAAACTGGACATTTAACAGCGGTTCCCGTTAAAAACCGCTGTTAAATTTGCACTGCAAAATTAACAGCGGTTTTTGCCGAACCGCTGTTAAATTAACAGCACCACCTTTAACAGCGGTTCCAGAACCGCTGTTAATGTGGCTCCAGAACCGCTGTTAAAGGCCCAGTTTTGTAGTAGTGTACTCTACGTTCTAACCTGTTGAACATGTATTAATAGTATGCCATGGGCATAGTGTTTCGCGAATGCTTGGTTCTTACCTTGGTCTGTGAGCATCTCGTATTATTATTATCATTGTACTGCTTCATTCTGCCTTTGGATGCATATCATGTTATACATGTATTTGATGTTAATTATCTGGATGACTGACCCTGTGGGGGCGGAACATGTTTTCATGTTTTAGGTGCTTGCGAGGAGAGAGTTGATACACAGGGGCATGATGATGGCGACGAGGCATTCGAGCGATACTAGTCCGAGTTGTTCATGTTGGTCAGTCAGTTGGAGTGTTCTCCAGTTTGTCAGTCATTGTCATTATGTATTACCCGAGCAGATGCTCATGGATGTTGTTGTATTTTATTTCTGGCCATGTAGGCGTATCGTTGTTGTTGAAATTCCTTATTGGAATATTGTGTTGGATATCATGGTAGGGACTATGATTTTCCCTGATTGGTTAATTTAATGTATTTTAGTCATGTTCGCCTGGTAGATCTCCTGGCGTGGGGTCCATGGCACTGTAATAACCCAATAGGATTTGGGGGTGTTACAGAAGATGGTATCATAGCTTTGGGTTGTGAGATACCCTGATATGTGAGTTATGTGGCTCTACCGACGCGGTAGTAGTGGGAATGTCAGGTTATGACAATCTAGTGAATCGGGTTTTGTGAGTTGTAATATTAGTATGACTGCATGAGTCATTCATTCATCGAGTCGTCGTCAGTGAAGACTAGTATCGCGAGACCTCGAAGCTTCGTATGACCTGTGTAAGGACTCGATTCTCTTTATGTTCATACATTCATCATGTCATTAATTATTCATGCTTTGTTGAAACCTATATGTGATATTAGTGTTATGATTGATTCCTGACTAATTGTTTTGGAGCACGTGTGACCTGTGTAAGCGTTAAGGATCAACTGATTCATCAGTTAATAATTCTCAATCATCATTTTTGCTCTTGTCGATCATATTAATTCATTCATCACTCAGTCAGTCTCATTGCTCAGTTAATTCATTCATCACTCAGTCAATCTCATTGTTCAGTTAATTCATTCATCGCTCAGTCAATCTCATTGTTCAGTTAATTCATTCATCACTCAGTCAATCTCATTGTTCAGTTAATTCATTCATCACTCAGTCAATCTCATTGTTCAGTTAATTCATTGGTCACTCAGTCAATCTCATTGTTCAGTTAATTCATTCATCACTCAGTCAATCTCATTGCTCAGTTAATTTATTCATCACTCAGTCAATCTCATTGCTTAGTTAATTCATTAATCATCCATTCCATCTCGCGGTTCAGTTGTTAATCTTGTGGATCGAATTTTCAATCCTGTTAACTTGTTCAAGATAATCATTCACTTCACGGGGAACAATGGTTCCAATCATTTCATTTGGGCTAGCACTCATTACGTTATCATTTCACTCCGGTGAGTCATTCTTGATCCTTGTTGGATTTTGATTCATTATCATTCATTGTGATCATTCTTGTTCTTGTGTATCTCGTTGATTTTTCCTGGCGGGATATTGCTTCTCCCTACTTGTTTTAAGTTTCGGGACGAAATTTCTTTTAAGGAGGGTAGTATGTAATATCCGCAATTTCGATTTTCTGGTAATATTGTTTTTTTTGGCGGAAGTCCATCTTAGCGAATCTGTGTGACCGTTTCGTTATTTCGAGAATATTTAATTCTGCACCTTTTGTCATCCGAGTTCGTTTTGGTATTGTTTTGTTGAGTTCCGTGTTCTTAAACGGCTTTTCCGCACTTGAGTTCGATTCTTGTGAATCTCGTACGAAACTGCTGTTTTGAGTTTCTCGTAAGTTCATTTAATGTTATTATTCATGTTGCGAGCTTTGGATTGATGTTTCGATCGTGTATCGTGTATTTCGGACGTTTTGGGCCATTTTCGTAATTTCCCAAAGTTTGGGGTTATTACTTTCCGTTGTCGAATTTCGAGCCTTCGGGTGGTCGGAATCATGTGTTCTCTTAGCGGTTGGATTCGTCTTTGAGAGTACTTCGTAATCGTATCTTCGATTCATATTCAGGTTCGGGTTTCGGCGTCGTCCGGGCCGTCGGAGTGGCCACGGCCGAGTCACGGCCGCACTTCTTGGAGCAGGGCCTGGCCTGGCCTGGCCGAGTTACGGCCGTAAGGTGCCGGTTACGCCCGTACGTGCTCGGAAGACATGGCTGGATGAATGCCGGTTACGACCGTAAGGTCTGTTAGTTACGGGCGTATAGGTGCCAGGCAGTGTTCGGACGAATGCCGGTTACGACCGTAAGGACCTGCCGGGTACGGCCATAAGTGCCGAGTTACGGTCGTAAGGCCCTGTCACTTACGGCCGTAAGTGATCGGCAGGCGCTGGGCGGATTTTAACAAACGCCGATTGCGGCCGTAAGGCCCTTCCGGTTACGACCGTAACCCTGTCGGCCATATATAGGCAGTGACCGGCCAGACCTCATTTTTTCATCATTTCTTCACCCGGGTGCGACTGGCGACGGGATAAATCGGGAAGTGGAGTTTTTGGTTGATTCCACTCGATTTATAAGTGTTTTTTAGGATTCTTGTTGATTATATCAACATCAAATCATTGGTCTTCGTCGGATCGAGGTAATTTCTTGAAATCTCCTAGAATTTGATTTTTCGAGATTTCTTCTTGATTTTCGTTGTTCGTCTGAATTTGATGAATCGGTTGATGTTAGTAAACATTATTAATTCTATGGATTGTATATCCATATCTTCGATTCGTTCAACCTGATTGATGATTCTTAGGTTCTTGAGGAACTTTGAACATTTAGTGTTCGATTAAATGTCTCAAAGAATTTCTTTCGGTCATTGTGTTGATTTTGATTGATATTGTGTTATTGAATGAATTGTATTTCATTCAAGGTTGTTCGAGTACTTGTTTTTATCAGAGGACGCCGTTCGTTGTTCGTGGAAGGAATTCATCGCCTTCGGTTGAGGCAAGTTTTATACTTGTACTAGTCAATGAGATTAATGTTATCATATATGTGTATGAATGTGTTGTATCATTCCGAGACTTAGTCTCTTCATAAGTTCATTTATATTAGGGGATCGTTCGATACGATACTTTCCGACAATTATGCCAAATGTTTATTATCATTCATTAATGGCCGGTACGGCATTGAGATATTCGTTGTTAATGTTATTATCGATCACCAGTTCGCGGTATCGATGTATTAGTTATTGTTGTTAATATTGATGTCGATCTAAGACATTGTTGTAATCATTGTTATTAATGTTGGCGTCCTGTCATTCATGTTGTATTGGCCGATTGAAGGCATTGTCGTATTCGTTCTCATCTTCGTCATCGGTAGCCGATTAAAGGTGCCGAGGCATTCATTGTATCATTGTTATCGATTATCCGTTCTAAGGAAATCGAGGAGTTCAATCATTCATTTTATCATTATTATCGATTGGCCGTTCTAAGGCAATCGAGGAGTTCAATCGTTCATTATATCATTTTTATCGATTGGCCGTTCTAAGGCAATCGAGGAGTTCAATCATTCATTGTATCATTATTATCGATTGGCCGTTCTAAGGCATTTGAGGAGTTCAATCATTCATTGTATCATTGTTATCGATTGGCCATTCTAAGGAAATTGAGGAGTTCAATCATTCATTGTATCATTGTTATCGATTGGCCGTTCTAAGGCAATCGAGGAGTTCAATCATTCATTGTATCATTGCTATCGATTGGCCGTTCTAAGGCAATCGAGGAGTTCAATCATTCATTGTATCATTGTCATCGATTAGCCGTTCTAAGGCAATCGAGGTGCTCAATTACTCATTGTATCATTGTTATCGACTGGCCGTTCTAAGGCAATCGAGGTGCTCAATCATTCGTTGTATCATTGTTATCGATTGGCCCTTTTAAGGCAATCGAGGTATTGAATCATCCGCTGCATCATTGTTATCGGTTGGCCATTCTAAGGCAATCGAGGTATTGAATTGGGGCTGTCGAGGATAGTTCACATCCATTGTGTCATTATTATCGATTGACCATTCTAAGGTAATCGAGGTATTGAATTGGGACCGCCGAGGACGGTGACCATCCGTGAGTTACTATCGTCGTGTTGGCCGACTCAAGGCAACACACTATCTTTCTTGTGAATTCGGTAATCTTTGGATTGTTGCCGTTTGTGATTAATTATGTTTTGGAGGCTAGTCTCGGCTAGTGCTCATTATGGGTAAGTTTGGGGCTTGAACCTTCGCGGTTGGGTTTCCAACACCTACAATTCAGTAGGTCACTGCCATTGGATGGTCTAATTGAGATACGGCTTCGTGCCTTGGCTTCGACCCTAATTGTGATACGGCTTCGTGCCGTAGCTTCGACCCTAATTGTGATACGGCTTCGTGCCGTGGCTTCGGCCCTATTCGATACAGCTTCGGGCTGTTTTGGCTTCACGTGATTGCGATATTTGATAGCTTCGGATGAGCGGCTTTCAGGCCTTTGTGATTGTCTTGGTAATGTCATTGGAGACTTCGGGCATTGTGATTCATAATTAATTCAGTTCTGGTTTGGTTCATGTCGTGTAATTCATTGTGGTACTCTATAATTATGATTCGCCATTGGGCATTTACGTTCTAACATGTTGAACAGGTATTAATAGTATGCCGTGGGCATAGTGTTTCTCGAATGCTCGGTTCTTACCTTGGTTTGTGAGTATCTCGTATTATTATTATAATTGTACCGCTTCATTCTGCCTTTGGATGCATATCATGTTATACATGTCTTTGATGTTCATTATCTAGATGACTGACCCTGTGGGGGCGAATCATGTTTTCATGTTTTAGGTGCTTCCGAGGAGAGAGTTGAGACACAGGGGCATGATGACGGCTACGAGGCATTCGAGCGATACTAGTCCGAGTTGTTCATGTTGGTCAGTCAGTGGGAGTGTTCTCCAGTTTGTCAGTCATTGTCATTATGTATTACCCGAGTAGATGCATGTGGATGTTGTTGTATTTTATTTTTGGCCATGTATGCCCATCGTTGTCATTGAAATTCCTCATCGGAATATTGTGTCGGATATCATGTTAAGGACTATGATTTTCCCTGGTTGGTTAATTTAATGTATTTTAGTCATGTTCGCCTGGTGGATCTCCTGGCGTGGGGTCCACGGCACTGTAATAACCCAATAAGATTTGGGGGTGTTACAGAAGATGGTATCAGAGCTTTGGGTTGTGAGATACCCTGATATGTGAGTTATGTGGCTCTACCGACGCGGTAGTGGGACTGTCAGGTTATGGCAATCTAGTCAGTCGGGTTTTGTGAGTCGTAATATTAGTACGACTGCACAAGTCATTCATTCATCGAGTCGTCATCAGTGAATACTAGTATCGCGAGACCTCGAAGCTTCGTATGACCTGTGTAAGGACTCGATTCTCTTTATGTTCATACATTCATCATGTCATTAATTATTCATTCTTTGTTGAAACTTATAGGTGATATTAGTGTTATGATTGATTCATGACTAATTGTTTTGGAGCACGTGTGACCTGTGTAAGCGCTAAGGATCAACTCATTCATCAGTTAATAATCCTCAATAATCATTTTTGATCTTGTTGATCATATTAATTCATTCATCACTCAGTTAGTCTCATTGCTCAGTTAATTCATTCATCACTCAGTCAATCTCATTATTCAGTTAATTCATTCATCGCTCAGTCAATATCATTGTTCCGTTAATTCATTCATCACTCAGTCAATCTCATTGTTCAGTTAATTCATTCATCACTCAGTCAATCTCATTGTTCAGTTAATTCATTCATCACTCAGTCAATCTCATTGTTTAGTTAATTCATTCATCACTCAGTCAATATCATTGCTCAGTTAATTCATTCATCACTCAGTCAATCTCATTGCTCAGTTAATTCATTAATCATCCAGTCCATCTCGCGGTTCAGTTGTTGATCTTGTGGATCGAATTTTCAATCCTGTTAACTTGCTCAAGATAATCATTTCAAGAATTTCATCAGATAATCATGTCACCTCACTTGATCTTTCATGCGATCTTATCATATTCCGGCGTCATGTTGATGATCATTTTATTACATTCATCGTGTTAGAGCGTGTATGCTCATTGTTATCATTCTGTCTCGTAATCATAATGCGATCTTCATACAAGATCTGTAATTATCACGTGACTTTCCTACCTCGGTATGGAAAGAGCTGCCAGAGAGACATCGGACTTCGACATCCAAGAGATTGTTTTCTAGTCGTCTTGGTGCTGGGAGAGCATCTTCATCTCAGACGACGAGTTCGATTGTTGTTTGCTTTGACTGTGATACAATAAGACATTCATCACCGGTTTTGAGCAAGTTAATTCTTGCTCGGTAATAGGATAATCATTTATTTCATTTGTCGTTCATTCATTCACATAAGTCATTCATCATATATAAATCACATTAATAATCAAACTAATCATTCACTTCACGGGGAACAATTGTTCCAATCATTTCATTTGAGCTAGCACTCATTACGTTATCATTTCACCCCGGTGAGTCATTCTTGATCCTTATTGGATTTCGATTCATTATCATTCATTGTGATCATTCTTGTTCTTATGTATCTCATTGATTTTTCCTGGCGGGATATTGCTTCCCCCTACTTGTTTTAAGTTTGGGGACGAAACTTCATTTAAGGAGGGTAGTATGTAATATCCGCAATTTCGATTTTCCGGTAATTTTCTTTTTTTGGTGGAAGTCCATCTTAGTGACTCTGTTGTGACTGTTTCGTCATTTCGAGAATATTTAATTCTGCACCTTTTATCATCCGAGTTCGTTTCGGTATCGTTTTGTTGAGTTTCGTGTTCTTAAATGGCTTTTCCGCACTTGAGTTCGATTCTTGCGAATCTCGTACGAAACTGCTTTTTTCGAGTTTATCGTAAGTTCATTTAATGTTATTATTCATGTTGAGAGCTTTAGCTTGGTGTTTCGATCGTGTATCGTGTATTTCGGACGTTTTGGGTCATTTTCGTAATTTCCCAAAGTTTGGGGTAATTACTTTCCGTTGTCGAATTTCGAGCCTTCGGGTGGTCGGAATCGTGTGTTCTATTAGCGCTTGGATTCGTCTTTGAGAGTACTTCATAACCGTATCTTCGATTCATATTCAGGTTCGGTTTTCGGCGTCGTCCGGGCCATCAGAGTGGCCACGGCCGAGTCACGCCCGCACTTCTTGGAGCAGGGCCTGGCCTGGCCGAGTTACGGCCGTAAGGTGCCGGTTACGCCCGTACGTGCTCGGCAGACATGGCTGGACGAATGCCGGTTACGGCCATAAGGGCTGTCAGTTACGGGCGTACGGGTGCCAGGGAGTGTTTGGACGAATGCCGGTTACGGCCGTAAGGACCTATCGGGTACGGCCGTAAGTGCCGAGTTACGGCTGTAAGGCCCTATCGGTTACGGCTGTAAGCGATCGGCAGGTGCTGGGCGGATTTTGACGAACGCCGGTTACGGCCGTAAGGCCCTGCCGGTTATGGCCGTAACCCTGTCGGCCATATATAGGCAGTGACCGGCCATACCTCATTTTTTCATCATTTCTTCACCCGGGTGCGACTGGCGGCAGGATAAATCGGGAAGTGGAGGTTTTGGTCAATTCCACTCGATTCCTAAGCGTTTTTGAGGATTCTTGTCGATTATATCAACATCAAATCATTGTTCTTCGTCGGATCGAGGTAATTTCTTGAAATCTCCTAGAATTTGATTTTTCGAGATTTCTTCTTGATTTTCATTGTTCGTCCGAATTTGATGAATTGGTTGATGTTAGTAAACATTATTAATCGTGTTCTATGGATTGTATATCCATATCTTCGATTTGTTCAACCCGATTGATGATTCTTAGGTTCTTGAAGAACTTTGAACATTTAGTGTTCGATTAAATGTCTCAAAGAGTTTCTTTCGGTCATTGTGTTGATTTCGATTGATATTGTGTTATTGAATGAATTGTATTTCATTCAAGGTTGTTCGAGTACTTGTGTTTATCGAAGGACGTCGTTCGTTGTTCGTGGAAGGAATTCATCGCCTTCGGTTGAGGCAAGTTTTATACTTGTACTAGTCAATGAGATTAATGTTATCATATATGTGTATGAATGTGTTGTATCATTCCGAGACTTAGTCTCTTCATAAGTTCATTGATATTAGGGGATCGTTCGATACAATACTCTCTGGCAATTATGCCAAATGTTTATTATCATTCATTAATGGCTGGTAAGGCATTGAGATATTCGTTGTTAATGTTATTATCGATCACCGGTTCGCGGTATCGATGTATCGGTTGTTGTTGTTAATATTGATGTCGATCTAAGACGTTGTTGTAATCATTGTTATTAATGTTGGCGTCCTGTCATTCATGTTGTATTGGCCGATTGAAGGCATTGTCGTATCCGTTCTCATCTCCGTCGTCGGTAGCCGATTAAAGGTGCCGAGGCATTCATTGTATCATTGTTATCGATTGGCCGTTCTAAGGCAATCGAGGAGTTCAATCATTCATTGTATCATTATTATCGATTGGCCATTCCAAGGCAATCGAGGAGTTCAATCATTCATTATATCATTGTTATCGATTGGCCGTTCTAAGGCAATCGAGGAGTTCAATCATTCATTGTATCATTATTATCGATTGGCCGTTCTAAGGCAATCGAGGAGTTCAATCATTCGTTGTATCATTGTTATCGACTTGCCGTTCTAAGGCAATCGACGAGTTCAATCATTCATTGTATCATTGCTATCGATTGGCCGTTCTGAGGCAATCGGGGAGTTCAATCATTCATTGTATCATTGTCATCGATTAGCCGTTCTAAGGCAATCGAGGTGCTCAATTACTCATTGTATCATTGTTATCAACTGGCCGTTCTAAGGCAATCGAGGTGCTCAATCATTCGTTGTATCATTGTTATCGATTGGCCGTTTTAAGGCAATCGAGGTATTAAATCATCTGCTGCATGATTGTTATCGGATGGCCATTCTAAGGCAATCGAGGTATTGAATTGGGGCTGTCGAGGATAGTTCCCATCTGTTGTGTCGTTATTATAGATTGACCATTCTAAGGTAATCGACGTATTGAATTGGGACCACCGAGGACGGTGCCCATCCGTGAGTTACTATCGTCGTGTTGGCCGACTCAAGGCAACACACTATCTTTCTTGTGAATTCGGTAATCTTCGGATTGTTGCCGTTTGTGATTAATTATGTTTTGGAGGCTAGTCTCGGCTAGTGCTCATTATGGATAAGTTTGGGGCTTGAACCTTCGCGGTTGGGTTTCCAACACCTACAATTCAATAGGTCACGACCATTGGATGGTCTAATTGTGATACGGCTTCGTGCCGTGGCTTCGGACCTAATTGTGATAAGGCTTCGTGTCGTAGCTTCGGCCCTAATTGTGATACGGCTTCATGCCGGGGCTTCGGCCCTAATTGTGATACGGCTTCGTGCCGTGGTTTCGGTCCTAATCGATACAGCTTCGGGCTATTTTGGCTTCGTGTGATTGCGATATTTGACAGCTTCGGCTGAGCAGATTTCAGGCCTTTGTGATTGTCTTGGTAATTTCATTGGAGCCTTCGGGCATTGTGATTCATAATTAATTCAGTTCTGGTTTGGTTCATGTCGTGTAATTTATTGTGGTACTCTATAATTATGATTCGTCATTGGGAATTTACGTTCAAACCTGTTGAATAGGTATTAATAGTATGCCGTGAGCTTAGTGTTTCACGAATGCTCGGTTCTTACCTTGGTTTGTGAGCATCTCGTATTATTATTATCATTGTACCGCTTCATTCTGCCTTTGGATGCATATCATGTTATACATGTATTTGATGTTCATTATCTGGATGACTGACCCTGTGGGGGCGGAACATATTTTCATGTTTTAGGTGCTTGCGAGGAGAGAGTTGAGACACAGGGGCATGATGATGGCGACGAGGCATTCGAGCGATACTAGATGGCTCTGGGGGTGTTATAGAATATGGTATTGGATCTTAGGTTGAGAAAAACTAGGCAGTTGGGTCGAGTCGAGTCGTGTTTTTATCACGTCATTCGAGTTGTCGATTGACGAATATTAGATCCCTGGGTTTTTGTTTTTCACTCGGGCTTGTGCGTTATGTGATTTACCAGTGTGGTACTGGGGTTGTTGTAAACTTTTCCAAATGATATTAACGTGATAGAGATGTGTTGTGTTCTCAAGTTGAACTAAGTTTGCAAAATGGATGTTTTGAAATATCTGTGTCGAGTATTTTCTAAAGTTGAGATATGTACCAGTATCATGGGGAATATTCGGCTTCACGATCTGTAAGTATTTGGATTTTTTTGAATTTAATTGAGATTTATTGCCGTTCTAAGTTAATATGCTTTGAGATTCGGAAGATATTATGCGTCACAGTATGAGATGACAGAGTTGGGACAGGATTGACGATCTTAAGAAATTATGATTTTGGAAATCAATATGTCGGTTAAAATTTGGAACAGAGTTGTGTATTCGGGAGAAAGATTGTGGATTTATGAGGAGAACATGTAGTCATGTTAGTTCATATTGAGATATATGAAACTATTTTTGAGCATTTAAAAATGATACTTTTCAAAATGAATGTTTCACGGAAATTTGATTTCTTGACGAGACTATATGATTTCAAAATGGTTTTGAAAATGTGATCGATATACATATGCATTTAGTGCATAGTGCATATCATGGTGAAGTTATGAGTGTGACTCACGAACTGGATAATACATCCGTATGGTACGATGAAAAGAAATTCGAGCTTTAGTATGGTAGTTTGGTTATCCAGGGATGATCAGTTGATTGATCGTATAAGAGAAATATGTTGCGTGTTGTAGATTCATGCACAAAATATGATTTTGGAACTTTGTATTTTGTGAAACCGGGACATAAGTGCTATGTGATTCCATCGGTATGGTTGTAGCGCGATTTCACCATAGTGATTTTTGAATGATTCCTTTGTAAGTGTGGATTTGGGGATGGTGACCCCAGGATGATTGTTTTGGATATTGATTGGTCGTTCCCACTCCATGTATGATTGGGTATGTTCGTCGGTTTGTGATTGGTTGTTCGTATGCCGAGGGGTATGTTCACCAGTCGGGTGTGTTTCTTTGAGATCCACTGCATGTTATTGGTGTACCATTTTGAGAATTTTATTCGTCCGTATATCTGTCTCGGTGGTTCTGTATTGATCGTGTTGGAACTTACCGTGTGAAGGTATTCTCGATTATCGTTGATCGTTCGTTGATGATATTGGAATTTATCATATTGATGATATATTCGGTTGTGTTTTGACCTTTAGATAGTCATATTAGAGTTTATCATGTTGATGATATACTCGATTGTGTTTTGACCTTTGGATTGGTCGTATTGGAGTTATCATGCCAATGGTGTTCTCGGTTAATTTGTTAGTTGATCATTGTTGGTGATCATCTGAGCATTCAGATTTTGTGTCGATGTTTCGGAATTTATTGCCATTGCTTTGGGCGGTTGCTTCACAGATGTATCGTGCATTATTGGTTTTTAGCAGATTGGGACTTGACTGTATAATCAGGCAAACAGGATTTGACACGGATAGATTATTTCATCCGAAGATGATATATTTTGTGGAGACTCATTGAATTGTGACTGTAAGCATATTGAGGCTTTGAAGTGGAGTTACTTGCTAGTATCTCAGGAGATCGTAGACTTTGCGCATTTGTAGGTATACTGTTTTGGTTATTCATTAATGATGATAATTCATCGTTGTCGTGATGGCTTCGGGATATTTTGGTTGAACGGTTTGTTTGTTTTTCTATGACGGATTGCAAGTTTCGAGGACGAAACTTATTTTAAGTGGTCTAGTATGTAATATCCGGAATTTCTACTACTATTGTTAATGTTATTTTATCCGAGTTATGTTGTACAACGTGGAATATGTACAGTACGGATAAAATAATTGAAGGACTGAGACATCTGTATTGGTATAATTACCGCACTTGGTCAACAATCGTATTTGAGGATATAATGTGTTGTGTACACGTGTTCGGCATATTGATACGACGAGCAAGATCAGTGTAAATGGCTAAGTATAGCCTTATTAGCGCACGATAATATTCAAGCATAGCGCACGCTATTGTGCAGGTTTAGTGCACGCTAAAGGCAAAGAATATCGCATGCTAGTGCAAAACAGATCAGAGGGAATATACATGTGGACCCGGCTACTTTGGCACATGTTCCGATAAGGTCAACGGTGTAACACCCCCAGAAACCACCGGGAATATTACACGTCGTAGACCCTTTTTCCATAAGGATCTACCAGGCTAACCATCACGATACGAACAATGTTTGACCGGCCGAGGTCAAACAACTTACTAACACTGACCGATAAGGTCAAATATTAATTACACTGACCGATGAGGTCTCACGATTAAATCAATCCAAAAATAAACTCATTATTGTACATACCCACGCATGGGTCAAAATACAATACAGCGGAAGACTTAAAATAACTCAACAATACAACGACATCAAACTGGACTCTTAACTCTTGATTAGTATCGCGGCTCGTCTTCTTCCATGCCATCCATGTGGTTGCTCCAACGAACTAAGAACACCTGAAATGCATGATACGCATTTCCCCCATTTAAGGGGTTAGCATTTGAATGGCTAGTACAAGTAATTCAGTCTATACAAAATATATCACGCCAATATCGGTTATAATACAATAACAACAGTAGTGAAAGAAGTTCCTGAGGGGGTTTCAATATTTAAGGTACAACTCAAGTCTTTGAAGATGATATATATAAAAACTCGAGAGTTTTGGAAAACGACAGAAAGACCTTTGGAACTTCAAGTTCAAGATTATAAAGCCTTATTCGAAAATAATGGTGTCTCGGCCCAAATCTCTTTTATGAATCAAACATTTTCATAAATAGTAAATTCTTCTGGACCTCATGTCCTAAATTCCAAAATCATTTCGAAACAAATGGGTCTCAACCCAAAGTCATTTTCCGCAAAAGCAATCTTAACACAACCGTTGGGATCTCATCCCATGATTTCCTCAACCACAGTACACAAAAACAATAACAAGTTCGTTATCCAACACCAAAACCTCACAGTCAAGGAGATAAACACTTACGATATAAATCCTAGTGCCATTCTAGCAAAGTACCAAGATTCAATACATAATGTACATTAACATCGAGAACCAAAACGTTGTGATATTCCGAATATATCACAAATATCAAAAAACATCACCAATATCACGAAGCCATACTTGGTAACCCGTGTTCGTACCCCTTAGTATCGACCCCCAGACGTCCCGTCGAACGCTCCGAGTGGGAAACCACTTCCGTGGCCGTACCCCTTAGTATCGGCCCCCAGACATTCCATCGAACGCTCCGGGTGGAAGGTCAGCAACGCACGCACCCAAGTTCACTTCCGTGGCCGTACCCCTTAGTATCGACCCCCAGACATCCCGTCGAACACTCCGGGTGGAAGGAACAACACACGCACCCAATGTCACATCCGCGGCCGTACCCCTTAGTATCGGCCCACAAACGTCCCATAGAACGCTCCGAGTGGAGGTACATTAACACACACACATGTTCCAAAATCACAGTTGCAAACCACGAGCCTCGAAGGTCAATCACAATATATATATAATCAAGGCACTTGCTAGAAATGGCCAATTATCCGACGCATAGCTATGACCGACCTAGCTATACTACAACCTAACATCCTAAACACATCTCCACACATCAACGGTATAACCACCGATCAACTAATATGATTAGCCCAACTCATAACACACAACTTAACCCACACAACCCGGTGATCACCCAAAACATTATAGCACATGTCTAAGTGTATTATCTACCCAGAACTACGTATCTATTGATATATCTCTATGACATGCAATGAACCAACACTAACCTCACATAACCACATAACAACTACGATAATTCACATAAGGCACAATCAACAAAATTCACAAACCAACACAATTTCGTATGCAACCTCAATTCACACAATATAAATCGTATAGACAAGAATACTTGCCTCGAAAACACTATCGCAATGAGATGACGGATGGAATGCGGTCGAACAGCCCTGAACTCCCAAACACTATCAAGAACGCGATAACACCACGAATACTATGAGAATAACACCACACGAATCATCAATCACCAAACGGGATTCAACTCGGAATCCTCGAGCACCTATAATCCTCCGGAAGGAACAATAAAAACATGATTATGATGATAATCAAGGCCAAAACAACGGAAATCCAAACAAACTATCGAAGAGAACTCATTCGAATATTTAATCGAACATTAAATGTTCAAGACCCTTCAAGAACAAAGAAATCGCCCTTCGAGTCGAACGAATCAAAGATATGAGTATCCAATCCATAGAACATGTTCAAAACAACGTTTATACAACAATTAATTGATCAAAAATGGATTGGAATAGAAATCAAAAGGAAAATCCCCAAAATCTTCAAAAATAAAGGTTCAAGCCAAAATACCTTGATTCGGACGAAGAACACGTATTGGATGATGATATAATCAACAAAAATTTTCCAAAACGCCTTGGAATTGATTAGAATCGGGCAAGAACTCGATTTCCCGAGTCTCCCATCGCCAGCCATCACAAAAATGAGGAAAGAAGCTGAAAAATGAAATCTGGCCGAGCCAGGCCTATATATGGCCGGCAGGGTTACGGCCGTAACCGGCAGTGCCTTACGGCCATAAACGGCGTTTGTCAAAATCCGCCCAGCGCTTGCCGATCGCTTACGGCCGTAACCGACGGGGCCTTACGGCCGTAACTCGGCACTTACGGCCGTACCCGGCAGGTCCTTACGATCGTAACCGTCATTCGTCCGGAAGCTGCCTGGCGCCCGTACGGCCGTAACTCTCGGCCCTTACGGCCGTAACTGGCATTCGTCAGGCCATGTCTGCTGATCACTTACATCCGTAACCGGCACCTTACGGCCGTAACTCGGCCAGGACAGTACCTGCTGCGGCCGTGTCTCGCACGTGGCCACTCCGACGGTCCGAACGACCCCGAAACCCTAACCTAAATATGAATCGAAAATACGGTTACGAAGTACTCACAATTATGAATCCAAGCGCTAAGAGAACACACGATTCCGATCACCCGATGGCTCGAAATTCGACAACCGAAGTAATTACCCCAAACTTTGGGAAATTACGAATATGGCCCAAAACGTCCGAAATACACGATACACGATCGAAACACCAAACTAAAGCTCGCAACATGAATAATAACATTAAATGAACTTACTAGAAACTCGAAACAATAGTTTCGAACGAGATTCGCAAGAATCGAACTCAAGTGTGGAAAAGCCGCATAAAAACACGGAACTCAACAAAATGATACCGAAACGAACTCGGATGACAAAAAGTGCAGAATTAATCATTCTCGGAATGACGATACAGTCATGAGCGAGTCATCAAAACGGACTTCTGCCAAAAAAAAGAAAATTACCAGAAATCGAAATTGCGGATATTACAAACGGATGTTTGCTACGAAGGATTAGCGCATGCTAAGCATGACACAGGCTAATTGTAGATCGGTCAAAGGGAATCTTGGCTTTGTCGGGTGCTTTCGGCGTGTGGACCCATCTTCAGAGTATGCAGACAAACGAGTCAACTATGAGTAGCGCACGCTATGGTCGGACACTTGCGTACGCTAAATAGAGGCATTTACGTACGCTATTGCATGGGAATTGCGTACGTAAACCATTGTACGAAGTAAGTCAGTAGCCTATGGACTTCGATAGCGCACGCTATCAAGGAAGGATAGCGCATGCTAGGGCTGTAGCGCACGCTAAATACAAGTTTTAGCGCACGCTAGTAATGTGCAGTATACATATGGGCAGACGGGTGTTAAGATGCATTTCACCCATTTTCTTCACTTCAACCGATAGAGGGAGTTCTTAGAGAGGAGTTTGAGGTTCCAAACACTTAAGTTGATCGTTCCTAACAATATTTGGCGCTTGGAAGTGATTGAGAACGGATTCAACCTTGGGATTCAATCCATTCCTTCAAAGAGGTAATTACTCTTCACCTTTGGATTTCATTTTGGATTGAATATTGATGTTCTTGAGTTGATGATTATTATATAAAGAAGTTGATAAGCATGATTATGAGATGGATTACCGGATTATGATGTTGTTGTTGTTGATATATGGATATTGATATGATTCTTGTAGTTTGAATTGTGTTGTTCGTCTTCTTGAGATAAGTTGGTTAATCTTTCTCGTCATTTTCAAATATTGATGTTATTGTTGATGATTACTCTCTGTAATGATAAATTATGGAAGTGTTATTATGGTTCTTAGTGTTTGATGGAGTTTGGATTGAGGAAGATGATGATATGATGATATGTATATATATATATACTAGTTTTTCGTTCCCGTGCAATGCACGGGATTGCCCATGTATGATTCAGACCACATTGTGTGTATTTGAGTTGGAATTCTATTAATATTGGAGTTATTTGTTATTGTAATAATAGTTGCAGTTTTGGTAGCTCTTTCTACAATGATATTTTGCACACATGTGGAATCCTTTTTTTTTTTTTGGTTCATAAAATATATGTTGTATTCAGTTTATTTGGTTAGGCAAAGTGCGTTCGGAGTTGAAAGTTATGTTGAGAAGAAGAAATAGCTTGTGAGTGTGCAATACATAATTTGGAATATGTATTTACTATTATTATCTGTTTTTTGTGAAACTGGACAATCAAATATCATATACGACATAGTAAAAATGTTTTTTTTTTGGTTGAGTTTTTTTTTTTAAATTTCGCATTGTCTTCAAATGGCACGCAGTTATGGTTTTCATGAATGATAAGGCAGTTTGTATACTGCACGAGATTGCCCATGTATGATTTAGACCACATTTATGTATTTAAATTGGAAAGTAGTTATGTACATATTGGCTGTTATGCTACATATTTAATTTTTTTACTCGGAATTGGCTATAATAATTTTTGTTAGTTCTTTACATATTGGTTGTCATGCTACATAGTTAATTTCATTGTGGGATCCTATTGAAAATAATAAAGAGTTAATAATGTTATTAATAACGATGTTAGTGGAGAATGAAAAGAAGGCAAAAGACCAAGCATATTCAGTTTCAGGTGCTGCTCTGAAAAGTAGGTTTATAGCTTTTTCTGTAATGATATTTTGCACATTTGAAGAATTTTTTTTTGTTTGGTCCTAAAATATATGTTATGCTCATGAAATATGTAAAATGTGCATTGGGTGTGCAATTTGCATCCTTAAACAAGACATTTGTTAGGTTATTAGAAACCATTCTGTACGAATGTAACTGATGTTTAATATGATGTCATATGAAATTCATTTGGCAACTAAACATATACGCTGCTAAATACACTGCTGTCAACTCAATGCCATTCCAAAAAATTACACATTCTAAACTCAATAATTCCTGAATGTGCAGCTAAATAAACAATATATAACAATCGCTTGTGTATAAATTAACAGCTGTTTGCTCAATTCCATTTCGCATTCCAATAAAATATGAAAGAAGTAAAATGTTTACAACATAAAATCGCAAATAATCATCTGGGTAATTAGTGTAGCATGACTCGGCGCTTTCGAACATAGTTAAAGCCCAAAAGCCTCGCGTCCTCCGCTGCCTATTTCGTTGTGAAATAATAGTCTAATAAACAAAAAATATTATATGAAGTAAACGTATTTTATATATTTCAGGAAAAAGGAAATCACGTGAGAACAGGAATTTACAGATATGCTATACAAAAACAACGTCAACAAGTTTGGTACCAACCACAACCAAGTCGGGAAATATTTAAGACGAATGGAAAAGTAAAATAAAAATCTTAAGCATATACAGGCAGGGATTAAGGTTGGTGGATATCCGATTAAATAGGCAGATAACAAAGTTGAGTCACTCAATTCGTTTTTCTTTCAAGGTTCGTCCGCGAGAGGATGTATTGATGTGTGCGTCAGGGTTAGGATGCTCTGAAATGAAAAAGATGCTATAATATATATTTAGGGAATGCATACAAGCAGAACATGTTAATAAGAAATTACATTTGGTTGTTGGTGGGAGTGTTTTTGTCTCGTTTTTGGGCGGTGTGGAGCTTTTGAAGGTATCTGTGGAAGAAAATGAAAATAATGTTTAACATTTTTTGAAACCAAAAATATACGGAGATTGCTTTCAGCGAGAAATTTGAACAAAGATGTGCTAGTACGACGGAAATGAAAAACTGTTAAACCAAACATTGTCATCAAGTAGCCCTGCGGTTTAATTGCTTTTATTCAAGCCAAACTATCAATACAACACTACCCTCCTTATTAAAACGTGAGCAGAATACAAGGTCGACGATGAATACAATGGCTCCGTCGTATAACTGATTTTATTCAAACATTATTACCAAATAGCTCTGCCGTATAACTGATGTCAGTCAGGTTGATTGATGAATACAATATTTCGTATGGCCGATAAGATATAAGACTGTTATCCCCAAAATAGTGCAGCGAAACCAAAAATATGGAAATTGGTACGAGCACTTGAGTCGAACATTTTTAATAAAGTGAGTATTAATATATGGAACACGGCTCATATGAACAAACATAAGCGATAATAGATAAAGAGAAAGATGCCGCTACAGTCTTCGAGAAAACGCGGACATTAGGCATACCTGCAGAGGATGAGGTGATTGTGCCAGTGTCGCAGATAGCTGGAGATTGTATTGGCTGACATTCTAGGGCCTGCATGGTATGTGACATTGTAGTTGTGCCATCCTGTTTATTAAACACCTTTGACTGAATTTTTACTTTCAGTCGGACTTGAGCCACTTTTGAGTCAATGGAGTCTAATATTAAAGCTTCATCCTGCAGGTTAACGTTGTTTGGAGTGAGATAAAATGTGCTCTAAAAAATTCAGTTAGGAGCAGTAAGAATACTATAAAGAGGAGTTATTTACACTGGAATACTTTTAGAGAAAGTGCTTTGCTGACATTTGCATGATTTCTTTGCCTTCGTTGCCAAAAACAGTAACCTATGTTTCGCCAGAATCATCATATATTAAGAGAGAGAACCTGAATATGTTGATACACGGAAAATATAATGTATTCATTTGAGTAAATAATGTCAGTGTGAGGTAGAATGAGATTGTGTAATGTGTTGAACCTTGGAATGGCAATTTTATTTTGTTGACAAGAGTGGCAGTCGAACAGAGAACCTTACTCGGCAGTTGTTAAGCGGTGACATTTTTCGCAGCAAGGGTAGATAAAATGCAGGCATCTACGGGATAGTTTACCTCGGACAAACAAAGTGGTTTTCTCTGCCTGTAAGATAATTGAATTTTCGTAAACGTAATAATGGGCGACGAGAATATTAGAGAAAGGGAAGTCGGGAGTGTTTACCTGTTCGATTGCAAGGAGAGCCTAAACAGATATGATTGCCTGAGAATCTATACCAAAATTGGTCTGTGCTCTCTTGAAAACATTGCCTTGGTGTTGAATTTCGTCGATCTTCTGTTTATATATAGAATACCTGTCAAAATATATGTTGTTATAATAAATATATATAGCAATATAGGTACTTCAAAATATGTACTCCCCATTTCTGAAGTTCTTGAACACGGCTGATTTTGGAGTTCACGAGGACAAGAGATGCAGATGTAGAGCTAAGTGAGATATCTGAAAGTAAGTGAAAGAGAGAATGGAATAGTATAAAATATAAACGTGAGATAATTGTTTTGTTATATGTGATGATATTCAGTGAGCAGAGGGCAAGGGACAGCGATATTACTGTGATAATCCGTGACATTGAAGTTTAGAGCTGCTATAACATGCGTGTCCTTCATAGAATCGAGCAACTTGTAAACATCATCTGTTGTAGCGTCATTCCAGAAAGTAATGATGAAGGGTTTCAGCCTGCATGAAGGAGCAAAAGAAGTAATATTTTTGAGTAATTTGGTTTGTATGTGATTCATGAAATAGTGCTACAATTTCATACAATTCATCTACTGCTGCATATTCTCAGAGCGTGTTTTGTTTTCCTCTTGAGGACACAATCCTTGGATGGTGGCTATCAATTATAATGGCGACAGTACCTGCAATAGAGGTATAGAATAAGAAGAAATAAACACTGCGCGTTCATTAAAAAATAGAACAATAAAGATAGCAAGCAAGTAATATTTTATACAGCAGCCGAAAATAAACAACGTGCACAAAGCTGACTAAGTTGTAAATATTTTCTAGAACATGCATGAGAAGGAACAATTCCAGACAGCGGTAGAGAGGAAAGGCGACTTTAAACAACTTTAATCAAAAAGCAAAGCAATAAAAATTGTTCAGATCAATAGAAATGGGCTTCTTACATCTACGTAGAGCTAGGTCAGGTTTTTAGCCGATAAACCTAAACATATAACATTATTGCAATAGCTGTTTTGAAAAAGAGTAGGAAGCTAAGTTTAAAAAGTGTTACGTATTTTGAACCTAAATTGTGAAGGTAAATAAGAGCGAATAGAACATAAAACAAACGACATTACCTAAACTGTCAAGAAACAAGCAAGATTGAAGTACATACTGAGAGATGAATGAATCTGATAAGAACAGGGAGATTTTTGTGAGAACTGACTTATTAATTTTCTTGTGCGTATAAAATCTCGAAATTTGTCGTATTGTACGAAATTGGGAGAGTTCGGACGAGATGGACAAATCTTCCTCAACTGCCAGGACAGCTGTCCGCGCACCAATTATCCATTGGTATTTGTTATTGGTCAAAGGATTTTCGAATCCCGGTTTTACTGGCCGCACTGTTGCATTTGATATAAGGTAGGTCTGATGAGGAAGCAAGCTATTTTTTAGCAGGTCAATGTCCCCTCGATATAACATTGCTTCGACCTTATTTCCCTGAGTCATCTAGGATGAAGAGATGTGGAAAATACTAATAACAATGAGATGTAATCGTAGTTGTAGGGAGGTGTTTACCTTGTCATCTTCGAGGAGCAACTTCTGAAATTTTATAGCAGCGGGCTGCACCGAGGTTCGAGCCTCTGTTTTGTTGAGGACAGAAACCTTGGCAGTCCAGTTTCTTGTATCTGGAGTTATTGCGTCAAGCGGAAATATCTTCGGCTCTATTTGCTGACTATATTATGCCATGAAAATGTGGAATAATAAGAGTTTACAATGAACCTGATAAGTTGGTATTTAACATGCAAAACATCTTTGAGGTGGTTCTGTTGGCGATCGCTGACTTATGACGAGTGACTCTATATTCTACGAAACTGGCGATCATCTTTGAGTGGATCGCCTTGCATTTGGACGACCTGGTCGGTCGCTGAAACGAGCGGGAAATGATAATGGATGTGGAAAAGTCTCTGGGGCACGTGTCGGGTTCCTGTTGGGGGACACAGACGGTTAGCTGCAACTCCTCGTCTGGCGCGTCCTTGAAAAGATGCGTACGCGGGTTTCAAGGGAGTCATTAAATGCGACGATTGCACTCCAACCCTTGAGATTCTCCATAATTGCACGGAAGTCCCTGCTTTCTCCTATAAAAAGGTGCAGGGTTGCAGTGTTAAGACCCTTACGCGCTTTATCGGAGAAGAAGACTTTTTCTGAAGATTTTCTGGAGATCTTGCTGCCGATCGTCGATCGACCCAATCCTTGGTAAGAAAAACTCCTTTTCTCCTCTTTTGTCCGAGAATGACTGGAACATCTTCTTCACACGGAGTGGGCACCAGCTCCGCTGTCGGGGCATCTGCTGCCCGGGGAGGATCCTCCGCAGATTTCCATCTGGAGACGGCCGCCGAGGCCATCTGGGCCGGAATTGACCCTGCGGAAGTCGAGGCGTTGTTCAATGAAGCCCACGTCGCCAAGGAGGCAGCGGTTGAGCGGAGGCAGCGGTTGAGCGGAGGCGCTCGCAGATGGAGAGAGATTCGGCAGTTAGGGCCTACTGGGAGTAGTACAGTGCTTTTGGTCGAGCCTATCTGGCCTTCGCTGAAATCATGGAGAGGTTGGCTGGTCCGTCTCCTAAGTTCAATTACCGGGAGTATTCGATCGCTCATCCTTATCAACCTCCTAGGCGATCGCTTTTTTGGGTTGCGCAGCGATCTCTATGGTCTCTTGGCCAAATCAGGAGTTCGGCGACCAGGAAGGACCTGGCCGTCTGGAGGACAAGGTATCATGTCCCTTCAGATGTGGATCTATTTGTGTCGGCTCAGAATGAACGGGCCGATCAGCCTCCGGAGGGCATGGTTGTTGTAAACGAAGCGATCATGGAGGCAGGGCTGCGATTTCCTTTGTCGTTCTCCGTCACCCATCTGCTGGCTGCTTGGAACGTGGCGCCACTCCAGTTGACGCCGAATGCTTGGCTCCAGATAATTTGCACTCTCACCTTGTTTGGCGGTCACCGACTGTACCGCCTTTCTTCACCGTTGGAGATGAACCACCTGTTCAAGCTGACGGTTCAGAAGGGGTCGGTCGTAGGCTATCATATTCAAGGCCGATCCGGTCGGGTTATCCTCGGAGTCCCGAATAAAGTGCGGGGTGATCCGGCGAAATGGTTCTGGGTCGGCGGTTCATGGAAGGCATTAGCGAGCGGCAATCCCATGGACGAGTTGAATATCCCAACAGGCTTTTGGGAGAGGAATCCGGGTAAGGGTTCTGACTCTCCCTTTGTTCGGATATGATCTGAACTGATCTAATTTGTTTTTCCTTTTGCAGGTTTCCATATTCCGACGACCGACGAGCTTCCCTTCGATTTTTTAGTTGTCTGGGAGTGGATTCGAAGTTTGCCGGACAACGACCTAGACGCCTTCCAGATCAACAAGGAGAGCCGTTGGCTGTCAGCTCGACTATTCAGTTTTCCACATCATATCTCGGTCTCAGGTATGAGTTTCCACGATCTCCAATTGCCTGGCGATCGTCTTGCTTGGAGAGTGTGTCTGACCGTGGTTTTGATCGTTTTTTATTGTAGAGGTCCGCTTTCCTCGCTTCTTGGAGCCCCCACCGGAGATAGCGATGTCAAACCCCGGAGTATTGGTCCGCCTTCGCCTAAAGAAGTCATCTCGATCTCCTCCGGTGGCGTTACCTCTAGTTCCGGAGGTAGAGCCTCGTGTAGAGCCGATCGTGGCTGAGGAGGAAGTTCGGTAGGAGGGGCTTCGGACGAATCATAAACGGCAGAGGTTGGGAGAAACTCCAGTTTCTTCCCCTGCCAGTGAGGTGCCGATCGCCGCGCCTCCGATCACCATTGTTCCTCTGATGACTGAGTCTACGCCCTCTGCGACTTTCTTACGGGAGATGGCGATCGCCGATGCTGAGACCCCTCGCGGGAAACCATACTTCGGACGCGATCCCGAGAGAGCCGAGAGGTAGATTTTGCTTGTTGAGTTGAAACTTGTCATTCGCGTAAGAGATGTGCTAACTTTATTGTTCTGATACAGGATCCGTAGCACTGACCCATCCTGCCCGCCGATGGTGCGGGATTTCTTAGCGAGCCGATCTCCTCGCCAGGCCTGTGATATCCCGTTATATGTCAACCGGGCCATTTCCGCTTTGCTGAAGGCCTGGATGACGGACTTAGATGCGATCGCTCGCCAGCGATCTGGGAGTTCGATGCAGGCTGCTTTTGCCCTCTCTCTCCAGGCGGCGACTATGGCTGCCCAAGCTGTGCAGGAGTTCAAAGGGCGTCCTTCCACTACACGTCTGTAGGCGGATCTCGAGGCGGCTCGGAAGGAGAACGCCGAGTTCGCCGACAGGATTGTGGCAATGGAGAAGGACTCCCTGGATGCAGCTAAGCGGGCGAGTCATGAGCTTGAGCTGGAGAGACAGGATGCCGAGCAAGCTCGGGTGACGGTTGACCGATTTCAGGACCGCATGACAGATGTCGTACGCTCGCAGACGGCCGCTGAGAAGGAGGCCGATCGACTGAAGGTGACTGTCGCTCGGTTGACTAGCGAGCTGGCGGAGTCAAGGGAAAAGACGGCTGCAAGTGAGGCCGAGCTCCAGGGTGTGCAACAGGCGATGGCGGAGCTGAAAGGGAAGCAAGAGGCGACCGAGGCCAATCCCTTCCTAAATGTGGAGTTTGTCAGTGAGTTTGCCTATTATATGGCGTTCGCTGACTCGCTCCGGGATGCTAAGAAGGGAGGATTGGAGGTCGGCCCTCTAGCCGAAAACTTCAAGGCTTATGCGTTGGAGCACCCTCTTCATCCTGACTTCTCCGTGCCGATCTTGGATCTCGCGGACATCGGTGTCGACCTGAGCTGGTACCCGACTCCAGCGAACCTTATTCATCGTGACGCTCCGGAGGACGGGGAGGCTGCACCGAAGGCTGGCGAAGGGTTGCGGGACGATCCAGTAGTTGAAGGCGAAGGCCAGGCGGGGGCCTGAGGCTCTTCGTTCTTTTATTCATTTTAGCTCTTTTGTCATGTAATTTTGTAGCTTTCTTTTTGTAGTACTTTGGCCTTTGGGCGACCATGTATGTACTTCTGAAACTTCAAGTAATGTAATGAACGTTTGATTCTCCGAGTTTTTAATTGAATGATTGCTTTCCTTAGTCTTTTGCTTGACTTTGTACAAATGTGTGAGGAGAAATTGTTGCGTGTGTAGGTCTAAGTGAATTGATAAACTCATATAGATAACTTTTACAACAAATTCGATCGCTGCACAAACATCTGAATAATGCCGATCTCCGTATGTAATTAAATAGGGACGATCGTCGTGTATATATCTCCGCACTCTTTTCCCCCTTGTTTTTGTTCACTTAGTGAAAGTAAGGGGACGAAAATAAATCGTTGAGTGAGCGGTCTTCAAATTTGTCGAATCCTCGAAAGGCCGTACATCTCGGTCTTGAGGATCCGTGCACGATCGCGGAGATCGATGGACCGACCTCCATGATCGTGTCTTATGCACGAGTGACATTCCGTCTGATGGCTAAGTTTTCGTGACTCACTTAATTGGTAGGGTCCTCCAAAGGCTGCGCCTCACCTCGTATTTAAACGAAGGGCGTGCGGTCTTGGTCTGGAAGATTCCTTGCGCGGGGCATCGTCGGATTAATCAACTCCACTTCCGTGGCTTGTTAGCTCTGCTTCCACCTCGGCTCGCCATGAAGATGGCGACCCTCGATGGTGTACGTTGAGATGGGGGGAGGGTCGCGTCGCATTGCCCGGAAAGGACCCACCACGTTAAGTGATGGACCTCCGAGGGCGGGCGAACGCATCCACATATTAGTTTTGGAGGGCCCTCAGACTACGCCGGCCTCGTATTTAAACGAAGGGCGGGCGATCGTGGCCCAAAGTGTAATACCCGGTTGTAATTCAGTTATTATCATTCAGTATTTATCATTCAGTAATTGTCATTCAGTAATTTCACTCATTAATGATCAATTGTCACTCATATTCAATCATGGTATTCATCATTCAGAGTAATTGTATCGTGTATCAATCGTCATTCATCACTAATCTAATTGGAGTTTCGTGCCGTGTTTATCATCGTCGTCATTTTCATTGTGGACTGTGTGTGAGGAAGTAGCGCACGTTACGTACTCTTTTTAGCGCACGCTAATTGAGTATAGGTAGCGCACGCTACCACTCAGCATTAGCGCACGCTAATGTTACCACAGGCGATCCGCAAGGTACTTGTGCAGTGAGTTATTAGTAGCGCACGCTACGAGTGGTAAGTAGCGCGCTAGTGGGTTGTAGTAGCGCACACTAATAATTGCCGTAGCGCGTCTTAAGGACGGATCGAGTTGAGTCCGGTGGCTCTTTGGATCGCATCGATTAATTCATAGCGCACGCTATGAGTGATATTTAGCGTACGCAAACGGTGTAGTAGCGCACGCTACATATTGGTTGTAGCGCACGCTACCGAGGTCAGATCAGAGGACAGACGGTTTCTGGATTCCAGTACTGGGCATCTAATAATTCGTTAGCGCACACTAACCATGGGTATTAACGCACGCTAATGGTATGGTTGTAGCGCACGCTACAAAAGGTACGTAGCGCGTGCTACCGTTTTCGGACAGTGGGTACTGGACTACCCAAATTACCCGTTAGCGCACGCTACGCACTAGGGCTAGCGCACGCTAACCTGGAGTGACTATATATTGGACAGTTAGCCTGAGTTTCATCATTTCTCATTTCCCTTCGTTTTTGGAGTGACTTCGGGCGATTTTGGGCGACTTGGAGTGTTCTCTTAGAGCTGCTATCACCTATCATCGTATTCAAGGCTTTGAGTTGGATTATCACCACTTCATCATCTCCTTAACATCAAATCAAAGGTATTAATCTCTTGGATCTAGAATTTCGGATTTTTGGGGTTTTTCCTTCTGATTTCTTCGTGTAAGCTTGGATTATCATTGGAATATGTTAGATATGGATTATCTACCTTGGATAAATATATTCCTACGGATTTAATGGCTATTTTCGGAATTATTTCAAGAACCCTTAGGGTTGACTTCGGTTAATTTGGGGATTTTCCGATTGTTGTTGTCGTAAACTTGAATTGTGGATTTCTATGAGATTATTGATGTCATTGATAATGTTTTGCTGGTTTGAATCAATCATTTGGAGTTGGTTCGATAATTTGGGTTTGGTTTTAACCAACGGGAAGGATATTCTCAACATTTTCGTTAGAGTACATCTACGAGTTCGGATATTGTTGTATCGACGTTTGAGTCGGTTATGATCGTATTTGATTCGTGTATTGATCGGTTGTTGGTAATTATTGTTATTCAAGGTTGTTCGAGCGACCGACATTTCATTTAGGACGTTGTTCGTGGAAGGACATTGTCATCGGTATTGAGTAAGTTAATTCTTACTCGGTTAAAAGGATATTCATTCCTTTTGTTGTTGTTCATTCATAATCATAACTCATTCATCATTGTATTAACCGTATTGAGACTTGTAATTGTCGAATAATCACTTCATTCACGAGGAACGACGGTTCCAATCACTTCATTGAGTTATCAATCACTTCACTATTATTTTCATCTCGGTGAGTCATTCTTGACCTTGTCGAATTATTATTCATTGATATTCATTGTGGTCATTCTCGTTCATATGACCTTCTGGGTTCATATTGCGTGGACGGGTGCGGATGTGTGGAATTTTTTAGTCGGGCACACGATGGTCATGTATTGGGTTCACCGATACATTGGACCGTGCACACGGTAACGCTTACCTCCGTGAGACTAATTAGGTACAAGGACGGGTGTGTCCGGTCATTCGTCTTGTACACTTGCACAGAACATTACGGGCGTACTATGATACTCCTCTTCAGCGTAATTCATAACTAAGGATATTTCATAACTTCACATATATCATGATTGTGTATTTTCAACCCTTGAGGATTGTTGTTCTGTGTAACTGACCCCATTGGGGGATTTTGTTTTCAGGTCATGGCAAGGCAAAGGCACGGGAAGAGCATGTTGACGGAGAGGAGTCCCAGTGATACTAGTAGGGGGGCCCAGTCGTTCCGGTCATTTCAGTCGTTTCAGTTATTTCAGTCGTTTCAGTCATTTCTATTTCTCTTCATTTGTATTTTCCGCTGCAAATTCCGGTTGAGATGTTTATTTATTCAGGGTGGTGTATTTTATCTTCATATAAAATATACTAGTATTCTGTATTGTCCTGGTGTATTGTACTTAAGCTCCTCATCGGAGTATTTGGTAATATAATGTGGTTAAGTACTACAATTATATTATTTAATTCATCAGTTTTCATTCGCCTGGTGGGTCCCAGTCGGGGGTCCACGGCACTGTAATATCCGCCTAGTTTGGAGTGTTACAGAGTTGGTATCGGAGAGTGGTTTTGAATACTACTTTCCGAGTCATGTCTCATTTGAAATCATCGTTATCGGACTAGTATCATTGGACTTTCGCATCACGTGTGGCCTGTGCAAATGCCGAGCCAATCAGACCAAGAATGGTAAGATTTCTAACGCCATGGTATAATTTCTGGCAACAATCATTCATTCATAATTCATCAGTTAACAATCCTCAATCATCATTTTCATTTTGACCAGGACGGTCATGTTAATTCATTAATCACTCAATTCACTTCATTACTCAGTTGTTGATCTGGAAGATAATATCATTAATCTTGTTAACTTGTTCAAGATAATCATTTCAAGAATTTCATCAGATAATCATGTCACCTCAGTTAATCATTCATGTAATCACTGTGTTAGAGCGCATATGCTCATTTTTATCATTTCATGACGTAAATCATAATGCGGTACTCATACGAGATCTATGATCATCATGTGACTTTCCTACTTCAGTATGGAGAGAGCAGGCAGAGGACGCGGAGGGAGAGGCCGCAGTACGGGCCGAAATCCGGGAAATAATCACTCACTACCAGGAAGTCATACCCAGGACTCAGCTCGATCGGAAGATGTTCGGGTTGATCCACTCACTTTTATGCAGGTCATGATGACCCATATGCAATTGCTTAATCATCATTGCGCCACTCTGGCCGAATTAATCGAGAGGACTCTCACGTACAAGCCTGCTGCTAAGGAAATTGCTGAGCAACAACCTTCATCTGGCAGCAAGAAATCAAAGAAGCGTAATCAGTCCGAAGGCGGTCAGTCAGCCTTCAAGAAGCCTCGTGCGGTCCCTAACCTTTCGGAGCAACCTCCTAAGGCGCCTAAACCTGCGGGATCTCATTCCCGAGCGCCCGGTGCGACCATCACCTGTTTCAACTGCGGGGGGCAGGGACATTTCAGCACTAGATGTACGACTCTGTCTATCACATGCCATAACTGTGGAATTGTTGGGAATAAGGCCCGTTTTTGCCGAAGGGACTCCAAGTCAGCTCTGGCGGCATCTCAGGCCCCGAAGCAACCAGCGATTCAGAATCAGACTACTCTGTCAGTGTCGTTTAAGATTATGGAAGCAAATAAAGTCGGAGCTCATATTTATCAGTCGGGAGCGTCCGGTCCGGGGGCCGGCAAGTCCCGGATTCATGTGATGAAGCGGATCGATGATCCGGTGGCCCGAATGATCTCAGGTATACTCGTAATTTTATTTCAACATGGTGTACCTTTTGATACTGGTGCACTGCATTCATTCATTTTCGAATCATGTTTGAATAGACTTAATTTGGTTATTCCTATTGATTGTGGACCTCATACCATCAGTCTATCTGATGATGGAAGAATTTTCGGAAATCATACCGAATTAAGCTTAATGACCGCGATTCGTTGATGGACCAAATCGTGGTGGATTTACTTGAGGACGATGTAATATTGGGTATTAGTGGGATGGATCGTCATGATACCATCCTCAATGTTCGTAAACGTTTGGTCACTATCATTTCCGTCGTTGGAGTCGAGTGTGTACTTCAGATATAATACTCAATCGACGTGTTCAATCATTCATTGTATCATTTTCATCGATTGGCCGTTCTAAGGCAATCGATGTGTTCAATCATTCATTGTATCGTTTTCATCGATTGACCGTTCTAAGGCAATCGAGGTGTTCAATCATTCATTGTATCGTTGTCGTCGATTGGCCATTCTCAGGCAATCGAGGTGTTCAACCATTCGTGGTATCATCATTATCGCTTGAAGATGTACTCCCAGACGAGTTACCTGGTTTGCCTCCACAGAGTGATGTGGAATTCACGATTGAGTTGGAGCCTGGTACATCTCCAATATAGTAGGCACCGTACCGGATGGCCCAGACCGAAATGCAGGAGTTGAAGAATCAACTTGAGGAGTTGTTCGAGAAAGGTTATATCCGACCGAGTGCGTCCCCGTGGGGAGCACCAGTGTTGTTTGTCAAGAAGAAGGATGGTTCATTTCGCTTGTGTATTGATTATCGGGAGTTGAACAGGGTGACAATCAAGAATAAGTATCCCGTACCCCGTATTGATGATCTCTTAGATCAACTTTAGAGAGCTTCAATATTTTCCAAGATCGACCTAAGATCTGGATATCATCAGTTGCGAATTCGAGAGTCGAAAATCGCAAGGACAGCGTTTCGTACACGCTATGGTCATGAAGAGTTCGTAGTCATGCTGCGGATTGACTAATGCACCTGCGGTATTCATGGAGTTAATGAATCGGGTTTTCATCGACTTTTTGGATCAGTTTGTTGTTGTCTTCATCGATGACATTTTGATTTATCCTCGTGATCGGGAGGAACACGAGTTTCACCTTCATCAAGTGCTCGATGTGTTGAGACGAGAACAACTTTATGGGAAGTTTTCCAAATGTGAGTTCTGGATGTACGAAGTGACGTTTCTCGGACACGTAATTTCTTCAGACGGAGTTCGTGTAGATCCTCAGAAGACGGAGGCTATCCGAGATTGGTTACCTCCGAAGAATGTTAAGGAAATCCGAAGTTTCCTCGGATTAGCGGGTTATTATCGGCGGTTTGTGGAAGGATTTTCTAAAATCGCTCAACCAATGACGAACCTTTTGCGAAAGGATAAGAAATACACGTGGTCCGACGCGTGTCAACGGAGTTTTGAGGAACTCAAGAGCCGGTTAATGTCAGCACCTGTACTTTCCTTGCCGCAGGGGACGGAAGGATTTGTGGTTTATAGTGATGCGTCCGGATAGGGTCTCGGATGTGTGATCATGCAGAATGGAAAGGTTATTGCCTATGCTTCACGGAAATTGAGACCTTACGAGGTTAATTATCCGACCCACGACCTGGAGCTAGCAGCTGTGGGTTTTGCGTTGAAGATTGGGTGTCATTACCTTTATGGCGTCACCTGTCAGATTTTCACCGATAACAAGAGTTTGAAGTCTATATTTACTCAGAAGGAGTTAAATATGCGAAAGAGGCGGTGGTTGGAACTAATCAAAGATTATGATATCGAGATCCTTTACCACCCGGGCAAGGCGAACATTGTCGCCAACGCCTAGAGTCGTAAGTCCGTGCAGGAGCAGATGCTTGCTCGTTTAACAGTTCAGAAGGAGCTTCAACAGGAATTCCTTAGACCCGAGATCGAGGTCTGGCTTCAACGAGTTCAGGAACAGCTTTGTATGTTAGAGATTTCATCATCTCTTGAGGAGGAAATCAGAGAGAATCAGGGTTCAGACCCATCATTGTTGCGCATCCGTGAGGATGTGGCTCAGGGGAAAGCCCCTGGATTTGTGGTCCACGAGGATGGACTTTTGAGGTTTAAGAATCGGTTGTGCGTATCGGCGAATGACGAGTTGAAAAACTCTATTTTGAGAGAAGCTCATGCTACCCCTTATTCTGTTCATCCGGGGTCCAGCAAGATGTACGAGGACTTGAAACAAAATTACTGGTGGAGTAATATGAAGCGAGAAGTCGCAGAATTTGTTTCGAGATGCTTAATCTGTCAACAAGTCAAGATTGAACATCAGTGGCCGGCGGGTATGCTGAAACCTCTTCCTATTCCCGAATGGAAGTGGGAAGACATTTCTATGGATTTCATCGCGAGTTTGCCGACGAGTCGTCATGGCATGAATACGATCTGGGTGATCGTGGACCGCTTAACTAAATCAGCTCATTTCCTTGAGATCAAGGAGACGTGGGGTCCCGAGAGACTTGCTCAACTGTTCATCAAAGAGATAGTGAGACTACACGGTACTCCTAAAAGTATTGTTTCCGATCGTGACGGACGGTTTGTGTCTCATTTTTGGAAATCAGTTCATCATGCTATGGGAACTCAGCTTAATCTCAGTACCGCTTTTCATCCTCAGTCCGACGGGCAATCAGAGAGGACTTTCAGACATTAGAGGACATGTTGAGGGCATGCGTCCTCGATTGGAAAGACGATTGGGAAGCCCAACTACCATTGATCGAGTTCACGTATAATAATAGTTGGCATGCTTCGATTAAGATGGCACCTTACGAGGCCTTGTACGATCGTCGTTGTCGATCTCCTTTGTGTTGGGATGACCTATCAGAATCAATCGGTACCGAGCCCGATATACTTATAGCCGCCCGTGAGAAGATAGCTTTGATCAGGAGTCGTTTGTTGACCGCTCAGAGTCGACAGAAATCATATGCAGATAACCGTCGTCGACCTTTAGAGTTTGAGACAGGTGACCACGTGTTGGACAAGGTATCCCCGAGTTGAGGTATCTTCCGTTTTGGGAAGAGGGGAAAGTTGAGCCCGAGATTCTTTGGACCGTTTGAGATTTTGGATCGAGTAGGCGAGTTAGCTTATCGATTGGCTTTACCTCCGGCGTCGAGCCGAATTCATAATATGTTTCATGTCTCTCAGTTGCGGAAGTATGTTGCCGACCCGAGTCACATACTTCAGTTCGATGAAATCGAGATCGCCGACGATCATTCATATGAGGAGCGTCCTATGCGAGTTTTAGAGCGGCGAATCAAACAGTTGAGGAATAAGACGATTCCTTTGGTTAAAATTCAGTGGTCTAGACACGGAGTCGAAGAGGCTACTTGGGAAACCGAGGATAGTATGCGGGAGAGTTATCCCGAGTTGTTTGACCCTTAGTTTCGGGGACGAAACTCTTTTAAGGGGGGGTGTATGTAATACCCGGTTGTAATTCAGTTATTATCATTCAGTATTTATCATTCAGTAATTGTCATTCAGTAATTTCACTCATTAATGATCAATTGTCACTCATATTCAATCATGGTATTCATCATTCAGAGTAATTGTATCGTGTATCAATCGTCATTCATCACTAATCTAATTGGAGTTTCGTGCCGTGTTTATCATCGTCGTCATTTTCATTGTGGACTATGTGTGAGGAAGTAGCGCACGCTACGTACTCTTTTTAGCGCACGCTAATTGAGTATAGGTAGCGCACGCTACCACTCAGCATTAGTGCACGCTAATGTTACCCTGGCTGCAGTCCAGAAGGTACTGGACTGCAGGTGAGTTATTAGTAGCGCACGCTATGAGTGGTAAGTAGCGCGCGCTAGTGGGTTGTAGTAGCGCACGCTAATAATTGATGTAGCGCGCGCTAAGGACGGATCAAGTTGAGTCCAGTGGCTACTGGACTGCACTGGATCAAGTTGAGTCCAGTGATATTTAGCGTACGCAAACGGTGTAGTAGCGCACGCTACATATTGGTTGTAGCGCACGCTACTGAGGTCAGATCAGAGGACAGACGGTTTCTGGATTCCAGTATTGGGCATCTAATAATTCGTTAGCGCACGCTAACCATGGGTATTAACGCACGCTAATGGTATGGTTGTAGCGCACGCTACAAAAGGTACGTAGTGCGCGCTACCGTTTTCGGACAGTGGGTACTGGACTACCCAAATTACCCGTTAGCGCACGCTACGCACAAGGGCTAGCGCACGCTAACCTGGAGTGACTATATTTTGGACAGTTAGCCTGAGTTTCGTCATTTCTCATTTCCCTTCGTTTTTGGAGCGACTTCGAGTGATTTTGGGCGACTTGGAGTGTTCTCTTCGAGCTGCTATCACCTATCATCATATTCAAGGCTTTGAGTTGGATTATCACCACTTCATCATCTCCTTAACGTCAAATCAAAGGTATTAATCTCTTGGATCTAGAATTTCGGACTTTTGGGGTTTTTCCTTCCGATTTCTTCGTGTAAGCTTGGATTATCATTGGAATATGTTAGATATGGATTATCTACCTTGGATAAATATATTCCTACGGATTTAATGGCTATTTTCGGAATTATTTCAAGAACCCTTAGGGTTGACTTCGGTTAATTTGGGGATTTTCCGATTGTTGTTGTCGTAAACTTGAATTGTGGATTTCTATGAGATTATTGATGTCATTGATAATGTTTTGCTGGTTTGAATCAATCATTTGGAGTTGGTTCGATAATTTGAGTTTGGTTTTAACCAACGGGAAGGATATTCTCAACGTTTTCGTTAGAGTACATCTACGAGTTCGGATATTGTTGTATCGGCGTTTGAGTCGGTTATGATCATATTTGATTCGTGTATTGATCGGTTGTTGGTAATTATTGTTATTCAAGGTTGTTCGAGCGACCGACATTTCATTTAGGACGTTGTTCGTGGAAGGAAATTGTCATCGGTATTGAGTAAGTTAATTCTTACTCGGTTAAAAGGATATTCATTCCTTTTGTTGTTGTTCATTCATAATCATAACTCATTCATCATTGTATTAACCGTATTGAGACTTGTAATTGTCGAATAATCACTTCATTCACGAGGAACGACGGTTCCAATCACTTCACTATTATTTTCATCTCGGTGAGTCATTCTTGACCTTGTCGAATTATTATTCATTGATATTCATTGTGGTCATTCTCGTTCATATGACCTTCTGGGTTCATATTGCGTGGCCGGGTGCGGATGTGTGGAATTTTTAGTCGGGCACACGATGGTCATGTATTGGGTTCACCGATACATTGGACCGTGCACACGGTAACGCTTACCTCCGTGAGACTAATTAGGTACAAGGACGGGTGTGTCCGGTCATTCGTCTTGTATACTTTCACAGAACATTACGGGCGTACTATGATACTCCTCTTCAACGTAATTCATAACTAAGGATATTTCATAACTTCAGATATATCATGATTGTGTATTTTCAACCCTTGAGGATTGTTGTTCTGTGTAACTGACTCCATTGGGGGATTTTGTTTTCAGGTCACGGCAAGGCAAAGGCACGGGAAGAGCATGTTGACGGAGAGGAGTCCCAGTGATACTAGTAGGGGCCCGATCGTTCGGTCATTTGATCGTTTGATTATTTGATCGTTTGATCATTTCTATTTCTCTTCATTTGTATTTTCCGCTGGAAATTCCGGTTGAGATGTTTATTTATTCAGGGTGGTGTATTTTATCTTCATATAAAATATACTAGTATTCTGTATTGTCCTGGTGTATTGTACTTAAGCTCCTCATCGGAGTATTTGGTAATATAATGTGGTTCAGTACTACAATTATATTATTTAATTCATCAGTTTTCATTCGCCTGGTGGGTCCCAGTCGGGGGTCCACGGCACTGTAATATCCGCCTAGTTTGGGGTGTTACACAAAGGGACCTTGCATGGCGCAAAGAACGGTTCCATCGTCCTCTACGATCATGGCGACACTCTTCTACCTCAGTCTATCAAGTCAGATGACGATCCTCGACGGTATACATTGTGCTTGGGGAGGCGATTGCTGCCTAGGTCCATCATGTCAGATTATGAATTTTTGGGGGCGAGCAAGTCATCCTATTTTGTTCAATTAGGTGGGAAATCGGGGAGAGACATCCGAAGTTCCCTTCTCTTAATTGAAGCATATAGATATGGTCGCCGAGGTTGATCGAGGGGTCGGCTCGTATGAGCGTTCCGGCCTGTTCGCGTTCGACTCGGGCGATCGTGTTAGGAGATTGGTAGGGGCTCCGGCTAAGCCAATAAGCTGTACAACTTGCCCTCCTCGAACAATCTCCAGAGTTGTCTGAGGAGGTCGCGGCATTGGTTGGTGCTGTGGCCGGGACTCTTATGGTAGGCACAATATTGATTGTGGTCTAGATAACTGTGGTCCCTTATCGCCTTCGGCTTGTTCAGCGGTTTGCACCCCTTGATGGCGTAAAAAATATGGGCCGGAGTTCGGTTGAACGTGTGGAGGAGATGGGCTTCCATGACCTCGAAGGCCTTGAGATCTCCGGGTGGCTTGGCAATCGCCTTCTTGGTTTTGGCGATCATCGTCTTTTGGACAGGAGGTGGCGTTTCCTCGCCTAGGCGGAGGGTGAGCAGCTTCTGCCTGGCCAGAAAGTTGGCAGCCTTAGCGCGGAAGATCGTGTAGGTTGGGGGAATGTCCTTCGTCAGATGTCTAAACATGGGTGAGTGACCGTAGAATCCCCCCAGGACTGAATAGAGAGCGAGCTCGTCGCTGATGGGCTCGCCGGTGAGGACGATTTCGTCCACCCGGTCGATATAATCTGCATCGGATTCGTCTTCCCCCTGCCTGATTTTCATCATGCGGTGGGGGCCTTCGGGTCTGTTGACCTTGGAGGCGAAGTATGACGTGAAGTCATTCGCCAGTTTCTCAAAGGAGATGATCGATCGCGGTGGTAGCGAGATGTACCACCTATGGGCCAGTTCGCCCAATGTTAATGGGAAGATTCGGCATTTGGTTGCATCTGATGCCCCACACCTGGTCATGTAGATCCAGAACTTGCTTAAGTGGGTCTCGGGGTCCGATCTCCCTTCGTACAAAGGTGTTTTGGGAGGAGAGATACTTGGTTGCATGGGGGCGAGCTCGATGTGAACCGCGAGTGGATCGGTCGGTCCGATGATCTTTCTGCTGGCGCTTGTGCCAGTGTCCAAGAGTGTTTTCATCTCATCGAGCTGGCGTTGCATAGCGGCCATCGCCGTGGCCTGGCTGCTCGCGGCTAGGCGCTCGGAGCGGGAGCTGAGGTGATCTAGTTTTGATCTCCTGGCGTTCAGAACGGGAGCTAGGCCGCTGATCTGCATTCGGCTGGGAGTTGGGTAGGCCGAACTCCTGGTGATGGACTCGAATTCCGTCGTCTCGTGGTTGGGGCCAGAACGCCCCGATCGCCATGACGGATCGCTTCCCAGGCGACTGAACCATCCGCCATTGCGAGAGCCTTTTCTCGCGACTTGGGGATTTCTGATGATCGCTCGCCCAGTAGCCCCTTGAACTTCCGTTTGCCCACGCGGCAAGACAAGCTTGTGGAATGGCGGCGGAAGAAATTTCAAGGGCCGATGTTGAATGACTTCAAGCACAAGAAGAATACAAATATTATGATGAATTTCATAGGCAATAGGAGGCTATTAACTGAGAATCTCAACAACAATCTAATTTGGAAGAAGAAGAATAAGTCCAAGCATCACCACCAACGAGACCTCTCACCTCATCAATCTTCACTAAGCATTTCAAAAAAGTGCCTAGGGTCGTGCCCGCCGGAACGGGGACAATCTCAAACTATGCCGACGATAAGGTAACTAAAGTCAATGCCTATTGCAACTATTACAATAACGTATACAAGTTGACGCACAGATGAGTTATGCACACTAACCCGACATATGGAGACATCATCCGAGAGAATTTGGAATTGCGACCAACCAAACTCAAATACTGTAATACCCGTACTTTTTATTGACTGTTTGTCCTTACCATTCTTCATGTTTTGTCGCTCTGTAAACTCTTTGTGATGTAGTCGGCGTTGATCTAGAGTTTCATGCCTTTTTTGGATCATGATCGTGCTGGTTAGACCTTTCAGAAGTGTTCTGGGTCAGGGAGGTAGCGCACGCTAGGCCGATGCTAACGCACGCTAATTCTGTGTGAGTAGCGCATGCTAGTTTTGAGCCTTAGCGCACGCTAACGGACTGAGTCGGCAGAGGCAGTGAGGTTTCAGACTTTCTGGACTAGCAGGTATCGCACGCTAGGCAGCGTCTAGCGTACGCTATATGTGTTGCGTAGCGCACGCTGGTGCTCAGTGTTAACGCATGCTAGCGGACTGAGACAGTGAACTGAGATTTTGGCAGGACACCAGTTAGCGCACGCTAGGGATGTTTCGTAGCGCGCGCTAACGTCTTATGAAAGTAGCCACTGGACTACTGGGTGACCCGTTAGCGCACTCTAATATTGAGGCGTAGCGTGCGCTAGACTGGGACAGTATATAAGGGGACAGTCAACCCCTGCACTTGCCATTTCACATTGTTTCCACTTATTCTGATCGAGAGAGCTCGGGAGAGGCGATTTGGGGTGATTTGAGGCATTTCTTCTTCAGATATCATCATCTTGAGTTGGATAACAAGGATTATACAACATCTAATACATTTCTACCCTCCAAATCAGGTAAATACCTTAGAACCCTAGTTTTTTGGGAATTTTGGGGATTTTCTTAGATTCGTCCGATTTATCCGTTTTGGAGCTTGAGAACCTTGAGATTATGATGTATCTATCCTGCATACATGCTTTGCCTAAGATTTTACGGATTGGTTTGTGCCGTGTTCGGACTTGTAAGGGTTTGGGTGATTTTCCAAATTCTAGTTGTTTATCCTTGTATTTTCGTGAATCGTAAATGGGTTTTGGGAGTTTCTTCGTGAATTATGAGTATGGATTATTGATTATCATATCCCTTACGAATCGTTTAGGTGCCGGAAGCGCATTCTTGGACCTACCGAACTCATATTCCTTTCCGTTCATTTCTCGATATCTCAAAGGCAAGTATATATTTATGATTGTACGTTCTCGACTTTGAAAGTAAGATATATTAATGGCATGATTATTTGTATCCACTCTAGGGTGGGCCGACGGGTCCCCTGAGGGTTTCGTAGAGTCTTGGTGCGATTCCACGGATGATATGAACGAACCACTCTGGGATGGACCGACGAGTCCTCTGAGGGTTCCGTAGCCTTTGGTGCGGTTCCACGGTATTCATATATGTATTGAGTTGATGCTATGAGATTTAGTTATTCCAGAATACTAGTCTTGAATTGATGAATTGACGGTTAGATTTACTTTATTGTCGAGGAGTATTGTGTTTCATACTTGATATACTTGCACTAGCTATTCGACGGCTAACCCCTTTATGGGGGAAATACAATTTATGTATTTCAGGTTCCAGGAGAGCGGATAGGCAGGTATCGGGTCGGCATGAAGATGATAGGCAGGCGTGATACTGTGTTTTATCTCCGGTTATGTTTTGTGTTCCTCCATTCAGTGATGTTGTACTGGAATGGGTATTGAATACTCGAGTATTGTTCGTTTTTAGTCTACCTTGTTGTTCTGGCCTGTGTTGCCGAGGTTTTGATTTTTGTACTGTGATGTATTTGGATACATTGGGCATGGTTTGAATACCATTTGTATCGTATTTCATTTCATTGTATTTGGACCTTCTCAGTCAAGTTTTATAGTTCCGCGTATGATTAGCCTTATGGGTCCCTTGGTGGGGTTCACGGCGCTGTAATATACCCTGAATAACTTGGGGGTGTTACAGAATATGGTATCAGAGCTCTAGGTTTATGGATACCTAGGCTGTCGGTCTTTTGGGTCGATTGAGTCATCGTTTGTCTACAGTATCACTACTTTTCCATCATCACAGTGCGACCGATACTTGTAAGTCCTCTCACTCTTCTTGTATTTTTTTTCTTAATCGTTTCGTTTTTAGCTTGGTATTCTTGGGAATCGGTCACTTCGAGAATGTGCGATTTGGTTTATACTTACGCACGTGTGTGCCCTTCAGAATGTTGGCCGACAGGAGACAGAGTCGTGGCCATGGTCACGGACGTGAACTCTTCCTTGAGATTTTGTCAAATTGCTAATTGCGATATTAGTATGTATCGGTATTGTGTTGAGACTTTGTTTGGGAGTCGCATGCTAATATCACGGGAGATCATCGACTTCACGCACATGTAAGTATACTGTCTTGGTTATTCGCTTGTGGCGACCGACGATTGCTCTTGTGATGAGTTTGGATATTTTGGTTGATTTGTTTGCTGTTACGGGATTGCAAGTTTCGAGGACGAAACTTATTTCAAGGGGGGTATATTGTGATATGCCGACTTTTAGTATGTAATATCCGGATTTCAGTATAAATTTTTTGCGTTATTTTATCTGAGATATACTGGATAGATTGGTGTCTATACAGTATGGATAAAATAATTGGAAGACTGAGATAATTGTATTAGTATAATTGTCGTAGTTGGTCGACAATTACATTTGAAGATATCGTGTATCATGTTATCGTACTTTTGATATTGGGTATATCATATGAGAATATTATCTGGTTGTATATATGTATTCAGTATGTCATGTATATACATCTAGTATATCAAGACGATGGACAAGAATAGCAGAGAATGGCTAAGTACAGCCACGTTAGCATACGCTACAAGGTATGCCTAGCGCACGCTAAGATATATACTTAGCGTACGCTACGGTGCATACTTGGCACACGGTAAGAGGTTTGAATTACGTACACTAAGGAGGACCCCTAAAGTACGTAAGGTATTCTGTATAAGGCCCGGAAGGTGGCCGACAGGTAGGCCCAGACTGTTTATCAACGACGATTAGCGCGCGCGAAGGTCCTGGAATAGCGCATGCTACTGAGCATTTCACTGTAGCAAGTCAACGCCTGTTTGCGTACGCTAATGCATGGGCATTACGTACGTTAGATGAATTTCGAAGCAATGCAGTAGCTTCTGGACTGCCCGATAGCGCACGCTATCAAGGAAGAATAGCGCATGCTAGTTCTGTAGCGCACGCTAAATATAAGGTCTAGCGCGTGCTAGTGATGTGTTTTATAAAGAGGATAGACGAGTGTTGAGAGGCATTTTGTCCATTCTCCTTCCTTCAGTCGATAGAGAGAGCCTTGGGAGGTACTTGAAGTTCCTAAACATTGAGAGATGATCCTCTTAAACAAGATTAAGATGGAGAGCTCGGATTTAAGTATTGTTCTTGAAGTTTTTGATGATTCTTCGAATGGAGTTCAATTGTTCTTCTTCGTGGTTCGTCCAAACAAGGTAATCTTCGTATCCCTTTGATAGTGGTTCGTTTTTTTAAAGGATTACTACTTGGAAGAGAGCATGTTGGGATCCTCATGTGATAATGTTATATGAGATTTATTGGAATTGTAATAAGAGATTTCGGATGTTGATATAATTATTGACATCTTCTTCATATGATGATAATGGTTTTGTTGCGATTCTTGAGGTTATATGAATGGCATGATGAAGAAAATGGTAACATGGAGATATATATACCTCGGATATGTTGTTCTGAACGTGATTTCGGATATTTCATGTTCTTGAAGAACTCTTGAATTATACGAGGTGATGAAAATTTATAAGAAGTGTTGATGTTTTGAATATAAATATGGAATATTCATATCTAAAGCTAAATTATGTGTTTGAAATAATATTCGTATAGGAATACAAATGTGATTATGAGTTTGATGAGACTATTATTCATCTCTAAATTTGGAAGCCCATACGTATGGAGCAAATATTCAAGTCGAATGATTGGATTGTTTGATAACCTTTTAATATGATTATCTATTGTTTTGAACCAGTCGGATGGTTCGAATTAATGATGGTCATAGGTAAAATTTTAACAATGGATTTACGAGAAGGGATCCTTGTCAATTCGTATTTAAGAATCGAGTTTGGAATCGATAACATTTAGACCCTTATTATTGGTCCGAATTGGTTGCTGATATGATCATCGGATTTCGGCTCGTATTGTGGACATGGATTAGTGAGGGTTTGAGTTGGATAGTTCAGACTATGTTTAATCGAGAGATTGTGGAACCGATGAGTTTGTGGCCTGGTTGTATTGATATTGATCGTCATCATACCTGTTGATTTTTAATCCTTTGTTTTACAATAAGATATGATGTTTGATCGTGGATTATGACTGTTGTGTTGCGATTGAGGTTGAAGAGTTCGTAGATTACCTTGGTCGGGACTGAGGAACTCGTAGACGAAATCAACTGAATTGGTAACAGTTCGTTGTATTGATATCGAGGCAAGTTTTATACTTGTACTAATCAATGAGATTAATGTTATCATATAGGTGTACGAATGTGTGTATCATTTCGAGACTTGGTCTCTTTATGATTTCGTTGATATTAGGGGATTGTTTGATACGACACCCGCCGGCAAATTATGCCAAATGTTATTATTGTTCGTAAATGGCCGGTTCAAGGCATTGCGATACTTGTTGGTAAAGTTGATGTCGATAGCCAGTTCGCGGTATCGACGTATCAATTGTTATTGTGATTGATGTTCCATTGAGATATTGTGGTGATCGTCGTTATTGATACCGGTGTTTTTCTATTGATATTGTATTGGCCGATTGAAGGCATTGACGTATTCGATTATCATCTTCGTTATCGGTAACCGATTTAAGGTGCCGAGACATCTGTTGTATCGTTGTTATCGATTGACCATTCTAAGGTAATCGATATATTGAATTGGGACTATCGAGGACATTTCCCATCCGTTGTATCATTGTTATCGATTTGCCGTTCTAAGGTAATCGAAGTATTGAATTGGGACTGTCGAAGATAGTTGCCATCCGTTGAGTCATTATCGATTGGTCGTTCTAAGACAATCGAGGTATTGAACTGGGATCACCGATGACGGTGCCTATCCATGAGTTATTATTGTCGTGTTGGCCAACTCAAGGCAGCACACTATCATTCTTGTGAACTCGGTAATTTTGTGATCGTTAAGAGTTGACGATTTCCAGATTGTTGTTCGTGTTAATCGATCCTTAGGGATTGTGATCCCAGGATGGTTGTGTTGGATATTGTTGGTCGTGTCGATCTTTCATTATTCATGTATCATCGTTCATTTTGGTGAGTCGTATGATCCGTATTAGATGTGTTATCCTTTGAATTTCTTTGTCATGTTGCATCGTGATATATCTGGAATCATATCTGCGTGCCGATTGGTTATGTGTAGGATTTTTAGCCAGACAAGATGGTCATACGTGGATGTTTCCGCATTGGACCGTGCACACGGGACGTAGTCCATGAGGCTAATTAGGTACATTGTCCCACGTATATTCTGGATTTCGTATACGGGGTGTATATGTGCACGGACACATTTCCAGATCGGGCGTACTGTGATGTCCTTCTTGAACCTTATTGTTGTGGTCGTTCATAGTCCATGTTGTATCGTATATGTTTGACTGTTTGGGACTGGTTGTTCATACGCCCGAGGGGTTTGTTTGACAGTCGGGGTTATTTCTTTGAGATCCATTATTGTTGATCGTTTAGAGCTACCTTGTTGATGGTACTCTCGGTCGTTGTTGTTCCCTTATTGATCGTGTTGGAAGTTATCATGTTGATGGTATTCTCAATTATTGTGGATCTTTCGCCGATAGCATTGGAATTTATCATGTCGATGATATTCTCGGTTGGTTTATGGGTTGATCATTGTTATTGACAGTGTGAGCGTTTGGATTGTATGTCAGTGTTTCGGGACTTGTTGTCATTATTTTGTGTGTTATTGGTTTTTGTCCATATTGAGCTTTATCGGTACAATCCGACGGACACGATTCGGCACAGACAGTTCATACTACACTTATGAGTTATGATAATGTTTTGAGAATTCTTGGTATTGTTGAATACAGTACAGACGATTTTAGTTGACTTCTTTTCGTATTTGGGGATGTCCTTCAACATATCAGTCGTATGCCGAGACTCGTCGTCGACCTTTGGAATTCAATTTTGGAGACCATGTCCTACTCCAGGGTTGGAGACTTAGCTTATGGCTTGTCGTTGCCCCCTGTTTTGGGTCTTGTTCATATTGTTTGTCATGTTCCTCAGTTGAGAAGGCATATGCCGGATCTAAGTCATGTTTTGACTATAGTGGGATTTACGTAACCAAGGATGTTACCTATCCGGAGAAAACAGTGAAGATTCTTGAACGTCGTGAGAAGCAGCTTCGGCACAAAATCATCCCATTGGTTTTAGTGCAATGGTCGAGACATGGAGTCGAGGAGGCGACTTGGGACACGGAAGAGAATTTGCGATCGGAGTACCCCGAACTTTTTATTTCTCAAGTTTCGGGACGAAACTTCTTTTTAGAGGGGGAGAATGTAATAACCGTACTTTTTATTGACTGTTTGTCCTTACCGTTCTTCCTGTTTTGTCGCTCTGTAAACTCTTTGTGATGTAGTCGGCATTGATCTAGAGTTTCATGCCTTGTTTGGATCATGATCGTGCTGGTTAGACCTTTCGAAAGTGTTCTGGGTCAGGGAGGTAGCGCACGCTAGGCTGATGCTAATGCACGCTAATTCTGCGTGAGTAGCGCACGCTAGTTTTGAGCCTTAGCGCGCGCTAACGGACTGAGTCGGCAGAGGTAGTGAGGTTACAGACTTTCTGGACTAGCAGGTATCGCACGCTAGGCAGCGACTAGCGTACGCTATATGTGTTGCGTAGCGCACGCTGGTGCTCAGTGTTAACGCACGCTAGCGGACTGAGACAGTGAACTGAGATTTTGGTAGGACACCAGTTAGCGCACGCTAGGGATGTTTCGTAGCGCGCGCTAACGTCTTATGAAAGTAGCCACTGGACTACCGGGTGACCCGTTAGCGCACGCTAATATTGAGACGTAGCGTGTGCTAGACTTGGACAGTATATAAGGGGACAGTCAACCCCTGCACTTGCGATTTCACATCATTTCCACTTATTCCGATCGGGAGAGCTCGGGAGAGGCGATTTGGGGCGATTTGAGGCGGTTCTTCTTCAGATATCATCATCTTGAGTTGGATAACAAGGATTATATAACATCTAATACATTTCTACCCTCCAAATCAGGTAAATACCTTAGAACCCTAGTTTTTTTGGGAATTTTGGGGATTTTCTTAGATTCGTCCGATTTATCCATTTTGGAGCTTGAGAACCTTGAGATTATGATGTATCTATCCTGTATACATGCTTTCCCTACGATTTTAAGGATTGGTTTGTGCCGTGTTCGGACTTATAAGGGTTTGGGTGATTTTCCAAACTCTAGTTGTTTACCCTTGTATTTTCGTGAATCATAAACGGGTTTCGGGAGTTTCTTCGTGAATTATGAGTATGGATTATTGATTATCATATCCCTTAGGTGCCGGAAGCGCGTTTTTGGACCTATCGAACACATATTCCTTTCCGTTCATTTCTCGATGTCTCAAAGGCAAGTTTTGAATCGTTTGTTTTATTCGATTGGGTTGTATAGGCCATTTTGAGCCTATTTATTTTTCCTAGAAAATTTGTATAATAGGTTTTGCAATTTTTCTATGTAAAAATGTATTTGCTATGATGGGGATCGGAGGAAGATCCATCGAGAAGACGAAGATTCAAGACACAAGACATGTAATTAGATTACAATATTTTTTGTTCTAGGAACGGTCCATGAACTGCATGTTGGTAGTAACTAGGTTGTGAATGTTTATTCATATGGTATGAATGCCCACAAACGCGCTTAAATGTATTAATATGCAAAGTGTAATATTAATCAAGAAAATTCTCTCAAGATAAAATATTAAGTTGAAAAGGTTTCAAGGTTTTTTTCCCTCCATCGAGCTTTTAGAAAATTAAAATACAAACTGGATGTGCTATGCTTCCGTGTTATCGGGATAGTCGTTCGGGGAGGGTTGATAAATTCCAAGAGTACATTATATGCCGGCGGTTAGAGCAAATTTTATCTCTAGAAACTTGTTCGGTTGCATGATAAGATTTAGTTGTGAAACTGATCATCGTCGATGGTATAAACTTAACTTGTTCATGAAATATAGAAACCCTATAGGTTGAAGGGAGTGAACAAGGGGAAAAAGAAGATCGAATCATTCATTAGATGGGTTGGTGTTAGACACCACTTTATAGAGATTAATAGACCAGAAACCTGATAGGTTTCCCTCTATTAAAATTTATAAAGAACTCGATCACCACTATGAAGTAAAGCAAACAAATACTTCTGGTTTTCACAAGGGAGTGTGTTATTCCGATAAAAAATAGTCGGAGTTGGGTTAAAAGAATGGAAAAGTCTTTAATTCTAAACTCAGACCATAATTGAATTAGTCCCTAATCAATCTGGCGTACTTTATGCAGACGAAACTCTCATAAAATAGCAATGAACCAACTCACTATATTACTCGAAAAGAACACTTTGAATGGGCCCAAATTTGTGGACTGGCTCCGCAACCTGATGATAGTTCTCAGTATGGAGGTGCTGGGATATGTCTTGGAGGCGGACATTCCATCGGCTCCGGTACGGTCCAGATCCAGTCAGGAAGATGTTAAAATCTATGAAAAGTGGGTTAAAGATGACATTAAAGTCCATGCTTATATGTTGGGCTCTATGTATAATGAGCTTCAGAGAGCTCATGAGAAAATGACTTCCGTTAGGCAGATCCTGTCTCACTTAACCGAGCTTTATGGAGAGCACAGTCGAATTGCTAGATATGAGATATCGAAAATGCTCTTCGGTGACAGGATGAAAGAAGGTGAGAAAGTTGGGGACTGCATCCTCAAAATGATCTCTATGATCGATATATTGGAGGATCTTGATTTTAGGATGCATTCTCTCTCCAAATCGACCTTATACTGAAATCTCTTCTTGATTCCTTCTCACAGTTTGTTATGAACTTCAACTGCAATGAGATTGCTTGGAACTTAGCGGGTTGATGAACAAACTCGTAACGGCTCAGTCACCAATGAAGACTCCGCAGGTGATGCATTCTGCCCTTGTGTTTTTTTCTGGATCTCGAAGGTCCAAGAATAAGAAGAAAAAGACCAAAAAGCAGATGGGCTCACAAAGCAAGGAGTTTAAGGGTAAGGGCAAGGCCCCGATGGTTCCCAAAAGCAAGAAGTGAGTTGGATGAATGTCGCAGATGCGGTGAGATGAGCTACTGGGAAGAGACTGTCCGAAGCTTCACGGCGCTTCAACTACGTAACTTTTACTTTTGGAAACAAATTGTTCTGCCACATATATTCTACTTCTTGGATACTTGATTCAGTTGCCCGTTCTCACATTTGTACTATGAATCATGATCTGGAACAAAGTAGGAAGCTTGGATATGGGGAAGTAATGATTACTGTCGGAAGCAGGCATAGTGTCACAACAACTGATATAGGATCACTTCTTTTAGATATAGAATCCGGCTTTATTTTAACATTAGACGATGTACTAGTGTTACCCAATGGGCATAAGAATATTGTATCCATTCCGGTCATGGATCGAAAAGGCTTTTTATTTTTCATTGGTAATAGTTCTTGCAAAATTTATTTTGAAAATAAATTAGTAGGTACTGCTACATTGTTAAATGGACTGTATCATCTAAACCTTAAGTAACTATGACTCGAAAGTGTGGTAGGGATGACACTAATCAAGATTTGAAATGGCATATTAGACTTGGTCATTTTGGTCAGATAAAGGTTTACAAAATGGAAAAATATGGACTTATTAGCCCATTAGGATCGATCCCTTTCCAACTTGTGAATCTTGACTTAAAGGCAAAATGACTAAGTCCCCTTTCACAGGGACTTTTGAAAGAGCTGCTGATAAACTTGCATTAGTCCATATGTGTCTGGTGCTTTGGAAGCAACACGTTACAGATATCAGTATTTCATTACGTTCACGAATGATTATACTAGGTATGATTATGTGTACTTAATGAAAGATAACTCTGAGGCCTTTGAGAAATTCTAGGAATTTAAGGCCCTAGTCAAAAAGCAAACTAGTAATTATATCAAAGCACTTCGGTCAGGCTAAGGTGGCGAGTATATGAGTATAGATTTCGACGAGTTTGTAAAGGAGCATGGAATAGTGTCACAATTTATACCTCCAGGAACTCCTCAGTTATATGGTGTCAGAAAGAAGAAACCGAACCTTGTTGGACATAGTTAGTTCTATGCTTAGCTACACCGACTTACCGATTTACTTGTGGGGTCATGCGCTCCTTACTACTGCTTATATCTTAACCAGATGTTCTTCCAAGTCTGTTCCTCAGACTCCACATGAGATATGAGAGGGTAGGAAATCATGTCTTAATCATATTAGGATTTGTGGATGTCCCGTCTATGTGAAGAAGACTAAGGTGGAGAAGTTGGAAGCAAGATCTGTGAAGGGACATTTCATTGGATTCCCATATGGAACAATGGGTTATCTGTTCTACATGCCCATAGATCGAAAGATCATCGTTGCTTTACAAGCACACTTCCTGGAAGATGAGTTCATTGAGGAAGGTGGAATAGGTAGAAGTATTTCTTTGAAAGAATATAATGTAACTCCTTAGGAGACACTTGTGCAAGAAGTTGGAATCGAACCTTCTGAAACACAAGTACAATCACCTCGCATGTCTATTAGGTTGTCTCAATTACCTGAGAGGTATGGCTTTATGCACCTACAGGAACTGGGTCTCCATGAGGTTCCAGGTGATCGCCAAGAGACTGACCCCATGACTATGACCAAGCGATGGTGGATGTGGACTCCGTGAAATTGCGGGAAGCTATGGAAGTTGATATAGACTCGATGTATGCAAATCAGCTGTGGACTCTAGTAGACCGCCCTAATGGCATAGTGCCTATTGGCAACAAGTGGATCTACAAAAGGAAGACTGATGGGGATGGCAAGGTTGATACCTATAAGGCCAGGCTTGTGGCAATGGGTTATACCCAAAAGGAAGGGATCAATTACCACGATACCCACTCGCCCGTAGCTAAGATCTAGTCTATTTGAATGATGCTTGCTATAGCTACCTACTACGATTATGAGATATGACAGATGGACGTAAAGACGGTTTTCCTTAATGGATTCCTCGAGGAGGAGATCTATATGGAGCAGCCTAAAGGATTTGTGTCCGAGGTCGATATTCATAAGGTATGCAAACTTCAGCATTCCACTTATGGACTAAAGTAGTCTTCGCGGGGTTGGAACCTTCATTTTGACGAGGCAGTCAAAGAGTTTGACTTCGTGCAGAATAAAGAGGAACTTTGTGTATACAAGATGGTTAGTAGGAGCAAGATTGCATTCTTAGTACTATATATAGGTGAAATTCTACTAATAGGAAATGATGTGAGAATGCTCAGTTCTGTAAAAGCTTGGCTTTCGAGTACATTCTCCATGAAAGACTTGGAATGATCTACCTATATTATTAGGATCTGGATCTACCAGGATAGAAGGAAGAGAATAATAGGTCTTTCTCACGACCTCTATATAGATAAGATCTTAAAGTGATTTAAGATGGATGATTCTAAAAGAGGATACCCACCGATGCGTCATGGCATAAAACTCATCTCGAAAATATGTCCTCAAAGTGAGAAACAATGAATGGAAATGAGTAATATACCATATGCTTTAGTCGTGGATAGCCTTATGTATGCCATGTTGTGTACGAGACCTGACATTGTTCATGTTGTGAGCGTGGTAAGTACGTTTCAGGAAAACCCAGGTAGGGAACATTGGACTGTCGTAAAGAACATTCTCAAGTACTTGAGAAGGACTAGAGATCTGGTTCTTATGTATGGTGGTAGAGAACTGAATGTGATAGGCATCACCGATGCTGTCTTGCAAGGACATAAAGACGACTAGATGTTTACTTATGGCTACATTTTTACTTTTAATGGAGGAGCAGTATCTTGGCGTAGCGCCAAGCAAAGCACGACTGCTGGTTCCACCTGTCACGCAAGCAGCCTCGGAGGCCTCTAAGGAAGGGTGTTGGATTAAGAAGTTTCTGGGCTAATTTCAAGTGATACCATGTGCTGAGCTGCCTGTTCCGCTTTTGTGTGACAACGAAAGAGCTGTAGCGCAGGCTAAGGAGATATGGTTTCACAATAGTACAAAACACATTGAGAGAAAGTATCATCTCGTGAGAGAATTCGTTCGCAAAGGATACATTATACTATGAGTAGCCTCAAAGGACAACATCGCTGATCCACTGACCAAGCCACTTCTCAGATAAGCTCGGAGCGTCATCTGTGGAACATGGGTATTAAATACCATAGTGTGTGGCAATGAGTGCAAGATATTGTTAGGAGTATGCCCTCAAATGCCACTCAGAGGATGTAAGAGTGAGGGTATTATACTCGTTATCATGTAAATTATTATCAGAACTCAATTGTATGTTTCTTTATTATTGGTAGTCACTGGCATTCTTGACTCGTAAATATATATATAAGAAAACTAGTCCGTGTGTTTAAGAGCAAACATTCCACTCTTTATTGGATATGGGGATCGACACTAGAAAGGCTTATGGCTCAAATACTTAATCGTTCGCAAGTCGATGAAACTTGATTGGGCGTTAAGTTTATGTGAAGACTTATATGATGTGTTCTTTGACTTGAAGAGTGCCTGTCGATCACTAATGGTTAGTGGGAGCACACGTTATGGGTATGCTAATGAGATTAGTATACTCGAACCGACTAAGCCTCGATTCGTCATATGGATTTCACTCTGGGACAGTCAATGACGGAATCGTAAGGTTGTGATAGGTATTCGTGAACCTTCAACTTGAGGATTTAGTAGAGTTGTTCTTGTGACGTTAAGATTTTCATTAGAGTAGTTCGACCCAGAAAACCGAAAGGTGGGGGTCAACCTCGACGTGCGTCTGGATGGGCAAGTAGCAGGTCCTACTGAATACCAAGATAGGATTCTTTCTCTTGTAAGTGAACAGGCATATGTCCTATGCGGTTATTGGCAAATGAGATCATAAGTCTTTTGCCAAAGCATTGGAGCTAGTTGTATTGGATACACAAGAGCAGTGATCTTGATTTACATTAAATCATGCATAGGGTCAAGTACAGATAGGGTTCGATTGATCGTGACCCTGTAACTTGATCGGGACATTTGATAAGTTCGAACACATCCCAAATGATGCAAAACTCGAAGGTGATAAGTAAACAATGAAGCGCTTGTGAAGCACACCAACATACAGACTCAAGCGCTAGGCAAACACGTGATTCTGACCACCCGATGTACGGAAAAGTGAATACAAAAACCAAATACCCCATACTTTGGAAAGATTACAAAATGACCCAAACGTCCGAAAATCACGACTCGAGATCGAACAACAACACCGAAGCCCATAGCATATTTAGATATATTAACTGAACTTGTAGAAACAACGAAACAATAATTTCAAACAACAATATTCACAATAATTGAATCCAAATGCGGAAATCATTATTATGCTGATTTATGTGAAACAATCCTGAAACTCGCTCGGATAGCCAAATAGTGTCACATCCCCTAGATTTGACTATCAGATACCGGATATTAAAAATACCCTTATTATATATTACAGCACAACCGGAAACTTAAAACTTTTAAGAGAAAACTCGTTTTACACACCAAAAGTTATTTTAACACATTAACCGACTATTATATTATAACCAAAAGAAAATATCGGCTGTATAGGTTTACAAGCAAATTTAGACTTAACACACACCGAACACTCCACAGGTCTGATGTCATATAAAACGGCTCTTTGGTGTGGAGAAGCGTCCCGGACATCAACCTATGCATGATAGCCCGAATTATTACCTGTATCACAAGAATTCAACTGAATAAGCGAAAGCTCAGTAAGTAGCGACACACAATGCATGAATGCATTTATGAATGAGTTTGTGAAATGCAGTTTCATTTTCTTTTAACTTTCGAAAACTCTTTTATAGCGCGCTGCTATGTACACCTCGAGTTCTTGGCCCGAGCCAAAAGTGTGCATGTCCAACCATAGTTAGAACGAACTGCCCATTCATAACACATGGGTCAGCCTGGCGTGTACTAGACTCCACCAGAATCATGGATATAAAGGTGCCCAATCATACACATGAGTCACCACGGTGTGTCCCAGACTCCACCGCAAAGCATCACACAAAGTGTTCAGCCATAACACATGGATCACTACGACGTGTCCCAGACTCCGCAGCAAAATAGCCCCTTACCAGTAGTCCGCTATGCACATAACCAAAACAGTTTGTTCTGATCACCTTTAGAACACATGTACTATGATCAATTAATGCAACAACAATCTCCAATGCTATGCTATGATCATATGCATCATGATAATACCACATGTATAAATGCTCTATGTGACACATCACACAATAAAAATAGAGCAATATGTTATCCACATATACACAAGTTACAAGCAATATCCAGAACAACAATCATTAACACATAGTTCAAACAAATGCTCCTGTGATATAGTTTTGAAACCAGTTACTACCTACCTGTGTCCCAGAGCTTACTGTACTGCAACCTTATATCAACTTCTATGCTCTATCTCAGTAAGATCTAATCAGGATAAAAATTATATATATATATATATATATATATATATTAATCTATCAATCGAACCATAAAATTAAAATCTTTGTTTCCCCCTTAATGTTCTTAATTATACATAGTTATATCGCAACTCATTCACATATAATATATGTATATATTATATATATACACACACACATATATATGCCTACATCCATAACCATTTATATAAATACATATGTATATATACTCACACGTGTATATATATAGAGAGAGGAAATCCACTCCTTTAGCCACTTTGCCATAGTCAATGCCAATATTTGTCAAGAGACTTAGTTTGTACAAATTCTAGCCAAAAGGACATGGTTGGACCAATATACCCTTACTTTTCAATAAAACTAAACCACTTTATCTCTCTCCTTATCTTTTCTGAGTTTCTGGGTTACGACGTATGTATTTCATACCGTCTCGTTACCATGTGTTGTTTACCTTTTGTGTTATTGTATCATAACTTCGTATCTTATTTACCGTGTTGGAATATTGTACACGAGGTACCAGTAAGCGAACAAAATATTTATTTTTCGTTACATTCGTTACATTACTCGGTTAATAATTGATCATTTATTATTTATTTTTCGTTACGTTCGTTACCAATATAGTAACATGTTAAGTTTAAATGGTACACTTGGTAAGAAGTTACAATTTCTTACCAATATACCAGAACCCCATTAAGACAGATACTAATTCGTAGCTGGAAATAGTTACGGTTACACTAATACGAAGTCATTAATTCGTAACTTCGTACTAGTTACACTTGGTAAGAAGTTACAATTTCTTACCAATATACCAGAACCCCATTAAGACATATACTAATTCATAATTGGAAATAGTTACGGTTACACTAATACGAAGTCATTAATTCGTAACTTCGTACTAGTTACAATTGGTGAGAAGTTACAATTTCTTACCAATATACCAAAGTGTAAACAGTGACACCCTTACTAATTCGTAGTTGGAAATAGTTACGGTTACACTAATACGAAGTCATTAATTCGTAACTTCGTACTAGTTACACTTGGTAAGAAGTTACAATTTCTTACCAATATACCAGAACCCCATTAAGACATATACTAATTCGTAGCTGGAAATAGTTACGGTTACACTAATACGAAGTCATTAATTCGTAACTTCGTACTAGTTACACTTGGTAAGAAGTTACAATTTATTATCAATATATCAGAACCCCATTAAGACAGATACTAATTCGTACCTGGAAGTAGTTACGGTTACACTAATACGAAGTCATTAATTCGTAACTTCGTACTAGTTACAATTGGTGAGAAGTTACAATTTCTTACCAATATACCAGAGTGTAAACAGTGACACCCTTACTAATTCGTAACTGGAAATAGTTACGGTTACACTAATACGAAGTCATTAATTCGTAACTCGTACATATTGACGACATCATCTTGACCGTAAACTGTGACATCCTTACAAATTCATCTCTCAGCTCCATAGTGAAAAAAACTACAATTTATTAATAAAAACGAATAGATCTGAAATTTAAAGACGAGATAAGAACACAAAAGGAAGGCGGCGGCGTTGGGGGGTTCGGACTTGCGAAGAAGACGGCGGAGAAGGCAGTGGCGGCAGCGGCCGGCGATTGAGGCGGCACGTTTGATGCTGAAAAAAAACATTTGCCACAAAAAATTATGACACACACAAACCCTAAAAAAAAGGAGAAGCAAATCAACAAAAATTCCAATCTTCTCCTTCTTTCCAGCAAAAATCCACGAGAAAATTATAAAATAAACTTCAAAAACAAGCATCAAAACAAATTTTCACCACGCATTAAAAACAGACAAGTCGATCCATAACCCCAGTTTTTTTTCTAGTTTTAAAAATTAAACAAAGAAAAAAAATATATGATCATATATACCTCACTGGGCAAATGCTTAGTTTCTTCTTCAATACGGCCGAGCAGGGCTTGAACCTTCTCCTTAACCTCCACGCCACCTCTCCGGCCACCACCACCTCGAATCGACTAGCCATACTTCATTGACCCTTCGCCAACATCTCCAGCCAGAAACCGGTGTCGGCAGCCTGTCCGGCGACGTCTGCGATTTTCACACAATCAAGGTGTAAATCGCCTCTTCGTCGCCCAGCATTACAGCGCCCGTTCGTCGTCGTATCGGAGTTCTATTCTCAGATCCAGAATCCCAGAAGCAAGTCGCATACAACAGCACTGCTCTTTCATGCCCGTCGTCGTCTACCTTCCTCCCGGCGACTGAAACCTGCTCCGTTCATGGTGCGGCGAGCAGAAGATGGTGCCCAGGTGGTGCTGAGAAGTGGCAGAAGTTGTTGTCGCCGGTGGAGGAAAAGGGCGGCAAAGCCGGAAGTTTGGTAAGCGATGAGGGAGAAGATCGGCGGTTGTAGATCGAGCTGCAGGTCTCCGCACACGAGAGAAGAGAGAGACGAGAGAGAAACACGAGAGAAAATAACGGAGAAGGGACGAGAGAAGAGAGATAATGTAAGGGTAAATTGGTCCAGATTTTTCTTTTTTTACTACAATTTGTACAAACTAAGTTTCATGACAAATATTGATATTTACTAAGCTATATGACTAAAGTATGTCTTCTCTCTCTCTCTCTCTCTCTCTCTCTATATATATATATATATATATATAGGGAGTGACATGTGTCACCTTGCCACATTATTATGCCACATCATATGACATGTGACACCCCCACCCCCCCCCCCCCGAAAAAAAAAAATTTTTTCCCGCCAAAAAAAAAATTTTTTGGGGGGGTCCAAATTTTTTTTTTCCCGCCAAAAATTTATAAGTATGATGCACCATTTTTTTGGTGCATCACACTAATAAATTTTACTGGATCACAGTTATAAGTTACTGCATCATAGTTAACAGTTAAGTGCATCAAGTATGATGCAGTAACTTATAACCTTAATGCACTAAATCATAATTGTGATGCAGTAATAATTTTTGGCGGGAAATTTTTTTTTTTGTTCCGCCAAATTTTTTTTTTTGGCGGGATTTTTTTTTTCGAGGTGGGGTGGTGGGGGTGGGGGTGGGTGCACATGTGATATGATGTGTCATATGATGTGGAATGGGGATGACACATATCACTCCCACAATTCTTCCTACACTTTTTATTATAAGAGACTCTTTATTTTAACCCATATATATATATATATATAGCATCACACACGCGATATATACATATATATACACAACACAGTACATCACCCACATAGACACACACACACAAGCATGCTGCTCCTACATACATATTACAGAGAAAACACATATTACAGAAAAAACACATGCACAACAGACACACACACACACAAAATATGCAACACAACACACACAACCTACACGAGAAATACACATACACACGTTGCACTACACACACACCAACACAGAAACGACACACAAATCCTCACCGGAACTCAAAATAAAAATTAGAAACACCTTCCTTGTAACAATAGTTTCACAACGGTATAAAGTTTTTAAAATTCTGATAACCGAAGAACCGGTATGGGCAACCCGAAGACAAGTGATGTTTTTGCCCCGTCCCGACGATTTCGGCATTGGTTTGAAAAATTGAATATAGATTCGTATTCTACTCATCAAGCCGAACAAACTGATATATAGATTATGAAATCTTACCGAATATTTCTTCTTGCGGACCAAACCCACTTAGTCTCTCTCTTTCTCCTTTTTTTTTCTCTCTTCTTACTTGATGTAGCCTGCATGTGTGTTTTCCCCTCCCAATAAGCGTCCCGGTGTGTATTTATCTAGACCTGAAGGCGGTGCAGCTCTCTTTTTTTTCAAACTTTTGGCTAATTATATTTTTACCCCTAAAACTTTTAAAACGTTTTTAATTAAGCCCATATACTATAATTAAGTCAAAAAGTACCTAAAATTTCACGGAATCGTATTAACAACCACTAACTGGACTTATAAATGTGGTTATCTTACCAAAAAATATGCATATAGCAATTATTACATACCTATATGTATCTAATACATTTTTTTGTCATCAAGAAATTCTACAGATATATACTAAAATACGATATAAACATAAGCAGCACATAAATTATAATAATGCAAATACATTATTGGTCACTTAGTAGCAATGTCATTTTTTCATTGTTTCGAATAGAGTCAAAGACTCCTTATTATTTGGTTCTGGATTATAATGGAATAAAACAAAATGACTCACTAAACTGGCTGCATTTTTTTTTCTCATGAAGTACTAGTCATTCCAAGCGATTCTCAATGCAACTTTCATTTTAGATCATCCGGAAACAGCCTCTCTGTGTTAAGACAGGGGTAAGGTTGCGTACATCCGATCCCCCTTTACCCCGCTTTTTGCGGGAGCCATTGAGGCATTGGGGTAATGTTGTTGTTGTTAGTAGCAATGTCATGTTATCCGGTCATAAATATATGCAAATATGATAAAAATCTTGCATGGTTGTTTATAGAAATTATTATTATTAATTAGGCTTTGTGTGTGAGAATCTTGGGCATCACAATCTCCCCTCCTTATAAAAATTTTATCCTCGAAATTTACTTACCAAATAGCGCTGGATATTTATGCCTCATTTCATCTTCCTTTTCCCACGTGGCTTCTTCAACTGAGTGATTCTTCCACAACACCTTAACAAATGACATCTTTTTGTTCCTCAATTCTGTTTGCTTACTATCCAAGATTTTAACCGGTGTCTCTTCATAACCCAAGTCCCCACTTAACGGTAATTGCTCGTAGCTCAATATATGTGATGGATCCGAGACATACCCCTTCAATATTGAAATGTGAAAGACGTCGTGAACATTTGCTAGTGATGGTGGAAGTGCTAACCTGTACGCCACTTCTCCAATTCTTTTCAGTACCTCAAATGGGCCTATGTATCTTGGATTTAATTTTCCATTCTTTCCGAATCTCATGACGCCCTTAATTGGTGCCACCTTGAGAAATACTTTGTCCCCGACATCAAATATTCGTCGTCGGTTGTCCGCGTAGCTCTTTTGCCGACTCTGAGCTGTAAGCATTCTATTTCTAATTTTCTCAATGGCTTCTTCGGTTTTCTGCACCAATTCTGGTCCAAGAAACTTTCTCTCACCCAGCTCATCCCAATGAATCGGTGATTTGCATTTTCTGCCATAAAGAGCTTCATAAGGTGCCATGGCAGTAGTAGAGTGAAAGCTATTATTATACGCAAACTCTATCAAAGGAAGGTAGGTATTCCATGACCTCTGGAAATCCAGTACGCACGCCCTTAACATGTCCTCCAGAGTCGGGATAGTTCTCTCCGACTGACCATCAGTCTGTGGGTGAAACGTTGTACTGAATTCCAACTTTGTTCCCAGTGCTTTATGTAAACTCTTCCAAAATTATGAAGTAAAATGGGTATCTCTGTATACAATTGATAAAGGCACGCCATGCAATCTTACAATTTCTCTGACGTATAGATCTGCCAACTTATCCATGGGATACGTAGTACGTACCGGAAGAAAGTGAGATTTTGTAAGGCGATCGACTATAAACCATATGGCATCATTGTTGGGGCAGGATAGGTCGGTATCGCCGTTTGGAGATAGAGTTGTAAAACTCTTTCGCGTTGCGGAAATGATTTAAATAAAGGTGCGAAAAATAAATCGACACATGATTTATAGAGGTTCGGCCAAACGTGCCTACATCCTCTCTCAGTATCTTTTTCTATAGGCTTAAGATAAACCTCTGCACATCTCTTCTATCGGTCAAGAGATAACCGTTACAAGCTCGTCTTCTATCGGTCCGAGTAAACCGTTCAAGCACTTGTATTTATGTTGGTCCAAGTTAAACCGTTTTCCTTTTCTATTGGACAAGGAATCAACCAATCTAGCTTTATATGGGTACTAGATAAACCATACTTAGATATCGATTGCGATTCTAACAATACCGGATTATTGATCCTAATAACACCAAATCCAATCGTATCTTTTCTTTTTCCACTCTTGTATGATTTTGTGTATAATACTCAATCACTATCAATTCAAGCTCAAGTACAACAACTATGATATTTACAATGATATAACAAGTATATATGTTTTGCTCAAGTGGTTTGTTATTTATAGCCATTTTCCTCAAACTAGCCGTTACTTTCAGCTTAACATAGCGTGCGCTAGCCTTCTTGAGTAGCGTGTGCTATCGCGTGTTGTTTCCTGTTACGTACGTTATGTACACCATGTAGCGTACATTAACTGTTTCCATATTCAGTCCAGTGGCTACTGTCTCTCTTTGTTAGCATGCGCTAACATATCTTCTTAGCGTGCGCTAATAACACATCATTGCATGCGTCATATATCCGATTTGTAGCTTTTGACTTCTGACTTGACCTTCCACCGAATTCCCAATGTTCATATGTTTGAATACAAATGCAATTTAGCCTGCGCTAAATATCATTCATAGCATGCGCTATGTCTTATGTCACTGCATATGTCATTTTGTGTTGAAAGTCTCCGCAATGGTAATATTCCTTCGATAGTGTGCATTATGCTTCAAGTGTAGCGTGTGCTATCTTTATCAGGTGACTTGACTTCAGGTAACTTTGAACTCGTCTGATCTGCAGGTAGGTATCATTAGCGTGCGCTAACCTTCATGTCTAGTGTGCGCTAGCTTTGCGGATTTGATCAGCTTTTTGCATCTTCGACTCCTGCGTTGTTTTGTTTGCTTCTTTGTTGTTTTCCTTTGTTTAAGAACTTAATCATCAAAACTCTATTAATGAATATTTGGAATAAAATATCCCAACAATCGTAACCTTCGCTGGTTCTTGGAAGTCCAACTACAAAGTCCATAGTGATGTCTTCCCATTTCCATTTAGGAACATCTAGTGATTGTAATATCCCTGTAGGTCTTTGATGTTCTGCCTTTACTTGTTGACAAGTTAGGCATTGAGCCACAAATTTAACCACATCGTTCTTCATCCCAGGCCACCAAGGGTGCATCTTTAGGTCCTTGTACATCTTGGTGGTTCCAGGATGTACTGCATATGGAGCATTGTGAGCTTCTGAGAGTATCTCCTCCTTCAGAATATTATTATCTGGTACACATAGCCGCCCCTTGAAGTTGATAACTCCATCTGGTGTGATTCTGAAATCCTCGAATTTGCCTGTTTCAACTTATTTCTTCAAATGAGACAGATACGGATCCGTAAGTTGATTCTATTTAATAGTCTCAGGTAGGGTAGGTTTCAACGTCATTGAAAATAGTTTTCTAGCATGTCCTTCTTGCACAATCTGCAATCCCAATTTTTTCAACTCTCGTAATAATGGTTTCTGGGTCACTATTATTGCCAATACGCTAGCATTATACTTTCTGCTTAAAGCATCTGCTGTAACACCCCCAAGTTATTCAGGGATATTACAGCGCCGTAAGCCCCGCCATGGGACCCACAAGGCTAATCATACGCGGAACCATAAATTTTTGACCGATAAGGTCTACACACAATAGAATGAAAAACAGTACAAAGGTATTCAAAACATAACCAATGTATTCACAAACATCATAACTCGAATCAATACTTCGGCAAACACAGGCCGGAACATCAAGGAAAAGGGAAAACAATACTCGAGTATTCAATAGTCAATCCAGTACAACAACACTGAATGGGAAACTCCAAACATAACTGGAAGAAAGACACAGTATCACACTTGCCCACCAGCTTCATGCCGACCCGATACCTGCCTGTCCGACCTCCTGGAACATGAAATACATGAAACGTATTTCCCCCATAAAGGGGTTAGCCGTCGAATAGCTAGTGCAAGTATATCAATATGAAACACAATACTCCTCGACAATAAAGTAAATGTAACCATCAATTTATCAATTCAAGACTAGTATTCCGGAATAACTAAAATCTCATAAGACGTATGTGAATGCCGTAGAAACGGTTCGTTCACCTCATACGCCGATACGTATGTGAATGCCGTAGAAACGGTTCGTTCACCTCATACGCCGATACATGTAGGAATGCCGTAAAAATGGTTCGTTCATTACATGCCAACAATACATACATGAATGCCGTAAAAACGGTTCGTTCATAATATGCCATCAATATATCTATGAATGCCGTAAAAACGGTTCGTTCATATCATACCATCAATATTTCTTACTTTCAAAGTTGAGAACGTACAATCATGAATATATACTTGCCTTTGAGACATCGAGAAAGACGAACGGAAAAAGGGGTATGAGATCGGTAGGTCCAAGAACGCGCTTCCGGCACCTAAACGATTCGCAAGGAATATGATTATCAATTATCCATATTCAAATTACACGAAGAAACCCCCGAAACCCGTCTACGATTCATAAAGATATACGGATAATCAACTAGAGGTTGGAAAATCGTCCAAAATCTCACAAGTCCGAAAACGGCACAATCCAACCATAAAATCGTAGGAAAAGCATGCATACGGTATAGATACATCATAATCTCAAGGTTCTCAAGCTTCCAAACGGATGAATCGGACGAATCTACGAAAAACCCCAAAATTCCCAAAAAGTAGGGTTCTAAGGATTTTTACCTTGATTCGGACGTTAGGAGGAATTAGATGTTGAGAAATCCTTGTTCTCCAACCTAATATATTGTTGTTAGAAGGAAGATCGCTTCCAAACGCCTAAGATCGCCTCTCCGAGTGATTTCCGTCGAAAAGGAGTGAAGGAGGTGAGAAATGACAAAAATAAAGTCAACTGCCATATATATATCTGTCCAGTCTAGCGCACGCTACGCCTCCTTCATTAGCGTGCGCTAGCGAAGTCACCGGATAGTCCAGTGGCTTCTGTCGGCCCCGTTAGCGTGCGCTAACCGTCTGTCCCTAGCGTGCGCTAGCCCAAAATGTGGCATTCAGTACTGGAGTCCAGAACTTACTGTCTCTGCCCTGCTCAAAACTTAGCGTGCGCTACCGCTATAGTTTAGCGTGCGTTATGCAATAGCTTTAGCGTGCGCTAGCCGAAGCCTAGCGTACGCTATCTGATAATCCAGAAAACCTGGCAACCTCACTGCCTCTACTGACCAGCCCGGTAGCGTGCGCTACGGACGGATGTTAGCGTGCGCTACTATCCATAGATAGCGCGCGCTAACAAACTCCTAGCGTGCGTTAATCCGCCAGTCCAGAGAGCAGTCCGAAATACTGGTTCTGACCTGACTGATCCTCTTAGCGCGCGCTACGGCTCAAAGCTAGCTGCGCTAATCAAGCAGAATTAGTGTGCGTTAGCCTAGGCCTAGCGTGCGCTATATCTCTGGCACAGAACATTTCCGCAAGGTCTAAACGACATGATCAAGAACCAAACGAGATACGAAACTCAATAACAATATCAACAACATCTCCAAGCATTTACAGAGCGACAAAATAAGGAGGATGACAAGATCAAACAGTCAATAAAAGTACGGGTATTACATTCTCCCCCTCTAAAAAGAAGTTTCGTCCCAAAACTTAAGAAATAAATAGCTCGGGGTATTCCACCCGCATCTTCTCTTCCGTCTCCCAAGTTGCCTCCTCGACTCCATGTCTCGACCATTGCACTTTAACCAGTGGAATGGTCTTATGCCGAAGTTGTTTCTCGCGACGCTCAAGGATCTTCACGGGTCTCTCCGGGAAGGTAATATCCTCGGCTACGTCAATCTCACTGTAGTCGATAATGTGGCTCGGATCCGGTACGTACTTTCTCAACTGAGACACATGAAAAACACTATGGACGTGACTCAAATATGGAGGCAACGCCAAGCGATAAGCTAAATCTCCAACTCTGTCCAAAATATCGAAAGGTCCGATATACCTCGGACTAAGTTTCCCCTTTTTCCCGAAGCGGAAAACTCCACGGGTCGGCGACACCTTGAGTAAGACATGATCCCCCACTTTGAACTCCAAGGGTCGACGACGAGTATCAACATAAGATTTCTGACGACTCTGGGCAGCCAGCAATCGGTCCCGGATAATAGAAATCTTTTCCTTAGTCTCCATCAACATATCCGGCTCCGTCCCAACTAGCTCAGAAGCCTCGTCCCAACATAATGGCGACCTACATCGCCTACCATAAAGTGCCTCGAAGGGTGCCATTTGGATCGACGCATGCCAACTATTATTGTAAGTAAACTCGATCAACGGCAAGTGAAACTCCCAATCATTACTCCAGTCTAAGGCACAAGCCCGTAACATATCTTCCAACGTCTGAATCGTCCTCTCTGTCTGACCATCCGACTGAGGATGAAAAGAAGTGCTCAATCTCAACTCAGTACCCAAAGCCTGATGAACGTCCTGCCAAAAGTGCGATACGAAGCAGCCGTCTCGATCAGAAACAATGGTTTTGGGGGCACCGTGTAGCCTCACAATCTCAGTAATAAAAGTTCGAGCTAGTCTATCCGGTCCCCAAGTATCCTTAATACCCAAAAAGTGTGCAGACTTGGTCAACCTATCGACAATTACCCAAATCATATTCATTCCGGCCCGAGTTCTTGGCATGCCAGTGATGAAATCCATAGAAATGTCTTCCCACTTCCACTCGGGAATGGGAAGCGGTTTCAACAACCCCGCTGGTCGTTGATGTTCGATCTTGACTTGTTGACACGTCAAGCACCGTAGTACAAACTCCGTAACATCCTTCTTCATGTTATTCCACCAAAAATTACGCTTCAAATCTTTGTACATCTTACTCGTCCCGGGGTGGATTGAGTAAGGCGTAGCATGTGCTTCTCGGAGAATTTTCTGTCTCAACTCTAAATCGTTCGGAACACAAAGCCTGCCCTGAAATCTCAGAATACTATCCTCGTGTACCATAAAGCCAGGAGCTTTTCCTTTAATTACATCTTCCTTCAGTTGAGAAATCATCGGGTCACTCCACTGCTTCCCTTTGATGTCATCAACTAAAGACGAAGTAATTTCGAGAGTACACAGCTGCCCCTGTACTCCTTGAAGCCAAACTTCTATCCCTTACTCAATTAAGTCCTGACGAATTTTCGTCTGAGGTGTAAGAACCTCGAGCATTTGTAGAGATGCCGATTTGCGGCTCAAAGCATCCGCAACGACATTGGCTTTCCCGGGGTGGTAAAGAATTTCCAAATCATAATCCTTTATCAACTCTAACCAACGTCTCTGTTTCATATTCAGCTCCTTCTGACTGAAAATATATTTCAGGCTCTTGTGATCTGTATAAATCCGGCACGGTGAACCATACAAATAATGCCGCCAAATCTTGAGTGCGAAGACAATTGCGGCCAACTCTAAATCGTGAGTAGGATAATTCATCTCGTAAGGCTTTAATTGTCGAGACGCAAAAGCTATCGTCTTATCATGCTGCATAAGGACACAACCTGTGCCTTGACCGAGCGTCATCAGAACCGCAAAGCCTTCGCTACCATGTGGTAAAGTTAGAATCGGCGCTGAAGTCAATCGTCTCTTTAGTTCATCGAAGCTCTGCTGTCTCTCATCCGTCCAAACAAACTTTTCGGTCTTCTGGAGTAATTTCGTAAGCGGTCGAGCGAGTTTCGAGAACCCCTCGACAAACCGACGGTAATACCTAGCAAGGCCCAAAAAGCTACGAACCTCCTTAACATTTTTAGGCGGTGCCCAATCTAGCACTGCCTCAATCTTCTGCGGGTCTACACGAACCCCTTCGGCCGAAATCACATGGCCGAGAAACATAACTTCTTCCAACCAAAATTCACATTTCGAGAATTTTGCATAGAGGTGCTCGGTTCTCAAAACGTCTAATATCAAACGCAGGTGTCGGGCATGTTCCTCCTTATCTCGAGAGTAGATCAAGATGTCGTCAATAAAGACGACTACACATCTGTCGAGGTACTCGATAAATATCTTATTCATTAACTGCATGAAAACCGCCAGTGCATTAGTCAACCCAAAAGGCATAACTACAAATTCATAATGCCCATATCTCGTCCAAAATGCCGTCTTCGGAACGTCTGACTCCCTCACCCTGAGTTGATAATACCCGGATCTTAAATCAATTTTCGAGAAAACTGCAGCCCCTTGTAATTGATCAGTATTTGGAGGATATTGATTAGGACGGACATTTTGTTGATTTGACATGTTCATTTGATGTCCTCCTTGATTCATTGGAGGCATATTTTGCTTCCAGGAAAAATTTGGATGATTCCTCCAATTTGGATTATAAGTTGGAGCAAATGGACTATCCGGAGATTTTCCATATGAATGTAACACATTGACTTCTTCATTAAAAATTTCTTGATTTTGTGGACCAGAGGGACAAGATTGAGATGAATGAAATGATTCCGCACATGAAATGCAAAATTCATGTTTTGAGTTTGACGAGGGGATGGATTGCTTCAAGACTAACGCATCCACTTTTCGTACTAAATCATCTATAGTAGATTTTATTTCAACATCTTGTTTAACCTCGTAAATTCCACCTTTTTTTGGGGTCGTATGCATCGATTTGGCTCTAGAGTCGAGTGAATTCCATTGTTGTGAATTAATTGACATATTTTCAAGTGCATTCCAAGCTTCGTCTCCAATAAGGTGAAGAAATTTTCCACCATGCATTGATTGGATTAATTGGCGATTATTTGGAGTTAAACCGTCATAAAAACATTTTACCAAACGCCATATTTCAAAACCATGATGGGGACACTTAAGGATTAAATCATTAAATCTTTCCCAACACTCATAAAATTCTTCATTTTCTTTTTGGAAAAATTCTGATATTTCTCTTCTAAGACTATCAGTTTTGGACATTGAAAAAAATTTGCGAGAAATTTATTCACTAGTTGGTCCCAACTAGTAATTGTTCTTGCTTGAAGAGAATTTAGCCAGAATTTTGCTTTATCTTTGAGAGAAAATGGAAACAGTCTAAGTTTGACAGATTCATCAGAGAAATTTTGGAATCGGAAAGTAGAACAAATATCGAGAAATTCCTTGACATGCATATACGGATCTTCTCTTTCCAAACCGTGAAAAGATGGAAGAAGTTGAATTATTGATGGTTTAAGTTCGAAATGAGTTGTATTAGTCGTAGGCAACACTATGCAAGAGGGAGAATTAGCACTCACTGGAGAAAAATATTCTATTAAAGTTTTCTCTTTTGCAACTTGATTATTTTGATTTTCGATTTCGTCCATTTTTGGTATCGGTTTTGTTTGTTGAACTTCAATTTTAGTTAATGACAATCTTCTTCTCGTTAATCGACCTTTATTATTTCGTTGCCAAACTTGCATTCACCGATATTTCAATTTTTTTAACTTTGCATACAAACCAAATTATGATAGTCGATCGAACTTCCAGATCGTTGGAGGCGTCACAACGGTCGCACTTAAAATCCAACTTTCTTCGGCATGTACAACAGAGACCTTTTTGCCAAAATTCAATCGATTTTCAAAATCAGTTTGTACAAGATTGATATTTAGCTTTTCTCTATTCAAATCGAACAAAGTAGTGAGTGAAAAATATCAATCCCTTGTTGAATCTTTTAAAGGATTTTATTGTTTTAATTATTATTTTTTTGAGTTTTTATATTATTATTATTATTAATACTAATGATAATTATTATAATTATTACTAAAATTATAGGATGTAATAGATTGCAAAGGAATAAATTTACTAATTGATCTACGGAAGCAATATCTATTGATAAACTAAATTGTACGACGAGAAATATTACAACTAAACTAAATGTCTATGAATAATATAAATAGAAAATAACAACTAAAAATACAATCTAAATTACCACTACAAGATTCTATTAAAACTAAAGACAAGATATAAAAATTAAAAAAAATCTGATTTTTTTTTGTTTTTTTATATTTTATATTTTTTTTTAGTTTTTATATTTTTATATTTATTATAATTTTATTATATTTTTAGACTAATAATATTGAGCTAATATATATATATATATATCCAGATATATTATTTATTTTTTTCACAAAAAAAAATTCAGATTTTTTTTTAGGAAAAAAAATAAAAATTACAAACTTTATTTTATTTATGCCAACAATAAAAATAGTTTTTTTTTTACAAATTTTCGTTTCTGTTTTTTTTTTTTGTATTTTCCCTTTTTATTAAAATATTGTAATTTATTTTAAAAAATTATGTTTTTATTAAAAAAATTCAAAGTCCAGAAAGTTTATTTTATTATATATATTCCGGATTATTTAAATTATTAATTATTAATCTGATTTTTTTATTAGATTTTCAGATTTTTTATGAAAATTAGATTTTTTAATAAAAGTAGCAGGTTTTACTTTTAAAAATAAAATAATTCAGATTTTTATTTATTACGGAAAATAATATTCCAGATTATTTTTTAATTTATTTTTATTATTTTTTATTTTTCCGAATTTAAACTAAAATTTTTGATTTTTTTAATATTAATATTCCAAAATTACAAAAATATTACCTTAAAGTCTGAAACTTTTGTTTTATTTTCCAGATCTCTTTTTTTTTTAAAATAAAAATAAATTCTGATTTTTTTAAATTTTTTCAGATTTTTTAAATTTTTATATACTTTTGGACTTTTTTATTTTTTTATTATTTTATTATTATTTTTACGAAAATGAACAGTAGCTTTTATTATTATTACTTATATTTTTATATTTATTATTATAAGTTTTTATTATTTTTCAGATTTTTTTTTATAAATATAAATAGAAAATAAATTCTACTACTAACTATTATTTATACTAACACAATCTAAAACGGATATTAAAAAGACAGATAATAATAATAATAAAGAAAAGTAGTAAAATAAATAACTAGTAGAAGAATTCAACTAACTTGGTGACGACAGTCTTCTTGTACTTCGTTTGCGCCTCCCCGGCAACGGCGCCAAAAACTTGTTGTTGGTTGATTCTTTAGTCTAATACTCGCAAGCGCACGATTTGTTCGATGTGGATATGCGGTGCAAGGTCGATTCCACAGGGAGGACTATACTAGTGAAGTCAAATTATTCCTATCGTTTTGAACCAAATTATATTAAATTCTAACCTAGTCCCAAATAATTTGATTTTTGATTGGTTAATATAATTGCATTAAATAACAGTAATTTTTAAGTAGATTTTAGATAAATTGATTTTAAATAATTTACTAGGGTTTAGAATCCACCAATGTCTATTTATTATTTATTTTATATTTTAATTCCAATAAATTCAGGGAATAGATTCTGAAATCAATCTCACTATTTCCTTATAGATTTGACAATAAGTACAAAATTATAATTCAAATATAGATTTTTCTTCGCTTAAAAAAAATGTAATTTCTAAGCATTATATGTATCCAATTTAATGGAAAACAAATAATCAAAGAAATCAACTAATATCAATAACCACAAAGCAATGGGGAATTTATAACTATCAAAAATACGTGATATAATTGATGAAATAATATTCCACTATTGAAGCGAAAATCATAATCGTTAAAAATATTTATTTGGAATTATTATATAAATATTAATAATAATATAGACATGGTTTCATCATAACCCCAGTAAAAGAAAATTAGTCACTCATAATAACAACACAAATAAATAAATATTCTATAATATTATTACACAAATATAATTTATTACACAATATTTTTATTTCTCTCCCTTACAATAATATCTCTCTATTTTTTCTCCTTTTTTTCTCCTGTTCAAACACTACACATTCATCCACTATTTATACTACTTCAAAATCAATAAAATAATAATTTTTACAATTTTAAAATCCCACCACCTAATAATTCACGGCTGCCCATGAGGTGCTGATGTCACGGATGACATCAGCACAGAGTTGAAATTCCGGTCCAATCAGGTGTTGACACGTGGCACAATATGGTCCGTCTATTTAATTGTCCTTCAAACGGTCATAACTTCTTCATACGAACTCGGATTCGGATGAATTTTTTTTAAAACGATCGTCTCGATGAGACGAATAAAGTGAGACCAGTCGTGACTATATTTGAATTTGGTAAAAATATCGCTCTTGAACCAATTGATCTGTCTTGTACCGGTTGGTTAACCTGTAGATATAATTTAATTCCAATTAATTATCCAAAAATGACATAAAATTATAGAAAATTCTAACAAAATGAAATAATATAAATATATGGTAAAAAGAATAAATTATCACACAAAACACACAATTATATACATAAAATACTAATAAAAATATTACTCAAAATATAATAAACACTATGACAAGGAGTTGTCATAAGAAGAAAATTACACAACCCTAGCCAAAACAGATAAAATCCCCCCCCCCCCGATAAGTGTCAGTTTTGTACACTTATCCATAGTTTGTATCGATAAAATTCACCCATAATTGAGCTAGTCTACTCGTTTTTTGCTTTTAATTAATTAATTTTTAATAATTTTATTTTTATCGGATGATGATCGGATTAAATAACTAATTTACTCAAGAAATAACATGTTTATTAAATATTCTCTTTGTTGAATTTTGATATATTCATGTTGTAGGGCTTTTCGAGACGAATTCGGCAGTCTTTCCGGATTCAAAATCAGAGATATATATCAAAAGTTATCATCCGAAGAAGATTTGGGGCAAAAACGCAAAGTCTGAGAAATTCTGGGCTGAAAACATAACTATCAAAGCATCCAGTGAGCAAATTTACGAAGCCAAGTTACGTCCGTAACTACAGAATGTTACGGCCGTAAGTCATCCATGTTACGACCGTAATTCCTTAATGTTACGGCCGTAACTCTTGACAGATTGTTATGATTTGTCTAATTTTTTATACTTTTTGTGTATTATTGAGGGGATGGTTGGCATTGATCCGATCTATTGTAATAATGCTGGAGTTTTGGAGCTATTAGATGACTTTAGGTGTATAAATAGACCCCTTAGATCCTTCATCATTCATCATTCATCTTATAATTTTCCTTTTTTTGTAAACTTTTCTTTTTGTGTGAAGAACACACTTGTGTTCTTGAGTGATTTTTGTAAGTGTGGTATAGCATATGTTGTTCAGAGAGTTTATTGCTTCTATCTCCTTTATCTACTAAGGGAGTTAGGATCAATTCTTTCTCTTGATTCAACTAATAATGACCACCAAAGCTTGTATTATGTATATTAAACCCTTCATGGGCTAAGTTACCTTTAGTTGGGATTATAAACAAGGTTAGTCATGTTATTTAAGTTTGTATAAATATCTATTGTGAATTACTTATTATTGTGTGTGATTTTTATTGTTTTAACAATCTTTATTTATTTGGCCAATAAATGACGATATTTATGGTCTTCATATGTTTCGAAAGAAAATATGTTTGATTAGATCAAATGATCTTCACTCTAAGTTGTTCTAGGGGATAGAAATATATCTCTAGACCTTAGATGATTCTTTGAGTTATTTTCATAAATCATAATGCTATGTATTGAAGCCAATCAACATAGAAATATAGTGTATTGATTCAATATGTAAGGGGCGTTTTATAGTTCGAAAGAGAAACCGTCTTTTTAAGGAAAATCGAATCTACACAACATAATAAGTAAATTCATCTTATGATCTCCTATACATCTTCTATAACTAATGACGAACTAAGTTTGTAATCCCAACTGTTTCATTTTATCGTTAATCAATCTATTATTATTGCTAACTTTTTATTTCCTTATAATATTAGAACTATTATTGCATTATCTTTGCAATTATTAAACCAAACTCTTTAATTGTGTGTTTCACTCATCTTAGTATCTATAAAAGTAGACTAATAGTGTATAATTCAAATTATAACCAAACTTCATTGTGGGATCGATAAACCGGACTCAAAAAGTCCACTTACTACTTGATACGATATCGTGCACTTGCGATAGTTACACTAAGAACGTGTCAAGTTTTTGGCGCCGTTGCCGGGGAAGTATAAGTTATATTTGAAATCTTACATTGTAAACTATTTCTATAGGTACAACTTGTAATATCCGCAATTTCGAATTTCAGTAATTTTATTTTTCGGCGGAAGTTCGTCTTGACGACTCGCTCCTGACCATTTCGTCATTTTCGAGAATGATTAATTCTGCACTTTTTGTCGTCCGAGTTCGTTTCGATGTCGTTTTGTTGAGTTCCGTGTCCTTAATCGACTTTTTCACGTGGGAGTTCGACTTTGTAACGTCACCATTTATTCTTGGAAACTCCAAAAATTCTGAATCTTTGCAATATTATAGAGCATCAAGTTAGCTTTCCAATGGTTCAAACGGTGAGTCAATCGGAGTCCGGACGAGAGAGTTATGGTCGTTTTAGCTCACCCGCTCGTTATTGGCCGATCATTGCCGGCCGAACTCGGCCGTGTAGTCCGACACGGCCCGTGCCGTACTCGTCCGGAAATGCCGGAGTCTCTGCCTCAGGACCCGACCGTGTCGTCTGGCACGGCCGAGTCGAACTCTTCCGGATAGGCCAGAACCGACTGCCCAGACGCCCGACCGTGTTCCAGGACACGGTCGAGTCGTGCCGAGTCGGCCGCTTGACGGGTCACTATCGGAAGGCCCCTCCGCGCCGCGACCGTGTCTAGCAGGACACGGTCGAGTCCCTGCCGGTCAACTGCGCGTCACGACCGTGTCAGGCGGACACGGTCGAGTCTGTCAGCCTATTTAAGGCCTGGCAGCCTTTTTCTTCAGCCATTTTCTCATTCTTTTCTTCCCGTACGTGGCTGTGGGTGTGTGAATCTTCTAGAGATGTTGTTGGACAATGAATCCATGAAGTTTTGAGGTTCATATCATCAATCATCCGTCCTATAACATCCTCCGATCTACCGAATCAGGTCAGATTTCCTAGAAATCTAGTTTTGGGGAAATTGGGTGTTTTGGTTGTTTTCATCCGTTTAATCCGATTTAACTTAGGATTATGATGTATTGATGAATATTTAGATGTATTATATCATTTCCTTTATTATTCCATGGTTGGATCGTATCGATTCGTTGTTTGAGTCGAGTTCTTGACCGACGCCTTGAAGGTGTCCGGTAAAATGTCTTAGAGGGGTTTTCGGGCGTTCTACGATTATTCTTCCTCGTATGATCGATGATTTATTGATTGTATGATGTTAGGGTCGTGTTTCTTGCGAAGAAACCGTGTTGAACCCTTTCATTCGTCGTCGTCTTCCGTTTCGATAGCATTGGGCGTTTCGAAGCTTTCCGATTGAGCCGTGTTCGTCGGAATACTTGCGTACCGATTTTGAGGCAAGTATCTTGCCCATACATTTCATATTTCATCGGCATAATTATTGATAAATGATTTTATGCGAAATCCAATGTTTAATGAACGTTAAAAAGGATCGGTATGTCCTCGATAAATATTGTCTTTCAACGATAATTCGAATACTTCGTGAATGGATATGTTCTCGGAATATGTGTGTTAGTTTCGTACGTTGAGAGACGTTATAATCGCATTGAGTGAATATAATAGACCATAATTGCTTGCCGAGGATTGTGTATTGAATTGTATGTTTGTTCGGTGGGTATTCGACATGATGTGATGTTAATCGTTACTCCTTTGAAAGGAGGTTGTGATGCTTAATGTGGCTTGTCTTGATAATCGACTATTGTTGTGTGCTTGTTGTATGTGATGTGCCTCCGGGTAGGATTGTTGAATCTCCGGGATCCATACTTGCTAGTATGGGTCGGGCGAAACCGTAGGGTTATCCAATACGGGTATGTCTTGCGGGGACTCCGAGGTTCGTGGCTTGCTAGCCCGATGCCGGGATAACTTGTGGGGTTATCATCGGGTATGTCTTGCGGGGACTCCGAGGTTCGTGGCTTGTTAGCGCGATGCCGGGATAACTTATGGTTGTGGTTTGGTTGTGATATTCGTGTCGTGGAGACATGTGATTTGATATGTTTTTCCTATTGGGTTATTCACTCGGGTTTGTTCTTCGGGAGCATCTGAGGTTCGTGGCTTGTTAGCACAGGACACGAATAATCCTTAGGAACATGTGATTTGTGATTTGGGTCACGGACCCCGTGTTTTGTGAAATGGGTTGTGAACCCCGCGTATGGTTACCGGAACTTGAATTTTGGAAAATGACTTTTGGGCTGTGTCCCTAAATGTTTTCGAAAGGTTTTAGAATTCTTATATCCCAAATGTTTTCTAAACTCCCGAGATCGTCAAATGTTTTGTAATATGGACATTGAGTTATTTCCTACCTTTCACGTTTTGAATGGTTTGATCAAGTGAATTTTCTCGGGAAGTATATTCGCGATTATTCTGTTTTTGTGGAGTATGATATGTATGGCTTGTTTTCGTATTTTATACTTGCACTAGCAAAACAGTGGATTTTTGCTAACCCCCGAGTATTCGGGGGGTGGATGTCTGTATTGCATTCAGGTTTTAGAGCAGAGCACAGGTTCGGCACGAAGGATGATGAAAGATGAACGATACTAATCACACGAGGATCCGTATGATGTTATTGGTTTAGTTGCATTTTATTTCCGCTGCAGTATTCTTTCCCCATTGTACGGGAGTGTGTTGTATTCGACCCCTGCGTGGGCATGTATTGTAATTGAGTTGTATGTATTTATTGAAAGGCCAAATCGGTCTACTGAGTCTTTTTAGACTTAAAGGCATTGTCGAGTTGTTCGTTTGTTGTTACCAGCCTGGTAGATCCTTGAGGAAAGGTTCTACGGCGTGTAATATCCCTGAGCGGATTGGGGGTGTTACAGAATGGTATCGGAGCTTAGGTTGTGGAAACCTAGTCACCGGGTCAGTGGTGTTTATTGAGTTTTTGTCTCGTCGGATTTTATCTGACTGAGTCGTGTCGCGACGCGTCGTCTGAGTTTGTTGGTCGTGATTAGTATCGTGGGCGATCATCATCTTCGTGCGACTTGTGGCTGTAAGTCTCCCTTCTTTGTGTTGAGCCTCGTGTGACACGAGCTATTTTTATGATTATTTGTTAAGTGACGGGATCCTCTTATGGATTTTGATTTCTTGATACGTGACTATTTGACTCTCATATTTCGTTCGTATGATGAGTATTGTTGCTGGACTGTACATGTCGAACTGTATTTCTTTTATCCGCTGCGTGAGTTCTTTCGTAATGGATTTCGGTATTTTACCGACTGAGTTTTATTTCGAAATCAATTCCCTTAACCGAGTTTTTGGCATTATGGCCTTGATCATTTTGGCGAAATTCTTATGACGGTATTTAGCATGTTGTAAAATGGCTTTTGTGAGTTTTTTGAAACATTACCGTCATCGGCCTTTTTGGCATTTTTGTAAATGGTTTTTAGCCTGGTGGGTTCCGGCGTGGGACCACGGCGCTATAATGTTCTGTGTAATTACCTGAAATTTTTGGGCATTCTAGCCCATTGAATTATTTTTGAAAACCTTGAGTATCTTAGAAAATTAAAATTCGAGACGTACTTTTAAAACGAATTATTTTCTCGCAGTACTTTCAAGGTGCCTTCTAGTACCGTAATATGTTTCAAAATCATTCCAATTGAGGACCAAAATATTTTGAGATATTTTCAATTACTTTTAGAAATGCAGTTGCTTAGACCCAAGTGTCGATTATTCTGAAAGTTTTTCACTACGAGAAGGTGTCCTCATTTTTGTTCAAACGCAAGATGATTTTCAAAGTCTCGAAAATGATGTTTGTTCAACTTTTTGTAAAATGATACTCAAGATCAACTGGTGTTTCCAAACTGTCTTCAAAGGTGGTTTTCATTTTTTAAAACCTACAATTCCTGTTTGCGGACCGGAAATGCGTGTATGGTTTTCGAACTTTCGTTACGGTGTCAACCCCGAATTGTGATTGAATTGGTGGCGTGAGCGTCGAGTCGTTCGCCACGCATATGTTTTGTTGGCCCTCTGTGAGAGGTGTGAACTGGTGTTTACTGTTTATCGCCTCGTGGTGATTTGCGTGTTGTCGCACTAGTGAGAGTTGTTAAAGCCTGGATTTTTGTGCGTTATACACATGGGTGATTGTTTCATGATGTTTGTGATTGTGTGCTGGCTGTCGTTCGGGATGTTGTAATCGTCGAATGATGCCGTTGTTGTTGTTGCGTTGATATGTTATGCTGAGTTGGCATCTCCGGTATGTTGTTTTGCGGTGTTTTGATCCATTGTATCGAGCATTTGTATTTTCGGTATGCCGAGCCGAGACGTTTCAACCGTAATGTGCCGGGGCATGCACGTGTATATTGTCCTTCTCGTCGGTAACACATTTCAAGTGTGGAATCGAGGGACACCGAATTCAATTTTGCGAATTAGCTACCGAGACTTTCGGAGTTCGCGCTTCAGCGCAGTCATCGGAATCGGCCTTGAGAGGCCTTTGAAAGATGTTTCTGTCAGTTGCTTGTTGTGCTGTCACCTTGATTTCGTGTTGTGAGTTTCGGAAACGACACTTCTTTTAGAAGGGGTCGAATATAATACCCGTATTATTTTTGGACTCCTGCATTTCCTCTTTCTGAGGTCTATCGACTCGCTCGTGTCCGTTGACACTTTCTGAACTTGTTCTGTATTTCGGTTTCATCGTTCGAACGAGCTGTGATCTTGTTTTTCTGTTTATCGCTGTGACTTTTCCGAGTCAGGTTCGATACTTGTGAACCTTGTTCGGATGTAACATCTTTTGGTTCTACTAGTTCTTTTATTCGAAGTGGATCAGATATTGAACTTCAGATATTCTACTTTGTCGACTCATTTATGTTCGTTGACATTTCGAGCTTGTCCTGCCCCTTGTTTTTGTTTATCGAACGAGTGTGGCATCATTTCGTAATAACTCGTTTGTCGTTGTGACTTTTCAATTTCTATTCCCTTTCATGTGGATCTTATGTGAATGCATACGTTGTTGTTTTCACCGGATCATATATTGTCTCGAGTCGAGATGTGAACCTTGGAGTTGTTGTTTGAATTTTATTGTTCTTCGTGATTCGAACATGATTGTTCGCTTTTGTTGTCTCGATCGTTGTGGTTCGGTCGTTTGTTTGTTCGGTTTTTGTCCTCGTTTCGTGATCGTTGAGCATTCAGGCTCCTTCCTAATTCCCTTAAGTTTGGGAAATTAGTCTCGTTTTCGATCTTCCAACCCTTGGGCGGTGGAATTCAGTATTAGTTCAGCGATAGACTCGCGTTTCGATTGATGTACCGTTGGGTTGGTCAATCATACTGACTTTCGTTCGTTGTGTTTTATGATTGTCGGATAATTGACTTGGCTGTATTATCCGTTTGATGACGCTTGTCATTTGTTGGTTTTATTGTATCCCTAACGGCGACATTGTGTTGGTCGTCGTGGAGCGTGTTTTCACGCCGTATGTCTCTTTGCGTTTCTTGCAGCGTTTCGCCGTTGGACGCGAGTTTTCTATTTTTGTGTATCTCGTCGAGTTTTCCTGGCGGGTATATTGCTCCCCCTACTTGTTTTAAGTTTCGGGACGAAACTTCTTTTAAGGAGGGTAGAATGTAATATCCGCAATTTCGAATTTCAGTAATTTTATTTTTCGGCGGAAGTTCGTCTTGACGACTCGCTCCTGACCGTTTCGTCATTTCCGAGAATGATTAATTCTGCACTTTTTGTCGTCCGAGTTCGTTTCGATGTCGTTTTGTTGAGTTCCGTGTCCTTAATCGACTTTTTCACGTGGGAGTTCGACTTTGTAACGTCACCATTTATTCTTGGAAACTCCAAAAATTCTGAATCTTTGCAACATTATATAGCATCAAGTTAGCTTTCCAATGGTTCAAACGGTGAGTCAATCGGAGTCCGGACGAGAGAGTTATGGTCGTTTTAGCTCACCCGCTCGTTATTGGCCGATCACTGCCGGCCGAACTCGGCCGTGTCGTCCGACACGGCCCGTGCCGTACTCGTCCGGAAATGCCGGAGTCTCTGCCTCAGGACCCGACCGTGTCGTGCAGCACGGCCGAGTCGAACTCTTCCGGATAGGCGTAACCGATCGCCCAGACGCCCGACCGTGTTCCAGGACACGGTCGAAGTCGCACCGAGTTGCCGCTTGACGGGTCACTATCGGAAGGCCCCTCCGCGCCGCGACCGTGTCTAGCAGGACACGGTCGAGTCCCTGCCGGTCAACTGCGCGCCACGACCGTGTCAGGCGGACACGGTCGAGTCTGTCAGCCTATTTAAGGCCTGGCAGCGTTTTTCTTCAGCCATTTTCTCATTCTTTTCTTCCCGTACGCGGCTGTGGGTGTGTGAATCTTCTAGAGATGTTGTTGGACAATGAATCCATGAAGTTTTGAGGTTCATATCATCAATCATACGTCCTATAACATCCTCCGATCTACCGAATCAAGTCAGATTTCCTAGAAATCTAGTTTTGGGGAAATTGGGTGTTTTGGTTGTTTTCATCCGTTTAATCCGATTTAACTTAGGATTATGATGTATTGATGAATATTTAGATGTATTATATCATTTCCTTTATTATTCCATGGTTGGATCGTATCGATTCGTTGTTTGAGTCGAGTTCTTGACCGACGCCTTGAAGGTGTCCGGTAAAATGTCTTAGAGGGGTTTTCGGGCGTTATACGATTATTCTTCCTCGTATGATCGATGATTTATTGATTGTATGATGTTAGGGTCGTGTTTCTTGCGAAGAAACCGTGTTGAACCCTTTCGTTCGTCGTCGTCTTCCGTTTCGATAGCATTGGGCGTTTCGAAGCTTTCCGATTGAGCCGTGTTCGTCGGAATACTTGCGTACCGATTTTGAGGCAAGTATCTTGCCCATACATTTCATATTTCATCGGCATAATTATTGATAAATGATTTTATGCGAAATCCAATGTTTAATGAACGTTAAAAAGGATCGGTATGTCCTCGATAAATATTGTCTTTCAACGATAATTCGAATACTTCGTGAATGGATATGTTCTCGGAATATGTGTGTTAGTTTCGTACGTTGAGAGACGTTATAATCGCATTGAGTGAATATAATAGACCATAATTGCTTGCCGAGGATTGTGTATTGAATTGTATGTTTGTTCGGTGGGTATTCGACATGATGTGATGTTAGTCGTTACTCCTTTGAAAGGAGGTTGTGATGCTTAATGTGGCTTGTCTTGATAATCGACTATTTTTGTGTGCTTGTTGTATGTGATGTGCCTCCGGGTAGGATTGTTGAATCTCCGGGATCCATACTTGCTAGTATGGGTCGGGCGAAACCGTAGGGTTATCCAATACGGGTATGTCTTGCGGGGACTCCGAGGTTCGTGGCTTGCTAGCCCGATGCCGGGATAACTTGTGGGGTTATCATCGGGTATGTCTTGCGGGGACTCCGAGGTTCGTGGCTTGTTAGCGCGATGCCGGGATAACTTATGGTTGTGGTTTGGTTGTGATATTCGTGTCGTGGAGACATGTGATTTGATATGTTTTTCCTATTGGGTTATTCACTCGGGTTTGTTCTTCGGGAGCATCTGAGGTTCGTGGCTTGTTAGCACGGGACACGAATAATCCTTAGGAACATGTGATTTGTGATTTGGGTCACGGACCCCGTGTTTTGTGAAATGGGTTGTGAACCCCGCGTATTGTTACCGGAACTTGAATTTTGGAAAATGACTTTTGGGCTGTGTCCCTAAATGTTTTCGAAAGGTTTTAGAATTCTTATATCCCAAATGTTTTCTAAACTCCCGAGATCGTCAAATGTTTTGTAATATGGACATTGAGTTATTTCCTACCTTTCACGTTTTGAATGGTTTGATCAAGTGAATTTTCTCGGGACGTATATTCGCGATTATTCTGTTTTTGTGGAGTATGATATGTATGGCTTGTTTTCGTATTTTATACTTGCACTAGCAAAACAGTGGAGTTTTGCTAACCCCCGAGTATTCGGGGGGTGGATGTCTCAGATCGCATTCGTGTTTTGGAGCAGAGCACGTGGTCGGCACGAAGGATGATGAAAGATGACGATACTAATCACACGAGGATCCGTATGATGTTATTGGTTTAGTTGCATTTTATTTCCATTGCAGATTCTTTCCCGTTGTACGGGAGTGTGTTGTATTCGACCCCTGCGTGGGCATGTATTGTAATTGAGTTGTATGTATTTATTGAAAGGCCAAATCGGTCTACTGAGTCTTTTTAGCCTTAAAGGCATTGTCGAGTTGTTCGTTTGTTGTTACCAGCCTGGTAGATCCTTGAGGAAAGGTTCTACGGCGTGTAATATCCCTGAGCGGATTGGGGGTGTTACACAACTTTCTCGACATTGTAACTTAGTACTCAATTGTGTTTGTCCGGTCAAGTGGCAGATAACGGTACTCCGTGACTATTAAAGTCGGATTTTTCAGTTTCCCACAACAACTGATATTTGTAGATATTTTCTTCAATTATTTTCATTGTCTTTTTTTTTTATCATGGAAGAAACTTTGTATAAATTCGAAAAAAGATTTCCCTTTCTGAGCAAAAATGCAATTTTAAAAATTTACAAGACAAGGCTTGAAAGATGAGGTTGCTTATGAATAAAATCATACCTTTTGACATAAGATTCATAATTGAAGCCAAAGTAATAATAGAGGGTGAATTCACAGAAACACCGACTAGATTTTTACCAGGGCTTGGAAAAAGTTCATATGCGAAGAAACGACGAGCAAAGATGATAGCCGTTTGTTATAAATGTGCTAGATGGAACTGTAATTTAAAATGTCGACCTTTAGGAATTCCATCTACAAACAGAGAAGATAAAATTCAATTCATTAAGGATGGACTGAATAAAGAGAATTTAGATGATATCGAAATTTCTCTTGACACGCATCCTAGTGGACTCGTACATTACGGAATTCGATGTTTCTGGAGTAAATTCAAACTAGAATATGAACAACGTCTTGGGAATCTGACGTTAAAAGACCCTGTTTGCCAATTTGTAAGAAAATTGGATGGGAAGCTTCTCCCCGACTCATAGAAGGCGTTTAGGCCGCTTCTGAATGTAAAATTAGAGGAAGATGTGAGCCACAATCACAACTACTGTACATATGTATAAGTATCTTTTATTTTTGTCGTGTGGTGAGATTTTCTGAATAAAAAATGTGATACGCGATAAATGCTTTCATTATTCTATTGAGTAGTTGAAGCGCAATCAACGCAATCACAAACTTGTTAAACAATTTTTACCTTCTTTTTCTTCTATAAATAAACATTGTGCTTGTTTCTTTTATTCATCCCTCAAACTTGCATTTTTCTCTGTTTCTCTCTAAATAATTTCTTTTCAAAAATGGAGTCATCATCTTCAACAAAAATTTAGCACACCGCATTTTTGGTGGAGCTAGTTATGGAAAAGAGGCATGCTTTATCAAGCACCCACAACTTGGGTCGTACCTTAGGAGAAAAATGCATTCATATAGTTTATGGAGGAGGAAGTCTAGGACTAATGGGACGAAATACGTCACGCCTATATGGAAGGAGTAAGAGTGTTGGGAATAATTCCAAAACCTCCGGGCCGAAAGTAAAATCACCGGTCAACTATTGGGGATGAGTTTAGATCTGTAAATATGCAAGATCGCATAACTCACATGATAAATAATTCTGGCGCCTTTATCACCCTTCCCGGTGGTTTTGGCACCCTTGAGGAACTTTTTCATGTGGTTACCAGAGCCCAGCTGAATGTTCATCAAAAACCAATAGGTCTGCTTAATGTCAATGGTTTCTTTGATGGTTTACTATCTTTCATCGACTACTCTGCTGAAAAGGGTTTTATTTCCGAGCGTGCTAAACGAATCATAGTCGTTGCAACAACACCAGAAGAACTAATCAAAAAAATCAATGAATTTGTTCCTCAACCAGATCCAGCTCTAGCTAAAATTGTCTGGATGGAAGATTTTACCATGAGAAAATGAAAAGTGGATTCATTCCTCTCCCTTTGATATCCCATGTCGGACCTATTTTATTTTTACTTTCTGTCGTGTGTAATAATCATGCTAAATGGTGGCAGCTTAAGGAGTTTCTTCTTGATCTCTTGACGCGCATCTATTCGCGATTTTATGTATTGTTATTACTGTAATTTTTATTGTGTGTTTTTTATAAAAGCATTGATGGTAGCGTAAGGCGACTCTTCGGACTTTCTTGATGCGCATCTTAAAAATTGTGTTATACTTCCAAGTATATTTTATTTTCTTTTGTTGTGTGCCTCGTATATTTATTCTCTTGCAGATTCTAAAAGGCGTTAGCTCAAACATCAACTTTCTTAACAGGAAGTATTCTGCTTTTCTGCATTGCTTTTTATTTTATTTTTTTTTAAAAACTGAGGACAGTTTTATTTTTAAGTTTGGGGGTGGTTTGTTTTATTATTTTGGTGTGTTGTTATTTTGGTGTGTTTTGATTATTTTTGTTATTTACCTTAATTTTTTTTATTTTAATATATATATATATATAGTATTTTGATTTGTGAGATTTCTAGATCTGGCCATAACACCAATAAATTAGCTATATACAAGCTTCTAAAATCGTTTTAACCGGTAAAAAAAAAATTTTTCCAAAATTTTTGAGCCTTAATCTCTCTTTCCAAGCCTTGTAATTATCATATAAAATCGAGTCATTCGTTACCTTGAGAAAAGAAGAATCAATCGGTTGATGAAAAATAGAAGTGAAATTTACTTAATTTGTGGAGTTTTTGATTTTTCATGCTTAAACTAAGAAATGATTTTCTGCAAAAATTCTATTCCCTAAAAAAAGGAGTCATTGGTGAAAAGAGCTACACGTTAGCAAATAACGGTGTGAAAGCTATCACCTAAAAAAATGACGAAAAGGAGAAGTGTTGAGCAGCAATAGCTGCCTAATTTTGCAGGTCTTAAGTTTTGCGAAAAATAAAGGACTAACCATTATTGGTGCGTAGCTGTCGTCTCAGAAAAATTGGTGAAAAGAGCTACACATTAGCAAATAACGGTATGAAAGCTATCACCTTTTTAAAAAAAAATGAGATAGAAATTGTGTTAGTGAAAAGAGTTACACTTTAGCAAATAACGGTGTGAAAGCTATCACTAAGGGATGTAGTTTATAAGCAGATTTGAATTAATTAGCGGCTGAATTTCAATACACTCAATTTCGTGAAAAATCACAATATTTGATGACGCCAATGAAATTCTTCTTCATATTGAGTCGAAAAATAAATGAGTGATCGAGAGCAACCATTAAAGGGAGACGTGTGTATCACGAGTGGGAAAGAAATAATCAACCTTTTGGGGGGAAAACCTTGAATTTGGAATTACAAAATAAAAACCGTGTTTTAAATTCAAAAACATTAGTAGATTTATTTTGAATCTGGATTCATTTCTATCTACTGTATAAAGCTGGTTGCTGTGTATTAATGGTATTTTGATCTCCTTTTCTTTTTTTTATATTTTAATTTATGTGTGTATTAATTTTTCTTATTTTTATTTTTGGAGCATGAATAATAAAGAGTCTTGCACGGGACTAGCAAGAATTCAAGTTTGGGGGTGTGATAAGTGTCAGTTTTGTACACTTATCCATGGTTTGTATCGATAAAATTCACCCATAATTGAGCTAGTCTACTCATTTTTTGCTTTTAATTAATTAGTTTTTAATAATTTTATTTTTATCGGATGATGATCGGATTAAATAACTGATTTACTCAAGAAATAACATGTTTATTAAATATTATCTTTGTTGATTTTGATATATTCATGTTGTAGGGCTTTCCGAGACGAATTCGGCAGTCTTTCCGGATTCAAAATCAAAGTTATATATCAAAAGTTATCATCCGAAGAAGATTTGGGGCAAAAACGCAAAGTCTGAGAAATTCTGGGCTGAAAACATAACTATCAAAGCATCCAGTGAGCAAATTTACGAAGCCAAGTTACGTCCATAACTACAGAATGTTACGGCCGTAAGTCATCTGTAATACCCGAGATTTCTGATATGTATTTTGGAACATGTAATATTGTAATTGTTGCACGTTAATCTGAGTATTATTTTCCGTATCGCATAGTCCGGTGTTGTTGAGCGTATGATTTATTGAATGTGATTTAAGTTTGGGATTCTGCGCATGTAGCGCACGCTATCGTCTATATGTAGCGTACGCTAACATGGATCCATAGCGCAAGCTACGAAGGATCATTAGCGCACGCTATACGTGGTCAATTTGATTGAGACGTGTGGTAGGTGAGATCGTGCACGGGGATTTTGGTCGGATTGTGTCGAGATGAACCTGGACGGCTTTCGGGAAAAGCCAAGTCAACGCCTTAGCGCACGCTACTGACATGAGAATAGCGCACGCTAAGTGCTGAGTACAGTGAAGTCAGTAAGCCGTTAGCGCACGCTACGAGCAGGGACTAGCGCGCGCTAATAACCATTTCCTATAAATAGGACAACATCCTTTTCGTATTTTCAGTCCTTTCTTTTCCCACATCCGAATCTTTATACTTAGAGTATTACTCTCTACATCCTAAACACTTCATATCAGCATCCTAGCTCGTGTTGAAGATTGTAGATCATTGAGGATTGGTGTTCAAGCCTTCGACGTTGGATTGCTTCGATTTCCTCCTTGTTCTTCACTACTTTGAGGTAGGTGATTCTTCACCAATATTAGTAGTGTTCTAAAGGACGTTTGATCATGTTTATCTAGTCAGTTAGATTCGTTTATAATCGAAGATCGCGTGTTAGAAGTATACTTTTGACGTTTCGGCACTTATTCTTCGTATAATCCCTTGAACCTTTTTAGTATTTGGACTCCTAAGCATTTTATGTTTCTTCAAAACCGATCATGACCAGTATATGAAGATTACCTAGTTCGTATGTTTTACGTTAAGAATCATACGTTTTGGGACATATAATGGATTGAACTTAGGATATTCCTTGAAGATCAAAGATGAATCATGATGTTGTGATGATTATACGTAACCTTATATCTCGTAGTCGTTTAATCCGTATAGAACTTTCACAAACCTTATGAGCATGATATGCACGGGGATGACATGTATTATCACCATAGAATTCATGAGTTCATCACCATTAGATCTAGTTTTCTGCCAGTAGTAATCTGCCATGCACGGTTAGCGCACGCTAACATACGTAAGTTAACGTGCGCTATCGGGGATAAGTTAACGCACGCTACGTTTAGTACGTAACGTACGTTATGATATCAGCCGAGTCAGTCGGCTGATCAGAGAGAACTGTCAGTCCATGACTAGCGTACGCTAGGCTTAGATGATAGCGTACGCTAACAGGCAGGCTTAGCGCACGTTACGTAGAGTACGTAGCGTACGCTAAGTGGTTAACGCAGATTGTATATTTTGAACTTTTGGCCGTAGACCGAATTGCTAGGCAATCGTTCGACTTGAGATGATTTGTATGTCATTTCTTTTGTTAAGGTTCGAGCTTGCTAAGTTGATCGAAGGATGCGGCCTTCGAGTGTGTTGAGATCATTGAAGTGTTTCGTTCTTGCCATCTTCGAGGCAAGTATCATAATATGTTAATATTGGTATTTTGAGCATGCGTGTGATTATTCATGTTGTTGAACATGAGATTTATTTCGTTGAATTGTCATGATACTCGTTATCTAGTGTTGTATGTTCATGTTGATGGACATGGCAATTTGGCATATATGTATGCATGAGTTATGTTGTGTTTGTTGTGCGATCTATGCTGAGGGCGCTGGATCGGATGTCCACCTCGTGTTGGTCTGACGGGATCATCTTGGGATCTAGGCTGAGGGCGCTGGATCATTGGACGGGTTATTTCCACCTCGTGTTGGTCCGACGGGATCATCTTGGGATCTATGCTGAGGGCGCTGGATCATTGGAATACCCATGCTGTGTTAATGGAATCTTGTGGATTCGCATTATCGGATTCCGGTAGCGGAAGTCCGTGTGGTGTATCTTGTTATGTATTGTTGATGCATATTTAATTTGTTTAAATGATACTTGTACTAGCATCGTTTTGCTAACCCCTTTGGGGGTGGACATTTGTTTTGATGTTCAGGTAGCCGAGGAGCAGGGAAACAGCCACAGTACCGACGTGACGACGAAGGGGTTCAGTGATGTTTGTTCATTGTTGGTGATTTGTTTTCTTGGTTTGATTTCAGTACTCGAGTACGCGTGTCTTATTAATATCATTTCGATATGGTTGTATTAATTACTCGTTGAACCAGTTGAATGGTTTTGTAAACTTGAATTTCCGCAGTATTGATGTCTTATATTTACATTTCTTTTAAATTAGCCTTGTAAATCCTTACTTAAAGGGTTTACGGCGATGTAATTATTCCGAATATCTCGGGGTGTTACAGAATATGGTATCGGAGTTAAGATTTATGGATATCTTGGCAGTCGGGTTTTAAGTTGGGTCTGTTTACGTTATTGATTTACGAGTCATTCGTAACATCACTGTTCAGCCAAAAGTCGTCATGTGGACCGTAGTTGTAAGTCTCCTAATCTCTTATACTACCGTTTTACTTAATTACTGTTTTGTGAGTATTGATGGGCTTTATTTCGAAAACTTTGTCCTGGATATTGAGGAATTGTGTTTACAGTATGTTGAGAGGAGGACGTGGACGCGGACGCGGTCGTGGACGCGGACGGGGTAACATGAGACAGGAGGATTCTGCAACTACCCTGCACTATCGGCTAGTCGAACCGATTCCTATTCTCGAGGGCGCAGGATCAGCGAATGACGACGCAAATCCTAACATGCCGGGAGTGCTTCAACAGTGGTGGCGCAGATAAACCAGCCGCCTGTAGTCGACCGCATGCAGACGGCGATGGGACAAAGCAGACCACGAGGATAACCGGGAGACAGATGGCTTGCCGAGGTGGTCAAATTGCACCCGCCAAAATTTGACGGATCTTCCGAGGCACTTACTTGGGATCACCGGCTTAAGGAGTTAGAGAAGATATTCGCGGGTCTTAAGCGTCCCGAGGACCTAAGGTTCCCATTGCCCAATATTTTCTACCGGGAGGCCTTTGATTGGTGGGAAGCTATTCGACCCGAGAATCATAATGCGGATTGGACGGAATTCAAAGTAATGATGGAAGCACAGTATTGTCCTCGTCCAGTTAGAGAGGCAAAGATCCGAGAGTTTTTCTCACCACAGAGTTCGGAAGCATATGTGACAGATGTAATCAAAACTTTTAATCATCAGCTGACTTGTGTGCGACACTTGGTCAGAACGGAGGCAGAAAAGATTTTTCATTTCGATATGCGGATGAAGCCGGAGATTCAGCAGTACATGTCCGGGTTCGAGTGTACTACGTTGCGACAGTATTAAGACAAAGCGCTGGCCTACAACATGAAAGAGGCGGCGGTGGAGAAATCAGTGGAGGCAAAGAAGCAGAAAGTGACCGGCAGCTTCTCAGAAAACAAGATCGGTGGCCCCCGCAAGGGCCAGTCTTCCTTTTATTCGGCTAGGAAACCTCCACATCCTTCTAGAGGTGGGAAGAAGTTCTGGACTACATCAGCAGTTTCGTACGCATCAAAGAAATGCTACAATTGTGGTCGAGCAGGGCATATTCGACGTGACTGCCCCGCATCTTCTGTGACTTGCTACGATTGTGGACAAGAAGGGCACCATGCGGCTTTCTGTGGAGTTGCTACTAGATCTTTTGGTACTCGCACTCCAGCGCCAGTTCCGAAGGAGATAAGTGTGAACCAGACGCAACATAGTGGATTTCAGCAGCAGAATATTGGGAAGAGAGAGACATCCAGTGCTGGGTCCATTCCTCCGCGCCTGTACGAGATGAGGAAATCTGATGATCAGAACACTGCTGTTGCATCAGGTACGATTCAGATCCTTTTGCAACCAGTTAGTGTTTTATTCGATTCCGGAGCTACACATTCTTTCGTATCATTGAACTGTGTAAATCGTTTAAAAATATCGTGCTTATTTGATTGTGAACCATATGTTGTGGGTTTGCCGAGTGGAGAGAGAATTGTGGGAACCCTAGAGGCTAGAGATTTTCCAGTGTCTATAGGAGGGAGAGATTGGCCATCGAATCTTATTGTAGTTGACATCTACGGTGACGATTTAATTCTCGGAGACGATTGGCTCAACCGTTATGGAGCTATTCTGAATTACCGAGAGAGAGTCATTTATATCATTGCTGATGATGGATCTGAACACTTATTCCGAGGATGGAGACCGGGAAGCTCGGGAAAATTGATCAAAGCAATGAAAGCCGTGAAATTACTGAAGCAAGGATGTCATGGACTTTGGTGTTATGCGATGAGGAAAGAGGAAGGAGTAGAGCTCTCGTCTATTTCAGTTGTGAATGAGTTCTCAGATGTATTTCCTGACGAACTACATGGGTTACCTCCGCAGAGAGAAGTGGAATTCACTATCGAATTAGAGCCTGGAGCAGCTCCTATTTCCATAGCACCATACCGCATGGCGCCAACCGAGATGTATGAACTCAAGAAGCAACTGGAGGAATTGTTACAGAAGGGCTATATTCAACCTAGCGTTTCTCCTTGGGGAGCGCCCGTTCTCTTTTTTCGGAAGAAAGACGGATCCCTCCGACTGTGTATTGATTACAGGGAGCTCAACAAGATGACGATCAAGAATAAGTATCCTATACCTCGGATCGACGACTTGTTTGATCAACTGCAAGGGGCAAGGGTATTCTCGAAGATTGACTTGCGATCAGGATACCATCAGTTGAGGATTAAGGAATCGGATATACCAAAGTGTTCTTTCAGGTCCCGATATGGGCATTATGAATTCGTAGTGATGCCGTTTGGACTTACCAATGCTCTTGCAGTATTCATGCAATTGATGAATCGGGTATTCTTGGAATACTTGGATAAATTTGTGGTCGTCTTCATTGATGACATCTTGATATATTCGAAGGACGCAGAGGAGCATGCTGAACATTTGCGTGTGGTTTTGAGCACCTTGAGGAAGGAACAGCTGTATGCAAAGCTTTCAAAATGCGAGTTCTGGCTCAGGGAGGTAACTTTCCTTGGGCATGTGATATCAGCTGACGGAGTTCAGGTGGACCCGAAGAAAGTCGAAGCAATCTTGGAATGGGAAGCTCCTAATAACGTGAAAGAAGTCCGGAGTTTCTTAGGACTTGCTGGATATTATCGCCGCTTTGTAGAGGGATTTTCCAAAATTGCTCGTCCGCTCACTCAGCTGTTACAGAAAACTCAAAAGTTCACGTGGGATGAGAAATGCCAGGCTGGTTTTGATGAACTTAAGAAGAGACTGACGACAGCACCTATATTAGCATTACCAGATGGAACTGATGGATTCATGGTGTACAGCGACGCTTCAAATCAGGGTCTGGGATGTGTGTTGATGCAAAGAGATAAGGTGATTGCCTATGCTTCTCGGCAGTTGAAACCATACGAGGTTAATTACCCGACTCATGATCTGGAGCTAGCAGCTGTAGTCTTTGCATTGAAAATTTGGAGACATTATTTGTACGGCACTCATTGTCAGATCTTTACCGATCATAAGAGCCTCAAGTACATTTTCAGTCAGAAAGAATTAAACATGAGGCAGAGAAGGTGGCTGGAATTGATCAAGGATTACGACTTGGAGATTCTCTATCATCCGGGGAAAGCAAACGTAGTAGCCGATGCTTTGAGCCGTAAACCTGTTTCTCTTCGAGTGTTGGAAGCACTTACATCCGAAACCAGCATTCAACGGGAACTGATCCGCGAAGGGATTGAAGTATGGGTACCAGGAATCCAAGGGCAACTATATGTGATGGAACTGACTTCATCACTAGTCGAGGAGATCAAATCTAAGCAGTTGGACGATTCTCTGACCCTTCGATTATGTGATGAAGTAAAGAAGGGAAAAGCCCCAGGATTCGTGATACAAGATGATGGAGTTCTGATATTTCAGAGTCGACTTTGCGTTCCCGATGATGATGATTTGAGACGGACTATTCCGAAGGAAGCTCACAGCGCACCCTATTCTATTCACCCGGGCAGCAGTAAGATGTATAAGGATTTAAAACAAAACTTCTGGTGGGGGAATATGAAGAAGGACGTAGCAGAGTACGTTTCGAGGTGCTTGACTTGTCAGCAAGTTAAGATTGAACATCAGCGACCTGCCGGAATGTTAAAGCCGCTTAGATCCTCGAATGGAAGTGGGAGGACATCTCGATGGATTTCATCACCAAGATGCCAAGGACTAGAACGGAATGAACATGATTTGGGTTATAGTTGATCGACTAACCAAGTCGGCTCATTTCCTAGGAATTAAAGATACATGGGGACCCGAGAGATTGGCGCGAGTATTTATTGCGGAGATAGTCAGATTGCATGGGACGCCGAAGACCATTATTTCGGATCGAGATGGTCGCCGTGTCGCACTTCCGAAAGCAGCCTCGTGGCTTTGGGGACTGAGCTCAACTTTAGCACGGCTTATCATCCCCAAACGGACGGTCAGTCCGAAAGGACTATACAAACAGTAGAAGACATGCTTAGAGCCTGTGCTTTTGATTGGTCAACTGATTGGGAAGTTCATTTGCCATTGATTGAATTCACCTACAATAATAGTTGGCATGCTTCTATTAAGATGGCACCATTTGAAGCTTTGTACGGGAGAAGATGCCGATCACCCCTGTATTGGGATGATTCTTCGGATTTGATCAGGACGGAACCGGAATTGATAATTCAGACTCAAGAGAAGATAACTTTGATTCGAGAAAGACTGTTGACTGCCCCGAGTCGACAGAAGTCTTATGCAGACGTACGTCGTCGCCCTCTAGAGTTCGACGCTGGGGACCATGTACTATTGAAGGTGTCTCCTACACGAGGGATTTTCCGTTTTGGGAGGAGAGGCAAGCTTAGTCTAAGATATATCGGACCATTCGAGATCCTCGAGAGGGTTGGAGATTTAGCATACAGGTTGGCCTTACTGCCATCGCTGAGTCACGTTCACAATGTGTTTCACGTATCCCAATTGCGGAAGTATGTACCGGACCCCAGTCACGTCATTGATTTCGACGAGATCGAGATAGCTAATGATGGCACCTTCGAAGAGAGACCAATCAAGATACTTGAGAGTCGGATCAAATAATTGAGGAATAAACCAATACACTTGGTTAAAGTACAATGGTCACGACACGGAGTCGAAGAGGCCACTTGGGAAACGGAGGACAGTATGAAGGCTAGATATCCAGAGTTTTTTTCATCCTAAGTTTCGGGACGAAACTTCTTTTTAGGGAGGAACGATGTAATACCCGAGATTTCTGATATGTATTTTGGAACTTGTAATATTGTAATTGTTGCACGTTAATCTGAGTATTATTTTCCGTATCGCATAGTCCGGTGTTGTTGAGCGTATGATTTATTGAATGTGACTTAAGTTTGGGATTCTGCGCATGTAGCGCACGCTATCGTCTATATGTAGCGTACGCTAACATGGATCCATAGCGCACGCTACGAAGGATCATTAGCACGCTATACGTGGTCAATTTGATTGAGACGTATGGTAGGTGAGATCGTGCACGGGGATTTTGGTCGGATTGTGTCGAGATGAACCTGGACGGCTTTCGAGAAAAGCCAAGTCAACGCCTTAGCGCACGCTACTGACATGAGAATAGCGCACGCTAAGTTCTGAGTACAGTGAAGTCAGTAAGCCATTAGCGCACGCTACGAGCAGGGACCAGCGCGCGCTAATAACCATTTCCTATAAATAGGACAGCATCCTTTTCGTATTTTCAGTCCTTTATGTTCCCACATCCGAATCCTTATACTTAGAGTATTACTCTCTACATCCTAAACACTTCATATCAGCATCCTAGCTCGTGTTGAAGATTGTAGATCATTGAGGATTGGTGTTCAAGCCTTCGACGTTGGATTGCTTCGATTTCCTCCTTGTTCTTCACTACTTTGAGGTAGGTGATTCTTCACCAATATTAGTAGTGTTCTAAAGGACGTTTGATCATGTTTATCTAGTCAGTTAGATTCGTTTATAATCGAACATCGCGTGTTAGAAGTATACTTTTGACGTTTCGGCACTTATTCTTCGAATAATCCTTTAAACCTTTTTAGTATTTGGACTCCTAAGCATTTTATGTATCTTCAAAACCGATCATGACCAGTATATGAAGATTACCTAGTTCGTATGTTTTACGTTAAGAATCATACGTTTTGGGACATATAATGGATTGAACTTAGGATATTCCTCGAAGATCAAAGATGAATCATGATGTTGTGATGATTATACGTAACCTTATATCTCGTAGTCGTTTAATCCGTATAGAACTTTCACAAACCTTATGAGCATGATATGCACGGGGATGACATGTATTATCACCATAGAATTCATGAGTTCATCACCATTAGATCTAGTTTTACGCGAGTAATCGCCATGCACGGTTAGCACACGCTAACATACGTAAGTTAACGTGCGCTATCGGGATAAGTTAACGACGCTACGTTTAGTACGTAACGTGCGTTATGATATCGGCCGAGTCGATCGGTGATCGAGAGAATCGATCCATGGCTAGCGTACGCTAGGCTTAGACGATAGCGTACGCTAACAGGCAGGCTTAGCGCACGTTACGTAGAGTACGTAGCGTACGCTAAGTGGTTCAGGCAGATTGTATATTTTGAACTTTTGGCCGTAGACCGAATTGCTAGGCAATTGTTCGACTTGAGATGATTTGTATATCATTTCTTTTGTTAAGGTTCGAGCTTGCTACGTTGATCGAAGAGGCGGCCTTCGAGTGTGTTGAGATCATTGAAGTGTTTCGTTCTTGCCATCTTCGAGGCAAGTATCATAATATGTTAATATTGGTATTTTGAGCATGCGTGTGATTATTCATGTTGTTGAACATGAGAATTATTTCGTTGAATTGTCATGATATTCGTTATCTAGTGTTGTATGTTCATGTTGATGGACATGGCGATTTGGTATATATGTATGCATGAGTTATGTTGTGTTTGTTGTGCGATCTATGGTGAGGGCGCTGGATCGGATGTCCACCTCGTGTTGGTCCGACGGGATCATCTTGGGATCTAGGCTGAGGGCGCTGGATCATTGGACGGGTTATTTCCACCTCGTGTTGGTCCGACGGGATCATCTTGCGATCTATGCTGAGGGCGCTGGATCATTGGAATACCCATGCTGTGTTAATGGAATCTTGTGGATTCGCATTATCGGATTCCGGTAGCGGAAGTCCGTGTGGTGTATCTTGTTATGTATTGTTGATGCATATTTGATTTGTTTAAATGATACTTTTACTAGCATCGTTTTGCTAACCCCTTCGGGGGTGGACATTTGTTTTGATGTTCAGGTAGCCGAGGAGCAGGGAAACAGCCACAGTACCGACGTGACGACGAAGGGGTTCAGTGATGTTTGTTTGTTGTTGGTGATTTGTTTTCTTGGTTTGATTTCAGTACTCGAGTACGCGTGTCTTATTAATATCATTTCGATATGGTTGTATTAATTACTCGTTGAACCAGTTGAATGGTTTTGTAAACTTGAATTTCCGCAGTATTGATGTCTTATATTTACATTTCTTTTAAATTAGCCTTGTAAATCCTTACTTAAAGGGTTTACGGCGCTATAATTATTCCGAATATCTCGGGGTGTTACATCATCCATGTTACGGCCGTAACTCTTGACAGATTGTTATGATTTGTCTAATTTTTTATACTTTTTGTGTATTATTGAGTGGATGGCTGGCATTGATCCGATCTATTGTAATAATGCTGGAGTTTTGGAGCTATTATATAACTTTAGGTTTATAAATAGACCCCTTATATCCTTCATCATTCATCATTCATCTTATAATTTTCCATTTTTTGTAAACTTTTCTTTTTGTGTGAAGAACACACTTGTGTTCTTGAGTAATTTTTGTAAGTGTGGTATAGCATATGTTGCTCAGAGAGTTTATTGCTTCTATCTCCTTTATCTACTAAGGGAGTTATGATCAATTCTTTCTCTTGATTCAACTAATAATGACCACCAAAGCTTGTATTATGTATATTAAACCCTTAATGGGCTAAGTTACCTTTAGTTGGGATTATAAACAAGGTTAGTCATGTTATTTAAGTTTGTATAAAGATCTATTGTGAATTACTTATTATTGTGTGTGATTTTCATTGTTTTAACAATCTTTATTTATTTGGCCAATAAATGATGATATTTATGGTCTTCATATGTTTCGAAAGAAAATATGTTTGATTAGATCAAATGATCTTCACTCTAAGTTGTTCTAGGGGATAGAAATATACCTCTAGACCTTAGATGATTCTTTGAGTTATTTTCATAAATCATAATGCTATGTATTGAAGCCAATCAACATAGAAATATAGTGGATTGATTCAATATGTAAGTGGCGTTTTATAGTTCGAAAGAGAAACCGTCTTTTTTAAGGAAAATCGAATCTACACAACATAATAAGTAAATTCATCTTATGATCTCCTATACATCTTCTATAACTAATCACGAACTAAGTTTGTAATCCCAACTATTTCATTTTATCGTTAATCAATCTATTGTTATTGCTATCTTTTTATTTCCTTATAATATTAGAACTATTATTGCATTATCTTTGCAATTATTAAACCAAACTCTTTAATTGTGTGTTTCACTCATCTTAGTATCTATAAAAATAGACTAATAGTGTATAATTCAAATTATAACCAAACTTCCTTGTGGGATCGATAAACCGGACTCAAAAAGTCCACTTACTACTTGATACGATATCGTGCACTTGCGATAGTTACACTAAGAACGTGTCACCCCCCCTCCCCGTTCTCACTAGACTGGCCGAAATTCTTCTACTGTAGAAGATTAATATTGGTCATCTTGTCTTCCCTTAGTTGATCTTGAATAATAGTACAATCCTTCTAGTAAGTAATTTGTGTTATGCTATTTATCAATATTATTCGTAAGGATCTAGCAATCCGGCTTGTTGAATTGTTCGTGTGTGGATCACCCAAAGAGGAAGGAGATATTCATCTGCTTCTAGTCCGGATCTAGATCTGTTCGTCGGATTAAGGTAATTCGATTAACCCTTTAATCAAACAATTAAATTACTGCATGAGATCCTAAATTGGGTTTTCATATTTATTCTTCCGCTGCGTTTTACTCTTGATTTATGTATTCGATTCATGGAAAACCCAACAGAAATTTCCAAATTTAGTGAATGGTCCCATAAAATCAATTCTCATACATCAAAAAATTCTACGACCAAATTGATCGTGAGGGGTATCTCGTTTCTTTTTCCGATATTACTAGTTTGTTGACACCTATCGCACTGAATACAAAACTGATGTGTATCTTTAAATAAGTATGGCCAATACAAAGTAGATTGGAGAATTTTGTTAGCGGTATTCCGTCCACCAAAATGTCCTCCGCAATGAAGTTCATGGCAAAAGGTTAGTACACTTTGTTGCTCATGTTCTGGGACGCATCGCCTTATGATTTCATCTTTGCATAATCGAAAAAGGCATGGTTTGTCCCAGAAGTAGTTCTTGCATAATGATAAAAACCTTTTCTTTTCTTGGAAAGAAATGTTAGGTTGGAGCATTTCACAAACCAAATAATTCACAATATCAGCAAACCAAGGTACCGAATAAATTTTAAATAAATCTTCATGTGGAAAAGATTCCACAATTTGTTCATGCTTATTAATTGTTTCTTCTGTTATTTTTAAACAAGATAAATGGTATGCGACCACATTTTCACTTCCCTTTCGGTCCTTTATTTCCACGTTAAATTTTTGAAGCATTAAAATCCATCGAATCAACCGAGATTTCGCTTGTTGCTTTGTCAACAGATGTCATAAAGCTGCATGATCTGATTGTACAATTACTTTAGATCCTACAATATAAGATCTAAATTTATCCAGTGATAAAACCACAGCAGCCCGGTCAGATGCATCGCACATAATTTCGAAAGGTAAGGACCAATCAGGGGCAATTACGATTGGTGCCGTGGTTAGTTTCTCTTTCAAAGTTTGAAAAGCGTCGAGACAAGGATCATCGAAAATGAAGGAAACATCTTTGGTAAGCAAAGTGCAAAGAGGTTTACTTATTTTTGAAAAATATAAACCTTCTATAAAAACCGGCATGTCTTAAAAAGCTCCTGATTGCCTTTACATTGCTTGGTGGTGGTAAATTTTGAATAACATCAATTTTTGCTTTGTCGACTCCAATTCCACGATTTGATACCATGTGACCTAGCATAATGCCACTTTCTGTCATAAAATGACTTTTTCCCCACTGAGAGTTAAATGGCATTCAATACAAAGTTCATGTACTTTGGTTAATTTATTTAAGCAATCATCAAATGATCCAAATACTAAAAATTCATCCATAAATACCTCAATAAAATCGCCGATCATATACAAGAAAATTGGCAACATGCACCTTTAAAAAGTTCCTGGTGCATTGCATAATCCAAAGGGCATTCTTTGACAAGCAAAAGTTCCAAAAGGGAATGTGAATGTGGTCTTCGATTGGTCCTCGGGTGCAATTGCCACTTGGTAATACCCTGAAAGTCCATCAAGAAAATAATAGAATTTGTGTCCTGCAAGTTTTTGAAGCATTTGGTCAATAAAAGAAAGAGGAAAATAATCCTTTTTGGTGGCGGCTTTAATTTTCGATAATCAATGCACATCCGCCACCCTGTTGTTACCTTTGTTGGTACTAGCTCTCCCTTATCATTTTTAATCACTCTTATGCCACTTTTCTTTGGCACCACATCTATCGGGCTTACCCATTCACTATCTGCAATTGGATAAATAATTCCATCAGCTAGTAATTTTAAAATTTCTTTTTTACTACCTCTAGCATACTGGGATTTAATCTCTGTTGTGCTTCTCTTCTTGATTTTTCTCCCTCTTATTAGATTATTTTATGCATACATGTTGAAGGGCTTATTCCCTTATTATTGTAATATCCGCATTTTTCTTTTCCCGGTATTTTCATTTTCAGTGTATTTCTTCCGTCATCTATTGATCTGATTCTCGTAATTGTTATGCGGAACCGCCGTTTCAGGGTTGCCGTGGGTCCATTCTATGTTATGATGCGCTTTGAGGTGTTCCGTTTGATGTTTCGTTTATATTCTGGTGTTGTGAACCGTTTATATTTTGTAACCTAGCGCACACTATCTTTTCTGCATAGCGCACGCTAGGGGTCCCTTAGTAGCACACGCTACGACTGATTCGTAGCGCACGCTAGAGAGCAAGCCCTGGGAGTGGCAGTGGTATCTCCAGCCTCCTGGACTGGCGTATTAGCGTACGCTACGTAGACTAGCGCACGCTAATGTCGGGAGGCTAGCGCACGCTGAGATACCTGGTAGCGTGCGCTAGCGTGAGTGTCCAGTACTGGACAGTTTACTACTGAACTCGGTCAGGTGCCATGTAGCGCACGCTACGCTTGTACGTTAGCGCACGCTAACGGGTCAGGTGAGTAGTGGGAAGTTAACTTTTGGACTCGGCTGATGTCCAGGTAGCACACGCTATTGGTCGATAGCGCGCGCTACCGAGAGGGTATTAGCGCACGCTACGTTTCGAGTAGCGCACGCTAACGGCCAGAAATCTGGCTACTGGACTGGGACGCTTACTGGATGGCATGTAGTTTTGTCCCGTTAGCGCACGCTAACCTTGAGGATTAGCGCGCGCTAGCACTCCCTGGCTATATAAACCAGGGAGTTGACCGAGATGAACACAAATTCTCATTTCTTCCTCCTCTCCGCGGCTAAGGCGATTCCGGGCGATCTTCTTGGCGATTTCTTCCTCCAATCATCTCATCCAACATCTTCCTTGAGTTATTGGTGTATTATAACAACATCAACACGAATCTTTCATCCTAATCCAAGGTAAATCTCTTAGAACCCTACTTTTGGATAATTTGGGGGTTTTGGGATTTTTGTCCGATTCATTCCGTTTTGTTGGTGGATTCATGATGAATATGATTAATCTTGTTAGTATCATTAGTTTTCCTATGGATTCATGGTATATTTTGTGGTTTTTACGGAATCGAGAGGGTTTGGTTGTGGTTCGCCCTCGTTGTTATTTCTATACGAATATACATGAACCGTAGGCGGGTTTTCGGGTGTACTCCATTTCCGTATTCGTCTAGAGTTGGTTGTGATTGTGTTTAGTTAGGTTCAGTTCCATTGGTTCCTAGCGTTCGTCGGTGCTTTTCCTTTTGTTGCGTCGTCAATTATTCAAGGCAAGTATTTTTGGAAACCTTTATGCTTAACGTGAAATGGTAATGTATATTGTGTGTGATTGCTCACCTCGGGAGGGTCCGACGGGATCACGGAGGGAGTCCAAAGGGTTGAGTCCTGGATTCATGAGTTTGTTTAGCTAGCCAGCTCGGGAGGGTCCTTAGAGGCCTCGAGCGGGATCAATGGTATTACCGTGTTCCCAAGGCGATGCATGTGCGTGATTTGTTTTATGATATGGCCAGCTCGGGAGGGTCCTTAGAGGCCTCGAGCGGGATCAATGGTATTACCCTGTTCCCAAGGCAAATTGTTTGACTGTTTGTTTCCGGAAAAGACATGTCTGGTTTTGGCTTTTGAAATGATTTTGGTGCATTGTACTATGAAATGTGTAAGCGATCGGTTTGCCTTGATTACTTGTACTAGCGTAATTGCTAACCCCTTCGGGGACCCATTGTGGGGAAATTCTTGTTATGGATTTCAGGTTATGATCTTCTAGACGAGCGAGCGCTGGGACAGTACGAGGATGTTGGCCAGGTCGTTGACATGTGCATTTGGGTCTACTTATCTCTTTTGTCCATTTCGATATGGTTGTTCCCACATTTATAAACTTATAGATTGTACTCGCGAGTACTTAGGCTTTTCATTTCAAACTCTGTATTATATTACTTTAAATTGTTATATTGTCGGTTGATGCTTATTTCGCCGGTTGCTCCGGGCGTGTCTTTATTTGTTGTATTATTTAAATGTGTGTCCTCGCTAACCGAGATGGTTAGCCGAGTGGCGTTTTCTTGTTGTAACCTGGTGGGTCCCATGTAGGGGTCCACGGCGCTGTAATATACTCTGAATATCTTGGGAGTATTACAGAAAATGGTATCGGATCTCTAGGTTTATGGATACCTAGGCTTGTCGGTTATTTGGGTCTAGTCGTGTTTTGTTTTGCACATTGTCACACCGCTGCCGGCATCTCAGTACTTTCAGTGTTCGTAAGTTTCCTTACTCGATTCTTTACTTTCTCGTACTGTATTCCGTTTCTTGAACTGTGGTTATTCTCCCTCTTTTGCTTATCATCGTAGTTGCTTTTTCCTCCCTTACTCATCATCGATATACTTCTGTTATCTCTTAACACCAGTATGGATGCCGGAGGAAACCGTGGTCGTGGTTGTGGTCGTGGTCGTGGATGCGGCCGAGGACGTGGGGCAGCCGGTGGGGCGGCCACATCGCATTCTTCGGGAGCCGGCAGTACCAGCGACCGTCACAGTCATGCTTCTTCTCAGGAGCGCGCCGACCTTGGTATTGCGGCTGTTATGCAGCAAATGGTAAACCAAATGGCGGCGATAGCTCAAGTGGTCCAGAACCCGGATCCGGCCCATGTTAATCGGGGCAGAACGGACCGTTGGCTCCAAGATGTCATCAAGATGCATCCTCCTCAGTTTTCGGGAGCTTCGGACCCGATTGGCTGGGAGGGGTGGATCAAGGAGATATCTAAGGTCTTCGTTGACACCAACAGTCCCGAGGACCGTAAGGTCCCTATTGCCCAGTACTTTCTCACTGGGGACGCTACGGATTGGTGGGAGGCCGTTGGGCCCAAAGATCATGTTGCTTCGTGGGCCGAATTTCAGGAGTTGATGGAGACTGAATATTGCCCGTGGCCAGTTAGACAGGCTCGAGTCCATGATTTCTACGATGCTCAACCTCGGGATGTTCCCGTATCCCAAGCTATTGCCGATTTTGACAAGGAGTTGGGCTATCTGAAGACCCAAGTTGTCGAAGAGAGCGACAAAATTTTTCATTTTTCCAGGAGGACGAAACTGTCCATTCGGGACTATATGTCTGGGCTCGTCTGCACTACTTTGAAGGATTATCAGAGTAGGGCCCTCGCTTATGATATGTCGGTGACGGCTAGTGATGTGGCTCGTGAGAGCAAGAAGCAAAAGTCGGTCGGAAATTTTTCTGGTCCCAAGAGTGGAGACCAGCAGAAATCTCAGGCTGCAAATATTTCTACGAGCGGTTCGGCTCGTTTCTCTGGGAGCTTTCGGGGTGCCTCCGGAACCTCCGTTCGTGAACCCACATGCTTTAACTGTGGTCTGTAGGGCCATAGGAACCGGCAGTGTTCCCGTCCGAAGTTTACTTGTCATACTTGTGGACAGTTGGGCCACAAGGCCCTCTTTTGTGATCAGATCAGACAGATTCGCGAGTCCCGTGATTCTTTTTCAGCGCTGAGAGATCCGAGTGTGAACCAAGGCTCGTTTGCTCCGCAGCCTCTGCCGAGTGCCGGTCTAGGTAGAGGTCGGGATCAGCCCGCTAGAGGAGGAGCTTCCAGTGTCGGCTCTGCCCAGCCGCGTATCTATGAGATGAGGAGGGCCGATGATCCAGCAGTCACTGTGGCGACAGGTACCGTTCATATCCATTCTCATCCTGTCAGTGTGCTTTTCAATTCTGGTGCTACATATTCATTCATATCACTGGAGTGTGTACGCCATTTGAGTCTCGACTGTTTGTCACCTTGCGAGTCTTTCATCATTAAACTTCCTAGCGGTGATAGGATCGTTGGCGATCGGGAGGTCCGAGACTGCTCTATGTTTATTTGTGAGAGAGCATGGCACTCTAATCTTATTGTCGTTAATATTGAGGGTGAGGATTTGATTCTCGGGGATGATTGGCTCGAGCGGCATGGTGCAATCATGAACTACCACACGAGAATCATCACTATGTTAGCCGAGGACGGCACCGAGCACTCTTTCGCGGGGCGAAAGAGAGGAAACCAGAAGTTCGTTATTAACGCCTTAAAGGCGATAAGGCTCCTGCGAAAGGGGTGTACTGGTTATTGGTGCTACGCCTTGAAGGCGGAGGATGGTGGAGTCGAGTTTTCATCGATTCCAGTCGTTAGTGAATTTCCTAATGTATTTCCTGCCGAGTTACTGGGATTGCCACCGGATCGTGAGGTCGAGTTTGCTATAGAGTTAGAGCCAGGCGCGGTTCCGATTTTGAAGGCGCCGTATCGCATGGCACCTTCAGAGATGTCAGAGTTGAAGAAGCAATTGAGTGAGCTTCTTGAGTCGGGATATGTTCGACCGAGCGCCTCGCCTTGGGGCGCACCGGTCCTGTTTGTGCGGAAGAAGGATGGTTCACTACGTTTGTGTATCGACTATCGCGAACTAAACAAGGTGACCATCAAGAACAAGTATCCTTTGCCGAGAATTGATGACTTGTTCGATCAGTTGCAGGGAGCTGCGGTATTCTCGAAGATTGATTTGAGATCGGGGTACTATAAGCTCCGGGTGAGGGAGTCCGATGTGCCGAAAACAGCTTTTCGAACGAGATACGGACATTATGAGTTTGTAGTTATGCCTTTCAGGTTAACTAATGCGCCGGCGGTGTTTATGCAGTTGATGAACAAAATCTTTATCTAGTATTTGGATAAGTGTGTCGTCATCTTCATTGATGATATTCTTATTTATTCGAGGAGCGAGGAAGAGCATGCCCATCATTTGCGAGTAGTGTTAGACATTTTGAGGACCGAGCAACTCTATGCAAAGTTCTCGAAATGTGAGTTCTGGCTGAAGGAGGTGATGTTTTTAGGTCACGTGATTTCAGCCGAGGGGGTTCGTGTGGATCCGCAGAAGATTGAGGCAGTGTTAGATTGGGCACCGCCCAGGAATGTGAAGGAGATCCGTAGTTTCTTGGGTTTGGCCGGCTACTACCGTAGGTTCGTCGAGGGTTTCTCGAAACTGGCTCGGCCGCTTACACAGCTGCTCCAGAAATTCAAGAAATTCGTTTGGAATGACGAGAGACAGTCGAGTTTCGAGGAGCTGAAGAGGTGTTTGACTTCAGCCCCAATTTTAGCGTTGCCGTGTGGCAATGAGGGTTTTGCTGTTTACAGTAATGCTTCGGGTCAAGGTCTTGGGTGCGTATTGATGCAGCACGGCAAGACTATTGCGTACGCGTCGAAACAGTTGAGGCCGTATGAGCTTAACTACCCTACCCACGATTTGGAGTTAGCGGCAGTTGTTTTTGCGCTCAAGATTTGGCGTCACTATCTTTTCGGCTCTGCGTGTCAGATTTTTACCGATCATAAAAGTCTGAAATACATATTTACTCAGCGGGGTTGAATATGAGACAGAGGAGGTGGTTAGAGTTGATTAAGGATTATGACCTCGAAATCCTTTATCATCCGGGCAAGGCGAACGTCGTGGCCGATGCCTTGAGTCGGAAACCAGTTGCGTTGCGAACGCTTGAGATCCTTCGTCGCAGTCTGAGCTTCGACAGGTTTTGATCGAGTTAGATGTTGAGGTTTCGTTGCCTGGCGCTGTCGAACATCTTTGTGCTTTAGAAATTTCGTCGTCTTTGATCGATGAAATTAAGCTGAAGCAGTTGGAGGATCCGATGGTTACTCAAATCCGAGAGAACGTTCTTAAGGGAAAGTCTCCTGGGTTTGTGTCACGAGGATGGTGTTTTGAGATTCCGGAGTCGGCTTTGTGTACCGAACGACTCAGAGTTGAGACAGAGTATTCTGCGCGAGGCCCATGCTACACCTTACTGTAATACCCGGTTGTAATTCATTCATTTTCATTCAGTAATTATCAGTCTGTAATTGTCACTCAGTAATTTTCACTAATTAATAATCACTCATCATTCATGAATCATTCATTTACGTTCTCTGTTGGCATGTCGTAATCGTATATCAGTTACCGATCGTCATTTCATCTCCGTTTATAGACCGAGACGGGAGTATTATCATCTTCATTGTGATTCATAGCCTTGTACTGGGAGTATCATCTTTGTCTTGTGTTATACTTGTTCACTTTCACATTCGTATGATATGTCGGATCATTCATCAGTCGTAGCGAGGAATCGGAGTTATCGGATTTTTCACCTTGGCCAGCATTGAGTTACGGCCGTAAGGACTTTGGGTTACGGCCGTAACAAGGGTTCGTTGATTTCAAGCCATTCTGGATGAACGGGACTTACGGCCGTAAGGTTTCGGAATACGGCCGTAAGTTGAGCAGGTACGGCCGTAAGGCTGGCCGGTTACGACCGTACGTGTCCAGCAGGCTGCCCAGGCATTTTTGGCCGAAGGCGAGTTACGGCCGTAAGAAGGGGAGGATACGACCGTAAGTGGTGTTCGTAAATTTCAGGTGTTGTCGGGCAAGGGGGGGACTTACGGCCGTAAGGGTTGCGGCATACGGCCGTAAGTCGAGGAAGGTACGGCCGTAAGGCTTGGCCGGATACGGTCGTACGCTGCAGGCAGGGTGCCTGGTCATTTTCTACGAAGGGGGCTTACGCCCGTAAGTTCAGCCGGATACGGCCGTATCATCCGAGTTACGCCCGTAAGGTGTGCGGGTACGGCCGTAAGGTGTCGGCAGTTGTTTTTGACGAAGGCGGGTTACGCCCGTAACTCAGGAGCGGTTACGACCGTAAGTCTGTCGGCTGGCTTTCGGACGAAGCCGAGTTACGGCCGTATGAGTTGGCCGGTTACGGCCGTAAGGCCGTTGACCTGGAATGTTACGACCGTAAGAGGGCCGAGTTACGGCCGTAACTTCCGGCAGTATATAAGGATTTGGCCGGGACATTTTTCCTCATTTCTTCATTTCTCCAACTTTATCCGAGAAAGAGGGTTGAGGGAGAGATTTTTCCATCATCAATCATTTGAGTGTGTATTTTTCATGATCTTCATTCATTTGGGAAGCTTGGATACTGGATTTAACTCGTGTTCTTCGGATCGAAGTGGTTGGATCTTCAAGAGGTAATTTCTTTAACATCTTGGATTTCGATTTTGTGTTGGGATATGATGTTTTGGACGTTATAATCATGTTATATGAAGGGATATGTATATGATTATGAGTTTGTATAAGGATTCATTGGATTATTGAGGGATTATTCTAGAACACTTTGAATATCGAGTTGAAATTGGGGGTTTTCGATTAATTGTTGTTATAATCACGTTTTTGGATATTCATAACGGATTATTGATCGTATTGAAGTTGTTTTGTTGGTTTGAAACACTTCTTGGGGATTTGAGGTTGGTATTATTGAGGTTTAGTTGTAATCAATTGAAGTTGGCCACAAAGTGTTCGATATAATGCCCCAATGAACTTGGTTTAATCGTATCGATGTGTTGAGTTCGATATATTCGTGTTTAATTCGTATATTGAACGGGTTGTTGGTAATTGTATTGAATTAAGGTTGTTCGAGCGAACGACACTTCATTTAGGACATTGTTCATGGAAGGACATTCTTCATCGGTATTGTGTAAGTTAATTCTTACTCGGTTAAAAGGATATTCATTCCTTTTGTTGTTGATCATTCATAATCATAACTCATTCATCATTGTATTAATCATATTGAGACTTGTAATTGTCGAATAATCACTTCATTAGCAAGGAACGGCGGTTCCAATCATTTCATTGAAACTATCAATCACTTCGTTATCACTTTCATATCGGTGAGTCATTTTTGACTTTGTCAGATTATTATTATTCATTGATATTCATTATGGTCATTCTCGTTCATATGACCTTCTGGGTTCATATTGTGTGGCCAGGTGCGGATGTGTGGAATTTTTAGTCGGGCACATGATGGCCATGTATTGGGAGTGATACATTGGACTGTGCACACGGTAACGATTACCTCCGTGAGACTAATTAGGTACAAGGACGGGTGTGTCCGGTCATCCGTCTTGTACACTTGCACAGAACACTACGGGCGTACTATGGTACTCCTCTTCAGCGTAATTCATAACTAAGGATATTTCATAACTTCAGATATATCATGATTGTGTAATTTCAACCCTTGAGGATTGTTGTTCTGTGTAACTGACCCCGTTTGGGGAATTTTTGGTTTTCAGGTCACGGCAAGGCAAAGGCACGGGAAGAACATGCTGACGGCGAGGAGTCCTAGTGATACTAGTAGGGGCCCCCAGTTATTCCGTTTGTTTCAGTCATTTCAGTCATTTCCGTCATATGTATTTTCCGCTGCAAATTCCGTTTGAGATGTTTAATTGTTCAGAGTGGTGTATTTTATCCCCATATAAAATATACTAGTATTCGGTTTTGTCCTGGTGTGTTGTACTTAAACTCCTCATCGGAGTACTTGGTAATATAATGTGGTTCGGTACTACAATTATATTATTTTAATTCATCATTTTCATTTGCCTGGTGGGTCCCAGTCGGGGATTCACGGCACTGTAATATCCGCCTAGTTTGGGGTGTTACAGAGTTTGTATCAGAGCGTGGTCTTGAATACTACCCTCCAAGTCATGTCTCATTTGAAATCATCGTCATCGGACTAGTATCATTGGACTTTCGCGTCACGTGTGACCTGTGAAAATGCCGAGCCAATCAGACCAAGAACTTTAAGATTTCTAACGCCATGGTATAATTTCTGGCAAGAATCATTCATTCATAATTCATCAGTTAACAATCCTCAACCATCATTTTCATTTGACCAGGATGGTCATGTTAACTCGTTAATCACTCAATTCATTTCATTATTCAGTTGTTGATCAGGAAGATCAAATCATTAATTATGTTAATTTGTTCAAGATAATCATGTCACCTCACTTAATCACTCATGTAATCACTGTGTTAGAGCGCGTATGCTCATTTTCATCATCTCATGTCATAATCATAACGTGATATTCATGCGGGAAATATAATCATGTGACTTTCCTACTTCAGTATGGAAAGAGCTGCCAGAGGACGAGGAGGACGAGGCCGTGGAGCGGGCCGAATCCCGAGAGCTCGTGTGAATACACGTGCAAACGCGAGAAATAATGCTAATTCATCGAGCAGCGACGCTGCCACTCATTCACCTGGACGCGATCATTCACTAACGGGGAGTCGTACCCGGGACACGGCTCAGTCAGAAGGTGTCCGGGTTGACCCAATCGCTTTTATGCAGGGCATGATGGCCCAAATGACCCAGATGGCACAGCTGATGGAGACGATGCATAACTCCGTCAATCAAAATCAACAGGCTCCTCCGCCGCCACCTCAGAGGCAAGAGAGGAATGTGAGCAATATCATCGGCGTCATATCTCGCCAGAGGCCACCTACTTTCGAGGGCTCGTCTGAGCCGGCAGATATTATTCATTGGCTCGAGCATTTCGAGAAGTTGTTTGCTATGGTAGAGTGTCCCGAAGGACACAAAGTTTCTGTTGCAGCTTACTACCTGGACAAGAGCGCACATTCTTGGTGGTTGTCGTTGAAGCCCACCGAAGGATCATGTACTTGGGATCAGTTCAAAACTCTCATGATGGAGAGGTATTATCCGGCCCCGCTCAGAGAGGCCAAACTATCAGAATTACTCACCCCGACCCTCGTGAGACGAGGATGTTCTCGCCATTGCCGAGAAATTTCAGGAACTTCTTTCGTTCGCCTCATCTATCATTCATTCCAAGGCAGATAAGATTAAGTATTTCAGCAAGAGGCTGAAACCTCGTATGAGACTACAGTTGCTTAATCATAATTGCACCACGTTGGCTGAATTCATTGAGAAAGCTCTTACCTATGAGCTTACTGCTAAGGAGATTGCTAAGCAGCAACCTTCATCTGCTAGCAAGAAGTCCAAGAACCGTAACCAGTCTGACAGCAGTCAGGCCACTTTCAACAAACCTCATGCAGGCTCTGCTTTTTCTGAGCGACCTCCTGTGACGTCTAAACCCGCGGAATCTCAGTCACGAGCGGCCAGCTCGGCCATCACCTGTTATAACTGTGGGGATCTTGGTCATGTCAGCACCAAGTGTCCGAGACGATCATCACGTGTCATAATGTGGAATTGTTGGGCATAAGGCCCGTTTTTGCCGTAGGGACTCCAAACCTACTCGGACGTCATCTCAAGCCCCTAAGCGATCGGCCATTCGAATCAGGCCACTCAATCAGCGTCGTTTAAAGCAGCGGGAGCGACTAAAGGTGGAGCCTATAGCCGTGACGGAGAGCGTCGGTCTGGGACTAGCAAGCCCCGGATTTATGAGATGAAGAAGACCGATGATCCCGAGGCCCGAATGATCTCAGGTACACTCGATATTCTATCTCAACCTGTGTGTACCCTTTTTGAAACTGGTGCGTCGCATTCATTCATTTCCGAGTCATGTTTGAGTAGACTACGTCTGGGTAGTGCTACTAGTTGTGAGCCTTATGTCATTGGCCTACCTGATGGTAGACGAATTATCGGTAATCGTGAGATTCAGAATTGTCCAATTCAGTTTCATGGTCGTGTATGGACAGCGGACCTAATCGTAGTAGATTTGCCGAGGGACTACGTCATCTTGGGTATTGATTGGATGGATCGTCATGATGCCATCATTAGTGTCCGTAAGCGTATGATCACTATCATTTCAGACGATGGGGTGGAATGTGTGTTTCAGGGAGGTAATCCTGGCTGTTCGGGTAAGGTCATTAATTTGATGAAAGCAGTGCGATTACTCAGTCAGGGATGTGTTGGTTATTGGTGCTACATGACCAAAACCGAGAAATCATCAGTAATGTTGACGGATATTCCGGTAGTGAGGGAGTATGCCGACGTTTTTCCAGACGAGTTACCTGGTTTGCCTTCACATAGAGATGTGGAATTCATGATTGAGTTGGAGCCTGGTACGTCTCCGATATCGAAGGCACCGTACCGGATGGCCCCGACCGAAATGCAGGAATTAAAGAACCAACTTGAGGAGTTGTTCGAGAAAGGTTATATACGACCGAGTGCGTCTCCGTGGGGAGCACCAGTGTTGTTTGTCAAGAAGAAGGATGGTTCGTTTCGTTTGTGTATTGATTATCGGGAGTTGAACAGGGTGACAATCAAGAATAAGTATCCCTTACCCCGTATTGATGATCTCTTAGATCAACTTCAGGGAGCTTCAGTATTTTCCAAGATCGACTTAAGATCTGGATATCACCAGTTGCGGATTCGAGAGTCGGATATCGCGAGGACGGCGTTTCGGACACGCTATGGTCATTATGAGTTCGTAGTTATGCCGTTCGGGCTAACTAATGCACCTGCGGTATTCATGGAGTTAATGAATCGGGTTTTCATCGACTTTTTAGATCAGTTTGTTGTTGTCTTCCTCGATGACATTTTGATTTATTCTCGTAGCCGAGAGGAACATTAGGTTCATCTTCATCAGGTTCTCGACGTGTTGAGACGAGAGCAACTTTATGGAAAGTTTTTCAAATGTGAGTTCTGGATGTCCGAAGTGACTTTTCTCGGACATATAATTTCATCAGACGGAGTTCGTGTCGACCCTCAGAAGACGGAGGCTATCCCAGATTGGTTACCTCCGAAGAATGTTAAGGAAATCCGAAGTTTTCTAGGATTAGCGGGCTATTATCGGCGATTTGTGGAGGGATTTTCTAGAATCGCTCAACCTTGACGAACCTTTTGCGAAAGGATAAGAAATACATGTGGACCGACGCATGTCGAGTTTTGAGGAACTCAAGAGCCGGTTAATGTCAGCACCTGTACTTTCCTTGCCGCAAGGGACGGAGGGATTTGTGGTTTATAGTGATGAGTCCGGACAGGGTCTCGGATGTGTACTCATGCAGAATGGGAAGGTTATTGCTTATGCTTCACGGCAATTGAGACCTTACGAGGTTAATTATCCGACTCACGACCTGGAGCTAGCAGCCGTGGTGTTCGCATTGAAGATTTGGCGTCATTATCTTTATGGCGTTACTTGTCAGATATTCACCGATCATAAGAGTTTAAAGTATATATTTACCCAGAAGGAGTTAAATATGCGACAGAGGCGGTGGTTAGAACTAATCAAAGATTATGATATCGAGATCCTTTACCACCCAGGCAAGGCGAACGTTGTCGCCGACGCCTTGAGTCGTAAGTCCGTTCAGGAGCAGATGCTTGCTCGTTTAACGATTCGAAGGAGCTTGGCGAGAATTCCTTAGACCCGAGATCGAGTGCAGCTTGCGAGTTCGAGACGACTTTGTATGTTAGAGATTTCATCGTCACTTGAGGAGGAAATCAGGGAGAATCAAGGTTCTGACCCAGCATTGTTGCGCATCCGTGAGGATGTGGCTCAGGGGAAAGCCCCTGGATTCGTGGTCCACGAGGATGGAGTTTTGAGAGTTAAGAATCGGTTGTGCGTACAGGCGAATGTCGAGTTGAAAAACTCTATTTTGAGAGAAGCTCATGCTACCCCTTATTCTGTTCATCCGGGGTCCAGCAAGATGTACAAGGACTTGAAACAAAATTACTGGTGGATTAATATGAAGCGAGAAGTCGCAGAATTTGTTTCGAGATGCATAACCTGTCAACAAGTCAAGATTGAACATCAGCGACCGGCGGGTATGCTGAAACCTCTCCCTATTCCAGAGTGGAAGTGGGAAGACATTTCTATGGATTTCATCACGAGTTTGCCAACGAGTCATCGTGGCATGAATACGATCTGAGTGATTGTGGACCGCTTAACTAAATTAGCTCATTTCCTTGAGATCAAGGATACGTGGGGTCCCGAGAGACTGGCTCAGTTGTTCATCAAGGAGATAGTGAGACTGCACGGTACTCCTAAGAGTATCGTTTCCGATCGTGACGGACGATTTGTGTCTCATTTTTGGAAATCAGTTCATCGTGCTATGGGAACTCAGCTCAATCTCGATCGCCTTTCATCCTCGGTCAGACGGACAATCGAGAGAGGACTATACGAGACATTAGAGGACATGTTGAGGGCATGCGTCCTCGATTGGAAGGACGATTGGGAAGCCCAACTACCATTGATCGAGTTCACGTATAATAATAGTTGGCATGCTTCCATTAAGATGGCACCTTACGAGGCCTTGTACGGTCGTCGTTGTCGATCTCCTTTGTGTTGGGATGACTTGTCAGAATCAATCGGCACTGAGCCCAATATGCTTATAGCCGCCCGGGAGAAGGTAGCTTTGATCAAGAGTCGTATGTTGGCATTTCAGTCGGCAAATCATATGCGAGATAATCGTAAATCGACCACTAGAGTTCGAGACGGGTGACCACGTTTTGGTCAAGGTATCCCAGTCGAGGTATTTTGTTTGGAAAAGCGGGGAAGTTGAGTCCGAGATTCATTGGACAATTTGAAATTTTGGATCGAGTAGGCGAGTTAGCTTATCGATTGGCTTTACCTCCGGCATTGAGCCGAATTCATAATGTGTTTCACGTCTCTCAGTTATGGAAGTATGTTGCCGACCCGAGTCACCTACTTCAGTTCGACGAAATCGAGATCGCAGATGATCATTCGTACGAGGAGCGTCCTGTACGAGTGTTAGAGCGACGAATCAAACAGTTGAGGAACAAGACGATCCCTTTGGTCAAGATTCAGTGGTCTAGACACGGAGTCGAAGAGGCCACTTGGGAAACCGAGGAGAGTATGCGGGAGAGTTATCCTGAGTTGTTTGGCCCTTAGTTTCGAGGACGAAACTCTTTTTAAGGGGGGAGTATGTAATACCCGGTTGTAATTCATTCATTTTCATTCAGTAATTATCAGTCTGTAATTGTCACTCAGTAATTTTCACTAATTAATAATCACTCATCATTCATGAATCATTCATTTACGTTCTCTGTTGGCATGTCGTAATCGTATATCAGTTACCGATCGTCATTTCATCTCCGTTTATAGACCGAGACGGGAGTATTATCATTTTCATTGTGATTGATAGCCTTGTACTGGGAGTATCATCTTTGGCTTGTGTTAGACTTGTTCACTTTCACATTCGTATGATATGTCGGATCATTCATCAGTCGTAGCGAGGAATCGTAGTTATCGGATTTTTCACCTTGGCCAGCATTGAGTTACGGCCGTAAGGACTTTGGGTTACGGCCGTAACAAGGGTTCGTTGATTTCAGGCCATTCTGGACGAACGGGACTTACGGCCGTAAGGTTTCGGAATACGGCCGAAAGTAGAGCAGGTACGGCCGTAAGGCTGGCCAGTTACGGCCGTACGTGTCCAGCAGGTTACCCAGGCATTTTTGGCCGAAGGCGAGTTACGGCCGTAAGAAGGGGAGGATACGGCCGTAAGTGGTGTTCATAAATTTCAGGTGTTGTCAGGCAAGGGGGGACTTACGGCCGTAAGGGTTGCGGCATACGGCCGTAAGTCGAGGAAGGTACGACCGTAAGGCTTGGCCGGATACGGCCGTACGCTGCAGGCATGGTGCCTGGTCATTTTCGACGAAGGGGGCTTACGCCCGTAAGTTCGGCCGGATACATCCGTATCATCCGAGTTACGCCCGTAAGGTGTGCGGGTACGGCCGTAAGGTGTCGGCAGTTGTTTTTGACGAAGGCGGGTTACGCCCGTAACTCAGGAGCGGTTACGGCCGTAAGTCTGTCGGCTGGCTTTCGGACGAAGCCGAGTTACGGCCGTACGAGTTAGCCGGTTATGGCCGTAAGGCCGTTGACCTAGAATGTTATGGCCGTAAGAGGGCCGAGTTACGGCCGTAACTTCCGGCATCATATAAGGATTTGGCCGGGACATTTTTCCTCATTTCTTCATTTCTCCAACTTTATCCGAGAAAGAGGGTTGAGGGAGAGATTTTGCCATCATCAATCATTTGAGTGTGTATTTTTCATCATCTTCATTCATTTGGGAATCTTGGATACTGGATTTAACTCGTGTTCTTCGGATCGAAGTGGTTGGATCTTCAAGAGGTAATTTCTTCAACATCTTGGATTTCGATTTTGTGTTGGGATATGATGTTTTGGATGTTATAATCATGTTATATGAAGGGATATGTATATGATTATGAGTTTTTATAAGGATTCATTGGATTATTGAGGGATTATTCTAGAACACTTTGAATATCGAGTTGAAATTGGGGGTTTTCGATTAATTGTTGTTATAATCACATTTTTGGATATTCATAACGGATTATTGATCGTATTGAAGATGTTTTGTTGGTTTGAAACACTTCTTGGGGATTTGAGGTTGGTATTATTGAGGTTTAGTTGTAATCAATTGAAGTTGGCCACAAAGTGTTCGATATAATGCCCCAATGAACTTGGTTTAATCGTATCGACGCGTTGAGTTCGTTATATTCGTGTTTAATTCGTATATTGAACGGGTTGTTGGTAATTGTATTGAATTAAGGTTGTTCGAGCGACCGACACTTCATTTAGGACATTGTTCGTGGAAGGACATTCTTCATCGGTATTGTGTAAGTTAATTCTTACTCGGTTAAAAGGATATTCATTCCTTTTGTTGTTGATCATTCATAATCATAACTCATTCATCATTGTATTAATCATATTGAGACTTGTAATTGTCGAATAATCACTTCATTAGCAAGGAACGGCGGTTCCAATCATTTCATTGAAACTATCAATCACTTCGTTATCACTTTCATATCGGTGAGTCATTTTTGACTTTGTCAGATTATTATTATTCATTGATATTCATTATGGTCATTTTCGTTCATATGACCTTCTGGGTTCATATTGCGTGGCCGGGTGCGGATGTGTGGAATTTTTATTCGGGCACATGATGGCCATGTATTGGGAGTGATACATTGGACTGTGCACACGGTAACGATTACCTCCGTGAGACTAATTAGGTACAAGGACGGGTGTGTCCGGTCATCCGTCTTGTACACTTGCACAGAACACTACGGGCGTACTATGGTACTCCTCTTCAGCGTAATTCATAACTAAGGATATTTCATAACTTCAGATATATCATGATTGTGTAATTTCAACCCTTGAGGATTGTTGTTCTGTGTAACTGACCCCGTTTGGGGAATTTTTGGTTTTCAGGTCACGGCAAGGCAAAGGCACGGGAAGAACATGCTGACGGCGAGGATTCCTAGTGATACTAGTAGGGGGCCCTAGTTATTCCGTTTGTTTCAGTCATTTCAGTCATTTCCGTCATATGTATTCTCCGCTGCAAATTCCGTTTGAGATGTTTAATTGTTCAGAGTGGTGTATTTTATCCCCATATAAAATATACTAGTATTCGGTTTTGTCCTGGTGTGTTGTACTTAAACTCCTCATCGGAGTACTTGGTAATATAATGTGGTTCGGTACTACAATTATATTATTTTAATTCATTATTTTCATTTGCCTGGTGGGTCCCAGTCGGGGATTCATGGCACTGTAATATCCGCCTAGTTTGGGGTGTTACACTTACTCCGTTCATCCTGGTTCGAGTAAGATGTACAAGGACCTGAGAAGGAACTTCTGGTGGAATGATATGAAGTAGGAGGTCGCGCAGTTTGTAACGAGATGTTTGACTTGTCAGCAGGTCAAAATCGAGCATCAGCGACCGGCCGGGTTATTGCAGCCACTTCCTGTTCCGGAATGGAAATGGGAAGACATATCGATGGATTTCATTACGAATTTGCCGATATCGAGGTCGGGCATAAATATGGTATGGGTGATTGTTGATCGTCTGACCAAGTCGGCACATTTTCTGGGCATCAAGGACACTTGGGGCCTGGAGAAATTTGCTCGTGTGTTTATCGCGCAGATTGTGAGGCTTCACGGTACTCCGAAGTCTATTGTTTCGGATCGTGATGGCCGATTTGTATCGCACTTTTGGCCGGCGGTGCATAAGGCGTTGGGTACTTGTTTGCATTTAAGTTCCTCTTTTCATCCCCAGTCAGATGGACAGTCGGAATGCACTATCCAGACATTCGAGGATATGTTGCGTGCTTGTGCTCTCGATTGGAGTAGTGACTCGGAGGAGCATTTGCCATTAATCGAATTCACGTACAACAATAGTTCGCATGTATCGATTCGGATGGCACCATATGAGGCGCTCTACGGGCGGCGTTGTCGATCGCCGATTTGTTGGAATGAGGCATCTGATTTGGTCGGGACCGAACCGGATGTCGTTTTAGAGACGAGGCGGAAGATAGAATTAATTCGGGAACGGATGTTGACTGCCCAGAGTCGACAGAAGTCATATGCCGATGTCCGTCGTCGACCTTTATAATTCGAGGTGGGAGACCACGTTTTGCTGAAGGTGTCACCGACGAGAGGAGTTTCCCGTTTCGGGAAGAAGGGGAAGTTGAGTCCGAGATTTATTGGACCCTTAGAGATTCTCGAGCGAGTCGGTGGGTTGGCATACCGTTTGGCGTTACCCCCGGCCTTGAGTCATGTTCATAGCGTTTTTCATGTTTCCCAGCTGAGGAAATATGTCCCAGATCCTAGTCACGTCATCGATTATGGTGAGATTGATGTCGCCGAGGATATTACTTTTGAGGAGCGTCCCTTGAAGATTTTGGAACATCGCGAGAAACGACTGAGGCATAAGACCATCTCTTTGGTCAAGGTGCAGTGGTCGAGACACGGTGTCGAGGAGGCAACTTGGGAAACCAAGGATAGCATGCGTGCTAAGTACCCTGAGTTGTTTGTTTCTTAAGTTTCGGGACGAAACTTATTTTTAGAGGGGTAGAATGTAATATCCGCATTTTTCTTTTCCCGGTATTTTCATTTTCAGTGTATTTCTTCCGTCATCTATTGATCTGATTCTCATAATTGTTATGCGGAACCGCCGTTTTGGGGTTGCCGTGGGTCCATTCTATGTTATGATGCGCTTTGAGGTGTTCCGTTTGATGTTTCGTTCATATTCCACTGTTGTGAACCGTTTATATTTTGTAACCTAGCGCACGCTATCTTTTCTGCTTAGTGCACGCTAGGGGTCCTTTAGTAGCGCACGCTACGACTGATTCGTAGCACACGCTAGAGAGCAAGCCCTGGGAGTGGCAGTGCTATCTCTAGCCTCCTGGACTGGCATATTAGCGTACGCTACGTAGACTAGCGCACGCTAATGTCGGGAGGCTAGCGCACGCTGAGATACCCGGTAGCGTGCGCTAGCGTGAGTGTCCAGTACTGGATAGTTTACTACTGAACTCGGTCAGGTGCCAGGTAGCACACGCTATGCTTGTACGTTAGCGCACGTTAACGGGTCAGGTGAGTAGTGGGCAATTAACTTTTGGACTCGGATGATGTCCAGGTAGCGCACGCTATTGGTCGATAGCGCGCGCTACCGAGAGGATATTAGCGCACGCTACGTTTCGAGTAGCGCACGCTAACGGCCAGAAATCTAGCTACTGGACTGGGACGCTAACTGGATGGCCTGTAGTTTTGTCCCGTTAGCGCACGCTAACCTTGAGGATTAGTGCGCGCTAGCACTCCATGGCTATATAAACCAGGGAGTTGACCGAGATGAACACAAATTCTCATTTCTTCCTCCTCTCCACGGCTAAGGCGATTCCGGGCGATCTTCTTGGCGATTTCTTCCTGCAATCATCTCATCCAACATCTTCCTTGAGTTCTTGGTGTATTATAACAACATCAACATGAATCTTTCATCCTAATCCAAGGTAAATCTCTTAGAACCCTACTTTTGGATAATTTGGGGGTTTTAGGATTTTCGTCCGATTCATTCCGTTTTGTTGGTGGATTCATGATGAATATGATTAATCTTGTTAGTATCATTAGTTTTCCTACGGATTCATGGTATATTTTTTTGTTTTTACGGAATCGAGAGGGTTTGGTTGTGGTCCGCCCTCGTTGTTATTTCTATACGAATATACATGAATTGTAGGCGGGTTTTCGGGTGTACTCCATTTCCGTATTCGTCTAGAGTTGGTTGTGATTGTGTTCTTCGAATCGTTAGGTTCGGTTCCGTTGGTTCCTAGCGTTCGTCGGTGCTTTTCCTTCCGTTTGTTGCGTCGTCAATTATTCAAGGCAAGTATTTTTGGAAACCTTTATGCTTAACGTGAAATGGTAATGTATATTGTGTGTGACTGCTCACCTCGGGAGGGTCCGATGGGATCACAGAGGGAGTCCAAAGGGTTGAGTCCTGGATTCATGAGTTTGTTTAGCTAGCCAGCTCGGGAGGGTCCTTAGAGGCCTCGAGCGGGATCAATGGTATTACCCTGTTCCCAAGGCGATGCATGTGCGTGATTTGTTTTATGATATGGCTAGCTTGGGAGGGTCCTTAGAGGCCTCGAGTGGGATCAATGGTATTACCCTGTTCCCAAGGCAAATTATTTGACTGTTTGTTTCAGGAAAAGACATGTCTGGTTTTAGCTTTTGAAATGATTTTGGTGCATTGTACTATAAAATGTGTAAGCGATAGGTTTCTCTTGATTACTTGTACTAGAGTAATTTCTAACCCCTTTGGGGATCCATTGTGGGGAAATTCTTGTTATGGATTTCAGGTTATGATCATCCGGACGAGCGAGCGCTGGGACAGTACGAGGATGTTGGCCAGGGTCGTTGACATGTGCATTTTGTAACACCCCCAGGATATCCGAGGTATATTACAGCGCCGTGAATCCCTATATGGGACCCACCAGGCTGAACAGCATCATACACAACGACTCACAGAAACGATAAAATAACACCACGTCATAAAGACGCAAAACAGAACAATCCACCCGGTTCAACCGGTCAATAGAACATCATCATCCAACATAACATAAACACAACAATACAATCTGGACGAACAAGAACTCTTAAGTACTCGAGTACAGCTATTAGTTCAAAAGCCATAAAAGATGAAAAGACAAAAAGACATCTCTTATGCACAATCATCACGCATGGCCATCATCCGTGTACTGGTCAGTAGCCGCTCGTCCCGATGAACCTGACCTGAAATTCATAAAACGAATTTCCCCAAAACGGGTCCCCAGAGGGGTTAGCAATTACGCTAGTACAAGTAACCAGATGAACATTTTACATCTTACACATATAGTAATGCATGCCATCAAGAAAATCATAATTTCCAAAACGCTCATTTCCGGAAATGCCAATATCAAACCACATTTGTAAAAATGCACCACAATTAACCGCGGACCCACAGCTTCGTGGATCCCTGCCGAGACCCCGTCGGATCTAACCCACAGTGGTTAAAAGCAAGCTCGCGGTCCACAGCTTCGTGGAACCCTACCGAGACCCCGTCGAGTCTAACCCGTAGTGAGCATACACACACACAATTTCTCATACAAAACTACTACGTCAAGATTGTAAGTTCATAAGGATACTTGCCTCGATCAATTAGACGATGACACGAACGGAACGGAAGAGTTGAACACGACCGCAAGGAACCGGCGGAAATGAACCTAACGATTCGAACAACACAATCACAACCAACTCTAGACGATTACGGAAATGGAATACACCCGGAAACCCGCCTACGATTCATGTATATTCATACCAAAAATAACAACGAGGGCGGACCACAACCAAACCCTCTCGATTCCGTAAAAATCCACAAAATATCCATGAATCCGTAGGAAACTAAAGATACTAACAAGAATAATCATATTCATCATGAATCCATCAACGAAACGGAAAGAATCGGACAAAACCCCAAAATCCCCAATTATCCAAAAAGGTAGGGTTTCAAGAGATATTACCTTGAGTGATTCAAGTGTTAAGATCCGTAGAACACGCGTTAGATTGATTATCCGAGCCTCACAACCGAAAAGAAATGATGAAAATCGACCCCCGGATGAAGAACTCTCTCCCTCTCTATCTCTCTCTCTCGCGACTCGGTGGAAAAAATGGGAAAGAATGAGCTGTTCACGCTCAAAACCACATTTATAGTGCAACACAGCAGAACCTATCGGCCGGCCTATCGGCCGATAGGCCCAACCGATAGTCATATGGAATGCCGACAGTAGGGTCTATCGACCCCCCTTATCGGCCGAAAGGCTCCTGGAAGTTCGAAGGTGAAGAAATTTACATATCGGCCGGCCTATCGGCGATAGGCTAACCGATACCCATACGGGATGCCGGATGAAGTCTATCGGCCCCCTATCGGCCGAAAGGCTCACGGGATTGCTCGGCCAAAAGCGAAACGACCATAACTCTCTCGTCCGGACTCGATTGACTCACCGTTTGAACCATTGGAAAGCTAATTCAATGTTCTATAATATTGCAAAGATTTATAATTTTTGGAGTCACCAAAAATTAATGACGATCTAACAAAGTCGAACTCATGCGAGGAAAGTTGAAACAACGAACAATAACGAGTACAATTCAACAATTGTGGAAGGACATCTTGAAAGATACATGTGGGTCACTATGACCGAGATATATACCCAAAATGAAAATACAAGGGAAAGAAAATACCGGATATTACATTCTACCCCTCTAAAAATAAGTTTCGTCCCGAAACTTAAGAAACAAACAACTCGGGGTACCTAGCACGCATGCTATCCTCGGTTTCCCAAGTTGCCTCCTCGACACCGTGTCTCGACCATTGCACCTTGACCAAAGGTATGGTCTTATGCCTCAATTGTTTCTCACGATGTTCCAAAATCTTCAAAGGCGCTCTTCGAAAGTAACATCTTGACAATATCAATGTCGCCATAATCGATGACGTGACTAGGATCCTAACATATTTCCTCAATCGGGAAACATGAAAAATGCTATGAACATGACTCAAGGCTGGAGGTAACGCCAAACGGTACGCTAATTCACCGACTCGCTCGAGAATCTCAAAGGGTCCAATAAATCTCGGGCTCAGCTTTCCTTTCTTCCCAAAACGAAAAACTCCCTTCGTCGGCGACACCTTTAGCAAAACGTGGTCTCCCACCTCGAATTCCAAAGGTCGACGACGGACGTCGGCATATGATTTACGCCGACTCTGGGCGATCAACATCCGTTCTCGAATTAACTCTATCTTCCGCCTCGTCTCTAAAACGACATCGGCTCGGTCCGACTAAGTCGGACGCCTCATTCCAACAAATCGGCGATCGACATCGTCGCCCATAAAGTGCCTCATACGGTGCCATCGAATCGACGCGTGCCAACTATTGTTGTACGTGAATTCGATCAATGGCAAATGCTCCTCCCAGTCACTACTCCAATCGAGGGCACAAGCACGCAACATGTCCTCGAATGTATGCGGATAGTGCGTTCCGTCCATCCGACCGGGATGAAAAGAGGTACTCAAACGCAACCGGGTACCTAACGCCTTATGCACCTTTGCGGAAGTGCGATACAAAGCGGCCGTCACGATCCGAAACAATAGACTTGAGTACCGTGAAGTCTCACGATCTGCGCAATAAACACACGAGCTAACTTCTCCGGGCCCCAAGTGTCCTTGATGCCCGGAAAATGTGCCGACTTGGTCGCGATCAACAATCACCCATACCATATTCATGCCCGACCTCGATCTCGGCAAACTCGTAACGAAATCCATCGATAAATCTTCCCATTTCCATTCGGAGCGAAGTGACTCGCAATAACTTGACCGGTCGATGCTCGATTTTGACCTGTTTGGCAAGTCAAACATCTCGCCACAACCGTGCGACTTCCTCCTTCATATCATTCCACGGAAGTTCCTCCTCGTGTCCTTGTACATCTTACTCGTACGGGATGAACGGAATAAGGTGTAGCATGGGCCTCCCGTAAAATACTCTGCCTCAACTCTGAGTCGTTCGGCACACAAAGCCGACTCTGGAATCTCAAAACGCCATCCTCGTGAATCACAAACCCAGGAGACTTTCCTTTAAGAACGTTCTCTCGGATTTGAGTAATCATCGGGTCCTCTAATTGCTTCAGCTTAATTTCGTCGATCAAGGATGACGAAATCTCTAAAGCACAAAGTTGCCCGACAGCTCCCGGCAACGAGACTTCAACATCTAACTCGATCAAGGCCCTCCGAAGCTCAGACTGAGATGTAAGGATCTCAAGCGTTCGCAACGCAACTGGTTTCCGACTCAAGGCGTCGGCCACGACGTTCGCCTTGCCCGGATGATAAAGGATTTCGAGGTCATAATCCTTAATCAACTCTAACCACCTCCTCTGTCTCATATTCAACTCCCGCTGAGTAAATATGTATTTCAGACTTTTATGGTCGGTAAAAATCTGACATGTGGAGCCGAAAGATAGTGGCGCCAAATCTTGAGCGCAAAAGCACCGCCGCTAACTCCAAATCATGAGTAGGTAGTTCTGCTCATACGGCCTCAACTGTCTCGACGCATAGGCAATGGTCTTGCCGTCCGCATCAATACGCATCCAAGGCCCCGACCGAAGCATCGCTATAAACGGCAAAACCCTCGTTGCCACATGGCAATGCCAAAACCGGGCTGAAGTCAAACGCCTCTTCAGCTCCTCAAAACTCGATTGCCTCTCATCGGTCCAGTCGAACTTCTCGGATTTCGGAGCAATCTGTGTAAGTGGTCGAGCTAGTTTTGAGAAACCCTCGGCGAACCTACGGTAGTAGCCACCAAACCCAAGAAACTACGGACCTCCTTCACATTTGTGGGCGATGCCCAATCCAACACCGCCTCAATTTTCTGCGGATCTACTCGAACTCCCTCATTTGAAATCACGTGGCCCAAAAACATCACTTCTTTCAGCCAGAACTCACATTTCGAGAACTTCGCATAGAGTTGCTCGGCCCTCAAAATGTCTAACACTATCCGCAAATGATGGGCATGCTCTTCCTCGTTCCTCGAATAAATAAGAATATCGTCAATGAAGACGACGACACACCTATCCAAATACTCGATGAAGACTTTGTTCATCAACTGCATGAACACCGCCGGCGCGTTAGTTAACCCGAAAGGCATAACTACAAACTCATAATGTCCGTATCTCGTCCGAAAAGCTGTTTTCGGTACGTCGGACTCCCTCACCCGGAGCTGATAGTACCCCGATCTCAAATCAATCTTCGAGAATACCGAAGCTCCCTGCAACTGGTCGAACAAGTCGTCAATCCTCGGCAAAGGATACTTGTTCTTGATGGTCACCTTGTTTAGTTCGCGATAGTCGATACACAAACGTAGCGAACCATCCTTCTTCCGCACAAACAGGACCGGTGCGCCCCAAGGCGAGGCGCTCGGTCGAACATACCCCGACTCAAGAAGCTCACCCAATCGCTTCTTCAACTCGGACATCTCTGAAGGTGCCATGCGATAGGGCGCCTTTGAGATAGGGCCGCACCGGCTCTAACTCTATAGTGAACTCGACCTCTCGGTCGGTGGTAATCCGGTAACTCGTCAGGAAAAACATCAGAAATTCATTAACGATTGGAATCGACGAAAGCTCGACTCCACCACTCTCCGCCTTCAAGGCATAGCACCAATAACCAGTACACCCCTTTCGCAGGAGACTCATCGCCTTCAAGGCATTAATAACGAATTTCTGGTTTCCCCTCTTTCGCCCCGCGAAAGAGTGCTCGGTGCCGTCCTCGGCTAACATAGTGATGATCCTCGTGCGGTAGTTCATGATCGCACCATGCCGCTCGAGCCAATCATCACCAAGAATCAAATCCTCACCCTCGATACTCACAACAATAAGATTAGAGGGCCAAGTCCTCTCACAAATAAGTACAGGCGGTCTCGAACCTCCCGATCACCAACGATCCTATCGCCGCTAGGAAGCTTAACGATGAAGGGTTCACAAGGTGTCAAACGGTCGAGACTCAAACGACGCACACAATCCGGAGATATGAACGAATGCGTAGCACCGAATCGAAAAGCACACCGACAGGATGAGAAAGAATATAAACGGTACTGCCGCCACGGTAGCCGCTGGATCATCGGCTCTCCGCATCTCATAGACACGCGGATGGGCGGAGCCGACACTGGAAGCTCCCCCTTAGAGGGCTGACCCGACCTCTCCCGACTAGTACTCGGCGGAGGCGAGAGCAAACGATCCCTCGATTCACACTTGGTTCCCTAGGCGCTGGAATGGAAGCCCGGCACCAAGAATTTTCTCTCTCTCGGCACGACGGCCTTGTGGCCGGGCCGCCACACCGATTACACGTCGACAAAGGGTTCGGACAAACACGGCGATGTGGCCGTCGACCACAATTGAAACACTTCGCATCACGAAAAGGAGCACGGTAGTTCCACGAGGACCCCGGTGAACGAGTGGACCACCGCCGTGAGGAAGTTAGCAGATTGGGATCTCTGCTGACCCCCACTCTTGTGGCCCGAAAAGTTCCCAACGGACTTCTGCTTCTTACTCTCGCGGGCCGCCTTACTCGCCGTCACCGACATATCATACGCAAGGGCCCTACTCTGATAATCCTTCAATGTAGTGCATACGAGCCCCGACATGTAGTCCCAAATCGGCAACTTCATCCGTCTGGAGAAATGGAAAATCTTGTCACTCTTCTCGACAACTTGGGTCTTCACATAACCCAACTCTTTGTTAAAATCAGCAATGGCTTGAGCTACGGGGATATCCCGTGGTTGAGCATCATAAAAAGCATGTACCCGAGCCTGTCTGACTGGCCACGGGCAATATTCGGTCTCCATCAACTCTTGAAACTCAGCCCACGAAGCAGCATGGTCTTTGGGCCCAACGGCCTCCCACCAGTCCGTAGCGTCCCCAGTGAGAAAATATTGAGCAATAGGGACTCTACGGTCCTCGGGACAGTTAGTGGCAACGAAGACCTTAGACATCTCCTTGATCCACCCTTCCCAGCCAATCGGGTCTGAAGCTCCCGAAAACTGAGGAGGATGCATCTTGATGACATCTTGGAGCCAACGGTCCGCTCCGCCCCGATTAGCATGGGCTTGATCTGGGTTCTGAACCGCCTGAGCTATCGCCGCCATTTGGTTCACCATCTGTTGCATAACGGCCGCGATACCAAGATCGGCACGCTCCTGAGAAGAAGCATGGCTATGACGGTCGCCGGTACTGCCGGCTCCCGAAGACTGTGACGTGGCCGCCCCACCGGCTGCCCCACGTCCCCGGCCGCGTCCACGACCACGACCGCGACCACGACCTCTTCCAGCATCCATACTGGAGTTAAATAAGTAGCAAAAGCCATACGAGGATCAGTACAAGAAAAGAACAATCACAAGTCGAGAATCAAGGGTACGATATAAGGAATTAATGAACAGAGGAAAGAAAACTTACGGACACTGGTAGTACCGGAATCATGGCAGCGTGACGATGATGTGCAAAACCAAACACCACAAGACCCAATAAACCAACAAGCCTAGGTATCCATAAACCTAGTGCTCTGATACCATTTTCTGTAACACCCCCAGGATATCCGAGGTATATTACAGCGCCGTGAATCCCTATATGGGACCCACCAGGCTGAACAGCATCATACACAACGACTCACAGAAACGATAAAATAACACCACGTCATAAAGACGCAAAACAGAACAATCCACCCGGTTCAACCGGTCAATAGAACATCATCATCCAACATAACATAAACACAACAATACAATCTGGACGAACAAGAACTCTTAAGTACTCGAGTACAGCTATTAGTTCAAAAGCCATAAAAGATGAAAAGACAAAAAGACATCTCTTATGCACAATCATCACGCATGGCCATCATCCGTGTCTTGGTCAGTAGCAGCTCGTCCCGATGAACCTGACCTGAAATTCATAAAACGAATTTCCCAAAAACGGGTCCCCAGAGGGGTTAGCAATTACGCTAGTACAAGTAACCAGATGAACATTTTACATCTTACACATATAGTAATGCATGCCATCAAGAAAATCATAATTTCCAAAATGCTCATTTCCGGAAATGCCAATATCAAACCACATTTGTAAAAATGCACCACAATTAACCGCGGACCCACAGCTTCGTGGATCCCTGCCGAGACCCCGTCGGATCTAACCCACAGTGGTTAAAAGCAAGCTCGCGGTCCACAGCTTCGTGGAACCCTACCGAGACCCCGTCGAGTCTAACCCGTAGTGAGCATACACACACACACAATTTCTCATACAAAACTACTACGTCAAGATTGTAAGTTCATAAGGATACTTGCCTCGATCAATTAGACGATGACACGAACGGAACGGAAGAGTTGAACACGACCGCAAGGAACCGGCGGAAATGAACCTAACGATTCGAACAACACAATCACAACCAACTCTAGACGATTACGGAAATGGAATACACCCGGAAACCCGCCTACGATTCATGTATATTCATACCAAAAATAACAACGAGGGCGGACCACAACCAAACCCTCTCGATTCCGTAAAAATCCACAAAATATCCATGAATCCGTAGGAAACTAAAGATACTAACAAGAATAATCATATTCATCATGAATCCATCAACGAAACGGAAAGAATCGGACAAAACCCCAAAATCCCCAATTATCCAAAAAGGTAGGGTTTCAAGAGATATTACCTTGAGTGATTCAAGTGTTAAGATCCGTAGAACACGCGTTAGATTGATTATCCGAGCCTCACAACCGAAAAGAAATGATGAAAATCGACCCCCGGATGAAGAACTCTCTCCCTCTCTATCTCTCTCTCGCGACTCGGTGGAAAAAATGGGAAAGAATGAGCTGTTCACGCTCAAAACCACATTTATAGTGCAACACAGCAGAACCTATCGGCCGGCCTATCGGCCGATAGGCCCAACCGATAGTCATATGGAATGCCGACAGTAGGGTCTATCGACCCCCCTTATCGGCCGAAAGGCTCCTGGAAGTTCGAAGGTGAAGAAATTTACATATCGGCCGGCCTATCGGCCGATAGGCCCAACCGATACCCATACGGGATGCCGGCAGTAGAGTCTATCGGCCCCCCCTATCGGCCGAAAGGCTCCTCGGATTGCTCGGCCAAAAACTGAAACGACCATAACTCTCTCGTCCGGACTCCGATTGACTCACCGTTTGAACCATTGGAAAGCTAATTCAATGTTATATAATATTGCAAAGATTTATAATTTTTGGAGTCACCAAAAATTAATGACGATCTAACAAAGTCGAACTCATGCGAGGAAAGTTGAAACAACGAACAATAACGAGAGTACAATTCAACAATTGACAGGAAGGACATACTGAAAGATACATGTGGGTCACTATGACCGAGATATATACCCAAAAATGAAAATACAAGGGAAAGAAAATACCGGATATTACACATTTGGGTCTACTTATCTCTTTTGTCCATTTCGATATGGTTGTTCCCACATTTATAAACTTATAGATTGTACTCGCGAGTACTTAGGCTTTTCATTTCAAACTCCGTATTGTATTACTTTAAACTGTTACATTGTCGGTTGATGCTTATTTCGCCGGTTGCTCCGGGCGTGTCTTTATTTGTTGTATTATTTAAATGTGTGTCCTCGCTAACCGAGATGGTTAGTCGAGTGGCATTTTCTTGTCGTAGCCTGATGGGTCCCATGTTGGGGTCCACGACACTGTAATATACGCTGAATATCTCGGGGGTATTGTTCTTGATCGTGCTTACCGTTTTGTTATGGGATTGTATTCTCAAGTTCACTACCTTCGTATTGTTGATCTCGTTGATTGTTGTTGCCACTTCGGTGAGTTTTTGTTGACTTTGGTTGATTGTGTGATTCGTTGAGTTTTATTGTCATGTTGTATCGTGAGATATCTGTAATCATATCTGCGTTACAATTGGTTATTATGTAGGATATTTAGCCGGGCACATATGGTCATGCGTGGATGTTTCTACATTGGACTATGCACACGAGACGTAGTTCATGAGGATAATTCGTTACATTATCACACGTGTTTTCTGGATTCCGTATATGGGGTGGACATGTGCACTGACACATTTCTAGATCGGGCGTACTGTGATGTCCATCTTGAGCCATACTGATTGGTCATTCATATTCCATGTTTGATTGGTTATGATTGACGGTTTCTGATTGGTTGTTCATACGCCCAAGGGGTATGTTCAACAGCTGTGTTGTCTCATTGAGAACTAATATATGTGAATTGTATAACGTCTTGAGAATTATTATCATGTATATATGACCATGTGGTTATGGGCTAAATACTTGTGTTGTATTTTAGGTCAAGGCAAAGGCAAGGCACATGAAGAGCACAGTGACGACAAAGGGTTTGAAAGATACTAGCTCGGGGCCACCAAGTCTATTTAAAATAAAAATGTTAAAAAAAATCAAAGAGACCCATTAGGTGTGAAATAGGCTCTCTTAGGATATACAAAAAAATATTAAAAAAATCAAAGACACCTCATATCTCAGATAACAGGTCTCTTACCCTTTTAAATTATTTCTCGCATCCCTTACATAACAGACCCAATTTCTTGAATATCAGGTCTCTTATATTTAAAAAACAGACCCCCCCTCATGAGGCGGTCTCTTTATCAAAGAGACCCCTGAGATAGAGACCCGTCCAGAGGCGGTCTCTTAGGTTTATTTGGACGGGTCTCTTTGCCTATTTTTGTAGTAGTGCGAGTTGCCATGCCTGCCTCCACAACGTGAGGTAGAGTTTACCATTGAATTAGAGCCAGGTACGTCCCCACTTTCCAAGGCACCGTATCGCATAGATCCAACTGAGATGCAAGAGTTGAAGAGTCAGCTCGAGGATTTGACTGAAAAAGGGTTATGTTCGACCTAGTGTGTCCCTATGGGGAGCGCCAGTATTATTCGTGCGAAAGAAAGACGGATCCTTGCATTTATGTATTGATTACCGAGAGTTGAACAGGGTAACAATCAAGAATAAATATCCATTGCCTCGTATTGATGATTTGTTGGATCAACTTTAAGGCGCGGCTGTATTTTCCAAGATTGACTTAAGATCCGGCTATTTAAGATCAACTTTAACAATCAAGAATAAGTCACAAAAGGCACAAAAAGTCACAAATGATTGTCACATAAACAACAGTCACAATTTATTTTGTGACTGTCAAAAACAGTAACAAAAAAGTCACAAGAACTTGATTTTCTGACTTTATAATCCCACTTTTTATGGCAGTCACAAAGGCTTTTAGTGACTGTCCGGGACGGTCACAAATTGGCGATTTTGTTACTGTCGTTGACAGTAAGAAATATACAATGTTTGTGACTGCTAATGACAGTCACAAACATAGCTATTAGTGACTGTCCGGTACGGTCACAAATTGGCGATTTTATTCTTATCGTTGTGATAAGAAATATACAATGTTTGTATTTTATTAATGATCACAAACATAGCTATTAGTGACTGTCCGGGACGGTCACAAATTGGCGATTTTCTTACTGTCAACGACAGTAAGAAATATACAATGTTTGTGACTTTTTAGTGACTGTCCGGGACGGTCACAAATTTGTTAAAGACAGTCACAAAAAGAATCAATCAGTATACCCCAAAAACACAGCAGGAGACCTGTTAAAAACACAGCATCCATAATAATCAATCACAGCCTATTCAATTAATCCAGAATCAATCACAGCCTGTTTAGAAACACAGCAAGAAATACAGCCATAATAATTCTCCAAAATGCAACCAGAATAGCTTAAACTCACAATACCACCAAGTCCACAATATATTACAAGTTTCATATATAATCCAAAGTACTATCAAGTCCACGACTTACTACAAGTACATAAAAAAACCCAAAGTACTACCAAGTACACAAACTAATACAAGTCCCCAAATTAAATTACATTTCTTCGAGGAAACATTTAGGCCACACCACGAACCCACCGACAACTTCCCCAATAGTCGTGGCACAACCTTGGCTACCTAGATACAACAGAGTGTCATTGGCATCATGCTCCACACTTATAACACTAACCTTGCTTTCATGGTCCAGAATATTGTGCCCATGTACTTTTTCACCTTTGAGAGTTGGAACTACATCTCCTTTAGCAATGACCTTGGTTGAAATAACATCTTTAATAAGAACCCGGGATGATTGTGGCGTTCTTGTTTCATTGGAGTTGGTACATGAAATGTTGATCGAGGTGAGGCGCAAGTTTGTGGCGAAGATAACTTTTGAGAATGGTTGAATGCTGCTATAAACGTACTAAGCTGATCTTGCATGTTGTAAACAACCTTCTCTAAGTGTTGATTACTGTTAAGGACCATGTCAATGTTTGACTTAATAGGCTGAATAGCCTTCACTGTACCCTTAGAGACTCGACCGACACCACGGGTCCTTCCTCTAGAATCCTTTCCAAAATCTGTAAGTGCATCATCTTCCAAAGAAGCCTGGCTTGACGAGTCCTCACTACTACTGAACTCTTTAACTTTCTGCTGTAAATTACATAATTCTCAACATATCAGAGATATATGACTGATAATAACATGACTTAAAAATCACATTTCAGAACTTACACATGCTTCAGCAACTTTAGGGTGTAATTCCCCAGTTTTTCGCTGTTTTCGCGACTCTAAGTACACCTCGGAACGAGTAGGCGATCGACGGTCTGGATCCGTCGATTTCTACACATAAAAAATATAGCCAAATCAATACATATATAAGCTGAAAACAAGATCTTTCCTAGTACATTATATATATATATATATATATATATATATATATGTGTGTGTGTGTGTGTGTGTGTGTGTGTGTGTGTGTGTGTGTGCGCGCGCGTGTGCGTGTGTGTGTTTATATTAAATGCTCGTGTACATACCATTTTCATAGCTTTCTCGGCGTAGGATGTCCTACCAAGACAGTGGACATCATTTTTATTAGCCCTGTTAGCTTTTAAAACACTTCTTTGTTGAAGCTTTTTGGCCGTTGCTTCATGTTCAATAAATGCATTCCATTGGCTGGTGCGAATATTCTCTTTCGGAGGTACGTGGTCCTTCAAAGCCATTATTTCCGTAGCATCCAAATCCTTTAAATGCTTATGTCACATGTTCCATCTCCATGTTTTTAGTTGTCCACCCATCTCTTTCAGAACATCTTCTTTCCTAAGAAGAGGGATATTAAATTCTCTGTAGAGAGTCGTCCACATATCGTCCTTAATGGCTTGATCAACTTGCCTCCAATCATCATACTCCAATCCTACTTGTATTTTTAATAGGACTAAAGATCGAGCCTTGAACTTATCCTTATTTCCAACTATCTGTCCTGTGCTATTAAAGGTAACGAGAGGTCGTTTATCTACAACTAATTGCCTCTCAACGGCAGATTCTTCCGAGTTGGGTTGAGTTTCATTTTCACTTTCTTGATGACTTGATGAAGCTGCCATTATCTGCCATATATTTATTAATTATAAATAAGAAAAAGTAAAGATTAAATAAATAAAATAAAAAACATTATAAAATGTTCTTTTCTAGTAATGTATCTAGAGATGAAAATCATGGAATGCGAGATCATGCAACTTTGGGAGATGGTCAAGTAAGATACATGAAGACCAAACAAAATGATGACTAAAGCTGTTGGCGAGATCATGCACCGCGATCTTTGGCAGATCATGCAACTCTTTGGGAAATTAAGAAAGAAAAAGCCACCATTGCAATATCAGTTTATTAATAAATAATATACCAAAAATGCATATAAGATAGAGGACTAAAAGCGCATTTTAATAATAGAGGACTAAAGCGCATTTTTCGAATAACATTGGGGCTCGACCACATCCATGTACCGTCTGAAAACTCCATATTACCATTAAATATCTGAGTATTAAAATTATTAACCATCTAGATATTCGGATTTGAGTAAGTTTGCTCAGCTTCATCGGGGCATTGCCAAACTTTAAGAAAAGGTTCCAGCATAGATATTTCAAATATCTCAAATCATTAATATTTCAGATCATTAAGAAAAGGTGCCAAACTTTAAGAAAAGGTTCCAGATCATCTGCTTTACTCTATGGTCTTACACAGTGACATTAATATTTCAAATTTAAGGATCATCATAGAGGACAACACAATGGTGGTGCAAGCTTTGACGATCAAGTGCGGAATAGTGATGAGATGCAACTAAAATCAAGAAGCATTTGACATGTTATAGTTATTAATATTATTATTATTATTAAAAGTATATATTCAATAGTTATTAATATAAATTGTTAAACTGATTTTATTGGTTGAAATTAATTTATACTGATCAAAACTTATTTTTACTAATTAGAACTGATTTTTACTGAACTTATTTTCTAAAACAATATTATTGTTTTAGTTGAGGATAACAATGCCTAAATCCGGTTTGCAAATAAAAAATGGCAAACATAAAAATGAAATACTGGGAGAATAATAGAATAAGAATACTAAAGGAAATGTTAAAGAAAAGAGCATACCAATATATGTTGCAGGTCATCAATAATATCTAAAGCTCCAAGACAATCTGCAGATGCAACAATTTGAAAAGAATACGCAAAAAATGGTAAACCAACGGTGACTTGAGCATTTGCCTAGCTATGATAATGTATAAGCTCAATGTTTCGGCATACTGAAAACATATTGGCTTATTGATTAGTTAATAAAACAAAAAACAAAGGAACTACGGAAAAGTGGCTTATATTTTTGACCTCACTTCCATACATAAATTTAGGCTTTTTGTCTCAGCGTGCTTCCCACATTTGACAAATCTGCTTAAAATGCTTGTTCCATGAGGTAAATATGATTCACGCACGAGCTGTATATGCATTATACACCAAAAGATAGTTGAAGAATACGGGTAACTGCTTATGTCTCTTTAGGCTTGATTAAAACCTAAACCACCTTAACACGCACTTGACACAACAACAATGTAAAGGTAGAGTTTTTCACGTAGTACAATTGATTCATACTCCTCATCCTTTATCGTCAGAACACTTCCAAGAAATGAAGTCAGATCATCTGCTTTACTCTATGGTCTTACACAGTGACATTTAATATTTCAAAATGCGGAATAGAACAATAATGAGTGCTTTACAGTAGTACAAAGTTCGAATAAATATATCAAAATTCATATAGCGTACTAACAAAATTAGACATTTATTCATCTAGAAAATCAAGAAATTTCTTCAATTCTGGATTGTCATCTAAAGCAGATTGATAATGAGTTGGTGCCTCCAAGTCATCTACAGATGTAGTCAAACGTTTGGGGGAAAATAGAACAACAGACCACGGTCCATCCTTCGGGCTCTTCGCATAGAATACTTGCTTTAGATTCTGGAATGCACAAATAAATGGTTCGTCATTTATATGGTCTTTGCTCTTGAGCTTATCCAAATTTACCATGACCAAGTTAGTGTCTGCATCGACTGTACAAGCTGTCTTGTCTTCTACTCTAACCCAGTCACAGCAAAATGTTGTTACATTCTCAGTTACATAGTCTAATACAAGAATTTGTCTTATAATACCATAATAAGTAATCTCAGCCTCAACCAATTTTTTGTCCTTCGAACTAGCCCTGAAGTGCGTTAAAGCAGTAATTGCAACACCGCTGTTTTGTTTAGCCACAAGATTTGAATCATGTGCACTATTTGAGAACATGTAGCCATTAAGACGATATCTCTTATATTCCTTAGCCACAAAGTTGGGGCCGGTGGCATAGCGTGCAAGCTTCGACGACACATCCTTAATTTTCAACAACTGAAATTAAAGGGCGTGCATACTAATTAGTCAAGCTATAATACTATTATCATTTATAAAGCTAGACTGAACTTATTGTTAGCATACCTCTTTTGCTACCCAATGCCTGAATTTAATGCCTATATTCCGTGTTCTTTTTCTTTTTCTTCCTGGATCGGATTGATCAAATTTCCTATACGATAAATAAGTGAATTATGACAACGAACATATAATAATTAACATTATTAATTTTACATAAAGTCAGAAATTCTCACTCTTTCCAGTGGTCTATATCTTCATGCGTTTCAAAAACATATCGAGCTACTTGTTAAATCTTGGACACTTGTTAGTGTCACTAACTTTCCATTCCCGAGCCTCCTCATCAGCAAAACCATCGATTCATCAACAAAACATTCCCGTATTTCATTACAGGTTGGGAATATACTCCTTTGCATATATGGAAGCTTCTTACGTGATATATTCCTCCGCAATAGAACCTTCAACATATCGTGCATTTTTGACATAATCTTTGAAGGTTTTCATCAACCGCTCAAAAGGATACATCCAACGATACCTAATCGCCCACATTGGAGGGCTTCGTCACATAAATGCACCGGTAAATGGATGCTAATGTCGAAGAATGAGGGAGGAAAATACTTCTCAATACACATGTAGCCTCAGCTATAGTAGTCTTTGCCGCCATAACATGCTTCTTATTGACAACTTTTGCACACAATATGGTAAAACACAAACTTATTTGCATAATAGCCTTTCGAAGATCCTTATGCTTCCCAAAACAATGTCCAAATAAAAGTGGGACTAATTGCATAATTACATGCCAATCGTGAGACTTACACTGTTTCAAATCATTAGTTGCATGATGGACAACTCTACGCAAATTAGAAGAGAAATTTGAGGGGACCTTCAACTCATACAATGTATTTAGTAACACCTTTCTTTCGTCAGTAGACAAAGAAAAGGCTCCGACCGGCATTACAGTCCTCATAGTTTTAGGATCTTCCTCCAGCACTACTACAAAAAATACATTTTACTACGGTTATTTTGTACATTTTACATCGGTTATAGAACTGATGTAAAATGTACCGTCATAAAATAGATGTTAAATCTACATCGGCTTAAAAACCGATATAAATGTGCAACATTTTACATCGGTTCTCTTTGAACCGATGTAAAAAGTGCAGAATTCGTACATTTTACATCGGTTCTAGGAGTAACCGATGTAAAATGTTGCACATTTTACATCAGTTCGGAAGAAAACCGATGTAGAAAGTGCATATTTTGAACATTTTTACATCGGTTTAGTTCATAACCGATGTAAAGTGCTCATCTTTTTTACATCGGTTTTAATCAAACCGATGTAAAATGTATACCTTTTATTTTTCTACATCAGTTTCAAACAACCGATGTAAAAAAAAAAATTTAATTATTTCAGTTGTTTTTAACTATTCCAACTTGTAATATCAAATTACTGTTAAAAGCAAAACAACTGAAATCCTGTTAAAACAACACATTCCTTAAAAGACGTCCAAACGGAGAGTAATCGACTGTTAAAACAACATATTCCTAAAAGACGTCCTAAAAAGAAGTAACATGAGTATATATGATTACACTCCTTAATACATAAGAAAGATGTAAAACCCAGACATAATAGATGCTTAGTCGTTTGGTAAAACATAAGGCAACCATACATTCGGATTTTTTTATCAAATCACAACATTAACCTGACTCCTTATATACATATAGCAACAATGGTGTATATGACTATTCGAGACCAGTAATATCCGACATCCCGAGACATGTTCAAGAATGATCTCCGTGTCAAAGTCGAAAGTTGCTTCCACCACCATGCTTGGCTTCCTTTGATTGATTCCATCTCCATCCCTTGCTGAAATTCATGATTTTATTAATCCCAATACCTTCGTTTTTTCCAAGGTGTTGTGTATTAAAAAGTTACCAATATAATAGCTTAATGTTTTAAATGCTTACGATAGAGGAGATTTCTCGCGATCTCAATCTTGTCTTTTTTGCATACTCTGATTGCTTATACTTTTCAACAAGAACCGATCTGATGTCTGCTGTTACCAAATTCATTAGAGGATCGGACGTTTTTCCAGTTTCCTGTCATTAAAAGGCAGAACAAGATTTTCGTTTAAATGCAATACCGGCTATGCAAGTGATAAGCTTTTTAAATCTTTCTAACCGACTAACAATTGAGATATTGCACGGAGGTGATACTTCATAATAAAATCATCACACCATGTTTTGAGCCAACAAGATAGTATTATTACTATAGGTAAAAGCTTCAAGCAGCTAACTCAAAGCAGGAAAATGGCAATAAATGGAGACAGTAAATATTGGATTCATACACTAACTCTTTGTGAGCCTTTTAGTGTGGCTGTCACGAAGTCAAAATCCGAGTTAATGCAGCGCAGGAAATGATCTGAAGGATTTCTCCTACTTGGACATGGAAATCGTGCTTCGGCAAACAACTGTAAAATCACGATATTAGATCGAGAAACATATCATACGAACACCAAAAAAAAAAAAAAAACTGAGCACAAAACTTCCCCTAAGAATCAATTGTTTGTTGCATTTTTTTGTCCAAAAAGAACAAAAAAAAAATACAAAATAAAACTTCTGCTTGGAGCAAAATGCACAAATAAATGAAATCAACCTTCTGGTTTGACCAAAAGTGCCAATGTCACAACAATGAGGGACCAAAGTGCAATTCTATCAATCAGTATGTAATGTACCTTTGTTGCCATCTTAGCTTCTCCAAAGTAAATCGTTTCACCCCCGGATGATAAATAAAGATCATCAAAGAGAGCAAAGACTTCACTACTTGGCTGATGGATTGACGATATAACAGTTCTTCCATCCCGAGCAAGATTCTTAATAGCTTGGATCACGAAAAAGGCAGCTGCACTGTCGAGGCCGTTACTAGGTTCGTCAAGAAAGAGCAGATGGGGCCGAATGAGAATTTCAAGGGCAATGCTAAATTTTTTCTTTTCACCACCACATATCCCTCTTAACTGCCAATTCTTATTTGTCGGTCAGCACAATCTTGAAGTCCATTTCCATGATAGTCCCCTCTACAATGCCTTTTACTTCCTCTTTAGTCATGGAGGTCGGTAGCCTCAAATGGGCCGAAAAAGTTAGCGTCTCTCTGACCGTGAGAGTGCCCAACAATACATCTTCTTGTGTGACATAAGCCTGATTTGGTCAAAACATTAGAAATGCATTCAACAAATACTTGCATGGAAAATATTTTAAGACTAAATTTTCATTTTTTACACATATGTATATAGATAGATATATATACTTACAACCACACCGTAGTCTAGCCTTCGGTTCTTCCCATTAAGAAGAATGTTTCCAGTCATGACTATATTTCTTGAGAGTCGCCTGTGATCACAGTAAACTCATTAGCGAGAAATGAAGATATAAACAGTTCCGTACATGAAACGAGCATTTTGTTAATTCAATTATCTTTGTGTAGGTATTATTATACTGATTTGGTACATCTGCCACTCGGTCAACAGTTGCAGTAGTTATCGCTATTCTAGATCCAAGAATTGTTCAAGCTACATAATCTAATAACAAGCATTGAAGATTTTGTATATATTAATCAAATAAAAAACAGTGATGCTCTCAAGTCGATCCATCCTCTACCACCCGATTCGGAATTGCAAGATGGCTTATAGAACGATAAGGTTCAGGATGCTGTAGACTTTTTTCCTGTTCCACGAGCTTATGAGGCTCACACCTATCACAAAGGTGCGATTGGACTGAAGTTCACAAAGAAAGAAAAGAGACAATTATTTCATATTATACCATTTTAATTAAGGTTGGTTTGCTCACCATTATGGGGAGCTCAACTCAATACCAACAGGTTTGATGCTAGCTTCAATGGGACACATCAAAGATTTAACTACAGCGGGAGCTCCATTTCACGAGCCCCACTAGAACACAACAAAGATTATGTACAGTTTGGATATTTTCTGGCTCTACATGTTAAGGGATATATATCCCACATCGATCAGAGATGTCGGCACAGACCAATTAATAGAGATCTCGGGATACTCTCTTAACAAGGTTTAGTAAATCTAAGATCTTCACACCACATTCAGGTTGAGTTACATTGAAAAGTGGTCACAATGTGATGAGATATTATGTTTCCATCACGAGATATCTATTATTTCTCACGTGAGCATCCCATTTTTTGTTTAGAAAATAATTGAATTATTTGACAATGTAAAGTAACTCTATTCCTCAAGTGGAGAAAAACTGAAGAACACAATTAAAAATCAGTCGAAGCAGCATTCATTGGAGATACCGGGGTGTGTTCTAAGTGATCAGTGATGCCAACTACAGCACAATCTTTGCAGTATTAACAAAAGAAGCACAAAAAAGATGGGAGTCGCCTACTGATTGAGACAGGACATATTCGGGGACATTAGCAATGTTTTTTTAGGCAAATCAAATGTTCATCTAAAAAGCCATCCATTGGGGGCACCCGAACCACTATAGGGTTTGAAGACTTCAATAATACAATGGGGAGCACTCACACTTATAAGTCTATAATCCAACAAAATAAAACTAATGCCAGGATATGGTCTCAAGGTGCTTTGATAAGCGATAAGCTCAAAGAACCAAAACGAACAAAAGCCTAAATCTAAAATACCTAATTCTAAATGGGAAAAAACTAGAATAACTCCGGTAGTTTGTGCTTCTCGTCGGATAAACGCAAAGGGTATCCCAGAAACCGTTGAAAAAAAGCAGGGAAAGAGAATGAAGATTGGCCAAAACTCACCTTGGATTAACGGACTGCTGAGCTCAACTTCTGGGTGTGCCACCGACGGCAAAGAGAATGAAGATTGGCCGATGGAATCTCTCTGAAAATAGAATCTCTTGCTGCTGCAAATTCCTAGCCGCGATGAAGTGAAATCAGCCCCACGGTAGAGGTTGGTTGACGATGATTCGCGGGGGTGAGGGAAAAAACTGGTTCTCTGGTTTTAGGGTAGGTTTTTGCGCAAAATAATCAGAATGAAGTAAGAATGAAGTAAATATTCAGGTTAATAATAAAAATTGTCGGTTTTACGTCGGTTAGAAACAACCGATGTAAAAATGAAGTACTTTACATCGATTACTTTTAACCGATGTAAATAAGGAATAATATTACATCGGTTTTTCTATACAATCGACGTAAAATCATCAACATTTTACGTCGGTTATTAGAAACCAGTGTAAAATTAATTTATATTCAACTTTTACATCGATTACTTTTAACCGATGTAAATAAGGAATAATATTACATCGGTTTTTCTACACAATCGACGTAAAATCATCAACATTTTACGTCGTTTTTTAGAAACCGATGTAAAATTAATTTATATTCAACTTTTACATCGGTTACTTTTAACCGATGTAAATAAGGAGTAATATTACATCGGTTTTTCTACACAACCGACGTAAAATCATCAACATTTTACATCAGTTTTTAGAAACCGATGTAAAATTAATTTATATTCAACTTTACATCGGTTAAATTTTAACCGATGTAAATAAGGAGTAATATTACATCGGTTTTCCTACACAACCGACGTAAAATCATCAACATTTTACATCGATTTTCAAGATAACCGATGTAAAAGGTCCGAAATTTTTTATTTACATCGGTTTTCACTGATAACCGATGTAAAATCGACGAATTTTTTATTTTTACAACGGTTTTATGTAAACCGATGTAAATTGAGCGTCGTAAAAGGCATATTTTGTAGTAGTGCAGCCATAACGATCTTTTTGTTTTCAACGTACGAAGATCTTTTCGAGCATTTACCCCATCTTTCGAGTGACTCCCATCAATACATGTTCCCATTATATGCTCAATAATATTTTTTTCAGCATGCATTATATCTAGAACATGTAAATCTTGAATGTTGCTTCCAGTACGGCAAATCAAACAATATTGACCTCCTAGACCAAGCCATCTTCACAGATTCATCCTTCAGTTTACGTTTCTCAGCCAAAATTTTAGGATGTTTACCCCTGAGAGCCTGAAAAGCCAAGGAAGACTTCTCTTCAACTTCTGCCCCGGTTAGCTTTCCAGGAGCTGGCCTTAATTCAGCTCCATCTGGAAGAAAATTACTTTCCACTGATCTGAACTTGTGATTAAGTGGTAAAAATCTCCTATGAGAATGATAAAATACTTTGTGGCTGTTTTTTAAATATGTGGCTTCTGTTTCCTCTGCACAAATGGGACAGCCCAGGTAACCATGCACATTACAGCCAGAAAAAGTGCCATACGCCGGAAAATCGTGAATGGCCCACAATAACATAGCCCTCAAAGTGAATGTCTCTTGTTTAAATGAGTCAAATGCCTGCACACCTTCAACCCACAAGTCCTTCAATTCTTCAACTAGTGGTGCCAAAAATACATCTATGTCATCACTTGGAGCCTTAGGCCCTGGTATAATCAATGATAATATAGAAAATTCTTTTTTCATGCATAGAGATGGCGGGAGATTATAAGGAACTACAAAGACGGGCCAAATACTATAGGTTGTGCTTAAATTACCAAAAGGATTAAACCCATCAGTTGATATTCCAAGGCGCACATTGCGACTTTCTTGAGCAAACTCGGGGTATCGCAAATTTGCAGCCTTCCACATTGAAGAATCGATCGGATGACGCATGAGATTGTCACCAACTTCTGCCCGAGCATGCCAGGTCATTGCCTCTCCTATCCAAGGTACTGTGTAAAGTCTCGACAATCTTGGTCCTAGAGGAAAATACCTAAGTACCTTATGTGGTACTTTTGTATCTGTTTTTATGTTACAATTTATATTTACTTTCTGGACATATCTAGATTCATTGCAAATCGGAAATTTCAATTTATGCTTATGCTCTTTTCGATATATAATGCAATCGAACTTGCACACATGAATAGATTTGTATTTCATCCCTAAACCCTTTAAGCTGCTCTTCATCTCTGGATAGGTATCAGGAAGTGTGTTATCCTTTGGAAGTAAGTCTTTCGCCCACTTTAATATTTCTGTCACACTATTTCCTGACAAACCGAAACGGCTCTTCAAGTTGTGCAAACCAACTGTAGCATATAATGTTGTGTGCTCTGGGTTGCAATTATGATACAAAGGTCTCGCGGCTGCAGCTTTCAACTTGATATAGTCCTTATCCTGACTAAGGTCTTCTACGTCACAGCTATTATCACGTATTGAACTCTGATTAGCTTGATTCATGTTAAGTCTATAAGCGCCATTAACAAGGTCATTCAAGCTACTATGTTGCAGTGGATCACACTCTTTATGAAAAGGCTCGCTTGCTGGTATTTGATCAGGAACAAAAGGGAATTTTCTCTCCCCATGACAATTCCAGAATAAATAATCTTCTTGCATTCCCCACTTTATCAAATGTACCTCAACAATCTCCCAGTTCACATTTTTACCATTTTTACAACGCGTGCATGGACATGAGATAAGATCATCTCCTAGATTTCTTCTCGCATACTTGACAAATTCTCTAACACCAATGACATATGCATCACCCAGTCTATTATTATTTTCACCCATCCACTCTTTATAAGGTGGAAACTCCATACCTTCTATAAATATAAAAACAACATACATTAGATTGTATTGTAAAAGAAGTGGGAGGCAGTATGTTTATTACACAATATGTATTATAAAAGAAGTTATTTTGAGTTTTATCTTCTAGAAATATTATCAGATAAAACTCTAAGAAATGTAAATATATAAATGAACGGAGGATGAGGGTATTTCGATTGTCTACACAGACTTACCTTAACGGTACACTGATAACAGAATCTACCCCACTGCTAATGAAGTTCTCCTAGACAGACACTTAGTCAATGTTCACTTATATATTATTGTGAAATCTAACATGTTTTGATAGTATTTTAAGGGTGATATCCCTGTCTAAAAAAACGGTGATATCTGATGCACAATTACTAGTTTTTATAACCATCTCCAAATTGTAAAATCATAATAATTAAAGACACCATACACGTTATGCTTATTTATGAGTTAGACAATGGCATCTTTATAGCCAACTCAGAACATAAATTAAAATTACCGATAAGTAAGCTTGACAATAAAGATAGTCATTCATATTTCATAACAAAAACAAAAGCCAATTAATGGAACCGGTTATAATCAAACCGTCTAAATCCAAAACTACATCACTTAAGCATCAACTACAACTACTCCTTCATATTATGCTTCCATGTTGTCATACACATTCGACTTCTATAACGAAACAAAACCCGTGCAAAATAACTCAAAATTCATATTACCGGATCAAGAACGATTGATGCAAATGAAGAATTTGGAAAGAAATAGGAAACAAACTTCACGGCAAAAAATTAAAATCCCATTCTGCTCCAAAACAACAATTAAAAACTAAGATTAAAATTTGATAAAAACACAGAATTTATAATCAGGAAACTAGAAATAGGAACTCACCAGATCAACTTCGGACTTCTAAATCAGCGGTTTAAGGGTTGAGTCCTGGCAGAAGGTTTCTCTTACGTGAGACAAGAAGATGACACCAACAAACGTACCACCTAATGTGCATATGATTTTATGGCAGATGATAAAGATGAAGATTTAGGGTTCTATGATTTGAGCTTCAAGAGAGTGGAAATGGGTGAGATACTGAGAGAGGGAGAGAGAGCGCTTCAGAGACAGAGATAGGAGGGAGAAACTGAGATAAAAGTCATACGATCTTGCCTAGGGTTCCAGCGCAAAAAATATAACGTTTTTAATAAATTGACTGTAATTAAAATTTGTGACTGCTAGAAACAGTCACAAAGTACATTATAATTTGTGACTGCAGTGAACAGTCACAAATATTTAGTATTATGACAAATCAAGCTTTGTGACTGTTGTAAACAGTCATAATAATTGTGACGGCTATTGGCAGTCACAAAATTAGCGAGATAAAAAGTCATAAATGTCAGTTTTTGGTGTAGTGAGTCATCCTTTCGTACTCGTTATTAGCATTATGAGTTCATGGTGATGCCGTTTGGACTGAATAACGCACCGGCAGTGTTCATGGAATTGATGAATCGGGTTTTCATCGACTTTCTGGATCGTTTTGTGGTCGTTTTCATCGATGACATTTTGATTTATTCTCGTGACCGTGAAGAACACGAGTTTCATCCCCGTCAGATTCTCGGAGCGTTTAGACGAGAAAAACTCTATGGAAAATTTTCCAAATGCGAGTTCTGGATGTCTAAAGTTACTTTTCTTGGGCATGTGGTATCAGTTGATGGGTTTAGTGTGGACCCACAAAAGATAGAGGCTATCCGGGACTGGCTACCTCCGAAGAATGTGAAGGAAGTTCGTAGTTTCCTCGGTTTGGTAGGTTATTATAGACGGTTTGTGGAAGGCTTTTCCAAGATTGCTCAACCACTAACTAATATGTTGAGGAAGGATAAGAAGTATACATGGTCAGAGGCATGTCAACAAAGCTTTCACGAGCTCAAAAGTCGATTAATTTCAGCACCCGTCTTGGTCCTGCCTCAAGGGACCGAAGGATTCGTGGTATATAGTGATGCGTCAAGACAGGGCCTTGGATGTGTATTAATGCAGAATGGTAAAGTGATTGCCTATGCATCGAGACACTTATGACCCCATGAAGTTAACTATCCAACTCATGACTTGGAACTAGCAGCCATGATGTTTGCTTTGAAGATTTGGCACCACTACTTGTATGGAGTCAACTGTCAGATTTTTACTGATCACAAGAGTCTGAAGTATATTTTTACTCAGAAGGAACTGAACATGAGACAGAGGTGATGGCTAGAGCTGATTAAAGGTTATGATATTGAACTCTTAAACCATCTGGGGAAGGCAAATGTGGTTGCCGATGCCTTAAGTCATAAGACAGTACAGGAGCAAATTCTTAGCCGTTTGACAGCCCAAAGAGAATTACAGTTAGGTCTTATGAGGCCAGCGATTGAAGTTTGGTTACAGCGTGTCCGATGTATTTATATCGATTAATTAATCCAATTAATTAATCATATCAAATACATACTGACATAATTAATTTCTCCAAGAAATAATTATATTCATGAATTAAATTAATCACCTGGTAATTTATTTAATTAATTAGGCCGTAAATTAATTTATCCAATAAATCAATTTAGACATCCAATGTCCCAAATTAGATATCCAATATCTAATATTCATAATGAGAGAATTAGCTTGATTCATTCTGTCGTCAATCATATTGCGCGACTCGGTAGGTCCGTCTCAGTCAGCAATGGGAGGAACCAAAGAGTAGTAGCACCACCTAGCCAGCCTGGCGGCCTACACTGTACCCCAACTGAGAACGAATGATTAGGATCATTCAAGAATAATTATGTCGTGAATACCAGTATACGTATAAACCCTTCTTTCAAATGTCCCGATCAAGGTATAGGGTCACGATCAGTCAAACCCTATCTGTACTTGATGCTATGCATGCATTAATGCAAATCGAGATCATTGAGCTCTCGTGTATCCAATACAACTAGCTCTAATGCTTTGTCCAAAGACTTTTGATCTCATTTGCCAATAACCGCATAGGAAATATAACCCGTTCACTAACGGGAGAAAGAATTCTATCTTGGTATTCAGTAGGACCTGCTACTCGCCCGTTAAGATGCACGTCGAGGTTGACCCACCTCCCGGTTTATAGGGTCGAACTACTCTAATGAAAATTTTAACATCACAAGCACATCCCTACTAAATCCTCAAGTCGAAGGTTCACGAATACCTATCACAACCTTTCGATTCCGTCATTGACAGTCCTAGAGTAAAATCCGTGTGACGAATTGAGGGTGAGTCGGTTCGAGTATACCAATCCAATTAGCATACCTATAACGTGTGCTCCCACTAACCATTAGTGTTTGACAGGCACTCTCCATGTCAAAGAACATGTCATACAAGTCCTCACATAAACTTAACGCCCAGTCAAGTTTCATCGACTTGCGAACGATTAAGTATTTGAGCTATAAACCTTTCGAGTGCCGACCCCCTTATCAAATAAGGAGTGGAACGTTTTGCTCTCAAATACACGGACTAGTTTCTACATGTATATTTACGAGTTAGGAATGCCAGTAACTGCTAGTAAATAAAGAAATATTCATTGCCTTATATTAATGATTTACATAATTACATGTACAATGCCCTCACTCAACATCCTATGAGTGGCATTCGAGGGCATAATCCTAACATTTGTTGCATGAGAACAATACGTACGAGTTGTTGAAGTTGCCGAAGGGCAAGAGAGCTTTGAGAAATAAATGGGTGTATAAGGTGAAGTCGGAGGAGCATACTTCATTGCCCCGATACAAAGCTAGACTCGTAGTCAAGGGCTTTAGTAAAAACAAAGGCATTGATTTTGACGAGATTTTTTCTCCAGTTGTGAAGATAGGATCGATTCGATTGGTCCCTAGTATAGCAGCTAGTCTTAACCTTGAGATTGAGCAAATGGATGTCAAGACGGCGTTTTTTCATGGAGACCTCGATAAGAGATATATATGAAGCAACCTGAAGGGTTTCAGGTTAAGGGAAAATAGGATTATGTTTGTAGACTCCGAAAGAGTCTATACGGTTTGAAGCAAGCACCACGACAACAGTATAAAAAGTTCGAGTCGGTTATGGGGGAGCAAGGCTATCGGAAGACGACCCTGGACCATTGTGTGTTTTTCAAGAAATTTGGATATGATGATTTTATCATCCTATTGCTTTATGTGGATGACATGTTGATCGTTGGCAAGAATGCCGAAAGGATTGCTAATTTGAAGGAAGAGTTGAATAAGTCTTTTGCCATGAAAGACTTGGGGGCCGCTAAACAGATTCTTGGGATAAGAATCACTCGGGATAGAGCAGCCCGAAAATTACACATGTCACAAGAGCAATATATTGAGAAGGTGCTTAAACGCTTTAACATGGATAAAGCTAAAGTTGTTAGTTCGCCTCTTACTAACAATTTTAAATTGACGAGCAAGGATTGCCCTACGACGAAGGAAGAGATTGAGGAAATGGATAGAGTTTCTTACGCCTCTTCGGTCGGGAGTTTGATGTATGCCATGGTATGTACGAGACCCGACATTGCTCATGCCGTGGGAGTGGTGAGCCGTTTTCTATAGAATCCGAGAAAGAAGCATTGGAAAGCCGTAAAGTGGATATTTAGATATTTTGAAGATGGGAAAGCTATGCTTGTTGGATATTTCGATTCTGATATGGCAGGAAACGAGGATAATAGAAAATCCACTTCTGGATATTTGATGGCGTTTGCAGGGGGAGCCATGTCATGGCAATCTAGATTGCAAAAGTGTGTTGCCTTGTCAACAACGGATGCCGAGTATATTGCGGCGGTGGAAGCGAGTAAAGAGCTCTTATGGTTGAAAATGTTTTTACGAGAGCTGGGCTTCCGACAATGACGCTATGTGGTTCTTTGTTATAGTCAGAGTGCGATTTATTTGGCGAAGAATGCAACCTTTCACAAAAGCACAAAACATATCGATGTGAGATATCATTGGATTTGAGATGCATTGGAGGACGGTTTGTTTGAACTTGATAAAGTTCACACTGATGATAATGGTTCCGATATGTTAACTAAGGCGTTGAGTAGAGAGAATATTAAAGTATGTTGTTCGGTCGCCGGGATGGCGAACTCTTCCTATATTCTGGAAAGGGGGAGATTTGTAGGAGTTATTTCCAAAATATAGGCCTTCCGGGAGCCGACTGGACTCTGCGCCGTGGCACACACCCTCCGGGCCGCGGCACACCATTTTTTCTTCAGCACTTCCTTCCCGCTGTACTCCGGTCCGCGGCCCCTTCGAACCCCCTTCATCAAACAAACCAGGGAAGACCGCTGTACTCCATACCTAGGCGTAGAAGGGCTGCACCTAGGCCCCTTGGAACTTTTTGTCACTCTTTTTCTGAGTGTGCCTAGGCACACAATGTCTGCGCCTAGGCGCAGGAAGTCAACTCGGCTTTGGGAGGTATTTTTAGCAGCGTTTTGCTGCGGTTTTTCATAACTTTCACCCAACTTTGAGAGCACAATAGAGAGAGATACATGAGAGAAGAGAAAAGAGAGTTTATATTTGTTCGATTTGCCGGAGTTGTATCGATCGGATCGTCGTAATATTTTTACAAGAGCGTGGTAGCGATTGGACAAATCTTTTCACCGGAATAGATTGAGGGTTTGAGTCCGGAAGTTCCGGTATTTTGTTAGCTTTTTGTGAATGCTATTTACGGTGCTTTTCTTTCTCGATCTTGTTGTTGTTGTTGTGTATTCCAAATACTTGAAGATTGTTTATTACCAAGTATTTGAAGATTATTGTTGTATACCTCTAGTTTGTACTAGGGAGAAATCATGTATTGTGTATTGGTGATAGTTGATTTAAGCGTCTTCGGTCCCGTGGTTTTTACTCTCGTCTTTAGGGGTTTTCCACGCTAAAAATCATGTCTGGTTGTTCATCATTTTTTATATCATTTGTATTATTTGTCGAATTGTAATTGATTTACTCTACTCGTAGGTAACCTCAAAATTGCAATTGAGATTGGGAAAGTTGTCAAACGAGTTTTTGCGTTTTCATTGTGACGTTATTGTCGGTTTTTCCCAACACCTCCCACCTCTTTTATGCATGTAGATCCGCCCCTAAATTGAGTAGTTGTAATATACGAGTCCCTAACTATTCACTTAGCTATTATATTTCATAAACTATTATGTGACAATTATGCTATGCTTAGTGTTTCATGATTTATTTCATTTTATACGGCATGCTTAATTATGTTATCTTGAAATCTCATACATGTTTGGATGTACTAGTTTGACTGCTTGCTCATACATAGATAAGAATGCCGAGGTGTTATATTTTGAGATACTAGGTCACCGGATTTTTCGCGTCATTTTTGAGTTAAAATGTATAATGATGTATTTATCTAAGTGAATATCGTAATTTACAGATAGTAATAAGAGTCTATGTTCTGTCGTCCGCCTGCTATCTGTTTCACCTTCTTCTCTCCTAATTTCTGTCCCGTTTTTTCTTCTTCCTCTTCCACGTATCTGCCGCCTCCTATCTTTTGTCTTTCTATTTCTATTTTCCTCGTCCCCCGAACGATCGTAGGGTTTCTGTTCTTGTCAATTTGTAGGTGCTCGCGATTTTTGCTCGTCTGGATTCTGGTCAGTTAAGTGTTAGTCTCTATCTGTGTTTCTCTCTCTTTCACTTGTTCTTCTTTTTTTTTTTTCCTGGTTCGCTTATTTTTTATTTTTCCCCATCCTTTTTTGGGGCGAGCTTTTGATTTTCCTCTTACCGTGATCGAAGGCAGGGTTTCCGTCATTCTCTTGAACGGCGGTGGGGGTTTTATCGGGGTAACTTTTGTTTTTTTTTTCCTGTTTATACTGATTATATGTATGCTGACTGTTTTATTTTTTCCTGTTTCGCTTATTTTCTATTTTTCCCCATCCTTTTTTGGGGCAAGCTTTTGGTTTTTCTCTTACCGCGACTAAAGGTAGGGTTTCCGTCATTCTCTTGAACGGCGGTGGGGATTTTCTCTGGGTAATTTTTGTTTTTTTTCCTGTTTATACTGATTATATGTATGCTGACTGTTAATGATTTGGTTTCTCAGATTTGTGTTCTTCTTGGCTGCTGATTGTGCTTGGTGTGTTTTTGTTATCAGGTTTGGCTTGTTATTTTATCAGGTCTGCTTGGTGGGTTTCATTTGTTTACACTTCCCTGTTTTAGGATTTCTTCTCTGGTTTGAGTTGTTATTTTTTTTGGTCTGATTTGTATGTTCTTTCATACATATTTGTTCAGGTCCGGTTCTTTTTTGTGCTGCTTTATTGTGTTTGTCTTATAAAGCATGGTCCTGTGTTTTTCTGGGATTGGAGGTATATTCTGGATGTTCGTTCTTGCTTCGATTGCTGCTTCATATTTGTCATGAGATACCTTTTCCCTTTTGGTTTTTTTTCCTGCTTTTTCATTTAGGGAACTGAACAAAACTGTCATGTTGTTTTGGTAATTGTTACTCTATTGTATATTGATTTTCCTGGTTTAACTGTCGAGTTTGTCTGTTTTTTGTGAATTTTTTCGTTGTATTATTTGATGAGATATGTATTATGAGGCATTTGTTCTGCCACAACATGGTTGTCTCACTTTCGCCTGCCCTTATAATGTCTCTAATATGAGTTTGCTGTTTTATTTTAGTTTGTCTGTTCATCAGGTACGATTTATTGGCTATAATTGGTTAGGAGAGGCCCTCCAAGTTTGCTTACCTATTCATCAATGCTTTTAGGCTCATATTTAGTTCGTAGCATGCTTCTATCGATATAATTGATGAGTTTCTGAAATTTTAAGTTGGGCAGCATTATTATATGTCTGCTTCCTTTTGGAGTTCATTCATTCTTTTTCGGTGATATTGGTTTTTTGTTGGTCTGCAGGTAATTTTTTTGTCCTGGGGTGCTTTCGGTGAGATTTCTTTTCCTGCCTTCTTCGTTTCAGCTATTTTGTTTCTTAATCCAAGTATCGCTTCTACTTTATAGTCACTCTACTGGCTCCATGACCTGCCTTCATAATTATGCAAATCATCTATGTTTGGTAAATTAAAAGAAAATTGTATTCTAAATCTTGTTTTGGAATAAATTTACAAGTGAGGATTTTCCTGCAGGGTTTGTTTGCTCTCAGTTTTTTTTCGTTTGGATTTTATGTCTGGAGTGTTTTTTTCTCCTATGTTTTTTTTTCTCTCTGGGCAGGATTTGTTTCCTCTGAGGGTTTTATTTGGTTCTCCTATGGCTTGTTTATGATTGAGTTGTTCTTATTATATGTCTAGTTTTATTTTCTTCAAGAGAGACTGATAGAGTGGTTCAAATGTTGAGGAAAAAATCTTTGATATGATTTCACACTCTATATATCATTTTGTTTATCTCAATGGGTAGGACACAGATCTATGTTCAGTTTGACAAACCGATGCTAAAATGTCGGAACTGGATAAAAACACTGTTTGCTTTCAGGTTGTCCATGCTGGTTTGTCTCTATCAGAATTTTACAAACTTTACATATTCTCGGTGAGGTTCTGTGCGTCGTATATGTGCTCATGTGTGTGTAGTGCTAAGTGTGCGTGTGCGTATTTGTATGTATGTGTTTATATGTGTGTTGTGCGTGTGTTTGTGTGTGCTGGGTTTTTAGGCACATCCTGTGTCTGGTTGTGTATTTGTCATACTGTTTGTGTCTGCATGGTGCTGCATGTTTGTACCTCGCAAATAACAACATTGAGTTTATTTGTATTATACTATGAATTATATTCCAGTTTGATTTGAACATCCGCGCTAACTATCTGTCCAGTTCTCTAGGTTTTCCAATATATTCTCTGCTGCCGTAACCTGATCATGATGGAGTCATATATTGCAAAACGGCTTGAGGAAATGAATCGACTTTCAAATTCTCCTACCTTTGTCACTACCAAAAATCAGACTTTAGCCGACGACTTAAAGTGGTCGGCTAAACCCCAAAGTCGTCGGCTAATCATGCTAGCCGTCGGCTAAAAAACCGTCGGCCGATATTCGTCGGCCAAGGTTTAGCCGACGACTTTTTTGCAGTCGTCGGCTAAAGTTCAACGATTAGCCGACCACTACTACACGGTCGTTGGCTAAACCTGTTTGGAAAAAAAAAATTTAGCCGACGACCTTAACAAGCCGGTCGGCTAAAACCGGTTTTTAAAAAAAAAAATAGAGTTTAGCCGACGACCGCCTTATATGTCGTCGGCTAAAACCATTTTTTTAAAAAAAAAATTAAATTATTTTAGCCGACGACCGTCTTATAGGTGTCGGCTAAAACTCTTTTTAAAAAAAAAAAAAATTACTTTAGCCGACGACCGTCTTATATGTCGTCGGCTAAAACCCTTTTTTAAAAAAAAATAAATTACTTTAGCCGACGACCGTATTATATGTCGTCGGCTAAAACCCTTTTTTAAAAAAAAATTTAATTCAGATTTTGGGATCCCAAAACCTGTATTTTTTGCACCTGCAATTTTTATACACCAGCTCTCATTGTCAACAACAATCAACGCGCAACACATTCGACTAATACCATTAATAATATGCCCAACATTATATGCATCACAACGCACAACACATTCAAGAACATTAATCTCATCAACATACTAGTAGCGTCAATAAAATCACTTACACAATTGTAACACAAATATAAATATACAAGAGTACTACAACAATACAACTACAATCCACTGCCAAAATCATCTAAATGTCGAAATGTAGTAGTAGAAGGATTACCACCATCCCCTAGATCCTCGTCACAAGGCTGTGAAGATGGGGTCTGTCCGAAGAGAGAAGGCGGTGGAGCAGGTGCCTGCAGTCCAGCCTGAGTAATGGTCTGAGTCACCGTCATCATATAGTCCATCATGGCCTGCTGCTGTCTCTGGAAACTCTCTAACCGCGACTCAGTCCTCTGATCGCTCTCATGTAACCGCGTCTGAGTCCTCCTTTCATTCTCAGCTCGGAGCTCCCTCTCCGCCCTCAACTGCTCCTCGAGATAGGCAGTCCGTGCATCCCGTCCGCGAGGGCGCTGAAAGCCGGGGGTATCTTTCAATACATGGTGACCCTCGGCTCCCATCATCTTAGTGCGGTACCGACTGCCTCTAGGAGGGTAGACGGTACCCCACACCCTAGCGCGAACATAAAGATTGGCCTGATCGATCTGTCCAATGGCAGAATCGAGGTCAGTCTCCGATATGTCCGGATACTGCTCCCGAGCAATCTCAGCAAGCATCCTCTGAGACTCCTCCCGCACACGCTCCTAAGTTAATATGAAAATAAATATTTGAATATCAATAAAAGTATGATACAAAGGCATTTATTTTATTACTAAAATAAAATAAAAAAAGACTTACATGCTTCTCGGGACGGTTCCGAAATGCTTTCTGAGTTACGTAGGCAAATGCGTCCAACTAATCAGAAGAAATGGCCTCGTGCGCAACTCTGGCTAACGACTGGGAACCCAGACTGTGATGGTCAGTCAGACCAGCATGATTGGCCGTGTTGGTCAAGCTAGTCGCCTTCAAAAAAATATTATTTAGAATCGAGTTTATATTTAGAATCGCCTTCAAAAATTCACAATTCAACACAACAGTAATTATCAATGCCATACCACGTTAATCTTTCGATTAACGCCGGCTATACAATCCCTTCCTCCTCAAACAAATTCATCAAATTCACAACTCATTAAACACAAAATATTGAAAATACTAAATTCATCAAATATTGCATCACAACTCATTAAACAATTTATCTAATTATCACATAATCTAAACAAATTCATCAAACAAATACAATAAATTCAACAAAAAAAAGGACAAGGGTTACCGCTGCCGGGCTGGCGGGCGACGGGCGGAGGGCGTCGGGCGGGCGGGCGGGCGATGGGACCGTGGCTGCCGGGCTGGCGGGCGGAGGGCTGGCGGGCGGACGATCGGCAAAACCAGAAGAGGGGGCGACGGGACGGGGGCTAGGTGACGAGCGGCTAGGTGACGGGCGGTTGGGGCTGGGTGACGATCGGCGGGCGACGGGCGACGGGCGAAGACTAAACCAGAAGGAGAAAATAACAAAAGGGAGGTACGAGAAACGTATAAAAGGTGGGGGTTTAGCCGACGACAAGATCTACGTCGTCGGCTAAAGTTTTTTTAAAAAAAAAAATTTTAGTTTAGCCGACGACATTTAAGACGGTCGTCGGCTAAACCCCAGCAATGACCCGACCGTGTTAGACAACACGGTCGGGCAGGCATACAGTGTGTTTTCAATTTCTGGGTGGGTGCGACACGGGCCGTGTCGATGGACACGGTCGGGTGTTTAGCCGACGACCTTCTTATAAGTCGTCGGCTAAAGTTTATTTTTTTTTTAAAAACATTAGTCGATCGTGTCAGGGGACACGAGCCGTGTCGCACCTGCCCAGAATGGGAAAACACACTATATGACTGACCCGACCGTGTTAGACAACACGGTCGGGTCATTACTGGGGTTTAGCCGACGACCGTCTTATATGTCGTCGGCTAAACTATAGTTTTTTTTTAAAAAACTTTAGCCGATGACGTAGATCTTGTCGTCGGCTAAACCCCCCGTTTTTTTTAATAATATTATTGATATTATATTAATGTTATGATTATGATTATTATTTTTACTATTTTTTTTTAATTATATTTAACAAATGAAAATATACATCTACTAAATTTATGGCTCATAGTTTGAGTCCTCACTACAGTCCGTCTCACTATCTGAGTTGATATCCGGCAACATATGCCTCAAGTCGTCCACATTATCGTCATCAGAATTTTCAAGTAATTCATTTGTATCAACGTCAACGTACCCGCGAGCATCACCACGGAGTCGGACGACTCGTCCTTCAGGAACATTATTCATTGTAATTGTCGTTGATGGTGGAATATTTGCTGTATTTGGCTCTTGATAAGCATCATCGTCATCAGTACCTGTTGTTTCTCCCAGTGTAGCAGCAATAAAAATATTCCTTATTGTCACAACGTTCACTACCTTCCATGTACCTTTCTTCACCAAGTCGTCCAAATAATACACCGACTTTGCTCATGTAGCAAATACAAAAGGATCACTTTCATACCATGAAGTGGAAGTGTCAACAGATAACAGCCCGTAGTCGTCTTGCATATCTGTTCCAAGACTGGTGTCGTACCATCGACACTTAAACAAGTAAATTATCATGCCTTCCCCGTAAATTAGTTCTACCACTTCCAAAAGAACACCGTAATATCCACCATCTATCATAACCCCAGAATTTTGGCATCTTTTTTGGTCTCTCTCAAGGCATACGAATGTGACACCGTTGACTTTGGCCATTGAATAAATTCTTGACATAACCGGCTTCATAGAAAGAAGCATAAGTTCATGCGACCAGTTAGGGTGTCCGTCATCTTGTATGTGTGTCATCTGTCGTAAATAAACTTTTTATGTAAAAAAATATCTTAAGTCCAAAATGCAATAGCAACTGAATGTATACGTACCCATTCTCCAAAATAGTCGGCAAAAGTGTCATTGTGGAATCTAGTGTCACCTCGCACCATATCGCATGACAAGTGGATGTCTTTCCAGTACTGAATTTTTGGACAATTGAGCAATATCCACCAATGTGCAATTCGTGACTCGTACGGGTCTAATTGTCTTCCTGGCAACCTCCCATAGACGTCAACCTCAGTGGATATGATAGAAAGATTGAATCGTATTTTATCTGCTAGAATAGATTGGGAAGGGGGCTCGAAGGTGCACAAATACAACTTGATATGCGTAATACACTCCGACGCAAGGTAAGATTCTGCAATGCATCCTTCTGGTGCAGACTTATTGTCCACGGAGTCTTTGTAATCACCGAGTTGCCTGTAATATTGTCATTGTGTTAAAAATCATACTTAATTTGACAATATATATATATATATATCATACAAAATTATGTTACCTTTCAACCGGGTACATCCACGTGTAGTGCACTGGACCAGTGACCAATAACTGCCTGGGAAGGTGGATCATGAGGTGAGGCATGAGGTCAAAAAAGTTTGGAGGAAATATTCGCTCAAACTTGCACAAGATATAGATGATCTCATCTTGCATTTTACGCAAATCAGATCTCTTGACTTCTCTCGTACATAATTTCTGGAAAAATCTTGACAATGCAACACACGGCTCGACCACCTGTTTTGGTAAGTACGGTCGAATAAATACCGGAAATAGGCGTTGGAGTAGGATATGACAATCATGACTCTTCAAACCAGTTAACTTGTTCTCCCTGAAATTAACACATCTTCCTATATTTCCAGCATACCCGGTAGGATACCTAGCAGTCTTTATCCAGCAAAATATCTCAGTTCTATGCTCGGTAGTGATGGTGTAAGCTGCCTTTGGCATTTTTTGTTTTCCCTTGACAGTTTTCAACCACAAATGTTTTCTTATGCTCATTTCTTCCAAACCTTTGCATGCTTTTGGCCCGTCTTTGGTCTTTCCATCCCAACCCAAGGTTGTCCCAACCACACTTTCGCAAACATTCTTTTCAATGTGCATGACATCCAAGAAGTTTCTTATCATTAACTTGGACTAGTAAGGCAATTCCCAAAATATACTTTTATGTGACCAATACTTATACCTGTTGGGCCTTTCAGGGGTTGCTGCAATCACATCAAGATGGTTGCTAAGCTGACCAAAATCGTACTCATTAAGAATTGATAGTATTTCATCACCTGTCCACTGTCATGGTGGCTCGCCCATTTCTACAGTGCCATCAAATGCTGCAGCATCCATACGCCACTCATGTTCCCTCTCAAGCCATATCCGATGACGCATTCGGATAACTTTCCTACAGTGGTACCTAGCACAATCTGCATTCAAATACACTGGACAATCTCTATATCCGCTAACAACAGATCCAGACAGCATTCCATATGCAGGAAAATCACTAATAGTGCCGATACACATGGCGTGCAAGTAGAACGTCTCGGACGAATAACTGTCGTACGTGGGATGACCTTGCTCCCACAACAATTTCAGCTCCTCTATCAAAGGTCTCATATACACATCGATACACTTTCCCGGATATCCCGACCCCGGGACTAACAAGGTCAACATATTATACTCCTTCCGCATACACATCCACGGAGGAAGATTGTAAGGAATCACTACAACAGGCCATATGGTATATAAAAGACTCATGTTACCAAAAGGGTTTAAACCATCAGATGCAATCCCGAGCCTCACATTTCGGATATATGAAGAAAAATTCGGATACTCCCTATCTATATGCTTCCACGCTTCTCCATCTTAAGGGTGTATCATAGTATCCCTGTCATTAGTGCGCGGCTCGGCATGCCATCTCATTGCTTTTGCCGTGTGAGGAGACATAAAAAGCCATTCCAACCTGTCCTTTAGTGGAAAATACCAAAGTACCTTCACCGGTTTCTCTTTTCCAGAAGGAGTGATCTTATATCTCTCTGTATCACATACAGGACATCTCGTGAGGTCTTCATTAGGATGCCCCCAGAATAGAACACAATCATACATGCAGACGTGGATCTTAATGTAGGAAATACCAAGATCTTTCAAAATTCGTCTCATTTTTGAATATGTATTAGGAAGATGATGACCCTGTGGAAGCATATTACCCGTAAGCTCCAAGTAATCATCTACAGACTTGATGGATGATTTGTTTTCCACCTTTAATCTCATCATTTCCATGACACAATCAAGAACAGTCATGTTACAGCCTGGGTATAGAGGGGTTTGTTGGAGTTGAATTAGCTTGTTGTACCTGTCAAGCCCAGCAGTATTGCAAGGCAACGGTCTATGGGGTTGTGGGATTTGCTCAGTTGGTACAAACGTCTCGGAAAAACCAAACACATCATCAATCAACCTCCTCTTCGGATCGGTGAACTCGTCGTTACCACTAAATTGTCCGTGATCATATGGAATAACAGAATTCGGTGCTTCACCGTGGTATATCCAACATGTATATTTACTCCAAAAACCATTCTTCTTTAGGTGTTCCCAGACCTCATCAAATGGAAAACGAAACATATCACTGCGACATCTACATTTATTACATGGACAGTAGTGCAACGTATTACCACTGTCGTGCTCTTTTACAAATCTCATAAACTGCTTCATCCCATCCATTACACTTGGATCCCATTTTCGTAACCCAATCCAACTCTTGTCCATCCTGAAAATGTATATATTTTCCAATATTAATCCAACTAACTAATATTGTTCAAATTATAAAACAAACAATTAATCATAATGATTATCATCATAAAACTTAATCGTTTTACATAAAATCTATCGAATGTAACATGAATAATACAAAGTTTCAAAATCACAATAAAAAATACAATAAAATGCGTACCTTAATCGAAATGGTGATTATAACAACCGGTATAAACCTTCGTCACTCCAGCTAGCACAACTCAAAGTAGCAACTCACAAGCTTTTTTCGGGAATAACTGACAGGATCGGTAATAGAAATGTGCTCTTTAGCGGGGAGAGGGGCCTGAACTATAAATAATTTTCACTGAACTTGGAGGTTCCCTGAACTATAAATAACTGAGAGGGGCCTTCTTTAGGTGTTCCCTGAACTATAAATAATTTTCACTTGGAGGTTTAGCCGACGACCTAGATCGAGGTCGTCGGCTAAAGTATATTATTTTTTTTTGAAATAGGGTTTAGCCGACGACCTCGATCTAGGTCGTCGGCTAAACTGTTACAATATTATTTTTTTTCGGAAGGAGTTTAGCCGACGACCTAGATCGAGGTCGTCGGCTAAAGTATATTATTTTTTTTTCTTTCGAAAAAGTGTTTAGCCGCCGACCTCGATCTAGGTCGTCGGCTAAACAATTACAATATTATTTTTTTCGGAAGGAGTTTAGCCGACGACCTATGAGGTCGTCGGCTAAAGTATATTATTATTTTTCTTTCGAAAAAGTGTTTAGCCGACCTCGATCTAGGTCGTCGGCTAAACTATTACAATATTATTATTTTTTCGGAAGGAGTTTAGCCGACGACCTAGATCGAGGTCGCCGGCTAAAGTTTATTATTATTATTTTTTTTAAAAAAGTGTTTAGCCCACGACCTAGATCTAGGTCGTCGGCTAAACTGTTGCAATATTATTTTTGTTTTCGAAAGGGATTTAGCCGACGACCGAGATCAAGTCGTCGGCTAAATTTTTTTTTCCCGGTCGGCTAAACGTCATCTCGGTCGTCGGCCAAACCTCTTTAATATAGCCGACGACTATTTCGAACTTTAGCCTACGACATTGGCCAAGTCGTCGGCTAAAACCCTTTAGCCGACGGTAGAACAAGTCGTCGGCTAAAGTGCGAAGTTTAGCCGACGACACTTTATAGTCGTCGGTCGTTTTTTTCCGGGTCGTCGGCTAAAGTAGTTTTTTTGGTAGTGTGTTGGCTCTGCTACCGATATAGCTGAATGTATTAGAGCCTTGAAATATTATCAACCGGACTCAATTGAGGATTTGGAACAGCGGGCTATTATTGAGATGGGGCTGCAGATTCCGGAACTGAGAAATATTCTTCGTTCTGAAAAAAGTACTCAGCACAAGCGAGATGAATATGATGCCTTGATTTTATCAGCTAAATATGCCGAGTCTGACCTGCCGTCTCAATGCCCGCCAAACACTCCTCTTGAGGGCTATGATGAGCTTTGGGTTAGGGTTTTTAGTCCACGAGTACAGATTAGGCATCTCTGTGACAAATTATATTCGAATGTCCGTGCGCGAAAGATCTTGTACTATACTGGCAATCGATGGGATTAGCCCTGTGGGTACCTTGTTGAGACACCTGCATACAGGCCCCTGTTGGAGGATTACGATACAATCCAGCGCCGTTGTAATATCCGTATTTTTCTTTCCCTGGTATTTTCGTTTTTGGTGTATTTCTCGATCGTAGTGACCCTCGTGTACTTCTCAGTGTGTCCTTCCTGTCAAACTGTTGAACTGTATTCTCGTTATTGTTGTGCGGAACCGCTGTTTCGGGTTTGTCGTGGATTCATTTCGTGTTGTTGGTTCCCAAATATTGATTCCTGTCGTTTTATTCTTTTACCGGATCATTGTTATCATTTTGGAACCCATAAAGGGGTGTGGGCCGCGGCACAAGGTGTGTGCGCCGCGGCACACAAATCCCTTCAGTAGTTGGTCGGACAAACTGTACTGTGTGCCGCGGCACACCCATCCGGTGCCGCGGCACAGCAGCCGGTGCCGCGGCACACTGTCGGTGCCGCGGCACACTCGTGTGTCTTCTGCGACCTAAACCCAATCAGACGGTGCCGCGGCACACGCAGCCGTGCCGCGGCACAATGCCAAAACACAGGAGTAAATTTGGCTGTCTGCGGCACACCTAAGCTGTGCCGCGGCACACAAAGCGGTCAACTGCGCAACTCGTCTTTATTAGACGAAATCGGCCGTGTTCTTCCTCATTTTCACCTGCAGTGCGAGAGAGAGTGAGAGAGAGGGGAAGAGTTCTTCACCCTTATCCATTGGGGGGTCGATTTTCACCATTTTTCTTCGGTAGTGAAGCCCGGGCAATCAATCTAACGCGTGTTCTACGGATCTTGGTACTTGAATCTCCTAAGGTAATATTTCTAGAACCCTAGTTTCAATTAATTTGGGGGTTTTGGGATTTTCTTCCGATTAGTTCCGTTTTGTTGATGGATTCATGATGTATACGATTGATATTGTTAGTATCTTTAGTTTTCCTACGGATTCATGGATATTTTGTGGATTTTTACGGAATCGAAAGGGTTTGGTTGTGGTCCGCCCTCGTTGTTATTTTGGTATGAATATACATGAATCGTAGGCGGGTTTCCGGGTGTATTCCATTTCCGTAATCGTCTAGAGTTGGTTGTGATTGTGTTATTCGAATCGTTAGGTTCATTTTCGCCGGTTCCTCGTGGTTGTGCTTGATTCTTCCGTTCCGTTCGTGTCATCGTCTATTTAATCGAGGCAAGTATCCTTATGAACTTACAATCTTGACATAGTAGTATTGTATGAGAAATTGTGTGTGTGTGTGTATGCTCACTGCGGGTTAGATCCGACGGGGTCTCGGTAGGGCTCCACGAAGCTGTGGAACCGCGAGCTTGCTTTTAACCACTGTGGGTTAGATCCGACGGGGTCTCGGCAGGGATCCACGAAGCTATGGGTCCGCGGTTAATTGTGGTGAATTTTTACAAATGTGGTTTGATCATTGGCATTTCCGGAAATGAGTGTTTTGGAACTATGTTTTCTTGAATTGCATGCATTACTATATGTGTAAGATGTAAGTCGTTCATCTGGTTACTTGTACTAGCGTAATTGCTAACCCCTCTGGGGACCCATTTTGGGGAAATTCGTTTTATGAATTTCAGGTCAGGTTCATCGAGACGAGCGGGCGCTGGACCAGTACGCGGATGATGGCCGTGCGTGATGATTGTGCACGTGTGACGTTTTAGTGTCTTTTACCTTTTCATCTTTTGTGGTTTTGAACTAATAGTTGTACTCGAGTACTTAAGGGGTTCTTGTTCGTTCGGATTGTATTGTTGCTTATTATGTTGTGTTGGATGATGATGTTATATTGACCGGTTGAACCGGGTGGATTATTCTGTTTTGCGTCTTTATGACATGGTATTGTTCTGTCGTTTATGTGAGTCGATGAGTATGATGCTGTTCAGCCTGGTGGGTCCCATATAGGGATTCACGGCACTGTAATATACCTCGGATATCCTGGGGGTGTTACTGTAACACCCCCAATCCGCTCAGGGATATTACACGCCGTAGAACCTTTCCTCAAGGATCTACCAGGCTGGTAACGACACATAACAACTCAACCATGCCTTTCAGGCTAAAATGACTCAGTAGACCGATTTGGTCTTTCCACAATTACATACAACTCAAATACAACTCATGCCCACGCAGGGGACAAAATACAACCACACCCGTACAACGGGAACAATATAGCAGCGGAAAATAAAGTACAACTGAACCAACACACGATGTACGGTTCCTCATGTGATTAGTATCGATCATCTTTCATCATCCTTCGTGCCGACTCGTGTTATGCTCCAAAACCCGAATGCAAAAGCAGACATCCACCCCGAATACTCGGGGGTTAGCAAAACTCCACTGTTTTGCTAGTGCAAGAACAAAGTGCAAATACGAGCCATACAATTCACATTCCACGAATAACAATAACCGAGGATCCTCAAAGATCCAAACGAAACGAAAAGTACTTCCCGAGGCAAGGGTTTGAGAAAACATTTCAAAATCGAAATATCATAAATCAATGGAAGTAATTTATAAAACGGTTTAGAATGACATCGGGAGTTTTAATAGAAGACAATTTAGGATTATCAAATCTTACTTTTCAAAATCCAAAAGACAAAAGGGGTCACCGCCCCAAAGGTTTACTTTCCAAAAAAATGACGTTTACCAAACCATTGGGATTTTAGCCCCAAATCCGTAAAACGACTTTTATAAAACCATTGGGATTTTAGCCCCAAATCTCATCGACTCACAGTACACGAGAACGACAACAAGGTTCGTCTTCCAACATCAAAATCCACCATTAAAGGATTTAACACAAACAACAAAATATTCCATAGCCATCCTAGCCAAGTAGGCCAAACGAACAACTTACCTCTTAGACACTTAGTCAATGCATGCAATCATGAAAACCGTTCAAAAGCTCTCATTTCCGGAAATGCCATAAATAAGTCACATTTGAAAAATGCACCACAATTAACCGTCGATCCACACCTCCGTGGACCCCTACCGAGACCCCGTCGGATCTAACCCGTAGTGGTTAAAAGCAAAGCTCGTCGATCCACACCTCCGTGGACCCCTACCGAGACCCCGTCGGATCTAACCCGTAGTGAGCATACACACACACACGTTACTCATGCAATACTAATATGCTAAGAATGTAAGTTCATTAAGAATACTCACTAGAGATGGCCATTAACTCGACACCATTATCAAACTCTTCAAAACACAATAACAAGATTAAATACGGAATACACGATTCCATAACTTTAAACAATAGGAGTATCATCATCAAATCCTTCAACGTTCAACATAATCAAATCATAATAAATTCCCAAAACACAACGTTCACAAAACACACACGCGTTTTGAAAGAGAGCCTTTAACGAGGCCAAACCGAAATCTTTTGAAACTTCATTTCAAATAACAAAACAAACGCATCAAGACGACCACCGATCATCATATCCATAAAACGAGAAAAGTATGGGCAAGGTACTTGCCTCGAATAAGAACAACGCGGAGAATCTACCGAAGTAGGTTGGCCCGAACCGACTACGAACCCGCCGACTCCACCGAACGCCAACTCATGTTCATAAACTACGAAGGACAAATAATAACAATGAAATGAATTCCATAACACGACTCAAAGCCGTTGAATTCAAAGAACGAATGACGAAAGTTCACGGATTTCCCCCAAAACGGCCAAGAACACGATTCGTTCCGTCAAAACCCGAAAATGGAATTCCAAGTTGAAATATGGATATACAATCCATAGAATATGTTTAACAACATCATTTAACCATAATCGATCCATCGAAAACGGATGAAAAACGAGATCGGGGACAAATCCCCCAAAAAGTCAACTCGAAGGAAATCAAGAAATATACTTCGATTCGACGAAGAACAATGGATTAAATTATGTTAAACACAACAATTCTACCAAGATTAATCATACCCATCATGAATTAATCAACAACACGGAACGAATCGGACGAAATTGCAAAAATCCCCAAATTCACGAAATTAGGGTTCTAAGGAAGATTACCTTGATTCGCTGGATCAAAGGATGATAACGGACGATTGATTGATGTTATGGACTCCAGAACTTCATGGTTTTGTTGTTAAACAACATGGCTTCGTCGCCCATGAATCGCCATTCGCGGACGGAGAAGGAAGGAAATGAAAAACGAAGTGAAATGTGACTGCTCAGCCATATTTATACTGGGCCAGACTAGCGTGCGCTAGCCTTCCCGGACTAGCGTGCGCTATCGGCCGGTATCGGCCGAGTACCCTCGGCCAGGGCCCACACGACCCGGCATCACCGACCAACCCTGCCGACCAAACCTGTCGACCCGACTCCCGCTAGCGTGCGCTACGGCCGGAAGCCTGCGCTAGCCGGCTGTCCGATAGCCATCGATGACTGCCGGCCAGTAACGTCGCTAGCCGGCCGACGGCGTGCGCTACGCTGCCCGACTAGCGCGCTACGCTCGGCGTAGCGTGCGCTACTGCCCGATCTGGCCGAGTCGAACCTCGAAACCCCATTGCCCGGGCCGATAGCGTCGCTGAGCCACCGGCGGCGTCGCTACACTGCCGGTTAGCGCGCGGCCTTCCGGCCGTGGCGTGCGCTACGCGGTTCTGCCGCACCCGTCCGGCGGTGCCCGCAATCGTTCGGCCGATCCATACCGTCCGGCCCGGATCCACCGCCAGTTTCGGCGACCCGATTTAAACGTCACGGAGCGAACACGGACGAAAAGTTCGTGGACAACATAAACGACTCGAAATGAAAGCGTAATACCATAATTAGTCATACGCGACCAAGAAGCGGGTCGAGACAACAATTACAGATACGGATACGTAACTTTCAAGAAATTACAAAATGGCCCAAACGCCGAAAATCACGATACGTGATCGAATAACCAAACCGAAGTTCACAACACGTCTAACAAAGTTAAACGGACTTACGGAAACTCGAAGCAATGATTTGGACGAGATTCGCAAGAATTGAACTCAAGTGCGGAAAAGTCGCTAAAAATCACGAACTCAACAAAACGACTCGAAACGAACTCGGATGTCAAAAGTGTAGAATTAATCATTCTCGGAATGGCCGAAGCGGTCATGAGCGAGTCGTCAAAACGGACTCCGACCGAAAAAAGAAAATTACCGAAATTCGAAATTGCGGATATTACATTCTACCCTCCTTAAAAGAAGTTTCGTCCCGAAACTTAAAACAAGTAGGGAGAAGAAATATTCCGCCAGGAAAAACTCAACGAGATACACAAGAATGCGTAACTAACGCCCAACGGCGAAATGTTACAAACAACGCAAAGGAGTAAACGGCGTGAAAACACGCTCCACGGCGACCAACACAACGTCGCCGTTAGGGATATAATAAAAACCAACAAGTGACAAGCGTCATCAAACGGATAATATAGCCAAGTCAATTATCCGACAATCACAAAACACAACGAACGAAAATCAATATGATTGACCAACCCAACGGTACATCAATCAAAACGCGAGTCAACCGCTGAACAAACACGGAATCCCACCGCCTAAGGGATGGAAGATCGAAAACGAAACTAATTTCCCGAACTGAAGGGAATTACGAAGGAGTCTGAATGCTCAATAATCACGAAACGAGAACAAAAACCGAACAAACAAACGATCGAGACAACAAAAATCGAACAATCATGTCTGAAACACGAAGGATAATAAAATTCAAACAACAACTCCAAGGTTCACATCTCGACTCGAGACAATATATGATCCGGTGAAAACAACAGGATGTGCATTCACATAAGATCCACAGGAAAGGGAATAGCAATTAAAAAGTCACAACGACAAACGAGTTATTCCGAAACAATACCAAACTCGTTCGATAAACAAAAACAAGGGGTAGGACAAGCTCAGAAATGTCAACGAACATAAATGAGTCGATAGAGTCGAAAACATAAGAGTTCCAAATCCGATCCACTTTGAATAAAAGAACTAATAGAACCAGATGATGTCACTCCCGAACAAGGTTCACAAGAATCGAACTGAACCCGAAAAAGTCACAACGATAACCAGATCAACTCAAAACAAGATCACAGTTCGTTCGGACGATGAAACCGAAATACAGAACAAGTTCATAAAGTACCAACGAACATGAGCGAATCGATAGACTGGAGAAAGAGAAAATATAGAAGTCAAAATAGTACGGGCATTACCTCCGACCTCGTCCACGAAATTCACAAAGACGGGAGCAAGGTAACAAGACATTAAGCAGTAGACACATAGGAACGATCACCGATGCACACGGTCATACCAAACCAAGCTCTAACAGCTCGCACATGCGCGACAACGCGGGAATCACTACGAGGCGATAATATTCAACACCAACACCCCGCCTCTCACGGGGGCTAACACAACAAATGTGTGGAAAGCGACTCAACGCTCACACCGCCAATTCAATCATACTGGAGAAATTATCAAAATGACAACTCGAACATCACACATACATACCCACCCTCAAACGGGAATGGATAGGTTTAAAAAAATGAAAAACCTCATTTTGAAAATAATTTGAAGAACACCGATTGATCTTGAGTATCATCTTTCAAAAAGTACAAACTTGAAACATCGTTATCGAGACATTGGAGAACCATTTCGCATTTGATAAAAATGAGGACACTTTCTCTTAGTGAAAACTTTCAAAATATTCGACCCTCGGGTCTAAATAAAAGTGTTTCTAAAACATTGAAAATATCTCAAAGCATTTTGGTCCTCGAGGTAGAAATTTTTTGAAATATATTGTGGCACCTTGGATGTACCACAAGAAAATAACTCATTTGAAAAGTATGTCTCGAAATTTATTTTTCTAAGATACTCAAGGTTTTCAAAAATTCAATAGGCCAGAATGCCCAAAACTCACACATACCGACGTTCACTAAAACAACTCCTAGCACACGCATCAAAAAGTTTAAAATCAAGACAATACATGTCTTTAAACGGAAATAAACGATAAAATACCACATTCAGAACAAAACCACTGATAAAATACCCTCCCGCACTGGCTAGTGAACAAGTTGAACGCGTATAAGCACAAAGCTTCCACAATAGAACTTGTAAAACGTGCAAATCGATTCGAAAATCATCAGCAACGGATAAAAACAACAATAAAAAGACATCACAAGCGACGACACTCCTCGTATAAATCAAATACGAGAGTCGACTAAATACATATCATGAAATCAAAATCCACATAAGGATTCCACCACTTAACAAATAATCATAAAAATAGCTCGTGTCACACGAGGCACAACACAAAGTAGGGAGACTTACTTCCACAGGTCGCACGAAGATGATGATCGCCCCACGATACTAATCACGACCAACGAACTCAAACGACGCGTCGCGACACGACTCAGTCAGACAAAATCTGACAATACAAGACTCAACAACACATAACTCGACCCGACAGCCTAGGTTTCCTCAACCTAAGCACCGATACCATTTATGTAACACCCCCAATCCGCTCAGGGATATTACACGCCGTAGAACCTTTCCTCAAGGATCTACCAGGCTGGTAACGACACATAACAACTCAACCATGCCTTTCAGGCTAAAATGACTCAGTAGACCGATTTGGTCTTTCCACAATTACATACAACTCAAATACAACTCATGCCCACGCAGGTGACAATTTACAACCACACCCGCATAACGGGAACAATATAGCAATGAAAATAAAGTACAATCGAACCAACACACGATGTACGGTTCCTCATGTGATTAGTATCGATCATCTTTCATCATCCTTCGTGCGACCACGTGTTATGCTCCAAAACACGAATGCAAAACAGACATCCACCCCCCGAATACTCGGAGGTTAGCAAAACTCCACTGTTTTGCTAGTGCAAGAACAAAGTGCAAATACGAGCCATACAATTCACATTCCACGAATAACAATAACCGAGGATCCTCAAAGATCCAAACGAAACGAAAAGTACTTCCCGAGGCAAGGGTTTGAGAAAACATTTCAAAATCGAAATATCATAAATCAATGGAAGTAATTTATAAAACGGTTTAGAATGCCATCGGGAGTTTTAATAGAAGACAATTTAGGATTATCAAATCCTACTTTTCAAAATCCAAAAGACAAAAGGGGTCACCACCCCAAAGGTTTACTTTCCAAAAAATGACGTTTACCAAACCGTTGGGATTTTAGCCCCAAATCCGTAAAACGACTTTTAAAAAACCATTGGGATTTTAGCCCCAAATCTCATCGACTCACAGTACACGAGAACGACAACAAGGTTCGTCTTCCAACATCAAAATCCACCATTAAAGGATTTAACACAAACAACAAAATATTCCATAGCCATCCTAGCCAAGTAGGCCAAACGAACAACTTACCTCTTACACACTTAGTCAATGCATGCAATCATGAAAACCGTTCAAAAGCGCTCATTTCCGGAAATGCCATAAATAAGTCACATTTGAAAAATGCACCACAATTAACCGTCGATCCACACCTCCTGGACCCCTACCGAGACCCGTCGGATCTAACCCGTAGTGGTTAAAAGCAAAGCTCGTCGATCCACACCTCCGTGGACCCCTACCGAGACCCCGTCGGATCTAACCCGTAGTGAGCATACACACACACACGTTACTCATGCAATACTAATATGCTAAGAATGTAAGTTCATTAAGAATACTCACTAGAGATGGCCATTAACTCGACACCATTATCAAACTCTTCAAAACACAATAACAAGATTAAATACGGAATACGATTCCATAACTTTAAACAATAGGAGTATCATCATCAAATCCTTCAACGTTCAACATAATCAAATCATAATAAATTCCCAAACACAACGTTCACAAACACACACGCGTTTTGAAAGAGAGCCTTTAACGAGGCCAAATCAAATCTTTTGAAACTTCATTTCAAATAACCAAACAAACGCATCAAGACGACCACCGATCATCATATCCATAAAACGAGAAAAGTATGGGCAAGGTACTTGCCTCGAATAAGAACAACGCGGAGAATCGACCGAAGTAGGTTGGCCCGAACCGACTACGAACCCGCCGACTCCACCGAACGCCAACTCACATTCATAAACTACGAAGGACAAATAATAACAATGAAATGAATTCCATAACACGACTCAAAGCCGTTGAATTCAAAGAACGAATGACGAAAGTTCACGGATTTCCCCCAAAACGGCCAAGAACACGATTCGTTCCGTCAAAACCCAGCGGAATTCCAAGTTGAAATATGGATATACAATCCATAGAATATGTTTAACAACATCATTTAACCATAATCGATCCATCGAAAACGGATGAAAAACGAGATCGGGGACAAATCCCCCAAAAAGTCAACTCGAAGGAAATCAAGAAATATACTTCGATTCGACAAAGAACAATGGATTAAATGATGTTAAACACAACAATACTACCAAGATTAATCATACCCATCATGAATTAATCAACAACACGGAACGAATCGGACGAAATTGCAAAAATCCCCAAATTCACGAAATTAGGGTTCTAAGGAAGATTACCTTGATTATTTGGATCAAAGGATGATAACGGACGATTGATTGATGTTATGGACTCCAGAACATCATGGTTTTGTTGTTAAACAACATGGCTTAAATCGCCCATGAATCGCCATTCGCGGACGGAGAAGGAAGGAAATGAAAACGAAGTGAAATGTGACTTTCGGACCATATTTATCTTGGGCCGGACTAGCGTGCGCTAGCCTTCCCGGACTAGCGTGCGCTATCGGCGGTATCGGCAGTACCATCGGCCAGGGCCCACACGACCCGGCATCACCGACCAACCCTGCCGACCAAACCTGTCGACCCGACTCCCGCTAGCGTGCGCTACGGCGGAAGCTTGCTGCAGCCGGCTGGCCCGAGAGCCACTGGATGACCGCCGGCAGTAACGTCGCTAGCCGGCCGGCGTGCGCTTACGCTGCCGACTAGCACGCTACGCTCGGCGTAGCGTGCGCTACTGCCGATCTGGCCGAGTCGTCGAACCTCGAAACCCCCTTTGCCCGGGCGATAGCGTCGCTGAGCCACCGGCAGCGTGCGCTACACTGCCGGTTAGCGCCGCAGCCTTCCGGCCTTAGCGTGCGCTACGCCGGTTCTGCCGCACCCGTCCGGCCGGTGCCCGCAATCGTTCGGCCATCCCGCCACCGTCCGGCCATCCGCCACCGCCAGGGCTCGACGACCCGATTTCCGAAAACGTACGGAACGAACACGACGAAAAGTTCGTGGACAACATAAACGACTCGAAATGAAAGCGTAATACCTTAATTAGTTATACGCGACCAAGAAATGGGTCGAGACAACAATTACAGATACGGATACCCGTAACTTTCAAGAAATTACAAAATGGCCCAAAACGCCCGGAAATCACGATACGTGATCGAATAACCAAACTGAAGTTCACAACACGTCTAACAAAGTTAAACGGACTTACGGGAAACTCGAAACAGCAGTTTCGGACGAGATTCGCAAGAATTGAACTCAAGTGCGGAAAAGTTGTTAAAAAGCACAGAACTCAACAAAACGACTCCGAAACGAACTCGGATGTCAAAAAGTGTAGAATTAATCATTCTCAGAATGACGAAACGGTCATGAGCGAGTCGTCAAAACGGACTCCGACCGAAAAAAAGAAATTTACCGAAAATCGAAAATTGCGGATATTACAGTTACAGCCGTCTTGAGCTTCAACATTCAATTGCCGATATTTATTGTGTTCCCAATTTGACTGACTACATTTTCAAGAGAGAGATTGGATTGGAATTTCCTAAACTTAGAGCCAACGAGGGTGCCAAAATTACGTGTGCAATAAGTGTGGCTATCTGCCTATAGATTTGCATGTTACTTTGGTTTTTCTTTCTTGTTTTTTCGTACTCAGTTATGTTGTGTAAAGAATATAGTAACACCGTTTCTCCATGAGCATGTGCTTTATACAGTTATACTTTGTCGGTGTATGTTTGTCTTCGTATCCTCATTTGTGCAATATTTATTTTTCTCTTTTGTGTTTTTATTTGTTTCCTGCTCAACCTCCACATTACGTTAGCAGGTCTATCTGATAGCTGCTCTGGTGTGATTGTTCTTGTTAGCCTTGGTTAGTTCTCTCCTCTGTTTATCTTGCATACACTTAACCTATCGCCTTTCTGAAATTTCTTATTGTCTGTTGTGTCGCTTGCTACCTACGCTCTTTATTGAGGCCCGAATATTTTGGTGCATGTGATTATTACATATGTTCTCTAATATAAACCGGCTTCGTATTTTATTTTTGATCCACCTACTCTTTTAAAACCTTACAGTATTAATTGATTTGGTTTGTTTTCCTGTATCATCTTTGAGATTTCAGATAACAGCTTTTACAATCTCATACTGAGCTTCTACTATTTTCTTTCTCAGATTTCCGATCTTCTGTGACATCGACAGCTGCTGCACGGTTCTCATTCTCGTGGTATATTTTCATATTAGCGCTATTTTTTAAGTGTTAGGCTTATTCTGTTATGTTATATTTTTAGGCATGTGGTTATAACATGTTAATTTACAATTCATCTGGATGAGCTCCATTTTCTCCCAACTTCTTTGATGATGTGCTATGATATTTTTCATCTGCATATTCCTATGTTGTTCCATCTCTTATGAGTTACCACATAGGCATATTGAATATATCGCTATGCTCCCAAATTGATATGTTCCTTATTGTACGGCCTTGATATGTTGCCCTCCCTCACTCTTTATTAACCCCATTGGTTTTTGCTGATGCCGTTCGTCAGAGGTTTGGTCGCTCGTTGCGACCTTGATTCCTCATACGTATGATGTCATTAGTAGGAGCACAGTTGTCTTTTTGGAATATTGTGGGTTCCGAAATAAATAGCCAAATCCAGTAACTTCGGTCGACCTCCGCACGGCTTGGCTCTCGATTTTGACTATTCCGGAAAAGTTCAGATGAGGCCACCGAGATTTTCCTTGTCTTTACATTATCTCAGATGTGTGCTACCATCATTGGTGTGGGAAATTTTCGTCTCCTACTATCATTAGTGCGGTTCCTTCTCAGGTTCTTATTAGTTGTCTGATCTGATCTCAGCACTGCTCCTTTATTAATGATTTCATTTACTACTTACCTATTCGTTATTCTCTACCGTCCGCGCTGTTTTGCCTCCGTAATTTCTCTGCCTGAATATTGACGGTGGCTCTTTATGTGTTTTGCAGTTAATGCTGAGAACTTCCCAGGTGCATACTCCGGACGATACCAGGTATGCTTTGGAATGATGTCAAATTTCTTCTCCAGTTTTCCGTTCTATACTGCTCCAAAATTTTATTTATTTTGGTTTCACTGTTTGACAGTCCAGCTCGGCCTTCTGCTCACGCTTCCTGCTCCAGTATGCCTCACCCTGGTAAGTCTGTTGTCATCCTTTATTCTTATCGTTGGTAATCCATATTTGTTGTTATAGATTGTTGTCACTTGATTTACTATTCTGGCAGCTGCTGTGCCTGGGTCTTCAGGCAGAAATATGAGGAGAGGCGTTGTATATTCATCAATGAATGCGGATAAAAAGGCATCTCTGCTACTCGGTAGGCGACGCGCATCTGAGAAACATCAGGGTCTGTTTTCTTTCCTTCTTCCTACCGAATGTCTCTTCTTTCTGGTCAGATATTTATAGTGAACATTGACTGTTATTCATTTATTCAGCTTCGTCGAATAATACGACGTGCCTTGTGGGCAATTACAACAGCAGCACCTCTCGAGGAAAATGAGGTAGGCCAAAAAAATATGCTCGCACCAACCTCCTCAAAAGAATGGAAAACATTTCTGTGCACGCCTGGGACTTGCCCCCGGTTGATTCATATTGGCTCTGTGGAGCTGGACGCTATTTCAGAGAGTCGAAAGGTTTTTGTTGTCTCAGTAGGCAGGTATCGTTGGCTTTGCCTCGGATGCCATCAAATCTCTGGATTTTGTATACCTCTGCGAATTCACCTGCTGCTGCCCACTTCCCAAAACGCTGTAGGACATACAATAATACAACTGCGTTTAGTTCTCTTGGGATTACCTATGATCACACTCTAGCTCAATCCAACAATGGTATTTACACTCTTCGAGTTCAAGGAGCTGTCTATCATTTCATGCAGGGTTTGATTCCGCAAGAGGCCTCGGGGCGGCAGCTCCAACTTTACTTTTATGATACCGAAAATGAACTACAGAACCGGCTATCTCAGTCAGGAAATTTGGATCTCAGTATTCTTGAACTAATTGTCGAAATGATGAAATTAAATCCATACGCAAATTACTTTTGAAGCCTTCGGTAAATAACCAATTTGCAAGATTATAACATCCTTCTCAGAGCTGATCCGTGTTTAGATATGAAACTCTACAGTATGCCTATGACCCATCAGGTGGCAGCCATATGGAATGAACTGATGGATGTTCGAGCAGATCATACGCATGACATTCGTGTCTGTACCTCAGCAAGAAAGACCCACCGGGTGCATTATTATTACGGCTGCTACGATCCGCTCCAATATCTATTATTATTTCCTTACGGCGAAAGTGGATGACATACGGGAATTGAAAAACTTACTCCTGTTAATAGTCATTATCAAGGACGCCGGTACAATCAATGTGATGGTCAGCATGTTGTGTCGCTCGGCGACGCACAACATGCAGAGACTATATTGGCTCAGGAACTTCAAAGTACGCTTCGTTCTTGCCTGAGCAAATTACCTCATGTTATTTACTCTAAATATTTCTCTTCCTGCTAGAATTAACTCAAAAATGAGGCGCCAGCCTCCGTGATTTGACCTCATACTTCGATCATGTTTGTAGGTTTTACGTGGTCTTATTATTTGGTTGTTTTACAACTCAACATATGGCTTTCCCGATTTACTGCAGTGTTTAATGTTTTCTACATTTAGAGATGGGGAGGCGGTTTAGACCACAAGTTCCTTCTTTGTTACCTATTCATAAGTGCTGCTCTTTTTCTGTTCATTTACTCGCTATTACTATTTATTTCCCGGTTCCCTAAATTTCTTGTCTCTTTCACAAATATAGTTTACTACTCATTAGGGGTATATAGGCCGGCAAACCTGCGGCTGAGTTGATCCCTCGTGCTACGATTACGGCTCCGTTGACTTGAACCTCGTCTTTATTTACTGGTGCTAGCTTCGGTTCTATTATCGCACTCGCTGTCCTTGAATTGTTTAGTGTTACTTGCTGTTTTGCTTGCCGCGTCCTATTTTTTGGTTGGCTTGTTGGGTTCATTTTTCAGGGTGCCTCTTGTTTTCTTATTAATTAAAACTCAAACAAATTAAAACCTTCAAATCCAAAACAGCACTAATCTTGCACTGGCAGGACCGAAAGCGTCCCTCGGATCTTTGTCAAGAGCTTGAGGATCTCGGTTTTAATTTAAAGGAGTTCTAATCTTGAAATTCAAATCGAGCCCCTGAATTTGACTCTCCGCACTGATCTTTGTGCTTCTCAAATTTCCTCGTGGCTCCCTTTCCTGATCTTTGTGTTGCAATGAATTCTTCTGCAGTTTTCAATATCGCACTCTCGGATAATGTTTGGGGAGGTTGTTTAGCGCTGCATGCTCGTTTTCTCCTAACATATGGACTGCCCGATTCACTACAGCATTTAATGTTTTCTACATTTAGAGATTAATAATCCCGGAATCTTATGACCGGGAATTCTCCTCAGATAATGTTTAGTAAGGCAGTTTACCGCTGCAGGTTCCTTCTTTGGTACTTGTTCATAATTACTGCTCTTTTTCTGTTTATAATTACTATCCTTTTCAAATCGTATTACTAAATATTACAATTTATTTTCGAGCCCCATAAATTTCCTGTATCTCTTTAACAAATATAGTTTTGTGCTGATTAGAGGTATATAGGCCGGCAACCTTGCGGCCGAAAGGACTTCTCGGAGGGCAATTACGGCTCCGTGGATGGACTGGTCTGATAGGTGTAACAACGCCACGTACCTCAAATCTTTTGTGTAGTTCTCCGTGTTTCTGCAGGATTATACTTCATCTTTCGGTGACTTTTGTTGGTCGAGAGTCTGAGTCTTTGCCTGTCTTATGACTCAACATATAAATTTCTCGATTTGCTGGACCATTTAATATTCTGACAGTTGTTGCGGGCTCTTTTTGTGTTGGCCTGTTGGATTCATTTTTCAGTGCGACTCTTGTTTTCTTATTATTTAAAACTCAAACAAATTAAAACCTTAAAATCCAAAACAGCACTAATCTTGCACTGCCAGGACCGGAAGTGTCTCTCGGATCTTTGTCAAGAGCTTGAGGATCCCGGTTTTAATTTAAAAGGGTTTTAATCTCAAAATTGAAATCGAGCGCCTGAATTTGAGTCTCACCAGCTGCGTGCTCCCTTTCTGATCTTTGTGCTTCTCAAGTTTATTTGTGGCTCTCTTTCCTGATCTTTCTGTTGGAATGAGTTCTTCTGCGGTTTTTAATATTGCGCCCTTGGATAATGTTTAGGGAGCCTGTCTAGCACTGCAAGGTCGTTCTCTCTTAACATATGGATTGCCCGATTTATTGCAGCATTTAGTGTTTTCTACATTTATAGATGAATAAGCCAGCAATCCTATGAGCAGGAATTCTCTTTGGAGAATGTTTAGGAAGGCCGTTTACCGCTACAGGTTCCTTCTTTATTGCCTCTCCTTTTCTATTTATAATTACTACCCTTTCCAAATCGTGTTACTCAATATTACTATTTATTTTGCAGCCCTATAAATTTCCTGTATCTCTTTAACAAATATAGTTTTCTACTGATTAGAGGTATATAGGCCGGCAACCTTGCGGCTGAAAGGACTCCTCGGAGGGCGATTACGGCTCCGTGGATGGACTGGTCTGATAGGTGTAACAACGCCACGTACCTCAAATCTTTTGTATAATTTTCCGTGTCTGTACAGGATTTTACCTCATGATTCGATGCTGTTTGTGCATCGCGCTGCTTCTAAATAACAGATCCTGAATACTAACTCAGCTGTTTGATTGCTTATAACAATGCTGCGCACCTCTACCCACACGATTTACTGTTCTGCACAGTTGGAGATGAATGAGCCAGCAATCTTCTGACCAGGTGTTCCCTTTGGAGGACGCTTTCGCTCAATTTCTTATTATTAAAAATGTACTCTTTTTACGATCTCTTTCTCAGCGTTAACTGTTGGTGCTAGCTTCGGTTCTATTGTTGCAGTTGCTGTCTCTGATTTGTTTGGTGTTACTTGCTGTTTTGCTTGCCATTGCCTATTTGGAGATTGACTTGTTGGATTCATTTTTCAGATTGGCTCTTTTTCTATTTATAATTACTATCCTTTTCAAATCGTATTACTCAATATTACAATTTATTTTCGAGCCCCATAAATTTCCTGTATCTCTTTAACAAATATAGTTTTGTGCTGATTAGAGGTATATAGGCCGGCAACCTTGCGGCCGAAAGGACTCCTTGGAGGGCGATTACAGCTCCGTGGATGGACTGGTTTGATAGGTGTAACAACGCCACGTACCTCAAATCTTTTGTGTAATTCTCCGTGTTTCTGCAGGATTATACTTCATCTTTCGGTGACTTTTGTTGGTCGAGAGTCTGAGACTTTGCCTATCTTATGACTCAACATATAAATTTCTCGATTTGCTGGGCTATTTAATGTTCTGCACAGTAGCTGTGGGCTCTTTTTGTGTTGGCTTGTTGGATTCATTTTTCAGTGCGACTCTTGTTTTCTTATTATTTAAAACTCAAACAAATTAAAACCTTAAAATCCAAAACATCACTAATCTTTCACTGCCAGGACCGGAAGTGTCCCTCGAATCTTTTTCAAGAGCTTGAGGATCCCAGTTTTAATTTAAATGGGTTTTAATCTCAAAATTCAAATCGAGCGCCTGAATTTGAGTCTCACCCGCGTGCTCCCTTTCCTGATCTTTGTGCTTCTCGAGTTTAATAATGCACCCTCGGATAATGTATGGGGAGCCTGTCTAGCGCTGCAAGGTCGTTCTCTCTTAACATATGGATTGCCCGATTTACTGCAGTATTTAGTGTTTTCTACATTTATAGATGAATAAGCCAGCAATCCTATGAGCAGGAATTCTCTTTGGAGAATGTTTAGGAAGGCCGTTTAGCACTACAGGTTCCTTCTTTATTGCCTGTTCATAATGACTGCTCCTTTTCTATTTATAATTACTACCCTTTCCAAATCGTGTTACTCAATATTACTATTTATTTTCCAGCCCTATAAATTTCCTGTATCTCTTTAACAAATATAGTATTCTACTGATTAGAGGTATATAGGCCGGCAACCTTGCGGCCGAAAGGACTCCTCGGAGGGCGATTACGGCTCTGTGGATGGACTGGTCTGATAGGTGTAACAATGCCACGTACCTCAAATCTTTTGTATAATTTTCCGTGTCTGTACAGGATTTTACCTCATGATTCGATGTTGTTTGTGCGTCGCGCTGCTTCTAAATAACAGGTCCTGAATACTAACTCAGCTGTTTGGTTGCTTATAACAATGCTGCGCACCTCTACCCACACGATTTACTGTTCTGCACAGTTGGAGATGAATGATCCAGCAATCTTCTGACCAGGCGTTCTCTTTGGAGATGAATGAGCCAGTTGCTGTCCCTGATTTGTTTGGTGTTACTTGCTGTTTCGCTTGCCGTGGCCTATTTGGGGATTGACTTGTTGGATTCATTTTTCAGATTGGCTCTTGCTTTCTTATTAATTAAAACTCAAACAAATTAAAACCTTCAAATCCAAAACAACACTAATCTTGCGCTGGCAGGACCGAAAGCGTGCCTCGAATCTTTGTCAAGAGCTTGAGGATCTCGGTTTTAATTTAAAGGAGTTCTAATCTCGAAATTCAAATAGAGCCCCTGAATTTGACTCTCCTCACTGATCTTTGTGCTTCTCAAATTTCCTCGTGGCTCCCTTTCCTGATCTTTGTGTTGCAATGAATTCTTCTGCAATTTTTAATATCGCACTCTCGGATAATGTTTGGGGAGGCTGTTTAGCGCTGCAGGCTCATTTTCTCCTAACATATGGACTGCCCGATTCACTACAGCATTTAATTTTTTCTACATTTAGAGATTAATAATCCCGGAATCTTATGACCGGGAATTCTCCTCAGATAATGTTTAGGCAGTTTACCGCTGCAGGTTCCTTCTTTGGTACTTGTTCATAATTACTGCTCTTTTTATGTTTATAATTACTACCCTTTTCAAATCGTATTACTCAATATTACAATTTATTTTCGAACCCCATAAATTTCTTGTGTCTCTTTAACAAATATAGTTTTGTGCTGATTTGAGGTATATAGGCCGGCAACCTTGCGGCCGAAAGGACTCCTCGGAGGGCGATTACGGCTCCGTGGATGGACTGGTCTGATAGGTGTAACAACGCCACGTACCTCAAATCTTTTGTGTAATTCTCCGTGTTCCTGCAGGATTATACTTCATCTTTCGGTGACTCTTGTTGGTCGAGAGTCTGAGTCTTTGCCTGTCTTATGACTCAACATATAAATTTCTAGATTTGCTGGGCCATTTAATGTTCTGCACAGTTGCTGCAGGCTCTTTTAGTGTTGACTTGTTGGGTTCATTTTTCAGTGCGACTCCTGTTTTCTTATTATTTAAAACTCAAACAAATTAAAACCTTAAAATCCAAAACAGCACTAATCTTGCGCTGCCAGGGCCGGAAGTGTCCCTCGGATCTTTGTCAAGAGCTTGAGGATCCCGAATTTAATTTAAACGGGTTTTAATCTCAAAATTCAAATCGAGCGCCTGAATTTGAGTCTGATAGGTGTAACAACGCCACGTACCTCAAATCTTTTGTGTAATTCTCCGTGTTTCTGCAGGATTATATTTCATCTTTTGGTGACTTTTGTTGGTCGAGAGTCTGAGTCTTTGCCTGTCTTATGACTCAACATATAAATTTCTCGATTTGCTGGGCCATTTAATGTTTTGCACAGTTGTTGCGGGCTCTTTTTGTGTTGGCATGTTGGATTCATTTTTCAGTGCGACTCTTGTTTTCTTATTATTTAAAACTCAAACAAATTAAAACCTTAAAATCCAAAACAGCACTGATCTTGCACTGCCAGGACCGGAAGTGTCCCTCGGATCTTTGTCAAGAGCTTGAGGATCCCGGTTTTAATTTAAACGGGTTTTAATCTCAAAATTCAAATCGAGCGCCTGAATTTGAGTCTCACCAGCTGCGTGCTCCCTTTCCTGATCTTTGTGCTTCTCGAGTTTAATAATGCGCCCTCAGATAATGTTTGGGGAGCCTGTCTAGCACTGCAAGGTCGTTCTCTCTTAACATATGGATTACCCGATTTACTGCAGCATTTAGTGTTTTCTACATTTATAGATGAATAAGCCAGCAATCCTATGAGCAGGAATTCTCTTTGGAGAATGTTTAGGAAGTCCGTTTACCGCTACAGGTTCCTTTTTTATTGCATGTTCACAATGACTGCTCCTTTTCTATTTATAATTACTACACTTTCCAAATCGTGTTACTCAATATTACTATTTATTTTCCAGCCCTATAAATTTCCTGTATCTCTTTAACAAATATAGTATTCTAGTGATTAAAGGTATATAGGCCGGCAACCTTGCGGCCGAAAGGACTCCTCGGAGGGCAATTACGGGTCTGTGGATGGACTGGTCTGATAGGTGTAACAACGCCACGTACCTCAAATCTTTTGTATAATTTTCCGTGTCTGTACAGGATTTTACCTCATGATTCGATGTTGTTTGTGCGTCGCGCTGCTTCTAAATAACAGGTCCTGAATACTAACTCAGATGTTTGGTTGCTTATAACATTGCTGCGCACCTCTACCCACACGATTTACTGTTCTGCACAGTTGGAGATGAATGATCCATCAATCTTCTGACCAGGCGTTCTCCTTGGAGATGAATGAGCCAGTTGCTGTCCCTGATTTGTTTGGTGTTACTTGCTGTTTCGCTTGCCGTGGCCTATTTAGGGATTGACTTGTTGGATTCATTTTTCAGATTGGCTCTTGCTTTCTTATTAATTAAAACTCAAACAAATTAAAACCTTCAAATCCAAAACAGCACTAATCTTGCGCTGGCAGGACCGAAAGCGTCCCTCGAATCTTTGTCAAGAGCTTGAGGATCTCGGTTTTAATTTAAAGCAGTTCTAATCTCGAAATTCAAATAGAGCCCCTGAATTTGACTCTCCTCACTGATCTTTGTGCTTCTCAAATTTCCTCGTGGCTCCCTTTCCTGATCTTTGTGTTGCAATGAATTCTTCTGCAGTTTTTAATATCGCACTCTCGGATAATGTTTGGGGAGGCTGTTTAGCGCTGCAGGCTCGTTTTCTCCTAACATATGGACTGCCCGATTCACTACAGCATTTAATGTTTTCTACATTTAGAGATTAATAATCCCGGAATCTTATGACCGGGAATTCTCCTCAGATAATGTTTAGGCAGTTTACCGCTGCAGGTTCCTTCTTTGGTACTTGTTCATAATTAGTGCTCTTTTTCTGTTTATAATTACTACCCTTTTCAAATCGTATTACTCAATATTACAATTTATTTTCGAGCCCCATAAATTTCCTGTGTCTCTTTAACAAATATAGTTTTGTGCTGATTTGAGGTATATAGGCCGGCAACCTTGCGGCCGAAAGGACTCCTCGGAGGGCGATTACGGCTCCGTGGATGGACTGGTCTGATAGGTGTAACAACGCCACGTACCTCAAATCTTTTGTGTAATTCTCCGTGTTCCTGCAGGATTATACTTCATCTTTCGGTGACTCTTGTTGGTCGAGAGTCTAAGTCTTTGCCTGTCTTATGACTCAACATATAAATTTCTCGATTTGCTGGGCCATTTAATGTTCTGCACAGTTGCTGCAGGCTCTTTTTGTGTTGACTTGTTGGGTTCATTTTTCAGTGCGACTCCTGTTTTCTTATTATTTAAAACTCAAATAAATTAAAACTTTAAAATCCAAAACAAGACTAATCTTGCCTTGCCGCCAGGCCGGAAGTGTCCCTCGAATCTTTGTCAAGAGCTTGAGGATCCCGGATTTAATTTAAACGGGTTTTAATCTCAAAATTCAAATTGAGCGCCTGAATTTGAGTCTGATAGGTGTAACGCCACGTACCTCAAATCTTTTGTGTAATTCTCCGTGTTTCTGCAGGATTATACTTCATCTTTCGGTGACTTTTGTTGGTCGAGAGTCTGAGTCTTTGCATGTCTTATGACTCAACATATAAATTTCTCGATTTGCTGGGCCATTTAATGTTCTGCACTGTTGTTGCGGGCTCTTTTTGTGTTGGCTTGTTGGATTCATTTTTTAGTGCGACTCTTGTTTTATTATTATTTAAAACTCAATCAAATTAAAACCTTAAAATCCAAAACAGCACTAATCTTGCGCTGCTAGGACCGAAAGTGTCCCTCGGATCTTTGTCAAGAGCTTGAGGATCCCGGTTTTAATTTAAACAGGTTTTAATCTCAAAATTGAAATCGAGCGCCTGAATTTGAGTCTCACCAGCTGCGTGCTCCCTTTCCTGATCTTTGTGCTTCTCAAGTTTAATAATGCGCCCTCGGATATTGTTTGGGGAGCCTGTCTAGCGCTGCAAGGTCGTTCTCTCTTAACATATGGATTGCCCGATTTACTGCAGTATTTAGTGTTTTCTACATTTATAGATGAATAATCCAGCAATCCTATGAGCAGGAATTCTCTTTGGAGAATGTTTAGGAAGGCTGCCACGCTACAGTTCCTTCTTTATCACTGCTCATAATGACTGCTCCTTTTCTATTTATAATTACTACCCTTTCCAAATCGTGTTACTCAATATTACTATTTATTTTCCATTCTATAAATTTCTGTATCTCTTTAACAAATATAGTATTCTACCGATTAGAGGTATATAGGCCGGCAACCTTATGGGTGAAAGGACTCCTGAGGGCGATTACGGCTCTGTGGATGGATCGGTCCGATAGGTGTAACAACGCCACGTACCTCAAATCTTTTGTATAATTTTCCGTGTCTGTACAGGATTTTACCTCATGATTCGATGTTGTTTGTGCATCGCGCTGCTTCTAAATAACAGGTCCTGAATACTAACTCAGCTGTTTGGTTGCTTATAACAATGCTGCGCACCTCTACCCACACGATTTACTGTTCTGCACAGTTGGAGATGAATGATCCATCAATCTTCCACCAGCGTTCTCTTTGGAGATGAATGAGCCAGCTTGTCGCCCCCGATTTGTTTGGTGTTACTTGCTGTTTCGCTTGTCGTGGCCTATTTGGGGATTGACTTGTTGGATTCATTTTTCAGATTGGCTCTTGCTTTCTTATTAATTAAAACTCAAACAAATTAAAACCTTCAAATCCAAAACAGCACTAATCTTGCGCTGGCAGGACCGAAAGCGTGCCTCGAATCTTTGTCAAGAGATTGAGGATCTCGGTTTTAATTTAAAGGAGTTCTAATCTCGAAATTCAAATAGAGCCCCTGAATTTGACTCTCCTCACTGATCTTTTTGCTTCTCAAATTTCCTCGTGGCTCCCTTTCCTGATCTTTGTGTTGCAATGAATTCTTCTGCAATTTTTAATATCGCACTCTCGGATAATGTTTGGGGAGGCTGTTTAGCGCTGCAGGCTCATTTTCTCCTAACATATGGACTGCCCGATTCACTACAGCATTTAATGTTTTCTACATTTAGAGATTAATAATTCCGGAATCTTATGACCGGGAATTCTCCTCGGATAAGGTTAAGGCAGGTTACCGCTGCAGGTTCCTTCTTTGGTACTTGTTCATAATTACTGCTCTTTTTCTGTTTATAATTACTACCATTTTCAAATCGTATTACTCAATATTACAATTTATTTTCGAGCCCCATAAATTTCCTGTGTCTCTTTAACAAATATAGTTTTGTGCTGATTTGAGGTATATAGGCCGGCAACCTTGCGGCCGAAAGGACTCCTCGGAGAGCGATTACGGCTCCGTGGATGGACTGGTCTGATAGGTGTAACAACGCCACGTACCTCAAATCTTTTGTGTAATTCTCCGTGTTCCTGCAGGATTATACTTCATCTTTCGGTGACTCTTGTTGGTCGAGAGTCCGAGTCTTTGCCTGTCTTATGACTCAACATATAAATTTCTCGATTTGTTGGGCCATTTAATGTTCTGCACAGTTGCTGCAGGCTCTTTTAGTGTTGACTTGTTGGGTTCATTTTTCAGTGCGACTCCTGTTTTCTTATTATTTAAAACTCAAATAAATTAAAACCTTAAAATCCAAAACAGCACTAATCTTGCACTGCCAGGGCCGGAAGTGTCCCTCGGATCTTTGTCAAGAGCTTGAGGATCCCGGATTTAATTTAAACGGGTTTTAATCTCAAAATTCAAATCGAGCGTCTGAATTTGAGTCTGATAGGTGTAACAACGCCACGTACCTCAAATCTTTTGTGTAATTCTCCGTGTTTCTGCAGGATTATACTTCATCTTTCGGTGACTTTTGTTGGTCGAGAGTCTGAGTCTTTGCCTGTCTTATGACTCAACCTATAAATTTCTCGATTTGTTGGGCCATTTAATGTTCTGCACAGTTGCTGCGAGCTCTTTTTGTGTTGACTTGTTGGGTTCATTTTTCAGTGCGACTCTTGTTTTCTTATTATTTAAAACTCAAACAAATTAAAATCGTAAAATCCAAAACAGCACTAATCTTGCACTGCCAGGGCCGAAAGTGTCCCTCGGATCTTTGTCAAGAGCTTGAGGATCCCAGTTTTAATTTAAACGGGTTTTAATCTCAAAATTCAAATCGAGCGCCTGAATTTGAGTCTCACCAGCTGCATGTTTTCTACATTTAGAGATTAATAAGCCAGGAATCTTATGACCGGGAATTCTCCTCAGAGAATGTTTAGTAAGGCAGTTTACCGCTGCAGGTTCCTTCTTTGGTACTTGTTCATAATTACTGCTCTTTTTCTGTTTATAATTACTATCCTTTTCAAATCGTATTACTCAATATTACAATTTATTTTCGAGCTCCATAAATTTCCTGTATCTCTTTAACAAATATAGTTTTGTGCTGATTAGAGGTATATAGTCCGGCAACCTTGCGGCCGAAAGGACTCCTCGGAGGGCGATTACGGCTCCGTGGATGGACTGGTCTGATAGGTGTAACAACGCCACGTACCTCAAATCTTTTGTGTAATTCTCCGTGTTTCTGCAGGATTATACTTCATCTTTCGGTGACTTTTGTTGGTCGAGAGTCTGAGTCTTTGCCTGTCTTATGACTCAACATATAAATTTCTCGATTTGCTGGGCCATTTAATGTTCTGCACAGTTGCTGCGGGCTCTTTTTGTGTTGACTTGTTGGATTCATTTTTCAGTGCGACTCTTGTTTTATTATTATTTAAAACTCAATCATATTAAAACCTTAAAATCCAAAACAGCACTAATCTTGCGCTGCTAGGACCGGAAGTGTCCCTCGGATCTTTGTCAAGAGCTTGAGGATCCCGGTTTTAATTTAAACGGGTTTTAATCTCAAAATTGAAATCGAGCGCCTGAATTTGAGTCTCACCAGCTGCGTGCTCCCTTTCCTGATCTTTGTGCTTCTCAAGTTTAATAATGCGCCCTCGGATAATGTTTGGGGAGCCTGTCTAGCGCTGCAAGGTCGTTCTCTCTTAACATATGGATTGCCCGATTTACTGCAGCATTTAGTGTTTTCTACATTTATAGATGAATAAGCCAGCAATCCTATGAGCAGGAATTCTCTTTGGAGAATGTTTAGGAAGGCCGTTTACCGCTACAGGTTCCTTCTTTATTGCCTGTTCATAATGACTGCTCCTTTTCTATTTATAATTACTACCCTTTCCAAATCGTGTTACTCAATATTACTATTTATTTTCCAGCCCTATAAATTTCCTGTATCTCTATAACAAATATAGTATTCTACTGATTAGAGGTATATAGGCCGGCAACCTTGCATCCGAAAGGACTCCTCGGAGGGCGATTACGGCTCTGTGGATGGACTGGTCTGATAGGTGTAACAACGCCACGTACCTCAAATCTTTTGTATAATTTTCCGTGTCTGTACAGGATTTTAACTCATGATTCGATGTTGTTTGTGCATCGCGCTGCTTCTAAATAACAGGTCCTGAATACTAACTCAGCTGTTTGGTTGCTTATAACAATGCTGCGCACCTCTACCCACACGATTTACTGTTCTGCACAGTTGGAGATGAATGATCCAGCAATCTTCTGACCAGGCGTTCTCTTTGGAGATGAATGAGCCAGTTGCTGTCCCTGATTTGTTTGGTGTTACTTGCTGTTTCGCTTGTCGTGGCCTATTTGGGGATTGACTTGTTGGATTCATTTTTCAGATTGGCTCTTGCTTTCTTATTAATTAAAACTCAAACAAATTAAAACCTTCAAATCCAAAACAGCACTAATCTTGCGCTGGCAGGACCGAAAGCGTGCCTCGAATCTTTGTCAAGAGCTTGAGGATCTCGGTTTTAATTTAAAGGAGTTCTAATCTCGAAATTCAAATAGAGCCCCTGAATTTGACTCTCCTCACTGATCTTTGTGCTTCTCAAATTTCCTCGTGGCTCCCTTTCCTGATCTTTGTGTTGCAATGAATTCTTCTGCAATTTTTAATATCGCACTCTCGGATAATGTTTGGGGAGGCTGTTTAGCACTGCAGGCTCGTTTTCTCCTAACATATGGACTGCCCGATTCACTACATCATTTAATGTTTTCTACATTTAGAGATTAATAATCCCGGAATCTTATGACCGGGAATTCTCCTCAGATAATGTTTAGGCAGTTTACCGCTGCAGGTTCCTTCTTTGGTACTTGTTCATAATTACTGCTATTTTTCTGTTTATAATTACTACCCTTTTCAAATCGTATTACTCAATATTACAATTTATTTTCGAGCCCCATAAATTTCCTGTGTCTCTTTAACAAATATAGTTTTGTGCTGATTTGAGGTATATAGGCCGGCAACCTTGCGGCCGAAAGGACTCCTCGGAGGGCGATTACGGCTCCGTGGATGGACTGGTCTGATAGGTGTAACAACGCCACGTACCTCAAATCTTTTGTGTAATTCTCCGTGTTCGTGCAGGATTATACTTCATCTTTCGGTGACTCTTGTTGGTCGAGAGTCTGAGTCTTTGCCTGTCTTATGACTCAACATATAAATTTCTCGATTTGCTGGGCCATTTAATGTTCTGCACGATTCTTTGTGCTCTTTTAGTGTTGACTTGTTGGGTTCATTTTTCAGTGCGACTCCTGTTTTCTTATTATTTAAAACTCAAATAAATTAAAACCTTAAAATCCAAAACAGCACTAATCTTGCACTGCCAGGGCCGGAAGTGTCCCTCGAATCTTTGTCAAGAGCTTGAGGATCCCGGATTTAATTTAAACGGGTTTTAATCTCAAAATTCAAATTGAGCGCCTGAATTTGAGTCTGATAGGTGTAACGCCACGTACCTCAAATCTTTTGTGTAATTCTCCGTGTTTCTGCAGGATTATACTTCATCTTTCGGTGACTTTTGTTGGTCGAGAGTCTGAGTCTTTGCCTGTCTTATGACTCAACATATAAATTTCTCGATTTGCTAGGCCATTTAATGTTCTGCACAGTTGCTGCGAGCTCTTTTTGTGTTGACTTGTTGGGTTCATTTTTCAGTGCGACTCTTGTTTTCTTATTATTTAAAACTCAATCATATTAAAACCTTAAAATCCAAAACAGCACTAATCTTGCGCTGCTAGGACCGGAAGTGTCCCTCGGATCTTTGTCAAGAGCTTGAGGATCTCGGTTTTAATTTAAACGGGTTTTAATCTCAAAATTGAAATCGAGCGCCTGAATTTGAGTCTCACCAGCTGCGTGCTCCCTTTCCTGATCTTTGTGCTTCTCAAGTTTAATAATGCGCCCTCGGATAATGTTTGGGGAGCCTGTCTAGCGCTGCAAGGTCGTTCTCTCTTAACATATGGATTGCCCGATTCTTTGCAAGATTTAGTGTTTTCTACATTTATAGATGAATAAGCCAAAGAATCCTATGAGCAGGAATTCTCTTTGGAGAATGTTTAGGAAGGCCGTTTACCGCTACAGGTTCCTTCTTTATTGCCTGTTCATAATGACTGCTCCTTTTCTATTTATAATTACTACCCTTTCCAAATCGTGTTACTCAATATTACTATTTATTTTCCAGCCCTATAAATTTCCTGTATCTCTTTAACAAATATAGTATTCTACTGATTAGAGGTATATAGGCCGGCAACCTTGCGTCCGAAAGGACTCCTCGGAGGGCGATTACGGCTCTGTGGATGGACTGGTCTGATAGGTGTAACAACGCCACGTACCTCAAATCTTTTGTATAATTTTCCGTGTCTGTACAGGATTTTACCTCATGATTCGATGTTGTTTGTGCATCGCGCTGCTTCTAAATAACAGGTCCTGAATACTAACTCAGCTGTTTGGTTGCTTATAACAATGTTGCGCACCTCTACCCACACGATTTACTGTTCTGCACAGTTGGAGATGAATGATCCAGCAATCTTCTTACCAGGCGTTCTCTTTGGAGATGAATGAGCCAGTTGCTGTCCCTGATTTGTTTGGTGTTACTTGCTGTTTCGCTTGTCGTGGCCTATTTGGGGATTGACTTGTTGGATTCATTTTTCAGATTGGCTCTTGCTTTCTTATTAATTAAAACTCAAACAAATTAAAACCTTCAAATCCAAAACAGCACTAATCTTGCGCTGGCAGGACCGAAAGCGTGCCTCGAATCTTTGTCAAGAGCTTGAGGATCTCGGTTTTAATTTAAAGGAGTTCTAATCTCGAAATTCAAATAGAGCCCCTGAATTTGACTCTCCTCACTGATCTTTGTGCTTCTCAAATTTCCTCGTGGCTCCCTTTCCTGATCTTTGTGTTGCAATGAATTCTTCTGCAATTTTTAATATCGCACTCTCGGATAATGTTTGGGGAGGCTGTTTAGCACTGCAGGCTCGTTTTCTCCTAACATATGGACTGCCCGATTCACTACAGCATTTAATGTTTTCTACATTTAGAGATTAATAATCCCGGAATCTTATGACCGGGAATTCTCCTCAGATAATGTTTAGGCAGTTTACCGCTGCAGGTTCCTTCTTTGGTACTTGTTCATAATTACTGCTATTTTTCTGTTTATAATTACTACCCTTTTCAAATCGTATTACTCAATATTACAATTTATTTTCGAGCCCCATAAATTTCCTGTGTCTCTTTAACAAATATAGTTTTGTGCTGATTTGAGGTATATAGGCCGGCAACCTTGCGGCCGAAAGGACTCCTCGGAGGGCGATTACGGCTCCGTGGATGGACTGGTCTGATAGGTGTAACAACGCCACGTACCTCAAATCTTTTGTGTAATTCTCCGTGTTCGTGCAGGATTATACTTCATCTTTCGGTGACTCTTGTTGGTCGAGAGTCTGAGTCTTTGCCTGTCTTATGACTCAACATATAAATTTCTCGATTTGCTGGGCCATTTAATGTTCTGCACAGTTGCTGCAGGCTCTTTTAGTGTTGACTTGTTGGGTTCATTTTTCAGTGCGACTCCTGTTTTCTTATTATTTAAAACTCAAATAAATTAAAACCTTAAAATCCAAAACAGCACTAATCTTGCACTGCCAGGGCCGGAAGTGTCCCTCGAATCTTTGTCAAGAGCTTGAGGATCCCGGATTTAATTTAAACGGGTTTTAATCTCAAAATTCAAATTGAGCGCCTGAATTTGAGTCTGATAGGTGTAACGCCACGTACCTCAAATCTTTTGTGTAATTCTCCGTGTTTCTGCAGGATTATACTTCATCTTTCGGTGACTTTTGTTGGTCGAGAGTCTGAGTCTTTGCCTGTCTTATGACTCAACATATAAATTTCTCGATTTGCTAGGCCATTTAATGTTCTGCACAGTTGCTGCGAGCTCTTTTTGTGTTGACTTGTTGGGTTCATTTTTCAGTGCGACTCTTGTTTTCTTATTATTTAAAACTCAAACAAATTAAAATCATAAAATCCAAAACAGCACTAATCTTGCGCTGCCAGGGTCGGAAGTGTCCCTCGGATCTTTGTCAAGAGCTTGAGGATCCCGATTTTAATTTAAACGGGTTTTAATCTCAAAATTCAAATCGAGCGCCTGAATTTGAGTTTCACCAGCTGCGTGTTTTCTACATTTAGAGATTAATAATCCAGGAATCTTATGACCGGGAATTCTCCTCAGATAATGTTTAGTAAGGCAGTTTACCGATGCAGGTTCCTTCTTTGGCACTTGTTCATAATGACTGCTCCTTTTCTGTTTATAATTACTACCCTTTTCAAATCGTATTACTCAATATTACAATTTATTTTCCAGCCCTATAAATTTCGTGTATCTCTTTAACAAATATAGTTTTGTGCCGATTAGAGGTATATAGGCCGGCAACCTTGCGGCCGAAAGGACTCCTCGGAGGGCGATTACGGCTCCGTGGATGGAGTGGTCTGATAGGTGTAACAACGCCACGTACCTCAAATATTTTGTGTAATTCTCCGTGTTCCTGCAGGATTATACTTCATCTTTCGGTGACTCTTGTTGGTCGAGAGTCTAAGTCTTTGCCTGTCTTATAACTCAACATATAAATTTCTCGATTTGCTGGGCCATTTAATGTTCTGCACAGTTGCTGCGGGCTCTTTTTGTGTTGACGTGTTGGGTTCATTTTTCAGTGCGACTCAGTGTCCCTCGGATCTTTTTCAAGAGCTTGAGGATCCCGGATTTAATTTAAATAGGTTTTAATCTCAAAATTCAAATCGAGCGCTTGAATTTGAGTCTGATAGGTGTAGCAATGCCACATACCTCAAATCTTTTGTGTAATTCTCCGTGTTTCTGCAGGATTACACTTCATCTTTCGGTGACTTTTGTTGTTCGAGAGTCTGAGTCTTTGCCTGTCTTATGACTCAACATATAAATTTCTCGATTTGATGGGCCATTTAATGTTCTGCACAGTTGCTGCGGGCTCTTTTTGTGTTGGCTTGTTGGGTTCATTTTTCAGTGCGACTCTTGTTTTCTTATTATTTAAAACTCAAACAAATTAAAACCTTAAAATCCAAAACAGCACTAATCTTGTTGCCAGTGGCCTAAGTGTCCTCGGATCTTTGTCAAGAGCTTGAGTATCCCAGTTTTAATTTAAACGGGTTTTAATCTCAAAATTCAAATCGAGCGCCTGAATTTGAGTCTCACCAGCTGCATGTTTTCTACATTCAGAGATTAATAAGCCAGGAATCTTATGACCGGGAATTCTCCTCAGAGAATGTTTAGTAAGGCAGTTTACCGCTGCAGGTTCCTTCTTTGGTACTTGTTCATAATTACTGCTCTTTTTCTGTTTATAATTACTATCCTTTTCAAATCGTATTACTCAATATTACAATTTATTTTCGAGCCCCATAAATTTCCTGTATCTCTTTACCAAATATAGTTTTGTGCTGATTAGAGGTATATAGGCCGGAAACCTTGCGGCCGAAGGACTCCTCGGAAGGCGATTACGGCTCCGTGGATGGACTGGTTTGATAGGTGTAACAACGCCACGTACCTCAAATATTTTGTGTAATTCTCCGTGTTTCTGCAGGATTATACTTCATCTTTCGGTGACTTTTGTTGGTCGAGAGTCTGAGTCTTTGCCTGTCTTATGACTCAACATATAAATTTCTCGATTTGCTGGGCCATTTAATGTTCTGCACAGTTGCTGCGGGCTCTTTTTGTGTTGGCTTGTTGGATTCATTTTTCAGTGCGACTCTTGTTTTCTTATTATTTAAAACTCAAACAAATTAAAACCTTAAAATCCAAAACAGCACTAATCTTGCGCTGCCAGGACCGGAAGTGTCCCTCGGATATTTGTCAAGAGCTTGAGGATCCCGGTTTTAATTTAAACAGGTTTTAATCTCAAAATTCAAATCGAGCGCCTAAATTTGAGTCTCACCAGCTGCCTGCTCCCTTTCCTGATCTTTGTGCTTCTCAAGTTTAATAATGTGCCCTCGGATAATGTTTGGGGAGCATGTCTAGCGCTGCAAGGTCGTTCTCTCTTAACATATGGATTGCCCGATTTACTGCAGCATTTAGTGTTTTCTACATTTATAGATGAATAAGCCAGCAATCCTATGAGCAGGAATTCTCTTTGGAGAATGTTTAGGAAGGCCATTTACTGCTACAGGTTCCTTCTTTATTGCCTGTTCATAATGACTGCTCCTTTTCTATTTATAATTACTACCCTTTCCAAATCGTGTTACTCAATATTACTATTTATTATCCAGCCCTATAAATTTCCTGTATCTCTTTGACAAATATAGTATTCTACTGATTATAGGTATATAGGCCGGCAACCTTGCGGCCGAAAGGACTCCTCGGAGGGCGATTATGGCTCCGTGGATGGACTGGTCTGATAGGTGTAACAACGCCACGTACCTCAAATCTTTTGTGTAATTCTCCGTGTTTCTGCAGGATTAAACTTCATCTTTCGGTGACTTTTGTTGGTCGAGAGTCTGAGTCTTTGCCTGTCTTATGACTCAACATATAAATTTCTCGATTTGCTGTGCCATTTAATGTTCTGCACAGTTGCTGCGGGCTCTTTTTGTCTTGGCTTATTGGATTTATTTTTCAGTGCGACTCTTGTTTTCTTATTATTTAAAACTCAAACAAATTAAAACCTTAAAATCCAAAACAGCACTAATCTTGCACTGCCACGACCGGAAGTGTCCCTCGGATCTTTGTCAAGAGCTTGAGGATCCCGGTTTTAATTTAAACGGGTTTTAATCTCAAAATTCAAATCGAGCGCCTGAATTTGAGTCTCACCAGCTGCGTGCTCCCTTTCCTGATCTTTGTGCTTCTCAAGTTTATTTGTGGCTCCCTTTCCTGATCTTTCTGTTGGAATGGGTTCTTCTGCGGTTTTTAATATTATGCCCTCGGATAATGTTTGGGGAGCCTGTCTAGCGCTGCAAGGTCGTTCTCTCTTAACATATGGGTTGCCGGATTTACTGCAGCATTTAGTGTTTTCTACATTTATAGATGAATAAGCCAGCAATCCTATGCGCAGGAATTCTCTTTGGAGAATGTTTAAGAAGGCCGTTTACCGCTACAGGTTCCTTCTCTAATGCCTGTTCATAATGACTGCTCCTTTTCTATTTATAATTACTACCCTTTCCAAATCGTGTTACTCAATATTACTATTTATCTCAATTCTCTTTGGTACCTGTTCATAACTACTGCTCTTTTCCTGTTTATAATTACTATCCTTTTCAAATCGTATTACTCAATATTACAATTTATTTTCGAGCCCCATAAATTTCCTATATCTCTTTAACAAATATAGTTTTGTGTTGATTAGAGGTATATAGGCCGGAAACCTTGCGGCCGAAAGGACTCCTCGGAGGGCGATTACGGCTCCGTGGATGGACTGGTCTGATAGGTGTAACAACGCCACGTACCTCAAATCTTTTGTATAATTCTCCTTGTTTTTGCAGGATTATACTTCATATTTCGGTGACTTTTGTAGGTCGATAGTCTTAGTCTTTGCCTGTCTTATGACTTAACATATACATTTCTTGATTTGCTGGGCCATTTAATGTTCTGCACAGTTGCTGCGGGCTCTTTTTGTGTTGGCTTGTTGGATTCATTTTTCAATGCGACTCTTGTTCTCTTATTATTTAAAACTCAAACAAAATAAAACCTTAAAATCCAAAACAGCTAGGTCGAGAGTCTTAGTCTTTGCCTGTCTTATGACTCAACATATAAATTTCTCGATTTGATGGGCCATTTAATGTTCTGCACAGTTCCTGCGGGCTCTTTTTGTGTTGGCTTGTTGGATTCATTTTTCAGTGCGACTCTTGTTTTCTTATTATTTAAAACTCAAACAAATGAAAACCTTAAAATCCAAAACAGCGCTAATCTTGCGCTGCGAGGACCGGAAGTGTCCCTCGGATCTTTGTCAAGAGCTTCAGGGTCCCGGTTTTAATTTAAATGGGTTTTAATCTCAAAATTCAAATCGAGCGCCTGATTCTGAGTCTCATCAACTGCGTGCTCCGTTTCCTGATCTTTGTGCTTCTCAGGTTTATTTGTGGCTCCCTTTCCTGATCTTTCTGTTGGAATGGGTTCTTCTGCTAATTACTCAATCCTGCAATTTATTTTCGAGCCCTATAAATTTCCTGTATCTCTTTAACAAATATAGTATTGTGCTGATTAGAGGTATATAGGCCGGAAACCTTGCGGCCGAAAGAACTCCTCGGAGGGCGATTACGGCTCTGTGGATGGACTGGTCTGATAGGTGTAACAACGCCACGTACCTCAAATCAATTAATATCTCATCTAAATACTTAGTTATAATAATGCTGTTCAATTCTCATAATTCTGTTATTCTGCTTGCAGATCTAAATACAAATCATTGGAAGCGGGATAATATTGCTGCCAGGGAGTTCTACTGCTACCTATTTCAAAGCCGGGCCACCGATACTACAAATATACTTCGAGCAGGCAGGCTTGCACAACAATATCAAATCGATTGTTAGGTAAAGATTGAAACTCAACGGCTGGATTATTTTAGGACTGAACAACTGCAACATGATCTGCGAGTTGAATCATTCGAAGGTATTATCGAAAGCATGGCATGCGAGGGTAATTTGAGCGGCAACAAAATTGGCCAAAAATTTTTGCTCCCTTCGTCACACATCGGCAGTCCCAGAGACATGCGGTGGCGGTATCTAAATGCATTATTAGCTTTGGTAAGCGAATATGGAAAGCCGGATTTCTTCATAACAATGACGTGCAACCCTAACTGGGCTGAAATAGGTGAGGGCTTGTTGAGGCCCAGAATAGATCTGACCTTGTTGCGAGAGTTTTCAGAGCAAGAAATGAGGAGTTCAAGAACGACATTGTCAAAAAAAGCTTGCTGGGTGAGGTAGCAGCATACCTTTATGTTATAGAGTTCCAAAAAAGAGGGCTGCCTCATGCTCATTGGATCCTTATTTTAAAACCGAATTATAAAATAGTCTCCTCAGCTGCATATGATCTCTTTGTTTGTGCAGAGCTGCCTGATATTGATTTGCATCCACACCTTCATGCCTGTGTTGTCAGACATATGATGCACGGACCTTGTGGCGTGCTTAATCCCTCAAATATATGCATGCGAGAAAGCAAGTGCAAGAATAGATATCCTAAAGAGTATGTAGAGAGTACCTCTCAGCACGACAACTCATATCCAATGTACAGGAGGAGAAATGATGGACAAACTGCACATGTTCGGCATCTATTGCTTGACAACAAGTGGGTCGTTCCGTACAATCCCTACTTGCTTGCCAAATTCGACTGCCATATTAATGTCGAGATCTGTGTTGGCGTACGTCTCATCAAATATTTGTACAAGTACGTTTGCAAAGGGACCAATAAGATTGCTTTTAATGTCGTCCCACAACCAGAGATTTCAGCCCCTGATTAGATTACAGCATTCCAATCAGCCCGCTGGTTATGTGGTCCTGAGGCCATGTGGAGAATTTACGCTTTTTTATTGAGCGGAATATATCCAGCTGTAATGCAACTTCATGTTCATCTGCCAGACAAACAACATGTTCTGTTCTCTCCCTCTCGCTATTTACCTGAAGTGATAGCAAATCCAAACGCATCTAAAACACAATTAATCGAAGTTCTTCGTAATGAACGCACAATCGGCCACGCCACGGATGAATTTATCAGATAAAGATTTCCCTCGTTTCTTTGTCTGGGATGCATCCAAAAAAACCTGGCACCGACGACTCAAAGGAACCTGCATTGGCCGTCTGGTAACCGCCAACCCACTTGATGGTGAGAGATATTATTTACGCTTGCTTCTAAACCATGTTCGAGCGCCGACTTCTTTCGACTATTTAAGAACGTTCGCTGGCATACTATACCCCACATTTCGAGCAGCCGCCCTCACATGTGGGCTGTTAGAATCAGATATGGATGTTACAAGTTCTGTAGCTGAGGCCTGTTCCTATCAAATGCCCTGCTCACTGCGCCGCCTCTTTGCAATCATTCTGTTATACAACACTCCCTCCAATCCACGAGGATTGTGGGATGCCTTCAAATTTTTCCTCGCGGAAGATTACATTGCTCTGAAAAAATTCACTAATGAACAAGCTTTTTCAAAATCACTTCAATCGATGGACATTTTCTTACAATCTATGGGTCGAACAATTGATGAATTTGGTTTGGTCGACTACAATTTGGGAGCTTCAAAAAAACAAGTGCAAGACCGAGACTTTGAACAAGAGCTGAACTATATTGTCTCTAAGTCAGATCTGGAATCATGCACGCATTTGAATTCTATGCAGAATCAGGTCTTTACAGAAATCATGCAAACCATTGGCAGTAACGATCCAGCAGTTTTCTTCGTTGATGGCCCAACCGCTCTGGAAAAACATTTCTCTACCGAGCTCTTTTGGCAGCTGTTCGTTCCAAACACCTCATTGCATTAGCAGTGGCTTCTTCAGGAGTCGCAGCATCCCTACTGCCCGGTGGCCGCACAGCACATTCACGGTGCAAACTTCCTGTCATTGTCGAAGATGAATCATGCACAATCAGCAAACAAAGTGTGCATGCTCGCCTCATTATTGCATCTAAACTTATTATCTGGGATGAGGCCTCAATGGCGCACCGCAAGAGTATTGAAGCGCTTGACGCTCTACTACGTGACCTCATGGAGACCTCCATTTCTTTCGGCGGCAAAACCATTATTTTAGGAACTGATTTCAGGCAGACCATCCCGATAATTGCTGGCAGTAGTCGTGACGATGCTATTGCAACCTGCCTAATTAATTCTCCTTTATGGTCCTCAATGCGAAAAATTCGTCTCACCCAAAATATGCGCGCGATAGATGATCCTACTTTTAAGGAATTTCTCCTCCGAGTTGGTAATGGCGCAGAGCGTTGTAATCAATATGGCGAGATTAAACTACCCTTGAATATGTGCCTGCCTTATAAACACAATGATAATCCTTTAACTGACTTGTTATCCCAAATTTTCCCCCACTTCAATATTTCTCCTCTGAATCCCACCGTGCTCATTGACCGTGCAATTCTGACTCCAAAGAACGACAGCGTCGACGAAATTAATGATCTTCTGATCGATAAATTTCCTAGTTGCGCCGTTGATTATTATAGCATAGACCTCACCAACGATCCGTTTCAACAATCTTACTATCAAGATTATCTGAACTCAATTCACACTCCAGGATTACCCTCGCACTTGCTTCGGCTCAAAATAAACTGCCCTATCATGCTGCTATGTAATATTAACCCTTCAGAAGGCCTGTGCAATGGTACTCGTCTTATATGCCGCCATCTGGGGAAAAATGTCCTCTCTGCAGAAATTGTCTCAGGCCAACATGCAGGAGATTTGGTCTCCATACCCCGTATACCTCTCGAACCATCTGACAAACAAAAATGCCCTATTCCATTTAAACGACATCAATTCCCAGTGCATCTCTGTTTTGCAATGACATTTAACAAGTCACAGGGACAGACATTAGATAAAGTTGGCTCAGATTCCACGGAGCCCGTTTTCTCTCACGGCCAGCTCTATGTTGCCCTTTCTCGAGCAGGAAAGGCAGCTGATATTAGAATTCTAATTCGACCCCCCACTATTGATGCCATCCCTGGTGATCTCACCAAAAATATTGTATACAGAGATATTATCGATGTAGCAGTCTTATAAATCTGTTAACACACCTCATATAAATCTGATTTTATCAGAAAACTTTATGATGTGTTTTAATGATAGAATGAGGCAGCTTTTCTTTTATGCCAAATACTTCCTCTATGAGTTTTTTATTTCAGTACTATCTGCAATTTGCATTGTAAATTATATGCAGCGAATGGAGCCCAAATTATATTCTGTCAACAACATCACTCCTGATATGAAAAACTGGACTGCCAAAGTTTGCGTTCTCAACAAAACAAGCCCTCGAACATCATCACAAACTACCCCTATTAGATTCCAAAAATTGCTCCTCGCAGATGAACAGGTCAGCTTTTTCTCGCTTATATCTTTCTATTACTATATTTACTTATATCGAAACCTACTTCTTCTGAATATTTTTCCACATCTCGTAATCTCATACGTCTGCAACATGTCTGAAACAGGGAAATAAAGTTAAAGCAATGCTCTACAGATCCGATGTCAAACTGCTGAAAAATTGTTTTACCGTTGATGAAACTTATCTTATATCAAATGCGCTGGTGCGGCCTATCAAACGAGACTTCGAAAATCCTCTGGTCAATAACAACTACCAATGGATAATCAGTGCTAAAACAGCAATTCTGCCAACTGAAAAGAAAGCGTTTGTTTCTTCCGCGCTGGCTCCTGTATTTACATGTTACGATGGTTTTCGTAGTTTAATAGGGACGAGGACACTTATAAGTAAGTAACTATTCAGACATCTTACTGCACCTGTATTTTAGCCCCTGCCTTAAAATATTTATTTGCACCATAATAAATTAACAAAGCACGTTATTCATCTTTCTCGCCCAACTCACAGGTACTGTTGCTGTTATAATAAGCAAGCGCGAACCCAGATACGTTTCATCAAGAGGCAGAGAAAACACACTGCGTGAATATGTTGCAGTAGACGAAGCGTACGAACCAATCATCCTTCCCTTACTATATACCTAATATCAAATAAAAATATATATATATACTAATCTCCATGCCAAAAATGGTTTTAGTTGCAGGCCTTTCGTTATTACTTTTTGGAACGACGCTATTCCAGATGACGTGTATGCTCTCCTCGACTCCATTCAGGATCATCATGTTATAGCTGCACTCAATTTTAATGTTACCAAATACCACAGTAAGATTCTTCCCCCTTCCTAAACAATATACAATATACTGGAATGTGTTTACATCACAAGTATATATATATTGTCTCTCTCTCTCTATCTCTCTCTCTCTCTCTCTATATATATATATATATATATATATATCTGTTCTTCATTTATTTCAGAGGTCATTGATGATTATTATTTTTTTAACAGTTTGTAAACTCCTGCTGCTTTTTTCACGCCTTTTATTTTACTGCCAGGAGTATCGGGGTACCATATTACAGGGTTTTTCCCCCGCATTTTATACCCTGTTCTATATGTTTCCCAATATACACTCCTTTCTAAACACAACAAAACATGCTGCGTGCTAATTATTTCCTTCATTAAATTATTATTCTGCAGATGTCTCACTCAGCTCAACATCCTCTTCGCTCATTCTCCTTCAATTTAAAGACAAACGTTTTCAAGAACTTCAGAAATGGTAACCTCACATCTAGCCGAATAAAATTGGGAGAATATTTTTTTTTTGAATTGAAAAACACTTGACACAAAATCCCAATATTATTCAGTTGATTTTTCCGCTTTCCTTCTGGACCACATGAATAGTGTATTGCTAAATGTGCATCTGTGTTGCTGTTAATATCGGATCCACATTAGTATTGTCTTGTTTAACATAATAGTTATACTGCGCCTGCCATCTCCTATAGAACACTCATGCCTTTTATATTTGTACAATTATTATTTTTATACTTCCAGGCAGGCTCTAAATACCGCACGGATCGCCGCCTCCCAAGCGCAGATGTACCCACTCAAACAAATCACCAAATTTAAATTTAAATACTCAGGATATAATGTCCATACAGACCATACTTGCAACAGCTGAGGTAAACACACTCCAAGTATTCAGTTATTAAATACTCTCAGACTATCTAAACATTTTCCCTTAAATAGCCCGGTCGGTTCGATACTGTTGTTCGAGCAAAGATAATGCGAACTAATCAAAAGTTCTTCTACCTATGCTGCGACCGCTGCCACTGCCTGACGTCTGCAGAATATGGCTCCCTCTTTGAATGCCGATCCTTCCACATCAACAAGATAGCAACTGCAAGGTATTCATATCACCACCGCTTTATTTTTTTCCCAAATTGTGCCGACATTTTTTCCCCGCCTGATACAAAATTACATGTATCTACAGATACAAATTCTCTCTTCTGCTTTTTGATGAGACTGGCGAAATAGAGGTCACAGTGTTTGGCAATGAAGGTGAAAAACTTCTGAATATTTCAGCCAATGATTTCTGGCAAAAATATAACAACGTATGACAGAGTCCCTACTCTACCTACATTGCATTTATAACTACAAATACTACATGTAATAAATTAAACATGTCTAACATTCAGGATTCCTCTTCTATACTGTCCTTGCTGAACTCCAACCTTGAAAAGCTGGTGCTAAAAATAAAACTTCATTCTAAAATTTTTACAAAACAGGACGGCTCTGCTATATTATCATATACCGTTCAATCATTAGAATGTCAAAATACAGCATCAGTCCCTGCCTCAACAAATAAATCTCCTGCAACCCCTTCTTTCTCTCCAGGTACGTTTTCATGCACTCCCAATCTACTACACTAAATATCTTGCGTACCGGCTCTCTCTTTTCTTACCTCAATCTCTCAATTTTATTTTCCCTCTATCACAGGCATTGAGTACTCTGCAACCGATGGAATAAACGACCCAACTGAAAATCCAAATACAGGTTTGCATGCACTTCCAATCTAAGATACCCAATTTGTCGGATCACATTTCAGTCTTCCCTTAGATCAATCTATCAGCTGTCTCTTTTTCTCTTCTCACAGATATTACATACCATACACCAGATCACGGCAACGAGCGAGCTGAAAATCCAGATCCCTCCACTCAAACTCTAGCTTCTTCTAACAAATCCAACAATGACAGACACCGTATGTTTCACAGCGTCCCTCCCTGCATCATCACAATTTAGTTGATTTTCCTCGCTAACCAAATCATCATATATTTGGCATAATGCAGCACCTCCAGAGAGAAGTGGAGACATGCCCAAATCATCCTGAGGCCGCGCATTGAGAGCCAAAAAGTCCGACTGACAATGTCGTAAAATCTTTGTAAATTATTTTAGCAACAAACCTTTTGTACAAGTTGCATCCTGTAATCATATGTAATTATGGACTGCCCGTTTGACCTTGTTCTGATGTACTCGACCTATTACACATTACATGAACTTTTGTTTACACTTTGGTCTGTCGCAGCTTTGATTCGTTTCTTCAATACACCCTCAATTGTCATAAGCATATTTTTGGGAAACTTCTCCGTCCTCGTACTTTTTACAATGGTGGCATATCTTGTAAATGCTAATCCAGTTTAAATAGTTCTAAAATAATACAATGTTCAGTACGGTGTTGGTGATTGATTTGAGTTTTTATTAATGTTCCCCTCTGGTGATTTTTTTGGGTAAGTTCTTGGTCATTTATATTATTTGCTGCACTTATTTTCTGTATTATGAGGGTATACTTGCTTTATTTAAATAATATATATAATTCAATGATTTCTTCCACACTGTGAGTACTTATTTGCTGTTGTCGTGTTTGTGTTCTGAACTGCCTTCGGTATCACATACTCTTGAGTCGGGCGGTGCTTGGTTTGAGTTTTTATTATTGTTCCGCTCGGCTGAATTTTTTGGTAGGTTCTTGGTCATTTATATTGTTTGCTGCACTTATTTTCTGTATTATGAGGGTATACTTGCTTTATTTAAATAATATATATAATTGAATGATTTCTTCTATACTGTGAGTACTTATTTGCTGTTGTCGTTGCGATTTCATCCTGAACTGCCTTCGGTATCACATACTCTTGAGTCGGGTACTTTTTCCTACATATGCTGTTTTTAGGATTGCTTTTTTTGGGGTTTACTTTTGTTCAAATATTTTTCCTCCGTGTGTAGGTGTTTTTTGCCTTCGCTAAATTGCACATTTTGTTTCTTTATTCCAGGCTCTAGGAATCTGTTGCGGTCTGCTTTCCGAAAAGGTAGTCTTTATCTATATATGTTATTTTTGGGTTTTTGAGGCTACCTTACTGTCTGCCCTTTATTTCGTTTCGTGATTACGATAAATGGTGTAACCTATTTGTTTTTCTTCACCTATTTGTTTTTCCTCAAGAAACTGCACCACTAAAAAGCCAGCGAATTACATGGACTCGAGCTTCTCAGCATCCATCTGAAAGGCGTCAATCGTTCGCATTGTCTCCCAACTTTGCTAGCCTCTCCACTGGATAGGTATTTTTTCTTTAACATTCTTTTATTTTTTTCCATATTTTCTCGCATTCCCGTGTTGGTCCTTCTTATATTCCTACATAAGGAAGCGCTCGATTTGGTCTTTCGATTTGAATTCATCAATTTCATGGGATGTCTAAATCTAGATTTAAAATATCTGCTTACTTGAGCTCCTCTTTCTTCTCGGGCTCTTTTTTTCCTACATATGCTGTTTTGAGGGCTGCTTTTTCTTCGTTTAGTTTGGTTCTAATATTTTTCCTCCGTGTGTAGGTGTTTGTTGCCTTAGCTAAATTGGACAATTTTTTTTATTCCATGCTCTTGGAATCTTCTGCGATCTTTCCAAATAGGTACTCTTTATCTATATATGTTATTTTCGGATTTCTTACTGGATGGGCTCTTTTAGGCTACTTTACCGTCTTCCCTTTATTATGTTTCGTCCTTACAATGAATGGTATAACCAATTTTTTTTCTGAAGAAACAACACCACTAAAAAAGCAGCAAATTACACAGACTCGAGCTTCTCGGCATTCATCTGTCTCCACTGGATAGTTATTTTTTCTCAACATCCAGATTTTCAGCCTGTGCCATATATGTGCTGATGACATGTGATGTGCCATATATGTGCTGATGTGTGTGCTTGTGTAGTGTAGGTTCAAATGTTGAGGAAAAAATCTTTGATATGATTTCACACTCTATATATCAACTTGTTTATCTCAATGAGTAGGACACAAATCTATGTTCAGATTTGCAAACCGCTGCTAAAATCGTCGGAACAGGATAAAAACACTGTTTGTTTTCAGCTTGTCCATGCTGGTTTATCTCTATCAGAATTTAACAAACTTTACATTGTCGCGAGTCTATTGTCCATGCTGGTTTATCTCTATCAGAATTTTACAAAGTTTACACTGTCGCGATTCTATTGTAAGTGTGTACACAAATTTATTTAGTGCTGAGAGTGTCTTATATGTGTTTAAATGTTAATCTGTGTGCGTTTATGCAAGAGGTTTTACTTATGACTGCGACTGAGGTCTCGGAATTCTATAGATGAATAGTTACTTTAAAAATTCCCACAGACTCACCTCGGGTTTCCGTGCTTTTGAAACTATTATGTTTATGCAGTTTCAGTGGATTGAACTTCTCTCTCTTTTTCTTTCTCATATGTGATTCTAATTATGCTCCCTAGGACATTTTAATTTTTTCCCCTCAAAAATCAGTATTCTTAGCTCTGTTTTCCAATCTTCTTTTATTTGGAAAATTCTCAAGGTTGATATAAGGTGATATAGAGGTCATATTCTTTTCTACTTGTTAATTAGATGTTTGGTTTCGAGACCCGAAAAACCTTCTCTTGTGACAAAGAGTTTCTCTGTGTCATTCTTTGTCCTTTTGTGAGCGTATTGTTCGTGAGCATATTGTTCCATGTATGCTTAGTGCTGTACAAATTCGGGTACGAGCCCATCGGATGCTGTAGGATAGGCAGGCTTTTTTTGGTTTTTGGTATTAATCGGCAGCTTGAGTGAATGTATTCTATTACCTACTCAAGAGTTCCATTTTTTTGGTCAGCTAGTTTGTTGGTTCACAGGTAACCCCTTTTTTTCCTTCATTTTGTTTTCCGTTTTTCTTCGTCATCCCACATGAACGAACTGATCGACTGCTGGTGTTTTGTCCGATTTGCATTTTCTGCTGTATTTGGGAATATTTTATCTGCAATTCCTACATTTTCCTTTGCTTTCGGCGCGCGAATTAATCTCTGTTCTCCCCTCCCTGATTGCCATAGGCTTTTACTCTATTTTGCAAGAGAATTTCAATTTTGTTTCGAGTTATACATGTTCTGTGATATAGGTGTCTTTTCCTAATCTTGGTTCCATATTTCTGATCCGGATTTGTCGTGTTTATTCCACAATATTTTAGCTCATTCTTGCCTCGATGAGTGCTTCTGCCTGAAATCTCATCGACTATAACTTTTAGTTTCTCCTAATCTGAACAAAGTTGTGCTGTGAAATATACAGATATATGTTATAGCACCATCTCAGTGTGGTTCAAATTCAGGTTTGAAGCCATCAGATGTTGTAGGATACCCTCCGGAAGTCCCTAACATTTGTACATTTCTTTTCTTTTTTCCAGTTCTACATAGGCTTCCCCTATTTTCAAATTTTTTTTATCGATCCCCATCTGATTTTGGTTCCCTCTTGGTTTTTCTCTCTCAATTGACTACAGGTTCCTCCATCTCAGCCTATTTTTGAGGTGGTTTTTTGGTTGCTTTGTGTTTATTTCTTGAAGGTTTGTGGAATTTTCTTCTCTGGATGAACTTTAAAGAGGGTTCTAGAGCTACGAAAATTTCTTTGGTGAGCTCAACATTTCCATGTCTAAACAAGAGTTATAATTTTGTGGAATGCTCTTGCCCTTGTTTTTTTCGTGATACCCTCCGGTTTCGTATAATGTTTACAAAAAATGCCTTCGTGTGATACATTTGTACCGAGTGTGGTGTTGCTTTATTGTGTGTGATGAATGCCTGTATATTTTTTGGTTTTAACAACAGAACAATATGTAATGTTGTGCCTATTAATTTTTTTACCCAAAAATCGGAGTTGTACTCTGGTGGAATAAACATCACTTCTCCAAAATTGCAGGTCTATCATGATTAATCTCCATTGATTGTTTCTTTCATTGTAATATCCGCAATTTCGAATTTCGGTAATTTTCTTTTTTCGGTGGAAGTGCGTTTTGACGACTCGCTCATGGCCGTTTCGTCATTTCGAGAATGATTAATTCTGCACTTTTTGTCATCCGAGTTCGTTTCGGGTTGTTTTGTTGAGTTCCGTGTCTTTTGGCGACTTTTCCGCACTTGAGCTCGATTCTTGCGAATCTCGTCCGAAACTGTTGTTTCGAGTTTCTCGTAAGTTCATTTAATGTTATTATTCATGTTGCGAGTTTTGGTTCGGTGTTTCGATCACGTATCGTGATTTCCGGGCGTTTTGGGCCATTTTTGTAATTTCCTAAAGTTTAGGGTAATTACTTCCGTTGTCGAATTCCGACACTTCGGTTGGTCAGAATCGTGTGTTCTCTTAGCGCTTGGATTCGTCTTTGCGAGTACTTCGTAACCGTATCTTCGATTTTTACTCAGGTTCGGGTTTCGGGGTCGTCCGGGCCGTCGGAGTGGCCACGGCCGAGTCACGCCGGGCGAGGGCTTTGGCTCGCCGAGTTACGGCCGTAAGTTGCCGGTTACGGCCGTAATGTCGCGATTACGGCCGTAAGTGTGATCGGAATGCATGCGGCGTGCGGGGCGGCTCCGGACGAAGGCGATTCTGGCCGTAATGTCGCGATTACGGCCGTAATCGTCCGGCGATTCTTTGGGTGATTTTTCAAGAATGCGATTACGCCATAAGGCTGCCGAAATCGTCCGTAAGTGCCGAGTTACGGCCGTAAGGCACTGCCGATTCTGGCCGTAACCTAGGCTATATATATAGCACAGGCTCGGCAGGACTTCATTTCTTACGCGTTTTCTTCCTTTTCGGCGTCGACGGAGGCTCGGGAAATCGAGTTCTTGGCCGATTCTAATCATTTCCAAGGCATTTTGGAATATCCTTGTTGATTATATCAACATCTAATCCGTTTGTTTCGTCGAATCAAGGTATATTTCTTGATTTTCCTTCAAGTTGACTTTTTGGGGAATTTGTTCTTGATTTCGATTCTAGTCCGATTTTGATACATCGGTTGGTGTAGTATGATGTTATTAATCGTGTTCTATGGGTTGTATATCCATATATCGAGTTTGTTTAACTCGATTGACGATCCGAGTGTTCTTGGGAATTATTGAACATTTAGTGTTCGATTAAATGTCCCAATGAGTTTCCCTTCGATAGTTTGTTGGGATTTCCGTTGTTTTGGCCTTGATTCTCGTCGTAACCATGTGTTATTGTTCCTTCTGGAGGTTTATAGGTGTTCGAGGATTCCGATGTTGAATCCCGTTTGGTGATTGATGATTCGTGTGGTGTTATTCTCGTAATACTCGTGGTGCTATCGCCTTCTTGATATTGTTCGGGAGTTCGGGGCTATTCGACCGCGTCCTATCCGTTGTCTCGTTGCGATCGTGATTTCGAGGCAAGTACCTTGCCCATACTTTTCTTATTTTATGGATATGATGATTGGTGATCGTCTTGGTGTGTTTGTTTGGTTGTTTGAAATGAAGTTTCAAAAGATTTCGGTTTGGCCTCGTTAAAGGCTTTCTTTCAAATGGCGTGTGTGTTTTGTGAATGGTGTGTTTTGGGAATTGATTATGATTTGGTTATTTTGAATGTTGAAGGATTTGATGATGATACTCCTATTGTTTAAAGTTATGGAATCGTGTATTCCGTATTTAATCTTGTTATGGTGTTTTGAAGAGTTTGATAATGGTGTCGAGTTAATGGCCATCTCTAGTGAGTATTCTTAATGAACTTACATTCTTAGCATATTAGTATTGCATGAGTAACGTGTGTGTGTGTGTGTGTATGTTCACTACGGGTTAGATCCGACGGGGTCTCGGTAGGGGTCCACAAGAGACGTGGATCGACGATCTTGCTTTTAACCACTACGGGTTAGATCCGACGGGGTCTCGGTAGGGGTCCACAGAGACGTGGATCGACGGTTAATTGTGGTGCATTTTGCAAATGTGATTTGATTATGGCATTTCCGGAAATGAGTGCTTTTGAACGGTTTTCATGATTGCATGCATTGACTAAGTGTGTAAGAGGTAAGTTGTTCGTTTGGCCTACTTGGCTAGGATGGCTCTAGAGTATTTTGTTGTTTGTGTTAAATCCTTTAATTGTGGATTTTGACGTTGGAAGACGAACCTTGTTGTCGTTCTCGTGTACTGTGAGTTGATGAGATTTGGGGCTAAAATCCCAATGGTTTTGTAAAAGTCATTTTACGGATTTGGGGCTAAAATCCCAACGGTTTGGTAAAGGTCATTTTTCGAAAAGTAAACCTTTGGGGCGGTGACCCTTTTGTCTTTTGGGTTTTGAAAAGTAGGATATGATAATCCTAAATCGTCTTCTATTAAAACTCCCGATGGTATTTCAAATCATTTTATAAATTGTTTCCCTTGATATTTTGATCTTGAAATTTTGGGAAGTCTTTACTCAAACTCTCGCCTCGGGAAGTGTTCATCTTGTTGTATTTGAACCTTTGAGGATTCCGAATTATTATCGTTCGTGGAATGTGAATTGTATGGCTCGTATTTGCACTTTGTTCTTGCACTAGCAAAACAGTGGAGTTTTGCTAACCCCTGAGTATTCGGGGGGTGGATGTCTGTTTTTGCATTCAGGTTTTGGAGCATAACACAGGGTCGGAACGAAGGATGATGAAAGATGATCGATACTAATCACATGAGGAATCGTATATTGTTTATTGGTTCAGTTGTACTTATTTTCCGCTGCTATACTTTTCCCGTTGTATGGGTGTGGTTGTATTTTGACCCCTGTGTGGGCATGATTTGTATTTGAGTTATATGTATTTATTGAAAGACCAAATCGGTCTACTGAGTCATTTTAGCCTTAAAGGCATGGTTGAGTTGTTATATGTTGTTACCTGCCTGGTAGATCCTTGAGGAAGGGTTCTACGGCGTGTAATATCCCTGAGCGGATTGGGGGTGTTACATAAATGGTATCAGAGCTTAGGTTGGGGAAACCTAGGCTGTCGGGTCAAGTCGTGTTGTTTGAGTCTTGTTTCGTCGGATTTTATCTGACTGAGTCGTGTCGCGACGCGTCATTTGAGTTTGTTGGTCGTGATTAGTATCGTGGGGCGATCATCATCTTCGTGCGACCTGTGGAAGTAAGTCTCCCTTATTTGTGTTGTGCCTCGTGTGACACGAGCTATTTTTATGATTATTTGTTAAGTGATGAAATCCTTCTATGGATTTTGATTTCACGATATGTATTTAGTCGACTCTCGTATTTGATTTATACGAGGAGTGTCATCGCTTGTGATGTCTTTTTATTATTGTTTTTGTCCGTTGCTGATGATTTTCGAATCGATTTGCACGTTTTACAAATTCTATTGTGGAACCTTTGTGCTTATATGCGTTCGACTTGTTCACTAGCCAGTGCGGGAGGGTCCTTAGAGGCCTCGAATGGGGTGAGTGGTTTTGTTCCGAATGTGGTATTTTATCGTTTATTTCCGTTTAAAGACATGTATTGTCTTGATTTTAAACGTTTTGATACGTGTACTAGGAGTTGTTTTAGTGAACGTCGATATGTGCGAGTTTTGGGCATTCTGGCCTATTGAATTTTTGAAAACCTTGAGTACAACAACAACAACATCTAAGCCTTAGTCCCAAAATGATTTGGGGTCGGCTAACATGAATCAAACTTTGAAACCGTCAATAATCGTTACATAAATAACATAAAAGGAAAAAAGAGGGAAAAAGTAGAGAAAAAAGCAAATAAAAAAGAAAATGATTGAAAAAAAGAAAAAAAAAAAAAAAAAAAAAAGAAAAAAGATAACATGAAATAAAAGAAAATAGGAATTAAAAAAAAAAAAAAAAGAATCAGACTCCATCCACCATCCGTATTCTTTCCCGCCACATTTGCCTCTCCATCGCCATACTTTCTCCAATTCCAAGAAACCGCATATCATTTTCAATCATCTTTATCCAAGTTTTCTTGGGTCTTCCTCTACCTTTCACAACATTACTTGCTCCCCAACTTTCTAGCCTCCTCACCGGGGCATCAATAGGTCTTCTTCTCACATGACCAAACCATCGTAATCGATTCTCCATCATCTTGTCTTCTATAGACGCAACTCTTACCTTCTCTCCGATCACCTCATTTCGAGTCGATCCTTTTTGTATGACCACACATCCATCGTAGCATACGCATCTACGCCACATTCATCTTTTGAACGTGACAATCGCTTTTCTGACCCAACACTCGGTGCCATATAACAATAAGCAGCCTAATTGCCGTGCGGTAAAATTTACCCTTTAATCTATGAGGCATGCCGATCACATAAAACCCTGTGGCACTCTTCCACCTCAACCACCCTGCCTTTATTCTGTGAGCCACATCGCCATCTAGCTCTCCATCCTTTTGGATAATAGATCCAAGATACCGAAAGAAAGTGGATCCATGAACAACTTTCCCATCAAATGTGATCATCCCCGCCTCTCTATCAAGTTTCGCTAAACCTACACTCCATATATTCGATCTTATACTTCTCACCCTAAAGCCTCGAGCTTCCAAAGTATCCCTCCAAAGTTCCAATTTCTGTTGCACTCCAACCTTCGTTTCATCAATCAACACAATATCATCTGCGAACATCATACACCACGGAACGTCATTTTGAATTTCTCTTGTCAATTCGTCCATGACTATGGCAATAAGAAAAGGACTAAGAGCAGATCCTTGATGCACCCCAATCGTAATAGGGAATTCTTCTGTCCTCCCAACATTAGTACATACACTTGTACTAGCTCCCTCATACATGTCCTTTATAATGTCAATATATTTCCGCGATACACCCTTCTTTGCTAACGCCCACCAAAGTACTTCTCTTGGTACTTTATCATATGCCTTCTCTAAATCAATAAAAACCATATGCAGATCTTTCTTTTTATCTCGATAATGTTCCATCAACTGCCGGATAAGATAAATTGCTTCCATGGTCGATCTTCCAGGCATAAATCCAAACTGATTTTCTATTATCTTCACACATTTCCTGATCCTTTGTTCAATCACTCGTTCCCACAACTTCATGGTATGACTCATTAGTTTAATTCCGCGATAATTAGAACAATCTTGAACATCACCTTTGTTCTTATACAAAGGGACGAGAATACTTTTCCTCCATGCTGACGGCATCTTATTGCTTCTCCAAATCTTATTGAAAAGCATAGTTACCCATTCGATCCCTCTCTCCCCAAACACCTCCAAACTTCAATAGGTATACCATCCGGTCCTTCCGCTTTCTTTGACCCCATCTTCTTCAATGCAATTGTCACTTCACCCTTTTGGATTCTTCTCTTAAACTCTCGGTTAACCATACTTGAGGGATGTTTAAATTCCCAATATCTTGTTCTTGATGGCCATTGAATAGGGTATCAAAGTATGACCTCCATCTCTCTTTTATCTCTTTATCTTGAACCAAAACTTTTTGGTCAAGATCTTTACACATTTAACTTTTCTAATATCTCGTCTTCTTTTCTCTCATTCGAGCAAGTTTATAGATATCTTTTTCCCCTTTTTAGTATCTAATCTTGCATATAATTCTTGATTGACCTTTGATCGGGAATTTCAGACCGCTTTTTAGCTTCGCTCGAGCTTTCTTGTACTTCTCATAATTCTCATCGCTCGAGCATTTACCCGAAGACCTTATAACATTCACGTTTGGTCTTTATCGCTTGCTTAACTTCATCATTCCACCAAGATGTGTCCTTACTTGATGGTCTGCTTCCTTTAGATTCTCCTAGGACTTCTTTTGAAACTTCCTTTATGTTGTGTTCCAACAAGAACCACAAAGAATCTATATCCATCTCCGTGCAATCAGACCAAATACCACTATCAGCAATCTTAGCCACAAAAGTATGTCGACTCTCCCCTTGGAGCTTCCACCACTTAATTCGAGGGTCAACTTGTGGTCTTCTCTTTCTTAAGTGCCTCTTACCTCGAAAGTCAAGCACCACAACCCTATGCTGTGTTGCAGGACTCTCACCGGTATTACCTTGCAATTAGTAAAACTTTTCCTCCAAACATTCCTTACTAAAAAGAAATCAATCGACTTGCATTACCTCCGTTTCTATATGTCACCAAATGAGAGTCCCTTTTCTCGAACCAAGTGTTCATAATACCCAAGTCATGAGCTAATGCGAAATCCAATATATCATTTATTGCTTCATTCCTGTCCCAAAACCAAAGCCACCATGAATGCTCTCAAAGCCATCTCTACTAACACCGACATGCCCATTGAGGTCACCACCAATGATCAATTTCTCACCCATAGGAATTCGTTCGACAACCTCTTCCAAATCTTCCCAAAATTCTTGTTTGATCGATGCATCCAATCCTACTTGTGGTGCATAAGCACTTATGATAGTTAGAAACTCATCCCCTATCACAAGCTTAATACTCATTATTCTATCGCTCTTTCTTGACACTTCCACCACATCATCAATGAATTCTTTATCAATGACGATACCCACTCCATTTCTACTTCTATCCTTTCCATAGTACAAAAGCTTGTAAACCCAAGGAGCTAACACTCTAGCCATCTCGCAAACCCACTTAGTCTCTTGTAGACACATTATGTGAATTCTCCTCCTTTTCATAACCTCCCCACTTCGCCGATCTCCCGACAAAGAGCCAACGTTCCAAGTTCCAAACCGCACCTTACTACCCTTACTAGCCGCAAGAACTAACTTCTCTGTCTGTCCCCGTCCACGCTGCAAGGATTCTTGCACATTTGACACCACACCCATACTTCGAGGTGGCGCGCCGCTTCCGGGTGACGACCTAGCAACCCTTGCATATTTTCCACTACACCCGGGCCTATGAAGTGTAGCGCATCCTTGCTCATTTGACACCACCCTCAGATGTAAAGGTGGCGCGCGCTCGGGCGGCGACGACCTAGCAACCCTCGCATACTTATCACTGCACCCGGGCCTATGAAATGCAGCGCGTCGCTTCTGAGGAGACGCCCCAACGATTTTCAATGTTTGATTCATGTCCATGGAATGTGACGAGTTTTACGCTGGCTGCCACTAACCTACCGCAACTCTCCTCTTTTATCTGGGCTTGGGACCGGCAATGGATGTCAAGAAGACACCCACAGGCAGAGTTATTTGAAAACCTTGAGTATCTTAGAAAAATAAATTTCGAGACATACTTTTCAAATGAGTTATTTTCTTGTGGTACATCCTAGGTGCCACAATAGATTTCAAAAATTTTCTACTTCGAGGACCAAAATGCTTTGAGATATTTTCAATATTTTAGAAACACTTTTATTTAGACCCGAGGGTCGAATATTTTGGAAGTTTTCACTAAGAGAAAGTGTCCTCATTTTTATCAAATACGAAATGGTTCTTCAAAGTCTCGATAACGATGTTTCACGTTTGTACTTTCTTGAAAGGTGATACTCAAGATCAACCGGTATTTTTCTAAATTATTTTCAAAATGAGGTTTTCGTTTTTTTTTTAAAAACCTATCCATTCCCGTTTGAGGGCTGGGTATGTATATATGATGTTCGCGTTGTCATTATGATGTTTGCTCCCGAGTATGATCGAATTGGCGGTGTGAGCGTTGAGTCGTTTTCCACATATTTGTTGTGTTAGCCCTCTGTGAGAGGTGGGATGTTGGTGGTGAATGTTGCCATCTCGTGGTGATTTCTGCGTTATCGCGCATGTGCGAGCTGTTAGAGCTTGGTTTGGTATGACCGTATGCATCGGTGATCGTTCCGTTATGTGTCGGTTGTTTAATGTCTTGTTACCTTGCTCCTGTTTTTCTGAATTTCGTGGACGAGGTCGGAGGTAATACCCGTACTATTTTCACTTCGGTATTTTCTCTTTCTCCAGTCTATCGATTCGCCCATGTTCGTTGATACCTTATGAACTTGTTCTGTACTTCGGTTTCATCGTCCGAACGAGCTGTGATCTTGTTGTGGGTCGATCTGGTTATCGATGTGACTTTTTCGGGTTCAGTTCGATTCTTGTGAACCTTGTTCGGGAGTGACATTATCTGGTTCTATTAGTTCTTTTATTCGAAGTGGATCGGATTTTGAACTTCTGTATATTCTACCTTGTCGACTCATTTATGTTCGTTGACATTTCTGAGCTTGTCCTGCCCCTTATTTTTGTTTATCGAACGAGTGTGGTATCGTTTCGGAATAACTCGTTTGTCATTGTGACTTTTCAATTGCTATTCCCTTTCCTGTGGATCTTACGTGAATGCACATCCTGTTGTTTTCACCGGATCATATATTGTCTCGAGTCGAGATGTGAACCTTGGAGTTGTTGTTTGAATTTTATTGTTCTCCGTGATTGGAACATGATTGTTCGATTTTTGTTGTATCGATCGTTGTGGTTCGATCGTTTGATTGTTCGGTTTTTGTTGATCTCGTCTCGTGATTGGTGAACGTTCAGGCTCCTTCGTAATTCCCTTCAGTTCGGGAAATTAGTCTCGTTTTCGATCTTCGAACCCTTGGGCGGTGGGATTCCGTATTTGTTCAGCGGTTGGCTCTCGTTTTGATTGATGTACCGTTGGGTTGGTCAATCATATTGATTTTCGTTCGTTGTGTTTTGTGATTGTCGGATAATTGACTTGATTGTATTATCCATTTGATGACGCTTGTCACTTGTTGGTTTTATTATATCCCTAACGGCGATGTTGTGTTGGTCGTCGTGGAGCGTGTTTTCACGCCGTATGTCTCTTTGCGTTTCTTGCAGCGTTTCGCCGTTGGGCGCGAGTTTTCTGTTTTTGTGTATCTAGTCGAGTTTTCCTGGCGGGTATATTGCTTCCCCCTACTTGTTTTAAGTTTCGGGACGAAACTTCTTTTAAGGATGGTAGAATGTAATATCCGCAATTTCGAATTTCGGTAATTTTCTTTTTTTCGACGGAAGTCCATTTTGACGACTCGCTCATGACCGCTTCGTCATTTCGAGAATGATTAATTCTGCACTTTTTGTCATCCGAGTTCGTTTCGGGGTTGTTTTGTTGAGTTCCGTGTCTTTTGGCGACTTTTCCGCACTTGAGCTCGATTCTTGCGAATCTCATCCGAAACTGTTGTTTCGAGTTTCTCGTAAGTTCATTTAATGTTATTATTCATGTTGCGAGTTTTGGTTCGGTGTTTCAATCACGTATCGTGATTTTCGGGCATTTTGGGCCATTTTTGTAATTTCCTAAAGTTTAGGGTAATTACTTCCGTTGTCGAATTCCGACACTTCGGGTGGTCGGAATCGTGTATTCTCTTAGCGCTTGGATTCGTCTTTGCGAGTACTTCGTAACCGTATCTTCGATTTTTACTCAGGTTCGGGTTTTGGGGTCATCCGGGCCGTCGGAGTGGCCACGAGTCACGGCCAGGCGGGGGCCGAGGCTGGCCGAGTTACGGCCTTAAGGTGCCGTTACGGCCGTAATGCGCGAGTTACGGCCGTAAGTGTGATCGGTACGGCCGTGCAGTGGCGGCGCTCGACGGGCGAAGGCGATTCTGGCCGTAATGTCGCCGATTACGGCCGTAAGTGTCCGGCGATTCTTTGCCGGTGATTTTGACGAATGCCGGTTACGGCCGTAAGGCCTGCCGAGTACGGCCGTAAGTGCCGAGTTACGGCCGTAAGGAACTGCCAGTTACGGCCGTAACCCTGCCGATTATATATAGCCTGGGCTCGGCCAGACTTCATTTCTTACGCGTTTTTCTTCCTTTTTCGGCGTCTGGCGGTGGGAGGCTCGGGAAATCGAGTTCTTGGCCGATTCTAATCATTTCCATGGCATTTTGGAAGATCCTTGTTGATTATATCAACATCTAATCCATGTGTTTCGTCGAATCAAGGTATATTTCTTGATTTTCCTTCAAGTTGACTTTTTGGGGAATTTGTTCTTGATTTCGATTCTAGTCCGATTTTGATACATCAGTTGGTGTAGTATGATGTTATTAATCTTGTTCTATGGGTTTTATATCCATATATCGAGTTTGTTTAACTCGATTGACGATCCGAGTGTTCTTGGGAATTATTGAACATTTAGTGTTCGATTAAATGTCCCAATGAGTTTCCCTTCGATAGTTTGTTGGGATTTCCGTTGTTTTGGCCTTGATTCTCGTCGTAACCATGTGTTATTGTTCCTTCCGGAGGTTTATAGGTGTTCGAGGATTCTGATGTTGAATCCCGTTTGGTGAATGATGATTCGTGTGGTGTTATTCTCGTAATACTCGTGGTGCTATCGCGTTCTTGATATTGTTCGGGAGTTCGGGGCTATTCGACCGCGTCCTATCCGTTGTCTCGTTGCGATCGTGATTTCGAGGCAAGTACCTTGCCCATACTTTTCTTATTTTATGGATATGATGATCGGTGATCGTCTTGGTGTGTTTGTTTGGTTGTTTGAAATGAAGTTTCAAAAGATTTCGGTTTGGCCTCGTTAAAGGCTTTCTTTCAAATGGCGTGTGTGTTTTGTGAATGGTGTGTTTTGGGAATTGATTATGATTTGGTTATTTTGAATGTTGAAGGATTTGATGATGATACTCCTATTGTTTAAAGTTATGGAATCGTGTATTCCGTATTTAATCTTGTTATGGTGTTTTGAAGAGTTTGATAATGGTGTCGAGTTAATGGCCATCTCTAGTGAGTATTCTTAATGAACTTACATTCTTAGCATATTAGTATTGCATGAGTAACGTGTGTGTGTGTATGCTCACTACGGGTTAGATCCGACGGGGTCTCGGTAGGGGTCCACAAGAGACGTGGATCGGCGAGCTTGCTTTTAACCACTACAGTTAGATCCGACGGTCTCGGTAGAGGTCCACAGAGACGTGGATCGACGGTTAATTGTGGTGCATTTTGCAAATGTGATTTGATTATGGCATTTCTAAATGAGTGCTTTTGAGCGGTTTTCATGATTACATGCGTGACTAAGTGTGTAAGAGGTAAGTTGTTTGTTTGGCCTACTTGGCTAGGATGGCTCTAGAGTATTTTGTTGTTTGTGTTAAATCCTTTAATTGTGGATTTTGACATTGGAAGACGAACCTTGTTGTCGTTCTCGTACTGATGAGTTGATGAAATTTGGGGCTAAAATCCCAATGGTTTTGTACAAGTCATTTTACGGATTTGGGGCTAAAATCCCAACGGTTTGGTAAAGGTCATTTTTCGAAAGTAAACCTTTGGGGCGGTGACCCCTTTTGTCTTTGGGTTTTGAAAAGTAGGATATGATAATCCTAAATCGTCTTCTATTAAAACTCCCGATGGTATTTCAAATCATTTTATAAATTGTTTCCCTTGATATTTTGATCTTGAAATTTTGGGAAGTCTTTACTCAACTCTCGCCTCGGGAAGTGTTCATCTTGTTGTATTTGAACCTTGGAGGATTCCGAATTATTATCGTTCGTGGAATGTGAATTGTATGGCTCGTATTTGCACTTGGTTCTTGCACTAGCAAAACAGTGGAGTTTTGCTAACCCCCGAGTATTCGGGGGGTGGATGTCTGTTTTTGCATTCAGGTTTTGGAGCATAACACAGGGTCGGAACGAAGGATGATGAAAGATGATCGATACTAATCACATGAGGAATCGTATATTGTTTATTGGTTCAGTTGTACTTATTTTCCGCTGCTATACTTTTCCCGTTGTACGGGTGTGGTTGTATTTTGACCCTTGTGTGGGCATGATTTGTATTTGAGTTGTATGTATTTATTGAAAGACCAAATCGGTCTACTGAGTCATTTTAGCCTTAAAGGCATGGTTGAGTTGTTATATGTTGTTACCAGCCTGGTAGATCCTTGAGGATGTAACACCCCAAACTAGGCGGATATTACAGTGCCGTGGACCCCCGACTGGGACCCACCAGGCGAATGAAAATGAATGAATTACACAGGTAAATGTAGTACCAAACCACATTACAACATCAATTACTCCGATGAGGAGTTTCATACAACACACCCAGGATGATACTGAATACAAGTATATTTTATATGGAGATAAAATATACAACAACGAGTGAAATGAATATTTAAACGGAATGTCTGCAGCGGAATAAATAAGGGAAAACACAAATGACTGAATAAATGATCGAACAGTCGGGCCACTAATAGTATCAATGGGACTCCTCGCCGTCACCGTGATCTCACAGTGCCTTAGCCTTGCCATGACTAAAAAGCATCCCCAACGGGCCGCCATACGTAACAACAATCCTCAAGGGTTGAAAATACACAATCATGATATATCTGAAATTATGAATTATTCTGTCAAAACATACGCAATCAAACATGCTATATGAATCGACTAATCGATGCGGCTCAAAGGAATGGCGCCACACTACGCCCGGGATGGAAATGTGTCCGTGCACAAGCCACCAACGATCAAACACGCGTGGTCTTGTACCTAATCGGTCTCACGAGCAATCGACTCGTGTGCACCCAATGTGAGGCCACCAACCAACACACGACTATAATGTGCCCGACATGAAAATCCTACACATACCAACCGGCACGCCAGTATGACCCGGAATGCCACAATATGACAAAAGTGACAATGAAAATGAATAATGACTCACCAAGATCGAATGATGATGAAATGAATGATAGCTCAATGAAATGATCGGAACCGTCGTTCCTTATGACTGAGGTGATTAATTGACAATGACGAGTTTTGATACGATTAATACAATGATGAATGAGTTATGATTATGAATGAACAACGACAAAAGGAATGAATATCCTTTTAACCGAGTAAGAATTAACTTACACAATACCGATGATGAATGTCCGTCCACGAACAACGTCCTAAATGAACTATCGGTCGCTCGAACAACCTTGAACAACATTAATTACCAACAATCGATCAATACACGAATCAAAAATGATCCTAACCGACCCAAACGTCGATACAACAATATTCGAACCCGAATATATCGAAACCAACTCCAAGATGAGTATTACAAACCATCAAAAACACTTTCAATGATATCAATAATCCATTAGGAATCCATAACTCATGATTACAACAACTTCAATCGGAAAATCCCCAATTAACCGAAGTCAACCCCCAAGGGTTCTTGAAAATAATTCCGAAAATAATCATTAAATCCGTAGGAATATGTTTATACAAGTTAGATAATCCATAACTAACATATTCCCATGATAATCCAAGCTTACACGAAGAAATCGGAAGGAAAACCCCAAAATCCGAAATTCTAGATCCAAGAGATTAATACCTTTGATCCGATGTGATGAAGATGATGAAATGATGATCAATCCGAAAGATGAGCTTGAAGATGATGATTGATGACTACACCTCGAAGAATCCTCTCTGATTCGCTCCAAAACGTCCAAAACCAACGAAAGAATGAAATGGGATGAAAAAAGACGAACTCTGACTAAACTGTCCAATTTATACTCATTCCAGGTTAGCGTGCGCTAGCCCTTGTGCATAGCGTGCGCTAACGAGCAATTTGGGTAGTCCAAGACTGTCCGAACACGGTAGCGCGCCATTTACCTTTTTGTAGCGTGCGCTACGGACATACTACTAGCGTGCGCTAATATCCATTGTTAGCGTGCGCTAGCGAAATATTCGACGCCCAGTACTGGAGTCCAGAAAACCGTCTGCCCTCTGATCTAACCTCGATAGCGTGCGCTACAACCATTATTTAGCGTGCGCTAATATATCAGTTGCGTACGCTAACAACAATGCATGGCGTGCGCTATGAATAAACACAGTGCACCAAAGAGCCACCGGACTCAACACGATCCGCCCTAGCGCGCGCGCTTACTCCACACATATAGCGTGCGCTACTACAACCCGTTAGCGCGCGCTACTTACCGCTTCGTGGCGTGCGCTAATTATCTCACTGCACCGGTACCTTCTCGGATCGCAGCCAAGATAGCCTTAGCGTGCGCTAAAGCCGAGCGGTAGCGTGCGCTACCTATACCCCATTAGCGTACGCTAAAAGGAGTATGTAGCGTGCGCTACCCTCAAGCACAGCTTGCAACGAAAATGACAATGATGATCGACACGGCACGAAACTCCAATCAGATTAGTGATGAATGACGATTGATACACGATACAATTACTCTGAATGATAAATACCATGACTGAATATGAGTGACAAATGATCAATAATGAGTGAAATTACTGAGTATCAATTACTGAATGATAATTACTGAGTGATAATTACTGAATGATGAATACTGAATGATAATTACTGAGTGATAACTGGGTATTACATACACCCCCCCTTAAAAGAGTTTCGTCCCCGAAACTAAGGGTCGAACAAATCGGGATAACTCTCCCGTATACTATCCTCGGTTTCCCAAGTAGCCTCTTCGACTCCGTGTCTAGACCACTGAATTTTAACCAAAGGAATCGTCTTATTCCTCAACTGTTTGATTCGCCGCTCTAAAACTCGTATAGGACGCTCCTCATATGAATGATCGTCGGCGATCTCGATTACGAATCAAGTATGTGACTCGGGTCGGCAACATACTTCCGCAACTGAGAGACGTGAAACACATTATGAATTCGGCTCAACGCCGGAGGTAAAGCCAATCGATAAGCTAACTCGCCTACTCGATCCAAAATCTCAAACGGTCCAATGAATCTCGGACTCAACGTTCCTCTCTTCCCAAAACGGAAGATACCACGACTCGGGGATACCTTGACCAACACGTGGTCACCTGCCTCGAATTCTAAAGGTCGACGACGGTTATCCGCATATGATTTCTGTCGACTCTGAGCGGTCAACAAACGACTCCTGATCAAAGCTACCTTCTCACGGGCGGCTATAAGCATATCGGGCTCGGTGCCCAATGATTCTGATAAGTCGTCCCAACACAACGGAGATCGACAACGACGACCATACAAGGCCTCGTAAGGTGCCATCTTGATCGAAGCATGCCAACTATTATTATACGTAAACTCGATTAATGGTAGTTGGGCTTCCCAATCGTCTTTCCAATCGAGGACGCATGCCCTCAACATGTCCTCTAATGTCTGAATGGTCCTCTCTGATTGCCCGTCGGACTGAGGATGAAAAGCGATCGAGATTAAGCCGAGTTCCCATAGCGCGATGAATCGATTTCCAAAGTGCGACACAATCCGTCGGTCAGGATCGGATACGATACTTTTAGGAGTACCGCGATCGACTATCTCTTTAATGAACAACTGGGCAAGTCTCTCGGGACCCCACGTATCCTTGATCTCAAGGAAATGAGCTGATTTGGTTAAGCGGTCTACGATCACCCGGATCGTGTTCATGCCACGACGACTCGTCGGCAAACTCGTGATGAAATCCATAGAAATGTCTTCCCACTTCCACTCGGGAATAGGAAGAGGTTTCAAAGATACCCGCCGATCGCCGATGTTCAATCTTGACTTGTTGAGTTAAGCATCTCAAACAAATTCTCGCAACTTCTCGCTTCATATTACTCCACCGATATCTGCTTTCAAGTCCTTGTACATCTTGCTAGACCCGGATGAACAGAATAAGGGGTAGCATGAGCTTCTCTCAAAATAGAGTTTTTCAACTCGTCGATCGCCAGACGCACAACCGATTCTTAAACCTCAAAAGTCCATCCTCGTGGACCACAAATCCAGGCTTTCCGAGCCACATCCTCTCGGATGCGCAACAATGATGGGTCCGAACCCCGATTCTCTCGGATTTTCTCCTCGAGTGACGATGAAATCTCTAACATGCAAAGCCGCCTGAACTCGCTGGCGGACCTCGATCTCGGTCTAAGGAATTCTGTTGGAGCTCCTTCGAATCGTTAAACGGGCAAGCATCTGCTCTGAACGGACTTACGACTCAAGGCGTCGGCGACAACATTCGCCTTGCCCGGTGATAAAGGATCTCGATATCATAATCTTTTATTAATTCCAACCACTGCCTCTCGACGCATATTTAACTCCTTCGAGTAAATATATACTTTAAGCTCTTATGATCGGTGAATATCCGATGTAACGCCATAAAGATAATGACGCCAAATTTTCAAAGCGAACACCACTACCGCTAGCTCCAGGTCGTGGGTCGGATAATTAACCTCGTAAGGTCTCAATTGCCGTGAAGCATAGGCAATAACCTTCCCGTTCTGCATGAGTACACATCCGAGACCCTGTCCGGACGCATCGCTATAGACCACAAATCCTTCCGTCCCCTGCGGCAAGGAAAGTACAGGTGCTGACATTAACCGGTTCTTGAGTTCCTCAAAACTCTGTTGACACGCGTCGGACCACGTGTATTTCTTATCCTTCCGCAAAAGGTTCGTTAAGGGTTGAGCGATTCTAGAAAATCCTTCCACAAACCGCCGATAATAACCCGCTAATCCGAGAAAACTTCGGATTTCCTTAGCGTTCTTCGGAGGTAGCCAATCCCGAATAGCCTCCGTCTTCTGAGGATCGACACGAACTCCGTCTGAGGAAATTACATGTCCGAGAAAAGTCACTTCGGACATCCAGAACTCACATTTGGAAAACTTCCCAAAAATTTGTTCTCGCCTCAACACATCGAGCACTTGATGAAGGTGAAACTCGTGTTCCTCCCGGTCACGAGAATAAATCAAAATGTCGTCGATGAAGACAACAACAAACCGATCCAAAAAGTCGATGAAGACTCGATTCATTAACTCCATGAATACCGCAGGTGCATTAGTCAAACCGAACGGCATAACCACAAACTCATAATGACCATAGCGTGTTCGAAACGCCGTCCTCGCGATATCCGACTCTCGAATCCGCAACTGATGATATCCAGATCTTAAGTCAATCTTGGAAAATACTGAAGCTCCCTAAAGTTGATCTAAGAGATCATCAATACGGGGTAAAGGATACTTATTCTTGATCGTCACCCTGTTCAACTCCCGATAATCAATACATAAGCGGAATGAACCATCCTTCTTCTTGACAAACAACACTGGTGCTCCCCACGGGGACGCACTCGGTCGGATGTAACCTTTCTCGATCAACTCCTCAAGTTGGTTCTTTAATTCCTGCATTTCGGTCGGGGCCATCCGGTACGGTGCCTTCGATATCGGGGACGTACCAGGCTCCAACTCAATCGTGAACTCCACATCCCTCTGTGGAGGCAAACCAGGCAACTCGTCTGGAAAAACATCGGCATATTCCCTCACCACCGGAATATCCGTTAACATTACTGATGACTTCTCGGTTTTGGCCATATAGCACCAATAACCGACACAGCCCTGATTGAGTAACCTCACAGCTTTCATTGAATTAATGACCTTACCAGAACAGCCGGGATTACCTCCCTGAAACACACATTCGACTCCATCGTCTGAAATGATAGTGACCAAACGCTTTCGGACACTAATGATGGCATCATGATGATCCATCCAATCAATACCCAAGATGACGTCGTCCCTCGGTAAATCTACTACGATTAGGTCCGCTGGCCATACACGACCATGAAGCTGAATCGGACAATTTTGAATCTCACGGTTACCGATAATTCGTCTACCATCAGGTAGGCCAATGACATAAGGCTCACAACTAGTAGCACTACCCAGACGTAGTCTACTCAAACATGACTCGGAAATGAATGAATGAGATGCACCAGTATCAAAAAGGGTACACACAGGTTGAGATAGAATATCGAGTGTACCTGAGATCATCCGGGCCTCGGGATCATCGGTCTTCTTCATCTCATAAATTCGGGGCTTGCCGGCCCCCGAACCGGATGCTCCCGTCTGATAGCTCTTGGCTCCGCCCTTAGCTCCTGTCGTTTTGAATGACGCTGAGTGAGTGGCCTGATTCTGCACCCCTGAATGACCTGTGGCTTGAGAGGACGCCGGAGTGGGTTTAGAGTCCCTACGGCAAAAACGGGCCCTATGCCCAGCAATCCCACAGTTGTGGCACGTGATGATCGCTTTGACACTTGGTGCTGAAATGACCTGTTCTCACGGTTGAAACAGTGATTGCCGAACCGCCGCTCGCGATCGAGATTCCGCGGGTTTAGACGCCAGGAAGGTCGCTCGAAAAAGTAGAGCCCGCCCGCGTTTCTTGAAATTGCCGGACTCCGTCGATCGATTACGGTTCTTGGACTTCTTGCTAGCACGAAGGTTGCCGCTTAGCAATTTCCTTAGCCGTAAGCTCGTAAGTAAGAGCCTTCTCAATGAACTCGCCAACGTGGTGCAATTATGATTAAGTAATCAAGTCTCATACGGGGTTTCACCTCTTGTGAAATACTTGATCTTGTCCGCTTCGAGTGAATGATAGATGAGGCGAACGGAAGAAGTTCTGAAATTTTTCGGCGATGGCGAGAACGTCATCATCCGCCGAAAGGTCGGGAGTGAGTAATTCCGACAACTTGGCCTCCCCGAGTGGGGCCGGATAGTACCTCTCCATCATGAGAGTCTTGAATCGATCCCAAGTACATGTTCCGTCTGTGGGCTTCAACGATAACCACCATGAATGAGCGCTCTTACCGAGATAGTAAGCCGCAATCGAAACTTTATGCCCTTCTGGCAATCCACCATAGCAAATAACTTCTCAAAATGCTCAAGCCGGTGAACAATGTCCGCCGGCTCGGATGAGCCCTCAAAAGTAGGTGGTCGCCAAGAGAGATATCGCTAATGATATTGCTTACACCCCTCTCTTGCCTCCGAGGTGGCGGCGGAAGAGCTCGCTGATTTTGATTGACGGAGTTATGCATCGTCTCCATCAACCGAGCCATCTGAGTCATTTGGGCCATCATGCCCTGCATAAATGCGAGTGGGTCGACCCGAACACCCTCTGACTGAGCCGTGTCCCGGGTGCGACTCACTGACAGTGAATGATTGCGTCCGGGTGAGTGAGTGGCGGCGTCATTGCTCGATGAGTTAGCATTATTCCTGGCATTTGCACGGGTATTCGCACGAGTTCTCGGGATTCGGCCCGCTCCACGGCCTCGTCCTCCACGCCCTTCCGGCCCTTTCCATACTGAAGTGGAAAGTCATATGATGATTATATATCTCGCATGAGTATCACATTATGATTGTATTATGAAATGATGAAAATGAGCATACGCGCTCAAATACAACGATTACATGAATGATTAACTGAGGCGACATGATTATCTGATGAAATTATTGAAATGATTATCTTGAACAATTTAGCAATATTAATGATGTGATCTTCAAGATCAACAACTGAGTAATGAAATGGATTGAGTGATTAATGAGTTAACATGACCGTCCTGGTCAAAATGACAATGATGATTGAGGATTGTTAACTGATGAATTATGAATGAATGATTAATGCCAGAAATTATACCATGGCATTAGAAATCTTACAGTTCTTGGTCTGATTGGCTCGGCATTTGCACAGGTCACACGTGACGCGAAAGTCCAATGATACTAGTCCGATGACGATGATTTCAAATGAGACATGACTTGGAGGGTAGTATTCAAAACCACGCTCCGATACCAACTCTGTAACACCCCAAACTAGGCGGATATTACAGTGCCGTGGACCCCCGACTGGGACCCACCAGGCGAATGAAAATGAATGAATTACACAGGTAAATGTAGTACCAAACCACATTACAACATCAATTACTCCGATGAGGAGTTTCATACAACACACCGGGATGATATCAATACAAGTATATTTTATATGGAGATAAAATATACAACAACGAGTGAAATGAATATTTAAACGGAATGTCTGCATTGGAATAAATAAGGGAAAACACAAATGATGAATAAATGATCGAGCATCGGGGCCCCTACTAGTATCAATGGGACTCCTCGCCGTCACCGTGCTCTCCCGTGCCTTAGCCTTGCCATGACACAGCAGATCCCCAACGGGCCGGCCATACAGAACAACAATCCTCAAGGGTTGAAAATACACAATCATGATATATCCGAAATTATGAATTATTCTCAAAACATACGCAATCAAACATGCTATATGAATCGACTAATCAAGACGGCTCAAAGGAATGGCGCCACACTACGCCCGGATGGAAATGTGTCCGTGCACAAGCCACCAACGATCAAACACGCGTGGTCTTGTACTAATCGCCTCACGAGCAATCGACTCGTGCACACCCAATGTGAGGCCACCAACCAACACACGACTATAATGTGCCCGACATGAAAATCCTACACATACCAACTGCACGCCAAGATGACCCTAATGCCACAATATGACAAAAGTGACAATGAAAATGAATAATGACTCACCAAGATCGAATGATGATGAAATGAATGATAGCTCAATGAAATGATCGGAACCGTCGTTCCTTATGACTGAGGTGATTAATTGACAATGACGAGTTTTGATACGATTAATACAATGATGAATGAGTTATGATTATGAATGAACAACGACAAAAGGAATGAATATCCTTTTAACCGAGTAAGAATTAACTTACACAATACCGATGATGAATGTCCGTCCACGAACAACGTCCTAAATGAACTATCGGTCGCTCGAACAACCTTGAACAACATTAATTACCAACAATCGATCAATACACGAATCAAAAATGATCCTAACCGACCCAAACGTCGATACAACAATATTCGAACCCGAATATATCGAAACCAACTCCAAGATGAGTATTACAAACCATCAAAAACACTTTCAATGATATCAATAATCCATTAGGAATCCATAACTCATGATTACAACAACTTCAATCGGAAAATCCCCAATTAACCGAAGTCAACCCCCAAGGGTTCTTGAAAATAATTCGAAAATAATCATTAAATCCGTAGGAATATGTTTATACAAGTTAGATAATCCATAACTAACATATTCCCATGATAATCCAAGCTTACGAAGAAATCGGAAGGAAAACCCCAAAATCCGAAATTCTAGATCCAAGAGATTAATACCTTTGATCCGATGTGATGAAGATGATGAAATGATGATCAATCCGAAAGATGAGCTTGAAGATGATGATTGATGACTACACCTCGAAGAATCCTCTCGATTCGCTCCAAAACGTCCAAAACCAACGAAAGAATGAAATGGGATGAAAAAGACGAACTCGACTAAACTGTCCAATTTATACTCATTCCGGGTTAGCGTGCGCTAGCCCTTGTGCATAGCGTGCGCTAACGAGCAATTTGGGTAGTCCGGTACTTCCTGTCCGAACACGGTAGCGCGCGCTACGTACCTATAAGTAGCGTGCTCTACGGACATACTACTATCGAGCGCTAAAATCCATTGTTAGCGTGCGCTAGCGAAAAATTCGACGCCCAGTACTGGAGTCCAGAAAACCGTCTGCCCTCTGATCTAACCTCGATAGCGTGCGCTACAACCATTATTTAGCGTGCGCTAATATATCAGTTGCGTACGCTAACAACAATGCATGGCGTGCGCTATGAATAAACCTGGTGCAGTCCAGTAGCCACTGGACTCAACCTGATCCGCCCCTAGCGCGCGCTACTCCACACATATAGCGTGCGCTACTACAACCCGTTAGCGCGCGCTACTTACCACTTCGTAGCGTGCGCTACAATTAATCTCACCTGCAGTCCAGTACCTTCTGGACTGCAGCCAAGATAGCCTTAGCGTGCGCTAAAGCCGAGCGGTAGCGTGCGCTACCTATACCCCATTAGCGTACGCTAAAAGGAGTATGTAGCGTGCGCTACCCTCAAGCACAGCTTGCAACGAAAATGACAATGATGATCGACACGGCACGAAACTCCAATCAGATTAGTGATGAATGACGATTGATACACGATACAATTACTCTGAATGATAAATACCATGACTGAATATGAGTGACAAATGATCAATAATGAGTGAAATTACTGAGTATCAATTACTGAATGATAATTACTGAGTGATAATTACTGAATGATGAATACTGAATGATAATTACTGAGTGATAACTGGGTATTACAGAGGAAGGGTTCTACGGCGTGTAATATCCCTGAGCGGATTGGGGGTGTTACATTCATAATGTTTGTATCTTGCTCTTGTCAACATAAATTTTTTTTATCAACATCGAAATGGGCACCACCGTGCATCGCACGGTGGCGAGCCCTAGTTATATTATATATCTATACAACATAAATAATAAATTGTGCCCATTTCGATGTTGAATCTTTTTTTTAGAATTTAATAATAGGGTGGGTTCGTCCTGGCTGCTGTGTGGATGATGTCTATTGTATATGAGGAGTATGTATTAGCCAAGGAAATACAACAAAACATTATTAGAAAACATCGATATAAACAGCAAGCAATGTCCAGTCGGAAACTAAGAAAAAATGTGGTATCCTTTTGTCCCATATCATAAGCATTTCTTAAACAGTCTGTTTCAACCTCCGTATATATAACCATAAGGAAAAATATTTTTCTGTAAATTCTACCACAAACGCAAAACAGGAATACACGCCATAATTCAAAATAAGAAACAGAAGGGTAGATAAAATAAAGAACCATAAATTATTTAAAGCACCAGGTATCAAAAGGAAAAGCGACATCAGATAGTGAGTACATATATTTGATGGCGAGTCGGAATCGTGTGTTCTCTTAGCGCTTGGATTCGTCTTTGCGAGTACTTCGTAACCGTATCTTCGATTTTTACTCAGGTTCGGGTTTCGGGGTCGTCCGGGCCGTCGGAGTGGCCACAGCCGAGTCACGGCCGGAGCAGGGCCTGGCCTGGCAGAGTTACGGCCGTAAGGTGCCGGTTACGGTCGTAATGTGCGCGAGTTACGGCCGTAAGTGTGATCGGGTACGGCCGTACGGGCGCTGGGCAGCTTCCGGACGAAGGCCGGTTACGGCCGTAATGTCTGCCAGTTACGGCCGTAAGTGTCCGACAATTGCTGGACTGATTTTTGACGAATGCCGGTTACGGCCGTAAGGCCTGCCGAGTACGGCCGTAAGTGCCGAGTTACGGCGGTAAGGCACTGCCGGTTACGGCCGTAACCCTGCCGGCTATATATAGCCTGGGCTAGGCCAGACTTCATTTCTTACGCGTTTTTCTTCCTTTTTCGGCGTCTGGCGACGGGAGGCTCGGGAAATCGAGTTCTTGGCCGATTCTAATCATTTCCAAGGCATTTTGGAAGATCCTTATTGATTATATCAACATCTAATCCGTGTGTTTCATCGAATCAAGGTATATTTCTTGATTTTCCTTAAAGTTGACTTTTTGGGGAATTTGTTCTTGATTTCGATTCTAGTCCGATTTTGATACATCAGTTGGTGTAGTATGATGTTATTAATCTTGTTCTATGGGTTTTATATCCATATATCGAGTTTGTTTAACTCGATTGACGATCCGAGTGTTCTTGGGAATTATTGAACATTTAGTGTTCGATTAAATGTCCCAATGAGTTTCCCTTCGATAGTTTGTTGGGATTTCCGTTGTTTTGGCCTTGATTCTCGTCGTAACCATGTGTTATTGTTCCTTCCGGAGGTTTATAGGTGTTCGAGGATTCTGATGTTGAATCCCGTTTGGTGAATGATGATTCGTGTGGTGTTATTCTCGTAATACTCGTGGTGCTATCGCGTTCTTGATATTGTTCGGGAGTTCGGGGCTATTCGACCGCGTCCTATCCGTTGTCTCGTTGCGATCGTGATTTCGAGGCAAGTACCTTGCCCATACTTTTCTTATAGTATGGATATGATGATCGGTGATCTTCTTGGTGTGTTTGTTTGGTTGTTTGAAATGAAGTTTCAAAAGATTTGATTTGGCCTCGTTAAAGGCTTTCTTTCAAATGGCGTGTGTGTTTTGTGAATGGTGTGTTTTGGGAATTGATTATGATTTGGTTATTTTGAATGTTGAAGGATTTGATGATGATACTCCTATTGTTTAAAGTTATGGAATCGTGTATTCCGTATTTAATCTTGTTATGGTGTTTTGAAGAGTTTGATAATGGTGTCGAGTTAATGGCCATCTCTAGTGAGTATTCTTAATGAACTTACATTCTTAGCATATTAGTATTGCATGAGTAACGTGTGTGTGTGTATGCTCACTACGGGTTAGATCCGATGGGGTCTCGGTAGGGGTCCACAAGAGACGTGGATCGACGAGCTTGCTTTTAACCACTACAGGTTAGATCCGACGGGGTCTCGGTAGAGGTCCACAGAGACGTGGATCGACGGTTAATTGTGGTGCATTTTGCAAATGTGATTTGATTATGGCATTTCCGGAAATGAGTGCTTTTGAACGGTTTTCATGATTACATGCATTGACTAAGTGTGTAAGAGGTAAGTTGTTTGTTTGGCCTACTTGGCTAGGATGGCTCTAGAGTATTTTGTTGTTTGTGTTAAATCCTTTAATTGTGGATTTTGACATTGGAAGACGAACCTTGTTGTCGTTCTCGTGTACAGTGAGTTGATGAAATTTGGGGCTAAAATCCCAATGGTTTTGTACAAGTCATTTTACGGATTTGGGGCTAAAATCCCAACGGTTTGGTAAAGGTCATTTTTCGGAAAGTAAACCTTTGGGGCGGTGACCCCTTTTGTCTTTTGGGTTTTGAAAAGTAGGATATGATAATCCTAAATCGTCTTCTATTAAAACTCCCGATGGTATTTCAAATCATTTTATAAATTGTTTCCCTTGATATTTTGATCTTGAAATTTTGGGAAGTCTTTACTCAACTCTCGCCTCGGGAAGTGTTCATCTTGTTGTATTTGAACCTTGGAGGATTCCGAATTATTATCGTTCGTGGAATGTGAATTGTATGGCTCGTATTTGCACTTGGTTCTTGCACTAGCAAAACAGTGGAGTTTTGCTAACCCCCGAGTATTCGGGGGGTGGATGTCTGTTTTTGCATTCAGGTTTTGGAGCATAACACAGGGTCGGAACGAAGGATGATGAAAGATGATCGATACTAATCACATGAGGAATCGTATATTGTTTATTGGTTCAGTTGTACTTATTTTCCGCTGCTATACTTTTCCCGTTGTACGAGTGTGGTTGTATTTTGACCCCTGTGTGGGCATGATTTGTATTTGAGTTGTATGTATTTATTGAAAGACCAAATCGGTCTACTGAGTCATTTTAGCCTTAAAGGCATGGTTGAGTTGTTATATGTTGTTACCAGCCTGGTAGATCCTTGAGGAAGGGTTCTACGGCGTGTAATATCCCTGAGCGGATTGGGGGTGTTACATTCATAATGTTTGTATCTTGCTCTTGTCAACATAAATTTTTTTTATCAACATCGAAATGGGCACCACCGTGCATCGCACGGTGGCGAGCCCTAGTTATATTATATATCTATACAACATAAATAATAAATTGTGCCCATTTCGATGTTGAATCTTTTTTTAGAATTTAATAATAGGGTGGGTCTGGCCCCGCCGTTTGTGTGGATGATGTCTATTGTATATGAGGAGTATGTATTAGCCAAGGAAATACAACAAAACATTATTAGAAAACATCGATATAAACAGCAAGCAATGTCCAGTCGGAAACTAAGAAAAAATGTGGCATCCTTTTGTCCCATATCATAAGCATTTCTTAAACAGTCTGTTTCAACCTCCGTATATATAACCATAAGGAAAAATATTTTTCTGTAAATTCTACCACAAACGCAAAACAGGAATACACGCCATAATTCAAAATAAGAAACAGAAGGGTAGATAAAATAAAGAACCATAAATTATTTAAAGCACCAGGTATCAAAAGGAAAAGCGACATCAGATAGTGAGTACATATATTTGATGGCGAGTCGGAATCGTGTGTTCTCTTAGCGCTTGGATTCGTCTTTGCGAGTACTTCGTAACCGTATCTTCGATTTTTACTCAGGTTCGGGTTTCGGGGTCGTCCGGGCCGTCGGAGTGGCCACGGCCGAGTCACGGCCGGAGGTGGCCTGCTCGCAGAGTTACGGCCGTAAGGTGCCATTCTGATCGTAATGTGCGCGAGTTACGGCCGTAAGTGTGATCGGTACGGCCAGACGGCGCTGGCTTTTCCGGACGAAGGCCGGTTACGGCCGTAATGTCTGCCAGTTACGGCCGTAAGTGTCCGACAATTGCTGGACTGATTTTTGACGAATGCCGGTTACGGCCGTAAGGCCTGCCGAGTACGGCCGTAAGTGCCGAGTTACGGCGGTAAGGCACTGCCGGTTACGGCCGTAACCCTGCCGGCTATATATAGCCTGGGCTAGGCCAGACTTCATTTCTTACGCGTTTTTCTTCCTTTTTCGGCGTCTGGCGACGGGAGGCTCGGGAAATCGAGTTCTTGGCCGATTCTAATCATTTCCAAGGCATTTTGGAAGATCCTTATTGATTATATCAACATCTAATCCGTGTGTTTCATCGAATCAAGGTATATTTCTTGATTTTCCTTAAAGTTGACTTTTTGGGGAATTTGTTCTTGATTTCGATTCTAGTCCGATTTTGATACATCAGTTGGTGTAGTATGATGTTATTAATCTTGTTCTATGGGTTTTATATCCATATATCGAGTTTGTTTAACTCGATTGACGATCCGAGTGTTCTTGGGAATTATTGAACATTTAGTGTTCGATTAAATGTCCCAATGAGTTTCCCTTCGATAGTTTGTTGGGATTTCCGTTGTTTTGGCCTTGATTCTCGTCGTAACCATGTGTTATTGTTCCTTCCGGAGGTTTATAGGTGTTCGAGGATTCTGATGTTGAATCCCATTTGGTGAATGATGATTCGTGTGGTGTTATTCTCGTAATACTCGTGGTGCTATCGCGTTCTTGATATTGTTCGGGAGTTCGGGGCTATTCGACCGCGTCCTATCCGTTGTCTCGTTGAGATCGTGATTTCGAGGCAAGTACCTTGCCCATACTTTTCTTATTTTATGGATATGATGATCGGTGATCGTCTTGGTGTGTTTGTTTGGTTGTTTGAAATGAAGTTTCAAAAGATTTCGGTTTGGCCTCGTTAAAGGCTTTCTTTCAAATGGCGTGTGTGTTTTGTGAATGGTGTGTTTTGGGAATTGATTATGATTTGGTTATTTTGAATGTTGAAGGATTTGATGATGATACTCCTATTGTTTAAAGTTATGGAATCGTGTATTCCGTATTTAATCTTGTTATGGTGTTTTGAAGAGTTTGATAATGGTGTCGAGTTAATGGCCATCTCTAGTGAGTATTCTTAATGAACTTACATTCTTAGCATATTAGTATTGCATGAGTAACGTGTGTGTGTGTATGCTCACTACGGGTTAGATCCGATGGGGTCTCGGTAGGGGTCCACAAGAGACGTGGATCGACGAGCTTGCTTTTAACCACTACAGGTTAGATCCGACGGGGTCTCGGTAGAGGTCCACAGAGACGTGGATCGACGGTTAATTGTGGTGCATTTTGCAAATGTGATTTGATTATGGCATTTCCGGAAATGAGTGCTTTTGAACGGTTTTCATGATTACATGCATTGACTAAGTGTGTAAGAGGTAAGTTGTTTGTTTGGCCTACTTGGCTAGGATGGCTCTAGAGTATTTTGTTGTTTGTGTTAAATCCTTTAATTGTGGATTTTGACATTGGAAGACGAACCTTGTTGTCGTTCTCGTGTCTGATGAGTTGATGAAATTTGGGGCTAAAATCCCAATGGTTTTGTACAAGTCATTTTACGGATTTGGGGCTAAAATCCCAACGGTTTGGTAAAGGTCATTTTTCGGAAAGTAAACCTTTGGGCGGTGACCCCTTTTGTCTTTTGGGTTTTGAAAAGTAGGATATGATAATCCTAAATCGTCTTCTATTAAAACTCCCGATGGTATTTCAAATCATTTTATAAATTGTTTCCCTTGATATTTTGATCTTGAAATTTTGGGAAGTCTTTACTCAACTCTCGCCTCGGGAAGTGTTCATCTTGTTGTATTTGAACCTTGGAGGATTCCGAATTATTATCGTTCGTGGAATGTGAATTGTATGGCTCGTATTTGCACTTGGTTCTTGCACTAGCAAAACAGTGGAGTTTTGCTAACCCCCGAGTATTTGGGGGGTGGATGTCTGTTTTTGCATTCAGGTTTTGGAGCATAACACAGGGTCGGAACGAAGGATGATGAAAGATGATCGATACTAATCACATGAGGAATCGTATATTGTTTATTGGTTCAGTTGTACTTATTTTCCGCTGCTATACTTTTCCCGTTGTACGAGTGTGGTTGTATTTTGACCCCTGTGTGGGCATGATTTGTATTTGAGTTGTATGTATTTATTGAAAGACCAAATCGGTCTACTGAGTCATTTTAGCCTTAAAGGCATGGTTGAGTTGTTATATGTTGTTACCAGCCTGGTAGATCCTTGAGGAAGGGTTCTACGGCGTGTAATATCCCTGAGCGGATTGGGGGTGTTACATTCATAATGTTTGTATCTTGCTCTTGGTAACATAAATTTTTTTTATCAACATCGAAATGGGCACCACCGTGCATCGCACGGTGGCGAGCCCTAGTTATATTATATATCTATACAACATAAATAATAAATTGTGCCCATTTCGATGTTGAATCTTTTTTTTAGAATTTAATAATAGGGTGGGTTCGTCCTGGCTGCTGTGTGGATGATGTCTATTGTATATGAGGAGTATGTATTAGCCAAGGAAATACAACAAAACATTATTAGAAAACATCGATATAAACGACAAGCAATGTCGATCGGAAACTAAGAAAAATGTGGCATCCTTTTGTCCCATATCATAAGCATTTCTTAAACGATCTGTTTCAACCTCCGTATATATAACCATAAGGAAAAATATTTTTCGTAAATTCTACCACAAACGCAAAACAGAATACACGCCATAATTCAAAATAAGAAACGAAGGGTAGATAAAATAAAGAACCATAAATTATTTAAAGCACCGTGTATCAAAAGGAAAAGCGACATCAGATAGTGAGTACATATATTTGATGGCGAGTCGGAATCGTGTGTTCTCTTAGCGCTTGGATTCGTCTTTGCGAGTACTTCGTAACCGTATCTTCGATTTTTACTCAGGTTCGGGTTTCGGGGTCGTCCGGGCCGTCGGAGTGGCCACGGCCGAGTCACGGCCGGAGCAGGGCCTGGCCTGGCAGAGTTACGGCCGTAAGGTGCCGGTTACGGTCGTAATGTGCGCGAGTTACGGCCGTAAGTGTGATCGGGTACGGCCGTACGGGCGCTGGGCAGCTTCCGGACGAAGGCCGGTTACGGCCGTAATGTCTGCCAGTTACGGCCGTAAGTGTCCGACAATTGCTGGACTGATTTTTGACGAATGCCGGTTACGGCCGTAAGGCCTGCCGAGTACGGCCGTAAGTGCCGAGTTACGGCGGTAAGGCACTGCCGGTTACGGCCGTAACCCTGCCGGCTATATATAGCCTGGGCTAGGCCAGACTTCATTTCTTACGCGTTTTTCTTCCTTTTTCGGCGTCTGGCGACGGGAGGCTTGGGAAATCGAGTTCTTGGCCGATTCTAATCATTTCCAAGGCATTTTGGAAGATCCTTATTGATTATATCAACATCTAATCCGTGTGTTTCATCGAATCAAGGTATATTTCTTGATTTTCCTTCAAGTTGACTTTTTGGGGAATTTGTTCTTGATTTCGATTCTAGTCCGATTTTGATACATCGGTTGGTGTAGTATGATGTTATTAATCGTGTTCTATGGGTTGTATATCCATATATCGAGTTTGTTTAACTCGATTGACGATCCGAGTGTTCTTGGGAATTATTGAACATTTAGTGTTCGATTAAATGTCCCAATGAGTTTTCCTTCGATAGTTTGTTGGGATTTCCGTTGTTTTGGCCTTGATTCTCGTCGTAACCATGTGTTATTGTTCCTTCCGGAGGTTTATAGGTGTTCGAGGATTCCGATGTTGAATCTCGTTTGGTGATTGATGATTCGTGTGGTGTTATTCTCGTAATACTCGTGGTGCTATCGCGTTCTTGATATTGTTCGGGAGTTCGGGGCTATTCGACCGCGTCCTATTCGTTGTCTCGTTGCGATCGTGATTTCGAGGCAAGTACCTTGCCCATACTTTTCTTATTTTATGGATATGATGATCAGTGATCGCCTTGGTGTGTTTGTTTGGTTGTTTGAAATGAAGTTTCAAAAGATTTCGGTTTGGCCTCGTTAAAGGCTTTCTTTCAAATGGCGTGTGTGTTTTGTGAATGGTGTGTTTTGGGAATTGATTATGATTTGGTTATTTTGAATGTTGAAGGATTTGATGATGATACTCCTATTGTTTAAAGTTATGGAATCGTGTATTCCGTATTTAATCTTGTTATGGTGTTTTGAAGAGTTTGATAATGGTGTCGAGTTAATGGCCATCTCTAGTGAGTATTCTTAATGAACTTACATTCTTAGAATATTAGTATTGCATGAGTAACGTGTGTGTGTGTATGCTCACTACGGGTTAGATCTGACGGGGTCTCGGTAGGGGTCCACAAGAGACGTGGATCGACGAGCTTGCTTTTAACCACTACGGGTTAGATCCGACGGGGTCTCCGTAGGGGTCCACAGAGACGTGGATCGACGGTTAATTGTGGTGCATTTTGAAATTGTGATTTGATTATGGCATTTCCGGAAATGAATGCTTTTGAACGGTTTTCATGATTACATGCATTGACTAAGTGTGTAAGAGGTAAGTTGTTCGTTTGGCCTACTTGGCTAGGATGGCTCTAGAGTATTTTGTTGTTTGTGTTAAATCCTTTAATTGTGGATTTTGATGTTGGAAGACGAACCTTGTTGTCGTTCTCGTGTACTGTGAGTTGATGAGATTTGGGGCTAAAATCCCAATGGTTTTGTAAAAGTCATTTTACGGATTTGGGGCTAAAATCCCAACGGTTTGGTAAAGGTCATTTTTCGGAAAGTAAACCTTTGGGGCGGTGACCCCTTTTGTCTTTTGGGTTTTGAAAAGTAGGATATGATAATCCTAAATCGTCTTCTATTAAAACTCCCGATGGTATTTCAAATCATTTTATAAATTGTTTCCCTTGATATTTTGATCTTGAAATTTTGGGAAGTCTTTACTCAAACTCTCGCCTCGGGAAGTGTTCATCTCGTTGTATTTGAACCTTGGAGGATTCCGAATTATTATCGTTCGTGGAATGTGAATTGTATGGCTCGTATTTGCACTTGGTTCTTGCACTAGCAAAACAGTGGAGTTTTGCTAACCCCCGAGTATTCGGGGGGTGGATGTCTATTTTTGCATTCAGGTTTTGGAGCATAACACAGGGTCGAAACGAAGCATGATGAAAGATGATCGATACTAATCACATGAGGAATCGTATATTGTTTATTGGTTCAGTTGTACTTATTTTCCGCTGCTATACTTTTCCCGTTGTACGGGTGTGGTTGTATTTTGACCCCTGTGTGGGCATGATTTGTATTTGAGTTGTATGTATTTATTGAAAGACCAAATCAGTCTACTGAGTCATTTTAGCCTTAAAGGCATGGTTGAGTTGTTATATGTTGTTACCAGCCTGGTAGATCCTTGAGGAAGGGTTCTACGGCGTGTAATATCCCTGAGCGGATTTGGGGTGTTACATTCATAATGTTTGTATCTTGCTCTTGTCAACATAAATTTTTTTTATCAACATCGAAATGGGCACCACCGTGCATCGCACGGTGGCGAGCCCTAGTTATATTATATATCTATACAACATAAATAATAAATTGTGCCCATTTCGATGTTGAATCTTTTTTTTAGAATTTAATAATAGGGTGGGTTCGTCCTGGCTGCTGTGTGGATGATGTCTATTGTATATGAGGAGTATGTATTAGCCAAGGAAATACAACAAAACATTATTAGAAAATATCGATATAAACAGCAAGCAATGTCCAGTCGGAAACTAAGAAAAAATGTGGCATCCTTTTGTCCCATATCATAAGCATTTCTTAAACAGTCTGTTTCAACCTCCGTATATATAACCATAAGGAAAAATATTTTTCTGTAAATTCTACCACAAACGCAAAATAGGAATACACGCCATAATTCAAAATAAGAAACAGAAGGGTAGATAAAATAAAGAACCATAAATTATTTAAAGCACCAGGTATCAAAAGGAAAAGCGACATCAGATAGTGAGTACATATATTTGATGGCGAGTCGGAATCGTGTGTTCTCTTAGCGATTGGATTCGTCTTTGCGAGTACTTCGTAACCGTATCTTCAATTTTTACTCAGGTTCGGGTTTCGGGGTCGTCCGGGCCGTCGGAGTGGCCACGGCCGAGTCACGGCCGGAGCAGGGCCTGGCCTGGCCGAGTTACGGCCGTAAGGTGCCGGTTACGGCCGTAATGTGCGCGAGTTACGGCCGTAAGTGTGATCGGGTACGGTCGTACGGGCGCTGGGCAGCTTCCGGACGAAGGTCGGTTACGGCCGTAATGTCTGCCAGTTACGGCCGTAAGTGTCCGACAGTTGCTGGACTGATTTTTGACGAATGCCGGTTACGGCCGTAAGGCCTGCCGATTACGGCCGTAAGTGCCGAGTTACGGCTGTAAGGCACTGCCGGTTACGGTCGTAACCCTGCCGGCTATATATAGCCTGGGCTCGGCCAGACATCATTTCTTACGCGTTTTTCTTCTTTTTTCGGCGCCTGGCGACGGGAGGCTCGGGAAATCGAGTTCTTGGCCGATTCTAATCATTTCCAAGGCATTTTGGAAGATCTTTGTTGATTATATCAACATCTAATCCGTGTGTTTCGTCGAATCAAGGTATATTTCTTGATTTTCCTTCAAGTTGACTTTTTGGGGAATTTGTTCTTGATTTCGATTCCAGTCCGCTTTTGATACATCGGTTGGTGTAGTATGATGTTATTAATCGTGTTCTATGGGTTGTATATCCATATATCGAGTTTGTTTAACTCGATTGACGATTCGAGTGTTCTTGGGAATTATTGAACATTTAGTGTTCGATTAAATGTCCCAATGAGTTTCCCTTCGATAGTTTGTTGGGATTTCCGTTGTTTTGGCCTTGATTCTCGTCGTAACCATGTGTTATTGTTCCTTACAGAGGTTTATAGGTGTTCGAGGATTCCGATGTTGAATCCCGTTTGGTGATTGATGATTCGTGTGGTGTTATTCTCGTAATACTCGTGGTGCTATCGCGTTCTTGATATTGTTCGGGAGTTCGGGGCTATTCGACCGCGTCCTATCCGTTGTCTCGTTGCGATCGTGATTTCGAGGCAAGTACCTTGTCCATACTTTTCTTATTTTATGGATATGATGATCGGTGATCGTCTTGGTGTGTTTGTTTGGTTGTTTGAAATGAAGTTTCAAAAGATTTCGGTTTGGCCTCGTTAAAGGCTTTCTTTCAAATGGCATGTGTGTTTTGTGAATGGTGTGTTTTGGGAATTGATTATGATTTGGTTATTTTGAATGTTGAAGGATTTGATGATGATACTCCAATTGTTTAAAGTTATGGAATCGTGTATTCCGTATTTAATCTTGTTATGGTGTTTTGAAGAGTTTGATAATGGTGTCAAGTTAATGGCCATCTCTAGTGAGTATTCTTAATGAACTTACATTCTTAGCATATTAGTATTGCATGAGTAACGCGGGTGTGTGTATGCTCACTACGGGTTAGATCCGACGGGGTCTCGGTAGGGGTCCACAAGAGACGTAGATCGACGAGCTTGCTTTTAACCACTACGGGTTAGATCCGACGGGGTCTCGGTAGGGGTCCACAGAGACGTGGATCGACGGTTAATTGTGGTGCATTTGGCAAATGTGATTTGATTATGGCATTTCCGGAAATGAGTGCTTTTGAACGGTTTTCATGATTACATGCATTGACTAAGTGTGTAAGAGGTAAGTTGTTCGTTTGGCCTACTTGGCTAGGATGGCTCTAGAGTATTTTGTTGTTTGTGTTAAATCCTTTAATTGTGGATTTTGACGTTGGAAGACGAACCTTGTTGTTGTTCTCGTGTACTGTGAGTTGATGAGATTTGGGGCTAAAATCCCAATGGTTTTGTAAAAGTCATTTTACAGATTTGGGGCTAAAATCCCAACGGTTTGGTAAAGGTCATTTTTCGGAAAGTAAACCTTTGGGGCGGTGACCCCTTTTGTCTTTTGGGTTTTGAAAAGTAGGATATGATAATCCTAAATCATCTTCTATTAAAACTCCCGATGGTATTTCAAATCATTTTATAAATTGTTTCCCTTGATATTTTGATCTTGAAATTTTGGGAAGTCTTTACTCAAACTCTCGCCTCGGAAAGTGTTCATCTTGTTGTATTTGAACCTTGGAGGATTCCGAATTATTATCGTTCGTGGAATGTGAATTGTATGGCTCGTATTTGCACTTGGTTCTTGCACTAGCAAAACAGTGGAGTTTTGCTAACCCCCGAGTATTCTGGGGGTGGATGTCTGTTTTTGCATTCAGGTTTTGGACCATAACACAGGGTCGGAACGAAGGATGATGAAAGATGATCGATACTAATCACATGAGGAATCGTATATTGTTTATTGGTTCAGTTGTACTTATTTTCCGCTGCTATACTTTTCCCGTTGTACGGGTGTGGTTGTATTTTGATCCCTGTGTGGGCATGATTTGTATTTGAGTTGTATGTATTTATTGAAAGACCAAATCGGTCTACTGAGTCATTTTAGCCTTAAAGGCATGGTTGAGTTGTCATATGTTGTTACCAGCCTGGTAGATCCTTGAGGAAGGGTTCTACGGCGTGTAATATCCCTGAGCGGATTGGGGGTGTTACATTCATAATGTTTGTATCTTTCTCTTGTCAACATAAATTTTTTTTATCAACATCGAAATGGGCACCACCGTGCATCGCACGGTGGCGAGCCCTAGTTATATTATATATCTATACAACATAAATAATAAATTGTGCCCATTTCGATGTTGAATCTTTTTTTTAGAATTTAATAATAGGGTGGGTTCGTCCTGGCTGCTGTGTGGATGATGTCTATTGTATATGAGGAGTATGTATTAGCCAAGGAAATACAACAAAACATTATTAGAAAACATCGATATAAACAGCAAGCAATGTCCAGTCGGAAACTAAGAAAAAATGTGGCATCCTTTTGTCCCATATCATAAGCATTTCTTAAACAGTCTGTTTCAACCTCCGTATATATAACCATAAGGAAAAATATTTTTCTGTAAATTCTACCACAAACGCAAAACAGGAATACACGCCATAATTCAAAATAAGAAACAGAAGGGTAGATAAAATAAAGAACCATAAATTATTTAAAGCACCAGGTATCAAAAGGAAAAGCGACATCAGATAGTGAGTACATATATTTGATGGCGAGTCGGAATCGTGTGTTCTCTTAGCGCTTGGATTCGTCTTTGCGAGTACTTCGTAACCGTATCTTCGATTTTTACTCAGGTTCGGGTTTCGGGGTCGTCCAAGCCGTCGGAGTGGCCACGGCCGAGTCACGGCCGGAGCAGGGCCTGGCCTGGCCGAGTTACGGCCGTAAGGTGCCGGTTACGGCCGTAATGTGCGCGAGTTACGGCCGTAAGTGTGATCGGGTACGGTCGTACGGGCGCTGGGCAGCTTCCGGACGAAGGCCGGTTACGGCCGTAATGTCTGCCAGTTACGGCCGTAAGTGTCCGACAGTTGCTGGACTGATTTTTGACGAATGCCGGTTACGGCCGTAAGGCCTGCCGAGTACGGCCGTAAGTGCCGAGTTACGGCCGTAAGGCACTGCCGGTTACGGTCGTAACCCTGCCGGCTATATATATCCTGGGCTCGGCCAGACTTCATTTCTTACGCGTTTTTCTTCCTTTTTCGGCGTCTGGCGACGGGAGGCTCGGTAAATCGAGTTCTTGGCAGATTTTAATCATTTCCAAGGCATTTTGGAAGATCCTTGTTGATTATATCAACATCTAATCCGTGTGTTTCGTCGAATCAAGGTATATTTCTTGATTTTCCTTAAAGTTGACTTTTTGGGGAATTTGTTCTTGATTTCGATTCTAGTTCGATTTTGATACATCGGTTGGTGTAGTATGATGTTATTAATCGTGTTCTATGGGTTGTATATCCATATATCGAGTTTGTTTAACTCGATTGACGATCCGAGTGTTCTTGGGAATTATTGAACATTTAGTGTTCGATTAAATGTCCCAATGAGTTTCCCTTCGATAGTTTGTTGGGATTTCCATTGTTTTGGCCTTGATTCTCGTCGTAACCATGTGTTATTGTTCCTTCCGGAGGTTTATAGGTGTTCGAGGATTCCGATGTTGAATCCCGTTTGGTGATTGATGATTCGTATGGTGTTATTCTCGTAATACTCGTGGTGCTATCGCGTTCTTGATATTGTTCGGGAGTTCGGGGCTATTCGACCGCGTCCTATCCGTTGTCTCATTGCAATCGTGATTTCGAGGCAAGTACCTTGCCCATACTTTTATTATTTTATGGATATGATGATCGGTGATCGTCTTGGTGTGTTTGTTTGGTTGTTTGAAATGAAGTTTCAAAAGATTTCGGTTTGGCCTCGTTAAACGCTTTCTTTCAAATGGCGTGTGTGTTTTGTGAATGGTGTGTTTTGGGAATTGATTATGATTTGGTTATTTTGAATGTTGAAGGATTTGATGATGATACTCCTATTGTTTAAAGTTATGGAATCGTGTATTCCGTATTTAATCTTGTTATGGTGTTTTGAAGAGTTTGATAATGGTGTCGAGTTAATGGCCATCTCTAGTAGGTATTCTTAATGAACTTACATTCTTAGCATATTAGTATTGCATGAGTAACGTGGGTGTGTGTATGCTCACTACGGGTTAGATCCGACGGGGTCTCGGTAGGGGTCCACAAGAGACGTGGATCGACGAGCTTGCTTTTAACCACTACGGGTTAGATCCGACGGGGTCTCGGTAGGGGTCCACAGAGACGTGGATCGACGGTTAATTGTGGTGCATTTTGCAAATGTGATTTGATTATGGCATTTCCGGAAATGAGTGCTTTTGAACGGTTTTCATGATTACATGCATTGACTAAGTGTGTAAGAGGTAAGTTGTTCTTTTGGCCTGCTTGGCTAGGATGGCTCTAGAGTATTTTGTTGTTTGTGTTAAATCCTTTAATTGTGGATTTTGACATTGGAAGACGAACCTTGTTGTCGTTCTCGTGTACTGTGAGTTGATGAGATTTGGGGCTAAAATCCCAATGGTTTTGTAAAAGTCATTTTACAGATTTGGGGCTAAAATCCCAACGGTTTGGTAAAGGTCATTTTTCGGAAAGTAAACCTTTGGGGCGGTGACCCCTTTTGTCTTTTGGGTTTTGAAAAGTAGGATATGATAATCTTAAATCGTCTTCTATTAAAACTCCCGATGGTATTTCAAATCATTTTATAAATTGTTTCCCTTGATATTTTGATCTTGAAATTTTGGGAAGTCTTTACTCAAACTCTCGCCTCGGGAAGTGTTCATCTTGTTGTATTTGAACCTTGGAGGATTCCGAATTATTATCGTTCGTGGAATGTGAATTGTATGGATCGTATTTGCACTTGGTTCTTGCACTAGCAAAACAGTGGAGTTTTGCTAACCCCCGAGTATTCGGGGGGTGGATGTCTGTTTTTGCATTCAGGTTTTGGAGCATAACACAGGGTCGGAACGAAGGATGATGAAAGATGATCGATACTAATCACATGAGGAATCGTATATTGTTTATTGGTTCAGTTATACTTATTTTCCGTTGCTATACTTTTCCCGTTGTACGGGTGTGGTTGTATTTTGACCCCTGTGTGGGCATGATTTGTATTCGAGTTGTATGTATTTATTGAAAGACCAAATCGGTATACTGAGTCATTTTAGCCTTAAAGGCATGGTTGAGTTGTTATGTGTTGTTACCAGCCTGGTAGATCCTTGAGGAAGGGTTCTACGGCGTGTAATATCCCTGAGCGGATTGGGGGTGTTACATTCATAATGTTTGTATCTTGCTCTTGTCAACATAAATTTTTTTTATCAACATCGAAATGGGCACCACCGTGCATCGCACGGTGGCGAGCCCTAGTTATATTATATATCTATACAACATAAATAATAAATTGTGCCCATTTCGATGTTGAATCTTTTTTTTAGAATTTAATAATAGGGTGGGTTCGTCCTGGATGCTGTGTGGATGATGTCTATTGTATATGAGGAGTATGTATTAGCCAAGGAAATACAACAAAACATTATTAGAAAACATCGATATAAACAGCAAGCAATGTCCAGTCGGAAACTAAGAAAAAATGTGGCATCCTTTTGTCCCATATCATAAGCATTTCTTAAACAGTCTGTTTCAACCTCCGTATATATAACCATAAGGAAAAATATTTTTCTGTAAATTCTACCACAAACGCAAAACATGAATACACGCCATAATTCAAAATAAGAAACAGAAGGGTAGATAAAATAAAGAACCATAAATTATTTAAAGCACCAGGTATCAAAAGGAAAAGCGACATCAGATAGTGAGTACATATATTTGATGGCGAGTCGGAATCGTGTGTTCTCTTAGCGCTTGGATTCGTCTTTGCGAGTACTTCGTAACCGTATCTTCGATTTTTACTCAGGTTCGGGTTTCGGGGTCGTCCGGGCCGTCGGAGTGGCCACGACCGAGTCACGGCCGGAGCAGGGCCTGGCCTGGCCGAGTTACGGCCGTAAGGTGCCGGTTACGGCCGTAATGTGTGCGAGTTACGGCCGTAAGTGTGATCGGGTACGGCCGTACGGGCGCTGGGCAGCTTCCGGACGAAGGCCGGTTACGGCCGTAATGTCTGCCAGTTACGGCCGTAAGTGTCCGACAGTTGCTGGACTGATTTTTGACGAATGCCGGTTACGGCCGTAAGGCCTGCCGAGTACGGCCGTAAGGGCCGAGTTACGGCCGTAAGGCACTGCCGGTTACGGCCGTAACCCTGCCGGCTATATATAGCCTGGCTCGGCCAGACTTCATTTCTTACGCGTTTTTCTTCCTTTTTCGGCGTCTGGCGACGGGAGGCTTGGGAAATCGAGTTCTTGGCCGATTCTAATCATTTCCAAGGCATTTTGGAAGATCCTTGTTAATCATTTCGTCGAATCAAGGTATATTTCTTGATTTTCCTTAAAGTTGACTTTTTGGGGAATTTGTTCTTGATTTCGATTCTAGTACGATTTTGATACATCGGTTGGTGTAGTATGATGTTATTAATCGTGTTCTATGGGTTGTATATCCATATATCGAGTTTGTTTAACTCGATTGACGATCCGAGTGTTCTTGGGAATTATTGAACATTTAGTGTTCGATTAAATGTCCCAATGAGTTTCCCTTCGATAGTTTGTTGGGATTTCCGTTGTTTTGGCCTTGATTCTCGTCGTAACCATGTGTTATTGTTCCTTCCGGAGGTTTATAGGTGTTCGAGGATTCCGATGTTGAATCCCGTTTGGTGATTGATAATTCGTGTGGTGTTATTCTCGTAATACTCGTGGTGCTATCGCGTTCTTGATATTGTTCGGGAGTTCGGGGCTATTCGACCGCGTCCTATCCATTGTCTCGTTGCGATCGTGATTTCGAGGCAAGTACCTTGCCCCTACTTTTCTTATTTTATGGATATGATGATCGGTGATCGTCTTGGTGTGTTTGTTTGGTTGTTTGAAATGAAGTTTCAAAAGATTTCGGTTTGGCCTCGTTAAAGGCTTTCTTTCAAATGGCGTGTGTGTTTTGTGAATGGTGTGTTTTGGGAATTGATTATGATTTGGTTATTTTGAATGTTGAAGGATTTGATGATGATACTCCTATTGTTTAAAGTTATGGAATCGTGTATTCCGTATTTAATCTTGTTATGGTGTTTTGAAGAGTTTGATAATGGTGTCGTGTTAATGGCCATCTCTAGTGAGTATTCTTAATGAACTTACATTCTTAGCATATTAGTATTGCATGAGTAACGTGTGTGTGTGTATGCTCACTACGGGTTAGATCCGACGGGGTCTCGGTAGGGGTCCACAAGAGACGTGGATCGACAAGCTTGCTTTTAACCACTACGGGTTAGATCCGACGGGGTCTCGGTAGGGGTCCACAGAGACGTGGATCGACGGTTAATTGTGGTGCATTTTGCAAATGTGATTTGATTATGGCATTTCCGGAAATAAGTGCTTTTGAACGGTTTTCATGATTACATGCATTGACTAAGTGTGTAAGAGGTAAGTTGTTCGTTTGGCCTACTTGGCTAGGATGGCTCTAGAGTATTTTGTTGTTTGTGTTAAATCCTTTAATTGTGCATTTTGACTTTGGAAGACGAACCTTGTTGTCGTTCTCGTGTACTGTGAGTTGATGAGATTTGGGGCTAAAATCCCAATGGTTTTGTAAAAGTCATTTTACAGATTTGGGGCTAAAATCCCAACGGTTTGGTAAAGGTCATTTTTCGGAAAGTAAACCTTTGGGGCGGTGACCCCTTTTGTCTTTTGGGTTTTGAAAAGTAGGATATGATAATCCTAAATCGTCTTCTATTAAAACTCCCGATGGTATTTCAAATTATTTTATAAATTGTTTCCCTTGATATTTTGATCTTGAAATTTTGGGAAGTCTTTACTCAAACTCTCGCCTCGGGAAGTGTTCATCTTGTTGTATTTGAACCTTGGAGGATTCCGAATTATTATCGTTCGTGGAATGTGAATTGTATGGCTCGTATTTGCACTTGGTTCTTGCACTAGCAAAACAGTGGAGTTTTGCTAACCCCCGAGTATTCGGGGGGTGGATGTATGTTTTTGCATTCAGGTTTTGGAGCATAACACAGGGTCGGAACGAAGGATGATGAAAGATGATCGATACTAATCACATGAGAAATCGTATATTGTTTATTGGTTCAGTTGTACTTATTTTCCGCTGCTATACTTTTCCCGTTGTACGGGTGTGGTTGTATTTTGACCCCTGTGTGGGCATGATTTGTATTTGAGTTGTATGTATTTATTGAAAGACCAAATCGGTCTACTGAGTCATTTTAGCCTTAAAGGCATGGTTGAGTTGTTATATGTTGTTACCAGCCTGGTAGATCCTTGAGGAAGGGTTCTACGGCGTGTAATATCCCTGAGCGGATTGGGGGTGTTACATTCATAATGTTTGTATCTTGCTCTTGTCAACATAAATTTTTTTTATCAACATCGAAATGGGCACCACCGTGCATCGCACGGTGGCCATCCCTAGTTATATTATATATCTATACAACATAAATAATAAATTGTGCCCATTTCGATGTTGAATCTTTTTTTTAGAATTTAATAATAGGGTGGGTTCGTCCTGGCTGCTGTGTGGATGATGTCTATTGTATATGAGGAGTATGTATTAGCCAAGGAAATACAACAAAACATTATTAGAAAACATCGATATAAACGACAAGCAATGTCGATCGGAAACTAAGAAAAATGTGGCATCCTTTTGTCCCATATCATAAGCATTTCTTAAATAAATCTGTTTCAACCTCCGTATATATAACCATAAGGAAAAATATTTTTCTGTAAATTCTACCACAAACGCAAAACAGGAATACACGCCATAATTCAAAATAAGAAACAGAAGGGTAGATAAAATAAAGAACCATAAATTATTTAAAGCACCAGGTATCAAAAGGAAAAGCGACATCAGATAGTGAGTACATATATATATGTAAAACACGAGAAGTGGCAAAAACGGAAAGGAGAATTTTCACCGAGTAGTAGGAGCTTTTGCGCAGTTTCATTGGGATCCATGGAACATTCCTTAAGCAGTGCATAAATCTCATCTTCACTATGATTCAGCCCAGATTTTTTTTACGAGCGAAGCTGCTCTGAAGCGCGGCACCTGCAAATTTCAATTCTGTAACACAAAACAAATCTGATCCGAATGTTTCCATCTCACTGAAGCCTAAAATTTCAAAACCGACAGAAGTTCTAAAAAAAGAATAGTTGTTTCAATTGTAAGTTGAGGGTAAATTTTGCAATACATAGAGAAAAGGTTATGTTGATAAAAAAAATTGATGTTGACAAGAGCAAGATACAAACATTATGAAAGAAACAATCAATGAAGATTAATCATGATAGACCTACAATTTTTGAGAAGTGATGTTTATTACACCAGAGCACACCTCCGATTTTTGGATAAAAAAATAATAGGCACAACATTACATATTGTTCTGTTGTTAAAAACAAAAAATATGCAGGCATTCATCACACACAATAAAGTAACACCACACTCGGTACAAATGCACCACACGAAGCCATTTTTTTGTAAATTATACGAAATCGGAGGGTATCACGAAAAAAACAATGGCAAGAGCATCCTGCAAAATTATAACTCGTGTTTAGACATGGAAATGTTGATCTCACCAAAGAAATTTTCGCAGCTCTAAAACCCTCTTTAAAGTTCATCCAGAAAAAAAATAAACACAAAGCAACAAAAAAACTACCTCAAAAATAGGGTGAGATGGAGGAACCTGTAGTCAATTGAGAGAGAAAAACCAAGAAGGAACCAAAATCAGATGGGGATCGATAAAAAAAAAAAAAAAAAAAAAAAAAAAATAGGGGAAGCCTATGTAGAACTGGAAAAAAAAAAAGGAAATGTACAAGAGGGACACGTTGCCTAAATACAAAAAACCCATACAATCAAGAAATCAATCAAGAAAAACGGAAAACAAAATGAAGAAAAAAAAAGCGTTACCTGTCAATCAACAAACGAAGAAGGTGAAAATCGAGAGACCGGAAAAAAATATAGAAAACTCATTCAATCAAGAAAAACGGAAAACAAAATAAAAAAATGGGTTACCTGTCAATCAACGAACCAAGAAGAAGGTGAAAAACCAAAGAGCAACAGCGTTTCCAGAGTAGGAGCTTCAGCCGGAAAAAATGAGATTCAGTGTCTTTCTCTTGGTGCATAATGATAAACAGGGAACATGATAATTAACAGCAATAAGTAGTAGGAGGATAATATACAGACATTACCATGGACTTCATGATTGGGCTTCCAAGAACTAAAGAAGGTTACGATGCCATATGGGTTATAGTTGACCATCTTACAAAATTTTCTCACTTTTTTCCAGTACGTACTACGTGTACGATGGACAAGTTTGCTGAGATATGCATCAGGGAGATTGTTAGATTGCATGGTATTCCATCATCAATTATGTCAGATAGAGATTCCAGGTTTACTTCATCATATTAGAAGAGTTTACATAGTGCCTTCGGAACCAAACTAGCTTTTACTATTGCTTTTCATCCGTAGACCGATGGTCAATCAGAAAGAACTATTTAGACATTAGAAGATATATTGAGGGAATATGCACTTGATTTCTATTTAGACATTGGAAGATATATTGAGGGAATATGCACGGTAACAAAAAGATGAGCTCAAGAAATTAAAACGATTGCAGAGAATCGTAAGAAATTACCACTATTGATTCCGCAGGAAACCCAGAAAGAAATGAAACAACAGGCTACAACCAAACACCTGGAAAGAGAAAAATAAAGCCGTCACAATAATCTCCCGCTTTGCGCAATAACGCACGGTGCCCTAACACTTAACGCCTAGGGATAGCGAATTTGGGGAGGCGCGGGTGAAGCGCAGCGAACGAACAAATAAGAAGAAAGAGAGAGACTGGATAATAACGATCTACAGTAACGTTCAGAAAAGATTCATACATTCTATATAAAGGCCACAAACTAAACATCTACATTTCGAAAAATTTTCTTATGGAACTCATATTAGATTGATTCACGCAGGACGATCCACCAATTTCTGGAATAAAATAACAAACAGAAAAATTTTTACAAAAATATTTACTGACAGTCCAACAACGCAAATCTCGAAAAATGATTCCAAAAATAATAAAACAAGCAATCTATTGAAAACAAGACATACAAGATATAGGACCAAACGCCATTTCTGAAAGATAAGCTGAAACAAAGAAAACCAAATAACAGCTGATTAGAAAACAAAAGAAATTGACACCTCGAAAAAATCAGCGACCAAATCAGCGGGAGGATGATTCGCCGCAGGATGAAAGAAATATGAAATAAAAAGAACCTAGAAATGAATCGCTAGAGGATGAGATAAAAATAGTCAGTGAACTCTCTGTAAAAACAAGGACCTCAAATAAAAACATGTTTGTTTAGCATTTTATTGTAGTAATTGTGGTATCATAAGAACACAAGTAATGATAACATAAGGGAATATCAATCCAGATCTTCTTGTAATATCCGCATTTTTCTTTCCCTTGTAATTGTATTTCCGGTGTAATTCTCGATTGTAGTGACCCTCGTGTATCCTTCAGTGTAACTTTTCCGTCATCTTTTGATCTGATTCTCGTAATTGATGTGCGGAACCGCCGTTCCGGGGTTGCCGTGGATCTATTCTATGCTATGATGCGTTTTGAGGTGTTCCGTTTGATGTTTCGTTAAATATTACGGTGTCTTGGACCGTTTATGTTACGTACCTAGCGCACGCTAATTTTTACGCATAGCGCGAGAAGTCTCTTTGTAGCGCACGCTACGTTTACTTCGTGGCGCTTAGCGAGTGAACCACGGGGTGGCGGTTCAACTCCCGAGCCTCGGACTATCGGATTAGCGCCGCTATCTTGTCTAGCACACGCTAATGTCGGAGACTAGCGCACGTTAAGTTGTTGATGGCGCGCTGGCGTCGGCATCGATCTTGGGCAGGTTTACTGCGAACTCAATCGGATGCTAGTTAGTGCACGCTACGCTTGTATGGTAGCGCACGCTAACAGGTCGGTGAGTTTTGGGCATTTGGCTCTTGGACTCGGCGATGTCCGGGTAGCGCACGCTATTGGTCGATAGCGCACGCTCGAGAAGTTATTAGCGCACGCTACGTATCGAGTAGCGCACGCTAACGGCCATTACAGCTCTTTGGGTGGGGCTAACGGTAGGGTTTGGAATCTTATCCGTTAGCGCACGCTAACCTTGAGGTTTTAGCGTGCGCTAACACTCCTTAACTATATAAACCGGGGAGTTGGCCGAGATAATCATAAATCCTCATTTCTTCCTCTCTCCCGCGTGGCGATCCGACGACTCTCTTGGCGATTTATTCCTCCAATCATCTCATCCAACATCCTTCTTGGAGTATTATATCAACAACAACACGAATCTTTCGTCCTAATTCACGGTAAATCTCTTAGAACCCTACTTTTGGATAATTTGGGGGTTTTGGGATTTCCTTCCGATTCGTTCCGTTTTGTTGGTGGATTCATGATGAATATGATTAATCTTGTTGGTATAATTAGTTTTCCTAAGGATTCATGGTATATTTTCATGGTTTTGCGAAATCGAGAGGGTTTGGTTGTGGTCCGCCCTCGTTGTTATTTTTGTATGAATATACATGAATCGTAGGCGGGTTTTCGGGTGTAATCCATTTCCTTAATCGTTTAGGAGTGGTTGTAATTGTGTTATTCAAATCGTTAGGTTCATTCTTCGGTTCCTCACGGTTGTGCTTGATTCTTCCGTTCCGTTCGTGTCATCGTCTATTTAATCGAGGCAAGTATCCTTATGAACTTACAATCTTGACATAGTAGTAGTGTATGAGAAATTGTGTGTGTGTGTGTATGCTCACTACGGGTTAGACCCGACGGGGTCTCGGTAGGGGTCCACGGAGGTGTGGATCGACGAGCTTTGCTTTTAACCACTACGGGTTAGATCCGATGGGGTCTCGGTAGGGGTCCACGGAGGTGTGGATCGACGGTTAATTGTGGTAAATTTTACAAATGTGATTTGATATTGGCATTTCCGGAAATGAGTGCTTTCGAACGGTTTTCTTTATTGCATGCATTTACTATATGTGTAAGATGTAAGTTGTTCATATGGTTACTTGTACTAGCGTAATTGCTAACCCCTCTGGGGACCTGTTTTGGGGAAATTCGTTTTATGAATTTCAGGTCAGGTTCATCCAGACGAGCGGGTACTGGACCAGTACATGGATGATGGCCGTGCGTGACGATTGTGCACAAGTGACGTCTTAGTGTCTTTTATCTTTTCATCTTTTGTGGTCTTTGAGCTAATAGTAGTACTCGAGTACTTAAGAGTTCTCGTTTGTCCGGATTGTATTGTTGCCTATATGTTTGTGTTGATTGATGATGTTATGTTTGACCGGATTGAACCGGGTGGATTATTCTGTTTTGCGTCTTTATGACATGGTGTTGTTTTGTCGTTTATGTGAGTCGATGTGTATGATGCTGTTCAGCCTGGTGGGTCCCATATAGGGATTCACGGCGCTGTAATATACCTCGAATATCTTGAGGGTGTTACAGAAAATGGTATCAGAGCTCTAGGTTTATGGATACCTAGGCTTGTCGGTTTATTGGGTCTTGTGGTGTTTTGTTTTGCACATCACGCTGCCATGATTCCGGTACTACCAGTGTCCGTAAGTTTTCCTTCCTCTGTTCATTAATTCCTTGTATCGTACCCTTGATTCTCGACTTGTGATTGTTCTTTTCTTGTACTGACCCTCGTATGGCTTTTGCTACTTATTTAACTCCAGTATGGATGCTGGAAGAGGTCGTGGTCGCGGTCGTGGTCGTGGGCCTTGGCCGGGGCGTGGGGCGGCCGGTGGGCGGCCACGTCACGGTCTTCGGGAGTCGCGTCTGGCGGCCGTCATAGCCATGCTTCTTCCCGTGAGCGTGCGATCTTGGTATTGCGGCCGTTATGCGGCAAATGGTGAATCAAATGGCGGCGATAGCCGGGCGGTTCGAGCCGGATCGAGCCCATACTAATCGGGCGAGCGGACCGTTGGCTCCAAGATGTCATCAAGATGCATCCTCCTCGGTTTCGGGAGCTTCGGACCCGATTGGGTGGGAAGGGTGGATCAAGGAGATATCTAAGGTCTTCGTTGCCACTAAGCATCCCGAGGACCGTAAAGTCCCTATTGCGCAATACTTTCTCACAGGGGGCCTACGGGTGGTGGGAGGCCGTTGGGCCCAAAGACCATCTTTGCTTCGTGGTGAGTTTCAAGAGTTGATGGAGGCCGAATATTGCCGTGGCGATCAGACGAGCTCGGGTACATGCTTTTTATGATGCTCAACCGCGGGATATCCCCGTAGCTCAAGCTATTGCTGATTTTAACAAGGAGTTGGGTTATGTGAAGACCCAAGTTGTCGAGGAGAGTGACAAAATTTTCCATTTCTCCAGACGGATGAAGTTGCCGATTCGGGACTATATGTCGGGGCTCGTATGCACTACCTTGAAAGATTACCAGAACAGGGCCCTTGCTTATGATATGTCTGTGACGGCGAGTGAGGCGGCCCGCGAGAGTAAGAAGCAGAAGTCCGCTGGGAACTTTTCGGGCCACAAGAGTGGGGGTCAGCAGAGATCCCAATATGCTAACTTCCCCGCCGGCGGTGGTCCAGCTCGTTCCGCTGGGGGTCCTCGTGGAACTACCAGTGCTCCTTTTTGTGATGTGAAGTGTTTCAATTGTGGTCGTATAGGCCACATCAGTCGTACTTGTTTGAGCCCTTTGCTGACGTGTGTCAGTGTGGCAGTAGGCCACAAGGCTGCTTTCTGTGCTGAGAGGGAGAAAATTCTTGGTGCCCGGGCTTCCATTCCAGCGCCTAGGGAACCAAGTGTGAATCAGGGATCGTTTGCTCCTCAATCTCCGCCGAGTGCTAGTCGGGGGAGAGGTCGTGGTCAGCCCTCTAAGGGGGGAGCTTCCAGTGTCGGCTCAGCCCACCCGCGTGTCTATGAGATGCGGAAAGCCGATGACCCAACGGCTACCGTGGCGACAAGTACCGTTTATATTCTTTCTCATCCTGTCAGTGTGCTTTTCGATTCCGGTGCTACGCACTCGTTCATATCTTTGGATTGTGTGCGCCGTTTGAGTCTCGACTGTTTGATGCCTTGTGAACCCTTCATCGTTAAGCTTCCTAGCGGTGATAGGATCGTTGGTGATCAGGACGTTCGAGACTGTGCTGTACTTATTTGTGAGAGGACTTGGACCTCTAATCTTATTGTTGTGGATATTGAGGGTGAGGATTTGATTCTCGGGGATGATTGGCTCGAGCGGCATGGCGCAATCATGAACTACCACACGAGGATCATCACCATGTTAGCCGAGGATGGCACCGAGCAACCTTTGCTTCGGGCGAAGGAGAAATCAGTCGTCATTAATGCCTTGAAGGCGATGAGTCTCTGCGAAAGGGGTGTCTTGGTTATTGGTGCTATGCCTTGAAGGCGGAGGATGGTGGAGTCGAGCTTTCGTCGATTCCGGTCGTTAATGAGTTTCGGATGTATTTCTGACGAGTTCTGGGATTGCCACCGGATCGTGAGGTTGAGTTTGCTATAGAGTTAGAGCCGGGCGCGGCTCCGATTTCGAAGGCGCCGTATCGCATGGCACCTTCAGAGATGGAAGAGTTGAAGAAGCAGTTGAGTGAGCTTCTTGAGTCGGGGTATGTTCGACCGAGTGCCTCACCTTGGGGCGCACCGGTCCTGTTTGTGCGGAAGAAAGATGGCTCACTACGTTTGTGTATCGACTATCACAAACTAAACAAGGTGACCATCAAGAACAAGTATCCTTTGCCGAGAATTGATGACTTGTTCGACCAGTTGCAGGGAGCTACGGTATTCTCGAAGATTGATTTGAAATCGGGGTACTATCAGCTCCGGGTGAGAGAATCCGATGTGCAGCGACTTTTCGGACGAGATACGGACATTATGAGTTCGTGGTTATGCCTTTTGGGTTAACGAATGCGCCGGCGGTGTTCATGCAGTTGATGAACAAAGTTTTTATCGAGTATTTGGATAAGTGCGTCGTCGTCTTTATTGACGATATTCTTATTTATTCGAGGAATGAGGAAGAGCATGCCCATCATTTGCGGGTAGTATTAGACATTTTGAGGACCGAGCAACTTTATGCAAAGTTCTCGAAATGTGAGTTCTGGCTGAAGGAAGTGATGTTTTTAGGTCACGTGATTTCATCCGAGGGGGTTCGTGTGGATCAGCAGAAGATCGAGGCAGTATTGGATTGGGCACCGCCCAAGAATGTGAAGGAGCTTCGTAGTTTCTTGGGTTTAGCTGGCTACTACCGTAGGTTCGTTGAGGGTTTCTCGAAACTGGCTCGGCCACTTACGCAGTTGCTCCAATCAGAAGTTAAATGCGGAATGACGAGAGCGATCGAGTTTTGAGGCTCAAGAAGCGTTTGACTTCAGCCCAGCTTTGGCGTTGCCATGTGGCAACGAGGGTTTTGCCGTTTATAGCGATGCTTGGTCGGTCTTGGAGTGCGTATTGATGCGGCACGGCAAGACCATTGCTTATGCATCGAGGCAGTTGAGGTAAATGCGAGCTTAACTACCTACTCATGATTTAGAGTTAGCGGCGATTGTTTTTGCGCTCAAGATTTGGCGTCACTATCTTTTCGGCTCGCATGTCAGATTTTTACCGATCATAAAAGTCAAATACATATTTACTCGGAGAGTTGAATATGAGGCATAGGAGGAGGTTAGAGCTGATAAAGGATTATCACCTTGAAATCCTTTATCATCGGGCAAGGCGACGTCGTGGGCGCGCCTTGAGTCGGAAGCCGGTGGCGTTGCGAATGCTCGAGATCCTTACATCTCAGTCTGAGCTTCGGAGGGCTTTGATCGAGTCAGATGTTGAAGTCTTATTGCCTGGAGCCGTCGGGCAACTTTGTGCTTTAGAGATTTCGTCATCTTTGATCGATGAAATTAAGCTGAAGCAGTCAGAGGATCCGATGATTACTCAAATCCGAGAGAACGTTCTTAAAGGAAAGTCTCCTGGGTTTGTGATTCACGAGGATGGTATTTTGAGATTCCAGAGTCGGTTTTGTGTGCCGAACGACTCAGAGTTGAGACAGAGTATTTTACGAGAGGCCCATGCTACACCTTATTCCGTTCATCCTAGTTCAAGTAAGATGTACAAGGACCTGAGAAGAAATTTCTGGTGGAATGATATGAAGGAGGAGGTCGCACATTTTGTAGCGAGATGTTTGACTTGTCAGCAGGTCAAAATCGAGCATCAGCGACCGGCTGGGTTATTACAGTCACTTCCCGTTCCGGAATGGAAATGGGAAGATATATCGATGGACTTCGTTACGAGTTTGCCGAGATCGAGGTCGGGCATGAATATGGTATGGGTGATTGTTGATCGTCTGACCAAGTCGGCACATTTTCTGGGCATCAAGGACACTTGGGGCCCGGAGAAGTTAGCTCGTGTGTTTATCGCGCAGATTGTGAGACTTCACGGTACTCCGAAGTCTATTGTTTCGGATCGTGACGGCCGTTTTGTATCGCACTTCTGGCAGGCGGTGCATAAGGCGTTGGGTACCCGTTTACATTTGAGTACCTCTTTTCATCCCCAGTCAGATGGACAGTCGGAACGCACTATCCAGACGTTCGAGGATTTGTTGCGTGCTTGTGCTCTCGATTGGAGTAGAGACTGGGAGGAGCATTTGCCATTGATCGAATTCACGTACAACAATAGTTGGCACGCGTCGATTCGGATGGCGCCGTATGAGGCACTTTATGGACGGCGATGCCGATCTCCGATTTGTTGGAATGAGGCGTCCGATTTGGTCGGGACCGAGCCGGATATCATTTTAGAGACGAGGCGGAAGATAGAAGTAATTCGGGAACGGATGTTGACTGCTCAGAGTCGACAGAAGTCGTATGCCGACGTCCGTCGTTGACCTTTGGAATTCGAGGTGGGAGACCACGTTTTGCTAAAGGTGTCGCCGACGAAGGGAGTTTTTCGTTTCGGGAAGAAAAGGAAGTTGAGTCCGAGATTTATCGGCCCCTTTGAGATCCTCGAGCGAGTAGGTGGGTTGGCATACCGTTTGGCGTTACCTCCGGCCTTGAGTCATGTTCATAACGTTTTTCATGTTTCCGAGTTGAGGAAATATGTCCCGGATCCTAGTCACATCATCGATTATGGTGAGATTGATGTCGCCGAGGATGTTACTTTTGAAGAGCGCCCTTTGAAGATTTTGGAGCATCGTGAGAAACGATTGAGACATAAGACCATACCTTTGGTCAAGGTGCAGTGGTCGAGACACGGTGTCGAGGAGGCAACTTGGGAAACCGAGGATAGCATGCGTGCTAGGTACCCCGAGTTGTTTGTTTCTTAAGTTTCGGGACGAAACTTATTTTTAGAGGGGTAGAATGTAATATCCGCATTTTTCTTTCCCTTGTAAATGTATTTCCGGTGTAATTCTCGATTGTAGTGACCCTCGTGTATCCTTCAGTGTAACTTTTTCGTCATCTTTTGATCTGATTCTCGTAATTGATGTGCGGAACCGCCGTTTCGGGGTTGCCGTGGATCTATTCTATGCTATGATGCGTTTTGAGGTGTTAGTTTGATGTTTCGTTCGTATTCGTGTCTTGGACCGTTTATGTTACAGTACCTGGCGCACGCTAATTTTTACGCATAGCGCGCGCTAGAAGTCTCTTTGTAGCGCACGCTACGTTTACTTAAATGGCGCGCTAGCGAGTGAACCACAGGGTGGCGGTTCAACTCCCGTGCCTCGGACTATCGGATTAGCGCACGCTATCTTGTCTAGCGCACGCTAATGTCGGGAGACTAGCGCCGCGTTAAGTTGTTGATGGCGCGCGCTAAGCGTCGCATCGATCTTGGGCGAACTCAATCAGATGCTAGTTAGCGCACGCTACGCTTGTATGGTAGCGCACGCTAACGGGTCAGGTGAGTTTTGGGCATTTGGCTACTGGACTCGACTGATGTCCAGGTAGCGCACGCTATTGGTCGATAGCGCACGCTACCGAGAAGTTATTAGCGCACGCTACGTATCGAGTAGCGCACGCTACGTATCGAGTAGCGCACGCTAACGGCCAATTACCTGGCTACTGGACTGGGACGCTAACGATAGGGTTTGGAATCTTATCCCGTTAGCGCACGCTAACCTTGAGGTTTTAGCGTGCGCTAACACTCCCTGGCTATATAAACCAGGGAGTTGACCGAGATAATCATAAATCCTCATTTCTTCCTCTCTCCGCGGCGAAGGCGATCCCGAAGCGATTCTCTTGACGATTTCTTCCTCCAATCATCTCATCCAACATCCTTCTTGAGTTCTTGGAGTATTATATCAACAACAACATGAATCTTTCGTCCTAATTCACGGTAAATCTCTTAGAACCCTACTTTTGGATAATTTGGGGGTTTTGGGATTTCCTTCCGATTCGTTCCGTTTTGTTGGTGGATTCATGATGAATATGATTAATCTTGTTGGTATAATTAGTTTTCCTACGGATTCATGGTATATTTTCATGGTTTTGCGAAATCGAGAGGGTTTGGTTGTGGTCCGCCCTCGTTGTTATTTTTGTATGAATATACATGAATCGTAGGCGGGTTTTCGGGTGTATTCCATTTCCTTAATCGTTTAGGAGTGGTTGTAATTGTGTTATTCGAATCGTTAGGTTCATTCGTCGGTTCCTCACGGTTGTGCTTGATTCTTCCGTTCCGTTCGTGTCATCGTCTATTTAATCGAGGCAAGTATCCTTATGAACTTACAATCTTGACATAGTAGTAGTGTATGAGAAATTTTGTGTGTGTGTATGCTCACTACGGGTTAGACCCGACGGGGTCTAGGTAGGGGTCCACGGAGGTGTGGATCGACGAGCTTTGCTTTTAACCACTACGGGTTAGATCCGACGGGGTCTCGGTAGGGGTCCACGGAGGTGTGGATCGACGGTTAATTGTGGTGAATTTTACAAATGTGATTTGATATTGGCATTTCCGGAAATGAGTGCTTTCGAACGGTTTTCTTTATTGCATGCATTTACTATATGTATAAGATGTAAGTTGTTCATCTGGTTACTTGTACTAGCGTAATTGCTAACCCCTTTGGGGACCCGTTTTGGGGAAATTCGTTTTATGAATTTGGTCGGAGTTCATCGAGGCAGCGGTCTTGGACCAAGATACATGGATGATGGCCGTGCGTGACGATTGTGCACAAGTGACGTCTTAGTGTCTTTTATCTTTTCATCTTTTGTGGTCTTTGAGCTAATAGTAGTACTCGAGTACTTAAGAGTTCTCGTTTGTCCGGATTGTATTGTTGCCTATATGTTTGTGTTGATTGATGATGTTATGTTTGACCGGATTGAACCGGGTGGATTATTCTGTTTTGCGTCTTTATGACATGGTGTTGTTTTGTCGTTTATGTGAGTCGATGTGTATGATGCTGTTCAGCCTGGTGGGTCCCATATAGGGATTCACGGCGCTGTAATATACCTTGAATATCTTGAGGGTGTTACACTTCTAATAGTGGTAATATTTAAGAATAATCACCAAGACCTTAGAGTAGAAGATACTGCTATCACACGAACGACGGGACTCTTATCTAGGACCAGGCACGACGAAAACCAGAACCATCACCTTAGCAGCATCCAAATACGCCTATTCTGATAATCGCGGCGCATTTTATTTTTTATTTCCAGTATTGCAATATGCAGCCGAACAAGGATTCTGACATGAATACTCTGTATCTCTTTGAAAATGAATAACAACAATTACATGTATCACCTGGTCGCCATTTCTTTGAGACCATATAATCTCGAAGCCCCTCCAGAACATAAATCCTACTCCCATCGTTGAGCCAATATCGATAGTGAAATTCCCATTCATTACATTCTATATCTTATATTTTGATTCGCAAGCCATGCACACCAGAAATATCAGGAGAAAATGCATGTTTAAAAAAAAAAGAGACATAAAAATAAGTGGTTAACCACAAAAGACACCTCGAGGTTTAGCCATTGAAAAATAAAACTACTATCTTTCAAAAGTCCAAATAGACCTCTTGACGATTGTATTTATTTTACAAAATTCACCCTCAAGAGGCATATTGGTCAAGTAAATGCAAACCTTGATTGTATGTTTGTAATACTTTAAGTGAATATTTATATCTGTGGAACATAACTGGATTTTCAATAATCAGGTTGAACCTCAAGTGTGGCTCTCGTAATTCGCCAGAAGAAAAAAAGATGCAATTGTTAGAAAAAAATATTTCAAAATGATCGTGATGCCCAACAAAAAATGAGTAAATTTAATTTTATTTTATTGTAAGGGATAAATTAAAGATAAATATAAGATATTAAAATTATGTCTGTATTAATATTTAGCGGACTCACTGGCTAATTTTGTTAACCTATGCTATGAACTAGCCCTAAATACAGTTTGGTTAAAACTTAAAACATGTAATTCTTAATACTACATTCTTTAAGAATATATTTAATTTTCATGTTAGATGAGTTATTCCGAACGGCTAAAATATTTTTTTAGGCCCGTAACTTTGACCTAGTTGGGTTATAAGGACATTATCTTTTCGGGCCTGGAGAAGAAGGACATTAATTTTAAAAAGTGGGAAAACAAGGACAATTAAGCCCGATAAATAATAAATGGTAAGGCATGTGAAGTGACTAGAATTAACTTTATATATATATATATAAGCAAACTCATGTGTGTAGTTCAAATATCAAGACTAGACCCGGCAATTAACCACACGACACGAAAACGATGCGAAAATTTAGTATTTGTATTTATATTTTGAGTACACGACACGAAAATACCGAACACGAAAGTACACGACCGAGATTTAGTGTCGGTTTTGTGTTTACCCTTTGGGTACACGACAAGACACGAGGTACACGAAATATATATATATTATTTAATTTTATACAAATATATATTTTATGAATTCTATTTGTACTAAACTTTAAAATTTGAAAATATAATGTGAACTTTCATATATTTCGTGTAAACATTCGTGTTTTCGTTGTCATTCGTTTCATTTCGTCTACTAAAACCTATCAAAATAATACTAAAATATTAAAATTATTATTTTTTATAATATTTTAATATTTATTTTATATTATGTGTCTGACACGAAAACACGACACGAATTTACGTGATACACGACACGACATGACGCGAATTCATTTTGTGTCGTGTTTGGGTTTGGACTTTTGGTACACGAAACACGAAAGTACACGACACGAACGAATTACCAGGTCTAATCAAGACGTCGTAGCCGACCTAGACCGACTTAAGCACAATTCTAGGGACACATAGGGGTGGTATACCGTACCGTAGAAAATTTTTTTATCGACGTATACTGTACCGAAAGTTTCGGTACAACAAAATTCATACCGATACCGTACCGAAAGTTTCGGTATACCAAAATTTTGTATTTTGAAATTTCGGTATGGCTTTCGGTCCATACCGATACCGTACCAAAATTTCGGTATACCGAATTTTATTTCGGTATCGGTGTATACCGAACTTATCGAAATACCGAATTACCAAAATATCGAAAAAATCTTGATATACTGATATATAACGAAATACCAAATAAAAAAATACTGAAAATATCGATATACTGATATATATATTGAAATACCATTTTTTTTGTATCTCGGTATATACCGAAAATAAAAAAAATTCATATCGTTACCGTACCGAAAATTTTCGGTACGGAACCATACCGTACCGAAAATTCGGTATACCAAAATTTTCGGCAATTTCGGTAATTTTTCGGTACGGTAAATTCGGTATTTCGGAATTTCGGTATATTTTGCCACCCCCAAACACACACACACACACACACATATATATATATATATATATATCATACCTCCGGTAAATAAAAATGAACACGCACCATTTTACTGAATCAACTGTCTGAATGGCAGAAATGACCATTTTACTCCCTCGATATATATAAAAATATATTAAATATTTGTATCCAAAATAGTTCAACACCATACAATTATAAATTGCACAACATCAAAATAATATAACACAATATCTAGTTATAATAGTCATTTGGTTCCATTAAGATGATAGCTTACCGAATAAGGAGTTGGGGGATCACTGTCCCATTAAGCTGCTATCTTATTGATTAAGCTCCTGGTAAACACATTATCAGTTGTCCAGAAAAGCTATAAGAAACCAATAAGCTTCATTAAGCTGCTAGTAAACAGGCCCTTAGTTTAAAGACAGAGGGAGTTGAGAAACAAGAAAACACGGAGAGAAATTAATATGCGACAAAATTGCACATTACACTACACGTGCGATTAGAGTAAGAGACGTTAAACGGGATGCCCTAGCGGTTCCGGATAGCCCTAGCAGACTTCGGGTTAAACGGTCCGGACAAAAAAAATTCGAATTTAAACGGGTTAGAAAATATCGGCCCTAACTCTAATCCTAGCGGGCTTCGGGCTAAACGGGCTAAACGTTTAAAAAATCTATTTTTTATTTTTTATAAGCCATAAATAAAAAAACAGTAACAATATGTTATATATATATATATATAATAACAAATATACGATAATAAATATAACAAAAAATACACCTTTATGTATATACATATATATACCATATTATCAAATACAGTAATAATATATATTATTATATATATAATATTAATATATTATATATAATATTAATATATGTTATATAAATATAGTATTACTGTAAGTTAATATATATATATATATGTGTGTGTGTGTGTTTTTGTGTGTGTGTGTGTTAAATAGGCTAGTCCTAGTGGGCTTCGGGCAAAACGGTTTGAGCCAAAAAAAACATAGATTTAAACGGGTTAGGAAATATCGATCTTATCCCAGTTTTTTAGCGGATTAAATGGGCCAGATCGTCAGGTCGGAGCCCATTTAACATCTCTAATTAGAGATAGATGATTTGAGTTTCTTGGTGATTATCCCCTTTAAAAAGGAAAAAAAAAAAAAAGAAATTGTTTTACTATTTTGACTGAATTTCAATTTGTGAATTTGAGATAAGGATGGTTCTCTATTACGTAAAGTTGAAGGTTGTTGATAATTAACAATATTTAGAAATTCAAAATCCTAATATTATCGAGTGACAAATTAACTTGCCAGCTATTTATGAGGTTGCTAAATGAATAATTTGTTGGGATTCGGCGATTAAAATCGAGTTACGTAGCAGAAAAATTAATTGGTCAAATTAGATAAAATCCAAACCCCTAAAATGGATCTATCAAGCATCGTATAAACGAATAAATTGACGAAGATAAACTAAAAAGTCATACCCTCGTAGACCTTTGATAATATCTTCTTGAAGAAAAAAATCTAGTCAACTTTTTTTCGATCATCAACACGTACACGAATTCAATTCGTTCAAATTTGGTGAATGATCAAACGCCGAATATGCCGAGTGTCTCTACGTTATCACGTGTCGGGTATTAATCCAAAAAATTGTATATCAATTTATTCCCGAAGAACACGGCTAGGAATTGATATAATACATTTCTTTTCTTCTCTTCTCTTCTTCCTTTTCTTTCTCTCTATGATGAACAAGATTTGAAGAAAAATGATTCTCTCATTCCTCTCTCTATGCTTCGGTCGTAGCTTGCTTGAACGGTGGTAGTGTGTTGTTTCATTTATATCATGTGAAGATGAGATTTCAAGATCATACAAATCTTGATCTCTTTGTCCACATGTATAAAATAAATCCACTAAACCCACCACAACATCAAGACAACATCAAAGAAAGCACATGGAAGGTGAGGAGGGAGAGAGGGGGGGGCACTATGATTTGGTCAAAAAATGAGCCGAGCCACTCGGTTCGTGTAACGAACGTTCGCATGTGTAGCTCGTTAAGTACATTTTATTTTATCTCAAGTGTATTTATACTTAATTAATTAACCCAAATAATTAAGTTTATCAAATAGAAAATTAAAGTTCCAAGAAATAATTATTTATGAATTAAATTGATCACTCAGTAATTAATTTCAATTCACAAGACCACTATGACTTATCGAATAAATCAAATTAGATATGCATCAAATATCCTTGTGCGCGGCTCCATAGGTCCGTCTTAGTCGGCAATGGGAGGAAGCAAGGAATACGGGTAAAACTTAGCCAGTCTAATGCTCCACCGTAACCCAACTAAAAATGAATGATCGGATCACCGTCAAGTATTAGGGTCACGGTAAAGTCAAACCCTATTGTGACTTGACTCTATGCATTTGTTAATGCAAACCGAGATCACAGAGCTCTCGTGTATCAAATACAACCAGCTCTAAATGCTTTGGCCAAAGACTTATGATCTCATTTGCCATTAACCGTATAAGACATTTACCTGCTCACTTAGAGGAGAGTATTAGTAGAGACTGCTACTCGCCCACTATAATGCATTTCGAGGTTGACCCCACCAATCGGTGATTGGATCGAACTACTCTAATGACTAACTTAATGTCACAAGCACATCTCCCACTGAAACCTCAAGTCAAAGGTCCACATATACCTATCACAACATTTTGATTCAGTCATTGACAATCCCTAAATGATATCCATGTGACCGAATCAAGGTGAATCGTGTTCGAGTATACTAATCCCATTAATATATCTATTATGTGTGTTCCCACTAACCCTTAGTGAACACAAGCACTCTACATATCAAAGTACACGTTATACAAGCCTTGTCTAAACTTACTGCTCAGTTAAGTTTTATCGACTTGCGAACCTATTGAGCATTATAGCCCCAAACACTGCCAATGCCTTTCTCCTTATCTGCATAAGGGGTGGAATGTTCGCTCTCAAATACAAGGACTATTCTTATATATACCAAATCACGATGCCAGTGATATATAATAACATAGAAATAATAAATGCCTTATTTAATTTAATATTCATAATTACAATAAAATGCTCTCACTCTCTCATCCTCTGAGTGGCATTCGAGGGCATATTCCTAGCAATCTCTTACTTTCACTCAATGCCACAAACTATGGTATCTAATACCCATACTCTCCAGATGTCGCTCTAAGACCATCTGAGACAGTGGTCTGGTCAGTGGATCATCAACGTTGTTTGTTGTGCCTGTTGGGATTCCGTGATTAAAATCGAGATACGCATCAAAAAATAAACCGGTCCAACCGGATAAAACCAAACTCCAAAAACGGATCGATCAAGCATCGTATAAACGAATATAAATAGACGAAGATAAAATTTAGAAGTCATACCCTCGTAGACCTTGGATAATATCTTCTTGAAGGAAAAATCCGAGCCAAGCTTTTTCCGGTCACCAACACGAACACGAATCCAATTCATTCTACCTTGATGAATGATCAAACACCGAAAATTTCGAGTGTCGCTACGTTATCACGCGTCGGATATTGATCGAAAAAATAGTATATCAATTCATTCTCAAAGAACACGGCTAGGAATCGACCCAATATTTGTTTCTCTTCTCTTCTTCCTTTTCTTTCTCTCAAAGATGAAATAAGATGAAGGAATTATTCTCTCTCATCCCTCTATTCTTGCTCACGGCTGAAATCACCTCACTAGTGGTGAGTTATGGTCATGTTTTATAACATGATAGAAAAGACACACAAGATCAACATTATCATGTTATCTTTTGTCTTCATGTTCAAAAACAATTCAAACTCACCCCACACCAAATCGTGACAACAAAAAGAAGCATCATGCAAGGTGGGAGGAAGATGAGGGGGGCGGTAGGTGAGAAAAACGAGCTGAGCCACTCGGTTCGTGTACCGGACGTTCGCGCGTCTAATACACTTTGTTTGAGGTATTTATAATTACTTAATTAATCTAATTAATTAATTTTATGAAATACAAAATTATAATAATATAATTCCAAGAAATAGTTATTTATGAATCAAATTAATCACCGAGTAATTAATTTCAATTCACTAGACCGCATGATTTATCAAATAAATCAAATTAGATATCTAATATCCAATATTAATGAAGAGATAGTAAATACATATTTTATCCACCAAATATCATTGTGCGCGACTCCATATGTCCGTCTTAGTCGGCGATAGGAGAAACCAAGGAGTACGGGTAACACTTAGCTAGTCTAGTACTCCGTACCGTAACCCAACTAAGAACGAATGATTGGATCATTCAAAACCATTATGTTGTGAATACCATATATGGATAAACCCTTCAATAATATGTCCCGGTCAAGTATTAGGGTCATGGTAAAGTTAAACCCTATTGTAACTTGACTATATGCATTTGTTAATGCAAACCGAGATCACCGAGCTCTTGTGTACCAAATACAACTAGCTCTAACTGCTTTGACCAAATACTTATGATCTCATTTGCCATTAACCACATAGGACATTTACCTGCTCACTTGCAGGAGAAAGAATTCTATCTTGGTATTCAGTAGAGACTGCTACTTGCCCACTAAGTTGCATTTCAAGGTTGACCCCACCAACTGGCGATTGGATCGAACTACTCTAATGACTAACTTAATGTTACAAGCACATCTCCTACTGAAACCTCAAGTCAAAGGTCCACGTATACCTATCACAACCTTTCGATTCAGTCATTGACAAACCCTGAGTGATATCCATGTGACCGAATCGAGGTGAGTCATGTTCGAGTATACTAATCTCATTACCATGCCTATAACATGTGCTCCCACTAACTCTCAGTGAAGGCATGCACTCTACATGTCAAACTACTTGCTATACAAATCTTGGCTAAACTTAATGCCCAATTAAGTTTTATCGACTTGCGAACTAGTTAAGCATTTGAGCTCTAAACACTTCCAGTGCCTATCTCCTTATCTCCAAAAGGAGTAGAATGTTTACTCTCAAATGGAAGGACTATTATTCTATATACCAAATCACAATTCCAGTGATATACAATAATATAGAAATAATAATTGTCTTATTGAATATTTATAATTACAATACAAATGCCCTCGCTATCTCATCCTCTGAGTGGCATTCGAGGGCATATTCCTAATAGTGTCTACTCTCTGCAGTGTAACATTCTCTTTATGAACCATTTCTTTTACAAAATAATATTTTCTCTAAATGTGTTTGGCGTTGTGGTGAGCCCTAACATCTCCATCGTTGTCGCAAAACAGCGTCACGTGCTTCTCTACGTCAGGGACCACAAAAAGTTCCTCAGTGAACTTCTTAATCCAAAAAGCTTCTTTAGCAGCCTCCGTGGCTGCCTGATATTCGGCTTGACATGTAGAGATTGCAGTCACGCTTTGATTGGCACTTCTCCAAGATACTGCTCCACCATTCGGAGTAAAGATATACCCTGGAGTGGACATCTTCGCATCTATGTCTTCCAAAAAATCTGAATATGTATAACCCTGTGCTTTTAGTTATCCACCGTCGTACGTAAGAACCAAATATTTAGTCCTTTTTAGGTACTTACGAATATTCTTTACAGCAGTCCAATGTTCCTACCCTGGATTTGACAGAAACCAGCTTACTATGCCCACAACATACGCTATGTCAGATCTAGTTCAAATCATAGTCTACATGAGGCTACCTACTGCCGAAGCATAGGGCACCTTACTCATTTTCTTTCTGTCTTCCTCACTTTGAGGACATATTTCTAAGGAAAATTTTATGCCACGTCGCATAGGTAGGAACTCTCTTAGAATCTTCCATCCTAAATCGCTTCAGGGTCTTTTCTATATAGATGACTTGGGAAAGACCTAACATTCTTTTTGCTCTATCCTGGTAGAGATGAATACCCAGAATATTGGTGGCTTCTCCAAAGTCTTTTATTGAGAACTCTTTAGAAACTCATTATTTCACAGAACTGGGCATTCCTACGTCGTTTCCTAGTAGTAGAATGTCATCGCCACATAGTATTAAGAATGCAATTTTTCTCCCACTAACCTTCTTGTAAATACAGGGCTCCTCTTCATTTTGGACAAAATCAAACTCTTTGACTGTCTCGTTAAAATAAAGATTCCAACTTCGTGGAGCTTGCTTAAGTCCATAAATGGCACGCTGAAGTTTTTTACTTTTATAAATATCGGTTTCAAATATAAATCCCTTAGGTTGTTCCATGTAAATCTCCTCCTTTAGGAATCCATTTAGGAATGCCATCTATTTGCCATATTTCATAAACTAAGTGGGCTGCTATGGCAAGCATCATGCGAATAGACTTAATCATGGCTACAGCCGAAAAAGTCTCGAAGTAATTGATTCCCTCTCTTTGGGAATAACCTTTTGCCATAAGCCTAGACTTATAGGTATCAACCTTGCCATCTCCACCAGTCTTTCTTTTGTAGATCCATTTATTTCAAATAAGCACCATGCCTTTACGGCGATCCACTAAAATACAGACCTGATTAGCATGCATTGGGTATATCTCAGCTTCCATAGCCTCTCGCCACTTCGCAGAGTCAACATCTACCATCGCTTGGTCGTATGTAGAAGGATCTTTCTCTTGACTACTTTTTGTCATCTCATGGACACCCAGTGCCTCTTGATGCAGATAGTCATACCTCTCAGGTAAATAAGAAGTTCTACTAGACCTGCGAGGTTGTGTTTGTATTTCAGAAGGTTTGGTTCTAATATCTTGCACAGGAGTCTCAATTGGTGTTTCTTTTATTTCTTCTAAAGAAATATTTCTACTTGCGCCTCCTTCCTAAGTGAACTCATCTTCCAGGAAGTGTGCCTGTAAAGCAACGATGATCTTATGATCTTTGTGCATGTAGAATAGATATCTCATGGAATCCCCTGGATATCCTATGAAACGACCATTCACAGACCTAGCTTCCAATTTCTCTACTTTAGTCTTCTTGACATAAGCAGGACATCCTCAAATCTTAATATAATTAAGACTTGGTTTTCAACCTCTCTACATCTCATGTGGAGTCTTAGGAACGGATTTAAAAGGATATATGTTCAAGATATGTGGAGCAGTAAGGAGCGCGTGACTCAAAAGATAAGTCAGTAGATCAGTATAGTTTAGCATGGAGCGAACCATGTCCAACAAAGTTCTATTCCTTCTTTCTGATACACTCTTTAATTATAGAGTAGATGGAGGAGCAACTTGTGACACTATTCCTAGTTTATTAAGAACTCATCAAACTCTGTACTCATGTACTCACCATCTCTATCTGACCGAAGAGTCTTAACACGGTTACCTATTTGGTTTTCAACTGGGGCTTTAAATTCCTTGAGTTTATCGAAAGCTTCAGATTTATATTTCATTAAGTACACGAACTCATACATAATATGGTCATCAGTGAATGTAACGAAATACTGAAAGCCATCTCGTGCCACTTCAAAAGGGCCACAAACATTAGTATGGATCAATCCAAGTTTTTCAGTAGCTCTTTCAAAAGTCCAGGTGAACGCTTAGTCATTTATTTTGAAGGCAAGATTCACAAGTTGGATAGGGATCCGATCCCAATAGACCCGTAAGCCCATCTTTCTCCATTTTATGAACCTTGATCTGACCAACATGACCAAGTCTAAGATGCCACTTAAGTATTTGGTTTGTCTCATCCCTACATGTTTCCTAGTTATAGTGTTCACACTTGTTTTATTCTCTAGATTCAAATGGTATAAACCATTTAATATGTAGCAGTACCGACCAATTTATTTCTGAAATAAATTCGACAGGACCCATCTCCTATAAAGAAGTGAAATCCCTTTCGGTCCACGACCGGAATTGATACAATATTTTTATGTCCCTTGTCAAATACAAGTACATCATCTAAAGTAAGAATAAAACTAGATTCTAAATTAAACATAAGGGATCCACTTCCAATGGTGACCATCACCTTCCCCGAATCCAGCATCCTACTTATTACAGATCCTAATTCATTGTACAAATGAAAGAACTCGCACCAAAATCAATTATCCAAGAAGTAGAATATACTATTACAGGACAATTTATTTTCAAAACTAGTAGTTCCGTACTTGAAGGCGCAATTCGGTCAAGTTTTGGACAGTACCTCCTCCAGTGGCTTAGCTCATCGCAATTGAGGCATGCGTCCGTTTTCTTGGCCCCTTGCTCTTTTAAACCATTCGAGCTTTGCCCTTACCCTTATCGATCTTGACTTTTGGACCTAATTGTTTTTTGTTCTTTTTCTTCTTATTCTTGGACTTCCAAGTCCTAGAAGAAATAACAAGTGCAGTTTCTTTTCTTTCTGTCTTCATCTGAGACTGGGCAGTTGTAACACCCCCAAGATATTCAGGGTATATTATAGCGTCGTAGACCCCTACGTGGGATCCACCAGGCTAAATAAATAATACCACTCGTCTAACCATCTCGATTAGCGGAGGAACACCCAACACCACAACAATAATTAAATGAAATCACCCGGTACGACCGGTAAACAGGACATCACCCAAATTCCCAAATATGATTTAACATACAAAACATATCCCAATTCAAAAGTGCCTAAGTACTCGCGAGTACTATCTATAAGTTCACAAGTTTGGAAAACAACACATCAAAATGAACAACGGAAATAAAGGGACTCCATTGCACCCGTCAACATCCCCGACCAGCATCCTCGTACTGCTCCAGTGCCCGTTCGACCGGCTGAACGCCACATGAAATTCATAACAAGAATTTCCCTAAAATGGGTCCCCAAAGGGGCTAGAAATTACGCTAGTACAAGTAATCAAGGCAAACCATTCGCTTGCACATTTCATAGTACATGCATCAAGTCATTTTAAAATCCAAAACCAGACATTTTTTTCCCGGAAAACAAGCAGTTAGTAATCAATTTGCCTATGATCGGGGCTAAACCACTAGTCCCATCAGTGGCCTGTATGGACCCTCCCGGACTGGCCATAGTAAAAAATAAAAATCACGCACATGCATCGCCTAGGACCGGGGCTAAACCACTGGTCCCATCCGAGGCCTCTATAGACCCTCCCGGACTGGCTAGCCAACAAGCTCGTGAATCCGGGGCTAAACCACTGGATTCCTGCGAGGCCCTGTCGGACCCTCCCGGGGTGAGCAAAGCACGCAAATATCATACATCACCATTTCATGTTAAGTATAAAGGTTTCACAAGAATACTTGCCTTGAGTAATTAACAACGAAACGAACGGAACGGAGAGTCGCCCACGATCGCTAGGAACCGACAAACATGAACCTAAATATTTGAAGAATACAATCACAACTAATTCTACACGAGTACGAAAATGGAATACGCCCGAAAACCCACCTATGATTTGTGTAAATTCATACAAAAACAACAACGAGGGCAGATCGCAACCGAAACCTCTTGATTTCACAAATACCATGAAATTTACCATGAACTCGTACGAAAAACATGAATACCACTAAGATTAATCACATACATCATGGATTAATCAACAACACAGAACGAAACGGACATTAAATCGAAAATCCCCAAATTTCCCAAAAGTAGGGTTCTAAGAGATTTTACCTTGATTCGAAGATGAACAACGGATGATTTGGTGTTAGGTTGATGTTATGATGCTAGAATATACTTCTCCGATGGAGTTTGAGTGAGAATCGGACGAACCCTCGGCTGGAGAATCGCCCCGTCGCGAAGAGAAGAGAGAAGAGTGAAAAATGAGGAAAAGTCGGTCGCTGCCAGTTTATATACTGGCAGATGTTATGGACGCAACATCGCTCACATACGTCCGTAACTTGTGAACATTATGGCCGTAAGTGTATCACTTTACAGCCGTAACTGGCCCTGGGGAAGGATCTGGACAAAACAACGAAGCTCACTTACGGCCGTATAATTATAAGGTTACGGCCGTAACATCTCTTACGGCCGTAACTCACGAATATTACGCCCGCCCACTGGATCAAATGCAGAAAAATGAAGTTAGGTACGGCTGTACAAAGAAGAACTTATGGCCGTAACTGTAGAACATTACGGCCATAGCCATGGCTTACGGTCGTAACGTGCCTCTGGCAGTAGGCCAGATATGCATGAAATGACGTCTCGATGAAGATCGCTCGGAGAATACAAAGGTGTACCAACTACCAACGGATACACTCATAACGAGTTGGATACATAAACTAAAGCGCAAAAGGAGATGCGATTCCGACTACCCAAAAGTTTGAAAACGACAAGGATAGTAATTACCCCATAACTTTGGGAAATTACAAAACGACCCAAAATATCCGAAACACACGTTACACGATCGAAACACCAAAAAAAGCTCACAACACGCATAATAACATAAGATGGATTTACGGCAACCCTGAAACGGCAGTTCCGAACAACGATTACGAGAATCGAACCAAATAGCGATGGAAATGACATTAAACGTATAATTGAGTAAAACAGGTCCGAAACAAACTCGGATGACAAAAAGTCTAGTATTAAATATTCTCGAAGTATCAATATGGTTATATTCTCGAAAAATACTCCAAAATGAAAAATACCGGAAAAAGGAAAAAATGCAACTATTACAGTAGTCGTCAGTTTGTTCATTAGCCCAGCTAAGTTACACATTGGAGTTGAAGTTCATGACAAATTGGGAAAAAGAGTCAGGAAGTGACTGCAGGATAGCGTCAGTATGAAGAGATGCATGTATTTGAAAATCAAGACCTTCTAATCTCTCAATCATCGAGATCATCTTGAGGACATGGTCCCCAACTCTCTCTCCTTCCTTCATCCTGGCGCTGAATAATTATTTCGATATCTCATATCTAGCAGTTCAATTATGTTCTCCATAGAGCTCAGCCAAGTGTGCTAAGATAGCTATCGAAGACGTCATCTTTTCATGGGCACGTTGAAGCTCATTAGTCATTGAGCCTAACATGTACCCACACACTCTTACGTCGTCCTTTACCCATTTCTCATGGGCATCGACTTCTTCCTGATTGGCTCGGGTTCTTGCAGGAGCCACTGGGATGTCCACCTCCAAGGCGTATCCCAGCATTGCCATAGTGAGAACAATCCTCAAGTTCCAAAGCCAGTCCACATAGTTCGGACCAGTCAGGGTGTTCTTTACAAGCAGTATTGCGAGTGGGTTCATTATCATTTTGATATATGTTTGTTAATTGAGAATAATTTTAAGATTCGTTAGTGATTGTTTAATTATGATCCGAGTAAAGAGTTTAAGAACTTTCTTTATTCATAGCTCGGCTGCCACTATTTTATCGGCATTTACAAACTCCCATGTGAAATCCGAAAGTCATGGTTGACTTCATAGTGGTAATGGAGTTTTTTACAAAGTTTAATAGAGGGCAACTCATTCGGTTTTTATTCTATCATTCTTTATAAAGTGGTGTCTAACACCAACCCACCTAATAGATGATTCAATCTTTTTTTATCCCTTAGTTCACTTGACCTCAACCCATACGGTTTCTATGGCTCGCTGATCTATCTAAGTTTAAACCGTCAAATCCTATTAATCTGACAATTGAGTCTCTCCTGAAAACCCATATGGTTTCTAGGAGTTTGATTTGTCACAACCAAATGTAACACCCCCAAAACCATATGAGAATATTACACGCCGTAGACCCTCTCCACAAGTATCTACCAGGCTAATCATCCATAAACAGCCAAATGCTTGCCCGGCCAGGGTCAAACAATATAATAATACAGACCGTTAAGGTCACTTACACGTGAATACACAGACCGATGAGGTCACACAACTCAATCAACAAACTGACTTAAACAACATTACCCACACAGGGGTTGAAATACAATACAGCGAAAGACTGAAATCAACTCTGACAACACAACAAAAATCTAAACAACTCTCGACTCTTGATTAGTATCGCAGCTCGTCATCCACTTGTGCCGATCCTGTGACTGCTCCCCTGAACCTACATGTACCTGTACGCAGAACAGACATCCACCCCCCGATTACTCGGGGGTTAGTAAAACTCCACTGTTTTACTAGTGCAAGTATCAAATCATATGAAAAATAACGAGCAAATATTAAACAAGAATCAAAAACAATATTCAAGTATCAAATTATTCCCGGGGTTTTTAATAAAGGTATTTAAGCTATGAAGCATTTCGAAAATAAGTTCATCACCTCGGGAATTTTGGAATTTCAAAATATTTAAAACTCTGAATCCTGGTTCACCAAACCTTTCAAAAGAAAAGTTGAGGGCTTTAACCCAAATCTCGTTTCATAAATCAACAGTTCACAATATGGAAAACATTTACTCAAAGCTTAGGACTCGGTCCAACATTCATTTTCATAAAACTTTCCTTGCAAAACTTTGATTTGAAAATAATCATGTTCATGACACCGTGATCCACTGTCACGTGTCTCCGTAGGTTCAACAACCCGCACGGACTACACCACGCACAATTAAACAAACATAATCAATTCCGACACTGTGATCCACTGTCACGTGTCTCCGTAGGTTCAACAACCCACACGGACTATTAACCAAACATAACCAATTCCGACACTGTGATCCACTGTCACGTGTCTCCGTAGGTTCAACAACCCACACGGAAAGAAACAAACACATCAATCACAACAACTAGTCCTTACCCCGTGAACATGTGTCACGTGTCACCGTAGGTTCCGTCAAACCCGCACGGTCGGACGTACTGTGTCCTGATTCGATGGACCTGTGCCATGAATCATCGTAGGCCTCGTCAGACCCGCACGATTGGATATCAGCACCACACACTAAGTTCTAATCCCATGGACCTGTGCCATAAATCCTCGTAGGCCCTGTCGAACCCACACGAGTAAACTTAGTGTTCCAGCACACAACATTCACATTCACATTACACCAACACGCACACAATCAAACAATCATCTTGTTCATTACAATTTCACACAACCAGTATACTTATCCCGAAGCCGACATTACAACCTACAAGCTTTACACAATCAAACACATATAACCCAACATTATCATCCAAATGCTCGATGAATCGATGTCACATAACTCACAATCAATACCTATAACACGGTACACATCCAAGTGTACAATCGACCAATATGGACACAATTCCAAGTTTATCATAAATAACCACAATTCATTCATTTCAACGCGTAGTCATATTCACAAGGTACAGAACGTATAAATAAGATACTTGCCTTAACAATCGTTACCGAATACCCCGAAGAACACGGTTCGACCGGGAAGCTTGTACCACGAAGAAGACAACGAACGAAAGGGTTCCGACTCGAGTTCTTCACAATGATTTCGTCCCTAAGTCATATCAATGATAAATCAACACTCTTACTATGAATAAGAATCGCACAACGCCCAATCCCCCCCCCCCTTCTAAGACCTTTTGTCGGAAACTTTCAAGGCGTCGACTAAGAACTCAACCAAAACGACGAATCAATACAATCCAACCATGAAATAACAAGGAATTCGATATAATATAGCTTAACAATCATCAATCCATCACTATTCCGAGTTAAAACGGATTAAACGGAAAAATCGAACAAAATCCCCAAAACTAGATTTGAAGAAAACTTACCCTGATTCGGCCGATCGGAGCAAGTTATGGAATGATTAATCGATGTTATGGACTCATGAACTTCATGGATTTACATTGGAACAACATCTCCTCGTGCCCCCCAAGTCCCAGCCGCGGAAAGGAAGTGAAGAAATGGGAAAAATGGGTGTAAACCCGATTGTCCTGCCATATATATACTCCTGCCGAACACGGCGCAGCAAAGGGCCCACACCAGCGCCTTGTCTACCGCCGGGTTGCGGGTCAGTGCGCGACCTGACCGACACGGCGCAACACCCGGCGCAAGGTGCCCGCGCGTATGACTCGGCCGTATCCGACACGGCGCATCACCCGGCGCAAATCTTGCGCGGATTCTCGGCCGTGTCTCGGCAAACTTGCTGGTCCTGGCCGAACCGGCACGAGACACGGCGCTCGGCAGCGCCATTTCGCATAGGTCTGGCCAGCAACCTCCAGTTGCAAAATGATTCCGACACAAATCGAAAATTACGACAGGACCACAACGACGATCCGAACGACCCCGAAACCCAAACCTGAATATGAATCGAAGATACGGTTACGAAGTACTCTCAAAGACGAATCTAAGAGCTAAGAGAACACACGATTCCGACCACCCGAAGTGTCGGAATTCGACAACGGAAGTAATTACCCCAAACTTTGGGAAATTACGAAAACGGCCCAAAACGTCCGAATTACACGATACACGATCGAAACACCAAACCAAAGCTCGCAACATGAATAATAACATTAAATGAACTTACGAGAAACTCGAAACAATAGTTTCGGATGAGATTCGCAAGAATCGAACTCAAGTGTGGAAAAGCCGCTTAAGAATGCGGAACTCAACAAAACGGCACCGAAACGAACTCGAATGACAAAAAGTGCAGAATCAATCATTCTCAGAATGACGATACGGTTATGAGCGAGTCGTCAAAACGGACTTCCGCCGAAAAAAAATAAATTACCGGAAATCGAAATTGCGGATATTACATACTACCCTCTTTAAAAGAAGTTTCGTCCCGAAACTTAAAATAAGTAGGGAGATGCAATATCCCACCAGGAAAACTCAATGAGATACACAAGAAATGTGTAACTTACGCCCAACGGTGAAACGTTACAAGCAACGCAAAGGGATATACGGTGTGAAAACACGCTCCACGACGACCAACACAACGCCACCGGTAGAGACATAATAAAACCAACAAGTGACAAGTGTCATCAAACAGATAATACAATCAAGTCGATTATCCGAACAATCACAAAACACAATGAATGAAAATCAATACGATTGACCAACCCAACGGTACATCAATCAAAACGCGAGCCAATCGCTGAACGAGTATGGAATTCCACCACCCAAGGGTTGAAAGATCGAAAACGAGACTAATTTCCCGAACTTAAGGGAATTACGAAGGAGTCTGAAATGTTCAACAATCACGAAACGAGATCAACAAAAACCGAACAATCAAACGATCGAACCACAACGATCGAGACAACAAAAATCGAACAATCATGTTCGAATCACGAAGAACAATAAAATTCAAACAACAACTCCAAGGTTCACATCTCGACTCGAGACAATATATGATCCGGTGAAAACAACCAGATGCGCATTCACATAAGATCGACAGGAAAGGGAATAGCAATTGAAAAGTCACAACGACAAACGAGTTATTCCGAAACAATACCACACTCGTTCGATCAACAAAAGCAAGGGGCGGGACAAGCTCAGAAAATGTCAACGAACATAAACGAGACGATAGAGTCGAAAATATAGAAGTTCAAAATACGATCTACTTCGAATAAAGGAACTAGTAGAACCAAAAGATGTTACTTCCGAACAAGGTTCACAAGAATCGAACCGAACTCGGAAAAGTCACAGCGATAACCAGATCGACCCAAAACAAGATCACAGCTTGTTCAAACGATGAAACTGAAATACAGAACAAGTTCAGAAAGTATCAACGAACACGAGCGAGTCGATAGACCTGAGAAAAAGGAAATGCAGAAGTCCAAAAACAATACGGGTATTACATTCGACCTCTTATAAAAGAAGGTCGTCCTTGCAACTCACAATAACAGAAACAAGGCAACAACACAAAAGCAGTAGACGGAAACATTTCCCATGGGCCTCTTAGAGCCGATCCTGATATCTGTACTGAAGTTCGTGCCCCGAAAGACTCGGAACCCAACTCGCAAAACTGGATCCTGTGTCTCTGGAGTCCACACTTGAAATGCGTTACTGACGAGAAGGACAATTGGTACGTGCATGCCCCCGGCACACCACGGTTGAAACACCTTGGCTCGGCATACCGAATATACAAATTCTAGATACAATGGGACGTAACATCACAAAGCAACAACCAGAGATGCCAATTTGGCATAACATATCAACACATACTAAAATCACAACAACCACGGCATCGTTCGACGATTACAACGGCCTGAATGATAACCAGCACACAAACACAAAACATCATGAAACAATCACAGATGTACACAATCATATAAACCCAAGCTCTAACAGCTCGCACAGGTGCGATAGCACGCAAATCACCACGAAACGACAACATTAAAGATCAACATCATACCTATCATAGAGGGATAACGTAACAAATGCGTGGCAAAAACTCAACGCTCACGCCACTAATTCAATCACAATTCGGAGGGCTAACACCCTAACGACAATACCAACATCATACACACCTTCTCCGACCACAAGCAGGAAATGATGGGTTTTAAAAACGAAAACCACCTTTTGAAAATAGTTTGGAAACACCAGTTGATCTTGAGTATCACTTTACAAAAAGTTGAGCAAACATCATTGTCGAGACTTTGAAAACCACCTTGCGTTGGAACAAAAATGAGGACACTTTTCTTTAGTGAAAAACTTTCAGAAACATTCGACCCTCGGGTCTAAGTAAAAGTGTTTCTAAAACATTGAAAAAATCTCAAAACATTTTGGTCCTCGAGGTAGAAGAATTTTGAAACATATTGTGGCACCTTGGATGTACCACGAGAAAATAATTCATTTTAAAAGTACGTCTCGAAATTTATTTTCTAAGATACTCAAGATTTTCAAAGATAATTCAATGGGCTAGAATGCCCAAAAATTTTAGGTAATTACACGGAACATTATAGCGCCGTGGGTCCCGCGTCGGAACCCACCAGGCTAAAAACCATTTAAAAAAACGCCAAAAAGGTCGATGACGGTAATATTTCAAAAATTCACAAAAGCCATTTACGAAATACTAAATACCGTCATAAGAATTTCGCCAAAACGATCAAGGCCACAATGCCAAAAACTCGGTTAAGGGAATTGATTTTCGAGATAAAACTCAGTCGGTAAAATATCGAAAGCCATTACAAAAGAACTCACGCAGCGGATAAAAGAAATACAGTCCAACATGCACAATCCAGCAACACTACTCCTCATATGAACGAAATATGAGAGTCAAATAACCACATATCACGAAATCAAAATCCATAAGAGGATTCCGTCAATTAACTCATAATCATACCTGTCACTCGCATCAGACGAGGCACAAACACAATGAAGGGAGACTTACATCCACAGGTCGCACGAAGGTGACGGTCGCCCACGATACTAATCTCGTCCGACAACATAACCGACACGTTGTGACTACGCACAACTCAACTTGTCACCTTACAACTCGAACGACAAGACAACACATTACTCGGCAAATCACGACTTGACTCGACCCGACAGCCTAGGTTTCCGCAACCTAAGCTCTGATACCATAAATGTAACACCCCCAAAACCATATGGGAATATTACACGCCGTATACCCTCTCCACAAGGATCTACCAGGCTAAACATCCATAAACAATCAAATGCTTGCTCGGCCAGGGTCAAACAATATAATAATACAAACCGTTAAGGTCAGTTACACGTGAATACACAGACCAATGAGGTCACACAACTCAATCAACAAACTGACTTAAACAACATTACCCACACAGGGGTCGAAATACAATACAGCGGAAGACTGAAATCAACTCTGACAACACAACAAAAATCTAAACAACTCTCGACTCTTGATTAGTATCGCAGCTCTTCATCCACTTGTGCCGATCCTGTGACTGCTTCCCTGAACCTGTATGTACTTGGACGCAGAACAGACATCCACCCCCGATTACTCGGGGGTTAGTAAAACTCCACTGTTTTATTAATGCAAGTATCAAATCATACGAAAAGTAACGAGCAAACATTAAGCAAGAATCAAACACAATATTCAAGTATCAAATTATTCTCGGGGTTTTTAATAAAGGTATTTAATCTATGAAGCATTTCGAAAATAAGTTCATCACCTCGGGAATTTTGGAATTTCAAAATCTTTAAAACTCTGAATCCTGGTTCACCAAACCTTTCAAAAGAAAAGTTGAGGGCTTTAACCCAAATCTCGTTTCATAAATCAACAGTTCACAATATGGAAAACATTTTACTCAAAGCTTAGGACTCGGTCCAACATTCATTTTCATAAAACTTTCCTTGCAAAACTTTGATTTGAAAATAATCATGTTCATGACACCGTGATCCACTGTCACGTGTCTCCGTAGGTTCAACAACCCGCACGGACTACACCACGCACAATTAAACAAACATAATCAATTCCGACACCGTGATCCACTGTCACGTGTCTCCGTAGGTTCAACAACCCACACGGACTATTAACCAAACATAACCAATTCCGACACCGTGATCCACTGTGACGTCTCTCCGTAGGTTCAACAACCCACACGGAAAGAAGCAAATACATCAATCACAACAACTAGTCCTGACCCCGTGAACCTGTGTCACGTGTCACCATAGGTTCCGTCGAACCCGCACGGTTGGACGTACTGTGTCCTGATTCGATGGACCCGTGCCATGAATCATCTTAGGCCTCGTCGGACCCGCACGATTGGACCTCAGCACCACACACTAAGTTCTGATCCCATAGACCTGTGCCATGAATCCTCGTAGGCCCCGTCGAACCCACACGAGTGAACTTAGCGTTCCAGCACACAACATTCACATTCACATTACACCAACACGCACACAATCAAACAATCATCTTGTTCATTACAATTTCACACAACTAGTATACTTAGCCCAAAGCCGACATTACAACCAATACAAGCTTTACACAATCAAACACATATAACCCAACATTATCATCCAAATCCTCGATGAATCGATGTCACATAACTCACAATCAATACCTATAACATGGTACACATCCAAGTGTACAATCGACCAATATAGACACAATTCCAAGTTTATCACAAATAACCACAATTCATTCATTTCAACGCGTAGTCATATTCACAAGGTACAGAACGTATAAGTAAGATACTTGCCTTAACAACCGTTACCGAATACCCCGAAGAACACGGTTCGACCGGGAATCTTGTACCACGAAGAAGACAACGAACGGAAGGGTTCCGACTCGAGTTCTTCACAAGGATTTCGTCCCTAAGTCATATCAATGATAAATCAACAATCGTACTATGAATAATAATCGCACAACGCCCAATCCCCCCTCTAAGACCTTTTGTCGAAAACTTTCAAGGCGTCGACTAAGAACTCAACCAAAACGACGAATCAATACAATCCAACCATGGAATAACAAGGAATTCGATATAATATAGCTTAACAATCATCAATCCATCACTATTCTGAGTTAAAACGGATTAAACGGACAAATTGAACAAAATCCCCAAAACTAGATTTTAAGAAAACTTACCCTGATTCGGACGATCGGAGCAAGTTATGGAATGATTAATCGATGTTATGGACTCAGGAACTTCATGGATTTATAATGGAACAACATCTCCTCGTGCCCCCCAAGTCCCACCCGCAGAAAGGAAGTGAAGAAATGCGAAAAATGGGTGTAAACCCGACTGTCCTGCCATATATATACTCCTGCCGAACACGGCGCAGCAAACCGCCCACACCAGCGCCGTGTCTACCGCCGGGTTGCGGGTCAGTGCGCGACCTGACCGACACGGCGCAACACCCGGCGCAAGGTGCCCGCGCGTATGACTCGGCCGTATCCGACACGGCGCATCACCCGGTGCAAATCTTGTGCGGGTTCTCGGCCGTGTCTCGGCAGACTTGCTGGACCTGGCCGACCCGGCGCAAGATACGGTGCTCGGAAGCGCCGTTTTCAGCGCCATTTCGCACAGGTCCGGCCAGCAACTTCCAGTTACAAAATGATTCCGACACAAACCGAAAATTACGACATGACCACAACGACGATCCGAACGACCCCGAAACCCAAACTTGAATATGAATCGAAGATACGGTTATGAAGTACTCGCAAAGACGAATCTAAGAGCTAAGAGAACATACGATTCCGACCACCCGAAGTGTTGGAATTCGACAACGGAAGTAATTACCCCAAACTTTGGGAAATTACGGAAACGGCCCAAAATGTCCGAAATACTCGATACATGATTGAAACACCAAACCAAAGCTCGCAACATGAATAATAACATTAAATGAACTTACGAGAAACTCAAAATAATAGTTTCGGACGAGATTCGCAAGAATCGAACTCAAGTGCGGAAAGGCCGCTTAAGAACGCGGAACTCAACAAAACTACACCGAAACAAACTCGAATGACAAAAAGTGCAGAATTAATCATTCTCATAATGACGATACGGTCATGAGCGAGTCATCAAAATGGACTTCCGCCGAAAAAAATAAATTACCGGAAATCGAAATTGCGGATATTACACCAAAGGCATCTAATGCACTCTACGAATTTTTCAACCTTCCCCAAAATATTACCCCGACATACTCGGAAGAATAATATTTCAATTCAGATTTCAATTTTCCATGAGTTTGACGGGGGGTATGAAACCTCGTAATCTTTATAACTTAGTGTTGTAAGTGAGAGTTTAACGCGATTATATGTTACACTTTGCTCATTAATCAGTTTATAAGCGCGGTTTATCAGTTTGTTTGTTTGTCATACAATATGAAAATATACACAACCTAAATTTAACAACATGCAGTTCATGGACCGTTCCTAAGTACCGAGTTATCATCGACTCGATAAAATTACAAGTAATCTAATTACAAGTCTTGAATCTTCGTCTTCATTATGGTTCGTCCTCAGCTCTTCGTCATAGCTAATTTATTACATTAATAACATTTGCACCCTATACAAATTTACTAAAAATATAAATTGGCTCAAAACGGCCATTACAAACCCATCGAATAAAGACTCAATAAAATAAGTCCATGAACTACATCACTGTTGTTACCCAAAATATTATCCGGAGATGATATGCTGGAATGGACGAGTAATAAACAAATGCAAGAGCACGTCCATGGGAAAGTGAATAACACAAGATTTGCTGGGTTTGTTAGGCCCGGGCTTGAATGCTCTCGCGAGATATTATTAATACGAATATGTTGGGGTACAAATATTAATGTAAGAATGCAATTACAATGAGTGTAACAGATCCTAGTTATCTAGCTCTTGAGTGCTGCTCAGTCAGTTCTTGAACGGTAGGGAGTTCTTGACTCTGCCGACCGTCTTTCGGTTAAGAGGTTCTGAGAGAGAAATCCAGACAGTGTCAAGGGAAAAACCGAGAGAAGATAGCAGAGGCCAGAGAAGTAAAATCCAGAGTCTGATTCGCGAATCCTTTTTCCGAAAGCTGGAAGTCCTCTATTTATAGGAGTTGGGATGCCTTTATCCTGACGGGTGATCGCCTTTCCTGTATTATAATAAGGGGGCGATCGTCTTTAGCACATGGCCTAATTGCCTTAAAGTCTGCGGCTGCTGCTGGCAGCCAGCTGTGCGAACCAATGAGAGGACAACACGCGTTTCCTGTCGCTGTCTCGGGAGGTCCCACTTGTTACCCAGAATGTTATCCGGAGATGATATTGCTCGAATGGTCGAGTAACAAACAAATGCGAGAGCACGTCCATGGGGAAAGTAAATAACACATGATTTGTCGGGGTTGTTAGTCCTGGCTTGAATGCTCTCGCGAGATATTATTAATACGAATACGTTGGAGTACAAATATTAATGTAAGAGTACAATTACAAAGAGTGTAAAAGACCCTAGTTATCTAGCTGTTGAGTGCTGATGATTGCCGGAAGAACTAGAGTTGCTCTGAGTTTTTATTCTCGTTTCTGACGATCGTCTTATGGTTAAGAGGCTTCAAGAGTGAGAAAGAAAGATGTCCGAAGTTTATAGCGTAGCCAAGAGTGAGAAGTCAGCCATTCGTGAAAGAGTGAGAAAGCAGACCCTTTTCTAAGTGCAGGATGCCTTCTATTTGTAGGAGGAGCTGGGATGTCCTTTACTGACGGACGATCGCATTTCCTGTATTATAATAAGGGGGCGATCGTCTGTAGCACATGGGTTGGTTGCCTTAAAGTCCGCGACTGTTGTTGGCAGCCAGCTGTGAGAGCCAATGATAAGTCTGCATGCGTCCTGAGTCGCTGTCTCGGGAGGTCCCACTTTGCACCTTTCGGCAGGTCTGTTGGTAGGTGAGAAAATGGTGACAGGCTGGGGTCAAAGGGCCTTATCCTGCGACGCCTTTTTTGGATTTGCACGTGGGTCTCTATCCCGATTTTCGGCCTTCACAGACTTGACGGATGCTGGCTTTACGTAGCGTGAGGCGGTCATCCATGATCGGGCACTTTGGGACGATCGCTAGTTACCGAGAGACGATCGCCTTGGCAGTCGATCGCTCGGTGCTGGGTCCTGTTCTGGGTCATTCGATCGGCAAGTCTGCCTTGGTCTATTTGAGTCTGGTTTGGTCGCTTGGTCTTTGTGCCGATCGCCTGTTGAGGTGTATAAATCTCGACACAACAATTGTCCCCCAGCTTGCTCCGATGTTGAAGACATGGGGTGAGGTGGTTCCACTGGCGATCGTTTAGGATAATGACGCGCGACCCAATCGTTGGGCGATCTATCTTCGGTCTTGTTCTCTTGATCTTCAATTTTGCAGATCCCTCATGGAAAGCTGATTGTTTTGTCTTTGAGGAACCGTACACGGTCGCAGAGTTCGATAGACCGAACTCCATGACCGTGTCTTGTGCGCGAGGGACATTCCACCTGTAGGTTTGTCTCGTGACTCACTTTATTGTGAGGGTCCTCCGTTAGGCTGCGCCCGCCTCATATTTAAACGAAGGGCGAGCGGTCTTGGTCTGGAGGAGTCCTTGCGTGGGGCATCGTCGGATTAATCGACTCTACGTCCACGTCTTGTTAGCACTTTTCTACCTCGAATCGTCATGTTAGATGGCAATCCTCGACGGTATATGTTGTGACGGGGGTAGGGATGTGTCGCATTGTCTGGGTCCACCAAGTTGGATGATGAACCTTTGAGGATGGGCGAACGTGTCCACAGATCTGTTTGGAGGATCCTTCGGCTACGCCCGCCTCGTATTTAAACGAAGGGCGAGCGATCACAGCCCAAAAGAACCTTGCATGGTCGAAGATGTCGGTTCCATCGACTTCCAGGGCCATGGCTTCATTCTTCTACCTCGGATCGTCATGTTAGGTGGCGATCCTCGACGGTATACGTTGTGCTGTGGGAGGTGATCTCGTGCCTAGGTCCATCATGTTATATGATGAACTTTAGATGGCGAGCGAGTCCTCCGTTTTTTAGAGACATTGTTTAATTCTAGCGATTGGGTTGGGAGACTGGTGATCGTCATTATGATGCCGATCGCGGCATTTGATTCTTTTTGCTCGGGGATCCGGCTAAGTTATTACTCTATCCATCTTGCCCTCCTCGAACAATCTCCAGAGTTGTCTGAGGAGGTCGCGGCATTGATCGGTGTTGTGGCCGGGACTCTTGTGGTAAGCATAAAATTTGTTGTGGTCCAGATGACCGTGGTCCCTTACCGCCTTCGGCTTGCATAGCCGCTCGTGCAGTCCTGAAATCTCCGGGTGGCTTGGCGACCGCCGTGTTGGATTTGGCGATTGCCATCTCTGTCCCCTCGTCTTGGCGAAGGGCGATCAACCTCCGTCTGGCTAAAAAGTATGCGGCCTTGACACGAAAGATTGCGTAGGTCAAGGGATGTCCTCCGTAAGGTGCCTGAACATGGGCGAAAGGCCCCTGAATCCCCCTAGGACTGAGTAGAGGGCGATCTCGTCGCTTACGGGCTCACCGTTGAGGATTATCTCATCTACCCGGTCGATGTAGTCTTCGTCGGACTCGACTTCCCCCTGCCTGATTTTCATCATGCGTTGGGGACCTTCTGGTCGAGCGACCTTGGCGGCGAAGTATGATGTAAAGTCGTTTTCCAGTTGTTCAAAGGAACTGATGGATCGCGGTGGCAATGAGATGTACCACCTATGGGCCAGGTCGCCCAGTGTTAACGGGAACATTCGGCACCTGGTCGCGTTTGATGCCCCGCATCCAGTCATGTAAATCCGAAACTTGCTTAGGCGAGTCTCAGGGTCCGATCTCCCCTCGTACAAAGGTGTTTGAGGAGGAGTGATCCTTGGCTGCACAGGGGCGCATTCGATATGGACCGCAAGAGGCTCACTCGGACCAACGATCTTTCCCTTGGCGCTTGCCCCAGTTTCTAGGAGTGCCTTCATGTCATCGAGCTGGCGTTGCATTTCGGCCATCGCCGTAGCTTGGTCGCTCGTGGTTTGGCTCTCAGAGCGGGAGCCGAGGCGATCGTGTACTGATCTCCTGGCTCCGTGGTAGGCGATGAGGTTGCCGCCGCCGATCTCGGTTCTTCGGCGAGGAGGAGCCAGATGGCTGTTCTGCCTTCTGGGAGTTGGGTGCGCCGAACTCCTGGTGACGGATTCGGGCTCCGTCGTCTCATGGCTGGGGCCAGAATGCCCCGGCCGCCATGATGGGTCGCTGCCTAGGCGGCTGAAAATTGTACCGTCCTGCCTCGCGAGTGCTTCTGCTCGTGGATCTAGGTTTCCTGATGATCGCTCGACAAGTAACTCCTTGAACTTCCGCTTGCCCGTGCGGCGGATGGCTGATGGGGTAATTGCGGGCGCATCGAATGCTCTCCGTCGCTGCCACAGGATGGCCATGGCCTCCTCGATCTGTTCCGCTGTTTGGAACTGACCGAGCGAGAGGTTAGGGCCATCCCTCGGGGGCGGAATCGAGAGTGTCGCGCCGCCGTGGCTTCCCTCCGACGTAGGTTGGGGCTCGGATTGAGCCGGAATAAAGCGTTTGGCATATCAGAGAGTGGTTCTCTTCGATGTGGTGGCAGATAACATGATTCTGAAGGTTTTCTTTGAAGAACAGTGAGTGTTTCTTCAAGTATATGCCCCAGAGAACAGTGAGTGTTCTTCGAGACGGTAGGAATGAAATGAAGGTTAAGATGCCCTCCTTATAGCACCAATTGTTGTTACCCAGAATATTATCCGGAGATGATATTGCTGGAATGGTCGAGTAACAAACAAATGCGATAGCACGTCCGTGGGGAAAGTAAATAACACAAGATTTGCCGGGGTTATTACTCCTGGGCTTGAATGCTCTCGCGAGATATTATTAATACGAATACGTTGGAGTACAAATATTAATGTAAGAGTACAATTACAAAGAGTGTAAAAGAACCTAGTTATCTAGCTGTTGAGTGCTGATGATTGCCGGAAGAACTAAAGTTGCTCTGAGTTCTTATTCTCGTTTCTGCCGACCGTCTTATGGTTAAGAGGTTTCGAGAGTGAGAAAGAAAGATGTCCAAAGTTTAGAGCGTAGCCAAGAGTGAGAAGCCAGCCATTCGTTAAGCAGTGAGAAAGCAGACCCTTTTTCCAAGTGCAGGATGCCTTCTATTTATAGGAGGAGCTGGGATGTCCTTTACTAACGGACGATCGCCTTTCCTGTATTATAATAAGGGGCGATCGTCTGTAGCACATGGGTTGGTTGCCTTAAAGTCCGCGGCTGCTGTTGGCGGACAGTTGTGCGAGCCAATGAGAATTCTGCATGCGTCCTGAGTCGCTGTCTCGGGAGGTCCCACTTTGCACCTTTCGGCGGGTCTGTCGGTAGGTGAGAAGATGGTGATAGGTTGGGGTCAAAGGGCCTTATCCTGCGGCGCCTTTTTCGGATATGCACGTGGGTCACTATCCCGAGTTTCGGCCTTCGCAGACTTGACGGATGCTGGCTTTACGTAGCGTGAGGCGGTCGTCCATGATCAGGCACTTTGGGACGATCGCTAGTTACCGAAAGACGATCGCCTTGGCAGTCGATCGCTCGGTGCTGGGTCCTGTTCTGGGTCATTTGATCGGCAAGTATGCCTTGGTCTATTTGACTCTGGTTTGGTCACCTGGTCTTTGTGCCGATCGCCTGTTGAGGTGTATAAATCTCGACACAACAATCACCATTCAAATAATAATGCACCAATTACATTAAAATTAATGGCTAATAATCTAAATATTGATCCAATCAATACAAAATTAATTCACCTATTAGAATTAATCCAATTAATTCACACAACCGTTAATATTAATTTGTTCTCGGCAAAAATAAATATTTCATTAAATTAATTTCTATAAAAATAAAATTACCATAATTATATTTTAGTCAAATTAAATCCAATTTAATTTGCTGGAAATTTATTTACCGAATGAAATATAAAAAATGGAGTCGGAAACACAAGGCCCGGGCCAAGCCCGCGGCCAGACAGGGCCGACCACTAATCGAAACGACCCATCAAGCCGCTCGGCCACTGGTGATCTCGGCGGCTTCTTTGCGATCCGGCGACTCCTGAGTTGCCGGGTCCGGCCACTTTTTTGGCTCGTCTTTTCGTCCCGAATCCAAAAATAATATTTTTTTAATTTTTATATTACACATATAAATCAGTTTTCAAAAGAAAAATAAATCTATATTACAATATGAAATCATGAAAAATAATTTTTTAGATGAATAATTAAACATTAACAATTAAAACAATTATGATTCTAAATCATAAAAACATACAACCAAGTATTCTAAATGCAAATATGGAATATACGATCGCATAGACCTCTCTCTGATATCACTATTGGAATTCGGCGATTAAAATCGAGTTATGCAGCAGAAAAATTAACCGGTCAAACCGAATAAAAATCAAACCCCTAAAACATATCGATCAAGCATTGTATAGACGGATATAAATTGACTAAGATAAAATTAAGAAGTCACACCCTCGTGGACCTTTGATAAAATCTTCTTGAAGGAAAAAATCGAGTCAAGCTTTTTCCAGTCACCAACACGTACACGAATCCAATTCGTTCAAAATTGATGTATGATCAAACACCGAATATGCCAAGTGTCTCTACGTTATCACGCATTGGAAATTGATCGGAAAAATTATATATCAATTCGTTCTCAGAGAACATGGCTAGGAATTGATATAGTATTGTTCTTCTCTTCTCTTCTTCATTTTCTTTCTCTCTAAGATGAAACAAAATTTGAAGAAAAATAATTTCTCTCCTCCCTCTCTCTATGATTCGGCCGTAGCTTGATTGAATGGTGGTGGAGAAAGCACATGGAAGGTGAGGAGGGAGAGGGGGGGCACTATGATTTGGTGAGAAAATGAGCCGAGCCACTCGGTTCGTGTACCGGACGTTCGCATGTCTAGTCCGTTAAGTACACTTCATTTTATCTCAAATGTATTTATACTCAATTAATCAATTCAATTAATTAATTTTATCAAATAGAAAATTATAATAATTTATTTCCTATAATTTATTATTTATGAATTATATTAATCACCCAGTAATTAATTTTAATTCACAAGACCACTATGATTTATCAAATCAATCAAATTAGATATCTAATATTCAATATTAATGAAGAGATAATAAATACATATTTTATCCATCATATATCCTTGTGCGCGACTCTGTAGGTTCGTCTTAGTCGGCAATAGGAGGAATCAAGGAGTATGGGTAACACTTGGCCAGTCTAGTGCTCAGCACCATAACCCAACTAAGAATGAATGATCGGATCATTCCAAAACCATTATGTCGTGAATACTGTATACATATAAGCTCTTCAATCATATGTCCCGGTCAAATATTAGGGTCACGATAAAGTCAAACCCTATTGTAACTTGACTCTATTCATTTTGTTAATACAAACTGAGATCACCGAGCTCTCGTATATCAAATACAACTAGATCTAAATGCTTTGGGCAAAGACTTATGATCTCATTTGCCATTAACCGCATAAGATATTTACCTGCTCACTTATAGGAGAAAGAATCATATCTTGGTATTAGTAGAGACTGCTACTTGCCGACTAAGTTACATTTCGAGGTTGACCCCACCAACCGGTGATTGGATCGAACTTCTCTAATGACTAACTTAATGTCACAAACAAATCTCCTACTGAAACCTCAAGTCAAAGATCCATGTATACCTATCACGATCTTTCGATTCAGTCATTGACAATCCCTGAGTGATATCCATGTGACCGAATCGAGGTGAGTCGTGTTCGAGTATACTAATCCCATTAGAAAACCTATAACGTGTGCTCTCACTAACCCTTAGTGAAGACAAACACTCTACATGTCAAAGTACATGTTATACAAGTCTTGTCTAAACTTAGTGCCTAGTTAAGTTTTATCGACTTGCGAACCCATTAAGCATTCGAGCCTTAAACACTTCCAGTGCCTTTCTCCTAATATGCATAAGCAGCAGAATGTTTGCTCTCAAATACAAGGACTATTATTCTATATACCAAATCACGATGCCAGTGATATAAAATAATATAGAAATAATAAATACCTTTAATTTAATATTCATAATTACAATACAATACTCTCACCCTCTCATCCTCTGAGTGGCATTCGAGAGCACATTCCTAATATAATCTCATGTTCATAACTTATAATTTAATTCACAAAGTACCTTTCCATTTAAAAAAATAGATAAAGATACATAAAGATATATTAATAGTTAACAAGTACTCTCTCCGTCCCATTTCAATTGGCCCATCACTTTATGCACGTAATTTAAGAAATACTTCATTAAGGAAATAAAGTTTAAAGAAACCACTTTTTTTAGTTCTAATTAATTTCTTAAAATGGAATGGGCCAATTATAATAGAACAGCCCAATATAAAAAGTAGGCCAATTGAAATGGGACGGAGGTAGTAATTGATAACCTAAAATAGAAACTAAATATCATGTCTTTGAGGCTTGTCTTTAATTAAATCAACACTATGAAAATTAGTATAAATGGTAAACTTATGTTTATATATTGAGATATTTACTACAAGAACATAAATATGGCGATTCAGTGATTTTAAAATTATATTCAGAATAAGAGATCAACGTATTAACTGATTTTTATTGGCTCTAATTTTGTATATTTCAATGTTTGCTTATTATCTAATTAGATTCTAGTTTAATAAATTTGTCGATTTTATGGTAGAGGAATTCAACTTTACATGAATAAAAGATGATTCTCTTATTTTAATGACATATCCAAGGATGACCGATGAAGTTTATCTGTAACTATGATGCATGAACATAGTATTCTTTGAACTATATATACTATTTGTGATCGCGAGATGATGTATCGCATATTACTTGATGATAGTAAGTGTTGGGTATTGGGTCGTACAATGGCTAAAGACATGATCGATAATACAAGCGGATTAAACGAATATAACTATTACAATTATATTCAACGGAATAGGGATTAAGGATTACAAGCCAACTAATGAACTTATAATAAAAACCAATAGAATTATTAGAATAAACTCCAAGAACAAGCAGACCCAAAAAAAAGAATTCGATCGTCCAGAACCAATCTGTAAATCACAAAGATTCGAAGTTAGCCGAGATAACGATAATACCGATCGAAGTACACCAAGTAATTAAGGCAGCAAGAATGCAGTATATATATAGATATATATAATATATATAGAGAGAGAAAGAGAGAGAGAAAAATACCGAAAAATATATATATAACAAATATATATTATATGGTATACAACAAATATATATTTATATATATATGATAAATATATATATATAATATATATATGTATAAACTCCAGCAAAATATATATATATAACATATATATATATGTATAATATATATTGCACAAAAAAACACCAAGAGAAACAATACAAAACGGAAGAAAAATAAAGGTCAAGAAACCCCCTTTGTGAAAGAGATCTTTAGGCTCAGATCTTCCGATCTCTTTGCAATTTGACAGCAAGAAAGTTCGATTCCACGAAGGACGAACGCCGAACCACCGCCGGCCGGCACAACAGCCCGGTAGCACCTTATCCTAATCCACAAAACCTCAGAAAATCTCAGGAACTAATTCCGGTCTCCCTCAATGATATCACTACACAGATATCATTCTTTTTCACTTGGATTCTCAAGGCACAAATCAATTCTCTTCCTCTCGGTGTTTCAACTCCCATCCCCAGCGAGGCCCTTTATAGCCACAAGGATGGAATCGGTCATGGGATTCCATAGATATATTCAAGAGCTCACGGGGGAGAGGAGGTAGGGAGAATCGGGAGCAAAATTGCAGCGGGGGAGAGTTGACCGAAGGTAGGTGAACTCACGGGAGAGAAGAAAGAAAAGAGAGAGACGGGGTGAGAGTGGAGGCGTAGTGAATGAGGGAGATAAGGTTAGGGTTAGGTTTAAATAGGATAATATGAACGGTCCAGATTAGAGATATCTTAATACATCTTGATCGGACGGCTCCTATTAATAAGGGCTGCCGAATGGGCTAGGCCAGCACAAAAGTGAAATGGGCCAAAATAAGGGAGATATAGTTTGGGCCTGGTTGGGCCAAATACTAACATTTCTTCACCTTTTTCGGCCAACCAGTCAAATTGCATTTTCGGGTTTCGGAGAAAACTCATCATCGCCTATCTCCAGGGTTACCTGCGCATACACAAAGTAAATAAGGTAAAATAATTCACAATGAAGACTTACTCACAAAGAGATCCCCTAAAGAACACAAAGTTCAAAAATTTATTCGACCGAATCAAAATTCAGACCTTTTAAACAAGATTTAAATTTCTCGACGGGTAAACACTTAGTACCCATATCTGAAGTATTAAATTGGGAGGGTATTGTTTCGAGATAGATTATACGTTTAGCAACAACATCTCGTATGAAATGGAAACGAACATCAATATGTTTCGTTCTATCATGAAAAACTGGATTCTTGCACAGTTGAATACCGGATTGACTATCCGAAAAAACTTCGACTTTATCATTTAGAAAATCGATTTCTGATAATAGTCCTTTTAACCATATAGCTTCTTTTAATGCTTATGTTATAGCAACATACTCAGATTCTGTAGTGGATAAAGCAACTATAGGTTGTAATTGAGACTTCCAACTGATCGGTGTGCCACACAAAGTAAACACATATGAAGTAGTAGACTTACGGTTATCACGATTAGCAGCGTAATTAGAATCCACATATCCAACCAATTTTACACCTTGCGGGTGTCGAGAAAATTTAAGACCATACCTGGTTTAGCCCTTCAAGTACCTTAAGAGCCATTTGACGGCTTGCCAATGGTAAACCCCTGGGTTAGCCATATATCAACTAAGACAACTCACATCATAAGCTATGTCAGGTCTTGTGCTGACCATTAGGTACATGACCGAGCCAATGGCATTTGAGTAAGTTACTTTTTTCATATAATTGATATCATCCTCAGTTTTCGGAGATTGATCTTTACTTAACAAGAAATGACCAGCTAGAGGCACATTGGTTGATTTAGACTGACTCATAGAAAATTTGGATATAATTTTATTAGTAAACTTAACCAATGGGGCAAAGATTTCAGTGTAGTCAATACCCTCTTTTTGGGTGAAACCCTTAGCAACGAGTCTAGCTTTGAATCTTACCGACTCATTTTCTTTCTTAACTTTGAAAAGCCATTTACAGTCAACCACCGAACAGTTGGGCGGTCGGGGCACAAGAGCCCAAGTTTCATTGGAATGCAATGAAGTCATTTCTTCATTCATTGCATTAAGCCACTGTTCTGAGTGTTCAGATTTCAAAGCTTCATCATATGTTTTGGGTTCACAATTATCAATAGATTCAAACATATTGAATGCATATGATGCCATATGATAATCATTCAAGTGAGAAGGTCTTCTAATTTCTCTCCAGGCCTATCTCGAGCAAGTTGATAATAATGCAAATTATCTTCAAGTATGTAATATCCGGAATTTCTACTACTGATGTTTAATATTATTTTATCCGAGTTATATTGTACAGCGTGGAATCTGTACAGTAGAGATAAAATAAATAAAGGACTGAGATATCAGTATCGGTATAATTGTCGTATTTGGTCGACAATTACATTTGAGGATATTGTGTATCAGGTTGTCGTACTTTTGATATTGGGTATATCGTATGATGATATTATTGGATTCAGTGTTTGTGTTCAGTGTGTCTTATGTTCGCTTTTGGTATGTCGAGACGTTGGACAAGAACTGCGGAAAATGGCTAAGTATAGCCTTATTAGCGCCTCGATATTCATGCATAACGCACGCTATCGCGTGATTAGCGCACGCTACGTTTATAGGTTAGCGTCGCTAGTGCGCATGATTGGAAGGAATCTGCGTGTGGACCTACCGCTCGGCGCACGTTACGTAAGTCAACGGTTGTTGTCACGAAGTATTAGCGCACGCTAAAATATTAGGCTTAGCGCACGCTAACTATGTATCACCAACAAGGAATCTTATCCTTGCGATCTTTGTCGGAATGTGGGGCGAGTGGTAGGTGAACACCGTAGCTAGTCAACTTCGGATAGCGCACGCTAAGATAAATGACTTGCGACGCTAAGCAGATGTTTTACGACGTTAATGCATAGGCATTACGTCGTAGTTAGTTTACGAAGCAAGGCAAGAGCCTTTGGGCCCGATAGCGCACGCTAACAAAGTCAGTTAGCGCACGCTAAGGCTAGCGCACGCTAAACATAATGGTTTAGCGCACGCTAGTGGTGCATTCTATATAAAGGGACAAACGGGTGTCATGAAACATTTCGTCCATTTCTTTCCTTTCACCCGATAGAGACAACCTTGGGAGAACATTTGGAGTTCCTAAACACTGATGGATGATCCTCTTTAACAAGATTAAAGATGGAAATCATGGAGTGAAGCTTTGTTCTTGAAATCATTGGTGATTCTTGGAAATCAATCCTTTCCTTCAAAAAAGGTAATTACTCTTCACTTTGAGATTTCGTTTTGGATTGTATATGATGTTCTTGAGTTGATGATTATCATATAAACAAGTTGATGAGCATGACAACGAGTTGGATTACCGTACTAAGTTAGTGTTGTTATCAATATATGAGTATTGATATGTTTCGTATGGTTTTGGATGGAATTCAAGATATATGTTGATGTAATTCCCTTCTTCAATTCGGATTTTTGATGTTTTGTCGTTGGTTACTTCGTATGGTAACGATTATGGTGATGCTACTGTGATTCTTGAAGTTATATGAATTGTATGTCAAGAACATGATGAATAAGAATTTTTAGATGTTAGAACACATCGGATTTTATCATTTTATGGATCATGAACGTGAACTTGGATAATTCGTGTTCTTGAAGAGCTATTAAATTATATGTCATGATTGTTATGAAATCCTTAATCTCGAGATGAGTTGATCATTGTCATGATGGAAGTGTTAGACGATGCTTGAAATGCATGCCACTGCACAGCATTAGCGCACGCTACGTTAACAGCCTAGCGCGCTAACGGGAGAAACTTAGCGCACGCTACGAAAGGTGATTAACGTCCGCTAAGTAGGCGCATGATGCGATATTTTTGTGTTTTGATTAGGAATTCGTGATGGTTTGACTTGGGTGGTTCTGACTGTGTTTATTCGAGGTTGTGTTGAACCGTTGAGTTCGATTGGTTGGTTTTATCGGTTGTTAATTGTTATCGGATATGTGTTATTTGATTTCTTCGATAGGTTGAGATTATTGATCGGTGATTATAACCGGATATTGCGGTCGTGTTCGAGTATGTCCATCGTATTGCTTTTGATCGGGCCGAGGAGCTCGTAGACAAAGGCGATGTGTTCGGCAGCACTTCGTGGTATCGAGAGGCAAGTTATTACTTGCTCAGTTATAATATTTAATGAATTGTTTTCGTTTCATTTCGTTTATAATGCATATAGCGATGATTATTATTGTGAACTCTGGGTATTCGGATCGCATATCGTTCTTTCGATTCTGGGAGATAAATCATAATGTATATGCTTATCTCAGTTATTGGTATGTTCGAGTATCAAGGTTACATTATGGTAAATACGAGGATATGAGTATCTATAGTTCATTATTCGTATGGATCGCCGAGCATTGAGGATAATCGTCGGTGATGATTGGACATCGAGATTTCTCCCGAAGGACTCGGGGCAAGTATCTTATATCGATTCAATTAGAGTTAGTGATTTGATCATGCGTATTATCATTCATGTTGTCGAACATGAGGTCGTCTTAATTGATTTGTCATATTGTCGTTCATGTTGCGTTGTTCATGATGATGAACATATTGTTTTGCATATGTGTATGCATATTGTGTTGTTTATGTTGTGTTGATCCGATGGGATCGCGCGATCTATGCTGAGGGCGCTGGATCGGATGTCCACCTCGTGTTGGTCCGACGGGATCATCTTGGGATCTATGCTGAGGGCGCTGGATCATTGGACGGGTTTTTCCACCTCGTGTTGGTCCGACGGGATCATCTTGGGATCTATGCTGAGGGCGCTGGATCGTTGGATTACCCAGTATTGTGTTATTGTTGTGCATATGTATATTGTTGGTTATCCACCCCGTGTTGATCTTGTATGATCATCTTGGGATCTATGCTGAGGGCGCTGGATCATGGGATTTCCATTGAGTATACATAGTTGTTATTGTTTTTGAGCATATTGACGTTGTCATATGAGTATGCATTTGTAGGTCTTGTGTTAGGACCCTGTCCGCATTGCATTGTTCTGATATCGGATTAGACTGATATGATTATCGTGGCACATCATATCTCGAGGTATGTTCCATATTTTCCTTGGTCTTGTCTTTGGTGGACAATTGGTTATCGTCTTGGGATTTGATGATTTTATTCGATGGATCGTATTGGTCAGAAATGGTAGATTTCCGTATCGTGAGTTGGTTATGATAGTTTGAGGATCTTGAGTATTGTTTGAGGTACAATACAAATATTATGTTCGAGTTTAATGGTTATTCTGATGAGAATTACTTGAGTAAGTAAAGTCATGGCGGTAAGATTACATTGGTCGTATTCTTATTCTCATTGGTATGTATTCTTAATGTGATGTGACGGTTATCATTGTTGGATATTATGGCTGACCCGTCGTGGGATTTCTTTTAGGTTCTCGGAGTATCGAGCTTGTAGCGGTCGTGAAGAGATGAGCTTCCTGAGGATACCGCTAGGACATGTTGTGTGCATTGAGTTTCTTGATTGGTTCTTGTATTCATTTGCTAGAGTATCTTTATGGTTGGTCTTTTCCATTGCGTGAGTATTTTGAAATGCTCTTTTGGTATCTAGTAACCGAGGTTACTTTGGAAATCGTTTTCTAAACTTTTGAGTGTCAATTTGTTTGGCCTTGCGATTTCAAAAGAGTTTTTACGACGGTTTTGATAAATGGATTTTATATGTCTTTGTGAATTTTTAAAGATAGTACTGTCGTTGGCCTCTTGGGCATTTGTAAATGTTTGCGAAAATTTCTTTTAGCCTTGTGGGTTCCATCTCGGGGCCCACGGCCGTAATATTTCCGGTTAAATGGGGTGTTACGTAATATGGTATCGGAGCTTAGGTTGAGAAAGCCTAGGCATTTGGGTCGAGTTGGGTCGTGTTTTGTCGCGTCATTCGAGTTTTCGATTGACAAATATTAGAGCCGTGAGTTTTTGTTGTTCACTCAGCTTATGTGTTATGTTATTTACCAAGATCGCATCGGGCTTGTTATAACTTTTCCAAATGGTGTTAACGAGATTCTCGGAATGAGATGTATTGTGTTCTTGAGTCGAACCGAGTTTGCCAACGTGTGTTTTGATAATGTCCGTGTCGAGTATTTTCTAGAGCCGAGACATGTGCCGATATCACGGGAATCGTCGGCTTCACGATCCGTAAGTATTTGGATTTTGAATTTCATTGAGATTTATTGCCGTTCTAAGTTGATACGTTTTGAGATTCTAGATATTATGCGTTACGGATAAGGTGACAGAGTTGGGACAGGATTGATGATCTTGAGGAGTTATGATTTCGAGAATCGATGTTGGTTAGATTCTGAACGAAATTATGTATTCGGGAGAAGGGCTATGGATTGTCGAGAAGAACATGTAGTCATGTTAGTTCATTTTGTGATATATATGAATCGTTTTTGAGCATTTGAAAATGATACTTTTCAAAATGAATGTCTTACGGATGTTTTACGGAAAATGATTTTGGGCGAGACCCAATCGATTTTGAAATGGTTTTATAACTCAGACTTGAAGTCCGAAAAGGGGTTTTCTACTTTTAAACTTTTGTAATGCGGAACGAGTTACGGGCTAAGACCCTAATGTTTCAAACGGCTTTTCTGCTTTCTTAAAACTCCCGAGACTTGTAAAACACTTTACCAATCGTTTACCTATGTTATTTCCGCCTTTCGAGGCTTTGGTTTACTTGTTCAAATTGAACCTCTCGGGAAGTCTTTCATTGTGTGGATTTGTTTCAATATTTTGTCATATCATATTTAAGGTGATCCAGACGGGTTAATGTGACGTTGCAAGTCATGTGTGGAAAAGGAGTTTAGTCGAATTTATATATTGAGATTTTGGAACTCGATCGTGTGGTTTTAGATGGAATATCGGTGGATATTGGTGACGAACCGAATTGGTATACGGGAGTATGGATATAGTCGAGCATTTGCATACTTTTCATTTTAAAACTTCAAATCGTGTGGATTTGAAGGAAATCATTATCAAATACTTGGCACCATCGAGCCAAGTTAATTTTTCGAAAATTGATTTTGTGGTCTTACCAAAATTTATGTTTTGAGTTTTCAAACTCTTGAAAGAATTTTCAAAATTTGTCTTTTGACAAGAATATATGATTTCAAACTAGTTTTGAAAATGTGATTGATATACATACGCATTTAGTGCATAGTGCATATCATATTGATGGTACGATGGAAATGGAATTCGAACTTCGATGTTAGTTTGATTATCCGGTGATGATCGGTTGAGTTATCGATAAGAGAAATATGTTGCGTGTTGTAGATTCATGCACATAATATTATTTTGGAAACTTGGGATTTTGTGAAACCGAACATATGTGCTATGTGATTCCATTGGTATGGTAGTAGCGCGATTTTACCTTACCGATTCTCGAATGATTTCCTTGTAAGCGTAGATTTGGGGATGGTGACCCCATCTTGGTTGTTTTAGATAGTGAGTGGTCGTTTCACTCCGTGTATGATTAGGTATGTTCGCGGTTTGTGATTGGTTGTTCATATGCCGAGGGGTATGTTCGCCATCGGATATGTTTATTGAGATCCACCGTATGTGATCGGTGTGTCGCTTTGAGAATTTTGCTTTTTCGTATATCCATTTCTCGTGGTTCGTGTTGATAGTGTTGGAGTTTACCGTGTGAAGGTATTCTCGATTTCCGTTGATCGTTCGTTGGTTGTATTGGAGTTTATCACGTTGATGATATTCTCGATTGTGTTTTGACCTACGGTTGGTCGATTGGAATTTATCATGTCGATGATAAATTCGGTTGATTGTTGATCATTGTTGGTGATCATCCGAGCGTTGATTGTCTATCGATGTTTCGGGATTCGTTGCCATTGTATTGAGCGGTTGTTTCACGGATACATCGGATATTATTCGCTTTATCAATTGAGACTTGATTATGTAATCGTGCGACAGGATTTGATTCGCGCATTATTTGATCCGAAGATGATATATTTTGTTGAGAATCGTGGAATTGTGATCGTAAGCGTATTGAGATCTGCATGAGAACGCGGCTAGTATCTCCTGAGATCGTCGACTGCGTATTTGGAAGTATGCTCTTTTGGATATTCGGTAATGATGATGATTAATCTTTGTCGTGATGGGTTTGGGATCATTTGACTTGAACGGTATGTGTGTTCGTTTTATGATGGATTGCAAGTTTCGAGGACGAAACTTATTTTAAGGTGTAGAATGTAATATCCGAATTTCTACTATCGATGTTTAATATTATTTTATCCGAGTTATATTGTACAGCGTGGAATCAGATGCAGAGAGATAAAATAAATAAAGGACCGAGATATCGATATCGGTATAATTGTCGTATTTGGTCGACAATTACATTTGAGGATATTGTGTATCGTTGTCGTACTTTTGATATTGGGTATATCGTATGATGATATTATTGGATTCGGTGTTTGTGTTCGGTGTGTCTTATGTTCGCTTTTGGTATGTCGAGACGTTGGACAAGAACTGCGGAAAATGGCTAAGTATAGCCTTATTAGCGCACGCCGATATTCATGCATAACGCACGCTATCGCGGGTGATTAGCGCACGCCACGTTTATAGGTTAGCGTGCGCCTAGTGCATGCATCGGAAGGAATCTGCGTGTGGACCCAGCCGCTTTCGGCGCATGTTCGGTAAGTCAACGGTTGTTGTCCTGAAGTATTAGCGCACGCTAAAATATTAGGCTTAGCGCACGCTAACTATGTATCACCAACAAGGAATCTTATCCTTGCCAGATCTTTGTCGGAATGTGGGGGCGAGTGGTAGGTGAACACCGTAGCTAGTCAACTTCGGATAGCGCACGCTAAGATAAATGACTTGCGTACGCTAAGCAGATGTTTTACGTGCGTTAATGCATAGGCATTACGTAAGTTAGTTTACGAAGCAAGGCGGAGCCTTTGGCTTGATAGCGCGCACGCTAACAAAGTCAGTTAGCGCACGCTAAGGCTAGCGCACGCTAAACATAATGGTTTAGCGCACGCTAGTGGTGCATTCTATATAAAGGGACAAACGGGTGTCATGAAACATTTCGTCCATTTCTTTCCTTTCACCCGATAGAGACAACCTTGGGAGAACATTTGGAGTTCCTAAACACTGATGGATGATCCTCTTTAACAAGATTAAAGATGGAAATCATGGAGTGAAGCTTTGTTCTTGAAATCATTGGTGATTCTTGGAAATCAATCCTTTCCTTCAAAAAAGGTAATTACTCTTCACTTTGAGATTTCGTTTTGGATTGTATATGATGTTCTTGAGTTGATGATTATCATATAAACAAGTTGATGAGCATGACAACGAGTTGGATTACCGTACTAAGTTAGTGTTGTTATCAATATATGAGTATTGATATGTTTCGTATGGTTTTGGATGGAATTCAAGATATATGTTGATGTAATTCCCTTCTTCAATTCGGATTTTTGATGTTTTGTCGTTGGTTACTTCGTATGGTAACGATTATGGTGATGCTACTGTGATTCTTGAAGTTATATGAATTGTATGTCGAAGAACATGATGAATAAGAATTTTTAGATGTTAGAACACATCGGATTTTATCATTTTATGGATCATGAACGTGAACTTGGATAATTCGTGTTCTTGAAGAGCTATTAAATTATATGTCATGATTGTTATGAAATCCTTAATCTCGAGATGAGTTGATCATTGTCATGATGGAAGTGTTAGACGATGCTTGAAATGCATGCCACTGCACGACATTAGCGCACGCTACGTTTCGCCTAGCGCGCTAACGGAGCAACTTAGCGCACGCTACGTTAGGTGATTAACGTGCGCTAAGTAGGCGACAGTGCGATATTTTTGTGTTTTGATTAGGAATTCGTGATGGTTTGACTTGGTTGGTTCGACTATGTTTATTCGAGGTTGTGTTGAACCGTTGAGTTCGATTGGTTGGTTTTATCGGTTGTTAATTGTTATCGGATATGTGTTATTTGATTTCTTCGATAGGTTGAGATTATTGATCGGTGATTATAACCGGATATTGCGGTCGTGTTCGAGTATGTCCATCGTATTGCTTTTGATCAAATGAGGAGCTCGTAGACAAAGGCGATGTGTTCGGCAGCCTTCGTGGTATCGGTATCGAGGCAAGTTATTACTTGCTCGCTTATAATATTTAATGAATGGTTTGATTTCATTTCGTTTATAATGCATATAGCGATGATTATTATTGTGAACTCGGGTATTCGGATCGCATATCGTTCTTTCGATTCGGGAGATAAATCATAATGTATATGCTTATCTCAGTTATTGGTATGTTCGAGTATCAAGGTTACATTATGGTAAATACGAGGATATGAGTATCTATAGTTCATTGTTCGTATGGATCGCCGAGCATTGAGGATAATCGTCGGTGATGATTGGACATCGAGATTTCTCCCGAAGGACTCGGGCAAGTATCTTATATCGATTCAATTAGAGTTAGTGATTTGATCATGCGTATTATCATTCATGTTGTCGAACATGAGGTCGTCTTAATTGATTTGTCATATTGTCGTTCATGTTGCGTTGTTCATGATGATGAACATATTGTTTTGCATATGTGTATGCATATTGTGTTGTTTATGTTGTGTTGATCCGATGGGATCGCGCGATCTATGCTGAGGGCGCTGGATCGGATGTCCACCTCGTGTTGGTCCGACGGGATCATCTTGGGATCTATGCTGAGGGCGCTGGATCATTGGACGGGTTTTTCCACCTCGTGTTGGTCCGACGGGATCATCTTGGGATCTATGCTGAGGGCGCTGGATCGTTGGATTACCCAGTATTGTGTTATTGTGGTGCATATGTATATTGTTGGTTATCCACCCCGTGTTGATCTTGTATGATCATATTGGGATCTATCTTGAGAAGCTGGATCATGGGATTTCCATTGAGTATACATAGTTGTTATTGTTTTTGAGCATATTGACGTTGTCATATGAGTATGCATTTGTAGGTCTTGTGTTAGGACCTGTCCGCATTGCATTGTTCGATATCGGATTAGACTGATATGATTATCGTGGCACATCATATCTCGAGGTATGTTCCATATTTTCCTTGGTCTTGTCTTTGGTGGACAATTGGTTATCGTCTTGGGATTTGATGATTTTATTCGATGGATCGTATTGGTCGAAATGGTAGATTTCCGTATCGTGAGTTGGTTATGATAGTTTGAGGATCTTGAGTATTGTTTGAGGTACAATACAAATATTATGTTCGAGTTTAATGGTTATTCGATGAGAATTACTTGAGTAAGTAAAGTCATGGGTAAGATTACATTGGTCGTATTCTTATTCTCATTGGTATGTATTCTTAATGTGATGTGACGGTTATCATTGTTGGATATTATGGCTGACCCGTGTGGATTTCTTTTAGGTTCTCGAGTATCGAGCTTGTAGCGGTCGTGAAGAGATGAGCTTCCGGATGATACCGGCTAGGACATGTTGTGTGCATTGAGTTTCTTGATTGGTTCTTGTATTCAGCTAGAGTATCTTTATGGTTGGTCTTTTTCATTGCGTGAGTATTTTGAAATGCTCTTTTGGTATCTAGTAACTGAGGTTACTTTGGAAATCGTTTTCTAAACTTTTGAGTGTCGGCTGTTTGGCCTTGCGATTTCAAAAGAGTTTTTACGACGGTTTTTGATAAATGGATTTTATATGTCTTTGTGAATTTTTAAAGATAGTACCGTCGTTGGCCTCTTGGGCATTTGTAAATGTTTGCGAAAATTTCTTTTAGCCTTGTGGGTTCCATCTCGGGGCCCACGGCGCTGTAATATTTCCGGTTAAATCTGGGGGTGTTACAAAGTACATCTTCTGTTTCATCATGCACATTAGCATTAGCAAGATTATCAAGATTAGTTTCTGTTTGCACATTATCCATATTATCTAAAAAAATGTGCAGCTCCACCTCATTTGGAGCAGGGGGGTTTTCCGGATCCAGTAAAAGGCAAGAAAATTCATTTTCGTTGAAAACAATATCTCGACTAATGATAGTTTTGAAACCGGTTTGGCCCTTTAGCCAAACCCTATAGCCTTTTACCCCTTCCGGGTATCCCAGAAACACACATCTCACAGAACGAGGCTCAAGCTTATCATTTTTCTGATGCATATAAGCAGAGCAGCCAAATACACGGAGATTAGAAAAATAAATAGATCGACCAGACCAAACACATTCAGTATAATTACCATTCAACGGCACAGAGGGAGATCTATTTATCAAATAAGCAACAGTAAGTAAAGCCTCAACCCAGAACTTTTTCGAGAGCCCAGACATAGCCAACATGCTTCTGACTCTTTCTAGCAAGGTTCTATTCATGCGTTCAGCCACCCCATTCTGTTGGGGTGAATAAGGGACAGACTTATGTCTTTGAATACCAGATTGGGCACAAAGCTCATCAAACATTTGATTGCAAAACTCAAGGCCATTGTCAGTCCTTAAGATTTTAATTTTCTTCCCAGTTTGATTTTCAATCAACGTTTTTCAATTTTTGAATTTCTCAAAGACATCAGATTTGTTTTTCAGAAGGAACACAAAGACCTTACGGGAATAATCATCAATCACATATAGAAAATATCTATTTCCACCGTGTGTGGGTTCACTAGATGGCCCCCACACATCAGCATGCAAATAAGGCAAAGTGTCAAGTTGTAGGAGTTCTATGGGGATGGGGATTTGGAAACTTAACACGATGTTGTTTACCTACCACACAGGAGTCGCAAAACAGAACAGAGGACAATTTATCTTTCCCAAACACCCCTTTTTTTTGCAAAATTTCCAGACCCTTATCACTAATGTGGCCTATACGTTTATGCCACAGATCTGTTGAGTCACCTTGGACAGCATTAACAAAAGAATCATATTTTGCAGTTTTCACATAGAGGTTATTCCGTTTTATTGCTTTGAAAACACACAAGTTTCCTTTAAAGATTTTCGTAATCCCATTACCCTACTTACCTTCATACCCCTCATCATCAAGGGTACCACAAGAAACAAGATTGTGACACAAATCAGGAACATGCCTCACGTTCTTTAAAGTTAACAAATAACCAGAGTCACATCTTATCTTAATATCTCCTAAACCATGAACTTGACACTTTTTCTCATTAGCCATAGAGACAGACCAATTTGTCACTTCTCTATATTCAGAAAATAGCCTTTTGAAAGGCGACATATGAAACGTACAAGCGGAATCAACAAGCCACTCATTTTCACAAAAAATGAGAGTATGCACAGTATTAGCTTGTTCACAAATTTCAGAAACCATGAAAACTTCATCTTCACGGCCATTTTCAGTCACAAGGTTTTTTTTTTTTTTGGCATTATCATTTTGATAATTTTTCTTAGGTTTAGTGCATTCATGAATGTAATGACCAGATTCACGATAATTATAGCACTTACGGTTCTTAGGTCGAGACTTTGACCTACTCTTCCATTTGTCGTTCTTCTTTTCAGAAAAATTACTCTGTAGATTTTGATTTGATGAGGGTTTCAGTTTTCGAAAGCGGTTTTGAGGCTTTCCCCTCACAAAATTAACCTCACCTAGAGATTTATTCCCCTTATTGTTTTTCAATCCAATTCTTTACTTTTCAAACCGTTTATAACAGTATCAAGAGTTACTTTATCTCTGCCGTACTTAACAGCATATTTAACATCACTGTAAGAATCAGGGATGGCATTTAAAAGAACAATAGGGGGTGTATTCATCAATATTTTTATCACCGGTTTGTTTGATATCCTGGATTAATTTTGTAAAAGTGTCCAGGTTATCATTTATATCCTTTGAAATATCAAGTTTGTACCGGAAAATTTTTTCAAGTAAAAACAATTTGTTAGGCAGGGAAGTTTCAGTATAAGTCTCTTCCAATTTTTCCCATAGAGCCTGAGCTGTATCATGCTTACCGATTTTCCGAATTACAGAATCGGACAGATTTAGGATAATTGATGAATACGCAAACTCATCTGCCTCGGCCTTTTTATCGGTAGCAGTGCTGTCAGAAAATGATTGATCAAAGCTTTAAAAACTTTTTGTTGGATTAAAATGCCCTTCATTTTTTGTTGCCAAATTTGAAAATCTCATTTACCATCAAAAGGTGCAATGTTAAAGATAGATAAAGAGCCCATTGAAACACACAATATAAGGTAATCACAAAGACAACCGCAAATCACAAAGAAAAGGAAGCACACAACTGATGAGAATCAAAAATTCAGGGACTCGATTTTATTTTTGAGATTAAAACCCGTTTAAATTAAAATCGGGATCCTCAAGCTCTTGACAAAGATCCGAGGGACACTTTCGGTCCTGGCAGCGCAAGATTGGTGCTGTTTTAGAATTTAAGGTTTTAATTTGTTTGATTTTTAATTAATAAGGAAACAAGAGTCGCCCGAAAACTGAATCCAACCAGATAACACAGAAATAGGCCGCGGCAAGCAAACCGATAATAAACAGTTTAAGGACAGCAAATGACAATAGAACCGAAGCTAGCAACAATAGTAAAAGATGAGGTTCAATCCGATATACCTGAGCGGAAATCCGGATGGGTTATTCCGTATCACCAAGAAGTCAAAGAACCCGACACCCGCCAAACGGGCTCCGATACCACTGTTGGGTATCGGGTCGTACAATGGCTAAAGACAGGATCGATAATACAAGCGGATTAAACGAATATAACTATTACAATTATATTCAACGGGATAGGGATTATGGATTACAGGCCAACTAATGAACCTATAATAAAAACCAATATAATTATTAGAATAAACCCCAAGAACAAGCAGACCTAAAAAAAGGAATTCGATCGTCCAGAACCAATCTGTAAATCACAAAGATTCGAAGTTAGCCGAGATAACGATAATACCGATCGAAGTACACCAAGCAATTAAGGCAAAAGAATGCGGTGTATATATATATATATATATATATATATGGGAAATTACACCAACTACCCTATTAGATGGCCTCTTTACACTTTAGTCCTATTGTTTCATAAATTACACAAGGACAAAAATCTGAATTGGTGTTGACTTCTATTAAAAAGACGAAAATGTCCCTCTATTTACTTGAATAAAACATTTCTTTTAAAATACATTTCATATTAAACAAATAGCTACTAAGTTATTAAAGTGTTTGGCTAATACATTTCTTTTAAAAAATATTCTTTTTTCAGAAAATATTTTTTTTTTCGAAATATAATTTTTTCCAGAAAATATATATTTTTTCAAAAATATTTTATTTTATTTTTTTTCCAGAAAGCAATTTTATTTTTTCGAAAAAATAATATTTTTTCAAGAAAATAATTTAATTTCGAAAAAATATTTTTTTGCCAAAAAATATTTTTTCCTCCAGAAAATATTTTTTTAATTTTTTCGAAAAAATATTTTTTTATTTTTTTTCCAGAAAATAATTTTATTTTTTCGAAAAAATAATATTTTTTCCAGAAAATAATTTAATTTCGAGAAAATATTATTTTGCCAAAAATACCTTTTTCACCAAAAAATAATTTTTTAATTATTTCGAAAAAATATTTTTTTTTATTTTTTTTCCAGAAAATAGTTTTATTTTTTCGAAAAAATAATATTTATTCCAGAAAATAATATTTTTTTTCAGAAAATAATTTTATTTCGAAAAAATATTATTTTGCCCAAAAATAATTTTTTCTCCAGAAAATATTTTTTAATTTTTTGAAAAAAATAAAATTCCATAAAATAATATTTTTTCGAAAAGAAAATTTTTTCCCAGAAAATAATTTTTTTTTATTTTTTCGATAAATAATTTTTTTTTCCAGAAAATACTTTCTTTTTTGAAAAAAATATTTTTTTTCTATTAATCTTGAAAATTTATTACACTGAAGTCCAAAAATGTTATATATATTACAATGAGGTCAGCATGTGCCACCCACGTGAGGCAAAAAATAAATGGGTAAACAAGAAAAGGAAAAATAAAAGGGCAAATTCGAATATCGACTCTCTCTCCAGGTGACATCATCTGAAAATTTGACTTTTGTCCTTCGTTGTAAATATAGTTTCTGGACAGTGCAAAGTTTGTCCTTCATTGTAATATCTGAAACAATAGGGACCAAACTGTAATTAGACCATCTAAAAAGGTAGTCAGATGTAAATCGCCTATATATATATATATAACAAATATATATATATAATATATATAGATAAATACCGAAAAATATATATATAACAAATATATATTATATGGTATACAGCAGATATATATATTTATATATATATATGATAAATATATATATAATATATATGTATAAACTCCAGCAAAATATATATATATATATAACAAATATATATGTATAATATATATTGCACAAAAAAACACCAAGAGAAACAATACAAAACGGAAGAAAAATAAAGGTCAAGAAACCCCCTTTGTGAAAGAGATCTTTAGGCTCAGATCTTCCGAACCCTTTGCAATTTGACATCAAGAAAGTTCGATTCCACGAAGGACGAACGCCGAACCACCGCCGGCCGGCACAACAGCCCGGTAGCACCTTATCCTAATCCAGAAAACCTCAGAAAATCTCAGGAACTAATTCCGGTCTCCCTCAATGATATCACTACACAGATATCATTCTTTTTCACTTGGATTCTCAAGGCACAAATCAATTCTCTTCCTCTCGGTGTTTCAACTCCCATCCCCAGCGAGGCCCTTTATAGCCACAAGGATGGAATCGGTCATGGGATTCCATAGATATATTCAAGAGCTCACGGGGGAGAGGAGGTAGGGAGAATCGGGAGCAAAATTGCAGCGGGGGAGAGTTGACCGAAGGTAGGTGAACTCACGGGAGAGAAGAAAGAAAAGAGAGAGACGGGGTGAGAGTGGAGGCGTAGTGAATGAGGGAGATAAGGTTAGGGTTAGGTTTAAATAGGATAATATGAACGGTCCAGATTAGAGATATCTTAATACATCTTGATCGGACGGCTCCTATTAATAAGGGCTGCCGAATGGGCTAGGCCAGCACAAAAGTGAAATGGGCCAAAATAAGGGAGATATAGTTTGGGCCTGGTTGGGCCAAATACTAACATTTCTTCACCTTTTTGGGCCAACCAGTCAAATTGCATTTTCGGGTTTCGGAGAAAACTCATCATCGCCTATCTCCAGGGTTACCTGCGCATACACAAAGTAAATAAGGTAAAATAATTCACAATGAAGACTTACTCACAAAGAGATCCCCTAAAGAACACAAAGTTCAAAAATTTATTCGACCGAATCAAAATTCAGACCTTTTAAACAAGATTTAAATTTCTCGACGGGTAAACACTTAGTACCCATATCTGAAGTATTAAATTGGGAGGGTATTGTTTCGAGATAGATTATACGTTTAGCAACAACATCTCGTATGAAATAGAAACGAACATCAATATGTTTCGTTCTATCATGAAAAAGCGGATTCTTGCACGGTTGAATACCGGATTGACTATCCGAAAAACTTCGACTTTATCATTTAGAAAATCGATTTCTGATAATAGTCCTTTTAACCATATAGCTTCTTTTAATGCTTATGTTATAGCAACATACTCAGATTCTGTAGTGGATAAAGCAACTATAGGTTGTAATTGAGACTTCCAACTGATCGGTGTGCCACACAAAGTAAACACATATGAAGTAGTAGACTTACGGTTATCACGATTAGCAGCGTAATTAGAATCCACATATCCAACCAATTTTACACCTTGCGGGTGTCGAGAAAATTTAAGACCATACCTGGTTTAGCCCTTCAAGTACCTTAAGAGCCATTTGACGGCTTGCCAATGGTAAACCCCTGGGTTAGCCATATATCAACTAAGACAACTCACATCATAAGCTATGTCAGGTCTTGTGCTGACCATTAGGTACATGACCGAGCCAATGGCATTTGAGTAAGTTACTTTTTTCATATAATTGATATCATCCTCCGTTTTCGGAGATTGATCTTTACTTAACAAGAAATGACCAGCTAGAGGCACATTGGTTGATTTAGACTGACTCATAGAAAATTTGGATATAATTTTATTAGTAAACTTAACCAATGGGGCAAAGATTTCAGTGTAGTCAATACCCTCTTTTTGGGTGAAACCCTTAGCAACGAGTCTAACTTTGAATCTTACCGACTCATTTTCTTTCTTAACTTTGAAAAGCCATTTACAGTCAACCACCGAACAGTTGGGCGGTCGGGGCACAAGAGCCCAAGTTTCATTGGAATGCAATGAAGTCATTTCTTCATTCATTGCATTAAGCCACTGTTCTGAGTGTTCAGATTTCAAAGCTTCATCATATGTTTTGGGTTCACAATTATCAATAGATTCAAACATATTGAATGCATATGATGCCATATGATAATCATTCAAGTGAGAAGGTCTTCTAATTTCTCTCCAGGCCTATCTCGAGCAAGTTGATAATAATGCAAATTATCTTCAAGTACATCTTCTGTTTCATCATGCACATTAGCATTAGAAAGATTATCAAGATTAGTTTCTGTTTGCACATTATCCATATTATCTAAAGAAATGTGCAGCTCCACCTCATTTGGAGCAGGGGGGTTTTTCGGATCCAGTAAAAGGCAAGAAAATTCATTTTCGTTGAAAACAATATCTCGACTAATGATAGTTTTGAAACTGGTTTGGCCCTTTAGCCAAACCCTATAGCCTTTTACCCCTTCCGGGTATCCCAGAAACACACATCTCACATAACGAGGCTCAAGCTTATCATTTTTCTGATGCATATAAGCAGAGCAGCCAAATACACGGAGATTAGAAAAATAAATAGATCGACCAGACCAAACACATTCAGTATAATTACCATTCAACGGCACAGAGGGAGATCTATTTATCAAATAAGCAACAGTAAGTAAAGCCTCAACCCAGAACTTTTTCGAGAGCCCAGACATAGCCAACATGCTTCTGACTCTTTCTAGCAAGGTTCTATTCATGCGTTCAGCCACCCCATTCTGTTGGGGTGAATAAGGGACAGACTTATGTCTTTGAATACCAGATTGGGCACAAAGCTCATCAAACATTTGATTGCAAAACTCAAGGCCATTGTCAGTCCTTAAGATTTTAATTTTCTTCCCAGTTTGATTTTCAATCAACGTTTTTCAATTTTTGAATTTCTCAAAGACATCAGATTTGTTTTTCAGAAGGAACACAAAGACCTTACGGGAATAATCATCAATCACATATAGAAAATATCTATTTCCACCGTGTGTGGGTTCACTAGATGGCCCCCACACATCAGCATGCAAATAAGGCAAAGTGTCAAGTTGTAGGAGTTCTATGGGGATGGGGATTTGGAAACTTAACACGATGTTGTTTACCTACCACACAGGAGTCGCAAAACAGAACAGAGGACAATTTATCTTTCCCAAACACCCCTTTTTTTTGCAAAATTTCCAGACCCTTATCACTAATATGGCCTATACGTTTATGCCACAGATCTGTTGAGTCACCTTGGACAGCATTAACAAAAGAATCATATTTTGCAGTTTTCACATAGAGGTTATTCCGTTTTATTGCTTTGAAAACACACAAGTTTCCTTTAAAGATTTTCGTAATCCCATTACCCCACTTACCTTCATACCCCTCATCATCAAGGGTACCACAAGAAACAAGATTGTGACACAAATCAGGAACATGCCTCACGTTCTTTAAAGTTAACAAATAACCAGAGTCACATCTTATCTTAATATCTCCTAAACCATGAACTTGACACTTTTTCTCATTAGCCATAGAGACAGACCAATTTGTCACTTCTCTATATTCAGAAAATAGCCTTTTGAAAGGCGACATATGAAACGTACAAGCGGAATCAACAAGCCACTCATTTTCACAAAAAATGAGAGTATGCACAGTATTAGCTTGTTCACAAATTTCAGAAACCATGAAAACTTCATCTTCACGGCCATTTTCAGTCACAAGGTTTTTTTTTTTTTTTGGCATTATCATTTTGATAATTTTTCTTAGGTTTAGTGCATTCATGAATGTAATGACCAGATTCACGATAATTATAGCACTTACGGTTCTTAGGTCGAGACTTTGACCTACTCTTCCATTTGTCGTTCTTCTTTTCAGAAAAATTACTCTGTAGATTTTGATTTGATGAGGGTTTGATTTTGAAGCGGTTTTGAGGCTTTCCCCTCACAAAATTAACCTCACCTAGAGATTTATTCCCCTTATTGTTTTTCAATCCAATTCTTTACTTTTCAAACCGTTTATAACAGTATCAAGAGTTACTTTATCTCTGCCGTACTTAACAGCATATTTAACATCACTGTAAGAATCAGGGATGGCATTTAAAAGAACAATAGGGGGTGTATTCATCAATATTTTTATCACCGGTTTGTTTGATATCCTGGATTAATTTTGTAAAAGTGTCCAGGTTATCATTTATATCCTTTGAAATATCAAGTTTGTACCGGAAAATTTTTTCCAAGTAAAAACAATTTGTTAGGCAGGGAAGTTTCAGTATAAGTCTCTTCCAATTTTTCCCATAGAGCCTGAGCTGTATCATGCTTACCGATTTTCCGAATTACAGAATCGGACAGATTTAGGATAATTGATGAATACGCAAACTCATCTGCCTCGGCCTTTTTATCGGTAGCAGTGCTGTCAGAAAATGATTGATCAAAGCTTTAAAAACTTTTTGTTGGATTAAAATGCCCTTCATTTTTGTTGCCAAATGTGAAAATCTCCTTTACCATCAAAAGGTGCAATGTTAAAGATAGATAAAGAGCCCATTGAAACACACAATATAAGGTAATCACAAAGACAACCGCAAATCACAAAGAAAAGGAAGCACACAACTGATGAGAATCAAAAATTCAGGGACTCGATTTTATTTTTGAGATTAAAACCCGTTTAAATTAAAATCGGGATCCTCAAGCTCTTGACAAAGATCCGAGGGACACTTTCGGTCCTGGCAGCGCAAGATTGGTCCGTTTTAGAATTTAAGGTTTTAATTTGTTTGATTTTTAATTAATAAGGAAACAAGAGTCGCCCGAAAACTGAATCCAACCAGATAACACAGAAATAGGCCGCGGCAAGCAAACCGATAATAAACAGTTTAAGGACAGCAAATGACAATAGAACCGAAGCTAGCAGCAATAGTAAAAGATGAGGTTCAATCCGATATACCTGAGCGGAAATCCGGATGGGTTATTCCGTATCACCAAGAAGTCAAAGAACCCGACACCCGCCAAACGGGCTCCGATACCACTGTTGGGTATCGGGTCGTACAATGGCTAAAGACAGGATCGATAATACAAGCGGATTAAACGAATATAACTATTACAATTATATTCAACGGGATAGGGATTATGGATTACAGGCCAACTAATGAACCTATAATAAAAACCAATATAATTATTAGAATAAACCCCAAGAACAAGCAGACCTAAAAAAAGGAATTCGATCGTCCAGAACCAATCTGTAAATCACAAAGATTCGAAGTTAGCCGAGATAACGATAATACCGATCGAAGTACACCAAGCAATTAAGGCAGCAAGAATGCAGTGTATATATATATATATATATATATATATGGGGAAATTACAGCCAACTACCCTATTAGATGGCCTCTTTACACTTTAGTCCCTATTGTTTCATAAATTACAGCGAAGGACAAAAATCTGAATTGGTGTTGACTTCTATTAAAAAGACGAAAATGTCCCTCTATTTACTTGAATAAAACATTTCTTTTAAAATACATTTCATATTAAACAAATAGCTTCTAAGTTATTAAAGTGTTTGGCTAATACATTTCTTTTAAAAAATATTCTTTTTTTAGAAAATATTTTTTTTTCGAAATATAATTTTTTCCAGAAAATATATATTTTTTCAAAAATATTTTATTTTATTTTTTTTTCCAGAAAGCAATTTTATTTTTTCGAAAAAATAATATTTTTTCAAGAAAATAATTTAATTTCGAAAAAATATTTTTTTGCCAAAAAATATTTTTTCCTCCAGAAAATATTTTTTTAATTTTTTCGAAAAAATATTTTTTTATTTTTTTTCCAGAAAATAATTTTATTTTTTCGAAAAAATACTATTTTTTCGAAAAAATACTATTTTTTCCAGAAAATAATTTAATTTCGAGAAAATATTATTTTGCCAAAAATACCTTTTTCACCAAAAAATAATTTTTTAATTATTTCGAAAAAATATTTTTTTTATTTATTTTACAGAAAATAGTTTTATTTTTTCGAAAAAATAATATTTATTCCAGAAAATAATATTTTTTTCAGAAAATAATTTTATTACGAAAAAATATTATTTTGCCCAAAAATAATTTTTTCTCCAGAAAATATTTTTTAATTTTTTGAAAAAAATAAAATTCCATAAAATAATATTTTTTCGAAAAGAAAATTTTTTCCCAGAAAATAATTTTTTTTTTATTTTTTCGAAAAATAATATTTTTTTTCCAGAAAATACTTTCTTTTTTGAAAAAATATTTTTTTCCTAGAAAGCTTGAAAATTTATTACACTGAAGTCCAAAAATGTTATATATATTACAATGAGGTCCAGCATGTGCCACCCACGTGAGGCAAAAAATAAATGGGTAAACAAGAAAAGGAAAAATAAAAAGGCAAATTCGGAATATCAGTACTCTCTCTCCAGTGACATCATCTGAAAATTTGACTTTTGTCCTTCGTTGTAAATATAGTTTCTGGACAGTGCAAAGTTTGTCCTTCATTGTAATATCTGAAACAATAGGGACCAAACTGTAATTAGACCATCTAAAAAGGTAGTCACATGTAAATCGCCCATATATATATATATATATATATAGATAAATACCGAAAAATATATATATAACAAATATATATTATATGGTATACAGCAGATATATATTTATATATATATATATATGATAAATATATATATATATATAATATATGTATAAACTCCAGCAAAATATATATATATATATATATAACAAATATATATGTATAATATATATTGCACAAAAAAACACCAAGAGAAACAATACAAAACGGAAGAAAAATAAAGGTCAAGAAACCCCCCTTTGTGAAAGAGATCTTTAGGCTCAGATCTTCCGAACCCTTTGCAATTTGACATCAAGAAAGTTCGATTCCACGAAGGACGAACGCCGAACCACTGCCGGCCGGCACAACAGCCCGGTAGCACCTTATCCTAACCCAGAAAACCTAAGAAAATCTCAGGAACTAATCCCGGTCTCTCTCAATGATATCACTACACAGATATCACTCTTTTTCACTCAAATTCTCAAGGCACAAATCGATTCTCTTCCTCTTGGTGTTTCAACTCCCGTCCCAGCGAGGCCTTTTATACCCACAAGGATGGAATCGGTCACGGGATTCCATAGATATATTCAAGAGCTCACGGGGGAGAGGAGGTAGGGAGAATCGAGGGCAAAATCGCAGCGGGGGGAGTTGACCGAAGGTAGGTGAACTCACGGGAGAGAAGAAAGAAAAGAGGGAGACGGGTTGAGAGTGGAGGCGGAGTGAATGAGGTGTAACACCCCCAAGTTATTCAGGGTATATTACAGCGCCGTGAGCCCCGCCGTGGGACCCACAAGGCTAAACATACGCGGAACTATAAACTTGACCGATAAGGTCTACATACAATAGAAAGAAAGACGATACAAATGGTATTCGAAACCATAAACAATGAAACCATATACATCACTGCACAAATCAATACTTCGGCAACACAGGCCGGAACATCAAGGAAATTGAAATACAATACTCGAGTATTTAAAAATCCATTCCAGTACAACAACACTGAATGGAGGAAACCAAAAGAGATAACCGGAGATAGGACACAGTATCACACTTGCCCATCATCTTCATGCCGACCCGGTCTTTTACAAACAATAGTAACATTTGGCATAATTTGCCGACGGGCGTCGTGTCAACCAATCCCCTGACATCAATACAATCATAAAGAGGCCAAGTCCCAAAATGATACACACAATCGTACGCCTACACGATAACATTAGTCTCATTGATTAGTACGAGTATAAAACTTGTCTCGATATCAATACAAAGAAATCACATTACCAATTCATTGATTTCGTCTTACGAATTCCCTCAGTCTCGACCAAGTTAATCTACGAACCCTTCAACCTTAACCGCAACACAACAGTCATAATTCACGATCAAATATCATACCTTATTGTAAAATGAAGGATTGATAATCAACCGGTTCGATGACGACCAATATCAATACCACCAAACCACGAACTCAATCGTTTTACCATATCTCGACTAATCACACCGAACAATCCAACTCGTGCACTTACAAATCCTGTCCACAATACGAGTGAAAAATGATGATCATATCAGCAACCAATTCGGACCAATAATAAGGGTCTAAATGTTCCAAACTCAATTCTTAAATACGAATTTACAAGGTTCCCTTCTCGTAAATCCATCGTTAAAATTTACTTATAACCGTCATCAATTCGAATCATCCGATTTTCAAAATAATAGATAATCATATTAAAAGGTTATCAAACAATCCGATCATTCGATTTGAATATTTGCTCCTACGTATGGGCTTCCAAATTCGAGAGATGAATAATAGTCTCATCAAACTCACAATCACATTCGTATTCCTATACGAACATTATTTCCAACACATAGTTTAGCTCTAGATATGAATATTCCATATTCATTTTCAAAACATCAACACTTCAAAAAAAAAAAAATTCATCACCTCGTATAATTCAAGAGTTCTTCAAGAACATGAAATATCCGAAATCACGTCGAACAACATCTCCGAGGTATATATCTCCATGTTACCATTTTCTTCATCATGTCATTCATACAATCTCAAGAATCGCAACAAAACCCTTATCACCATATGAAGAAGATCTCAATGATCATATCAACATCCGAAATTTCTTATTACAATTCCAATAAATCTCGTATAACATTATCACATGATACCATAATTGTAACACCCAGATCCTCCAGGAATATTACACGCCGTAAACCCTTCTCACAAGGATTTACCGTGCTAAGCACAATTTCCACGTCATTCCAAAATGCTAAAAAGACCGATGACGGTAATATTTTTCAAATACTAAAAAAATCATTTTCCAAATACCGTCAAAGCGATCAAGGTTAAAATGCCAAAACTCGATTTAGGGAATCGGTTTTACAAAATAAAATTTGATTGGCAAAATACCAAAATCCATTTCAAAAATACTCACGCAATGGATAAAAGTACAGTCCAATTTATGCATTTTCATTGAAATAAGACGAACATCAAAATATACGATTCCCAACATACTCCCTCCCAAGTAGTAATCCAAAAAGAAAAAAATGAGCCACTATCAAAGGGATACGAGGATTACCTTGTATGGACGAACCACGAAGAAAGAATAATTGAACTCCATTCCAAGAATCATTAAATCATCATAGTCATCATATGGCCTCAAGAACACCAAGATCTCTATGATTCCATAATCATAATCAACATATTCAAAGCATATCATTATCTTCCTTCAACATAAACCTCATAGAATATGGATAACACAAGGAATCACTTCAAGAATCAACAATAGTTCCATAACCAAGCTCTAATTCCATGATTCCAAGCTCACAATCATGTTAAAAGTGCTTAGAACACTCTTAAAAGTGAAGAGGGACGAGTTTTGGAGAGAAATATCTCAAAGGATCGTGAGAGAAATGAAAGGCAACACTTCAATATATAAATTGCACTCTCATTACGTGCGTAGGTGTCCTTTCTTAACGACGTAACAACTTTAACGTCGTAATCCAAAATCCATAACGTCGTAACCAACTCACTGTCTCAATCTGCGTACCATTACGTCGTAACCTATACCATACAACGTCGTAATATACCATTGACTTGCTACAAGATAATGGTTGTGTTACGTCGTAACACGTCTGTATAACGTATGTAACACGACGTTGACTCACCACAACATCCTGCGCCGAAAGTTTCCAAAACAGGTCCCACCCGCCGACCAGACTCGGTTACGTCGATGCCGGGTATTACGTCGTAATACCTTAGCCTTAACGTACGTAACCATGCCAATCTTACGTACGTAATCTCACCTTATTAACGTACATAATAATTCCATACTTAGTCAATTTCAACAATTCCTGTCCAAAGTCATGACATACTAAATACGAGCATACGGCAAAATCAATACATATACTCAATTCAATAACATTTTCAAACGTTCACAACGTCCTCGAGCATAATTAACCATCCACGATATCCAATATATAAACGAAAAAAATATATCCGAAAAAATCGGGGTATTACACTCTACCCCCCTTAAAAATAAGTTTCGTCCTCGAAACTTGCAATCACTCGCACAAACATTTCAACGGAAAATTCAAAATCACCAAGATAACCCAGAATTATCGAATAATCCGAACAACATACTTACAGGTCAGGGAAGTCGAAGATCTCCCGTGATACTAGCATGCGACTCCTAAACAAAGTCTCAACATAATACCGTTACACACCAATATCGCAATTAGCAATTTAACAAAATCTCAAGGAAGAGTTCACGTCCGTGACCACGGCCACGATTCTTCCTACTTTCAGCCAACATTCTGAAGGGCACATACGTGCGTAAGTATAATCCAAATCGCACATTCCCGAAGTGACCAATTCCCAAGAATACCAAGCTATAAACGAAACGATTAAGAAAAATACAAGAAGAGTGAGAGGACTTACAAGTACCGGGCCTTACCGTGATGATGGCGAGTAGTGATATCAGGCAAATGCCGACTCAATCGACCCAAAAGACCGACAGGCTAGGTATCCATAAACCTAATCTCGATACCATATTCGTAACACCCCAAGTTATTCGGGGTATATTACAACGCCGTGAGCCCCGCCGTGGGACCCACAAGGCTAAACATACGCGGAACTATAAACTTGACCGATAAGGTCTACATACAATAGAAAGAAAGACGATACAAATGGTATTCGAAACCATAAACAATGAAACCATATACATCACTGCACAAATCAATACTTCGGCAACACAGGCCGGAACATCAAGGAAATTGAAATACAATACTCGAGTATTTAAAAATCCATTCCAGTACAACAACACTGAATGGAGGAAACCAAAAGAGATAACCGGAGACAGGACACAGTATCACACTTGCCCATCATCTTCATGCCGACCTGCACTGCCCGTCCGCTCTCCTGGAACCTGAAATACATGAAACGTATTTCCCCCATAAAGGGGTTAGCCGTCGAATAGCTAGTGCAAGTATAACAATATGAAACATAATACTTCTCGACAACAAAGTAAATGTAATCCGTCAATTCATCAATATCCGTCAATTCATCAATATCCGTCAATTCATCAATGTAAGACTAGTATTCCGGAATAACTAAATCTCATAAGACGTATGTGAATGCCGTAGAAACGGTTCGTTCACCTCATACGCCGTTACGTATGTGAATGCCGTCAAAACGGTTCGTTCACCTCATACGCCGATACATGTAGGAATGCCACAAACGGTTCGTTCATTACATGCCAATCAATATATCTATGAATGCCGTAAAACGGTTCGTTCATGATATGCCATCAATATTTCTTACTTTCAAAGTCGAGAACGTATAATCATAAATGTATACTTGCCTTAATAAACGTTATCAAGATCCCGAAGAACACGGTTCGACCGGGAAGTTTGAACCACGAGGAAGACAACGAACGGAAGGGTTTCAACTCGAGTTCTTCACAAGAATTCGACCCTAACAACATAAATTCAATAAATCATCGATCATACGAGGAAGAATAATCGTAGAACGCCCGAAAACCCCTCTATGACATTTTACCGGACACCTTCAAGGCGTCGGTCAAGAACTCGACCAAAACAACGAATCGATATGATCCAACCATGGGATAACAAGGGAAATGATACAATACATCTAAATAATCATCAATCCTTCACAATCCTAAGTTAAATTGGATTAAACGGACGAAATCGAACAAAATACCCAAAATCCCCAAAATTAGATTTCTAGGAAATCGACTGGTCGGTAGATCGGAGGATGTTATAGGACGGATGATTGATGATATGAACCTTAAAACTCCATGGATATGTTGTTAAACAACATGGCTTCAAGATTAGAACACGCCAAGTCATGCGGAAGAGGAGAAGAAGAAGGTGAAAAATGGCGAAAAACGTCTGCGGGGGCCTTTTATAGGGGTTGATCGCCGGGACACGGCCGCGTGCGGCACGGCCGGTCGTGTTGCCTGATTGGCCGACAGGACTCGACCGTGTCCTCGCTTGACACGGTCGCGCGCCGAGGGCCTTCCGACAAATGACCCGCCCGACAAATGATCGGCATGACTCGGCCGTGTCCCAGGACACGGCCGGCGTGTCAGCGATCGTTCCAGCTTATCCGGAAGAGTGCAGACGGGCCGTGTCGGACGACACGGCCGAGTCTGGTCGCGAAACTCCGGCATTTCCGGGACGAGTACGGCACGGGCCGTGTCGGACGACACGGCCGAGTTCGGCCGGCAGTGATCGGCCAATAACGAGCGGGTGAGTTAAAACGACCATAACTCTCTCGTCCGGACTCCGATTGACTCACCGTTTGAACCATTGGAAAGCTAACTCGATGCTCTATAATATTGCAAAGATTCAGAATTTTTGGAGTTACCAAAAATTAATGGTGATCTAACAAAGTCGAACTCCCACGTGAAAAAGTCGATAAAGAACACGGAATTCAACAGAACGATACCGAAACGAACTCGGATGACAAAAAGTATAGAATTAATCATTTCTCAGGAAGACGAAACGGTCCCAAGCAAGTCGTCAAAATAGACTTCCGCCAAAAATAGAAAATTTCCGGGGATAAAAATTACGGGTACTACATGAGGGAGATAGGGTTAGGGTTAGGTTTAAATAGGATAATATGAACGGTACAGATTAGAGATATCTTAATACATCTTGATCCGATGGCTTCTATTAATAAGGGCTGCCAAATGGGCTAGGCCAGCACAAAAGTGAAATGGGCCGAAATAAGGGAGATCTAGTTTGGGCCTGGTTGGGCTAAATACTAACAGTAAGGCTAAGGCTGACTGCCTTTGTGTACATTGAGCATATCTCATTTTAAATAGCACATACATACATACATATTTCTTAACAAGGTTGAAACCAGGCATGTATGATACTAATTATAGTGAAAATAATATTTTATGCTGACCATTGCTAGTGCACCGAGGTATGCATCGCATGTAATATATTTTTATAGGTACAACAGGTGGGATACTTCATGTGAACATAGGGTATATAGGATATTGGCCTTGGTGATTCACAATAGGATGGTCCATAGCTTACACATATTATGATCATGTGGCGTGGGATACTTCTTGGTGGACACAAGGGATGCAGGTGGTGGGACTCTTGGTGGCCATGGGAGGATGGTCCAGATGTAGTATCATACTGATATTATTGGCCATTTGATTATTACTATTACTATTTGCAGAGCTCTTTTTCGGTGTATAGTAGTTGGATCAGGGGCCAATTAAAACAAAATAATATTTGAGTAAAATAAACAATTGCATGATATCATGTTATTGAATTGCTGGTTGAATTACACTATAGTGATTCACTTTATTCTTTGGATATGTATGACTTTTATTCACTAAGATTTTAGCTCATATCTCATGCATTGTAGGTAAGACTGGTGATGCTGAACATTGTTGGCTCAAATGCGGTTGTTGGAGCTCTATGAGATTCTAAGGCTTGTGGATATGGATGACGACATGTTGTGCTAGATTATGGGTTCTTTTGAAGTTTGGTGATACCCTTTTGTTTGTGTACATAGCTTGTTTGTTGTTGTAAGTGTATTATGGAATATTTTTCCTTATGTGTGATGATACGGGAAAATAAATATTATTATACCTGCATATAAACAGGGTATATGATGTTAAATTTTAAATTAAATAAATATATATTTTCTAGTAGTATTTTTGGGTGGGCCGTGAAGACTGGTATTGGAGCCTAGCTATAGGTTCTGTAGACTGTTCATACACATTATCTCAAATCGTGCAGAGTAGTCTGTCCAAAAAAAAAAGATCGTGCAAAGCCTCCATACCAGTAAGTTTATTTATATTGCTTATCTTGTTTCATGAACTACATTGGCCCTGTGTTGAACAAATATTCCAGTTATACTCCGAAAATTGTTGGGAGTGCTGAAGAAGATATAAACCAAGGAGGGGAGACGACCAGGACATTTGATAACCGATATAACATTATAAGTTGACTTATAGAGCTTGTTCAAAGATAATCCGGCCAAATTCAACAACTCAATTGTTGGAATCGTTAATGATTTTAATTTTATGTTGTAAAATTAAATATCATAGGATCGATCTACATTCCGAGTAGATGATCGTGGTATATTCACTTTCTCTAAACCAATTCCCGGTGAGTGAGAAATAGTGAATTAAACTTTCTCACTTAATTGTGAATTAATAAGGGATGGAATCCCACATTGAATAATGAACCATCATTATTCTAGTATATAAGAAGTTAGCTTTATGCATGTAATAATTAATGGCACATGTGTATGGGCTTAAAGCCCACACGCGCGCATACGCGCGCGCCGCCACCGCCGCCCGCCCGCCTCGCCGCGGCCGCGGCCGCAAGCCGCGTGCCGCGTGCCATGGACCTTGGACCTTGGACCTTGGCCTTGATCTTGGATCTTGGCAATTGGTCTTTGGGCTTGTCTTTGGAAGCTCAACAACGTAGTTGGGCTCGTATGTGCACATAAGAATGGCCAGGTACATCCGTCAAATGGTTAAGGAGCTGATTATAGTCCAGGTGCATCCGGACTATTCAAACTCAGCCAAAAACGGGTAGTAACCTCCCAGGTGTTATGAGTAGGTGTTAAGGCTGCCTGTTCAAATTCAAAACGGGCAGTAACCACTGCCTTGAATTGTGTGACTCCTGTGTTCAATGCAGGCATGAATGCCTGCATTATGACAGCCTTAAGGGCTGTGTTTAAATCCCCTGCAGGTGAGATGGCCTATAAATATGCATGCATCTCATTTGCATCTGACACACAGAAAAATACGAAAAAATATTCTGCATTTCATAAGTCAGTTCAGTTCTCAACTCGTTCTTGTTCGCCGGAGCTCGCCGGAATTGTGGGGCTACATCCGTCGAGACGAAAGTCGTTTTACCTTTGGAGACAAATTGCTAAACCGAAGAGCACTACCGGGGCAATATTTGTCTTGCGGGAAGAGGCCTCCTCGACTCGACTTAATTTACGGTTTTATTATTCATTTTCTTGTATTTTCAATTCTGTTTCGAGTTCTGTAATTTCCTTCTTCGTTGAGTCATGTAGTTTCTAGATTTCGAGTTGTAATTTGTTTTTTCCAATTGTATTTTATTTTCCGTCCAGCAAGTTTGTACGACAGAACTTTTCCAACAAGCGCAGGACAAATATTTACTTGCTAAATCCTACAACTGGAGATGACGACCGCTGCTTCCACCGACTCCAACACCATCGCTGCCTTTGCCTCCGCGATTGCCGCTTCAAACTTGGCAAACACCATTGCCGCAACCATGTCTAGCATGATGAGCTCAACTGCCTCATCAACAACTCCATGGGTGTTTTCGAACCCCTTTCTGACTACCGGTGGATCCACCTCGAGTGGCACCGTAGGTTCCACTTTTAGTGGTACCGTTTGGATCCATGTTAGGATCTAGGGTTGGAGCCTACGGGTTCAACACGAGTGGTTCCTTTTTTGGAACAACCTCGGGGCCAAGGATGATGCCTGCCGCCGAGAAGCCGCCAAAGTTTGGTGGAGCCAACTTTAAAAGGTGGCAACAGAAGATGTTGTTCTATTTGACAACATTGGGCTTTGCGAACTTCCTTAAAGAAGATGCACCACCGGCGCCAAGTGCTCAAGAGACTAGTTTCACAGTCCGAGCTGCCTATGATAATTGGCACAATGGAGACTATCTTTGTAAAAACATCAAAAGAGATGTGGGAAGCACTTGAAAAGAAGTACCGTAGTGATGATGCAGGTACAAAAAAGTTTGTAGTCGCCAAATATCTGGACTACAAGATGGTTGACTCAAGGCCAATCATGGAACAAGTGCAAGGGTTCCAACTCATCATTCATGATGTCAATGCCGAAGGAATGGTCTTGCCGGACACTTTCACTGTTGCAGCTGTGATCGAGAAGTTGCCCCCCAGTTGGAAAGACTTCAAGAGCTATCTCAAACACAAAAGAAAGGAGATGACTCTTGAAGACTTGATTGTGAAACTGCGCATCGAGTCAGACGTGCACAAAAATGACCACAAATGCTAAGGCCAATCTGTTGGAGCATGGCGGTCCCTCCAATAAAAGAGCTCGTCCAAGTGTCCAAAACAAGAGCAAAGGGAAGTAACCAGTCAAGAAGTTTGATGGCGATTCCTTCAACTGTGGCAAACATGGGCATACGGCGAAAGACTGTCGAAAGCCGAAGGCCAACAAGAAGAAGAAACATGTTGCCAACATTGCCGAGACTAACCGCGGATGGAAAGAGGATGACCTTGCTGCTGTGTTCACCGAAGAAGTCAACCACGTTGAGAACCAAGGTGGTTGGTACGTCTACACCGGTGCGACCGCCCACGTTGGTGCCGATAGGAGCCAGTTTAAGAACTATCAAGCTGTTGAGGGGAGGAAGCTCAACATGGGGAATCCAGCTTCATCTGAAATTATCGGAGTTGGAGAAGTGGACCTCAAACTTACGTCCGGACAGACACTCACCTTGAAGAATGTGCTTCATGTTCCGGATATGAGGAAGAATTTGATCTCAGGCTCTATACTAGTTAAAAAGGGGTTTAAACTAGTGTTTGAGTCAGATAGAATTATCATATAAAAGTTTGATAGGTTTCTTGGTAAGGGTTACCTCACGGAGGAACTCTTTAAATTTAATGCTTTGGCTAAACGCCATGTAACCAAGTCCAGTAATGCTAATGAAAATGCTACTGCTTCCTCTTACTTGAATGAGTGTTCTGATTTATGGCATTGTAGATTAGGTCATGTGAATCTAAATGCTATAAAAAGATTAGTAAACTTAGATTTACTAAAATTAAATGAAGTCAATACTCAAAACAAATGTGAGATTTGTGTTGAAGCAAAAATGACGAAACTTCCATTTCATTCAGTAAAACGAAACACAGAACCCCTTGAATTAATTCACACAGATGTGTGATTTAAAGTTTGTGCAAACTAGAGGTGGTAAGAAGTACTTTATCACTTTTATCGATGACTGCACAAGATATTGTTATCTTTATCTTTTGAGAAGTAAAGATGAGGCTATTGAAGCTTTTAAGAACTTCAAGAATGAAGCCGAAAATCAATTAGGCTGCCGTATCAAGATGGTTCGAAGTGATAGAGGTGGCGAATATGTAGCCCTGTTTGAGGAATTATGAAACGAAAGCAGTATAATTCATCAAACAACAGCTCCATATGCACCACAATCTAATGGCGCTGCTGAACGTAAGAATCGAACACTTAAAGATATGATGAATGCCTTATTGATTAGTTCAGGGTTGCCCCAGAACATGTGGGGGGAAGCTGTCTTGACAGCCAACTACATATTGAACAAGATTCCACGCAAAGGTAAGGATATTACCCCTTATGAGTTGTGTAAAGGTAGAAAACCTTCATACAAATATCTCAAAGTGTGGGGTGTTTGGCTAAGGTTGAGGTACCTCTACCTAAACAAGTTAAAATCGGACCTAAGAAGGTCGATTGTATCTTTATTGGGTATGCACTGAACAGTAGTGCCTATCGGTTTGTTATCCACAAGTCAGAAGTTCCTGAAATGACTGTGGGAAAAACAATTGAATCAAGGAATGTTGTATTCTTTGAAAACATATATCCTTGTAAGGATAATGATAAAGTTGAGAACAATTCTAGCAATAGAGTTGAAGATGAAGGAACAAGTTCAAAACCTGTGGATGTAGATCCAAAGTCACGTAAGCGATCGAGATCTAATCTGGAAGATGTAGAACCGAGACGTGGTAGTAGGGTTAGGACACCAAAGACATTTGGACCTGACTACATAGCATTCATGTTGGATGAAGAACCAACGTCGATCAAAGTAGCTTATGCCAGACCAGATGGGTTGCTCTGGAAAGAAGTTGTTCAGAGTGAAATTGACTCAATTTTACAAAACCAAACTTGGGTTTTAGTTGATTTACCTGAAGGTTGTAAGCCCTTAGGATGCAAATGGATCCTTCAAAGAAAGTACAAGGCTGATGGGTCAATTGACAAGTATAAAGCTCGTTTAGTAGTCAAAGGTTTCAAACAGAAGGAAGGGTACGATTTTTTCGATACCTATTCACCTCTAACGAGAATTACATCTATTCGAGTGCTTCTCGCGATTGCTGCTTTGCACGATCTTGAGATTCATCAAATTGATGTTAAGACTGCTTTTCTGAACGATGATCTGGATGAAGAGATATATATGGAACAACCTGAAGGGTTTGTAGTACCTGGACAAGAGAAAAAGGTATGCAAACTGGTTAAGTCTCTATATGGATTGAAACAAGCTCCACTACAGTGGCACTTGAAATTTGATAATGTAATGTTATCAAATGATTTTTAAATAAACGAGTGTGATAAATGTGTTTATATTAAGAACACTAATAACGGTTATGTTATTGTGTGTCTTTATATAGATGACATGTTAATCATGGGTAATAATATACAAGTGATTAACGATACTAAGAACGTGTTAAAAAGAAACTTTGACATGAAAGACATGGGGCTAGCCGATGTGATTCTTGGAATGAAAATTTTTAGAAAATCAGATGGAATCATCTTGACACAATCTCACTATGCCGAGAAAGTTCTCAAGAAGTTTAATGCTTTTGATAGCTTGCTGGCTAAGACCCCAATAGATTTAAATGATCACTTGAGCAAAAATCGAGGGGAACCCGTTGCACGAGTCATTGGGTGTTTAATGTATATTATAAATTGCACTCGACCCGATTTAGCTTGTGCTGTAAACAAATTGAGTCGTTACACGAGCAATCCAAGCAAAGAGTATTGGAAAGCTCTCATTAGAGTTTTGAAAAGTTCACTGTGATGTGAACTTTAAGGGTACTGTGATGCGAATTGGATATCCCCCGGTACACTGGGCTACACTATTCGAGATACCCCCCAGTACTTTAAGGGTACTGTGATGCGAATTGGATATCCGATACGAAAAGTTCATTTTCTATAAGTGGTTACGTGTTTACCATTGGGGGTGGAACTGTCTCGTGGAAGTCCGCGAAACAAACGTGTATAGCCCGATCCACCATGGAATCGGAATTCATAGCATTGGACAAAGCTGGTGAAGAAGCCGAATGGCTCAGAAACTTTCTAGAAGATATTCCATGTTGGTCCAAGCCAGTGCCTGCAGTGATGATTCACTGTGATAGCCAAGCTGCTATTGGTAGGGCGACAAGTAACGTGTATAATGGAAAGTCTCGACATATTCGTCGACGCCATAATACCGTGAGACATTTGATCAAAAGTGGGGTTATCTCTATTGACTATGTGAGGTCATTGGATAATCTAGCGGATCCGCTAACCAAAGGGTTAAACCGTGATCAAATGAATAAATTGCTAGAGGGAATGGGTTTAAAATCCCCAAATTGAGAATTATCATAGTGGTAACCCAACCAAGATGACTGGAGATCCCAAGAACTTGGTTCAATGGGAGAACTAAGCTATGAGAGTTCGTGTGAAACACTCATCTAAGTTTATTCCCTATAGAGCAATTGAGTGTTGAAAGCTTGCCTAGTGGTGAGGTTAAGTCTATGACTTTTAATGATTCCTAAAGACCTTGAGGAGGTTGAGTATGGCAAGATACTCGATAAAGAATCACCTATATAAGTGAGAAGTGGGGGCCGATTCATGAAATACATTTATAAATCCAAAGGGGTGTCCAAGGCCCGCAAAGGACACAAAACGTGAGAACGGATGAGGTTGAGGTGTTCAAGTGTTAGCACCATTGTCTCGGTGTACGCCGTGGGGGAATAGTTCAAAGCATCAAGTCACTAATCCACCTATGTACCCGATGATGTTAACTATGGAAGGTTCAAAATCATGAACTACCTATCCTTATACTTTAACGCCTCTTGAGGACTGAGCTTGAGTCTGCATATTTGCATTTGGGCTATTTTCACTCATGTGGGAGATTATTGGAATCGTTAATGATTTTATTTTATTTTGTATAATTAAATATCATAGGATCGATCTACATTCCGAGTAGATGATCGTGGTATATTCACTTTCTCTAAACCGATTCCCGGTGAGTGAGAAATAGTGAATTAAAGTTTCTCACTTAATTATGAATTAATAAGGGATGGAATCCCACATTGAATAATGAACCATCATTATTCTAGTATATAAGGAGTTACCTTTATGCAATTAATAATTAATGGCACATGTGTATGGGCTTAAAGCCCACACACGCGCACACGCGCGCGCCGCCGCCGCCGCCCGCCCGCCCCGCCTCGGCCTCGGCCGCGGCCGCGAGCCGCGAGCCGCGTGTTGTGGATCGTGGACCTTGGACCTTGGACCTTGGACATGGCCTTGATCTTGGATCTTGGATCTTGGCAATTGGTCTTTGGGCTGGTCTTTGGGCCTGTTCGTGGGCTTGGCCGTGAGCTAGGCCTTGGGCTAGCTTAAAGAATTTTTTGGACAAGCTCAACAACGTAGTTGTGCTCGTATGTGCACATAAAGATGCCCAGCTACATCCGTCAAATGGTTAAGGAGCTGATTATAGTCCAGGTGCATCCGGACTGTTCAAACTCTGCTAAAAATGGGCAGTAACCTCCCAGGTGTTATGAGGAGGTGTTAAGGCTGCCTGTTCAAATTCAAAACGGGCAGTAACCACTGCCTTGAATTGTGTAACTCCTGTATTCAATGCAGACAAGAATACCTGCATTATGACAGCCTTAAGGGTTGTGTTTAAATCCCCTGCATGTGAGATGGCCTATAAATAGGCATGCATCTCATTTGCATCTGACACACAGAAAAATACGAAAAAATAATCTGCATTTCATAAGTCAGTTCAGTTCTCAACTCGTTCTTGTTCGCCGGAGCTCGACGGAATTGTGGTGCTACATCCATCGAGACGAAAGTTGTTTTAACTTTAGAGACAAATTGCTAAACCGAAGAGCACTACCGGGGTAATATTTGTCTTGCGGGAAGAGGCCTCCTCGACTCGACTTAATTTACAGTTTTATTATTCATTTTCTTGTATTTTCAATTCTGTTTCGAGTTCTGTAATTTCCTTTTTCGTTGAGTCCTGTAGTTTCTAGATTTCGAATTGTAATTTATTTTTTTCAGTTGTATTTTATTTTCCGTACAGCAAGTTTGTACGAAAGAACTTTTCCAACATCAATTAGTAAAGGGAAAAAGGCGACCAACAAAAAATGAGTACCAATGAATAATAATAGAGGCCAGGTCTGATAGAGATTGTTGGGGAAAGATTCGGGGAGCTAAATCCACCAACATTTGAGATGCAGTTGATCCTACGGCGGCAGAAGATTGGCTGAGGACTCTGGATAACATGTTTCTCTAAAATAGAGATACCACAAGACGAAAATGTATTTTGCTCCTTGTTTTTTACTCCCAAGACTCGGGATATATTTAAGGAGTTGATAAAAAATAAACACTTCACCACTCAAGTCCGTGCAATAAAGATGAATGAGTTCATACATCTACGGTAGGGTACACTGACAGTTCGAGATTACATTCACAAATTTGGATAGCTGTCTAGGTCCGCTTTGTACATGGAGAGAGTTTTCGCCCTAGAAGTCTAGATATTCCTTGAATGGTTGAGGACAGAATTATAAAGAGACGTCAGCATGGCAGGATTTCAGGGAGCCACGTATTCAGAATTTGCTGAGAGGGCACTTGTTGTTGAACAAGCTGAACTGTGGATTCTTTATGCTTAGGAAGCAGACGTTAATTTAAATAGGGATTAGGATAAAAACGGGTTGAAAATCAAATGACAAAATAATTATCATAAGACCAACCAGGCTAAAGCACCAACAACACACCCTTCTTGCCCCAAGTGCAAGACTCAACATAGTGGAAGATGCCCTAATCATATGAGGAAATGTTTTATCATACATCTACGGTAGGGTACACTGACAGTTCGAGATTACATTCACAAATTTGGATAGCTGTCTAGGTCTGCTTTGTATATGGAGAGAGTTGCCGCCCTAGAAGTCTAGAGATTCCTTGAATGGTTGAGGACAGAATTATAAAGAGACGTCAGCATGGCAGGATTTCAGGGAGCCAGGTATTCAGAATTTGCTGAGAGGGCACTTGTTGTTGAACAAGCTGAACTGTGGATTCTTTATGCTTAGGAAGCAGACGTTAATTTAAATAGGGATTAGGATAAAAACGGGTTGAAAATCAAATGACAAAATAAGTATCATAAGACCAACCAGGCTAAAGCACCAACAACACACCCTTCTTGCCCCAAGTGCCCTAATCATACGAGGAAATGTTTTATATGCGGAAGATGCCCTAATCATACGAGGAAATGTTTTATATGCGGAAGCCGGGCCATTTTGCTAACACTTATCCAGAAAACTAAAATTCCATGGGAGAAAAGAGAGTGTGCAAGCCAGTGTATTTACCATCACAAGAGCAGATGTTGAGGCAAACACATCGGTAGTGACAGTAAACTGCTTATCTCCAACACTTCAACATTCTTGTTATTTGGTTCAGGAGCTACAAACATTCATTGGTATCCACCGAGCATGTGATAAAATTAGGTAGAACATCTCATATAACCGAGATAGTGTTGGGAAAAACACGACTAACGTCACGTCACAATGAATAATGCGGAACCTCATTTGACAAATTCCAACTCTTCAATTGTAACTTTGTGGTTACCGATGAGTAGAGCAACAATTACAACTCGACAAAAATAATACAAATGATATCCGAAAAACAATAAATACGAGACACGATATTTTAGCGTGGAAAACCCCTCAAGACGAGATTAAAAACCACGGGACCAAAGCTGCTTAAATCCACTATCACCAATACACACAATACACAATCGTCCCTAATACAAACTAGGGGTATACACCAATCATCAAATACTCGGTAATAAACGTTCTTAAAGTATTTGGAATACAACAACAATAACAAGATCGAGAAAAGAAAACACCGTAATAGCTTAAACAAAAAGCTAACGAAATACCTGAACTACCGAACTCAAAATCTCGATCTACATCGGTGAAAAGATTTGCCCAATAGCTACCAAGCTCTTGTCAAAAGATCACGACGATCCGACTGATAAATCTCCGAAAAATTGAAGAATTGTATTTCTCTCTCTTGTTTCTCTCTCTATCTCTCTCTTGATGTTCTCACAATGTGTATGTGATGAAGTGTTGAAGAATCCCGCAAGAAACCGGCTGAAAAAGAAGAAATCCAGCCCTGTTGACTTCGGAAGCCGCGGCCCAGCCACAGTGTGCCGCGACCCGGAGCACAGCCTACTCCACGTTAGAAAGGAGTTTGAGTGTGCCGCGGCCCGGCCGAGATGTGCCGCGACCCTCACTCAAAAGTCTGCCCAGGTATATCAGCAGGGGCCGTGGCCCGGCAGGAGAGTGTCGCGGCCCAGAGTACAGTTGGGTCGACAGATGCCGCTCGGCAGGGGTGATCGGCAGAGGTCGCTCGGCAGGGGGTGTGATCGACATGTAATACCCAAGATTTTCGTTCCGGTTATTTTGGATTTTTCTGGATATTTCTCGGTTGCCGAGTATCGGTATTATTTTTCTCGATGATTGATTTTTGTGTTTATTGTAATACCCGATGTAATACCCGGTTGTAACTCAGTCATTTTCATTCGGTAATTATCAGTCTGTAATTGTCACTCAGTAATTCTCACTCATTAATAATCACTCATCATTCATGAATCACTCAATTGCGTTCAATGTTGGCATGTTGTAACCGTGTATCAGTTACCGATCGTCATTTCATCTCCGTTTGAGTGTCGGAACGGGAGTATTATCATTATCATCGTGATTGGTAGTCTTGTGCTGGAGTATCATTCTTTGGCATGTGTTAGACTTGTTCATTTCCACATTCGTATGATTTGTCGGATCATTCATCAGTCGTAGCGAGGAATCGGAACCATCGGATTTATTCACCTTGGCCAGCCTTGAGTTACGGCCGTAAGGTTCTGGGATACGGCCGTAAGTTCAGCGAATGCGGCCGTAAGGCTGGCGATTCTACGGCCGTAAGTGGTCCAAAGTCGCCCGGGCATTTTGGCCGAAGGTGAGTTACGGCCGTAAGCAAGGTGAGATACGGCCGTAAGTGGTGTTCGTAAGTTCCAGGTGTTGTCGACCAAGGGTGACTTACGGCCGTAAGGGTTGCGGCATACGGCCGTAAGTCGAGGCAGGTACGGCCGTAAGGCTTGGCCGGATACGGCCGTACGCTGCAGGAATGATGTCTGGCCATTTTTGACGAAGGCGGGTTACGCCCGTAACTCAGGAACGGTTACGGCCGTAAGTCTGTCGGGCAGCTTTGACGGCCGAGTTACGGCCGCATTTGTTGGCTGGCAGTTATGGCCGTAAGGCCGTTGACTTGGAAAGTTACGGCCGTAAGAGGGCCGAGTTACGGCCGTAACTTCCGGCAGTATTTAAGTACTCGGCCGGGACATTTTTCACCATTTTCTTCCTTTCTTCATTTTGTTCCGAGAGAGAGACTTGAGAGAGGGATTTTCCATCCTCAATCACTTGAGTGTTAGACTTTCATCATCCTCATTCATTTGGAAGCTTGGATACTCGTTTTAACTCGTGTTCTTCGGATCGAAGTGATTGGATCTTCAAGAGGTAATTTCTTCATCATCTTGGATTTCGATTTTGTGTTGAGATATGATGTTTTGGACGTTATAATCATGTTATATGAAGGGATATGTGTATGATTATGAGTTTGTATAAGGATTCATTGGATTATTGAGGGATTATTCAAGAACACTTTGAATATCGAGTTGGATTTGGAGATTTTCGACTAATTGTTGTTATAATCACGTTTTTGGATATTCGTTGTGGATAATTAATCGTATTGAAGATGTTTTGTTGGTTTGAAACACTTCTTGGGGGATTTGGTATTGGTATATTGAGGTTTGATTGTAAACAATCGGAGTTTGGACGCAACGTGTTTGATTTAATGCCTCAATGGACTTGGTTTAGTCGTATCGACGTGTTGAGTTCGTTATATTCATGTTGTACGTATATTAATCGGATTGTTGGTAATTGAATTGTTCAAGGTTGTTCGAGCGACCGATATCTCAATTAGGACATTGTTCGTGGAAGGATAATTGTCACCGGTGTTGTGTAAGTTGATTCTTACTCGGTTAAAAGGATATTCATTCCTTTTGTTGTTGATCATTCATAATCATAACTCATTCATCATTGTATTAATCATTTTGAGACTTGTAATTGTCGGATAATCATTTCATTAGCGAGGAACGGTTCCAATCATTTCATTGAAAACTATCAATCACTTCATTATCACTTTCGTATCGGTGAGTCATTCTTGACTTTGTCGGATTATTATTATTCATTGATATTCATTAGGGTCATTCTTGTTCATATGACCTTCTGGGTTCATATTGCGTGGCCGGGTGCGGATGTGTGGAATTTTTAGTCGGGCACGTGATGGCCATGTATTGGGAGTGATACATTGGGTATGCACACGGTAACGATTACCTCCGTGAGACTAATTAGGTACAAGGACGGGTGTGTCCGGTCATCCGTCTTGTACACTTGCACAGAACACTACGGGCGTACTATGATGCTCCTCTTCAGCGTAATTCATAACTAAGGATATTTCATAACTTCAGTTAAATCATGTTTGTGTATTTTCAACCCTTGAGGATTGTTGTTCTTTGTAACTGACCCCGTTTGGGGATTTTGTTTTTCAGGTCATGGCAAGGCAAACGCACGGGAATAGCATGTTGATGTCGAGGAGTCCTAGTGATACTAGTAGGGGGCCCCGATCTTTCAGTCATTCTTATTATTGTCCTTTATTTTCCGCTGCAGATTTTCATTTGGATACTCCGTTTCATTCAGTGTTGTGTATTTTTTCTTCATATAAAATACACTAGTATTCGGTATTGTCCTGGTGTGTTGTAATTAAACTCCTCATCGGAGTAATTATTGTTGTAATGTGGTTCGGTACTACATTTATCTTGTGTAATTCATTCATTATCAATTGCCTGGTGGGTCCCAGTCGGGGATCCACGGCACTGTAATATCCGCCTAGTTTGGGGTGTTACAGAGTTGGTATCGGAGCGTGGTTATGAATACTACCTTCCGAGTCATGTCTCATTTGAAATCATCGTCATCAGACTAGTATCATTGGACTTTCGCGTCACGTGTGACCTGTGCAAATGCCGAGCCAATCAGACCGGAAGAACTGTAAGACTTCTAACGCCATGGTATAATTTCTGGCAATAGTCATTCATTCATCATTCATCAATTAACAATCCTCAAACATCATCATTCATTATGATCAGGACGATCATGTTAACTCATTAATTACTCAATTCATTTCATTACTCAGTTGTCGATCTGGATGATCATATTTTTAATCTTGTTAAGTTATTCAGGATAATCATTTCAAGAATTTCATCGATATTCATGTCACTTGATCAATCATTCATATAATCACTAAGTTAGAGCATGTATACTCATTTTCATCATCTCATGACGTAATCATAACGTGATAATCATGCGGGTAATATAATCATTATGCGACCTTCCTACTTCGAGATGGAGAGAGCTGTCAGGATGCACGGGAAGAGGCCGCGGTGCGGGCCGAAACCCGAGGAACAATCACTCATTGTCGGGAAATCGTGCCCTTAACTCGGCTCGATCGGAAGATGTTCGGGTTGATCCACTCACTTTTATGCAGGCCATGATGACCCATGTGCGGTTGCTCAATCATCATTGCGCCACTGCCGGATTAATCGAGAGAACTCTCCGTATGAGCCAATGCTAAGGAAAGTCTTGAACAACAACCTTCATTTGTCGCAGGAAATCAACGGGCGTAATCGGTCCGAGAGCGGTCGGTCAACCTCCAAGAAACCTCGTGCGGTCCTATCGTTTCGAGCGACCTCCTTCGCACCTAATCTCGCGGATCTCGGTCCGGTCTCGGCCTTCGCCATCATCTGCTTCAAGCGTGGGGCGCCGGGTCATTTCGATACTAGGTACGACGCCGTCTATCACATGTCATAATTGTGGGAATTCTGGGCATAAGGCCCGTTTTTGCCGAAAGGACTCCAAGTCGGCCCCGGCGGCATCTCAGGCCCCGAAGCAATCAGCGTTTCAGAATCAGACTACTTTGTCAACGTCGTTTAAGACAATGGAAGCAAATAGAGTTGGAGCTCGTATTTATCAGACGGGAGCGTCCGGTTCGGGGGCCGGCAAGTCCCAGATTCATATGATGAGGAGGATCGACGATCCGGTGGACCGAATGATTTCAGGTATACTCGTAATTTTATTTCAACTTGTGTGTACCTTTTGATTCTGGTACACCGCATTCATTCATTTTCGAATCATGTTGTAATAGACTTATTTTGGGATAGTCCTATTGCTTGTGGACCTCATACCATCGGTCTACCTGGCGATGGAAGAATTTTCGGAATCATACCGAAGTAAGCTTAGTGACCGCGATTGATTGATGGACCTAATCGTGGTGAATTTTATCTTAGGACGATGTAATTTTCGGTGTTAGTTGGGTTGATCGTTTTGATTCTATCCTTAATGTTTGTTAGCGTTTGGTCGCTATCTTTCCGTCGTTGGTTGTCGAATGTGTACTTCAGGGGAGTAATCCCCGTTGTTCCGATAGAATTATTATTAGGGCGGAAGCGAGAGATTCCGCAATCGATCTATTCAATCATTCATTATATCATTTTCATCGATTAGCCTTTCTAAGGCAATCGAGTCATTCAATCATTCATTGTATCATTTTCATCGATTGACCTTTCTAAGGCAATCGAGTTATTCAATCATTCATTTGCGTCATTTTCATCGATTGACCTTTCTAAGGCAATCGAGCTATTCAATCATTCATTGTGTCATTTTCATCGATTGGCCTTTCTAAGGCAATCGAATTATTCAAACATTCCTTGTATCACCTTCATCGATTGGCCTTTCTAAGGCAATCGAGTTGTCCAATCATTATTGGTATCTCTTTTTATCGATTGACCATTCTAGGGCAATCGAAATGTTCAATCATTCGTGGTATCATTGTCATCGATTGACGATGTATTTCCAGACGAGTTATCTGGTTGCTTTCACCTAGAGTAGGGGAATTCAGGAGTGAGTTAGAGCCGGTACGTCCCCTTTATCGAAGGCACCGTATCGGATGGCCCCGACCCGAATGCAAGAGTTGAAGATTCAACTTGGGGAATAGTTCGAGGAAGGTTATCTCTGACTGAAAAGGCCCCCGTGAGGAGCACCAGTGTGATCTGTCAAGGAGCGGGATGGCTCGTCTCGTGTGTGTATTAATTATCAAGAGTTGAACAGGGTGATGATCAAGATTAGTACCCTTACCCGTAATGATGATCTTTTAGATCAACTTCAGGGAGCTTCAGTATTTTCCAAGATCGACTTAAGATCTGGATATCACCAGTTGCGGATTCGAGAGTGGGATATCGCGAGGACAGCGTTTCGTACACGCTATGGTCATTATGAGTTCGTAGTTATGCCATTCGGGCTAACTATGGCACCTGCGGTATTCATGGAGTTAATGAATCGGGTTTTCATCGACTTTTTAAATCAGTTGTTGTTGTCTTCATCGACGACATTTTGATTTATTCTCTTAGCCGAGAGGAACACGAGGTTCATCTTCTTCAGGTTCTCGACGTGTTGAGACGCGAGCAATTTTATGGAAGTTTTCTTAATGTGAGTTCTGGATGTCCGAAGTGACTTTTCTCGGGCATGCAATTTCATCTGACAGAGTTCGTGTCGACCCTCAGAAGACGGAGGCTATCCGAGATTGGCAACCTCCGAAAGATGTTAAGTAAATCCGATGTTTCCTCGGATTAGCTGGTTAATTATCCAACCCACGGCCGGAGCTAGCAACCGTGGTTTTCGCGTTGGAATTTTGGGCGTCGTTACCTTTATGGAATCACTTGTCAGATCTTCACCAATCACAAGAGTTGAAGTATATATATTTACTCACAAGGAGTTAAATATGCGACAGAGGCGGTGGTTGGCACTAATCAAAGATTTTGATATCGAGATCCTTTACCACCCGGGCAAGGCGAACGATGTCGCCGACGCCTTGAGTCGTAAGTCCGTCCAGGAGCAGATGCTTTGCTCGTTTAACAGTTCAGAAGGAGCTTCAGCAGGAATTCCTTAGACCCGAGATCGAGGTCCAGCCAGCGAGTTCAGGACAGCATTGTATGTTATAGATTTCATCATCTATGAGTATGCAATCAGGTAGAATCAGGGTTCAGACCCAGCATTGTTGCGCATTCGTGAAGATGTGGCTCAGGGGAAAGCCCCTGGATTCGTGGTCCACGAGGATGGACTTTTGAGGTTTAAGAACCGGTTGTGCGTACCGGCGATTGATGAGTTGAAAAGCTCGATCTTGAAAGAAGCTCATGCTACCCCTTATCCGGTTCACCGGGGTCTAGCAAGATGTACAAGGACTTGAAACGAAATTTCTGGTGGAGTAATATGAAGCGAGAAGTCGCGGAATTTGTTTCGAGATGTTTAGCCTATCAGCAAGTCAATATGGAACATCAGCGACCGGCGAGTATGCTGATACCGCTCCCTATTCCAGAATGGAAGTGGGAAGACATTTCTATGGAATTCATCACGAGTTGCCGACGAGTCGTCGTGGCATGAATACGATCTGAGCGATCGCGGACTGCTTAACTAAATTAGCTCATTTCCTTGAAATCAAGAATATGTGGGGTCCCGAGAGACTGGCCAGTTGTTCATCAAGGAAATAATGAGACTTCACAGTACCCCTAACAGTATCGTTTCTGATCGTGACGGACGATTCGTGTCCCATTTTGGAAATCAGTTCATCGTGCTATGGGAACTCAGCTGAATCTCATTACCGTTTTTCATCCTCAGTCCGACGGACAATCAGAGAGGACTTTTCAGACATTGGAGGACATGTTGAGGGCATGCGTCCTCGATTAGTAGAGGATTGGGAAGCCCAATTACTGTTGTTGTGTCCACGTACAGTTTAGTTAGCATGCTGCGATGAAGGTAGCACCTTACGAGGCCTGGTACGGTCGTCGTTGTCGATCTCCCTTGTGTTGGGACGGCCCATCAGAATCAATCAGCACCGAGCCCGATATGCTTATTAGCCGCCCGTGAAAAGGTAGCTTTGATCAGGAGACGTCTGTTGACTGCTCAGAGTCGACAGAAATCATATGCAGGTAATCGTCATCGACCACTAGAGTTCGAGACGGGTGATCCCGTTTTGGTCAAGGTATCCCCGAGTCGAGGTATTCTCCGTTTCGGAAAACGGGGGAAGTTGAGTTCTAGATTCATTGGACCGTGTGAGATTTTGAATCGAGTAAGCGAGTTAACTCATCGATTGGCCCTATCTCTGTTGTTGGGCCGAATTCATAATGTGTCTCACGTCTCGCACATACTTCAGTTCGACGAAATCGAGATCGCAGATGATCATTCGTATGAGAAGAGCCCCATACGAGTGTTGGAGCGGCAAATCAAACAGTTGAGGAATAAGGCGATTCCTTTGGTTAAGTTTCAGTGGTCTAGACACGGAGTCGAAGAGGCCACTTGGGAAACCGAGGAGAGTATGCGGGGGAGTTATCCCGAGTTGTTTGACCCTTAGTTTCGGGGACGAAACTCTTTTTAAGGGGGGGAGTATGTAATACCCGGTTGTAACTCAGTCATTTTCATTCGGTAATTATCAGTCTGTAATTGTCACTCAGTAATTCTCACTCATTAATAATCACTCATCATTCATGAATCACTCAATTGCGTTCAATGTTGGCATGTTGTAACCGTGTATCAGTTACCGATCGTCATTTCATCTCCATTTGAGTGTCGGAACGGGAGTATTATCATTATCATCGTGATTGGTAGTCTTGTGCTGGAGTATCATTCTTTGGCATGTGTTAGACTTGTTCATTTCCACATTCGTATGATTTGTCGGATCATTCATCAGTCGTAGCGAGGAATCGGAACCATCGGATTTATTCACCTTGGCCAGCCTTGAGTTACGGCCGTAAGGTTCTGGGATACGGCCGTAAGTTCAGCGGGTACGGCCATAAGGCTGGCCGGTTACGGCCGTAAGTGGTCCAGCAGGCTGCCCGGGCATTTTGGCCGAAGGTGAGTTACGGTCGTAAGCAAGGTGAGATACGGCCGTAAGTGGTGTTCGTAAGTTCCAGGTGTTGTCGACCAAGGGTGACTTACGGCCGTAAGGGTTGCGGCATACGGCCGTAAGTCGAGGCAGGTACGGCCGTAAGGCTTGGCCGGATACGGCCGTCTGTGCAGGAATGATGTCCGCCATTTTTGACGAAGGCGGGTTACGCCCGTAACTCAGAACGATTACGGCCGTAAGGCTGTCGGCGAGCTTTCGGACGAAGCCGAGTTACGGCCGTCTGAGTTGGCGATTCTGGCCGTAAGGCCGTTGACTTGGAAAGTTACGGCCGTAAGAGGGCCGAGTTACGGCCGTAACTTCCGGCAGATTTAAGTACTCGTAGGGACATTTTTCACCATTTTCTTCCTTTCTTCATTTTGTTCCGAGAGAGAGACTTGAGAGAGGGATTTTCCATCCTCAATCACTTGAGTGTTAGACTTTCATCATCCTCATTCATTTGGAAGCTTGGATACTCGTTTTAACTCGTGTTCTTCGGATCGAAGTGATTGGATCTTCAAGAGGTAATTTCTTCATCATCTTGGATTTCGATTTTGTGTTGAGATATGATGTTTTGGACGTTATAATCATGTTATATGAAGGGATATGTGTATGATTATGAGTTTGTATAAGGATTCATTGGATTATTGAGGGATTATTCAAGAACACTTTGAATATCGAGTTGGATTTGGAGATTTTCGACTAATTGTTGTTATAATCACGTTTTTGGATATTCGTTGTGGATAATTAATCGTATTGAAGATGTTTTGTTGGTTTGAAACACTTCTTGGGGGATTTGGTATTGGTATATTGAGGTTTGATTGTAAACAATCGGAGTTTGGACGCAACGTGTTTGATTTAATGCCTCAATGGACTTGGTTTAGTCGTATCGACGTGTTGAGTTCGTTATATTCATGTTGTACGTATATTAATCGGATTGTTGGTAATTGAATTGTTCAAGGTTGTTCGAGCGACCGATATCTCAATTAGGACATTGTTCGTGGAAGGATAATTGTCACCGGTGTTGTGTAAGTTGATTCTTACTCGGTTAAAAGGATATTCATTCCTTTTGTTGTTGATCATTCATAATCATAACTCATTCATCATTGTATTAATCATTTTGAGACTTGTAATTGTCGGATAATCATTTCATTAGCGAGGAACGGCGGTTCCAATCATTTCATTGAAAACTATCAATCACTTCATTATCACTTTCGTATCGGTGAGTCATTCTTGACTTTGTCGGATTATTATTATTCATTGATATTCATTAGGGTCATTCTTGTTCATATGACCTTCTGGGTTCATATTGCGTGGCCGGGTGCGGATGTGTGGAATTTTTAGTCGGGCACGTGATGGCCATGTATTGGGAGTGATACATTGGACTGTGCACACGGTAACGATTACCTCCGTGAGACTAATTAGGTACAAGGACGGGTGTGTCCGGTCATCCGTCTTGTACACTTGCACAGAACACTACGGGCGTACTATGATGCTCCTCTTCAGCGTAATTCATAACTAAGGATATTTCATAACTTCAGTTAAATCATGTTTGTGTATTTTCAACCCTTGAGGATTGTTGTTCTTTGTAACTGACCCCGTTTGGGGATTTTGTTTTTCAGGTCATGGCAAGGCAAACGCATGGGAATAGCATGTTGATGTCGAGGAGTCCTAGTGATACTAGTAGGGGGCCCCGATCTTTCAGTCATTCTTATTATTGTCCTTTATTTTCCGCTGCAGATTTTCATTTGGATACTCCGTTTCATTCAGTGTTGTGTATTTTATCTTCATATAAAATACACTAGTATTCGGTATTGTCCTGGTGTGTTGTAATTAAACTCCTCATCGGAGTAATTATTGTTGTAATGTGGTTCGGTACTACATTTATCTTGTGTAATTCATTCATTTTCAATTGCCTGGTGGGTCCCAGTCGGGGATCCACGGCACTGTAATATCCGCCTAGTTTGGGGTGTTACACCCGAGACTTTTATTCCGGTTGCCTTGAACTATTTATCGGTTGGTGTCGGTGATTTCGTGTCGTTATAATTATGTGGGATTCATTTTTTCTGTTATGAACGGTATGTTGTGTTTCGCAATTTGCTCGGTATTGTTTTGAATCTTAACTGGTGCGTTAGTGTGACCGAAATGTTGTCGAACGCCTAACCGGACTGTCGGAATTGGCCACGGCCGAGTCACGACCGCACGTTTTGGGCCAGAGACCCGCCTGGCCGAGTTACGGCCGTAAGGTGCCGGATATGGCCGTACGTGCTCGGCAGGGTCCATGCAGCTTCCGGATGAAGGCCGGTTACGGCCATAAGTCGTGATCGGGTACTACCGTAAGAGCGCTGGGCAGCTTCCGGACGAAGGCCGGTTACGGCCGTAAGTCGTGATCGGGTACGGCCGTAACACACTTGGTAGTATAAATATGACCGAGCAGCCCTGTTTCACCCATTTTTTCACTTCTCTCCTTTCCCTTACGCGGACAGGGCTTTGGTGGACAAAGATACATGTTGTTAAACAACAAATACATGAAGCTTCTGAGTTCATATCATTGATTGATCGTCCTACAACCTTCTCCGATCCATCGAATCAAGGTATGATTTCCTAAAAATTTAGTTTTGGGGATTTTAGTTGACTTCGTCCGATTTAATCGTATTAACTCAGATTACTGATGGATAATCGAAGATTAAGTCGTGTCCTATCATTTTAATAATCTTTCCACGGTTTTGTCATGTCCGATTCGTCGTTTATATGAATTTTCAATTGATGCCTTCAAGGTGTCCGGGAAAATACCGCAGAGGGAGATTCGGTCGTTTTGCGATGTTTTTCCTCGTGTGATTTATTGTTTATTTGATGATAGGATATTAGGGATGAATTCCCTACGAAAATCTGGTGTTGAGCCTTTCCGATCGTTGTTTTCATTGGAGTTCCGGATTTTTCCAATCAACTGTATTTTCGGAGTATTCGCGAGAGATTACCAAGGCAAGTACCTTGATATACGAATTGTAACTACGTAAAATCATTGTTGTCGAAGTGTATGAATGTATACGGATGTATATATATATATATATGTTAAATATACGTATATTGATATATATGCCTACGTCGGTGAATGCCGAGTGATGAATGCTAACACTAGTTGACGTACTCAACGTGGATTGATGGATGAACTATACTTATAGATATAATATAGTAAGATTATATATATATATATATATATATATATTCGGTTGAGTCGCAATATAAGGATATATGTGCGGCGTTGGTTGGTTATGCCTGAAGGCTTATTGTGATTGTGTTTTGATTGATAATGTGCGTGATATTGTTTAGCTGTGTGGTTATGGACTGATGGATAATTTGTGTGACTTGGTGTACTGAGTTGATAATTGTGTCTGTGTGCTTGATGTTTGAAACAATGTGGATACTTGTTGTGAGAAACGTCGTATCCGGGAACCTCTGAGGGCGGGGCGTGTACTCCGGCCTGGTGTACGCTGCAATGTGTGGATCCATATGGTTGGTGAACACCGGTGTTATCTAATGCGCGTGCAAGGGGCGGCTCTTGCGGGAGTGATTGCCGATGCAGTGACATGTTCAAGGGGTGGCCAACATAATGAAGTGAACGCCGGTGCACAGGTGTGCAAGGGAGGCTTCTGGAAGGCTTATTGGTTACGGATATTCGAGTGACAGCTAAGACCCCGATACCGAACGATGTTCGTAATTCAAAATTCTTTCAACTCGCTTTAAAATGTCGGTCTTGATATAGACCGCGATTCATGTTTCTGAAAGTGTGTTTCAACTTGTTTTAAATGTTGGTATCAGGGTTAATTAACCAAGGATATTTGACGAGATCTCCGAGGGTTAATTAATCAGGGGTCTTGAGCAGGATTTGTCGAATGAGAGGTTGTGTCCTTGATTGTATTGTGATGATATTCTGTGAATTGGGTCGAGTACCCGTAAAATGTTGAGATGATTGATCTCGTGATGATATTATTTGGATTAGGTCGAGAACACCGTGAGATGTTTTAAAGACTCGCTTGTGACAGTGTTTCATAAATTGGGTCGAGGACCCCGATTAACGTTGTAATGGTTTTCTTGCAAATTGTTTTCCACATGCTAGGTCGAGGACCCGAGAGCTTTTGAAGTTATTTTCTAAAAGTATTCCCATTCGATTTTCAAAACCCCAAGACGGCCCGAGATAATAATAATGTTTTCAAACTATCTTATCAAATTTGCTTTTCCTTTTATAAAAGGGGTTTTTCAAGCTAGATCTTTTAACTCATTGGGATTGCTTAAAGTTTCATTGGTGTTATGATCCTTGAAGAGAATATGGCTATGTGATTACCTTTCACCTTGTGTAAACGGATGTTTTAATGTGCTGTTTGTGTGAATGTGTGGTTTGTGTTAAGGCTTCGTGGCTGTTGAGTTTGTGTTGATACTTTTCGTATATCTTGTATATTATGTACTTGCACTAGCTAAATTCCAGTTTGCTAACCCCCGAGTTTTCGGGGGGGTGCCTGTTATGCACTCAGGTTTTGGCAGCTCGGGAGCAGTCACAGGATTGGCTTGGAAGGAGATAGAGGACAATGATGCTAATCACACCAGAGTCAGAGTCTTTTCTTTTGTTTCATTTTGGTCGGTATTTCTCTGTCGGTCGAGTATTCACCCTTGCATGGGTGTAATTTTCATTTATTAAATTGAGTTGTCATTCTCTTCAATGTTCAAGTTTATTATTGTCATTGAAATGTGAATATCGTTAGTTTCTGAATTGGTTAATGACCTTGTCGGTCTGCTTTGTAATTAATTTGACCCTGGTCGGTCAATCATTGAGTAGTCTTTAGGAGTTTAGCCTTGTAGATCCTTGTGATAAGAGTCTACGGCATGTAATATTCCCGGTCGGATTCTGGGGGTGTTACATATATGGTATCAGAGCTTAGGTTTGTGAAAAACATAGGCCGTTGGGTCAGTCCATGTCCGGTGTAAGTCGTGCGCATCAGAGTTGTGATTAGTATCGTGGTTCCGACATCATCTTCAGGAAATCCGTGATGGTAAGTCTCTCGATCGTAAGTCCCCTTATATATGTATTTGATTATATCGTGCTAATGTGTTTAATGTGAACAAGGGTTGGAACTTGTTGGTGATATTATTATTTTAGGATATAACATGCGTATGCGGTCCGAGTGAAAATGGTTATGTAGTATGTTTCGGACGTCGAGCATATTTATCGGTTTCGACATTCCATTATAATAAATTTTTGAGTGTCAATTTTATCTGCTGCGTGAGTATTCTGAAATGGCTTTTGGTATCTTGCAAACGAGTTTTATTTCGTAAAACCGATTCCATAAACCGAGTTTTGGCATTTTGGCCTTGAACGTTTTGACGGTATTTGATATTTTATAAATGACTTTTGTGAGTTTGAAAATATTACCGTCATCGGCCTTGTTGGCATTTTGAATGTTTTAAAAAAAATAATAGTTTTTAGCCTGGTGGGTTCCGGCGCGGGGCCCACGGCCTTGTAATATCACGAACATTTTAAAGTGGTGCTTTAAAATTCTCTAATATTGTGAAAACCCATGATTTAATATCGTCATGTCAAATGGTCACGTATCTTGGTGAAAAATCCTTTCGACTAAGCATTTTGGTAGAAGAGGAAAGATTTTCAAATTGTGGTGTTTGGAACTCAACACTTTTAAAATATTTCAAATTAGTTACGATTTATAAAAGAATTTCTTTTATACATTATTCGAAAAGAATTTATAAAGTGGATATATAAACTTCCTCTTCCAAAATAAAGGACAGAATCTATAGGTTTTTAGCGTAACGTGACTCGCCCTCTTTTTCAAAACTTTGTTTTCATTAAGTGCATGCATATAATGATCGTCCTCATCGAAGGACTCGAAATTGACTTCAGAAAACTTTGTGCTTTACGATATTACCATTATTCTAAGGATGCTAACTAAACACCGTGTTGATAATTGTGGTATACTGTACGACAAATAAATCAATATTGTTGAACGGTATTATCTGCATTAGTATGCCGAGTCTCGGCGGACGTAGACGTGATGATGGAAATGGAAGCGGCGAGGTGGTTCGTACGACCACGATTCATGCTACGGTGAAGGAGTATCAAGATCAAATGTTATCCTATGAAATCTCCTCAGTGGTCGAGCCCACGAGCGAAGCGAAGAGACCGAGGACATCTGTGAAATTTTTGGGCGGTGAAGAGTCTAAGGCTCCCAAACCCCCATGTCGTTCGAATGCGTCGTCTTCGCGGTTGGGAGTGAGCGCTGGGAATCCCAAGCCAGCATCAGTGACTCTCGGTAAGAAGGAAGGGTGCTTCAACTACAACCGTCGGAGACATGTTCGTGCAAATTGTCCCTTTCCACTCTTGACTTGTTACCGGTGCGGGTGTGAAGGTCATTAGGAGAAACATTGTGGGATAATTTCCAAATTGGCAAAGAATGCTACCCTGTTGGCGAATAGAGCAAGTGACTGGAGAATGTCCCGAAACCCTATGTCTCCTTCTGACATGGGAAAATGAATATTTTGTAATATGTCATAATCGTTGTTGTTTCCAACAATCGTGACTTTGATCGTTTTTCATTTCATTGCTTTATGTTACCAACTCTTGTTGCTCTAAGTTTTGGGATCGAAATGTCTTTTTAGTATGGGGGAGTGTATTACCCATACTTTTAGTAGTATTTCCGGTATTGTGTGACTTTTCATTGTTGGTAATTCAATTGTGATCCTCTCGAACATTTTAAACTACCTTGTTCTACTTAGCCTACCGTCCTCCGAACGAATTTCGGAGCTATTTTGATAAATCCCGTGGATTATTGTGGCTTTTCCACATCCGAATTTGATTCTTGCAAATTTTGTTTGAACTATTGTTCCCACATGTACAATTAACTTTTCCAAATGTGGTATTGTAATACCCGTACTTTTATTTACTGTTTGACCATACTGTTCTTCCTATTGTTGTCGCTCTGGAAACTCTGAATGTTTTTGTCGATGTTGTCGTTGAGCTTCGTATCTTGTTTGGATCACGATTTGGGTTGTTTAGACCTTTCGGTACAGTTCTGGTCAGTGGAAATAGCGCACGCTAGGCCTAGAGCTAACGTACGCTAATTATGCCTGGGTAGCGCACGCTAGATTTGAGCTGTAGCGCGCGCTAACGGGCCAGACAGGGGAGAGTCAGTAACTTATACTGCTCTCTGGACTAGTAGTTAGTGCATGCTAGGAGTTCGTTAGCGCACGCTATTCGTGGGCATTAGCGCGCGCTAACACCGTCCGTAGCGCACGCTAATGGGCTGGGTCGGCAGAGACAGTGAGGTTGTCTTACTGACTGGACTGTCAGGTAACGTACGCTAGGCTTCGGCTAGCGCACGCTACAAGCATTTCGTAGCGCACGCTATCTTGCCTGCAGCCGCACGCGCTAGGACTCAGCGAGCAGAGGGCGGTAGAGTCTTGGACTCTAATTTCTGGACATCAACTCCCAGTTAGCGCACGCTAACTATCGGCTAGCGCGAGCTAAGAATAGTCGAGTAGCACACACAACGGATCATCTAACGCACGCTAGCGAGGCTGTCAGAAGCCGCTGGACTAACCGGTGACCCCGTTAGCGCACTCTAATTCTTAAGCGTAGCGTGCGCTAGACTGGGCGAGTATATATTGGACACTTGACTTCCTTTTCGTCATTTTTCTCATTCTTCTCACTTTACCGATCGGGAGCAACGGGTTTCGGCGATTTAGAGAGTTCGGAGGCAATCCTTCTCCAGATATCATCATTTTTGGTTGGAAAACAAGGAGTTCACAACATCTAATCTATTCTATCGTCCGAATCAAGGTAAGAATGCTTAGAACCCAATTTTGGGGATTTTTGGGGATTTTCTTAGATTCGTCCGATTTACCCGTTTTGGAACTTGAGAACCTTGATATTATGAATTATCTACCTTGTAAACATATTATGATGATGATGAAATCGGAGGAATCGAGGAATCTAATCTCGCCCTTATGGCTCTTGAATCAAAAGAATCCATCAACGAAGTTAGTTCTATTTATGACGATGATCTTTTAGACTTATGTGAATTGAATAAGGATGATGAACTCCTAAATGCGTTTGAATCATTGAACAATGAATAGGATGAGATGGTAAAAATAAACATATCTTTGAAAAGAAAAATAAAATTTCCCGAACTAAGAAATTCAAATCTTCGAAATAAAGGCAAAGATGTTGAACTAATCACACCTCCTACCTTAATAATGGAAGTAATTTGAAAATTGAGTTGTCTAAAACTCAAAAGGAATTAAAATATATAATGAATAAATTCAAACTTGGTAACGAAAAGTTTGAAAAACTATTATCCATTCAAAAATCTCCTTTGTTAAAACACGGCCTTGGTTTTGATCCATTCAAAAGAAAACAGTCACTTATAAATCTTGACAAAATTAAAGAAACCCGGAATCAGAATCGCTTACGAAGAGAGTCTAATGAAGAAAATGAAAATAAAGTCCGTTCAAAATTAAAAACAATAAAAATCAGACAAGTTTGGGTTCCTAAAGGGACGATAGTTACAAATACCATTAGCATTATTAACTTTGGAGGATCCAAAAGGGCTTGGGTACCAAAACAACCAAATCAAACCATTTTTGCAGGTACACTCCCAGAAATACAACTATCAAAAGAACCAGAGAAGCTTCATGAAAGTCTTGAAAACCCGCTTGATAAATTTCCAAAAGATTGGAGGCATGTTCGATATCATCCTAAGGATTTTATGATTATAGGAATATTGAGGATGGGATTCAAACTCGAAGAAGAACACTTGAGTTCTAAAATAACTATGCATTCATGTCCGAAATTGAACCCAAGAATATCAATGAAGCTCTTGATGACTAAAGCTGGGTAATGGCAATACATGAAGAGCTTGTGCAATTCGAGCGCAATAAAGTTTGGGAATTGGTTCCAGCTCCTACGGATAAATCTATAATCAAAACTAAATAGGTGCATAAAACAAAACTCGACGAAGACGGATATCCAATCAAAAATAAATCGCGTTTAGTTGCCCAAGAATATAGTCAAGAGGAAGGTATTGATTGTGAAGAAAGCTTTGCCCCCGTCGCACGTCTTGAAGCCATCTGACTTCTGTGTGCATTTGCTTCACACAAAAAAATCAAACTCTTTTCACATGGATATCAAGAGTGCATTTCTCAATTGATTCATATTTTAATCTAATAATCGGTCAACCCCACTTTTATTTCTTCATCTCCTTCACCAGCCGCTACCCCTGCCAAACTCACCCAGTTTTCAGTTTCTCTCTATTGCTTTCAAACAAATCCATAAAAATCGAATCCTTCCTCACTGAATAGCTATCCCCAGTGCATCAAAGACCGCAACGAATAAACAATACAAGAGCTCCAAACGACTGTGGACGGACGAACTCGACATCTCCAGGTTTCACTCTTCCGTCTATCAAGAGGTATATTACCAAATTATGCCTCAAGAGCATGTTAGTGATTGCTATTACTTCAAATTTTCTTGTGTAGAAAGAGCAGGGTTAAAATTTCGAGTTGGGGATATCTAAATTAGTTGAGATGAAGGGCTTGATTTATCCGGAGTTGATGCGTGAGTGTTATGCAAATTTATATGTCGGACTCGCTCCTCTTCAAAATCATCAGTTTTGTTTTCAATGGTTTGTGGTATGAAGATGTTTATCTCATATGAAATTCTGAAAGAAATATTCGATCTTTGCAATGGATTTAAGTGTGAGAGGCCGTTTCAAGACGATGAAGATGAGTCACATTTAAGAGATCTTGACATTCGAGATTTTTGAGTTCGAAAGCAGTGATTGATATCACAAATAATGTCTTTGAGAATAATGCCTTCAGTATTGATATTCGTTTACTCCTCATTGCTCTTAAAATGCCTTAGGCAAAAGTCAACACACAACACAAGCTTGTTGGTGTTGATAAACAAGTTGTTTATCATGTTTTGAATGGAGAACAAGTGAACTTTGCCGTAATAGTTTTTAACTAGATGATGGCTAAAGGGGATTTATTCCATACGACACAATATGCTTCTCCGACGAGAAAATCAGGTATGCCTTTGGATGCATCCTCACGGAAATTTTAAATTTACGTAAAGTAAACTTGCAAGGTGAAGTGTCTATTCTGGTAACTAGAGGTCACGATATTTCCGACTCCACGCTAAAGGCGATGCATTAGGTTCAAACTCTTAATCATAGGTGGATCCTGTATCCTTATCTCCATGATGATGATCGGGTGCTGAAGGGCGCACGCCTTCCAACACCCGAGGAGAAAATTACTCGGAGAGGACCAGAGACTTTAAGGGAGATACAAACCGGAGGATTTCAATGCAAAGCTCAAGCCAAAGTAAAGAAGACAATTCCAGAGGGAACGAGTGCGACCGAAGAGGAAGATGACTTGGTCGTCCGGATGCGTATCTTGGAGACTGGTCAATTTGAAATCAAGGAAGAACTTAAAGGTCTCCGTTCCGAACTAAACGATCATCATAAAGAAGTGAAGCCCGTAAAAACACTTCTCGAAGCCTATATTTGTTTTACTAACCGAGCACTCATTTCCATCCTCGTATTCCTATCTAGATCCTTAAAATTTTCTCCGAGTTGATTTGTTGAACTAATTTAGGTTATCTTATTTCTATGTTTACTTTTTGCTGATTGTGTTTTTAAAACTTGGTATTTGAACTTGTTTTCATTTGCTTTGAATTGCACGAGTGGTATTCTTGATTAATGTTATTTGAACTTGGTATTCATATTGATCGTACATACTCTAGATATAAGCCCTTTGATTGGATTAGTAAGGGGGGCGTACCCTTTTTTCTAATGACAAAAAGGGGGAGAAAGACATTGTTAAAATTCCTTATCAACATATTGATGCTTTCAAACATCAACAAACAAATTGAACAAAGTCAAAAACTTTGATTCGAAAATTTATTTAAATTTTTTGGAGGAATTTTTAGTAAGTATTTTGTCATCATCAAAAAGGGGGAGATTGTTGAACAAATATAGTTTTGATGATGATTTCAAACAAACTTAGTAAAATATAATGCACGCTAAATCAAATATTTGCACATGTTAAACATATTGAACAGATAACTGAAAGGAATGTTGACGACAAGCTTAACACACGCTACCGATACTACTAATGTCATGTAACGCACGCTGACATGCCAAGACAATAAGCTCATCAGTTTCATCAGGAAATTATTAATGTGCCAGTGTGTCTATAGCGCACGCTAAAGCCCCAAGACAGTGAGTTCTGGAATTCAAACATGGAAGCAGGAAACGCACGCTAAGGATGAGGCAACATACGCTAAGTGAAGACATTAACGCATGCAATGTCTAAAGCTAACCCACGCTATCGAGTCATTCAAGATAAGTCCAGAGAGCAAAACTAAAGATATTAACCCACGCTACATGTAATGATAACACACGTTATCGAGCTATTCCAGAGATGTCCAGAGAGCAAATATGAAGACATTAACGCATGCTACAATGAATGTTAATGCACGCTAAATTCAAAATATGACCGTTAACCTATATGAACGTTGGAATTATGACCGTTAATTCAAGAACACACGTATACAGATTTTCAGGGTTGACTAACAGATAACGCATGCTATGTATATGAGTAACGCACGTCAATGAAGATTTTTGACTGTTAGAGCCGAAAAGAAGACCGTCCCTTTTCTGATTTGTCAAACTTACTTTTACGAAAACACGTGCTACATGGACTATTAGCGCGTGCTAATGAAGGCATTTTTCAGATCAAGTTGACCGGATCAAGGCTATAAATACCCATTCATTGAAGACTTCAAAGATACACAACAACATATAATTATACTCAGCTGCAATCGTCTATATACAACTCAAAGCAGCAAACATTCACTCGAAGCTCTAAAAAATCTTAGTCCATTCACCAAAATTCTCTTGTGTTTTGTCGAAAAAGATACAAGCTTTGTTCTTAAGTTTTATTCCATAATTGTATCTTTGTAAAAGTTGAAAGAGGTTTTCTAGTTCCCATAAAATAGCTAGAAAAATCTGGTTATCTTGTAAACAGTTACCTTGAACCGATAAAGGGCAAGAATTGTAAAGGTTTATCTTGGACCGATTGAAGAAAAGAAGTGTAACGGTTTATCTTGGACTGGTAGAAGACAAGAAAAGTGTTTGGTTGCTCCTAAGCCAATATAAAAGGAATGAAGAGAGGACATAGGTCACATTTTGGACCGAACCTCTATAAATCTTGATGCCTTCTATTTTTCCACAAGTTATTAATTTTCAATTTGCTTAAATATTTTTTATCCACTATTACTTCTAGTGGATATTTTTTATCCACTATTACTTCTAGTGGGTTCAAATGTGTGATGAAGGTTTTAAAATTTTGTTTGAAGAAACACATTGCACTGCTTTTAAAAATAACAAGATTGCATTTATTGGTTTAAGATGTGGAAATATCTACATTGTTGATCTTAATGATAAAAATTCGTTTAATGAAAAATGTCTTATTACTTTGGATGAAAATGCATTTTTATGGCATAGAAAATTGGGGCATACATCTCTACCTATTATTTCCAATTTATCGAGATATGATTTAGTTCGCGGTTTACCCAAACTCAAATTTGATCGTGAACATTTGTGTGAATCTTGCAAAAAAGGGAAACATACTTGAGAATCTTTCAAACCAAAATTCGAGGTTTCCACGAGTCACATTCTTGAAGTTGTGCATAGATTTAATTAGACCATCTAGATATGTTAGTATAAATGGTAAACTTTACCCTTTGGTGATTGTTGATGATTATTCTCGATTTACTTGGGTTAAATTTCTTGCTTAAAAATATGACACATTTTCCAAGTTTTCTAATGGTGTCGGTTGGTACAAAATGAGAAAATCTTTCTATAATTTCTATTCGTACCGATCACGGAGGTGAATTTGATTGCACTCTGTTTGAACTCTTGTGTGACAAATATGGTATTAATCATAATTTTTTGGGTCCTAGAACACCTCAACAAAATAGTGTTGTTGAAAGGAAAAATCATTCATTGGAAGAGATGTCGAGAACAATGTTAAACGAATATTCTCTCCCGCAATATTTTTGGGCCGAAGCTATTTTCACGGCATGTTATGTGATCAACCGGGTTCATCTTTGTAGAACTCTAATGAAAACCCCATATGAAACTTGGAAGGTCAAAAAGCCGAACATATCTTATTTCCATCTATTTGGTTGCAATGTTTTTATCTTAAATAATGGTAAGGAAAATTTGGGCAAATTTGATGCCAAATCCGATTCCGGGATATTTCTTGGCTATTCTACAAATAGCAAAGATTTTCGTGTGTATAACATTAGAAATAATAAAGTTGAAGAAACCATCCATGTCAAATTCAATGATATGATCTCACCCCCGGGAAAGGTAGATTTTCTTGATGATGCAGGTATTCTTCCGATCTCTCATCCCTCAAGCGAAATGGAGAATGTTTTGGAATTTCATAAGAATATAATCGATGATTTGCCGAAAGATTGGAAGCATAACAAAGATCATCCAAGAGACGTTGTCATTGGGAATATTGAAGATGGTGTTCAAACACGAAGGAGACCGAGTATATTACTCACTTTGCTTTTGTATCCGAGATTGTACCCAAGAATGTATCCGAAGCTCTTGATGATGAAAGTTGGGTGATGGCTATGCAAGAGGAGCTCGTTCAATTTGAACGAAATAAAGTATGGAATTTAGTTCCCCCACCTAAAGATAAAACAAATTATCGGAATTAAGTGGGTGCATAAAATTAAGTGTGACGAAGTCGGTTATCCAACAAGAAATAAATCTCGTTTGGTCGCACAAGGTTATAATCAAGAAGAGGCTCTTCATTTTGAAGAAAGTTTTGAACCTGTGGCTCGACTCGAAGCCATTCGTTTGTTATGTGCTTTTGCAGCCCACAAGAAAATCAAGCTATATCAAATGGATGTGAAAAGTGCATTTTTAAATGGCGTCATTCAAGAAGAAGTGTTCGTCAAGCAACCTCCTGGTTTTGAAGATCATCAGTTTCCAGATTATGTCTACAAGCTCAACAAAGCTCTCTACGGTTTGAAGCAAGCACCTCGGGCATGGTATGATCGTTTAAGTCAATTTTTAATTGCAAATAACGAGAGGTAAAGTCGATAGTACATTATTTGTGAAAATTTTAGGCAATGATATACTTGTATGTCAAATATATGTGGACGACATTGTTTTCGGCGCTACTAACGAATCTCTTTGCCAAGAATTTTCTAATCTTATGAAGGGAGAATTCGAAATGAGTATGATGGGAGAATTAACATTCTTCCTTGGGCTTCAAATCAAACAATGTGAAGATGGGATTTTCATCCATCAAACAAAATACTCTCACGATCTCCTCAAGAAGTTCAAAATGGAAAGTAGCAAAGCAATTTCAACTCCAATGTCGTCCACGTTAAAATTGGACAAAGATGAAAATGGAAAATCCGTGGATCAAAGGCTATATCGAGGTATGATCGGATCTCTATTATATTTAACTGCTTCTCGACCGGATATAATATTTGCTACTTGCTTATGTGTTATATTTCAATCTAATCCTAAGGAATCTCATTTAACTGCATGTAAACGAATTTTTCGATATTCGAAAGGTACTGTTGGTCTAGGACTATGGTATCCATATTGTCTAGACTTTAATTTAATTGCATATAGTGACGCCGATTTCGGCGGATGTAAAATTGACAAGAAAAGCACTAGCGGAACATGTCATTTCATTGGTTCATGCTTAATCTCCTGGGGAAGTAAAAAGCAGACAAGCATAGTTTTGTCTACAGCTGAAGTCGAGTATGTCGCAGCAGGGTGCGCCTGTGCGCAGGAATTATGGATCAAAAATTAACTCCGCGACTATGGCATCTATTTTGAAAATATCCATATTTTATGTGATAACACCAGTGCTATTAATCTGAGTAAAAATCCTGTGATGCATAGTAGGACTAAACATATTGATATTAGACATCATTTTTTACGTGATCATGTACAAAATAAAGATATCTGTTTAATTTTTGTCGGCACAAAAGATCAACTAGCTGATATTTTTACCAAACCCTTACCCGAGGAAGCCTTTAATAATATCATATTACAACTTGGTATGGGACATCTTGATAATTTTTTAAATTCATTTATCTATTCGAGAAATCATTTCATGAGATACATTTCATTCCCTAGCGAGCGCTAGCCATGTACCTTAACGCGCGCTATCCATCTCCATCTGAAATTTTTCGAGCCCGATAGCGCACACTGCCAGCCTATATTTGCATACGCTAATAATCGTCCGTTAAAATTCCCTGATGCTACTAGACAATCCAGTAGGTTACCTATTTATTCATCATGTACACTATAGTTTGTATAGCGCACACAAATCTCAGATCCCCTTTCGAAGAACCCTAACCACTCTGACTTCCGAAAACCTCAATCCATCATTCATATCAGAAATTTCCCAAAAAACTTCATTCAATCATGTCTAGCGGCTCGAGAGTACCGATGCAGAAACAATATAATAGCTCCAAACGTACCCGCGAGCCGGAATTCGACCCAAATTGATTCATCTCTTCTGCGGCCTTCAAGGTCTTCACTGAAATTCTCCCTCAAGAAAGCTTAACCGATTGTTATTACTTCAATTTCGGGATCTTAGAGCGAGCCAAGGTACAAATCCCCGAATTTTTCTCTACTTTGGCTACTGACCGTTCCATTGAGTGTAAAGAGCCGATCTTTCCTGTTTTTGTCCGTGAATTCTATGTGAATTTACATGTTGGAGAGAGTGAAGAATCATCGTCATTGGTGCTTAAGAGTATTGTTAATGGAACAGCGGTGAAAGTTTCTTCGGAAATCCTCAATGAGCTGTTCGGCCTATCCATCGAAGGATTTGCCTGCTTGGGGAAATCAGTAGCTGAAGAATCTAACTTGTTTGAGCTGGAAATAACTGAGTTCTTGAGTTCGAAGGCGGTTATTGACATAACTGACGACGTCTTCGAGAACAACGACATTGGAATCCAAATTCGATTGCTTTTGGTTGATCTTACAAAATGCTTGATGGCTAAAGTGAACACTCAACACAAACTCGTAGGAGTTGATAAGCATGTTGTGTATCGAGTATTGAACGATGACAAAGTGGATTTTGCGATGATTGTGACGAGTTGGATGAAGGTGAATGGAGACACGTTTCGCTCCAAACATTACTTGTCGAGGTCTCGAAAAGCAGGGCTACCTTTTGGCTTAATTCTTACGATCATTTTCAGACACTTTAATGTTGATTTATCGGGAGAGGCATCGGTTCCGGTGTCTCGGGGACACGAGGTTTGTGACTTATCCCTCAAAGCGATGCACTACGTCGAGATGATTAATCGAGGATGGGTCGGGAGGATGATCCAGTTCCGAAGGGAACACGTGTACCGAACCCGGCCGAGCATATCTATCGAAGAGGACCGGAAACCCTTCGCGAAATTGAAACTGGCTCATTTATTCGCCATCCGAAGGTCAAAGGAAAGAGAAAAGTGACCATTTAAGAAGATGAAGAAGATTTGGTCGTCCGGATGAGGTGTCTTGAGACGAACCAGCTGGAAATTCGGGAAGATATTCGAGCCTTGCGTTCCGAAGTTAAATCTGAAATTCACTCCGTCCGTGGCTGGTTGGAAGATTTCATACGATATACACATCCTTCATTCCCTTTCCCGTCTCCTTCGTCTGACCAAGCCCCTTAGTGTCTCGCGTTTTGATTCTCGCTAAAGACAAATTAATTTGATGTATCTTGATGTATTTTTTCTTTGTTTGACTTGGTGGTGATTGAATGGTATCGACTTTGTGTTAATCTTATTTTCATCTTATTTTCGAATCTTGATGTCTTTTTGGCTAATCTTATTTACATCTATTGTAGTTCGAATTTTAGCGTTATCAATGAAGTTGGTTTTCATTTTGCTTCGATTTATCTTCTGTCGTATTTTTTATGATAGCTGCGATTCATGGGGAGTACCTTTTTTGCTTAGGTCAAAAAAGGGGAGAAAAACATCCAAAACCGAACTTACTAATGTAATCGAACAAAATACTTTGATTCGAAATTTTTCTAAATCAGTTTTGCAGGTATTTATTAAATATTTTGACATCATCAAAAAGGGGGAAATTGTTGAACAAAGTATTTTGGTGATGAATTCTTTCAAAACATTTAAACAAACTCATACGTTGTGTATCTAAAAATTCAAGTAAAACAGAGTCTAGCGCACGCTATAGATATGAGGTAGCGCATGCTATCGAAGAACCTACTTGGAGACAGAAACCTATCTGCAGAGCACTTGGAATCTCACCTGATATCATAGCGCACGCAACCTACTCATACTAGCGCACGCTGGTTGATCATTTTAGCGCACGCAAGAGAGTGCCTAGCACACGCTACCTGTTCGTATTCTCAAGACAGTAAGATCTGGACTCAAATCAAGGCAACAGGAAGCGCACGCTACGAAAGATAATAGTGCACGCTATTTCGGTCAGCAACGTACACTACGGATGATATTTTACATACGTTACCTGAAAGTATTTTGAAGACAGTAGGCTCTGGAACTCAAGCAAGGAAGCAGGAAACGCACGCTAAGAATGGATGTAACGCACGCTATGAAGAGCTAGTAGCGCACACTATCAATACACATTAGTGCACGCTACGTATTCAAAAACCTACCGTTAGCCATTCAACCGTTGGGACAACAAAGTCAACAAATAAATCACGAAAAATCTGGAAAGCAAATGTTGACTACCTAACGCACGTTATGGATGCACATTAGAACACACTAAACTCAAAATTTATCCGTTGGAGAAGAACGTTAGAGGCAAAGCCATATTAAAGTATTCAAAGTCAATAAAGTAAGTTGACCAAATCGACAGCGCACGCTAAAGCTATTGTCTAGCGCACGCTAGACATATCATATTACCGTTGGAAAAGTTTGAAGACCATTCAGTTCAGCAAAGTCAAACATCGATAGCGCACGTATAAGGAATTATTAGCACACGCTAATAATACAAATTTCAGCATATCAAGAGGGACTAAACACTATAAATACCCATGGCATTGGGTATCTCAAGACACACAACTTCAAGCATACAAACGCATTATTGAGCTCAGATTATTGCTATTTATTACATACTAAGTTGTGACGATAAAAGATACGAGTGTTATACACATATTGTAATATCTCATATACTTCGTATCGTCTTTGATTGTTGTGAGTGTTGCATCACTCCTTCACAAGTTTGAGAGAAACGAATCAAGAGTTATTAATCCGGTGTTATTAGGATCTTTGATGCGGCATTGTTAGGATTATACTTTGACGATCGTAAGTGAGGCTAGATAAGAAAATTTGTATTGAGAGTTTGGTTGTGCTTGGACCAATCGAAGACAAGCATTGTAAAGGTTGTGCCCAGACCTATAGAAGACGAGGCAAGATTGTGTGTGGTTTTTCTTGAGCCAATAGAAAAAGAAAACGGAGAGAGGACGTAGGCAAGTTGCCAAACCTCTATACATCGTTGTGTCTTTTACTTTCTGCACAATTTCTTTTTCCTTCGCGAGAAAGTTTAATTATCCGCAATACCACTATTCAACCCCTCTTCTAGTGGTGTATTTGTCTCTTCAGTTCGAGATGTGTGGGCCGAGTTAAAACCAGTATTGTCTTGATGAGGGGTCTGGTCATGCGTAACACTCAACGGGTTATCCAACTAGGGATGTCCTTACGAGGATTCTGGGATTTGACATGTGGTAGTAATGCAAACTGATATAACCCCGTGGTTTGAATATTTGACTATATACGTATTATTTCAGAATAATGACGTGATACGAATGGACCATTATGATGTTTCGTGTTTCTGCATGTTATGCATATTCATGTTATCAATGTGCTTGCACCAGCAGTTTGCTGACCCTTTCGGTGGTGGATATATTGATTGTGTATTTAGGTGCAGGATCCCATGGCGAGCAGGTGCATGGAGAGCAGGAAGACGAAGAACAAAACTGATATTGCCTCCTGATGTCCCAGTTGTTTATCTAGATGTTTTTGTCTTAGTTTTGTTTGTATTCTCGCGAGTATGGTATAGTGTTGTTGTCTATTTGTTATGCCCGTGGTGGGCTTGGTTTGAATTAGGGTAAGTAGTATGTATGTTAAATAGGTACTGTCGAAGTTGATTTTTTCATGATATAGCCTTTCGATACCATGTTGTTTTGATTACTCGACCTTGTCGGTCGTTGTGAGTTTTTTTTCTATTCACAGGTTTTTGCCTTGTGGATCCGCGAAATGGATCCACGACGCTGTATCAGTCCTGTCTCGGGACGGGGTTGTTACAGATTGTGGTATCAGGGTTTATGTATATAGATACCTAGGTTGTTGGTTATTGGGTGTGGTATCGGGGTTTATGTATATAGATAGCTATGTTGTTGGTTATTGGGTCTTCGTGTCGTAGTTGTTGTTTCTGTTGGGGAATATCACTATACTGCCATTGTCTTGTGCCACCTACGCTGTAAGTCTCCTTAATATTTAGCTCATTTTTAATTTGACTAATGTATCGAGATAATGGATCACCTTGTATACAGTATTTATCGAACTTTGCTTATTATTTCTTCTTTTACCAGCATGTTGAGAGGACATGCTGTTTGTGGTTGCGGTCGTGGTGCAGCTGGTGATGAGGCTACACCAGATGTTTCTGAAGTTGGGTCTGTATCGGTAACCAGTGAGGCTCAGTCGTCATATCAAGATCAGAGTGCGAAAGGGGATGCTAAGGCGGACGTTTCCAATGTTCTCCAGCAGGTCGTCACCCAAATGATGCAATTGGCACAAGTGGTGCAACAGATGCGACTAGTATCGCGCAACCTACAGTGCCAGCCTTTGACAGATGGATTCAGGAGGCAGTGAAGATGCACCCGCCTAAGTTTGATGGATCTAAAGATGTCATGAGCTGGACGCACTGGCTTGTGGAGCTAGAGAATATGTTTCAAGGCATTCGGTGCCCCGAGGACTGCAAAGTTGCTATTGCACAATACCTTTTCTAGAGATGCTTCGGATTGGTGGTGAGCTGTTAAGCCACAAGGTCCAGACTTAAGTTGGACCGATTTTAAAGAACTTATGGGAGCTGAATATTATCCTCCCTCATATCGTGAAGCTCGAATTTTGCGAATTCTTTTCTGCAAGACCCCGAGTGTACTCGCAAGCACTCAAGAGTTTTAATCAGCAACTGATTTTTCTTAAAGACCATGTCAGGAAGGAAAAGGATAAGATTCGACATTTTGCTATGAGAATGAGCGCGTAGTTATATGTCCGAATTTGAGTGTACAACTTTAAGGCAATATCAAGAAAGGCTTTAGCTTTGAGTCTATCAACTGTTGTTGTTATTGTGCCCGAACTGAAGAAATCGGAAGCTGTTGCTAGCTTTCTTGGAAAGAGGAAGAGTACTTTTACTAGGGCCCTGTCATCTTACCAGTCCTCAAGAGGGACATCTCATCCAACAGAAGGCGCCAAAGGTGTTAGAGGTGTGATTATTTGTTACAACTATAACAATCCTAGTCACATCCACACAAGTTGCCACACCCAGTAATCACTTACAACAACTGCAGATGTAAAGGAGATCGGCCCATGCATTGTGAAGTTGTTACTAGATTTATTGCATCCCAGGGTCCAACCCCAACTGCCCAAGGACCGAGTGTTAACCAGAACCCATCTGTCGGTCAGCCGACTTTGAGTACTGGTCATGGTAGAGGAAAAGGCCAGCAGTCGCCCAGGGGCATCGACCACTGGATCATATCTTGGTCGCATGTACGAGATGAAATGGGCGAACGAGCATGGTGCATCAACGACTGCAGGTATTGTTTATATTTTCTCTCATCTTGTTGATGTTTTATTTGCCTCAAACGCCACCCATTCTTTTCTATCTTTATTTTGTGTGAGTCAATTGAACATTGAAGGTATGTCTCCTTGCGAGCCTTTTATTGTGGGTATGCCAAGTGGGAGATAGGATTGTTCAGGATCGCAAGATTCATGATTGCGCCATCTGTATCGGGGATCGTGATTGGTTTTCGAACCTGATTGTCATTGATATGCATGGCGGGGACTTGATCCTCGGTGAAGATTGGTTAGATAGGCATGGGGCTCTTATGAATTATCGAAGGAAAATTATTTCGATGCTGGAGAGTGATTGTACGGGACACGTATTTGAGGGTCTGAAACCAGGTATTTTCGGGAAGATTACACGGGCCCTAAAAGGGATGAAATTGTTGAGGCAAGGCTGTATTGGCTATTAGGGTTATGCAATGAAATCTAAGGATGGAGGAATTAAGCTATTGTCTGTTCCAATCTTAAATGAGTTCCCAGATGTATTCACATATGACCTGTCGGGGTTACCACCACAGTGTGATGTGGAGTTCACCATTGAGTTAGAACCGAATCCAGCGCCAGTGTCAAATGCACCGTATTGTATGCCACTATCAGAAATATTCGAGTTGAATAAACAGTTGGGCAATCTACTATATAAAGGATACACTCAACCGAGCGCGTCTCCATCGGGTGCACCAGTGCTCTTTGTCCAAAATAAGGATGGATTGTTGTGGTTATGTATCGATTATCGTGAGTTAAATAAACTCACTATTAAGAACAAGTATCCATTGTCACATATTGATGATCTATTCGATCAACTACAAGGAGCTACTGTTTCCTCAAAGATAGACGTGAGATCAGGATACTACCCACTACAAATTTGGGATTCCGACATCCCTAAGATGGCATTCAGGACAAGGTATGCCTTTTGGTCTGACCAATGCTCAAGGTGTATTTATGAAGTTAATGAACAAGACTTTGATTGAGTACCTCGATAAGTTTGTGGTTATGTTATTGATGATATCTCGATCTATTCGAAGTATGATACAAAGCATGTCGAGCATTTGCCATCATGTTGAGTATTCTGAGAGCGAAAAGATTTATGTCAAACTCTCCAAGTGTGAGTTTTGGATGAAAGAAGTTGTCTTCCTCTGTCACATAATTTCAGCTGAAGGTGTCAAAGTCGATCCTCAAAAGATCGAAGCAGTGTAGACTTGATAAACACCAAAGAGTGTCAAATAAGTTAGAATTTTCTTGGGTCTCGCCAGCTACTATCGCAGATTTGTCGAAGGCTTATCCAAAATCATGCGACCCCTTACCCAGCTATTGCAGAAGGCTTATCGAAAATCACGCAAGCCCTTACCCAGCTACTGTAGAAGACTTGTAAGTTTGAATGGAACGATGCATGTCAGAAGAGTTTCGATGGGCTGAAGGAGTGACTAACCACATCACCAGTTCTAGCCCTACCCAAGGAACCAATTGCTTTGTTATATACATCGACGCTTCTAAACAAGGGCTTGGGTGCATGTTAATGCAGAATGATTGGGTAATCGCCTACGCATCTCGGAAACTGAAGCCGTACGAGGCTAACTACCCCATTCATGATCTAGATTTAGCGGCAGTTATATTCGCATTGAAGATATGGAGGCACTATCCGTATGGTTCTTCCTACAGAATATATACCGACCATAAGAGCTTGAAGTATATTTTACACAAAAATAAATTAACATGCGCCAGCGGTGATGGCTGAAGTTGATTGAAGATTATGACCTTAAAATCATTTACCACCTTGGTAAAGGTAATATGGTCATAGATGCATTGAGTCGTAAGTCAGTCATATTACAAAGGCTGGAATTATTTACATCCCAAACAAAGATTCGATAGGGATTGATTGAGCAGGAGATTGAGGTATGGCTTCAGGAAGCTCAATGACAGTTATGTTTCTTAGAGATTACCTCATCGGACCAATGACATTCAAAGCAGACAGTTTGAGGATCCAGAGATGGTCGAGATCTGTGATGATGTTACAAAAGAGAGAGCCCCTGGTTTCATGATCCATAAAGATGGAGTTAGGCACATTAGCATGGCATACTCCTCTATGGGTTTATGATTCCAAGGGAGATTATGAGTACTGAATGATGCCGATCTCAAACAGATAATTCTAAATGAGGCGCATTCTACACCGTACTTAATTCATTCGGGTACAAGTAAAATGCACAAAGACTTGAAGAAGAACTTTGGATGGCCCAACATCGAGAAGGAAGTTGCAGAATTCGTTTCAAGATGTTTAACTTGTCAACAAGTCAAAATCAAGCATTAGAGACCTGTTGGGATGTTGAAGCCACTGCCTATTCTAGAATAAAAATGAGAAGATATCACCATGGATTTCATATTAGGGATGTCGTGAACTCATTCAGGGATGAATATGATCCAGGTGATTATTGATCAATTAACCAAGGCCGCTCACTTTTTGGAAGTCAAGGATATGTGGGGACCAGAACGTCTAGCTCGAGTCAATAACGCCGAAAATGTAAGACAACATGGTAGCCCGAATAGTTTCATTTGCATCGATGGTCGATTTATGTTACATTTTTTGCAAGCCGTTCATCGTGCATTGGGTATTGGTACAATAATAAATGAATCCATTAATATGACACCATTCAAAGTGCTTTATGGCAGACGATGTAGATCTCTTTTATGCTGGGATGAGTCATCCAAATTATTTGATGTTGAGCCAAAGCTACTGGTGTAAACAAGAGAGAAGATTGCCTAATTCGACAAAGACTGTTAACCTTGCAGAGTCGAAAGAAATCCTATGCCGACGTTCGATGATGCCCGCTAGAGTTTCAAATAACAGAACACACATTGCTATAGATATCGCCACCCCAAGGAGTTAATCAATTTGGGGAAAAGGGGAAGTTGAGTCTGAGATACATCGACCCTTTAGAGATTTTGGATAGAGTTAGCGAAGTAGCATATCATTTGCACTGTTGTCGTCTAGATCATGTGCATAACGTATTTCACGCCTCCCATCTTAGGAAGTATGTTCCCGATCCCAATCACATCATTGACTTTTGGGAAATCGAGGTGGCAAGTGATGTTACATTTGAAGAAAGACCATTGGCGATCTTGGAATGAAGAGTGAAACAATTAGAGAATAAGGCAATTCCATTCGTTAAAGTGCAGTGGTCCCGGCATGGAGTTGAAGAAGCTACATAGGAAACTGAAGATAGTATTTGTTCACACTATCCCGAGTTGTTCACACCCTAAGTTTCGGGACGAAACTTCTTTTTAAAGTGGGAGAGTGTGATACCCCGTATTAGATAACCGGGTGATTTGATATTTTATGAACCATCCTAGGAATTGGTTGTTATGTCGGACCTAGGAGTTATACCATCTCGTGTTGTTTAGTATGTTGAACCAGAATTTCCATAATTTCGGTGTGTTACTATATATTTTATATATGATATTTTATACGTTACCGTATTATCAGCGAATTATCGGGATGAAAAATAAAAATAATAATAATATTATAAGGATAAATATACATATATGACCAAACTATCATAATAAATATGATCTAATATATATAATTAATTAACAATATGTATACCTTGCAGTGCCTCTAAACGGATTAACACACACCCTTGGAAGAAGCCGCAACAACCGCGGAGAAGAAGAGAAGGAAAAAAAGGAAAAGAGAATAAGAAGGAGAAGGAGAGGAGGAAACCCTATAAACATTGGTAAGTATTTGTATATATATATATATATATGTGTGTGTGTGTGTGTGTGTGTTCGTGTGTGTGTGTGTGCTGTGTTCGTGTGTGTGTTGATGCGGTGATTGTGTGTATTCTGTGTTCGTGTGTGTCATGTTATGTGTGTATATGTGACTGTGTGTATGTTAGTTTGTATGTGAGTGTGTGGGTGTTAGTCTGTATGTGTGTGTGTGTGTGTTTGGCCGTGTGTGTGTATATGTGAGAAAGTTTGTGTGTGTTTGTCCGTATGTGTGTATATGTGAGAAAGTTTGGGGGGGGGGGGGGTTGTCGATGAAGTGCTGACTTGGGTATTGGTGCATTTTTTTATGGGTAAAAATGACGTTAGTCGGTAATAAAGAAGCTCCCGGTGAAGTTACGATAGACGAGAGAAGGTTAAAATGAGGATTATGTGGCCCCAGAAAGTTTTGGGTTGGAAAATATAAATTTTGAAAGTTTAGGGCTATGCTTTTGGAAATTGGAAGCAAATTAGCTTGATTAATACTTTATAATTTGGCCCCAAGTTAGATTTTTAATTATCCCATATTGACCCCTAAACTTTTAAAAAGGTTTTAAAAATTGTTTTGACCCCAAATACTTTAATATTTTTTTTGAAAAGTGTATAACCTTCCGGGGGTTTTTTATCTAAAATGGGTAAAATGACCTCCAAATGGCTCCTAATACGAAACACAACTTTTTTATACCCTTATAACATATGAGGTGTATTCATTATTATATTTTTACCCTTAAATCGGCTAAACTTGAGAATAGAGTTCCAGTCTTTATCTAATTCGTAATGAAAACTCCCGCAATAATTATAGTATCTATTCTAGGTCGAAGGTCTGGTGAATCGCCCATTATATATTCTTGTCAATCGAACTTTTTATTTTTTGGAATACCAGGCAAGTACCTTAATCGTGCTTTACATATTATCTTGCATTTGATGTTATATTATGATGTTTATTTGAGGGGTAATGATAATGGTTTGAAAACCGATGATTTTGTAAAATAAATGTGGTCATTCGAGTTGTATAGGCCGAGTCAGAACCAGGGATTTCCCTGACGAGGGATATGGGTATGTTATGTTCCAGCCATGCGTATCACTCGCCGGGTTATCCAGCCAGGGATGTCTTTATGAGGACTTGGGATATGACATGCGGTAGCATTGCATACTGGTATAGCCCCGTGGTTTGTATTGTTTGATGATATATTGTTCCGGAATAATGATGTGATATGAATGGACCTGTGATGTTTCGTGTTTCTGCACGTTATACATATTCATGTTATCATTGTACTTGCACCGGCCGTTTGCTGACCTCTTTAGGGGATTGGTTGTGTATTCAAGTACACGATCCCATGGCGAGCAGGCACAGGGAGGGCACGAAGACGAAGAGCAGCAGTGATATTGCCTCCTCATGCCCGAGTTGTTTATCTAGATGTTTTGTCTTAGTTTTGTTTGTGTACTCGCGAGTATGGTTTGTTGTTGTCTATTTGTTATGCCCGTGCTGGGCCTGGTTTGAATTGGAGTTGGTAGTCTGTATGTTAAACGAGTACTTCCGAAGTTTATTTTGTCATGACATGGTCTTTCAGTACCAGGTTATGTTGTATACTCAACCCCGCCAGTCATTGTGAGTTTTTCTGTATACACAGGTTTTTGCCTTGTGGATCCCATAAATAGATCAACGGTGCTGTATCAATCCTGGCCCGGGATGGGATTGTCACAATATGTATATGTGTATTTCTTGTGTATGTTAAGTATGTGTTGTGTATATGTTAGGTGATGTGTGTTAAGCAGGTAGCGTACGCTACCAACTTCGATGATGGTTCTAGATATCGACTCAACTCCTATAACTAGTATAATAGTGTTCTTGTGGGACCTATGCTTGTATATGATATGATGGATTGCCTTTGATTGTATAACTTTGATATGTTTTGGTATCAGTATGACCGGCTATGCTTACGCGCTATTACTGTTCGGTGTTGTGTTTATCCTGGTCGGGTACCTTACAATTTGACTTGGAAGTTGTTGAAATGCTGATAACATGCCTGAAAGTACTATGAATGATATAACACGATTTTAAGCCAGTCTTGCGGACCGATCGGATCCATAGACTGTGCAGATACGGATCAGGCATGGTGACATCCAACTGTGTAGCATTGCTTGTCTGGCAGTGTCCGGTAGACTGTGCGGATGTTGGAACACAAAAGTCATGGATGCGAGTGGTATGATGTTAGTGTAAACTCCTGATTAAGCCGGTCTTGCTGAGCTTTAGCTCGTATAGTTCATGAGTTGTAGATAAATCCAGTGATGCCTGAATATTATTGACTCACTTTTACTTTAATAATTCTGGGAAATTATATTGTATTTATATATATATATATATATATATATATATATATATATATATATGTTAGTTGGTTTGAGTGGTTGACTTGTCTGATTTTGTATCTGATTAGATGGAGGTTGGTTAGCGTTTTGTGTCTCGACATGGCTGGTCCGCTATTATGATTGTATTGTATTGCTGGTGTATTATGGAATATATTTCCATTTGTGTGATGATACAAGAAAGAATATTACTATACCTGTATATAAATCGGGTATATGATGTCAAATTGAAATTCTATAAATATATAGTTTTCTAGTATTATTTTTGGGTGAGTATTGACAGTAGTAATCTAGAAGAGCCTTAATATCTTAATTAATGATGTGTGGAGTAATTCTTAGGCTTGGAGAGTGAAAATGGAGTAACATGTACATCTTACCCGGTTTCAGTGGGAACTCATAAATCCTAACAAATACATTTTGTAAGTAAAACCTATTGTCACTTATAAAAGAGAAATAGATTGTTCGTAAACATTCATTACATTTTATGAGTCTATATTTCTCGCTCATTGTATCACTGTGAACAAAAGCAAGAACCTTGACTATACACTTTTCAATTATTGATTAATTTTTGGTCAATTTTTTACTAATTCTCAATCAGAAAAGAAAAAACAGGGAACTCCTAAGCTGACAACAAACCAAAGGGTCCGACTGAGGGTGACCTTGTGAAGATATGTCTAGGAAAAGTCACAAATTTTAGATGGAATTCTAAGGAAGGCACAAGATAAAACCTTGCTCACAAGATAAGACCAGGAGAAGTCATAAATTTAGATGGCATCCTATGGAACTCGTTGCTCGTAAAATCATTGAACACCTATTCTTGTATATTTCCATCCTTCTTTGATTGTGAGTCGGAAGTCTTCTACTTGTCCTTCCCAATCTTACTATCAGTAGACCTAGGTGTGGAGATGTTTCCATCAAGACAACAGATGACTTCTCATTTGCGACTTCCTTCTTTACCATCCACTCAAAATGAAAAGCTTGGTCCTTCAATTCCCATAAGAGGAATTCAACTGTTAAAGCGTTTAAACCCTTTGGTTCTTCTGATAGAAACCACATTTACATGTCATTCCTTAGAAAATACCTGCAACAATTTCATACCCACTTTTCTTTCTTTATGTATTCTTTCTAAAAGAATTGACAGCTCATCCAAAATATTAGTGAACCTCATTTCTTTTTTTATTTTTATTTTGATATCGAGGTTCCAAACTTACACACGACTAGTTCTGAATATCCTCAACTACCGCGCACAAAGAGTCGCCTCCCAAGGGATTGCTCCATGTTGTACCCCCGTAAATCCAACCGCAGGGTCCCACCGAGATCTGGTCTCCCACACCGTCACTTGAAGCCCTCAATATTTAATTGTTCCACCAGCATACCACGGAGGGCTAGGGTCTCTTCTTTAATAATTGATTAAAGAGTCATAAACGCTTGAAAATTCTTGTTCTCAGAGGGACACGAACCCGGGTCTCCCAATGCCAGTAAACCAAGTTCACTGGTTGGTGAGCCTCATTTCTAGCTCTTGGATTCATTTTGCAGCATTTCAAGTAAGTCATATTTTTAACTAAAAACATATAAATTTTTCCTCTCTATCTTACAAGTCCCTAAGGACTCTCAATGAATTTGTCCAAAATATTTTGGCAGTTCTAATGTGATTTTTTATTTTTTGAAAGAATATTTTTTCGTGAGAGTTTCCATTATTTTACTCTTGGTCAAATTCTCCAAGTTTTTCCATCTTGTAGTCATCTCTTGACCATTCTCCTTCTGGTTTCCTAATAAATCTAGGGACGACTGCAGTAGCCTTACTAGTTGTTGTTGTGGCAGTAGATCCAGTAGTACAGCAATGCATTACCGAAATCTTCCATAGAATAAACAAAAATAGTACCTTGTGTTAAAAAATGGTATTTTATAAACGAAGAAAAAATGTGAGTTTGTCGTGATATTTTGGTAACATCATGTTTATGAACCAGATATAGCAATCCTATAAATTCACCTCTCAGATATCACTTATTGGTTTCAAGGCAAGTTTTATCTTAAAAAAGGGTTAATGAGCTATTGTATCTTTAATGTTTTCTTATAAAATCGTTTTATCAAAGGTCAGTGGAAGACAAATGACAAGTAAGATGTTTTGTTAATAATGTAAAGTTGATACTCCTCGCCTGGTGAAAAAAGTAGACAAGTTTCTCACTCGTACTTTTTTAGCACAGACTATTGTCACGGGATGGGAGTTTGTTATGCTCCTAAGCGCCGTGCGGCCTAGCAACCCTCTTGCTAGTCAGCCTTAAACCCTCCAAATTTGGCTAAGTATGAAGTTGGCACAACGAAAGAGAGGCAATGGGTTAATGGAAAAATACTTCCACTAAGTTACAAAGAGTTTACAAGTGTGTCTTACAAATGAGTTCCCAAGGATGGCTGCAAATGAGCCCCAACTTCCCTATATATACTACTCTTCTATCACTAGAACCTTCTTCCACCTCCTCATTTGGAGGCTTCTAGATCCTCCTACACTTAGCATATTCTAGAACACCTTCTAGAAAACTCTATGTATTACAAATTTTTATACAATGTCTAGAAACATCTACTAAGTTACAAGTCTCTTGACTCATCCAAGAGTCTCCAGCACTTTCCACATGTTTTTGGACCTTTCTGGCTTGCTCGACCCGACCCGGCCCGCTCGGCCCGACTCCATGTAACCTGGCCCAATCTGGCCCGGCCTTCCACACATGCCTCCGGATTAATCTTTGATGTTCTGGACCATCCCAGTCTGTTTCTGGAATGTTCCGAGTACAACTTCCGCACAGTGGACTCCTCAACTTTCCAATGTCAAGTGCACTCACAGGCCTTTATCCGTCTAATCCTATTATAGGGGGAGGGAGCTCCGTGTGTCCCTCACGCGCTGCCTGCGCGCGCGCCCAGCGCCTCGCGCGCACCCCTCGCGGGTGTCCGTCGCCCGTGTCCGAGCCTCGGCCTTCGGATGTGCCTCATCTCGTCATCTTGTCCCGCGTTGTCCCGAAGCGGCGTGCCTGTCCGCTGCACTTGTCCGTTCGGTCCCCGGCGTGCCTTGTCTCGCCGCCCAAGTATTTCCGCATCTGGCCTAATGGCCTTGTCCCTCGGTCGGGCACTTTGTTGCCCGGATGGCCTGCTTGTTTGGCCATACATCCACGCATGCTGCACCACACGGCTAAGTCCCTCAGTCGGTTGTGCCGCTCCACATGGCCTTACAGTCCCGAACGTGCCCCATGCACGTTGATCCGCTAGACCTCGCACAGAGGGGTGCGGGTCTGTCCGAGCATTCTATCGGTCATTTCTCTCAGGGCGTGACACTATGCTGGAAAGGGTCTTCTGTTTTACTTGATAAGTTTTACACTTACATTCAATAAATTTGAAATAAGAATAGTAATATATAAAGAAGTAAATAAGAGTATTTGGAATGGTTTCAAGAGTTTATGTATTGTTCCCACTGGTCCACTATTCCCCTTTAGAAGAAGAAAATTTACTATCACAATTGTTAAAATATAAGTGATCTTACACCAATTAAAAATCTTGCTATTAGTTCATATCCTAGCACCAGTGTATTATGGACACCATAGCCTGATAAAGCCGGAATTCTTTATCAGAACACTTTATTGCAACCCTGGAACCACCTGAGTCACTTTACCATCTTTCTATCTTGTCTTGTGACATGGATCTTGAACTTATTCATCTGACTTGTTGATTTTACATTTATTGGGATGCCTTCCAGAACATTAAGACTGGTGAAATTCTTTCCGGTCTTTGGACCTTCGAAGGTCCTCTAGGTCTTTTTGATCCAGGTCTCCAGAACAACTCAGCCTTTTAAAATTATGCATCTTTTCATGTTTTTTCAGTATCAAGTTGGCCTTCTGTTTTAGCTTCACTAGTCTTCAGCGTCTTCTCTCTTGACATGGTTTATAAATGCCCAATTTCCAAAAATAGAAATATATATATATATATATTGGATATCTTAGTTCATAACTAATCTCATCTCTCCACCTCTATTTGGTGCATTTGAAGAGACTATAAATCATAAAACGCAAATGCATGCTTCTTATTCCGCATACGTGAATGTTTCGAAATAGATTGCATGAATAAATAACAAGCTATACGAAAATGATGTATGGACGCATGAAATTTTGCATATGAGATGCTGAAACAAAATAGAAGACTTGAGCTTAAACACAGCACGAGAGAAATAATATAAAAGTCGCCCAAGTTTACAACATTGCAGCTTTAATCCGACAGAATCTTTTGGAGGTTAATTTCATGCAATAAGCAAATAAAATTAAAATGCATAGGAATAAACAATTACCCAAGCAGGATGAAACAAGTATAGTTGCATCCAGCACTTTGGTTCAATTTAATTAACCTTCCCCATCAATCAAATAGCTTCAAAGTCAAACAGGAGGTAAAGAACTTGTTAATTATTTCATGGTTTTTGCTCCATTAATAGTCGGAGCAGCACCTCTAGTTGTCTTCACGTGGGTAACATAATCACTGTAGTGCATGGTAAATAGAGTGCTCTGGTAACGGGTAAGCTGAATACATTCACGCAATGGTTCGCTGATGGCGCCACTATAACCTGCCTTTCTCATCAATGAGTCAATCGCTTCAATCTTTGACCAGCCTTGCACAGTTAAAAACGACCGAAGGAAAAGGTTAGAAAACTTGAGCAAGAGGAATACACACTACCCTACTCTGTTGGGTGACATTTCATTTGCAGTTCTAGCCTTGGGCTCCTCTTTTGCTGGGTGTCGGAGCTACCTTTGTCTGTATGTTTTCCGAAATTTGGCCAGAGTCCATGTCAACAAATTAGAGTTGCTAAGTAAATTATATACGATATTACATGTTTCAATGAGCATTTATAAAGAGTGAATGTTTGGTAGTTTTTTTGAGCAATAAATGTTTGATATTAATTTGAGCAAGATTATTAAAACTTAAACTTGAGAATTGAAAAGAGAATAAAAATGAGTTTTTTTTAACATAACTAAAGGTCAAACCACTGATAAGATCAAATCTTGTGGTCCAATTTTCTAATTTCCAGATCAGATCTAATTTTTCAATTTCAAATTCCAATATGCGCTCATGCGCGTTCGCAATTCGTGCTCAGTTCCACCAACTTCCAAATACACATTCTGCCCAATCTCAAATTTGATGATCCAATTTTCTAATTTCCAGATCAGACTTAATTTTCCAATTTCAAATTCCAATAAGCATTCCATACGTGTTCGTAATATGCGCTCAGTGCTACCAAATTCCAAATACAATTCTGCGCAATCTCAATTTTTCAATACGCATTCGGCACAATTATTCCGTTCATCTCAAGAGTCCTGCAGATGTGGGTATCATCGGGAAGATTGGTGTTGCAGTTGAAATCAAGGCTAAAAAGATACCTGAACTTCTATTTTTCACAACTTCATACTCGGAGTCAAAATCAATCTTCACTAATGGCCATGGATGAATCGTAGTCTTTTTCAATCTTCGCCATGGATAACTTTTGAGGGATTGGGTCCTCTTTCTATAGTATTCGCCATGGACGACTTTGAGGTAGAATTTCTCAAAAGTGGTGTGTCCGTTTTTTTGGAGTATCTGACACATACCCCATGTTGTGTCCTGTGTCTTGCGTGTTGAGACGGTACTTCAAGTGAAAAGTCCGAGCAACATAGGTGGGCTAAAAAAACATGGGGAATTATAGGGTTCTATTGGATTCTAAGAGACAAAGATGGAATTACCTTCATGAGCAGCAACCTCGGGCAAGTAGGTGGCATTTCGCTTTGTTTTATTGTCAGGATCAGTAAATTCAATAATTATTCCATGCTTCCCAACCTAAATAAACAGAAATTTCAGCAGAACCAATACTCAATCATGCCTGCCTATATACTTTAATGATCACATTATTTAAGGAATCCTAGATGTTTATGATTAAATTAAAGTAATATCAACACCATCTGTGCTTATAGAACCAATGTTTCAAGAACAAAGCACCAGTTTATACAGAAACCAGACACTTCGGATTAACAAATTGATAAGCCTTATATTGCAAAGAGAGTATGTATTGAATGATGGGAGGTCTATATCGGCTCCAGACTTGAGATTTCATCAGTTTTCTGTATTTCATAATTTCCACATGCACCATTTGAGTTTTTTAAGAGATTGTTCAGAAAAGCCTTTGATAACGGCACTTCTATTGTTTTTAGTAACAATTTCCATGCAATCACTTCAAATATAGAAATTCAAGATTCTGATATCGTGACACATTTGATGAATCTTTCATCATGAAAGTGATGCATGACTCATATTCGGAGTCACAACTCGGCCCTCCATAGTGGTTCACCAACCTTCTATATTTAAGGTGGCTCAGAACATTAAAATGGATTAGACGAACTCACATGCAACTTAAAAGATCTTATTCAGTGTGCCAATGAAATTGGACAAACTGACATGGCATCCATGCTCACACGGAACCTCAATTGTAGAGCAAATATTTACCTCCCATAAACTGCAAAGCATCTAGCTAACAAAGAGGTCAGTCCATTCCTCGCAAGAAATTAGTAAGCTCTATAATAACATAGACTTTAACGTATATTAATACAGGCATACCTATTAGACTCGAGTTTCATGATAGACTTTCGTTCAAAGAAAAAATGCAAACTATTTAGCTTTTCTCATTAATGATCCAGCCTTAGTGAAATAGTATACATGAAGTAATCTAAGAAAAACCAAGCAAACTCAAACACTCATAGATAACTTATAATATTTAAAATAGCTAATTAACTCGATGACAGTGATTGTCCACCCTGAGATGAGATTTCTCTCTTCATGCAAAATTCTCCCACTCAAACGTGGCAAGTAGCTACCAACTATGATATTTTTAAAGCGTAACTCATTCATTGACAAATTTATTCAAATTATAAGTTAAAATTCATCACATAGTGCGAATTCGACTCGAGTTTGAACTTGTTTATTGATCGGGATATGAAACAGCTAAATGCAGCTATCCGGCCTAGGAGGCTGTGAACCTTCTTGACCGAGCTAGGTGGAAAAAGCTCGGTCACAGCTTTGATTTTATCGGGGTTGGCCTGGATTCCCCTTTGGCTAACCATACCGCCGAGGAATTTCCTAGAGCCGACCCCGAATGAGCATTTTTTCGAGTTCAACATCATTTTATACTCCCGCAAAACAGCAAACATTTTATTAAGATCATTTACATAGTCTGCTGCATACAAGGATTTCACGAGTATCTACGTATACTTCCATCATCTGACCTATCAGATTACAAAATATTTTAGTTACAAGGCGCTGCCAGGTAGCCCTTTTAAAGCCCAAATAGCATCATGCAGTAGCAATATAAGCCTCAATCCGAGTGGGCAGAAGTATTTTCTTCATCTAAAAGATGCATCATGATCAAACTGTACCCAGAGAATGCATCCATGAAACTCATTAGCTCGTAGTCGGTCGTTGTGTCGACCATGTACTCAATATGAGGCACGGAATAGGTGTCTTTTGGGCAAGATGTGTTGAAATCGGAAAAGTCAATCCATAGAAGTTACTGTCCATTTGTTTTTTGGCAAGGATGAGGTTGGCTACCCATTCGGGTGTTTGGCCTCCCGGATGAATTTGTTGTTCACTCAGCTTCCCCACTTCTTCCTCCAACCCATCCTGCCTTTCTGGTTTCGCTTTCCTTCGCTTCTGCACGACCGACGTGAAATTCGGATCAATATTTAGCACGTGGCAAATATGTTTTTATTGATACCCAGCATACTGGGCCCACAAAGAGGTCCAGATTCTACCCTAGGTGGAAGATTAGCTCGGACCAGACAGATTCATGCATATTATGACCGATACAAAGTTGTCGGTCAGGGTTGGTTTTCATCAACACAAATAAAGTCCAGCTCTTCTATGGGTTCAGCTGGCGGACTTTTCCTTTTGAGTATCTGAAACCTCGGGTCGGTCGGGTCTTCCTCAATAACAGGCTCTTTTCCAAGCCTTCCGGCCCGGTCCATGTCACAATCAACCTCAACATCGGCCGTCGGCTCGGCCTCAGACTTTTCCACCATCGGCTCTTTTCTAGGGCGGTAACTCGGCTCGTCCTCCTTCGGATTCTCAGCCGCCTGACTGGGGGATCCATCAAAAGCCTTTATTTCTGGAGCCGGATGCTAATGGCGCATTCTAGGGCTGCTTGTTGATCGTTCTGATGGAGTCCAATACCTTCCGATGCGGGGAACTTTATACATAGATGGTAGGTAGATTGAGCAACTCACAATCGCGACATCACAGTCGGCCTATGATGGCATTATAATTGTTGTGCGTATCAATGATCTTGAAGGTGGTAATCAGGGTTTTCTTGATCGGTCCCTGACCGAATTCCATGGTAGATCAATTTCTACAAGTGGCGAGGTCCGGCAATTATCAAAACTGTGAGTATCTTCTCTGCATGGCCTACATATGCTTGGTCTACCTTCATCCTCTAGCGTAGGCCCCGAAGTCGACAAATACTCACGCTCGTTACGCGGATGACATTATCTTCGATATCAATCGAAGCCCAACCAACCCTACCTGATTCAACTGCAACTTGAGATATCCTCTATTGAACTATCTTGAGGGCATTCCTAAAAGATCCGTATTTGTGGGTGGAGACAGAAACTAACAATTGCCTACCTTAAGAGTAAAGTGGACCCAACCAAACCAAGGACTGTGCCTTTATCGGGGCCCTCCAATCAGCCATCCAAACCCGAATTGCTTTTCGTGTATGTACAAGGATCTCATTATTGGCAAAGTGATGACCAAAGCGTCTGATTGGGGATGGGTCAAGCCATCAGCGTCTGACTCAATAAAGGTGACCGCAAATCGCGGGTTTCCGGAGGGTCCCTCCACTAGGGAGAAGAGACATTTAGGGCAGCGCTCCGTCCGCTGATAGAAGGTTGTTGCGTCTCGGACTGAAGCTTTACTTTGCCTTTTGGACCGGTGATCCACTCCCTCAACAGTCCCCATCAATGTCATTATTTTGTGGGGGGACTTGGGTGGTGGCGGCACCCCACGAAACAGGATCTAAATTTCATGTGGAGCTGAGCCAGCTCTTGACAAGATGATAGGGCAGTGAGTGGTACCACCTTTGAGCTCGTTCCCATAGAGTTAAGGAGAACATAGGTCTCTCCATTGTATAACAGAATCTAGACGACCTTCAGATTCTCCGGGAGAGGTTCAGCCAAGACGGTCAAAAACGAGATCGCTCTCCTAGCTATCAAACCGTCCAAAGCTCGAGGATGGATGGTGCTGTTGCTATTTCTCAAGCTCAATAAGGCGTCGCTTGAGGTACTCAATTTCACTCGAGTTGTCAACATAGGCCCAGTGGGAGGTCAAGACAGGAACTTGGGACTGCTAGTAGGTCTCGGCCCTGGCTCGGTCTGGACTCTGAGTGGTCTGAGCCAGAATTATTTTCTCATATCTCCCTCTGCCTCCCAGTCGTTCAAAAACCAAGAGGGGTTGGTCACATAACGCTTCTAGCAGGGCGGAGACACTTGGATTCAAGGAAAAGCAATTGCCTCCCCTTAATTTTCAAATTGAATTACTTATATTACCCGAAATAATTTTTATCAACACATATATCCTTAATTGTATAAAAATTAAAAAAAATAGGATTGCTTTTATTTTCCCAAAAATTCCCCCAAATTTCATCCCGCTGCGCTTCACGGCTTCAGCCTTCCAAGTTTCATCTCACTCGCTTCAGCGCACCTCTGCTCGACAACAATTCTTCGCTTCTTTCTGAGTTCTCTCAACAATACTTGCAAGCAAAGGTAAAATCATCAAATTCTAATTGAAAATTTTGTAATAATAAATATATATATTGGGTATAAGAATATGGATACTGCCAAAGCCCGTTAGAGGAATCGAGGCTTTTAATTACATGTTATGTGTATCCTTGTTTGAGATATTGGTTTGTGTTATAGATTTAAGTCTCAGGGTTATTGGTTTGTGTTAAAGATTTAAGTCTCGGCGTTATGTTTCTTGTCTGATACAGAGATGATTATTATAAAAAACTTGTACGAAATTATTGATTTACTTGGTTCTATAATTGCTGAATAATGTGGTTTCTTGTCTGATACGGAGATGATTGATTTTTATGTTGAATAATGTGGTTTGCAATTTGCAAATTATCATAATGGCCTGGAAGGCGGCCTGCCGAGTGGAAAATTTGTATGATCATTTGTATGATTATTTACAAACCATATTATTACAGAGATTATTTGTATGATCATATTGATTTGCTATTTCTTTACTTTTTTTATGCAGAATGTCTATGTTGAGGTATTATCAGAAAATCAATAAAAATCCGTCTTTGCCTACTGAGAGTTCCAACAAAAGTATACCAGTCTTGCCCCAAAGCCAAACGACTAGGAACTCATCTCCGTCTCAATGTTTGAAAGAGAAACCACAAATTATTGATGAAAATTGTTTGAAAGAGAAACCACAAATTATTAATGAAAATTCTGACTTGTCAGAACTTCTTTCAGACCCGGGAAAACGACCTAAAATCACAACCTATCATGCTAATATTCTTGAAAGAGTTCGGAGAATGTACTATCTAGACGGTGCTTGTCAACCAAATCTTGAGAACTTTCCTCAACGGGATTTTGATGGCATCATGCGTAGATTTAACCGCTCACGGTACGACGAATTCAGTTGGTTGGAATATAGTATAGAGAAAGATGCTGCATTTTGCCTTTATTGTTATATCTTCAAGAATGAATTGGGTCAGGGAGGTGGTGATGCTTTTACAGTTACATGTTTTACGGATTGGAAGAATAAACAGAAGCTTCGAAAGCATGAGGTAGGTACTAATAGTGCATATAGACAAGTGTTTAGTAAATGCGAAGATCTGTTGAATCAGAAGCAACAGATTGAGCCAATATTGCATAAAATGACAGATGAAGCAAAAATGTCTTACAGAACACGACTAAATGCTTCGATTGATTGTGTTAGGTGGCTTTTGAAGCAAGGACTTGCTTTCCGTGGTCATGATGAATCTGAGGAGTCAAGCAATCAAGGTAATTTTCTAGAACTTCTAAAATTTCTTGCTAGCCATAACGAGGAAGTACGGAGAATTGCTTTAAATAATGCCCCTACAAATCTCAAGTTAATAGCCCCTCGTATTCATAAAGATATTGTTAGAGCTTGTGCATCTGAAACGACCAAAGCTATACTTGAAGAACTTGGATGATTCTCGTGATGTATCGATAAAAGAACAAATGCCTGTTGGTTTGAGGATTGTAGATAAAAATGGCCAAGTTCTGGAGAGAATTTTGGGATTTAAGCATGTCGAGTGCACAAGTGCTATTTCACTCAAAATAGCACTTGAAGATATGTTGAATGCACACGGATTAATCATATGCGTGAACACGGCTATGACGGAGCCAGCAATATGCAAGGTGAATTCAATGGATTAAAGTCTTACCTTGAAGAAAATTCCACAGCATATTTGGTCCATTGTTTTGCGCACCAGCTTCAACTTGCTTTGGTCGCCATTGCAAAAAAACACATTCGTATTTGTGAACTTTTTCTTTTGATGAGTAATATGGTCAATGTGGTTGGAGGTTCGTGCAAACGAAAAGAAATTACTAGCGGGAGAGGATTGAATCAAGAAAGCACTCTCCCTCGTGCTTGTGATACACGTTGGAGCTCTCATTATGATACTATTCTAGGCATTATCGATTTATTTGGTTCTATAATTGTCGTGCAATACTATCAAGAAAGAAGGAGCTCTAAGTAGTGAAAGGGGTGAAGCATCACGTTTGGTAAGAGACATGCTATCTTTTGACTTTGTATTTGATTTGCACTTGATGAAATCATCTTTGGGAATAACAAGTGAATTGTGCAAGGCATTGCAAAGAAAAGATCAAGATATTGTGAATGCAATGGTTTTAGTTGGTATTTCCAAGGAAAGACTTCAAGCAATGAGAGACGACGGGTTGAGCTCTTTGATGAATGATGTATCAATTTTTTGCGCAAAATACAAAATTGAGGTGCCTGATGTTGTTGCCCAAAATATTTATCCGAAGATTAATACTGCTGGAAGACGGACAACAAACAAGGTTGCGGGAGCACTTCCGAGAGAAGATAAATAATACAAGATTTGCCGGGTTTGTTAGGCCCGGGCTTGAATGCTCTCGCGAGATGTTATTAATACAAATATTCGTGGATACAAGTATTAATGAGAGAAATCTAAATACAATGAGTGTAAAAAGACTCTGTTAATCCGGCTCTTGAGCGAAGCTTGGTGTTCTTCGTCCCGCCGATAATCTGCTCGAGGAGAAAAGGCCGGGAGAAGTAAGACCGAAAGAAAGCCGTTGCCAAGAGTGGGATGTTTGCCAAGTGCTTGATGTTTGCTCCTTTGTTGCGTATGTATTGCAAGAATGTGAGAGAGTGCAGCGTGTCTGTTTACAAATGCAGGGGGCTTCGTTTATATAGGGGCAGCCGGGTCCTGTCCTGTAGTGGCCGATCGCCTGCCGGCCATTTTAATATTCTGCCGATCGCCTATCGGCCAATATAATAATGTGCCGATCTCCGGGTCACAAAGCTAAAGTCCAAGGAAGATGCCGGCCGGGCTAAAGTCCAAGGAAGAGGCCACGGCTTTGGGCGGTCAATAAGGAGCCATCACGTGTCCGAGTCACCAACATGTGGCCCTACCGACAAGCTTTCGGCTTTGTCTACCGGTGGAGGGAATCACAAAGCTTTGGTCAATGGCCCGAGATTCGCGGATCTTGTCTTGGCCTTTGCACGTGGTGCCGATCTTGAGGCTCGGTCTTCGCCGACGGGAGTCGTCGGTGGTGATCGACATGAGCGGTCGTCCTGGCCGATCACCGAGGTCGTCATCGGCCAGTGGCTGGAGGTCGCCAATAGTCGGTCACCAAGGGTAGGTCGGCAAGATGCCGAGAGGAGATCGTCCGTTCGTAGGTCGCCAGGGTCGATCGCCGAGTACCGAGAGGCGATCGTCTCGATGTCGATCGCTCGGCACTGGGACTTGTCCTGGGCCCTTCGGTTGGCCAGTCTAGCATGCCCACTGGGTTAAGGCTCGGTCGCCTGGTCGCCGATCGGCAGGCTTGCCTTGGTCGCTCGGCAGCAAGTCGGTCGCTCGGCCTCGGAGGCGATCGCCGGTCGGAAGGTGTTAAATCTTGACACAACAATTGCCCCCCAGCTTGCTCCTATGTCGAAGACATGGGGCGAGGTGGTTCTTGCTGGTGATCGTGTATGGATGAGGACGGGCGATCTGAGCTGACTTAGGACTCGGACTTGGGCTTAATCATGGTCGATTGGCTTAGCTATCTTTCGGTCTTGTACCTGCAAAAAAACAACATTGGCCGATCCCCCATGGAAACTTGGTGGTTTCGCTTGCTTGAGGAATCGTGCACAGTCGCGGAGATCGATGGACCGACCCCATGACCGTGTCTTGGTGCACAAAGACAATGAGTGCCTCGTGACTCACTTTATTATGAGGTCTCTGTTAGCCGCGCCTCGCCTTGTTTTTAAACGAAAGGCGTGCGGTCTCGATCTAGAGGAGTCCTTGCGCGAGGCGGCGTCGGATGAATCAACTCCACGCCGCGGCTTGTTAGCTCTGCTTCCACCTCGGCGGCCATGGAGATGGCCGACCTCGGCGGTGTGCGTTGAGACGGGGTTGTGGAATGAGTCCCGATTAATGTTGGAGGGCCCTCCGACTACGCCGGCCTCGTATTTAAACGAAGGCGGGCGATCTCGGCGAAAGGGACCTTGCATGGCCAAAGCGGCCGGTTCCATCGATCGCCGGGGCCATGGCTTTATGATGCGCAGTGGAGGCGATCTTAGGCCTTAGTCCGTCATGTTATATCTTTGGATGTAGATGGCGATCGTGTCCACTGCTGATGATGTTGCGATCGGCGGAAGATCGCGATCGTCGCTGGCGGCCGATCGCCTTATTCGTAGGTCGAAATTGGCGATCGGGCGCGGCTAGTCACTCATGTTAGAATGGATCAGTAGGCGGTGATCGAGTCCTCGGCTCTGGCAGGTAGTAGCGATCGGGTGGAAGGCGGAGGTCGTCGTACGGCGCCGACCGATCTACTCTGGCCGAGAAGAAGCCTTTGCACAGACAGAAGTCTGCGGCTCTAGCCGGAAGAGGCTGCGTAGGTCGTCGGCGGGGTCTTCGTGAGATGCTGAACATAGGCGAAACCACGAAAACCTCTGGGACGGCGTAGAGGCGGTCTCATCGCTTACGGGCTCGCCGTTGAGGATGATCGTGTCAACCCGATCGATGTAGTCGAGTCGGACTCTGTTCTCCTTGCACGATTTGCATCATGCGATGGCGACCTTACAGGCGGGCGACCGGGTGGCGAAGTGCTCCGTGAAGACATGCGCCCGGCTCGTTAAAGGAGCCGATGGACCGAGGTGGCAACGAGGTGTACCACCGGTGGGCGAGGTCGTCCGGTGTCGGAGGAACATTCGGCACACTGTCGCGTCCGATGCCCCACACCGGCCATGTAGATGTTGAACTTGTGCGGGTGTGCTTGGGGGTCGATCGCCCACGGTACACGGGTGTCTTAGGAGGCGATCGTGTCTTTGCCAAGGCGAGCTCGATGTCGATCGCGAGCGGCTCGCTCGGCGGGCGATCGTCCTCAGCGCTTTGCCGGATTGCGAGAGCGCCTTCATGTCGTCAATCGACGTTGCATTGCGCGCGATCGCCGCGGCTCAGCCGCTTGCGGATCGGCTTTGGGAGCGGGGCCGAGGCGATCGTGTACCGATCTCGGACCCCGGCTGCCGCCGACCTCGGGAATTTTGCGGCGGGAGCCAGCGGGCTGGATCGCCTTGTGGGAGCCGGGTAGGTCGAGCTCACAGTGACGGACACCAACTCCGTCGTCTCGTAGGCCGGGGCGGGCCCCGGCCGCGAGTCGGGTCGGCCCCGTGCGATCGAGCAGACGTGCCCAGCCGCCGAGCGCCTCTTCTTGCGGCGAGAGCCTCTGGGCGCTTGCTCGGCCGGTAGTGCCTTAAGCTTCGCTTGATCTTCGGCGAGAGACCGGGCGCGACGGAGGCGCGTCGAGAGCACTCCGTCGCTCCCGAAGGGCGGCTAGGAGCCCCTTCGATCTGTTCCTTGGTTCGAACCGATCGAGCGAGAGGCTCGGGCCGCCTTCTGGGACGTGGTCGAGCGCCTCTCGGCCGCGGCCGCCTTCCACCACCATTGCGGCTCGGCTCGGGCCAGGGCGGCGAAGTGCAGCCAGTCGGCGGCTTTCTTCGACGGAGGCGGAAGACATGTTTTCAAGGATTTCTTTTGAAGTGCGGTGAGTGTCACTTCAAATATCCGCCCGAGAACAGTGAGTGTTCTTCGGGACGGTAGGTGTAAAAATCGAGGTTGGATGCCCTCCTTCTAGCGCCAATTGTTGTTGCCCAAAATATTTATCCGAAGATTAATCCTGGAAGACGGACAACAAACAAGGTTGCGGGAGCACTTCCGAGAGAAGATAAATAATCTGAGATTTGCCGGTTTGTTAGGCCGGGCTTGAATGCTCTCGCGAGATGTTATTAATACAAATATTCGTGGATACAAGTATTAATGAGAGAAATCTAAATACAATGAGTGTAAAAGACTCGTTAATCGGCTCTTGAGCGAAGCTTGGTGTTCTTCGTCCGCCGATAATCCGCTCGAGGAGAAAAGTAGGAGAAGTAAGACCGAAAGAAAGCCGTTGCCAAGAGTGGGATGTTTGCCAAGTGCTTGATGTTTGCTCCTTTGTTGCGTATGTATTGCAAGAATGTGAGAGAGTGCAGCGTGTCTGTTTACAAATGCAGGGGGCTTCGTTTATATAGGGGCAGTCGGGTCCTGTCCTGTAGTGGCCGATCGCCTGCCGGCCATTTTAATATTACGCGATCGCTATCGGCCAATATAATAATGTGCCGATCTCCTGGGTCAAAGCTAAAGTCGAGAAGATCTTGTTTGTCGGGCTAAAGTCGAGGAAGAGGCGCCACGGCTTTGGCGGTCGATAAGGAGCCATCACGTGTCCGAGTCGGCCAACATGTGGCCCTACCGACAAGCTTTGGCGGCTTTGTCGGTGGTGGAGGAATCTGTCGGGCTTTGGTCAATGGCCCGAGATTCGCGGATCTTGTCTTGGCCTTTGCACGTGGTGCCGATCTTGAGGCTCGGTCTTGGCCAGGAGTCCGTCGGTGGTGATCGACATGAGCGGTCGTCCCTGGCTGATCACCCGAGGTCGTCATCGGCCAATGGCTGGAGGTCGCCAATAGTCGGTCACCAAGGGTAGGTCGGCAAGATGCCGAGAGGAGATCGTCCGTTCGTAGGTCGCCAGGGTCGATCGCCGAGTACCGAGAGGCGATCGTCTCGATGTCGATCGCTCGGCACTGGGACTTGTCCTGGGCCCTTGATTGTGATCTAGCATGCCCACTGGGTTAAGGCTCGGTCGCCTGGTCGCCGATCGGCAGGCTTGCCTTGGTCGCTCGGCAGCAAGTCGGTCGCTCGGCCTCGGAGGCGATCGCCGGTCGGAAGGTGTTAAATCTTGACACAACACCTGATATGGATGATATATATGTGAGTGGAAAAAGACTTAAACGAAATCAGAAAGATGAATAGATGACAAACTCGCACTGCTACCGTGTCGAGGTACTTAATATTGCCATAGATATGCAGTTGCTTGAGTTAAATGGTCGATTCAATGAGGTAAATACTGAATTGCTGCTTTGTGTTGTTTGTTTGAATCCATCCAACTCTTTCAAAGCTTTTGACAAACAAAAGTTAGTTCGACTAGCTGAATATTATCCAAATGATTTTCGAGGCATAGAGCTTCTGGCATTGCCAAACCAACTCGAGAATTGTGTTGGATGTGCGTTCAAGAATTGATACCGATGATGTAAAAAGGCTCGGGGATCTATCTAAGAAATTAGTGATAACTGGAAGACATTTGGTGTATCCATTGGTTTACATGCTTATAACTTTAGCATTAGTTCTACCGATTGCAACAGCTTCTGTGGAAAGAGAATTCTCAGCTGTGAAGATTGTGAAGAATCGACTGCACAACTGAATGGGTGATTAATGGATGAATGATAATTTGGTAGTCTATATTGAAAATGATTCAGTTGTGTTTCTAATGATATTATTATGCATAAGTTTCTAACTATGATGAATCGTCGGGGTCAAATATAGATTAGATTTCTATTGATAATTTATAAATAATATTTAGTTTTGTTTGTTATAATTTTTGCCATCCCTTGATCTAAATCCTGCGTTCGCTACTGGCGTATGGGAATGATAGGGGCTTTCTACATGCCCCTCGTTTCGTCTGCCCATCCATTCGGAAACAGCTTTCCTCATGTCCTATTAGGCGGTTGTTGGGCGAGTTGGATGAGGCTGGGCCTTGGGGTGGGCGCTTTATGTAACAGCGCCATTAGAGCCATCATACCACTAAACAAATGCGGAGTTCTTGAAGCACTCCGCTACTTTGATCGAGTTGTCATTCTGTATAGAGTGAGGATCGGAGGATCGGCTTCTTTTGGCCGTCGGTGTCGGGGATTGCTAGCATGGTTGTCAACTCGAGTCGCGGAGGTCCGATCGAACGACTAGTCGACTAAGTCGTTGACTAGTCGATAAGTCGAAAATAATAAATGATAGATGTATATTTATATATGTGATGACATTGGACGATATCTCTGTTTGTTCAAATTCGGCCATCTGCTCATATAGAACCTCCCATCTCTTGTAAAATCAAAGAGATAATATAAGTTTTTTTTTTTACACGCACGCACTGGACTCAAGTCGAACCCTCGACCTCCTTGTTACAGAGAGGAGGGATATCCACTCCACCAATTGGTGGGGGATAAGAGATAATATAAGTTAAATACAAAAGTTCTACCGTATAATTTCTTTTAAAATATAAAGTGGAAAACTACTTCAAAACTAATTTTTAGTTACTTTAATAAACTAATTAGGAATTAAAACTAAAATAGAAAACCGAATAATTTTTCTGAAGATATGGAGTGAAAAAAATAATTAAAAACTAGTTTTAGTTGAATAAAAAATTTAGAATTAAAACAAAAAATAAGAAGATAATATTATTTTAGAATAAACAACGGAAAAAAATTAAAAAATAATGTTTAGTTACTTCAATAAACTAATTCAAAATAAAAAACTAAAAAAAAAAGAATAATTCTTTTTTGAAAATATATAGTGGAAAAAACTTGGTAAAAAAACTAATTTTTAGTTACTTTAATAAACTAATTCAAAATTAGAACTGAAAAAAGTAACATGAGGCAATAATAGAGGAAAAAAGGAATAAAAACTAAAGGAGAACGACAAAACTTAGAAGACAGAACCGGAAAGGGAAGAAGAGAAAGACATCGTACTGGTCCTGCATTCAATCGCCGAAGGAGTTGGCGTGGCGGGAGTAGTAAGTAGCGGCAAGATAAGTTCTTTGTGATCTCGCCTCTCTCTCCTCTTGCTTCTCTCTTCTCTGTCTCTTGATCAATAGGGTTTGTTTGGGTCCGATTTCGCTTTTCCTATAGCCAAATTAGAAAATGGATCGATTATAAACTAGTCGATGCCCTTAATAGCCCGGTCGGAGCACCTAGTCAACTTGGTCGATAATCGCAAATTCAAGTCGATCGACTAACACTATTTCCTCTAGTCAAGTGACCCATATGGTCGTGGGTTTTCGACTAGACGACTATTCGACGACTTTACAACAATGATTGCCGTGCTTGTGGGGTTGTTCGATGAACTTCCTATGAATGGGGTAAAAACTCCCTACATTTCCTAAGAAAGAGGTTTGATTCTAATGTGGTTGTTGAATACTAGGCCCCTTCTTCTAACGCCAATTTGTTAATGCTCATTTGGTCAACAAAAATGTGTGTTAATCTCTACTTATAGGAATAGATAAAGCTGAAGCCAAGTAATAAAAGAGTCGGAAAAATAAGTGATACGCATGTGGGATTTTATCGACATTTCTCGGTATTTTTGTGAGTGGAGCCAAACCGGATGTTCGGTGATATTTTCGGTATTTTGTGGGTGGATCCGAATCGATGTTCAAGTTGGTCTTCTTACATGTGCGAATTAAAGAGTAATTTTTCTTGAAAATTTTCAAAAGTCCTTTTGGAGAACACATTGCCCCTGTTTATAGAGAACATATTGAATCAAGAGGTTGACATCTAGGGAATGTTGGGAAGCCTCAAAACACGTCGAAGGAGGAATGTCTCATACACGTGTCGTGCAGGGAGCCACGAGGAAGTAGCAGGATATGTCACAATCGGTGTCATGTGTACTTGTTTCCTCTTGTAGTTATCCGTTGACATACCAACCTCGGATCTTCTACGGGCGAGAAGGAGGAATGTCTCATACACGTGTCGTCTAGGGAGCCACGAGGAAGTACCGGGACATGTCACAATTAGTGTCTTGTGTGCTTGTCTCCTCCTGTAGTTATCCGTTGACATGCCAACCTCGGATCTTCTACGGGTCCGGTCTTCATTCCCTTATTACGCTCGGTCCCTAGTGCTTGATCTTGTTGACATTTTGAGGTTGTCTACTCGGCCTTGGGTGTGATCGGACCTCCAAGTGGCATTCTGCTCGATACACAAACCGGTTTCGTTAGCCATTTTCTCAACCCCCGGTGACTCGAGATCCGGTTGTTGCTCGATCTAACTCGGTCGGCGCCACATAAGCACTAAATTGGATATGATCGAACGAGTGGATGCCAGTCGGATCGTCTATCATCACCATCATCACCTCTCAAGTCCAAAGTGGGCAATGAGGGTGAGGTGAGCACCTTATACCTGCATTTTTGTAGCACTAGTCCTCTTTTGTTTATTAGAACACTTTTAAAGGTTGTCTTTTTAGTGTTTTAAAACTTTATTTTTTTAATTATTAAGTTAGTTGTTGATAGTTATATTTTGTGTTTATGAATGTTACGAGTTAATTTTTTTAATTTTTAATTTATTTAATTTTTAATGTTTTGCGTATCATTTTGTCGCGCATGCGCCTCTTCGCCTTGCCCCCGACAATAGGAGCCCTTATCGCCTTGGTGCACTTTTGTCTTTAACAAAAATTGCATGCATAAACATGTTTAATGAGTACCCTATAAGGAAATCTTTTTGTTTGAACGTAATTAAATTAGTGTATCTATCATACAAGAAAGTGTAGAACCCATTTTGATATTGCTATCATAAAGTGATGTGTTATGAATTAGAAGTGGTGTCTTTGTGTTTTGCTAAATATAAAAAAGTGGTGTGGGCGAATTTGATTTCGTAATGAGGTCTTTGTTAAACTACTCTAAATAATAAAATGAGAATATACAATATTGTTTTATTATAAAGTTGGTTGTGGATTGAAAACACCTTTTAGTAGTTGTAGCTCAAAAGTTGTATAAGAATTGTAGCTAAAGAGAAAAAACACTTATTTTTACCCAAACGAGCTTTTGGTCCAAAAGTAATGTGGCTTGAAAGCCACAATACCAAAGCGGGCACGAGAATCTCAACACCAAAGCGCTTTGAAGGCATAAGGAATACAACATGATAACCTTCAGCATACTTCAGTTAAGATGCAGATTAATGAGAGTAACACGCATGCATAACATAAGGCAGTAATTCAAAATTTATTGGAGCACTGACCTCCCAGTCGAGATAATCACGAGCTGTTTCATAGTTAGTCAAGATGGAAACTGTACATTCCAAGAAAGGCAGTTCTTCAGCTTGTATAGGTGGAACCGGCGGTCCCTCAGGGCGCTGTAACATAATGAGGAATTAGATGATATTGTTCACCAAAATTGGTGGCAAGATATCCCATTAGCACACGATTCAAAGTTCAACATGCAATAACATAAAAAATAAACAGATTGAACATCATAGTATAAGTAAAATGTCAGCAATGTCAAAGTTCAACATGCAATAACATAGAAAATAAACAGATTGAACATCATAGTATAAGTAAAATGTCAGCAATGTCAACCATCTCATGGCAGTAGTACTCATGTTTGATATAAAATCAAAGTGTGTTAATTTAAACCATTTCAGCCATTTTGAATTGGTGAGCATGTCCATCATTTTTGTGTCTTTTTCTAACGAGAACACAAGAGGAAAGAACAGAAAAAATGTAAATATAATAGGATCAGGATGACAAAACAATATTGGAAGTCTCGACAAAACAATATTGGAAGTCTCGACAAAACAATATTGGAAGTCTCGACAAAACAACAAAGAAATCTCGGGATAAATTCTCCAAAAATTACATTGAAGTCTCTTAAATATTTAAGACAAAATCTTCATTAACATAGCATCTCTATTGAGAGAGCCAAGTGTGTTTTATAGGCCTTCTGGTTGAAAAGCTTAAAATAACAAATTACAGCTGTAGAAGATGTGTATTCCCTTTTCCATTTCTTCATTTACCTATACATGGGATAAGAGTTGGATTGGTACATTTGGTTTCTTACTTTCATCAATTTCATGGTGTCATTGTTTTGCGCATTCTTTATCTCAAAATAATTTGGCATGCTCAATATTTCCACATCGTCCTGTTCGATCCGAAACTTCAGGGAACTCTAGGAAAAGACTTCCAAAGCAAAATTAGACTATATTTCCATTTATGGGTGAATACTCTAGCTTCTACTTTCATGCATTAATTAACCAATCACGTAATGTATCCTGCTAATGCTATATCTTACAAATCACTTGACCAGGAACAGCAAAATCCACATCCGAGCGACAAAATAAAAGCCCACGTTCAATTAATAAATGAAATGTTTCTAGGAGGATTTAATAGACAGGATTGAACTCTAGTAAAAGACTTCCTAAGCAAAATTAGTTGATTTTCGGTTTCGGGTGAATTTTCTTGCTTCAACTTTCATGCATTAATTAACCAATCACGTAACATATCCAGCTACATCTCTTAAAAGATCACTTGACCAGGAACAGCAAAATCCACATACAAACCACAAAAAAATAGCCCGCGTTGAATTAATAAATAAAATGTTTCTAGGAGGATAACAGACAGGTAAGAAACCAGATTTTTAACTTGTCCCCATCACAGAATAGACAAGTTTCAAGAAACATTTCCCAGCTAAAATACTTGAAATTACCTAATCGAACTGAAGGTCGAGACAGATTCTGGGAACACACTAAAAATTACCATGGAGTCGAAAATAACGTCATAAGCATGTGATACCATAACCTGTTAATAAACCATGCTAAGTTCCACAAGAAAGTGCATGCAATGCCAGTTGAGTTGGATTTAAGAATGTCACTATATTGGCAACAAAAAGAAAACTATTTATCAATGTTTGAGAAAGCGAAGGCTTAACCCTACGCGTTGGCCTGTCAAAAGGCGAGGCATGAGAAGTGAGACGCCAGGCAGAAACCACAGCGTGCTGTTTTTTTAATATAGAATAACACCTAAATAATAATCCCTTAAACAAATAAGCTTCAAATAAGTAATAATCCATCTTAAACAACAAATATAAAGTTTAAAACATAAGTTCAACACCACCAACAAAAAAAACATAAAAAAACATAAGCTCAACCAATGAAAAACACAAGTTCAAGAGGAAAGAAAATAAGTTGAACAATAAGTGACTAAGTGGCATCTTAATCATTATCTTCAAAGGACGGGAGTAGAAGCAGCGGATTTTTTCGCTAAACCAATTAGGGTTTCTGGTCAAAAAGGGCCAAGATATCTCCTTTATTGCCTTTCCTCTTCTTTTTTTAATTATTCTGCCTGGAAACGCAGCGTCGTTTGAGGCCCAAGTTTTAAAAATAAAAAAGACGCACGCTTTATATAAAGGCATGTGTTGAACCTTAAAAGAGTGTGCCTCATCAAAAAGGGGCGTCAGACGCCTTACCTGCAGTTCGCAGGTCGCCAAACGCCTTAGCGCGTTTCCGGCAAAAGGCGCTCCAAGGCGCGCTTCAAGGCACCCCGAGCGGTGCTTTTTCAAATATTGCTATTTATAGAGAGCGTGATTTAATCATGTCACTCTATAGATGATTTAAATAGACAGAAGTGGGGAGTAAAAATATACGGAGAATGACCTAACCAACTATGAAGCTACATAAACAATCAGAACAAAGGCATATCATATCTTTAATATTTCTAGTTTAAAAAGTTGGTGTTTGATTACCTTATCAAAGCATAATCCCTGAAACCATTAATTATGCAGCGAGCTTCGAGAGTCCCTATGCATCCACGTAGCTGAGTTTTCCCACCATGAATTACCTTCTTCCAAGTCACAAACAATGGACTGAAACCAGAATTTGATTTGGATACTTCAAACTATATATCAATAGAGTTCTGATGCAACACCCACACAAACTGTTAATTTAAACAATGATGCATGTTTGACTTCTGTCAGATGACAAATGCCCAAAGCCTTGCACCACGAAACAAAAAGAAGTTTAAGATAAAAAGACGCTGGCCCTGCAAAGCACTTGCATCAGTGTTGTTTTCTTTAAGAATTAAGAAAGTGTCAACAATTTGCTACCCCCAAAAATTATTTAACTTAAAAACAAACATTATAATTCCAGAGATACAGCATTATTATTTAATTCATTTCATCAAATAAAAACTCCATTCACTTTAAGTTCTTAAGTTCCGACCTGCACGAAAGGCGTAACGATCTGTACGCTATAGCACGAAATGAAACTAGAACAATGGATATTAGAGAGGTGATTAACCCAGGGAACAGTTTTTTAAAGAAGAAAATATGATATAACCAGAACCAGGAACATGACTTACACTTAAATGTAAAACATTCAGAAGAAAAAAAATCCAAACATCAAGCAAAAATCGAAAGAAAGACTTCAAAATTTGAGAACATCAAACATTAATTGCACTCTAGCAAAAAAAATCACACCTAAAACAAAAGTACATATAAATATAAAAATAAAATAAAATAAAAGTGTAGAGCGAAAGAGAGAAGTCCGTACTGCTGACCCTCGTCGAAAGCGGGAGGAGGAGCCTCCTCCATGTTGTAGTGCGCCATCAGCGTGTCGAAGCAGTACACTACCATCTCCCTATTTGCCGACACCATATTTTATTTGTTTAGTTATTAAAATAAATCGCGGGCCAGAACAGAAATAACTGATCGATTGAATTTGATGAGCAGTTTATGATCGATTAGAGTAAAAACTTCACAAAAAAAAAAAAATAGAACTGAGTTAGGGTTTGAGAGAGGAAATTATCTTTGCAAGGGAGGGATGCTAATGCGGAACTCTCTTTGCCCCTTCAAGCTGGGGCCCTGCGATAGCATTAGAAATGATTAGTCCATTTATAGGCCGTTTTTTCGAGCGACGACATTAGAAATGGCTTGAATCGCGGAAAATTATACATGAACGGTGATTATGTGAGAGATTAATGGTGATCATGATATCATCCATTATTTATATATATAATAGCATTACGGATTTAAAATATTAAATTAATTTTTTCGGTATTATTTTCTTAATTTTAGATTCATATTTATTTAAAATTTTGAATTCAATATCGATTTAAAATAGTACTTAACCTAAATAAATAGAATTAAATGTCTTGAATTACACATGGATTTAAAATAGAACTCCACCAATAGAGAATCTAAATAAATACTTAGGCTAATGTGTATTTTTTCAACCACACAGTTATTCTACACACAAGCTTAATAATATTATTTTTATTGTGTTTAATTTATTTAATTATTAATTTGGACAAATAAATAGTTTAAATTTTTAGTGAAAATCTATTTGGGTCAATTATTAAATTTATATTAATTTTATTTGTCTAGAATTTGAATCTCATATCTATTTTATTTAGTAGTTTTATAATAATTTATATAATAGCGTAAATAATTTGAAACACCATATTAACTCTCTCATATGTGGCATTCTCTTAATTTTCTATTCATATTTATCAAAAATTTTGAATCCCACATTGATTTAAAATGGTACTTAACCGATAAATAACCCAAATAAATAGAATTCAGTATCTTGATTCTCATATTGATTTTTTAAAATAGAAACTTCACCAATGAAGAACCTAAATAAATACCTAGAATTCAATGTGTATTTTTCAACTCCATAAATATATTTCACACACAAGTTTAAGAATTTTATTTTTATTGTGTTTAATTTGGTCAATTATTAAGTTGGACAAATAAATAGTTAAATTTTTCAGTGAGAATTTAATTTGATCAATTATTAAATTTATATTAGTGTTTGAGATGGGTATATGTATATAATATCTAAATGAGTTTCAGATAGCTGAACCCTACTTGTATTGTTTGGTTATCACTATATGGGTTTGGGATGAAAGCGCGTAATAAATTTACCTTTAAGTGAGATTTTGGACGGGTACGGTTATATAAATTATAAACGGGTTCGAGTGGCTGAATCCTTGCCTCATCTTTTTGGTTCTTCGTTGTGTACTGTCGTGGTGATGAACTCCGAATAGCTAAACCTAACTAAAAAGTATAATTGACGAGTTTTTTGCATCAATAAATTTGATTATATATATATGTACACACACACACACACACACATCCGAAGCACCACGTTAACTCTCTCATATGTGGTATTTTTTATTTTCTATATTTTTATTTATTTAAATCTTCCATCCCATCTTGATTTTCAATGACACTCCACTCATTGAATAACTAACTAAAGACTATGTATTTTACCCATAAGTATTTTACACCACCACTTGAATTTAGTCATCAATTGAGTTGGCCAAATGAATTATTTTATTCTTATTAGAAAATTAAATTTGGCAAATTATTAATTAAACCTCATTGGCCCAAATATATACATATTTATTTTTAATATCTAATTTATATATGTAAAAATATTATTTTGATATTTTTATGTTTTTTTTGATGAACTCGATTCTCTTTACTTACAAACAAATATATAAAGTATATAATAGCAATATGGATTCGGAGTATCACGTTAACTCTCTCTACTACATGAAGTTTTTTTACTTTGTTGATTCTTATTTATCTAAAGTATCGAATTCCACATTAAAGCATAGGTATATAAACCGTAAAGGGTTTTTGAAGATTGTATAATTCAAAAATTATACTAGGAATTTAATCTTTAATCTTTTATCATTTATAATATTTAATCTTAACTTTTACTTTACAATGTTTGAGTTTTCTTGAGATGGATTAACCAACTACTATAGTAACTTATCTTTAGTTATTTAAATTATATAAATTTAAGTACGTTGAGTAATTAGCGGATCTTATATAGGGGTGCAGGATATAACGGGTAATAAAATCATCTTTTAATCGAGTTTCGGATGAATATGGGTATAAAGATTTTAAATAGGTCTAAATATTTGTACCATAATTTCATTGTTCCATGTGTTACTATATGAGTTTTTTTAAGCTGGAATAAGTAGTAAAATTATCTTTCAATCGGGTTTAGGACAGTATAAGTACACAAATTATAAATGAGTTCGGGTGGTGAATCTCATCCTCATTATTTCTATTTATTGGTGTGTTACTGTGCGGTACATTTGCAAGTGGCTGAACCCTAAGAAAGTATTAAATTATTTTTAGGTTTTTACTTGTAAATTACAATGTAAAGTGATTACCCGTCGAGTTTCGACGGACTATACACTAGTTTTTATTGTAATTAATATACACCTAATTGTAGTTATGCTATATAACAGTGTGATTGTGTTAGTAATTCCAGTGGATGTGTGTATCTTTAACGTACATCATGTTGTGGGAAACTCCCGAATCTCAATGTTATTAATACATCTCTTTTCTTAATGACACATTTCTATAGTTTCTAATTACGAGTCATTCGGACCGAGGCATGCCCAGGTGTATATGATGGTATTATATATTTAAATTGTTATTGTTCAAAGACAAATTTTCGTCATTTTGATCATGGATCCGTCATTTATTTTCGTCATTTTATATTCGGGACGTATTTTTGTCATTGTATATATAAGTTGTCATGGTAGCATACATTTTGTAGCATGATACGTATTTAAAATAGTTTATTGACATGTAATCTTTTAAGATGTATTTTTTACGTAATATTTGTTGTCTATTTATTTTGGTATTGACTCTATCATTTTTAATTGGAACTAACTAATATTAATACATTGGGCTAAGTTATAACTATTTCTTATGATAGTCAATGATGCCCGTGCGATGCACATGTGCTGTATAGAAGTTTTCATAGATTTAAAATACGTGCGATACACATGGGCTATATAGAAGTTTTCATAGCGTAATATATGGCATTTATTTTCGTCATTTTATATTTAAGTTTTCATGGTGTCACACATTTGCTAAGCTTTATACGTACTTAGAATACTTTATTGAGTTGCACATGGGCAGTATATAAGTTTTTATATCGTAATCTTGAACTTATTTTCGTCATTATATATCTAAGTTGTGATGGTATCACATTTCTAAGCATGACACACATTTAAAATAGTTTATTGACATTAAAGAGTATATGTGAAGAGATTTTTTCAAGATGTTACATTGAAAAAGTCTATTCACATGTAATTTTTAATATGTATAAGTTACATAAATTATTTTAAATATGAAGCGATGACATTAATGTTGGAGACCTTTTATATTCATCCACGTGCAATGCACACAGGTTTGGATCGACTCGGGACCCATGCGATGCACTCGGGTTGGATCTAATTGTTTTTTCGTAATGTTCGGGACTAATTTTCGGTTCATGTTTGAAACTCTCATTTTTGTGAAAGACGTACTTCGTTGTTCAAATAAATTACATTATTGAAAGCGAACTATAAAACAAATTTCCTTTTTAACAAAACTATAAAAACATAAAACATTAAAGTCATTAGTATATTCAAGAGTATAAATTATAATTCGTATAATAAATTATAATTCGTATAGTAAAATATTGCATGTTTAATTTGTAACGTACTATTAATATGAATGTCAGGTATTCATCTATATTGACACCGGTGGCCGTGGCGTTGTTCTTGTTGTTGTTGTTGTTCTTGTTGTCTTTGTCGTTGTTGTTCATTGGCATTTTGCATGTTTTGTTCTTGATACAATTTTCGTGACTTGTCAATCTCTTTCTTTAATGTGAAGAGGTTTTTTGCAAAATGTTATATTTAAATGAGGCTTTTCATATGTAATCTTTTAATGTGAGTAACTTACATAAATTATTTTTTGATTAATGCATTATTACAACATTTTTCCATAAACTATAATATCGAATTTGGAGCATTCATTAGTAACTCATTCTAAGTATTTACAGTATGACGGCATAAATCACATGATCTCAAACTCAAATGAATAATACTTACCTCGTGATATGTGGATAACATTTGAAATACAATTTTCTTCTCCTTTATATACTTCTTCGATTTAGAAGATTCTCATTGTTATGATGATAGTGTGAGAATATTTTTATTATATTTTTATTATATACTACCATTTGCAATATGTAACATCGACATAATTTACACAGTCATATCAAATATCAAAGTCACACAATATTCCAAGACGTTTAATTAAAAAAGTGACATTAACACAACGCAAGACAAAAAAACTACATTAAGAGCAAAAATATTAAAATACACCAACAAAGTGTAGTAATAATTATTGACTAAAAATTGAATGCTCGTCACATCATTTTCAATAAATTTACTTGCTAACGAATCAATAGTATTAGCCCGTTTATCGGTATTACATAAAGTAAAATATTGCATGTTTAATTTGTAACGTACTATTAATATGAATGCTAAGTATTTATCCCACCGGTGGCCACGGCGTTGATCTTGTTGTTGTTGTTGTTGTTGTTGTTGTTGTCTTTGTCGTTGTTGTTCATTGGCCTTTTGCATGTTTTGTTCTTGACATAATTTTTGTAACTTCTCGATCTCTTTCTTTAATGCTTCTTGATGCGCTACAAAAAAAATAGATATAGTTGATCGTTAGTAACTTAAATACAGTTGATCAATATATTGCATTTTCGATCAAAGTAAAAATATTCGTGCATGTTCCACTTAATTGATAAGACAACGATGTGTAGGATCTCTTAAACCATTAGAAAAGATGATGTTACTACCAAATCTCCTAAGCCACCATCTTTATGTCCTACATTGTTACACACAAAAAATACACGTGAAATTTACATAAAATAATATAAATCAATATGCTAAATAAGTAAGACGATATGATGCTTACTTTACCACCATAATAAGTTGTAGCCCAATGTGCACGCGGTGTGGAGGAAGTTGTGGTTTGTTGTGTGTGATTTTTGACACATTATATAGTTGATAAAATATTTGTAACTCATGGACGGGAAGGTAAAAAGACTAACCACTAATTGGTGTGTTTAATTTATGCATTCATGGCATTTTTGGTTTGTATTCTTCGTGTTTAATGTGTAACACCCCCAGATTTAACCGAAAATATTACAGCGCCGTGGGCCCCGAGATGGAACCCACAAGGCTAAAAGAAATTTTCGCAAACATTTACAAATGCCCAAGAGGCCAACGACGGTACTATCTTTAAAAATTCACAAAGACTTATAAAATCCATTTATCAAAAACCGTCGTAAAAACTCATTTGAAATCGCGAGGCCAAACAGCCGACACTCAAAAGTTTAGAAAACGACTTCCAAAACAACCTCAGTTACCAGATACCAAAAGGTCAATTCAAAATACTCACGCGGCGGGAAAAGACCAACCAGAAAGATATTCTAGCAGCGGAATACAAGAACCAATCAAGAAACTCAATGCACACAACATGTCCTAGCCAGTATCCTGCGGGAAGCTCATCTCTTCACGACCGCTACAAGCTCGATACTCCAAAGACCTAAAAAGAAATCCCACAACGGGGTCAGCCATAATATCCAACAATGATATCAATCACATCACATCAATAATACATACCAACGAGAATACAGAATAAGAATACGACCAATGTAATCTTACCGCCATAACTTTACTTAATCACGTAATTCATCAGAAGAACCATTGTCACAGTTTCACATCTCGTACTCGATTAACCAATAAACTCGAATATAATATCTGTATTGTACCTCAAACAATACTCAAGATCCTCAAACTATCATAACCAATTCACGATACGGAAATCTACCATTTCTGACCAATACGATCCATCGAATAATATCATCAAATCCCAAGACGATAACCGATCGTCCATCAAAGACAAAGACCAAAGAAAATATGGAACATACCTCGAGATATGATGTGCCACGATAATCATATCAGTCTAATCCGAGATCAGATCAATGTAATACGGACAAGGTCCTAACACAAGACCTACAAATGCATACTCATATGACAACGTCAATATGCTCAAAAACAATAACAACTATGTATACTCAATGGAAATCCCATGATCCAGCGCCCTCAGCATAGATCCCAAGATGATCCTACAAGATCGACACGAGGTGGATAACCAACAATATACATATGCACAACAATAACACAATACTGGGTAATCCAACGATCCAGCGCCCTCAGCATAGATCCCAAGATGATCCCGTCGGACCAACACGAGGTGGAAAAACCCGTCCAATGATCCAGCGCCCTCAGCATAGATCCCAAGATGATCCCGTCGGACCAACACGAGGTGGACATCCGATCCAGCGCCCTCAGCATAGATCGCGCGATCCCATCGGATCAATACAACATAAACAACACAATATGCATACGCATATGCAAAACAATATGTTCATCATCATGAACAACGCAACATGAACGACAATATGACAAATCAATTAAGACGACCTCATGTTCGACAACATGAATGATAATACGCATGATCAAATCACTAACTCTAATTGAATCAATATAAGATACTTGCCCCGAGTCCTTCTGGAGAAATCTCGATGTCCAATCATCACCGATGATTATCCTCAATGCTCGGCGATCCAAACGAACAATAAACTATAGATACTCATATCCTCGTCTTTACCATAATGTAACCTTGATACTCGAACATACCAATAACCGAGATAAGCATATACATTATGATTTATCTCCCAGAATCGAAAGAACGATATGCGATCCGAATACCCAGAGTTCACAATAATAATCATCGCTATATGCATTATAAACGAAATGAAACTGAAACCATTCATTAAATATTATAACTGAGCAAGTAATAACTTGCCTCGATACCGATACGACGAAGCTGCTACCGAACACATTGCCTTTGTCTACGAGCTCCTCAGCCCCGATCAAAAGCAATACAATGGACATACTCGAACGCGACCGCAATATCCGGTTATAATCACCGATCAACAATCTCAACCTATCGAAGAAATCAAATAACACATATCCGATAACAATCAACAACTGACAAACTAACCAATCGAACTCAACGGTTCAACACAACCTCGAATAAACACAGTCAGAACCAACCAAGTCAAACCATCACGAATTCCTAATCAAAACACAAAAATACTGCACTGCCTGCCTACTTAGCGCACGTTAAACGCATAACGTAGCGTGCGCTAAGTTTCTCCCGTTAGCGCGCGCTAGGCAGTAAACGTAGCGTGCGCTAATGCTGTGTAGTGGCATGCATTTCAAGCATCGTCTAACACTTCCATCATGACAATGATCAACTCATCTTGAGATTAAGGATTTCATAACAATCATGACATATAATTTAATAGCTCTTCAAGAACACGAATTATCCAAATTCACGTTCATGATCCATAAAATGATAAAATCCGATGTGTTCTAACATCTAAAAATCCTTATTCATCATGTTCTTCGACATACAATTTATATAACTTCAAGAATCACAGTAGCATCACCATAATTGTTTCCATACGAAGTAACCAACGACAAAACATCAAAAATCCGAATTGAAGAAGGGAATTACATTAACATATATCTTGAATTCCATCCAAAACCATACGAAACATATCAATACTCATATATTGATAGCAACATTAACTTAGTACGGTAATCCAACTCGTTGTCATGCTCATCAACTTGTTTATATGATAATCATCAACTCAAGAACATCATATACAATCCAAAACGAAATCTCAAAGTGAAGAGTAATTACCTTTTTTTTTGAAGGAAAGGATTGATTTCCAAGAATCACCAATGATCTCAAGAACAAAGCTTTACTCCATGATTTCCATCTTTAATCTTGTTAAATAGGATCATCCCTCAGTGTTTAGGAACTCCAAATGTTCTCACAAGGTTGTCTCTATCGGGTGAAAGGAAAGAAATGGACGAAATGTTTCATGACACCCGTTTGTCCCTTTATATAGAATACCTTACTAGAGTGCGCTAAACCCTTATGTTTAGCGTGCGCTAGCCTTAGCGTGCGCTAACTGACTTTGTTAGCGTGCGCTATCGAAGCCCAGAGGCTACTGTCTTGCTTCGTAAACTACCTTACGTACGTAATGCCCATGCATTAACGTACGTAAATCATCATGTCTATCGCACGCAAGTCATTACTCCTATCGTGCTCTATCAGCATTTGACTTACTACAGTGTTCACCTACCACTCTCCCCCACATTCCGACAAAGATCTTACAAGGATAAGATTCCTTGTTGGTGATATATATTTAGCGTGCTAAGCCTAATCTTTAGCGTGCGCTAATACTTCAGGACAACAACCGTTGACTTACGAACGTGCGCCGAAGCGGTAGGTCCATACGCAGATTCCTTCTGATCGGACTACATTAGCGTACGCTAACCTATGAACGTAGCGTGCGCTAATCCTGCACGATAGCGTGCGCTATGCATGAATATCAGCGTGCGCTAATAAGGCTATACTTAGCCATTTTCCGCAGTTCTTGTCCAACGTCTCGACATACCAAAAACGAACATAAGACACACTGAACACAAACACTGAATCCAATAATATCATCATACGATATACCCAATATCAAAAGTACGACAACCTGATACACAATATCCTCAAATGTAACTGTCGACCAAATACGACAATTATACCAATACTGACATCTCAGTCCTTCATTTATTTTATCCTTAATGTACAGATTCCATGTTGTACAATATAACTCGGATAAAATAATATCAAACAACAGTAGTAGAAATTCCGGATATTACATAATGTGCACGATTCCTATGTACTTACCCTTATGCATGACTATTAAATCAATGTACTAACACATGAAGCTTTCACATTTCACTTTCAATTCATGAAACATTTATTGTGAGCACTTTGCATTTATAAGACAACTTAAGCTTTTAGTATATAAGATAAGATATCAATAAAGATATTTTATTAACTTTTAAATTAAAAATGATTTAACAAATAATAAAAGTGGCTTAGGGTGGTTTATTAATAAAAATGATATGTTAAATACATGAGGTGTTAATACACACCGTGGTGTGTTAATTCACAACCTTTAAAGATATTTTTTTCATTGTGAACATAAATATAAATACTATTTCTATAATTATAAATCTCCAATATTCATAAACCTCTCGAACCTATTTTCTGTGGATCTCATATATTCCTTAATATAATTTAATTCTATAATTAATGAAAGCTTAAATTTATATTTACATTTATTAATTTTTAGTTTAAATTTATAATAACTTACCAAAAATATCACTTATTTATAAATTTGTATACTTATTGCAAATCAACAAAAGATAGATTTTATTAGACACAAACATTACAACCAAAGTGAAGAGATAAAAAGGAAAAATCAAAATGGAATGACCATAAATTGCACTCGCCTCAAAGCAATATTTTTTTCAGGTTAAAGAAGCGGGATGTATCAAATGTAGCGAAAATGATGATGGAGTAATAATTTTTTACTAAATATTCTCTGGTGAAATAAAAATTCTTTTATTTTTTTTATATATCACAAATGATATGTTTTACTTTTTATGTTTATTTTATAAAAAAATGAAATGGTACAAGTGGTAGGTCAACGTTTCCGTAGACTTGAAAAATAATTATTTTTTAAATAAAAGCACATCATCACATCGGCTACATCGCGCCGAAAAAAGGTAAAAAGTCAAAGTCAATAAATAATATATTGTGGAATCATATGATATTGTTTATGAAATATTATCAAATATTTTAAAGTCTTCGAAATTCTAAACGTTAATATATATATATATATATATATTATATATAATGTACATGGATAAGAATTTATAGAGCGCGGGCCGAAATTACTTGTATTTATTTTTTTCAAGGGTTTATTACCTTTGGAACACTTGTTAGAGACCTCACTCTAATCCATCCAAATCCCTCTTAGTCTAACAATTACATCTGAGTCAAAATACTCTTTTCACGTTGACTAGCGTAAATTAAGTTCGGGAGATTTAGCAACCTAAACAATGCCTTATGCTATTTTGGGAATTTTAGGTTTTAATACACTATTTATCCCACTTGCCAATGTAACACCCCAAACTAGGCGGATATTACAGTGTCGTGGACCCATTGGGACCCACCAGGCGAATGAAAATAAATAAATTTAATAATATAATTGTAGTACCGAACCACATTATATCATCAATTACTCCGATGAGGAGCTTCATTACAACACACCCAAGATAATACAGAATACATGTATATTTTATATGAAGATAAAATATACAACAATGAAATGAAATGAATATTCAAACGGATGTCTGCAGCGGAAATAAAGTGAAAACAACATGAGTGAATAGAAAGGACTGGGGCCCTCTACTAGTATCACTGGGACTCCTCGCCGTCAACGTTCTCTTCCCGTGCCTTAGCCTTGCCATGACCTGAAAACAATATCCCCCAACGGGGTCAGTTATACAGAACAACAATCCCCAAGAGTTGAATAATCACCCTGTTGAAAACATACGCAATCGAACATGCTATATGAATCAACTGACAATACGGCTCAAGGGATGGCGCCACACTACGCCCGGGATGGAAATGTGTCCGTGCACAAGCCACCAACGAGTATCGATCGAATACACGTGTGGTCTTGTACCTAATCAGTCTCACGATGTGATCGTCTCGTGTGCACAGTCCAATGTGAGGCCAACAACCAACACACGACTTTATATGTGCCCGACATGAAAATCCTACACATACCAACTGGCACGCCAGTATGACCCGGAATGCCACGATATAACAAAAGTGACATCGAAAATCAATAATGACTCACCAAGATGAAATGATGGTGAAATGAATGACAGCTCAATGAAATGATTGGAACCGTCGTTTCTCATGAATGAAGTGATTAAGTGACAATTACAAGTTTCAATACGGTTAGTACTTTATGAATGAATTATGACTATGAATGAACAACAACGAAAGGAGTGAATATCCTTTTAAATGAGTAAGAATTAACTTACACAACACCGGTGAACAATGTCCTTCTACGAACAACGTCCTAAATGAAATATCGGTCGCTCGAACAACCTTGAATGACAATTACCAACAAACGCTCAATATACGTATCAACTATGATTATAACCAACTCAAACGTTGATACAACAATATCCGAACTCAAAGATGCACTCTAACGAATACGTAGTAAACACCTTACCCGTGGGTTACAACCAATCCCAAATTATCGAAACCAACTTCTAAAAGATTGATTCAAACCAGCAAAACAATATCAATGACATCAATAATCCAATAGGAATCCACAATTCAAGATTACAACAACATCAATCGGAAAATCCCCAAATTAACCAAAGTCAACCCCAAGAGTTCTTGTAATAATTCCCCAAATAGCCATTAAATCCGAGATATACACCGAATAACCCATAATAATACGCGTATACAAGGTAGATAAACCATATCTCATATATTCCAACAACAATCTAAGTTCATACGAAGAAATCGGAAGGAAAACCTCAAATATCCAAAATTCTAGGTTCAAGAAATCATTACCTTTGATTTGATGTAATGGAGGTGATGAAGTGATGATTAATCCAACTCAAAGACTTGAAGATGATGATTGATGATTACACCTCGAAGAACACTCTCCAAAACGCCCGGAATCGCTCAAAACCGATGAAGAAATGAAGAGAAATGACAAATGATGTTAAAGGACTGGACTGTCCTATATATAGCAAATCCCAGTTAGCGTGCACTAGATCCTGTGCGTAACGTGCACTAACGGGTGTACTAGGTAGTCCAGTACCCTCTGATCGCAACGGTAGCGTGCGCTACGTACCTCTTGTAGCGTGCACTACCCCCTATAATTAGCGTGCGTTAACACCAATGGTTAGCGTGCACTAACGAATTATCTGATGCCCAGTACTGGAGTCCAGAACCTCCTGTTCTCTGATCTGATCTCGTTAGCGTGCGCTACACACAGGCTTCAACGTGCGCTACTTACACTGATTAGCGTATGCTAATCTACTCGTAGCGTGCGCTAGGCATTTATCCAATGCAGTCCAGTAGCCACTGGACTCTGCCTGATCCGTCCTTAGCGCGCGCTATACCGGTTGCATAGCGTGCGCTACTCCAGCCTACTAGCGCGCTACTTACCATTCGTAGCGTGCGCTACTTACAACCCAACTGCAGTCCAGTGCCTTCTGGACTGCCTGCTTGAAAATACTAGCGTGCGCTAGTGTTGAGAGGTGGTGTGCGCTACCCGTACTCAATTAGCGCACGTTAAAGAGAGTACGTAGCGTGCGCTACTCCTCACACATAGCACACTATTAAATGACAACGATGATAAACACCGCATGATTCTCCAACTAGATTGATTATGAATGACGATACAATTACTCTGAACGATGAATACAATGATTGAATATGAGTAACAAATGATCATTAATGAGTGAAAAATAATGAGTGACAATTACTTGTTGGAACAATATTTTTTAGATCATTTTGATGATGTGTTATTAAAACCAAAATTTACTTAAAACATATTTTCTCTTCAGTTAACGTACGTAACGCTAACCATCTTAACGTACGTAACATTCACAGTTGTCTGCAAGATTTTCAGTACAGTTAACGTACGTAACTCGTCTATTATAACGTACGTAACACTCATTGTTTTCGTAAGTTTTTCTGTACAGGTAACATACGTAACCGGAGATATCTAACATACGTAATGCTTGAATTATTCTGACCGTTGGAAAAGTCACTAGCCATTGCAACAAGTCGTCACACTCAACGGATCTCTGACCGGAATATTACGTACGTAACCTTGAGGTTCATAACGTACGTAACGTATTTTATCATATCTCACTGGACCGTTTCTTCACTTTCGTTACGGCCGCTATTCGGAACATATAACGTACGTAATGTTCATAACGTACGTAACCATCAGCATATAACGTATGTAATCAGTTAAACTGTTCCAACGGGAATATGAGCTCAAGAAGGCTATAAATAGCCAACTTCATGGAGATTGAAAACACACAAGCATTCAGAGCCTACTAGCATACTCAAGCAATATCAAGCAAACATTTTGAGAGATATACTTATTCTAGATTGTGATACGAGAAGATTTGTTCTATAATTTCCAATCTTCATTCTTGTATCAAAGAGCGATATATTGTGAAAGTCGAGTTACTACTCGCATTTGTTTTGTGTATAGGTTATCTTGTACCCAGAAAAACAAGAGTGTTTTTGTGAGGTTGTTCTTGAGCCCGGAAATCAAGAAATTGTAAGAAGTTGGCACTAAACTAGAAAGTGCAATTCTAAGTTCTAAGAAAAGTCCTAGTCGATAAAACTAGGTAGGGGACGTAGGCTTTGTTAATAGCCGAACCTCTCGAACAAATTCTTGTGTTCTTTCTTTTCCGCATTCTAGTTACTCCGATATTTTGCTTCCGCACAAAAAGAGTTCAATACTCTTATCCGCACTATTCAACCCCCCCTTCTAGTGGCGGTACCAATCTAACAATTGGTATCGGAGCTGTCTCTTTATCACCGGATTAACACCCGCTAGAGAAAAGATCCAGAAATGGCCTTTATTCACTCCTCCCTTGAAGGCAACGCTCTCAATCGCCCACCCTTCTTCGATGGTTCGAACTTTATGACATGGAAGAAGAAGATGTCCATTTTCATCCGAGCTCACGATATTGAAATATGGAAGGTCATTGACCTTGGACCTACCATTCCTAAGAAGACGGATGGCTCTCTCAAAAGTTTCGAAGAGTACGACGATGCCGACTGGAAGAACGATCACTTCAATAGTAAAGCCACTCAATTGCTTTACTGTGCTCTCAATCCAGAAGATCACAACAGAATTTCTTCCTGCGAGACGGCAAAAGAAATCTGGAAAATGTTAGAGATCACCCATGAAGGTACGAGTCAAGTTAAGGAAACCAAAATCAATATGCTTCTTCACGATTATGAACTCTTCACCATGAAAGAAGAAGAAAGCATTACCACTATGCTTGACCGTTTCTCGGCAATCACTAATGGGCTAGCTTCATTCGGGAAACCGATATCAAGTAGTGATAAAGCCAAGAAAATCCTTCGGTCTCTACCTAGAGAATGGGACGCTACTGTTACGGCTATCATGGAGTCGAAAGACCTCAATACCATAGAATTCAGCGCTCTCATCGGATCTCTCATCAATTATGAGATTGTCATTAAATCTCGTAGTTCGAAACCAAAACCTAAGGAGAGAGAAAGGACAATCGCTTTCAAAGCCAAAGAAGAAAGCGATCTAGAAGATGAACCTATCGAAGAAGAGGACGAAGAAACCGCCTTTTATGCCAAAAACATAAAGAAATTCAAAAATCTTCTACAAAGGCGCCAGAGAGATATCAAGCAAGAATCAAGGGATGATTCCAAAAAGACTCACTTCCCTCAAAACAAAAAGTTCGACAACACTTGTCGAAGGTGCGGCGTTCCAGGCCATTTTGCAAAAGATTGTCGTCTTCTTGCTCCAATAAGTTCATCAAAACCACCTCATGAAAAGTTCAAAAAGAAGGAAGTTTATGTCGCCACATGGAGCGATGATGATGAGGATGATGAACCACAAGTCCAGACCAATCTTGCTCTAATGGCCCGCGCATCCGAAGATAGTGACGAAGAAGTCGAGGTTAGTGATTCTCATGAAGAACTACTTGATGCTTTTGAATCCCTAAATAATGAATACGAAAAGGCTTGCAATAGCAATAAAGATTTGAAAAAGAAAATAAAACTCCTTGAAATTGAAAATGTGAAAAACAAGGAAGTTTCTATTGATCATACAAATTGTTTGGAAACTGAGAAAATTCTGAAAGATGAATTGCACAAAAATCAGAAAGAATTAAAACTTTATGTTAGAAAATTTTCATGTGGTAATGACAAATTCGAGCAACTATTATTTGGTCAAAAATTTTCTCTTTCAAAACAAGGACTTGGATATAATTCATTTCCAATGAAAAAGTCCTTAGAAATTACCACAAAAGATTCGGACACTTTAAAACGGGAATTCCATCATGTCCTAAATGTTTAAAACCTGGACATACCGAAACTTACTGTCGTAATTCTAGACGCACTATAAGGGTTAAGCAAATTTGGGTACCAAAAGGGACCATTGTTAAAAATCAAGTTTTTGTATCTAACTCCTCAGGACCCAAATTAGCCTCGGTACCTATAAAACGGAAGAAAATTGTTTTTGTAGGTACAAGCAAGGAAGACAACATTATCAAATAAATGGTATGTTGATAGTGGATGTTCAAATCACATGAGTGGAAATGAACATCTCTTCACGGAGCTGAAAAAGGAAGATCGTGGCTGTGTTACCTTTGGCGATAATAAAAAGGGCCAAATAAAAGGGACAGGTAAAATTGGTAAGAAACTTTTACCTACTATTGAAAATGTTCTATTTGTTGATGGACTTTGCCATAATCTTTTGAGTGTTTCCCAACTTTGTGACACCGGTCTTAAATTGATTTTTGAAATTACCCATTGCACGGCAATGAGAAAAGACCAAATCGTTTTTATTGGATTGCGTTATGGGAATATTTACATTGTCGATCTCCAAGATGAATCTTCCTTCAATGAAAAATGTCTACTTTCGTACGATGAAAATGCCGTTATTTGGCACCGAAAATTGCGACATGCCTCTTTACCACTTCTTTCAAAATTGGCCAAAAATGATATTGTTCGTGGTCTACCAAAATTGAATTTTAGAAAAGACCACATTTGTGAGGCCTGTATTAAAGATAAACATGCAAGAGGCTCGTTTAAACCAAAAATGGAAATTTCCACTAGTCGCATTCTTGAATTAATTCATATGGATTTAATTGGTCCGCCTCGACATGCCAGTCTAACAGGTAAACTTTATACTTTAGTTATTGTCGATGATTTTTCAAGATTTACTTGGGTAAAATTCTTATCCAATAAAGATGATGCTTTTAACGAGTTTGTTAAGTGGTGTAAGGTTACCTAGAAGGAAAAAGAATTACCAGTTATCGCCATTCGAACCGATCATTGTGGAGAATTTGATTCTAATCTCTTTGAAGATTGGTGCGATAAATATGGTATTGGGCACAACTTTTCGGCACCTCGGACACCTCAACAAAATGGAGTTGTCGAGAGGAAGAATCGCTCTCTAGAAGAAATGAGCCGAACAATGCTCAATGAGTATGGTCTTCCTAAATATTTTGGGCAAGCCGTTAACACCGCTTGTTATGTTATTAATCGTGTCCATCTCAGGAGGAACAAAATGATGACTCCTTATGAGATTTTTAAAGGTAAAAAGCCCAATTTATCTTATTTTCATCCATTTGGTTGTAAAGTGTTTATTCATAATAATGGTAAGGATAATTTGGGTAAATTCGATTCAAAATCAGATATTGGCATATTTCTTGGTTATTCCACTAATGGTAAAGCGTATCGTGTATTTAATTGTAGAAGAGGTTCGGTAGAAGAATCTATTCATGTAAAATTCGATGATACCGTTTTACCCCCGAGAAAGGTTGTTTTTGATGATGATGCAGGTATGGTTCCAGCTAACGAAGTATCCGATGTGTCAAAGGAGTTGGAGAAGCTCGACGTAAGCTCGGACAAACAGGAGGAAAATACTTACAACCTTCCTAAAGATTGGGCAAATGTGAAAGACCATCCGATGGAACAAATTCTCGGAAAAATCGATGAAGGTGTACGAACTAGGAGAAATATAAATGATTGTATTAACAATATTGCATTTATTTCTCTTACAGAACCAAAGAATATCGATGAGGCTATAAATGATGAGAATTGGGCTATTGCTATGCAAGAAGAGCTAAACCAATTCGAAAGAAATAATATTTGGGAATTAGTTCCGGCACTGGTAGACAAATCAATCATTGGTACCAAATGGGTTCATAAAATCAAAACCGATGATGATGGTCTCCCTATTAAAAATAAATCGAGGTTGGTCGCCCAAGGCTATAATCAAGAAGAAGGCTTGGATTATGAAGAAACATTCGCTCCTGTTGCTCGTCTTGAAGCTATTCGTCTTCTCTGTGCCTTTGCCACATACAAGAAGAACAAACTCCATCAAATGGATGTAAAGAGTGCGTTCCTAAATGGAATCATCCAGGAGGAAGTGTATGTCAGGCAACCGCCGGGTTTTGAAGACTATGATCATCCGGATGTGTACAAGCTCCATAAAGGTCTCTATGGATTAAAACAAGCTCCGAGAGCATGGTATGATCGCCTAAGCTCTTTTCTTATCTCAAATGGCTATAAAAGAGGTAATGTTGATAATACCCTATTCATTAAGGTTTTAAGTGATGATATGTTAATTTGCCAAATTTATGTGGACGATATTGTTTTTGGTGCAACTAACGAAACTCTGTCCAAAGAATTTTCAAATCTTATGAAGGGAGAGTTCGAAATGAGCATGATGGGAGAGTTGAAAAACTTTCTCGGACTCCAAATTAGGCAACTCAATGACGGAATATTCATTCACCAATCCAAGTACGTCAATGAGCTTCTAAAGAAATTTAAGATGGAAGATTGCAAAGAAATATCCACTCCTATGTCTTCCACTCTTAAACTCGATAAAGATGAAAAAGGTAAATCATTGACCAAAAACAGTATCGAGGTATGATCGGATCTTTACTTTACTTAACTGCATCTAAACCTGATATAATGTTTGCTACTTGTCTATGTGCTCGTTTTCAAGCAAACCCTAAAGAATCCCATCTCATTGCATGTAAACGGATTTTTCGATATTTAAAATATACTACTGGTTTAGGCTTATGGTATCCTTCTAGCATTGATTTTCAACTTTTTGCATATAGTGATGCCGATTTCGGTGGATGTAAAATTGATAGAAAAAGCACCACCGGAACTTGTCATTTTATGAGTTCGTGTTTAATTTCATGGGGAAGTAAGAAACAGACTAGTGTCGCTACTTCCACAGCTGAAGCAGAATATGTGGCTGCGGGAAGTGCATGTGCACAAGTCCTTTGGATCAAAAATTAATTACTTGATTATGGCATTGAACTTAAGAATACTCCTATTTTTTGTGACAATACAAGTGCCATTAATTTAAGTAAAAATCCCATTTTGCATAGTAGGACAAAACACATCGAAATTCGTCACCATTTTATTCGTGACCATGTCCAAAACGGGAATGTTCGTCTCCAATTTGTTGGTACTAATGAACAATTGGCGGATATTTTTACAAAACCATTACCCGAAGAGGCTTTCAACTTTATTCGCATAAATTTAGGAATGGGACATGCTGATCATTTTTAAATATTGCATACTCATTATAGTCACATTAAATGGTCATTTAAATCGGGACATCATCAAAAGGGAAAAACTATTCATTTGGTCCTGCTTACGCACGGTAGGAGCGGTCCATTGCGTACGTAATAGGACCTTACGTACGTTACATGGTGTTACATTACGTACGTAACGAATCGCAGGATTCAGTCCAGAGAGTTCAGGTTTTTACGCTACGTACGTTACATAAGGGATATAACGTACGTAATCCGTCGTTGACCCTAACATATATAAACCCATTTCGACCGTCCCCTTTCATTTCTTTCAATCCCTAGCGTCGTCTAAAACTTTCAGAACGAAGAACTCCCTGCGAACCAATTCATCGCGAACCATTTCCATCAAACCTGCACTTTTCAACCAATTCAATCCTTATGGCATCCAGAACCGGAAAGAAAAGAAGAGGAGAAACCTCCCAATCATCCTCCACGGCTTCCGGCGAACCATCCTTTCGAAATGCTCAGGCCATGAAAATCTTCAATGAAATCCTTATTGACGAAGAGGTAACTCCAAGTCATCACTTTGATTTCGAATCTCTGAACTGTGCTGGTGTTGCTATCGAAGAATTCTTCGATATGCTTGGGATAAATCGTTTCGTTAGTCTTGCTCGACCAATATATGTGGACTGTGTAAAAGAGTTTTATGCAAATTTTTTTATCACGTATGATGCCGATGGACTTGCTGTAGTTAACTCTCTTGTGCGTGGTAAACCAATATCCTTTGATGCCGCGAAACTTTCGGAGATTTTTGGTCTCCCTAATGAGGGTTTTCGATGTAAAGGAGAGTTTGCTCCTCCAGATGAAGTCATTGACAACTTCTCCGATGATGAAAGCTATGGTGTTCATGAGTCCAAAGTCCGTGATTTTTTGTCGGACAAATCCGTTCTAAATGTTCATTCCGGGCGTTTTGAAAACAATGACTTTGGGATAAACATCCGCTTGCTTCACGATGCTATCACTCGTTGTCTTATGCCTAAAGTTAATGCTCAGCTTCGACTTGTGAATATCAACATGGAGATCATTTATCATGTGTGGAAGGATCACCAAGTCAACTTCGCGTCTATTGTGCTAAAATGGTTCGTGGAAAAGGGTCAAATTTTCCACAAAAATAGCTACGCGAAAGTTGATCGACAGAGAAAATCGGGAATGCCGTTTGGATCAATCTTAACTGAAATTTTTGAGAAAGCAGGAGTTGATTTATCTGGGGTCCATGGGGTTCCGATTCCTAGGGGGAGCCTCGTCACCAAGGGGACGTTACGGACGATGAGGTATCTACGCACGAGAAATCGTGGATGGATATACTTTGCGTATATCAAGGATGATGATCGGCTCATAGATGGGGGTGCTCTTCCGAGACCGAAGGAGAGGATCACATCTAGGGGGATCGAGCTGTAATATCCGGATTTATTACAGTGTATTTCATCTGTATTCAACCATGTATTATTTCGGATTGGTGATTTTGATTATTGGAGTATGATATTTCGTGCATTGATATCATTGTACATAAGTATAGAAACATGCAAAATTGCTCAAACAACCTAGTGATAGCGCACGCTAAGAATGTATCTTAACGCGCGCTATCGGGCCACTATTAGCGTACGCTACACAGGTAGTAGTAACGTGCGCTATGGACTCAATTATTGAGCGGGGCAGCTGGCTCGTGCGCCAGCGGGACATGGGTCCGGATAAGATTCCCGCTGACGCACCCGGACAAAATCTGAAGTCAACCATTATTAGTGCACGCTAAGGGATACTTAGTAGCGTGCGCTAACTTATCAATAATGCAGAAATTATAAATGGGACAGCAACCGCTTGAGCTTTCATTTCCTTCGCCTATACTTCATCTTTGAGAGTCCAGAGAGCAATAATCTACCTTCTAAACACTTAGAACATGTATGAGTGATCATAGAACGATTGAGTATCACTTGTGAAGTGATCCTTGAAGAGAAGTGACACCTTGGAGGGGCACGTAACCAACCGGAGTCGGATTACACCTTGTGGCTCAGTGATTTCGGCATATTAAGGTATGTTCAACCTATCACCAGTCTTAGATTCGGATTTACAATGGATATGATAATCATGTTAACAGGATATTGAATTTCATTAGTGAATTATTTCAACAACATCATGTTTAGAAGATTGGGATGTCTACAATTAAGATATTATTGTTGGAACCTTGAAGTTGGAATCCTAGTACTTCAAATGATGAGAGATATATTCGGAAGTTAACAATCCGTATGATTTATGTTATCTTTGTGATCATGATTTGGAAAATATGTTATAAGAACTTAAAGGGAGAATCATCTTAGGAAGTGTTCTTTCGTATAAGTCGGAATCGTTAGTTCACCTCAAGATGAAGTCTGAATATGTATAATGATAGTAGAATCTAATACATCAACCGGAGATCACCAACTTTGCATGAGAATTGTAATCAAGATGGATTATGGTGTCATGATGATTATTCATATATTTGCATCTTGAAGTTGATATAATACTGGAGATTATTCATAAGAGTAAGAACTTGGTATTCATGGAAGTAACATGAATTATCACGAAGGATTTCATTGTTTCGTTCATGGCAAGAACGATTCTTGCTCGTGATGGCGCCATGCGAATAGCGCCACGCTATGTTATGCGATTTAACGTGCGCTATCGAGCACTAGTTAGCGTGCGCTACGTTTGGTACGTAACGTCGCTAGACCATCGACGAAGTCGATTGATTGGTCGGTGAAATCGACCATGCGTCGTTAGCGTGCGCTAGGCTTTGTTGTTTGCGTGCGCTATCGGGCGTACGCATGCACGCTACACAGAAGTACTTAGCGTGCGCTAAGATCCTCGGGCAGATTGCAGTTTATGAACTTTTGACCGTTAAGCGAATTGTTAAACATTCATACGACGTGAGATAAACTCTATATCATTTCTTTTGTTAAGGTTTGGTCTCGTTACGTGATTGATTGAGGAGGACGATCTTCGAGTGTTCATTTTCGTGGAAGTATTGTTATTGTCTTCAAATCGAGGCAAGTACCTTAATTGTTTTATGTATTGTTGTTATACATATTGTCGTGCATGTATGTCGTTATTGTGTGTCCACCTCGTGTTGGTCCGACGGATCATCGGGGATCTATGCTAGCGTCTTACTGGATCATCGGACGGGTTTTTCCACCACGGGTTGGTCTGACGGGATCATCGTGGGTTCTAGGCAGTGAACGCTGGATCGATGGAATTACCATGTGTATGTATTGATATCATGTTGTGATTATCAGTTGTGTATGTTATGTTTGAGTTTCGTAGGAGAAGACTCGTTGGTATTTTGTCGTTTATGTTATTATTATTCACCGTGAGATATGAATAATATGTTGTGGTACTTGTACTAGCATCGTTGTGCTAACCCCTTCGGGGTGAACATTTTGTTTGTGTTCGGGATCCGGGAGAGCAGGAAACAACCACTGGAATTGTATGATGACGGGGGTGCAGAGTGATGTCCCGACCGGTTTATTTATCTTTCGTTTATTCGTTATTTCAATAAGTACTCGAGTACGAAGTCGTTTGTGATGTTTTGAATTGGTGATGTAATATTGAGTTACATTGAACAAATTGTACTATTTCTGTATTTGGTCAGAATTGATGTACTGAAATTCCGTTATTTCCATTCGTCAGTAACTTTTTATACTTGTTAAATTCTTCAGCCTTGTAAATCCTTATGTAAAGGATTTACGGCGCTGTAATATTCCCGAATATATTGGGGGTGTTACAGAATATGGTATCGGAGCTAAGATTATGGATATCTTGGCCGTTGGGTTAAAATAGGGGTCATTTATGTCTTTTGGGGATAACCGGCCGTGAGTGACATCACTGCACTGCCTACGTCTTCATGCGAACAGTGGTTGTAAGTTCCTAAACTCTATCTCGTTCTTTGCATATTGTATCTCTTTATACTCGAATATTAGAACGATGTTGTTTCCTGTATATTGAGTATTTATGCTTACAGTATGTTGAGAGGCGGACGTGGACGTGGTCGCGGTCGTGGACGCGGACGGAGAAATGCCGAAAGGGAAACGTCGCCTTCTAACCAGGCCAGTCATAGCTCAGGCGAGCCGCAGCAGTCTATTAATAATGAACCAGATCCTGCTGTACCAGAGATCCTTCGTCAAGTGGTGAACCAGATGACTCAGTTCGCCCAGGTCGTGGACCGAATGCAAGTGGCGGTTGGGCTACAGCAGGGAGAGGGATAGCAAGGGATCCCAGATATGGGAAATCGAGGTGACCGGTGGCTGCAAGAAGTGGCGAAGATGCAACCACCCAAATTCGACGGTATTTCTGAGACTCCCACCTGGGATCATTGGTTAAAGGAGCTGGAGAAGATTTTTGCCGGAATTAATCGCCTGACGACCAGGAGAGCCTCTATCGCTCAATATTTTACGATAGGGAAGCGTCCGAATGGTGGGAAGCCATCCGGCCTGTAGACCATGATGCCGATTGGACAGAGTTTAGATTGATGATGGAAGCCCAGTATTGCCCTCGTCCTGTGAGGGAAGCCAAAGTTCGAGAGTTTTTCTCTGCTCAACCTTCTGATGTGCCCGTATCCCAGGCGATCAAGACGTTTAACCAGCAGCTGGCATTTGTTCGACATCTGGTCAGAACAGATGCAGAAATGATGATTCATTTCGATATGAGAATGAAACCAGAAGTTCAGAGGTACATGTCCGGATTCGAATGTACCACACTCCGCCAATACCAAGATAAGGCGTTGGCATATGAGATCAAGGAAGCAGCCATGGAGAAATTTGCGGAAAACAAGAAACAGAAAGTCTCTGGTACTTTCACAGAGCATAAAAACAGCGGGCCCCGTAAGGCCCAGTCATCTTTTCACTCTTTTAAGAAACCTCCGCACCCAGCTAGGAGCGGAAAGAATTTCGAGGCGACATCAACTATTACTGATGTTACCAGGAAATGCTTTAACTGCGCCCAGACGGGGCACTTTCGACGGTAGTGCCCCCTTCCTGCCGTGTCTTGTTTTGACTGTGGACGAGAGGGACTTCGGGCGGTGTTTTGTGACGAGGCTGCAAAGTCTTTTAGAGCCCGTGCACCACAAAACCCGTAAGGAGGCCAAGATTCCACAGACGCAGCAAAGTGTTCGGATGCCTCGAATTTTGGCCGCGGGCGAGGCAGAGGACAATGGGACCGAAAGGGGACATCGAGTGCCGGATCTGCTCCCCACGTGCATGCGAGATGAGGAGGACAGACGATCGTGATGTCATGCCGCATCGTGCAATCGGCCCGATCCTTTCCCACCAGTTAGCGTTTTATTCGATACAGAGCTACACATTCTTTCATATCTTTGTCTTGTGTAAATCGTTTGAATATTTCCGGTTTTCATGCTTGTGAACCTTATGTTGTTGGTTTACCGAGTGGAGAGAGGATTGTCGGAAATTTAGAAACTAGAAATTTCCTGTATCATTTGGAGGCAGAGAGTGGCTCTCAAATCGATCATGATAGAAATGCAAGGAGATGACCTAATACTCGGAGACGATTGGCTTAATCGATATGGAGCAATTGTGAACTACCGAAGGAGGAATATCTCGCCGATCGCCGACGATGGTTCCGAGATTCGTTTGAGGGATGGAAACCGGAAGCTCAGAAAGTTGATCAAGGCGATGAAAGTCACAAATTGTTGAAACAAGGTCAGACTGCAATCGGTGCTACGCAATGAAGAAAGAAGAAGAAATTGTGGAACTTTCATCCATTCTTGTTGTGAACGAATTTCCAGATGTGTTTCTGACGAGTTACCTGACTACCTCCACGAAGGGATGTGGAATTTACTATCAACTGGAACACGGAGCGACACCAATTTCTAAGGCGCCGTATCGTATGGCACCTCTTGAGATGTACGAATCAAGAAGCGGTGGAGGAGTTCTTGGACAAGGGCTATATTCACCAAGCGTTTCACCCCGGGAGCGCCGATTCTTTTGTCCGAAAGAAGGATGGATCGCTCATTGTGTATTGACTATCGAGAGCCGAACAAGATGACGATTAAAAACAAGTATCCGTTGCCACGGATTGATGATCTATTTGACCGATTGCAAGGGGCAACGGTATTTTCTAAAATTGATCCGAGATCGAGGATATCATCACCGAGGATTAAGGAATCGATGTTCAAATCCGCGTCGTAACTCGTTACGGGCATTATGAGTTTGTGGTGATGCCGTTTGGTCTCACTAACGCACTGCAGATTTATGCAATTGATGAACCGTGTGTTCATTGAATTTTTGGATAAATTTGTGGTCGTGTTTATCGATGACATTCTCGTGTATTCTAAGAGTCCTAAGAACATGCACGGCATTTGCGGATTGTATTGGGACTTTTGAGGAACGAACAATTGTACGCCAAACTTTCTAAGTGTGAATTCGCTAAAGGAAGTAATGTTCCTCGGCCATGTGGTGTCGGCTAAAGGAGTCCGAGTGGATCCTCGAAGATCGAGGCAATATTGGATTGGAAGCCTCCAAAGAACGTGAAAGAGGTCCAAGCTTCTTAGGACTTGCTGGATACTATCGTCGATTCGTGGAAGGGTTTTCTAAAATTTCCCGCCCACTTACTCGACTCCTTGAAAACTCAAAAGTTTGAGTGGAATGAATTATGTCGATTAGCTTTGATGAATTGAAGAAGAGATTGACGACGGCACCAATTCTATCACTTCCACGAGGAACCGAGGATTCATAGTTTACGGTGATGCTTGAACCAAGGACTTGGGTGCGTGTTGATGCGAGAATAACAAGGTGATCGCTTATGCATCACGACAACCGAAACCTTATGAAGTGAATTACCCGACACATGATTTGGAACTAGCGGCGGTGGTTTTGCCTTGAAGATTTGGAGGCATTATCTGCAGGACTCACTGTCAAATCTTTACGGATCATAAGAGCCTCAAGTACATATTCGATCGTAAAGAGTTGAATATGCGGCAAAGAAGATGGTTGGAACCGATTAAGGACTATGACTTGGAGATTTTATATCATCCAGCAAAGCGAATGTAGTGGCCGATGCACTTAGCCGCAAGCTGTCTCTATTCGAATCTTTGGAGACAACCGACCTCCCAACTTAGCCTTCACGAGAGATGATTCGTGAAGGGATTGAAGTGTGGTTACAGAGAGTCCGGGGACAATCATGCGTGATGGAGATAACCGTCATTAACCGAAGAAATCAAATCTAGACAGGCGAGATGACCCTCGATGATTCGGTTGCATGACGAAGTGATCAAAGGAAAGGCCCCGATTCATAATTCATGACGATGGAGTTTTGAGATTTCGGGACCGACTCTGCGTTCCGATGTTGATGTTCAAAGCAGACAATTATGAAGGAAGCTCATAGTTCGCCCTATTCTATCCACCCGGCACCAAGAAATGTATAAGGACTTGAAGCGAGAATTTACGGTGGGGCAACATGAAGAAAGACGTAGCGGACTATGTTTGAAATGCTTGACTTGTCGGAGTTAAGATCGAACATCAACGGCTCTTTGGAATGTTGAAGCCGCTCCGATCCACGAATGGAAGTGGGAGGACATATCAATGGACTTCATCACTAATATGCCGAAAACCGGGACGGGAATGAACATGATTTGGGTGATAGTTGATCGTTTAACCAAATCGGCTCATTTTCTAGGCATTAAGGATACGTGGGGACCGAGAGAGGTTGGCACGAGTCTTTATTTCGAGAGATAGTTCGATTACATGGTACGCCGAAGACCATTGTTTCGATCGAGACGGCCGTTTGTGTCTCACTTTTGGAAGGCAATTCATAAGGCCTTGGGGACCGAATTGAACTTGATCTGACTTATCACCCGCGATCGATGGACAATCCGAGAGAACTATACAAACGGTGGAAGATATGCTAAGGGCACATGCCTTAGATTGGTCAAACGATTGGGAAGTTCATCTACCATTGATTGAATTTACTTACAACAATAGTTGGCATGCTTCCATTAAGATGGCACCGTTTGAGGCATTATACGGAAGGAGATGCAGATCGCCCTTATGTTGGGACGATTCATCGGACTTGATCGGAACAGAACCGAGTTGATCGAGCGGACTCGAGAGAAGATAGCCTTGATTCGTGAAAGGTCATTGGCCCGCAGTCGCCAAATCCTATGCGGACGTCTGCCGCCGCCCATTGGAGTTCGATCGAGATCACGTACTTTTGAAGGTTTCTCCTACCGGGAATCTTTCGTTTCGGTAGGAAAGGTAAGTGAGTCCGAGATATATCGGACCATTTGAGATCCTCGAGAGAGTTGGGGAGTTGGCCTACGATTAGCATTACCGCCGTCATTGTACCATGTTCATAACGTGTTCCACGTATCCCGATTCTGGAGATATATACGGATCCCGATCATATCATCGATTTCGCGAGATCGAAGTCGAACAGATGGGACGTTTGAAGAAAGACTAATCAAGATACTCGAGAGTCGAGTTAAGCAACCGAGGAACAAGTCAATCGTTTTGGTCAAAGTTCGATGGTCACGTCATGGAACGGAAGAAGCCACTTGGGAAACGGAAGGCGATATGAAGTTTAGATATCCGAGTTATTTTCATCTTGAGTTTGGACGAAACTCCTTTTTAGTAGGAGAGTATGTAATATCCGGATTTATTACGGTGTATTTCATCCGTATTCAACCATGTATTATATCGGATTGGAGAATTTGATTATTGGAGTATGATATTTCGTTCATTGATATAATTGTACATAAGTATAGAAACATTCAAAATTTCTCAAACAACCTAGTGATAGAGCACGCTAAGAAAGTATCTTAACGCGCTATCGGGCCTATTAGCGTCGCTACACGGGTAGTAGTAACGTGCGCTATGGACTCAATTATTGGCGGCGGTGGCTCGTGCGCCCGGTGGACATGGGTCCGGATAAGATTCCCATTGGCCTTTTGGACAAAATCAAGTCAACCATTATTAGCGCACGCTAAGGGATACTTAGTAGCGTGCGCTAACTTATCAATAATGCGAAATTATAAATGGGACAAAGAACCGCTTGAGCTTTCATTTCCTTCGCCTATACTTCATCTTTGAGAGTCCAGAGAGCAATAATCTACCTTCTAAACACTTAGAACATGTATGAGTGATCATAGAACGATTGAGTATCACTTGTGAAGTGATCCTTGAAGAGAAGTGACACCTTGGAGGGGCACATAACCAACCGGAGTCGGATTACACCTTGTGGCTCAGTGATTTCGGCATATTAAGGTATGTTCAACCTATCACCAGTCTTAGATTCGGATTTACAATGGATATGATAATCATGTTAACAGGATATTGAATTTCATTAGTGAATTATTTCAACAACATCATGTTTAGAAGATTGGGATGTCTACAATTAAGATATTATTGTTGGAACCTTGAAGTTGGAATCCTAGTACTTCAAATGATGAGAGATATATTCGGAAGTTAACAATCCGTATGATTTATGTTATCTTTGTGATCATGATTTGGAAAATATGTTATAAGAACTTAAAGGGAGAATCATCTTAGGAAGTGTTCTTTCGTATAAGTCGGAATCGTTAGTTCACCTCAAGATGAAGTCTGAATATGTATAATGATAGTAGAATCTAATACATCAACTGGAGATCACCAACTTTGCATGAGAATTGTAATCAAGATGGATTATGGTGTCATGATGATTATTCATATATTTGCATCTTGAAGTTGATATAATACTGGAGATTATTCATAAGAGTAAGAACTTGGTATTCATGGAAGTAACATGAATTATCACGAAGGATTTCATTGTTTCGTTCATGGCAAGAAACGATTCTTGCTCGTGATGGCGCCATGCGAATAGCGCACGCTATGTTATGCGCTTAACGTGCGCTTATCGAGCACTAGTTAGCGTCGCTACGTTTGGTACGTAACGTCGCTAGACCATCGACGAAGTCGATTGGTAGTCGGTGAAATCGACCATGCGTCGTTAGCGTGCGCTAGGCTTTGTTGTTTGCGTGCGCTATCGGGCGCACGTAACGCACGCTACGAAGTACTTAGCGTGCGCTAAGATCCTCGGGCGGTGCGGTTTATGAACTTTTGACCGTTAAGCGGGTGTTAAACATTCATACGACGTGAGATAAACTCTATATCATTTCTTTTGTTAAGGTTTGGTCTCGTTACGTGATTGATTGAGGAGGACGATCTTCGAGTGTTCATTTTCGTGGAAGTATTGTTATTGTCTTCAAATCGAGGCAAGTACCTTAATTGTTTTATGTATTGTTGTTATACATATTGTCGTGCATGTATGTCGTTATTGTGTGTCCACCTCGTGTTGGTCGACGGGATCATCGGGGATCTATGCTAGCGTCATTTGGATCATCGGACGGGTTTTCCACCACGGGTTGGTCGACGGGATCATCGTGGGTTCTAGGCGGTGAGCAATGGATCGATGGAATTACCATGTGTATGTATTGATATCATGTTGTGATTATCGATTGTGTATGTTATGTTTGAGTTTCTCGTAGGAGAAGACTCGTTGGTATTTAGTCGGTTATGTTATTATTAATCACCGTGAGATATGAATAATATGTTGTGGTACTTGTACTAGCATCGTAGTGCTAACCCCTTCGGGGGTGAACATTATGTATGTGTTCAGGATCCAGGAGAGCAGGGAAACAACCACTGGAATTGTATGATGACGGGGGTGCAGAGTGATGTCCCGACCGGGTTTATTTATCTTTCGTTTATTCGTTATTTCAATAAGTACTCGAGTACGAAGTCGTTTGTGATGTTTTGAATTGGTGATGTAATATTGAGTTCTGTTGAACAAATTGTACTATTTCTGTATTTGGTCAGAATTGATGTACTGAAATTCCGTTATTTCCATTCGTCAGTAACTTTTTATACTTGTTAAATTCTTCAGCCTTGTAAATCCTTATGTAAAGGATTTACGGCGCTGTAATATTCCCGAATATATTGGGGGTGTTACACGAGCATACTAGACCTCGTCCGTCATCTCAGCTTGGTTCCTCCCGTCCTCGTCCAGAATCCTCTTCATCCCAGATGGCTTCTCGAATGGATAGGCTCGAGAAAGATATGAGTGAAATCAAGATTATGGTCAAGAGCATCTGCACGCATTTTGGGATACCGCCGACACCTCCGGATGCGGACCTTGACTAGTCGGGCTATCCTTCTTATGATGATGTTTCCCGTTTTATTAAAAGACCAAACATTTCATTCTCATACATAAACTCTATCAGTGTGTTATTTTGGATATGTTTCGTATGTAATAACTATCTTTGTTTTTATGCATTATTTTGGTTAATCGTTGATTTGGGTTCTATTGATTATTATGCGTATCATTGATTTCTCTTGCAGGATCTCTCAACTTTTTGTTAATGACAAAAAGGGGGAGAAAAATCTTCCTTTAAATCAGGTTTTCAAAAACTCCCATACTTAAATTTTGTCATCATCAAAAAGGGGGAGATTGTTGGAACAATATTTTTTAGATCATTTTGATGATGTGTTATTAAAACCAAAATTTACTTAAAACATATTTTCTCTTCAGTTAACGTACGTAACGCTAACCATCTTAACGTACGTAACATTCACAGTTGTCTGCAAGATTTTCAGTATAGTTAACGTACGTAACTCGTCTATTATAACGTACGTAACACTCATTGTTTTCGTAAGTTTTTACATGCAGTAACGTACGTAACCGGAGATATCTAACGTACGTAATGCTTGAATTATTCTGACCGTTGGAAAAGTCACTAGCCGTTGCAACAAGTCGTCACACTTAACGGATCTCTGACCGGAATATTACGTACGTAACCTTGAGGTTCATAACGTACGTAACGTATTTTATCATATCTCACTGGACCGTTTCTTCACTTTCGTTACGGCCGCTATTCGGAACATATAACGTCATGCGTTCATAACGCGTCGTAACCATCGCATATAACGTATGTAATCGGTTAAACTGTTCCAACGGGAATATGAGCTCAAGAAGGCTATAAATAGCCAACTTCATGGAGATTGAAAACACACAAGCATTCAGAGCCTACTAGCATACTCAAGCAATATCAAGCAAACATTTTGAGAGATATACTTATTCTAGATTGTGATACGAGAAGATTTGTTCTATAATTTCCAATCTTCATTCTTGTATCAAAGAGCGATATATTGTGAAAGTCGAGTTACTACTCGCATTTGTTTTGTGTATAGGTTATCTTGTACCCAGAAAAATAAGAGTGTTTTTGTGAGGTTGTTCTTGAGCCCGGAAATCAAGAAATTGTAAGAAGTTGGCACTAAACTAGAAAGTGCAATTCTAAGTTCTAAGAAAAGTCCTAGTCGATAAAACTAGGTAGGGGACGTAGGCTTTGTTAATAGCCGAACCTCTCGAACAAATTCTTGTGTTCTTTCTTTTCCGCATTCTAATTACTCCGATATTTTGCTTCCGCACAAAAAGAGTTCAATACTCTTATCCGCACTATTCAACCCCCCCTTCTAGTGGCGGTACCAATCTAACATTACTGAATAATAAATACTGAATGATAATGACTGAATTACAACCGGGTATTACATACACCCCCCCTTAAAAGAGTTTCGTCCCCGAAACTAAGGGACAAACAACTCGGGATAACTCTCCCGCATACTATCTTCGGTTTCCCAAGTAGCCTCTTCGACTCCGTGTCTAGACCACTGAATTTTAACCAAAGGAATCGTCTTGTTCCTCAACTGTTTGATTCGCCGCTCTAAAACTCGTATAGGATGCTCCTCATATGAATGATCATCGGCGATCTCGATTTCATCGAACTGAAGTATGTGACTCGGGTCGGCAACATACTTCCATAACTGAGAGACGTGAAACACATTATGAATTCGGCTCAATGCCGGAGGTAGGGACAATCGATAAGCTAACTCGCCTACTCGATCCAAAATCTTAAACGGTCCAATGAATCTCGGACTCAACTTCCCCCTCTTCCCAAAATGGAAGATACCACGACTCGGGGACACCTTGACCAAAACATGGTCACCTTTCTCAAACTCTAATGGTCGACGATGATTATCTGCATTAGATTTCTGTCGACTCTGAGCGGTCAACAAACGACTCCTGATCAAAGCTACCTTCTCACGGGCGGCTATAAGCATATCGGGATCGGTGCCGATTGATTCTGATAAGTCATCCAAACACAAAGGAGATCGACAACGACGACCGTACAATGCCTCGTAAGGTGCCATCTTAATCGATGAATGCCAACTATTATTGTATGTGAACTCGATCAACGGTAGTTGGGCTTCCCAATCATCTTTCCAATCGAGGACACATGCCCTCAACATGTCCTCCAAAGTCTGAATAGTACTCTCTGATTGTCCGTCGGACTGAGGATGAAAAGCTGTACTGAGATTAAGTTGAGTTCCCATAGCATGATGAACTGATTTCCAAAAATGAGACACGATTCGTCCGTCACGATCGGAAACGATACTTTTGGGAGTACCGTGCAGTCTCACTATCTCCTTGATAAACAACTGGGCAAGTCTCTCGGGACCCCACGTATCCTTAATTTCAAGGAAATGAGCTGATTTAGTTAAACGGTCCACAATTACCCAGATTGTATTCATGCCATGACGAATCGTCGGCAAACTCGTGATGAAGTCCATAGAAATATCTTCCCACTTCCATTCTGGAATAGGGAGCGGTTTCAGCATACCCGCCGGTTGCTGATGTTCAATCTTGACTTGTTGACAGGTTAAGCATCTCGAAACAAATTCCACGACTTCTCGCTTCATATTACTCCACCCGTAATTTTGTTTCAAGTCTTTATACATCTTGCTAGACCCCGGATGAACGGAATAAGGGGTAGCATGAGCTTCTCTCAAAATCGAGTTTTTCAACTCGTCATTCGTCGGTACGCACAACCGATTCTTAAATCGCAAAAGTCCATCCTCGTGGACCACAAATCCAGGGACTTTCCCCTGAGTCACATCATCTCGAATGCGTAACAAAAATGGGTCTGAACCCTGATTCTCCCTGATCGCCTCCTCGAGTAGCGATGAGATTTCTAACGTACAAAGTTGCCCTTATACTCGCTGTAACCAGACCTCGATCTCGGGTCTCAAAAATTTCTGCTGAAGTTCCTTCTGAACTGTTAATCGATCAAGCTTCTGCTCCTGAACGGACTTACGACTCAAGGCATCGGCGACAACGTTTGCCTTGCCCGGGTGGTAAAGTATCTCAATATGATAATCTTTGATTAGTTCTAACCACCGTCTCTGTCGCATATTTAACTCCTTCTGAGTAAATATATACTTTAAACTCTTATGATCGGTGAATATCTGACAGGTAACGCCATAAAGATAATGACGCCAAATCTTCAATGCGAACACCACGGCTGCTAGCTCCAGGTCGTGGGTCGGATAATTAACCTCGTAAGGTCTCAATTGCCGTGAAGCATAAGCAATAACTTTCCCGTTCTGCATGAGTACACATCCAAGACCCTGTCCGGACGCATCACTATAAACCACAAATCCTTCTGTCCCTTGCGGTAAAGAAAGGACAGGTGCTGAAGTTAACCGGCTCTTGAGTTCCTCAAAACTCTGTTGACACGCGTCAGACCACATGTATATCTTATCTTTCCATAAAAGATTCGTCATGGGTTGAGCGATTTTAGAAAATCCTTCAACAAACCGCCGATAATAACCGGCTAATCCGAGAAAGATTCGGATCTCCTTAACATTCTTCGGAGGTAGCCAATCTCGGATAGTCTCCGTCTTTTGAGGGTCGACACGAACTCCATCTGATGAAATTACATGTCCGAGAAATGTCACTTCGGACATCCAGAACTCACATTTGGAAAACTTCCCATAAAGTTGTTCTCGTCTCAACATGTCGAGCACCTGATGAAGATGAAACTCGTGCTCCTCCCGGTCACGAGAATAAATTAGAATGTCATCAATAAAGACAACCACGAATTGATCCAAATAGTCGATGAAAACCCAATTCATTAACTCCATGAATACCGCAGGTGCATTAGTCAACCCAAACGGCATGACCACAAACTCATAATGACCATAGCGTGTTCGGAATGCCGTCCTTGCGATATCCGACTCTCGAATTCGCAGCTGATGATACCCAGATCTTAAGTCGATCTTGGAAAATACTGAAGCTCCCTGAAGTTGATCCAAAAGATCATCGATACGGGGTAGAGGATATTTATTCTTGTACGTAAAGGTAATATGGTCATAGATGCATTGAGTCGTAAGTCAGTCATATTACAAAGGCTGGAATTATTTACATCCCAAACAAAGATTCGATAGGGATTGATTGAGCAGGAGATTGAGGTATGGCTTCAGGAAGCTCAATGACAGTTATGTTTCTTAGAGATTACCTCATCGGACCAATGACATTCAAAGCAGACAGTTTGAGGATCCAGAGATGGTCGAGATCTGTGATGATGTTACAAAAGAGAGAGCCCCTGGTTTCATGATCCATAAAGATGGAGTTAGGCACATTAGCATGGCATACTCCTCTATGGGTTTATGATTCCAAGGGAGATTATGAGTACTGAATGATGCCGATCTCAAACAGATAATTCTAAATGAGGCGCATTCTACACCGTACTTAATTCATTCGGGTACAAGTAAAATGCACAAAGACTTGAAGAAGAACTTTGGATGGCCCAACATCGAGAAGGAAGTTGCAGAATTCGTTTCAAGATGTTTAACTTGTCAACAAGTCAAAATCAAGCATTAGAGACCTGTTGGGATGTTGAAGCCACTGCCTATTCTAGAATAAAAATGAGAAGATATCACCATGGATTTCATATTAGGGATGTCGTGAACTCATTCAGGGATGAATATGATCTGGGTGATTATTGATCAATTAACCAAGGCTGCTCACTTTTTGGAAGTCAAGGATATGTGGGGACCTGAACGTCTAGCTCGAGTCTTTATCGCCGAAATTGTAAGACTACATGGTAGCCCGAAGAGTTTCATTTCAGACCGATGGTCGATTTATGTTACATTTTTTGCAAGCCATTCATCGTGCATTGGGTATTGGTACAATAATAAATGAATCCATTAATATGACACCATTCAAAGTGCTTTATGGCAGACGATGTAGATCTCTTTTATGCTGGGATGAGTCATCCAAATTATTTGATGTTGAGCCAAAGCTACTGGTGTAAACAAGAGAGAAGATTGCCTTAATTCGACAAAGACTGTTAACCTTGCAGAGTCGAAAGAAATCCTATGCCGACGTTCGATGATGCCCGCTAGAGTTTCAAATAACAGAACACACATTGCTATAGATATCGCCACCCCAAGGAGTTAATCAATTTGGGGAAAAGGGGAAGTTGAGTCTGAGATACATCGACCCTTTAGAGATTTTGGATAGAGTTAGCGAAGTAGCATATCATTTGCACTGTTGTCGTCTAGGTCATGTGCATAACGTATTTCACGCCTCCCATCTCAGGAAGTATGTTCCCGATCCCAATCACATCATTGACTTTTGGGAAATCGAGGTGGCAAGTGATGTTACATTTGAAGAAAGACCATTGGCGATCTTGGAATGAAGAGTGAAACAATTAGAGAATAAGGCAATTCCATTCGTTAAAGTGCAGTGGTCCCGGCATGGAGTTGAAGAAGCTACATAGGAAACTGAAGATAGTATTTGTTCACACTATCCCGAGTTGTTCACACCCTAAGTTTCGGGACGAAACTTTTTTTTAAAGTGGGAGAGTGTGATACCCCGTATTAGATAACCGGGTGATTTGATATTTTATGAACCATCCTAGGAATTGGTTGTTATGTCGGACCTAGGAGTTATACCATCTCGTGTTGTTTAGTATGTTGAACCAGAATTTCCATAATTTCGGTGTGTTACTATATATTTTATATATGATATTTTATACGTTACCGTATTATCAGCGAATTATCGGGATGAAAAATAAAAATAATAATAATATTATAAGGATAAATATACATATATGACCAAACTATCATAATAAATATGATCTAATATATATAATTAATTAACAATATGTATACCTTGCAGTGCCTCTAAACGGATTAACACACACCCTTGGAAGAAGCCGCAACAACCGCGGAGAAGAAGAGAAGGAAAAAAAGGAAAAGAGAATAAGAAGGAGAAGGAGAGGAGGAAACCCTATAAACATTGGTAAGTATTTGTATATATATATATATATGTGTGTGTGTGTGTGTGTGTGTTCGTGTGTGTGTGTGTGCTGTGTTCGTGTGTGTGTTGATGCGGTGATTGTGTGTATTCTGTGTTCGTGTGTGTCATGTTATGTGTGTATATGTGACTGTGTGTATGTTAGTTTGTATGTGAGTGTGTGGGTGTTAGTCTGTATGTGTGTGTGTGTGTGTTTGGCCGTGTGTGTGTATATGTGAGAAAGTTTGTGTGTGTTTGTCCGTATGTGTGTATATGTGAGAAAGTTTGGGGGGGGGGGGGGGTTGTCGATGAAGTGCTGACTTGGGTATTGGTGCATTTTTTTATGGGTAAAAATGACGTTAGTCGGTAATAAAGAAGCTCCCGGTGAAGTTACGATAGACGAGAGAAGGTTAAAATGAGGATTATGTGGCCGCAGAAAGTTTTGGGTTGGAAAATATAAATTTTGAAAGTTTAGGGCTATGCTTTTGGAAATTGGAAGCAAATTAGCTTGATTAATACTTTATAATTTGGCCCCAAGTTAGATTTTTAATTATCCCATATTGACCCCTAAACTTTTAAAAAGGTTTTAAAAATTGTTTTGACCCCAAATACTTTAATATTTTTTTTGAAAAGTGTATAACCTTCCGGGGTTTTTTTTATCTAAAATGGGTAAAATGACCTCCAAATGGCTCCTAATACGAAACACAACTTTTTTATACCCTTATAACATATGAGGTGTATTCATTATTATATTTTTACCCTTAAATCGGCTAAACTTGAGAATAGAGTTCCAGTCTTTATCTAATTCGTAATGAAAACTCCCGCAATAATTATAGTATCTATTCTAGGTCGAAGGTCTGGTGAATCGCCCATTATATATTCTTGTCAATCGAACTTTTTATTTTTTGGAATACCAGGCAAGTACCTTAATCGTGCTTTACATATTATCTTGCATTTGATGTTATATTATGATGTTTATTTGAGGGGTAATGATAATGGTTTGAAAACCGATGATTTTGTAAAATAAATGTGGTCATTCGAGTTGTATAGGCCGAGTCAGAACCAGGGATTTCCCTGACGAGGGATATGGGTATGTTATGTTCCAGCCATGCGTATCACTCGCCGGGTTATCCAGCCAGGGATGTCTTTATGAGGACTTGGGATATGACATGCGGTAGCATTGCATACTGGTATAGCCCCGTGGTTTGTATTGTTTGATGATATATTGTTCCGGAATAATGATGTGATATGAATGGACCTGTGATGTTTCGTGTTTCTGCACGTTATACATATTCATGTTATCATTGTACTTGCACCGGCCGTTTGCTGACCTCTTTAGGGGATTGGTTGTGTATTCAAGTACACGATCCCATGGCGAGCACGCACAGGGAGGGCACGAAGACGAAGAGCAGCAGTGATATTGCCTCCTCATGCCCGAGTTGTTTATCTAGATGTTTTGTCTTAGTTTTGTTTGTGTACTCGCGAGTATGGTTTGTTGTTGTCTATTTGTTATGCCCGTGCTGGGCCTGGTTTGAATTGGAGTTGGTAGTCTGTATGTTAAACGAGTACTTCCGAAGTTTATTTTGTCATGACATGGTCTTTCAGTACCAGGTTATGTTGTATACTCAACCCCGCCAGTCATTGTGAGTTTTTCTGTATACACAGGTTTTTGCCTTGTGGATCCCAGAAATAGATCAACGGCGCTGTATCAATCCTGGCCCGGGATGGGATTGTCACAATATGTATATGTGTATTTCTTGTGTATGTTAAGTATGTGTTGTGTATATGTTAGGTGATGTGTGTTAAGCAGGTAGCGTACGCTACCAACTTCGATGATGGTTCTAGATATCGACTCAACTCCTATAACTAGTATAATAGTGTTCTTGTGGGACCTATGCTTGTATATGATATGATGGATTGCCTTTGATTGTATAACTTTGATATGTTTTGGTATCAGTATGACCGGCTATGCTTACGCGCTATTACTGTTCGGTGTTGTATTTATCCTGGTCGGGTACCTTACAATTTGACTTGGAAGTTGTTGAAATGCTGATAACATGCCTGAAAGTACTATGAATGATATAACACGATTTTAAGCCAGTCTTGCGGACCGATCGGATCCATAGACTGTGCGGTCTGAATCGAGCATGGTGACATCCAACCGTAGCATTGCTTGTCCGCGGTGTCCTAGGTATGCGGATGTTGGAACACAAAAGTCATGGATGCGAGTGGTATGATGTTAGTGTAAACTCCTGATTAAGCCGGTCTTGCTGAGCTTTAGCTCGTATAGTTCATGAGTTGTAGATAAATCCAGTGATGCCTGAATATTATTGACTCACTTTTACTTTAATAATTCTGGGAAATTATATTGTATTTATATATATATATATATATATATAGTTAGTTGGTTTGAGTGGTTGACTTGTCTGATTTTGTATCTGATTAGATGGAGGTTGGTTAGCGTTTTGTGTCTCGACATGGCTGGTCCGCTATTATGATTGTATTGTATTGCTGGTGTATTATGGAATATATTTCCATTTGTGTGATGATACAAGAAAGAATATTACTATACCTGTATATAAATCGGGTATATGATGTCAAATTGAAATTCTATAAATATATAGTTTTCTAGTATTATTTTTGGGTGAGTATTGACAGTAGTAATCTAGAAGAGCCTTAATATCTTAATTAATGATGTGTGGAGTAATTCTTAGGCTTGGAGAGTGAAAATGGAGTAACATGTACATCTTACCCGGTTTCAGTGGGAACTCATAAATCCTAACAAATACATTTTGTAAGTAAAACCTATTGTCACTTATAAAAGAGAAATAGATTGTTCGTAAACATTCATTACATTTTATGAGTCTATATTTCTCGCTCATTGTATCACTGTGAACAAAAGCAAGAACCTTGACTATACACTTTTCAATTATTGATTAATTTTTGGTCAATTTTTTACTAATTCTCAATCAGAAAAGAAAAAACAGGGAAGTCCTAAGCTGACAACAAACCAAAGGGTCCGACTGAGGGTGACCTTGTGAAGATATGTCTAGGAAAAGTCACAAATTTTAGATGGAATTCTAAGGAAGGCACAAGATAAAACCTTGCTCACAAGATAAGACCAGGAGAAGTCATAAATTTAGATGGCATCCTATGGAACTCGTTGCTCGTAAAATCATTGAACACCTATTCTTGTATATTTCCATCCTTCTTTGATTGTGAGTCGGAAGTCTTCTACTTGTCCTTCCCAATCTTACTATCAGTAGACCTAGGTGTGGAGATGTTTCCATCAAGACAACAGATGACTTCTCATTTGCAGCTTCCTTCTTTACCATCCACTCAAAATGAAAAGCTTGGTCCTTCAATTCCCATAAGAGGAATTCAACTGTTAAAGCGTTTAAACCCTTTGGTTCTTCTGATAGAAACCACATTTACATGTCATTCCTTAGAAAATACCTGCAACAATTTCATACCCACTTTTCTTTCTTTATGTATTCTTTCTAAAAGAATTGACAGCTCATCCAAAATATTAGTGAACCTCATTTCTTTTTTTATTTTTATTTTGATATCGAGGTTCCAAACTTACACACGACTAGTTCTCGGGAATATCCTCAACTACCGCGCACAAAGAGTCGCCTCCCAAGTGATTGCTCCATGTTGTACCCCCGTAAATCCAACCGCAGGGTCCCACCGAGATCTGGTCTCCCACACCGTCACTTGAAGCCCTCAATATTTAATTGTTCCACCAGCATACCACGGAGGGCTAGGGTCTCTTCTTTAATAATTGATTAAAGAGTCATAAACGCTTGAAAATTCTTGTTCTCAGAGGGACACGAACCCGGGTCTCCCAATGCCAGTAAACCAAGTTCACTGGTTGGTGAACCTCATTTCTAGCTCTTGGATTCATTTTGCAGCATTTCAAGTAAGTCATATTTTTAACTAAAAACATATAAATTTTTCCTCTCTATCTTACAAGTCCCCAAGGACTCTCAATGAATTTGTCCAAAATATTTTGGCAGTTCTAATGTGATTTTTTATTTTTTGAAAGAATATTTTTTCGTGAGAGTTTCCATTATTTTACTCTTGGTCAAATTCTCCAAGTTTTTCCATCTTGTAGTCATCTCTTGACCATTCTCCTTCTGGTTTCCTAATAAATCTAGGGACGACTGCAGTAGCCTTACTAGTTGTTGTTGTGGCAGTAGATCCAGTAGTACAGCAATGCATTACCGAAATCTTCCATAGAATAAACAAAAATAGTACCTTGTGTTAAAAAATGGTATTTTATAAACGAAGAAAAAATGTGAGTTTGTCGTGATATTTTGGTAACATCATGTTTATGAACCAGATATAGCAATCCTATAAATTCACCTCTCAGATATCACTTATTGGTTTCAAGGCAAGTTTTATCTTAAAAAAGGGTTAATGAGCTATTGTATCTTTAAATATTTTCTTATAAAATCGTTTTATCAAAGGTCAGTGGAAGACAAATGACAAGTAAGATGTTTTGTTAATAATGTAAAGTTGATACTCCTCGCCTGGTGAAAAAAGTAGACAAGTTTCTCACTCGTACTTTTTTAGCACAGACTATTGTCACGGGATGGGAGTTTGTTATGCTCCTAAGCGCCGTGCGGCCTAGCAACCCTCTTGCTAGTCAGCCTTAAACCCTCCAAATTTGGCTAAGTATGAAGTTGGCACAACGAAAGAGAGGCAATGGGTTAATGGAAAAATACTTCCACTAAGTTACAAAGAGTTTACAAGTGTGTCTTACAAATGAGTTCCCAAGGATGGCTGCAAATGAGCCCCAACTTCCCTATATATACTACTCTTCTATCACTAGAACCTTCTTCCACCTCCTCATTTGGAGGCTTCTAGATCCTCCTACACTTAGCATATTCTAGAACACCTTCTAGAAAACTCTATGTATTACAAATTTTTATACAATGTCTAGAAACATCTACTAAGTTACAAGTCTCTTGACTCATCCAAGAGTCTCCAGCACTTTCCACATGTTTTTGGACCTTTCTGGCTTGCTCGACCCGACCCGGCCCGCTCGGCCCGACTCGGCCCGACTCCATGTAACCTGGCCCAATCTGGCCCGGCCTTCCACACATGCCTCCGGATTAATCTTTGATGTTCTGGACCATCCCAGTCTGTTTCTGGAATGTTCCGAGTACAACTTCCGCACAGTGGACTCCTCAACTTTCCAATGTCAAGTGCACTCACAGGCCTTTATCCGTCTAATCCTATTATAGGGGGAGGGAGCTCCGTGTGTCCCTCACGCGCTGCCTGCGCGCGCGCCCAGCGCCTCGCGCGCACCCCTCGCGGGTGTCCGTCGCCCGTGTCCGAGCCTCGGCCTTCGGATGTGCCTCATCTCGTCATCTTGTCCCGCGTTGTCCCGAAGCGGCGTGCCTGTCCGCTGCACTCGTCCGTTCGGTCCCCGGCGTGCCTTGTCTCGCCGCCCAAGTATTTCCGCATCTGGCCTAATGGCCTTGTCCCTCGGTCGGGCACTTTGTTGCCCGGATGGCCTGCTTGTTTGGCCATACATCCACGCATGCCGCACCACACGGCTAAGTCCCTCAGTCGGTTGTACCGCTCCACATGGCCTTACAGTCCCGAACGTGCCCCATGCACGTTGATCCGCTAGACCTCGCACCCCTCTGTGCGGGTCTGTCCGAGCATTCTATCGGTCATTTCTCTCAGGGCGTGACACTATGCTGGAAAGGGTCTTCTGTTTTACTTGATAAGTTTTACACTTACATTCAATAAATTTGAAATAAGAATAGTAATATATAAAGAAGTAAATAAGAGTATTTGGAATGGTTTCAAGAGTTTATGTATTGTTCCCACTGGTCCACTATTCCCCTTTAGAAGAAGAAAATTTACTATCACAATTGTTAAAATATAAGTGATCTTACACCAATTAAAAATCTTGCTATTAGTTCATATCCTAGCACCAGTGTATTATGGACACCATAGCCTGATAAAGCCGGAATTCTTTATCAGAACACTTTATTGCAACCCTGGAACCACCTGAGTCACTTTACCATCTTTCTATCTTGTCTTGTGACATGGATCTTGAACTTATTCATCTGACTTGTTGATTTTACATTTATTGGGATGCCTTCCAGAACATTAAGACTGGTGAAATTCTTTCCGGTCTTTGGACCTTCGAAGGTCCTCTAGGTCTTTTTGATCCAGGTCTCCAGAACAACTCAGCCTTTTAAAATTATGCATCTTTTCATGTTTTTTCAGTATCAAGTTGGCCTTCTGTTTTAGCTTCACTAGTCTTCAGCGTCTTCTCTCTTGACATGGTTTATAAATGCCCAATTTCCAAAAATAGAAATATATATATATATATATATATATATATTGGATATCTTAATTCATAACTAATCTCATCTCTCCACCTCTATTTGGTGCATTTGAAGAGACTATAAATCATAAAATGCAAATGCATGCTTCTTATTCCGCATACGTGAATGTTTCGAAATAGATTGCATGAATAAATAACAAGCTATACGAAAATGATGTATGGACGCATGAAATTTTGCATATGAGATGCTGAAACAAAATAGAAGACTTGAGCTTAAACACAGCACGAGAGAAATAATATAAAAGTCGCCCAAGTTTACAACATTGCAGCTTTAATCCGACAGAATCTTTTGGAGGTTAATTTCATGCAATAAGCAAATAAAATTAAAATGCATAGGAATAAACAATTACCCAAGCAGGATGAAACAAGTATAGTTGCATCCAGCACTTTGGTTCAATTTAATTAACCTTCCCCATCAATCAAATAGCTTCAAAGTCAAACAGGAGGTAAAGAACTTGTTAATTATTTCATGGTTTTTGCTCCATTAATAGTCGGAGCAGCACCTCTAGTTGTCTTCACGTGGGTAACATAATCACCGTAGTGCATGGTAAATAGAGTGCTCAGTAACGGGTAAGCTGAATACATTCACGCAATGGTTCGCTGATGGCGCCACTATAACCTGCCTTTCTCATCAATGAGTCAATCGCTTCAATCTTTGACCAGCCTTGCACAGTTAAAAACGACCGAAGGAAAAGGTTAGAAAACTTGAGCAAGAGGAATACACACTACCCTACTCTGTTGGGTGACATTTCATTTGCAGATCTAGCCTTGGGCTCCTCTATTGCTGGGTGGCGGAGCTACCTTTGTCTGTATGTTTTCCGAAATTTGGCCAGAGTCCATGTCAACAAATTAGAGTTGCTAAGTAAATTATATACGATATTACATGTTTCAATGAGCATTTATAAAGAGTGAATGTTTGGTAGTTTTTTTGAGCAATAAATGTTTGATATTAATTTGAGCAAGATTATTAAAACTTAAACTTGAGAATTGAAAAGAGAATAAAAATGAGTTTTTTTTAACATAACTAAAGGTCAAACCACTGATAAGATCAAATCTTGTGGTCCAATTTTCTAATTTCCAGATCAGATCTAATTTTTCAATTTCAAATTCCAATATGCGCTCATGCGCGTTCGCAGTCGTGCTCAGTTCCACCAACTTCCAAATACACATTCTGCCCAATCTCAAATTTGATGATCCAATTTTCTAATTTCCAGATCAGACTTAATTTTCCAATTTCAAATTCCAATAAGCATTCCATACGTGTTCGTAATATGCGCTCAGTGCTACCAAATTCCAAATACAATTCTGCGCAATCTCAATTTTTCAATACGCATTCGGCACAATTATTCCGTTCATCTCAAGAGTCCTGCAGATGTGGGTATCATCGGGAAGATTGGTGTTGCAGTTGAAATCAAGGCTAAAAAGATACCTGAACTTCTATTTTTCACAACTTCATACTCGGAGTCAAAATCAATCTTCACTAATGGCCATGGATGAATCGTAGTCTTTTTCAATCTTCGCCATGGATAACTTTTGAGGGATTGGGTCCTCTTTCTATAGTATTCGCCATGGACGACTTTGAGGTAGAATTTCTCAAAAGTGGTGTGTCCGTTTTTTTGGAGTATCTGACACATACCCCATGTTGTGTCCTGTGTCTTGCGTGTTGAGACGGTACTTCAAGTGAAAAGTCCGAGCAACATAGGTGGGCTAAAAAAACATGGGGAATTATAGGGTTCTATTGGATTCTAAGAGACAAAGATGGAATTACCTTCATGAGCAGCAACCCCGGGCAAGTAGGTGGCATTTCGCTTTGTTTTATTGTCAGGATCAGTAAATTCAATAATTATTCCATGCTTCCCAACCTAAATAAACAGAAATTTCAGCAGAACCAATACTCAATCATGCCTGCCTATATACTTTAATGATCACATTATTTAAGGAATCCTAGATGTTTATGATTAAATTAAAGTAATATCAACACCATCTGTGCTTATAGAACCAATGTTTCAAGAACAAAGCACCAGTTTATACAGAAACCAGACACTTCGGATTAACAAATTGATAAGCCTTATATTGCAAAGAGAGTATGTATTGAATGATGGGAGGTCTATATCGGCTCCAGACTTGAGATTTCATCAGTTTTCTGTATTTCATAATTTCCACATGCACCATTTGAGTTTTTTAAGAGATTGTTCAGAAAAGCCTTTGATAACGGCACTTCTATTGTTTTTAGTAACAATTTCCATGCAATCACTTCAAATATAGAAATTCAAGATTCTGATATCGTGACACATTTGATGAATCTTTCATCATGAAAGTGATGCATGACTCATATTCGGAGTCACAACTCGGCCCTCCATAGTGGTTCACCAACCTTCTATATTTAAGGTGGCTCAGAACATTAAAATGGATTAGACGAACTCACATGCAACTTAAAAGATCTTATTCAGTGTGCCAATGAAATTGGACAAACTGACATGGCATCCATGCTCACACGGAACCTCAATTGTAGAGCAAATATTTACCTCCCATAAACTGCAAAGCATCTAGCTAACAAAGAGGTCAGTCCATTCCTCGCAAGAAATTAGTAAGCTCTATAATAACATAGACTTTAATGTATATTAATACAGGCATACCTATTAGACTCGAGTTTCATGATAGACTTTCGTTCAAAGAAAAAATGCAAACTATTTAGCTTTTCTCATTAATGATCCAGCCTTAGTGAAATAGTATACATGAAGTAATCTAAGAAAAACCAAGCAAACTCAAACACTCATAGATAACTTATAATATTTAAAATAGCTAATTAACTCGATGACAGTGATTGTCCACCCTGAGATGAGATTTCTCTCTTCATGCAAAATTCTCCCACTCAAACGTGGCAAGTAGCTACCAACTATGATATTTTTAAAGCGTAACTCATTCATTGACAAATTTATTCAAATTATAAGTTAAAATTCATCACATAGTGCGAATTCGACTCGAGTTTGAACTTGTTTATTGATCGGGATATGAAACAGCTAAATGCAGCTATCCGGCCTAGGAGGCTGTGAACCTTCTTGACCGAGCTAGGTGGAAAAAGCTCGGTCACAGCTTTGATTTTATCGGGGTTGGCCTGGATTCCCCTTTGGCTAACCATACCGCCGAGGAATTTCCTAGAGCCGACCCCGAATGAGCATTTTTTCGAGTTCAACATCATTTTATACTCCCGCAAAACAGCAAACATTTTATTAAGATCATTTACATAGTCTGCTGCATACAAGGATTTCACGAGTATCTACGTATACTTCCATCATCTGACCTATCAGATTACAAAATATTTTAGTTACAAGGCGCTGCCAGGTAGCCCTTTTAAAGCCCAAATAGCATCATGCAGTAGCAATATAAGCCTCAATCCGAGTGGGCAGAAGTATTTTCTTCATCTAAAAGATGCATCATGATCAAACTGTACCCAGAGAATGCATCCATGAAACTCATTAGCTCGTAGTCGGTCGTTGTGTCGACCATGTACTCAATATGAGGCACGGAATAGGTGTCTTTTGGGCAAGATGTGTTGAAATCGGAAAAGTCAATCCATAGAAGTTACTGTCCATTTGTTTTTTGGCAAGGATGAGGTTGGCTACCCATTCGGGTGTTTGGCCTCCCGGATGAATTTGTTGTTCACTCAGCTTCCCCACTTCTTCCTCCAACCCATCCTGCCTTTCTGGTTTCGCTTTCCTTCGCTTCTGCACGACCGACGTGAAATTCGGATCAATATTTAGCACGTGGCAAATATGTTTTTTATTGATACCCAGCATACTGGGCCCACAAAGAGGTCCAGATTCTACCCTAGGTGGAAGATTAGCTCGGACCAGACAGATTCATGCATATTATGACCGATACAAAGTTGTCGGTCAGGGTTGGTTTTCATCAACACAAATAAAGTCCAGCTCTTCTATGGGTTCAGCTGGCGGACTTTTCCTTTTGAGTATCTGAAACCTCGGGTCGGTCGGGTCTTCCTCAATAACAGGCTCTTTTCCAAGCCTTCCGGCCCCGGTCCATGTCACAATCAACCTCAACATCGGCCGTCGGCTCGGCCTCAGACTTTTCCACCATCGGCTCTTTTCTAGGGCGGTAACTCGGCTCGTCCTCCTTCGGATTCTCAGCCGCCTGACTGGGGGATCCATCAAAAGCCTTTATTTCTGGAGCCGGATGCTAATGGCGCATTCTAGGGCTGCTTGTTGATCGTTCTGATGGAGTCCAATACCTTCCGATGCGGGGAACTTTATACATAGATGGTAGGTAGATTGAGCAACTCACAACTGCGACATCACAGGTCGGCCTATGATGGCATTATAATTGTTGTGCGTATCAATGATCTTGAAGGTGGTAATCAGGGTTTTCTTGATCGGTCCCTGACCGAATTCCATGGTAGATCAATTTCTACAAGTGGCGAGGTCCGGCAATTATCAAAACTGTGAGTATCTTCTCTGCATGGCCTACATATGCTTGGTCTACCTTCATCCTCTAGCGTAGGCCCCGAAGTCGACAAATACTCACGCTCGTTACGCGGATGACATTATCTTCGATATCAATCGAAGCCCAACCAACCCTACCTGATTCAACTGCAACTTGAGATATCCTCTATTGAACTATCTTGAGGGCATTCCTAAAAGATCCGTATTTGTGGGTGGAGACAGAAACTAACAATTGCCTACCTTAAGAGTAAAGTGGACCCAACCAAACCAAGGACTGTGCCTTTATCGGGGCCCTCCAATCAGCCATCCAAACCCGAATTGCTTTTCGTGTATGTACAAGGATCTCATTATTGGCAAAGTGATGACCAAAGCGTCTGATTGGGGATGGGTCAAGCCATCAGCGTCTGACTCAATAAAGGTGACCGCAAATCGCGGGTTTCCGGAGGGTCCCTCCACTAGGGAGAAGAGACATTTAGGGCAGCGCTCCGTCCGCTGATAGAAGGTTGTTGCGTCTCGGACTGAAGCTTTACTTTGCCTTTTGGACCGGTGATCCACTCCCTCAACAGTCCCCATCAATGTCATTATTTTGTGGGGGGACTTGGGTGGTGGCGGCACCCCACGAAACAGGATCTAAATTTCATGTGGAGCTGAGCCAGCTCTTGACAAGATGATAGGGCAGTGAGTGGTACCACCTTTGAGCTCGTTCCCATAGAGTTAAGGAGAACATAGGTCTCTCCATTGTATAACAGAATCTAGACGACCTTCAGATTCTCCGGGAGAGGTTCAGCCAAGACGGTCAAAAACGAGATCGCTCTCCTAGCTATCAAACCGTCCAAAGCTCGAGGATGGATGGTGCTGTTGCTATTTCTCAAGCTCAATAAGGCGTCGCTTGAGGTACTCAATTTCACTCGAGTTGTCAACATAGGCCCAGTGGGAGGTCAAGACAGGAACTTGGGACTGCTAGTAGGTCTCGGCCCTGGCTCGGTCTGGACTCTGAGTGGTCTGAGCCAGAATTATTTTCTCATATCTCCCTCTGCCTCCCAGTCGTTCAAAAACCAAGAGGGGTTGGTCACATAACGCTTCTAGCAGGGGCGGAGACACTTGGATTCAAGGAAAAGCAATTGCCTCCCCTTAATTTTCAAATTGAATTACTTATATTACCCCGAAATAATTTTTTATCAACACATATATCCTTAATTGTATAAAAATTAAAAAAAATAGGATTGCTTTTATTTTCCCAAAAATTCCCCCAAATTTCATCCCGCTGCGCTTCACGGCTTCAGCCTTCCAAGTTTCATCTCACTCGCTTCAGCGCACCTCTGCTCGACAACAATTCTTCGCTTCTTTCTGAGTTCTCTCAACAATACTTGCAAGCAAAGGTAAAATCATCAAATTCTAATTGAAAATTTTGTAATAATAAATATATATATTGGGTATAAGAATATGGATACTGCCAAAGCCCGTTAGAGGAATCGAGGCTTTTAATTACATGTTATGTGTATCCTTGTTTGAGATATTGGTTTGTGTTATAGATTTAAGTCTCAGGGTTATTGGTTTGTGTTAAAGATTTAAGTCTCGGCGTTATGTTTCTTGTCTGATACAGAGATGATTATTATAAAAAACTTGTACGAAATTATTGATTTACTTGGTTCTATAATTGCTGAATAATGTGGTTTCTTGTCTGATACGGAGATGATTGATTTTTATGTTGAATAATGTGGTTTGCAATTTGCAAATTATCATAATGGCCTGGAAGGCGGCCTGCCGAGTGGAAAATTTGTATGATCATTTGTATGATTATTTACAAACCATATTATTACAGAGATTATTTGTATGATCATATTGATTTGCTATTTCTTTACTTTTTTTATGCAGAATGTCTATGTTGAGGTATTATCAGAAAATCAATAAAAATCCGTCTTTGCCTAATGAGAGTTCCAACAAAAGTATACCAGTCTTGCCCCAAAGCCAAACGACTAGGAACTCATCTCCGTCTCAATGTTTGAAAGAGAAACCACAAATTATTGATGAAAATTGTTTGAAAGAGAAACCACAAATTATTGATGAAAATTCTGACTTGTCAGAACTTCTTTCAGACCCGGGAAAACGACCTAAAATCACAACCTATCATGCTAATATTCTTGAAAGAGTTCGGAGAATGTACTATCTAGACGGTGCTTGTCAACCAAATCTTGAGAACTTTCCTCAACGGGATTTTGATGGCATCATGCGTAGATTTAACCGCTCACGGTACGACGAATTCAGTTGGTTGGAATATAGTATAGAGAAAGATGCTGCATTTTGCCTTTATTGTTATATCTTCAAGAATGAATTGGGTCAGGGAGGTGGTGATGCTTTTACAGTTACATGTTTTAAGGATTGGAAGAATAAACAGAAGCTTCGAAAGCATGAGGTAGGTACTAATAGTGCATATAGACAAGTGTTTAGTAAATGCGAAGATCTGTTGAATCAGAAGCAACAGATTGAGCCAATATTGCATAAAATGACAGATGAAGCAAAAATGTCTTACAGAACACGACTAAATGCTTCGATTGATTGTGTTAGGTGGCTTTTGAAGCAAGGACTTGCTTTCCGTGGTCATGATGAATCTGAGGAGTCAAGCAATCAAGGTAATTTTCTAGAACTTCTAAAATTTCTTGCTAGCCATAACGAGGAAGTACGGAGAATTGCTTTAAATAATGCCCCTACAAATCTCAAGTTAATAGCCCCTCGTATTCATAAAGATATTGTTAGAGCTTGTGCATCTGAAACGACCAAAGCTATACTTGAAGAACTTGGATGATTCTCGTGATGTATCGATAAAAGAACAAATGCCTGTTGGTTTGAGGATTGTAGATAAAAATGGCCAAGTTCTGGAGAGAATTTTGGGATTTAAGCATGTCGAGTGCACAAGTGCTATTTCACTCAAAATAGCACTTGAAGATATGTTGAATGCACACGGATTAATCATATGCGTGAACACGGCTATGACGGAGCCAGCAATATGCAAGGTGAATTCAATGGATTAAAGTCTTACCTTGAAGAAAATTCCACAGCATATTTGGTCCATTGTTTTGCTTTTGACTTCAACTTGCTTTGGTCGCCATTGCAAAAAAACACATTCGTATTTGTGAACTTTTTCTTTTGATGAGTAATATGGTCAATGTGGTTGGAGGTTCGTGCAAACGAAAAGAAATTACTAGCGGGAGAGGATTGAATCAAGAAAGCACTCTCCCTCGTGCTTGTGATACACGTTGGAGCTCTCATTATGATACTATTCTAGGCATTATCGATTTATTTGGTTCTATAATTGTCGTGCAATACTATCAAGAAAGAAGGAGCTCTAAGTAGTGAAAGGGGTGAAGCATCACGTTTGGTAAGAGACATGCTATCTTTTGACTTTGTATTTGATTTGCACTTGATGAAATCATCTTTGGGAATAACAAGTGAATTGTGCAAGGCATTGCAAAGAAAAGATCAAGATATTGTGAATGCAATGGTTTTAGTTGGTATTTCCAAGGAAAGACTTCAAGCAATGAGAGACGACGGGTTGAGCTCTTTGATGAATGATGTATCAATTTTTTGCGCAATATACAAAATTGAGGTGCCTGATATGGATGATATATATGTGAGTGGAAAAAGACTTAAACGAAATCAGAAAGATGAATAGATGACAAACTCGCACCGCTACCGTGTCGAGGTACTTAATATTGCCATAGATATGCAGTTGCTTGAGTTAAATGGTCGATTCAATGAGGTAAATACTGAATTGCTGCTTTGTGTTGTTTGTTTGAATCCATCCAACTCTTTCAAAGCTTTTGACAAACAAAAGTTAGTTCGACTAGCTGAATATTATCCAAATGATTTTCGAGGCATAGAGCTTCTGGCATTGCCAAACCAACTCGAGAATTGTGTTGGATGTGCGTTCAAGAATTGATACCGATGATGTAAAAAGGCTCGGGGATCTATCTAAGAAATTAGTGATAACTGGTAGACATTTGGTGTATCCATTGGTTTACATGCTTATAACTTTAGCATTAGTTCTACCGATTGCAACAGCTTCTGTGGAAAGAGAATTCTCAGCTGTGAAGATTGTGAAGAATCGACTGCACAACTGAATGGGTGATTAATGGATGAATGATAATTTGGTAGTCTATATTGAAAATGATTCAGTTGTGTTTCTAATGATATTATTATGCATAAGTTTCTAACTATGATGAATCGTCGGGGTCAAATATAGATTAGATTTCTATTGATAATTTATAAATAATATTTAGTTTTGTTTGTTATAATTTTTGCCATCCCTTGATCTAAATCCTGCGTTCGCTACTGGCGTATGGGAATGATAGGGGCTTTCTACATGCCCCTCGTTTCGTCTGCCCATCCATTCGGGAAACAGCTTTCCTCATGTCCTATTGGGCAGTTGTTGGGCAGGTTGGATGAGACTGGGCCTTGGGGTGGGCGCTTTATGTAACAGGCGCCATTAGAGCCATCATACCCTAAACAAATGCGGAGTTCTTGAAGCACTCCGCTACTTTGATCAGGTTGTCATTCTCTGTATAGAGCTGAGGATCAGAGGATCAGCTTCTTTTGGCCGTCGGTGTCGGGGATTGCTAGCATGGTTGTCAACTCGAGTCGCCAGAGGTCCGACTGAGCGACTAGTCGACTAAGTCGTTGACTAGTCGATAAGTCAAAAATAATAAATGATAGATGTATATTTATATATGTGATGACATTGGACGATATCTCTGTTTGTTCAAATTCGGCCATCTGCTCATATAGAACCTCCCATCTACTGTAAAATCAAAGAGATAATATAAGTTTTTTTTTTTTACACGCACGCACCTGGACTCAAGTCGAACCCTCGACCTCCTTGTTACAGGAGGGGAGGGATATCCACTCCACCAATTGGTGGGGGATAAGAGATAATATAAGTTAAATACAAAAGTTCTACCGTATAATTTCTTTTAAAATATAAAGTGGAAAACTACTTCAAAACTAATTTTTAGTTACTTTAATAAACTAATTAGGAATTAAAACTAAAATAGAAAACCAGAATAATTTTTTCTGAAGATATGGAGTGAAAAAAATAATTAAAAACTAGTTTTAGTTGAATAAAAAAATTTAGAATTAAAACAAAAAAATAAGAACAGAATATTATTTTAGAATAAACAACGGAAAAAAATTAAAAAATAATGTTTAGTTACTTCAATAAACTAATTCAAAATAAAAAACTAAAAAAAAAAGAATAATTCTTTTTTGAAAATATATAGTGGAAAAAACTTGGTAAAAAAACTAATTTTTAGTTACTTTAATAAACTAATTCAAAATTAGAACTGAAAAAAGTAACATGAGGCAATAATAGAGGAAAAAAGGAATAAAAACTAAAGGAGAACGACAAAACTTAGAAGACAGAACCCGGAAAGGGAAGAAGAGAAAGACATCGTACCTGGTCCCAGATTCAATCGCCGAAGGAGTTGGCAGCGGCAGGAGTAGTAAGTAGCGGCAAGATAAGTTCTTTGTGATCTCGCCTCTCTCTCCTCTTGCTTCTCTCTTCTCTGTCTCTTCGGTCAATAGGGTTTGTTTGGGTCCGATTTCAGTTTTTCCTATAGCCAAATTAGAAAATGGATCTGATTATAAACTAGTCGATGCCCTTAATAGCCCAGTCGGAGCACCTAGTCAACTTGGTCGATAACTGCAAATTCAAGTCGATCGACTAACACTATTTCCTCTAGTCAAGTGACCCATATGGTCGTGGGTTTTCGACTAGACGACTATTCGACGACTTTACAACAATGATTGCCGTGCTTGTGGGGTTGTTCCGATGAACTTCCCTATGAATGGGGTAAAAACTCCCTACATTTCCGGCAAAAGAGGTTTGATTCTAATGTGGTTGTTGAATACTAGGCCCCTTCTTCTAACGCCAATTTGTTAATGCTCATTTGGTCAACAAAAATGTGTGTTAATCTCTACTTATAGGAATAGATAAACTGAAGCCAAGTAATAAAAAGAGTCAGAAAAAATAAGTGATACGCGTGTGGGATTTTATCGACATTTCTCGGTATTTTTGTGAGTGGAGCCAAACTGGATGTTCAGTGATATTTTTCGGTATTTTTGTGGGTGGATCCGAACTGGATGTTCAAGTTGGTCTTCTTACATGTGCGAATTAAAGAGTAATTTTTTACTGAAAATTTTCAAAAGTCCTTTTGGAGAACACATTGCCCCTGTTTATAGAGAACATATTGAATCAAGAGGTTGACATCTAGGGAATGTTGGGAAGCCTCCAAAACACGTCAGAAGGAGGAATGTCTCATACACGTGTCGTCTGGGGAGCCACGAGGAAGTAGCAGGATATGTCACAATCAGTGTCATGTGTACTTGTTTCCTCTTGTAGTTATCCGTTGACATACCAACCTCGGATCTTCTACGGGCCAGAAGGAGGAATGTCTCATACACGTGTCGTCTAGGGAGCCACGAGGAAGTACCAGGACATGTCACAATTAGTGTCTTGTGTGCTTGTCTCCTCCTGTAGTTATCCGTTGACATGCCAACCTCGGATCTTCTACGGGTCCGGTCTTCATTCCCTTATTCTGCTCGGTCCCTAGTGCTTCAGTCTTGTTGACATTTTGAGGGTTGTCTACTCAGCCTTGGGTGTGATCGGACCTCCAAGTGGCATTCCTGCTCGATACACAAACTGGTTTCGTTAGCCATTTTCTCAACCCAGTCAGACCAGTCAGATCCGGTTGTTGCTCGATCTAACTCGGTCAGCGCCACATAAGCACTAAATTGGATATGATCGAACGAGTGGATGCCAGGTCGGATCGTCTATCATCACCATCATCACCTCTCAAGTCCAAAGTGGGCAATGAGGGTGAGGTGAGCACCTTATACCTGCATTTTTGTAGCACTAGTCCTCTTTTGTTTATTAGAACACTTTTAAAGGTTGTCTTTTTAGTGTTTTAAAACTTTATTTTTTTAATTATTAAGTTAGTTGTTGATAGTTATATTTTGTGTTTATGAATGTTACGAGTTAATTTTTTTAATTTTTTAATTTATTTAATTTTTTAATGTTTTGCGTATCATTTTGTCGCGCATGCGCCTCGCCTTTCGCCTTGCCCCCAGGCAATAGGAGCCCTTATCGCCTTGGTGCACTTTTGTCTTTAACAAAAATTGCATGCATAAACATGTTTAATGAGTACCCTATAAGGAAATCTTTTTTTGTTTGAACGTAATTAAATTAGTGTATCTATCATACAGTAAAGTGTAGAACCCATTTTGATATTGCTATCATAAAGTGATGTGTTATGAATTAGAAGTGGTGTGCTGTGTTTTGCTAAATATAAAAAAGTGGTGTGGGCGAATTTGATTTCGTAATGAGGTGCTGTTAAACTACTCTAAATAATAAAATGAGAATATACAATATTGTTTTATTATAAAGTTGGTTGTGGATTGAAAACACCTTTTAGTAGTTGTAGCTCAAAAGTTGTATAAGAATTGTAGCTAAAGAGAAAAAACACTTATTTTTTACCCAAACGAGCTTTTGGTCCAAAAAGTAATGTGGCTTGAAAGCCACAATACCAAACTGGGCCTGAGAATCTCAACACCAAACTGCTTTGAAGGCATAAGGAATACAACATGATAACCTTCAGCATACTTCAGTTAAGATGCAGATTAATGAGAGTAACACGCATGCATAACATAAGGCAGTAATTCAAAATTTATTGGAGCACTGACCTCCCAGTCGAGATAATCACGAGCTGTTTCATAGTTAGTCAAGATGGAAACTGTACATTCCAAGAAAGGCAGTTCTTCAGCTTGTATAGGGTGGAACCGGCGGTCCCTCAGGGCGCTGTAACATAATGAGGAATTAGATGATATTGTTCACCAAAATTGGTGGCAAGATATCCCATTAGCACACGATTCAAAGTTCAACATGCAATAACATAAAAAATAAACAGATTGAACATCATAGTATAAGTAAAATGTCAGCAATGTCAAAGTTCAACATGCAATAACATAGAAAATAAACAGATTGAACATCATAGTATAAGTAAAATGTCAGCAATGTCAACCATCTCATGGCAGTAGTACTCATGTTTGATATAAAATCAAAGTGTGTTAATTTAAACCATTTCAGCCATTTTGAATTGGTGAGCATGTCCATCATTTTTGTGTCTTTTTCTAACGAGAACACAAGAGGAATGAACAGATAAAATGTAAATATAATAGGATCAGGATGACAAAACAATATTGGAAGTCTCGACAAAACAATATTGGAAGTCTCGACAAAACAATATTGGAAGTCTCGACAAAACAACAAAGAAATCTCGGGATAAATTCTCCAAAATTACATTGAAGTCTCTTAAATATTTAAGACAAAATCTTCATTAACATAGCATCTCTATTGAGAGAGCCAAGTGTGTTTTATAGGCCTTCTGGTTGAAAAGCTTAAAATAACAAATTACAGCTGTAGAAGATGTGTATTCCCTTTTCCATTTCTTCATTTACCTATACATGGGATAAGAGTTGGATTGGTACATTTGGTTTCTTACTTTCATCAATTTCATGGTGTCATTGTTTTGCGCATTCTTTATCTCAAAATAATTTGGCATGCTCAATATTTCCACATCGTCCTGTTCGATCCGAAACTTCAGGGAACTCTAGGAAAAGACTTCCAAAGCAAAATTAGACTATATTTCCATTTATGGGTGAATACTCTAGCTTCTACTTTCATGCATTAATTAACCAATCACGTAATGTATCCTGCTAATGCTATATCTTACAAATCACTTGACCAGGAACAGCAAAATCCACATCCGAGCGACAAAATAAAAGCCCACGTTCAATTAATAAATGAAATGTTTCTAGGAGGATTTAATAGACAGGATTGAACTCTAGTAAAAGACTTCCTAAGCAAAATTAGTTGATTTTCGGTTTCCGGGTGAATTTTCTTGCTTCAACTTTCATGCATTAATTAACCAATCACGTAACATATCCAGCTACATCTCTTAAAAGATCACTTGACCAGGAACAGCAAAATCCACATACAAACCACAAAAAAATAGCCCGCGTTGAATTAATAAATAAAATGTTTCTAGGAGGATAACAGACAGGTAAGAAACCAGATTTTTAACTTGTCCCCATCACAGAATAGACAAGTTTCAAGAAACATTTCCCAGCTAAAATACTTGAAATTACCTAATCGAACTGAAGGTCGAGACAGATTCTGGGAACACACTAAAAATTACCATGGAGTCAGAAAATAACGTCATAAGCATGTGATACCATAACCTGTTAATAAACCATGCTAAGTTCCACAAGAAAGTGCATGCAATGCCAGTTGAGTTGGATTTAAGAATGTCACTATATTGGCAACAAAAAGAAAACTATTTATCAATGTTTGAGAAAGCGAAGGCTTAAGCCTACGCGTTGGCCTGTCAAAAGGCGAGGCATGAGAAGTGAGACGCCAGGCAGAAACCACAGCGTGCTGTTTTTTTAATATAGAATAACACCTAAATAATAATCCCTTAAACAAATAAGCTTCAAATAAGTAATAATCCATCTTAAACAACAAATATAAAGTTTAAAACATAAGTTCAACACCACCAACAAAAAAAACATAAAAAAACATAAGCTCAACCAATGAAAAACACAAGTTCAAGAGGAAAGAAAATAAGTTGAACAATAAGTGACTAAGTGGCATCTTAATCATTATCTTCAAAGGACGGGAGTAGAAGCAGCGGATTTTTTCGCTAAACCAATTAGGGTTTCTGGTCAAAAAGGGCCAAGATATCTCCTTTATTGCCTTTCCTCTTCTTTTTTTAATTATTCTGCCTGGAAACGACGTCGTTTCGAGGCCCAAGTTTTTAAAAAATAAAAAAGACGCACGCTTTATATAAAAGGCATGTGTTGAACCTTAAAAGAGTGTGCCTCATCAAAAAGGGGTACGTCGTACGCCTTACCTGCAGTTCGCAGGTCGCCAAACGCCTTAGCGCGTTTCCGGCAAAAGGCGCTCCAAGGCGCGCTTCAAGGCACCCCGAGCGGTGCTTTTTCAAATATTGCTATTTATAGAGAGCGTGATTTAATCATGTCACTCTATAGATGATTTAAATAGACAGAAGTGGGGAGTAAAAATATACGGAGAATGACCTAACCAACTATGAAGCTACATAAACAATCAGAACAAAGGCATATCATATCTTTAATATTTCTAGTTTAAAAAGTTGGTGTTTGATTACCTTATCAAAGCATAATCCCTGAAACCATTAATTATGCAGCGAGCTTCGAGAGTCCCTATGCATCCACGTAGCTGAGTTTTCCCACCATGAATTACCTTCTTCCAAGTCACAAACAATGGACTGAAACCAGAATTTGATTTGGATACTTCAAACTATATATCAATAGAGTTCTGATGCAACACCCACACAAACTGTTAATTTAAACAAGGATGCATGTTTGACTTCTGTCAGATGACAAATGCCCAAAGCCTTGCACCACGAAACAAAAAGAAGTTTAAGATAAAAAGACGCTGGCCCTGCAAAGCACTTGCATCAGTGTTGTTTTCTTTAAGAATTAAGAAAGTGTCAACAATTTGCTACCCCCAAAAATTATTTAACTTAAAAACAAACATTATAATTCCAGAGATACAGCATTATTATTTAATTCATTTCATCAAATAAAAACTCCATTCACTTTAAGTTCTTAAGTTCCGACCTGCACGAAAGGCGTAACGATCTGTACGCTGTAACGCACGAAATGAAACTAGAACAATGGATATTAGAGAGGTGATTAACCCAGGGAACAGTTTTTTAAAGAAGAAAATATGATATAACCAGAACCAGGAACATGACTTACACTTAAATGTAAAACATTCAGAAGAAAAAAAATCCAAACATCAAGCAAAAATCGAAAGAAAGACTTCAAAATTTGAGAACATCAAACATTAATTGCACTCTAGCAAAAAAAATCACACCTAAAACAAAAGTACATATAAATATAAAAATAAAATAAAATAAAAGTGTAGAGCGAAAGAGAGAAGTCCGTACTGCTGACCCTCGTCGAAAGCGGGAGGAGGAGCCTCCTCCATGTTGTAGTGCGCCATCAGCGTGTCGAAGCAGTACACTACCATCTCCCTATTTGCCGACACCATATTTTATTTGTTTAGTTATTAAAATAAATCGCGGGCCAGAACAGAAATAACTGATCGATTGAATTTGATGAGCAGTTTATGATCGATTAGTGTAAAAACTTCACAAAAAAAAAAATAGAACTGAGTTAGGGTTTGAGAGAGGAAATTATCTTTGCAAGGGAGGGATGCTAATGCGGAACTCTCTTTGCCCCTTCAAGCTGGGGCCCTGCGATAGCATTAGAAATGATTAGTCCATTTATAGGCCGTTTTTTCGAGCGACGACATTAGAAATGGCTTGAATCGCGGAAAATTATACATGAACGGTGATTATGTGAGAGATTAATGGTGATCATGATATCATCCATTATTTATATATATAATAGCATTACGGATTTAAAATATTAAATTAATTTTTTCGGTATTATTTTCTTAATTTTAGATTCATATTTATTTAAAATTTTGAATTCAACATCGATTTAAAATAGTACTTAACCTAAATAAATAGAATTCAATGTCTTGAATTACACATGGATTTAAAATAGAACTCCACCAATAGAGAATCTAAATAAATACTTAGGCTAATGTGTATTTTTTCAACCACACAGTTATTCTACACACAAGCTTAATAATATTATTTTTATTGTGTTTAATTTATTTAATTATTAAGTTGGACAAATAAATAGTTTAAATTTTTAGTGAAAATCTATTTGGGTCAATTATTAAATTTATATTAATTTTATTTGTCTAGAATTTGAATCTCATATCTATTTTATTTAGTAGTTTTATAATAATTTATATAATAGCGTAAATAATTTGAAACACCATATTAACTCTCTCATATGTGGCATTCTCTTAATTTTCTATTCATATTTATCGAAAATTTTGAATCCCACATTGATTTAAAATGGTACTTAACCGATAAATAACCCAAATAAATAGAATTCAGTATCTTGATTCTCACATTGATTTTTTAAAATAGAAACTTCACCAATGAAGAACCTAAATAAATACTTAGAATTCAATGTGTATTTTTCAACTCCATAAATATATTTCACACACAAGTTTAAGAATTTTATTTTTATTGTGTTTAATTTGGTCAATTATTAAGTTGGACAATTAAATAGTTAAATTTTTCAGTGAGAATTTAATTTGATCAATTATTAAATTTATATTAGTGTTTGAGATGGGTATATGTATATAATATCTAAATGAGTTTCAGATAGCTGAACCCTACTTGTATTGTTTGGTTATCACTATATGGGTTTGGGATGAAAGCGCGTAATAAATTTACCTTTAAGTGAGATTTTGGACGGGTACGGTTATATAAATTATAAACGGGTTCGAGTGGCTGAATCCTTGCCTCATCTTTTTGGTTCTTCGTTGTGTACTGCCGTGGTGATGAACTCCGAATAGCTAAACCTAACTAAAAAGTATAATTGACGAGTTTTTTGCATCAATAAATTTGATTATATATATATACACACACACACACACACATCCGAAGCACCACGTTAACTCTCTCATATGTGGTATTTTTTATTTTCTATATTTTTATTTATTTAAATCTTCCATCCCATCTTGATTTTCAATGACACTCCACTCATTGAATAACTAACTAAAGACTATGTATTTTACCCATAAGTATTTTACACCACCACTTGAATTTAGTCATCAATTGAGTTGGCCAAATGAATTATTTTATTCTTATTAGAAAATTAAATTTGGCAAATTATTAATTAAACCTCATTGGCCCAAATATATACATATTTATTTTTAATATCTAATTTATATATGTAAAAATATTATTTTGATATTTTTATGTTTTTTTTGATGAACTCGATTCTCTTTACTTACAAACAAATATATAAAGTATATAATAGCAATATGGATTCGGAGTATCACGTTAACTCTCTCTACTACATGAAGTTTTTTTACTTTGTTGATTCTTATTTATCTAAAGTATCGAATTCCACATTAAAGCATAGGTATATAAACCGTAAAGGGTTTTTGAAGATTGTATAATTCAAAAATTATACTAGGAATTTAATCTTTAATCTTTTATCATTTATAATATTTAATCTTAACTTTTACTTTACAATGTTTGAGTTTTCACTGAGATGGATTAACCAACTACTATAGTAACTTATCTTTAGTTATTTAAATTATATAAATTTAAGTACGTTGAGTAATTAGCGGATCTTATATAGGGGTCTGGGATATAACGGGTAATAAAATCATCTTTTAATCGAGTTTCGGATGAATATGGGTATAAAGATTTTAAATAGGTCTAAATATTTGTACCATAATTTCATTGTTCCATGTGTTACTATATGAGTTTTTTTAACTGGAATAAGTAGTAAAATTATCTTTCAATCGGGTTTAGGACGAGTATAAGTACACAAATTATAAATGAGTTCGGGTGGCTGAATCTCATCCTCATTATTTCTATTTATTGGTGTGTTCTGCTGCGGTACATTTGCAAGTGGCTGAACCCTAAGAAAGTATTAAATTATTTTTAGGTTTTTACTTGTAAATTACAATGTAAAGTGATTACCCGTCGAGTTTCGACGGACTATACACTAGTTTTTATTGTAATTAATATACACCTAATTGTAGTTATGCTATATAACAGTGTGATTGTGTTAGTAATTCCAGTGGATGTGTGTATCTTTAACGTACATCATGTTGTGGGAAACTCCCGAATCTCAATGTTATTAATACATCTCTTTTTCTTAATGACACATTTCTATAGTTTCTAATTACGAGTCATTCAGACCCGGGCGATGCCCCGGGCTGTATATGATGGTATTATATATTTAAATTGTTATTGTTCAGCACAAATTTTCGTCATTTTGATCATGGATCCGTCATTTATTTTCGTCATTTTATATTCGGGACGTATTTTTGTCATTGTATATATAAGTTGTCATGGTAGCATACATTTTGTAGCATGATACGTATTTAAAATAGTTTATTGACATGTAATCTTTTAAGATGTATTTTTTACGTAATATTTGTTGTCTATTTATTTTGGTATTGACTCTATCATTTTTAATTGGAACTAACTAATATTAATACATTGGGCTAAGTTATAACTATTTCTTATGATAGTCAATGATGCCCGTGCGATGCACATGTGCTGTATAGAAGTTTTCATAGATTTAAAATACGTGTGATGCACATGGGCTATATAGAAGTTTTCATAGCGTAATATATGGCATTTATTTTCGTCATTTTATATTTAAGTTTTCATGGTGTCACACATTTGCTAAGCTTTATACGTACTTAGAATACTTTATTGAGTTGCACATGGGCTGTATATAAGTTTTTATATCGTAATCTTCAGAACTTATTTTCGTCATTATATATCTAAGTTGTGATGGTATCACATTTCTAAGCATGACACACATTTAAAATAGTTTATTGACATTAAAAGAGTATATGTGAAGAGATTTTTTTCAAGATGTTACATTGAAAAAAGTCTATTCACATGTAATTTTTTAATATGTATAAGTTACATAAATTATTTTAAATATGAAGCGATGACATTAATGTTGGAGACCTTTTATATTCATCCACGTGCAATGCACACAGGTTTGGACTGACTCAGGACCCATGCGATGCACTCAGGTTGGATCTAATTGTTTTTTTCGTAATGTTCGGGACTAATTTTCGGTTCATGTTTGAAACTCTCATTTTTTTGTGAAAGACGTACTTCGTTGTTCAAATAAATTACATTATTAAAAGCGAACTATAAAACAAATTTCCTTTTTAACAAAACTATAAAAACATAAAACATTAAAGTCATTAGTATATTCAAGAGTATAAATTATAATTCGTATAATAAATTATAATTCGTATAGTAAAATATTGCATGTTTAATTTGTAACGTACTATTAATATGAATGCCAGGTATTCATCTATATTGACACCGGTGGCCGTGGCGTTGTTCTTGTTGTTGTTGTTGTTCTTGTTGTCTTTGTCGTTGTTGTTCATTGGCATTTTGCATGTTTTGTTCTTGATACAATTTTCGTGACTTGTCAATCTCTTTCTTTAATGTGAAGAGGTTTTTTGCAAAATGTTATATTTAAATGAGGCTTTTCATATGTAATCTTTTAATGTGAGTAACTTACATAAATTATTTTTTGATTAATGCATTATTACAACATTTTTCCATAAACTATAATATCGAATTTGGAGCATTCATTAGTAACTCATTCTAAGTATTTACAGTATGACGACATAAATCACATGATCTCAAACTCAAATGAATAATACTTACCTCGTGATATGTGGATAACATTTGAAATACAATTTTCTTCTCCTTTATATACTTCTTCGATTTAGAAGATTCTCATTGTTATGATGATAGTGTGAAAATATTTTTATTATATTTTTATTATATACTACCATTTGCAATATGTAACATCGACATAATTTACACAGTCATATCAAATATCAAAGTCACACAATATTCCAAGACGTTTAATTAAAAAAGTGACATTAACACAACGCAAGACAAAAAAACTACATTAAGAGCAAAAATATTAAAATACACCAACAAAGTGTAGTAATAATTATTGACTAAAAATTGAATGCTCGTCACATCATTTTCAATAAATTTACTTGCTAACGAATCAATAGTATTAGCCCGTTTATCGGTATTACATAAAGTAAAATATTGCATGTTTAATTTGTAACGTACTATTAATATGAATGCTAAGTATTCATCCCACCGGTGGCCACGGCGTTGATCTTGTTGTTGTTGTTGTTGTTGTTTTTGTTGTTGTTGTCTTTGTCGTTGTTGTTCATTGGCCTTTTGCATGTTTTGTTCTTGACATAATTTTTGTAACTTCTCGATCTCTTTCTTTAATGCTTCTTGATGCGCTACAAAAAAAATAGATATAGTTGATCGTTAGTAACTTAAATACGCTTAATCAATATATTGCATTTTCGATCAAAGTAAAAATATTCGTGCATGTTCCACTTAATTGATAAGACAACGATGTGTAGGATCTCTTAAACCATTAGAAAAGATGATGTTACTACCAAATCTCCTAAGCCACCATCTTTATGTCCTACATTGTTACACAAAAAATACACGTGAAATTTACATAAAATAATATAAATCAATATGCTAAATAAGTAAGACGATATGATGCTTACTTTACCACCATAATAAGTTGTAGCGTGTGCACGCGGTGTGGAGGAAGTTGTGGTTTGTTGTGTGTGATTTTTGACACATTATATAGTTGATAAAATATTTGTAACTCATGGACGGGAAGGTAAAAAGACTAACCACTAATTGGTGTGTTTAATTTATGCATTCATGGCATTTTTGGTTTGTATTCTTCGTGTTTAATGTGCACGATTCCTATGTACTTACCCTTATGCATGACTATTAAATCAATGTACTAACACATGAAGCTTTCACATTTCACTTTCAATTCATGAAACATTTATTGTGAGCACTTTGCATTTATAAGACAACTTAAGCTTTTAGTATATAAGATAAGATATCAATAAAGATATTTTATTAACTTTTAAATTAAAAATGATTTAACAAATAATAAAAGTGGCTTAGGGTGGTTTATTAATAAAAATGATATGTTAAATACATGAGGTGTTAATACACACCGTGGTGTGTTAATTCACAACCTTTAAAGATATTTTTTTCATTGTGAACATAAATATAAATATTATTTCTATAATTATAAATCTCCAATATTCATAAACCTCTCGAACCTATTTTCTGTGGATCTCATATATTCCTTAATATAATTTAATTCTATAATTAATGAAAGCTTAAATTTATATTTACATTTATTAATTTTTAGTTTAAATTTATAATAACTTACCAAAAATATCACTTATTTATAAATTTGTATACTTATTGCAAATCAACAAAAGATAGATTTTATTAGACACAAACATTACAACCAAAGTGAAGAGATAAAAAGGAAAAATCAAAATGGAATGACCATAAATAGCACTCGCCTCAAAGCAATATTTTTTTCAGGTTAAAGAAGCGGGATGTATCAAATGTAGCGAAAATGATGATGGAGTAATAATTTTTTACTAAATATTCTCTGGTGAAATAAAAATTCTGTTATTTTTTTTATATATCACAAATGATATGTTTTACTTTTTATGTTTATTTTATAAAAAAATGAAATGGTACAAGTGGTAGGTCAACGTTTCCGTAGACTTGAAAAATAATTATTTTTTAAATAAAAGCACATCATCACATCGGCTACATCGCGCCGAAAAAAGGTAAAAAGTCAAAGTCAATAAATAATATATTGTGGAATCATATGATATTGTTTATGAAATATTATCAAATATTTTAAAGTCTTCGAAATTCTAAACGTTAATATATATATATATATATATTATATATATAATGTACATGGATAAGAATTTATAGAGTGCGGGCCGAAATTACTTGTATTTATTTTTTTCAAGGGTTTATTACCTTTGGAACACTTGTTAGAGACCTCACTCTAATCCATCCAAATCCCTCTTAGTCTAACAATTACATCTGAGTCAAAATACTCTTTTCACGTTGACTAGCGTAAATTAAGTTCGGGAGATTTAGCAACCTAAACAATGCCATATGCTATTTTGGGAATTTTAGGTTTTAATACACTATTTATCCCACTTGCCAATGTAACACCCCAAACTAGGCGGATATTACAGTGTCGTGGACCCCGACTGGGACCCACCAGGCGAATGAAAATAAATAAATTTAATAATATAATTATAGTACCGAACCACATTATATCATCAATTACTCCGATGAGGAGCTTCATTACAACACACCCAAGATAATACAGAATACATGTATATTTTATATGAAGATAAAATATACAACAATGAAATGAAATGAATATTCAAACGGATGTCTGCAGCGGAAATAAAGTGAAAACAACATGAGTGAATAGAAAGGACTGGGGCCCTCTACTAGTATCACTGGGACTCCTCGCCGTCAACGTTCTCTTCCCGTGCCTTAGCCTTGCCATGACCTGAAAACAATATCCCCCAACGGGGTCAGTTATACAGAACAACAATCCTCAAGAGTTGAATAATCACCCTGTTGAAAACATACGCAATCGAACATGCTATATGAATCAACTGACAATACGGCTCAAGGGATGGCGCCACACTACGCCCGGGATGGAAATGTGTCCGTGCACAAGCCACCAACGAGTATCGATCGAATACACGTGTGGTCTTGTACCTAATCAGTCTCACGATGTGATCGTCTCGTGTGCAGAGTCCAATGTGAGGCCAACAACCAACACACGACTTTATATGTGCCCGACATGAAAATCCTACACATACCAACTGGCACGCCAGTATGACCCGGAATGCCACGATATAACAAAAGTGACATCGAAAATCAATAATGACTCACCAAGATGAAATGATGGTGAAATGAATGACAGCTCAATGAAATGATTGGAACCGTCGTTCCTCATGAATGAAGTGATTAAGTGACAATTACAAGTTTCAATACGGTTAGTACTTTATGAATGAATTATGACTATGAATGAACAACAACGAAAGGAGTGAATATCCTTTTAAATGAGTAAGAATTAACTTACACAACACCGGTGAACAATGTCCTTCTACGAACAACGTCCTAAATGAAATATCGGTCGCTCGAACAACCTTGAATGACAATTACCAACAAACGCTCAATATACGTATCAACTATGATTATAACCAACTCAAACGTTGATACAACAATATCCGAACTCAAAGATGCACTCTAACGAATACGTAGTAAACACCTTACCCGTGGGTTACAACCAATCCCAAATTATCGAAACCAACTTCTAAAAGATTGATTCAAACCAACAAAACAATATCAATGACATCAATAATCCAATAGGAATCCACAATTCAAGATTACAACAACATCAATCGGAAAATCCCCAAATTAACCAAAGTCAACCCCAAGAGTTCTTGTAATAATTCCCCAAATAGCCATTAAATCCGAGATATACACCGAATAACCCATAAGAATACGCGTATACAAGGTAGATAAACCATATCTCACATATTCCAACAACAATCTAAGTTCATACGAAGAAATCGGAAGGAAAACCCCAAATATCCAAAATTCTAGGTTCAAGAAATCATTACCTTTGATTTGATGTAATGGAGGTGATGAAGTGATGATTAATCCAACTTAAAGACTTGAAGATGATGATTGATGATTACACCTCGAAGAACACTCTCCAAAACGCCCGGAATCGCTCAAAACCGATGAAGAAATGAAGAGAAATGACAAATGACGTTAAAGGACTGGACTGTCCTATATATAGCAAATCCCAGTTAGCGTGCGCTAGATCCTGTGCGTAACGTGCACTAACGGGTGTACTAGGTAGTCCAGTACCCTCTGATCGCAACGGTAGCGTGCGCTACGTACCTCTTGTAGCGTGCACTACCCCCTATAATTAGCGTGCGTTAACACCAATGGTTAGCGTGCACTAATGAATTATCTGATGCCCAGTACTGGAGTCCAGAACCTCCTGTTCTCTGATCTGATCTCGTTAGCGTGCGCTACACACAGGCTTCAGCGTGCGCTACTTACACTGATTAGCGTATGCTAATCTACTCGTAGCGTGCGCTAGGCATTTATCCAATGCAGTCCAGTAGCCACTGGACTCTGCCTGATCCGTCCTTAGCGCGCGCTATACCGGTTGCATAGCGTGCGCTACTCCAGCCTACTAGTGCGCTACTTACCATTCGTAGCGTGCGCTACTTACAACCCAACTGCAGTCCAGTGCCTTCTGGACTGCCTGCTTGAAAATACTAACGTGCGCTAGTGTTGAGAGGTGGTGTGCGCTACCCGTACTCAATTAGCGCACGTTAAAGAGAGTACGTAGCGTGCGCTACTCCTCACACATAGCACACTATTAAATGACAACGATGATAAACACCGCATGATTCTCCAACTAGATTGATTATGAATGACGATACAATTACTCTGAACGATGAATACAATGATTGAATATGAGTAACAAATTATCATTAGTGAGTGAAAAATAATGAGTGACAATTACTTGTTGGAACAATATTTTTTAGATCATTTTGATGATGTGTTATTAAAACCAAAATTTACTTAAAACATATTTTCTCTTCAGTTAACGTACGTAACGCTAACCATCTTAACGTACGTAACATTCACAGTTGTCTGCAAGATTTTCAGTACAGTTAACGTACGTAACTCGTCTATTATAACGTACGTAACACTCATTGTTTTCGTAAGTTTTTCTGTACAGGTAACATACGTAACCGGAGATATCTAACATACGTAATGCTTGAATTATTCTGACCGTTGGAAAAGTCACTAGCCATTGCAACAAGTCGTCACACTCAACGGATCTCTGACCGGAATATTACGTACGTAACCTTGAGGTTCATAACGTACGTAACGTATTTTATCATATCTCACTGGACCGTTTCTTCACTTTCGTTACGGCCGCTATTCGGAACATATAACGTACGTAACGTTCATAACGTATGTAACCATCAGCATATAACGTATGTAATCAGTTAAACTGTTCCAACGGGAATATGAGCTCAAGAAGGCTATAAATAGCCAACTTCATGGAGATTGAAAACACACAAGCATTCAGAGCCTACTAGCATACTCAAGCAATATCAAGCAAACATTTTGAGAGATATACTTATTCTATATTGTGATACGAGAAGATTTGTTCTATAATTTCCAATCTTCATTCTTGTATCAAAGAGCGATATATTGTGAAAGTCGAGTTACTACTCGCATTTGTTTTGTGTATAGGTTATCTTGTACCCAGAAAAACAAGAGTGTTTTTGTGAGGTTGTTCTTGAGCCCGGAAATCAAGAAATTGTAAGAAGTTGGCACTAAACTAGAAAGTGCAATTCTAAGTTCTAAGAAAAGTCCTAGTCGATAAAACTAGGTAGGGACGTAGGCTTTGTTAATAGCCGAACCTCTCGAACAAATTCTTGTGTTCTTTCTTTTCCGCATTCTAGTTACTCTGATATTTTGCTTCCGCACAAAAAGAGTTCAATACTCTTATCCGCACTATTCAACCCCCCTTCTAGTGGCGGTACCAATCTAACAATTGGTATCGGAGCTGTCTCTTTATCACCGGATTAACACCCGCTAGAGAAAAGATCCAGAAATGGCCTTTATTCACTCCTCCCTTGAAGGCAACGCTCTCAATCGCCCACCCTTCTTCGATGGTTCGAACTTTATGACATGGAAGAAGAAGATGTCCATTTTCATCCGAGCTCACGATATTGAAATATGGAAGGTCATTGACCTTGGACCTACCATTCCTAAGAAGACGGATGGCTCTCTCAAAAGTTTCGAAGAGTACGACGATGCCATTTGGAAGAACGATCACTTCAATAGTAAAGCCACTCAATTGCTTTCTTGTGCTCTCAATCCAGAAGATCACAACGAATTTCTTCTGCGAGACGGCAAAGAAATCTGGAAAATGTTAGAGATCACCCATGAAGGTACGAGTCAAGTTAAGGAAACCAAAATCAATATGCTTCTTCACGATTATGAACTCTTCACCATGAAAGAAGAAGAAAGCATTACCACTATGCTTGACCGTTTCTCGGCAATCACTAATGGGCTAGCTTCATTCGGGAAACCGATATCAAGTAGTGATAAAGCCAAGAAAATCCTTCGGTCTCTACCTAGAGAATGGGACGCTACTGTTACGGCTATCATGGAGTCGAAAGACGTCAATACCATAGAATTCAGCGCTCTCATCGGATCTCTCATCAATTATGAGATTGTCATTAAATCTCGTAGTTCGAAACCAAAACCTAAGGAGAGAGAAAGGACAATCGCTTTCAAAGCCAAAGAAGAAAGCGATCTAGAAGATGAACCTATCGAAGAAGAGGACGAAGAAACCGCCTTTTATGCCAAAAACATAAAGAAATTCAAAAATCTTCTACAAAGGCGCCAGAGAGATATCAAGCAAGAATCAAGGGATGATTCCAAAAAGACTCACTTCCCTCAAAACAAAAAGTTCGACAACACTTGTCGAAGGTGCGGCGTTCCAGGCCATTTTGCAAAAGATTGTCGTGCTGCTGCTCCAATAAGTTCATCAAAACCACCTCATGAAAAGTTCAAAAAGAAGGAAGTTTATGTCGCCACATGGAGCGATGATGATGAGGATGATGAACCACAAGTCCAGACCAATCTTGCTCTAATGGCCCGCGCATCCGAAGATAGTGACGAAGAAGTCGAGGTTAGTGATTCTCATGAAGAACTACTTGATGCTTTTGAATCCCTAAATAATGAATACGAAAAGGCTTGCAATAGCAATAAAGATTTGAAAAAGAAAATAAAACTCCTTGAAATTGAAAATGTGAAAAACAAGGAAGTTTCTATTGATCATACAAATTGTTTGGAAACTGAGAAAATTCTGAAAGATGAATTGCACAAAAATCAGAAAGAATTAAAACTTTATGTTAGAAAATTTTCATGTGGTAATGACAAATTCGAGCAACTATTATTTGGTCAAAAATTTTCTCTTTCAAAACAAGGACTTGGATATAATTCATTTCCAATGAAAAAGTCCTTAGAAATTACCACAAAAGATTCGGACACTTTAAAACGGGAATTCCATCATGTCCTAAATGTTTAAAACCTGGACATACCGAAACTTACTGTCGTAATTCTAGACGCACTATAAGGGTTAAGCAAATTTGGGTACCAAAAGGGACCATTGTTAAAAATCAAGTTTTTGTATCTAACTCCTCAGGACCCAAATTAGCCTCGGTACCTATAAAACGGAAGAAAATTGTTTTTGTAGGTACAAGCAAGGAAGACAACATTATCAAATAAATGGTATGTTGATAGTGGATGTTCAAATCACATGAGTGGAAATGAACATCTCTTCACGGAGCTGAAAAAGGAAGATCGTGGCTGTGTTACCTTTGGCGATAATAAAAAGGGCCAAATAAAAGGGACAGGTAAAATTGGTAAGAAACTTTTACCTACTATTGAAAATGTTCTATTTGTTGATGGACTTTGCCATAATCTTCTGAGTGTTTCCCAACTTTGTGACACTGGTCTTAAATTGATTTTTGAAATTACCCATTGCACGGCAATGAGAAAAGACCAAATCGTTTTTATTGGATTGCGTTATGGGAATATTTACATTGTCGATCTCCAAGATGAATCTTCCTTCAACGAAAAATGTCTACTTTCGTACGATGAAAATGCCGTTATTTGGCACCGAAAATTGGGACATGCCTCTTTACCACTTCTTTTAAAATTGGCCAAAAATGATATTGTTCGTGGTCTACCAAAATTGAATTTTAGAAAAGACCACATTTGTGAGGCCTGTATTAAAGATAAACATGCAAGAGGCTCGTTTAAACCAAAAATGGAAATTTCCACTAGTCGCATTCTTGAATTAATTCATATGGATTTAATTGGTCCGTCTCGACATGCCAGTCTAACAGGTAAACTTTATACTTTAGTTATTGTCGATGATTTTTCAAGATTTACTTGGGTAAAATTCTTATCCAATAAAGATGATGCTTTTAACGAGTTTGTTAAGTGGTGTAAGGTTACCTAGAAGGAAAAAGAATTACCAGTTATCGCCATTCGAACCGATCATTGTGGAGAATTTGATTCTAATCTCTTTGAAGATTGGTGCGATAAATATGGTATTGGGCACAACTTTTCGGCACCTCGGACACCTCAACAAAATGGAGTTGTCGAGAGGAAGAATCGCTCTCTAGAAGAAATGAGCCGAACAATGCTCAATGAGTATGGTCTTCCTAAATATTTTTGGGCCGAAGCCGTTAACACCGCTTGTTATGTTATTAATCGTGTCCATCTCAGGAGGAACAAAATGATGACTCCTTATGAGATTTTTAAAGGTAAAAAGCCCAATTTATCTTATTTTCATCCATTTGGTTGTAAAGTGTTTATTCATAATAATGGTAAGGATAATTTGGGTAAATTCGATTCAAAATCAGATATTGGCATATTTCTTGGTTATTCCACTAATGGTAAAGCGTATCGTGTATTTAATTGTAGAAGAGGTTCGGTAGAAGAATCTATTCATGTAAAATTCGATGATACCGTTTTACCCCCGAGAAAGGTTGTTTTTGATGATGATGCAGGTATGGTTCCAGCTAACGAAGTATCCGATGTGTCAAAGGAGTTGGAGAAGCTCGACGTAAGCTCGGACAAACAGGAGGAAAATACTTACAACCTTCCTAAAGATTGGGCAAATGTGAAAGACCATCCGATGGAACAAATTCTCGGAAAAATCGATGAAGGTGTACGAACTAGGAGAAATATAAATGATTGTATTAACAATATTGCATTTATTTCTCTTACAGAACCAAAGAATATCGATGAGGCCATAAATGATGAGAATTGGGCTATTGCTATGCAAGAAGAGCTAAACCAATTCGAAAGAAATAATATTTGGGAATTAGTTCCGGCACTGGTAGACAAATTAATCATTGGTACCAAATGGGTTCATAAAATCAAAACCGATGATGATGGTCTCTGATAAGTGTCATTTTTGTACACTTATCCATGGTTTGTATCGATAAAATTCACCCATAATTGAGCTAGTCTACTCGTTTTTTGCTTTTAATTTATTAGTTTTAATAATTTTATTTTTATTGGATGATGATCGGATTAAATAACTGAATTACTCAAGAAACAACATGTTTAATAAATATTCTCTTTATTGAATTTTGATATATTCATGTTGTAGGGCTTTCCGAGACGAATTCGGCAGTCTTTCCGGATTCAAAATCAGAGTTATATATCAAAAGTTATCATCCGAAGAAGATCTGGGGCAAAAACGCAAAGTCTGAGGAATTCTAGGCTGAAAACGTAACTATCAAAGCTTCAAATGAGCAAATTTACGAAGCCACGTTACGGCCGTAACTCCTGAATGTTACGGCCGTAACTCTTGACAGATTGCTATGATTTGTCTAATTTTTTATACTTTTTGTGTATTATTGAGGGATGGTGGCATTGATCCGATATAATGTAATAATCTTTGTAGTTTTGGAGCTATTAGATGACTTTAGGTGTATAAATAGACCCCTTAGATCCTTCATCATTCACCATTCATCTTATAATTTTCCATTTTCTTGTAAACTTTTCTTTTTGTGTGAAGAACACACTTGTGTTCTTGAGTGATCTTTGTTAGTGTGGTACAACATATGTTGTTCGAGAGTTTATTGTTTCTATCTCCTTTATCTACTAAGGGAGTTAGGATCAATTCTTTCTCATGATTCAACTAAACATGACCACCAAAGCTTGTAATATGTGTAATAAACCCTTTATGGGCTAAGTTTCTTAAGTTGGGATTATAAACAAGGTTAGTCATGTTATTTATGTTTGTATAAAGATATATTATGAATTACTTATTATTGTGTGTGATTTTCATTGTTTTAACAATCTTTATTTATTTGGCCAATTAATGAAGATATTTATGATCTTCATATGTTTCAAAGAAAATATGTTTGATTAGATCAAATGATCTTCACTCTAAGTTGTTCTAGGGATAGAAATATACCCTAGTCCTTAGATGATTCATTGAGTTATTTTCACAAATCCTAATGCTATGTATTGAAGCCAATCAACATAGAAATATAGTGGATTGATTCAATATGTAAGGGCGTTTATAGTTCGAAGAGAAACCGTCTTTTTAAGGAAAATCGAATCTACACAACATAATAAGTAAATTCATCTTATGATCTCCAATACATCTTTTATAACTAATGACGAACTAAGTTTGTAATCCCAACTATTTCATTTTATCGATAATCAATCTATTAATATTGCTATCTTTTTATTTCCTTATAATATTAGAACTATTATTGCAATTTCTTTGCAATTATTAAACCAAATTTTTAATTGTGTGTTTCACTAATCTTAAGTATCTATAAAAATAGACTAATAGTGTATAATTCAAATTATAACATAACTTCCTTGTGGGATCGATAAACCGGACTCAAAAAGTCCACTTTACTACTTGATACGATATCGTGCACTTGCGATAGTTACACAAAAAGCGTGTCAAGTTTTTGGCGCCGTTGTGAAGTATAAGTTATATTTGAAATCTTACATTATAAACTATTTTTGTAGGTACAAATTTCTCGACGTTGTAACTTAGTACTAAATTGTGTTTGTCCCGGTCAAGTGGCGGATAACGGTACTCGTGACTATTAAAGTCGGATTTTTTCGATTTCCCACAACAAGCGATATTTGTATATATTTTTATTTTTTAATTATTTTCATTGTCTTTTTATTTTTGTTTTTTTATCATGGATGAAACATTGTTTAAAATTGAAAAAGATTTCCTTTCTAAGCAAAAATGCAATTTTAAAAATTTACAAGACAAGGCTTGAAAGGATGAGGTTGCTTACTAATAAAAGCATACCTTTTGACATAAGATTCATTATCGAAGCCAAAGTAAGAATAGAAGGTGAATTCACGAAACACCAACTAGATTTTTACCAGGCTTGGAAAAAGTTCATATGCAAAGAAACGACGAGCAAAGATTCTAGCCGTTTGCTATAAATGTGCTAGATGGAACCGTAATGCAAAATGTCGATCTTTAGGAATTCCATCTACAAACAGAGAAGATAAAATTCGGTTCATTAATGATGGTGCGAATAAGGAGAATTTAGATAATATCGAAATTTCTCTTGACACGCATCTAGTGGACTTGTGTATTACTAATTCAATGTTTGTGGAATAAATTCAAACCGGAATATGAACAACGTCTTGGGAATCGACGTTAAAAGACCTGTTTGCCAATTTGTAAGAAAATTGGATGGGAAGCTTCTCCCGACTCATAGAAGGCGTTTAGGCCGTTTACGAACGTAAAATCAGAGGAAGATGTGAGCCACAATCACAACTACTGTACATACGCGTAAGTATCTTTTATTTTTGTCGTGTGGTGAGATTTTCTGAATAAAAAATGTGATACGCGATAAAAGCTTTCATTATTCTATTGAGTAGTTGAAGCACAATCAAACGCAATCACAAACTTGTTAAACAATTTTTACCTTCTTTTTCTTCTATAAATAAACTTTCTACTGGTTTCTTTCATTCATCCCTCAAACTCGCACTTTTCTCTGTTTCTCTCTAAAATTTTTTTTTTCAAAAACTTGACACGCTTTTTGTGTAACTATCGCAAGTGCACGATATCGTATCAAGTAGTAAAGTGGACTTTTTGAGTCCGGTTTATCGATCCCACAAGGAAGTTATGTTATAATTTGAATTATACACTATTAGTCTATTTTTATAGATACTTAAGATTAGTGAAACACACAATTAAAAAGTTTGGTTTAATAATTGCAAAGAAATTGCAATAATAGTTCTAATATTATAAGGAAATAAAAAGATAGCAATATTAATAGATTGATTATCGATAAAATGAAATAGTTGGGATTACAAACTTAGTTCGTCATTAGTTATAAAAGATGTATTGGAGATCATAAGATGAATTTACTTATTATGTTGTGTAGATTCGATTTTCCTTAAAAAGACGGTTTCTCTTTCGAACTATAAAACGCCCCTTACATATTGAATCAATCCACTATATTTCTATGTTGATTGGCTTCAATACATAGCATTAGGATTTGTGAAAATAACTCAATGAATCATCTAAGGACTAGGGGTATATTTCTATCCCCTAGAACAACTTAGAGTGAATATCATTTGATCTAATCAAACATATTTTCTTTCGAAACATATGAAGATCATAAATATCTTCATTAATTGGCCAAATAAATAAAGATTGTTAAAACAATGAAAATCACACACAATAATAAGTAATTCATAATATATCTTTATACAAACATAAATAACATGACTAACCTTGTTTATAATCCCAACTTAAGAAACTTAGCCCATAAAGGGTTTATTACACATATTACAAGCTTTGGTGGTCATGTTTAGTTGAATCATGAGAAAGAATTGATCCTAACTCCCTTAGTAGATAAAGGAGATAGAAACAATAAACTCTCTGAACAACATATGTTGTACCACACTAACAAAGATCACTCAAGAACACAAGTGTGTTCTTCACACAAAAAGAAAAGTTTACAAGAAAATGGAAAATTATAAGATGAATGGTGAATGATGAAGGATCTAAGGGTCTATTTATACACCTAAAGTCATCTAATAGCTCCAAAACTACAGCATTATTACATTATATCGGATCAATGCCACCATCCCCTCAATAATACACACAAAAGTATAAAAATTAGACAAATCATAGCAATCGTCAAGAGTTACGGGTAACATTCGGAGTTACGGTCAATCGAGGTGACTTACGGCCGTAACTTCCTGAATGTTACGGCCGTAACGTGCGTAAATTTTCTCATTTGAAGCTTTGATAGTTACGTTTTCAGAATTCCTCGGACTTTGCGTTTTTGCCCCGATCTTCTTCGGATGATAACTTTTGATATATAACTCGATTTTGAATCAGGAAGAATTGCCGAATTCATCTCGGAAAGCCCTACAACATAAATATATCAAAATTCAATAAAGAGAATATTTATTAAACATGTTGTTTCTTGAGTAATTCATTATTTAATCCGATCATCATCCAATAAAAATAAAATTATTAAAACTAATAAATTAAAAGCAAAAAACGAGTAGACTAGCTCAATTATGGGTGAATTTTATCGATACAAACCATGGATAAGTGTACAAAAATGACACTTATCACACCCCCAAACTTGAATTCTTGCTAGTCCCGAGCAAGACTCTTTATTATTCACACTCCAAAAATAAAAATAAAAATAAAAAAAAAATAAGAAAATTAATACACACATAAATTAAAATAAAAAAAAAGGAGATCAAAATGCCATTAATAAACAACAACCAGCTTGGGTCGTACCTTAGGAGAAAAATGCATTCATGTAGTTTACGGAGGAGGAAGTCTAGGATTAATGGGGCGAGCTGCTGCTTCTGCCTATATGGAAGGAGTAAGAGTGTTGGGAGTAATCCCAAAACCTCTGGCTGAAAGTAAAATCACCGGGTCAACTATTGGAGATGAGTTTAGATCTGTGAATATGCAAGATCGCATAACTCACATGATAAATAATTCTGGCGCCTTTATCGCCCTTCCCGGTGGTTTTGGCACACTTGAGGAACTTTTTCATGTGGTTACCAGAGCCCAGCTAAATGTTCATCAAAAACCAATAGGAATGCTTAATGTCAATGGTTTCTTTGATGGTTTACTGTCTTTCATCGACTACTCTGCTGAAAAGGATTTATTTCGAACGTGCAAAGCGAATCATAGTCGTTGCAACAACACCCGAGAAGAACTAATCGAAAAACTCAATGAATTTGTTCCTCAACCAGATCCGACTCTAGCTAAAATTGTGCAGGTAGAAGATTTTACCGTGAGAAAGCGAAAAGTAGATTCATTCCTCTCCCTTTGATAACCCATATCGGACCCCTTGTATTTTTACTTTTTGTCGTGTGTAATAATCGTGCTAAATGATGGCGGCTTAAGGAGTTTCTTTTTGATCTCTTGACGCGCATCTATTCACGATTTATGTATTTTTATTTCATTACTACAATGTTTATTTCGTGTTTTGCTTTTATGAAAACTTTGATGGCGGCGTAAGGCGACTCTTCGGACTTTCTTGATGCGCATCTAAAAATTATGTTATACTTACGAGTATATTTTATTTTCTTTTGTGTGTGCCTCGTATATTTATTCTCTTGCAGATTCTAAAAGGCGTTAGGCTCGGACATCAACTTTCTTAACAGGAGTATTCGCTTTTCGCATTGATTTTTATTTTATTTTTAAAGCGAGGACAGTTTTATTTTCAAGTTTGGGGGTGGTTTGTTTTAGTATTTGTGTTTGTTTAATAATTTTGGTGTGTTTTGATTGATTTGGTTATTTGCCTTAATTTTTTTATATATATATTTATAAATATATTTATATTAATTTGATTTTTGAGATTTTTAAATCTGGCCATAACACCAATAAATTAGCTTTATACAAACTTCTAAAATCGTTTTAACCGGTAAAAAAAAAAAAAAAAAAAAAAGGAGTCATTGGTGAAAAGAGCTACACGTTAGCAAATAACGGTGTGAAAGCTATCACCTAAATAAGTAATTGACGAGAAGGAGGAGTGTTGAGCGGCAAGAGTGCCTAATTTTGGAAGTCTTAAATTTTGCGAAAAATAAAGGACTAACCATTGTTGGTGCGTAGGCTGCCTCGAGAAAAATTGGCGACAACAGCTACACGTTAGCAAATAACGGTGTGAAAGCTATCACCTTTTTACGAAAAAAAAATGAGATAGAAATTGTGTTAGTGAAAAGAGCTACACGTTAGCAAATAACGGTGTGAAAGCTATCACTAAAAGGGATGTAGTTTATGAGCAGATTTGATTTAATTAGCAGCTGAATTTCAATACACTCAATTTTGTAAAAATCACAATATTTGATGGCCTTGATGAAATTCTTCTTCATATTGAGTCGAAAAATAAAAGAGTGATCGAGAGCAACCATTAAAGGGAGTCGTGTGTATCACGAGTGGGAAAGAAATAATCAACCTTTTGGGGGGAAAACCTTACATTTTGGAATTACAAAATAAAAACCGTGTTTTAACTTCAAAAACATTAGTAGATTTATTTTGAATCTTGATTCATTTCTATCTACTGTATAAAGCTGGTTGTTGTTTATTAATGGCATTTTGATCTCCTTTTTTTTATTTTAATTTATGTGTGTATTAATTTTCTTATTTTTTTATTTTTATTTTTATTTTTATTTTTTTTTTGGAGTGTGAATAATAAAGAGTATTGCTCGGGACTAGCAAGAATTCAAGTTTGGGGGTGTGATAAGTGTCATTTTTGTACACTTATCCATGGTTTGTATCGATAAAATTCACCCATAATTGAGCTAGTCTACTCGTTTTTTGCTTTTAATTTATTAGTTTTAATAATTTTATTTTTATTGGATGATGATCGGATTAAATAACTGAATTACTCAAGAAACAACATGTTTAATAAATATTCTCTTTATTGAATTTTGATATATTCATGTTGTAGGGCTTTCCGAGACGAATTCGGCGATCTTTCGGATTCAAAATCGAGTTATATATCAAAAGTTATCATCCGAAGAAGATCTGGGCAAAACGCAAAGTCGAGAATTGCAGGCTGAAAACGTAACTATCAAAGCTTCAAATGAGCAAATTTACGAAGCCACGTTACGGCCGTAACATTCGGGAAGTTACGGCCGTAAGTCACCTCGATTCTGGCCTTAACTCCAGAATGTTACGGTAGTAACTCTTGACAGTGCTATGATTTGTCTAATTTTTTATACTTTTGTGTATTATTGAGGGGATGGTGGCATTGATCCGATATAATGTAATAATCTGTAGTTTTGGAGCTATTAGATGACTTTAGGTGTATAAATAGACCCCTTAGATCCTTCATCATTCACCATTCATCTTATAATTTTCCATTTTCTTGTAAACTTTTCTTTTTGTGTGAAGAACACACTTGTGTTCTTGAGTGATCTTTGTTAGTGTGGTACAACATATGTTGTTCAGTGAGTTTATTGTTTCTATCTCCTTTATCTACTAAGGGAGTTAGGATCAATTCTTTCTCATGATTCAACTAAACATGACCACCAAAGCTTGTAATATGTGTAATAAACCCTTTATGGGCTAAGTTTCTTAAGTTGGGATTATAAACAAGGTTAGTCATGTTATTTATGTTTGTATAAAGATATATTATGAATTACTTATTATTGTGTGTGATTTTCATTGTTTTAACAATCTTTATTTATTTGGCCAATTAATGAAGATATTTATGATCTTCATATGTTTCAAAGAAAATATGTTTGATTAGATCAAATGATCTTCACTCTAAGTTGTTCTAGGGATAGAAATATACCCCTAGTCCTTAGATGATTCATTGAGTTATTTTCACAAATCCTAATGCTATGTATTGAAGCCAATCAACATAGAAATATAGTGGATTGATTCAATATGTAAGGGGCGTTTTATAGTTCGAAAGAGAAACCGTCTTTTTAAGGAAAATCGAATCTACACAACATAATAAGTAAATTCATCTTATGATCTCCAATACATCTTTTATAACTAATGACGAACTAAGTTTGTAATCCCAACTATTTCATTTTATCGATAATCAATCTATTAATATTGCTATCTTTTTATTTCCTTATAATATTAGAACTATTATTGCAATTTCTTTGCAATTATTAAACCAAACTTTTTAATTGTGTGTTTCACTAATCTTAAGTATCTATAAAAATAGACTAATAGTGTATAATTCAAATTATAACATAACTTCCTTGTGGGATCGATAAACCGGACTCAAAAAGTCCACTTTACTACTTGATACGATATCGTGCACTTGCGATAGTTACACAAAAAGCGTGTCAGTCTCCCTATTAAAAATAAATCGAGGTTGGTCGCCCAAGGCTATAATCAGTAAGAAGGCTTGGATTATGAAGAAACATTCGCTCCTGTTGCTCGTCTTGAAGCTATTCGTCTTCTCTGTGCCTTTGCCACATACAAGAAGAACAAACTCCATCAAATGGATGTAAAGAGTGCGTTCCTAAATGGAATCATCCAGGAGGAAGTGTATGTCAGGCAACCGCCGGGTTTTGAAGACTATGATCATCCGGATCATGTGTACAAGCTCCATAAAGGTCTCTATGGATTAAAACAAGCTCCGAGAGCATGGTATGATCGCCTAAGCTCTTTTCTTATCTCAAATGGCTATAAAAGAGGTAATGTTGATAATACCCTATTCATTAAGGTTTTAAGTGATGATATGTTAATTTGCCAAATTTATGTGGACGATATTGTTTTTGGTGCAACTAACGAAACTCTGTCCAAAGAATTTTCAAATCTTATGAAGGGAGAGTTCGAAATGAGCATGATGGGAGAGTTGAAAAACTTTCTCGGACTCCAAATTAGGCAACTCAATGACGGAATATTCATTCACCAATCCAAGTACGTCAATGAGCTTCTAAAGAAATTTAAGATGGAAGATTGCAAAGAAATATCCACTCCTATGTCTTCCACTCTTAAACTCGATAAAGATGAAAAAGGTAAATCTGTTGACCAAAAACAGTATCGAGGTATGATCGGATCTTTACTTTACTTAACTGCATCTAAACCTGATATAATGTTTGCTACTTGTCTATGTGCTCGTTTTCAAGCAAACCCTAAAGAATCCCATCTCATTGCATGTAAACGGATTTTTCGATATTTAAAATATACTACTGGTTTAGGCTTATGGTATCCTTCTAGCATTGATTTTCAACTTTTTGCATATAGTGATGCCGATTTCGGTGGATGTAAAATTGATAGAAAAAGCACCACCAGAACTTGTCATTTTATGAGTTCGTGTTTAATTTCATGGGGAAGTAAGAAACAGACTAGTGTCGCTACTTCCACAGCTGAAGCAGAATATGTGGCTGCGGGAAGTGCATGTGCACAAGTCCTTTGGATCAAAAATTAATTACTTGATTATGGCATTGAACTTAAGAATACTCCTATTTTTTGTGACAATACAAGTGCCATTAATTTAAGTAAAAATCCCATTTTGCATAGCAGGACAAAACACATCGAAATTCGTCACCATTTTATTCGTGACCATGTCCAAAACGGGAATGTTCGTCTCCAATTTGTTGGTACTAATGAACAATTGGCGGATATTTTTACAAAACCATTACCCGAAGAGGCTTTCAACTTTATTCGCATAAATTTAGGAATGGGACATGCTGATCATTTTTAAATATTGCATACTCATTATAGTCACATTAAATGGTCATTTAAATCGGGACATCATCAAAAGGGAAAAACTATTCATTTGGTCCTGCTTACGCACGGTAGGAGCGGTCCATTGCGTACGTAATAGGACCTTACGTACGTTACATGGTGTTACATTACGTACGTAACGAATCGCAGGATTCAGTCCAGAGAGTTCAGGTTTTTACGCTACGTACGTTACATAAGGGATATAACGTACGTAATCCGTCGTTGACCCTAACATATATAAACCCATTTCGACCGTCCCCTTTCATTTCTTTCAATCCCTAGCGTCGTCTAAAACTTTCAGAACGAAGAACTCCCTGCGAACCAATTCATCGCGAACCATTTCCATCAAACCTGCACTTTTCAACCAATTCAATCCTTATGGCATCCAGAACCGGAAAGAAAAGAAGAGGAGAAACCTCCCAATCATCCTCCACGGCTTCCGGCGAACCATCCTTTCGAAATGCTCAGGCCATGAAAATCTTCAATGAAATCCTTATTGACGAAGAGGTAACTCCAAGTCATCACTTTGATTTCGAATCTCTGAACTGTGCTGGTGTTGCTATCGAAGAATTCTTCGATATGCTTGGGATAAATCGTTTCGTTAGTCTTGCTCGACCAATATATGTGGACTGTGTAAAAGAGTTTTATGCAAATTTTTTTGTCACGTATGATGCCGATGGACTTGCTGTAGTTAACTCTCTTGTGCGTGGTAAACCAATATCCTTTGATGCCGCGAAACTTTCGGAGATTTTTGGTCTCCCTAATGAGGGTTTTCGATGTAAAGGAGAGTTTGCTCCTCCAGATGAAGTCATTGACAACTTCTCCGATGATGAAAGCTATGGTGTTCATGAGTCCAAAGTCCGTGATTTTTTGTCGGACAAATCCATTCTAAATGTTCATTCCGGGCGTTTTGAAAACAATGACTTTGGGATAAACATCCGCTTGCTTCACGATGCTATCACTCGTTGTCTTATGCCTAAAGTTAATGCTCAGCTTCGACTTGTGAATATCGACATGGAGATCATTTATCATGTGTGGAAGGATCACCAAGTCAACTTCGCGTCTATTGTGCTAAAATGGTTCGTGGAAAAGGGTCAAATTTTCCACAAAAATAGCTACGCGAAAGTTGATCGACAGAGAAAATCGGGAATGCCGTTTGGATCAATCTTAACTGAAATTTTTGAGAAAGCAGGAGTTGATTTATCTGGGGTCCATGGGGTTCCGATTCCTAGGGGGAGCCTCGTCACCAAGGGGACGTTACGGACGATGAGGTATCTACGCACGAGAAATCGTGGATGGATATACTTTGCGTATATCAAGGATGATGATCGGCTCATAGATGGGGGTGCTCTTCCGAGACCGAAGGAGAGGATCACATCTAGGGGGATCGAGCATACTAGACCTCGTCCGTCATCTCAGCTTGGTTCCTCCCGTCCTCGTCCAGAATCCTCTTCATCCCAGATGGCTTCTCGAATGGATAGGCTCGAGAAAGATATGAGTGAAATCAAGATTATGGTCAAGAGCATCTGCACGCATTTTGGGATACCGCCGACACCTCCGGATGCGGACCTTGACTAGTCGGGCTATCCTTCTTATGATGATGTTTCCCGTTTTATTAAAAGACCAAACATTTCATTCTCATACATAAACTCTATCAGTGTGTTATTTTGGATATGTTTCGTATGTAATAACTATCTTTGTTTTTATGCATTATTTTGGTTAATCGTTGATTTGGGTTCTATTGATTATTATGCGTATCATTGATTTCTCTTGCACGATCTCTCAACTTTTTGTTAATGACAAAAATGGGGAGAAAAATCTTCCTTTAAATCAGGTTTTCAAAAACTCCCATACTTAAATTTTGTCATCATCAAAAAGGGGGAGATTGTTGGAACAATATTTTTTAGATCATTTTGATGATGTGTTATTAAAACCAAAATTTACTTAAAACATATTTTCTCTTCAGTTAACGTACGTAACGCTAACCATCTTAACGTACGTAACATTCACAGTTGTCTGCAAGATTTTCAGTATAGTTAACGTACGTAACTCGTCTATTATAACGTACGTAACACTCATTGTTTTCGTAAGTTTTTCTGTACAGGTAACGTACGTAACCGGAGATATCTAACGTACGTAATGCTTGAATTATTCTGACCGTTGGAAAAGTCACTAGCCGTTGCAACAAGTCGTCACACTCAACGGATCTCTGACCGGAATATTACGTACGTAACCTTGAGGTTCATAACGTACGTAACGTATTTTATCATATCTCACTGGACCGTTTCTTCACTTTCGTTACGGCCGCTATTCGGAACATATAACGTACGTAACGTTCATAACGTACGTAACCATCAGCATATAACGTATGTAATCAGTTAAACTGTTCCAACGGGAATATGAGCTCAAGAAGGCTATAAATAGCCAACTTCATGGAGATTGAAAACACACAAGCATTCAGAGCCTACTAGCATACTCAAGCAATATCAAGCAAACATTTTGAGAGATATACTTATTCTAGATTGTGATACGAGAAGATTTGTTCTATAATTTCCAATCTTCATTCTTGTATCAAAGAGCGATATATTGTGAAAGTCGAGTTACTACTCGCATTTGTTTTGTGTATAGGTTATCTTGTACCCAGAAAAATAAGAGTGTTTTTGTGAGGTTGTTCTTGAGCTAAATCAAGAAATTGTAAGAAGTTGGCACTAAACTAGAAAGTGCAATTCTAAGTTCTAAGAAAAGTCCTAGTCGATAAAACTAGGTAGGGGACGTAGGCTTTGTTAATAGCCGAACCTCTCGAACAAATTCTTGTGTTCTTTCTTTTCCGCATTCTAATTACTCCGATATTTTGCTTCCGCACAAAAAGAGTTCAATACTCTTATCCGCACTATTCAACCCCCCCTTCTAGTGGCGGTACCAATCTAACATTACTGAATAATAAATACTGAATGATAATGACTGAATTACAACCGGGTATTACATACACCCCCCCTTAAAAGAGTTTCGTCCCCGAAACTAAGGGACAAACAAATCGGGATAACTCTCCCGCATACTATCTTCGGTTTCCCAAGTAGCCTCTTCGACTCCGTGTCTAGACCACTGAATTTTAACCAAAGGAATCGTCTTGTTCCTCAACTGTTTGATTCGCCGCTCTAAAACTCGTATAGGATGCTCCTCATATGAATGATCATCGGCAATCTCGATTTCATCGAACTGAAGTATGTGACTCGGGTCGGCAACATACTTCCATAACTGAGAGACGTGAAACACATTATGAATTCGGCTCAATGCCGGAGGTAGGGCCAATCGATAAGCTAACTCGCCTACTCGATCCAAAATCTTAAACGGTCCAATGAATCTCGGACTCAACTTCCCCCTCTTCCCAAAACGGAAGATACCACGACTCGGGGACACCTTGACCAAAACATGGTCACCTTTCTCAAACTCTAATGGTCGACGATGATTATCTGCATTAGATTTCTGTCGACTCTGAGCGGTCAACAAACGACTCCTGATCAAAGCTACCTTCTCACGGGCGGCTATAAGCATATCGGGATCGGTGCCGATTGATTCTGATAAGTCATCCCAACACAAAGGAGATCGACAACGACGACCGTACAAGGCCTCGTAAGGTGCCATCTTAATCGATGAATGCCAACTATTATTGTATGTGAACTCGATCAACGGTAGTTGGGCTTCCCAATCATCTTTCCAATCGAGGACACATGCCCTCAACATGTCCTCCAAAGTCTGAATAGTACTCTCTGATTGTCCGTCGGACTGAGGATGAAAAGCTGTACTGAGATTAAGTTGAGTTCCCATAGCATGATGAACTGATTTCCAAAAATGAGACACGATTCGTCCGTCACGATCGGAAACGATACTTTTGGGAGTACCGTGCAGTCTCACTATCTCCTTGATAAACAACTGGGCAAGTCTCTCGGGACCCCACGTATCCTTAATTTCAAGGAAATGAGCTGATTTAGTTAAACGGTCCACAATTACCCAGATTGTATTCATGCCATGACGAATCGTCGGCAAACTCGTGATGAAGTCCATAGAAATATCTTCCCACTTCCATTCTGGAATAGGGAGCGGTTTCAGCATACCCGCCGGTTGCTGATGTTCAATCTTGACTTGTTGACAGGTTAAGCATCTCGAAACAAATTCCACGACTTCTCGCTTCATATTACTCCACCAGTAATTTTGTTTCAAGTCTTTATACATCTTGCTAGACCCCGGATGAACGGAATAAGGGGTAGCATGAGCTTCTCTCAAAATCGAGTTTTTCAACTCGTCATTCGTCGGTACGCACAACCGATTCTTAAATCGCAAAAGTCCATCCTCGTGGACCACAAATCCAGGGACTTTCCCCTGAGTCACATCATCTCGAATGCGTAACAAAAATGGGTCCGAACCCTGATTCTCCCTGATCGCCTCCTCGAGTGGCGATGAAATTTCTAACGTACAAAGTTGCCCTTATATACTGTAACTGCACCTCGATCTCGGTCTCAAAATTTCGCCAAGTTCCTTCTGAACTGTTAATCGATCAAGCTTCTGCTCCTGAACGGACTTACGACTCAAGGCATCGACAACAACGTTCGCCTTGCCCGGGTGGTAAAGTATCTCAATATCATAATCTTTGATTAGTTCTAACCACCGTCTCTGTCGCATATTTAACTCCTTCTGAGTAAATATATACTTTAAACTCTTATGATCGGTGAATATCGATGTAACGCCATAAAGATAATGACGCCAAATCTTCAATGCGAACACCACGGCTGCTAGCTCCAGGTCGTGGGTCGGATAATTAACCTCGTAAGGTCTCAATTGCCGTGAAGCATAAGCAATAACTTTCCCGTTCTGCATGAGTACACATCCAAGACCCTGTCCGGACGCATCAGTATAAACCACAAATCCTTCTGTCCTTTGCGGTAAAGAAAGGACAGGTGCTGAAGTTAACCGGCTCTTGAGTTCCTCAAAACTCTGTTGACACGCGTCAGACCACATGTATATCTTATCTTTCCATAAAAGATTCGTCATGGGTTGAGCGATTTTAGAAAATCCTTCAACAAACCGCCGATAATAACCGGCTAATCCGAGAAAGATTCGGATCTCCTTAACATTCTTCGGAGGTAGCCAATCTCGGATAGTCTCCGTCTTTTGAGGGTCGACACGAACTCCGTCTGATGAAATTACATGTCCGAGAAATGTCACTTCGGACATCCAGAACTCACATTTGGAAAACTTCCCATAAAGTTGTTCTCGTCTCAACATGTCGAGCACCTGATGAAGATGAAACTCGTGCTCCTCCCGGTCACGAGAATAAATTAGAATGTCATCAATAAAGACAACCACGAATTGATCCAAATAGTCGATGAAAACCCAATTCATTAACTCCATGAATACCGCAGGTGCATTAGTCAACCCAAACGGCATGACCACAAACTCATAATGACCATAGCGTGTTCGGAATGCCGTCCTTGCGATATCCGACTCTCGAATTCGCAGCTGATGATACCCAGATCTTAAGTCGATCTTAGAAAATACTGAAGCTCCCTGAAGTTGATCCAAAAGATCATCGATACGGGGTAGAGGATATTTATTCTTGATCGTCACTCGGTTTAATTCCCAGTAATCAATACACAAGCGAAACGAACCATCCTTCTTCTTTACAAACAACACTAGTGCTCCCCACGGGGACGCACTCGGTCGGATATAACCTTTCTCGAACAACTCCTCAAGTTGGTTCTTTAATTCCTGCATTTCGGTCGGGGCCATCCGGTACGGTGCCTTCGATATCGGGGACGTACCGGGCTCCAACTCAATCGAGAATTCCACATCTCTCTGTGGAGGCAAACTAGGTAACTCGTCTGGAAAAACATCGGCATATTCCCTCACTACCGGAATATCCGTCAACATTACTGGTGATTTCTCGGTTTTGGTCATATAGCACCAATAACCAACACACCCCTGACTGAGTAATTTCACTGCTTTCATCAAGTTAATGACCTTACCCGAATAGCCGGGATTACCTCCCTGAAAAACACATTCAACCCCATCGTCTGAAATGATAGTGACCATACGCTTACGGACACTAATGATGGCATTGTGACGATCCATCCAATCAATACCTAAAATGACGTCGTCTCTCGGTAAATCTACCACGATTAGGCCTGCTAGCCATACACGACCATGAAGCTGAATTGGACAATTCTGAATCTCGCGATTTCCGATAATTATTCTACCGTCAGGTAGACCAATGACATAAGGCTCACAACTAGTAGCACTACCTAGACGTAGTCTACTCAATCATGACTCGGAAATGAATGAATGCGATGCACCAGTATCAAAAAGGGTACACACAGGTTGAGATAGAATATCGAGTCTACCTGAAATCATCCGGGCCTCTGGATCGTCGATCTTCTTCATCTCATAAATTCGGGGCTTGCCGGCCCCCGAACCGGACGCCCTGCCTCGATAGCTCTTAGCTCGCTTTATTAGCTCTCGCTGTCTTGAACGACGCTGACTGAGTGGCCTGATTCTGCATCGCTGAATGTCCTGGGGCCTGAGATGACGCCGGAGTAGGTTTAGAGTCCCTTCGGCAAAAACGGGCCCTATGCCCAGTAATCCCACAGTTGTGGCACGTGACAGTCTGCCTCGGACACTTGGTGCTGAAATGACTCTGTTCTTCACAGTTGAAACAGGTGATGGCCGAACTGGCCGCTCGTGACTGAGATTCCGCGGGTTTAGGCGCCATAGGAGGTCGCTCAGAAAAAGTAGAGCCCGCACGTGGTTTCTTGAAAGTGGCCTGATTGGCGTCAGACTGATTACGATTCTTAGATTTCTTGCCAGCAGATGAAGGTTGTTGCTTAGCAATCTGCTTAGCAGTAAGCTCATAAGTAAGAGCTTTCTCAATGAACTCGGCCAGAGTGGTACAATTATGATTAAGCAACTGTAGTCGCATACGAGGTTTCAACCTCTTGCTGAAGTACTTGATCTTGTCCGCCTCAGAGTGAATGATAGATGAGGCGAACGGAAGAAGTTCCTGAAATTTTTCGGCGATGGCGAGAACATCATCGTCCGCTGAGAGGTCGGGAGTGAGTAATTCCGACAACTTAGCCTCCCTGAGTGGGGCTGGATAATACCTCTCCATCATGAGAGTTTTGAATTGATCCCAAGTACATGATACGTCGGTGGGCTTCAACGATAACCACCATGAATGTGCGCCCTTACCAAGATAGTAAGCCGCAACTGAAACTTTATGCCCTTCAGGGCAATCCACCATAGCAAATAACTTCTCGAATGCTCAAGCCAATGAACAATATCCGCCGGCTCAGATGAGCCCTCGAAGGTAGGTGGTCGCTGGCGAGAGATATCGCCAATGATACTGCTTACACCCATCTCTTGCCTCTGAGGTGGCGGCGGAGGAGCCTGTTGATTTTGAGTAGTTGAGTTATGCATTGTCTCCATTAGTTGTGCCATCTGAGTCATTTGGGCCATCATGCCCTGCATAAAAGCGAGTGGATCAACCCCAACACCTTCTGACTGAGCTGTGTCCCGGGTACGACTCCCCGATAGTGAATGATCACGTCCAGGTGAATGAGTGGCAGCGTCACTGCTCGATGAGTTAGCATTATTCCTAGCATTCGCGCGTGTATTCACATGAGCTCTAGGGTTTCGGCCTGCACCAAGGCCTCTTCCCCCGCGTCCTCTGCCAGCTCTTTCCATACTGAAGTGGAAAGTCATATGATAATTATATATCTCGCATGAATATCACATTATGATTATATTATGAAATGATAAAAATGAGCATACGCGCTCAAACACAATGATTACATGAATGATCAACTGATGTGACGTGATTATCTGATGAAATTCTTGAAATGAATATCTTGAACAAGTTAACAAGATTAATGATATGATCCTCAAGATCAACAACTGAACAATGAAATGAACTGAGTGATTAATGAATTCACACGATCGACTTGATTACAAATGAAAATGATAAATGAGGAAATCTAACTGTTCTTTGGTCTGAAGGGCTCGGCTCTTGCACAGGTCACACGTGACGCGAAAGTCCAATGATACTAGTCTGATGAACGATGATTTCAAATGAGACATGACTCGGAAGGTCGTATTCAAAACCACGCTCCGATACCAACTCTGTAACACCCCAAACTAGGCGGATATTACAGTGCCGTGGACCCCCGATTGGGACCCACCATGCGAATGAAAATAAATGAATTTAATAATATAATTATAGTACCGAACCACATTATATCATCAATTACTCTGATGAGGAGTTTCATTACAACACACCCAAGATAATACAGAATACATGTATATTTTATAAGAAGATAAAATATACAACACTGAAATGAAATGAATATTCAAACGGAAGTCTGCAGCGGAAATAAAGTGAAAACAACATGAGTGAATAGAAAGTACTGGGGCCCTCTAGTAGTATCACTGGGACTCCTCGCCGTCAACGTTCTCTTCCCGTGCCTTAGCCTTGCCATGACCTGAAAACAATATCCCCCAACGGGGTCAGTTACACAGAACAACAATCCTCAAGAGTTGAATAATCACAATCCTGTTGAAAACATACGCAATCGAACATGATATATGAATCAACTGACAATACGGCTCAAGGGATGGCGCCACACTACGCCCGGGATGGAAATGTGTCCGTGCACAAGCCACCAACGAGTATCGATCGAATACACGTGTGGTCTTGTACCTAATCAGTCTCACGAAGTGATCATCTCGTGTGCACAGTCCAATGTGAGGCCAACAACCAACACACGACTTTATATGTGCCCGACATGAAAATCCTACACATACCAACCGGCACGCCAGTATGACCCGGAATGCCACGATATTACAAAAGTGACATCGAAATCAATAATGACTCACCAAGATGAAATGATGGTGAAATGAATGACAGCTCAATAAAATGATTGGAACCGTCGTTCCTCGTGAATGAAGTGATTAAGTGACAATTACAAGTTTCAATACGGTTAGTACTTTATGAATGAATTATGACTATGAATGAACAACAACGAAAGGAGTGAATATCCTTTTAACTGAGTAAGAATTAACTTACACAACACCGGTGAACAATGTCCTTCCACGAACAACGTCCTAAATGAAATGTCGGTCGCTCGAACAACCTTGAATGACAATTACCAACAAACGCTCAATATACGTATCAACCATGATTATAACCAACTCAAACGTTGATACAACAATATCCGAACTCAAAGATGCACTCTAACGAATACGTAGTAAACACCCTACCCGTGGGTTACAACCAATCCCAAATTATCAAAACCAACTTCCAAAAGATTGATTCAAACCAGCAAAACGATATCAATGACATCAATAATCCAATAAGAATCCACAATTCAAGATTACAACAACATCAATCGGAAAATCCCCAAATTAACCAAAGTCAACCCCAAGGGTTCTTGTAATAATTCCTCAAATAGCCATTAAATCCGAGATATACACTGAATAACCCGTAGGAATACGCGTATACAAGGTAGATAAACCATATCTCATATATTCCAACAACAATCTAAGTTCATACGAAGGAAAACCCCAAATATCCGAAATTCTAGGTTCAAGAAATCATTACCTTTGATTTGATGTAATGGAGGTGATGAAGTGTTGATTAATCCAACTCAAAGACTTGAAGATGATGATTGATGATTACACCTCGAAGAACACTCTCCAAAACACCCGAAATCGCTCAAAACCGACGAAGAAACGAAGAGAAATGACAAATGATGTTAAAGGACTGGACTGTCATATATATAGCAAATCCCAGTTAGCGTGCGCTAGCTCCTGTGCGTAGCGTGTGCTAACGGGTGTACTGGGTAGTCCAGTACCCTCTGATCGCAATGGTAGCATGCGCTACGTACCTCTTGTAGCGTGCACTACCCCCTATAATTAGCATGCGTTAACACCAATGGTTAGCGTGCGCTAACGAATTATCTGATGCCCAGTACTGGAGTCCAGAACCTCCTGTTCTCTGATCTGATCTCGATAGCGTGCGCTACACACAGGCTTCAGCGTGCGCTACTGACACCGATTAGCGTATGCTAATCTACTCGTAGCGTGCGCTAGGCATTTATCTAATGCAGTCCAGTAGCCACTGGACTCTGCCTGATCCGTCCTTAGCGCGCGCTATACCGGCTGCATAGCGTGCGCTACTCCAGCCTACTAGCGCGCGCTACTTACCATTCGTAGCGTGCGCTACTTACAACCCAACTACAGTCCAGTTCCTTCTGGACTGCCTGCTTGAAAATACTAGCGTGCGCTAGTGTTGAGAGGTGGCGTACGCTACCCGTACTCAATTAGCACATGCTAAAGAAACAAAACCATAACAGAGCAATCTTATTCAAAACACAACATAGTCTTCCAGCATAGGGCAAAATAGTTGGAGAATGGCATATGGACAAGTCTCTGACTGGCAACACTGAAGAAGTATTGTCAACCCCTAAACATGAGCATCAACACCTGTATCATAAGAATCTAGTGAGCTAATGGCTCAGTAAGATGAGACTTCTGTAATAGCAAAGTATCACATATCAAATTCATCAACAAATAACTACTTTATATGATATAGTCATGTTCTTGTAAAATTCTTTCATCGGATACCCTTGAAGTGTGGTACTCGACTGATAGTGATAGGCCATGGTTTTCGGAACCTGTTCATATAATTAGACAATAAAACATGTATACGGGGGTTAAATTTTTCGCGTTATTTTATCTGAGATATACTGCATATCTTGGTGTCTATACTACCAAGAATTGACGATTTATTCAGCCAGCTTTAGGGAGCTACAATTCTCAAAGAACGATTTAAGGTCGGGTTACCATCAATTGAAGATCAAAGAAGATGACATACCAAAGACGTCATTTCGAACTAGGTATGGGCACTATGAATTTCTAGTGATGCCTTTTGGTTTAACTAATGCCCCTGCTGCTTTCATAGATTTAATGAATCGAGTCTTTAGAGAGTACTTGGATAAGTTTGTCATTGTCTTTATTGATGACATCCTTATCCACTCTCGATCATTGGATGAGCACAAGGAACATTTGAGAACGGTGTTGCGTATTCTAAAGGATAAACAGCTATATGCTAAGTTTAAGAAATGCGACTTCTGGAGGGAACAAGTGGCATTCCTTGGGCATGTAGTGTCAAAGGAAGGAATTTCAATTGACCTAGGGAAAGTGGAAGTTGTGGCTAAGTGGCCCAGACCAAAGAATGTTCATGAGGTACATAGTTTCTTGGGGTTAACAGGTTATTATAGATGATTCGTTGAAGGATTCTCCAACATAGCCTCACTGCTTACTCAACTGACGAGAAATAATGTTAAGTTTCAGTGGTCTGAAGCGTGCGAAAAAAGCTTTGAAGAACTATAACAGAGGTTAACATCTGCATCGATCCTTTCTATTCCAACAACTACCAGAAGATTTGTTGTTTATACTGATGCGTCAAAGTCAGGATTGGGAGCTGTGCTTATGCAAGATGGAAGAGTAATTGCTTATGCTTCACGACAACTAAAGGATTATGAGAAAAACTATCTGATTCATGATCTTGAATTGGCAGCCGTAGTATTTGCCTTGAAAATGTGGCGACATTACCTCTATGGAGAAAGATGTGAAATCTACACAGATCATAAGATCTTAAAGTATTATTTCACACATAAGGAACTCAACATGTGGCTAAGGCGATGGCTGGAATTGGTTAAGGATTGTGATTGCACAATAAACTATCATCCAGGCAAAGCAAATGTTGTTGCAGATGTAATACCCGTACTTTTATTGACTGTTTGATCTTGTCATCCTCCTTATTTTGTCGCTCTGTAAATGCTTGGAGATGTTGTTGATATTGTTATTGAGTTTCGTATCTCGTTTGGTTCTTGATCATGTCGTTTAGACCTTGCGGAAATGTTCTGTGCCAGAGATATAGCGCACGCTAGGCCTAGGCTAACGCACGCTAGCTTTGAGCCGTAGCGCGCGCTAAGAGGATCAGTCAGGTCAGAACCAGTATTTCGGACTGCTCTCTGGACTGGCGGATTAACGCACGCTAGGAGTTTGTTAGCGCGCGCTATCCATGGATAGTAGCGCACGCTAACATCCGTCCGTAGCGCACGCTACCGGCCGGCCGCCAGAGGCAGTGAGGTTGCCAGTTTTCGATTATCGATAGCAGACGCTAGGCTTCGGCTAGCGCACGCTAAAGCTATTGCATAACGCACGCTAAACTATAGCGGTAGCGCACGCTAAGTTTTGAGCAGGGCAGAGACAGTAAGTTCTGGACTCCAGTACTGAATGCCACATTTTGGGATAGCGCACGCTAGGGACAGACGGTTAGCGCACGCTAACGGGGCCGACAGAAGCCACTGGACTATCCGGTGACTTTGCTAGCGCACGCTAATGAAGGAGGCGTAGCGTGCGCTAGACTGGACAGATATATATATGGCAGTTGACTTTATTTTCGTCATTTCTCACCTCCTTCACTCCTTTTCGACGGAAATCACTCGGAGAGGCGATCTTAGGCGTTTGGAAGCGATCTTCCTTCTAACAACAATATATTTGGTTGGAGAACAAGGATTTCTCAACATCTAATTCCTCCTAACATCCGAATCAAGGTAAAAATCCTTAGAACCCTGCTTTTTGGGAATTTTGGGGTTTTTCGTAGATTCGTCCGATTCATCCGTTTGGAAGCTTGAGAACCTTGAGATTATGATGTATCTATACCGTATGCATGCTTTTCCTACGATTTTATGGTTGGATTGTGCCGTTTTATGACTTGTGAGATTTTGGACGATTTTCCAACCTCTAGTTGATTATCCGTATATCTTTATGAATCGTAGACGGGTTTCGGGGGTTTCTTCGTGTAATTTGAATATGGATAATTGATTATCATATTCCTTGCGAATCGTTTAGGTGCCTGAAGCGAGTTCTTGGACCTACCTATCTCATACCCCTTTTTCCGTTCGTCTTTCTCGATGTCTCAAAGGCAAGTATATATTTATGATTGTACGTTCTCGACTTTGAAAGTAAGAAATATTGATGGTATGATATGAACGAACCGTTTTTACGGCATTCATAGATATATTGATGGCATATTATGAACGAACCGTTTTTACGGCATTCATGTATGTATTGTTGGCATGTAATGAACGAACCGTTTTTACGGCATTCCTACATGTATCGGCGTATGAGGTGAACGAACCGTTTCTACGGCATTCACATACGTATTGGCGTATGAGGTGAACGAACCGTTTCTACGGCATTCACATACGTCTTATGAGATTTTAGTTATTCCGGAATACTAGTCTTGAATTGATAAATTGATGGTTACATTTACTTTATTGTCGAGGAGTATTGTGTTTCATATTGATATACTTGCACTAGCTATTCGACGGCTAACCCCTTTATGGGGGAAATATGTTTCATGTATTTCAGGTTCCAGGAGGTCGAACAGGCAGGTATCGGGTCGGCATGAAGCTGGTGGGCAAGTGTGATACTGTGTCTTTCTTCCAGTTATGTTTGGAGTTTCCCATTCAGTGTTGTTGTACTGGATTGACTATTGAATACTCGAGTATTGTTTTCCCTTTTCCTTGATGTTCCGGCCTGTGTTTGCCGAAGTATTGATTCGAGTTATGATGTTTGTGAATACATTGGTTATGTTTTGAATACCTTTGTACTGTTTTTCATTCCATTGTGTGTAGACCTTATCGGTCAAAAATTTATGGTTCCGCGTATGATTAGCCTTGTGGGTCCCATGGCGGGGCTTACGGCGCTGTAATATCCCTGAATAACTTGGGGGTGTTACAGAATATGGTATCAGAGTTTAGGTCTATGGATACCTAGGCTGTCGGTCTTTTGGGTCGAATGAGTCGTCAATTGTCCACAGTATCACTACTCTGCCATCATCACAGTGCGACCGGTACTTGTAAGACCTCTCACTCTTCTGGTGTTTCCTTATTCGTTTTGCTTCCTTTTATCGGTATTCTTGAGAATTGGACACTTTGATGACGCGCAATTAAATTGTACTTACGTGACTTGTGTGTTCTTCAGTATGTCAGCTGGTAGGGGCCGTGGCCGTGGACGAGGAAGAGGTCGTGGCGCGGCCGTTTCCATCAGTTCAGTTGCGGGGTCGACCAACCCCAGTTTGTCGAACTCGGTGCATCCCGACACCGAGAGTCAGCACGACCAGTCAGACGGTCAGGGGAACAACGCAGACGTTGGAGTGGCGAATGCACTTCAACAATTGGCTACTCAGATGACTATTTTGGCCCAAACTGTTCAACTGAATAACCCCAACCCAAACACGGATGCCTTGCTTCAGAATGTAATCCGTATGCACCTCCACGCTTAAAGGCTACTGCACTGCTAGCCGGGAAGATTGGCTAGCAGAATTGGAGAAGATTTTCGAGGCAGTTGATTGCCCCGAGGTGAGGAAAGTACCGATTGCTCAGTATTTCCTCACTAAGGAGGCCGCTACTTGGTGGAAGGTCATCAAGCCACAGGATCGTATTGCCTCGTGGGATGAATTTAAGGAGCTCTTGGAGGCCGAGTTTTGTCCTTGGCCGGTATGAGAGAGCCGAATCCGAGCCTTCTTCGAGGCTAGACCACAAGATATTCCCGTTTCGCAGGCGATCTTGGAGTACAACCAACAATTGATCCATGTGAAGGATCAAGTGCGTAACGAGCGTGATAATATCCGTTATTTTGATATGCGGATGAATTTGGATTTACGGCGGTACATGGCCGGATTTGCTTGTACCACACTAAAAGAGTATCAAGACAGAGCTTTGGCCCATGATATGTTGAGCCCCGACAATGATACCGTTGAAGCAGAAAGTCGGGGGAAATTTTTCTGGCTCTAAGGGTGGCAACTTTCAGAAGTCACAGACGACTAACCGTTTTGCCGGACAGTCGTCACGTTCTAATAAAGGGAAGAGGGGTTACCGTCCCACTCCGGTACCTCAAATCGCATGCTGACTTGCTATAATTGTGGTCGTCCTGTGCCACTTTAGTTCTAATGCTACTTTCCACCATTAAAGTGTCACACGTGTGGTCGATGGGGCATAGAGCGGTTTATTGTTCCGAGCCGAACCAGACTTTGGACACTCGCTTCGCCCCAACACCTCTTGATCAAGGTATTAATCGGCGACAATCTTTTGGTCAACCTCACAGCATTTGGCGGGGACGGGGTCGAATGCCGGAGGGGGAAACTCTAGCATCGGTTCGGTGCAACCATGAGTTTATGAGATGCGCCGAGGCATTTAACCCGACGCGGCAAAGGGCTTGTGTACCATTCATATCCTATCTCATCCAAATTGTACTTTTGATTCGGGTGCTACACATTCTTTTATTTCTTTGGAGTGTGTACGCCGTTTGAATATAACTTGTCTGACTACTTGCGATCCCTTCATCGTGAGACTGCCTAGCGGGGATAGAATTGTGGGGAACCGGGAGATTAGAGATTTTCCGGTGATTATATCCGGTATGGATTGGTTATCGAATTTAATTGAAGTTGATATGGAAGGCGAGGACGTGATCCTCGGCGAGGATTGGCTTGATAGTCATCAAGCGATTATGAACTACCGTACTAAGGTTATCACAATGATGACTAAAGACGGATCTGAGTACTCATTTTTGGGGCGTAAGTCGGGACTATCCAAGTTACTTATCAGTGCCATGAAGGCCGTAAAACTTTTGAATAAAGGTTGTGCGGGCTATTGGTGTTATGCCTTGAAAACGGAAGGAAATGAAATCGACTTCTCTTCGATTCCGGTTGTTAGTGAGTACCCCGATGTTTTTCCGGATGACCTCCCGGGATTACCGCCAGATCGAGAAATAGAATTTGCCATGGACTTAGAGCCAGATGCGGCTCCGATTTCTAAAGCACCTTACCGGATGGCACCTTCCGAGATGCAAGAATTGAAGAATCAATTGGGAGAACTTCTGGAAAAAGGGTACATCAGACCGAGCGCCTCGCCTTGGGGCGCGCCTGTTCTTTTTGTGAGGAAGAAGGATGGTTCACTACGTTTGTGCATTGACTACCGTGAGCTGAACAAAGTAACCATCAAGAACAAGTATCCTTTGCCACGTATAGACGATTTATTTGAATACACTATGCACATGACTCAACGATGGGGGTAATGCCAAACGGTAAGCTAACTCGCCAACTCTCTCTAATATCTCGAAAGGTCCAATATACCTTGGACTAAGCTTCCCCTTCTTCCCAAAATGGAAAACTCCCTTCGACGGAGACACTCTCAACAAAACATGACCCCCTACCTCAAATTCCAAGGGTCGACGCCTAACATCCGCGTAAGACTTTTGTTGACTCTGAGCCGCCAACATCCTTTCTCGAATCAACTCGACTTTCTTCCTCGTCTTCAACACAAGATCCGGCTTGGTGCCAACCAAATTGGACGGCTCATCCCAACATATTGGTGATCGACACCATTGGCCATAAAGCTCCTCATATGGTGCCATCTTAATCGACGTATGCCAGCTATTATTATAAGTAAACTCGATTAGGGCAGATGTTCCTCCCAATCATTACTCTAGTCTAGCGCACACACGCACAATATAGCCTCGAACGTCTGAATGGTACGATCGAACTGTCTATCGGTCTGGGGATGGAAAGACGTACTCAAACGCAAATGTGTCCCCAATGCCTTATGTACCGCTTGCCAAAAATGCGATACAAATCGGTCGTCTCTGTCCGAAATAATAGTCTTCGGCGTACCATGAAGTCTCACAATTTATGCAATAAAAATACGAGCTAATTTTTCTGGACCCCAAGTGTCCTTGATGCCCAGAAAATGTGCCGACTTAGTCAGTCGATCCACGATCATCCACACCATATTCATTCCAGTCTTCGTCCTCGGCAGATTTGTGACAAAATCCATAGAGACATCCTCCCACTTCCATTCCGGGATGGGAAGTGCTTTCAATAACCCGGCTGGCCGTTGATGCTCGATTTTGACTTGCTGACAAGTCAAACACTTAGCCACAAACTGTACTACCTCATTCCTCATGTCATTCCACCAGAAACTCTTCCTCAGATCCTTAGACATTTTACTCGAGCCAGGATGGACTGAATAAGGTGACGCATGAGCCTCCCGCATAATACCCTGCCTCAATTCCAAGTCGTTCGGAACACACAGCCGACCTTGGAATCTCAACACACCATCCTCATAAATCACGAATCCCGGGGCTTTCCCCTTCACCACATTCTCACAGAGCTGAATAAACATTAGATCTTCTAACTGTCTCAATTTAATGTCGTCGACCAGAGACAAAGAGATCTCAAGAGTGCGCAACTACCCGACACTCCCTGGTATCACAACCTCTACACCCAACCCCATCAACTCTCTATGAATCCCTGACAGGGCCGTGAGTAACTCAAGTGCCCGAAGCAATACCGATTTCTGACTCAAGGCATCTGCCACCACATTTGCCTTGCCCGGATTATAAAGGATTTCAAGATCACAATCCTTAATTAACTCCAACCACCTTCTCTGTCTCATATTCAGTTCTTTCTGTGTGAAGATATACTTCAGGCTCTTGTGATTGGTGCAAATCTGACACGACGAGCCATACAAGTAATGACGCAAAATCTTCAACGCAAACACGACTGTGGCCAACTCAAGATCGTGGGTAGGATAATTCAACACGTATGGTTTCAAATGACGGGAAGCATAAGCAATTGTCTTCCTGTGCTGCATGAGTACACACCCCAGTCCTTGGCCCGAGGCATCACTATAAACTGAAAACCTTCATTACCGCTCGGTAAAGCCAGAACGGGAGCGGTAGTCAACCGCTTCTTCAACTCCTCGAAGCTCTTTTGCCTCTCATCGGTCCACACAAACTTCTTCGATTTCTGAAACAACTGAGTAAGCGGTCGATCGAGCTTAGAGAACCTCTCGACAAACCTGCGATAATGCCCGGCCAAACCCAGAAAACTACGGACCTCGTTCACGTTCTTGGGCGGCGCCCAATCCAACACTGCCTCTATCTTGTTTCGGTCCACACGAGCACTCTCGGCCGAGATTATGTGGCCGAGAAACATAACCTCCCGCAACCAAAACTCACACTTTGAGAACTTCGCATAAAGGCGCTGAGTTATCAAGATTCCCAACACGATATGCAAATGACGTGCATGCTCCTCATCACTCCTCGAGTAAATCAGGATATCATCGATAAAGACGACTACACACTTATCGAGATATTCGATAAAGACCTTGTTCATTAACTACATGAACACGGATGGGGCGTTGGTTAGCCCAAAAGGCATAACCACAAACTCGTAGTGTCCGTATCTCGTCTGGAATGCCGTCTTCGGAATATCGGAATCTTTCACTCGAAGCGGGTAATACCCCGATTTCAAGTCAATCTTCGAAAACACGGTTGCTCCTTGCAATTGGTCAAATAAGCCATCAATTCTCGGGAGTGGATACTTGTTTTTTGATGGTCACATTGTTCAACTCTCGATAGTCGATACATAGACGGAGTGACCCATCCTTCTTCTTCACAAACAAGACTGGTGCGCCCCAAGGCAAAGCGCTCGGTCGAATGTAGCCCATGTCTAGCAACTCTCCCAACTGTTTCTTCAACTCAAGCATCTCAGCAGGCGCCATGCGGTACAAACCCCCAAAATTGACAAGTTAGGGTTCTAAGCCACATACCTTGGATTCGGACGGAGTAGGATGATTTCGTTGATGATAATATGATACCACAACACTACGGTGATGGGAGATGAATAACACATGGATTGAAAGTGGTGGAAATCACCCCTGGAAGTTTTTGGTGTCGCCCGACGAAAAAAAAAACGAAAGGAAGAAATGAAAATGAGGTTCTTACCTTTGTCCGCTGTTTTAAAATAGCAGGCTGTTACAGCCGTAACTATGGGATCTTACGGCCGTAACAAGGCCATCTTAAGGCCATAACTATTGGGTGTTACGGCCGTAACACCCTACTGGACAACAGTTTGGGAAAACTGCTATCCAAACCATCCCGAACGCCCCCGAAACCCGAACCTGCTAACAAACCGAAAATATGGTTATGAAGTATTCCCGATGATGAATCTAAGCGTTAAAAGAAAACACCATTCCGACTTCCCGAAGGTTCAGAATTCGACGACGGAAGTAAATTTCCTTAAGTTTTAGGAAATTACAAAACGGCCCAAACATTCGAAAATCATCATACGATGTCGGATCATGAAACCGAAACTCAGAATATGATTAACTCAACCATACGGACTCATGTAAACAAAGAAATAATGGTATCGAATGAGTTTTACGAGACTCAAACATACATGCGACAAAAGACAATATAGAATGAAATTACATAAAAACATCTCCGAAACTCATCCAAATGGAAAAACTCCAAGAACAAAATAGATTCAGATCGTCGAAACGGTTACAAGAGAGTCGATAAAAGTAGACATGCAATAAAAATAGAAATTGCTAAAAGTGGAAAGGTACGGATATTACACCTAGCTTCCAAATTCTCCACCTTAGTCTTCTTGACATAGGCGGGACATCCCCAAATCCTAGTATGATTAAGACTTGGTTTCCTACCCTCCCACATCTCATGTGGAGTTTTAGGAATGGTTTTGGAAGGACATCTGTTCAAGATATAAGCGGCAATTAGGAGTGTTTACCCCCACAGGTAAATTGGTAAGTCAGTATAGCCTTGCATAGAACGAACCATGTTCAACAAGGTTCGGTTCCTTCTCCCGGACACACCATTTAACTGGGGAGTTCCTGGAGGTGTAAGTTGTGGTACTATTCCATGCTCCTTAAGGAACTCGTCAAACTTTGTACTCATGTACTCTCCACCTCGGTCCGACTGGAGTGCTTTGATATGATTACCAGTTTGTTTTTCGTCTAGGGCCTTAAATTCGTGGAATTTATCAAAGGCCTCGGATTTATGTTTCATTAAGTATACATAACCATACCTAGTATGATCATCTGTAAACGTAATAAAATACTGATATCCGTCACGTGTTGCTTCCAAATCACCACATACGTCGGTATGGACTAATCCAAGTTTATCAACGGCTCTTTCAAAAGTCCCTGTGAAGGGGGACATAGTCATTTTGCCTTCCAGGCAAGATTCACAAGTTGGAAATGGATCCGATCCCAATGAACCCATAAGTCCATCTTTTGCCATTTTGTAAACCTTGGTCTGACCAACATGACCAAGTCTAAGATGCCATTTCAAAACTTGATTAGTTTCATCCCTACCACGCTTCCTAGTCATAGTATTCATAACGACTTTATTATTAAGGTTAAGATGATACAGTCTATTTAACAATGTAGTAGTGCCTATTAGTTTATTTCTAAAATAAATTTTGCAGGAACCATCACCAATGAAAAATGAAAAGCCTCTCTGATCCATGACCGGAATGGATACAATGCTTTTATACCCTTTCGGCAAAACTAGTACATCATCTAAAGTTAAAACAAAGCCGGATTCCAAATCCAAAAGAAGTGATCCTATGTCAGTTGCTTCGACACTATGCCCGCTACCGACAGTAATCATCACTTCCCCATCTCCAAGCTTCCTACTTTGTTCCAGATCCTAATTCACGGTACAAATGTGAGAACTAGCACCTGAATCCAGTATTCAAGAAGTAGAAAATACAAGAGCAGAACAATTCGTTTCCAAAACTAAAAGTTCTGTACCTGAAGCGCCATGAAGAATCGGACAGTCTCTATCCCAGTGGCCCAGCTCACCGCATTTGAGACATTCGCTGTTCTTCTTCTTGGTCTTGGGAACCATCGGGGCCTTACCCTTACCCTTAAGGTCCCTGACTTGTGGTCCCGTCTGCTTCTTAGTATTTTTCTTCTTATTCTTAGACCTCCGAGGTCCAGAAGAAATCATAAGGGCAGACTCCTTCATCCGTGGAGTCTTCATCTGAGACTGAGCAGTCACCAGTTTGTTCATCAACCCTACTAAGTTGCAAGCAATCTCATTGCAGATGGAATTCATAACAAACTGTGAGAAGGAATCAGGAAGAGACTGTCGGATAAGGTCGGTTTGAAGAGAAGTATCCATCTTAAAAAATCAAGAGCCTCTAATCTCTCGATCATAGATATCATTTTGAAAACGTGATCCCCAACCTTCTCACCTTCCTTCATCCTTGCACCGAACAGTTGCTTGGATATCTCATATCTAGCAGTTCGAATGTGCTCACCATAATGCTCGGTTAAGTGAGATAAAATCTGCCTAGCAAAAGTCATTTTCTCATGAGCTCTCTGAAGCTCATTAGACATAGAAGCCATTATATAAGACTTTTATGTCATCCTTAACCCACTTTTCGTGGTTTTCAATTTCTTCCTGATTGACTCTTGTCCGCACAGGAGGCGCCGGAATGTCCGTCTCCAAGACGTATCCCAGTGCCTCTATACTGAGGACTATCATCAGATTGCAGAGCCAATCCATAAAGTTAGGGCCGATTAAGGTGTTCTTTTCGAGTAGTATAGCGAGTGGGTTCATTGTCATATTGAGAGTTGATATTTGTCTGCATTAAGTATGACTGATTAATTAGTGACTCATTCAATCATGATCTGAGTATAGAATTAAGGTCTTTTATAATCTTTTAACCCAACTCCCACTATTTTTATCGGAATAACACACTCCCATGTGAAATCCAAAAGTATTGTTCGCTTTACTTCATAGTAGTGATCGAGTTATTTATAAATTTTAATAGAGGCCACCAGATAGGTTTTTAGTCTATTAATTTTCATAAAGTAGTGTCCAACACCAACCCATCTAATGGATGATTCGATCTTCTTTTTTCCCCTGTTCACTCCCCTCAACCTATACGATTGCTATGGTTCGTGAACAAGTTAAGTTTATACCATCGACGCAAATCAGTTTCACAATTGAATATTATCCGGCAACCGAACAGGTTTCTAGGGATAAAATTTGCTCCAACTGAAGGCCTCCAATGCCCTCTCGGTAATTTATCGATCCTCCCCGAACGACTACCCCGATAACTCGGAAGCATAGCACATCCGGTTTGGATTTTAATTTTCCGAAAGCTCGATGGAGGGAAGGAAAACATAGAAACCTTTTAAACTTAATAATTTGTCGTGGGAGAATTTTCGCGATTAATGTTACACTTTGCACATTGATTCATTTAAGAGCGTTTGTTGCATTCATACCATATGAATAAACATTCACAACCTAGTTACTACCAACATGTAGTTCATGGACCATTCCTAGAACAAAAACATCGTAATCTAATTACATGTCTTCGGTCTTGAATCTTCGTCTTATCGAATGGATCTTCATACGGTCTTCGTCATTACGTATAAATTTTACATTTGAAAAACTGCATCCTAGATACAAATATTTCTAGTAAAATAAATTGGCTCAAAATGGCCTTTACAATCCAATCGAATAAAATCGAACGATTCAAAAATAGGCCCATGAACCACATCACCATTCAAAATAATGCATCAAACACATTAAAATAAATGGCATTCATAATTAATCTAAATGTTGATCCAATCAATATAAATTAATCCATCCAAATAAATTAATCCAATTAATCCAAACAACCGTTAATTTTAACTTGTTCCGGATGAGAAAATATTCCATTAAATTAATTTTCCCCTAAGAATAAAATTACCATAATTATAACTTAGTAAAATTAAATCCAATTTAATTTGTGGGAAATTAATTACCGAACGAAATATAAAAAACAGAGTCGAAAAACACAGCCGGGCCAAGACCTGGCATCAAGCGGGACTGGCTGGATCGTGATCCATTGCACAGCGTGATCGTCGCCGAGTCAATGACAGGCCGGATTGCGGTCCGCGCTCGGGACCGCAAGCGGCGCCCGCAGCCTCCAAGTCACGTCCGAGACATTTTCGGCTCATTTTTTCGCCCTGATTCCAAAAATAATCGTTTTCTAATCTTTACATATTAAATCAGTTTTTCAAAAGAAAAATAGATTCATATTGTAACATAAAATCATGAAAAAATAATTTTTAGATGAACAATAGAAAACCAACGATTAATACGATTATGATTCCAAATCATAAGAACATCCAATCAAGCATTCCAAATGCTAAATATCGTATATACGATCGCAAGACCTATGCTCTGATACCACTGTTGGGATTCGGTGCCTAAAAAGAAGGCGCAGCTGAAGCAAAAAACGAATCTAATACGATCTGAATCCCTACGAGGATCGATCAAGCTAAGTATATACGAATACAAAATGAAACAAGGGAAGATTCGAAATCATACCTTCGTAGTCCGTTGATTAAATGGTGTACTCCACATATGCATTTCGCCAAGATTTAGGTGATCTTTCCCATGAATCCGATTCGTCAATCTCTTGAATAATCCAATGCCGAAAACACTGCATCTCTACTTGCCATGCGCCGGAGAAACGAACGGAATGCCGACCACCCAATTAACCTCCAAGGTAAAGGCTAGAATCGAGTGATGGAAGCTTTCTATTGTGATTATAACACTCTAAGTGTATAACTCACTTTCTCTCAATGATCTCTCGATTTTTCTCCAAGAAAAACTCAAGAGAAATGAAGAAGATGAAGATAGTGAAGAAGACCAAGAAAACTATTTTCTCTCTCTATTTTTCTTGTAATGAACCGTGAGTTCAAGGCTACTTAGGAATCAAGAGTTGTCTTCTCTTTTATTCTTCAACTTCCTTTTTTATTATAAAGTCACCTACACCATATTATAATGAGATATCAAATCTCTCAAAGTCATTGGTCTTCCACCTATTTAGGTGGGGACAAAGACCAAGAGCAAAATGGGAGTAGGTGGGCGGCCATCTAGAAGAACTGGACGAGTTTGGTTCATTTTGGACTCCTGTGAGTCCAATCAGATAAACCCCATTCTCTTCAGATGTATTTATATTAATTAATTAATCTAATTAATTAATCATATCAAATACAAAATAATATAATTGATTTATCCAAGAAATAATTATAGTCATGAATTAAATTAATCACCCAGTATTATATTTAATTCATTAGGCCGTAAATTAATTTATCCAATAAATTAATTTAGACATCCAATATCCCATAATTAATTAGACATCCAATGTACAATAAATTAGATATCCAATATCTAATATTAATAAAGAGAGAATAAGCTCGATTCATTCCGTCGTCAATCATATTGTGCAACTTGGTAGGTCCGTCTCAATTAGAAATAGGAGGAATCAAAGAGTAGTAGCACCACCTAGCTAGCCTAGCGGCCTACACTGTACCCTAACTGAGAACGAATGATGGGGATCATTCCAAAACCTTTCTATCGTGATTACCAGTATACGTATAAATCCTTCTTTCAAATGTTCCAATCAAGTTATAGGGTCACGGTCAGTCAAACCCTATTTGTACTCGACACTATGCATGAGTTAATGCAAATCGAGATCATCGAGCTGTCGTGTATCCAATACAACTATCTCCAATGCTTTGGCCAAATACTTATGATCTCATGTGCCAATAACCGCATCGGACATATAATCCGTTCACTAACAGGAGAAAGAATCATATCTTGGTATTTAGTAGATCCTGCTACTTGCCCATCCATATGCACGTCGAGGTTGACCCCCACCTTCCGGTTTTCTGGGTCGAACTACTCTAATGAAAATCTTGTCACAAGCACATCCCTACTAAATCCTCAAGTCGAAGTTTAACACCCCCAAAATTTCCCGAGGTATTACAGTGCCGTAAATCCCGAGTGCGACCCACAAGGCTAATTTGGGCAATGATATTTTAAAGAAATTATTATAAAACGTTGAGTCCGTGGTTACATAACATAAGATGGAATGTTTTGAAAGAACATAGTTCAAGGCACGATTATTACATAAACGGAAGTTTCAAAAATTAAAATTAAATCTTGTGGCGGCAAGTCTTTATCCCAACACCGTTCAAGCCTGACCGGACCCTCAGGAATGTCCTGCACGTATTCAACAAATTTACTTGGCACGGCGAATCATGCCAGACGAACCAGAGTTAGAGAATGAATATTAATAACAATAATTTGCAACAATATACACAATTAATCAACACCGTGCCACATAACATATAGAAGATAATTCATAGTATGACCGACGTTGTCTTTCTCTTGTTTTAATGCATAAACCCCGAGGTCGCAACCAAGGGTCACGAAAGTATCCACAAAGGAATACCCCGGAACGTGGGTGCCTTTTTTAGGTCTTATCCCTCAACACATTTTCGCACGGGTACCATTTAGGTTTTATCCCCAACACATCGGCCCATTTATAATACATTTTATAGAGAAATACAATCGTCGGAGTTCATCACACAATGGCACATTCATGTATTACGAACATTGAAATAAGATTAACAATTCTCGAGCAAGACTTTATTTGCCTTAAATCCGACGGTAAGTGCCTTACGGTATCTTGGGCTTCCACGACCAATCGAGTTTAACCTATTCACACAATCCCCTGATTAACATCTCATACAGATAATGATGAATAACTAGTTTCCCCTTCCCTTTCCTAACCAAACTCTTAACTTCGTTCGATTTCTCCAAAGCTAGTACCATGTTTCAAAGTTCACAAGCAATATGTATTATCATGTTGTTCAATTTTTATGATTAACGATTGTTACAATGATTTATCTAACAAGATCCTCCTTAATGTTATTCCGGTTGACAACAATCGACTATAGCGTAATTAAATTTCATAACTACTAATCCAATTATCTATTCCAAGTGCTCGATTCTTAATGATGGTAACATCACCGAGTTGATTCTTCCTAGTTAATTTAATGTTGATAACCATATGGCAAAAATGGGTTACAACTAGTTTAACATACGGTGACGGATTCCTACGCAATTTCTCCTAGGATTAATTCATCAAGTTTTACATTTCCAAGGTTGATTGAGATGGGGATTTTCACATATGATTACTATAACGAGATGTATGAAAACGAAATATACGAGCAATGATAGTTTCGATTACTACAAGTTCGTCCGATTAGATTGTCTATGAGAGTTAGCAAACTACCCGAATACCCGTAATCAAATAGGCATAATGACTACATTGAAGAGATAGCCTCAAGGTTTGGTAGACTTACCTTAATAGAGGAAGAACAATGAGGAATGATGACAATCCGACGAAGAACCACAAGGAGGAACAAAGAAGGGATCGATTGACCTAAATAATCTTCTCCGGAGCTTGAGGAATTCTCTCCTCTACGTTAATTCAAGTGTTTCAGAGGTCAAGAATCGTGTAAAGGGATGGGAAAGGCTTCAAGGACGCTTCACTCCAGGTTTTTGGTTAAGGGGAAATGAGGGAGGAAGTGTTATTTTATAACACTCGATCGTGTTAACGTACGTTATAGCTCCAGGTTTTGCGTACGTAAAAAGCATTACGTACGTAATGTGCTCCAGTTAACGTGCGTAAAGGTCGTCCAGAGGCTACTGCCTGGAATGCCCCCATCTATTATGTACGTAAGGGGTCATAACATACATAAGGCACGTGACCATAGCACACGCTAAGCTTGGAAATTAGCATACGTTACGAGCAGTTGACTCGTTTGTCTTCTAGCCCGCCGAAAGTACCCCAATCCGCATCAAAAGAATGATTCTGGTCGGAAGACCAACTCAAGCCTTACGTACATAACCAAGTGATGTTAACGTACGTAATGCTACGAAACTAGCGTGCGTTATGCATAACCTATAGCGTACGTTATCCATTCAGCGCCTTAGTCATATATCACATTTAACCATCTCGGGGCGACCACCTTTTCACTCGTCAACAATTCATCGGGGAACAAGATGTTGGCCACCGTCATATTCGCACCGACGATTGTCCAACGGCGTCAAGGTACATCACCTCCGTTCTATTGACATCACACAATTGTATCGTAATAGCATTTTAAATGAAATCACATAATATATAAAAAGGGCAACATCTCACTATAAGAAATCATATGGTACAAGGTAATAACTTGCCTTTTCCAAAACCGTTAATTAAATTGATTTACAGTCAGATCTCTTTAATTGATACTTTGAATATCTGAATGTTAAGTTCAAATCTAGTACAAAAAACAAACATTTTACACAAACGACAGGCAAGCGGGCAACAAGCTGCGCCGCTAGCCCTTTTTGAATAGCAAAACTAAGTCTTTTAAAAACTACATTCAGAGACCTTAGGGTCGTAACATTGCCATGCATAACCCGTTGGACTCTTTTGAGCAGTTGCAAGGAAGCCAAATGTATCAAAAGGAATCAGGGAGAGATTGTAGGATAAGGTCGGTTTGGAGAGAAGTATCCATTTTAAAATCAAGAGCCTCCAATCTCTCGATCATGGATATCATTTTGAGGACGTGTTCCCCAACCTTCTCACCTTCCTTCATCCTTGCACCGAACAGTTGCTTGGATATCTCATATCTAGCAGTTCTGCTGTGCTCACCATAAAGCTCGGTTAAGTGAGATAGAATCTGCCTAGCAGAAGTCATTTTCTCATGAGCTCTATGAAGCTCATTAGACATGGAAGCCATCATATAAGCACGGACTTTCACGTCATCCTTAACCCACTTTTCGTGGTTTTCAATCTCTTCCTGATTGGCTCGGGTCCGCACAGGAGGCGCCGGGATGTCCGTCTCCAAGACGTATCCCAGTGCCTCTATACTGAGCACAATCATCAGATTGCGGAGCCAATCCACAAAGTTAGGTCCCATTAAGGTGTTCTTTTCGAGTAGAATTGCGAGTGGATTCATTGTCATATTGAGATTTGTCTGCATTAAGTATAACAGATTAATTAGTGACTCATTCAATTATGTTCTGAGTATAGAATTAAGGTCTTTTCTATTCTTGTTACCTAGCTCCCACTATTTTTATCGGAATAACACACTCCCATGTGAAAACCGGAAGTATCATCGCTCTACTTCATAGTGGTGATCGAGTTCTTTATAAATCTTAATAGAGGGCAACCGAACAAGTTTCTAGTCTATTAATTTTCATAAAGTGGTGTCCAACACCAACCCATCTAATGGATGATTCGATCTTCTTTTTTCCCTTGTTCACTCCCCTCAACCTATACGGTTTCTATGGTTCGTGAACAAGTTAAGTTTTTACCATCGATGAAAATCAGTTTCACAATTGAATCTTATCCGGCAACCTATCAGGTTTCTAGGGATAAAATTTGCTCCAACCGAAGGCATCCAATGCGCTCCCGGTAATTTATCCGTCCCCCCCGAATGACTACCCCGATAACTCAGAAGCATAGCACATCCGGTTTGGATTTCAATTTCCCGAAAACTCGATGGAGGGAAGGAAAACCTTGAAACCTTATAAACTTAATAATTTATCGTGGGAGAATTTTCGCGATTAACGTTACACTTTGCACATTAATCATTTAAGCGCATTTGTGGCATTCATACAATATGAAACAACCATTCACAACCTAGTTGCTACCAACATGTGGTTCATGGACCGTTCCTAGAAAACAAAAACTTCGTAATCTAATTACAAGTCTTCGTCTTGAATCTTCGTCTTCTCGAAATGGATCTTCCTCCGGTCTTCGTCATTACATATAAATTTTACATCGAAAATTGCATCCTAGATACAAACATTTCTAGTAAAATAAATAGTCTCAAAACGGCCTTTACAACCCAATCGAATAAAACGAACGATTCAAATCTAAGTCCACGAACCACATCCCCATTCAAAAAGCATTCATCCAATAAATACTATATAAATGGAAAGCGTAGAGATATATTGATCCAATCAACAATACGAACCGATCCAATCGATTCACACAATCGGTAATATGATAACGTTCAAAATAATTCGGTCGACCATAAATATTCCAATTAATCAAATTTCCCTTATAAAATGAAATACTATAAATCATTTTGATCATATTAAATCCAATTTAACATGCGGGAGATTAATTTTTAAGAATACACGGAAAAATCGAGCCGGGGTGAAAACTGGCCTGCATGACCGAGTCACCCTCGGCAGCCTACCGGCAGACAGGCCTGGCACGGCCGAGTCACGCTCGGAAGATGCCGGCCAGGACACGACCGAGTCACCCAGGACACGGTCGGGTGCACTGGCGATGACTTGGCGGTGCGCTGACACGGCCGGTCACCCAGATACGGCCGAGTGCACTGGCGATGACTTGGCCCGCTGCGACACGGCCGTGTCACCAGACACGGTCGAGTCACTCTCGGCCGATAACCCTTTTGTCGAAAAATCGTCCGACGATTTATCGTGGCTAGATTTTCGACCGGATATCCAATATCAATATTTTCCGACTTTCATATCTTCAATATAAATCATATTTCCCAGAAATTTAAGATTTATATTTAGACATAAACTTACGAAAAAATACAATTATTACGAACGAAAAACATATACCACGATTATGACTAAAATGATTCCAAATCATTCACCATCTAATCGAGCATTCTAAATGCCAATATCGTATATACGATCGCAAGACCTACGCTCCGATACCAATGTTGGGATTCGGTGCCTAAATCGAAGGCCCAGCGAAAGCGGTAAAACGAAAATTAATTCGATCCGAATCCCTACGAGGATCGATCGAGCTACGTATATACGAATATATAAACGAAAAGCAAGAGTCGTAAGAAACTAACCCTTGAAGTCCGTTGATTAAATGGAAACCTTCTCTTGAGCTATTCCCCAAGCTTTAGTTTGATCTCTACGAGTTCAATCCACTCCAAGCCCTTGAACGATCCAACGCCGAAAACACCGCGTCTCTACTTGCCACGCGCCGAAAAAATGACCGGAACAACAACACTCGATTAACCTCTAAGGTTACGGCTAGAATCAAGTGGTGAAGATTTTATTATTATTACACTCTAAGTGTATAATATGTCTCTCTCAATGTATCTTGAATTTTCTCCAAGAAAACTCAAGAACAAAAGTGAAGAAGAAGATGAAGATGAAGACTAAGAAAAATAATTTTCTCTCTCACTATCAAAACTCACGGCTGGAAGCATATGGTAGCAAGTGAAGTGAGTCTTCATTATAATCTTATTCAACTCCCCAAGATCTCCCACTTTAGACAATATCACAAAGGTGTGATATTTGTCCCCTTGATTGGTCACTAGTCCACCATCCTTGAAAGTGTAGACCAAGACAAAGTAAGGGAGTAGGTGATGGGGTGGCAATCTAGAAGGAATCGGATGAGTTCGATTCATTTCGGACTCCCGTGAGTCCAAACAGATAAACTCTTATTCCGTTCCGATGTATTTGTGTCGATTAATTAATCCAATCAATTAATCACATTAAATACATAATAACATAATCAATTTCTCCAAGAAATAATTATATTCACGAATTAAATTAATCACCCAGTAATTTATTTAATCCATTAGGCCGTAAATCAATTTATCCAATAAATCGATTTAGACATCCAATGTCCCAAATTAGATATCCAATATCTAATATTTATAATGAGAGATTAAGCGCGATTCATTCCGTCGTCGATCCTAATGCGCGACTCGGTAGGTCCGTCTTAGTCAGCAATGGGAGGAACCAAAGAGTAGTAGCACCACCTAGCCAGCCTGGCGGCCTACACTGTACCCCAACTGAGAACGAATGATTGGGATCATTCAAGAACCATTCTGTCATGAATACCAGTAAACGTATAAACCCTTCTTTCAAATGTCCCGATCAAGTTATAGGGTCACGGTCAGTCAAACCCTATCTGTACTTGACGCTATGCATGCGTTAATGCAAATCGAGATCATCGAGATCTCGTGTATCTAATACAGCTAGCTCCAATGCTTTGGCCAAAGACTTATGATCTCATCTTCCAATAACCGCATAGGACATATAACCCGTTCACTAACAGGAGAAAGAATTCTATCTTGGTATTCAGTAGGACCTGCTACTTGCCCATCAAGATGCACGTCGAGGTTGACCCCCGCCTTTCGGTTTACAGGGTCAAACTACTCTAATGAAAATCTTGACGTCACAAGCACATCCCTACTAAATCCTCAAGTCGAAGGTTCACGAATACCTATCACAACCTTTCGATTCCGTGATTGACTGTCCCGGAGTGAAATCCGTGTGACGAATCAAGGGTGAGTCGGTTCGAGTATACTAATCCAATTAGCATACCTATAACGTGTGCTCCCACTAACCATTAGTGTTCGACAGGCACTCTCCTTGTCAAAGAACACGTCATACAAGTCTTCACATAAACTTAACGCCCAGTCAAGTTTCAACGAATTGAGAACGATTAACTATTTGAGCTATAAACCTTTCCAAAGCGACCCCCTTATCCAATAAAGAGTGGAACGTTTTGCTCTCAAATACACGGACTAGTTTCTACATGTATATTTACGAGTTAGGAATGCCAGTAACTACCAGTAAATAAAGAAACATCCATTGCCTTATATTGATGATTTACATAATAACAAGTACAATGCCCTCACTCAACATCCTCTGAGTGGCATTCGAGGGCATACTCCTAACATTGAGTACTTCTATTAGTTTACAAGTTTTAAAAACGATTAAAAGACAAAAACAGATAAAAGACTACTTTTGCACAATCATCACGCACGATTGTCATCGTCATACTGATCTAGTGCCCGCTCGTTCCGCTGATCCTGACATGAAATTCATAAAATGAATTTCCCCAAAAAGGGTCCCCCAAAGGGGTTAGCAATTATGCTAGTACAAGTAGGCCAAATGAACAACTTACATCTTACACATTTAGTCAATGCATGCAACCATGAAATCACAGTTCAAAAGAACTCATTTCCGGAAACGCCATAACCCAAAACACATTTATAAAAATGCACCGCATTTAACTGTGGATCCACGCCTCTGTGGACCCCTACCGAGACCCCGTCGGATCTAACCTGTAGTGGTTAAAAGCCAAGCTCGTCGATCCACGCCTCTGTGGACCCCTACCGAGACTCCATCGGATCTAACACGTAGTGAGAATACACACACACCCATCACTCATGCAATACTATCATGTTAAGAGTGTAGGTTCATTAAGAATACTTGCCTCGATTATTACGATGAAAAGACGGAATGAAACAATCATAGTTGCGAGAAGCTGGACACACCGAACCTAGACGATTCGTCAAACACCATTATAACCAATTCGACAAGAATAACAATAACGATAGACACCCAAAAAACCACCTACGATTCATCTAAGTTTGTACAAAACAACGACGAGGACGGATCGCAACCGAAGCCTCTCGATTTCACAAATAACATGAAACTTACCATGAACCTATAGGGAAAACAAGAATACCACCAAGATTAATCATATACATCATGGATTAATCGACAATACGGAATAAATCGGACAAAAACTCAAAACCCCCCAAATTTCCCAAAAATAGGGTTCTAGGAGATTACCTCCGATTAAGAATGAATAACCCAAGTAGATGTTGTTAATCTATACCAAGAACTCAATAAAAATGATTTATGAAGTGATTGGAAGAAGAAATCGCCTCCGAATCGCCTAAAGGGTCGCTCGGCCGCGAAGAAGGAGAAGAAATGAGAAATGAGGCGGATCTGGGTCAACTCTCTGGTTTATATAACCAGAGAGCTTAGCGTGCACTAATGATTCATAGTTAGCGTGCGCTATCCAGCCAAAAACCAGTCCAGAACGTACGGTTCTGGCCTGTTAGCGTGCGCTACCTGGACACCAGAACGAGTACATAAACATTTTGCCCAGTCTGGACTATCGAGTTAGCGTGCGCTACCAGTCACCCAGCGTGCGCTAAGTCCAGACCATAGCGTGCGCTAATATACAAATTTAGCGTGCGCTAAGCTGCTCGTCCAGAGAGCAGAGAGTAGAAACAACCCACTGTCACTGCTGTGCTCGAGTCGTTAGCGCACGCTACAAAACGAACGTAGTGTGCGCTACTCAAAGACACTAGCGTGCGCTAGACAGTAGGAATAGCGCACGCTAGCGGGTGCAGGCAGCAGTACAAGCAACACCCAAAGATGGAAAACAACGAATTTCACCTCAGATGAAAACAACGCACATCCAACACCAAACAACGGGCCGAAGAAGACACACGAACAATAGGATCGAGTCAGAACCTGAGCGCTAAAAGAAAACACGATTCCGGCTACCCAAGGGTTCGGAGGACTACAATGTTAGTAATAGCCCCAAAACTTTGGGAAATTACAAAACGGCCCAAAATATCCGAAACACACGATACATGATCGAAACAACATACGAATGCTCACAACATGCATCATAACATGAAATAGATCTGCAGAAACCCCGAGACGGCAGTTCCGAACAACAATTACGAGAATCGAACGAAATAACGACGGAAAAGGCAATAACACGGAATTGAGTATAACAAGTCCGAAACAAGCTCGGATGACAAAAAGTCCAGTATTAATTATTCTCTAAATGTCAATACGGTTACAAGCGAGTCACTAAAAGCAAAAATACATAAAAAATAAAAATACCGGGAAGAGAAAAAATGCGGATATTACACCCTTGAGGAGCTCGATAATGATTATTATATTAAACCCTACAGGTGATTCCAATATAATAATAAGGCTTGAGTGGTACTACTCTTGGATAAGATATTAATTAATTAAAGCTGTCATTAGCTTAAATTAATTAATGGACATTTGATATCTTAAATACGGTAAATAATATATTTAAATAAGGATCCCGATTTCATAAATTGGGATTTGGGTAGGAAGTGCAATATTAACTCTTTAGTGAACTGAGTTGATATTAATAGATTCAATATATTAGGAAAGGCCTAATATGGAAATTTGAGGTCTATTAGGAGTCCTTTCCCTAATCCTTCTTATGATCCCTAAAGTAGCCCATAACATCTATAAATAGGACACATTAGATCAGACGAAATCATCACTTTACAATCTAAGAAATTTCAATTTTTCTACTTTATGTTTTGATTGTGGATATTGACTTGTGTCTTCAATTCCATAATTGGGTAACACAATATTTTTCAAAAATACCAATATATTTCAAAGAAAAAGAGAGAGAAAATCGTAATTTAATTTTCTTGGAGGAGTTCCACCAATTTCAATATGTTGTTCAAGGAATTCCGGTAGATTGTTGCCCACACGATATCCGGATATAGGCGCGATATACTCTAGAAGATCTAAAGGTAGAAATGCAAGAAGATCAAGGAGAAATTCGAAGACTTTGCTTCAAAGGTAATGTATTCTTAGATCTCTTAGATCTAGATAGAATACTACGAATTATCATGTTTAGACACATAAATAAATATTTCTCGTTTAAATTACTTATTTATCTGTTTAATTAATTATCTGGCGAGCCTAAAAAGATTTGATTCTTGAGGGCGGATTTTAGTAAATCCAAACTCGCCGCTTCCGCTGCGTTTTATTTCCAACAATTGGTATCAGAGCTGGTCTTTAGGTCCCGTTCAATATAATTAATTTTGTGATTAATTGCTAGCAATTAAAATATATTCATATATGATGATCTTTGGAATATTTTTGCTAGAATTGTCTAGCAGGTGAATATGGTCCAATTATCATGGCTATATGATTTTATTTTATTTTACGCGTTTATGATAATTTGGCCCGATTTTGAGGCATATATAAGTTTTTCCCGTGAGAAAATTCACGAGTAGAATAGGATTTTATTTTTTCTTGTAATTTTGTTATAAATTCGATGTATTTTAGTTTGTGTAAAATTGTAATCGAGTTGGAGTATGCGAAGGACAAGGAGTCCCGCACGAAAAGGAGTTCCAACCGGACGAACCGACCAGGACCAACAATCTGTCGTGCGGTCTGGCTGCGGGATAACGGTCCAGACTGCGGTCCAGGTTACTATGTGGCCGGGTCGGGTCATCTAGTATGAGGGTCCTGTTCGTTTTTCACCGATCGTTGCGTCCATTGGTGCACAATATTTAAATTCGGAATTTCTTGTGCAATTAATTTTGCATGAAAAAGAAATTTCTAAATTTAGAAATTTTGTGGGCCAAATGGGAAGAGGTGATGAGATGCTTGAAGCAGTGGGAGATTTCGAGCCAAAGATTTTCTCGTTACTCAGAATGAGGAATAAAAGCCATGATAATTGGATTTAATTATCTAATTTTTTAATACTGATTTCTATTGTTTTGGATGAATGGCGTATACGAATGTATGCGTGATATGTTTTTTGTATGTTAGGACGAGAAAATTAAAAACCTTAAGGCTAAAATAACTAAAATTGATTTATTTATTTTTAAAATAAAATAAAATTGGCCTCCATAATTAATTTAAATTGTGAAGTAATTAGTATGCGCGTTGACATTAGGGTCTTCCTCCATATCGAATGTGCTAATTATAGGTTCACTAGTTTTAAATTTTGAATGATAACAAAAGATAAATATTTGTTTTATGATATGACCTCTCCATCTGTAGGACTATTATCTAAAAGATAATAATTTAAGGTTGTTGAATTATGGCGTTCACTTTGGTGTATTAATTAATAAGCTCCCCATTGGAATTTATGTTAATTAATACATGGCCAAGAGGAACCAACTATTAATTTTACTTGTCATAACGTAAATTGACTAGATAGCAAAATTAAAGATGTAAAATTCTACTTGAAAAATATGTGTGTAAACGTCCACACGATCGTGGCTTGCATATTCAGATTTTTCGAGGTGTTGGTTGCTAGCATATATATTGTGTTTCTTAAGGTTTTTCAATATATTTTGCTATGCATTATGTGATGAATGTTTTTAATTTTTATCTCAGATATCTTTCAATCCACTTGCTGTAATTCTCAAAGAAACAAACTAGATGGCACTAACTTTGCTTATGGAAACGTAGTCTTAATATTGTCCTGACTGTTGAAGAACACAAGTTTATTCTAACTGAAGAATGCCCATTGGAGCTATATGCGGATTTGACATCCGATGAGGTGAAAGAATTCTGCAGATGGAAGAAATCTGATGAGATGGCACGTTGTTACATCTTGGCTTCTTTAGGAAATGTATTGCAGCATCAGAGTATGGGCACGGCCATGGAAATGATGAAAAATCTCTAGGAGATGTTTGGTCATCAGAACCGGGCGGCTAGACAAAATGCTATGAGGATCTTAATGACAACCCAAATGCCTGAAGGAATCCCGGTAAGGGATCATGTTCTAAAGATAATTTCTCATCTAAATGAACTTTATATCTTAGGGGCTGCTATCGATGCAGAAATGCAGGTCGGTATCATACTAGGCAGCTTACCTAAGAGCTTTGAGCAGTTCTGTCTACACTACAATATGAATCGTATGGCGTATACCTTGGCGGAATTGCTGACAGAGCTTCAAGCTGCAGAAGCTCTCTTCAGGTAGGGGTATCAAGTTCTTGCGGCTACTGGTGTTTGGACTTCTAAACCCAAGTGGGGGAACAAAAAGAAACAAGTGCGCCAGAAGCAAGTGGCAACTCTCAAAGTGAAAATCAAGGCTTCTCAGCCTGAGGCAAACAAAAAGCCAAAGGAAAAGTGCTACAAGTGCGGTCAAAAAGGACATTTTAAAGCGGACTGCCCTGCTCTTAAGAAAGGTATGTCTCGTGCACTAGTAGTCAAAACATGTTTGGCAGCTTGTTCTCCCACTCCGTGGATAGTTGATTCAAGCTCCACTGATTCAAGCTTATTTCTCCTGGTTGATAAAGATACTTGTAGGCAATTGTTTGACCTGCAACCTTAAGAAATAGCTAAGTTCTCTAATCATACTCATTACAAATTTACTTTGTATGAGATGAGAGAACTTATTACACAGATCTAGGTTAGCAGAACCAAAAATAATCTTCTATATAGATTTGAAGCATAAGAATGTCATCACCTTCCTAGAATTTGAAGAGTGTCTTGTCGAAAACCTTTCCCAAATCCATTGTTGAAAAGATATAGTGACAGGGTCTTGTACTAGGCTCTGGGTGCTTGTTTGCATCTATACAGTGCTTTCCTTAGCTTGTAGACTAGATCACCTTCCTCAGTGCTGGCAAACCCTGTAGGTTTTCCGACATATGCTTCTTCAGCTAGGTCACCATTCAGATATGCACTCTTAACCTCAATTTGATATACAATGAAGTTTGTGTGAGTTGCAAACACTAGGAATATCCTAATGGCTTTTAATCTGGCTACAGGGGCAAATGTTTCATCATAGTATATAGCCTTGTTCCTATCTATAGCCTTGGGAACCTAGTATGGACTTGTTTCTTATGGATCGACCATTTTCGTCTTTGTTATTTCAGACCTTGGTGGGTTAGTCTAGGAACTAAGTACCAAATATTATCCCTTCCAAAACCATTTAGCTCTTCTTCCATCGATATAATACAATGAGAAGAGAGCTTCTTTTGTCGAGATAGGTTCTGATTGTGCTAAGAATACAGCTAATGTGCACATTGCAAGTCTACAGAGTTCATTTTTAGAGTTCCATACACGGAACTGGGATAAGCCAGTTTATGATTCTATTTCCTCTTGTGGATATAGTACATTCTTTGTGTACTTTGTACTCTTTTTCTAATTGAGACACCAGCATTAATATCACTAATTACTAATTCTTTTGCATTCCTATCCATGTTCTATCGGTCTGTAGGTTCAACTTCAACTTCCACAACATCAGCTTCTATTGCATCATCTGTTCTTACAACTGTTGGATTTATTTCTAGTTTGCTGACAGATTCTTCCTAAGGCCATAGGATTTCCTCAAGGTTAAGGTCTGAACTACTTGGGTTAGATCACCCACTCTTGTAGGATCACAATGAGGTTCATGAAATACAATGTGGACTTACTCCTCTATTATCAATTTTCGCTTGTTGAAGATCCTGAATGCCTTGCTGACAGATAAATACTCGACGAATATTCCTTCATTAGACTTGTCTTCGAAGGTCTTGAGATGATCATTCCTGTTGTTGAGAACATAACATCTGCACTGAAAAGGTGTAAAAATATGCAACCGTAGAAGTTTTATTGTTCCATACCTCGTATGTGGTTTTGTTGTGGTGTTTGTTGATGATACAACGGTTTTGTGTATAGCAGGCTGTATTTGTTGCTTCTCTGTGGAAACTTGCTTGCAACAATCCTCATTCTTGTTGCTTCCTTCAGTGTCCCATTCGTTTGCTCAGCAACACCATTTTGTTGTGGGGTTTGAGCTGCTGAATATTCATTTTGTATGTCATTATCCACACAGTATTGATCTATGAAGCAATTTGTGAATTCAATGTCTCTATCGGACCGAATGGATACAACGTTCATCCTTTTCTGACAGCTTTGTGGTTATCTCCTTCTTTTTTTCAAGAATATAGTCCAGTAATACCTGAAAAAATCATCAACGATAACAAGATAGTATTTCTTTCCTCCCAGGCTGATAGGGTGTAAAGGTCTATCTAAATCCATATGAAGTAAATCCAGGACCTTGTTGGTTGAGAGATACAATTTGCTCTTCAAAGCTGTTTTGACTTGCTTGCCTTTCTGATAGGGTCCACATACACTGTTCTTATGAAATAATATGTGGCAAGCCTCTGACCCTTCCCTGTTATTATGAGGACTATTTTCTTAGTCTTTATGTCTTTCATCCTACAGTTTTCTTCAAAGAATTACCCGAACTGTTTGTCACAATACTAGCTAACACTTAAAGGTTGTACTGTAGTCCTTCAATGTAGGCCACATCGATGACTTTGAATTTTCCTACAAGCAGGATTCCTGTCCTCTTTTTCTTCCTTTATCACCTAATCAAACCTTTGGACCGCGACCTTCTACGGAATCTATCAGTTTATTAATACCTCATGTCATGTGCTGAGAATATCCACTGTTGAAGTACCAATTGTCATCCTAACTGATATCCTGTACAAAATTAAGTAGATTAAGGTCCACATTGTTCTGTGGGTCATTGGTTAGTAATGCCTTTTAGTACCCATACTTGCCTTACAATAATAGGTTTGTTGTAGGTATTCTTAGGTCCTTTGTTGTGAGGTTTATGTGGGGCATGCACGTATTCGCTGTAAGCATTATTATTATGCATGAAAAATTAAGAGTTGTGGTTCGAGTAAGGTTCGAATAAGGTTGTTGTCTGGGGGAGGTGTAATATCCGCAATTTTCGATTTTCAGTAAATTTCTTTTTTCGGCCGGAGTCCGTTTTGACGACTCTCTCATGACCGTTTCGTCATTTCGAGAATGATTAATTCTGCACTTTTTGTCATCCGAGTTCGTTTCGGTATCGTTTTGTCGAGTTCCGAGCTTTTTAGCGACTTTTCCGTACTTGAGTTCGATTCTTGCGAATCTCGTCCGAAACTGTTGTTTTGAGTTTCTCGTAAGTTTATTTAATGTTATTATTTATGTTGCGAGATTTGGTTTGGTGTTTCGATCGCGTATCGTGATTTTCGGACGTTTTGGGCCATTTTCGTAATTTCCCAAAGTTTTGGGTAATTACTTCCGTTGTTGAATTCCGAGCCTTCGGGTGGTCGGAATTGTGTGTTCTCTTAGCTCTTAGATTCGTCTTTGCAAGTACGTCGTAACCGTATCATCGATTCGTATTGAGGTTCGGGCTTTGGGGTCGTTCGGGCCGTCGGAGTTGGCCCCGGCCGAGTCATGGCCGGGCAACCTGGGCCTGTGCCAGATCGCCGAAGCCACGGGCAAGGTTTCGGTAGTTTCGCCCAGCAAGTCGTGGGCCGCGGCACATGCCGGGCAGGCCGCTGCACACTCGTGGCATTTTTCGCCAAACTGATCAGACGGTGCCGCGCACACGCGGCCGAGCCGCTGCACACCGCCACCACCGGGAGCCATTTTTGGGCTCGTGCCACAGACACTGTGGTACCTATTTATGGCCCTGCACACGGGTTTTTGGCCATTTTTCTCCTTCTTCTCCTTCTCTTCCGCGGCTGAGGGTGATCTTACCATGGAGCCATGTTGTTTAACAACAAATCCATGAAGTTCTTGAGTTCATATCATCAATCAATCATCCGTTATCATCCTTTGATCCAGCGAATCAAGGTAATCTTCCTTAGAACCCTAATTTCGTGAATTTAGGGGTTTTTGCGTTTTTGTCCGATTCGTTCCGTATTATTGATTAATTCATGATGGGTATGATTAATCTTGGTAGTATTCTTGTGTTTAACATCATTTAATCCATTGTTCTTCGTCGAATCGAAGTATATTTCTTGATTTCCTTCGAATCGACTTTTTGGGGGATTTGTCCTCGATCTCGTTTTTCATCCGTTTTTGATGGATCGATTATGGTTAAATGATGTTGTTAAACATATTATATGGATTGTATATCCATATTTCAACTTGGAATTCCATTTTCGTGTTTTGTCGGGACGAATCGTGTTCTTGGCCGTTTTGGGGGAAATCCTTGAACTTTCGTCTTTCGTTCTTTGAATTCAACGGCTTTAAGTCGTGTTAGGGAATTCATTTCATTGTTGTTATTGTCCTTCGTAGTTTATGAACGCGAGTTGGCGATCGGTGGATTCGGCGGGTTCATAGTCAGTTCGTGTCAACCTACTTCGGTCGATTCTTCGCGTTGTTCTTATTCGAGGCAAGTACCTTGCCCATACTTTTCTTATTTTATGGATATGATGATCGTGATCGTCTTGGTGTGTTTATTTGTTTGTTTGAAATGAAGTTTCAAAAGATTTCGGTTTGGCCTCGTTAAAGGCTCTCTTTCAAAACGCGTGTGTGTTTTGTGAACGTTGTGTTTTGGGAATTGATTATTTTGAACGTTGAAGGCTTTGACGATATCCCTATTGTTTAAAGTTATGGAATCGTGTATTCCGTGTTTAATCTTGTTATTGTGTTTTGAAGAGTTTGATAATGATGTCGGATAAGTGGCCATCCCTAGTAAGTATTCTTGATGAACTTACATTCTTAGCATGTTAGTATTGCATGAGTACCGGGTGTATGTGTATGCTCACTACGGGTTAGATCCGACGGGGTCTCGGTAGGGGTCCACAGAGGCGTGGGTCCGCGAGCTTGCTTTTAACCACTACGGGTTAGATCCGACGGGGTCTCGGTAGGGGTCCACAGAGGCGTGGGTCCGCGGTTAATTGTGGTGCATTTTACAAATGTGATTTGGATTATTGGCGTTTCCGGAAACGAGTATTTTGAACGCTTTTCATGATTGCATACATCGACTAAGTGTATAAGAGGTAAGTGTTCGTTTGGCTTACTTGGCTAGGATGGCACTAGAGTATTTTGTTGTTTGTTTTGAATCCTTTATTTGCGGATTTTGATGTTGGGAGACGAACCTTGTGGTCGTTCTTGTGTACTGTGAGTTGATGAGATTTGGGGATAAAATCCCAATGGTTTTGTAAAGGTCATTTGACGGATTTGGGGCTAAAATCCCAACGGTTTGGTAAAGGTTATTTTACGGAAAGTAAACCTTTGGGGCGGTGACCCCCTTTTGTCTTTTGAATTTTAAAAAGTAGGATTCGATAATCCTAAATTGTTTTCTATTAAAACTCTCGATGGCATTCTAAACCGTTTTATAAATTATTTCCATTGATTTATGATATTTCGATTTTGAAAGGTTTTCTCAAACTCTTGCCTCGGGAAGTACTTTTCATTTCGTTTGGATCTTTGAGGATTCCTGGTTATTGTTATTCGTGGAATGTGAATTGTATGGCTCGTATTTGCACTTTGTTCTTGCACTAGCAAAACAGTGGAGTTTTGCTAACCCCCGAGTATTCGGGGGTGGATGTCTGTTTTTGCATTCAGGTTTTGGAGCATAACACAGGGTCGGCACGAAGGATGATGAAAGATGATAGATACTAATCACATGAGGAACCGTACATCGTGTATTGGTTCAGTTGTACTTTATTTTCCGCTGCTATATTTTTCCCGTTGTACGGGTGTGGTTGTGTTTTGACCCCTGCGTGGGCATGAGTTGTAATCGAGTTGTATGTTTTTATTGAAAGGCCAAATCGGTCTACTGAGCCATTTTATCCTTAAAGGCATTGTCGAGATGTTTCATGTTGTTACTAGCCTGGTAGATCCTTGAGAAAAGGTTCTACGACGTGTAATATCCCTGAGCGGATTGGGGGTGTTACAGGAGGAACCATGTGTCTATGCTTTTTGGATTGCCTCATGGGTCTCTAGTTGGATTCCCAAAGCTGTTGTTGGTAGAACTGAGCAGCGGCTTGCTTGCAAGAGAGACGCATGAGTTCCTGTTCCCAGTAATGATGACCTGTGTATTGTTGATGATAGTGAGGTATGATCGGTCAAAAACTTATCCTAAAAATAGGAGTTTTTGAGTCGCTCGCAAATATATACGAGGTAGAAGTAGTTTGTGGTAAGATCTACCAAGGTCTTTTCTCTCGAGGATTGTCCAACAGGGCTTCGTATAATATTTTGTTACATATTGCAAGAAATAAATACTAAAATATTCTAAAATATATTTTTGGGTTTTTAAATATTAACTAAATTAAATGTACTATATTTTAAACCAAACTATTTTTAATAAGACTATTTTATATAAGACTATTTTTATACTAAACTATTTATATTAAGACTATTTTTAATAAGACTATTTTTAATAAGACTATTTTTAATACTACTATTTTTATACTAAGACTATTTATACTAGACTATTTTTAACTAGTGAAAATGAATAGAATTAAAATGAGTTGGGAATTTATAAAATCTAGGGGAATACGGGTTCAATAAATTAGGTTTTTAATTAAGTATCGGAATTGATTTATACGGATATAAAAGAAAAAACGAATGTTTATCGAGTAATCAACTTTTCACCTCCGTACTTTCGTAATCAAAGATGTCTTAATCACTTTTGCTTTTTTAAGATGTTGATAACAAGATTAACACTTGATAGATTGAAAAGACACTAGTAGAAATAGGATATGATCAATCTCTATTTAAACCAATTAGTCCTTTCATTTCTCTAACTTGACTATTTTTAGGATAAACGATCGTTCATCGAGTAATCAACTTTTCACCTCTGTACTTTCGTAATCAAAGGTGTCTTAACCACTTTCGCAATCTTAAGATGTTGATAACAAGATTAACATTTGATAGATTGAAAAGATATGTTTCCAATTCACTCAACAATCAATCAAGAAGGTTTCATTAGTAAAAATAGGATATGATCAATCTCTATTTAAACCAATTAGTCCTAAAAATAGTTTAAATCAATCAAATACTCAATATATAACCTAATAGAAATCCCCTTCCCTAGGAAGAAAGATTAGCTACTCATTGGTTTATACAAACTAAAATTATAATAGAAATAATTTATATATATAATATATATAGAAACTTTTAATTACTAGAACTTAATGACAATAGATAAAACTTACTTGAATATGATGAATCAAAGTGCAAGAAACAAACTTCAAACTTGTTTAAATGTTACAAGCTTACAAAGATTGAAAGTAAAACACTAAGTAAAATACTAAGTGCTTATTGATCAAGCACTTTTCAATTACAAACTAAATGAAAGAAAAACTTCAGACCAAAAATAAAATACAAACTAAAATTGAAAGTTCTAAGGAAAATATATTGCTAAAAGAAAGGAGTATTTCTTAGCAAAAAGATGAGTTTGAGAATTGGTAATTGGTAATTGGTAATTGGTGATTTTGCAATGGATGAAGATGTCCTTTTATAGGTGATTTTCAAGAATACAATTGATTATTTAATTCAAAATATCTATTGTAATATCATTTTTTTAATTCTTTGTTCACACTTCACCCATGTCTTTGAATTTTCAGATTTTTGACCAAAAAAATATCTTGTGGTTGAGTTCACAAGTTGATCAAAAGTGGACTATTTTTGCATGGCATCTGCTGAAAAATGGCGATGAAAAACGGCCCAGTTTGCCCCGTGTTGTGCGCCGTTTTGTGGTGACTCGGTCTCTTCCGGAATACGCGCGAGGACACGGCGCTAAATGCCGGCCGTGTGTGAAACGGCCCAAGACACGGCCCTTGTTGCGCCGTATGTGAAACGGCCTACATAACACGGTCTGCTTGCGCCGTGTTGTAGGTCGCTTTGCCTTGAAAAATTCCATCGTTGGATTTGATCTTGTTTTCCGTCCTTTTGATGCTTCATGTCAAGAATCAGAAATAACCATTTTTAGCTCATCTTTGGACATATCTCGTAAAATATATATTTTTAATCACAAATCGACAATTATTCCCAAAAATGAATATTTTGTATATGAATTTTAGATCAATTATGCACTAATCAAATACCCCACACTTAAATTCTTGCTAGTCCCGAGCAAGACTCTTTATTAATCACACACAAAATAAAAATTAAAATAAGACATAAAATAAAAAATAAAAAATAATACACACAAATTTAAGAAAAATAATTATATATAAAGATAAAAAGAGATCAAAATGCCATTAATACACAATAACCAACTTTATACAGTAGATAGAAATGAATCAAGATTCAAAATAAATCTACTAACGATTTTGAAGTTAAAACACGGTTTTTATTTTTGTAATTCCAAAATGCAAGGATTTCCCCCAAAAGGTTGATTATTTCTTTCCCACTCGTGACTTCACACGACTCCCTTTAATGGTTGCTCTCGATCACTCGTTTATTTTTCGACTCAATATGAAGAAGAATTTCATTGGCGTCATCAAATATTGTGATTTTTCACGAAATTGAGTGTATTGAAATTCAGCCGCTAATTAATTCAAGTCTATTCATAAACTACATCCCTTAGTGATAGCTTTCACACCGTTATTTGCTAACGTGTAGTTCTTTTCACCAACACAATTTCTTTTTTTTTTAAAAGGTGATAGCTTTCACACCGTTATTTGCTAACGTGTAGCTCTTTTCACCAACACAATTTCTTTTTTTTTAAAAGGTGATAGCTTTCACACCGTTATTTGCTAACGTGTAGCTCTTTTCACCAATTTTTCTGTGAGACGGCAGCTACGCACCAACAATGGTTAGTTCTTTATTTTTCGCAAAATTTTAAGACCCCCAAAATTAGGCAGTTGTTGCTGCTCAACACTTCTCCTTTTTGTCATTTTTTTTAGGTGATAGCTTTCACACCGTTATTTGCTAACGTGTAGCTCTTTTCACCAATGACTCCTTTTTTTTTTAGGGAATAGAATTTTTGCAGAAAATCATTTATTAGTTAAGCATGAAAAATCAAAAACTCCACAAATTAAGTAAATTTCAGTTCTATTTTTCATCAACCGACTGATTCTTCTTTTCTCAAGGTAACGAATGACTCGATTTTATATGATAACTACAAGGCTTTGAAAGAGAGGTTAAGGCTCAAAACATTTTGGAATATACAATTTTTTTACCGGTTAAACAATTTTAGAAGCTTGTATATAGCTAAATTATTGGTGTTATGGCCAGATCTAGAAATCTCACAAATAAACAAAATAAATAAATATATATATATATATATATATATATATATATATATAAATATACATAAAAAAATCAAAGCCAAATAACAAAAATAATCAAATCACACCACAATAATTAAAACATTCCACCCCAAAACTTGAAAAAAAACTGTCCTCAGTTTTTAAAAAAAAAAATAATAAAAAGTAAGAGAAAAAAAAATACTCCCTGTTATGAAAATTGATGCTTGAGCTATGCCTTTTTGGATCTCGCATGAAAAATATACAAGGCAAACAAAAACAACAAAAAATATACCCTAAGTATAACACAATTTTGAAGATGCGCATCAAGAAAGTCCGAAGAGTCGCCTTACGCGCCATCAATGCTTTTATTAAAAACAAAAAATACGGCAATAAAAATAACAATACATAAATCGCGAATAGATGCGCCAAGAGATCAAGAAGAAACTCCTTAAGCCGCCACCATTTAGCACGATTATTACACACGTAAAGTAAAAATACAAGTGGTCCGATATGGGTTATCAAAGGGAGAGGAATGAATCCACTTTTCGCTTTTCTCACGGTAAAATCTTCCATCCGCATAATTTTAGCTAGAGTCGGATCTGGTTGAGGAACAAATTCATTGAGTTTTTGATTAGTTCTTCCGGTGTGGTTGCAACGACTATGATTCGCTTAGCACGCTCGGAAATAAAACCTTTTTCAAAGCAGAGTAGTCGATGAAAGATAACAAACCATCAAAGAAACCATTGACATTAAGCGCACTATTGGTTTTTGATGAACATTTAGTCTGGCTCGTAACCACATGAAAAAGTTCCTCAAGGGTGCCAAAACCACCGGAAGGGTGATAAAGGCGCGAATTATTTATCATGTGAGTTATGCGATCTTGCATATTTACATCTAAACTCATCTCCAATAGTTGACCCGGTGATTTTACTTTCAAATGAGGTTTTGGAATTATTCCCAACACTCTTACTCCTTCCATATAGGCAGAAGCAGCAGCTCGTCCCATTAATCCTAGACTTCCTCCTCCGTAAACTTCATGAATGCATTTTTCTCCTAAGGTACGACCCAAGTTGTGTGTCGTGAGAAAGCATGCATCTTTTCCATAACTAGCTCCACCAAAAATGCAGACTGTGCTAAATTTTTTTGTGGAAGATGATGACTCCATTTTTGAAAAAAAAAATTTAAGAGAGAAACAGAGAAAAGTGCAAGTTTGAGGGATGAATAAAAGAAACAAGCACAATATTTATTTATAGAAGAAAAAGAAGGTAAAAATTGTTTAACAAGTTTGTGATTGCGTTGATTGCGCTTCAACTACTCAATAGAATAATGAATGCATTTATCGCGTATCACATTTTTTATTCAGAAAATCTCACCACACGATAAAAATAAAAGATACTTACGCGTATGCACAGTAGTTGTGATTGTGGCTCACATCTTCCTCTGATTTTACGTTCAGAAACGGCCTAAACGCCTTCTATGAGTCGGGGAGAAGCTTCCCATCCAATTTTCTTACAAATTGGCAAACAGGGTCTTTGTAACACCCCCAGATTTAACCGGAAATATTACAGCGCCGTGGGCCCCGAGATGGAACCCACAAGGCTAAAAGAAATTTTTATAAAACATTTACAAATGCCCAAGAGACCAACGACGGTACTATCTTTAAAAATTCACAAAGACATATAAAATCCATTTATCAAAAACCGTCGTAAAAACTCATTTGAAATCGCAAGGCCAAACAAATTACACTCAAAAGTTTAGAAAACGATTTCCAAAGTAACCTCGCACTAGATACCAAAAGAGCATTTCAAAATACTCACGCAATGGAAAAAGACCAACCATAAAGATACTCTAGCAATGAATACAAGAACCAATCAAGAAACTCAATGCACACAACATGTCCTAGCCAAGATCCTCCGGAAGCTCATCTCTTCACGACCGCTACAAGCTCGATACTCCGAGAACCTAAAAAGAAATCCCACGACGGGTCAGCCATAATATCCAACCATGATAACCGTCACATCACATTAATAATAACATACCAATGAGAATACAACATAAGAATACGACCAGCGTAATCTTACCGCCATAACTTTGCTTACTCAAGTAATTCTCATCAGAATAACCATTATCACATTTCACATCTCGTACTCGATTAACCAATAAACTCGAACATAATATCTGTATTGTACCTCAAACAATACTCAAGATTCTCAAACGATCATAACCAACTCACGATACGGAAAATATACCAGTTCTGACCAAAACGATCCATCGAATAACATCATCAAATCCCAAGACGATAACCGATTTTCCATCAAAGACAAATACCAAGGAAATACGGAACATACCTCGAGATATGAAGTGCCACGACAATCATATCAGTCTAATCCGAGATCAGATCAATGCAACACGGACACGGTCCTAACACAAGACCTACAAATGCATACTCACATGACCACGTCAATATGATCACAAAGAATAACAATCATGTATACTCAATGGAAATCCAAGATCCAAATACTCAAAGATAGATCCCTTTGTTGATCCTATCAGATCAACATAATGTGGATAACTAATAATACACATATGAACAACAACACATGATAAAATCAATGATGCGAATTCACAAGATTCCATCAACACAATACTGGTAATCCAACAATCCACTTCTCAAAGATAGATCCCCATGATGATCCCGTCGAACCAACGCATGGTGGAAAACCTGTCCAACGATCCAGCGCCCTCAGCATAGATCCTTATGATGATCCCGTCGAACCAACGCATGATGGACATTCGATCCAGCGCCCTCAGCATAGATCTTCATAATCCCATCGGATTATTTCCACAACATAAACAACACAATATGCATACACATATGCAAATCAACACATTCATCAACATGAACAACATAACATGCACGACAACATGACAATTTACTAGGACGACTTCATGTTCAACAACATGAAAGAAAGTGTACGAGACCAAAATAAATAACATTAAACCATAATCAATATGGAATACTTGCCCCGAGTCCTTCGGGAGCAACCTCGATGTCCAATCATCACCGAAGATTATCCTCAATGCTCGGCGATCCAAACGTACAATGAACTATAGATACTCATATCCTCGTCTTTACCATAATGTAACCTCGATACTGGAACATACCAATAACTGAGATAAAGCATATACATTATGATTTACCTCCCAGAATTGAAAGAACGATATGCGATCCGAATACCCAGAGTTCACAATAATAATCATCGCTATATGCATTATAAACGAAATGAAACTGAAACCATTCATTAAATATTATAACTGCGCAAGTAATAACTTGCCTCGATACCGATACCGCGAAGCTGCTGCCGAACACATTGCCTTTGTCTACGAGCTCCTCATCCTCGATCAAAAGCAATACAATGGACATACTCGAACACGAACGCAATATCCGGTTATAATCACCGATCAATAATCTCAACCTATCAAAGAAATCAAATAACACATATCCGATAACAATCAACAACCGACAAAACTAACCAATCGAACTCAACGGTTCAACACAACCTTGAATAAACGCAGTCAGAACAAACCAAATCAAACCATCACGAATTCATAATCAAAACACAAAAATACTGCACTGTCTGCCTACTTAGCGCACGTTAAACGCATAACGTAGCGTGCGCTAAGTTGTCCCGTTAGCGTGCGCTAGCCAGTAAGCTTAGCGTGCGGTAATGCTGTACAGTGGCATGCATTCCAAACATCGACTCACATCTTGCGACTACGAATCCGAATGAAGGGAGACATAAATCCCCATATCTCTTGAAGATAAATGACCCCATAATTATTACAATGATCATGTCAATGTCCATATATCAATAACAACCTCAATAATCTCGATAACAAGGATCATATCATGCTAAATCTGGAATTCAACCTAGTATCATGATTCATCTCATCTAAATCGACCAATATAATTACCAAGATTCAGAAATCCTTCTTAGATCGGGTTAAATGAATCAACATCCTTATGGTATGAAGAATCTTAACTAACATCCGAAACTCTTATCAAAATTCCATTGAATCTCATATAACATCATCATATGATTATCCAACATGCTCCTTGCATGAAATCATCCAAGAAAAACGAACCACTAACGAAGGAATACGAAGATTACCTGGTTTAGATGAACCAAAAAGAAGAACACTAGAACTCCATCCAAAGAATCATGAACAACTTGAAGGACAAGGCTTGAATCCAAGCTCTCAATCTAATGTTGTTAAATATTATCATTATACAGTGTTTGGGAACCTCAAATATATCCCAACTCTCTCTCTCTCGACTGAAAGAAGAAAAAATGACGAAATGCTTCTCAGCACCCTTCTGTCCCCTTTTATAATATTCATTATTAGCGTGCGCTAACATCTCATGTTTAGCGTGCGCTACCGCCTTAGCGTGCGCTAACTGACTTTGTTAGTGTGCGCTATCGAAGCCCAGAGGCTACTGCCTCGCCAGAATTAGCTTACGTACGTAATGCCCATGCATTAACGTACGTAAAACATCCTGCTTAGCGTACGCAAGTCATTTACCTTAGCGTGCGCTATCCAAAGTTGACTTGCTACAGTACACACCTACCACTCGTGCCCCCACATGCCGAAAGCATCCGCAATTATCGGGATTCCTTTGACCGATCTGGAATTAGCGTGCGCTAACCATACGGTTTAGCCTGCGCTAGCCCTACATGACAAACACCACGACCTTATCCGACACGCGCCGCAAGTGGCCGGGTCCACCCGCCAAAGCTAAGATTCCATTATTGGCGATTCGATATTAGCGTGCGCTAACCAACATACGTTAGCGTGCGCTAATCAATATAAAAATCAACTCGGCCTACTCGCTTGGTCACCTTCCTAACTAACCCAGCAAGTCGTTACGTACGTTAGGGGTCCTCCTTAGCGTACGTAACCGAACCTCTTAGCGTACGCTATCAATACTTCGTAGCGTGCGCTACCTGTACCCAGTAGCGTGCGCTAATGAACACTTAGCCATTTTGCACAATTTCTGTCCAACATCTTGACGTACCAAAAACGAACATGAGACACACTGAACACAAACACTGAATCCAATAATATTCTTATACGATAGACTCTATATCGAAAGTACGATAACCTGATACACGATATCCTCAAATGTAACTGTCGACCAGATATGACAATTATACCGATACTGACATCTCAGTCCTTTATTTATTTTATCCCTACTGTACAGATTCCACGCTGTACAATATAACTCAGATAAAATAATATCAAACAACAGTAGTAGAAATTCCGGATATTACAGTCTTTTAACGTCAGATTCCCAAGACGTTGTTCATATTCTGGTTTAAATTTATTCCACAAACATCGAATTCCGTAATGTACGAGTCTACTAGGATGCGTGTCAAGAGAAATTTCGATATCATCTAAATTCTCTTTATTCAGACCATCCTTAATGAATTGAATTTTATCTTCTCTGTTTGTAGATGGAATTCCTAAAGATCGACATTTTAAATTACAGTTCCATCTAGCACATTTATAGCAAACGGCTATCATCTTTGCTCGTCGTTTCTTTGCATATGAACTTTTTCCAAGCCCTGGTAAAAATCTAGTCGGTGTTTCTGTTAATTCACCTTCTATTCTTACTTTGGATTCGATTATGAACCTTATGTCAAAAGGTATGCTTTTATTCATAAGCAACCTCATCCTTTCAAGCCTTGTCTTATAAATCTTTAAAATTGCATTTTTGCTTAGAAAGGGAAATCTTTTTTCAATTTTATACAATGTTTCTTCCATGACAAAAAATTAAAATGAAAAACGATAAAATATCTACAAATATCAGTTGTTTGTGGGAAATTGAAAATTCCGACTTTGATAGTCACGGAGTACCGTTATCCGCCACTTGACCTATTAAGAATAAAAGATGCGTAAATAAAGAAAGATAAAATAACAAGATATAAACAAAAATATACAAAAAAATTATATTTGGCCTAAAACAATCCTGCAACGGCGCTAAAATTTGATCGGTCAAAAACTTATCCTAAAATAGGAGTTTTTGAGTCGCTGCAAATATATACGAGGTAGAAGTAGTTTGTGGTAAGATCTACCAAGGTCTTTTCTCTCGAGGATTGTCCAACAGGGCTTCGTATAATATTTTGTTACATATTGCAAGAAATAAATACTAAAATATTCTAAAATATATTTTTGGGTTTTTAAATATTAACTAAATTAAATGCACTATATTTTAAACCAAACTATTTTTAATAAGACTATTTTATATAAGACTATTTTTATACTAAACTATTTATATTAAGACTATTTTTAATAAGACTATTTTTAATACTACTATTTTTAATAAGACTATTTTTAATACTACTATTTTTAAGAAGACTATTTTTATACTAAGACTATTTATACTAGACTATTTTTAACTAGTGAAAATGAATAGAATTAAAATGAGTTGGGAATTTATAAAATCTAGGGGAATACGGGTTCATTAAATTAGGTTTTTAATTAAGTATCGGAATAGATTTATACGGATATAAAAGAAAAAACGAATGTTTATCGAGTAATCAACTTTTCACCTCTGTACTTTCGTAATCAAAGATGTCTTAATCACTTTTGCTTTTTTAAGATGTTGATAACAAGATTAACACTTGATAGATTGAAAAGATGTGTTTCCAATACACTTAACAATCAATCAAGGAGGTTTCACTAGTAGAAATAGGATATGATCAATCTCTATTTAAACCAATTAGTCCTTTCATTTCTCTAACTTGACTATTTTTAGGATAAACGATCGTTCATCGAGTAATCAACTTTTCACCTCTCGTACTTTCGTAATCAAAGGTGTCTTAACCACTTTCGCAATCTTAAGATGTTGATAACAAGATTAACATTTGATAGATTGAAAAGATATGTTTCCAATTCACTCAACAATCAATCAAGAAGGTTTCATTAGTAAAAATAGGATATGATCAATCTCTATTTAAACTAATTAGTCCTAAAAATAGTTTAAATCAATCAAATACTCAATATATAACCTAATAGAAATCCCCCTTCCCCTAGGAAGAAAGATTAGCTACTCATTGGTTTATACAAACTAAAATTATAATAGAAATAATTTATATATATAATATATATAGAAACTTTTAATTACTAGAACTTAATGACAATAGATAAAACTTACTTGAATATGATGAATCAAAGTGCAAGAAACAAACTTCAAACTTGTTTAAATGTTACAAGCTTACAAAGATTGAAAGTAAAACACTAAGTAAAATACTAAGTGCTTATTGATCAAGCACTTTTCAATTACAAACTAAATGAAAGAAAAACTTCATACCAAAAATAAAATACAAACTAAAATTGAAAGTTCTAAGGAAAATATATTGCTAAAAGAAAGGAGTATTTCTTAGCAAGAAGATGAGTTTGAGAATTGGTAATTGGTAATTGGTAATTGGTGATTTTGCAATGGATGAAGATGTCCTTTTATAGGTGATTTTCAAGAATACAATTGATTATTTAATTCAAAATATCTATTGTAATATCATTTTTTTAATTCTTTGTTCACACTTCACCCATGTCTTTGAATTTTCAGATTTTTGACCAAAAAAATATCTTGTGGTTGAGTTCACAAGTTGGTCAAAAGTGGACTATTTTTGCATGGCATCTGCTGAAAAATGGCGATGAAAAACGGCCCAGTTTGCCCCGTGTTGTGCGCCGTTTTGTGGTGACTCGGTCTCTTCTGGAATACGCGCGAGGACACGGCGCTAAATGCCGGCCGTTTGTGAAACGGCCCCAGACACGGCCCTTGTTGCGCCGTATGTGAAACGGCCTACATAACACGGTCCTATTTGCGCCGTGTTGTAGGTCGTTTTGCCTTGAAAAATTCCCGTCGTTGGATTTGATCTTGTTTTCCGTCCTTTTTGATGCTTCATGTCGCAATCAGAAATAACTATTTTTAGCTCATGTTTGGACATATCTGTAAAATATATATTTTTAATCACAAATCAGTACAATTATTCCCGGAAAAATGAATATTTTGTATATGAATTTTAGATCAATTATGCACTAATCAAGGTATAGCTTTCCTCTGTTGTTGTTGGCGTTGTGCTCTGCATCTAATAGGTTTGTGTGGTTGTGTTGTTCGCTGCTTGTGATATGAGTTTAGGGGCAGAATAGTAGCCTTGGCTTTCTGAGAAAGTACAGTTGTAGCCTTACCTCTCTACATTAACAGTCTCCAGAATCTCCTCGGCCTTGGGGCTTGGAGCAGGTTCAACCCTTTTTACAAATACCGTACTAGTTCTACCATTATTTGAGAACGAGTTGTATCCTAAGCCTTGTTTATCATGAACATGTTTGCCAGAACTAAGGATATCTTCCTTCCTTCCAATAGGACATAAGCGTTTTCTTATTTGATTATGAGATTTTACCTCACATATTTCATTTGTAAGTTGAATATTGCACTCGATAAGTTTTTCATGTGTGACTTTACTGTTTTCGCAATCCAAAGACATATTTTCATAATTATTTTTAGCAAGTCATTCTCATCCTTCAGCTCCAAGATGGAAAGTGAGAGTTGTAGGTTTTCTTGTTTTAACATCTCATGGGATTGTTGAATGGTTCTAAACTCATTTATCATATTTCTGAAAGTATGTGTTGCATTACAGGATTATTTAAGATTGAGATTACCTCATCATCACTTTGTCATCTTTTTCTTATCATCATCAAAGGATCCGCTATTGGTGACAGCCCGTAGACACTCCTCTGTCTTGGTTGCTATAGGCGGTTCATCTGATTCCCCACCAGTGCCTTTAGCTTGCTTCTCCGAACACGTCTCTTTTCATCCTTTTCCTATTGCTCAGCATCTGGTAACTTTTCTACCTTGGTATGAGGACATCTATTTGCATAGTGTCCTGGCTTCCTGTAGTTATATCATAAGTAGAAGTCTCCTGAAGATGGTGACTCGAAACTCACCTTGTTTGAGGTTCTTATTCTGTATGGAGCCTTTCCAGACTTCTTGATGAACTTCAAAAACTTTTGCATGATCAGTGCCATCTCGTCTTGTGACATCACATCATCATCATCTCCAACAACCTTAGAGGTACTTGGGGCAGAACCGTGTCTTCTGTCGGATACAACAGCGAGTGCTGTAGTCTTAGCGGGGGACTCTTCTGCCTTCTCTCTCCTGTCTATATCATACTCAAAAGTCTTGAGATCAGAGAATATGTCGAAAGTAGATATATCATTAAGAATACAAGACACACGCATAAATGTGGTCTTAATGTCCCACCGGGCACGGAGTGATATAAATATTTTAAGATTTTTCTCCTTTAGGAGTACACTTTGACCAGTGCTTCAAGTTCACCAACGATGCCAGTGAATCTAAGGTCAAGTTCCTCAAGAGTTTCTGATGATTTCATCTCAAAAGATTCAAATTGCTAAGTGAGTTTTGAAATTTTATTTTTCTTTGAGAGCTCAGTAACCTCACAAATCATCTTGAGTTTTTCCCAAATTTCATTGGATGTCTTACATATGTTTACTTTGGAGAATGTGCCTTGTCGAGAGTAACAAATAGGGCATTGTTCGTGTAACACCCCCAAGAAATCCCGGGAATGTAACAGTGTTGTGGACCCCTACATGGGACCCACCAGGCTAGGTAATCAACTTCACTCATCGACTCACGGATTCGACGCAATAACACCACAACACAAGGACGCAAAACAATAAAAATCCACCTAGTTCGACCGGTCAATCTAGCAACACAATATTCCCACGAAAACATAACGGACAACTCAACACTTTGCAAAAATCAAAAGCCCCTAAGTACTCGAGTACGTCTATTAGTTCACAAGTTGGAAAACAACCATATTGAAATGGACAACGGAAAGTAAAGAAACTCGCTTGCACATGTCAACAACCCTGGCCAACATCCTCGTACTGTCCCAATGCCCACTCGTCGGGCTGAACATAACCTGAAATTCATAAAACGAATTTCCCCAAGAAGGGTCCCCAAAGGGGTTAGCAATTACCCTAGTACAAGTAACCAAATGAACAACTTACACCTTACACATATAGTCAAAGCATGCAATTGAGAAAACATCAGTTTGAAACACACATTTTCGGAAACGTCATAATCCAAAACACATTTGTAAAAATGCACCACAATTGACCGTCGATCCATCCCTCCGTGGACCCCTACCAAGACCCCGTCAGATCTAACCCGTAGTGGTTAAAAGCAAAGCTCGTCGATCCACCCCTCCGTGGACCCCTACCGAGACCCCATCGGATCTAACTCGTAGTGAGCATACACACGCACCCATCACTCAGCAATACTATCATGTTAAGAGTGTAAGTTCATAAGAGTACTTGCCTCGGTCAATAGACGATGACACGAACGGAAAGGAAGAATCAAACACGACCTCTAGGAACCGACGAACCCGAACCTAACGATACAAAGAATATAATTACAACTATTTCTAAACGATTAGGGAAATGGGATACACCCGAAACCCCACCTACGATTCATGTAAGTTCGTACAAAAACAACGACGAGGACGGATCACAACCGAACCCTGTCGATTCCACAAATACTACGAAAATTACCATGAAATCATAGGGAAACAACAATACTAATAAGATTAATCATATACATCACGGATTAATCAACAATACGGAACGAATCGAACGAAAACTCAAAAACCCCCAAATTTCCCAAAAATAGGGTTCTAGGAAAATACATTGGATTAAGGATGAAGAACAAGTATTGGTGTTGTTAATCTACTCCAAGAACTCAAGAAAGATGACCTTTGAAGTGATTGGAAGAAGAAATCGCTCCAAATCGCCCTGGGGTCGCTCGACCACGGAGAGGAAACGAGTTGAGAAATAAAATGACGAATCTGGTCAACTCTCTGGTTTTTATAACCAGAGAGACGTAGAGTGCGCTAATGATAAAAGTTAGTGTGCGCTACCCAGCCAAAAACCCATCCATAACCTACGGTTCTGGCCCGTTAGCGTGCGCTGCTAGAGAGTAGCGTGCGCTAACGACCCCTCGATAGTGCGCTCTACCGGGCACCCCAGCGTGCGCTACCTGGGCACCAGACCGAGTCCAGAAACAATCTGCCCAGTCTGGACTACCGAGTTAGCGCGCTCTACCGGGCACCCCTGCGTGCGCTAACTCCAGACCATAGCGTGCGCTAATATATAAATGTAGCGTGCGCTAAGCTGCTCGTCCAGAGAGCAGAGAGCAGAAACAACCCACTGTCACTGCTGGGTTCGAGCCGTTAGCGCGCGCTACAAAATTCTCGCAGCGTGCGCTACGTAACAACGATAGCGTGCGCTACACAACAGTAGCGTGTGCTATCGAGTGCAAACAGCAACACAAATAGCACTCAGGGATGGAAAAAAGCGAATTCCAACTCGGATGAGAACAACGCGCATCCGACACCAAACGACGAACCGAAGGAGATGCATGAACAACACGATTGAGTCAAAACCAAAACGCTAAAAGAAAACAGGATTCCGACTACCCGAGGTTACGGAAAAACTACAACGTTAGTAATCACCCCAAAACTTTGGGAAATTACAAAACGCCCCAAAACATCTGAAACACACGATTCATGATCGAAACAACAAACAAAAGCTCACAACATGCATAACAACATGAGACGGACCCCCGAAACGGCGTTTCCGAACAACGGCTACGAGAATCGAACGAAATAGTGACGGGAATGACATTAAATACGGAATTGAGTAAAACTAGTCCGAAACAATCTCGGATGACAAAAAGTCCAGTATTAAATATTCTCGAAATATCAATACGGTTACAAGCGAGTTGCTAAAATGAAAAATACACAAAAATGAAAATACTGGGAAAAGAAAAATGCAGATATTACATTCTACCCCTCTAAAAATAAGTTTCGTCCCGAAACTTAAGAAACAAATAACTCGAGGTACCTAGCACGCAGGCTATCTTCGGTTTCCCAAGTTGCCTCTTCGACACCATGCCTCGACCACTGCACCTTGACCAAAGGAATGGTCTTATGCCTCAATCGCTTCTCACGTGCTCCAAAATCTTCAAGGGGCGCTCCTCGAAGGTAATATCCTTGGCGACATCAATATGACCATAGTCGATGACGTAACTAGGGTCTGGAACATATTTCATCAGCTGGGAAACATGAAAAACGCTATGAACGTGACACAAGGACGGAGGCAACGCCAAATGGTATGCCAACTCACCGACTCTCTCGATAATCTCAAAGGGCCCAATAAATCTCGGACTCAACTTTCCCTTCTTCCCGAAGTGGAAAACTCCCCTCGTCGGTGACACTTTTAGCAAAACGTGGTCTCCCACCTCAAATTCCAAAGGTCGACGACGGACATCAGCATATGACTTCTATCGACTCTGAGCAGTCAACATCCTCTCCTGAATCAATTCCACCTTCTGCCTCGTCTCCAAAGCGATATCCGGTTTGGTCCCAACCAAATCGTACGCCTCGTTCCAGCAAATCGACGATCGACATTGCCGCCTATAAAGCGCCTCATATGGTGCCATTCGAATCGATGCGTGGCAACTATTGTTGTACATGAATTCGATCAATGGAAAATGTTGCTCCTAGTCACTGCTCCAATTGAGAGACCAAGCACGCAACATATCCTCAAATGTCTGGATAGTGCGTTCCGACTGCCCATCTGACTGAGGATGAAAATAAGTACTCAGACGCAACCAAGTACCCAACGCCTTATGTACTGCCTGCCAAAAATGCAATACGAAATGGCCATCACGATCCGAAACAATAGACTTCGGAGTACCGTGAAGCCTCACAATCTATGCAATAAACACATGAGCCAACCTCTCCGGACCCCACGTATCCTTGACGCCCAGAAAGTGTGCCTACTTGGTCAGACGATCCACAATCACCCAAACCATATTCATACCACACTTAGATCTCAGCAAACTCTGATGAAGTCCATCGAAATATCCTCCCATTTCCATTTTGGAATGGGAACGACTGCAATAACCCGGCTGGCCGCTGATGCTCGATTTTGACCTGCTGACAAGTCAAACATCTCGCTACAACCCGTGCGACCTTCTCCTTCATGTCATTCCACCAAAAGTTCCTCCTCAGGTCCTTATACATCTTACTCGAACCACGATGAACTTAGTAAGGCGTAGCATGGGCCTCTCGCAAAATATCCTGCCTCAATTCCAAGTCGTTCGGTACACAAAGCCAACTCTGGAATCTCAACACACCATCCTCGTGAATCACAAACCCAGGAGACTTTCCCTCAAGAACATTCTCTCGGATTTGAGTAATCATCGGATCCTCCATCTGCTTCAGCTTAATTCCGTCGATCAACAACGACGAAATCTCTAAAGCGCAAAGTTGCCCGACAACTCCTGGCAACAAAATCTCAACACTCAACTCAATCAAATCTAGTTGAAGCTCAAATCGAGAGGTAAGCATCTCGAGCATCCGCAACGCAACCGGTTTCCGACTCAAGGCATCCGCCATGACGTTCACCTTACGCGGATGATAAAGGATCTCGCGGTCATAATCCTTAATCAACTCCAAACCACCTCATATTCAACTCCCACTGAGTGAATATGTACTTCAGACTTTTATGATCGGTAAAAATCTGACATGCCGAGCCAAAAAAATAGTGACGCCAAATCTTGAGCGCAAAGACAACTGCCGATAACTCCAAATCGTGAGTTGGGTAGTTGAGCTCGTACGGTCTCAACTGTCTCGATGCATACGCAATGGTCTTGTCGTGCTGCATCAATACGCACCCAAGACCCTGACCCGAAGCATCACTATAAACAGCAAAACCCTCGTTGCCACACGATAATGCTAAAATCGAGGCTCAAGTTAAATGCCTCTTCAGCTCCTCAAAACTCACCTATCTCTCGTCATTCCAGACGAACTTCTCGGATTTATGGAGCAATTGTGTAAGTGGTCGATCCAGTTTCGAGAACCCCTCGATGAACCTACAATATTAGCCATCCAAACCCAAGAAACTACGGACCTCCTTCACATTCTTAGGCGGTGGCCAATCCAACACTGCCTCAATCTTCTGTGGATCCACACAGACCCCCTCGGCTGAAATCACGTGACCCAGAAACATCACCTCCTTCAGCCAGAATTCACATTTCGAGAACTTCACATAGAGTCTCTCGGTCCTCAAAATGTCTAACACCACATGCAGATGATGCGCATGCTCCTCTTCATTCCTCGAATAGATAAGGATAACGTCAATGAAGACGACGACACACTTATCCAAATACTCTATGAAAACTTTGTTCATCAACTGCATGAACACTGCCGGCGCGTTGATTAGCCCCAAGGGCATAACCACAAACTCATAATGTCCGTATCTCGTCTAAAAAGCTATTTTCGGAATATCGGACTCCTTCACCCGAAGCTGATAGTACCCCGATCTCAAGTCGATCTTCGAGAATACCGCAGCTCCCTGCAACTGATCAAACAATTCATCAATCCTCGGCAAGGGATATTTGTTTTTGATGGTCACCTTTTTTAGCTCGTGGTAGTCGATACATAAATGTAGCGAACCATCCTTCTTCCGTACAAACAGAACCGGCGCGCCCCAAGGTGAAACGCTCGGTCGAATATATCCTGACTCAAGAAGATCACTCAACTGCTTCTTCAACTCAGCCATCTATGAAGGTGCCATGTGATACGGCGCCTTCGAAATTGGAGCCGCACCCAGCTCTAACTCAATAGCGAACTCAACCTCACGGTCCGGTGGTAACCCCGATAACTCATCAGGGAAGACATCAGGGGAACTCACTAACGACCAGAATTGATGAAAACTCGACCCCACTCTCCTCCGCCTTTAAGGCATAAACCAATAACCAGTACACCCCTTCCGCAGGAGTCTCATCGCCTTCAAGGCATTAATCACGAACTTCTGGTTTCCCGTCATTTTCCCCGCGAAAGAGTGCTCGGTGCCATCCTAGGCTAACATGGTGAAGATTCTCGTGCGGTAGTTCATGATCGCACCATGCTGCTCGAGCCAATCATTCCCGAGAATCAAATCCTCGCCCTCAATACCCACAACAATAAGATTAGAGAGCCAAGCCCTCTCACAAATAGACACAGAACAGTCTCAGACCATCACCAACAATCCTATCACTGCTAGGAATTTTAACGATGAAAGGCTCATAAGGCGTCAGACAGTCGAGACTCAAACGCGCACACTCCAGGGAGATGAACGAATGTGTAGCACCAGAATCAAAAAGCACACTTACAGGATGAGACTGAATATGAATGGTACATGTGGCCACGGTGGTGGCTGGATCATCGGCCCTCCTCATCTCATAAACACGCGGATGGGCGGAGCCGACACTGGAAACTCCCCCTCTAGCGGGTTGACCCTGACCTCTTCCTCTACTGGCACTCGGCGGAATTCTTTCTCTATCGGCACAGAAATCAGCATTGTGGCCCGGCTGGCCACACCGATTACATGTCAGCAAAGGACTCAGAGAATTACGACTGATGTGGCCCAGTCAACCATAGTTAAAACACTTCACATCACGACAAGGAGTACTGGTAGCCCCACAGAAACCCCCAGTAGAACGATCTGGACCACCACCAGCGGGAAAGTTTGCAGACTAAGATTTCTGCTGACCTCCACTCTTGTGGCCTGAAAAATTCTCGGCGGACTTCTGTTTCTTGCTCTCACGAGCCGCCTCACTAGCCGTCAAAGACATATCGTATGCAAGGGCTCTACTCTGGTAATCCTTCAAGGTGGTGCAAGCGAGGCCATACATGTAATCACGAATCTTCAGTTTCATTCATCTGGAAAAGTGAAAAATCTTATCGCTTTCCTCTATAACTTGGGCCTTCACGAAGCCCAACTCCCGGTTGTAGTCGGCAATAGCTTGGGAAACATGAATATCCCGAGGCTGGACATCATAAAAGGCATGGACTCGAGCCTACTTAACTGGCCACGGGCAATATTCAATCTCCATCAGGTCCTTGAACTCAACCCATAAAGCAACATGGTCCTTAGGCTCAACAGCCTCCCACCAGTCGGTAGCATCCCCAGTGAGAAAGAACTGGGCAATAGGGATCTTGTGATCCTCGGGACAGTTGGTGGCAACAAATGTAACACCCCAAACTAGGCGGATATTACAGTGCCGTAGATCCCCAACTGGGACCCACCAGGCAAATGAAAATGAATGAATTACACAGGATAAATGTAGTACCGAACAACATTACAACAATAATTACTCCGATGAGGAGTTTAGTTACAAAACACCAGGACAATACCGAATACTAGTGTATTTTATATGAAGATAAAATACACAACACTGAATGAAACGGAGTATCCAAATGAAAATCTGCAGCGGAAAATAAAGGACAATAACATGAATAATCAAAGATCGGGGCCCCTACTAGTATCACTGACTCCTCGACGTCAGTGTGTTCTCCGTACTTTTGCCTTGCCAAGACCGAAAAACAAAATCCCCAAACGGGTCGATAAAGAACAACAATCCTCAAGGGTTGAAAATACACAATCATGATTATATCTGAAGTTATGAAATATCCTGTCGGAACATACGCAATCAAACATGCTATATGAATCAACTAACAGTATGGCTCAAAGGGTGACGCCACACTACGCCCGGGATGGAAATGTGTCCGAGCACAAGCCACCAACGAGTATCGATCGAATACACGCGTGGTCTTGTGCCTAATCAGTCTCACGAAGTAATCGTCTCGTGCACACCCAATGTGAGGCCAACAACCAACACACGACATAAATGTGCCCGACATGAAAATCCTACACATACCAACTGCACGCCAAGATGACCCGAATGCCACGATATAACAAAAGTGACATCGAAAATGAATAATGACTCACCGAGGTGGAATGGTAATGAAATAAATGACAGATCAATGAAAAGATTGGAACCGTCGTTCCTTATGACTGAAATGATTAATTGATAACAACAAGTTTTGATACGGTTAATATAATGATGAATGAGTTATGATTATGAATGAACAACAACAAAAGGGATGAATATCCTTTTAACCGAGTAAGAATGAACTTACACAATACCGGTGACAATTATCCTTCCACGAACAACGTCCTAATTGAGATATCGGTCGCTCGAACAACCTTGAATTATACAATGTCCAACAACTCGTTCAATATACGAATCAAACACAAATATAACGAACTCAAAACGTCGATACGATTAAACTAAGTTCATTGGGGCATTATATCGAATACGTTGTGGCCAAACTCCGATTGTTTACAAACAATTCTCAATATACCAATATCAAATCCTCCAAGAAGTGTTTCAAACCAACAAACATCTTCCAAATGATCAATAATCCAAAATGAATATCCGAAAACGTGATTATAACGACAATTAAACGAAAACCCCTAATTTCAACTCGATATTCAAAGTGTTCTTGAATAATCCCTCAATAATCCAATGAATCCTTATATAAACTCATAATCATATACATATCCCTTCATATAACATGATTATAACGTCCAAGACATCATATATCGACATAGAATCGAAATCCAAGGTGTTGAAGAAATTACCTCTTGAAGATCCAACCACTTCGATCCGAAGAACACGAGTTTAATCGAGTATCCAAGCTTCACAACCGAATGAAAATGATTAAAAACCACACTCAAGTGATAGGTGAAGAGAATCTTCTCCCTCAAGCCTCTCTCTCTCGTATGAAGGTGGAAAAAATGGAAGGAATGGGCTGAAATGCAAAAAAAAAACGAATTTAAAGGGGTTGACTGCCCTGCCGGACACGGCCCGTGCCGATCGGCACGGTCGCGGCGCGCAACTGGCCGGCAGGGACTCGACCGTGTCCGCTTGACACGGTCGCGTCGCGAGGGGCCTTCCGATAGTGACTCGTCCGAAGCCGACTGCATGACTCGACCGTGTCCCGAACACGGCCGCGCTCCGCGATCGGTTCGCTTATCCGGAAGAGTTCGACTCGGCCGCTGCATTGACACGGTCGAGTCCTGTGGGCAGAGACTTCGGCATTTCCGGACGAGTACAGCACGGGCCGTGTCGGACGACACGGCCGAGTTCGGTCGGCAGTGATCGACCAATAACTGAAAAATGAGCGGGTGAGCTAAAACGACCATAACTCTCTCGTTCGGACTCCGATTGACTCACCGTTTGAACCATTAGAAAGCTAACTCGATGATCTATAATATTGCAAAGATTCAGAATTTTTGGAGTTACCAAAAATTAATGGTGATATAACAAAGTCAAACTCATATGTGGAAAGTTGAAACAATGGACAATAACGATACACAACTCGAAGTTTCTCCGAACGGTGAACACGGGTGAATGAATATGATTGATGAATGTTTATAAATGAGTGAAAATCCACTGAGTGACAATCACCGAATGAAATTACTGAATGATGATGACTGAATTACAACCGGGTATTACATACACCCCCCTTAAAAGAGTTTCATCCCCGAAACTAAGGGTCAAACAACTCGGGATAACTCTCCCGCATACTATCCTCGGTTTCCCAAGTAGCCTCTTCGACTCCGTGTCTAGACCACTGAATCTTGACCAAAGGAATCGCCTTATTCCTCAACGGTTTGATTTGCCGCTCGAACACTTGTATGGGACGCTCCTCATACAATGATCATCTGCGATCTCGATTTCGTCGAACTGAAGTATGTGACCTGGATCGGCAACATACTTCCGCAATTGCGAGACGTGCAATACATTATGAATTCGGCTCAATGCCGGAGGCAAAGCCAATCGATAAGCTAACTTGCCTACTCGATCCAAAATTTCAAACGGTCCAATGAATCTCGGACTCAACTTCCCCCATTTTCCGAAACGGAAAATACCTCGACTCGGGGATACCTTGACCAACACGTGGTCACCCGTCTCGAACTCTAGTGGTCGACGACGATTATCTGCATATGATTTCTGTCGACTCCGAGTGGTCAACAAAAACTCGTGATCAAAGCTACCTTCTCACGGGCGGCTAATAAGCATATCGGGCTCGGTGCCGATTGACTCTGATGGGTCGTCCCAACACAAGGGAGATCAACAACGACGAACGTACCAGGCCTCGTAAGGTGCTATCTTCATCGCAGCATGCCAACTAAACTGTACGTGAACTCGATCAGTGGTAGTTGGGCTTCCCAATCGTTCTTCCAATCGAGGACGCATGCCCTCAACATGTTCTCTAATGTCTGAATAGTTCTCTCAGATTGTCCGTCGGACTGAGGATGAAAGGCAATACTGAGATTAAGTTGAGTTCCCATAGCACGATGAACTGATTTCCAACATGAGACACGAATCGTCCGACACGATCAGAAACGATACTCTTAGGGGCACCGTGAAGTCTCACTATCTCCTTGATGAACAACTGGGCCAGTCTCTTGGGACTCCACATATCCTTGATTTCAAGGAAATGAGCTAAATTAGTAAAGCAGTCCGCGATCGCTCAGATCGTATTCATGCCACGACGACTCGTCGGCAATTCGTGATGAATTCCATAGAAATGTCTTCCCACTTCCATTCTGGAATAGGGAGCGGTGTCAGCATACTCGCCGGTCGCTGATGTTCCATCTTGACTTGTTGACAGGTTAAGCATCTCGAAACAAATTCTGCGACTTCTCGCTTCATATTACTCCACCAGTAATTTTTTTTCAAGTCCTTGTACATCTTGCTGGACCCCGGATGAACAGAATAAGGGGTAGCATGAGCTTCTCTCAAAATCGAGTTTTTCAACTCATCATTCGCTAGTACACACATCCGATTCTTAAATCTCAAAAGTCCATCCTCGTGGATCACGAATCCAGGGGCTTTCTCCTGAGCCACATCTTCACGGATGCGCAACAATGAAGGGTCTGAACTCTGATTCTCTCTGATTACCTCCTCAAGTGACGATGAAATCTCTAACATACAAAGCTGTCCCTGAACTCGCTGAAGCCAGACCTCGATCTAGGGTCTAAGGAATTCCTGCTGAAGCTCCTTCTGAACTGTTAAACGAGCAAGCATCTGCTCCTGAACAGACTTACGACTCAAGGCGTCGGCGACAACGTTCGCCTTGCCCGGGTGATAAAGGATCTCGATATCAAAATCTTTGATTAGTTCCAACCACCGCCTCTGTCGCATATTTAACTCCTTGTGAGTAAATATATCCTTCAACTCTTGTGATTGGTGAATAACTGAAAGGTGACGCCATAAAGGTAACGATACCAAATCCCCAACGCGAAAACCACGGCTGCTAGCTCCAGGTCGTAGGTTGGATAATTGACCAACTAATCCGAGGAAACATCGGATTTACTTAATATCTTTTGGAGGTTGCCAATCTCGGATAGTCTCCGTCTTCTGAGGGTCGAGACGAACTCTGTCAGATGAAATTACATGCCCGAGAAAGTCACTTCGGACCTCCGAAACTCACATTTGGAAAACTTTCCATAAAGTTGCTCTCGTCTCAACACGTCGAGAACCTGATGAAGATAAACCTCGTGTTCCTCTCGGCTACGAGAATAAATCAAAATGTCGTCGATGAAGACAACAACAAATTGATCCAAAAGTCGATGAAAACCCGCTTCATTAACTCCATGAATACCGCAGGTGCAATAGTTAGCCCGAACGGCATAACTACGAACTCATAATGACCATAGCGTGTACAAAATGCTGTCCGCGCAATATCCGACTCTCGAATCCGCAACTGGTGATATCCAGATCTTAAGTCGATCCTGGAAAATACTGAGGCTCCCTGAAGTTGATCTAAAAGATCATCAATACGGGGTAAGGGATACTACTCTTGATCATCACCCTGTTCAACTCCTGGTAATTAATACACACACGAGACGAGCCATCCTTCTCCTTGACAGATCACACTGGTGCTCCTCACGGGGACGCAATCGGTCGGAGATAACCTTTCTCGAACTACTCCTCAAGTTGAATCTTCAACTCCTGCATTCTGGTCGGGGCCATCCGATACGGTGCCTTCGATAAAGGGGACGTACCGGCTCCCACTCACTCCTGAATTCCCCTACTCTATGTGAAGGCAACCAGATAACTCGTCTGGAAATACATCGTCAATCGATGATAATGATATCACGAATGATTGAACATTTCGATTGCCCTAGAATGGTCAATCGATAAAAAGAGATACCAATAATGATTGAACAACTCGATTGTCTTAGAAAGGCCAATCGATGAAGATGATACAATGAATGTTTGAATAACTCGATTGCCTTTGAAAGGCTAATCGATGAAAATGATACAATGAATGATTGAATGACTCGATTGTCTTAGAAAGGCCAATCGATAAAAATGATATAATGAATGATTGAATGACTCGATTGTCTTAGAAAAGCCAATCGATGGAAATGATACAAGGAATGATTAAATAACTCGATTGCCTTAGAAAGGCCAATCGATGAAAATGATATAATGAATGATTGAATAGTTCGATTGCGGAATTTCTCTGCTTTCGTCATAATAATACTTCTTCTGGAACAACGGGGATTACTTCCCTGAAGCACACATTCGACAACCAACGACGGAAAGATAGCGACCAAACGCTAACAAATACTGAGGATAGTATCAAGACGATCAAACCAACTAATACCGAAAATTACATCGTCCTAAGATAAATTCACCACGATTAGATCCATCAACCAATCGCGGTCATTAAGCTTAATTCGGTATGATTCCAAAAATTCTTCCATCGTCAGGTAGACCAATGGTATGAGGTCCGCAAGCAATAGGACTATCCCGAAATAAGTCTATTCAAGCATGATTCGAGAATGAATGAATGCGGTGTACCAGCATCAAAATGTACACACAAGTTGAAATAAAATTACGAGTATACCTAAAATCATTCGGGCCACCGGATCGTCGATCCTCCTCATCATATGAATCTGGGACTTGCCGGCCCCCGAACCGGACGCTCCCATCTGATAAATACGAGCTCCAACTCTATTTGCTTCCATTGTCTTAAACGACGATGACAAAGCGATCGATTCAAACGCTGGTTGCTTCGGGGCCTAAGATGCCACGAGCCGACTTGGAGTCCTTTCGCAAAAACGGGCCTTATGCCAAAAATTCCCACAATTATAGCACGTGATAGACGGTTTGACACTCGGTGCTGAAATGACCCGCTGCCCACAATTGAAATGTGATGGCCGAATCGCCACGGGAATGAGATCCCGCACGATTATGCGCCGTAGGAGGTCGCCGAAATGATAGGACTCGCGAGGCTTCTTGAAGGTTGATCGACCGCCTTCGGATTGATTACGCTTCATTGATTTCTTTGCCGACAGATGAAGGTTGCCGCCAATTTCCTTAGCAAAGATGCTCATACGGAGAGTTCTCTCGACTAATCCGGTCGAGTGGCGCAATGATGATTGAGCAATTGCACATGGGTCATCATGGTCTGCATAAAAGTGAGTGGTTCAACCCGAACATCTTCCGATCGAGCCGAGTCCTGAGCACGATTTCCCGACAAAGAAGTGATTATTTCCGGCTCTGCCCGCACCGCGGCCTCTCCCCGTGCATCCCCTGACAGCTCTCCCCATACTGAAGTAGGAAGGTCACATAATGATTATATTTCCCGCATGATTATCACGTTATGATTATGTCATGAGATGATGAAAATGAGTATACATGCTCTAACTTAGTGATTATATGAATGATTTACTGAAGTGACATGATTATCTGATGAAATTCTTGAAATGATTATCTTGAATAACTTAATAAGATTGGTAATATGATCATCCAGATCGACAACTGAGTAATGAAATGAATTGAGTGATTAATGAGTTAATATGATCGTCCTGATCATTAACTGAGTAATGAAATGAATTAAGTGATTAATGAGTTAATATGATCGTCCTGATCACAATGAATGATGATGTTTGAGGATTGTTAATTGATGAATAATGAATGAATGACTATTGCCAGAAATTATACCATGGCGTTAGAAATCTTACAGTTCTTCCGGTCTGATTGGCTCGGCATTTGCACAGGTCACACATGACGCGAAAGTCCAATGATACTAGTTTGATGACGATGATTTCAAATGAGACATGACTCGGAAGGTAGTATTCAAAACCACGCTCCGATACCAACTCTGTAACACCCCAAACTAGGCGGATATTACAGTGCCGTAGATCCCCAACTGGGACCCACCAGGTAAATGAAAATGAATGAATTACACAGGATAAATGTAGTACCGAACCACATTACAACAATAATTACTCCGATGAGGAGTTTAGTTACAAAACACCAGGACAATACCGAATACAAGTGTATTTTATATGAAGATAAAATACACAACACTGAATGAAACGGAGTATCCAAATGAAAATCTGCAGCGGAAAATAAAGGACAATAACATGAATAACTGAAAGATCGGGGCCCCCTACTAGTATCACTGGGACTCCTCGACGTCAGCGTGTTCTCCCCGTACTTTTGCCTTGCCAAGACCTGAAAAACAAAATCCCCAAACGGGGTCAGTTACAAAGAACAACAATCCTCAAGGGTTGAAAATACACAATCATGATTATATCTGAAGTTATGAAATATCCTGTCGAAACATACGCAATCAAACATGCTATATGAATCAACTAACAGTACGGCTCAAAGGGTGGCGCCACACTACGCCCGGGATGGAAATGTGTCCGAGCACAAGCCACCAACGAGTATCGATCGAATACACGCGTGGTCTTGTGCCTAATCAGTCTCACGAAGTAATCGTCTCGTGTGCACAGTCCAATGTGAGGCCAACAACCAACACACGACATAAATGTGCCCGACATGAAAATCCTACACATACCAACCGGCACGCCAGTATGACCCGGAATGCCACGATATAACAAAAGTGACATTGAAAATGAATAATGACTCACCGAGGTGGAATGGTAATGAAATAAATGACAGCTCAATGAAAAGATTGGAACCGTCGTTCCTTATGACTGAAATGATTAATTGATAACAACAAGTTTTGATACGGTTAATATAATGATGAATGAGTTATGATTATGAATGAACAACAACAAAAGGGATGAATATCCTTTTAACCGAGTAAGAATGAACTTACACAATACCGGTGACAATTATCCTTCCACGAACAACGTCCTAATTGAGATATCGGTCGCTCGAACAACCTTGAATTATACAATGTCCAACAACTCGTTCAATATACGAATCAAACACGAATATAACGAACTCAAAACGTCGATACGATTAAACTAAGTTCATTGGGGCATTATATCGAATACGTTGTGGCCAAACTCCGATTGTTTACAAACAATTCTCAATATACCAATATCAAATCCTCCAAGAAGTGTTTCAAACCAACAAACATCTTCCAAATGATCAATAATCCAAAATGAATATCCGAAAACGTGATTATAACAACAATTAAACGAAAACCCCCAATTTCAACTCGATATTCAAAGTGTTCTTGAATAATCCCTCAATAATCCAATGAATCCTTATATAAACTCATAATCATATACATATACCTTCATATAACATGATTATAACGTCCAAGACATCATATCTCGACATAGAATCGAAATCCAAGGTGTTGAAGAAATTACCTCTTGAAGATCCAACCACTTCGATCCGAAGAACACGAGTTTAATCGAGTATCCAAGCTTCACAACTGAATGAAAATGATTAAAAACCACACTCAAGTGATAGGTGAAGAGAATCTTCTCCCTCAAGCCTCTCTCTCTCGTATGAAGGTGGAAAAAATGGAAGGAATGGGCTGAAATGCAAAAAAACGAATTTAAAGGGGTTGACTGCCCTGCCGGACACGGCCCGTGCCGATCGGCACGGTCGCGGCGCGCAACTGGCCGGCAGGGACTCGACCGTGTCCGCTTGACACGGTCGCGGCGCGGAGGGGCCTTCCGATAGTGACCCGTCCGACAATGACTCAAGATGACTCGACCGTGTCCCGAACACGGCCGGGCGTCTGGGCCGGTTACGCTTATCCGGAAGAGTTCGACTCGCCGTGCTGCATTTACACGGCCGAGTCCTCGTGGGCGAGACTTCGCATTTCCGACGAGTACAAGACGGGCCGTGTCGGACGACACGGCCGAGTTCGGCCGGCAGCGGATCGCCAATAATCAAAAATGAGCGGGTGAGCTAAAACGACCATAACTCTCTCGTCCGGACTCCGATTGACTCACCGTTTGAACCATTGGAAAGCTAACTCGATGCTCTATAATATTGCAAAGATTCAGAATTTTTGGAGATACCAAAAATTAATGGTGATCTAACAAAGTCGAACTCATATGTCGAAAGTTGAAACAATGGACAATAACGATACACAACTCGAAGTTTCTCCGAACGGTGAACACGGGTGAATGAACATGATTGATGAATGATTATAAATGAGTGAAAATCCACTGAGTGACAATCACCGAATGAAATTACTGAATGATAATGACTGAATTACAATCGGGTATTACAACAAAGACCTTGGATATCTCCTTGATCCACCCCTCCCAGCCAATCGGGTCTGAAGCCCCCAAAATCTAAGGAGGATGCATCTGGATGACATCTTGAAGCCAATGATATGCTCTGTGTTGTTGCCCAAAATATTTATCCGAAGATTAATACTGCTGGAAGACGGACAACAAACAAATGCGGGAGCACTTCCGAGAGAAGATAAATAAAACAAGATTTGCCGGGTTTGTTAGGCCCGGGCTTGAATGCTCTCGCGAGATGTTATTAATACGAATATTCGTGGATACAAGTATTAATGAGAGAAATCTAAATACAATGAGTGTAAAAAGACTCTGTTGATCCGGCTCTTGAGCGAAGCTAGGTGTTCTTCGTCCCGCCGGTAATCTGCTCGAGGAGAAAAAGCCGGGAGAAGTAAGACCGAAAGAAAGCCGTTGCCAAGAGTTGGATGTTAGCCAAGTGCTGTATATTGTTTCTGTATTGAGTGCTTGGATCGTGAAGTTGCAGAGTGTTTAGAGAGTCAAAATCTCGGTTTGTGCAGAAGAGTTTCGGTCCCTTTTCAAGTGCCTGCGCCTTGTATATATAGAGGCCGAGAGGCCTGTCCCTATTAGGCGATCTCCTTTCGGCATTTAATGCAATGGGGCGATCGCCCTAAAGGTCACGTGGCCTGCCAAAAGTCTAAGGCTACGGTGGTGGCGGCCGTGCGGTCAATGAGGATCCGGCCACGCGTCGAGCTCTTGTCACAGGAGGTCCCACTTAGCTACTTTCGGCGGACCTTGTCGGTAGGTGCAGTTTGTAGTCACATGTCTTGTCCGCCAACTCCTTTCGCAGGTCTGGGCCATTCTGGTAGGTGAGGTAGGTGACAAGATTGTCAGCGCCTTTTGTGGATCTGCACGTGGGGTCAGCTTTGAGACTTGGCCTTTGCCGACTGGATGGTCATCGGTGGTGATCGACTGGATGGTCTTCGGAGGTCGACATCTGCCCGGTGGATGGAGGTCGCCAAGGGTCGGTCGCCAAGGGTAGGTCGCCAGTCTTGCCGAGACGGTCGATCGCCAAGGGTCGGTCGTCGAGTACCGAGAGGCGATCGTCTTGATGTCGATCGCTCGGCACGGACTTGTCTGTGCCCTACGGTTGCTGATCCTAGCATGCCCCAGGTTAAGGCTCGGTCGCACAGTCGCCGATCGGCGAGCTTGCCTTGGTCGCTCAGCGATAAGTCGGTCGCTCGGCACATAAGTCGGTCGCTCGGCCTCGGAGGCGATCGCGGTCGGAAGGTGTTAAATCTTGACACAACAATTGCCCCACTTGCTCCTATGTTGAAGACATGGGGCGAGGTGGTTCTTCTTGGTGATCGTGTACGGATGAGGACGGGCGATCTGAGCTGACTTAGGACTCGGACTTGGGCTTAATCATGGTCGATTGGCTTAGCTATCTTTCGGTCTTGTACCTGCAAAAAACAACATTGGCCGATCCCCCATGGAAACTTGGTGGTTTTGCTTTATTTGAGGAATCGTGCACAGTCGCGGAGATCGATGGACCGACCCCATGACCGTGTCTTGGTGCACAAAGACAATGAGTGCCTCGTGACTCACTTTATTATGAGGGTCCTCTGTTAGGCTGCGCCTCGCCTTGTGTTTAAACGAAAGGCGTGCGGTCTCGGTCTAGAGGAGTCCTTGCGCGGGGCACCGTCGGATGAATCAACTCCACGCCCGCGGCTTGTTAGCTCTGCTTCCACCTCGGCCAGCCATGGAGATGGCCGACCTCGACGGTGTACATTGAGACGGGGTTGTGGAATGAGTCCACTGATTAATTTTGGAGAGCCCTCAGACTACGCCGGCCTCGTATTTAAACGAAGGGCGGGCGATCTTGGCCGAAAGGGACCTTGCATGACCGAAGCAGCCGGTTCCATGTTGCCGGGGCCATGGATTTATGATGTGCGGTGGAGGCGATCTTATGCCTTAGTCCGTCATGTTATATCTTTGGGATGTAGATGGCGATCGTGTCCTCCGATGCGGGTGATGTAGCGTGATGATCGCGATCGGGCCGAAGATCGCCGATCGTCGCTCGCCGCCGATCGCTTTATTCGTAGGTCGATATTGGCGATCGGGCGGGAGATCGTCGTCGGTGCCGATCGCGGCGCTCACGAGCTAAGAAGAAACCTTTGCTGGCTAGAAAATCTGCGGCTCTAGCCGGAAGGCTGCGTAGGTCGTAGGTTGGGTCTTCGTAAGATGCTGAACATAGGCGAAAAACCACGAAAACCTCCTAGGACCGCGTAGAGGCGGTCTCATCGCTTATGGGCTCGCCATTGAGGATGATTACGTCCACCGGTCGATGTAGTCCGAGTCGGACTCTTCTTCTCCCGCTTGATTTGCATCATGCGAAGGGGACCTTCGGGCGACGACCACAGTGGCGAAGTACTCGGTGAAGCCGTGCGCCACCGTTAAAGGAGCCAATGGACCGAGGTGGCAATGAAGTGTACCACCGGTGGGCGAGGTCGTCCAGTGTCAGAGGGAACATTCGGCACCTGGTCGCGTCCGATGCCCCACACCCGGTCATGTAGATGTTGAACTTCCTCGGGTGCACTTGGGGGTCCGATCGCCCCACGTACATGGGTGTTTGCGGGGGAGCGATCCTATGCTGCACGGGGGCGAGCTCGATGTCGATCGCGAGCGGCTCGCTTGGCCCGGCGATCGTCTTCTTAGCGCCGCCACAGATTCCAGAGCGCCTTCATGTCGTCGACTTGACGTTGCATTGCAGCCATCGCCGTGGCTTGGTCGCTTGCCGATCGGCTTTGGGAGCAGGAGCCGAGGCGTTCGTGTACCGATCTCCGGGCTCACGCGCCGACCTCGGCAATTCGGCGAGGGGGAGCCAGACGGCTAGGCCGCCTTCCGGGAGTCGGGTAGGCCGAGCTCCTGGTGACGGACTCAAACTCCGTCGTCTCGTAGGCCGGGCTGATGCCCGGCCGCTGTGTCGGGTCGCCGCCGTGCGATCGAAGACGAGGTGCCCCGGGGCGAGCGCCTCTTCTGAGACGGGAGCCTCTGGCGAACGCTCGGCGATAGAGCCTTGAGCTTCCACTTGATCTCCGGCGAGAGACCGGGGCGTAGGCGGAGGCGCGTCGAGAGCACTTCGTCGCTCTGAAGGACGGCTAGGGCCCCTTCGATCTGTTCCTTGGTTCGGAACCGATCGAGCGAGAGGCTCGGGCCGCCTTCCCGGGACGTGGTCGAGCGCCTCCGGCCGCGGCGGCTACCTTCCACCATCGGCTGCGGCTCGGACTGGGACGGAACAGGGGGTCTGGCCGGCTGGCCAGCGGCTTTCTTCGACGCGGAGGCGGAAGACATGTTTTCTGAAGGATTTCTTTTGAAGTGCAGTGAGTGTCACTTCAAATATCTGCCCCGAGAACAGTGAGTGTTCTTCGGGACGGTAGGTGTAAAAATTCGAGGGTTGGATCCCCTCCTTCTAGCGCCAATTGTTGTTGCCCAAAATATTTATCCGAAGATTAATACTGCTGGAAGACGGACAACAAACAAATGCGGGAGCACTTCCGAGAGAAGATAAATAAAACAAGATTTGCCGGGTTTGTTAGGCCCGGGCTTGAATGCTCTCGCGAGATGTTATTAATACGAATATTCGTGGATACAAGTATTAATGAGAGAAATCTAAATACAATGAGTGTAAAAGACTCGTTGATCCGGCTCTTGAGCGAAGCTAGGTGTTCTTCGTCCGCCGGTAATGCTCGAGGAGAAAAAGCCGGAGAAGTAAGACCAGAAAGCCGTTGCCAAGAGTTGGATGTTAGCCAAGTCTTGTATATTGTTTCGTATTGAGTGCTTGGATCGTGAAGTTGCGAGTGTTTAGAGAGTCAAAATCTCGGTTTGTGCGTAAGAGTTTCGGTCCCTTTTCAAGTGCTCGCCTTGTATATATAGAGGCCGAGAGGCCTGTCCCCTATTGGGCGATCTCCTTTCGGCATTTAATGCAATGGGGCGATCGCCTAAAGGTCACGTGGCCGCCCGCCAAAAGTCTAAGGCTACGGTGGTGGCGGCCGTGCGGTCAATGAGGATCCGGCCACGCGTCCTAAGCACTTATCACGGGAGGTCCCACTTAGCTACTTTCGCGGACCTTTTAAGTAGGTGCAGTGTAGTCACATGTCTTGTCCGCCAACTCCTTTCGCAGTGCAGGCCATCTTTGGTAGGTGAGGTAGGTGACAAGATTGTCGGCGCCTTTTGTGGATCTGCACGTGGGGTCAGCTTTGAGACTTGGCCTTTGCCGACTGGATGGTCATCGGTGGTGATCGACCTGGATGGTCTTCGGAGGTCGACATCTGCCAGTGGATGGAGGTCGCCAAGGGTCGGTCGCCAAGGGTAGGTCGCCAGGTGCCGAGAGACGGTCGATCGCCAAGGGTCGGTCGTCGAGTACCGAGAGGCGATCGTCTTGATGTCGATCGCTCGGCACCGGGACTTGTCCTGGGCCCTACGGTTGGCCAGTCTAGCATGCCCGCTGGGTTAAGGCTCGGTCGCCTGGTCGCCGATCGGCAGGCTTGCCTTGGTCGCTCGGCAGTAAGTCGGTCGCTCGGCCTGTAAGTCGGTCGCTCGGCCTCGGAGGCGATCGCCGGTCGGAAGGTGTTAAATCTTGACACAACACTCTGCCCTGAGTAGCATGGGCCGGAGTCGGGTTCTGATCCGCTTGAGCTCTCGCAGCCATTTGGTTCACCATTTGTTGCATCACAGATGCAACACCAAGATCGGCATCACCACCGGTTGCACCCTCCTGAGTAGCACTATGGCTCTGATGACCATCAGTACTACCAGCCCCAGAATTGTGTGACGTGGCCACCTCACTGGCTGCCCCACGTCCCCGACCGCGTCCACGACCACGGCCACGACCTCTACCTCGACCTCTCCCAGCATCCATACTGAAGATAAGAGGTAGCAATTGCAATACGATGGTAAGTACGAGAGGAAAAATAGTCACAGTTCAAGAATCGGAAGTACGATACAAGGAAACAAGGAATAAAGTAAGGAAAACTTACGAGCACTGGGAGTACCGAGATAATGGAAGCGGGGTGACAATGTGCAGAATAAAACACAACTAGACCCAATTAACCGACAAGCCTAGGTATCCATAAACCTAGTGCTCTGATACCAATTTCTGTAACACCCCCAAGAAATCCCGGGAATGTAACAGTATCGTGAACCCCTACATGGGACCCACAAAGCTAGGTAATCAACTTCACTCATTGACTCGTGGAGTCGACGCAATAACACCACAATACAAGGACGCAAAACAATAAAAATCCACCCGTTTCGATTGGTCAATCAAGCAACATAATATTCCAACGAAAACATAACAGACAACTCAACACTTTGCAAAAATCAAAAGCCCCTAAGTACTCGAGTACGTCTATTAGTTCACAAGTTGGAAAACAACCATATTGAAATGGACAACGGAAAGTAAAGAAACTCGCTTGCACATGTCAACAACCCTAGCCTGCATCCTCGTACTGTCCCAATGCCCACTCGTCCGGTGGAACATAACCTGAAATTCATAAAACGAATTTCCCCAAGAAGGGTCCCCAAAGGGGTTAGCAATTACGCTAGTACAAGTAACCAAATGAACAACTTACACCTTACACATATAGTCAAAGCATGCAATTGAGAAAACATTAGTTTGAAACACACATTTCCGGAAACGCCATAATCCAAAACACATTTGTAAAAATGCACCACAATTAACCGTTAATCCACCCCTCTGTGGATCCCTACCAAGACCCCGTCGGATCTAACCCGTAGTGGTTAAAAGCAAAGATCGTCGATCCACCCCTTCGTGGACCCGTACCGAGACCCCATCGGATCTAACCCGTAGTGAGCATACACACGCACCCATCACTCATTCAATACTATCATGTTAAGAGTGTAAGTTCATAAGAGTACTTGCCTCGGTCAATAGACTATGACACGAACGAAAAGGAATAATCAAACACGACCGCTAGGAACTAACGAACCCGACCCTAGCGATTCGAAGAATACAATTACAATCATTTCTAAACGATTACGGAAATGGAATACACCCGAAACCCCACCTACGATCCATGTAAGTTCGTACAAAAACAACGATGAGGACGTATCGCAACCGAACCCTTTCGATTCCACAAATACTACAAAACTTACCATGAAATCGTAGGGAAACAACAATACTACTAAGATTAATCATCTACATCACAGATTAATCACCAATATGAAACGAATTGGACGAAAACTCAAAACCCCCCAAATTTAATATGGTTCTAGGAAAATACCTTGGATTAAGGATGAAGAACAAGTGTTAGTGTTGTTAGTGTACACCAAGAACTCAAGAAATATGACCTCTGATGTGATTGGAAGAAGAAATCGCCCTGGAGTCGCTTGGCCACGGAGTGGAAAGGAGATGAGAAAGAAAATGACGAATCTGGTCAAATCTCTGGTTTTTATAACCAGAGAGACATAGCGTGCGCTAACGATAAAAGTTAGCTGTGCTACTCAGCCAAAAACCCGTCCAGAACCTACGGTTCTGGCCCTTTAGCGTGCGTTGCTAGAGAGTAGCGTGCGCTAATGACCCCTCGATAGCACGCGCTATCGGGCCATAGCGTACGCTACCTGGGCAACAGACCGAGTCCAGAAACAATCTGCCCAGTCTGGACTAGCAAGTTAGGCGCTCTACCGGGCACCCCAGCGTGCGCTAACTCCAGACCATAGTGTGCGCTAATATATAAATGTAGCGTTAAGCTGCTCGTCCAGAGAGCAGAGAGCAGAAACAACCCACTGTCACTATTGGGTTCGAGCCGTTAGCGCGCGCTACAAAACTGTCGCAGCATGCACTACGTAATAACGATAGCGTGCGCTACACAACAACAGTAGTGTGCCCTATCGAGTGCAAATAGCAACACAGACAACACTCAAGGATGGAAAACAGCAAATTCCAACTCGGATGAGAACAACGCGCATCCGACACCAAACGACGAACTGAAGAGATGCACGAACAACACGATTGAGTCAGAACCAAAACGCTAAAAGAAAACACGATTCCGAATACCAAGGTTACGGAAGAACTACAATGTTAGTAATCACCCCAAAACTTTGGGAAATTACAAACGACCCAAAACATCCGAAACACATGATACATGATCAAAAAAACAAATGAAATCTCACAACATGAGACGGACCTACGTCAACCTCGAAACGGCGGTTCCGAACAACAGCTACAAGAATCGAACGAAATAGCGACGGGAATGACATTAAACACGGAATTGAGTAAAACAAGTCCGAAACAAGTTCGGATGACAAAAAGTCCAGTATTAAATATTCTCGAAATATCAATACGGTTACAAAAGAGTTGCTAAAATGAAAAATACACCAAAAATGAAAATACCAGAAAAAGAAAAATGCGGATATTACAGTTCGTAACATTGTCCAGGTTCACTTTCTTGTGCTCGTCAGTGGTCCGCTGATCCCGAGACTTCTCGATCATATCAGCATAGGGTTGGCCTTCTACTCTGGCAGCTGTATTAACCTTCATAATAGTGATAGATCCTTCTTGTATCATATAGAGCATCTCTTCATGCATGGCATCCAGGTGGGCTTTCATTCTGATTTTCCAATCATCAAATTCATTAATCGAGAACATATAATTTTTTTTTTAATCATAGATGAATCTATGAGGAGAATACAGGATGAATATGAGATAAAAATATGCAATCTTGTAAGGTTGTGATTATGGATCTTGTTCAGGTTAAAACTTGACTAATTCTTTATAGAACTAATTGCTCTGATACCACTTGTTGGTCACGGTATACTTACATGACAGCTTAGAAGGGGGTGGGGATGGTTGAATAAGATGTACTATTTTTTGAAGTTTAATATGCATAGGGGAAGACTAATGCAAGTTGTTGTGACTACAACAACTAAACGATCTCAAGTTAGCTTGATGCTTACAGAGTTTTTCAAAGTATAAAACACTCACATGTAGTAGATAAGCAGTAAATACATGAAGTAAAAACACGAGGATGAATGTGGTTTGAGGTAATGTTCTCTATGTCCATAGGTTCTCCACACAGGAGTAAATATTTATTAATCACGGCGTACACAACTTTATGATTTTAACTAAACTTGTCACTGTATCGTTCGCACATATTGATACACCTGACTGTAGCTTTGAGTCGTTCACACATATTGGATGTAGGCTTTCTTGAACTAACTTCTTCTCACAGAGATTGAAGCTTCGTTCTGACTCTCTTCGTCCCACACATGTCAAAAAAAGTTCCAATTAGTCCACACATGGCTAATATACTCAACGATCAAAGTGTTGTATGATAAGGTACTCCCAAACAGCGGTTGTAGGCTTTTGAGTTCCAGGCTGTATTGTGTTGTTCTCAAGAGAGGAATGAGTATCTCTTCAAATTAATAGGCGTCGTAGGCTTTGAAGAGATTATATGCTCGTATAGCATATTGCAATATGATCAGCTTTTTGATACTTCATATTTTTCCAATATCTCAAATGATTCAGTTCGTAAGTACTCTCGATTGGGCTATTTATAACCTTAGAAATAGATCCGTTATAAATGTAGTCGTTGGCCGGTTTGTGAGATATGGAAACTTTAGATTGGCGACTGATGAATGTATGAATTAAAGTATATAGCATTTAATGCTTCAGACATTCTTTTTGGCCTTCCTAAAATGCTCTTCAGTCCACAGTCTACTGCCATGTTAAATATTGTCCTGTCATCATTAAATGCACCTTTTAAAAATGTGAATACTTGTGAATAAAGAATTACTAATTTCGCAATGGCTTAAAGGTCTAAGTATTGACCTATTGGATTTGTATTTTACTTTTCCTAAGCAAAATATCTACAGCGACTTTGCCGTATCCAACAGTCCATTTGTTGTATGCTGAATCTTTATTTCACTGTAGAGCGAACGTATTTTGAGAATGCTGGTTGTAGGATGCATTTATCAAAATACTTAGGGTATTTTATCCCAACATGATGTAACAAGGTTTAATCCAAAGCTGAGCAACAGAGTATGCATACTTGCATAATTTCAACTCATGTGGGGATTGTCAAGATTTTTGGAAATAAATAGGTCAAAGTACAAATTTGACTAGGTTTTTCAAATTTGGCGCGTCACCGAAATTGAAACGAGCATCATAATCAAAATCTACATTTTGAGTAGATAATTATGGTGTATTTATTTCCACAGATCTAAGTTCGAATGGCTGGAAAATTAATACTCAAATGTTGAGATTTTAAGTAGGAGTATTAAAAGAAAAGTCCACTACTTCCAACCATCCCACATAGGAAATATTTCCTTGTGGGAGGCACATTATAATAGGAAGGTGGACTACGGTGAGTACAAAACCTTGTAGGCAGTGCCTAGATGGAAGAGGACCACACATATTCGCATGTGCGTCCGTCCGTTCGCCGACTATCTGGCCTCGGCTCCTAGCCCTTCCCAGCTGGGCGGGTGCGATCGCTGCTCGCGACCATTGCCCGTTCCCCATCCCAGCTAGGATGGCCATGCTCTGCTCCAAATTTAATTATTCTTTGGAATTAATTAATATTGGTACTCCTCTATTCTGGAACCTTCCAGATTGCTTAGGAAGCAAGTCAAGGAATCTTATTTTAAGAAATATTCTCATCCCCTTACTCAAACTACACCTATAGATATAACCCCCTACATAGAGGAAAATTGCACCTCATAAGCATAAAAAAATCATGCTTCTCTCCCTCTCCTCATTGATTTTCTGCGTTCTTCATACTAGACTTTTAGGGTATGTTGCTCATTTGTCCGACCAAGACTCGTTCACCAGGGTGATTACTCTGATTCAATATCGAGTCATTGTATATTGGAAGATTCATTGCCATACATAGGGTATTTTGTATGTGGTAATAATAATCTTAAAGAAAGAGTTTGATCGCCTCGACTTTTCTTCCATTGATTTATTTTTTATTATTTTAATTAATAGATTTGCTGTTTAGTTTAAATTTCCTCGTACATCCAATATTTTTATTGTATCTCAACGAACACATTACATATTCAGGATAAAAAAGAACGTCAATATTAATTAGTCTAAAATATAATCATATATGTATGATCATGTATGATAATACATGCATTTTTAGTCTAGAATATAAATAATGAGAAACAAAAATAAATACATAAACTGTGTTTACCATAAGTCTAGTTTAAACTCATGTTAATTGGCTTCATAACATGATTTGAAAAAAAAATCAGTTAACAAATTTTACTTTTGGATTTGGATTATTGAAGGCCGATTGGAAAATTGATTTGTTTTTAATTTCTATGGTGGAGGCTATATATATATATATATATATATATATATATATATATATCAATAAATTTGTATTTGCTATAAACTTGAGAGAAAAAAAGAGAAATGAAGGAGAGAATAATAATCTATGTATTTCTTATGAAGGTCAAAGACCTTTATTTATAGTACACATCTAGGGTGTCAGGGGTATAAAAGTCATTCATCAAATGATATATTAATTACAACATTAATTATAAACACTCCCCGTTGAATGACCTTTAATACATGCTGCCTCATTAAAATCTTGGCGAGAAAACCCAGCGGGAAAAAACCCGATCGAAGTAAAAAGAGTACAACTACTCCCCCTGTTGTTAGGAAAAATCTTGAGAAATCCTTAAATTTGCTCCCCCCCGTATCGATCATGCCGCCTCAGTAAAACCGTATGGGACAAAATTGAGCGATATTAAGAGTATAAGTTTCTTCTTATATAGATCATTCTTATAAAAGTATCCATGTAATTAATGAATATACAGGACAAATCCTGCAGAAAAATTTGATAGAAGAAAAAAAAGTACAACTACTCCTTATTTCATATCTCAAGGAATAATTGATTTCTCCAACATCCTCATTATTTCATGAATATGTCTCGTCAAAACCTTATTAGGAAAAACCTGGTGGGAAAATCCTAATGAAGGAAAAAGTACATTATTCTTGTTAATAAGCCGTCCTAGTTGTCTCGTTAAAAACCTTGCTAGGAAAAACTCAATGAGATAAAACTCCAACCAAGGAAAAAAGAGTGTAACGCGTATTTTTATATAAATATACTTCAGGCATTTCAAAAATCTTCCGTGAATTAGCATGTGTATCATATTCAGTGCGAGTTGTAATGTCGAACTCATAGATTGATGTGGCATGTCATCTCTTATGGAAATTTCATTAGTTGTGGATAAACTCATCAAGCATACACATTCTCAACTTGTTTTTGTAATATCCGACTGCAATTTTTTGTTTTTACCTGTCATTGTATTATTCGGATAATCTGATTATCATGAATCGTTGCATTTAGTATTATGTTGAGGTATTATATATTTGAACTTCATATCATTGTTATTTCATTTCATATGTGATGATTCGATGTTAATTAGAGAGTTGCATTTTTGAACTTTTTCAGTTGATGTAGCGTACGCTACATAGCATGATTAACGTACGTTAATCTTGTGGCTTAACGTACGTAATGCCTTGTCTGTTGCGTACGCTAATAGGGAATCTGACATCAGTTGACTTCAACACGTGAACTTGTTATCCGTTGGCATGCATGTGAGTAACGTCCGAGCTGTCGTGTCGGCCAGAGTCAACTTTTATTAGCGTGCGTAGCCCCTTTTCATTAGCGTGCGCTAATGGCCTGCAGATTCAAGACAGTAGCCACTGTAAGCCGCTTACGTACGTAATATTAACCAATTAGCGTACGTAAGTGTGTTAGCGTACGCTAAAGCTTACCGATAGCGTGCGCTAAGTCTGCACAGTCTATTTATAGGACCAGCCTGTTTTTCATTTCTTCACAACTCTAAACCGATTCTCTCTCCATATATCATCCCTCTGCACTCCCAAACCGATATCAACCTCCTCCAACTTGCTTTTAAGCCTTAAATCTTGGAGTGGAGCTCATTTCCTTGAAGATTAGGAGGTGTTCTTGAGCTTGGAGTGTACTTTCTCGTAGCATTGAGGTTGTTCTTCGTTTATGGAGGTAGGTGTACTTTTTTTTCTGTATTGTTTTCATATGTTGATGTTAGTAACGAATTATACTTCACCTAGAGTTAGATTAATCAAGTAAAACATGGTTTTAATTAAACTTTTTCACATTTCTTGATGAATATGATAAATGAGGGTTTGAGGTGGATGTATTCTTGATGGTATAGTGATTTTAACCATGTTGTAACTATCATACTCATCTTGCTGGACGAATTTAGCTCAGTAGAACCCCTTTGAATCAGTTAACTTCACCATAGTTGGATTTAACTAATAGAATTGCTATCATAAAGTAATTAAACACCATTTTAAGTTTTCACTTACCTTGGGAAGAACTTGGACATGTTAGAAGTGGAAGGATGTCCTCTTGCTCAGATTTCTTAAAGATTATAATCTCCTTATGTTGTATCTCAGCAAGACTTTGAAATGGATAAGGATATTTGTGAAAACAACAATATTTCATTAATCTAATGTGTTGAGGACTTAGAATGTTTTGATCATCATACTAGAGAGATGGTGAATTCATCATGATGTTAATGGATCTTTCCAGCCTTGTAAAGAAAGATTTTGATAATCTTCATGAATACGGTGAAATCTCATAGCTAATAACCTTGTTGTAGGCTTAATATCCAACTTAGATGAGAGGAGGATGATCATAAATGTGCAGATTTTGTTCTTTCAACATTTTAATGTTTTGGAAAGTTTAATCATCATAAGGTGATCTTAACATCATAAATGGTTATTTAGCATGTTCTTGATAGAATTCTTATTTATGAAGAATCATGTGAACATTCGGTAAAAGTATTGTGAACCGATTTTATGGTTGTAATGATGTAAAAAGAACTCTTGGCATAAGGCTTCGATATTTTGATAGCAAACTATTATAAAGGATTGTAGGATGTCGTCTTACTAATCCTATATTGATAATTATACGAATATGTTATTGAGTAAAATGTATTTCGTTTAAGGTTGATTGTTCTAGTAAACGATATTAGTCGAGGACCGTTTGTTCGTTTCGATAAGAAGAGGACTATTCTCGTCTCCGTATTGAGGCAAGTTATCTTGCTTGGTTATAATGATGATTAGATTCTTGTGATGGTTATACATTTCATGTGTATGAACTGTTCATGTAATGTTTGTCGTGATTTGACATTGTCCTTGACGTTATTCCGTTTTCATCATGGGGTTGCATTCCCAAATACGTCGCTTGAATCGTTGATCTCGTTGGTCTTTATTTTCACTTCGGTGAGTTTTCTTGATCCTTAATCGGATATGTGATTTATTGAATTCGTTGTCATGTTGTATCGTGACATATCCGGAATCATATCTGCGTTCCGATTAGTTATTGTGTAGGATTTTTACCCACACACATATATAGTCATGCATGGATATTATTCCGCATTGGACTATGCACACGAGACGTAGTTCGTGAGGCTAATTAGGTACATCGTCACACGTATATCCTGGATTCCGTATACGGGGTGGACATGTACACGGACACATTTCCGGATCGAGTGTACTGTGATGTCCATCTTGAGCCATATTGTTAATCGTTCATAGTCAATGCATGATTGGATGTGTTCGACGGTTTGTGACTGATTGTTTCATATGTCCGAGGGGTATGATTAATAATCGGGATGTTTTTCCTTGAAATCTATATATGTGAATTATATAATGTCAGAAGAATTAATTATCATGTATATCTGACCCTGTGTTATTGGCGAAATACTTGTATTGTATTTTAGGTCGAGGCAAAGGCAAGGCACGAGAAGAGCATGTTGACGGCGAAGGGTTCGAAGGATACTAGTTCGGGGGGCCCAAATCATTTGTTGTCCGGTTATGTTAAACCGTGTTATGTTATTTTATTTTCCGCTTCATTTAAATTACTATCTGGTTGTATTGGCATTTGAAGTATTTTCCATCTCCATATGGTTTATACTTGTTTTTTGGATCCTGTGTATTATAAGGCCGTTGGCCATATTTTTAATAAACTCCTAATCGGAGTAATGACTATTTATTGTGGTTCGGTATCACAAATAATACTTATTTATTCTATTTTTGGATATCGCCTGGTGGGTCTCAGTATGGGCCCACGGCACTGTAATAGCCGCCTTATTTGGGTGTTACAGAAGATGGTATCAGAGAGTTGTTTCCTTTTATGAGTCATTGTGAAATGAACTAGTATCAAGAGACCTTCGTGTCACGTGTGACCTGTGCAAGCGCCTGACCCTACGAGCCAAATACGGTATGTACTTTATGAGCCATGATTTAATTACTGGCATGATATTCATATCAGAATGGGTCTCTTTGTTGATCTTGTTATTTCGAGGATTTGTGACAGGATTTATCTGATTAATAATCCGAGATAAATGCTGAATTTATTATATGATTGAAATTGTTCGACTTGACGTCGATATAATATTCGGTGCGACATTCGTGGTGTCGATAACTAATTGTGAACCGTTTCCTTGAATATGTGATTCCTTGTTGCTATTAACTTAGCGTGAATTTTAGTATCTTGAACTGTACTTATGGTTATCATTATGATTGATTCTTTCAGTATGGAAAGAAACCTGAGAGGTCGTGGCAGAGGGGGACGAGGCCGCGGAAGGGGCCGAATCCCGATACCTCGAGCCAACAAACACGCGAATGTGGATCATAGTTCCGCAGACAGTGGTTCACCTTCTAGGGATCAATTTCACCACAGTGGGCGTGGGGATGCGCGTGTCGATCCTTACATTGTGATGCAGGTCATGATGATGCAGATGACCCAGATGGGTCAACTAATGGAAGCTATGCAGAGGGCCACTACTGGCCAGACAGGGGCCTCATCCTCCTCCTGTGCTTGGCGGACCCGTGAGTCGGATCATCAGCGACATCTCTCGCCAGCAACCTCCGACCTTTGAAGGATCCTCTGAACCTGCTGACATTGTGCATTGGATCGAGCATTTTGAGAAACTTTTCCAGATGGTGGACTGCCCGGAAAAGAACCGCGTCTCGGTAGCCGCATACTATCTTATCCAAGGCGCTCATACCTGGTGGCTTTCAGTAAGGCCAGCTGATGGTGTTTATACTTGGGAGGAATTTAAAAACCTCATGCTAGACCGTTACTATCCAGGGCCACTCCGTGAGGCCAAACTGTCGGAACTGTTGAACCCCGACCCGTCTGAAGACGATGATGTATTATCTATTGCTGAGAAATTTCAGGCACTCCTTCCTTTCGCCACGACAATTATCCGAACAGAGGCTGATAAGATCAAATACTTTCTCAAGAGGCTAAAACCCCGAATAAGAATGCAGCTGTTGAATCACCACTGTACTACCTTACCAGAGTTCATCGAGAAGGCTCTGGAGTATGAACTCACCGCGAAGGAGATTTCCAAGAAGCAACCACAGTCCAACAACAAAAGGTCCAGGAACCAGAACCAGACTGAGAGTAACCGGGGGACATTCAGGAAGCCCCAGTCATTGCCAAACCCTTCTGATCGACCACCCATGGCGTCGAAGCCAGCCGGATCGCACTCTCGAGCGGTCCCCTCATCTGTTGTGTGCTATAACTGCGGAGACCAGGGGCACTTCAGCTCCAAATGCCCGAAGCCTGCCGTCACATGCCATACTTGTGGCAAGAATGGTCACCGTGCTCGTTTTTGTAGGAGTGGGCCCGGACCTGAACCAGTAGCGTCTCATGCTCCAGTTCAGTCCTCTGTCCAGAATTGGGTGCCTCCGTCCGCTTCCTATCAGACCACCGGGGCGAATAGGGGAATGGGCCGTGGGAATCAAAGTGGTACACTGTGCCGAATCAAAACCTGTGGATTTACGAGATGAAGAAATCTGACGATCCCGAGGCCAGCATGATTTCAGGTATACTCGAAATCCACTCCCAGCCTGTGTGTGTTCTTTTTGATACCGGTGCTTCACACTCATTTATATCTTCTTCTTGTTTAAGTCGTTTGCCTCTAGACCATGTTATCAATTGTGAGCCCTACGTGATTGGTCTACCTGATGGTAGAAGAATTATTGGAAATCTTGAAGTCCAGGACTGTTCGATTCGTTTGAACGACCATGAGTGGTTGTCAAATCTGATTGTAGTCGATTTACCTAAGGATGATATAATCTTGGGTATCGATTGGATGGATCATCATGATGCAATACTTAGTGTCCGCAAGCGGATGGTAATCGTCACTCCTGATGATGGTTTCGAGTGTATTTTTCGAGGTGATAATCCCAGTCGTTCTGGGAGAGTCATCAGTGCTATGAAAGCAATGAAACTGCTTAATCAAGGGTGTATTGGTTATTGGTGCTACATGACCAAAACAGCAGATCGACCAGTTGAATTGGCCGACATTCCGGTAGTCCGAGACTACCCAGATGTATTTCCAAACGAGTTGCCAGGCTTACCTCCTCATCGTGACGTGGAGTTTATTATTGAGTTAGAACCAGGTACATCCCCGCTTTCAAAAGCACCGTATCGTATGGATCCGACTGAGATGCAAGAGTTGAAGAACCAGCTTGAGGAGTTGACTGAAAAAGGCTATGTTCGACCTAGTGCGTCCCCATGGGGAGCACTAGTGTTATTTGTATGAAAGAAGGACAGATCTCTGCGTTTATGTATTGATTACCGTGAGCTGAACAGAGTAACCATCAAGAACAAATATCATTTGCCTCGTATTGATGATTTATTGGATCAACTTCAGGGAGCTTCCATGTTTTCTAAGATCGACTTGAGGTCTGGTTATCATCAGTTGAGAATTCGAGAGTCTGATATTTCAAAGACAGCCTTTCATACTTGATATGGGCATTATGAGTTCGTGGTGATGCCATTTGGATTGACTAATGCACCGACGGTATTCATGGAGTTGATGAATCGAGTTTTTATTAACTATCTGGATCGCTTTGTAGTCGTTTTTATTGACGACATTCTGATTTACTCTCGTGACCACGAGGAGCACGAGCGTCATCTCCAACAAGTTCTCGATACGTTGAGGCGGGAACAGATGTGAATTCTGGATGCCTGAGGTTATCTTTCTCGGGTATGTGATATCAGCTGAAGGGGTGAGAAGGGACCCACAAAAGACGGAAGCCATTCGAGATTGGCTACCACCGAAGAACGTGAAGGAAGTTCGTAGTTTCCTCGGCCTAGCAGGTTACTACCGACGGTTCGTAGAAGGATTTTCTAAAATTGCGCAACCGATGACTAACTTACTGCGGAAGGATAAGAAGTATTTGTGGTCAGAAGCATGTCAGCAAAGTTTTGATGAGCTCAAGAGTCGATTGATTTCGGCACCTGTTTTGGTCTTACCAAAAGGAACGGAAGGATTTGTGGTGTATAGTGACGCATCGAGACAGGGCCTTGGATGTGTACTAATGCAGGAAGGGAAAGTGATTGCCTATGCATAGAGATAATTGCGACCTTATGAAGTTAACTATCCGACCCATGACTTGGAGTTAGCAGTCGTGGTGTTTGCTTTGAAAATCTGGCGTCACTATCTGTATGGAGTTACCTGCCAGATCTTTACAGACCACAAGAGCCTAAAATACATTTTTACTCAGAAGGAGTTAAACATGAGGCAGAGAAGGTGGCTAGAATTAATCAAGGACTATGATATCGAGATCCTTTATCATCCGGGTAAAGCAAATGTGGTTGCCGACGCTTTGAGCCGTAAGACAGTGCAGGAGCAGATGTTGAGCCGTTTGACAGCACAGAGAGAGTTGCAGTTAGACCTTATGAGGCCAGAAATTGAAGTTCGGTTACAGCGTGTTCTGTAACACCCCCAGATCCGACCGAGAATATTACAGCGCCGTGGGCCCCGAGATGGAACCCACAAGGCTGAAGGAAATTTTCGCAAACATTTACAAACGCTCAAGAGGCTAACAACGGTATTATCTATTAAAAACATTCGAAGATTTATAAAATTCGTTTATCAAACCGTCGTAAAAACTCATTTGAAACCACAAGGCCCAAAATTCCAAAACTCAACAGTTTAAAAACATACGTTAAGCTATCGCTTACACGTACCGACAGAATAGATTTAGAAAATGATTGCCAAAGTAACCTAAGTTACCGGATACCAAAAAGGCCATTTAAAAATACTCACGCAGCGGATAAAGACAAACAATTAAAATACTCTAGCAGCGGAATACAACAACTGATCAGAAACTCAAAACACACATACATGCCCTTGCCAGTATCCTCCGGGAAGTTCATCTCTCCACGACTGCTACAAGCTTTATAATCCAAGAACCTAAAAAGAAAGCCCACGACGGGGTCAGCCATAATATCCAACAATGATAACCATCACATCTTGTCAATACTTACATATCAATAGAAATACTAAGTAAGAATACAACCAATGTAATCTTACCGTCGTAACTTTACGAGAATCCATGATTCGTATCCTTAACAACACATTAAAATAATACCGATATATCTGTACGGTATCTCAACAATACTCAAGGTTCTCAAACATTATCATAACTCGCGATACGGAAATTATACCAACTCTGGCTAATTCAATCCATCGGATAACATCGACAATTCCAATACGATAATCGATTGTCCATCAAAGACAAGTACCAAGGAAATACGAAAACATACCTCAAGATTACGAAATACCATGACAATTACGTCAGTCTAATCCGAGATCAGATCAACATAACATACGGACATGGTCCTAACACAAGACCTACAAATGCATACTCATATGACAACGTCAATATGATCACAACAATAACGACAATGTATACTTATGGCAAACCCATAATATACATATGCACAACAACAATACATGGCAATCCGATGATCCAGCGTTCACTGCCTAGATTCCTCGATGATCCCGTCAGACCAACCCGATGTGGAAAACCCGTCCGTTGATCCAGCGCACGCTAGCATAGATCCCCCGATGATCCCGTCGGACCAACCCGAGGTGGACATACAACAACAATGCACAAATGCATATAACAATGATACACAATGCATGACAACAACGATACATGCATGTATCACAACATGATCGACATGAAATGAGAAAAATGATTAGAGTACTTGCCCCGAATCCTTCGAGAGCAATCTCGATGTCCAGACCATCACGAACCATTATTCTGAATATTCGACGATCCGAAATGTCACGGATGGTAAATAATTCACGCCTTTGTCTATACCATGATGTATCCTCGATACCAAGTATGCCAACAAGAATGTAAATCATATACATTATGATTTAATTCCCAAAACTCAAATACAACCTATAATCTCAACTCTCCTGTGATTACGATTTATAAACATTGCTATACGAATTATAAACGAATGAAACTGAAACCATTTATTAAATATTATAAACTGAGCAAGTAATAACTTGCCTCGATACCAATGAAGCCGTTACCAATTCCTTGCCGTCGTCTACTTGTCCCTCGGCCCTGATCAAAGCAATCTACGAACATTCTTGAATACGACCGCAAAGCATGGTTCTAAACATCGATCAATAATCTCAACCTATTACAATAATCGATTTAACATACATTCGATAACAATCAACAATCGATATAACTAATCCACAAACCCAACGATTCCAAAATATCTCGATTAAACACAAGTCCGAACAATCTAACTCAAACAATTACGAATTCATTCCCATGATTCCACAAAGCCCACATATCGATTCGATAAGGCGAGTATACAAACTTAACCGAAATATTCCAATCAATTTCTCTTTCAAAACTTCAATCAAACACCTTGAAGGCAGAATTCAAAGGTATATTCGAATCATCAACCAACAAACATCAACCACATCAAGAACACGAAGAACATAATCACAAACATATATATCCTTCAACATTACATGATTCTAGCCATCGATACGAACTAAACCACCAAAATATATCAAGAATCTCAAACATCCCAAAATATTAGAGTTCAAGCCAATTACCTTCAATCCGGCGAAAGAATCAATAATGATGTTATAATCCTTGTTCCAAGCTTTCCTAGATGTTATCACTTGATAAACCAACTCAAAAGCTGAGGTTTAGGGGTTAAAAACCGAGTTTGGGTGATTTGGGATGAAAGGGGATCGTGTAGGATGGGTTGGGAAATGAAATTCCCATCGCTACGTTTTTATACGCCCAGGCATGTTAGCCTACGCTAATTTCATCAATAGCGTGCGCTACCTGTTCCCAGAATACAGACAGTATAGTTTTTGCCATTTTGAGCATAACTCACTCATCCGGACTCCGATTAACTCATCGTTTGAACCATTATAAATCTAACTCGATGCTCTATTATACTGTTATGTTTCAGAATTTTTGGAGTTTTCAAGAATCGGTGGTGATTTTCCAAAGTCGAACCTTATACACATTACTTTCCAAACAAGTGTCCAAATCTTATTTCCACTAACATTTCAACATATAGTCTTCTTAATCATATCATATATACCAAGAATCATAATCACTTGCATGTTCATCATCATACGAAGTAAACAATAACAACAACATTAAAAACCCGAAATGAAGGGAGATATTAATCAACATATCTCTTGAAGAAAAACAACACCGTTCGAAACCACACGAATCATATCAATATCCGTATATCAACCATATTATCAGCATAACTCAGTAATCCATCTCATAACCATACCCATCAACTCATAAACATGACGATCATCAACTCAAGAACATCATATACAATCCAAAATGAAATCCCAAAGTGGAGAGTAATTACCTCTTTGAAGGAATGGATTGAATCCCAAGGTTGAATCCGTTTTCAATCACTTCCAAGCTTCAAATGTTGTTAGGAATGATCAACTCAAGTGTTTGGAACCTCAACTTCTCTCTAAGACCTCTCTCTATCGGTTCACATGAAGAAATGGACAGAAATGACGAATAATGGCCAACTGCACTTATATATATCAGACATTACTAACGTACGCTAACATCTTCAGTTAACGTACGTTACACACTTAGCGTGCGCTAACTGTCTTTGTTAGCGTGCGCTATCGAAGTCCAGAGGCAACTGTCTTACTGCATGAAGTGATTTACGTACGTAATGCCCATGCAATAGCGTACATAAATGCCTCTATTTAGCGTACGCAAGTGTCCTACCTTAGCGTGCGCTACTCATAGTTGACTCGTTTGTCTGTATACTTCCGAAGACAGGTCCACACGCCGAAAGTGCTGACGAGGATAAGATTCCTTTTTGTCCGATATACAGTTAGCGTGCGCTAATCAACATGCATTAGCGTGCGCTATCACTACATTACAACATCCGTTGACTTATCAGAACGTGCGTCGAAAGTGGCCTGGTCCACACGCAGATTCCTTCCGATCTGACTGCATTAGCGTGCGTTATCTTATATCCGTAGCGTGCACTAAACCTGCACGATAGCGTGCGCTACTCATGATTATTACCGTGCGCTAATAATGTTACACTTAGCCATTTTCAGCTATTCTTGGCCAACGTCTCAACATACAGAATACGAACATACGGCATACTGAATACATATACTTCTTACATCCAATTGTCGACCAAGTACGACAATTATATAAATACAGATGTCTCGGTCCTTCAATTATTTTACCCATACTGTACAGATTCCATGCTGTACAACATAACACGGATAACATTAAACAATAGTAATAGAAATTCCGGATATTACATACTACACCAGTTAAAATAAGTTTCGTCCTCGAAACTTGCAATCCGTCATAAAAACAAATAAACCGTTCAACCAAAATATCCCGAAATAATCACGACAACGATGAATCATCATTATTACTGAATAACCAAAATAGCATACTTACATATGCGCTAAGTCGACGATCTCCTGAGATACTAGCAAGTGACTTCACTGAAAAGCCTCAACACACTAACAATAACAATTCCATAAGTCCCAACCAGATATATTATCGTCAGATGAAATAATCTATCCGTGTCAGATCTTGTCTGCCTGATCGCACAATCAAATCCCAATCCGGATACAAATCAATAATACACGATACAACTGTGAAACAACTGTCCAAAACGATGACAACAATGCCCGAAATATCGACGTCCGAACGCTCATACGATCATTAACGATGATCAATCAACAAATTAGCCAAGAATATCATCGACATGATAAACTCTAATTCGACCATCCAAAGGTCAAAACACACTTCGAGAATACTTTCACACGGTAAGCTCCAACATGGTCAACACAGAACCACGGAAACAGATATACGAAAGAATAACATTCTTAAAATGACACACCAATCACGTACAGTAGATCTCAATAAACATACCCGACTGGCGAACATATCCAATCCTATATGGAGTGGGAACAACCACTCAATATTCAAAGCAACCAGCATGGGGTCACCATTCCAATGTATCAGTTTCACAAAACCCACAGTTCCAAAATTACATCCTGTGCATGAATTCTACATCCTGTAGCATATTCTTCTTATCCGATCAATCAATCGATCATCCCTAGATAACCAACTTCCATACTGAAGTTCGAATCTTTATTCATCGTACCGTACTGATGCCTTATCCAGTTTGTGAGTCACACTCATAACTCCATCATGATATGCATTATGCACTAAATGCGTATTTATATCGATCATATTTTCAAAACCAGTTTGAAATCATATAGTCTCATCAAAAGACAAATTTCCGAAAGTTCTTTCAAAAATTTCAAAACTCAAAACATAAATTTTCGTAAGTCCACGAAATCAATTTTCGAAAAAATTAAATCGGCTCGCTGGTGCCAAGTATTCGATAACAGTTTCCTTCAATTCTACACGATTTCGAAGTTTCAAATGAAAACTATGCAAATGCTGGACTACATCCATATTACTGTATACCAATTCGGTTCGCTATTCCATCGGAAAACCACACGATAAAGTTCCGAAATTTTCAATATATAAACTCCGACTAAAAACTCCTTTTCCACATATGACTCGCAGTGTCAATCATTTTCCATCCTGGATCACCTTAATTATGCTATGACAATGCATTGAAACAAATCAACACAGCGAAAGACTTCCCGAGAAGTTTCTTTTGAACAAGTAATCCAGAACCCCGAAAGGCAGGAACGACATAGATAAATGATTGATAAAGTGTTTTACAAGTCTCGGGAATATTTAAGAAAACAGAAAAGTCTTTTGAAATATTAGGGTTTCAGCCCGTATCTCGTTCCGCATTACAAGAAGTTTAAAAAGTAGGAAACTCTTTTTTTTTTTTCGGACCCCAAGTCCTGAGTTATAAAACAATTTCAAAAATCTATTGGGTCTCGGCCCAAAAATCATTTACGGTAAAACATCCGTAAAACATTCATTTTGAAAAGTATCATTTTCAAATGCTCAAAAACAGTTCATATATCTCAAAATGAACTAACATGACTACATGTTCTCCTGAACAATCCACAATATTTCTCCCAAATGCACAGCTCCGTTCCAAAACTTAATCGACATATTGATTTCCAAAATCATAACTTCTCAAGATCATCAATCCTGTCCCAACTCTGTCATCTTATACTGTAACGCATAATATCTTTCTGAACCTCAGAACATATCAACTTAGAACGACAATAAATCTCAATGCAATTCAAAAATCCAATACTTACAGATCGTGAAGCCGACGATTCCCCGTGATACTGGCACATGTCTCGACTCAAGAAAATACTCGACACAGATATTTTCAAAACACACATTTTGCAAACTCAGTTCAACTCGAGAAAACAACACAGCTCTATCTGAAGAAACACGTTAACACCATTTGAAAAAGTTACAACAATCCCAGTACCACACTGGTAAATCACATAACGCACAAGCCCGAGTGAACAACAAAAACCCAGAGCTCAAACACTTGTCAACCGACAACTCGAATGACACGACAAAAGCACGACGCAACTCGACCCGACTGCCTAGGTTTTCACAACCTAAGCTCTGATACCATATTCTGTAACACCCCCAGATCCGACCGAGAATATTACAGCGCCGTGGGCCCCGAGATGGAACCCACAAGGCTGAAGGAAATTTTCGCAAACATTTACAAATGCTCAAGAGGCTAACAACGGTATTATCTATTAAAAACATTCGAAGATTTATAAAATTCGTTTATCAAACCATCGTAAAAACTCATTTGAAACCACAAGGCCCAAAATGCCAAAACTCAACAGTTTAAAAACATACGTTAAGCTATCGCTTACACGTACCGACAGAATAGATTTAGAAAATGATTGCCAAAGTAACCTAAGTTACCGGATACCAAAAAGTCCATTTAAAAATACTCACGCAGCGGATAAAGACAAACAATTAAAATACTCTAGCAGCGGAATACAACAACTGATCAGAAACTCAAAACACACATACATGCCCTTGCCAGTATCCTCCGGGAAGTTCATCTCTCCACGACCGCTACAAGCTTTATAATCCAAGAACCTAAAAAGAAAGCCCACGACGGGGTCAGCCATAATATCCAACAATGATAACCATCACATCTTGTCAATAATTACATATCAATGGAAATACTAAGTAAGAATACAAGCAATGTAATCTTACCGTCGTAACTTTACGAGAATCCATGATTCGTATCCTTAACAACACATTAAAATAATACCGATATATCTGTACGGTATCTCAACAATACTCAAGGTTCTCAAAACATTATCATAACTCGCGATACGGAAATTATACCAACTGTGGCCAATTCAATCCATCGGATAACATCGACAATTCCAATACGATAATCGATTGTCCATCAAAGACAAGTACCAAGGAAATACGAAAACATACCTCAAGATTACGAAATACCGTGACAATCACGTCAGTCTAATCCGAGATCAGATCAACATAACATACGGACATGGTCCTAACACAAGACCTACAAATGCATACTCATATGACAACGTCAATATGATCACAACAATAACGACAATGTATACTTATGGCAAACCCATAATATACATATGCACAACAACAATACATGGCAATCCGATGATCCAGCGTTCACTGCCTAGATCTCTCGATGATCCCGTCAGACCAACCCGAGGTGGAAAACCCGTCCGTTGATCCAGTGCACGCTAGCACAGATCCCCCGATGATCCCGTCGGACCAACCCGAGGTGGACATACAACAACAATGCACAAATGCATATAACAATGATACACAATGCATGACAACAACGATACACGCATGTATCACAACATGATCGACATGAAATGACAAAAATGATTAGAGTACTTGCCCCGAGTCCTTCGAGAGCAATCTCGATGTCCAGACCATCACGAACCATTATTCTGAATATTCGACGATCCGAAATGTTACGGATGGTAAATAATTCACGCCTTTGTCTATACCATGATGTATCCTCGATACCAAGTATGCCAACAAGAATGTAAATCATATACATTATGATTTAATTCCCAAAACTCAAATACAACCTATAATCTCAACTCTCCTGTGATTACGATTTATAAACATTGCTATACGAATTATAACGAATGAAACTGAAACCATTTATTAAATATTATAAACTGAGCAAGTAATAACTTGCCTCGATACCAATGAAGCCGTTACCAATTCCTTGCCATCGTCTACATGTCCCTCGGCCCTGATCAAAGCAATCTACGAACATTCTTGAATACGACCGCAAAGAATGGTTCTAAACATCGATCAATAATCTCAACCTATTACAATAATCGATTTAACATACATTCGATAACAATCAACAATCGATATAACTAATCCACAAACCCAACGATTCCAAAATATCTCGATTAAACACAAGTCCGAACAATCTAACTCAAACAATTACGAATTCATTCCCATGATTCCACAAAGCCCACATATCGATTCGATAAGGCGAGTATACAAACTTAACCGAAATATTCCAATCAATTTCTCTTTCAAAACTTCAATCAAACACCTTGAAGGCAGAATTCAAAGGTATATTCGAATCATCAATCAACAAACATCAACCACATCAAGAACACGAAGAACATAATCACAAACATATATATCCTTCAACATTACATGATTCTAGCCATCGATACGAACTAAACCACCAAAATATATCAAGAATCTCAAACATCCCAAAATATTAGAGTTCAAGCCAATTACCTTCAATCCGGCGAAAGAATCAATAATGATGTTATAATCCTTGTTCCAAGCTTTCCTAGATGTTATCACTTGATAAACCAACTCAAAAGCTGAGGTTTAGGGGTTAAAAACCGAGTTTGGGTGATTTGGGACGAAAGGGGATCGTGTAGGATGGGTTGGGAAATGAAATTCCCGACTGCTTTACGTTTTTATACGCCCAGGCATGTTAGCGTACGCTAACTTCATCAATAGCGTGCGCTACCTGTTCCCATAATACAGACAGTATAGTTTTTGCCATTTTGAGCATAACTCGCTCATCCGGACTCCGATTAACTCACCGTTTGAACCATTAGAAAGCTAACTCGATGCTCTATTATACTGTTATGTTTCAGAATTTTTGGAGTTTTCAAGAATCGATGGTGATTTTCCAAAGTCGAACCTTATACACATTACTTTCCAAACAAGTGTCCAAATCTTATTTCCACTAACATTTCAACATATAGTCTTCTTAATCATATCATATATACCAAGAATCATAATCACTTGCATGTTCATCATCATACGAAGTAAACAATAACAACAACATTAAAAACCCAAAATGAAGGGAGATATTAACCAACATATCTCTTGAAGAAAAACAACACCGTTCAAAACCACACGAATCATATCAATATCCACATATCAACCATATTATCAACATAAATCAGTAATACATCTCATAACCATACCCATCAACTCATAAACATGACGATCATCAACTCAAGAACATCATATACAATCCAAAATGAAATCCCAAAGTGGAGAGTAATTACCTCTTTGAAGGAATGGATTGAATCCCAAGGTTGAAGCCGTTTTCAATCACTTCCAAGCTTCAAATGTTGTTAGGAATGATCAACTCAAGTGTTTGGAACCTCAACTTCTCTCTAAGACCTCTCTCTATCGGTTCACATGAAGAAATGGACGGAAATGACGAATAATGGCCAACTGCACTTATATATATACTGTACATTACTAACGTACGCTAACATCTTCAGTTAACGTACGTTACACACTTAGCGTGCGCTAACTATCTTTGTTAGCGTGCGCTATCGAAGTCCAGAGGCAACTGTCTTACTGCATGAAGTGATTTACAAACGTAATGCCCATGCAATAGCGTACGTAAATGCCTCTATTTAGCATACGCAAGTGTCCTACCTTAGCGTGCGCTACTCATAGTTGACTTGTTTGTCTGTATGCTTCCGAAGACAGGTCCACACGCCGAAAGTGCTGACGAGGATAAGATTCCTTTTTGTTCGATATACAGTTAGCGTGCGCTAATCAACATGCATTAGCGTGCGCTATCACTACATTACAACATCCGTTGACTTATCAGAACGTGCGTCGAAAGTGGCCTGGTCCACACGCAGATTCCTTCCGATCTGACTGCATTAGCATGAGTTATCTTATATCCGTAGCGTGCGCTAAACCTGCACGATAGCGTGCGCTACTCATGATTATTAGCGTGCGCTAATAATGTTACACTTAGCCATTTTCAGCTATTCTTGTCCAACGTCTCAACATACAGAATACGAACATACGGCATACTGAATACATATACTTCTTACATCCAATTGTCGACCAAGTACGACAATTATACAAATACAGATGTCTCGGTCCTTCAATTATTTTACCCATACTGTACAGATTCCATGCTTTACAACATAACACGGATAACATTAAACAATAGTAATACAAATTCCGGATATTATATGTTCAGGGACAACTTTGCACCCTTGATATTTCTTCGTCTCTTGATGATATGATCAAATCGAAGCAAATTACGGACCCATTCTTATCTCGAGTTCGGGGTGAGGTAACCCAAGGGAAAGCCCCTAGATTCGTGATCCATGAGGATAGATTGATACGCTTTAGAAATCGAGTTTGTGTACCCGCAGACGAAGAGTTGAGAAACTCTATCATGAGAGAAGCCCATGCTACCCCGTACTCTATTCACCCGGGATCTAGCAAGATGTATAAGGATTTGAAGCAGAATTATTAGTGGGGGAATATGAAACATGAGGTTGCCGAATTCGTTTCGAGATGTTTAACCTGTCAGCAGGTTAAGATTGAGCACCAGCGACCCACAGGAATGCTGAAACTGCTCCCGATTCCCGAGTGGAAATGGGAGGATATATCTATGGATTTTATCATTAGCATGCCGACGAGTCGTTGAGGAATGAATACGATTTGGGTGATTGTAGACCATCTGACCAAATCAGCCCACTTCTTGGAGATTAAGGACACGTGGGGTCCCGAGAGATTGGCCCAGCTATTTATTAAGGAAATTGTGAGATTACATGGTACCCCCAAGAGTATTGTATCGGACCGCGATGGGCGATTCATGTCACACTTCTGGAAGGCAGTTCATCAGCGCGATGGGCACGCAGTTGAATTTCAGTATGGCTTTTCATCCGCAGACCGATGGCCAATTCGAAAGAACCATCCAAACTCTAGAAGACATGTTGAGGGCATGTGCTCTTGATTGGAAAGACGATTGGGAAGCCCAGCTACCTTTGGTGGAATTCACTTATAATAATAGTTAGCATGCTTTGATTCAGATAGCTCCGTATGAGGCATTGTATGGCCGTCGCTGTAGGTCCCCTTTGTGTTGGGACGAACTGTCAGAATCTCTGGGTACGGAACCCAATATGTTATTAGCAGCCCGTGAGAAGATCACTTTGATTAGGAGTCGGTTGTTAACAGCTCAAAGTCGACAGAAGTCCTATGCTGACCACCATCGACGACCGCTTGAGTTGGAGGTTGGTGACCATGTGTTAATAAAGGTGTATCCTACCCGAGGTGTTTTTCGTTTCGGGAAGAGGGGCAAGCTGAGCCCGAGGTACATTGGGTCGTTTGAGGTTTTGGAGCGTGTAGGTGATCTAGCCTATTGACTGGCTTTGCCACCGGCTTTGAGTCGGATTCACAACGTGTTTCATGTCTCCCAGTTGAGGAAATATGTTGCTGATCCGAGCCATGTACTTCAGTTCGAAGAGATTGAATTAGCGGAGGATCATTCGTACTAGGAGCGTCCTGTGTGGATACTCGAGAGGAGGATCAAGCAGTTGCGGAACAAGACGATTTCCCTACTGAAGGTTCAGTGGTCACGACACGGATTCGATGAGGCTACGTGGGAAACCGAGGATAGTATGCGAGTGAGATACCCCGAGTTATTTACCCCTTAGTTTCGAGGATGAAACTCCTTTTAAGGGGGGTATGTAATATCCGACTGTCATTTTTCGTTTTTACCTGTCATTGTATTATTCGGATAATCTGATTATCATGAATCATTGCATTTAGTATTATGTTGAGGTATTATAGATTTGAACTTCATATCGTTGTTATTTCATTTCATATGTGATGATTCGATGTTAATTAGAGAGTTGCATTTTTGAACTTTTTCTGTTGATGTAGCGTAGGCTACATAGCATGATTAACGTACGTTAATCTTGTGCCTTAACGTACGTAATGCCTTGTCTGTTGCATACACTAATAGGGAATCTGACATCAGTTGATTTCAACACGTGAACTTGTTATCCGTTGGCATGCATGTGAGTAATGTCCGAGCTGTCGTGTCGGCCAGAGTCAACTTTTATTAGCGTGCGTAGCCTCTTTTCATTAGCGTGTGCTAATGGCGTGCAGATTCAAGACAGTAGCCACTGTAAGCCGCTTACGTACGTAATATTAACTAGTTAGCGTACGTAAGTGTGTTAGCGTACGCTAAAGCTTACCGATAGCGTGCGCTAAGTCTGCGCAGTCTATTTATAGGACCAGCCTGTTTTTCATTTCTTCACAACTCTAAACCGATTCTCTCTCCATATATCGTCCCTATGCACTCCCAAACCGATATCAACCTCCTCCAACTTGCTTTTAAGCCTTAAATCTTGGAGTGGAGCTCATTTCCTTGAAGATTAGGAGGTGTTCTTGAGCTTGGAGTGTACTTTCTCGTAGCATTGAGGTTGTTCTTCGTTTCTGGAGGTAGGTGTACTTTTTTTTCTGTATTGTTTTTATATGTTGATGTTAGTAACGAATTATACTTCACCTAGAGTTAGATTAATCAAGTAAAACATGGTTTTAATTAAACTTTTTCACATTTCTTGATGAATATGATAAATGAGGGTTTGAGGTGGATGTATTCTTGATGGTATAGTGATATTAACCATGTTGTAACTATCATACTCATCTTGCTGGACGAATTTAGCTCAGTAGAACACCTTTGAATCAGTTAACTTCACCATAGTTGGATTTAACCAATAGAATTGCTATCATAAAGTGATTAAATACCATTTTAAGTTTTCACTTACCTTGGGAAGAACTTGGCCATGTTCGAAGTGGAAGGATGTCCTCTTGCTCAGATTTCTTAAAGATTATAAGTTCCTTATGTTGTATCTCAGCAAGACTTTGAAATGGATAAGGATATTTGTGAAAACAACAATAACTTTTCATTAATCTAATGTGTTGAAGACTTAAAATGTTTTGATCATCATACTAGAGAGATGGTGAATTCATCATGATGTTAATGGATTTTTCCAGCCTTGTAAAGAAAGATTTTGATAATCTTCATGAATATGGTGAAATCTCATAGCTAATAACCTCGTTGTATGCTTAATATCCAACTTAGATGAGAGGAGGATGATCATAAATGTGCAGATTTTGTTCTTTCAACATTTTAATGTTTTGGAAAGTTTCATCACCATAAGGTGATCTTAACATCATAAATGGTTATTTAGCATGTTCTTGATAGAATTCTTATTTATGAAGAATCATGTGTACATTCGGTAAAAGTATTGTGCACCGATTTTATGGTTGTAATGATGTAAAAAGAACTCTTGGCATAAGGCTTCGATATTTTGATAGCAAACTATTCTAAAGGATTGTAGGATATCATCTTACTAATCCTATATTGATAATTATACGAATATGTTATTGACTAAAATGTATTTCATTTAAGGTTGATTGTTCGAGTAAACGATATTAGTCGAGGACCGTTCGTTCGTTTCGACAAGAAGAGGACTATTCTCGTCTCCGTATTGAGGCAAGTTATCTTGCTTGGTTATAATGATGATTAGATTCTTGTGATGGTTATACATTTCATGTGTATGAACTGTTCATGTAATGTTTGTCGTGATTTGACATTGTCCTCGATGTTATTCCGTTTTCATCATGGGGTTGCATTCCCAAGTACGTCGCTTGAATCATTGATCTCGTTGGTCTTTATTTTCACTTCGGTGAGTTTTCTTGATCCTTAATCGGATATGTGATTTATTGAATTCGTTGTCATGTTGTATCGTGACATATCCGGAATCATATCTGCATTCCGATTGGTTATTGTGTAGGATTTTTAGCCAGGCACATATATAGTCATGCATGGATATTATTCCGCATTGGACTGTGCACACGAGACGTAGTTCGTGAGGCTAATTAGGTACATCGTCACACGCATATCCTGAATGTAATATCCGTAACTTTCCATTTTTAACAGTTTCCATTTTTGGTATATGTCTATTTTTATCGACTCGCTTGTAACCGTTTCGACATTTTGAATCTACTTTATTCTTGGAGTTTTTCCAGTTGGACGAGTTTTAGTGATGTTTTCACGTGATTTCATTTTATGACATGTTTTGCCATATGAACGTTCGATCCTCGTAAAACTCATTCGTTTTCGTTGTTTCTTGGCTTGCACAAGTTCGTGTGATTGAGTTGGTCGTTTTGAGACTTTCGGTTCGTAAATCCGACGTCGTTTCGTGATTTTCGGGCACTTGGGCCATTTTTGTAATTTTCTAATAGTTTAGGGAATCTCATTTTCGTTGTCGCATTACGGACCCTCCGGTGGTCAAAATTATATTTTCTTTTAGCGCTTAGCTACGTCGTCTGGTATGCTTCGTGTTTATGTTTCCGGATTCTGATCTCGTCGTGCGTTTCGTGTTTTGTACCTTCGACAACAGCGTACTGCTGATATGAGCAGCAGTACTGAACTGCTGCGTAGGTAGCGCACGCTACCCATGTTGCCTTGCGTACGCTACCGATGTGCAGTTAGCGTGCGCTAACTCGTTATTGTTAGCGTGCGCTAGCGAGTGGCAGCAGTAGCTACTGGACCGGTTTCAGCCCCGTTAGCGCGCGCTATATATGATAGTTAGCGTGCGCTAACTTCACATTTATTAAGATCAGCGGCAGTTTAGATTCAGCATTATTTTTCATTCTTTTCCTTTCCTTCCCTTCCTACGGGCGATTTTGTCGATTCAGAGCAGATTGTGGAGAGTAATCAGTGGAGTTCCCTTCCAGTCCGATTCTTGTGTCTCGAGCATAACACATCACCATCTAAACCCATCTCCATCATCCGAATTCAAGGTAATTCCTCAGGAACCCTAACTTTGACGAATTTGGGGGTTTTTCGGGATTCTAGGGTTTAGTTCCGAATTGTTAAACTATGTTACGATATTCTTTACCGATTGTGATTATTGAGTGATTCTAAATCCAATTTCCTTGATTTTAATCCGCGAATTATCAATACGGGGAGATTTTGCGTAAACCCTCGCCCGTATCGATTGATCGTTCATTGTCGTATCATGTAATCGGGGTTATGGGTGTATTCCAATAGAGTATTGTTGTCCGTTGGGACTGAACTGTGTTCATCCTTCGTTTAGGAACCGTCGTTTTCCACCCGAACCGTTCGTAGTCGTGTTTCACTCCCGTTTCTTCAAGAATATCTCAAAGGCAAGTACTTTACATTTGTTTACATGTTCTAGTATTTGAATTATGGCTGTATCGTGGTTGTTGTGGATGGTTATGAGTATGTTCACCTAGGGACGGTCCGACGGGGCCTCTAGGGATACGTATTGCCGTGAGTGTGCGTATCGTGAACTGTGGTTAGCCACCCAGGGATGTCTAACGAGGCTCTGCGGGGTACGGTGGCCGTGAGTCTCGTACCAACGGTTAACTTTGAATTGTGATTTGTTGGAGGTAATGTGTTTTGTGATTGTACATTGTAAATATTCCGGAATATAAAATGTTTTCTAAAATGACTTTTTGGCGCATATATTCATCTGATTAGAATGTAGTTCAAATGGATTGTACTTGCACTAGCAGTTTTCGCTAACCCCTTAAATGGGGGAAATACTTTTTGTATTTCAGGTATTGATCATGGGGACAAGCGAGCACTAGAGCCGTATGAGGATGATGGGCAAGCATGATATTGTCCAGTAGTCGATTCTTGGTGTTTTGTTCTATCGATTATGGTTGATGTATTGTTTTGGGATTTTTGTATTATAAAATTGATTTAAGTACTCGAGTACTTCTTGTTTGAAAATTGTTAATGTTGTGTTCCCGTTTTGGGAAATGGATTGATGTTGGATTCTATTTGTCGGGTTGTAGTCTTTTATTTGGAATTGTCATCTTATTGATGGTTGTTTATCTTTGTCGAATGTCTTGTTCGGTACGTTAGCCTGGTGGATTCTACAGTGTGGGGTCCACGGCGCTGTAATATGCCCTGAATGTCTTGGGGGTGTTACAAAATATGGTATCAGAGCTTAGGTTATGGATACCTAGGCTGTCGGTTATTTAGGTCTAGTTAAGTGTCATATTTGGGACAGTATCACTGCTATGCCATCATCTCAGTACGCCGGTGCTCGTAAGTTTTTCCAAACTTGACTCGTTTCACCGTTCTGTTCTATTCCTGTCTTAGTATCTTGTTGTGTTTTGCGTTTGAATTGTACTTACCCACTACTTCTTCAGAATTCCTGCTGGTAGAGGACGCGGACGCGGTCGCGGACGCGGTAGGGGACGTGGCGCAGCCGGTGGGGCGGCCATGTCCGATCACTCGGGAACTGATTCGGCGATGCCTTCTTTGTCGAACAATGTTCCCCCTAGTTCCGGAGGTCAGCAGGACCAGTCTGCTAGCTCCGGTAATGCACATGAGAATGTTGGAGTGGCCAACATTTTGCAGCAAGTAGAGAACCAGATGACGCTACTGACTCAGGCCGTTCTAGTCTGCCAAGCTAATGCCAACCCAGTTCCGCCTACTGGATCTGGCAATGATAAGCTACTTCAGGACGTGATTCGTATGCGTCCTCCACAGTTTGATGGTGCTTCCGACCCTTCTGGTTGGGAGAATTGGCTATTCGAGATGGAGAAAGTATTTGAGGATGCTAATTGTTCTGAGGAGAGGAAAGTACCCATTGCTCAGTACTTCCTCGCCAAGGAGGCAGCAACGTGGTGGCAAGCGGTGAAACTGCGTGACCGGGCCGCTACGTGGGCAGAGTTTCGAGATCTGATGGAAGATGAATTCTGTCCTTGGCCAGTGAAAGAGGGGAGGATCCGAGCCTTCTTTGAGGCTAAACCCCAGGATGTTCCTATTTCTCAAGCTATCAAAGACTACAATCAACAGCTGCATTATGTGAGAAACCAAGTCCGAGATGAGCTTGATAAGATCCGCCACTTTGATATGCGTATGAAACCGAGGGTGCGCCACTACATGTCTGGTCTGGGGTGCACGACTTTAAAAGATTATCAGAATAAAGCGATGTCTTATGAGATTTCGTTTTCTGCGACAGAGACGGCAACCGAAGGAAAGAAGCAGAAGAGCTCCGGTCAGTTTTCGGGAGGCAAGTCAGGAGGGTATCCGAAGGCTCAGTCTGGTTCACGAGTCTTCGAGAGTCAGTCGCCATCAGTTGGTCGAGGAAACGGTTCTAGGTCTGCTCCTGCTGGTTCCGTTCGTGGTCCTACGTGCTTCAACTGTAGTCGTCCGGGCCACATGATGAGTGAGTGTGATAGGCCTCCGATTCAGTGTCTTGCTTGTGGTCGGATGGGTCATCGTGCTAAGTTTTGTACGGATGCAGCTCGAGCTCCAGTTACTCAGATATCAGCCCCAGCTGCGGGAGAGCCGAGTGTGAATCGAGCACCGGTTCCTCGGCCCAATGAGTTTTGGTAGAGGTCGAGGACGTGGGATGCCTTCTAGAGGGGAGCTTCTAGTGCGGGTCCGTTCGCCCCGTGTGTATGAGATGAGGCGAGCCGGAGATCCCGACGCGATGGTGGCTACAGGTACCGTCCACATCCTTGATCATCCTGTTTCCGTATTGTTCGATTCTGGTGCTACGCATTATTTTATATCTATGGATTGTGTGCGTCGTCTACATGTTGATTGCCTTGTTGCTTGTGAGCCTTTTGTTGTTAAACTTCCTAGCGGGGATAGCATCGTGGGGGACCGTGAGATTAGAGATTTTTCTGTGAGTATCGCGGGGAGGGATTGGCCTTCTAATCTGATCGCGGTAGATATCAGAGATGAGGATTTGATTCTGGGTGAGGATTGGCTGGACCGTCATGGGGCGATCATGAATTATAGAACGAGGACGGTTTCGATGTTAGCCTCTGACGGTACCGAGCATTCTTTTGTGGGGCGTAAGCGGAGTAGCCAGAGATTACTGATCAGCGCCTTAAAGGCGGTGAGACTTCTTCGAGGAGGTTGCACGGGCTATTGGTGTTACGCTTTGAGATCAGAAGAAGGGGGAGTCGAGCTCTCGTCTATTCCGGTAGTGTGTGAGTATCCTGATGTTTTCCCAGACGAGTTGCCGGGTTTGCCGCCGGACCGAGAAGTTGAGTTTACCGTCGATTTAGAGCCGGGTGCAGCACCGATCTCTAAGACGCCATACCGTATGGCGCCTGCCGAGATGCTGGAGCTGAAGAAACAGTTGGGAGAGTTGCTAGACATGGGGTATATTTGACCGAGCGCTTCACCTTGGGGCGCACCGGTCTTGTTTGTGAAGAAGAAGGATGGGTCACTTCGTTTGTGTATCGACTACCGAGAGTTGAACAAAGTGACCATCAAAAACAAGTATCCACTCCCGAGGATTGATGATTTGTTTGATCAGTTGCAAGGGGCAACTGTGTTTTCGAAGATTGATTTGAGATCGGGGTATTATCAGCTCCGAGTGAAGGATACCGACATCCCGAAGACGGCCTTTCGGACGAGATACGGTCACTACGAGTTTGTGGTTATGCTTTTTGGGCTAACCAACGCCCCAGCCGTGTTCATGCAGCTTATGAACAAAGTTTTTATCGAGTACCTCGATAAGTGTGTAGTCGTTTTTATCGATGACATCCTGATTTACTCGAGGAGCGAGGAGGAGCACGCCCGTCATTTGCATATCGTGCTAGATATTTTGAGAACTCAGCATCTTTTTGCGAAGTTCTCAAAGTGCAAGTTTTGGTTACGGGAGGTTATGTTTCTCGGTCATGTGATCTTGGCCGAGGGTATTCGTGTGGACCCACATAAGGTAGAGGCAGTGTTGGATTGGGCGTCGCCCAAGAACGTGAAGGAGGTCCGCAGTTTTCTGGGATTAGCCGGGTATTACCGTAGATTCGTCGAGGGGTTCTCTAAGCTCGCTCGACCGACTCGATTGTTCTGAAGTTGGAGAAGTTTGCGTGGACCGATGAGAGGCAGAATAGTTTTGAGGAGTTGAAGAAGCGGTTGACGACCGCTCCCGTTTTGGCTTTACCGAGTGGTAATGATGGTTTCTCAGTTTATAGTGATGCTTCGGGCCAAGGGCTCGGATGCGTACTTATGCAGCACGGGAGGACGATTGCTTATGCTTCCCGTCAGTTGAAACTGTATGAATTGAATTACCCTACACACGATCTTGAGTTGGATGCAGTCGTATTTGCGTTGAAGATCTGGCGTCATTACTTGTATGGATCGTCGTGTCAGATTTTCACCGATCACAAGAGCCTGAAGTACATTTTCACCCAGAAAGAGCTTAATATGAGACAGAGGAGGTGGTTGGAATTGATTAAGGATTACGATCTCGAGATCCTCTATCATCCGGGCAAGGCTAATGTGGTAGCAGATGCCTTGAGCCGGAAATCGGTATCGCTTCTGGCGCTTGAGCTACTTACGGCCCAGTCGGGACTTCACCGAGAGTTTACGAGGTTGAGCATTGAGGTTGTACTGCCAGAGAGTTCCGTCACCGATCACAAGAGCCTGAAGTACATTTTCACCCAGAAAGAGCTTAATATGAGACAGAGGAGGTGGTTGGAATTGATTAAGGATTACGATCTCGAGATCCTCTATCATCCGGGCAAGGCTAATGTGGTAGCAGATGCCTTGAGCCGGAAATCGGTATCGCTTCTGGCGCTTGAGCTACTTACGGCCCAGTCGGGACTTCACCGAGAGTTTACGAGGTTGAGCATTGAGGTTGTACTGCCAGAGAGTTCCGGGCAGTTGCGTACTCTTGAGATTTCTTCATCTCTGGTCGATGACATTAAATCGGGATAGTTGGAGGACCCGATGTTTATTCAGCTTCGAGAGAGTGTAGGGAAGGTGAAAGCCCCGGGATTCGTTATTCATGAGGATGGAGTGTTGAGATTCCGAGGTCGGTTGTGTGTTCCGAACGACTCGGAATTGAGACAGAGTATTATGCGAGAGGCTCATGCGTCACCTTACTCAGTCCATCCGGGCTCGAGTAAAATGTATAAAGATCTGAGGAAAAATTTCTGGTGGAACGATATGAAGAAAGAGGTAGTTCAGTTTGTGGCTAAGTGTTTGACTTGTCAGCAAGTCAAGATTGAGCATCAGCGGCCAGCCGGGTTGTTGAAACCACTTCCCATCCCGGAGTGGAAGTGGGAGGATATCTCTATGGATTTTGTCACGAGTTTGCCGAGGACGAAGACTGGTATGAATATGGTGTGGGTGATTGTAGACCGACTGACTAAGTCGGCACATTTTCTGGGCATCAAGGATACTTGGGGTCCAGAAAAGTTGGCTCGTGTCTTTATCGCACAGATAGTGAGACTTCATGGTACGCCGAAGACCATTATTTCGGATAGAGAGGGCCGATTTGTATCGCATTCTTGGCAGGCGGTACATAAGGCATTGGGGACACGATTACGTTTGAGCACTTCTTTCCATCCCTGCATCGATGGCGGTCGACGTACCATTCAGACGTTCGAGGATTTGTTGCGCGCGTGTGCGTTAGATTGGAGCAGTGACTGGGAGGAGCATTTGGCCTTAATTGAGTTTACTTATTATAATAGCTGGCACGCGTCGATTAAGATGGCACCGTATGAGGCACTTTATGGCCGATGTTGCCGATCACCGATATGTTGGGATGAGCCATCCGATTTGGTTGGCACCGAGCCGGACCTTGTGTTGGAGACGAGGGAGAAAGTTGAATTGATTAGGAAGAGAATGTTGGCTACTCAGAGTCGAAAAAAGTCTTATGTGGATGTTAGGCGTCGACCTTTGGAGTTTGAGGTGCGAGATCATGTTCTGTTGAGAGTGTCTCCGTCGAAGGGAGTTTTTCGTTTTGGGAAGAAGGGAAAACTCATCCCGAGATATATTGGACCTTTCGAGGTATTGGAGAGAGTCGGTGAGTTGGCATACCGTTTGGCTTTACCTCCGTCGCTAAGTCATGTGCATAGCGTATTTCACGTTTCCCAGTTGAGGAAGTACGTTCCGGACCCGTCCCACATTATTGACTTTGGGGACGTGGAGATCGAGAAGGATGTTACGTTTGAAGAGAGGCCCGTCAAGATTTCGGAGCGTCGCGACAAGCAGTTAAGGCACAAAACCATTCTTTTGGTTAAGGTGCAATGGTCGAGGCACGGAGTAGAAGAAGCGACGTGGGAGTTGGAGGAGGATATGCGTTCGAGGCACCCCGAGCTTTTTGATTCTTAAGTTTCGGGATGAAACTTTATTTTAGAGGGGGAGAATGTAATATCCGTAACTTTCCATTTTTAACAGTTTCCATTTTTGGTATATGTCTATTTTTATCGACTCGCTTGTAACCGTTTCGACATTTTGAATCTACTTTATTCTTGGAGTTTTTCCAGTTGGACGAGTTTTAGTGATGTTTTCACGTGATTTCATTTTATGACATGTTTTGTCGTATGAACGTTCGATCCTCGTAAAACTCGTTCGTTTTCATTGTTTCTTGGCTTGCAAAAGTTCGTGTGATTGAGTTGGTCGTGTTGAGACTTTCAGTTCGTAAATCCGACGTGGTTTCGTGATTTTCGGGCACTTGGGCCATTTTTTTAATTTCCTATTAGTTTAGGGAATCTCATTTTCGTTGTCGCATTACGGACCCTCCGGTGGTCGGAATTATATTTTCTTTTAGCGCTTAGCTACGTCGTCTGGTATGCTTCGTGTTTATGTTTTCGGATTGACTGCCGTATGCGTTTCATGTTTTGTACCTTCGGCAGCAGCTGGCGATATGAGCAGCAGATCGAATCGCGTAGGTAGCGCACGCTACCCCTGTTGCCTTGCGTGCGCTACCGATGTGCAGTTAGCGTGCGCTAACTCGTTATTGTTAGCGTGCGCTAGCGAGTGGCAGCAGTAGCTACTGGACCGGTTTCAGCCCCGTTAGCGCGCGCTATATATGATAGTTAGCGTGCGCTAACTTCACATTTATTAAGATCAGCGGCAGTTTAGATTCAGCATTATTTTTCATTCTTTTCCTTTCCTTCCCTTCCTACGGGCGATTTTGGCGATTCAGAGCAGATTGTGGAGAGTAATCAGTGGAGTTCCCTTCCAGTCCGATTCTTGTGTCTCGAGCATAACACATCACCATCTAAACCCATCTCCATCGTCCGAATTCAAGGTAATTCCTCAGGAACCCTAACTTTGACGAATTTGGGGGTTTTCGGGATTCTAGGGTTTAGTTCCGAATTTTTCAACTATGTTACGATATTCTTTACCGATTGTGATTATTGAGTGATTCTAAATCCAATTTTCTTGATTTTAATCCGCGAATTATCAATACAGGGAGATTTTGCGTAAACCCTCGCTCGTATCGATTGATCATTCATTGTCGTATCATGTAATCGGGGTTATGGGTGTATTCCAATAGAGTATTGTTGTCCGTTGGGACTGAACTGTGTTGATCCTTCGTTTAGGAACCGTTGTTTTCCACCCGGACCGTTCGTAGTCGTGTTTCACTCCCGTTTCTTCAAGAATGTCTCAAAGGCAAGTACTTTACATTTGTTTACATGTTCTAGTATTTGAATTATGGTTGTATCGTGGTTGTTGTGGATGGTTATGAGTATGTTCACCTAGGGACGGTCCGACGGGGCCTCTAGGGATACATATTGCCGTGAGTGTGCGTATCGTGAACTGTGGTTAGCCACCCAGGGATGTATGACGAGGCTCTGCGGGGTACGGTGGCCGTGAGTCTCGTACCAACGGTTAACTTTGAATTGTGATTTGTTGGAGATAATGTGTTTTGTGATTGTACATTGTAAATATTCCGGAATATAAAATGTTTTCTAAAATGACTTTTTAGCGCATATATTCATCTGATTAGAATGTAGTATTGTACTTGCACTAGCAGTTGTCGCTAACCCCTTAAATGGGGGAAATACTTTTTGTATTTCAGGTATTGATCGTGGGGACAAGCGAGCACTAGAGCCGTATGAGGATGATGGGCAAGCATGATATTGTCCAGTAGTCGATTCTTGGTGTTTTGTTCTGTCGATTATGGTTGATGTATTGTTTTGGGATTTTTGTATTATAAAATTGATTTAAGTACTCGAGTACTTCTTGTTTGAAAATTGTTAATGTTGTGTTCCCGTTTTGGGAAATGGATTGATGTTGGATTCTATTTGTCGGGTTGTAGTCTTTTATTTGGGATTGTCGTCTTATTGATGGTTGTTTATCTTTGTCGAATGTCTTGTTCGGTACGTTAGCCTGGTGGATTCTACAGTATGGGGTCCACGTCGCTGTAATATGCCCTGAATGTCTTGGGGGTGTTACACTGAATTCCGTATACGGGGTGGACATGTACACGGACACATTTCCGGATCAGGCGTACTGTGATGTCCATCTTGAGCCATACTGTTAATCGTTCATAGTCCATGTATGATTGGATGTGTTCGACGGTTTGTGACTGATTGTTTCATATGTCCGAGGGGTATGATTAATAGTCGGGATGTTTTTCCTTGAAATCTATATATGTGAATTGTATAATGTCGGAAGAATTAATTATCATGTATATCTGACCCTGTGTTATGGGCGAAATACTTGTATTGTATTTTAGGTCGAGGCAAAGGCAAGGCACGAGAAGAGCATGTTGACGGCGAAGAGTTCGAAGGATACTAGTTTGGGGGCCCCAAATCATTTGTTGTCCGGTTATGTTAAACCGTGTTATGTTATTTTATTTTCCGCTTCATTTAAATTACTATCTGTTTGTATTGGCATTTGAAGTATTTTCCATCTCCATATGGTTTATACTTGCTTTTCGGATCCTGTGTATTATAAGGCCGTTGGCCATATTTTTAATAAACTCCTAATCGGAGTAATGACTATTTATTGTGGTTCGGTATCACAAATAATACTTATTTAATCTATTTTTGGATATCGCCTGGTGGGTCTCAGTATGGGCCCACGGCACTGTAATAGCCGCCTTATTGGGGTGTTACAGTTTTATTGTTGCAATAATTTCATAATATTGGAAGATGTTGCTAGTAAAGCTTACTTCAAAGATTTTCAATGGCAGTTATATTGAGCTCTTTAGGAGTCCCAATTAAGTTTAAATCATCAACTTATACTGCTATAAATGCAAACCCATTATTTATTTTCTTTATGAAAATTCTGGATCAGACAAATCATTTTATATCGTTTCTCCTCTTGATCCACACATCACTTGTAGATCAAGAGTGGAAAAGAAATATACTTCATATTTTTTCTCACCAAACACTGCATTTACTTTATACAAATAGTTGGAAGAACTTCATTCTTCTATTATCGCCCATAATTCTTTCAAATATAATGTATGATTGATCGTATTTCAATGCACTCTCAATACATTATGAATACAGAGAACCACATAAACAAAAATATATTTTTCTTTGCAGATAATGTTGAATTTTCAGTACCTTTTTTGAGTGTTGACCATTAGATGATGAATTAAGCTTTGTTTTTATATTAGTTCATGTAGAACTAATAAGATATACGAGTGCAACAATTGCACTGAGATTTGGTGCTTTCGGACCATGAATCTCTTCACCATAATTTGGTATAAAGGTGTTCTTAATAAAATTAAGAGACTGATCAATCATCTTGATGAGCGTGTTTCATTCGTGTAATTTGCTCTAATACCTTCAAGATACAAATAGTTGATATACAAATAATATATTTTCCAAGTATTTGCAATTCAAGACGTATTGTAAATATTTCAAACTTTTCAATCTCAAACTATCTTCTCCAATATTCGAGTGTCAGTCGGATCTCTTCTGGAGTTTCAATCAATCTAAGATCATTCATTCATATATATATGATGTTGAGTCATCAATATACATTTCTTTAGTCAAATGACTAAGACGATTATTTCAAATTCGAACTATTTGAATCGATTTAACGACTCTTACAATTGGAAGGGGTACAAATATTCAGATTTTGATTTATATGCTTTAGGCATATCGATTTCACTACTAGAAAAAACACATTTTAAATCGATTAAAATAGGCCTTTTAAATCGGGTCTCGAACCGTTATAGATCCAGCCGATGTAGAAAATCGACGCATTTAAGATCGGTTATTTAACCGATGTAGAAAATACTTTTTAAATCGGTTATTTAACCGATTTAGTAAGTGCAAATAACCGATTTAGAATGTCACATTCCAGATCGGATATTCAGAAACCCGATTTAGGATATCAGACATTCTAAATCGGTTAATGCTTTAACCGATTTAAAATGGCTGGCATTCTAAATTAGGTATTACTTTATCCGATTTAGAATGTCTGACATCCTAAATCAGGTACTGCTTTAACCGATTTAGAAAAAATATACATTCTACATCGGGTTCTGCTTTAACCGATTTAGAAAAATTATATATTTTTTTTAAAAAAAAATGGCAGATTTAGAAAAGCCCTGTTCACAAAAGTGGCAATTTTTTCGAGTACCTGACAAAACTGAATTGTCTTCACAATGAACAGCATTACAAAACACAATATCTAATCTCAAACTGACAAAAACAAACATTAAGCAGCTTTAACTGCTATAAACTGTGGACTCTAATAAAACCAACAATTCTCGTAATCAAGTCTAACATTAAAATGAAACATAATCAGTAAATACTAGTTAAGATTCGAATGTCTAAAATAGTTCAACAAAATATTTTTCGCGAGGATTCATAAGCTTCACAGATCTTGAATACTTGAGCAAAATGATTTCCATAACTTGAAAACTTGAAGATTCCTTCCGCATTTTATTGTACGAAGTTCAAACCTGACAGCACAGTCCATGGCAAACAAGTTAACATATAAAAAATTATATGAAACATAAGTACGAAAACAAATGAAGCACGATAAACACCACAAGAACGGAAGAGAAAGAAACTCACACTTATGTGATCTTTATATACTATTGATGGACCTCTTGACGAGAAACTCGGCAAAAAAACCCATCTTCCATCATTTTGATATCTACTTGCTGACATTCTTAGATATAGTTCTTCTGACCTGTCACAATGACACAAGATATAACGTCAGCATAGTGCAATCCATACTCGAAAATGAAATGAGCACATTAATCGATTAATTATTACCATCTTACCCGCATTATCCCATGTGTGTGTATATAGTAGGTGATTTATGTTTATATCAAAAACATTGCATATTTATCAAATGATATATTTATCTGATCATTTGTCATATATGATAAATATTCTTTCACAATATCAATAATTAAAAAAAAAATTGCATGTCCAAAAAACTAAACAAATATACATTTATACAGGCCCGCCGAAAGGTACAAAGTGGGTCCTCCCCAGACAGCGACTCAGGACGCGTGCAGACTTCTCATTGACTCGCACATCTGGCTACCAGCAGCAGCCTCAGACTTTAAGGAAACAGTCCCATGTGATGGGACGATCTCCCACCTTATTCTAATATAGAAAACGGCGGTCGCTCGCGATCTCCGGGGAGGACCTAGTGACCTCTTCTCCTATAAATAGAAGGCCTACAGCAGTGGCCAAAGGACAGTGGACTTCACTCACAAAAAAACTCATACCGACGGTGGAATTACTGGACGAATACATTCTCACACAGTAAAACCCATCCACGAACACAGTACACCAAAAAGCAAGAACTCACAGAGCTTCATATCTGGTTCTTCCGGCAATCTTCACGCTCAAATAGCTAAGATAACTAGAATCTTTACACTCATTGTAATAGTATTCTAACATTAATATTTGTACTCCCTAATATTCATATTAATAACATCTCACGAGAGCATTCAAGCCCGGGATTAACAACCCCGACAAATCTTGTGTTATTTATTTTCCCACGGAAGTGTTCTCGCATTTGTTTGTTACTCGAGCATTCCAGCAATATCATCTCCGGATAATATTTTGGGTAACAACAGTATCTGGTCATGCGTATTAATGAAGTTTATGAACATGATTGAAATATGCATGAATTAATATTAAAATAATTTTAGTCAAATAAATGCATATAAAAATAGAGGATATTACATCCTACCCCTGTTAATAAAATATTTGTTCTCGAAAATAAAAAGTACCTTGATTGAAGAAATCAGGATATCGAGCTTGAAGCTCCTCTTCTCGTTCCCATGTGGCCTCGTACGCACTATGCTTACGCCATTAGACCTTGACGAACATCTTATATTTATTCCTCAGTCGACAAACTGATCGTTCGAGAATCACTTCCGGTTGCTCGACATAAGTAAGATCTTTATTCACCTCGATAGCAATATAATTGATGACATGGCTCGGATCGTGCACATACTTCCTCAACATCGACACGTGAAAAACGTTGTGCACTACTGAGAAGTCGGGAGGTAAAGCCAATCGATAATCCAAATCTCCAATACGATCGAGAATTTCGAATGGTCCCACATATCTCGGTCTCAACTTGTTCCTTGGACCAAAACGAACAATTCCATTGGTAGGGGATACCTTCAAAAACACCTTATCTCCCACAAACAATTCTTCCGCTTGTGGGCGTTAGATTTATGACGATCATGTGTTATCTTGATTCGCTCTCGAATCTTATCGACAACACCAACTGTCTGCTCGATCATCTCCGGGCATAGGATTGTCTTTTCACCTACTTCGTCCCAATACAGAGGTGATCGACACTTCCTACCATACAAGGCTTCATACAGTTCCATACCGATTGTCGCTTGGAAGCTATTGTTGTAGGTCAATTCCACCAATGGTAGGACTCATTCCTAATCATTACCCATATCCAACACACAAGAACGTAGCATATCCTCAAGTATTTGAATCGTCCTCTCAGATTGACCGTCTATTTGAGGATGATATGCTATGCTGAAACTCAACTGCGTTCCCAATGCTTCTCGCAAACTCTCCCAAAAATGCGATGTGAATCGAGTATCTCTATCTGAGACTATAGAGACTTGAACTCTATGTAGTCTGATAATCTTATTGATGTACAGTTGAGCATACTGATTCATCTGAAAATTATTAATTTTGATGGGAACGAAATGAGTTGACATAGTGAGTTGATCCACTACGACCCAAATCGCTTGATTACGCCTTTCAATTCAGGGTTAACCCACCACAAAGTCCATAGTGATGTGTTCTCATTTCCATTCTGGGATATGAAGCGATTTCAACAATCCAAAAGGGTGTTGGTGCCTGCTTTCACCTGCTGACAGATTATACATTTCTTACATAATCCGCCACATCTCTTTTCGAATCATCCCATCAAAATGTACTTTTCAGGCCCTGGTACATATTTGTACCACCGGGATGGGCTGTATAAGGAGTATTGTGTGTTTCTCTTAGGATTTCTCTAATCTTGTCCACATTAGGCCCACATATTCTCGCTCCATAATATATCATGCCATCATCAGACACAACAAAACTTTTTTCTTCTCCAGCTAGTGTATGTTCCCTCATCTTGACCAAAAACTCATCTCGGCCTTGACCTTCCTTGATTCTCTCTTTCAAGTCGGTTGTACTACCAAGGCAGTCAATACGGACTCTAAGGATTTGGATGGCGTGGCCATCTCAATGTTCATCCTTGCCAACTCCCTGATCAAACATTGGTTCTTGGTAAACATACAACTTAGCTCTCCTCTGGCCTTTCGACTCAAAGCATCCATGAGTAGATTTGTTTTACCCGGATGGTAAAGAATCTTATTGTCTTAGTCCTTAACCACTTCCAACTATTTCCTCTGCCTCATGTTCAATTACTTCTGTGTAAAAAGATATTTCAAACTTTTATGGTCTGAAAATATATTTCACACTTACCTCCTTACAGGTAATGTCTCCAAATTTTCAAGGCATGGAATACTGCTGCCAATTTCAAATCATGAGTGGGATAATTCAACTCATGTGGTTTTAATTGCCTTGAATCTTAAGCTACTACCTCGTCTTGCTACATCAATACACACCCTAAGCCTTACTTGGATGCGTCACTGTAAATTATGTACCCTCTTGTCGGAGCGGGGATGGTCAAAACTAGTGCTGCAGTCAATCTTCACTTAAGTTTTTGGAAACTCTCTTCGCATTTCTCATTCCACAAGAATTATTCTCCTTTCCTTGTTAATCGAGTCATTGGTGCAGATCTCTTCGAAAATCCCTCGATAAATCTTCAATAATAACCGGCTAAGCCCAAGAAACTGCGAGCTTCATTTGCATTAATCAGTAGCTCCCAATCATTGACTGCCTCTACCCTTACCGAGTCAACTGCGATTCTTTGGGCAGTCACAACATGTCCCACTTGCAAATCGGTTAAGCCAAAATTCACACTTGCTGAACTTCGCATTAAACTTCTCATTGCGTAGTACTCCCAATACTGTACTCAAATGCTGCTCATGTTATTTCTTATTCTTTGAATACACTAGTATGTCATAAATAAATACAATGACGAACTGATTCAAGTAGGGTTGAAAGACCCAGTTCATGAGGTCCATGAATCCTGCTGGAGCATTAGTCAAACTAAATAGCATTACCACAAACTCGTAGTGTCCATATCGACTTCGAAATGCAGTCTTCGAGATATCACCAGCCTTGATCTTCAATTGATGATACCCTGAATGCAACTATATCTTCGAGAACACTCAATCTCCTCCAAGTTGATCAAACAAAGCCTCAATCCTAGGAAGCGGATACTTGTTCTTTATCGTGAATCAATTGAGTTCACGATAGTCTATACACATCCTTAAACTTCCATCCTTTTTCTTCACGAAGAGCACTGATCCACCCCATGATGACACACTCGGCCGGATAAATCCAGATTCAAGCAGTTCTTGAAGTTACACATTCAGCTCTTGCAATTCCTTGGGCACCATTCTGTAGGGGGCTTTCGATATTGGTGCCGCTCATGGCACTAAATCGATCGAGAACTTTACTTGACGACTCGGCGAAACTCCGAGTAAGTCTTTGGAAAAACATCTGGATACTCATTAAAGATAAGAACATTATCTACCATCTTTTCCGATGTTGTCTTCCCCATCACATCGCCAGGAATCCTTGGCAACTGCTCTTGTTCAAGGCTGAAATCACCTTAGGGGTGCTATTGTACCTCACTCCTTGAAAGATAGTCTTGATACCATCTGGGGGAGACAAGGTCACTCTTCTCACTGCGCAGTCTGCCACATCTTTGTGCTTATTCAACTAGTCCATTCCCAAGATGACGTCAAAATCACCATGTGCAAGTCAGCTAATAGGCTATTTTTGGCCACAGAGTATACAGTAAACCACTTAGATGGTGAAAATACAATAAGCTGTATGATTTTCGAAGTTAATTACGTAGAAGAAGTCTGTTAGTGGATTGCTGTGAATACAACAACTGGGTGTTAACCTGTTTGCTTGATACGGATAGGGTTTTCGCAATGTATACTTATAAATCATATTTTAAATGAAAACAGTAATGACAGAAGGTAAATGACACAGATTTAAGGTGGTTCGAGGTAAACCCCTCTACGTCCACTGGTCCTCCACACAGGAGTAAAGAGTTTATTAAAATAACTACGTATACAACTACATGACTTTAACTAAACCTGTCTCTGTATCGTTCACACAGATTGATGCAGGGACTATAGATTATGGCTATTCACACAGATTGGCTTCAAGCTCATTTGACTCGCTTCTTCTCACACAGATTGAAGCTTCATCTTCAATGTTATTCTTCTACATAGGTCTAAATACGCAAGGATCCTTAGTCCACACAGGGCTAATGATAGTCTCAACGGTAAAGGGTAAAATGATTCCAAACAGCAGCTATATTTTTTATGAGCATTCGCTATATGCTGTACTATTTATGTTGAGGACTTGGTATATTTCTCCGCTTGAAAACGTGTTGTATGGTCACGAAATATACTTTTCTTTAATAGCTAGATTGTTAGAGTAATCTGTCAGATGTATGCACGACAATGAATAACTCTTATGTTGATGTCCTCTTGCTTGGGGCTATTTATTGTTAGGAGTATGCCCTCGAATGCCACTCAGAGGTTGTTGAGTGAGGGCATTGTACTTGTAATTATGTAAACCATTTATATAAGGCAAATGAATGTTTCTTTATTTACTCGTAGTTACTGGCATTCCTAACTCGTAAATAAACATATGGAAACTAGTCCGTGTATTTGAGAGAAAAACGTTCCACTCCTTATTGGATAAGGGGGTCGGCACTGGAAAGGTTACAGCTCAAATACTTAATCGTTCGCAAGTCGATGAAACTTGACTGGGCGTTAGGTTTATGTGAAGACTTGTATGACGTGTTCTTTGACATGGAGAGTGCTTGTCGAACACTAATGGTTAGTGGGAGCACACGTTATAGGTATGCTAATTGGATTAGTATACTCAAACCGACTCACCCTCGATTCATCACACGGATTTCACTCTGGGACAGTCAATGATGGAATCGAAAGGTTGTGATAGGTATTCGTGAACCTTCGACTTGAGGATTTAGTAGGGATGTGCTTGTGACGTCAAGATTTTCATTAGAGTAGTTCGACCCTATAAACCAGAAGGCGGGGGTCAACCTCGACGTGCATCTTGATGGGCAAGTAGCAGGTCCTACTGAATACCAAGATAGAATTCTTTCTCCCGTTAGTGAGCGGGTTATATGTCCTATACGGTTATTGGCAGATGATATCATAAGTCTTTGGCCAAAGCATTGAAGCTAGTTGTATTAGATACACGACAGCTCGATGATCTCGATTTGCATTAACACATGCATAGCGTCAAGTACAGATAGGGTTTGACTGACCGTGACCCTATAACTTGATCGGGACATTTGAAAGAAGGGTTTATACGTATACTGGTATTCACGACAGAATGGTTCTTGAATGATCCCAATCATTCGTTCTCAGTTGGGGTACAGTGTAGGCTGCCAGGCTGGCTAGGTGGTGCTACTACTCTTTGGTTCCTCCCATTGCTGACTGAGACGGACCTACCGAGTCGCGCATTAGGATAGACGACGGAATGAATCAAGCTAATTATCTCATTATGTGTAATAGATATTGGATATCTAAATTTGGGACATTAGATGTCTAAATTGATTTATTGGATAAATTGATTTACGGCCTAATGAATTAAATAAATTACTGGGTGATTAATTTAGTTCATGTATATAATTATTTCTTGGAGAAATTAATTATATTATTTTGTATTTGATATGTTTAATTAATTGGATTAATTAATCGATATAAATACATCGAAACGGAATCGGAGTTTATCTGTTTGGACTTTCGGGAGTCCGAAACGAACCGAACTCATCCGTTTTTCATCATGGCCACCCTCCTCTTTTCCACCTAATTTCCCCTTGTCTTTTGTTTCCATTTTATATGGATGATATTGACATGGGGGGGATACCTCTCATGTGAATGAGTTGTATAAGTTTGGTGGAAGGTGAATAAAGAATATATATGTAAGCTTGTGATTGAGAAGACTTTATCATATAACATATATAATTCACACCTTGGAGGAGAGATATACGTAAGTGAGTTTGAAAGAGAGAGAGAATAGAACTTAGAGTTCATTTCATGGTGTTCATACTCATCTTCATCTTCTTCACTAACTTCTTCTTCATTTTTCTTGGAGAAAATTGAGAAAAAATTATTGCGAGAATTTTGATAAACATACTTGGAGTATATTCATCAAAATCAATAGCTTCATCACCTAGATCTAGCTGTATCCTCGGAGGATAGCAAAGTGTTGTCATTCCGTTCGTTTTTCCGGCGCGTGGCAAGTAGAGACGCGGGGCTTTCGGCGTTGGATCGTTCAAGGGCTTGAAGCGGAATAGATTCGTAGAGATCAAGCAAAGCTTGGGGAATAGCTCAAGAGAAGGTTATCCATCTAATCAACGGACTACAAGGGTGAGTTTCTATATCTCTTGTTATTCGTTTTGATATTCGTATATACGTAGCTCGATCGATCCTCGTAGGGATTCGGATCGAATTAATTTTCGTTTTACCGCCTGTTGGGCCTTCGCTTTAGGCACCGAATCGCAATGGGTATCGAGCGTAGGTCTTGCGATCGTATATACGATATTGGCATTTGGAATGCTCGATTAGATGGTGAATGATTTGGAATCATTTTAGTCATAATCGTGGTACATGTTTTACGTTCGTTGTAGTTATATTTTTCGTAAGTTTATGTCTAAATATAAATCTTAAATTTCGGGAAATTTGATTTATATTGAAGATATGAATGTTAAAAATATTGATATCGATATCCGGTAAAATCGAGCTCAATCGTCGTCGGACGATTTTTCGGACAAAGGGCGTGTTGTCGCCAGTGGTGACTCGCCGTGTCCGTGACACGGGCCGTGTCCGGCAGCCTCCCAGCCATCGCCAGCGTGCACTCCGACCGTGTCGGGACATGGGCCGTGCCTGCCGGTAGCCGCCGAAGCGTGACTCGCCATGCCAGCCGGGCCTCACGGACAGATGCCGACAAATGACTCGCCATGGCAGCCATTTTCGCCGGCTCGATTTTTTCGTGTATTCTTGAAAATTAATCTCCCTCATGTTAAATTGGATTTAATATGATTAAAATGATTTATGGTATTTCATTTTATAAGGGAAATTTGATTAATTGGAATATTTATGGTCGATCGAATTATTTTGAATGTTATCATATTACCGATTGTGTGAATCGATTTGATCGGTTCGTATTGTTGATTGGATCAATGTATCTCTATGCTTTCCATTTATTTAGTATTTATTGGATGAATGTTTTTTAATGGGGATGTGGTTCGTGGACTTAGTTTTGAATCGTTCGTTTTATTCGATTGGGTTGTAAAGGCCGTTTTGAGCCTATTTATTTTACTAGAAAAATTTGTATCTAGGATGCAATTTTCAATGTAAAATTTATATGTAATGACGAAGACCGGAGGAAGATCCATTTCGAGAAGACGAAGATTCAAGACGAAGACTTGTAATTAGATTACGGAGTTTTTGTTTTCTAGGAACGGTCCATGAACCACACGTTGGTAGCAACTAGGTTGTGAATGGTTGTTTCATATTGTATGAATGCCACAAAAACGCTTAAACGATTAATGTGCAAAGTGTAACGTTAATCGCGATAATTCTCCCACAACAAATAATTAAGTTTATAAGGTTTCAAGGTTTTCCTTCCCTCCATCGAGTTTTCGGGAAATTGAAATCCAAACCGGATGTGCTATGCTTACGAGTTATCGGGGTAGTCGTTCGGGGAGGACGGATAAATTACCGAGAGCGCATTGGATGCCTTCGGTTGGAGCAAATTTTATCCCTAGAAACCTGATAGGTTGCCGAATAAGATTCAATTGTGAAACTGATTTGCGTCGATGGTATAAACTTAACTTGTTCACGAACCATAGAAACCGTATAGGTTGAGGGGAGTGAACAAGGGGAAAAAGAAGATCGAATCATCCATTAGATGGGTTGGTGTTGGACACCACTTTATGAAAATTAATAGACTAGAAACTTGTTCGGTTGCCGTCTATTAAGATTTATAAAGAACTCGATCACCACTATGAAGTAGAGCGACGATACTTCCGGATTTCACATGGGAGTGTGTTATTCCGATAAAAATAGTGGGAGCTGGGTAACAAGAATTGAAAAGACCTTAATTCTATACTCAGAACATAATTGAATGAGTCACTAATTAATCTATCGTACTTAATGCACTCTCAAATCTCAATATGACAATGAATCCACTCGCAATTCTGCTCGAAAATAACACCTTAATGGGACCTAACTTTGTGGATTGGCTCCGCAATCTGATGATTGTCCTCAATATAGAGACACTGGGATACGTCTTGGAGACGGACATTTCGGCGCCTCCTGTGCGGACCCGAGCCAATCAGGAAGAGATTGGAAACCACAAAAAGTGGGTTAAGGATGACGTGAAAGTCCGTGCTTATATGATGGCTTCCATGTTTAATGAGCTTCAGAGAGCTCATGAGAAAATGACTTCTGCTAGGCAGATTCTATCTCACTTAACCGAACTCTATGGTGAGCACAGCAGAACTGCTAGATATGAGATATCCAAGCAACTGTTCGGTGCAAGGATGAAGGAAGGTGAGAAAGTTGGGGAACACGTCCTCAAAATGATATCCATGATCGAGAGATTGGAGGCTCTTGATTTTAAAATGGATACTTCTCTCCAAACCGACCTTATCCTACAGTCTCTCCCTGATTCCTTCTCACAGTTTGTTATGAACTTCAACTGCAATGAGATTGCATGTAATTTAGCTGGGCTAATGAACAAACTTGTGACCGCTCAGTCTCAGATGAAGACTCCGCGGATGAAGGAGTCTGCTCTTGTGATTTCTTCTGGACCTCGGAGGTCTAAGAATAAGAAGAAAAAGACCAAGAAGCGGACTGGACCACAAGCTAAGGACCTTAAAGGGAAGGGCAAGGCCCCGATGGTTCCAAAAGGCAAGAAGAAGAAAGATACTTGTCTCAAGTGCGGTGAGCTGGGCCACTGGGCTAGAGACTATCCGATTCTTCATGGCACTTCAGGTACAGAACTTTTAGTTTTGGAAACAAATTGTTCTGCTACTTCCTGGATACTGGATTCTGGTGCTAGTTCTCATATCTGTACCGTGAATCAGGATCTGGAACAAAGTAGGAAGCTTGGAGCTGGAGAAGTTATGATCACAGTCGGAAGCGGGCATAGTGTCGAGGCGACCGACATAGGATCACTTCTTTTGGGTTTAGAATCCAGCTTTGTTTTGACTTTAGAAGATGTACTTGTTTTGCCCAAGGGGCACAAAAACATTGTATCCATTCCGGTCATGGACCGAAAAGGCTTTTCATTTTTCATTAGTGATGGTTCCCGCAAAATTTATTTCTAAAATAAACTAGTGGGTACTGCTACATTGTTAAATGGATTGTATCATCTAAATCTCAACAACAAAGTAGTTGTGAATACTATGACTAGAAAATGTGGTAGGGATGAAACCAATCAAGTTTTAAAATGGCATCTAAGACTTGGTCATGTTGGTCAGACCAAGGTTTACAAGATGGAAAAAGATGGACTTATGGGTCCATTGGGATCAGATCCCTTCCCTACTTGTGAATCTTGCCTTAAAGGCAAAATGACTAAGTCTCCCTTCACAGGGACATTTGAAAAAGCCGCTGATAAACTGGGATTAATCCATACCAACGTATGTGGTGCTTTGGAAGAAGCACGCGACGGATATCAATATTTCATTACGTTTACAGATGATCATACTAGGTATGGTTATGTATACTTAATGAAACATAAATCTGAGGCCTTTGAGAAATTCCAGGAATTCAAGGCCCTAGTCGTGAAACAAACTGGTAATCATATCGAAGCACTTCGGTCGGACCGAGGTGGCGAGTATATGAGTACGGAGTTTGACGAGTTCCTTAAGGAACATGGAATAGTTTCACAACTAACACCTCCAGGTACCCCTCAGTTAAATGGTGTGTCAGAAAGAAGGAACCGGACCTTGTTGAACATGGTCCGTTCCATGCTGGGCTATACTGACTTGCCGATTTACCTATGGGGGTATGCACTCCTGACTGCCGCTTACATCTTGAACAGATGTCCTTTCAAATCCATTCCTAAAACTCCACATGAGATGTGGGAGGGAAGGAAACCAAGTCTTAATCACATTAGGATTTGGGGATGTCCCGCCTATGTCAAGAAGACTAAGGTGGAGAAGTTGGAAGCTAGGTTCGCGAAGGGACGTTTCATTGGATTCCTATCTGGGACGATGGGATATCTATTCTACCTGCCCGAAGATCGAAAGATCGTTGTTGCTTTACAAGCACACTTCCTGGAAGATGAGTTCATTCAGGAAGGCGGAGCAGGTAGAAGTATTTCTTTAGAAGAATACAATGAAACTCCTCAGGAAACACCTGTGCAAGAAACTGGAACTGAACTTTCTGAAACACAAGTACAATCACCTCGTAGGTCTAGTAGGGTGTCTCATTTACCTGAGAGGTATAGTTTTATGTACTTGGAGGAACTGGGTTTCCTCGAGGTTCCAAGTGATAAACAAGAGACCGACCCGCGACCAATGACCTAGCAATGGTGGATGTAGACTCCATGAAATGGACTGTAGCAGTCTTCATGTAGTTGGGACCTTCATTTTGATGAGACGGTCAAAGAGTTGGACTTCGTGCAAAATGAAGAGGAATCTTGTGTATACAAGAGGGTTAGTGGGAGCAAGATCACATTCTAAGTACTATATGTAGATGACATTCTACTAATAGGAATTGATGTTGGAATGCTCAGTTCTGGGAAAGCTTGGCTTTCGAGTAATTCCTCCATGAAAGACTTGGGAGAAGAAACCTATATTCTTGGGATTCGACTCTACTGGGATAGATCGAAGAGAATGATATGTTTTTCCCAAGCCCTCTATATAGATTAGATCTTAAAAAGGGTTCCTTCCGATGCGACATGGAATAAGACTCACCTTGAAGATGTGTCCTCATAGTGAGGAACAATGAAAGGAAATGAGTTATATACCATATGCTTCGGAAGTGGGTAGCCTTACATATGCTTTATTGTGTACAAGACCTGACATTGCGCATGCTGGAAGCGTGGTAAGTAGGTTTCGGGCTAACCCAGTCAGGGAACATTAGACCGCCGTAAAGAATGTTCTCAAGTACTTTAGAAGTACTAAGAGATCTAATTCTTATATATGGTGGTGGAGTACTGAATGTGATGGGGTTCACTGTATTGGACTTTCAAGGACAGAAAGACGATTCTATGTCTACTTCTGGCTACATTTACTCTTAATGGAGGAGCAGTATCTTGGCATAGTGCCAAGAATAGCGCGACTGCTAATTCCACCTGTTAGGCTGAGTATAAAGTGGCCTTGGAGGCCTCCAAAGGAAGAATTTAGAAGTTACTGGGTAAACTTCACGTGACACCTGGTGCTGCGATGCCGGGGCAGTAGCACAGGCCTAGGAGCCAAGGTTTCATAATAGTACCGAACATATTGAGAGAGAGTATCATCTTGTAAGAGCATTCGTTCGCAAAGAGATACATTGAGTCATGAGTCACCGACTACGCCGATCCACTGACCTAGCCATTTTCTCAGATTAGCTTAGAGAATCATCTGGAGAACATATGGTATTAGATACCATAGTGTGTGGCATTGAGTGCAAGTGGGAGATTGTTAGGAGTATGCCCTCGAATGCCACTCAGAGGTTGTTGAGTGAGGGCATTGTACTTGTAATTATGTAAACCATTTATATAAGGCAAATGAATGTTTCTTTATTTACTCGTAGTTACTGGCATTCCTAACTCGTAAATAAACATATGGAAACTAGTCCGTGTATTTGAGAGAAAAACGTTCCACTCCTTATCGATAAGGGGTCGGCCGGAAAGGTTATAGCTCAAATACTTAATCGTTCGCAAGTCGATGAAACTTGACTAGGCGTTAAGTTTATGTGAAGACTTGTATGACGTGTTCTTTGACATGGAGAGTGCTTGTCGAACACTAATGGTTAGTGGGAGCACACGTTATAGGTATGCTAATTGGATTAGTATACTCAAACCGACTCACACTCGATTCATCACATGGATTTCACTCTGGGACAGTCAATGATGGAATCGAAAGGTTGTGATAGGTATTCGTGAACCTTCGACTTGAGGATTTAGTAGGGATGTGCTTGTGACGTCAAGATTTTCATTAGAGTAGTTCGACCCTATAAACCGGAAGGCGGGGGTCAACCTCGACGTGCATCTTGATGGGCAAGTAGCAGGTCCTACTGAATACCAAGATAGAATTCTTTCTCCCGTTAGTGAGCGGGTTATATGTCTTATGCGGTTATTGGCAGATGATATCATAAGTCTTTGGCCAAAGCATTGAAGCTAGTTGTATTAGATACACGACAGCTCGATGATCTCGATTTGCATTAACGCATGCATAGCGTCAAGTACAGATAGGGTTTGACTGACCGTGACCCTATAACTTGATCGGGACATTTGAAAGAAGGGTTTATACGTATACTGGTATTCACGACAGAATGGTTCTTGAATGATCCCAATCATTCGTTCTCGGTGGGGTACAGTGTAGCCGCCAGTGGCTAGGTGGTGCTACTACTCTTTGGTTCCTCCCATTGCTGACTGAGACGGACCTACCGAGTCGCGCATTAGGATTGACGACGGAATGAATCAAGCTAATTATCTCATTATGTGTAATAGATATTGGATATCTAAATTTGGGACATTAGATGTCTAAATTGATTTATTGGATAAATTGATTTACGGCCTAATGATTTAAATAAATTACTGGGTGATTAATTTAATTCATGTATATAATTATTTCTTGGAGAAATTAATTATATTATTTTGTATTTGATATGTTTAATTAATTGGATTAATTAATCGATATAAATACATCGAAACGGAATCGGAGTTTATCTGTTTGGACTTTCGGGAGTCCGAAACGAACCGAACTCATCCGTTTTTCATCATGGCCACCCTCCTCTTTTCCACCTAATTTCTCCTTGTCTTTTGTTTCCATTTTATATGGATGATATTGACATGGTGGGGATACCTCTCATGTGAATGAGTTGTATAAGTTTGGTGGAAGGTGAATAAAGAATATATATGTAAGCTTATGATTGAGAAGACTTCATCATATAACATATATAATTCACACCTTGGAGGAGAGATATACGTAAGTGAGTTTGAAGGAGAGAGAGAATAGAACTTAGAGTTCATTTCATGGTGTTCATACTCATCTTCATCTTCTTCACTAACTTCTTCTTCATTTTTCTTGGAGAAAATTGAGAAAAAATTATTGAGAGAATTTTGATAAACATACTTGGAGTATATTCATCAAAATCAATAGCTTGATCACCTAGCTCTAGCCGTATCCTCGGAGGATAGCAAAGTGTTGTCATTCCGTTCGTTTTTCCGGCGCGTGGCAAGTAGAGACGCGGTGCTTTCGGCATTGGATCGTTCAAGGGCTTGAAGCGGAATAGATTCATAGAGATCAAGCAAAGCTTGGGGAATAGCTCAAGAGAAGGTTATCCATCTAATCAACGGACTACAAGGGTGAGTTTCTATATCTCTTGTTATTCGTTTTGATATTCGTATATACGTAGCTCGATCGATCCTCGTAGGGATTCGGATCGAATTAATTTTCGTTTTACCGCTTCCGCTGGGCCTTCGTTTTAGGCACCGAATCCCAACATTTATAACCTTGGAAATAGATCTATTATAAATGTAGCCGTTGGCTGGTTGCTGAGATATTGATGTCTCTGATTAGTGGCTGCTGAATGTTTGAATTAAAGGAGATTGCATTTAATGCTTCAGACATTCTTTTTAACTTCGCATTAAATGCTCTTCAGCGCGTTTAGACTTGTCTCTCTCCAGTCGCATTAAATGATGTCTTATCAGCAATAAATGCTGCTTTAAACGTGAGTAATTTATGAATAAACAATGTTTATTTCACAACGATTTAAATCTTTTTCTATTCAGTCCTGTGGGATGTGTTTAACTTTTCCTAAGTAAAACACCTATAATCAGATTGTTGTTTCCAACGTATTATAACTTCTGCTGTATGATGTAGGCTCTGTAGGATGGGCTCTGTAGAAGATCTCTTGCTGTATGGACGGGCTGTATGGAGTATCCTAACAGCTTTCATACTTACCGTATTCCGACTTCTTTAAGACTTCTTTGTTGTATGTTGGCGATTATCAAAACAAGAATATTTATCCCAACAATTCCCCCTTTTCGATAATGCCAAAATTTCCTCTAGATACCTTCTTCTAGATACAGAGAGGATGTCTTCGAGTCTTCTGTTCTAATGATCTGATCTTCATAACTTAGTTTAGAAATTTGAACTGTTCGCAGACAAGTTCTAAGATAAAAATCCTACAAGGTAAGTGTATTACAACTTAACTTATGATCGGCGCGTAGGCACAATATTACAAAGTTAAATCTAAATTGTATACAACTTAATCTATAAACTGTTCGCAGATAAGTTCTTACAGCTTAAGACTTAACAAGTTTGTACTTGTTAAAATATAACAAAATTTCTTAATCAAATAGTAAAAACAGTAAACGTATATTACGAGTTGTAATCTTTCAAGAAACCAAATTTTATTGATAAGATGGGAGAATTACAAGTTCTTGAAAGCTGAAGATACTAAACAAATACATACTACGTTGGGAAGCCTACAGGAGAAAGAAATATAGCGTAAAGGCAACAGGCTAGCTCCTATATTGATAGTGCTTCCAAGACCTCCGGTCAGGATCATTTACAGTTCCTTTCCACCAGTTGACTAGGGAGTCATTACCTCGATCCCTATAGATACTTCTTCCTTCAGGGGATTGATCGTAGGCAAGGATCCAGTCTTCTGGATGGGTGATCCTTTCACCTTTTTGGTGCTTGGATTTCATCATCATCTGCAGGGGGAGCTTTCTTTCTGCCAATAGCCTAGAGAATTCATTTGCGGCATCCTCCATAGTTTTGAACATGTTGAATATAGCAGACTCCCTGATGAGCGTACAAAAGTATCTCATCAGTTCATTCTTCTTCCAATTCTTCAGATCATCGGCTGAAGATTGTCGGTCAGTTGGTAGCAGAATCTCAGAAGGTTTACGCACATTATTCTTCCATGGGATGTTGGGATCCTGGAACTGAGGTTGAGATCCGGTCACCCTGTATCCTCTTGTAGCTTGACTAGACCCGGGTGCGGCCAGTCATCTAATGACAGTAGCAACACTTTCTTCCAGCGCTGCATCAATCTCTCTGTCTCTCTCTAATCTCCATCTCCGGGCAGCTTCTCTGGACTCTTCCCCCTTTTTGGAATCATCAAGATCTGACACCTTGCCGTGAATTTCTCGAAGGAGCTTCATGGATTCAGCCTACTGTATCTTCGGATCATTGATGCTTTCAACTAGTGTGCCAACCACCAAACACATATCATCGATATTATGATCGTGCTCAATCAGTATGGTGCCGGTATGTTGGAGGGCAGCAACTGTTTTAGCCTCGGCAACTCTGATCTTCTATTGTTCTTGCCTTAGGACTCGCTTCTCATGTTGTTTAAGTTGGTTGAGCGCTTGACACAATGCTGTAGGCATCAGTTCCACATCATTAATTGCATATTTTAGCTTTGGGAGCCGTCCTATGCAGTCTCACGCATCCAATCAAGTTCTTTACCAACATCATACAAGGCCTTTACGACGTCCTGCAGAAACACTGTTTGTCGACCGATGGCTTCTAGTTGCTCGATGCCGGCTTCAGTGCGCGGGGATCCAGGGTGCACAATCTTCGAATCCTCAGGTTCTTCTAGCTGACGAAGAACCACGTGATGATTGGGTCTTCATGGTCTGTCTTCAGGCAGAAAACTGTCATCAGAATCGAATTTGAAGCTAATAGAGTTGGGAGATGCAGGGGCTTCAGGAGTAGGGGCTCCTGAAGTAAGTGCTGCAGGTTCAGTCTGAGAGACAGAAGGGACTGAATCCTCCTGTCTGGGATGCTTTTCTATAGTCAAAAGTATAGGAGCGACTGAGTCCTCATGCCGAATCTTAGCTACTGCCTGATCCGGATGAGGGTCTGAATCCTCTTGGCGGATGGCGCGGGTGACGTCTTCGGTTTGGGGGACAGGCTGGGCATCCTGTTCGGGAGCAGATTGCTCTTCTGAGATGACATGAGGGACTGATTCCTCCTATTTTTGATCTTTAGCAGTTCCTATTGCAGGGGCGGGATCTGTTGTCTGTCAGAAGTCCTCTGACCCTGTTAGTTTTGGAGTTTGGCCATCTCTCCTTCCCTGGGATCTTCGCGGCTGATCCGTGGACCTGCTGCTTGCGATTACCAGCCTGTGCCTGTACGGCATCATCGTCGTCGTCCGAGTCAGGGTTGGAGTGGTGGCTGGGCGATGGAGCTTTGTCACCGTACTGTGACTTCCCTTTTAATTTTGCCTTCTGTTTTTCGTTTAGTAGTCGGAGATTAGCTCGTGGCAAAAGTGATCCTCCCAGCGGATCAAGACTTTGATGTTCTGGGTGTTCGTGACCTCCAATGCAAATAATTCCTCATCTTTCTAGTCAGCCCAGTGGTACAAGGTGTCGTACGGGGCGACCCTGTAGGACTTCGAGATCTTGAAGCGTTCATAAGATTCTTCGAATTGAACATGGAGGAGAGTATTATTGATAATGTCACTATGGGAGGGACTCCATACATTAGTGGTGTCTACTGTCCGGATGGGATCCGCAACAGGTATGGGAGCATGTTGTGATGACGGATCTCGAACAGGGGTTGGTACCCTGTGGGAAGAGGGACTCCGTACAGGGGTGGGTACCATGTTTTGAGTAACGTCTGTTGGCTCCAAAGGGGCAGCCGACTTGTCGGAACCTTTCAATCTCGCAAACAGTTGTTCATCCGTCATAGCCGCCATAGAATCAGGATCTACTGTATTAGCCACAACTGTTTCTTCCAAAGGGGTTGCACCCTGTGGGGTTGATATAGCGACAGGAACATAAGTAACATCTACAGTGACCGTTACAGTCACTGTAGGCTCAACCTTAGAAGACTTTTTGGCCTACTTCCTCTTCTTCTCGACAGCTTGAGGCGAACGGCTGTCCAGAATGCTTCTCTTCCTCTTCTTCTCCTCGCTCGATATTCTCACAGTGACGTCCCTCGGGTCACTGAAAATAGGCATGTTTCTAGGAAGGGACCTCTTGGCAATCAGTGGAGATTTGTTGAACACGGTAGGTTTGATCCCACCAATAAACTTCCCAGTGCCAATCTTCTTGGCATCTGCTGATTGTTTCACTCCGCAATGAGTGAGGATGTAATTCAGGATGAGGCCAAAAGATTTCTTGGAAATTTCAAGCTTAGCATCCTCTTCCTGAATTCTCCTCAGCACGATCTGGCACCAGTTCACTTTCTCTCCAGACATGATGGCCAACATCATTCTGAAGCGCAAGTTAGTGCACATCTCAAACGCTCCAGTCCTGTTCTCAACAATCCGGCAGCAAAAATCATGCAGATAAATGTAAAGCAGGGTAAAGTTTTTCTTGTGGCATGAGGGGTGAACCTTTCTAGCCATCTCTTCGCCAGTGAACAGCTTCCAATATGCTGTCAGTAGGCTTTCCGACCCGAATGTCTCCAACTCCTCCATTTTCAGGCCATCATATGGTAGCCTGTATAATTTCTCTAGAAGCTCTCTATTCAGGGAGATCTCAATCCCTTGAACCATCATAATGATGTCAGAAATCTCACCTCCCCTCCTCCGAGATGAGTACTTGAATGAGGCGTCCAAGTAGAACTCCTCCGCGATCTGCTCATCGTATAACTCATAATTGTGACTAGTAAGGCGGTACAGCCCTTGCTGTTTCGCCCTAGAAACAACCACTTCCATACAATGGTGTCATCTCCTTCAAGATCAATCCTTTCCATCACCACGGACCTGGCGAAGATACGCCCATCAATGATAGTTTCCTTCTTCTTCATTGAAAGGGAATATGTTTGTGAAGTCAACATTTTGCAGAAGAAAATGTGTGAAGTAATAGTGAATATTGCACAGAAAATGCAGAAAATTGGAGAGAGTATGCAAACTATTTTCTTAGGACTCGTTTTATTTGCTGAAAGTGTAAAGAGTCTAAGGGAGCAAAATATAGTCCTTTTATAGGGTGCAGGAAGATTAGGGTTATATACTGAACGGTCCGATTTAAGGGATGGGAACCGTTGTTGAGAGAACGTACATGATGGATTCAGAGTAACTTGTACGTCCTATCCATCCATTTTTTAAATGATGACCGGTCCCACTTCTGACAGTCCGTCTTCCATTATTGCACGAAACAACGGTTTGAAATATTAAAATCGCGGTATAGACAATAAAGTCCAGGTGTCTTTAAAACCAGCAAAGGATAAGATGTTTGATTAGACAGAGCATGTGGACTTAAAATGTTTTCAGTACGAATGAAGTATCATTATAATATTAATTGATATCTTAAACTGTCTGTGCTCTATTAGTGAAAATACAGCATTCCCACTTAAAAGGTACACACAGGATTCAATTCTTACAACAATTTTTAGATTAACACTGTATCCATGGGTCGTACTATATTCCCCCTTAACTAATGCACACGTCAGTTGTAGGAAGGTTTCATGCCTTCTTTTTCCTACAGTAAGATCTGACTTTTTATGAGTGTATAATCAATTAAAGTGGATACTGTATTCGTGGGTCTTATAGCATTGCCCCTTAATCGGTGAGTAACAAGTAAAAACTTACAGGGAGCCAGGCTGTAGCATTCCCAATTCTTGACGAAGTATACAGAATCTAATTGTGCTGAGAGGTTTTGTAAAGATGAGGGCCAATTGAATGTCTGTATGAATCTTCTCGATCCAAACATCTTTATTCTCAACATGATTCCTGATGAAATGATTCTTCATATCAATATGCTTAGTTCGCGAGTGCAATACAGGGTTATGCATTATTGTGATTGCACTCATGTTATAGCACATGATTCGCGTCTCTCTGGCAGTAATTCCATAATCTTGTAATTGCTGTTGCATCCAGAGAATATGCATACAGCAACTTCCAGCGGCATATTATTCCGACTCAGCTGTAGAAAGTAAGTTAGCCAATTGCTTCTTACTGAACCACGACACAAGTATAGCTCTAAGAAAGTGACAAGTACCACTTGTGCTTTTCCATTAGTTATTAGGTATAGGGATAAGATTTCGTACCAAACTCTAGGTGCCTGCTTAAGTCCATACAGAGCTTTGCTTATCCTGTATACTAGGTCTCCGCCTTCAGTGTTGATAAACCCTGCTGGTTATTCAACATACACTTCTTCGGCGAGATCTCCATTTAGAAATGCGTCCTAACATCCATGTGATATACTATAAAGTTCTTATAGGCGGCAAATGCTAGGAATATCATGATGGCTTCTAGTCTGGCTACAGGGGCAAACGTCTCATCATAGTCTATGCCTTCTTCCTGTCTGCAGCCTTGTGCGACTAGACAGGATTTGTTCCTGATTACATGTCCATTCTCATCCTTCTTGTTTCTAAATACCAATTTGGTTCTAATTACAGCTTGATGTTCTGGCTTGGGTACTAGATACCATACATTATTTCTTTCAAAACCATTCAACTCTTCTTCTATATAAGTGATCCTGTGAGGATTGTTCAAAGCTTCATTAGTCGAAACAGGTTCGGATTCAGCTAAGAATACAGCTAGGGTGCACCTAGATAGTCTCCTAAGTTCAGCTTGATATTTCCATACAGGAAATGGAGATTTCTCAGAATCGGTCTCTTCTTGCACACATAGTACAGTTCCTTGTGTACTCTGTATTCTTCTTCGGGTAGATACACCAGCATTAATATCACCTACAATAAACTCTTGGGGGTGATATCTCGGCCATCTCCTGTCAGGTTCTAGTTCGGCGTCCCGCATTGTATATTGTGGTGTTGTAGTTTCGGCTTCAACTTGTACAACATCATCTTCAACTACTTTTGATCTTACAGCGGTGGATTGATTTCTAAGTTTACGACAGACTCTATTGGAGTTTGAGGGTCATCAATAGAGAGTGTTCGGATAGTCTATGTTAATTTTTCTACTCCTATAGGATCTTGATGAGGTTCATCGAATACTACAAGGACAGATTCCTCTATGGTCAGCTTCATTTTGTTAAAGATCCTGAAAGCTTTGCTGACAGAGGAATATCCTACGAATATTCCTTCATCCGACTTTTCGTTGAAGGTCTTGAGTTGGTCTTTCCCATTATTCAGAACATAACACCTGCATCCAAAGATGTTAAAGTATGCAACTAACAGAGTTTTATTGTTCCATACCTTATAGGCTGTTTTGTTGTGATGCTTGTTGATGATACAGTAGTTTTGTGTGTAGCACGTTGTATTTGTTGCTTCACCCCAGAAATGCTGTCGCAACTTTCTTGCAGCAATCATGGTTCTTGTTGCTTCCTTGAGTGTCCTATTCTTTCGCTCGGCAACACCATTTTGTTGAGGAGTCCGGGCTGCTAAGTATTCTTGCTGTATTCCATTGCCCGAACAGTATTGCTATATAAAGTGATTTGTGAATTCAGTACCTCTGTCGGAACGAATGGACACGATACTCAACCCTTTCTCATTCTATAGCTTTTTCAGTTGCTCTGGCAACTTCGTTGTGGTTTCTTTCCTCTTGCTTAGAAAGATTGTCCAAGCATACCTGGAAAAATTATCAACAATAACGAGACAATATTTCTTACCTCCCAAACTTATAGGACTACAGGACCGTAGATATCCATGTGTAGCATATCCAGAACCTTGTGGGTGGAAAGGTATGATTTGATTTTCAGGGTGGTTTTGACTTGTTTGCCTTTCTGACAGGGCCACAGACGCAGTTTTTGTGGAATGACACATTGGGCAAACTCTAACAATTCCCTATCTGGAGTGTTTCTTGATCGTCTTGAAGTTGATGCGAGATATCCTCTTGTCCCATAGCCAGATTTGATATGCAGTGCCCTTGGCAACAAAACATGGAATATTGGAGCTCGTAGGCTTCCAGAACTGGATAATACTAAGTAGATTGTACTGTAAGCCTTGAACATAGGCTACGTCATTGACTTTGAACTTTCCGACAAGCAGGATTCCATTCCCCCTTGTTCTTCATTTGGAATCATCACCGAAATGTACATTTGGTCCGTGACCTTCTACATAATCTGACAGCTTACTGATATTCCTATCATGTGTCGAGAACATCCGCTATCAAAATACCAGATGTCCTTCTCTTTGATACCCTGTAGGCAAAGAATTTAAGTAGATGTAGGTCCCCTTTGATTGTTAGGTCCATGTATGTTTGCCTTTTGGTGTTGGGATCTGGTGATAAAATCGAGTTACGCAGCGGAAAATAAATCAGTTTAACCGAATAAAAACTAAACCCCTAAAACGGATCGATCAAGCATCGTATAAATGAATATAAAATTGATGAAGATAAAATTTAGAAGTCATACCCTCGTAGACCTTTGATAATATCTTCTTGAAGGAAAAATCTGAGCCAAGCTTTTTCTGGTCACCAAAACGAACACGAATATAATTCGTTCTATCTTGATGAACGATCAAACACCAAATATGTCGAGTGTCTCTACGTTACCATGCATCAGATATAGATCAAAAGAGATTATATATCAATTCGTTCTCGAAAAACACCGGTAGGAATTGATATAGTATTTTTTCTTCTCTTCTCTTCTTCCTTTTCTTTTTCTCTAAGATTAACAAAAAAAGAAAATAAACTTTTTCTCCCTGTCCACTCAATTTGCTCACGGCTGGACTCATACAAATGAGACGAGTCTTTGTAATGTTTACTCAAGATCAACATTAACATGTTATCTTTTGTCTTCATGTTTAAAAGAACAAGTCAAACTCACCCCACACCACATCATGACAACAAAGGAAGCATCATGCAAGGTGTAGTGGGGTAGAGATGGGGCGGCCTAGAAGATTTTATGAGAAGAAATGAGCCGAGCCACTCAGTTTGTGTGCCAGATGTTCGCGCGTCTAATACACTTCATTTATCTCAAATGTATTTATACTTAATTAATTAATCTAATTAATTAATTTTATCAAATAAAAATTATAATAATATATTTCCAAGAAATAATTATTTATGAATGAAATTAATCACCCAGTAATTAATTTCAATTCACTAGACCGCATGATTTATCAAATAAATCAAATTAGATATTTAATATCTAATATTTATGAAGAGATAATAACTACATATTTTATCCATCAAATATCCTTGTGCGTGACTTCATAGGTCCGTCTTAGTCGGCAATGGGAGGAACCAAGGAGTACGGGTTACACTTAGTCAGTCTAGTGCTCCGTACCGTAACCCAACTAAGAACAAATGATCGGATCATTAAACACTTATGTCGTGAATACCGTATACGTATAAACCCTTCAATCATATGTCCCGGTCAAGTATTAGGGTCACGGTAAAGTCAAACCTCTATTGTAACTTGACTCTATGCATTCTGTTAATGCAAACCGAGATCACTGAGCTCTTGTATATCAAATACAACTAGCTCTATCTGCTTTCGCCAAAGACTTATGATCTCATTTGCCATTAACCACATATGATAGTTACCTACTCACTAGCAGGAGAAAGAATCATATCTTGGTATTCAGTAGAGAGTGTTACTTGTCCACTAAGTTGCATTTCAAGGTTGACCCCACCAACCAGCGATTGGATCGAACTACTCTACTGACTAACTTAATGTCACGAGCAAATCTCCTACTGAAACCTCAAGTCAAAGGTCTATATATACCTATCACAACATTTCGATTCAGTTATTGACAATCTCAGAGTGATATCCATGTGACCGAATCGACTCCCCCTAATCCTAGTGAAGACAGGCACTCTACATGTCAGAGCACACGTTATACAAGCCTTGTCTAAACTAACAGTCGAGTTAAGTTTTATCGACTTGCTAACCAGTTAAGCATTCGAGCCCTAAACACTTCCAGTGCCTATCTCCTTATCTCCATAAGGAGTGAAATTTTTTCTCTCAAATGCAAGTACTATTATTTTATATACCAAATCACAATACCCCTGATATACAATAATATAGAAATAACTAATGCCTTATTTAATTTAACATTCATAATAACAATACAATGATCTCACTCTCTCATCATATGAGTGGCATTCGAGGGCATATTCCTAACAATATCCCACTTGCACTCAATGCCACAAACTATGGTATTTAATACTCATACTCTCCAAATGTCTCTCTAAGCGGATCAGTAATGTTATTTGATGTGTCTATTCTCTGCAGTGTAATGTTCCCTTTCTGAACCATTTCTCCAACAAAATGATACTTCCCTCAATATGTTTGGTGTTGTAGTGAGCCCTAGGCTCCCTAGCCTACGCAACAGCTCCATCATTGTCACAAAACAGCGTAATGGGCCGATCTGTGTCAGGTACCACTTGAAGTTCCTCAGTGAACTTCTTAATCGAAAATGCCTCTTTAGAAGCTTCCGTAGCTGCCTGATATTCAGCGTGACATGTGGAAATTGCGGTCACACTTTACTTTGCACTTCTCCAAGATACTGCCCCACCATTCAGAGTAAAGATATACCCTGATGTGGACATCTGAGCATCCATGTCTCCCGAAAAATCAGGTACCATGATGTGTCAGATACCACTTTAAGTTCTCCACCGCCGCATGTAAGAACCAAGTCTTTAGTCCTCCTTAGATGCTTAAGAATGTTCTTCACAGCACTCCAATGTTCCTGTCTTAGATTTGACTGAAACTGACTTACTACGCTCGCAGCATAGGCAATGTCCGGTCTAGTGGAAATCAGAGCGTACATGAGGCTAACCACTTCCGAAGCATAGTGCACCTTACTCATTTACTTTCTGTCTTCCTCACTTTGAGGACACATCTCTAAGGAAAGTTTAACGTCATGTCGCATAGGTAGAAACCTCTTTCAGAATCTTCCATCCTAAATCGCTTCAGGATCTTTTCTATATATAGGGCTTGGGAAAGACCTAACATTCTTTTCGCTCTATACCGATAGAGGCGAATACCCAGAATATAGGTAGCTTCTCCCAAGTCTTTCATTGAGAACTCTTTAGAAATCCAAGCTTTCACAGAACTGAGCATTCCTACATCGTTTCCTATAAGTAGAATGTCAACTACATAGTAATAAGAATGCAATTTTCCTCCCACTAACCTTATTATAAATACAGGTCTCCTATTCGTTTCGGACAAAATCAAACTCTTTGACTGTCTCGTTAAAACGAAGATTCCAACTTCGCAAAACTTGCTTCAGTCCATACATGGTACGCCAAAGTTTGCATACTTTATGAATATTGGTTTCAGATATTAATCCTTTAGGCTGTTCCATGTAAATATCCTCCTCGAGGAATCCATTTAGGAATGCCATTTTCACATCCATTTGCCATATTTCATAATCTAAGTGGGCTGCTATGGCAAGCATCATGCGAATAGACTTAATCATAGCTACAGGTGAGAAGGTCTCGAAGTAATCGATTCCTTCTCTTTGGGAATAACCCTTTGCCACAAGCCTGACTTTATAGGTATCAACCTTGCCATCTCCACCAGTCTTTATTTTATAGATCCATTTGTTTCCAATAGGCACCATGACCTTAGAACAATCTACTAAAGTCCAGACCTGATTAGCATGCATTGAGTCTATCTCAGCTTCCATGGCTTCTTGCCACTTGGCGGAGTCAATATCTACCATCGCTTGGTCGTATGTAGAAGGATCTTTCTCTTGACTACTTTCTGTCATCTATGGACACCCAGTTCCTCTTGATGCAGATAGCCATACCCCTAAGATAATTGAGAAATTCTACTAGACTTGCGAGGTTGTGTTTGTATTTCAGAACGTTCGGTTCTAATATCTTGTACAGGTGTCTCATTTGGTGTTTCTTTTATTTCTTCCAAAGAAATATTTCTACCCGTGCCTCCTTCCTGAATGAACTCATCTTCGAGAAAGTGTGCTTGTAAAGCAACAATGATCCTATGATCTTCGTGCATGTAGAGTAGATATCCCATGGAATCCCCTGGATATCCTATGAAACGACCTTTCACAGACCTAGCTTCCAATTTCTCTACTTTAGTCTTCTTGACATAAGCAGGGCATTCCCAAATCCTAATGTGATTAAGACTTGGTTTCCTACCTCTCCACATCTCACGTGGAGTCTTAGGAACGGATTTGGAAGGAAATCTGTTCAATATATGTGCAGCAGTCAGGAGCGCATGACCCCACAGATAAATCAGTAGATCAGTATAGTTAAGCATGGAGAGAACCATGTCCAACAAGGTTCGGTTCCTTCTTTCTGATACACCATTTAATTGTAGAGTAGCTTGAGGAGTGAATTGTGACACTATTCCTAGTTCTTTTAAGAACTCATCAAATGCAGTACTCATATACTCACCACCTCGGTCTGACCGAAGAGTCTTAACACGGTTACCTGTTTGGTTTTCAACTAGTGCTTTAAATTCCTTGAATTTATCAAAGGCTTCAGACTTATGTTTCATTAAGTACATGAATCCATACCTAGTATGGTCATCAGTGAATGTAATGAAATACTTAAAGCCATCTTGTACCACTTCAGAATAGTCACAGACATCGGTATGGATCAATCCAAGTTTTTCAGCAGCTCTTTCAAAAGTCCCTGCGAAGGGTAACTTAGTCATTCTACCTTGAAGGCAATATTCACAAGTTGGATAAGGATCTGATCCCAATGGACCCGTAAGCCAATCTTTCTCCATTTTATGAACTTTGCTCTGACCAATATGACCAAGTCTAAGATGTCACTTAAGTGCTTGGTTTGTTTCATCCCTACCACTCTTCCTAGTTATAGTCTTCACAGTTGTTTTATTCTTTAGATTCAAATGGTAGAAACCATTTAATAATGTAGTAGTATCAACCGATTTATTTCTAAAATAAATTCGACAGGACCCATCTCCAATAAAGAAGTGAAATCCCTTTCGGTCCATGACCAGAATTGGTATAATATTTTTATGCCCCTTGAGCAAAAGAAGTATATCATCTAAAGTAAGAATAAAACCAGATTCTAAATTTAACATAAGGGATCCAATATCAGAAGCCTCGACACTATGTCCACTTCCGACGGTGACAATCACCTCCCTTGAATCTAGCTTCCTATTTCGTTCCAGATCCTGATTCATTGTACAAATGAGAAAACTCGCACCGGAATCAAGTATCCAAGAAGTAAAATATTCAGTTATAGAACAATTTGTTTCCAAAACCAATAATTCTGTACGTGAAGGCGCATTACGGTCAAGCTTTGGACAGTACCTCCTCCAGTGGCCTAGCTCACCGCAGTTGAGGCATACATCCGTTTTCTTGGGCCCCTAGCTCTTTTGAACCATTGGGGCTTTGCACTTTCCCTTATCGATCTTGGCTATTGGACCCAACTGTTTTTTGTTCTTTTTGTTCTTATTCTTAGACTTCCAAGTCCCAGAAGAAATCACAAGTGCAACTTCTGTTCCCATTGTCTTCATCTCAGATTGGGCGGTCGTCAGTTTGTTCATTGGTTCAGCTCGGGGCTACCGGGTCCGACCATTTTTTACGCAACGAAAAATAAGTCAGTCTAACTAGATAAAAATCAAACCCCTAAAACGGATCGATCAAGCATCGTATAAACTAATATAAAATTGACGAAGAAAAAATTTAGAAGTCATACCCCCATAGATCCTTGATAATATCTTCTTGAAGAGAAAATCCTAGTCAAGCTTTTTCCGGTCACCAACACGAACACGAATATAATTCGTTCTAGCTTGATGAATGGTCAAACACCGAATATGCCGAGTGTCTCTACGTTATCACACGTCGGATATTGATCGAAAAAAATTATATATTAATTCCTTCTTGAAGAGCACAACTAGGAATTTATATAGTATTTTTTTCTTCTCCTCTCTCTCTCTCTGAGATGAACAAGAAAAGAAAATAAAATTTTTCTCCCTCTACACTCAATTTGCTCACGGCTGGACTCATACAAATGATGTGAGTCTTTGTCATGTTTTATAAGATGATAGATAAGATACTCAAGATCAACAATAACATGTTATCTTTTGTCTTCATGTTTAAAAAAACAAGTCAAACTCACCCACATCACATCATGACAACAAATGAAGCATCATGGAAGGTGTAGTGGGGCAGATATGGGGCGGCCTAGAAGATTTTATGAGAAGAAACGAGCCGACCCACTCAGTTCGTGTACCGGATGTTCGCGCGTCTAATACACTTCATTTTATCTCAAATGTATTTATACTTAATTAATTAATCTAATTAATTAATTTTATAAAATAAAAAATTATAATAATATATTTTCAAGAAATAATTATTTATGAATTAAATTAATTACCCAGTAATTAATTTCAATTCACTAGACCGCATGAATTATCAAATAAATCAAATCAGATATCCAATATCTAATATTAATGAATAGATAATAAATACATATTTTTTCCATCAAATATCCTTGTGCGCGACTCCATAGGTCCGTCTTAGTCGGCAATGTGAGGCACCAAGGAGTACGGGTAGCACTTAGCTAGTCTAGTGCTCCGTACCGTAACCCAACTAAGAACGAATGATCGGGTCATTCCAAAACTATTGTGTCGTGAATATCGTATACGAATAAACCCTCCAATCATATTGTCCCGGTCAAAGTATTAGGGTCACGGTATAGTCAAATCCTATTGTAACTTGACTCTATGCATTCTGTTAATGCAAACTGAGATCACCGAGCTCTTGTGTATCAAATACAACTAGCTCTATCTGCTTTTGCCAAAGACACATAGGACATTTACCTGCTCACTAGCAGGAGAAAGAATCTTATCTTGGTATTCAGTAGAGACTGCTACTTGCCCACTAAGTTGCATTTCGTGGTTGACCCCACCAACCGGCGATTGGATCGAACTACTATAATGACTAACTTAATGTTACAAGCATATCTCCTACCGAAACCTCAAGTCAAAGGTCGATGTATACCTATCACAACATTTTGATTCAGTCATTGACAATCTCGGAGTGATATTTATGTGCTAATCCTTAGTGAAGACAGGCACTCTACATGTCAGATCACACCTTATACAAGCCTTGTCTAAACTTACTTCATAGTTAAGTTTTATCGACTTGCGAACCAGTTAAGCATTCGAGCCCTAAACACTTCCAGTGCTTATATCCTTATCTCCATAAGGAGTGGAATGTTTGCTCTCAAATGCAAGGACTATTATTGATAGAACGAAAATAGTGTGCTAAAATCATTGTTAATTATAAGGTTTTAATGAATTTTATGTTGGCACACTTGGTTATTTTCCATATATTTATATTTTGGATGTAATTTACTTCACTTGGCAATTTGTTGTTTAATTTAGGTGTTTGATGGAGTTTTTAAGCTTAAGAAATAATTTGGATCATCAAACGGACCAAGCCAAGGTGATTTGGGCTTAAATGAAAAAAATATCGCGAGACACTGGGTGGCCCAAAGGTCGGGCCACGCCCAAGGCTACCCCCGTTATTTAAAATAACCTTACTGGGGCCCAAGAAACGACTCAAAAATCGCCAATCAGTTCCACAAGGCAATAAATCGGTCCATATCTTTGGGAAAAGGAATTGGAATAGATTTGGGAAGAAAGACTCCAAGGAAATTAAAACTCAAGAAGGAAAGAGTCCTAATTAAAGAAGGAAACTATGAGATGAGGAATAATTATAAAAGGGAGGAGGGTCGAATAAAATGAACTTCTCGGAGCAAGAATTCACTACCAAGAGGAAGATTACACTACGGGAGGTAAGAAATCACGAGGGACGACCGAACCGATTTTTCGCGAGCAACCGAGCCAATTCCGACGTGGAAGAAGAAGACTATACCGTTTGAATTTCTTTCTTCTCATGTCTATCTTTAATTTGCTGTTTTCTAAAGCCAACATGTCCGGCTAATTTTCTATTCTAGTTCTTAGTGAAGTTTGAAACCGTATTCGAATTATTCATGTTTTAATCCTGACGTATTCTCAACTCGAATTCTTTTGAATTATTTTTGTGTTATTGAATTCACGATTATGCCATTTAATTTCTTGATTTGGTTTGGCCAACTAGATTAGGAGTTTTATGTCTTATGCTAGAAATTGAGTTGTAATCCGTAATTGTTGCAATTTTAATTTCACAAGTAGCAAACAATTGATTTTTCCCAATTGAGTAACACAAAATCGAGATCCCTTAAGTCGAGCTTATGAACTTAATATCTTGCCTATTCCATTATTTTGGTTTTTAATGCATCTAGCGAGCGAGGTTTGAAGAGCTTGTTTTGAATCCACCGTATAGATAGGTTCAATTAAAGAGCTTGTTTTAATTGAATAAACTTAAGAAATAATTGGGGTCAACAGAGCTTGTTGTTGGCTTCGGAATGGGAGTTCATGAGATTAGAGAAGGGATAAGCGCTGCATTGAAACTTGAATTAATTCGAAACGGTGGATAACGGAGCTAAGGACTAGATTATTCGTTAATTGATATTTCCGTATTTTATTCCCTTTGCTTTGTTTATTTTTTTTTATCTTACGCAATTTATTTTAGTTAAGATCAGAAACAAACCCCCCCCTCTCGTTTTTATTTTATTTTAATTGCACAAAATATTTAATCCTTAATTAGTTTAATTGATTTACCGTTCTCCGTGGGATCGACCCTTACTTGCCGATACTACTAGTTAGTAGAAGTAAGCCGAGGAAAATATAAATAACTAATTTTGACGTGTCACGACAGCGCGGTCAAAATTTTGGCGCCGTTGCCGGGGAACGGTGTTAAATTAATTTTACTTATTTTGGGTTAAAAACTTTCTGCAATTTCGACACTGGGCGACCCAGTGGCAGTTCTGGAAATTTATTATAATTGTCAGTTGTGCACTAATCCGTTTGTTTTAAGTTTTGCATGAATACAAGGTCACGTGGAGATAAGAATTTACAATATTTTCCGGAAATCACCAAGCGAGATCGTGTTTTCAGGCGGGAAGCAAAAGAAGCCAAAGAAGCACTTAGGACTTTACCATTTTCCCTCGATACATCACCCAGCGAATCGGAGGACGAAGTTGGAGTCATGGAAAATAACGCTGAAAAGACGCTGAAGCAATTAGCCAACCCGGAACTACCTCAGCAACCACTGTGCATCACGATCCCGGTTATTGACAACAACAACACCTTTGAATTGAAGTCGGGATTGATTCACTTGTTACCCGCATTTCATGGTCTATCGTGAGAGGATCCGCACAAACATCTCAAGGAATTCCCTGTCGTTTGTTCAAGCATGAAGCCGAACGGTGTCACCGAAGAACAAATCAAGCTTAGAGCCTTCCCATTCTCATTAAAAGATTCGGCTAAGGATTGGTTATTTTATTTACCGTCGGCCACTATCACAACGTGGAACGAGATGGAGATCTTATTTCTACAAAGATATTTTCCAGCCTCTCGAGCGGCCAACCTAAGGAAAGAAATATGTGGTGCAAGGCAAATGACCGGAGAAACGTTGCATGAATATTGGGAAAGATTCAAACAGTTGGTATCTCGATGCCCGCAACATCAAATTAGCGAGCAACTCCTGATTCAGTATTTTTACGAAGGACTTAATCCAATGGAGCGAAACATGATAGATGCAGCAAGTGGAGGAGCTCTAGTGGACAAAACTCCCACGGCCGCAAGGGCTCTCATATCTAACATGGCGGCTAATTCACAACAATTTGGATGTCGCGATGCACCGATAAGGATGGTGAAAGAGATGCATGACTCGTCCCTTGAGGAAAAATTGAATGAGCTAACTACTTTTGTTAGAAAACTTGCTGTAGGTAATGGCACTCCAGTCGCACCCTGTCGCATTTGCAAAACCACGGAGCATACAACGGACAATTGTCGGATTTTGCTTGATGAAATCGAGGCGCACGCCAATGCAATTGGAACCGAAAATTCTTATGGGAGGAAGAATGATCCGTACTCAAACACATACAACCCAGGATGGAGGGATCACCCTAACTTTCGATGGAAAAATCAGCAAGAGGCGCCTCCGCAAAATAGGGGACAATTCTACAAGCAGCCCACCGAAAATTCGACACAATCTTTGGAGGATATGATGAAGACCCTCATGGCAAACACTATGAATCGGGCCCAACAAGGCATGAACCAGATCCAACAGGCATGACTCGGCCCAAAGACGACACTAAATCGAGTATCAAAATTCTTGAAAATCAAGTGAGTCAACTAGCCACCACGGTGAGCCGCTTGGAAAACCAAAATTGTGGGAAATTGCCATCCCAACCTGAGCTGAACCTAAGGAACGTGAGTGCTGTAACTCTAAGGAGTGGGAAGCAGCTTAAGGATCCTGAAAAGGTGAAGGAAGCTGAAAACGAGGAGCAAAAATCCACTGAACAAATCAACACTGGAACACCTAAGGCGTAATCAAGCACCAAGCAGAATCGCTGACAAAGAAGGTAAATTCGTCTAAAACTGCTCCTTTTGAGACTAACGAGTTACCTTTTCCATCTAGGGTCAAAGAGGCAGCGATCGTGAATAAAGATAAGCAAATCCTCGACGTATTCCGAAAGGTTGAGATCAACATTCCCTTACTCGACGCAGTTCAACAAATTCCAAAATACGCAAAGTTCCTTAAAGACTTATGCACCAACAAGCGGAGATTGAAGGGGAATGGGAAGGTGGTAATGGGAGAAAATGTGTCCGCTGTATTCCAAAAGAAATTTCCACAAAAACGGGAAGATCCAGAGCTTCAAAGAGAAGTACATCCAATATATGAAAAATTATATGGAGAAAGTGAACCAGAGTTGGCCTTCGATGAGCATCGCAAGGGAGGAAAGTTTTCAATAAACACTCCGAGAAAGCTTGGTGTGGTTCAAGAAGACGAGTCATCAGTCGTACATTTATTGAGACCCATACCAAAACCTCCTTGGTGTGTTCACTAAAAAGGGAAGTTCTTCGTCGAGCCAACGACGTAAAAAAAAGGCGCTTGTTGGGAGGCAACCCAAATTTTTTTACTTCTTTTAATTTTTTTAGTCCAATTTTCTTTTTATTATTTATTTTTTCTGCTAATTATATTTTAGGTAAGTGGTAATCTATTTCTTGCATTTCGTATTTTATTTCTACCTTTCTTTATTTTTTTATGCTATCCCTTTTATTTTTTTTCTATTCTATTACTTCCCTTATTTTTATTTTTATTCCCTTCCTTCTCTCTTTTTCTTTTTATCTCTCTCTCTGTTTCTCTCTTTCTCGGTATCTTCTTTTTACTCTGCAACCCCTAACTTCTCCATCTCTCTTTTCAGTCGACATCAGCCCCAAGCGCCGCCCGTTCGAGATCGTCGTCGAGATGTTGAAGCTAATGCAACGGAGGTGCACAAGAAAAATGGTATGGAGGACCAAACCGAGCAGCTGGAAGCCCTTCTCTCCCATTAGCCCGGTGATTCCTACTCTAGACTTTTTACTATCTTTTATTTTTCTTTTTTCTCTTCCTTCCTTTCTTTATAGTCGTGTGCTGAATTTTAAGTTTGGGGAAATTGGAGTAGGAATGATTAATTGAATTTGGAAAGTGTGATGAATATAAATTTGTGTCCTTAGCTAAATTTGTGTGATTGAATCAAGTTCGTGTATTGGGGATTTAAGTATGGCCTGACATAGGAAATGAATATGATTGACTAGTTTGATTTTAATTAGGGTAGTTCACTAGTCTTGATTTTGGATTTGGATAAAAGTGTGAGGGATTCATGGCACAAGCCGTTTTTATTCGTGAGTTTTGAGCCGTAGAGCAAAATATATATATACACACATATATAAATAATCATACATATACATGCTCACTATTTCTTCTTGTGGGGTCGAGCGTGTTGTGTTCATGCTAAAACTTAATCAATTATTCATGTCAAGACTATGTTAGTGTTTTCATGCAGTAAAGTGATAAAGGCAAATTAGGAATAACCCACTTGGCTTATATTTTCCCACCTCGACATAATCACCATTAGAAGCCCATTTGAACCTAAGCCTTATTCTTTGATCCAACACATTTTATTAGCCATTATCTAATTTTTGGTGAAAATTCATCCGTTTGAGCCCTTGGTCAAGATTTGGTTGTGAATTAGGTGTATAACAAGTCGAGGGAAGAACGAGAAATTATCAAAAAGTGGGTGGAGAAGAGAAAAAAAAAGTGCTGAAATTGAGATGAAAAAAAAATAAAGGCCGAAACTAAAAAAAAAAAAAAAAAAAAAAGGGCGGCGGCCGTAAAAAATACCCCCCTCGAATGTTGTTAAAGCCACTGACCTCAATTGATCTTTCGTGGCTATGCGATTACATGTATGTACCCAAAAGGGTGCGAAAGGAAGGACGGTGATTCATTGCTTGTAGGATTTGCTATGCACTTAATTTCATGATTAGTCTCGACCAACGAATCCTTTATTTATCCTTTTTATCCTACCCATACCTAAAGCCCCGTTAAAACCATAAAAGTCCTTTTGATTATATGCATGAGTTCATCTAAGTAGTGGAGATTTGATTTTTGTGCGAGTATATGGTAAGGAAACACCATGTTTTGACGTGAGTGATTGCTTAATAATCCCTATATCTACTTGAGCGAGAGTGACCCCTTGTGAGGCCATTGAATTTTCTCTCACTTGATGCCAATGAAGATGTTGAGATTGGTTGAGGTACTTTAATTTTCCTCTTACTTGTTCATGATTATTTATTCTCCCTTAAATATGGCTATCATCTTGGATTTTTCAATACATGCTTCTTGAAATTCTTTCACTCGAATTATGCTTGAGGACAAGCATTGATTTAAGTTTGGGGAGATTTGATAGAACGAAAATAGTGTGCTAAAATCATTGTTAATTATAAGGTTTTAATGAATTTTATGTTGGCACACTTGGTTATTTTCCATATATTTATATTTTGGATGTAATTTACTTCACTTGGCAATTTGTTGTTTAATTTAGGTGTTTGATGGAGTTTTTAAGCTTAAGAAATAATTTGGATCATCAAACGGACCAAGCCAAGGTGATTTGGGCTTAAATGAAAAAGATATCGCGAGACACCGGTGGCCCAGTGTCGATTCACTGGCCCAGTGCCACCTGTTACGAAAATAACCTTACTTGGGGCCCAAGAAACGACTCAAAAATCGCCCAATCAGTTCCACAAGGCAATAAATCGGTCCATATGCTGGGAAAAGGAATTGGAATAGATTTGGGAAGAAAGACTCCAAGGAAATTAAAACTCAAGAAGGAAAGAGTCCTAATTAAAGAAGGAAACTATGAGATGAGGAATAATTATAAAAGGGAGGAGGGCTGGAATAAAAATGAACTTCTCGGAGCAAGAATTCACTACCAAGAGGAAGATTACACGGCTGGAGCAGAAATCACGAGGAACGACCGAACCGATTTTTCGCCGGAGCAACCGAGCCAATTCCGACGTGGAAGAAGAAGACTATACCGTTTGAATTTCTTTCTTCTCATGTCTATCTTTAATTTGTTGTTTTCTAAAGCCAACATGTCCTGGCTAATTTTCTATTCTAGTTCTTAGTGAAGTTTGAAACCGTATTCGAATTATTCATGTTTTAATCCCGCACGTATTCTCAACTCGAATTCTTTTGAATTATTTTTGTTATTGAATTCACGATTATGCCATTTAATTTCTTGATTTGGTTTGGCCAACTAGATTAGGAGTTTTATGTCTTATGCTAGAAATTGAGTTGTAATCCGTAATTGTTGCAATTTTAATTTCACAAGTAGCAAACAATTGATTTTTCCCAATTGAGTAACACAAAATCGAGATCCCTTAAGTCGAGCTTATGAACTTAATATCTTGCCTATTCCATTATTTTGGTTTTTAATGCATCTAGCGAGCGAGGTTTGAAGAGCTTGTTTTGAATCCACCGTATAGATAGGTTCAATTAAAGAGCTTGTTTTAATTGAATAAACTTAAGAAATAATTGGGGTCAACAGAGCTTGTTGTTGGCTTCGGAATGGGAGTTCATGAGATTAGAGAAGGGATAAGCGCTGCATTGAAACTTGAATTAATTCGAAACGGTGGATAACGGAGCTAAGGACTAGATTATTCGTTAATTGATATTTCCGTATTTTATTCCCTTTGCTTTGTTTATTTTATTTTATCTTACGCAATTTATTTTAGTTAAGATCAGAAACAAACCCCCCCCCTCTCGTTTTTATTTTATTTTAATTGCACAAAATATTTAATCCTTAATTAGTTTAATTGATTTACCGTTCTCCGTGGGATCGACCCTTACTTGCCGATACTACTAGTTAGTAGAAGTAAGCCGAGGAAAATATAAATAACTAATTTTGACGTGTCACGACAGCGCGGTCAATTATCTATATACCAAATCACAATTCCCATGATATACAATAATATAGAAATAATTAATGCATTATTTAATTTAATCTTCATAATAACAATACAATGATCTCACTCTCTCATCCCCTGAGTGTCATTTGAGGGCATATTCCTAACATTTGGTACCCAAATTTTCCTGAATGCAATTGGTTTGTTGTAGATTACTTTTGGTCCAGTCTTGCGATGTCTACGTGGGACAGACACGTAGTCACTGTAATCTCAATTTTTATGCATGAAAAATCAAGGGTTATTATTCCAGTACGATTGCCGTCTTAGAGGTGGAACCATTTTCTTCGGTCTTACAGCTTGCCTTCTGGGTCTCCAGTTGGATTCCTAGAGCTGTTGTTGATACTGCGCGGCGACCTACTTTCTAGATGGGTAGCGGGGCTCCTGTATCCAATATCTATGCACACTGTACTGTTGGTAGTACTGCAGTGCTTACCTTTGATATTTAGATAGAGCCTTCTTTCTGAATGGCTGTTGGTGCTTTTGATATGCTCGGGGAGCATGATGTTGATCACGCCTTACAGGTCTGGGAGGCTAAGGTTTCCGCTGTCTGTGTTATGAACTTGGAGGTGGAATCGCAGCCTTCGCTGTACGAGGAGGGGTGGTTGTAACCTTTACGAGACTTGGGCTCTCTTCAGGTACAGGAATGGGTTCCACTCCCCTGAAGAATAGCGTACCTGTTTTTCCCTTATGGGAGAATGAGTCATATCCTAAGTCACGTTTATCATGGGTATGTTGCCCAGTGCTTAGAATTTCTTCCATCCGTCTAAAAGATTTCTCAAATGATTTCAGGATGGTCTCTAGTTCTTCTTCTCCTTTCTAGAGAATTTTTACTTTAGCTTCGAGTAAAGCATAATCATTTGTCTTGCACTCGTTATGGGACTTTGCCTCATTTAGATATTTGGAAAGTTGATGATTGCTTTCCATGAGTTTTTCAAACATGACTTTGCTGTTTTCACAATCAAGAGACATATTTTCATTGTTTTTCAGCAAGTCATTTACATCTTTCAGCTCTAAGTTTGAAATTAATGTCTCATGGGCTTTTTGAATGTTTTGAATTCATTCATCATATTTTCAAAGGTATGCGATGTATTTATGGGAATAGTTGAATTTGAACTTACTTCATCATCGCTGTCCTCATCACCCTATATTTCTTTAGCCATAAATCACATATAGGCTTTATCCTCGATCTCATCGTCAGAGGAGTCACTATCAGTGATTACCCGGAGGCACTCCTCGGTCTTGTTTGACGCATGCGAGGCTTCTGATTCACCAATCAGAGCCTTGAGTTGTTTTTCCACACACATTTCCTTTCATCCTTTTCCTATTGCTCGACTACTGGCAACTTTTGCACTTTCGGATGTTGACCCTAATTTGCATAGTGTCCTGGTTTCCTGCAGTTATAGCATAAGTTAGAATCACCAGATGAAGGAGATTCAGATCTTATCTTGTGAAAAAGCTTGGGCATGTAGGGAGTCTTTCCAGATTGTTTGATGAACTTTTTAAATTTGTGCATTAGAAGGGCAATTCATCTTGCGACAGGATGTCTTCATTGCTGTCTGCAGTCTTATGTGTGGATTTGGATGTGATGGGTGTAGAACTGTGTCTCCTGTCAGATACAGAAGCCAGTGCTGTAGTCTTGGGCGACTCTTCTGTCTTCTCTCTCCTGTCAATGTGATACTCAAAAGCTTTGAGTTTATAGAAGAGATCAAAGGTAGAGATATCGTTTAGATTACATGATACTCGCATAGCTGTAGTCTTAATGTCCCATCGGGCAGGAAGAGATCTAAAGATTTTTAAATTTTTCTTATTTTGGGTATACACTTTACCCAATGCTTCAAGTTCAACAACAATGCCATTGAATTTGAGGTCAAGCTCCTCAAGCATTTCAGAAGATTTCATTCCAAAATATTCGAACTGCTGAGTAAGTTTAGAAATTTTATTTTCTTTTGAGAGCTCAGTACCCTCGCAAATAAGTTTGAGTTTCTCCCAGATTTCTTTGGCTGTCTTACAGCTCTTTACCTTTGAGAATGTGCCTTTATCGAGAGTGACAAATAGCACATTCTTAGCAATATTGTCGAGGTTCGCATGCTTGCGATCGTCCGTTGTCCATTGCTCGCGCTTCTTCTCGAAAATTTCATCGTGAGACTGTCCTTCTATCCTCGTGTCTGTACTGACTTACATGATTTTGATGGGTCCTTCCTGGATGACATAAATCATTTCTTTGTACATGGCTGCAAGATGAGCCTCCACCCTAATCCTCCAGTCATCAAACTCATTAATTGCGAACATAGGAACTTTATTTATCATAGAGGTGTCCATTTAAGAAATAGAAAAGATGATGAAAATATAACACTATTTTCAAAACCTAGTAATTTGTGGATCTGGTTTAGTTAAAAATCGACTGAATCGTTTTAGAATCAACCGCTCCGATACCACTTGTTATCCACATAGTATACAGTAAACAACTTAAATGGTGAAAATACAATAAGCTATATGATTTTCGAAGTTACTTATGTAGCGGAAATATGTTAGAGAGTTGCTGTAAATATAGAAACTTGGTGTTCTCATGTTAGCTTGATGCGTACAGGGTTTTCACAATGTATACTTATAAATCACAGTTTAAATGAAAACAATAAAGACTGAAAGTAAATAACACATATTTAAAGTGGTTCGTGGTAAACCCCTCTACGTCCACTGGTCCTCCACACAGGAGTAAAGAGTTTATTAAAATCACTACGTACACAACTACATGACTTTAACTAAACATGTCTCTGTATCGTTCACACAGATTGATACAGGGACTGCAACTTTGGTCGTTCACACAGATTGGCTACAAGCTCTTTCGACTAGCTTCTTCTCACATAGATTGAAGCTTTATCTTCAATGCTATTCTTCCCACACAGGTCGGAGTACGCAAGGATCTTTAGTCCACACAGAGCTAATGATAGTCCCAACGGTAAAGGGTAGAACAATTCCAAATAGCAGCTATATATTTTATGAGCATTCGTCGTATGCTGTGTTGTTTGCATGGAGGACTTAGTATATTTCTTCGCTTGAATACTTGTTGTATGCTCACGAAATATACTGCTCTTTAATAGCTAAATTTTCAGAGTAATCTGTTAGATGTATGCGCAATAATGAGTAACTCTTATGTTGATGTCCTCTTGCTTGGGGCTATTTATAACCTTGGAAATAGATCCGTTATAAATGTAGCCATTGGATGGTTGGTGATACGTTGACGTCTCTGATTGGCGGCTGCTGAATGTTTGAAATAAAGCAGATCACATTTAATGCTTCAGACATTCTTTTTTACTTTGCATTAAATGCTCTTCAGCGCGCTCAGACTTGTCTCTCTCCGGCTGCATTAAATGTTGTCCTATCAGTAATAAATACTGCTTTAACCATGAATACTTTATAAATAAACAATGTTTATTTCACAATGGTTTAAAGATTTTTCTATTCAGTCATGTTGGATGTGTTTTACTTTTCCTAAATAAAATACCTACAGTCAGATTGCTGTTTCCAACGTATTATAACTTCTGTTGTATGATGTAGGCTCTGTAGAATGGACTCTGTAGAAGATCTCTTGCTGTATGGATGGGCTGTATGGAGTATTCTAACATCTTCCATACTTAGAGATATTTTGACTTCTTTAAGACTTCTTTGTTGTATATTGGCGATTATCCAAACAGCTTTGTTCATTAATCTCTATGTTCACATTGTTAGCTATGGAGTCTACACGCATTACTCCCTCGCAGGCATGCTAACTAACAGAGTTCTAGGAGCTTTACTACTTCTACAACCAATCGTAGTGCAAAGCTTCCTAGAGATAAATGAATGAGATGCACCCGTATCAAACAACACCAAAACAGGAGTATTAGGAACTGACGGCATACCTGACATGGTTTGGGGCGCTATCTCTTTCTCCGCCTCGGTTTTGGGCATCCTCCCATGGCCAACAAGTTGGTGATGGATCCAGTCACGAAGTCCATCACGAAACGTCTGCAGCTTCATCCTATCAGTCTTAACTATATGTGGTGTAAAACGGCACATGTGGTTGAACTTCTCTCGCTCTTCTGGTGCTCTCTGCCCGCACTCTTGCCAAAGTTAGAAAATGCAGTAACCCCAATTATGGGGTAACTTTCTAACTAAGTGGTTCAATTGTTGCGTGGCATAACCTTGTTTTCAGGACTGCAACCACTCGCCAAGCCTCTTGATGACATAATGTGGTGAATTTTTCGTTAAACTCGGATCATCCCACAAATTCTTGCATGCCAAAAGACGCGTGTCATACATGGCAGAAATCTTCTTATGTGGTGTCATCTTAGGTTTAACCATACTAAGCAATATGCATTTAAAATTGAATATGCTTGTAAATATACATATATCATGATGAATGAGCATTATAAACTTAAAAATTTAAATTTGGTACCTTGGAATGGAGTGACGAAGTAGCGACAACCGATGTCATATGATAAGTAATGGGTCTACAGGAAGGCAAAACCAAACCTTTTCTCTGATACCACAATATAACCCCCCGATTTCCCAAGCATTTATTGTGGGGAATAAAAGAATTATCAAGTACATATTTATATATTGTTGAAAATAATTGTACTCGCCTAGAAAATTGAATCATCACACAAGTGGTACCTAACTTAAATAAACAATTTATGTCAAGGAATTCAAAACACCAAAGTGTCAAAACATGATCGGATAAATTTACAGTGGAATTTTTAAACAAATATATGTCAACAAAAATGTTTCCCCAATACTTGAATTTTAAAATCTAAAGTAAGAAAAATAAAACTTCATCATATGCCTCGTAGCCTCGCAATTCATCCACCGTCATTCCAATTAACCTGAGGTTTAACAAAATAAGGTGGTTCCTTCAGCTCGTAGGAATTTACATAATATCACAATAATATACAATCTCATGGAGGCATAGAATAATAAAAATGCTGTAATAATAGAATCTAACTCTGACACGTATAACATGAATCGAGCATGCATAAAGTAGTATATATTTTGTGATCAACTGCTTGTCACGTATAACATGAACCTAACATACATAACATGAACTGATATTACAGTTATTATCTACACAGTCCAATAAAATCAAGTAAAGTGAGCGTAAAATTCCCACCTAATGTATGTGGCTTGAATTAGATGAAATGCAGAAAGCTCGACTCACAAATTTCTATGCCCTAAAATCCTTGTTATTATATACAAGAATAAATAATAACAGCTCATTACTAAAATAAATAAATTAATTAAATATATGATTGAAACATAACTAATTGAAGAGTCAAATTAATAAAGGGTCTGATGTCAAAGTATAGGAAACTGGTTGGGGTTAATTTGGAGGAATTTTAAATCAGAATGGGGTTAGATTGATATATCTAGAAATCTGGGGGTTGAATTGAATAACCTTAAAATATAGGATATATAAACCCCTCTTCCTCACGGTCAGCCAACTCTATCCTCTTCTCTCTTCGATATGCCTCACCCTTTCTCTAGAAATTGCAGAAAAAAATCACACTCTCACATAGTGAGTAACACACATATATGTATACAGCCCTCTGGTCCCACACAACTCAGGCCAACTGCAGGGTTTAGGCAAAGTGTTCGCGGCGGTTCCTGTTGGTGCGAAGGCGGTCCGAGTAAGTACCGGACTGACAGCGAGCCAGCCCAGGGGATGGAGCTGGGTTCTAATTCGGGTTACGAGTTTAGATTCCATCTCTTCGGTTTCTATATTGTTACGAGGTTTGGTTCCTAGGTGTAGGAATTTTCTGAAATTGTTTTTCTTTTCAAATCCCAGGTTTTTATATGTGTGTACAGTGATTGAAATTTGCAGAAGGAAATAATATGATTCAGAAATTTTTTACCTTTGCTGGGAAGGAGGAATCGCAGAAGGTATTGAGAGTTAGTGCTGGAATCGACGTTGTAGAAACTGGATGTATTTTGCGGTTGGAATAATTTGCAGATAATCGTATTTGTTCTTGAGGCTGTTTTGCTAGAAAGGTGAGGAGACAGAAAAACTTGGCCGCTAGAACGATGCACTAAAAGTCAGTGTTTCTTTTTTTTTTTTTTTTTTTTTCTGTTTTATACTTCTGCCGTGAGTTTGTATTTTGTTAGAATGTGAATTATTGTTGGATGGCAAATTATATTTATAGATATAGGTTTTTAAGGGTTTTGGTTGAAGTATGTTTGTATATTGGACATATATCAAGAAGTTTTGATGAAGGGAATAACTTGGAGAGGAGAATGACTAGAAGGAGAATTCTTAATTATGGTTAAATTCAGTTTAATCATAATGAGTTACATTGAAACACAAGGTTAAATATAATAGTAATAATAGTATAATAATAATTATAAAAATAATAATTTCGTAATAATGATAATAATATCGAAAAATAATAATGATCATAATAATAATAGTATTAGTAATAATAAAAGTAGTAGTAATAATATTATTAATAAATAATGACTACTTGAAGATAACTGACAAAATGACTCGGGCTAGAATTTGTGATACGTCGAAATAAATTGGCTTCGATCTTAATGATACTAAATGGACTAATTCTCATGACATGAAATTGACGTGAAATAAACATGAATGAGTTAGGCTCGACTAATCCCATGAATTATTGTAATGTAACTGATCATGCGTATTAATGAAGGTTATGAACATGATTGAAATATGCATGAATTAACATTATAATAATTTTAATTAAATAAATGCATATTAAAATAGCGGATATTACAATTAGCTTAATTAATTCTCGGTAGTAGATACATAGACAAAGCGACCCATATTTCTTCTTGACAAACAGGACCAGTGCGCCCCAAAGTGACACACTCAATCGAATATACCCATTATCCAACAACTCTCCCAACTGCTTCTTCAACTCCAACATCTTTGATTGGGCCATACAATATGGTGCCCGAGAGACGGGAGCTATATCCGGCTTTAGATCAATAGGAAACTCGACCTCACGCTATGGTGGTAATCCCAGTAAGTCATCCGAAAATATATCGGGATATCCGTTAACGACCGGGATCGACGACATCTCAACTCCCCCATCATCCGCCTTCAGGGCGTAGCACCAGTAGCCTACACAACCCTAGTTCGGGAGTTTCATCGCCTTCAAGATGCTGATCACGCTCCCCGATCTATCCAATTTTGCTGATGGTGCTGGGGTCATGCTGGCTGTGTCTGTCGCGCCTGCTCCACTCCGCCGCGATTACGACCCACAGGAGTATGTTTGGTGCCATCCTCAGCCGCTATCGAGATAATACGAGTTTGATAGTTAATGATCGCACCATGACGATCTAGCAAATCGTCCATGGAGATTAAATCATTGCCCTTTAAATCTACGACAATGAGATTCGAGGGCCAATCTCGATTCCCGATCCTCACAAGACAGTCTCTGACTTCCCAATTCGCAACCATATGATCTCCACTAGGCATACCACTATGAATGGCTCGCACTCGAATAAACAATAAGTACTAAGGTGACGAATACAGTCACATACGATAAAAAATGGGTGGCGCCCGAATCAAATAACACAGAAACTGGATGAGAAATGATTTGAGTGGTACCTGATGTCACTGGATCATCTGTATCATGTGATATATGTGGGGATATACTGATCCCAAACTCGACACTCCCTGATGATTCGCTTGACCCCGACCCAAATTCTATAGAGTCTGAGAAATTGGGGCCCTCTGGTTGACACTTAACTCTTTCGCTGCTGTGGTTATCCTTGGAGTTCTGGCTATTCTGGCGACAATCTCACAATAGACTGTACGATGCCCGCTCCGACCACAAGAATAACAGGTAACTAATAGAAGCGGATAATCCCTCATCATATGCTCACTCTAGCTGCAATTAAAACAAGCTTTGCCATCAGAAATGGAAGACTAAACCTAATGGTTACCACGGGAGCTGCCGGCAAGATGAAATGATCTCCCACTCAAAGCATCGGAAGATTGTAACTTAGAAAATCTACTATTTTTACTGGCTGAGAAGTTGCTAGCAGTCCTTTGTTTCTTAGATTAGGAACCAACCTCAGATGTTGGAATAGCCATTTCAATCGCCAAGGCACGATCCTGATATTCTTTTAATGTAGTACACATGAGAGGTGCCATACTCTGTCGGGTATGCGGCATCATATGCAGGTTGAAATATCGGATCTTATCCGCCTCAGTTCTCACTTGGTCTCTCACATAGCTCAACTTCTGATTGTAGGTGATAATAGCTTGAGATATCGGCATATCCTGCAGGGTAGCTGTAAAGAACTCGACAATTCCGCGCTCTCAAATTGGTGGCGGACAATATTCCGCCTTCATAGCGGTTTTAAACTCATCCCAAGTGGCTATGCGATCTCTAGGTGCCACTGCCTCCCACCAATCAGCAGCTTCATTAATCAGGAGTGTTGGCCACTAAGTATACTTGATACAGTTTGGAAAGCGTTTTAAACAACAAGTTGTACTGATTTTAAATCTCAGTGCGTAGAGGAAGTCTTAAATACAGTAAGTTGCTGTGGATACAGCAACTCGATGTGCAGTGTATACTTAAAATAATCACAGTTAAATAAAACAATAAAAGCTGAAGGTAAATAACACAATATTTAAAGTGGTTCGAGGTAAATCCCTCTACGTCCACTGGTCCTCCACACAGGAGTAAAAAGTATATTATAATTACTACGCACACAACTACGTAATTATAACAACACTAATCAATATATCGTTCACACATGTTGATATAATGATCTTAGCTTCAACCGTTCACACAGATTGGTTTGAGCTAATGCTTTGACTGGCTTCTTCACACACAGTTCTGAAGTAGCAAAGATTACTCAGTCCACACAGGGCTGATCTGGGTTTGTTCAAGGATAGAACAGGGTATGAACAACAGCGTTGACTTTCTGAGCTTCTAGCTAATGATGTGTTGTTCAAGTTGTTAAGCACTGTATATCTCTTTGATCTGAATAGCAGTAAGCTTTGGAGATATGTTTTGCTCTGAATATTTCTTTGTAAGCTTGATCGTTTTGTTGTAAGTCGTTCAGAAGATTTATTGTTTTTTTCGTCTTCAATCTTCAAACTCTGGAGATATATATAGTCTCTGAAATATATCCGTTGAGATAAATCCGTTGAGCAAGATTCCGTTCCAACGGGATGAAAAACACGATCCGGATTTTGCGAGATTTGAAGATCTGTTGACTTACAGTATTTAAATACTTTATCCTTTAGTATTTAAATACTTCTTTATCAACGGGACTTGACTTCTAGTGGGAACTGAAGATTCCTTCTTTGTCCTGTTGAGAGCTGTATGGAAGGATTACTTATTGTCAATTCGAGACAGCTTCCATACTTAGTCTTCTTGAGACTTCTTTGCTGTACTGTATGCTGGATCTTACAAGAGGTCTTCGATGTAGGTTGACACTTCATCTTTTCGATACAGTTTCCTTACTGTATGCAGGATTGGTATATTGTCAAAACATACTGACACTACGATCAATACAGGGCAGTATCGATACAGGGCTTATCCAACAAATTCGATACAAGGTATTGTTTTCCCAACAATTTCCCCCTTTTTGACAATTTGCCAAGACTTAAAATCTTTCAAGTCCTTCTTGATGATGCCAAAACCTTCTTCATGAAGCGAATGACTTTCTTGATGACTTCGGGCAGATTTCTTGGTCTTCTGTCAAATGATCTGGCTTTCAGTAACTTAGACTAATTTATGAACTGCTCGCAGGCGAGTTCGATACAGCTAAGAATTTTTACAACTTAAGCTTATGATTGGCGCGCAGGCACAATCTTACAATGTATTCTAGATGCATACAACTGAATCTATGAACTGTTCGTAGACAAGTTCGTACAGCTTAATTTTTCAAACAAGTTTTTATACTTGTGATTGTTATCCCACAATTTAAGTTATGTAATCATACATTAACACAGTAGATTACGAGCTGTAATCTTTCAAGACAAGCAAACATTTTTATTGATATTCAAAAATTGAGTACAAAGATTGCTGTTTTGAAAGAAAAATTACAAACAAATAATACAAGGATTTCAGCTCCTATAATCAGAATGTCTCCATGGCCTCTTCTCTGGATCATGCTCGGTTCCACGCTACCAGTGCTGTAGGGAGTCATTGCCTCGATCTAGATAGATAGCTCTACCATCGTATGATCTGTCGAAGGCAAGAATCCAGTCTTCTGGATGGGTGATCCGATCTCCTCTTTTATGCTTGGATTTCATATCTTGTTGTCGAGGAAGATTTCCTTCTTCTAACATCTTCGAGAATTTGTTTGCAACCTCCGATAATGTTTTATAACCTTTGAAGATGGCGGATTCCCTGACGAGTTTAACAAAATATCTCATCAGTTCATTTTTCCTCCATTGCTTCACTTCTTCGGCAGTGGGATGGCGGTTGGTTGCCAGACGAATCTCAGAAGGTCTTTGGATCAAGGTTTGCCAGGGGACATTGGGGTCATGGAACTCAGGTCGAGAACCTGAAATCTTGAAACTTTGAGAGGGTGGAGCTAATTTGTCAATTCAGCAGTAATGCTGTCTTGAGCAGCATTAAATTCCCTTTCGTGCTGAAGCCTTGTTCTCCTTGCTGCTTCTCGTGCCTCTTCCCCCTTTTTGGCGTCATCAAGACGTCCTAGGATTTCCAGTGCGGCATCCTGTTTCGTCTCAATGTTTGTCATTCTCTCGACAAGTGTGGAGAGCACTTGCGACATATCGTTGATATTCTTGTCATGGGCTCGCAAGTGAGAGGTTGTTTCGATCATAGCAGTTGCTGTCTTGGCCTCGGATATGCGAATTTTCGATTCCTCTTCTCTCAGGATCTTTTCTTGCTTCTCTTGCAGATTGGCTAGGGCCTGTTTGAAGACATGGGGCAGGACAGTGAAGGCTTCGACAACACGAGAGACTTCATGCCGTAAACCGGTCATTTCTTCAACTGCCGATGTATGCATCCAATCTAAAGCTTTTTCGACTGAGTGAAGGGCATTCACTGCATCCTGGATAAAGACGGTTTGAAGACCAAGAGCAGGAAGACGCTCTTTCCTAGCAGCAATGTTGGGAGAATCCGGCTTGGCAAAGTCTTCGGATCCATTCAACCTTCTCAAATTCACGTTAGGACGTGAATTGAGTTGGACATCCTCAGGTGTAGTACCGTCGTCGGATTCCAAAACGGTTGGTGGGGCGGGAGCAGCAGTTTCGGGTTCGGCGGCAGGGGGTGCTATGTCCTCATGTTGCGAAGAGGTTTCTGTAGACATGGGTACAGGAGGGACTGATTCCTCCTGTTGTCTCTCAGCTTCCGCCTGTTCCGGCAGAGGGACTGATTCCTCTTGCTGGACGGCGTGGGATTCTTCTTCTTCTTCTGCGGCAGGCTCGGATGCCTGTTCCAAAACAGTTTCTTCTTCCTCGACTTGAGGGACTGATTCCTCATCGTCAGGAATATTTCCTTGCTGTGGTGAAGGGGGCTCACTTCGGCTTGATGGCCCTTCGTCATTCTTGGTTTGAGAGGCTTCTCTTCCTTGAGTCTCCTCACGACTCATTCTCAGACCTGCCTGAAAGGCATCGTCATCGTCGTCTGAGTCGTGGTCTTCTTTTGGATCTTGGGGAGAGTCCTCGGACTTATCTTTTCCTTTTCGTCTGGCATCGGATTTGTGCAAGAGATGGCTTTCAATTAACGATTTGCAACAAAGATTGTCCCATTGGATCAGGGCCTCAACATCTGTCGAGTCCGTCAGTTCCAATATAAATCTTTCTTCATCGCTCCAGTCACTCCAGTTGTATAAGGCATCGTATGGAGCAAGCCGGTAGCTTTTCCATTGAAGGAATCTTTCATAATCCTGATCAATCTGCACAAACAGAAGGGTTGCATTGATAATTGCGTCCATGGAGGGACTTCGTACAACGTGTGTATCCGCTGTAGTGAGGGGTTCCTCTACAGGTGTGGGATCCTGTAGGTAAGAGGGATTCCTTACAGGGGATGGTGCCCCGAAGGAAGGTGGATCCTGTACGGGTGTGGAATCCCGCATAGGAGAGATAGCTATTGGCTCCAAAGGGGCAGCCGACTCGCTAGAGTCTTCTAAGTTGGCAGATGTCCTTTCATCCGTCGTTGCCGCAAAAGGCTCGGGATTTACTGTCGAGACAGTAACGGGCATCTCTTCTGCAGGGGTTGGGCGCTGGGGTAGTTGTTCAGTGGATTGCACCACGGTAGAAGCTTCCTCGGAGGTTTTTGTGGATTTGGCTTTAGAAAGCCTCCCTAGCTTCCTTTTTGGCTTCTCAGCAGCAATAGGTGTCTTGCTGTGAGATCTCTTGCGTTTCTTGGAAGATTCCCCACTCTCGGATTTCAAAGAAACATCCCTTGGATCTTCAGAAACGGGCATGCTGTGGGTTTTGGATGATTGCAGACCAGGGTGCTCTGGTTGTAGGCTGAAGGCTTGACACCTCCTAAGTAGATCCGGGAACTGATTTTCTTAGCATCTGCGGATTGTGGTAATCCGCAATTCATCAAAATGTAGTTCAGAAACAGACCAAATGATTTCTTTTGAGTGGCAGGCTTCGACACTTCTTCCTGCAAGCGCTTCAAAATAATCGGGCACCAGTTGACCTTTTCACAGGTCAAAATCGCAACCATCATCATAAATCTCATATTTGTGCACATTTCAAATGCACCAGTGCGATTCTCAATTATTCTGCAACAAAAGTCATGCAAGTATACGTATGGCAGACAGAAATTCTTTTTGTGACAGGTGGTGTGAACCACTTCAACTGAAGATGAACCTGTGAACAGGCCATAGTACTTGGTCAAAAGTTCTTGAGACCCAAAAGTCTCAAGGTCTTCCATGGTCAGGCCATCAGCGGGCAGCCTGAAGATTTTCTGGAGAAGATCTCGGTCGATGCAGATCTCCACTCCACGAATAACAGCGGTGATATCAGCGACGTGGCCTCCCTGAGCCAGCGACAGGAATCGAACGGCAGCGTTGAGGTAGAATTCCTCAACTAGATGGACGTCGTATTTCTCAGCGGTGTGGATTCCGAGGCGGTAGAGGCCTTGCTGACGTATCCTGGTGATGATGAACTCCATGGGTTCGACGTGATTTGTTTCAGGGAGAATTCATTCAATGACGACAGATCTGGAGAATATCCGTCCGTCGATGATGTTTGAAGCTTTCTTGAGGGCGGTGGCAGATGTCTGAGCAGCCATTGATGATTCTCAAGAAAATATGAAGAAGCTTAAAAGAAATTTGCAGTAGAACGCAAAGAAAACTTGTAGGCTGTTTTTGCTTGAGTGCTCTAAGAATATCCAGAAGGCGTAAAGAGTCTCAAATGGCAATTACAGTCCTTTTATAGTGGGCGGCGAAGAAGGGTTTCTCAGAGAACGAATGGTCAGATTTAAGGGATGGGAACCGGTTTTTGAAATGAACGGTCAAGATGGACTGAGTGTAACTGGTACACTTATCTATTAAAATGTTAAAATATGAGCGGGTCCCACTTCTGACATTTGTTGTTACCCTTAATGCCTGAAACGGCGGTTTAAAACATTAAACAATTTAAAAACGTCGTGACTTTTGAGATTCAGTTGTCCAGATGTCGTGTAAAGCATTTAATGTAAATGACATTGACATGAAAACAGGGCACGTGGACAAAAATTATTTTAAAATGAAATATTATAATATAATATATTGAATTGAAATCCTATAGTATGTGCTGTCTTTGCGACGATACAACATTCCCCCTTAAAAGGTACATATAGGTTTTAATTCCATACAACAACTTTTGGATTAATGCTGTATTCATGGGTCATACTGTATTCCCCCTTAATTATTGCACACGTCAGCTGTATGATGATTTATATCACATTGTTCACTACAGTGCTGTATTGACGGTTCTGAGTGTACAGATAATTAATGGTGGATACCATATTCTTGGGTCTTATAGCATCCCCCCTCAATTGTTGAGTAAAAACAGTAAATTTTTTACAGGGAGTCAGGCTGTAGCAATCCCAATTCTTGTCGAAGCATGTTGAATCTTGCTGTGTCGAGAGGCTTGGTGAAGATGTCGGCTAACTGAATATTTGCATGAACCTTTTCGAGCCGAACATCCTTGTTCTCGACATGATTCCTTATGAAATGATGCTTCATGTTGATGTGCTTAGTGCGCGAGTGCAGGACAGGATTGTGCGTGATTGCAATTGCACTCGTGCTATCACACATGATTGGCGTCTCTCTGGCTTCAATCCCATAACCTGACAATTGTTGCTGCATCCAAAGGATCTGCATATAGCAACTACCAGCAGCATAGTATTCTGATTCAGCCGTGGAAAGTGAGTTTGCTAATTGCTTCTTACTGAACCAAGAAACAAGTCTAGGTCCAAGAAAGTGACAAGTTCCACTTGTACTCTTCCTATCTAGCTTACAGCCTCCGAGATCGAGTCACTGTCTCTAACTAATTCGAATCCGTCTTCTTTAGGATACCACAGTCCTACATCGACTGTTCCTTTAATATACTTCAAGATTCGTTTAGCTATATTGAAGTGTGATTTCTTGGGTGCTACTTGATATCTCGCACACACTCCAACAGTAAACTGGATATCGGGCCTGCTAGCCGTTAGGTACAGGAGCGAGCCAATAAGCTTCCTGTAGAGTGATTGGTCAACTGACTTTTCAGCTTCATCAGCACTTATTTGCACGGAAATGCTCATGGGAGTTGGCGATGATTTGGAAGTGTTCATTCCAAAGTTAGATACTGGGACAGGGTCTCATACTAGGCTCTAGGGGCTTGCTTAAGTCCATACAGTGATTTCCTCAGCCTGTATACTAGGTCGATGCCGTCTGTGTTGGCAAACCCTGGTAGTTGTTCAACATAAACTTCTTCGGCAAGATCTCCATTCAGGAATGCACTTTTGACGTCCATTTGATATACAATGAAGCTCTTATGGGCGGCAAAGGCTAAGAATATCCTAATGGCTTCTAGTCTGGCTACAGGGGCAAACGTTTCATCATAGTCTATGCCTTCTTCCTGTCTATTGTTAGGAGTATGCCCTCGAATGCCACTCAGAGGATGTTGAGTGAGGGCATTGTACTTGTTACTATGTAAATCATCAATATAAGGCAATGGATGTTTCTTTATTTACTGGTAGTTACTGGCATTCCTAACTCGTAAATATACATGTAGAAACTAGTCCGTGTATTTGAGAGCAAAACGTTCCACTCCTTATTGGATAAGGGGGTCGGCACTGGAAAGGTTTATAGCTTAAATACTTAATCGTTCGCAAGTCGATGAAACTTGACTGGGCGTTAAGTTTATGTGAAGACTTGTATGACGTGTTCTTTGACAAGGAGAGTGCCTGTCGAACACTACTGGTTAGTGGGAGCACACGTTATAGGTATGCTAATTGGATTAGTATACTCGAACCGACTCACCCTCGATTCGTCACATGGATTTCACTCGGGACAACAATGACGGAATCGAAAGGTTGTGATAGGTATTCGTGAACCTTCGACTTGAGGATTTAGTAGGGATGTGCTTGTGACGTCAAGATTTTTCATTAGAGTAGTTCGACCCGTAAACCTAAGGCGGGGTCAACCTCGACGTGCATCTTGACGGCAAGTAGCAGTGTCCTATCTATACCAAGATAGAATTCTTTCTCCCGTTAGTGAGCGGGTTATATGTCCTATGCGGTTATTGGCAGATGAGATCATAAGTCTTTGGCCAAAGCATTGGAGCCAGTTGTATTAGATACACGACAGCTCGATGATCTCGATTTGCATTAACGCATGCATAGCGTCAAGTACAGATAGGGTTTGACTGACCGTGACCCTATAACTTGATCGGGACATTTGAAAGAAGGGTTTATACGTATACTGGTATTCACGACAGAATGGTTCTTGAATGATCCCAATCATTCGTTCTCAGTTGGGGTACAGTGTAGGCCGCCAGGCTGGCTAGGTGGTGCTACTACTCTTTGGTTCCTCCCATTGCTGACTGAGACGGACCTACCGAGTCGCGCAATAGGATTGACGACGGAATAAATAAAGCTAATTCTCTCATTATGAATATTAGATATTGGATATCTAATTCGGACATTGGATGTCTAAATCGATTTATTAGATAAATTGATTTACGGCCTAATGAATTAAATAAATTACTGGGTGATTAATTTAATTCATAAATATAATTATTTCTTGGAGAAATTAATTATGTTATTTTGTATTTGATATGTTTAATTAATTGGATTAATTAAACGACACAAATATATCGGAACGGAATCGGAGTTTATCTGTTTGGACTCACGGGAGTCCGAAACGGACCGAACTCGCCCGGCTCCTTCTAGATGGCCACCCCTCTTTCCTTCCCTTTTCCTTGGTCATAGTCTCCACATGTTGGTGGAAGACTTATGTTCAATCAAGGGGACAAATATCACACCTTGGTGATATTGTCTAAAGTAGGATATCTTGGGGAGTTGAATAAGAATATAAGTGGAGACAAACTCTCACTTGGCTACTACACAATTCCAGCCGTGAGCTTTGAAGAAGTGAGAGAGAAAATTATTTTTCTTAGTCTTCATCTTCATCTTCTTCTTCACTTTTGTTCTTGAGTTTTCTTGGAGAAAATTCAAGATACATTGAGAGAGACATATTATACACTTAGAGTGTAATAATAATAAAAGCTTCACCACTTGATTCTAGCCGTAACCTTAGAGGTTAATCGAGTGTTGTTGTTCCTGGCCGCTTTTCCGCGTGGCAAGTAGAGACGCGGTGTTTTCGGCGTTGGATCGTTCAAGGGCTTGGAGCGGATTGAACTCGTAGAGATCAAACTAAAGCTTGGGGAATAGCTCAAGAGAAGGTTTCCATTTAATCAACGGACTTCGAGGGTTAGTTTCTTACGACTCTTGCTTTTCGTTTATATATTCGTATATACGTAGCTCGATCGATCCTCGTAGGATTCGCATCGAATTAATTTTCGCTTTACCGCTCACCGGGCCTTCGTTTTAGGCACCGAATCCCAATAGTGGTATCAGAGAGTAGGTCTTGCGATCGTATATATGATATTGGCATTTGGAATGCTCGATTAGATGGTGAATGATTTGGAATCATTTTAGTCATAATCGTGGTATATGTTTTTCGTTCGTAATAATTGTATTTTTCGTAAGTTTATGTCTAAATATAAATCTTAAATTTCGGGAAATATGATTTATATTGAAGATATGAAAGTCGGAAAATATTGATATCGATATCCTATTGAAAATCTAGCCCCGAATCGTCAGTTTGACGACTTTTTGGACAAAAAGGGAAATTTGGCGAGAGTGACTCGACCGTGTCCTGGTGACACGGCCGTGTCCGGCAAAGGTGGCCAAAGCATCGCTCGAGACCCGATCAGTGTCGAGACACGGGCGTGTCCGCCGAAAGTGACTCGACCGTGTCCGGTGACACGGCCGTGTCCTGGCACCGCTGTCATCGCCAGCGACCCGACCGTGTCTCCGGTGACTCGGCCGTGTCCTCGCCGTCATCTTCCGAGCGTGACTCGCCAAGCCAGCGTGATCGCCGGTAGAGCCGCCGAGGGTGACTTTGGCCATGCCGCCTTTTCACCCCGGCTCGATTTTTCCGTATTCTTAAAAATTAATCTCCCGCATGTTAAATCGATTTAATATGATTAAAATGATTTATGGTATTTCATTTTATAAGGGAAATTTGATTAATTGGAATATTTATGGTCGATCAATTATTTTGAACGTTATTATATTACCGATTGTGTGAATCGATTGGATCGGTTCGTATTGTTGATTGGATCAATGTATCTCTACGCTTTCCATTTATATAGTATTTATTGGATGAATGCTTTTGAATGGGGATGTGGTTCGTGGACTTAGTTTTGAATCGCTCGCTTTATTCGATTGGGTTGTAAAGGCCGTTTTGAGCCTATTTATTTTACTAGAAATAGTTGTATCTAGGATGCAATTTCGATGTAAAATTTATATGTAATGACGAAGACCGAGGAGGATCCATTTCGAGAAGACGAAGATTCAAGACGAAGACTTGTAATTAGATTACGGAGTTTTTGTTTTCTAGGAACGGTCCATGAACCACATGTTGGTAGCAACTAGGTTGTGAATGGTTGTTTCATATTGTATGAATGCCACAAACGCGCTAATATGATTAATGTGCAAAGTGTAACGTTAATCGCGAAAATTCTCCCACGACAAATTATTAAGTTTATAAGGTTTCAAGGTTTTCCTTCCCTCCATCGAGCTTTGAAATTGAAATCCAAACCGGATGTGCTATGCTTCCGAGTTATCGGGGTAGTCGTTCGGGAGGACGGATAAATTACCGGAGCGCATCGATGCCTTCGGTTGGAGCAAATTTTATCCCTAGAAACCTGATAGGTTGCGGATAAGATTCAATTGTGAAACTGATTTGCGTCGATGGTATAAACTTAACTTGTTCACGAACCATAGAAACCATATAGGTTGAGGGGAGTGAACAAGGGGAAAAAGAAGATCGAATCATCCATTAGATGGGTTGGTGTTGGACACCACTTTATGAAAATCAATAGACTAGAAACCCATTCGGTTGCCCTCTATTAAGATTTATAAAGAACTCGATCACCACTATGAAGTAGAGCGACGATACTTCCGGATTTCACATGGGAGTGTGTTATTCCGATAAAAATAGTGGGAGCCGGGTAATAAAAATAGAAAAGACCTTAATTCTATACTCGTAACATAATATAACAAGTCACTAATTAATCATATACTTAATGCGCATAAATCTCAATATGACAATGAATTCACTTGCAATTCTACTCAAAAGAACACCTTAATGGGACCTAACTTTGTGGATTGGCTCGCAATCGATGATTGTCCTCGTATAGAGGCACCGGGATACGCCTGGAGACGGACATTCCGGCGCCTCTGTGCGACTCCGAGCCAATCAGAAGAGATTGAAAACCACGAAAAGTGGGTTAAGGATGATGTGAAAGTCCGTGCTTATATGATGGCTTCCATGTCTAATGAGCTTCGAGAGCTCATGAGAAAATGACTTCGCTAGGCGATTCTATCTCACTTAACCGAGCTTTATGGTGAGCACAGCAGAACTGCTAGATATGAGATATCCAAGCAACTGTTCGGTGCTAGGATGAAGGAAGGTGAGAAGGTTGGGGAACACGTCCTCAAAATGATATCCATGATCGAGAGATTGGAGGCTCTTGATTTTAAAATGGATGCTTCTCTCCAAACCGACCTTATTTTACAGTCTCTCCCTGATTCCTTCTCACAGTTTGTTATGAACTTCAACTGCAATGAGATTGCATGTAACTTAGCTGGGCTAATGAACAAACTTGTGACCGCTCAGTCTCAGATGAAGACTCCGCGGATGAAGGAGTCTGCTCTTGTGATTTCTTCTGGACCTTGGAGGTCTAAGAATAAGAAGAAAAAGACCAAGAAGCGGACTGGACCACAAGCTAAGGACCTTAAGGGTAAGGGCAAGGCCCCGATGGTTCCGAAGAACAAGAAGAAGAAGGATGCTTGTCTCAAGTGCGGTGAGCTAGGCCACTGGGCTAGAGACTGTCCGATTCTTCATGGCACTTCAGGTACAGAACTTTTAGTTTTGGAAACAAATTGTTCTGCTACTGTATTTTCTACTTCCTGGATACTGGATTCTGGTGCTAGTTCTCATATTTGTACCGTGAATCAGGATCTGGAACAAAGTAGAAAGCTTGGAGCTGAAGAAGTTATGATCACAGTCGGAAGCGGGCATAGTGTCGAGGCGACCGACATAGGATTACTTCTTTTGGGTTTAGAATCCGGCTTTGTTTTGACTTTAGAAGATGTATTTGTTTTGCCCAAGGGGCACAAAAACATTGTATCCATTCCGGTCATGGACCGAAAAGGCTTTTCATTTTTCATTGGTGATGGTTCCTGCAAAATTTATTTTAGAAATAAACTAGTGGGTACTGCTACATTGTTGAATGGATTGTATCATCTAAATCTCAGCAACAAAGTAGTTGTGAATACTATGACTAGAAAACGTGGTAGGGATGAAACCAATCAAGTTTTGAAATGGCATCTTAGACTTGGTCATGTTGGTCAGACCAAGGTTTACAAGATGGAAAAAGATGGACTTATGGGTCCATTGGGATCAGATCCCTTTCCTACTTGTGAATCTTGCCTTAAAGGCAAAATGACTAAGTCCCCCTTCACAGGGACATTTCAAAGAGCCGCTGATAAACTGGGATTAATCCATACTGACGTATGTGGTGCTTTGGAAGCAGCACGTGACGGATATCAATATTTCATTACGTTTACAAATGATCATACTAGGTATGGTTATGTATACCTAATGAAACATAAATCCGAGGCCTTTGAGAAATTCAAGGCCCTAGTCGAGAAACAAACTGGTAATCATATCAAAGCACTTCGGTCGGACCGAGGTGGCGAGTATATGAGTACGGAGTTTGACGAGTTCCTTAAAGAACATGGAATAGTTTCACAACTAACACCTCCAGGTACCCCTCAGTTAAATGGTGTGTCAGAAAGAAGGAACCGGACCCTGTTGAACATGGTCCGTTCCATGCTGGGCTATACTGACTTGCCGATTTACCTGTGGGGGTATGCACTCCTGACTGCCGCGTATATCTTGAACAGATGTCCTTCCAAATCCGTTCCTAAAACTCCACATGAGATGTGGGAAGGAAGGAAACCAAGTCTTAATCACATTAGGATTTAGGGATGTCCAGCCTATGTCAAGAAGACTAAGGTGGAAAAGTTGGAAGCTAGGTCTGCGAAGGGACGTTTCATTGGATTCCCGTCTGGGACGATGGGATATCTATTCTACATGCCTGAAGATCGAAGGATCATTGTTGCTTTACAAGCACACTTCCTGGAAGATGAGTTCATTCAGGAAGGCGGAGCAGGTAGAAGTATTTCTTTAGAAGAATATAATGAAACTCCTCAAGAGACACTGTGCAAGAAATCGAACCGAACCTTCAAACACCAAGACAACCACCTCGTAGGTCTAGTAGGGTGTCTCATTTACTCGAGAGGTATGGGCTTGTGCACTTGGAGGAGCCGGGTCTCCATGAGGTTCCAAGTGATAGCCAAGAGACCGACGACCTATGACCAAGCGATGGTGGATGTAGACTCCGCGAAATGGCGTGAAGCTATGGAAGCCGAGATAGACTCGATGCATGTCAATCAGTCTGGACTATAGTAGACCGCCCCAAGGGCATAGTGCCTATTGGGAACAAGTGGATCTACAAGAGAAAGACTGATGGTGATGGCAAGGTTGACGCCTATAAGGCCAGGCTTGTGGCAAAGGGTTATACCCAAAAGGAAGGGATCGATTACCACGATACCTTCTCGCCCGTAGCCATGATCAAGTCTATTCGCATGATGCTTGCTATAGCAGCCTACCACGATTATGAGATATGGCAAATGGACGTAAAGACGGCTTTCCTTAATGGATTCCTCGAGGAGGAAATCTATATGGAGCAGCCTAAAGGCTTTGTGTCCGAAGTCGATATTCAGAAAGTGTGCAAGCTTCAGCGTTCCATTTATGGATCAAGCAAGCGTCGCGTAGTTGGAACCTTTGTTTTGACGAGGCGGTCAAAGAGTTTGACTTCGCAAAATGAAGAGGAACCTTGTGTATACAAGAAGGTTAGTGGGAGCAAGATCGCATTCTTAGTACTATATGTAGATGACATTATACTAATAGGAAATGATGTGGGAATGCTCGGTTACGTGAAAGCTTGGCTTTGAGTAATTTCTCCATGAAAGACTTGGGAGAAGCTACCTATATTCTTGGTATTCGACTCACCGGATAGAGCGAAGAGAACAATAGGTCTTTCCCAAGCCCTCTATATAGATAAAATCTTAAAGCGATTTAAGATGGATGATTCTAAAAGAGGGTTCCTACCGATGCGACATGGAATAAAACTCACCTTGAAGATGTGTCCTCAAAATGAGGAACAACGAAAGGAAATGAGTAATATACCATATGCTTCGGCCGTGGGTAGCCTTATGTATGCTATGTTGTGTACAAGACTGACATCGCGCATGCCGTAAGCATGGTGAGTAGGTTTCGTGCAAACCAGTAGGGAACATTGACTGTCAGAAAGAACGTTCTCAAGTACTTAAGAAGGACTAGAGATATGGTTCGATGTATGGTGGTGGAGAATGGATGTGGTGGGATTCACCGATTCGGACTTCCAAGGACTCAAGGACGACTCGATGTCCACTTACGCTACATATTTACTCTTAATGGAGGAGCAGATTCTTGGCGTAGTGCCAAGCAAAGCGCGATCGCCGATTCCACTGTCAGCCGAGTATCAAGCGGCCTCGGAGGCTTCCAAGGAAGGGTTCTCGGATTAAGAAGTTTCGGGAGAACTTCAAATGATACCATGTCTTTAGCCGCCTGCTACTGCATCGCGACAACGACGGAGCTGTAGCGCAGGCCAAGGAGCCGAGGTTTCACAACAGCACCAAACATATTGAGAGGAAGTATCATCTCGTAAGAGAATTTGTTCGCAAGGGATACATTGTGCTGCACAGAGTAGACTCGGCCGACAACGTCGCCGATCCACTGACCAAGCCACTTTCTCAGACTAGCTTGGAGCGTCATCTGGAGAATATGGGTATTAGATACCATAGTGTGTGGCATTGAGTGCAAGTGGGAGATTGTTAGGAGTATGCCCTCGAATGCCACTCAGAGGATGTTGAGTGAGGGCATTGTACTTGTTACTATGTAAATCATCAATATAAGGCAATGGATGTTTCTTTATTTACTGGTAGTTACTGGCATTCCTAACTCGTAAATATACATGTAGAAACTAGTCCGTGTATTTGAGAGCAAAACGTTCCACTCCTTATTGGATAAGGGGGTCGGCACTGGAAAGGTTTATAGCTCAAATACTTAATCGTTCGCAAGTCGATGAAACTTGACTGGGCGTTAAGTTTATGTGAAGACTTGTATGACGTGTTCTTTGACAAGGAGAGTGCCTGTCGAACACTACTGGTTAGTGGGAGCACACGTTATAGGTATGCTAATTGGATTAGTATACTCGAACCGACTCACCCTCGATTCGTCACATGGATTTCACTCCGGGACAGTCAATGACGGAATCGAAAGGTTGTGATAGGTATTCGTGAACCTTCGACTTGAGGATTTAGTAGGGATGTGCTTGTGACGTCAAGATTTTTCATTAGAGTAGTTCGACCCTGTAAACCTAAGGCGGGGTCAACTCGACATGCATCTTGACGGCAAGTAGCAGTCCTATCAATACCAAGATAGAATTCTTTCTCCCGTTAGTGAGCGGGTTATATGTCCTATGCGGTTATTGGCGGATGAGATCATAAGTCTTTGGCCAAAGCATTGGAGCCATTGTATTAGATACACGCTACCGATGATCTCGATTTGCATTAACGCATGCATAGCGTCAAGTATGTATAGGGTTTGACCGACCGTGACCCTATAACTTGATCGGGACATTTGAAAGAAGGGTTTATACGTATACCGGTATTCACGACAGAATGGTTCTTGAATGATCCCAATCATTCGTTCTCGGGGTACAGCAGTGTAGCCGCCAGCCGGGCTAGGTGGTGCTACTACTCTTTGGTTCCTCCCATTGCCGATCGAGACGGACCTACCGAGTCGCGCAATAGGATTGACGACGGAATAAATAAAGCTAATTCTCTCATTATGAATATTAGATATTGGATATCTAATTCGGACATTGGATGTCTAAATCGATTTATTAGATAAATTGATTTACGCCTAATGAATTAAATAAATTCTTGGGTGATTAATTTAATTCATAAATATAATTATTTATTGGAGAAATTAATTATGTTATTTTGTATTTGATATGTTTAATTAATTGGATTAATTAAACGACACAAATATATCGGAACGGAATCGGAGTTTATCTGTTTGGACTCACGGAGTCCGAACGGACCGAACTCGCCGGCTCCTTCTAGATGGCCACCCTCTTTCCTTCCCTTTTCCTTGGTCATAGTCTCCACATGTTGGTGGAAGACTTATGTTCAATCAAGGGGACAAATATCACACCTTGGTGATATTGTCTAAAGTAGGATATCTTGGGGAGTTGAATAAGAATATAAGTGGAGACAAACTCTCACTTGGCTACTACACAATTCCAAATAGTGAGCTTTGAAGAAGTGAGAGAGAAAATTATTTTTCTTAGTCTTCATCTTCATCTTCTTCTTCACTTTTGTTCTTGAGTTTTCTTGGAGAAAATTCAAGATACATTGAGAGAGACATATTATACACTTAGAGTGTAATAATAATAAAAGCTTCACCACTTGATTCTAGCCGTAACCTTAGAGGTTAATCGAGTGTTGTTGTTCCGGTCGTTTTTCCGGCGCGTGGCAAGTAGAGACGCGGTGTTTTCGGCGTTGGATCGTTCAAGGGCTTGGAGCGGATTGAACTCGTAGAGATCAAACTAAAGCTTGGGGAATAGCTCAAGAGAAGATTTCCATTTAATCAACGGACTTCGAGGGTTAGTTTCTTACAACTCTTTCTTTTCGTTTATATATTCGTATATACGTAGCTCGATCGATCCTCGTAGGGATTCGGATCGAATTAATTTTCGTTTTACCGCTTCCGCTGGGCCTTCGTTTTAGGCACCGAATCCCAATATCTATAGCCTTGTGCGACTAGCCTTGATTTATTCCTTATAATAAGTCCATTTCGATCCTTTTTGTTTCGAAATACCCATTTAGTTCCTATAACCGATTGATGCGTAGTTCTGGGTACAAGATACCATACATTGTTTCTTTCGAAACCGTTGAGCTCTTCTTCCATAGATGTTATCCAATGAGAATTATTAAGAGCGTCTATGGTCGAAACAGGTTCAGACTGTGCTAAGAATACAACGATAGTGCACATGTTGAGTCTTCTAAGCTCGGATTGAGATTTCCATTTAGGAAATGGTGATTTCTCAGTATCTAGTTCTTCTTGTGCACAAAGTACATTTCCTTGTGTACTCTGTATTCTCCTTCGAGTAGAAACACCTGCATCTATATTTCCAATGATCAGCTCTTGCGGGTGATCTCTCAACCATCTTCGGTCGGGTTCTAATTCAGGGTCCCATACTGTATCGAGAGTTTCTGTAGATACAACTTCAGCTTGTACAGCGTCGGCTTCATCTACGTCGATTCTTACAGCTGCGGGGTTGATTTCTAGGTCAACAACAGGTTCTATGGGAGTTGGTGGATCTAAGATGGAGAGTTGTTGGATGTTCTGAGTAACATCTTCTATACCTGTAGGGTCATGGTGAGGTTCGTCGAACACTAAATGAACTGATTCCTCGATCGTCAGCTTCCTTTTATTAAAGATCCTGTAAGCTTTGCTGACGGAGGAGTATCCTACAAATATTCCTTCATCTGATTTCTCATCAAAGGTTCTAAGTTGATCCTTCCCATTATTCAACACATAACACCTACATCCAAAAATGTGAAAAATATGAAACTAACGGAGTTTTGTTGTTCCGTACCTCGTATGCTGTTTTGTTGTGGTGCTTGTTGATGATGCAGCGGTTTTGAGTGTAGCATGCTGTATTGGTTGCTTCACCCCAGAAACATTGTGGCAACTTGCTTGCGGCAATCATTGTCCTTGTAGCTTCTTTTAGCGTCCTGTTTTTTCGCTCGGCAACACCATTTTGTTGAGGTGTACGGGCAGCTGAGTATTCGTGCTGTATCCTATTTTCCGAACAGTATTTCTCTATAAAGTGGTTAGTAAATTCTGTACCTCTGTCGGAACGGATGGACACGATACTCAATGTCTTTTCATTTTGAAGGTTTCTCAGGAGCTCAGGCAGCTTTGATGTTATTTCCTTCTTCTTGCTTTGGAAAATCGTCCAAGCATACCTGGAGTAATCATCAACAACAACAAGGCAGTATTTCTTAACTCCTAAACTTACTGGGTCGATAGGACCGTAGAGATCCAAGTGTAGCATCTCCATCACTCTTTGGGTTGAAAGGCAGGATTTGCTCTTCAGGGTGGACTTGATTTGCTTGCCTTTCTGACATGGTCCGCACACGCTGTCCTTTTTGAATGACACATTTGGCAATCCTCTTACCATTCCCTGTCTTGAGAGCTTTTTGATCATCTTGAAGTTGACGTGAGACATCCTCTTGTGCCATAACCAGCTTAGATCTGCAGTGCCTTTGGCAACAAAGCATGGAATTGAGGAGCTCATAGGCTTCCAGTCAGCAATATACATGTTACCTGATCTGCTTCCTGTAAGCACAACTTCTTTGGTCTGGATGTTCTTGACTCTACAGCGATCTATATAGAATTTCACTGAGAACTGTTTGTCACAGAACTGGCTAATACTAAGTAGATTGAACTGTAAGCCTTCAACATATGCAACATCGGTGACTTTGAATTTTCCGACAAGAAGGTTTCCTTTCCCTCTTGTTCTTCCTTTGGATTTATCACCGAAGCGAACTTTTGGACCGCGACCTTCTATGAAATCTGATAGCTTGCTTCTATCTCCGGTCATATGCCGAGAGCATCCACTATCGAAGTACCAGATGTCTTCCTCTAGAATGTCCTGTATGCAAAGAGATTAAGTAGATTTAGGTCCCCTTTGATTGTTGGGTCCATGAATGTTAGTGACTTTAGGTACCCAAATTTTCCTGACAGCAATTGGTTTACTGTAGGTCACATTCGGTACAGTGTTGCGGTATCTACATAGGGCATAAACGTGGTCGCTATAACCATGATAAGTATTATGCATGTAAAATTCAGGGTTATTATTATTAGTCCAGTACGAGTGCTGTCTTGGAGGTGGAACCATTTTCTTTGGCCTAACAGCTTGCCTTCTGGGTCTCCAGTTGGATTCCCAACGCTGTTGTTGATACTGAGTGGGCACCTACTGTCTCGAGGAATAACGGGGCTCCTGTATCGAATACCTCGGCGTGCTGTATTGATAGTACTGCCGTGCGAGCCTTTGGTATTTGGATACATCCTTCCTTCTGAACGGCTGTTGGCACTGTTGATATGCTCGGGGAGCATGCTGTTGAGTGCGCCTTTCAGGTCTGAGTGGCTGGTGATTCCGCTGTCTGGAGTATGATTGAGGTGGTGGAATGGCAGCCTTCGGTTTTCGCGGTGTAGCAGGTTCCTCACTTAGTTCATGAGCAAGTTGATGATTGCTCTCCATGAGTTTTTCGTAATCGACTTTGCTGGTTTCACAATCAATAGACATATTTTCATAATTTATTTTCAACAAGTCATTTTCATCTTTCAGCTCTAGGTTTGACAGTTGGAGCTGTATATTCTCATTTTTCAATGTCTCATGGGCCTTTTGAATGTTTTTAAACTCATTTTTCATGTTTTCAAAAGTATGAGATGCATTGGCAGGAATGATTGAGGTTGAGCTTACCTCATTGTCGCTATCTTCACCTTTCGGAATGTCCTTGGCCATAAAGCACATATATGCTTTATTATTGAACTCATCATCAGATGAATCACTTTCAGTTACCACCTGAAGACATTCTTCAGATTTGGATGGTGCGGGGGAGGCTTCTGATTCTCCAATCAGGGCCTTGAGCTTGTTTTTCCAAGCACGTCTTCGTTCATCTTTCTCTTGTTGCTCGGCCTCTGGCAACCTTTGAACTTTGGGATGAGGACATTTATTTGCATAGTGTCCCGGTTTCCTGCAATTATAGCATAGGTGAGCATCACCGGATGAAGTTTCCGTACTTACCTTGTGTACAGGTTTGGGCCTGTAGGGAGTCTTTCCAGACTGTTTGATGAACTTCTTGAACTTTTGCATGAGAAGCGCCATTTCATCTTGAGACAAGACGTCGTCGTCGCTGTCAGCATTCTCGTGACTAGGCTTTGATGAGCTGGGCATGCTGTGTCGACGGTTCGATACAGCGGCTAGTTCTGTGACCTTTGAAGGAGATTCTTCGGCTTTCTCTCTTCTGTCAATATCATACTCAAAAGCTTTGAGGTCAGAGAAGAGATCAAAAGTAGATATTTCATTAAGATTGCAAGACACACGCATAGCTGTGGTCTTCATGTCCCATCGGGCAGGGAGAGATCTGAAAATTTTTAAATTCTTCTCCTTTTGGGTATAAATTTTGCCCAACGCTTCAAGTTCACCAACAATACCAGTGAATCTGAGGTCAAGTTCCTCAAGTGTCTCAGTTGGTTTCATTTCGAAAGATTCAAATTGCTGAGTCAGTTTTGAAATTTTGTTTTCTTTTGAGAGATCAGTTCCCTCACAAATCAACTTGAGTTTATCCCAGATTTCCTTGGCTATTTTACAGCTCTTTACCTTCGAGAATGTGCCTTTGTCTAGAGTGACAAATAACGCATTCTTTGCAACATCGTCGAGGTTGGCGCGCTTTCTTTCATCTGTAGTCCATTGCTCACGCTCCTTCTCGAGCATCTCAGCATGAGCTTGGCCTTCAATCCTTGCGGCCGTGTTTACCTTCATTATCTTGATGGGGCCATCCTATATAACAAAAATCATCTCTTTGTGCATTGCTGCAAGATGAGCCTCCATCCTGATTCTCCAATCATCAAATTCATTAATAGAGAACATAGGTACTTTGTTGATCATTGATGTATCCATGTGAGAATAAAGGAATGAAAAAGACTGTTTTGAAAATTAAGTGATTTTGGATCTGATTCGGTTAAAAATACGACTGATTCTTTTTAGAATCAACCGCTCCGATACCACTTGTTGGCCACTAAGTATACTGGATACAGCTTGGATAGCATTTTAAACAACAAGCTGTACTGATTTTAAATCTGAGTGCGTAGCGGAAGTCTTAAATACAGTAAGTTGCTGTGGATACATCAACTCAATGTGCAGTGTATACTTAAAATAATCACAGTTAAATAAAACAGTAAAAGCTGAAGGTAAATAACACAATATTTAAAGTGGTTCGAGGTAAACCCCTCTACGTCCGCTGGTCCTCCACACAGGAGTAAAAAGTATATTATAATTACTACGCACACAACTACGTAATTATAACAACATTAATCAATATATCGTTCACACAGGTTGATATAATGATCTTAGCTTCAATCGTTCACACAGATTGGTTTGAGCTAATGCTTTGACTGGCTTCTTCACACACAGTTCTGAAGTAGCAAAGATTACTCAGTCCACACAGGGCTGATCTGGGTTTGTTCAAGGATAGAACAGGGTATGAACAATAGTGTTGACTTTCTGAGCTTCTAGCTGATGATGTGTTGTTCAAGTTGTTAAGCACTGTATATCTCTTTGATCTGAATAGCAGTAAGCTTTGGAGATATGTTTTGCTCTGAATATTTCTTTGTAAGCTTGATCGTTTTGTTGTAAGTCTTTCAGAAGATTTATCATTTTTTTTCATCTTCAATCTTCAAACTGTGGAGATATATATAGTCTCTGAAATATATCCGTTGAGATAAATCCGTTGAGCAAGATTCCGTTCCAACGGGATGAAAAACACGATCCGGATTTTGCGGGATTTGAAGATCTGTTGACTTACAGTATTTAAATACTTTATCCTTTTGTATTTAAATACTTCTTTATCAACGGTACTTGACTTCTAGTGGGAACTAGAAGTCAAGTCCCGTTGATTCCTTCTTTGTCCTGTTGAGAGCTGTATGGAAGGATTACTTATTGTCAATTCGAGACAGCTTCCATACTTAGTCTTCTTGAGACTTATTTGTTGTACTGTATGCTGGATCTTACAGGAGGTCTTCGATATAGGTTGACACTTCAGCTTTTCGATACAGTTTCCTTACTGTATGCAGGATTGGTATATTGTCAAAACATACTGACACTACGATCAATACAGGTCAGTATCGATACAGGGTTTATCCAACAAATTCGATACAGGGTATTGTTTTCCCAACAAGGAGATATTGGGCAATAAGCACCCTTCTACCATCTAGACAAGCCACAACATCAAAATTTCTTCCTAATTGGAAGAGCCAGTTTTCCAATCCCAAGGAATCAATAGAACCGGAAAAATGAGTGGGGTGCATCTTCGTCACATTCTGAATCCATTTGTTGGCTTTGTTTGCCACTAAGTATATAGAATACCGATTGGAAAGTGTTAGTACAACAAGCTGTACGATTTTTGAATGTGAGTGCGTAGCGGAAGTTCATTTAAGTCAGTTGCTATAAATACAGCAACTAGGCTTTCTCCTGTTAGCTTGGTGTGTACAGGGTTTTGCAGTGTATACTTATATAGATTACAGTTAAGAAAACAATAAAGGCATAAGGTAAATAACACGCAATATAAAGTGGTTCGAGGTAAACCCCTCTACGTCCATTGGTCCTTCACACAGGAGTAAAATATTTATTAAAATCACTACGTACACAACTACGTGACTTTAATCAAACCTATCCTTGTATTGTTCACACATATTGATATAAAAATGGTAGCTTTCAACCGTTCACACAGATTGGTTGTAGGCTTCTTTGACTTGCTTCTTCTCACACGGATTGAAGCTTCGTCCTATTCGTCCCACACAGGTCAGAATATCTTTTCCTTAGTCCACATAGGGCTAAGTTTTACTCAAGGTAAAAATGGTGAAATCACTGGTTTGAACAGCAACTTGAACACTTGATGATCTTAGACTGATGATATGCTGCTCCTGTTGACCGAGTATATTTCTTCTCTCGGATATTGATTATGCTCGAAGCAATATATTTGCTCTTGTAGGCTAGATTGATAGAATAATCTCTTGATATGGATATTCAGTTCAGTCGTTGGTAATCTTCGTATTTTTGTGTTTTTTCTGCAATGTCCTATTGCATGGACTATTTATAACTTTGGAATAGATCCGTTATAAATATGTCCGTTGGATGGTTGGTGAGCAAAGATCCATTCTGGTTGGTTGATTGACTTTCGAGATGCTTGATCCGGATTTTACTCCATGTCTGAAGATCCTTGCCGGTTGGTATTTAAATACTTTATCCTATCAGTATTTAAATACTTCTTTCAAATGGTGTTTTGACTTTAGTGAATAAAGTAGATTCCGTCGCAACGATCTTCAGTCCTATTGGATAAGTATTTGTTTTCTCAACACTTTCATCCTGTATGCTGTATCCAACATGTTACATCTTAAATGCTATATTTGTAGACTTCAACACTATAGGCTATCTCCAATGCTGTATGGAAGGGTGCTGTATAGAGATTCCATACAATTTCCATACTTAGCGGCATTTCAAATCCTTTGTTGTATGATGGCTAGACTTGCTGTATGATGGCAATTATCAAAACAAGGTACATGATTGTTTATCCCAACAATTTCCCCCTTTTTGATAGTGCCAAAACCTCTTAAAGATAGAGAGGCTGTCTTCTTGGTCTTCTGCCGAAAGATCTGATCTTCAGCACTTAGTCTAAAAATGTGAACTGCTCGCAGGCAAGTTCTAAGAATTCATAAACATCTACAGGGATGTGTGTTACAACTTAAACTTATGATTGGCGCGCAGGCAAAATCTTACAGTGTGATCTAGGTTGAATACAACTTAACCTATGAACTGTTCGCAGACAGGCTCTTACAGCTTAAGACTTAATAATTTTTTATACTTGTTTGTTTACAACAAATAAATTAAATTCATAATCAAACAGTAAAATAGTAAGTGTAGATTATGAGCTGTAATCTTTCAAGCAAAAATTAAATTTTATTGTTAAAGATCAAAAGATTACAAAGATTGAAGAAGAAAGATACAAAGATTGCATACTTCTAAGTATAATGATAAAGGATCTTCCATGCTAACTCCTGTAATGAGCATGACTCCAAGGCCTCCTGTCACGATCATTGTCGGTTCCGCTCCACCAGTTCTCGAAGGAATCCTTGCCTTGATCTAGATAGATCGCTCTTCCTTCAGGTGATTTGTCGAAGGCAAGTATCCGGTCATCGGGATGAGTAAGACGATCACCTTTCCAGTGCCTTGATTTCATCAAAATTTGCATGGGGAGTAATCCTTTTTCCAGCATTCTTTTAAATTCATCTGCACCCTCCGCCAGTATCTTGCACTTATTGAAGATGGCGGACTCCCTTATGAGCTTAATAAAGTATCTCATCAGTTTGTTCTTCCTCCATTTCTTCACCTCATCAGCTGTAGGCTGGCGGTTGGTAAGCATACGAATCTCCAGTGGTCTCTGCACATTATTTTTCCAAGGTAAGTTGGGGTCGTGGACCTCTGTGCGAGAACCAGTTACCATGTATCCTTATGCAGGCGAGGCAAGACGGCCTATTGCAGCAGTGACACTGTCCTATAATGAAGCATCAATCTCTCTTTCTTTCTCAAGCCCCCATTACCTTCCAGCCTCTCTCGCTTCTTCCCCCTTTTGGCATCATCAAGGTAAGTGACCTTAGCATCATTGCTTTCCAGGAGTTTCATCGTGTTATCCTATTTGGTCTCTATACTCGAGATTTTGTCAACCAGAGAACTGAGCACCAGAGACATGTCATCGATCTTTTTATCATGTCATGAGAGACTGGAGCCAGTTTCCTGTAGTGTGGAGACAGTCTGGGCTTCGAATATCTGAATCTTTTCCTGCTCTTGTTTGAGAATTTGTTCCTAGCGATGTTGAAGTTGAGCGAGCGCTTGCCATAATGCACTACGCACTATGCGAAAAGCTTCTTCAACTTTTGTAATGTCTCGCTTCAAGACAGTCATCTCATCAATTGCAGTTTCTCTCATCCAATCGAGCTCTTGGCCAACATCATACAGTGCCTTCACGACATCCTTCATGAACACTGTTTGGCGGCCGATTGCTTGAAGTTGTTCTATCCGAGCCTATGTTTGCAGAGAGCCAGGGTGCGCTATTCTCTCATCCTCTGCTCCATTGAGTTGACGCATGACCACATGAGGATGTGGTCTATCGTCAGGGAGGAATCCTTCATCGGATTTGGAGATTACAGAGATTAGTGATGCGGGGGCATCAGACGTGGGCTCGGCAGATGAGTTGGGCAGTATTGTCAGTCTCGGGGACAGGGGGACTGATTCCTCCTATTCCTGTTGGGTTTCTGTAGTCATGCATACAGGAGGGACTGATTCCTCCTGCTGACTCTCAGCTTCCGCCTGCTCCGGCAGTGGGACCGATTCCTCTTGCGGGATGGCGTGAGCTTCTTCTTCTTGAGCTTTCTATTCTCAAGCTTCATGCTGTACGGGAGGGACTAATTCGTCCTGTACGTTGTCCTTCGCAGCTTCCTGTTGTTGTTGGGGAGGGGACTGATGTATGTCTGAGGTCCCCTGACCCTGTTGGTCTTGCATTCTGGATAGTTCCTGTTCGTGAACTTCCTTTCGACTCATTCTCAGACCTGCCTGTAGGGCATCATCATCGTCGTCTGAGTCGGGTCCAGATTCGGGGCTGTTAGGAACTATCATCGGACTTGGACTTTCCCTTCAATCGGGCCTGTTCTTTTGCCAGATAATAATTTGATATGAGCTCATGGCAGAAGCGATTATCCCATTGAATCAGGGCATCGATGTTCTGAGAGTCCGTGACTTCCAGAATGAATTCTTCTTCTTCCTTCCACTCCTCACAATTGTACAGGACGTCATAAGGTGCAACCCTTTAAGACTTCCATTGTCCAAAATGTTCAAATGCTTGCTCAATCTGTACTTGAAGAAGAGTTTTGTTAATGAAAGTTGTGGGGGAGGGGCTTCGTACAGTATGTGGGTCTACTGCAGGAATAGGATCCGCAACAGGTGTGGGAGCTTGTTTTGGAGAGGGATCCCAAACAGGGGTAGGTACCCTGATTGGAGAGGGATCTTGTATGGGTGTGGGTTCCCTTACAGGAGAGGCGGCAGTCGGCTCTGAACGGGCAGCCGGATTCGCCAGTTCCTTGTAACTTGGCAAATAATTGATCATCCGTCATAGCCGGCAGAGGCTCGGGATTTGCAGCACATGCAACAATTATTTTTTTCGCAGGGGTTGTGCCGTGTGGGTTTGTTTCAACGGGTTGTGCCGTAGATGGGGTATCCACAGAGATCGCTGTAATCTCTGTAGCTTTAGCTCTAGAAGCTCTCCTTAGCTTTTTCTTCGGCTTCTCGACAGCAAGTGGTGTTTTGCTGTGAGATGAACTCCCTTTTCTTTTCTTCGATTTCTCTTCATTCCCAGAATTTAGAGTGACATCCCTTGGATCATCAGAAAGGGGCAGATATCTTGCAAAGGGTCTTGTTGCAGTGAGTCCGTCTCTGTTGTACGTAGATGGCTTGCTTCCACCTATGAACTTGCCAGGGCCAATCTTCTTGGCTCCTTTTGATTGTGGCACATCGCACTTGGTGAGATTGTTGTTGAGGATGAGGCCGAAGGACTTCTTCTGAGTGCCAGGCTTGGAAGCCTCTTCAGAATGATCTGGCACCAGTTTACTCGCTCGCCAGATATGATGGCGACCATCATTCTGAATTGCAGATTCATGCACATCTCGAATTCGCCAGTCCTGTTCTTAACAACATGACAACATAAATCGTGCAAATAAACAAAAGGTAAACAAAATCTCTTCTTATGGCAAGATGGATGGACGTTCTTGTCCGAAGCATCGCCAATGAATAGTCCCCAACAGGCAGTGAGGAATTCTTGTGACCCAAAGGTCTCAAGTTCTTCCATTGTCAGGCCATCAGACGGCAGCCTGTAAATGTTTGACAGAAGCTCCTGGTCAACGCAGATCTGAACTCCATGGACAGTAGCATATATATCGGATACATCTCCTCCTCATTTTAGAGAGAAGAATCTGACAGAGGCGTCGATATCGAATTCCTCGACAAAACGCTCATCATATAGCTCAGCGTGATGACTTCCAAGGCGGTAGGGGCCTTGTTGTCGGATTCTAAAGACAATGAGTTCCATAGCGTCAGCATCCTCGGATTCGTTGTGGATTCTTTCAAGGATGACGGATCCGGCGAAGATTCGCCCATCGATGATGGAGTCTCTCTTCTAAAGGGACAAAGAAGATGTTTGAGATGATGCCATTGATTACTGAAGAAAAAGAGTAAGTGAAGTAGCAAAAAAAGCAATAAAATGCACTAAACGATGTACGTTGTTTGCTCTTAAACTCGTTTAATATGCAGAAAGCATAAAGCATCGAAGGGAGCAAGAAACAGTCCTTTAGAATATTAGGGTTACAAAACAGTGAACGGTCAGATTTAAGGGATGGGAACCGTCTTTGAAAAGAACGAATAGGATGAACTGAGATTAAGTTGTACTTATCCATACATTTTTGAAAATGACAACCGGTCCCACTTATGACAATTCGACTTCCCTTATTGCGCTAAATAGCAGTTTGAATTAATTAAAATCGTGGCGTTTCAGATAATAAAGTCCAGATGTCATGTTAAGCATTAAATGATAACACGTTTGAATTTTGAAACAGGGCACGTGGACTAAAATGATCTTAAAATATGAAAAACACGAATAAAATAATAATAAAATATTAATTGACATCCCATAGTGTATGTACTGTATCCGCGAATAATACAGCGTTCCCCCTTAAAAGGTACATACAGGATTCAATTCTTATAGCAATGTTTGGATTAATACTGTATTCATGGGTTGTACTGTATTCCCCCTTAATTAATGCACACATCAGCTGTAGGAAGGTTTCATGCCTTCTTTTTCGTGCTGTCTGAGTGTACAGTTAATTAACGGTAGATACTGTATTCTTGGGTCTTACATCATTCCCATCAATTGATGAGTAAAAGCATAAAAACTTACAGGGAGTCAGGATGTAGCATTCCCAATTCTTGTCGAAGCATAAAGAATCTGCTTGTGCTGAGAGGTTTGGTAAAGATGTCGGCTGACTGGATGTCTGTATGAATTTTCTCGATCCGAACATCCTTATTCTCAACATGATTCCATATGAAATGATGCTTCATATCAATATGCTTAGTTCGCGAGTGCAATACAGGATTGTGCGTTATTACAATTGCACTCGTGCTATCGCACATGATCGGTGTTTCCTTGTCAATGATTCCATAATCAGATAACCGCTGTTGCATCCAGATAATCTGTATACATCAACTTCCAGCAACATAGTATTCGGATTCAGCTGTTGAAAGCGAGTTTGCCAATTATTTCTTACTGAACCATGACACAAGTCTATGTCCAAGAAAGAGACAAGTACCGCTTGTACTCTACCTATCTAACTTGCAGCCACCGAGATCCGAGTTGCTGTAGCTAACCAAATCGAATCCGCCTTCCTTAGGATACCACAGTCCTGCATCGACTGTTCCTTTAACATACTTAAGGATTCGTTTGGCTGTCATGAAGTGTGATTCTTTAGGTGCTACTTGATACCGAGCACACACTCCTACAACAAACTAGATATCGGGTCTGCTAGCTGTTAGGTACAGGAGTGAGCCTATAAGCTTCATGTAGAGTGATTGATTAGCCGGCTTTCCAACGTCGTCAGCACTAATTTGCATGGAAGTGCTCAAGGGGGTTGACGAGGATTTGGAGTTATTCATCCCAAACCTTTTGAGTAGCTCCTTGCTGTACTTCTCTTGGTTGATGAAGATTCCTGTAGGCAACTGCTTCACTTGCAATCCTAGGAAATAACTAAGTTCCCCCATCATACTCATTTAAAATTTACTTTGCATGAGATGAGGGAACCTTTGACATAAAGCAAGGTTAGTGAAACCAAATATAATATCATCTACGTATATTTGAACCATCAACAGGTCGTCACCTTCATGTATTTTAAATAGAGTCTTGTCCACAACACCTTTATCAAACCCATTATTAGTGAGGTACAGGTACAGAGTTTCATACCACGCTCTAGGTGCTTGCTTAAGTCCATACAGTGCTTTCCGTAGCCTGTATACTAAGTCTCCGCCTTCTGTGTTGACAAACCCTGGTGGTTGTTCAACATAGACTTCTTCGGCGAGGTCTCCATTCAGTAATGCGCTCTTTACATCCATTTGATATACACTAAAGCTCTTATGTGCGGTAAAAGCTAAAAATATCCTAATGGCTTCTAGTCTGGCTACAGGGGCAAATGTTTCATCGTAGTCTATACCTTGTTCCTATCTGTAGCCTTGTGCGACTAGACAGGATTTGTTCCTAATAACAAGTCCGTTCTCATCCTTCTTGATTCTAAATACCCATTTGGTTCCAATGATGGCTTCATGCTCGGGTCTGGGTACTAGATACCACACATTATTTCTTTCAAAACCATTATGCTCTTCTTCCATAGAAGTGTTCCAGTGAGAATTATTCAGAGCTTCTTTTATAGAAACAGATTCGAATTGAGCTAAGAATACAGCAAGTGTGCACATGGCAAGTCTTCTAAGTTCTGCTTGAGATTTCCATACAGGAAATGGAGATTTCTCAGATTTGGGTTCTTGTTGCGCACATAGTATAGTTCCTTGTGTACTCTACATTCTCCTACGGGTAGATACTCCAGCATCAATGTCTCCTATGATTAACTCCTGTGGGTGATCTCTCAACCATCTTCTGTCGGGTTCTAGTTCAGCGTCCCGTACTGTAGCTTATGGTGCTGTAGTTTCAGCTTCAACTTGTATATCATCAGCTTCAAATACCTCTGATCTTATATCTTCGGGGTTGATCTCTATGTCTACAATAGGCTCTATTGGAGTTGGAGAGTCATTAATGGGGAGTGTTTATTCTGAGTTAAGTCTTCTACTCCTGTAGGATCATGGTGAGGTTCATCGAACACATGTACAGATTCCTCGACTGTCAGCTTCCTTTTGTTAAAGATCTTGAAAACTTTGCTGATAGAGGAATATCTTACTAATATCCCTTCATCCGACTTTTCATCGAAGGTTCTAAGTTGGTCTTTCCCGTTATTCAGAACATAACATCTGCATCCAAATATGCGAAAATATGAAACTGATGGAGTCTTGTTGTTCCATACCTCGTATGCTGTTTTGTTGTGATGCTTGTTGATGATACAGCAATTTTGTGTATAGCACGATGTATTTGTTGCTTCGCCCCAGAAACGCTGCGGCAACTTGCTTGCGGCAATCATGGTTCCTGTTGATTCTTTGAGCATCCTGTTCTTTCGCTCGGCAACACCATTTTATTGAGGTGTTCGGGCTGCTGAGTATTCATGCTGTATTCCATTGTCCGAACAGAATTGCTCTATAAAGTGGTTGGTAAATTCAGTACCTCTGTCGGAACAAATGGACACGATACTCAACCCATTCTCATTCTGAAGCTTTCGCAGGTGCTCGGGCATCTTTGATGTGGTTTCCTTCTTCTTGCTTAAGAAGATTGTCCAAGCATACCTAGAATAATCATCAACAATAACGAGACAATATTTCTTACCTCCCATACTTACAGGGTCTACAGGACCATAGAGATCCATATGTAGCATTTCCAGAACTCTGTGAGTGGACAGGTGTGATTTGATTTTCAGGGTGGTTTTGATTTGTTTGCCTTTCTGACAGGGTCCGCAGACACATCGGGCAAACCTCTAATCATTCCCTGTTTAGCGATCTTGTTGATCGTCTTGAAGTTGACGTGCGACATCCTCTTGTGCCATAGCCAACTTTGATCTGTAGTGCCTTTGGCAACAAAACATGAATTGGACCTCGTAGGCTTCCAGTCAGCAATATACATATTACCTGACCTGCTTCGTGTGAGCACAACTTTTTTGGTCAGAATGTTCTTGACTCTACAGTGATCTATATAAAATTTCACCGAGAACTGCTTGTCACAGAACTGGATAATACTAAGTAGATTATACTGTAAGCCTTCAACATAAGCTATATCGGTGACTTTGAATTTTCCTACAAGCAGAGTTTCCTTCCCTCTTGTTCTTCCTTTGGACTTATCACTGAAGCTTACTTCTATCTCCTATCATGTGCCGAGAACATCCACTGTCGAAGTACGAGATGTCCTTCTCTTTGATGTCCTGTAAGCAAATAAATTAAGTAGATTTAGGTCCCCTTTGTATGTTGGGTCCATGGATGTTAGTGCCTTTAGGTACCCAAATTTGCGTGACAGCAATTGGGTTGCTGTAGGTTACTTTTGGTCCGTTCTTGCGAAGTATATGTGGGGCACGCACGTAGTTGCAGTAATCTTGTTAATTATGATGCATGTAAAATTTAGGGTTATTATTATTGATCCAGTACGAATGTCGTCTTGGAGGTGGAGCCATTTTCTTTGGCCTTATAGCTTGCCTCATGGGCCTCCAGTTGGATTCCCAAAGATGTTGCTGATATTGCGCGGCGACCTGTTCTCTTGATGGATACCGGGGCTCCTGCATGCAATATATAGGCGCGCTGTACCGTTGGAAGTACTGCTGTGCATGCCGCTGATATTTATATACAACCATCTTTCTGAATGGCTGTTGGCGCTTCTTTTATGCTCGAGGAGCATGCTGTTGGTTACGCATTACAGGTCTGGGTGGCTGAGGATTCCGCTGTTTGTGATATGACTTTGCTGGCGGAATGGCAGCCTTTGCTGTACGCGGGTCAGCTGTTACCTTTTCGGGACTCAGGGTCTCATCAGGTACAGGAATGGGTTCCACACCCCTGACGAACACCGTACTGGTTTTCCCTTTATTGGAGAATGATTTGTATCCTAAACCATTTTTATCTTGAGCATGTTTCCCGGTGCTTAGAATTTCTTCCATCATTTTAGATGATTTCTCAAAATATTTCAAGATAGTCTCTAGTTCTCCTTCTCGTTTCTCGAGAGTTTTTACTTTGGCTTCGAGTAGAGCAAAATCATTTGTCTTGATCTCATTATGAGACTTGGACTCATTTAGATCGTGAGCAAGTTGATGATTGCTCTCCATGAGTTTTTCAAGTGAGACTTTGCTGTTTTCACAATCGATGGATATATTTTCATAGTTATTTCTCAGCAAGTCGTTTTCTTCTTTAAGCTCTAAGTTAGAGATTCCGAGCTGTATGTTTTCTCATTTCAATGTCTCATGGGCCTTTTGAATGTTTTTAAATTGATTCATCATATATTCGAAAGTATGAGATGCATTTATAGGAGTATTGGATGTTGAACTTACCTCATCATCGCTATCTTCATCATTCTCTATTTTGTTGGCCATAAAGCACATATATGCTTTATCTTCGAGCTCTCATCGGATGAGTCACTGTCAGTGGCTGCCTGAAGACATTCCTCGGTCTTGGTTGGTGCCGGCGAGGCTTCTGATTCGCCGATCAGTGCCTTGAGCTTGTTCTTCCAAGCATGCCTCCTTTCATCTTTTTCTTGTTGCTCGGCTTCCGGCAACTTTTGGACTTTAGGATGCGAACACTTATTTGCATAGTGCCCTGGTTTCCTACAGTTGTAACATAGATTAGAATCACCAGATGGATAAGATTCAGAACTTACCTTGGGAAAAGGCTTGGGCCTGTATGCAGTCTTTCCAGACTGCTTGATGAACTTTTTGAATTTGTGCATGAGAAGGGCCATTTCATCTTGTGACAGGATATCATCGTCACTGTCAGCATTCTTGTAGGAGGATTTGGATGTGATGGGCATGCTGTGTCTCCTGTTAGATACAGCGGCTAGTGCTGTAGTCTTAGCAGGTGACTCTTCGGTCTTCTCTCTCCTGTCAATGTCATACTCAAAAGCTTTGAGGTCAGAGAAGAGGTCAAAAGTAGAAATGTCATTGAGATTACATGACACATGTATAGCTGTGGATTTTATGTCCCATCGGGCAGGGACTGATCTAAAAATTTTCAAATTTTTCTCCTTTTGGGCATACGCTTTACCCAATGCTTCAAGTTCACCGACAATGCCAGTGAATCTGAAGTCAAGTTCCTCAAGAGTTTCAGATGATTTCATTTCAAATGATTCAAATTGCTGAGTGAGTTTTGAAATTTTGTTTTCTTTTGAGAGCACAGTTCCTTCACAAATCATCTTAAGTTTATCCCAGATTTCCTTGGCTGTCTTACCGCTCTTTACCTTCAAGAATGTGCCTTTGTCAAGAGTGACAAATAGCGCATTCTTAGCAATGTTGTCGAGGTTCGCGCACTTGCGATCGTCGGTTGTCCATTGCTCACGCTCCTTCTCGAGCATCTCTGCATTTGGTTGTCCTTCTATTCTTGCGGTGGGATTAACCTTCATTATCTTGATGGGGCCATCTTGGATGACAAAAATCATCTCGTCGTGCATGGCGGCAAGATGTGCTTCCATTCTAATTCTCCAATCATCAAATTCGTTAATAGAAAACATAGGAACCTTGTTTATCATTGAGGTATCCATGTAGAAGAATAGGAAAGATAAAGACTGTTTTCAAAAAGAATGATTTTTAGATCTGATTCGGTTAAAAATACGACTGATTCTTTTTAGAATCAACTGCTCCGATACCACTTGTTGGCCACTAAGTATACAAAAGCCATCTTGGAAAGTGTTAGTACAACAAGCCGTATGATTTTCGAATGTGAGTGCGTAGCGGAAGTTTGTTTAAGTGAGTTGTTGTAAATACAACAACTAGGATTTCTCCTGTTAGCTTGGTGCGTACAGGATTTTGCAGTGTATACTTATATAAATCACAGTTAAGAAAATAATAAAGGCAGAAGTTAAATAACATGCAATATAAAGTGGTTCGAGATAAACCCCTCTATGTCCACTGGTTCTCGATACAAGAGTAAAATATTTATTAAAAACACTATGTACACAACTACATGACTTTAATCAAACCTACCCTTGTATCATTCACACAGATTGATACAAAGACTGTATCTTTCAACCATTCACACAGATTGGTTGTAGGTTTCTTTGACTTGTTTCTTCTTACACAGATTGAAGCTTCGTCCTATTCGTCTCACACAGGTCAGATATCTTTTCCTTAGTCCACACAGGGCTAAGTTTTACTCAAGGTAAAAATGGTGAAATCACTGGTTTGAACAGCAGCTTGAACACTTGATGATCTTAGGCTGGTGATATGCTGTTCACGTTGACTGAGTATATTTCTTCTCTCAGATATTGATATATGCTCGAAGAAATATATTTTCTCCTGTAAGCTTGATTGACAGAATAATCTCTTGATATGGATATTCAGTTCAGTCATTGGTAATCTTCGTATTTTCGTGTATTTTTTTGCAATGTCCTCTTGCATGGACTTTTTGTAACTTTGGAATTCGTTATAAATATGTCCTTTGGCTGGTTGGTGAGCAAAGACCCATTCTGATTGGTTGATTGACTTTCAAGATGCTTGATCCGGATTTTGCTCCATGTCTGAAGATCCTTGTCGGTTGGTATTTAAATACTTTATCCTATCAGTATTTAAATACTTCTTTCAAATGGTGTTTTGACTTTAGTGAATAAAATAGATTCTGTCGCAACGGTCTTCAGTCCTATTGGATAAGTGTTTGTTTTATCAACACTTTTAGCATGTATGTTGTATCCCACATATTACGTCTTAAATGCTGTAGCTGTAGACTTCAACGATGTAGGCTATCTCCAATGGTGTATAGAAGGGTGTTGTATGGAGATTCCAGACAGTTTCCATAATTAGTGGCATTTCGAATCCTTTGTTGTATGATGGCTAGACTTGTTGTATGATGGTAATTATGAAAACAAGGTACATGATTGTTTATCCCAACAGGCTTCGTCTTCCACAGTCGGGAACAGATTATGGTGCCCACCTTGAGCTATATGAGCCAATTGAGCTACAAATTGCTCAAGAATAATGATAGCTCTAGTGCCGGTGTTATTGCCCGACGGTTGGTCCTCGCTAACTGAACCATCAGTACTCAAAGGCAGAGTATTCTGCACCATATGCGATGTCGAACCGTGGCTGACTGGGAAGGTATAATTCCTCATCAGCAGCACCACGACCACTAACTCGGCCGCTTCCTCGAGCTAGTCTGCCATGACCTTTGGACATACTGAAGAAATAAGAAAGTAAATAAAACAAGATCAGCACAGTTCACAATTTACGACGCTAAGTATCTCAACTCACGATTTTAATTCACATAAGGAATAGTACATGAATATAACAGTTTGAGAAGGCTTACAGCCACGGGTCGCACGGAAAGATGATAGCACAATGATGATAGGCTCAACAACTGACTTTTATGACTCAACTGATAGATCAAACTTGACGGACAACATAGGTATTCACAAACTAAGCTCTGATTTCATAAATGTAACAATCCAAATAACTCAAGGGTCGTTACACGCTGTAAAACCTTCCTCAGGGTCTACCAGGCTAACCATTCACATAACCACACATGTCACTCAGGCATAAAACACTTAATATGGTAAATTAGGTCGTGGCCTCAGCCAAAATATTTAATTAAAATAAAGTACGACATAAGGTAATATAAAATCATCGCCCGCGCAGGGGACTTCAACAGTAGTTTTAAAAATACAAATTGACTATTCAACTGTCTCCATCAGACAACATAAATTTAGGAATAAACTTCCAAGACTCGAGCCTAATAACTTCATGGCTGACCAAGCTTTGTGTGTGCTTCCCGTGCCTACTCCCCATGCTGTCCATTACTCGCATCGCATAATATTCATTTCCCCCATTTAAGGGGTTAACATTCGAATGGCTAGTGCAAGTACACAATTAAGCAACATTATATACAAGTACAAATCCATCATCACTTTCTCATTTTGGATACATTTACAAAGCAATATTCCGGAATATCATGTCTCGTCAAAAATAACATTATCAAGATAACACGTCACCATGCATCATTATCACAAATAATAACACACAAGGTAACCCACGTCCATGCTTCTTAGCATCGACACCCAAGGGTCCCATAAAACCATCCCCGGGCGGAAACCCACGTCCGTCATCCGTCGCTCTTAGCATAGATCTACAGTGGCCCGTCAGACCCATCCCCGGGTGGACGGACTACTCACACACACTAACATTTTCATCAACCACATCGAAATAACATCATATATAACATAACATAATACAGTACTTGCCTTGATTAAAATTACGTAAAGAGACGGTGAACGAAAAGGACTTCGATCCGAACTCTCTTCAAATACTTGTTCCTAACACACAACGATATTCAATCAACCATAACATTTCTGGAACATAAGGAATTGTCTTAAGGTCTACCATTTAGAACCATTCATCGGACATTACAAGGGCATAATCGACTATAATCAACTAACGGTGGAAATCACAAAAACTAATCCACAAAACCTCAAGAAAAACAATGGATGATGATTACACAATCATAATCTATCATCAATCTAGACGAAATCAAATAAGAAAACTCCTAAATCCCCAAAACTAGGTTCTAAGAGATTTACCTCAATTGGGACGCTGAAGGAATATTATATGGTGTTAAATCGATACTAGGAACTTGAAGATATTGATGTAATATCCGCAATTTCAATTTTCGGTAAATTTCTTTTTTTGGCAGGAGTCCCTTTTGGCGGCCCGCTGGTGACTGTTTCATCATTATGAGAATGATTAATTCTGCACTTTTTGACGTACGAGTTCGTTTCGATGTCGTTTTGTTGAGTTCCGTGCTTTTTAGCGACTTTTCCGCACTTGAGTTCGATTCTTACGAATCTCATTCAAAACTGTTGTTTCGAGTTTCCCGTAAGCACGTTTTAATTTGTTAGACGTGTTGTGAACTTTTGTTTGGTTATTCGATCACATATCGTGATTTTCGGGCTTTTTGGGCCATTTTGTAGTTTCCCAAAGTTATGGGTATCCACATTCGTATTTGTTTTCTCGACCCTTTCCATGGTCGCGTGTGAGTTTGATTAGAGCTCAAGCTCTTACTATGATCATATTTTGGAGCTTTCCATGCGTATCTTGAGTTTGAAGTTTCGGTCGGAGAAGTGTGTCGTCGTACCCATTTTTGAGAGTACTGTTGCTGTCATTCTGAGTCGATAGCGCACGCTACATCCAGGTGGATAGCGCGCGCTGAGGTGCTATGGATAGCGCATGCTACGGTTGTGTAGCGCATGCTAACTGGTAGTTCGAGGCAGTCCCGAAGCTACTGGACTGGGCTTGGAGGTCTCGTTAGCGCACGATAACTTTTGTGGTTAGCACACGCTAACTGTACATTTGGCAGATCTAATACCATGGGTATTTCATGCTTCAATTACCATGTATTTCATAAATTAAAATACAATTTCTACCATTCGATTTCTATCATTGCGATGTTGTATTCATATATTATGTGGTTACATGAAAGTGATATTGTGATGTGATTGTGTGACGTGGATGGAATGGAGGTGACATATCTTGACGCTGTTGGATAATTGTCGGTGCGAATATGACGGTGGCCAACGTCTCTTGTTCCCCGAATAATTATTCGACGAGTGAAAAAGGTCACTCCGATATGGTTATAATGTGATCATTGACTAAGGGACTAAATGACTAACGTACGTTAGATAACCTTCATAACGTACTTTAGCTTCGTAATATTACGTATGTTAACCCGACTTGGTTGTAATACCCGAGATTCTTAGTTCCGGTTATTTTTGAATTTTGTCGGTTGCGCCGGTCATTTTGTTCTGTGGACGATTTCTTGGTCCGGCATGATAGACTGGGTTGTGATATTCGTCGGGTACGACTTTTCGTTTCGTAAGTCGAGCTAATCGTATATCCTGTTTTGTTATTATTCGTCTTCTTTCGGATCGTTGGTGTGGTCCTATCGTAATTTTCGGTTTGTGTCGGAATCGTTTTGCAACCGAAGGTTTGCTGGACGGACCTGTACAAAACGGCGGTGAAAACGGCGCTGCCGAGCGCCGTGCCCTATGCTGGGTCGGCCAGGACTAGCAAGTCTGCCGAGACACGGCCGAGAACCCGCGCAAGATTTGCACCTTGTGATGCACCGTATCGGATATGGCCGAGACACAAGCACAAGTGTCTTGCGCCGAGTGTTGCTCCATATCGGTCAGGTCGCACACTGACCCGCAACATAGCGGTAAACACGGTGCTTGTTGGGCCGTTTGTTGCGCCGTGTTCCGCACAGGTATAAATATGGCAGAGCAGTCGGGTTTCACTCATTTTTCCCATTTCGTTTTCAATCCTTCCGCAGCCAAGTCTTGGGGAAACCAAAGACATGTTAATCTATCAAAACATGAAATTACTGAGTCCATATCATCGATTAATCCTTCCATAACTTGCTCCGATCGATCGAATCAAGGTATGTTTTCATAAAATCCTACTTTTGGGTAAATTGGGGGTTTTACTTAATTTTGTCCGTTTAATCCGAAATAACTTAGAATAGTGATGGATTGATGATTGTTAAGTTGTATTCTACCGATTCTATCGTTGTTACATGGTTTGATTCGTCGTTTTGTTGAGTTCCTAATCGAAGCCTTGAAGGTATTCGATAAAATGTCACAAAGGGGATTCGGGCGTTCTATGATTATTCTTCCTATTACGATCGTTAATTTATTGATGGTATGATGTTAGGGTCAGATTCCTCGCAAAGAACTTGAGTTGGAACTCTTCCGTTCGTCGTTTTCTTCAAGCTTTCCGATCGAGGGTGTATTCCTTGTCTTCGCCCGAGAATTGTAGGTGTTCGAGGTTTCCCGGTTGAGCCGTGTTCTTCGGAGTGTCCGGTATCGATTGTCGAGGCAAGTATCTTGCCCATACATTACGTGTTTTGTTGATATAATGGTTGCTAATCGTCAATATGTGTTAAATAAATATTTATAACCATTTTTCAAAAGAATCGGTATATTTACCATCATGGTTTTCTTAAAGGTGACCCGTGGGTTTCGGTAATTAATATGCTTAATTGAATATGTGTGCTAGTATTGAGTATAGGATCGTCTTACTTTCGTATGATGTCATTACGTAGGATTATGTCGTCGGTAAATGTAAAGTTCAATTCTTTGTTAAAATGTGTGCGTGAAGTCACGTGGTTATCGACGAATATGTGAGTTTGTGTGATATTGGTTGGGTCGTTTCGGTGCTGTTGAGATATTGTACTTCCGTGTAGATTGTTATAGTTCTGGGTCGGGAATATGTGTTGGATAATTTGGCCATTCTAGCAGTACCTCGACTATATATACCGTGTTTGACTCTCACCTGGGGATTGGCTCGACGGGGCCCACAGGGACTTGGCCATGTGGTCTTGCGCGAGAGTTACTTTTGAGTGGGCATTCTCACATGGGGTCGCTCGACGGGCGCACAGGGACTTGGCCAGTGGTCTTGCACGAGAATTGCCAGACTGTTTGTACTGCTGATTAATTGTGATAAGTCCGGAGTATCACAATGCCTTGTGCTTGGAGTCGTGAGACATTATATTTAGTCTAGGTATTTGGCTAGAATGGCATAAGTGTAATGTGTGGTGTGTAATTGTCTGTGGTAATGATTTGAAACGAGCCGGTTGGGTCGTGGACCCTGTGTTTTGTTATCGGATTTGTATTTTGGAAAATAAGCTCTGGGCTATGACCCTAAGTGGTTTTCGATACGTTGAGAATTATTCAATTACTAATGTTTTTCAAAACTCCCGAGATCTTGAATTGATTTTCAAAATGACCACTCGTTTCATTTATATGTTTACGGTTTGAACTAATTTATTTAAGTGAGAAATCTCGGGAAGTCTTTTGTCTTGGCTAAGTTGAGGATTATTTCAATTATCGTATTCTCGGAATGTGTTGTGTATGGCTTGTATTTGCACTTTATACTTGCACTAGCGAAACAGGGGAGTTTTGCTAACCCCCGAGTAATCGGGGGGTGGATATTTATATTGTGTCCAGGTACATGCAGGTTTTCGGGAGCAAGTCACAGGATCGGTACGAGGGATGATGAAAGACGAATGATACTAATCACACGAAGGCCAGTTTTGGGTTTAGTTAATCGGAGTCCATTGTATTGTCTTTTTCGCTATCATATTGTTTGTTGTTTTAAAGTATTTTACCCTTGTGTGGGTATGAGTCTGGATGGGATTATGTATTTTGATTTCTAAGTCAGTGATGAAAGACCAAATCGGTCTAATGATTCGTGATTTTTCCACGTCGGTATGTAACGTAATGTGTTGTTTCGATGTCTATCCTGGTGGATCCTCACAGAGAGGGTCTGCGGAGTGTAATATTCCCAGTTTGATTCTGGGGGTGTTACATTTATGGTATCAGAGCTTAAGTTGCGGAAACCTAGGCTGTCGGGTCCAGTCGTGTATTGTTGAGTCTTGTCTTGTCAGATTGAGTCTGACTGATGTCGTGTCATGAATCGTTGTCTGGGATGTCGGCCGTGATTATTATCAAGGTGCAGCCATCATCTTCGTGCGATCTGTGGATGTAAGTCTCCCTACTACATGTTGTACCACGAGCTATACGAGCCTGTGTGATTCTGTGTTATGTAGTAGTATTTAAAGGTGCATCATGAGCAAGTGACATATATTTGCTGATTCCCATATTGTGCTAGAATGGAGAATAATATTGCTAAATATATCTTCGTATAAACTATTTTTCTTACAAGAGTAACAACCTTGGAATTTTAAGTTTTTGAAAGGCTTTCGGGGAGTCGTAAATTTTTATAATGTCCTCCAAGGGTGAAATTTTTTTTATTTTCGTATGATGACCTCAAGGTCGAAATTTTTGAGACTTCAAACTACCGATATTTCATTTTCATCTCATATTATAAGTTTTCCAAACATGATGATGCTCTCGTTGTTGGGCAGTGGTGCTATTTTTATGGTTAAAATAGTGATGTGAATGTTGAGTCGATCAGTATATATATGTTGAGATAGTCCTCTTTATTGAGAGGTGAAATTTCGGTTTTGAATGACATTTGTCTTTTGATGGTTGCTTGTGAGACGTTGTAATTATGTGAATTGGTGGCATTTAGATTCTATTTGTAACCTTCGGTTCTACTAATGGCGTATATATGTTCGCAATTATGTTGCTGAATTAGTTAGCGCACGCTAAGTATGAGGCTAGCGCTCGCTAATTTGGCAGGAGTAACGCACACTAATCTTGTTGTACCGCGCGCTAATCAGCCTGGGCAGAGGCTATGGAACCGCATTTTAGCCGTTATTTCTAACTTTTGCGGTCAATCACCTGTGGTTGTATTCTATGCGTGGTGTCTAGTGATAACAACTGTTGTGCGTGAATGTGTGTTATGACTTTTCGTATTGCTAGGTGATATTTGATTGTGTTTGATGAATTGATAAATTATGTCTGCTATGTGTGTGTTTAAAAATACTTTCCTGAAAACTTCACAAAGATTTGACGGTTCGATTAATCGGCGACCTTGTGCACTTTGAAAATTATTTGAAATTAGCAATCCAGCCTCAGATTCTCAAATAAAACCTCGACGGTATTTGAAAGAGTTATTTTAAAGTACATGTAGATATTTTGTAAAATGTTACCATCGTTGATTTTCATGTAGTGTCGTGTTGTGTCGAGAATTATACACCTCAACAGGCGATCAGCACAGAGACTGGGCGACCGATCCAGGGTCAAATAGCCAAGGCAGACCTGCCGATCGAAGGCCCCAGATCAAATCCAAGTGCCGGTCGATCGACCTCAAAGGCGATCGTCTCTTGGCACTTGGCGATCGACTCTGGTACCCGGCCAATGACGACCGCCTCATGCCACGCGAGTCCAGCTTAGAACAGAGACCCACGTGTAGATCCAGAAAAGGCGCCACAGAACATGGATCGTTGACCATAGCCTGTCAGCATCTACTCACCTACCGACAGGCCCGCCGAAAGGTGCAAAGTGGGACCGCTCGGGACATCGACTCAGGACGCGTGCAGACTTCTCATTGGACTGCACAGCTGGCAACCAGCCCATGTCGCGGACTTTAAGGCAACCAACCCACGTGCTGCAAGACGATCGACCCCTTATTATAATATAGGAAAGGCGATCACCCAACTAAGGCCAGTCCTATAAATAGGAAGCCTCCAACAGCGGAAAAAGGGGTTCAGAAGCTCATCTCATAAATTGGCTTTCACTCTTGGCAAAGCTATACACTTCAGACATCTCTCACTCTCGGAACCTCTTAATCCTAAGACGGTCGGCAGAAACGAGAACAAGAACACACAGAGCTTCGCTCACAAGCTAGATAACTAGGATCTTTTACACTCATTGTAATTGCATTCTTACATTAATATTTGTACTCAAACGTATTCGTATTAATAACATCTCGCGAGAGCATTCTAGCCCGAGCCTAACAAACCCGGCAAATCTTGTGTTATTTCCATTCCCTCGGACGTGCTCTCGCAATTTGCTGTTGCTCGACCGTTCCAGCAATATCTATCTCCGGATAATATTTCGGGCAACAACAATTGGTGCTAGAAGGAGGGCATCTTAACCTTCATTTTTATTCCTACCGTCTCGAAGAACACTCACTATTCTTCGGGGCATATACTTGAAGAGACACTCACTGCTCTTCAAAGAAAGCTTTTAGAATCATGACTTCTGCCTCCACATCGAAGAAAGCCGCTGGCCGATCCGCCGGACGCCTCATTCCGTCTCAATCCGAGCCCCAGCCTATGGCGGAGGGTAGCCGCGGCGACCCTATACTCTCGATCCCGCCCCCGAGGGACGGCCCAAGCCTCTCACTCGATCAGTTCCAAACCACGGAACAGATGGAAGAGGCCATGGGCATCCTACGGGAGCGACGGAGAGCATTCGACGCGCCTGCTATAACCCCCTCGCCCATCCGCCGCGTGAGCAAACGGAAGTTCAAGGGGTTACTGGCCGAGAGATTGCCAGGAGGCCCCGATTCGCAAGAAAAGGCGCCCACAAGGCGGGATACCTCCATCTTCAGCCGCCTAGGAAGCGACCCATCCTGGCAATTGGGGCATTCGGGTCCGAGCCATGAGACGATGGAGTCCGAGTCCGTCACCCAGAGTTCGGCATACCCAACTCCCAGAAGGCAGGCCAACCATCTGGTTCCTCGCGAAAGAACCAAGACCGGCGGCGATGACCTCATCGCCTACCGTGGAGCCAGGAGATCAGTACACGATTGCCTCGGCACCCGCTACAAGAGCCAAACCACGAGCGACCAAGCTACAGCGATGTCCGCGATGCAACGCCAGCTCGACGACATGAAGGCGCTCCTAGAAACTAGGATAGGCGCCAATAGCAAGATCGCCGGGCCGAGCGAGCCACTCGCGATCCACATCGAGCTCGCCCCTGTGCAGCGGAGGATCGCCCCTCCAAAAACACCTTTTTATGAGGGGAGGTCGGACCCCGAGACTCACCTGAGCAAGTTCCGGATCTACATGACCGGGTGTGGGGCATCCGACGCGATCAGATGCCGAATGTTCCCACTAACGCTGGGCGACCTGGCCCATAGGTGGTACATCTCATTACCGCCGCGATCCATCAATTCCTTTGATCAACTGGCGAACAACTTCACAGCGTACTTCGCTGCCAAGGTCGCTCGCCCGGAAGGTCCCCATCGCATGATGCAGATCAGGCAAGGGGAAGAAGAGTCCGACACAGACTACATCGACCGGGTGGATGAGATAATCCTCAACGGCGAGCCCGTGAGTGACGAGATCTCCCTCTACTCGGTCCTAGGGGGATTCTATGGTCTTTCGCCTATGTTCAGGCACCTTACGAAGGACATCCCCCCGACCTACTCGATCTTCCGCGCTAAGGCCGCAGACTTTTTGGCAAGGCAAATGTTACTTTTCCACCTATGAATAACGCGATCGGTGACCAAACGACGATCATCAGTCCTCCGACCCGATCGCCAGAATCAAGCAACATCTCCTAAAATGGAGGACTCGCTCGCCATCTACAGTTCATCATCTAACATGGTGGACTACGGCACGAGATCGCCTCCCCCGCACAACGTACACCGTCGAGGGTCGGCATCTAACATGAAGATGCGAGGTAGAAGAGTGCAGCCATGGTCCTGGTGGTCGATGGAACCGACTGTTTCGGCCATGCAAGGTTCCTTTGGGCCACAATCGCTCGCCCTTCGTTTAAGTACAAGGCCGGCGTAGTGTGAGGGTCCTCCAAAACTAATTAGTGGACACGCTCGCCCGGCCTCAAAGGTTCATCATCTAACTTGGTGAACCCGGATAATGCGAACGTATATCATCGAGGATTGCCATCTAACATGACGATCCGAGGTAGAAAAGTGCTAACAAGCCACGGACGTGGAGTCGATTCATCCGACGACGCCCCGCACAAGGAGTCCTCCAGACCGAGACCGCACGCCCTTCGTTTAAATACGAGGCGAGGCGCAGCCTAATGGAGGACCCTCACAATAAAATGAGTCACAAGACAGATAATGTCGCTCGCGCACAAGACACGGTCATGGAGGTCGGTCCATCGAACTCCGCGACTGTGCACGGTTCCTCAATGACGAAACAATCAGCTTTCCACGAGGGATCGGCAAATTTGATAATTGCAGGTACAAGACCGAAGATAGCTCGCCAATCGAACAGATCACCCAAGTCCGAAACCAAAGTTCGCTCAACAGATCGCCCATCTTTATCCTCAACGATCGCCAGTAGAACCACCTCGCCCCATGCCTTCAGCATCGGAGCAAGCTGGGGGGCAATTGTTGTGTCAAGAATTATACACCTCAACAGGCAATCAGCACAGAGACTGGGCGACCGATCCAGGGTCAAATAGCCAAGGCAGACCTGCCGATCGAAGGCCCCAGATCAAATCTAAGTTCCGGGCGATCGACCTCAAAGGCGATCGTCTCTTGGCACCTGGCGATCGACTCTGGTGCCCGGCCAATGACGACCGCCTCATGCCACGCGAGTCCAACATCCGTCTAGTCGGCGAAGGCCGAAGCTCAGAACAGAGACCCACGTGCAGATCTGGAAAAGGCACCACAGAACATGGATCGTTGACCACAGCCTGTCAGCATCTACTCACCTACCGACAGGCCCGCCGAAAGGTGCAAAGTGGGACCTCCCAGGACAACGACTCAGGACGCGTGCAGACTTCTCATTGGACCGCACAGCTGGCAGCCAGCCCATGTCGCGGACTTTAAGGCAACCAACCCACGTGCTGCAAGACGATTGACCCCTTATTATAATACAGGAAAGGCGATCGCCCAACTAAGGCCAGTCCTATAAATAGGAAGCCTCCAGCAGCGGAAAAAGGGGTTCAGAAACTCAGCTCATAAATTGGCTTTCTCTCTTGGCAAAGCTATACACTTCGGACATATGTTCATCTCTCACTCTCGGAACCTCTTAATCCTAAGACGATCGGCAGAAACGAGAACAAGAACACACAGAGCTTCGCTCACAAGCTAGATAACTAGGATATTTTACAATTGTAATTGCATTCTTACATTAATATTTGTACTCAAACGTATTCGTATTAATAACATCTCGCGAGAGCATTCTAGTCTGGGCCTAACAAACCCGACAAATGTTGTGTTATTTCCATTCCCTTCGGATGTGCTCTCGCAATTTGCTGTTGCTCAACCGTTCCAGCAATATTTATCTCTGGATAATATTTCGGGCAACAACATGTTGGGAGGATTATCGAAAATGATTTTAACATGTTGTTGTATTTTCAAATAATTGGAGTACATGATTTTCAAAAATCTTTCACACAATAAAAATATTTTATTTCAAAAAACCAATACGATTTTTAGTTACAAAATATATAGTGAAAAATGAAAAAAATCTCACTCGATGTAAACTTCAAACTCGGATTTGGGAAAGTTTCTTGTATTGATTAAAGTATGTATGAATGGTTTGATGACCTTGCGTGGTTACCTTGTTTGTTATTAACGTGATGCTGGTGTGTAGTGGCGTGGTGATTTTGACAATGCCGGTTGCACAGAAAATATTATTTTTCAAATGATTTCAAAATGAGACGGTTAAAATCTGTTGTTTACAAGTTTTGATGAAGCAACCCAATGTACCAAAAATACATTTAAAGTTTTACTTTGAATAGCACACAAATCCAGGGATTTTCAAATGATATCATTTAAAAGAATACCTCGTGGATTTTCTTATCGAGTTGTTATTAGTTACCTTATGTGATATGTCGTGCTGAGTTGGTACTTTAGCATATTATTTTTGTGAAGTTGTGCCATCATATCGAGTGAAAATCCACTTCGTATGCCGAGGGACAGAGGACGTGGTCGTGACCGCGGTACAGTTGGTCATGGAGATCAGATGCGGGACCAAGAGGATATGGCCGGGAAGGTTGCTATTCCAGCATTTCGTTCTCGATGTTTAGGTGTTGGGGACGAAACCTCTTTTAAAGGTGATATGATGTAATACCCATTTTTTTTGCTTCTGTTTCCTTCGACCGTATCGACCCGGACCGATTTCCTGTGAACCGTGTGCGGAATTAACACCTCGTGGTTTCTACGAGTTTATTGATGTCTAGATTTAAGGTGTGAACTTCAGAGTTGATCATTGTTGTTCGATCATTGCTATTCGTTCGTTGTTGACCAATCATTATTGTTTGATCTCGAAATCATGATTATTGAACATCTGGGCCACTTCGTAATTTCCATAAGTGTTGGGAAATTGTCTTCGTATTTGATCTTCCAAACATTCGAAGTTATTGGAATTACATTCTTGTTCAACGTTGGACTTGTGTTTTGATTATTGTATTGCTCGGGTTTATCAACCATTGTGATTCATGTTCGTTGCTTTTCGTAAACACTCTTGCGTATTGAATCGGTCCGCAATAGCTCTCTACTGCATGGAGCTCTTGTGCGCTGTCAGTATTAGATAATGTGTGTTATCTAGAGTCGCCTTGCTTTTGTTTTAAGTTTCAGGACGAAACTTATTTTTAGTAGGGTAGAATGTAATACCCGAGATTCTCGGTTCCGGTTATTTTTAAATTTTGCCGGTTGTGCCGGTCATTTTGTTCTGTGGATGATTTCTTGGTCCGACATGATAGACCGGGTTGTGATATTCATCGGGTACGACTTTTCATTTCGTAAGTCGAGCTAATCGTATGTCCTGTTTTGTTATTATTCGTCTTCTTTGGGATCGTTGTTGTGGTCCTATCATAATTTTCAATTTGTGTCGGAATCATTTTGGAACCGGAGCTTTGCTGGCCGAACCTGTATGAAACGGCAGTGAAAATGGTGCTGCCGAGCGCCGTGTCCTGCGCCGGGTCGGCCAGGACTAGCAAGTCTGCCGAGACACGATCGAGAACCCGCGCAAGATTTGCACCGGGTGATGCGCCGTGTCGGATACGGCCGAGTCACACGCGCAAGTGTCTTGTGCTGGGTGTTGCACCGTATCAGTCAGGTCGCGCACTGACCCGCAACACGGCGGTAAACACGGCGCTGGTTGGGCCGTTTGTTGCGCCGTGTTCCGCACAGGTATAAATATGGCAGAGCAGTCGGGGTTCACTCATTTTTTCCATTTCGTTTTTAATCCTTCCGTAGCCAAGTCTTGGGGAAACAAAGACATGTTGTTAATATATCAGAACACGAAATTACTGAGTCCATATCATCAATTAATCCTTCCATAACTTGCTCCGATCGATCGAATCAAGGTAAGTTTTCCTAAAATCCAACTTTTGGGTAAATTGGGGATTTTATTTGATTTTGTCCGTTTAATCCGAAATAACTTAGAATAGTGATGGATTGATGATTGTTAAGTTGTATTCTACCGATTCTATCATTTTTCCATGGTTTGATTCGTCGTTTTGTTGAGTTCCTAATCGAAACCTTGAATGTGTTCGATAAAATGTCACAAAGGGGATTCAGGCGTTCTACGATTATTCTTCCTATTACAATCGTTAATTTATTGATGGTATGATGATAGGGTCAGATTCCTCGCAAAGAACTCGAGTCGAAACTTTTTCGTTCGTCGTTTTCTTCAAGCTTTCCGATCGAGGGTGTATTCATTGTCTTCGCCAGAGAATTGTAGGTGTTCGAGGTTTCCCGGTTGAGCCGTGTTCTTCGGAGTGTCCGGTATCGATTGTCGAGGCAAGTATCTTGCCCATACATTACGTGTTTTGTGGATATAATGGTTGCTAATCGTCGATATGTGCTAAATAAATATTTATATCCATTTTTCAAAAGAATCGGTATATTTACCATCATGGTTTTCTTAAAGGTGACCTGTGTGTTTCGGGAATTAATATGCTTAATTGAATATGTGTGCTAATGTTGAGTATAGGATCGTCTTACTTTCGTATGATGTCATTATGTAGGATTATGTCGTCGGTAAATGTAAAGTTCAATTCTTTGTTAAAATGTGTGCGTGGAGTCACGTGGTTATCGACGAATATGTGAGTTTGTGTGATATTGGTTGGGTCGGTTCAGTGCTGTTGAGATATTGTGCTTCCGTGTAGATTGTTATAGTTCTGGGTCGTGAATATGTGTTGGATAATTTGGCCATTCTAGCAGTACCTCGACTATATATATTATGTTTAACTCTCGTGGTTTGTGTTTTTGGAAATGTGATCTAATGAGAGTTGTAAGGTTGTTCTCGGGTACTCTCACCTGGGTATTGGCTTGACGGGGCCCACAGGGACTTTGCCGTGTGGTCTTGCGCGATAGTTACTTTCGAGTGGGCATTCTCACCTAGGTTCGCTCGACGGGGCGCACTGGGACTTGGCCGAGTCGTCTTGCGCGAGAATTGCCAGAGTGTTTGTACTGCTGATTAATTGTGATATGTCCGGAGTATCACAATGCCTTGTGGACGAATGGCTCTGCAAAACCTGCTCTTCTGTCTGGCTGGAGTCATGAGACATTATATTAAGTCTAGGTATTTGGATAGAATGGCATAAGTGTAATGTGTGGTGTGTAATTGTATGTGGTAATGATTTGAAACGAGCCGGTTGGGTCGTGGACCTTGTGTTTTGTTATTGGATTTGTATTTTGGAAAATAAGCTCTGGGCTATGACCCTAAGTGGTTTTCGATAAGTTGAGAATTATTCAATTACTAATGTTTTTCAAAAGTCCCGAGCTCTTGAATTGATTTTCAAAATGACCACTCGTTTCATTATTACGTTTACAGTTTGAACTATTTTATTTAAATGAGAAATCTCGGGAAGTCTTTTGTCTTGGCTGAGTTGCGGATTATTTCAATTATTGTATTCTTGGAATGTGTTGTGTATGGCTCGTATTTGCACTTTATACTTGCACTAGTGAAACAATAGAGTTTGGCTAACCACGAGTAATCGGGGGTGGATATCTGTATTGTGTCCTGGTACATGCAGGTTTTCGGGAGCAAGTCACATGATCGGTACGAGGAATGATAAAGACGAATGATACTAATCACACGAAGGCCAGTTTTGGGTTCAGTTAGTCGGAGTCCATTGTATTATCTTTTCCGCTGTCATATTGTTTGTTGTTTTAAAGTATTTTACCTTTGCGTGGGTATGAGTCTGGATGGGATTATGTATTTTGATTTGTAAGTCAGTGATGACCAAATCGGTCTAATGATTCGTGGTTTTTCCACGGCGGTATGTAATGTAATGTGTTGTTTCGATGTCTAGCCTGGTGGATCCTCACAGAGAGGGTCTGCAGCGTGTAATATTCCCAGTTTGATTCTGGGGGTGTTACATTGGTTACGTACGTAAAGGGGGAATTTGTCTTCCGACCAGGATCTTTCCTCCTGATGCAGACGGGGTACTTTCGGCGGGCTAGAAGTCAAACGAGTCAGATGCCCGTAACTTATGTTATACGTCAAGCCTAACGTATGTTATGGTAGGGCAGCTGACGTACGATTAATACACTTACGTACGTAATGAGTAGGGACACTCCAGGCAGTAGGCTCTGGGCGACCATTACGTATGTTATCCGGTAATCGCTACGTACGTAATGAGCTTTACGTACGTTAAACCATGGGTGTTAACGTACGTAAAATCAATCGTATGTTATAAATCAACACTCTCTTCTTCATTTCCTACGGCCTAAAAACTTGAGCAACCCATTGAAAAACCTTCCCTATCCCCCTTAGGCAATTTCTAGCCTTCCAAATACTTGTTGAGCACAAAGGAGAGGATTACTCAAGCTCCGGAGGAGATTATCTAGGTTGATCAATCCGTTCTTCTTCCCTCCTCATTGTTCCTTGTTGATTCGTCATCATTTCTCACTGTTCGTCCTCTATTAAGGTAATTCTATCAATCCTAGAGGTTACCTCTTCGATATTGTTGTTATGCCTATTGAATTATGGCTATTTGGGGTAATTTGTTAACTCTCGTAGACAATTGAATCGGATGAACTAGTAGTAATCAAAACTATCATGTAAGCATATTTCATTTCCGAACCATTAATTCTTATATCTTGTCGTGTTAATCACCCATTTCAATTGAACATGGAAATATAAACCTAACAAATCAATTGCAAGAGGAATTGTGTTAAGAATCCGTTCACCTTATGCTAACTCATTGTAATCCACCTTGAATGTATAGTGTTCGAATATTAATTAACTAGGTGGAATCAAGCTTGATATTATTACCATCATTAGGAATCGACCATTGTTATCGTTTTGTGAAACGGTAACCCACCGGATTGAAATATCGAAATAGAGAATTTAATTAGTAGCTATGGAATTCAATGACGCTATAGTCGATTGATGTTACCGGAATAATGTTGAGGATAATCTTGTTGAGTAAATTGTTAGAAAAATCGTTAATCGAGGAATTGAACAACGTAATAATGAGTATCACTATTTAACTTACAAACATGCTATTAGCTTTTGCGAAATCGAACTAAGTTAAGAATTCGGTAGGGAGAGGGAATGGGAACTAGTTTTATTCGTCGTTATCCATACGATATGTTAATCGAGGAATATGTGATTAGGTTGAGCTCGATCGGTCGAGGGAATCCAAGTGGTCGTAGGGAACTTACCATCGGATTTAAGGCAAGTAAAGTCTTGCTCGAGAAATGTTAATCTTATTGCATTGTTCGTAATACATGAATGTGTCATTGTATGATGAATACCGACGATTGTCTTTCTCCAGAAAATGTGTTATGAATGGGCCGATGTGTTGGGGATAAAAACTGAATGGTACCCGTGTGGAAATGTGTTCAGAGATAAGACCCAATAAGGGCACCCACGTTCCGGGGTATTCCTGTGTGGATACTTCCGTGACCCTTGGTTGCGACCTTGCGGTTTATGTGTTAAAAGAGAAAGACAACATCGGTTATACTACGAATTATCTTCTATTTGTTATGTGGCACGGTGTTGATAAATTGTGTATATCATTGCAAATTATTATTGATATTCATTCTCTGACCCCGGTTTGTCTGGCATGATTCGTCATGCCAGGTAAATTTGTTGAATATGTGCAGGATATTCCCGAGGGGTCCGGTCAGGCTTGAATGGTGTTGGGATAAAGTCTTGCCGCCTCATGATTTAATTATGATTTTCGGAACTTCCGTTTATGTAATAATCGCACCTTGAATTATGTTTTTTCACACATTCCGTCTTATGTTATGTAACCGCGGACTCATCGTTTTATAATAATTTCTTTAAAATGTCTATTTCCCAAAATAGCCTTGTGGGTCCCACTCGGGATTCACGGCACTGTAATGCCCCGGGTGATTTTGGGGGTGTTATAGAAAATTATATCAGAGCGGTCGGTTCTGTTGTAAAAGATTTAAAAAAAAATTCAAGCCCAACACCCCAAGCGACCGTAACTCCTCATGGAATGCAAAGTAAGTAAGGTGTGTGTTTTCTATTTGGATACGATATTTAATTTGCAAGAGATAACTATGCGTTGAACTGGCCTTAGATTAATATTGACTGTAATGGCACGCCGTGGAGCTAGGAGGATAGTAAACGAGGCTCAGTGTTCCGCCGTGAACCAAAATGAGAACAGGAACACTGTTGAGACTGTTCCGGCTGGGGACCAGCCGCCGCCAATTAATAAAAAGGATCAGGAGGCAGAATGCCAAAATAACAACCCTGGGGGCATGGACCCGGCCTTAATTCAGGCCCTCGCCCAAGCTATTGCCATGGGAATCGCTCAAGTCAACCAGACAGAATGGGTACCAGTCATCAATGTGGAGGAGAACGCAGGGAGAGACCGATGGTTGGGGGAGATGCTGAAGGCTAGGCCGCCATTGTTTGACGGAGCAGAGGAGAAGCATGTGGATGACTCGATTTCTGAAATGGAGACCGCTTTCGATGTAATCGGATGTCCAGAGAACCGGAAGGTGCCGCTTGGGATTAATCAGCTCTGCGACACTGCTGCCCGCTGGTGCAGAACTTACAAGCTGGAGAATCGAGTAGTCGGGTGGGCTGAATTTGCCCGGCTACTGCAGAGCGAGTACTGTCCTAGATCAGCCCAAACCGCTCATGCACGAGACTTTTTCAGTGCCGGACCACATAATTTGCCAGTACCAGAGATCATTCGGGCCTACTGAACCAAGCTAAGTTACGTCTCACAGATGGTTCCGTCAGAAGATCAACGAATCTGTCACCTTGCACAGAGGTTTCCGGAAGATGTACAACGCTATGCCACCGGATTCCACTACACGACTATGAGGGCGTACGAAGATGTAGTCACAGCATATGCCGGTACTGTTGTTAACACTAACACTGGACATAATTCAAAGAAGCAGAAGACATCTACTCAGTCAGGGAACAACAACAAGACGAACTCGGGCCGTCTCTTCTTTTAAGTCAGCAGTTTCGTACCAACAAAAGGGTGTGTCTGATCGGCCTTACTGTAAAGACTGCTTCAATTGTGGCGTATCTAGACATACCAAGGACCGGTGTCACAAGCCGGCTACCAAATGTTTCTCTTGCGGAAAGAGTGGACACATGTCTCGTTACTGCTGGCAAACCAATCCTGCTCAGAACTCAGCTCCTCATTAGAGTCAACAAGGCTCTGTACAATCCTCCAGGACACCTGCTGTCTATAACCATCGAGATCCACCCCATCAGACTCAACCACCACCAAACAGTGCCGGTCGAGGCCGTGGGTGGTGCGGCGGTGGTACCACATCATTTTCTGAGTCATTGCCGTCCCGTGTATTCGAACTGAGGGCTACGGATGGTCAGTCCACGCCAGCTATCTCAGGTACACTTCTTGTTAACTCCCAACCTGTTCCTGTACTATTTGATACTGGAGCTGCACATTCGTTTATATCTGTGGAATGTGTTGAGCGTTTGAATCTTGATTGTGTGCCTTGTGAATCCTTTACTGTTAAACTACATGAGGGTAGTAGAGTAGGCGGTAATCTAAAAGTTCGAGACTATCAGATTCGCATCAATTATAATTGTTGGACTGCAAATCTTATGGTATTCCCGCTTCAGAATGAAGATATCATTTTAGGTATGGACTGGATGCCCTTGCACAGGATGATATTGGATACCTACAACTTGACTATTTCCATCATGGCTTGCGATGGTACCACTCACGTTATCAAGGGTCGAGAACACTTCAGTACAAAAGGGTCCCTCAGCCTTCTTGCACCGGAGGTCTCCTGCAACTCCCGAGAAACGTAATATTGGTGTTATGTTCTCCAAGAGGATACATCACAACTTTCGGTCGTGAACATTCCGATGGTGAATGAATTTCCAGACGTCTTTCCTGATGAACTGCCAGGGTTGCCGCCGCACTAAGAAGTTGATCTCTCCATTGAACTTGAGCCGGGTACGAGACCTATTTCTAAAGCTCCTTACAGGATGGAACCGGATGAGATGAAAGAATTGAAGATTTAGCTCGAAGATCTGCTGGAGAAGGGATTAATACGCCCGAGCACCTCGCCGTGGGGCGCGCCGGTACTCTTTCTTAAAAAGAAGGATAACTCTCTACGCTTGTGCATTGAATACAGAGAACTAAACAGGGTTACTGTCAAGAATCGTTATCCACTTCCCAGGATTGATGATCTCCTAGATCATATACAGGAAGCAATTGTGTTTTCGAAGATCGATTTATGGTCCGGATATCACCAATTGAGGATTCGGGAGGAAGATATACCAAAGACTACATTTCGATTGAGGTATGGACATTAAGAGTATATCGTTGTATCGTTCGGTTTGACCAATGCCCCAGCTGTTTTCATAGAGTTGATGAACGGATTTTTAATTGATTTCCACGATAAGTGCATCGTGGTTTTTATTGACGACATCCTAATTTACTCTCGGAGCCGGGAGGAACACGAAGAACATTTGAGGCAGGTACTGGGCGTATTGAAGCAACACCAACTTTACGCAAAACTTTCCAAGTGCGAATTCTGGATGCCGGAAGTAATTTTCCTCGGACATGTTGTCTCAGCAGAAGGCGTTAAGGTCGATCCGCAAAAGATCGAAATGATAATGAGTTTGGAACCGTCGAAGAACGTCAAGGAGGTAAGGAGTTTTCTAGGATTGGTGGGTTATTATCGAAGATTAGTCGAGGCTTTTTCCTGTATCGTTAGACCACTAACGAACCTACTGAGGAGAAGTACCAATTTTGTATGGAGTACGGACTATCATAAGAGCTTTGACGAACTCAAGAGGAGGCTGACTACTGCTCCAATGTTAGTGCTACCGCAGGGAACAAAAGGATTCATTATATACACGGATGCATCTAAGCATGGACTGGGGTATGTTTTCATGTAGGGCGACAGAGTTATTGCATATGCATCCCAACAACTGAAGCCATATGAAACGAATTACCCGACACATGACTTAGAGTTAGCCGCAGTGGTACACGCCCTCAAGATTTGGAGGCATTATCTTTATGGAGTTACTTGTAAGATTTTCACGGACCATAAGAGTGAAATATATCTTCACCCAAAGGGAATTAAACATGAGGCAGAGGCGCTAGTTGGAGCTAATCAAGGACTACGATGTGGAAATATCATACCACCCCGGGAAAGCTAATGTCGTAGCTGATGCACTCAGTTGGAAGACTACACAGGAAGTAATGTTATCCAGCCTAACGGTTCAACCCGAATTTCAGCAAGCCATCAAGAGGAGTGGTATTGAAGTATGGGTGCAAAACAGTTAGGGACAATTGTGCTCAATCAATATACACTCGTCCTTATTAGAAGAGATACGTCCAGCACAGATGGAAGATCCCGAACTACGTGCAATCAGCACAGGAATCGAAGGGGGAAGTGTTTCCGACTACAAGATCCAGGGGGACTTGGTGATATTCAAGATTAGGATTTGTATTCCGCCAAATAACAAGCTGAAGCAAACTATACTAAGAGAAGCACACTCCACTCCGTACTCCATTCACCCCGAAGCAAGCAAAATGTACAAGGATCTGCGATAGAGTTTTGGTGGAAAATATGAAATAGGAAGTGGCTAGATTCGTTGCCCGATGTATGACGTGCCAACAAGTTAAAATAGAACACCGCAAACCATCCGGAATCATGCAACCCTTACCCATTCCGGAGTGGAAATGGGAAAGCATATCAATGAATTTTGTCACTAAGTTACCAACGGCGGTGGGAGGGAAGGACACAATTTGGGTTATCGTTGATTGATTGACGAAATCAGCGCATTTTATACTAATTCAGGAGACGATCGGAACAGAGGAGTTAGCCACTATTTTCATTCGGGAAGTCATGGGACTTCACGGCATTCTTGTTGGAATTCGGTGCCTAAATCGAAGGCCCATTGGAAGCGGTAAAATGAAAATTAATTCGATCCGAATCCCTATGAGGATCGATCGAGCTACATATATACGAATATAATATGAAACACAAGATAATATGAGAAACATACCCTTGTAGTCCATTGATTAAATGGTATCCTTCTCTTGAGCGATTCCCAAGCTTTAGTTGATTTCCCTATGATCCAATCCGCTCCAAGCTCTTGGATGATCCAACACCAAAAATACCGCGTCTCTACTTGCCACGCGCCGAAGAAACAAATAGAATGACGATCACCCGATTAACCTCTAAGGTTACGGCTAGAATCAAGTGATGGAAGCTATTATCAAGATTACAACACTCTGAGTGTTTAATCTATAATCTCTCAATTTATGTCTTGAATTTTCTCTAAGAAAAACACAAGATGATTGTGAGGAATATGAAGAATAGGAAGAAGACTTAGAGAAAACATTTTCTCTCTCTTTTCTCTCTAGCTTGAATCGTATGGTGTATTGCCAAAGGTGATGGAGGAGAATTAAGTCTTCACATTTATTCAAGATTCCACAAGACAAAAACACCTCATAAATGATATCAAATGATATCATGTCCCCCAAAGTCTTGATCCACCACCTTCCATGATGTAGATAAGACAAGACTCATATGGAGGTGAGTTGGGGGGGAGGCCATCTAGAAGGGAGTTATCATTGCTATCGATTGGTCATTCTAAGGAAATCGAGGTATTCACTCATTCATTGTATCATTGTTATCAATTTAACCATCCCATTTTAACATCCTCATCATCACTTATCAAAATCTTCTCAAGGGTATTGTTTAGTACCTAAACATGATGTTTTTAACAAATCATATGCCATCAATTCATTGAGTTAGACTTAATTATATCAAAACCCATGATCATTTGCTCTCATTTATGCTAATCAATACAACAAGTTGAGTACGATTCTCCTAAACATGATTATGATCATCTAAACATTAAGAGTATTCTCCTTAAAAACCCTAACATTCATGTTCTACTTGATCAATTCATTCCTATATGAAATACCCATTACTAGTATCATCCTTACTATGAAAATAAAGTAAGATTGTATAACATACCTTAAAAATTAAAGAACAAACCACCAAAAGTACAAGAATGCACTCCAACCTCCAATCACTAAGTTCCAACCAAAGATATGAAGCTCTAACACACGATGAAGGGTAGTAAAAATGGCTTAGGAAGGCAGAGGAATGATATCTTCGAGAGGATACCAACTTGGGTTCGTGCAGAAATGAAAGACAAATATGTCTTTTATAAACTGTCATCGCCATTACGTACGTTACCTCAAAAGGCTAACATACGTTAACACCTCTTACATACGCTAAGACATAAGGTGTTGCATGCGTAATTAGCCTCCAGAGGCCACTGACTCAAAACACTCATCTCATTACGTACGTTGTCAAAAATACATACATAAGCGCACTAGCATTACATACGTTATAACTTAACCATTACATACATAATAGCCGTTGACTTAGGCGGTCACAATCGAACCAAGAATCCCGGTCGTGCCCAGTCCCACATGCCGAAAAGCGAGATGCTGTCTGATACACCATATTACGTACGCTAACCATAAAGTCTTACGTACGTAATATCATACATATAACATGCGCTAATCTTACATCGTAGCATACGTTAAACACCAAACACATAGCCAAGAAATAAAATCTTCCAATACAACACCTAACAATCATCTTAGTGCGAACAATGAATATAAGTAATTCGATTCTAGTATCACAACATTATAATCATTATACTAAATGAAACATGATTCAACGATACATCAACTTATCTTAATAATATAATAGTAAATAAGAAGATTACAGTTGGATATTACATACTCACCCCCCGTATAAGAGTTTCATCCCCGAAACTAAGGGTAAACAACTCGGAATATCTCTCCCGCATGTTGTCCTCGGTTTACCACATAGCCTCCTCGATTCCGTGTCGTGACTACTGAACCTTCAATAGGGGAATCGTCTTGTTCCTCAATTGTTTGATTCAACTCTCGAGTATCTGCACGGGATGTTCCTCGTAAAAATGATCATCGGCTAACTCAATCTCTTCGAACTGAAGTATGTGGCTCGGGATCAGCAACATACTTCCTCAACTGGGAAACATGAAACACATTATGAATCCGGCTCAAAGCTGGTGGTAACGCTAGGCGATAGTCTAGATCGCCTACATGTTCCAAAATCTCAAACGGTCCAATATACCTCGGACTCAGCTTGCCTCTCTTCCTTAAACGAAAAACACCTCGGGTAGGATACACCTTCACTAGCACATGGTCACCAACCTCGAACTCAAGCGGTCATCGATGGTGGTCTGCATATGACTTTTGTCGGCTCTGAGCCATTAACAGATGACTCCTAATCAGAGCGATCTTCTAACGAGCTGCTAACAACATATCGGGTTCCATACCTAGAGATTCGGATAGGTCGTCCCAACACAAAGGGGACCTACATCGATGGCCATACAGTGCCTCATAAGGTTCCATCTTAATCGAAGCATGACAACTATTATTGTAGGTGAACTCCACCAAAGATAGTTGGGCTTCCCAATCATCCTTCCAATCGAGAGCACACACCCTCTACATATCTTCTAGAGTTTGGATAGTCCTCTCGGACTGGCCATCGATTTGAGGATGAAACGCCGTACTGAATTTCAACTGCGTACCCATCGCATGATGAACTGCTTTCCAGAAGTGTGACACGGACTGCCCATCACGATCCGATACGATACTCTTGGGGGTACCATGCAACCTTACTATTTCCTAAAATAACCAGGCCAACCTCTCGGGACCCCACATTTCCTTAATCTCCAAGAAGTGGGCTGATTTGGTCAAACGATCCACAATCACCCAAATCATATTCATACCTCGACGGCACATCAGCAAGTTAGTGATAAAATCCATCGAAATGTCCTCCCATTTCCATTTAGGGATCGGGAGTGGTTTTAGCATACCTGCTGGCCGCTGATGCTCAATCTTAACCTGCTGACAGGTCAAACATATCGAAACGAATTATACAACTTCTCGTTACATATTGCCCCACTAATAACATTGCTTTATATCTTTACACATTTTGCTAGACCCCGGGTGAATGGAGTATGGGGTAGCATGAGCCTCTCTCATGATAGAGTTTCTCAACTCCTCATTTGCTAGTACACATACTCGATTCCTGAAATGTATCAGTCCATCCTCATGTATCAAAAATCCAGGGGTTTTCCCTTGTGTTACTTCATTCCGAACCCGAGATAAGAATGGGTCCGTAACCTACTTCGATCTAATTATTTCAACAAGGGAGGACGAAATCTCAAGTGTGAAAAGTTGTCCCTGAACACGTTGTAACCAGACTTCAATCTCCGGCCTCATAAGATCTAACTGCAGTTCCTTTTAAGCTGTCAAGCGGCTAAGCATTTGCTCCTGAACTGTCTTACGACTTAGGGCATCGGCAACCACATTTGCCTTCCCCGAATGGTATAAAATCTCAATGTCATAATATTTAATCAGCTCTAGCCACCTCCTCTGTCTCATGTTCAGCTCCTTCTGAGTAAAAATATATTTGAGGCTCTTATGATCAGTAAAAATATGACAGGTGACTCCATACAAGTAGTGGCACCAAATCCTCAAAGCAAACACCACGGCAGCTAATTCTATATCGTGGGTCGGGTAGTTGACTTCATAGGGTCACAATTGTATCGATGCATAGGCAATCACTTTTCCGTTCTGCATCAACACACATCTGAGGCCCTGTCTTGATGCGTCACTAAATACCACAAATCCTTCGGTCCCTCGTGGTAGGACTAAGGCTGGTGACAAAATTAATCGATTCTTGACCTCATCAAAGCTTTGTTGACATACCTATGACCATGAATACTTTTTATCTTTCCATAATAGATTAGTCAGCGGTTGAGTAATCTTGGAAAATCTTTCCACAAACCGTCTGTAATAACCTGCTAAACCGAGGGAACTACGGACTTCCTTCACATTCTTCGGAGGTAGCCAATCCCTGATAGCATCTGTCTTTTGTGGGTCCATACTAACCCCATCAACTGATATTACATGCCCAAGAAAAGTAACTTTAGACATACAAAATTCACATTTGGAAAGTTTTCCATAGAGTTGTTCTCATCTCAGCGCATCGAGAATCTGACGGAGATGATACTCGTGTTCATCACGGTCAGGGGAGTAAATCAAAATGTCGTCGATTAAAAGGACCACAAAGTGATCAAGAAAGTCAATGAAAACTCAATTCATTAATTCCATGAACACTGCCGGTGTGTTAGTCAGTCCGAACGGCATCACCACGAACTTATAATGCCCATAACGAGTACGAAACGTTGTCCTCGAAGTATCTAACTCTCGAATCCTCAGCTGATGATAGCCGGATCTTAAGTCTATCTTGGAAAATATAGCGGCGCCTTGGATTTGGTCCGACAAGTCATCAATACGAGGCAACAGATGTTTATTATTGATTGTTATCTTATTCAACTCGCGGTAATCAATACATAAGCGCAATGATCCGTCTTTCTTCCGCACAAACAATACTGGTGCTCCCCAAGAGGATGCACTTGGTTAAATATAACCCTTATTGGTCAAATCCTCAAGTTGTTTCTTTAACTCCTGCATCTCGGTTGGAGCCATGCGATACGGTGCCTTTGAAGCGGGGACGTACCTGGCTCTAACTCAATGGTAAACTCCACCTCACGATGTGGAGGCAAGCCTGGCAACTCATCTGGAAAAACATCTGGGTAGTCTCGGACCACCGGAATATCAGCCAATTCAGTTGGTCGATCCACTATCTTGGTCATGTAGCACCAATAACCAACACATCCCTGATTAAGCAGTTTCACTGCTTTCATAGCACTGATGATCCTCCCCGAATGGCTGGGATTATCACCCTGAAAAATGCACTCAAAACCATCATCAGAAGTGACGGTCACCATCCACTTACGGACACTAAGTATGTCATCATGATGATCCATCTAATCGATACCCGAGATCACATCATCTTTAGATAAATTGACCACAATCAAGTCTGACAACCATTCACGGTCATTCATACTAATCGGTCACGATTCCCAATAGTTCTTCTACCATCGGTTAGACCAATCACATAGGGTTCACAATCGATAACATGATCTAATTGTAAATGACTCAAGCAAGAAGGAAATATAAAGGAGTGTGATGCACCAATGTCAAAAAGAACACAAACAAGCTGAGATTGGATCTCGAGTGTACCTGCGATCATGCTGGCTTCGGGATCATCCCTCTTCATCTCGTAAATTCTGGATTTTGAGGCTCCGGTACCAGATGTACCAGCTTGACTTCCACGGCCCATCCCTATGTTTACCCCGGTAGTCTGATAGGAGGCAGACGGAGGTGCCCAATCATGAACTGGAGCATGAGAGGCTACTGGTGCATGTCCCGGTCCACCTCTGCAAAAACAAGCACGATGCCTAGTAATTCCACAAGTATGGCAGGCAACGTCCGGCTTCTGACATTTGGAGTTGACATGCCCCTGATCTCTACATTTGAAATACACAATAGATGAGCTAGTCGCTCGAGAATGTGAACCTGCTGGTTTTGGGGCCATAGGTGTGGCGCTCACAAGAAGTTGGTATAGATTGGGGTTTCTTGAACATTCCCCAGTTACTATCAGCCTGGGTCTGGTTCCTGGATCTCTTATTGTTGGACTGTGGCTGTCTTTTAGAAATCTCCTTTGTAGTAATTTTGTACTCCAGAGCTCTCTCGATAAATTCCAGTAGAGTCATGCAGTGGTGATTAAGTAACTTCATCCTCATCCGGGGTTTAAGCCTCTTGAGAAAATATTTGATCTTATCAGCTTCCGTTCGAACAATCGACGTAGCGAATGGTAGAAGTGCCTGGAATTTCTCGGCGATCGATAACACATCATCCTCTTCATATGGGTCGGGGTTCAGAAACTCTGACAGGTTGGCCTCACGGACAGGACCTGGATAATAACGATCCAGCATAAAGTTCTTGAATTCCTCCCAAGTGCACACACCATCAGCAGGTCTCACCGAAAGCCACCATGTGTGGGCGCTCTTACCAAGGCAGTAAGACGTCACAGAGACTCGAATCTCTTCCAAACATTCAACCATCTCGAACAATTTCTCGAAGTGTTCGATCCAGTGCACAATATCAGTAGTCTCAGAGGAGCCTTCAAAAGTCGGAGGTCGCTGACGAGAGATGTCTCTAATAATCCGACTCACGGGTCCGCCGTGTACCGGAGGTGGTGGATGAGGTCCTTGGTGCTGACCAGTAGTAGCAGCTCTATACATAGCTTCCATCATTTGACCCATCTGGGTCATCTTAGTCATCATACCCTGCATAATGACATAAGGATCGACGTGTGCGTCCTCGTGTCGTTCGGTGTGGTGAGACTGGTTCTCAGTAGGCGAATCGCTACCTGTTGAGCATTGCTCCACATTCGAACGTGTATTATCTTGTGGCCTCGTGATTCGGCCCCTTCCGCGGCCTCGACCCCCTCTACCACGGCCTCTCAAATTTCTATCCATACTGAAAGAATCAAACAATAGTCATAAGCACAGTTCATGACCATCTTTACGACCGATCAAAATTCATGCTAAGTTAATAGCAACAATGAAACTACTTATTCAAGAAAAAAGTTTGTTATGAATTATCGGCACTACGAGTGCTCAACAAAATATCATAGTGACATCAAGTCGAAACAATTTCAACCATATAATCAATCCAAATTTATTTTCGGAATAAGATAAATTCCACCACAAATCACTCAGAATATCAAGATCAACAAAAGATCAATTATGCCATTAACATCTTGCCAGTAATTAAATCATGGCACATAAATAACATATCGCATTTGGTTCGCTGGGTCCGGCGCTTGCACAGGTCACACATGACGCGAAGGTTTCTTGATTCTAGTGAAATCCACAATGACTCTTAAAGAGAAGTGACTCTCCGATACCATATTCTGTAACACCCCTGATACGGCGGCCATCATAATGCCGTGGACCCCACATTGAGACCCACCAGGCGATACCAAAACACAAATTAAACATAACATTATCGTGATACCGAATCACAAATCAATAATCATTACTCTGATTAGGAGTTTACAAGTAGTACATCTATTAGCCTTAGAATACACAGGATCCAAATCTTAGTATAAACCATATGAAGATGGAATATACTTAAAATAATAGTACAATCGACAATAGTTTAAATAAAGTGGAAAGTAGTATTACACGTTTTAAACATAACCAGACAACAAAAAGACTTGGGGGCCCCAAGCTAGTATCCTTAAAACCCTTTGCCGTCACCGTGCTATTGCCTTGCTTTGCCTTTGCCTTGGCCTAAATTACAACACAAGTATTTTGCCCAAAACCACATGGTCGGATATACATGATAATAATTCTCAAGACGTTATGAAATTCACATATATTGGATCTCAAGGAGACAACTCGACTATTGAACATACCCCTCGGGCGTATGAACAACCAATCACAAACCGTCAATCATAACCAATCAAACATGGAATATGAATAACCAAACAGTATGGCTCAAGATGGACATCACAGTACGCCCGATCTGGAAATATGTCAGTACACATATCCACCCCATATACGGAATCCAGAATACACATGGGACATTGTACCTAATTAGCCTCACGAACTACATCTCGTGTGCACAGTCCAATATGGAAACATCCACGCATGACCATATGTGTCCGGCTAAAAATCCTGTACAATAACCAATCGGAACGCAAATATGATTCCAGATGTCACGATACAACATGACAACAAAACTCAATGAATCACACAATCAACCAAAGTCAATAAAAACTCACCGAAGTTGCAACAACGATCAACGAGATCAACGGTACGAAGGTAGTGAACTTGAGAATACAATCCCATAACGAAACGGTAATCACGATCAAGAACAATACCACATTATGAATCACAGATTCATAATACATTAAATATACATGAAAGGTAAAACGTACAAGAATTCAATCATCCTTATAACCAAGCAAGATAACTTTCCTCAATTCCATAGACGAAAAAGTCTTACACCAACGAACGAACGGTTTACTCGACTAATAACACTGACTTGAGCAAGCAACCTTGAATGAAACGTAACTCATTCAACAACACATTCATATGTTATAGAGATCGATACCTGTAAATCTACCGGAATAGTTCATCCTATTTCACTGAACATTCTGTTGGTTATTAATGGACTTCAATACATCCAATTCATCTTTAAAATTGGATTACCAGGTTCTTACGGTTCTTTAATGTTCATGACCATCTATACTACATGAATCATCATTAATAATCTCACTTAACCATCCCATTTTAACATCATCATCATCACTTATCAAAATCTTCTCAAGGGTATTGTTCAGTACCTAAACATGATGTTTTTAACAAATCCTATGCCATCAATACATTGAGTTAGACTTAATTATATCAAAACCCATGATCATTAGCTCCCATTTATGCTAATCAATCCAACAAGTTGAGTATGATTCTCCTAAACATGATTCAGATCATCTAAGCATTAAGGGAATTCTCCTTAAAAACCCTACAAATCATGTTCTACTTGATCAATTCATTCCTATACGAAATACCAATTACTAGTATCATTATTACTATGAAAATAAAGTAAGATTGTATAACATACCTCAAAAATTGAAGAATAAACCACCAAAACTACAAAAATACACTCCAACCTCCAACCACTAAGTTCCAACCAAAGATATGAAGCTCTAACACACGATGGAGGGGAGTAAAAATGGCTTAGGAAGGGAGATGATTGATATCTTGGAGAAGATACCAAGTTAGGTTCGTGCAGAAATGAAAGACAAATCTGTTTTTTATAAACTGTCATCGCCATTATGTACGTTACCTCAACAGGATAATGTACGTTAACACCTCTTACGTATTCTAAGACATAAGGTGTTGCGTACGTAATTAGCCTCCAGAGGCCACTGCCTCAAAACACTCGTCTCATTACGTACATTGTCAAACAGATGCACGTAAGCGCACTAGCATTACGTATGTTAGAACTTAACCATTACGTACATAATAGCCATTGACTTAGGATGTCACTATAATACCCAAGATTTTCGTGTCTGGCTACTTTGAATTTTTGGACGGTTGTGCCGGTTATTTTGTTGCGTTGATGATTATTTGGAATTTTTCCCTATGTTGTGTACGGTATGATGTACCGTGTTGTGTTGAGTTTCAAGAACTGTCCTACATGCCTGTGTATTAGGCATAGCGCATTCTAAGTATTTTAGTTAGCGCGCGATAATACTTTGTGATAGAGCACGCTCATATTTGTGATTAGCGCACGCTACATGAATAGGCTGAGATAGTCCAGTAGTTACTGCATTCGACTAGAAGTTTGGTAGCGCACACTATGTAGATTAATAGCGCGCACTAAGGTGCATCAGTTAGCGCACGCTACGTGAGGGTAGCGCATGCTAACTGGTAGTTCTTGGGCAGTTCAGAAGCCACTGGACTGGTTTTGGGACCTGTTAGTGCACACTAGTACTTATCGATTAGCGCACACTAATTGTATGTTTGTCAGAACACTTTGTATTGTGGCTTCGATAGTGCGCGCTCGAATATATTGATTAGCACACGCTAGTCTGTTTGGTATATAAACCGGACAGCAGGCTTATATTCTCATTTCCTCTTTATTTCTACCTTCGTCCGTGGATGTGAGTTAAGGGCGACTAGGTTTCGTGGTCTGGGTCGATTTTGTTCCATTCCAAGGTGTTTTGGAGTATCCTAGGTGATTGTAACATCACCTAATCCATTGCTCTTCGTCGGATCGAGGTAATTTCCTTGATTTCCCTAGAGTTGACTTTTTGGAGATTTGGTCTTGATTCCGTATTCAATCCGATTTTTATGAATCGATTGGTGTTAAATGATGTTGTTAAACATGTTCTATGGATTGTATATCTATATATACGATTCGTTCGGTCCGATTGATAATTTTAGTGTTCTTGAGGAACCATGAACATTTAATGTTCGATTAAATGTTCATATGAGTTTTCCTTTGTTGGTTTGAGATAATTTCCACAATTTTTGGTTTAGTCCTCATAGTAATTATGTTATCGTTGTTGTTCGTGAGGATTGTAGATGTGCAGGGATACCCAACCGAGCCGGGATCGTAGGAGTAAGCGGGTGTCGATTATCGAGGCAAGTATCTTTCCCATACCTTTCGTATTTTGTAGTTGTGATAATTGGTAATGGACTATGTGTGTTATTCGAGTAGTCATGACGAATGCTCAAAAAGGATTGATATAATCCCTTTAATGACTTTCTTTCAAAAACGCTCAAGTACTTTACGAATGAATGAGTTCTATGGGTATGTGCATTATGGATGCGAATTGATATATATTGCCTTCGTACTATTTGATTATAAAAGCCATTTTCCCTTGTTAAGGGTTGTATGTTCGAATGTGTATTTGTTCGATGAGTGCGAATTGTTGTGTCTGTAATGTTTATTGACCCCTTGGTAAAAGGTGGTATTTATCGGTATTGTTCGAGACTTATATCTCATCGTAGTATGTGATCATTTGTAAGTGATGTTCTACCGAGTAGGGTTCGTTGAGACCTCCGGGATCCATCCTTGTTAGTACGGGGTCGAGTTTTACCATAGGGTTATCCAAACCGGGTATTTCTCGAGGAGATTCCGAAGTTCGTGCTTGCTGGCACGATGCTAGGATAACTTATGGGCGTATATTTAGATATGTTGCATACTTGTCATGGGTTATCCAAAATGGGTATGTTGTCACGAGGCTCCGAGGTTCGTGCTTGCTAGCACGATGCCAGGATAACTATGAGTATATGTTATATGTCCGTTGTGGAATTCTAATGATTGGGTTGTTTGTTTGACGGTTGTCATGATGATGTGTGCTAACCACTTAGGGATGGGACTTCGAGTCCTCTGGGGGATCGTAGCTTATAGTGCGAATCCATGGTTAATCATGAGGTACGGATATTCTGTTTGCTTACCATTGGTTTATTCACTCGGGTACGCACGAGGTGTAATACCCGGTTGTAATTCAGTAATTATCATTCAGTATTTATCATTCAGTAATTTCACTCTTTAATGATCATTTGTCACTCATATTCAATCATGGTATTCATCGTTCAGAGTAATTGTATCGTGTATCAATTGTCATTCATCACTAATCTAATTGGAGTTTTGTGCCGTGTTTATCATCATTGTCTTTTTCATTGTGGGATGTGCGTGGGGAGTAGCGCACGCTACGTACTCTTTTAGCGCGCACTAATTGAGTACAGGTAGCGCACGCTACAACTCAGCATTAGCGCACGCTAATGTTACCCTGGCTCCAGTCCAGAAGGTACTGGACTTCAGGTGAGTTATAAGTAGCGCAAGCTATGAATGGTAAGTAGCGCGCGCTAGTGGGTTGTAGTAGCGCACGCTAATATTTGGTGTAGCACGCGCTAAGGACGGATGAGGTTGAGTCCAATGGCTACTGGACTGCATTGGATTAATTCATAGCGCACGCTATGAGTGGTTTTTAGCGTACGCAAACGGTGTAGTAGCGCACGCTAATTGTTGGTTGTAGCGCACGCTACCGAGATTAGATCAGAGGACAGTAGGTTCTGGACTCCAGTACTGGGCATCAGATAATTCGTTAGCGCACGCTAATATTTTGGGGTTAGCGCACGCTAAGTGCATAGCCGTAGCGCACGCTACAAAAAGGTACGTAGCGCGCGCTACCGTTTTCGGTCAGTGGGTACTGGACTACTCAAAATACCCGTTAGTGCATGCTACGCTCTAGGGCTAGCGCACGCTAATCTGGAGCAGTATAAATTGGACAGTTAGCCTGAGTTTCGTCATTTTCTCACTTCTCTTCGTTTTTGGAGCGACTTCGGACGATTTCGGGCGACTTGGAGTGTTCTATTCGAGCTGCTATCACCTATCATCATCTTCAAGTCTTTGAGTTGGATAAATCATCACTTCATCATCTCCTTAACATCAAATCAAAGGTATTAATCTCTTGGATCTAGAATTTCGGATTTTTGAGTTTTCCTTCCGATTTCTTCGTATAATCTTGGATTGTTGTTGGAATATGTTAGATATGGATTATCTACCATGGATAAATACATTCCTACGGATTTAATGGCTATTTTGGGGATTTATATCAAGAACCCTTGGGGTTGACTTCGGTTAAATTGGGGATTTCCGATTGACGTTGTTGTAATCTTGTATTGTGGATTCCTATGAGATTATTAATATCATTGAAAGTGTTTTGATGGTTTGGAATACTCATCTTGGAGTTGGTTTCGATATATTCAAGTTTGGATATTGTTGTATCGACGTTTGAGTCGGTTATGATCGTATTTGATTCGTGTAATGATCGAATATTTGGTAAATTGTGTTATTCAAGGTTGTTCGAGCGACCGGCATTTCATTTAGGACGTTGTTCGTGGACGGACATTCTTCATCAGTGTTGTGTAAGTTAATTCTTACTCGGTTAAAAGGATACTCATTCCTTTTGTTGTTGATTATTCATAATCATAACTCATTCATCATGGTATTAATCATATTGAGACTTGTAATTGTCGAATAATCATTTCATTCACGAGGAACGACGGTTCCAAATCATTTCATTGGGTTATCAATCACGTCACTATTATTTTCATCTCGGTGAGTCATCTTGGCCTTGTCGAATTATTATTCATTGATATTCATTGTGGTCATTCTCGTTCATATGATCTTCTGGGTTCATATTGCGTGGCCGGGTGTGGCTGTGTGGAATTTTTAGTTGGGCACACGATGGTCGTGTATTGGGTTCACCGATACATTGGACCGTGCACACGGTAAAGCTTAACTCTGTGAGACTAATTAGGTACAAGGACGGGTGTGTCCGGTCATTCGTCTTGTACACTTGCACAGAACATTACGGGCGTACTATGATACTCCTCTTCAGCGTAATTCATAACTAAGGATATTTCATAACTTCAGGTATATCATGATTGTGTATTTTCAACCCTCGAGGATTGTTGTTCTGCGTAACTGACCCCGTTGGGGAATTTTGTTTTCAGGTCACGGCAAGGCAAAGGCACGGGAAGAGCATGTTGACGGCGAGGAGTCCCAGTGATACTAGTAGGGGCCCCAGTCATTCCGCTTAATTCAGTCATTTCAGTCATTCTTATTTCTCTTCATTTGTATTTCCGCTGCAAATTCTGTTTGAGACGTTTATTTATTCAGGGTGGTGAATTTTATCTTCATATAAAATATACTAGTATTCTGTTTTGTCCTGGTGTAATGTACTTAAGCTCCTCATCGGAGTATTTGGGAATATAATGTGGTTCGGTACTACAATTATATTATTTAATTCATCAGTTTTCATTCGCCTGGTGGGTCCCAGTCGGGGGTCCACGGCACTGTAATATCCGCCTAGTTTGGGGTGTTATAGAGTTGGTATCAGAGCGTGGTTTTGAATACTACCCTCCAAGTCATGTCTCGTTTGAAATCATCGTCATCGGACTAGTATTATTGGACTTTCACGTCACGTGTGACCTGTGCAGATGCCGAGCCAATCAGACCAAGAACTGTAAGATTTCTAATGCCATGGTATAATTTCTGGCAATAATCATTCATTCATAATTCATCAGTTAACAATCCTCAATCATCATTTTCATTTTGACCAGGACGATCATGTTCTCTTTAATCACTCAATTCATTTCATTACTCGGTTGTTGATCTGGAAGATCATATCATTAATCTTGTTAATTTGTTCAAGATAATCATTTCAATAATTTCATCAGATAATCATGTCACCTCGGTTAATCATTCATGTAATCATTGTGTTAGAGCGTGTATGCTCATTTTCATCGTCACATGTCATAATCATAACGTGTTATTCAGGCGGGGAATATAATCATCATGTGACTTTCCTACTTCAGTATGGAGAGAGCAAGAAGAGGACGCGGAGGACGAGGCCGTGGTGCGGGCCGAATCCTGAGAGCTCGTGTGAATACACGTGCGAACGCAAGGAATAATGCTAATTCATCGAGCAGCGACGCTGCCACTCATTCATCTGGACGTGATCATTCGCTATCGGGGAGTCGTACCCGGGACACGGCTCAGTCAGAAGGTGTTCGGGTTGACCCACTTGCTTTTATGCAGGGCATGATGGCCCAAATGACCCAGATGGCACAGCTAATGGAGACGATGCATAATTCAGTCAATCAAAATCAGCAGGCTCCTCCGCCGCCACCTCAGAGGCAAGAGAGGAATGTGAGCAGTATCATCGGCGACATCTCTCTCCAAAGGCCACCTACTTTTGAGGGCTCGTCTGAGCCGGCGGATATTGTTCATTGGATCGAACACTTCGAGAAGCTATTTGCGATGGTAGAGTGTCCTGAAGGACACAAAGTTTCAGTTGCGGCTTACTATCTGGGTAAGAGCGCTCATTCTTGGTGGTTGTCGTTGAAGCCCACCGAAGGATCATGTACTTGGGATCAGTTCAAGACTCTCATGATGGAGAGGTATTATCCGGCCCCACTCAGAGAGGCCAAGCTGTCAGAATTACTCACTCCCGACCCCTCAACAGACGAGGATGTTCTCGCCATTGCCGAGAAATTTCAGGAACTTCTCCCTTTCGCCTCATCCATCATTCATTCAGAGGCGGATAAAATCAAGTATTTCAGCAAGAGGCTGAAACCCCGTATGAGACTTCAGTTGCTTAATCATAATTGCACCACGTTGGCCGAATTCATTGAGAAAGCTCTCACTTATGAGCTTACTGCTAAGGAAATTGCTAAGCAGCAACCTTCGTCTGCTAGCAAGAAATCGAAGAATCGTAATCAGTCTGAAGGCGGTCAGACAACCTTCAAGAAATCTCGTGCGGGCTCTGCTTTTTCTGAGCGACCTCCTGTGACGTCTAAACCCGCGGAATCTCAGTCTCGAGCAGCCAGTTCGGCCATCACCTGTTTTAACTGTGGGGACCTTGGTTATCTCACCACCAAGTGCCCGAGACAGACTATCACGTGTCATAATTGTGGGATTGCTGGGCATAAGGCCCGTTTTTGCCGTAGGGACTCCAAACCTACTCAGATGTCATCTCAGGCCCCTAAGCAGTCAGCCGTTCAGAATCAGGCCACACAATCAGCGTCGTTTAAAACGACAGGAGCGACTAAAGGTGGAGCCTATAGCCAGCATACGGGAGCGTCCGGTGCCGGGACGAGCAAGCCCCGGATTTATGAGATGAAGAAGACCGATGATCCAGAGGCCCGAATGATCTCAGGTACACTCGATATTCTATCTCAACCTGTGTGTACCCTTTTTGATACTGGTGCATCGCATTCATTCATTTCCGAGTCATGTTTGAGTAGACTACGTCTGGGTAGTGCTACTAGTTGTGAGTCTTATGTCATTGGCCTACCTGATGGTAGACGAATTATCGGTAATCGTGAGATTCAGAATTGTCCGATTCAGTTTCATGGTCGTGTATGGACAGCGGACCTAATAGTAGTAGATTTGCCGAGAGACGACGTCATCTTGGGTATTGATTGGATGGATCGTCATGATGCCATCATTAGTGTCTGTAAGCGTATGGTAACTATCATTTCAGACGATGGGGTCGAATGTGTGTTTCAGGGAGGTAATCCCGGCTGTTCTGGTAAGGTCATTAATTTGATGAAAGCAGTGAGATTACTCAATCAGGGGTGTGTTGGTTATTGGTGCTATATGACCAAAACCGAGAAATCATCAGTAATGTTGATAGATATTCCGGTAGTGAGGGAATATGCCGATGTTTTTCCAGATGAGTTACCTGGTTTGCCTCCACAGAGGGATGTGGAATTCACGATTGAGTTGAAGCCTGGTACGTCCCCGATATCGAAGGCACCGTACCGGATGGCCCCGACCGAAATGCAGGAATTAAAGAACCAACTTGAGGAGTTGTTCGAGAAGGGTTATATTCGACCGAGTGCGTCCCCGTGGGGAGCACCAGTGTTATTTGTCAAGAAGAAGGATGGTTCTTTTCGCTTGTGTATTGATTATCGGGAGTTGAATAGGGTGACAATCAAGAATAAGTATCCCTTACCCCGTATTGATGATCTCTTAGATCAACTTCAGGAAGCTTCAGTATTTTCCAAGGTCGACTTAAGATCTGGATATCATCAGTTGCGGATTCGAGAGTCGGATATCGCGAGGACGGCGTTTCGAACACGCTATGGTCATTATGAGTTTGTGGTTATGCCGTTTGGATTGACTAACGCACATGCGGTATTCATGGAGTTAATGAATCCGGTTTTCATCGACTTTTTGGATCAGTTTGTTGTTGTCTTCATCGATGACATTTTGATTTATTCTCGTGACCGGGAGGAACACGAGTTTCACCTTCATCAAGTGCTCGACGTGTTGAGACGAGAACAACTCTATGGGAAGTTTTCCAAATGTGAGTTCTGGATGTCCGAAGTGACGTTTCTCGGACACGTAATTTCATCAGACAAAGTTCGGGTCGATCCTCAGAAGATGGAGGCTATTCGAGATTGGCTACCTCCGAAGAATGTTAAGGAAATCCGAAGTTTCCTCGGATTAGCGGGTTATTATCGGCGATTTGTGGAGGGATTTTCTAGAATCGCTCACCCCTTGACAAACCTTTTGCGAAAGGACAAGAAATACACGTGGTCCGACGCGTGTCAACGGAGTTTTGAGGTACTCAAGAGCCGGTTAATGTCAGCACCTGTACTTTCCTTGCCGCAGGGGACGGAAGGATTTGTGGTTTATAGTGATGCGTCCGGACAGGGTCTCGGATGTGTGCTCATGCAGAATGGAAGGGTTATTGCCTATGCTTCACGGCAATTGAGACCTTACGAGGTTAACTATCCGACCCACGACCCGGAGCTAGCAGCCGTAGTGTTCGCTTTGAAAATCTGGCGTCGTTACCTTTATGGCGTCACCTGTCAGATATTCACCGATCATAAGAGTTTAAAGTATATATTCACTCAGAAGGAGTAGAATATGCGACAGAGACGGTGGTTGGAATTAATCAAAGATTATGATATCGAGATCCTTTACCACTCGGGCAAGGCGAACGTTGTCGCCGACGCCTTGAGTCGTAAGTCCGTTCAGGAGCAGATGCTTGCCCGTTTAACAGTTCAGAAGGAGCTTCAGCAGGAATTTCTTAGACCCGAGATTTAGGTCTGGCTTGTAACACCCCAAACTAGGCGGATATTACAGTGCCGTAGATCCCCGACTGGGACCCACCAGGCAAATGAAAATGAATGAATTACACAAGATAAATGTAGTACCGAACCACATTATATTACCAAATACTCCGATGAGGAGTTTAAGTACAACACACCAGGACAATACCGAATACTAGTGTATTTTATGTGAAGATAAAATACACCACCCTGAATAAATAAACATTTCAAACGGAATTTTTTTTTGCAGCGGAAAATACAAATGACTGAAATGACTGAAACTGACTGAAACAAACGAAATGATTGGGGCCCCCTACTAGTATCACTGGGACTCGTCGCCGTCAACATGCTCTTCCCATGCCTTTGCCTTGCCGTGACCTGAAAACAAAATCCCCCACGGGGCCATACGTAACAACAATCCTCAAGGGTTGAAATTACACAATCATGAATTAACTGAAGTTATGAAACATTCTTAATTATGAATTACGCTGAAGAGGAGTACCATAGTACGCCCGTAATGTTCTGTGCAAGTGTACAACACCCGTCCGTGTACCTAATTAGTCTCACGAGACAATATGACTCGTGTGCACGGTCTAATGTATCGGTGAACCCAATACAATAACCATCGTGTGCCCGACTAAAAATTCCACACAGACACACCGGCCACGCAATATGAACCCAGAAGGTCACATGAACGAGAATGACCATAATGAACGTCAATGAATAATTAATTAGACAAGGATAAAATGACTCACCGTTATGAAAGTAATAGTGACGTGATTGATAATCCAATGAAATGATTTGGAACCGTCGTTCCTCGTGAATGAAATTATTATTCGACAATTACAAATCTCAAAATGATTATAATTATGATGAATGAATTATGATTATGAACAATCAACAACGAAAGGAATGAGTATCCTTTTAACCGAGTAAGATTTAACTTACACAACAACAATGAAGAATGTCCGTCACGAACAACGCCCTAACCAAGATACCGGTCGCTCGAACAACCTTAATTCATTACAATTACCAACAATCCGATTAATAACGAATTAAACACGAATAAAACGAACTCAAGACGTCGATACGATTAAACCAAGTTCATCGGGCATTATATCGAACACTTTGAGGCCAACTTTGATTGTATACAACTAAACCTCAATAATATCAACTTCAAATCCCCAAGAAGTGTTTCAAATCAACAAAACATCTCCAATACGATCAATAATCCGTTATGATTATCCGAAAACGTGATTATAACAACAATTAGTTGAAAATCCCCAATTCCAACTCGATTTCCAAAGTGTTCTTGAATAATCCCTCAATAATCCAATGAATCCTTATACAAACTCATAATCATATACATATCCCTACATATATCATGATTATAACGTCCAAAACATCCTATTTCAACACAAAATCGAAGTCCAAAGAGTTGAAGGAATTACCTCTTGATGATCCAAGTGCTTGATCCAAGAATACGGGTTAGATTGATTATTCGGGCTTCACGATCGAAAGGAGATGAAGAAAATCAAACACCCAAATGATTTGTGAAGGAAAAACCCTCCCTCAAGCCTTATCTCTCGGTTGAAGGTGAAGAAAATGCAGAAAATGGGCTGAAATGATGAAAAAAATGAATTTATAGGGGTTGATGCTGCCGGACACGGCCGTGCCGATCGGCACGGTCGTGTACGCTGGCCGGCCGATTGGCGGCGATGACTCGGCCGTGTCCGGATTGACACGGTCGCGGCAGCGAGGGCCTTCCGAAGCGACCCGCCCGACGGCGACTTCGGCATGACTCGACCATGTCACGGGACACGGTCGGGCGTGTCGGCGATGCGTTCGAGCTTATCCGGAAGAGTACGGCACGGGCCGTGTCGGACGACACGGCCGAGCCCAGTCGGCGGCTCTGCATTTTCCGGACGAAATGGCACGGCCGTGTCGGACGACACGGCCGAGTTCGGTCGGCCGTGATCGGCCAAAAACTGAACCGACCATAACTCTCTCGTCCGGACTCCGATTGACTCACCGTTTGAACCATTGGAAAGCTAACTCGATGCTCTATAATATTGCAAAGATTTAGAATTTTTGGAGTTACCAAAAATTAATGGTGATCTAACGAAGTCGAACTCATATGAGGAAAGTTGAAACGATGAACAATAACGATACTCAACTCGAAGTTTATACGAACGGTGAACACGGTGAATGAACATGATTGATGAATGATTATAATTGAGTGAAAATACACTGAGTGACAATTACTGACTGATAATTACTGAATGAAAATGAATGAATTACAACCGGGTATTACATACTCCCCCCCTTAAAAAGAGTTTCGTCCCCGAAACTAAGGGTCAAACAACTCGGGATAACTCTCCCGCATAATCTCCTCGGTTTCCCAAGTGGCCTCTTCGACTCCATGTCTGGACCACTGAATCTTGACCAAAGGAATCGACTTATTTCTCAACTGTTTGATTCGCCGCTCTAAAACTCGTATAGGACGCTCCTCATATGATTGATCGTCGGCGATCTCGATTTCGTCGAACCGCAGTATGTGACTCGGGTCGGCAACATACTTTCGCAACTGAGAGACATGAAACACATTATGAATTCGGCTCAGGGCCGGAGGTAAAGCCAATCGATAAGCTAACTCGCCTACTCGATCCAAAATTTCAATCGGTCAATGAATCTCGGATTCAACTTCCCCGTTTTCCGAAGCGGAAAATACCTCGACTGGGATGCCTTGACCAAGACGTGGTCACCCGTCTCGAACTCTAGTGGTCGACGACGATTATCTGCATATGATTTCTGTCGACTCTGAGCTGTCAACATACGACTCTTGATCAAAGCTACCTTCTCCCGGGCGGCTATAAGCATATCGGGTTCGGTGCCGATTGATTCTGACAAGTCATCCCAACACAAGGGAGATCGACAACGACGACCGTACAAGGCCTCGTAAGGTGCCATCTTAATGGAAGCATGCAAACTATTATTATACGTGAACTCGATCAATGGTAGTTGGGCTTCCCAATCATCCTTCCAATCGAGGACGCATGCCCTCAACATGTCCTCTAATGTCTGTATAGTCCTCTCTGATTGTCCGTCGGACTGAGGATGAAAGGCGATCGAGATTGAGCCGAGTTCCCATAGCACGGTGACGATTTCCAAAATGAGATACAAATCGTCCGTCACGATCGGAAACGATACTCTTAGGAGTACCGTGCGATCTTACTATCTCCTTGATGAATAAGCTGGGCGATCTCTCGGGACCCCACGTATCCTTGATCTCAAGGAAATGAGCTGATTTAGTTAAACGGTCCACAATCACCCAGATCGTATTCATGCCACGACGACTCGTCGGCAAACTCGTGATGAAATCCATAGAAATGTCTTCCCACTTCCACTCTGGAATAGGGAGAGGTTTCAGCATACCCGCCGGTCGCTGATGTTCAATCTTGACTTGTTGGCAAGTTAAGCATCTCGAAACAAATTCCGCGACTTCTCGCTTCATATTACTCCACCAGTAATTTTGTTTCAAGTTCTTATACATCTTGCTAGACCCCGGATGAACAGAATAAGGGGTAGCATGAGCTTCTCTCAAAATCGAGTTTTTCAACTCGTCATTCGCCGGCACGCACAACCGGTTCTTAAACCTCAAAAGTCCATCCTCGTGGACCACGAATCCAGGGGCTCTCCCCTGAGCCACATCCTCACGAATGCGCAACAATGCTGGGTCTGAACCCAGATTCTCCCTGATTGCATCCTCAAGAGATGATGAAATCTCTAACATACAAAGCTGTCCCTGAACTCGTTGAAGCCAGACCTCGATCTCGGGTCTAAGGAATTCCTGTTGGAGCTCCTTCTGAATTGTTAAACGAGCAAGCATCTGCTCCTGAATGGACTTACGACTCAAGGCGTCGGCGACAACGTTCGCCTTGCCCGGGTGGTAAAGGATCTCAATATCATAATCCTTGATTAGTTCTAACCACCGCCTCTGTCGCATATTTAATTCCTTCTGAGTAAATATATACTTTAAACTTTTATGATCGGTGAATATCTGACAAGTGACGCCATAAAGGTAATGACGCCAAATCTTCAAAGCGAACACCACGGCTGCTAGCTCAAGGTCGTGTGTCGGATAATTAACCTCGTAAGGTCTCAACTGCCGTGAAGCATAGGCAATAACCTTCCCGTTCTGCATGAGTACACATCCGAGACCCTGTCCGGACGCATCACTATAAACCACAAATCCCTCCGTCCCCTGCGGCAAGGAAAGTACAGGTGCTGACATTAACCGGCTCTTGAGTTCTTCAAAACTCCGCTGACACGCGTCGGACCACGTGTATTTCTTATCCTTCCGCAAAAGGTTCGTCAATGGTTGAGCAATTTTGGAAAATCCTTCCACAAACCTCCGATAATAACCGGCTAATCCGAGAAAGCTTGGATTTCCTTAACATTCTTCGGAGGTAACCAAGTCTGGATAGCCTCCGTCTTCTGAGGATCAACACGCACTCCATCTGATGAAATTACATGTCCGAGAAACGTCACTTCGGACATCCAGAACTCACATTTGGAAAACTTCCCATAAAGTTGTTCTCGTCTCAACACGTCGAGCACTTGATGAAGGTGAAACTCGTGTTCCTCTCGGTCACGAGAATAAATCAAAATGTCATCGATGAAGACAACAACAAACCGATCTAGAAAGTCGATGAAGACCCGATTCATTAACTCCATGAATACCGCAGGTGCATTAGTCAATCCGAACGGCATAACCACAAACTCATAATGACCATAACGTGTTCGAAACGCCGTCCTAGCGATATCCGACTCTCGAATCCATCGATGATATCCAGATCTTAAGTCGATCTTGGAAAATCTAAGCTCCTGAAGTTGATCCAAAAGGTCATCGATACGGGGTAAAGGATACTTATTCTTGATTGTCACCTTATTCAACTCCGATAATCGATACACGCGAAAAGAACCATCCTTCTTTTTGACGAAGATCCGGGTGCTCCCCACGGGGCGCACTCGGTCGGATATAACCTTTCTCGAACAATTCCTCAAGTTGACTCTTCAACTCTCGCATTTCGGTCGGGGCCATTCGGATGCAGTGCCTTCGATATCGGGGGCGTGCCGTGCTCCAACTCAATCGTGAATTCCACATCTCTCTGTGGAGGCAAACCAGTAACTCGTGCGGAAATACATCGGCATATTCCCTTACTCTTTGGAATATCCGACAACATTATTGATGATTCCTCGCTTTGGTCATATAGCACCAATAACCGACACATCCCCGGTGAGTAATCGCACTGCTTTCATCAAATTAATGACCTTACCAGAACAGCCGGGATTACCTCCCTGAAATACACATTCAACCCCATCGTCTGAAATGATAGTAATCATACGCTTACGGACACTAATGATGGCATCATGACGATCCATCCAATCAATACCCAAGATGACGTCGTCTCTCGGCAAATCTACGACGATAAGGTTCGCTGGCCATACACGACCATGAAACTGAATAGGACAATCCTGAATCTCACGATTTCCGATGATTCGTCTACCATCAGGTAGACCAATGACATAAGGCTCACAACTAGTAGCACTACCCAGACGTAGTCTACTCAAACATGATTCGGAAATGAATGAATGCGATGCACCAGTATCAAAAAGGGTACACACAGGTTGAGATAGAATATCGAGTGTACCTGAGATCATTTGGGCCTCGGGATCATCAGTCTTCTTCATCTCATAAATCCGGGGTTTGCTAGTCCCGGCACCGGACGCTCCCGTCTGCTGACTATAGGCTCCACCTTTAGTCGCTCCTGTCGTTTTAAACGACGCTGATTGAGTGGCCTGATTCTGAACGGCTGACTGTTTCGGGGCCTGAGATGACGCCTGAGTAGGTTTGGAGTCCCTACGGCAAAAACGGGCCTTATGCCCAGCAATCCCACAATTATGACACGTGATCGTCTGTCTCGGACACTTGGTACTGAGGTGACCAAGTTCCCCACAGCTATAACGGTGATGGCGAACCGGCGCTCGAGACCGTGATTCCGCGGGTTTAGGCGACACGGGAGGTCGTTCGGAAAAGCGGAGCCGCCGCGGGGTTTCTTGAAAGTTGTCGACCGCCTTGATCGATTTCGATTCTTCGATTTCTTGCTAGCAGACGAAGGTTGCCGCTTAGCAATCTCTTTAGCAAGAAGCTCATAGGTGAGAGCTTTCTCGATGAATTCGGCCAACGAGGTGCAATTATGATTAAATCAAGTCTCATACGGGGTTTCACCTCTTCTTTGAAATACTTGATCTTGTCCGCTTGAGTGAATGATAGATGAGGCGAACGGAAGAAGTTCTGAAATTTTTCGGCAATGGCGAGAACATCATTATCCGCCGCCGAAAGGTCGGGAGTGAGTAATTCCGACAACTTGGCCTCCCGAGTGGGGCCGGATAGTACCTCTCCATCATGAGAGTCTTGAATCGATCCCAAGTACAAGATCCTTCGGTGGGCTTCAACGATAACCACCAAGAATGTGCGCTCTTACCTGTAGTAAGCTGCAGAAACTTTGTGTCCTTAGGACACTCCACCATAGCAAACAACTTCTCGAAATGTTCGAGCCAATGAATAATATCTGCCGGCTCGGGCAGGCCTCGAAATTCGGTGGCCTCGGCGAAGATGTCGCCGATGATATTTCTCACATTCCTCTCTTGCCTCGGAGGTGGCGGCGGAGGAGCTGTTGATTTTGAGTAGTGGAGTTATGCATCGTCTCCATTAGTTGTGTCATCTCGAGTCATCCGGGCCATCATGCCCGCATAAAGGCGAGTGGATCGATCCGAACACCTTCGACCGAGCGGTGTCCCTAGTACGACTCCCTGATAGAGAATGATCACGTCCAGGTGAATGAGTAGCAGCGTCGCTACTAGATGAATTAGCATTATTTCTCGCATTTGCACGTGTATTCGCACGAGTTCTCGGGATTCCGCCCGCTCCACGGCCTCGTCCTCCTCGTCCTCTGCCAGCTCTTTCCATATCAAGTAGGAAAGTCACATGATGATTATATTTCCCGCATGAATATCATGTTATGATTATATTATGAAATGATGAAAATGAGCATACACGCTCCAATACAGCGATTACATGAAGGATTAACTGACGTGACATGATTATCTGATGAAGTTACTGAAATGATTATCTTGAATGAGTTAACAAGATTAATGATTTGATCTTTCAAATCAACAATCAATAATGAAATGAATTGAGTGATTAATGAGTCAACTTGACCGTTCGATCAAAGTGACAATGATGATTGAGGATTGTTAATCGATGAATTATGAATGAATGATTAATGCCGAAATTATACCATGGCATTAGAAATCTTACGATTCTTGGTCCGATTGGCTCGGCATTTGCACAGTCACACGTGACGCGAAAGTCCAATGATACTAGTCCGATGACGATGATTTCAAACGAGACATGACTTGGAGGGTAGTATTCAAAACCACGCTCCGATACCAACTCTGTAACACCCCAAACTAGGCGGATATTACGGTCCGTAGATCCCCGACCAGGACCCACCAGGCAAATGAAAATGAATGAATTACACAAGATAAATGTAGTACCGAACCACATTATATTACCAAATACTCCGATGAGGAGTTTAAGTACAACACACCAGACAATACCGAATACTAGTGTATTTTATGTGAAGATAAAATACACCACCCTGAATAAATAAACATTTCAAACGGAATTTTTTTTTCAGGAAAATACAAATGATGAAATGATCAAACCGATCAAACAAACGAAATGATTGGGGCCCCTACTAGTATCACTGGGACTCGTCGCCGTCAACATGCTCTTCCCATGCCTTTGCCTTGCCGTGACTGAAAACAAAATCCCCAACGGGGTCGATTTACACGAACAACAATCCTCAAGGGTTGAAATTACACAATCATGAATTAACTGAAGTTATGAAACATTCTTAATTATGAATTACGCTGAAGAGGAGTACCATAGTACGCCCGTAATGTTCTGTGCAAGTGTACAACACCCGTCCGTGTACCTAATTAGTCTCACGAGACAATATGACTCGTGTGCGGTCTAATGTATCGGTGAACCCAATACAATAACCATCGTGTGCCCGACTAAAAATTCCACACAGACACACCCGGCCACGCAATATGAACCCGAGAAGGTCACATGAGCGAGAATGACCATAATGAGCGTCAATGAATAATTAATTAGACAAGGATAAAATGACTCACCGTTATGAAAGTAATAGTGACGTGATTGATAATCCAATGAAATGATTTGGAACCGTCGTTCCTCGTGAATGAAATTATTATTCGACAATTACAAATCTCAAAATGATTATAATTATGATGAATGAATTATGATTATGAACAATCAACAACGAAAGGAATGAGTATCCTTTTAACCGAGTAAGATTTAACTTACACAACAACAATGAAGAATGTCCGTCCACGAACAACGTCTAACCAAGATACCGTCGCTCGAACAACCTTAATTCATTACAATTACCAACAATCCGATTAATAACGAATTAAACACGAATAAAACGAACTCAAGACGTCGATACGATTAAACCAAGTTCATCGGGGCATTATATCGAACACTTTGAGGCCAACTTTGATTGTATACAACTAAACCTCAATAATATCAACTTCAAATCCCCAAGAAGTGTTTCAAATCAACAAAACATCTCCAATACGATCAATAATCCGTTATGATTATCCGAAAACGTGATTATAACAACAATTAGTTGAAAATCCCCAATTCCAACTCGATTTCCAAAGTGTTCTTGAATAATCCCTCAATAATCCAATGAATCCTTATAAAAACTCATAATCATATACATATCCCTACATATATCATGATTATAACGTCCAAAACATCCTATTTCAACACAAAATCGAAGTCCAAAGAGTTGAAGGAATTACCTCTTGATGATCCAAGTGCTTCAATCCGAAGAATACGCGTTAGATTGATTATCCGGGCTTCACGATCGAAAGGAGATTAAGAAAATCAAACACCCAAATGATTTGTGAAGGAAAAACCCTCCCTCAATCCTTATCTCTCGGTTGAAGGTGAAGAAAATGCAGAAAATGGGCTGAAATGATGAAAAAAATGAATTTATAGGGGTTGGCGCTGCCGGACACGGCCGTGCCGATCGGCACGGTCGTGTCGCGGCTGGCGGCGATTGGCGGCGATGACTCGACCGTGTCCGGATTGACACGGTCGCGGCCGAGCCTTCCGAAGCGACCCGCCCGACGGCGACTTCGGCATGACTCGGCCGTGTCACGGGACACGGTGGGCGTGTCAGCGATCGTTCGAGCTTATCCCGGAAGAAATGCAGCCGCAGGCGTGTCGGACGACGGTCGAGCCTGGTCGGCGAAACTTCTGCATTTTCCGGACGAAATGCACGGGCCGTGTCGGACGACGGCCGAGTCGGTCGGCGGTGATCGGCAAAATCAAACGACCATAACTCTCTCGTCCGGACTCCGATTGACTCACCGTTTGAACCATTGGAAAGCTAACTCGATGCTCTATAATATTGCAAAGATTTAGAATTTTTGGAGTTACCAAAAATTAATGGTGATCTAACAAAGTCGAACTCATATGAGGAAAGTTGAAACGATGAACAATAACGATACTCAACTCGAAGTTTATACGAACGGTGAACACGGTGAATGAACATGATTGATGAATGATTATAATTGAGTGAAAATACACTGAGTGACAATTACAGACTGATAATTACTGAATGAAAATGAATGAATTACAACCGGGTATTACATGGCTTCAGCGAGTTCAGGGACAACTTTGTATGTTGGAGATCTCATCGTCACTTGAGGAGGCAATCAAAGAGAATCAGGGTTCGGACCCATCATTGTTGCGCATCCGTGAGGATGTGGCTCAGGGGAAAGCCCCTGGATTCGTGGTCCACGAGGTTGGACTTTTGAGATTTAAGAATCGTTTGTGCGTACCGGCGAATGACGAGTTGAAAAACTCGATTTTGAAAGAAGCTCATGCTACCCCTTATTCTGTTCATCCGGGGTCTAGCAAGATGTAAAAGGACTTGAAACAAAATTACTGGTGGAGTAATATGAAGCGAGAAGTCGCAGAATTTGTTTCGAGATGCTTAACCTGTCAACAAGTTAAGATTGAACATCAGCGACCGGCGGGTATGCTGAAACCTCTCCCTATTCCAGAATGGAAGTGGGAAGACATTTCTATGGATTTCATCACGAGTTTTCCAATGAGTCATCGTGGCATGAATACGATCTGGGTAATTGTGGACCGCTAAACTAAATTAGCTCATTTTCTTGAGATTAAGGATACTTGGGGTCCCGAGAGACTTGCCCAGTTATTCATCAAAGAGATAGTGAGACTGCACGGTACTCCTAAAAGTATCATTTCCGTTCGTGACGGACGGTTTGTGTCGCATTTTTGGAAATCAGTTCATCATGCTATAGGAACTCAGCTTAATCTCAGTACCGCTTTTCATCCTCAGTCCGACGGACAATCAGAGAGAACCATTCAGACATTAGAGGACATGTTGAGGGCATGCGTCCTCGATTGGAAAGACGATTGGGAAGCCCAACTACCATTGATCGAATTCACGTATAATAATAGTTGGCATGCTTCGATTAAGATGGCACCTTACGAGGCCTTGTACGGTCGTCGTTGTAGATCTCCTTTGTGTTAGGATGACCTATCAGAATCAATCGGCACCGAGCCTGATATGCTTATAGCCGCCCGTGAGAAGGTAGCTTTGATCAGGAGTCGTTTGTTGACCACTTAGAGTCGACAGAAATCATATGCAGTTAACCGTCGTCGACCATTAGAGTTTGAGTCAGGTGACCACGTGTTGGTCAAGGTATCCCCGAGTCGTGGTATCTTCTGTTTTGGGAAGAGGGGTAAGTTGAGTCCGAGATTCATTGGACCGTTTTGGATCGAGTAGGCGAGTCAGCTTATCGATTGGCTTTACCTCCGGCGTTGTGCCGAATTCATAATGTGTTTCACGTCTCTCAGTTGCGGAAGTATGTTGCCGACCCGAGTCACATACTTCAGTTCGACGAAATCGAGATCGCCGATGATCATTCATATGAGGAGCATCCTATACGAGTTTTAGAACGGCGAATCAAACAGTTGAGGAATAAGACGATTCCTTTGGTTAAAATTCAGTGGTCCAGACATAGAGTCGAAGAGGCTACTTGGGAAACCGAGGATAGTATGCGAGAGAATTATCCCGAGTTGTTTGACTCTTAGTTTCGGGGACGAAACTCTTTTAAGGGGGGGTGTATGTAATACCCGGTTGTAATTCAGTAATTATCATTCAGTATTTATCATTCAGTAATTTCACTCTTTAATGATCATTTGTCACTCATATTCAATCATGGTATTCATCATTCAGAGTAATTGTATCGTGTATCAATCGTCATTCATCACTAATCTAATTGGAATTTCGTGCCGTGTTTATCATCATTGTCTTTTTCATTATGGGCTGTGCGTGGGGAGTAGCACACGCTACGTACTCTTTTAGCACGCGCTAATTGAGTACAGTTAGCGCACGCTACCACTCAGCATTAGCACACGCTAATGTTACCCTGGCTGCAGTCCAGAAGGTACTGGACTTCAGGTGAGTTATAAGTAGCGCACGCTACGAATGGTAAGTAGCGCGCGCTAGTGGGTTGTAGTAGCGCACGCTAATATTTGGTGTAGCACGCGCTAAGGACGGATGAGGTTGAGTCCAGTGGCTATTGGACTGCATTGGATTAATTCATAGTGCACGCTATGAGTGGTTTTTAGCGTACGCAAACGGTGTAGTAGCGCACGCTAATTGTTGGTTGTAGCCCATGCTACCGAGATCAGATTAGAGGACAGTAGGTTCTGGACTCCAGTACTGGGCATCAGATAATTCGTTAGCGCACGCTACAAAAAGGTACGTAGCGCGCGCTACCGTTTTCGGTCAGTGGGTACTGGACTACCCAAAATACCCGTTAGCGCACGCTACGCACTAGGGCTAGCGCACGCTAATCTGGAGCAGTATAAATTTGACAGTTAGCCTGAGTTTCGTCATTTTCTCACTTCTCTTCATTTTTGGAGCGACTTCGGGCGATTTCTGGCGACTTGGAGTGTTCTATTCGAGCTGCTATCACCTATCATCATCTTCAAGTCTTTGAGTTGGATAAATCATCACTTCATCATCTCCTTAACATCAAATCAAAGGTATTAATCTCTGGGATCTAGAATTTCGGATTTTTGAGTTTTCCTTCCGATTTCTTCGTATAAGCTTGGATTGTTGTTGGAATATGTTAGATATGGATTATCTACCGTGGATAAATATATTCCTACGGATTTAATGGCTATTTTGGGGATTTATATCAAGAACCCTTGTGGTTGACTTTGGTTAAATTGGGGATTTCCGATTGACGTTGTTGTAATCTTGTATTGTGGATTCCTATGAGATTATTGATATCATTGAAAGTGTTTTGATGGTTTGGAATACTCATCTTGGAGTTGGTTTCGATATATTCGAGTTTGGATATTGTTGTATCGACGTTTGAGTCGGTTATGATCGTATTTGATTCGTGTAATGATCGAATATTTGGTAAATTGTGTTATTCAAGGTTGTTCGAGCGACCGGCATTTCATTTAGGACGTTGTTCGTGGACGGACATTCTTCATCGGTGTTGTGTAAGTTAATTCTTACTCGGTTAAAAGGATACTCATTCCTTTTGTTGTTGATTATTCATAATCATAACTCATTCATCTTGGTATTAATCATATTGAGACTTGTAATTGTCGAATAATCATTTCATTCACGAGGAACGACGGTTCCAAATCATTTCATTGGGTTATCAATCACGTCACTATTATTTTCATCTCGGTGAGTCATCTTGGCCTTGTCGAATTATTATTCATTGATATTCATTGTGGTCATTCTCGTTCATATGACCTTCTGGGTTCATATTGCGTGGCCGGGTGTGGCTGTGTGGAATTTTTAGTCGGGCACACGATGGTCGTGTATTGGGTTCACCGATACATTGGACCGTGCACACGATAAAGCTTAACTCCGTGAGACTAATTAGGTACAAGGACGGGTGTGTCCGGTCATTCGTCTTGTACACTTGCACAGAACATTACGGGCGTACTATGATACTCCTCTTCAGCGTAATTCATAACTAAGGATATTTCATAACTTCAGTTATATCATGATTGTGTATTTTCAACCCTCGAGGATTGTTGTTCTGTGTAACTGACCCCATTGGGGAATTTTGTTTTCAGGTCACGGCAAAGCAAAGGCACGGGAAGAGCATGTTGATGGCGAGGAGTCCCAGTGATACAAGTAGGGGCCCCCAGTCATTCCACTTAGTTCAGTCATTTCAGTCATTCTTATTTCTCTTCATTTGTATTTCCGCTGCAAATTCCGTTTGAGACGTTTATTTATTCAGGGTGGTGTATTTTATCTTCATATAAAATATACTAGTATTCTGTTTTGTCCTGGTGTAATGTACTTAAGCTCCTCATCGTAGTATTTGGTAATATAATGTGGTTCGGTACTACAATTATATTATTTAATTCATCAGTTTTCATTCGCCTGGTGGGTCCTAGTCGGGGGTCCACGGCACTGTAATATCCGCCTAGTTTGGGGTGTTACACGAGGAAGCTCCGAGGTTCATGCTTGTTAGCATGGGACAAGAATAACCTTTGGGCGTATGATTGATATGGATGCTTGGGTCGTGGACCCCGTAATATATTATGATTGATATGGATGTTTGGGTCGTGGACCCCGTAATTTATTGTCGGATTATTAATTTGGGAAAACAAACCCTTGGGTTGTGGCCCTAAAGAGGAATTTTGTAAAGATGAGGATTCCTAAATCCTAAATGTGTTTTTCTGAAAACTCTCGAGATCTTTAAAACGCTTTACAAGTTGTTTACTTGTTTTATTATTGCATTTCAATGCTTTGGACTATCTCTTTCAAAGTAAACATCTCGGGTAGACTTTCGCTGTGTTTTGATTCGGTGATTATGTAAATTACTATATTCTTGGAATATGATGTGTATGGGTTGTAATTGCACTTTATACTTGTACTAAAAAATAGTGGAATTTTGCTAACCCCCGAGTAACCGCCAGGTGGATGTCTGTATTGCATTGAGGTACGTGCAGATTCTTGGGGAGCAAAACCATGGGATTGGTACGAAGGATGATGGAAGATAACTGATACTAATCACATGAGGGCCAGTATTGGGTATTCGACATGGTCAAATGGTATTATTCTTTCCGTTGTATTGTTCCCCATCTTATGGGAGTATTGTTGTATTTGACCTCTGTGCGGCTATGAGTTTCTTGACAGAGTTGTATATGATGTTTACGTTGTATGTATTGATGAAAGACCAAATCGGTCTACTGATTCATTTGTTTAGCCATGTTGGCACTAGATATGATGTCTTGTGTCGGTATCCAGCCTAGTGGATCCTCTTAAGAGGGTCTGCGGCACTGTAATGTTCCCAAACGAGTTGGGGGTGTTACAGAATATGGCATCAGAGCTTAGGTTGTGGAAACCTAGGCTGTCGGGTCAAGTCGAGTATTGTTGAGTCTGGTCTTGTCGGATTTTGTCTGACTGAATCGTGTCGCGATGCGTCGTCTGAGTTGTCGGTCGTGATTAGTATCGTTATGCAGCCATCATCTTCGTGTGACCTGTGGATGTAAGTCTCCTATTTTATGTGTATTATCTGTGTTTCATGACTCCAATTACATGCATGTCATGGAGATGAAATTCGTATTTGATACTTGTGGTATATTACGTGTGTAATGAACTAAATTTATCGATGGTTTTGACACCGAGTGGTGTAGTATGATGAGAAAACTTGAAATATTAATGTGTTTCGATAGGTGTATTGGTATTAGAGTTGATTGATAACTCATATAGATGGTTTCGACATGTGTTCGAATTAACGTTCATTAATTATGTTGTTAAACTTGGAGAGATGGTTTGACGTATGTTCAAATTAGTGTTCCCGAGCTGTGTTTGTTGAACTAATGATTTTGATTGCCGTATGGTCATGTGTTTGAGATGTCAATTGTGATTGGCTAATTTTTGTTGTTTACAACCAATGTGTTCCTGTTAGTAATTATATCTGTTGCGTGCGTGTTTGAAAATTATTTCCTAAAATTTCTTAGATGTAAGTGTATTGTGGAAAATCAGCTTTCGAAAATGTTTTGACGATGTGGTCAAATGGCAACGTATTGTGGATTCTGAAAAGTGATATGAATTTAGGCAAGCCAACCTTATATTTTAAATGAAACCTATCGACGGAATTTGAGAATTGTGTTTTGAAGTGTCTTGAGATATTTTGAAAAATGTTTCAATTGTTAATCCCTTGTCGTGTTTGAAGGGGTTTGAAAATGATTTTTACATATCGGTTTTATTTTCCAATAACTCGAATATACGATTTTAAAAATCTTTCACACTATCAAAATTTTTATATTTTAAATCAAAAATGTGATTTTTACTTTCCAAAATAAATAGTGAAAGAGGAAAAATCTTACTTGATTTAAACTCTGAATTCGGATTTGGAAAATTTTCTATATTGAGTCGGTTAGCGCATGCTAATCGCAATTATAGTGTGCGTTCTAAATGGATTTATCGCTTAAGGCAATATGCTAGAGTTGGGACTAGAGCGACTGCTTGTGAGACCGAATGATTTGATTTATTGTCACGTTATCAATCTCATTGGAGAACTATAGTTGTATGTTGGGATGTTATGATGGCATGGTTTGGTTTGCTCATGGTTTCTATGATGTTATCCCGACGTGATTGTGGATCCGTGGGAATGAATAGTACGGGTATGAGTGTTTTCCCACCCAAGGATGGTTCGGTGAAACCTCTGGGGGTCGGTGCCAAAAGAGCATGACCACGGGATAAACCTTTGTTTTTAATTGTGATGTTGTTTCTGAAGAAATTGATATTCGTAATATTGGTTTGCAATTGTTTTCAAAGGGAGATGGTTAAAACTTATAATTCATAAATTTGGTAAAAACAGTCGAGGTGTCATAAGTATTTCCAAATTTTATTTTGGAAAAATATATGAATTCAAATACCTTCTAATGATATTATTCAAATGGATACCTCGTGGAGTTTTAAAAAGAATGTTAAAAATGATTGGCTACCATGTGTAGTATATTATGACCATGGTTGTAACGATAATGGTCGTTAATTTTTTGTTGGTACGGTTATGTATACCGTTAATTACGACCGTAAGTTTTGTTTGTTGCAATTGTAAATTTTCATATTCGTGTGTCCGGAGTGGATATTTTTACAGTGTTACTATTTGTTGCCTTACGTGTGTCCGAGATTGGCACTTTGGTATATTATTTTGCGATGTTGTGTTTCATCCTGTTGAGTGGGTATTTGCTCAGTATGCCAAGGGGCAGAGGTCGCGGTCGTGGCCGCGGTACAGATGGTCATGGAGATCAGATGCGGAACCAAGAGAATATTGCCGGGAACAGCAATGGCATTGATGTTGCTACTATATTGCAATAAGTAGCGACACAGATGACTCAGTTGACCCAGGCGGTGCAACGTAACACATGTGTGAACCAGAACGTCGGCACAAACCATTAGCTTCGGGAAGTGGTTCATATGAACCACCCTCGCTTCGCGGGTGCTGCGGATGCTTTGGGCTGGGATGGTTGGCTCTTCTAGTTGGGAAAAATATTCGAGGCAGTTGACTGTCCCGAAGAACGGAAAGTGCCTATCACTCAATACCTTCTTGATAGAGATGCCGCTAACTGGTGGGAGGCTGTTAAGCCTTGTGATCGTGTTGTCACGTGGGCAGAATTCCATGAATTAATGGAAGCCGAGTTTTGTCCAGAACCGATCCGAGAGCAGAGAATTCGTGATTTGTATTTGGTAAAACCGCAAGATGTACGGGTGTCTCAAGCTATCGTCGATTAGAGCAACCAACTCAATTATGTGTGGGAATAGGTGAGAAAAGAGGAAGATAAGATCCGTCATTTTGACATGCGGATGAAGCTGGAGATTTGCTGGTATATGGCGAGATTCACTTGCATTATGTTGAGAGAGTATCAGAATCGAGCATTAGCCTATAAACTAGCCTCATCATCGACTAAGCATATGCCCGAGTCCAAGAAGCAAAGGACGTTTGATGATATTCCTATCAGTTTAGGAGTTGGAGTTTCTAAACTACAACACCGTAGTCTTTCTGCCGTGAAGCTCCATCACTCTACGAGTGGAACCGAGAGTTTCAAGTCATCAGTGTTGACTCCTAGTAAGGCCATGAGGTATTTCAACTGTAATGTGCTGGGTCATGTTCATGCACATTGTCCTTCCCTGCCAGTAATGTGTTACAAGTGAGGACTTGAGGGGCACATAATCCAGTTTTGCGAGATGGTTGCCGAGTCTTCCGAGACGCAGGCATCAGCACCGATATCAGGATCGACTTTGAGGTATCCTTGAGAGATACTGTCTGTCCGTTACTGCTATGTTGTTGCCTTGTTTTGTGTTTGAAGTTTCGGAATGGAACTTCTTTTAAAGAGGGAAAAATGTAATACCCAAGATTTTCGTTTCTGGCTGCTTTGAATATTTGAATGGTTGTGCCGGTTATTTTGTTGCGTTGATGAGTATTTGGAATTTTTCGCTACGTTGTGTACGGTATGATGTACCGTGTTATGTTGAGTATCTGGAACTGTCATGCGTGCCTGTGTAGTAGGCATAGCGCACGCTTAGTATTGTAGTTAGCGCACACTAATATTTTGTGATAGCGCACGCTCATATTCGTGATTAGCGCACGTACCTAAATAGGCTGAGACAGTCTAGTAGTTACTGCATTCGACTGGGAGTTCGGTAGAACACGCTATGCATATTTATAGAACGCGCTAAGGTGCAGTAGTTAGCGCACGCTATGTGAGGGTAGCGCACGCTAAATGGTAGTTCTTGGGCAGTCCCGAAGCCACTGCAGTGGTTTTGGGACTCGTTAGCGCACGCTAGTACTTAGCGATTAGCGCACGCTAACTGTACATTTGGCAGAACACTTTGGCTTCGATAGCAAACGCTAGAATATGTTTATTAGCGCACGCTAGTCTGTTTCGTATATAAACCGAACAACAAGCTTATATTCTCATTTCCTCTTCATTTCTTCCTTCCTCAGCGGATGTGAGTCAAGGGCGACTAGGGTTCGTGGGCTGGGTCGATTTTGTTCCATTTCAAGGTGTTTTGGAGTATCCTATGTGATTGTAACATCACCTAATCCATTGCTCTTCGTCGGATCGAGGTAATTTCCTTGATTTCCCTAGAGTTGACTTTTTTGGAGATTTATTCTTGATTCCGTATTCAATTTGATTTTTACGAATCGATTGGTGTTAAATGATTTTGTTAAACATGTTCTATGGATTGTATATCCATATCTCCGATTTGTTTGGCATGATTGATGATTTTAGTGTTCTTTAGGAACTGTGAACAATTAATGTTCGATTAAATGTTCATATGAGTTTTCCTCCGTTGGTTTGAGACGACTTTCGTCGTTTTTGGTTTAGTCCTCGTAGTAATTATGTTATCATTGTTCGCGAGGATTGTAGGTGTGCAGGGCTATCGGACCGAGCTGGTATAGTAGGAGTAAGCGGGTGTCGATTATCGAGGCAAGTATCTTGACCATACCTTTCGTATTTTGTAGATGTGATAATTGGTAATGGACTATGTGTGTTATATGAGTAGTCATGACGAATATTCAAAAAGGATTGATATAATCCCTTTAATGACTTTCTTTCAATAATGCTCAAGTACTTTACGAACGAATGAGTTCTACGGGTATGTGCATTATGGATGCGAATTGATATATATTGCCTTCGTACTATGTGATTATAAAAGCCCTTTTCCCTAGTTAAGGGTTGTATGTTCGAATGTGTATTCGTTCTATGAGTGCGAATTTTTGTGTTTGTAATGTTTATTGACCCCTTGGTTAAAGGTGGTATTATTCGGTATTGTTCGATGGGTATATATCCTCGTAGTATGTGATCATTTTTAAGTGATGCTCTACTGGGTAGGGTTCGTCGAGACCTCCGGTATCCGTCTTTGTTAGTACGGGTCGAGTTATACCATAGGGTTATCCAAACCGGGTATGTCTCCAGGAGACTCCGAGTTTCGTGCTTGCTAGCACGATGCTAGGATAACTTATGGGCGTATATTTGAATATGTTGCATACTTGTCATGGGTTATCCAAAATGGGTATGTCGTCGCGAGGCTCTGAGGTTCGTGCTTGCTAGCACGATGCCAGGATAACTATGAGTTTATGTTATATGTCTGTTGTGGAATTCTAATTATTGAGTTGTTTGTTTGACGGTTGTCATGATGATGTGTGTTAACCTCTCAGAGATGGGACTTTGATTACTCTGAGGGATCGTAGCTTATAGTGCGAATCCACGGTTAATCATGAGGTATGGATATTCCGTTTGCTTACCATTGGTTTATTCACTCGGGTACGCACGAGGAAGCTCTGAGGTTCATGCTTGTTAGCATGGGACAAGAATAACCTTTGGGCGTATGATTGATATGGATGTTTGGGTCGTGGACCCCGTAATATATTATGATTGATATAGATGTTTGGATCGTGGATCCCGTAATTTATTATCGGATTATTAATTTGGGAAAACATACCTTCGGGTTGTGACCCTAAAGAGGAATTTTGTAAAGATGAGGATTCCTAAATCCTAAAATATATTTCTGTAAACTCTCGAGATCTTTAAAATGCTTTACAAGTTGTTTACTTGTTTTATTACTGCCTTTCAAGGCTTTGGACTATCTTTTTAAAAGGAAACATCTCGGGTATACTTTCGCTGTGTTTTAATTCGGTGATTATTTAAATTACTATATTATTGGAATATGATGTGTATGGCTCGTAATTGCACTTTATACTTGTACTAGCAAAATAGTGGAATTTTGCTAACCTCTGAGTAATCGGGGGGTGGATGTCTGTATTGCATTCAGGTACGTGCAAATTCTTGGGGAGCAAAACCACGGGATCGGTACGAAGGATGATGGAAGATAACTGATACTAATCACATGAGGGCCAGTATTGGGTATTCGACATGGTCGAATGGTATTATTCTTTCCACTGTATTGTTCTCCCGTCTTATGGGAGTGTTATTGTATTTTGACCCCTGTGCGGGCATGAGTTTCTTGACAGAGTGTATATGATGTTTACGTTGTATGTAATGATGAAAGACCAAATTGGTCTACTGTTTCATTTGTTTAGCCATGTTGGCATTAGATATGATTTCTTGTGTCGGTATCCAGCCTATTGGATCCTCTAAAGACGGTCTGCGGCGCTGTAATGTTCCCAATCAGGTTGGGGGTGTTACAGTCACAATCGAACCAAGAATCCCAATCGTGCCCTATCCCACACGCCGATACACCATAATACATATGCTAACCATAGGGTCTTACGTATGTAATATTACACATATGACATGCGCTAAACTTACATCGTATCGTACGTTAAACGCCAAACACATAGCCAAGAAATGAAATCTTCTAATACAACACCTACCAATCATCTTAGTGCGAACAATGAATATAATTAATCCGATTCTAGTATCACAACATTATAATCATTATACTAAATGCAACATGATTTAACGATACATCAACTTATCCGAATAATACAACAGTAAATAAGAAGATTACAGTCGGATATTATAATATCAACAAAAGCACATTCCTCATATAAATCATAACCAGGAACAGAGGCCGATGTAAACACAGAAAATGTCACGGTTTCACCTAACACACTCATAGTTAGTTTTCCTCTTTTAATATCAATTAGTGTTTCAGCGGTAGCCATGAAAGGTCTTTCCAATAAAATAGAATGATCTTTTCCATTATCTTGACATGGTCCCATTTCTAAGACAACAAAATCTGCTGGAATAATAAGCCTCTGTATGTCTACCAAAATATCTTCGATAATTCCTATAGGATAACGAAGTGTTCTATCGGCTAATTGTAAACATATTTTAGGTGGGCTAAGTTCACCAAGATCAAGTTGCTCAAAAATATATAATGGCATCAAATTTGTACCTACTCCGAGATCAAGCAAACCAGTGGTTTTCTTACCGTTTCACATAGCAATATTTATTATGAAGCTACCTGGGTCGCTTTGCTTGGGGAGTAATCGTTGTTGGAGCAATGCAGACATAATCTACAAGATAATGATTTTTTCGCTATATCGAAGCTTCTTTTTATTTGTGAGTAATTCTTTGAAAATTTTTCCATATGCTGGGACACTTCTTATTATTTCCAATAAACGAAGGTTTAGATTTACTTTGAACAGCATATCTAAAAAATAAAGAAACTGCTTATCAAGTTTTTTATTTTTTTTATCGGCCTAGAAAAGGTATTGGAGGTTTGTATGGATTTGTAGTTTTGTGGAGTGTTAGGGTGGGAACTTCTTCTTTAGAATTTTCATTTGATTCCTCGTCTTCGTCCTCATTTCTTGCAATATTTGAAACATTATCATTATAAGGGGGATCAACTTGATTGTTATAAATATTACCAGTTCTAAGCGTGGTGATAGATTTAGCTTGTTCGGGTTGACTTGGTAATCTCCCTTTCTGGTTGTTTTGCAGTTGATTTGCTAGTTGCCCGACTTGAGTTTTGACTCGTTTTACTAATGCTTCTATTGCTTCAAATCTTCGATCCGAGTTTTGGATGAATGATTGAAGTGTTTCTTCTAATGAGGGTTTTTCGGGTTGGTTTGAGGATGACCCTTGGAATTGTTTTGGTTGATATGGTTGTTGTGAAATTTGATGTTAAGGAGGTGGTGGTTGTTGGTGATGATTTCCATCCCAAGAGAAGTTAGGGTGGTTTCGCCAGTCGGGATTATAGGTTTCAGAAAAAGGGCCATTTCTGGGGCGTTGGTAAAAATTATTTAAAGCATTTACCTCTTCAGGGTTGGTCAGGGAGTTTATGTTGGATGCATGACTATACTCACCACCGGCAAAAAATACTTCTTGAGTCGGCATTACACTAGATAGTGGAGAAATTCCTTTGAGTTGTTGTAGGTCACAAGTCATCAGGAATAAGTCTAGGGGGGGTGAATAGACTTATTAAATTATTTTCTGAATATCAGATGAGTTACTCAGCTGTGATTAGGTACAGATGACTTATGTTGTCTGCAGACAGGTAATACGGAAGACACAGCTGATGACGATAGCAGGTAACTAATGTTAACTGCAGATAACTATCTAATGGAATAGTAAATATGAATGTAGCAGTTAAGTATGATGTTCAAAGCAGTAAATCACACAGCACTTATAGTGGTTTCATAGGTGGGGTAATACTCTACTAGTCCACTTTACTCCAAACCAGTTGGAGATGAATTCACTATAACTTTCAACCAGTGATAAACATTACAATGATTCAACTAGTTACAACAGCTTCTAACCAGTGGAATCCCGTGGCCGTTACAACTCCCTTTGACTGCCTAGCACCTCTTGATCGAAAATCCATAGATGCCTCAACAACTCTCGAGATGTATATCACCTTCCAATCAAGAATCCTTGGATGCCTTATCAGTCGCGAAACTTCTAAAACCTCGTTTACAGAAGTACCTCGTACTCAACTTTGGAGACAAGAGTGTTGTCTTCTCCAACAAAGAGCTTTTCACAATATGATCTTGAATGCTTTTCTCTTTACAATGCTATAGATTGCCTTGATAGCTTTGATAGCTTTGATTGCCTTGATTGCTTTGTTTGCTTGAAAGTATTGTTCGCATCGTACTTTGCTCAATTCATATCTTCAGATATTTATAGTACGATCCTTTGAGATTTCTTCATAGCCGTTGCACCACTATAACAAATCTGTTCGTTGGAGAGTAGACTTCTTTGTTTATCTTATCAATCCGTTGCAAGGATATATTCCCTTTTCAATTCCGACCATTTGGAAGACTTTCTTGTAATAGCGCCGTATTTCTTGATTCGAATAATCATAAAGTCTTCAGAATGCAGATCTCAGTGAATATTTAATTCCTTCCTTTCCGGGAATCTTTCGGCTTGTCCCATCACGTCCGCATGTGACTTTCCGTAATTGTTGACTTTTCAACGCTTGCTGACGTGGACTGAGTTACTTGGCTGATAACTTGATTTAGAACTTATCTGATGTATTTTGGTCAAACCTGCCTGATGTGCAGTTAACATTCTCTAATATAAGACTTCTGTGATATAGCTTGGCAGAAATTCTCTGATACGATCTTCTCTGATCTAATGAATCTTCTCTGATCTGAAGTCTTCTGACCTGATGAATGTTCTCTGATCTGATGGTCAAACTTTAGTTGATGTTTATGTTGACTCGATCTCGTCTGATATCTTGACTGCAGATTGGTTTTGATCAATCTTCTCTGCTGTTGACCAACACTTGTCTGATGTATCATCTTCTTCGGATTTTGACTGCAGCTTAGTTTGGTCAAACCTCTCTGATGTTTTGCGTTGACCAAGACTTCTCTGAAAAATGAACTTGCCTAATAACTTCTCTGAAAAGTGGCAGTTCCATACTTAGACGATTTTCTACTGATCAATACTTGATCAAGACTTAGCCTAAATTTTAAGGCCTATAGAAGACACTCATTTGGTTCTTCTCTACATTTGCCAAGTACTTAAACATACATTTGAATAATCAATTAATATAGGGATGACATCATCAAAATCTAACAAGTATTCCTAAAAAATTCCCCCTATTTTCATGATGGCAAAACTTAAATCATTTCAAATATAATCAGGTCTGCACAAAGTAAAGTGCAAGACACAAGTAAAACTCAATATTTTTGAGACAACTAGAGGTTGTCATTCAAGTGACTGTTATAAAAATTTTTATTTGAAGTTACAATACAGTGCAGTTGAATGGACAAAATATAGGTAAGCAAATTACAAGTATTACAAAATTATAAGTAAATTACAAAGTAAAATTACAAGTAAAAATTACATAAAATTAATCTATCTTCCTCTTCCTCTTCTGATCTTCAATTTGGATGGAGGGAGAGACCTCAAGGGTTTTGCTCCAATTGGCCTCTTGTTAACTTAGACTAACCCATATTTCCTTTTGATTATCATAGAGGCAAATTCTTGTTCCTCAGCAGATGTTAAGTTGTTCGCAACACACAGTGCCTTGATTTCTTCCTGAAGAGCCAGTTCATCCAGTTCATTATTCGTAAGAGTGGGGGCTTCTTCGTGTGTGAAACTCAGGATCATGGGAAATGCATCGAATTTCTTTGCATATTTTTTCAAGACTGCCCAAAGTTTTTGGCCAAGTTGAGGACATGAAATTGATGAACGTTTGCTGTGGGGAGCAATTTTCGTCCTACTCCCAGAGATAATATTTCTCTATAAATTGCTTCCTTGCTCCTCCCCACATTGGAGCTGCCTCAGCAGGTAAAAATTCTTCAACAAACCAAAGCTGCTTTTCCTCCCATTAGTATTTCACCTCTGGTTCCTGTCTGGTCCTTCTCCCTTTGGCTGCAGGTAGGTCATCTGATGATGCAGCTACTTCTTTTCTCTTATGGTGAGAAGTTCCAGCCTGTAGGAGGGGGATGTCATGTCTTCTCTTAGATCTTGCTTCCTCTCTTACTTCATCTTCTTCATTTACTTACCCCTGCCTGATATCCCTTCTTCTTCTCTCTTTCCCCTTTTTGCCAGTATCAATAACGTTAGCTAGCTGCTGCTCCACATTGGCCATGAAATCAGACATACCAAGAGGCATTCTGGAATTAGTGGGTGGTGGGGAAGGGTCCTTCATCTTGAGTAAAGTGTCCATTTTTGCATTAAGGGACATCAGGTCGGGATTGACTTCAGTTGTGAGGAGTCTTGCAACTATCTCTTCCACCAATCGTCTGATCAGCTCAGTGACTACAGGTGAGATTGGGACATCAGATACTGTCTGTCGTGAATTTTCACCTGAGTCCTCTACAGCAGCTGGTCTCTTGGCAGTTGACTTGTCTGAGGGGAGACTCCTATTTGCTGGCTGCTGATCAGATGGGGTTTTATCTGGGGTACCCGTTCTGTCATCTTCAGATGACTTATGAGAGCTGGAAGCTTGGCAGGTGCTCCATGCTCATCAGCATCATCATCTTTTCTCTCTTCCTCATTTTCTCCTTCTTCTTTTTCTTCAACTTCTTCTTTTCTACTTCTTCTTTCTCACCTTATTCTTCTTCCTGATCTATTTCTTTAGTTTTCTCTTTTTCAGATTCATCAACTCCTTTTTGGTTTTCAACTCCTTCCTCCTGTTTTTCAACTCCTTCTTGTTATTCAGAGTATTCCTTCTCAATCTTTTCAATTCTTATTTCTTTTTATTTTTCTCCTTCTCTTCTCTCTTCTTCCTCAACTTCTTCTTTTTCAAGAGTTTTTCCCAGAGAGACACCCTCCATATTATGAAGGACGAACTAGTCCATATTTTGTTTTAAATGAGATATGAACCAGTTCTCCTGGAGCAACAAAAGAATGTCTGTGTCTTGACAAAAGAGCATAATAAGTTGGCATGGGGGTGTTCCCAGGTACTTCTGTCAACAAAATCTTTTAGTTGTGTGAAGGTCAGAGACTTTAAGTCCTTCCACTCATTAAATATATTGACAAAAGAAAATTTTAGAGATTGTTGCTTTACCAGCTTGAGTTGATCGGTTTTAAAGTTCAGAGTATTATTCTCCCTAAGGTTGAGAGAATTCCTGCTTCCGGTATCTGGATTGTCAATTCTGCCTCTTCCTCCTCGGTCATGCTTTGAAGGGTCAGAAGTGGAATAACTTTAGTCATCGGATCAAATTTATTTAGCTGATCCTCGGCATGGGCAGGTGCAGGAGTGGTAATGATCTGCATCTGAGCTGCAGTTTCTTCAATGGGCTCAAGTGCAGGTGACTTGTCTGTCTATTTTGCTTCGACTAATTCTTCTTCAATTACAAGGCCTCTCTGCCTTTTGGGTAACTTGTCGTGGGATGAGGTAATATGGATAACCTCCTCTGTCGTAGGTAACTTTCTTTTAAATCTCATGTCCAGAGAAGTGTTGTTTGAATCAGATTCGTCCGCAGGTGACTTTCTGACTGCGGATGACTTCTTCACTGCAGGTGGGGTTGATGTGATTTCTTCTGCAGGTAAGTCTTGTGGTGTCTGATCTGCGGTAACAGAGCGGACTTCGTCTGAGTCCGAAGGCGCTCTGTAAGGGGTGGGTTCACTAGACATCTCATTTAGCATTTGGATTGCTTTTCTTTCAATGCTCAATTTCTTCAAAGTCTCTTGGTCCAGATGACCAAGACTCTTGCTTCCATGAAAAGGGTCTGAAGTTCCCTTTGCCTTTCTTAGGAACTCCAAGATCTAACTGATTTGGGTTCCATAAGCTAGCTTCGTATTGAACTTCTTCTATTCTTCAATCCAACTCACTTTATTGACTTCTCGGACAAACTACTTGTAGATGTATCAGGCCAGTTAATCCTTTCTTGCTGGATAAGGGCTCCCAGCACAACAAACTTAGTAGATGACAGCTGGTCATAGCTACCTGCCATCCCCATCATGATCTTGTTGGTTAGGTCAAGTACATATCTGTAGTCCATCTTCAGATCGCCTCTCTTAGCCGTAAGTTTGACCTTAGTCGGCTGCTCTAGCAATTTTATCTCGTACCAGGTTTCCACCGAGCTTTGCTTAAGGGCTTCGACCGCAATGCCCCGATTCTTCATCTTAAAGGCATCAACAACAGTCTGGTGAGTGATGGTGACTTCTTCCACAAAAACCGAGCTCGTGATTCCGTCCTCGGTGACATGAGATTCCTCAAAAAAACAAATAATAGCCTTCTTGTATAGCTGTTTTGGGTTGATATCCAGGAAGGGATAAATCCCATTCTTCTTCATCATTCTAATAATATAGTGCATCTCATCGGTGGCCGCCAGATTTGCCTCCAATATTCCTTCTAAGTCGACCATGATACTAAAGATGATCTGGTCCTTCACGATTTTCCAGTTGACGCCTTCGAAATACTATGTAGCCTCCATTTCTGCAAAGAAATTAAATCTTTCGACCGAGTGTAGTGAATATTCGAGAATTTTTCTTGCTTTAGGAAATTAGGGTTTCTCAATCTTGAAGACGGTAAAGTTCCTATAAAATGATTTCGGCCGTCTTAAATAGCCATTCGAAAAAACGTTTTGAATTTAATAATAAAATAAGTTAAGTGGCGGTCTAATTCTTGAGAAGCTAAAATGACAGTTGAATTTGATTGGACATCGTGGCGGTAGTGTGAACGTGTATTTGGCCACATGTAAATATAATAATTATAAGTCGGTCAGGTAATGAAAAACTTAGTTGGTTGACCGTTTGACTTCTGATGTAGCTGTGATTTCTTATCCACAGGATTTGTGCACAACAGGTGCCTGCAGCTAGGTATTCTTACTCGGTTGTGGAAATTAAGTTGGATACCTGTTTCTTGCTGAACCAAGAAATAAGTATGGTTCCAAGGTATTGGCACGTTCCACTGGTGCTTTTCATGTCAATCTTACATCATGCATAGTCTACATCCAAGTATCCTGATAGCTCAAAGTTGTTATCCTTGGGATACCATATGTAACACCCCCAAGTTATTCAGGATATATTATAGCGCCGTGAGCCCCGCCATGGGACCCACAAGGCTATTTATACGTGGAACTATGAACTTTGACCGTGAAGGTCCAAGTACAAAGAAATGGAAGATAATAAAAATGGTATTCAAAACCATATCCAATACATCTGAATACAACACATCACAAATTCAATACCACGGCAACACAGAAACCTCAAGGGAACCGAAAACAGTACTTGAGTATTCAAAAACCATTCAAGTACAACAACACTGAATGGAGGAAATACAAAACATAACCAGAGACAAGACACAGCATCACACTTGCCCATCGTCTTCATGCCAAACCGGTACATGCCTATCCGCTCTCTTGGATCCTGAAATACATGAAATGTATTTCCCCCATCAAGGGGTTAGCCGTTGAATAGCTAGTACAAGTAAATCGAATATAAAACACAATACTCCTCGATAATAAAGTAAATGAAATCATCATCTCATCACCTCAAGACTAGTATTCCCAAATAACTAGATCTCATAGCATCATATTCAATACATACATGATTAACCGCGGAACCGCACTAGAGGCTACGGAACCCTCAGAGGACCCGTCGGTCCGTCCCAGAGTGGTTAACCCAAAATATCCGTGGAAACGCACCAGAGGCTACGGACCCCACAGAGGACCCTTCGGCCCGTCCCAGAGTGGATATAAACCATTATACAATTTATTTATCTTACTTTCAAAGTCGATAACGTACAATCATAAATACTTGCCTTTGAGACATCGAGAATCGAAGGAAAAGAGTATAAGTTTGGTAGGTCCAAAAACGCACTTCCGGCACCTAAAAGATTCATAAGGAACACGATAATCAATAATTCATACTCAAATCACACGAAGAAACTCCCGAAACCCGCCTATGATTCACGAAACTATGAGGAAAATCAACTAGAGGTTTTAAAATCACCCAAACCCTCTCAAGACCAAACAAGGTACAAAAAAATTCATATAATCGTAGGGGAAACATGAGTACGGGGTAGACACATCATAATCTCAAAGATCTCAAGCTACAAAATGGATAAATCGAATGAATCTAAGAAAATTCCCAAAAATTCCCAAAACTACGGTTCTAAAGATTTTACCTTGATTTGGAAGATAGAAATGGATTAGATGTTGTGTAATATTTATTATCCAACCAAAGATGATGATAGTTAAAATCGCCCCAAATCGCCCTCTCCTGAGCTCTCCCGTCGGAATGAGTGAAAAAGATGTAAAATGACAAGTGCAGGGGTTGACTGCCTCTTATATAATACGCCAGGTTAGCGCGCGCTAAAATCAGGGTTAGCATGAGCTAAAGGGGTCACCAAGTAGTCCAGTGGCTTCTGTTGTGAGACGTTAGCGCGCACTACCACATATTAGCGTGCGCTAACTGGTATTCTGCAAAAATTCTAGTTCACTGCCCAACTCTGCTAGCATGCGCTACGACTGGGCACTAGTGCACGCTACGCAACACCTATAGCATGCGCTAGCTGCCGCCTAGCGTGCATTATCTGCTAGTCCAGAAAATAGAAATACCCCACTGCCTCTGCCGACTCATCTCATTAGCGTATGCTACGGGTGATATTATCGCGCGCGACTGAACACGAATAACGTGCACTAGCTAATACCTAGCGTGCGCTAACTACTAGTCCAGAGGGCGGAACCAGCTACTACCTCTGCCATGCTCCGAACGTTAGCGCGTGGTAAGGCTCAAAGCTAGCGTGCGCTACTCAAGTAGAAATAGCGTGCGTTAGCCTAGCCCTAGCGTGCGCTATCTGCCTGTCCCAGAAGACTGGCGAAAGGTCCAGTCAACACGATCATGATCCAAAAAGGTACGAAACTCTAAATAAACATCGATAACATCTCAAAGTGTTTACAGAGCGACAAAAGAGGAAGAACGGCAAGGTCAAACATTCAATAAAAAGTACGGGTATTACATTCTTCCCCTCTAAAAAGAAGTTTCATCCCGAAACTTAAGAAATAAAAAGTGATTAGTGCATAATTGATCTAAAATTCATATACAAAATATTCATTTTTCCGGGCATAATTGTACTGATTTGTGATTAAAAATATATATTTTACAGATATGTCCAAACATGAGCTAAAAATGGTTATTTTACTGACATCGACATGAAGCATCAAAAAAGACGGAAAACAAGATCAAATCCAACGACGGGAATTTTTCCAGGACAAACGACCATACAAAACGGCGCAAAATGGACCGTGTTCTGTCGACCGTTTCACATACGGCGCAAAAGAGGCCGTGTCTTGGGCCGTTTCACACACGGCCGGCATTTAGCGCCGTGTCCTCGCGCGTATTCCGGAAGAGACCGAGTCAGCACAAAACGGCGCACAACACGGGGCAAACTGAGCCATTTTTCATCGCCGTTTTTCAGCAGATGCCATGCAAAATTAGTCCACTTTTGACCAACTTGTGAACTCAACTACAAGATATTTTTTTGGTCAAAAATCTGAAAATTCAAAGACATGGGTGAAGTGTGAATAAAGAATTAAAAAAATGATATTACAATAGATATTTTGAATTAAATAATCAATTGTATTCTTGAAAATCACCTATAAAAGGACATGTTCATCCATTGCAAAAATCCCAACCCACATTCTTACCAAGAAATCCTCAACTTCTTGCTAAGAAATACTCCTTTCCTTTAGCAATATATTTTCCTTAGAACTTTCAATTTTAGTTTGTATTTTATTTTTGGTTTGAAGTTTTTCTTTCATTTAGTTTGTAATTGAAAAGTGCTTGATCAATAAGCACTTAGTATTTTACTTTCAATTTTTGTAAGCTTGTAACCTTTAAACAAGTTTGAAGTTATATTTTGAAGTTTGTTTCTTGCACTTTGATTCATCATATTCAAGTAAGTTTTATTTAATTTCTAGTAATTAAAAGTTTCTATATATATTATATATATAAATTATTTCTATTATAATTTTAGTTTGTATAAACCAATGAGTAGCTAATCTTTCTTCCTAGGGGAAGGGGGATTTCTATTAGGTTATATATTGAGTATTTGATTGATTTAAACTATTTTTAGGACTAATTGGTTTAAATAGAGATTGATCATATCCTATTTTTACTAATGAAACCTTCTTGATTGATTGTTGAGTGAATTGGAAACATATCTTTTCAATCTATCAAATGTTAATCTTGTTATCAACATCTTAAGATTGCGAAAGTGGTTAAGACATCTTTGATTACGAAAGTACGGAGGTGAAAAGTTGATTACTCGATGAACGAACGTGTATCCAGAAAAAATAAAAGATAGAGAAATGAAAGGACTAATTGGTTTAAATAGAGATTGATCATATCCTATTTCTACTAGTGAAACCTCCTTGATTGATTGTTAAGTGTATTGGAAACACATCTTTTCAATCTATCAAGTGTTAATCTTGTTATCAACATCTTAACAAAGTGACAGTGCTTAAGACATCTTTGATTACGAAAGTACGGAGGTGAAAAGTTGATTACTCGATAAATATTCATTTTTCTTTTTTTTCAATATAAATCAATTCATATACTTTATTAATTTAATTATTTAATGAACCCGTATTCCCCTAGATTTTATAAATTCCCAACTCATTTTAATTCTATTCATTTTCACTAGTTAAAAATAGTCTAGTATAAATAGTCTAGTATAAATAGTCTTAATATAAATAGTCTAGTATAAATAGTCTAGTATAAGTAGTCTTAATATAAATAGTCTAGTATAAATAGTCTTGTTAAAAATAGTCTTATTAAAATAGTCTTATTAAAAATAGTTTAAATTAAATATAGTGCATTTTAATTTAGTTAATTTTTAAAAACCCAAAAATATCTTTTTTAATATTTTAGTATTTATTTCTCGCAATCTATAACAAAAATTATACGAAGCCTGTTGGACAATCCTCGAGAGAAAAGACCTTGGTAGAACTTACCACAAACTACTTCTACCTCGTATATATTTGCGAGCGACTCAAGAACTCCTATTTTTAGGATAAGTTTTTGGCCGATCAAATTTTGGCGCCGTTGTCGGGATTGTTTTAGGCCAAATATAATTTTTCTGTCCGGTCAAGTGGCGGATAACGGTACTCGTGACTATCAAAGTCGGATTTTTCGGTTTCCCGTAACAACCGATATTTGTATATATTTTTTTAATTATTTTCATTGTCTTTTTATTTTTGTTTTTTTATCATGGATGAAACATTGTTTAAAATTGAAAAAGATTTCCTTTCTAAGCAAAAATGCAATTTTAAAAATTTACAAGACAAGGCTTGAAAGGATGAGGTTGCTTACGAATAAAAGCATACCTTTTGATATAAGATTCATTATCGAAGCCAAAGTAAGAATAGAAGGTGAATTCACAGAAACACCAACTAGATTCTTACCAGGGCTTGGAAAAAGTTCATATGCCAAGAAACGACGAGCAAAGATTCTAGCCGTTTGCTATAAATGTGCTAGATGGAACTGTAATGCAAAATGTCGATCTTTAGGAATTCCATCTACAAACAGAGAAGATAAAATTCAGTTCATTAATGATGGTCTGAATAAGGAGAATTTAGATAATATCGAAATTTCTCTTGACACGCATCCTAGTGGACTTGTATATTACGGAATTCAATGTTTGTGGAATAAATTCAAACCAGAATATGAACAACGTCTTGGGAATCTGACGTTAAAAGACCCTGTTTGCCAATTTGTAAGAAAATTGGATGGGAAGCTTCTCCCCGACTCATAGAAGGCGTTTAAGCCGTTTCTGAACGTAAAATTAGAGGAAGATGTGAGCCACAATCACAACTACTGTACATACGCGTAAGTATCTTTTATATTTGTCGTGTGGTGAGATTTTCTGAATAAAAAATGTGATACGCGATAAAAGCTTTCATTATTCTATTGAGTAGTTGAAGCACAATCAAACAAAATCACAAACTTGTTAAGCAATTTTTACCTTCTTTTTCTTCTATAAATAAACATTGCGCTTGTTTCTTTTATTCATCCCTCAAACTTGTACTTTTCTCTTTTTCTCTCTAAATTAATTTCTTTTCAAAAATGGAGTCATCATCTTCCACAAAAATTTAGCACTGCATTTTTGGTGGAGCTAGTTATGGAAAAGATGCATGCTTTATCAAGCAAGACACAACTTGGGTCGTACTTTAGGAGAAAATGCATTCATGTAGTTTACGGAGGAGGAAGTCTAGGATTAATGGGACGAGTCACGCCTATATGGAAGGAGTAAGAGTATTGGGAGTAATCCCAAAACCTCTGGCCGAAAGTAAAATCACCGGTCAACTATTAGAGATGAGTTTAGATCTGTGAATATGCAAGATCGCATAACTCACATGATAAATAATTCGCGCCTTTATCGCCCTTCCCGGTGGTTTTGGCACCCTTGAGGAACTTTTTCATGTGGTTACCAGAGCCCGGCTAAATGTTCATCAAAACCAATAGGAGTGCTTAATGTCAATGGTTTCTTTGATGGTTTACTGTCTTTCATCGACTACTCGCCGAAAAGGGCTTTATTTCCGAGCGTGCAAAACGAATCATAGTCGTTGCAACAACACCGGAAGAACTAATAAAAACTCAATGAATTTGTTCCTCAACCAGATCCACTCTAGCTAAAATTGTGCTGGTAGAAGATTTTACAGTGAGAAAACGAAAAGTGGATTCATTCCTCTCCCTTTGATAACCCATGACGGACCTCTTGTATTTTTACTTTACGCCGTGTGTAATAATCGTGCTAAATGATGGCGGCTTAAGGAGTTTCTTCTTGATCTCTTGACGCGCATCTATTCGCGATTTATGTATTCAGTAATTTTTATTTCGTGTTTTGCTTTTTTAAAAACTTTGATGGCAGCGTAAGGCGACTCTTCTGACTTTCTTGATGCGCATCTAAAAATTATGTTATACTTACGAGTATATTTTATTTTCTTTTGTGTGTACCTCGTATATTTATTCTCTTGCATTCTAAAAGGCGTTAGGCTCAGACATCAACTTTCTTAACAGGGAGTATTCTGCTTTTCTGCATTGATTTTTATTTTTTATTTTATAAACTGAGGACAGTTTTATTTTCAAGTTTGGGGGTGGTTTGTTTAATAATTTTGGTGTGTTTTGATTGATTTGGTTATTTGCCTTAAATTTTTTTTTTTATTATTATATATATATATTTATAGTATTTTGATTTTTGAGATTTCTAGATCTGGCCATAAACACCAATAAATTAACTATATACAAGCTTCTAAAAATTGTTTTAACCGGTAAAAAAATTGTATATTCCAAAATTTTTTTTTGAGCCTTAATCTCTCTTTCCAAGCCTTGTAATTATCATATAAAATCGAGTCATTCGTTACCTTGAGAAAAGAAGAATCAATTGGTTGATGAAAAATAAAACTGAAATTTACTTAATTTGTGGAGTTTTTGATTTTTCATGCTTAACTAAAAAATGATTTTCTCGCAAAATTCTATTCCCTAAAAAAAAAAAAGGAGTCATTGGTGAAAAGAGCTACACGTTAGCAAATAACGGTGTGAAAGCTATCACCTAAAAAAATAAATGACGAAAAGGAGAAGTGTTGAGCAAAGAATAAATGCCTAATTTTGGAAGTCTTAAATTTTGCGAAAAATAAAGGACTAACCATTGTTGGTGCGTAGGCTGCCGTCTCGAAAAATTGGTGAAAAGAGCTACACGTTAGCAAATAACGGTGTGAAAGCTATCACCTTTTACGAAAGAAAATAATGAGATAGAAATTGTGTTAGTGAAAAGAGCTACACGTTAGCAAATAACGGTGTGAAAGCTATCACTAAAAGGGATGTAGTTTATGAGCGATTTGAATTAATTAGCAATGAATTTCAATACACTCAATTTTGTGAAAATCACAATATTTGATGACGCCGATGAAATTCTTCTTCATATTGAGTCGAAAAATAAACGAGTGATCGAGAGCAACCATTAAAGGGAGTCGTGTGAAGTCACGAGTGGGAAAGAAATAATCAACCTTTTGGGTGGAAAACCTTGTATTTTGGAATTACAAAAATAAAAACCGTGTTTTAACTTCAAAATCGTTAGTAGATTTATTTTGAATCTTGATTCATTTCTATCTACCGTATAAAGTTGGTTATTGTGTATTAATGGCATTTTGATCTCTTTTTATCTTTATATATAATTATTTTTCTTAAATTTGTGTGTATTATTTTTATTTTTTATTTTATGTCTTATTTTAATTTTTATTTTGTGTGTGATTAATAAAGAGTCTTGCTCGGGACTAGCAAGAATTTAAGTGTGGGGTATTTGATTAGTGCATAATTGATCTAAAATTCATATACAAAATATTCATTTTTCCGGGCATAATTGTACTGATTTGTGATTAAAAATATATATTTTACAGATATGTCCAAACATGAGCTAAAAATGGTTATTTTACAGACATCGACATGAAGCATCAAAAAGAACGGAAAACAAGATCAAATCCAACGACGGGAATTTTTCCAGGACAAACGACCATACAAAACGGCGCAAAATGGACCGTGTTCTGTCGACCGTTTCACATACGGCGCAAAAGAGGCCGTGTCTTGGGCCGTTTCACACACGGCCGGCATTTAGCGCCGTGTCCTCGCGCGTATTCCGGAAGAGACCGAGTCAGCACAAAACGGCGCACAACACGGGGCAAACTGAGCCGTTTTTCATCGCCGCTTTCACAGATGCCATGCAAAATTAGTCCACTTTTGACCAACTTGTGAACTCAACTACAAGATATTTTTTTGGTCAAAAATCTGAAAATTCAAAGACATGGGTGAAGTGTGAATAAAGAATTAAAAAAATGATATTACAATAGATATTTTGAATTAAATAATCAATTGTATTCTTGAAAATCACCTATAAAAGGACATGTTCATCCATTGCAAAAATCCCAACCCACATTCTTACCAAGAAATCCTCAACTTCTTGCTAAGAAATACTCCTTTCCTTTAGCAATATATTTTCCTTAGAACTTTCAATTTTAGTTTGTATTTTATTTTTGGTTTGAAGTTTTTCTTTCATTTAGTTTGTAATTGAAAAGTGCTTGATCAATAAGCACTTAGTATTTTACTTTCAATTTTTGTAAGCTTGTAACCTTTAAACAAGTTTGAAGTTATATTTTGAAGTTTGTTTCTTGCACTTTGATTCATCATATTCAAGTAAGTTTTATTTAATTTCTAGTAATTAAAAGTTTCTATATATATTATATATATAAATTATTTCTATTATAATTTTAGTTTGTATAAACCAATGAGTAGCTAATCTTTCTTCCTAGGGAAGGGGATTTCTATTAGGTTATATATTGAGTATTTGATTGATTTAAACTATTTTTAGGACTAATTGGTTTAAATAGAGATTGATCATATCCTATTTTTACTAATGAAACCTTCTTGATTGATTGTTGAGTGAATTGGAAACATATCTTTTCAATCTATCAAATGTTAATCTTGTTATCAACATCTTAAGATTGCGAAAGTGGTTAAGACATCTTTGATTACGAAAGTACGGAGGTGAAAAGTTGATTACTCGATGAACGATCGTTTATCCCGAAAATAGTCAAGTTAGAGAAATGAAAGGACTAATTGGTTTAAATAGAGATTGATCATATCCTATTTCTACTAGTGAAACCTCCTTGATTGATTGTTAAGTGTATTGGAAACACATCTTTTCAATCTATCAAGTGTTAATCTTGTTATCAACATCTTAAAAAAGTGACAATGATTAAGACATCTTTGATTACGAAAGTACGGAGGTGAAAAGTTGATTACTCGATAAATATTCATTTTTCTTTTATATCCATATAAATCAATTCATATACTTAATTAAATACCTAATTTAATGAACCCGTATTCCCTAGATTTTATAAATTCCCAACTCATTTTAATTCTATTCATTTTCACTAGTTAAAAATAGTCTAGTATAAATAGTCTAGTATAAATAGTCTTAATATAAATAGTCTAGTATAAATAGTCTAGTATAAGTAGTCTTAATATAAATAGTCTAGTATAAATAGTCTTGTTAAAAATAGTCTTATTAAAATAGTCTTATTAAAAATAGTTTAAATTAAATATAGTGCATTTTAATTTAGTTAATTTTTAAAAAACCCAAAAATATCTTTTTTAATATTTTAGTATTTATTTCTCGCAATCTATAACAAAAAAATTATACGAAGCCCTGTTGGACAATCCTCGAGAGAAAAGACCTTGGTAGAACTTACCACAAACTACTTCTACCTCGTATATATTTGCGAGCGACTCAAGAACTCCTATTTTTAGGATAAGTTTTTTGGCCGATCAAAAAGTTTGGGGTAATCTGATCACATCTTCTCTTTTGTCTCCCAAGTTGCCTCCTCGACTCCATGTCACGACCATTGCACTTTAACAGGAATGGTTTTGTGCCGAAGCTGCTTCTCACGATGTTCAAGGATCTTCACCAGCCTCTCCGGAAAGGTAACATCCTTGGCTACGTCAATCTCACTATAATTGATAACATGACTTGGATTCGGCACTTTCTTTCTCAACTGAGAGACATGAAAAATGCTTTGGGCATGACTCAAAGCTGGAGGCAATGCCAAGCGATAAGCTAAATCTCCAACCCTGTCCAAAATGTCAAAAGGTCCGATATACCTAGGACTAAGTTTCCCCTTTTCCCGAAGCGTAAAACTCCTCTGGTCGGCAACAACTTACGTAGAACATGGTCTCCCACTTCGAATTCTAAACGCTGATGACAGGTATCAGCATAAGATTTCTGACGGCTCCGGGCGGTCAACAACCGGTCCCGGATAATAGAAATCTTCTCCTTAGTCTCCAACAACATGTCCGGTTCCATTCTGACTAGCTCTGAAGCCTCGTCCCAACATAATGGCGATCTACACCGCCTACCATAAAGTGCCTCGAACGGTGCCATTTTGATCAACGCATGCCAACTATTATTGTTTGCAAACTCGATCAACGGAAAGTGGATCTCCCAATCATTACTCCAGTCTAGGGCACAAGCCCGCAACATATCCTCCAACGTCTGACTCGTCCGCTCTGTCTGACCGTCTGACTGAGGATGAAAAGACGTGCTCAATCTCAACTCGGTGCCCAAAGCCTGATGAAGGGCCTGCCAAAAATGCGATACGAAATGACTATCTCGATCGGAAACAATGGTCTTAGGGGCACCATGGAATCTTACAATCTCAGTTATAAAAGTTCGAGCCAATCTCTCCGATCCCCAAGTATCCTTAATACCTAGGAAGTGTGCAGACTTGGTCAGCCGATCAACGATTACCCAAATCATATTCATTCCGGCTCTAGTTCTCGGCATCCCAGTGATAAAATCCATAGAGATATCTTCCCACTTCCACTCAGGAATGGGAAGCGGCTTCAACAACCCCTCCGATCGTTGATGTTCAATCTTGACTTGTTGACACATCAAGAACCATAGTACAAACTCCGTGACATCTTTCTTCATATTATTCCACCAAAAATTTCACTTCAAGTCCTTGTACATCTTACTCGTTCCGGGGTGGATTGAGTAAGGCGTAGCATGAGCTTCTTGGAGAATTCTCTGCCTCAACTCTAGATCATTCGGGACACGAAGCTTGCATTGAAATCTCAAAATACTATCCTCATGGACCATAAAATTAGGGGCTTTTCTTTTAATCACATCGTCCTTTAGTTGAGAGATCATCGGGTCACTCCACTGTTTCTTTGATGTCGTCAACCAAGGACGAAGTAATTTTGAGAGTGCACAACTGCCCTTGCACTATTTGAAGCCAAACTTCTATTCCTTGCTCGATTAACTCCTGATGAATCTTCATCTGATATGTAAGAACCTCGAGCATCTGAAGCAATGACGATTTGCGGCTCAAAGCGTCCGCGACGACATTGGCCTTTCCCAGATCGTAAAGAATTTCCAAATCGTAATCCTTGATCAATTCCAACCAACGTCTCTGCCTCATATTCAACTCTTTCTGACTGAAAATATATTTCAAACTCTTGTGATCGGTATAAATCTAACATGGAGAGCCATGCAAATAATGCCGCCAAATCTTAAGTGCGAAGACAATTATGGCCAACTCCAAATCGTGAGTAGGATAGTTTATCTCATACGGCTTCAAATGTCGTGACGCAAAAACTATCGTCTTATCATGCTGCATAAGCACACATCTAAGCCCTTGTCCCGTAGCGTCGCTATAAACTACAAGTCATTCACTACCCTGGGGTGAAGCTAAAATCGGCGCTAAGGTCAAACGTCTCTTCAGCTCATCGAAGCTCTGTTGTATCTCAGTCGTCCAAAGAAACTTTTCTGTCTTCTAGAGTAATTTCTTAAGCGGTCTAGCGAGTTTCGAGAACCCCTCGACAAACCGACAGTAATACCCAGCAAGACCCAAAAAGCTACGAACATCTTTAACATTTTTAGGTGGTGCCCAATCTAGCACTGCCTCAATATTCTGCGGGTATACACGAACCCCTTCGGCCAAAATCACATGGCCGATAAACATAACTTCTTCCAACCAGAACTCACATTTCGAGAATTTTGCATATAGGTGCTCGGCTCTCAGAATATCTTGTTCCGAGTATCCAATTTTTCTGAAAAGTACTATCCGATATCCGAATCCGAAGTCCTGGATATCCGAACTTCGGATATCCGAATTTTCGGATATCTGAATTTTTTGATATGCGGAACTTCGGATTTTTGGATATTTCGGATCGGATATCGAATATTTTTTAGCACCACTAGTGGTTGATATGGAAGGCGAGGATGTGATCCTCGGCGAGGATTGGCTTGCAGTCACCAAGCGATTATGAATTACCGTACTAAGGTTATCACTATGATGACTAAAGACGGTTCCGAGTACTCATTTATGGGACGTAAGTCGGGCCAACCTAAGTTGCTTATCAGCGCCATGAAGGTCGTAAAACTTTTGAATAAAGGTTGCACGGGATATCGGTGTTATGATTTGTAGACGGAAGGGAACGAAGTTGATTTCTCTTCGATTCCAGTTTCTAATGAGTATCCCGACGTTTTTCTGGACAACCTCCCGAGATTACCGCCGGATCAAGAGATAGAATTTTCTGTGGATTTAGAGCCTGACGCGACTACGATTTCTAAGGCACCTTATCGGGTGGCACCTTCCGAGATGCAAGAATTAAAGAGTCAGTTGGGAGAATTATTGGAGAAAGGGTACATCAGACCGAGCACTTCGCCTTGGGGCACGCCTGTTCTTTTTGTGAGGAAAAAGGATGGTTCACTACGTTTATGCATTGATTACCGTGAACTAAACAAAGTGGCCATTAAGAACAAGTATCCCTTGCCTCATATAGATGATTTATTTGATCAGTTGCAGGGAGCTGCAGTATTCTCAAAAATTGATTTGAGATCAGGGTACTATCAGCTCCGGGTGAAAGAGTTTGATGTTCCGAAGACTGCATTTCGGATGAGGTATGGATATTATGAATCTGTGGTCATATTTTTTTCGAATATAAGGATATCCGAATATAATTCTTATTCTTTTCCGGATATTTGGATATCCTATATCCGTATCCGAAATTTCGTACGGATATCGGATATCAAAATCTACTATCCGAATTTTCGGATATCCAAAATTTCGAATATCCGAAATTCTAGATATCCAGTTTTGAACACCCCTATCAACCACAATCAAGTTCTACAACCAATCCGCACCGGATATATTCACCGAAAAATCTCTAATCTCCTAATTCCCCACGATTTTATCCCTGCTAGGTAGTCTCACAATGAAAGGATCGCAAGCAGTCATACAAGTTATATTCAAACGACGTACACACTCTAAGGAGATAAAAGAATGTGTAGCACCCGAATCAAAAAGTACACGAACTGGATGAGATAGGATATGAATGGTACCTGAGGCCACTGCCGCATCGGGTTCGTCTGCTCGACGCATCTCATAGACTCGTGGGTGTGCCGAACCGACGTTAGAGTCTCCCCCTCTAGCGTTCTGACTCTGTCCCCGACCTCTGCTGTAACGCTGTTGTGATTGTTCAACCAGTTGTCGCTAATTCATACTCTGATCTAAAGGTGCTGGGGCAGAATCCCGAGTGTCCACAATTTGATCTTGTTTGGGGCAATAAGCTGCCTTATGTCCCATCTGTCCACAAGTGTGACACTTCAGGGGTGGGAAATTGCACTCTAGATTAACATGGCCTGGAAGATCACAATTAAAACAAGTTACCGGGTGAGTTTAGGTGCCCGGAGTAGAACGAAAACTCCTCTTCCCTCTAACCAACAATCTTCTGTTTCTTCGGTTCTTCTGCGGTATCATTGTTGGGACTTAACAGGTCATATACCAAAGCCCTATCTTGGTATTCCTTTGAGGTAGTACAAGCAAACCCGGCCATATAACGTCGTAAATCCATATTCATCCGCATATCAAAGTAACGGATCTTGTCACGCTCATCCCGCACTTGATTCTTCATGTGGATCAGCTGTTGGTTGTATTCTACTATCGCCTGCGAGACTATAATATTCTGCAGCTTAGACTCGAAAAAGGCTCGGATTCTGCCTTCTTGCACTGGCCAAGGACAAAACTCGGCCTCCAGTAGCTCTTTCAACTCTCCCCACGTAGCAGCATGATCCCGAGGCTTGATAATTTCCACCAAGTGGCGGCTTCCTTGGTAAGGACGTACTGAGCAATCGGTACCTTCCTCACTTCAGGACAATCAACCGCTTCAAACACTTTCTCTAACTCTACCAACCAATTCTACCAACCCATCGGGTCTGTTGCACCACTGAACTGTGGAGGGTGCATATGGATTACATTCTGAAGCAAGACATCCAATGTCGGGTTCGGATTGTTCAGTTGAATGGCTTGGGCCAGGATAGTCATCTGGTTAGCCAATTGTTGAAGGACATTCGTAACTCCAAAATCTGCGTTATTCCCTTGGCCGGTTGACTGGTCGTGATGACCCTTCGTATCAGGATGTACTGAGTTAGATAAACTATGGGTGGTCGACCCCGCAACGGAACTGAGGGAAGCGGCCGCATCACGTCCTCGTCTGCATTTACGACCATGGCCTCGTCTCTGTCCCCTATCAGCAGACATTCTAAAAGATACACAAAGCACGTAAGTACAATTCAAATCGAACGTCATCGAAGTGACCAATTTCCAAAAATACCAAATCGAAAGTAAAGCGATTAACGGAACACTATGAGAGTAAGAGGTCTCACAAGTACCGGTCGCACTGTGATGATGGCAAAGTAGTGATACTCTAGACAAATGATTACTCAATCGACCCAAAAGACCGATAGCCTAGGTATCCATAAACCCAAGCTCTGATACCATATTCTGTAACACCCCCAAGTTATTCAGGGTATATTACAGCTCCGTGAGCCCCGCCATGGGACCCACAAGGCTATTTATATGCGGAATTATGAAATTTGACCGAGAAGGTCCAAGTACAACATAATGGAAGACAATAAAAATGGTATTCAAAAGTATATCCAATACATCCGAATACAACACATCACAAATTCAATACCACGACAACACGGGCCGAAACCTCAAGGGAACCGAAAACAGTACTCAAGTATTCAGAAAACATTCAAGTAAAACAACACTGAATGGAGGAAATACAAAACATAACCAGAGACAAGACACAGCATCACACTTGTCCATCATCTTCATGCCAAACCGGTACATGCCTATCCGCTCTCCTGGATCCTGAAATACATGAAAGGTATTTCCCCCATAAAGGGGTTAGCCGTCGAATAACTAGCAAGTATATCGAATATGAAACACAATACTCCTCGAGAATAAAGTAAATGAAATCATCATCTCATCAACTCAAGACTAGTATTCCGGAATAACTAAATCTCATAGCATCACATTTAATACATACATGATTAACCGCGGAACCGCACTAGAGGCTACGGAACCCTCAGAGAACCCGTCGGTCCGTCCTAGAGTGGTTAACCCAAAATATCCGTGGAATCGCACCAGAGGCTACGGAACCCTTAGATGACCTGTCGGCCCGTCCCAGATTGGATATAAACCATTATACAATTTATATATCTTACTTTCAAAGTCAAGAACGTACAATCATAAACATATACTTGCCTTTGAAACATCGAGAATCGGAAGGAAAAGAGTATAAGTTCAGTATGTCCAAGAACGCACTTCCGACACCTAAATGATTCGTAAGGAATATAATAATCAATAATCCATACTCAAATCACACGAAGAAATTCCCGAACCCCGCCTACGATTCACGAAACTACGAGAAAAATCAACTAGAGGTTTGAAATCACCCAAGCCCTCTCAAGACCGAACAAGGTACAAAACAATCCATATAATTGTAGGGGAAACATGGGTACGGGGTAGATACATCATAATCTCAAAGATCTCAAGCTTTAAAATGGATAAATCGAGCGAATCTAAGAAAATCCCCAAAAATTCCCAAAACTAGGGTTCTAAGGATTTTACCTTGATTTGGAAGATAAAAATGGGTTAGATGTTGTGTAATCTTTGTTATCCAACCACAGATGATGATAGTTGAAGAAGGACCGCCCCCAAATCGCCATATCCCGAGCTCTCCCATCGAAATGAGTGAAAAAGATATAAAATGACAAGTACAGGGGTTGACTGCCCCTTATATAATACGCCAGGTTAGCGCGCGCTAAAAATTGGGGTTAGCATGTACTAATGGGGTCAGACGGTAGTCCAGTGGATTCTGTCCTGAGACGTTAGCGCGCACTACTACACCTTAGCGTGCACTAACTGGTATCCTGCAAAAATCCTAGTTCACTGCCCAACTCCGCTAGCGTGCGCTACGATTGGGCACTAGCGCGCGCTACGCAACACCTATAGCGTGCGCTAGCTACCGCCTAGTGTTCGTTACCTGCTAGTCCAGAAAGGAGAAATACCCCCACTGCCTCTGCCGACTCAGCTCATTAGCGTATGCAACGGGCGATATTAGCGCGCGCTACTGAACACGAATAGCGTGCGCTAGCTAATACCTAGCGTGCGCTAACTACTAGTCCAGGGGGCAGAATCAGCTACTGCCTCTGCCATGCTCCGAATGTTATCGCGCGCTAAGGCTCAAAGCTAGCGTGCGCTACTTAAGTAGAAATAGCGTGCGTTAGCCTAGGCCTAGCGTGCACTATATGCCTGTCCCAGAACACTGCCAAAAGGTCCAATCAACACGATCATGATCCAAAAAGGTACGAAACTCTAAATCAAGATCGACAACATCTCAAAGTGTTTACAGAGCGACAAAAGAGGAAGAATGGCAAGGTCAAACATTGAATAAAAAGTACGGGTATTACACCATAGTCCAACATTGTTTATGGACTTAAGATATCTGATTATCCTCTTAGCTGCTTCCTGGTGAGACTGCTTTGGCTTGGATTGAAATCTCGCACATACTCCTACAGCAAAAGAAATGTATGGTCTGCTTGCAGTTAGGTATAGGAGTGATCCAATAAGTCCTCTGTAGTGGGTTGGATCCACTGATATGCCTTCTTCATCTGCATCTAGGTGTAGGCTTGTGCTCATTGGAGTTCTCAGTGTTTTGGCTGAGTTCAATCCAAATCTCTTGATTAGATCCCTTGTGTATTTAGCTTGATTGATGAAAATTCCATTGTTCATCTGCTTGACATGCAAACCAAGAAAGAAGTTTAGTTTGCCCATCATACTCATCTCAAATATTCCTTGCATGAGATTTGAGAACTTCTCACATAATATGGTCTTCATGTTCCACTCTGAATAAGGTTTTGTCTACCTTTCCTTTGATGAAGTCGTTCTTTTCCAGAAACACATATAGTGTTTCATACCATGCTCTTGGTGCCTGCTTGAGTCCATATAGAGCCTTCAGAAGTTTGTATACTTTGTCTCATTTGACAAATCTGGGGGTTGCTCCACATAGACTTCTTCTTCTAGGATTCCATTGAGAAACGCACTTTTCACATCCATCTGGTAGACTTCAAAATCCTTGAATGCTGCATATGAAAGGAATATTCTGATAGCTTCAAGTCTTGAAACAGGTGCATATGTTTCATTAAAATCTATTCCTTCACATTATGCATATCCTTTAGCAACTAGTCTGGCCTTATTCCTAACAACAGCTCCATCTTCATCACACCTTTTTTGTACACCCATTTAGTGCCAATTACTTTCTTGTGATCTGGTCTGTCTATTAGTTCCCAGACATTGTTTCTCTCCATCTGGTTCAGCTCCTCTTGCATTGCATTTATCCATGAGTAGTCCTCTAGTGCTTGCTCTGTTGTCTTGGGTTCCATTTGAAACATGAAACAAGAGAACATTGCCATTCCTACAAGTTCTGTAGATTTTCTGGTCTTGATGCCATCAGTTAAGTTTCCAATGATCTGTTAGATGGGACGATCTCTGAGCCATTTGGGGATGTCTTCTTCAGGGTTTGTTCCCTCTGTAGAGTTTCTTTGGTGGACTTCGTCTCTTTCTGCATCTGCTTGGTTTTGGCCTTCTTGATCTGCAACTGGATCAGCTACGGTCTTTTTATCTGCAGATGGGCCCCTGACTGATCTGCAGATGCGTCTTTGTCAGCTACAGTTTGGTCTTCATCAGATGTAGTTGGATCAGGTAGGTTTTGGGATCCTATCTGATCTGCAGTTCCTGTCTGCTCTGTAGTTGGATCTTCAGACGAGTCTATCGTTCCTGTATCATTAATGATGACTTCTTCTAGGGTGGTGGTTTTGAGCTCATTCTCAATTAATTCCACCTGTTTCCTATACTCAACAGTCGATTCATCAAACAAAACATGAGGTGTTTCTTCCACAACTAATGTTCTTTTGTTAAATACTTTGTATGCCTTACTTATTTGTGAGTATCCCATAAAGAGACTATCATTAGTTTTAGAATCAAAGTCATTCAATTGGGTTTTACCATTATTGTGGATGAAACACTTACAACCAAATGTACGAAAGTATGCAATAGTTGGTGTTCTGCCATTCATAGGAGTTTTGTCATGTCTCCCTACTATCATACTCCTATTCAGAGTATGGCATGCTGTGTTGATAGCTTCAGCCCAGAACCTCTTTGGCAGGTCAGCTTCAGCAATTATTGACCTGGCAGCTTCCTCCAAGGTTCTGTTCCTTCTTTTAGCAACACCATTTTGTTTTGGAGTTCTGGCTGTAGAGACCTCGTGCTGGATTCCATTCTGGTCACTGTACTTAGTGATTGCCTTGTTGAGAAATTCTCCACCTCTGTCTTATCTGATCTTGATGATTGACAAGGATTTCTCTTTCTGAATCTTCCTTAGTAGCTCAGGTAGCTTTGTTAGTGTTTCACTCTTTTTATAGAGAAAAACCACCCATGTGAATCTTGAGTAGTCATCCACTACTGCTAAGGCATGCTTCCTTCCACTCAGTGTCCTTAGCTTGATGGTGCCAAACAGATCCATATGAAGTAGATCCAAAATTCTGGTGGTGAGAGTGCTGAACTAGTTTGAAAGTTGTCGTGGTCTGTTTCCCTTTGTAACATGCATCACACAAATCTTCTTTCTTGAATACTTCTGCTGGAAGTCCTCTGACCAGCTTTTGAGAGCTTATCTTGATGATGGCTTTGAAGTTTAGATGACATAATCTTTTGTGCCATAGCCATCCATTTTCAGCAATTATCTTAGGTAGAAAACAGGTGTTTGGAGTGCCTGTATTCCAATCTATCATGTAGACATCTCTTCTTCTGAATCCTTGTAGCTTCACTTCCCCAGATAGGATGTCAATCACCATGCATTTACAAATGATGAAGAGTACTAGGTTCTTCTCATCACAAAATTGGCTTATGCTCAACAGGTTGTATTTGAGCCCTTTGACATAGTGCACTTTGGATATGGTTATATTTCCTCTGCGCAGCTCTCCAAATCCTTTTGTCTGGCCTCTAGAGCTATCTCCAAAGGTTACATCTGAACCTCTTTCTTTGATATAATTTGAGAGCACCGTATTATTCCCTGTCATGTGCCTTGAGCATCCAGAAAATCTACAAACCATTCTTCTCCTCCCATTGTTGATTTTGAGGAGATGTGGTAGTAGTCCTTCCACCTTTTCTGCAATCAAACAAGCAGAGATTTAGGTACCCAAATCTTTGTGGGTCCTTTAGGGTTAGTAGGTTTCCTGGAGAATTGGTTTCTCCTTGGATTATTAAAATTGTGTTGATTACCCCTATAAGGTGTGTGCTGTCTAGGCCTATATCCTCGGTTAGGATTGCATACTACATATGCCTCATAATATCTGTGGTGTGGGCCATTTCTAAATCTTGTATGAGACCATTTGTTAAATTTTTGGGGTCTCCAACCTGTTCATTTTGAAAATTTGGATAACCTTGAGGTTTCCAGTTGCCTCTCCCATTTTGAAATCTGTTTTTAGGGAGTCTTTGGTAATAGTTGGCATAGTGTCTTGACTGCTGCTTCTGCCTTGGCCATTGCCTAGTCTCTTGTGTAGGTGGATGCCTAGTATACCTTGTCTGCTGCCTAAACATTTGACTTGGTTGCTGCCTATTTTGTAATACGGGTTTATATGTAGGCTCAACAGTCTGGACAATTATTTCTCCCTTGATGAAAGTAGTTTTTGAACTATAGGGAGTGTTGGGATCATATCCAAGGCCTGATCTAGAATAAAGTGGCCTTCTGTTCGTACACAACTCATCTAAGGTTATAGATTCCTTTAGAGATGTTATCTCGTTAGCTTGTGTACTATTCAACTCTTTCAACTTGGATAGCTCAGTTTTGACATGAGCAAGTGCAGCTGACTTTTCACTATTTAAAACAGTCAGCTTATGGATCTCAGCTGCAGTATTTTCAGCTGAGTTTATCAAATTGTTTTCAGATCATTTTTCAAGCTCAACTATAATATTTTGAAATTTTGATGACTCTTGGCTAAGCTTGTCAAAATCATTTTTCAGCTGGACTCTCTCATTTTTCAGTTGTGCATTCTCAGTTGTGACAGTATGGTGAGCTGATTTTAAGGTTTCAAAATCTTTTAGCAACTGATTAACAGATTTATGAAGATCCATGTCTTCAGATATGTCAAAGATGAAACCTTTAGTATTTTGAGGTTTAGATGTTACCAATTCATCAGCTAGGTTGGCCATCAGGTAGTTGTACTCATCATCATCATCGGAGAAGAATCCACTACTTGATTCAACTCTTTCTTCAATCTGATCTTCAATTATGAGAGCTTTCCTTTTGTCCTCCTTTCTGCTCACATTTTTCTTGTATTCATCCTTCTTGAATTATGGATAGTCAATCTGGATGTGCCCGGTTTTGTGGCAGTTGTAGTATTCCACCTTCTAGTTGCCTGCTTTCTGATTTCTTCTTGGATTTTATTTCAAGTTCTTCTTGTATTTGGAATAATTCTTCCTGAAATTGTTGAACCTCTGCATGATGAACGTCATTTCTTCTTCAAAATTCAGAGAACTGGGGGGACTGACTTGAGCTATGCTTTTTGTAGATGATTCTACTGCAAATGCTATTCCTTTTTCAGTTGGTTCATTAGATGATAAACTGGGCAGCTCGAACTCAAATGCCTTCAGATCAGAGAACAGCTCCTGGATTTTTATTTTGTTGAGATCCTTTGATTCTATCATTGCTACGGCCTTCATGCTCCATTCAGGATTGAGGGATCTCAAAACCTTTAGAGCCATCTCCCTATTGCCATAGGTCTTTCCAAGGGAGTTGATCTCATTTATGATCTCAGTGAATCTTCCATCTAATTGATCAATGGTTTCTCCGGTCTTCATCTTGAAGTTGTCAAATTTTTGTGTAGCTATTGACAACTTATTTTCTTTGATCATCTCTGTTCCCTCACACATTACTGCTAATGTGTCCCAGATTTCCTTTGCATTCTTGCAGTTTTTGATCTTGATCATTGTAGCTTTATCAAGAGTCCGGTTTATAACATCTCTGGCCCGGTTGTCTAGATTGGCCAGCTTCCTTACTTCAGGGGTCATCTCGGTTCTCTTCTTTGGAATCTTCTCAGGCTTTCCAGCTGCAATTTCTTTAGGTGAGTTGTTCTTCTCAAAGATGAAAGGACCATCTTCAATGATGCACCACATGTCATCATGGATGGATGATAAGTGTGCCTGCATTCTTATCTTACATAGGTCATATTCATCAACGAAAAATACAGGTAATCTAGAGTGCATATGCCGTTTGTGCTCCATAATATTGAGAGATTAAAAATATATATGCTCTGATATATATGGATCTGGTTCTGTAAAATTAAACCAACCTCTCTGATACCATTTGTAGGTCACAAGTCATCAGGAATAAGTCTAGAGGGGGTGTATAGACTTATTAAATTCTTTCCTTAATCTCATATGAGTTACTCAGCTGTGATTAGGTACAGATGACAACGATGATAAACACCGCATGATTCTCCAACTAGATTGATGATGAATGACGATACAATTACTATGAACGATGAATACAATGATTGAATATGAGTGACAAATGATCATTAATGAATAAAAAATACTGAGTGACAATTACTGAATGATAATGACTGAATTACAACCGGGTATTACAGCCAAACTATACCGCTAAAACTTCCTCCTTCTTCCCCACGACTTCTTCTTCTGCGACAGTCGTAATCGACCATAATCGACCAAAATTCCTTTGTTTAAAAGCTAGTCTACCTTGTAATTTAGCGGGTTCTCCAATTTTGGCATATCTGGGAGCCGCACTTCATGAAATCTGCAAGTGCTTGTTGATGTTGTGTCAGTGATAATGGGGGTAAAGTTTAACATTATGGTTCATTACGCGGGGTGAGCAGTACACGCTTACCAATATAGACTCTTCCACGTATAATCACTTAAAATTGTTTAATGATGTGTATTCTAAGATCTTCGAAAGTGTTCCTAGTGAGAACACTATGTTTTTTAGTATGGTGGCTGATGTTGAAGGATGAGTTGAGCAAATAGAGATTTTGAGTGAAGCTAGTATTAGACTTATATTTCTGAAAAATATGCAATATAAGAAATAGAGTTGCACTTAACCACTGATGATGTAGAACCATTAGCTATTGATAGGTCATGTAAGAAAAAGAAACACTCTAGCACATTTGATGTCCCTGATATTGATGTTGAGTATCAACCCCCACCACATTCCTCTGTAGAGTCTGATTTCCCCTTTGACTCGGGATTAGATTGGCTGCTGGCAATTCATCTATCAATCGTAAGTGCTCAGAGCAACCTTGGAACATAAGTTACATTCTATGATTCCAGAAGAAAGAAGTCCAGTTTTGATAGACAACTAAAGAAGCAGATAATGAACGAAGAATGACAGCTAAGGAGATGGATGAGCCAAATGATATGACCTAGAGAAATGGCACAATGCACATAGAACCACCACCTGCTAGAAGAAGGGTATTTAGGAAAAGGTCTTGTAAGCCTACACAACTAACCGAATATCCCCAAAACCCTACAATAATATAATTGTCTACTCCTTATATTCATGTATCTACTTCTTGCACTGCTCTTGTTAAGCCTGTTCAAAGCCCTACCCCTGTGACTGATGAGGAGTTTCGAGATTTGCTTGATAACATTTTAAACTCCAGTATGAATGTGGTGGTAGTAGCAAAATTGCTGAGCATGAGAATGTCAATGCAAGTGTGGATGATAATGACAATGTGGAGCCATTGGACCCCGCGCCGTGGGGATATTATAGCACCGTGGATATTACAGCGCCGTGGACCCCGCGCCGGAACCCATAAGGCTAAAAATTATTTTTACAATCGTTCAAACACACCAAGAGGCCAAAGACGGTAATATATTTCAAGTACTCAAGTAGTCTCCAAAAATCTATTTTCCAGATACCGTCATAAAATAGCATTTGAAAGTAAAAGGCCAAAAATGCCAAATTTCAACAGTTTCAAAATGTACGCTAAGCCACCACTTACACGTACCGATGAAGATTAGCTTAGGGGAAAAGGTTTTACGAGATAAATCCAAATTTACGAAATACCCAAAAGGCCATTTTAAAGTTATACACGAGTTGGTAAAAATACCGGAAAGCCATTTTAAAATACACACGCAGCGGATATAAACACAGTTTAAAATATATATTTGCAGCCGAATAAAACAACTAGTCAAATACTCGGTTCCCAAAATAATGCCATAGCTAGTATCACCCGGGAAGCTCATCTCTTCACGACCTCTACTAGCTCGATCTCTGAGTACCTAAAAATAAAGCCCACGACGGGGTTAGCCACAATATTCAACAATGATATCGATGGAGAAACCTTGATCTTTGATGGAGAAAGAAAAAAAAATGCAGCAGCCGTGTATGTGTGTGTTTTGTGTTTTGATCGTATGAATGGAGTGGAGAAGAGACAAGAACTCATGTTATAAGGAAGAAGGAGAGGGTTGTATAAAAGGAAGGCAGTAACCGATCATAATTGATAATGGATCGGTTATGAGGTGATTTAGGAGGTTACAAATATAGAAACGTGTTTTAATGCATGTAATTTAGGAAGGTGCATAATATGTGCAACAATTATTTATGTGAGTTGATTTTAATTTAATTATAATACGTAACATATAGTTTAGGTAAAGGTTTTAAATTATAGCAAAACTTAGGTTAGGCTTCGAATTAATTATAAAATATGGAAACCGAATTTTAGGGTTTTACAACTCTTCCCCTCTAAAAAAAAAATTTCGTCCTCGAAATTGAATTGAAAGCGAAATAGATACGCACCAGACTACGAAAAGAAATAAGGATAAATTGTTCGCATCGATTCCTCAGTTTCCCAGGTAGCTTCACGCTCTGGGTGATTCTTCCAAAGAATTTTCACAAATGGAATAACTTTGTTTCTCATGACTCTAGCTTGTCGATCCAAAATAGCTTCGGGTTCCTCAGAAAGAGACATATCAGGTTGAATCTGATCAAAAGGATAAGATGCCACATGTAACAGGTGATAATTGTATCCCCTCAGAAGAGATACATGGAAGACGTTATGAACATGTGATAACTGCGGAGGTAGAGCCAGATGATAAGAAACCTCCCCAATACAATCAAGAATCTCAAACGGTCCAATGAATCGTAGCAAAGTCAAAAATAAAGATGAAGTACGAAGGGAAAAGATGAAGAAGGAAACCTAATGTCTACCCAATCCTCACAGGTCATAGCCTAAGTTCTACAGGTCGAACTAAAAGCTCCGATACCATATTTGTAATACCCCAACCCGACAAGGGTAGAAGTATCACATTGTGGTGGCATATCAGAACATACATAAATAAACGCAAGCGGAAGTCTTATCATAAATATCAAAGGAAAGTAAGTCAATATGACTTAAACAATACATAGGTTCCAAAAGAAATCCAAATGAAGGAAACATCATAATCTGAGTCTCAAAATAATGAAATAACATAGTGTCAAGGCTAAGATGTCTAGGTTAAGTCTGCACTCAGCTCCTACTCTGATCCCAAAGGATAGCCCCAGCTCCTAGCTTAATAACCTGCCGCGGAGAAAAGAAAATGCGGTTGAGCTTAAAAGCCCAGTGAACAGATATATAAACAAACGAATAACTGATACGTATATAAGAATAAGAAAAGAATAAATAAGCACCTGCTGAAAAGAATGTCATCTGTCAAATGAATAAGGGATTAACGGTCAACTGAACAAATCTCGTGAGTCAACTGAAACAAGAATATGGAGAATCAAAGGATAACAGGATATAGTGCATTGGGGCAAGCATAAGGTATAAACAAATGGATATCAAAAGTAAGGAAAGGTCAGTAATCTACCACGAGCCCGAACATAAATCAAATCAAATATCATAGTAACCATGGAGTAGCTAACTTCCGAACATGTGAAAGACGTGTATTGCACACAAGCATCAATCACCGAACGTATCATATTATAATCATGTCATATCCAATCAAATACGAATCGAACCTAGGATGCATCCATACGCCCCCGAACAAATCATATTGGCCATAACAAATGTAAAGTGCACATATCATATCAAATGGGACGGTGTGGAACATCACTCAACCACACTAGAGTCATGCCATTGGTGCATCAATGACACGGCCATGTTACCTTACGGGCTAGGAAATGAACTTGGCTCGGGTATCAAACTGAAGGGTTCAAATGGCATATCATATGAAAGTTCATATCAAAGGTTCATATCAAATGTATCATATCAAAGGTTCAAGGGTATCCGTACGAATATCAAAACAAACGAAACAACCGATACAATGGTAGAGAGAAGGGGTATCAAGAATATCCGTACCTTAAACCGCAAAATTTAAAACACATCAGAAGATATAAAGATCAGAGGTTACTCCTTCTTCAGCGAATCTACACGAATTAGGTTCATTTTATGCTTATTAGCCATTTAATGTCATAACGGATTCTTAATTATTTAACGCCATTCATTAATGTGATTAGGGTCTCGTGATTGGAATTATGTTAACATGTGACCAATAATATCATAATAAATGTTTAAGTGTATTTTAAGGGTTCATACTTATTAATGAATCTTAGATGATACAATACATACATGTTCTTCAAATGACTGGTTTCATAACAAAATTAGGTCCTCTTAACGAATTTTAAAACCGTAGCATAAATCAAAATAAAAATTTACCAAAATTCTCACAGAAGCTATAATGTCTTATGAATATACTTGAATTTTCCCAGATTTTCTTATTAAGAAAAAGCACCCTACAAAAATCATATTCCCAGACCTACCCAGAAAATTGACCTGCTGTTATACCTTTATAGTATGGGTCTGTTAGACCAGTTTAAAAAATTCACAAAATTTCCCAAAAATTCCAGAAGTACATTAAAATGGCATATATTCACCATACAAATTTATAGCCCTTAAGACCTTATGGTCTGCCAATGAAAAATCCCCCATTCCAACTGATTTTTCAGACTTAGTTTGACAGGTTTGCACACTTAAATTGTAAAATTCAAAGAGTACCCTTCCCGACCTCCAAACACTTAAATTGTAAAATTCAAAATCATGGCTAATACAACTCCAATTCCATTCAAACCAATTGGAAAACTTAAATAAGACATTAAACTAAGTTTTTATGCAAAAGTACAGAATTAAATACTTATGAAACTCGAGCTACAATGCACACATAATCAGCTTTTCAAAACTGTCTCCTGCAGAAAACTGTTTTAGACCATTTTAACATGTTTTACTTACACAAACGCACACGAGACCTATATATATCACAAGACCTGGTTTAATTCATATATTAACCCACATGTTTCCAGCCTTTGATGATCATACACACGACACACACATAACACAGAAAATCAGATCAGAAACATGAGTTGATTTGGTTTGATATTTACATATCGAAACATCCAATACCGTTATGATTTTATGTGATCTTCTATATACGTCTTAACATATAATTCGAATAGAATAGATCAGACCTTTGTTTAGTATGTATACGAATTAGGTTTCAAGTTGATATATTCAGATTATACATGAAATCATGTGTCGAATAGAAAAAAGATTCAAGATCGATTAGAAATACCTTATGATGAATCGAATAAAGGAGAGAACAAGAACGAAACCCTCACGAATCGAACCCTAATCACGATCCAAACAACAAGCACCAAGGGTTTCACGATTACACGACCTCAGCAACACTTTTAAGGGTCACGAACAGCAGCAACCTTGATCTTTGATGGAGAAAGAAAAAAAACGCAGCAGCCGTATATGTGTGTGTTTTGTGTTTTGATCGTATGAATGGAGTGGAGAAGAGACAAGAACTAACGTTATAAGGAAGAAGGAGAGGGCTGTATAAAAGGAAGTCAGTAACCGATCATAATTGATAATGGATCGGTTATGAGGTGATTTAGGAGGTTACAAACATAGAAACGTGTTTTAATGCATGTAATTTAGGAAGGTGCATAATATGTGCAACAATTATTTATGTGAGTTGATTTTAATTTAATTATAATACATAACATATAGTTTAGGTAAAGGTTTTAAATTATAGCAAAACTTAGGTTAGGCTTCGAATTAATTAGAAAATATGGAAACCGAATTTTTGGGTTTTACAACTCTTCCCCTCTAAAAAAAAAAATTTCGTCCTCGAAATTGAATTGAAAGCGAAATAGATACGCACCAGACTACGAAAAGAAATGAGGATAAATTGTTCGCATCGATTCCTCGGTTTCCCAGGTAGCTTCACGCTCTGGGTGATTCTTCCAAAGAATTTTCACAAACGGAATAACTTTGTTTCTCATGACTCTATCTTGTCGATCCAAAATAGCTTCGGGTTCCTCAGAAAGAGGCATATCTGATCAAAAGGATAAGATGCCACATGTAACGGGTGATAATTGTATCCCCTCAGAAGAGATACATGGAAGACTTTATGAACATGTGATAACTGCGGAGGTAGAGCCAGACGATAAGAAACCTCCCCAATACGATCAAGAATCTCAAACAGTCCAATGAATCGTAGCAAAGTCAAAAATAAAGATGAAGTACGAAAGGAAAAGATGAAGAAGGAAACCTAATGTCTACCCAATCCTCACAGGTCATAGCCTAAGTTCTACAGGTCGAACCAAAAGCTCCGATACCATATTTGTAACACCCCAAACCGACAAGGGTAGAAGTATCACATTGTGGTGGCATATCAGAACATACATAAATAAACGCAAGCGGAACTCTTATCATAAATATCAAAGGAAAGTAAGTCAATATGACTTAAACAATACATGAGTTCCAAAAGAAATCCAAATGAAGGAAACATCATAATCTGAGTCTCAAAATAATGAAATAACATAGTGTCAAGGCTAAGATGTCTAGGTTAAGTCTGCACTCAGCTCCTACTCTCATCCCAAAGGATAGCCCCAGCTCCTAGCTTAATAACCTGCCGCGGAGAAAAGAAAATACGGTTGAGCTTAAAAGCCCAATGAACAGATATATAAACAAACGAATAACCGATACATATATAAGAATATGAAAAGAATAAATAAGCTCCTGCTGAAAAGAATGTCATCTGTCAAATAAATAAGGGATTAACGGTCAACTGAACAAATTTCGTAAGTCAATTGAAACAAGAATATGGAGAATCAAAGGATAACAGGATATAGTGCATTGGGGCAAGCATAAGATATAAACAAATGGATATCAAAAGTAAGGAAAGGTCAGTAATCTACCACGAGCTCGAACATAAATCAAATCAAATATCATAGTAACCATGGAGTAGCTAACTCCCGAACATGTGAAAGACGTGTATTGCACACAAGCATCAATCACCGAACATATCATATTATAATCATGTCAAATCCAATCAAATACGAATCGAACCTAGGATGCATCCATACGGCCCCGAACAAATCATATTGGCCATAACAAATGTAAAGTGCACATATCATATCAAATGGGACGGTGTGGAACATCACTCAACCACACTAGAGTCATGCCATTGGTGCATCAATGACATGGCCATGTTACCTTCATGGCTAGGAAACGAACTTGGCTCGGGTATCAAACTGAAGGGTTCAAATGGCATATCGTATGAAAGTTCATATCAAAGGTTCATATCCAATGTATCATATCAAAGGTTCAAGGGTATCCGTACGAATATCAAAACAAACGAAACAACCGATACAATGGTAGAGAGAATGGGTATCAAGAATATCCGTACCTCAAACCGCAAAATGCAAAACACATCAGAAGATATAAAGATCAAAGGTTACTCCTTCTTCAGCGAATCTACACGAATTAGGTTCATTTTATGCTTATTAGCCATTTAATGTCATAACGGATTCTTAATTATTTAACGCCATTCATTAATGTGATTAGGGTCTCGTGATTGGAATTATGTTAACATGTGACCAATAATATCATAATAAATGTTTAAGTGTATTTTAAGGGTTCATACTTATTAATGAATCTTAGATGATACAATACATACATGTTCTTCAAATGACTGGTTTCATAACAAAATTAGGTCCTCTTAACGAATTTTAATACCATAGCAGAAATCATAATAAAAATTTACCAAAATTCTCACAGAAGCTATAATGTCTTATGAATATACTTGAATTTTCCCAGATTTTCTTATTAAGTATAAGCACCCTACAAAAATCATATTCCCAGACCTACCCTGAAAATTGACCTCCTGTTATACCTTTAAAGTATGGGTCTGTTAGACCAGTTTAGAAAATTCACAAAATTTCCCAAAAATTCCAGAAGTAAACTAAAATGGCAGATATTCACCATACAAATTTATAGCCCTTCCGACCTTATGGTCTGCCAATGAAAAATCCCCCATTCCAACTGATTTTTCAGACTTAGTTTGACAGGTTTGCACACTTAAATTGTAAAATTCAAAGAGTACCCTTCCCGACCTCCAAACACTATGAAATTTGACATGCATAAAGTACACATCATGAATTTAATTTTAGACTCACGAATTATGTTAAAACATGTTGTTCTCATTAAATTTGACTCCTCAAAATACAACCTATTATCTGGACAGCATACTAGTGAGATAGAAACAACACAACCTTAATCATTTTAACAAACAAGCACCCTTCCAAAATTACTCAGGCTTAACCAAATTAACACATTGGTTCTTAAACCATTTCAATTTAGAGACATCATTTAACGCACACCTGATTGCACATGAAATCATATATTCGACCTAGAAACTTAATGAGCCATGTATAGGTTATAACGAGACCAAATAAACTCTATGTCTAGTTTCTAGCCTTCATTTTATGAACTTTAATACCACACCAGATGTCAAAGTAAAAATTTACCAAAATTACCACTGAAGAATGTATGTCTTAGGAGTCTACTGAAATTTTCTTAGATTTTATTCATTAGTGCAAGTACACAATAAAAATCACTCTTTACACGACTGTCCAGAAAGTAAACTGCTGAAACACCCAGAATGTATTCATTACAAAGGTATAACAAAACACTTTGAAAAAATCTACAAATATTCCAGAACTTAGACAACATGTGAAATATAACTCCTGTAAATTTGCAAGTCATAACTCCTTATAGTTTTCAAATGAAAAATCGTGAAACTAGACTGCATTTAAATTTTTAAAACTCAGATTTTGACATATGATCCCGTAAAATTCAAAAGGATGGCCAATACAACTCCAATTCCCTTCAAACCAATTGGAAAACTTAAATAAGACATTAAACTAAGTTTTTATGCAAAAGTACAGAATTAAATCCTTATGAAACTCGAGCTACAGTGCACACATAATCAGCTTTTCAAAACTATCTCCTGCAGAAAACTGTTTTAGACCATTTTAACATGTTTTACTTACACAAACGCACACGAGACCTATATATATATCACAAGACCTGGTTTAATTCATATATTAACCCACATTTTTCCAGCCTTTGATGATCATACACACGAAACACACATAACACAGAAAATCAGATCAGAAACATGAGTTGATTTGGTTTGATATTTACATATCGAAACATCCAATACCGTTATGATTTTATGTGATCTTCTATATACGTCTTAACATATAATTCGAATAGAATAGATCAGACCTTTGTTTAGAAGATTATACGTGAAATCATGTGTCGAATAGAAAAGAGATTCAAGATCGATTAGAAATACCTTATGATGAATCGAATAAAGGAGAGAACAAGAACGAAACCCTCACGAATCGAACCCTAATCACGATCCAAACATCAAGCACCAAGGGTTTCACGATTACACGACCTCAGCAACACTTTTTAAGGGTCACGAACAGCAGCAACCTTGATCTTTGATGGAGAAAGAAAAAAAACGCAGCAGCCGTGTATGTGTGTGTGTTGTGTTTTGATCGTATGAATGGAGTGGAGAAGAGACAAGAACTCACGTTATAAGGAAGAAGGAGAGGGCTGTATAAAAGGAAGGCAGTAACCGATCATAATTGATAATGGATCAGTTATGAGGTGATTTAGGAGGTTACAAACATAGAAACGTGTTTTAATGCATGTAATTTAGGAAGTTGCATAATATGTGCAACAATTATTTATGTGAGTTGATTTTAATTTAATTATAATACATAACATATAGTTTAGGTAAAGGTTTTAAATTATAGAAAAACTTAGGTTAGGCTTCGAATTAATTAGAAAATATGGAAACCGAATTTTAGGGTTTTACAACTCTTCCCCTCTAAAAAAAAAATTTCGTCCTCGAAATTGAATTGAAAGCGAGATAGATACGCACCAGACTACGAAAAGAAATGAGGATAAATTGTTCGCATCGATTCCTCGGTTTCCCAGGTAGCTTCACGCTCTGGGTGATTCTTCCAAAGAATTTTCACAAACGGAATAACTTTGTTTCTCATGACTCTATCTTGTCGATCCAAAATAGCTTCGGGTTCCTCAGAAAGAGACATATTAGGCTGAATCTGATCAAAAGGATAAGATGCCACATGTAACGGGTGATAATTGTATCCCCTCAGAAGAGATACATGGAAGACTTTATGAACATGTGATAACTGCGGAGGTAGAGCCAGACGATAAGAAACCTCCCCAATACGATCAAGAATCTCAAATGGTCCAATGAATCGTAGCAAAGTCAAAAATAAAGATGAAGTACGAAAGGAAAAGATGAAGAAGGAAACCTAATGTCTACCCAATCCTCACAGGTCATAGCCTAAGTTCTACAGGTCGAACCAAAAGCTCCGATACCATATTTGTAACACCCCAACCCGACAAGGGTAGAAGTATCACATTGTGGTGGCATATCAGAACATACATAAATAAACGCAAGCGGAAGTCTTATCATAAATATCAAAGGAAAGTAAGTCAATATGACTTAAACAATACATAAGCTCCAAAAGAAATCCAAATGAAGGAAACATCATAATCTGAGTCTCAAAATAATGAAATAACATAGTGTCAAGGTTAAGATGTCTAGGTTAAGTCTGCACTCAGCTCCTACTCTCATTCCAAAGGATAGCCCCAGCTCCTAGCTTAATAACCTGCCGCGGAGAAAAGAAAATGTGGTTGAGCTTAAAAGCCCAGTGAACAGATATATAAACAAACGAATAACCGATACGTATATAAGAATAAGAAAAGAATAAATAAGCTCCTGCTGAAAAGAATGTCATCTGTCAAATGAATAAGGGATTAACGGTCAACTAAACAAATCTCGTGAGTCAACTGAAACAAGAATATGGAGAATCAAAGGATAACAGGATATAGTGCATTGGGGCAAGCATAAGGTATAAACAAATGGTATCAAAAGTAAGGAAAGGTCAGTAATCTACCACGAGCCCGAACATAAATCAAATCAAATATCATAGTCACCATGGAGTAGCTAACTCCCGAACATGTGAAAGACGTGTATTGCACACAAGCATCAATCACCGAACATATCATATTATAATCATGTCATATCCAATCAAATACGAATCGAACCTAGGATGCATCCATACGCCCCCGAACAAATCATATTAGCCATAACAAATGTAAAGTGCACATATCAAATCAAATGGGACGGTGTGGAACATCACTCAACCACACTAGAGTCATGCCATTAGTGCATCAATGACACGGCCATGTTACCTTCATGGCTAGGAAACGAACTCGGCTCGGATATCAAACTGAAGGGTTCAAATGGCATATCGTATGAAAGTTCATATCAAAGGTTCATATCAAATGTATCATATCAAAGGTTCAAGGGTATCCGTACGAATATCAAAACAAACGAAACAACCGATACAATGGTAGAGAGAAGGGGTATCAAGAATATCCGTACCTCAAACCGCAAAACGCAAAACACATCAGAAGATATAAAGATCAGAGGTTACTCCTTCTTCAGCGAATCTACACGAATTAGGTTCATTTTATGCTTATTAGCCATTTAATGTCATAACGGATTCTTAATTATTTAACGCCATTCATTAATGTGATTATGGTCTCGTGATTGGAATTATGTTAACATGTGACCAATAATATCATAATAAATGTTTAAGTATATTTTAAGGGTTCATACTTATTAATGAATCTTAGATGATACAATAGATACATGTTCTTCAAATGACTGGTTTTATAACAAAATTAGGTCCTCTTAACGAATTTTAATACCAAAGCAGAATTCAAAATAAAAATTTACCAAAATTCTCACAGAAGCTATAATGTCTTATGAATATACTTGAATTTTCCCAGATTTTCTTATTAAGTATAAGCACCCTAAAAAAATCATATTCCCAGACCTACCCAGAAAATTGACCTGCTGTTATACCTTTAAAGTATGGGTCTGTTAGACCAGTTTTGAAAATTCACAAAATTTCCCAAAAATTCCAGAAGTAAATTAAAATGGCGGATATTCACCATACAAATTTATAGCCCTTAAGACCTTATGGTCTGCCAAAGAAAAATCCCCCATTCCATCTGATTTTTCAGACTTAGTTTGACAGGTTTGCACACTTAACTTGTAAAATTCAAAGAGTACCCTTCCCGACCTCCAAACACTATGAAATTTGACATGCATAAATTAAACATCATGAATTTAATTTTAGATTCAAGAATTATGTTAAAACATGTTCTTATAATTAAATTTGACTCCTCACAATACAACCCATTATCTGGACAGCATACTAGTGAGATAGAAATAACACAACCTTAATCATTTTAACAAACAAGCACCCTTCCAAAATGACTGAGGCTTAACCAAATTAACACATTGGTTCTTAAACCATTTCAATTCAGAGACATCATTTAACGCACACCTGATTGCACATGAAATCATATATTCGACCTAGAAACTTAATGAGCCATGTATAGGTTATAACGAGACCAAATAAACTCTATGTCTAGTTTCTAGACTTCATTTTATGAACTTTAATACCACACCAGATGTCAAAGTAAAAATTTACCAAAATTACCACTGAAGAACGTATGTCTTAGGAGTCTACTGAAATTTTCTTAGATTTTATTCATTAGTGCAAGTACACAATAAAAATCACTCTTTACACGACTGTCCAGAAAGTAAACTGCTGAAACACCCAGAATGTATGCATTACAAAGGCATAACAAATCACTTTGGAAAAATCCACAAAATTCCAGAACTTAGAAAACATGTGAAATATAACTCCTGTAAATTTTCAAGTCATAACTCCTTATAGTTTTCAAATGAAAAATCATGAAACCAGACTGCATTTAAATTCTTAAAACTCAGATTTTGACATATGATCCCGTAAAATTCAAAAGCATGGCCAATACAACTCTAATTCCCTTCAAACCAATTGAAAAACTTAAATAAGACATTAAACTAAGTTTTTATGCAAAAGTACAGAATTAAATCCTTATGAAACTGGAGCTACTGTAAGAATAATTCGATACTTGGACGTGTATTACAAATAATATTCTGAACTTAACTATAAAAGAAGAACATAAAGGAAATATTACACTTGTAACGAACGAACAATTTTTAATAAAGTACAGAAAATCGTCCGAAGCTAGAGCTTCTGCCCGCAAGACGAGAATACGCCCCCGTAGTGCTCACGGTGAAGCGGCTCGTCCCCAAAGGTTAAAACGATCTGAACGTCCCGGCAGTAGCAGCACCGCAAACTGACCGAGCACCTGCGAACTGGACTGTAATGAAGACTGAACTGTATATGATATGCTAAAAATGCACTGATTTTCGTGCATATATATAGCACTCCTTGATCATGTGAAGGGAGTACTCATCGCCATTACTCCTGCCATGACGGTTGGCAGTTTCAGACACCCAAAGGGCTGGTCGGATGAAGAGTCATGCCAACTCAAGAGTCAAGCCAACTCAAGAGTCTTGTCCATACCAAAAGACTAGTGGACTTACGGATTTGGGCCAAAAAGATAAGCCCAAACACCAGCCCAAAGCACCAATTGCCAAGATCCAAGTCCTGGGCCCGAGCCCGAGCCCGTGCCCGACCCGACCCCACCCGACCCGGATGGACGGTCGGTCTGTCGGTCGGCGGCGGCGGCGCGCGCGTGTGTGTGTGTGTGCGCGAGGACACCCATACACACCAACCCACTTGTTATTAAGCCCATAAAGGCAAAGACTTTAAATACAAGTCAAAACATTCATCCACAATCAATGTGGGATAACTAACATCTTGTTAGTTCCTACTCCAACATCCAACTTTAACATATAATATCTCACTCACCGGAAATCGGTTTAGAAATATTAAATATACCACGTTCATCTACTCACGACGTAGATTAACATTCAATAAATATTTTAATTAAATAATAATTATTTAATTAACAATATTCATTCTTAATAAATGGTTAATTACTAAACCATTTCCAACAATCCCCCACATGAGTGAGAATGCCAATGCAAAATGAATGCAAATACATAGTTCAGTCCTCAAGAGACAATATTGCATTTGGCTAGATGGCTTGTGACCTTGAACCTATCCATTGTCAACATCATCGAGTATACTGGCGGCATAGTGGTCATGAAAACCTTGAACTAGTCCTCCATGGTGTATACTAAGACAATAATATAGACACAATATCATCTCAATTCCGTCCGTTCTAACGTTTTGTGTCCTTTTCGGCCTTGGACACCCCTTTGGATTCATAAGTGTGTCAATTGAAGCGGCCCTCACTTCACACTTATATAGGTGATTCTTATTCCCAAGTATCCTACTATACTTGACCTCTCCGAGGTAATCAAGAATCATTAAAAATCATAAGACTTAACCTCACCACATGTAGGTAAACAATCACTCACTGTTCTCAGAGAATGGGTATGTTTGAGTATTTTAACACACGGATAATTATAACTTCGTTATCCTATTGAACCAAGCTCTTGGGATCCTCCAATATGTAAGGTTGGGTTTCCGCTATAATCATCCTTAAGATATGGATTTAACACCCATTCCCTCTAACAATTTATAGATTTGATCTCGATTAATACTCTTCGTCAGCGGATCCGCCATATTATCTATTGACCTTACATAGTCAATTGAGATAATCCCACTCAAGATCAAATGCCTCACGGCATTATGTCGTCGACGAATATGTCGAGACTTACCGTTATAAAACATATTTTGTGCCTGTCCAATAGCATCTTGGCTATCATAGTGAATTAATACAGACGGCATAGGTCTTGTCCAACATGGAATATCCTCGAGGAAATTTTTAAGCCATTCAGCTTCTTCACCAGCTTTATCCAAAGCTATGAATTCAGATTCCATGGTAGACCTAGCAATACAAGTTTGTTTCTTGGACTTCCAAGATACAGCACCACCTCTAATAGTGAACACATATCCACTCGTAGAAAATGAGTCTTTCAATTCGGATATCCAATTAGCATCACAATACCCTTCAAGTACAGCAGGCTCTCTTGAATAATGAATCGCAAAGTTCTGAGTATATTTTAAATAACTCAGTACTCGTTCTAGAGCCCTCCAATGTTCTTTACTTGGATTAGATGTGTAGCTACTCAACTTGTGAACCGAACATGCTATATCAGGACGGGTACAATTTGACAGATACATCAAACTCCCAATGATCTTAGCATATTCATCTTGACCCACAGGTTCACCATTATGATAATTCAGATGAACATTCGGTTCCTAAGGAGTTCTTAGCAATGGGTTTATCAAAAGCGTTGAATTTCCTTAACACTTTCTCAACATAATGAGATTGCGTCAAAGCAATTCCGTTAGGCATTTTCAGAATCTTAATTCCAAGAATAGTATCAGCCAAACCCATGTCTTTCATGCTAAAATTATTACTTAGCATTCGTTTCGTTTCACCAATCACACGAGAGTTGCTACCCATTATCAAAATGTCATCTACATATAGACAAACAATGACGTAATTGTCACCCGTTTTCTTAACATAGACACATTTGTCACTCTCATTGATGTTGAAACCATTTGACAACATCACTTCGTCAAATTTCAAATGCCACCGCAGAGGTGCTTGTTTCAAACCATATAAAGACCGTTGTAGTTTGCATACCATGTGCTCTTTCCTGTGCAATCGCAAACCCTTCCGATTGTTTCATATAGATTTCATCTTCCAGCTCCCCATACAAGAACGCAGTCTTAACATCCATTTGATGAATCTAGAGATTGCGCAAAGCAGCAATAGCGAGTAGCACCCTAATAGAAGTAAGTCTTGTCACGGGCGAGTAGTTATCAAAGAAATCATAACCAGCTTTTTGCCTAAAGCCTTGAACTACAAGTCGGGCCTTATATTTGTCAATAGTACCGTTAGACTTGTACTTATTCTTTAGGATCCATTTGCATCCTAAAGCCTTACAACCCTGTGGTAGTTCAACTAACACCCAAGTATGATTCAGCATAATAGACTCAATCTCAATGTCTATTGCCTCTTTCGATAAATCCGCATATGGACCGGATAAAGCTTATTTTACAGATACTGGTTCACCGTCTAACATCAAAACGACGTAGTCGGGTCCGTATATCTTTACTTTCCGTATTCTAGTACCTCGTCTAGGTTCTACATTGACTGGCGTAGACCTAGGTCGCTTTCTGTTCGGTCGTTCAGATAACACTGGATTCGAGCTAGAGGCTTCATCTATGGTTTCATAACACATAGGCTCATCTACAAGTTTAGAACTTGTATCTTCATCATCAACTCCCTTGCTAGAGTTAGGATCAACCTTATTCTTATAAGGATAGATATTTTCAAAGAATACAGCATTCCTTGATTCAATCGTTGTATTTACATGAATGTCGGGTATCTTGGATTTGTGTACAACAAACCTGTAGGCGCTGATGTTAAGTGCATAACCAATAAAGATACAATCGATCGTATTAGGACCAATTTTAACTTGTTTAGGTAGAGGCACCTCAACTTTCGCCAAACACCCCCACACTTTGAGATATTTGTATGATGGTTTTCTTCCTTTCCACAACTCATAAGGAGTAACATCCTTACCTTTGCGTGGAATTTTGTTCAATATGTAGTTGGCTGTCAAGACAGCTTCCCCCCCACATGTTCTGGGGCAACCCTGAACTAATTAATAAGGCATTCGTCATATCTTTAAGTGTTCGATTCTTACGTTCGGCAACGCCGTTAGATTGTGGAGCATATTCAGCCGTGGTTTGATGAATTATACCACTTTCGTTGCATAATTCCTCAAATGGAGCTACATATTCACCTCCTCTATCACTTCGAACCATCTTAATACGATAGCCTAATTGATTCTCGGCTTCATTCTTGAAGTTCTTAAAGGCTTCAATAGCCTCATCTTTACTTCTCAAAAGATAAAGATAACAATATCTTGTGCAATCATCGATGGAAGTGATAAAGTACTTCTTACCACCTCTAGTTTGCACAAATTTTAAATCACACACATATGTGTGAATTAATTCAAGGGGTTTTGTGTCCCGTTTTACCGAATGAAACGGTAGTTTCGTCATTTTTGCCTCAACACAAATCTCACATTTGGTTTGATTTTTGATTTCATTTAATTTTAGTAAATCTAAGTTTACTAATCTTTTTATAGCATTTAGATTCACATGACCTAATCTACAATGCCATAAATTTGAGCACTCAAGCAAATAAGCAGAAGTAGTAGCATTATTATTAGCAACTGCCTTTGGAGGCTTACAAGTACGAACGCTAAGTTTGAACATGTCCTCGACAATATGACCTTTCCAGAGAGTCTTGACAAACTTGCGTATTATCATAAAATCGCTACAAAGGTCTACATCAAATTTAGCTCTGACTAATTTGACACCAGACACCAAATTCTTGCGGATTCACGGAGCATGCAGCACATCCTTCAGAGTTATCTCCACACCGGAGGTGAATTGAAGCACAACAGTTCCAATTCCAAGAACTGGAGAGGTACAATCACTTGCCTCTGCGATGAAGTGGTCTTGAATCTCCTTGTAAGTGAAAAACAAGTCTCGGTTCACACAGATGTGAACAGTCGCACCTGTATCAAGAAACCAAGTAACTGGGTTAGGTTCTGAGACATGATTTACCTCAGTGATCATGGCAGCAAGATCATCTTTGTCCCAAGAGTCAAAATCCTTCTCGACATGGTTTACTTTGCCTTTTCCCTTGTTATTCTTCGGCTTTCGGCAGTTTTTCGCCATATGGCCGGGCTTGTCACAGTTGTAGCACGTTCCGGTAAACTTCGTCGGAAGTGCCACATCGTTTCCCTTGCCTTTGGTAGGAAGTGGACGCTTTTTGGAAGATCCGCCCCTACCTTCAGTCAGATTAGCCTTAGCATCCATAGGAGCTTTGGTTCTCAAGTCTTGATCACGGACTTGAGCTTCAGTTTGGAGCTTAGCAACCAAAATTTCTAGAGTCATTTCCTTTCGCTTATGCTTAAGGTATCCCTTGAACTCCTTCCAACTTGGCGGCAACTTGTCAACCAAGAGCGCCACAGTGTACGCCTCGGGTAGAGGCATACCCTCAGAATGAACATCATGTATAAGAGTTTGGAACTCTTGTACTTGGGGCATCATTGGACGAGAATCCACCATTTGGAATTCGGAGAGCCTCGTCACAACAAACTTCTTCGTGCTAGCAGGATTAATACGGTATTTCAATTCAAGAGCATCCCAAATTTCTTTGGCAGTCTCCTTGATGTTGAACACATTGAACAGGCCATCATCAAGCCCGTTCAGCAACATATTCCGACACAGATAGTCGGAATGAACCCAGGTATCATAGTCGGTACGCACTAGAACATTCGCCTCGTTCTCAGCAGGGACATGAGGCTTTTCTTCACGCAGGAAGCTCGCAAGCCCCATTATGGTAATGTAGAACAGCATCTTTTGAGACCAGCATTTGAAGTCGGAGCCCGAGAAAACAGGAGGTTTCTCGGCGATAGGCATTAGCCGAGCAGCATTGTGAATGGGAGCCATTGAAGAGCTTGAAGATCCAATAGTTCCAGAACCGGTGGATTGATTAGTTGATGCGCCGGTGGTTGCATTTAACGACATTTTTCTCCAGCAAAAGTTTTAGGATGACACGAACAAGTATGGTCGAATATTCTCGTCTTGCGATTGTAAGAATAATTCGATACTTATGTAATACCCGGTTGTAATTCAGTCATTATCATTCAGTAATTATCAGTCTGTAATTGTCACTCAGTGTATTTTCACTCAATTATAATCATTCATCAATCATGTTCTTTCACCGTGTTCACCGTTCGGAAAAACTTCGAGTTGTGTATCGTTATTGTTCATCGTTTAAACTTTACTCATATGAGTTCGACTTTGTTAGATCACCATTAATTTTTGGTAACTCCAAAAATTCTAAATCTTTGCAATATTATAGAGCATCGAATTATCTTTCCAGTGGTTCAAACGGTGAGTCAATCGGAGTCCGGACGAGAGAGTTATGGTCGTTTTAGCTCACCCGCTCATTTTTCAGATTTTGGCCGATCACGGCCGACCGGACTCGGTCGTGTCGTCCGGCACGGCCCGTGCCGTACTCGTCCGGATAATGCCGAAGTGTATGCCTCAGGACCCGACCGTGTCGTCTGGCACGGCCGAGTCGCACCCTTCCGGATAGGCCAGAACCGTCTGACCAGAGGCCCGACCGTGTGCCAGGACACGGTCGAGTCAATGCCGAGCGCCGCGGACGGGTCACTATCGGTAGACCCCTTTGCGCCGCGACCGTGTCATGCCAGACACGGTCGAGTCCCTGCCGGCCAGCTACGCGCCGCGACCGTGTCAGGCGGGCACGGTCGAGTCTGGCTGCCGAGTCAACCCCTATAAATTCATTTTTTTGAGCATTTTGAGCTCATTTCTTCCATTTTTTTCCATCTTCTTCACCTGCAACCGAGAGAGAATAACTTGAGGGAGAGATTTCTTCATCAATTATCATTTGAGTGTGTATTTTTCAGCACCTTCAATCATTTGGGAAGCTTGGATAGTCGTTTTTACACGTTTTCATCGGATTGAATTGGTTGGATCTTCAAGAGGTAAATTCTTCAACACTTTGGACTTCGATTTTGTGTTGAGATATGATGTTTTGGACGTTATAATCATGTTATATGAAGGGATATGTATATAATTATGACTTTGTATAAGGATTCATTGGATTATTGAGGAATTATTCAAGAACACCTTGAATATCGAGTTGGAATTGGGGATTTTCGACTAATTGTTGTTATAATCACGTTTTCGGATATTCGTCTTGGATTATCAATCATATTGAAGATGTTTTGTTGGTTTGAAACACTTCTTGGGGGATTTGATATTGATATATTGAAGTTTGATTGTAAACAATCGGAGTTTGGACGCAACGTGTTTGTTTTAATGCCTCAATGGACTTAGTTTTATCGTATCGACGTTTTGAGTTCGTTATATTCGTGTTTGATTCGTATATTGAACGGATTGTTGGATATTGTATTAATTAAGGTTGTTCGTGCGACCGACACTTCATTTAGGACGTTGTTCGTGGAAGGACTTTCTTCATCGGTATTTAGTAAGTTAATTCTTACTCGGTTAAAAAGGATATTCATACCTTTTGTTGTTGATCGTTCATAATCATAACTCATTCATCATTGTATTAATCATATTAAAACTTGTTATTGTCAATTAATCACTTCAGTCATAAGGAACGACGGTTCTAATCTTTTCATTGAGCTATCATTCATTTCATTATTACCCTCATCTCGGTGAGTCATTCTTGACTTTGTCAGATTATTATTTATCCATTGATATTCATTACGGTCATTTTCGTTCATATGACCTTCTGGGTTCATATTGCGTGTCCGGGTGTGGCTGTGTGGAATTTTTAGTCGGGCACACGATGGTCATGTATTGGGTTCACCGATACATCGGACCGTGCACACGGTAACGCTTACCTCCGTGAGACTAATTAGGTACAAGGACGGGTGTATCCGGTCATTCGTCTTGTACACTTGCACAGAACATTACGGGCGTACTATGATACTCCTCTTCAGCGAAATTCATAATTAAGAATATTTCATAACTTCAGTTAATCATGATTGTGTATTTTCAACCCTTGAGGATTGTTTGTTCTTTGTAACTGACCCCGTTTGGGGATTTTGTTTTTCAGGTCATGGCAAGGCAAACGCACGGGAATAGCATGTTGATGTCGAGGAGTCCGAGTGATACTAGTAGGGGCCCCCGATCTTTCAGTCATTCATATTATTGTCCTTTATTTTCCGCTGCATATTTTCATTTGGATACTCCGTTTCATTCAGTGTTGTGTATTTTATCTTCATATAAAATACACTAGTATTCTCCTCATCGGAGTAATTACTGTTGTAATGTGGTTCGGTACTACATTTATCTTGTGTAATTCATCCTTTTCATTCGCCTGGTGGGTCCCAGTCGGGGATTCACGGCACTGTAATATCCGCCTAGTTTGGGGTGTTACAGAGTTGGTATCGGAGCGTGGTTTTGAATACTACCTTCCGAGTCATGTCTCATTTGAAATCATCGTCATCAGACTAGTATCATTGGACTTTCGCCACGTGTGACTGTGCAAATGCCGAGCCAATCGACTAGAAAAGCAGTAAGATTTCTAACGCCATGGTATAATTTCTGGCAATAGTCATTCATTCATCATTCATCAATTAACAATCCTCAAACATCATCATTCATTGTGATTAGGACGATCATGTTAACTCATTAATCACTTAATTCATTTCATTACTCGATTAATAATCGGGACGATCATGTAAACTCATTAATTACTCAATTCATTTCATTATCCAGTTGTCAACTGATGATCATATTATCAATCTTGTTAAGTTATTCAAGATAATCATTTCAAGAATTTCATCAGATAATCATGTAACTTCAGTAAATCATTCATATAATCACTAAGTTAGAGCATGTATACTCATTTTCATCATCTCATGACATAATCATAACGTGCTAATCATGCGGGAAATATAATCATTATGCGACCTTCCTACTTCCGTATGGAGAGAGCTGTCAGGGGATGCACGAGGAGAGGCCGCGGTGCGGACCGAAACCCGAGAAATAATCACTCGCTGCCGGGAAATCGTGCCCAGGACTCGGCTCGATCAGAAGATGTTCGGGTTGATCCACTCACTTTTATGCAGGCCATGATAACCCATGTGCAGTTGCTCAATCATCATTGCGCCACTCTGACCGGATTAATCGAGAAGAACTCTCCCGTATGAGATGGCTGCTAAGGAAAGTGCTGAACAACAACCTTCATCTTTCAGCAAGAAATCAACGAAGCGTAATCAACCCAAAGGCGGTCAGTCAACCTTCAAGAAGCCTCGTGTGAGACCTATCGTTTCTGAGCGACCTCCTACGGCGCATAATCGTGCGGGATCTCATTCCCGAGCGGCCAGTTCGGCCATCACCTGTTTCAATTGTGGAACGCCGGGTCATTTCAGCACTGAGTGTCTGAAACCGTCTATCACGTGCTATAATTGTAGGAATTTTGGGCATAAGGCCCGTTTTTGCCGAAAGGACTCCAAGTCGGCTTCGGTGTCATCTCAGGCCCCGAAGCAACCAGCGTTTCAGAATCAGACTGCTTTATCATCGTCGTTTAAGACAATGGAAGCAAATAGAGTTGGAGCTCGTATTTATCAGACGGGAGCGTCCGGTTCGGGGGCCGGCAAGTCCCAGATTCATATGATGAGGAGGATCGACGATCCGGTGGCCCGAATGATTTCAGGTATACTTGTAATTTTATTTCAACTTGTGTGTACCTTTTGATGCTGGTACACCGCATTCATTCATTTTCGAATCATGCTTGAATAGACTTATTTCGGGATAGTCCTACTGCTTGTGGACCTCATACCATCGGTCTACCTGACGATGGAAGAATTTTCGGAATCATACCGAATTAAGCTTAACGACCGTGATTGATTGATGGATCTAATCGTGGTGAATTTATCTTAGGACGACTTAATTTTCGGTATTAGTTGGCTTAACCGTCTTAATACTATCCTCAGTGTTTGTTAGCGTTTGGTCGCTATCTTTCCGTCGTTAGTTGTCGAATGTGTGCTTCAGGGAAGTAATCCCCGTTGTTCCAAAGTAGAATTTCTATTATGGCGGAAGCAGAGAAATTCCGCAATCGAGTCATTCAATCATTCATTGTATCATTTCCATCGATTGGCTTTTCTAAGACAATCGAGTCATTCAATCATTCATTGTATCATTTTCATCGATTGGCCTTTCTAAGGCAATCGAGTTATTCAATCATTCATTGTATTATTTTCATCGATTGTCCTTTCAAAGGCAATCGAGTTATTCAAACATTCCTTGTATCATCTTCATCGATTGGCCTTTCTAAGGCAATCGAGTTGTTCAATCATTATTGGTATCTCTTTTTATCGATTGACCATTCTAGGGCAATCGAAATGTTCAATCATTCGTGGTATCATTGTCATCGATTGACGATGTATTTCCAGACGAGTTATCTGGTTGCCTTCACATAGAGTAAGGGAATTCAGGAGTGAGTTGGAGCCGGTACGTCCCCTTTATCGAAGGCACCGTATCGGATGGCCCGAGAATGCGGGGAGTTGAAGATTCAACTTGAGGAATAGTTCGAGGAAGGTTATATCCAACCGAGTACGTCCCCGTGGGGAGCACCAGTCTTTGTTTGTCAAGAAGAATGATAGTTCTTTTCGTGTGTGTATTAATTACGAGGAGTTGATCGGGTGATGATCAAGAGTAGTATCCCTTACCCCGTATTGATGATCTTTTAGATCAACCAGGAGCCTCGGTATTTTCCGGGATCGACTTAAGATCTGGATATCACCGATTGCGGATTCGAGAGTCGGATATCGAGACGGCGTTTACGTACGCTATGGTCATTATGAGTTCGTAGTTATGCCGTTCGAGCTAACTATTGCACTGCGGTATTGTCTTCATCGATGATATTTTGATTTATTCTCGCGGCAAGAGGACACGAGGTACGTCTTCATCGGAGTTCTCGGCGTGTTGAGGCGAAAACAACTTTATGGAAAGTTTTTCAAATGTGAGTTACGGAGGTCGAGGTGACTTTCTCGGACATGTAATTTCATCGGCGAGTTCGTGTCGATCCTCAGAAGACGGAGACTATCCGAGATTGGCAACCTCCGAAAGATATTAAGTAAATCCGATGTTTCCTCGGAATAGTTGGTCAATTATCCAACCCACGACCTGGAGCTAGCATCCGTGGTTTTCGCGTTGGGGATTTGGCGTCGTTACCTTTATGGCGTCACCTTTCAGTTATTCACCAATCACAAGAGTTGAAGGATATATTTACTCACAAGGAGTTAAATATGCGACAGAGGCGGTGGTTGGAACTAATCAAAGATTTTGATATCGAGATCCTTTACCACCTGTGCAAGGCGAACGTTGTCGCCGACGCCTTGAGTCGTAAGTCCGTTCAGGAGCAGATGCTTGCTCGTTTAATAGTTCAGAAGGAGCTTCAGCAGGAATTCCTTAGACCCGAGATCGAGGTCTGGCTTCAGCGAGTTCAGGAACATCTTTGTATGTTAGAGATTTCATCGTCACTTGAGGAGGTAATCAGAGAGAATCAGAGTTCAGACCCCTCATTGTTGCACATCCGTGAAGATGTGGCTCAGGGGAAAGCCCCTGGATTCGTGGTCCACGAGGATGGACTTTTGAGGTTTAAGAACCGGTTGTGTACCGGCGAATGACGAGTTGAAAAACTCTATTTTGAGAGAAGCTCATGCTACCCCTTATTCTGTTCATCAGGGTCCCGGCCAAGATGTACAAGGACTTGAAACAAAATTCTTGGTGGAGTAATATGAAGCGAGAAGTCGCGGAATTTGTTTCGAGATGCTTAACTTGCCAACAAGTCAAGATTGAACATCGGCGGCCGTGGGTATCTGAAACCTCTCCTATTCAGTGGAAGTGGGAAGACATTTCTATGGATTTCATCACGAGTTTGCCGACAGTCGTCGTGGCATGAATACGATTCGAGTGATCGCGGACCGCTTAACTAAATCAACTCATTTCCTTGAGATCAAGGATACGTGGGGTCTGAGAGAGGCGCCCGATTGTTCATCAAGGAGATAGTGAGACTGCACGGTACTCCTAAGAGTATTGTTTCCGATCGTGACGGACGATTGGTTTCCCATTTTTAGAAATCAGTTCATCGTGCTATGGGAACTCAGCTTAATCTCAGTACTGCCTTTCATCCTCAGTCCGACGGACAATCAGAGAGAGCTATTCAGACATTAGAGGACATGTTGAGGGCATGCGTCCTCGATTGGAAGGACGATTGGGAAGCCCAATTACCGTTGATCGAGTTCACGTATAATAATAGTTGGCATGCTTCCATTAAGATGGCACCTTACGAGGCCTTGTACGGTCATCGTTGTCGCTCTCCTTTGTGTTGAGATGACTTGTCAGAATCAATCGGCACCGAGTCCGATATGCTTATAGACGCCCGAGAGAAGGTAACTTTGATCAAGAGTCGTATGTTGACAGCTCAGAGTCGACAGAAATCATATGCAGATAATCGTGGTCGACCACTAGAGTTCGAGACGGGTGACCATGTTTTGGTCAAGGTATCCCCGAGTCGAGGTATTTTCCATTTCGGAAAACGGGGGAAGTTGAGCCCAAGATTCATTGGACCGTTTGAAATTTTGGATCGAGTAGGCGAGTTAGCTTATCGATTGGCTTTACCTCCGACTTTGAGCAGGATTCTTAATGTGTTTCACGTCTCTCAGTTGCGGAAGTATGTTGCCGACCCGAGTCACATACTCCAGATCGACGAAATCGGGATCACAGATGATCATTCGTACGAGGAGCGTCACATGCGAGTGTTAGAGCGGCGAATCAAACAGTTGAGGAACAAGACGATCCCTTTGGTCATGATTCAGTGGTCTAGACACGGAGTCGAAGAGGCCACTGGGGAAACCGAGGAGAATATGCGGGAGAGTTATCCCGAGTTGTTTGACCCTTAGTTTCGGGGACGAAACTCTTTTTAAGGGGGGAGTATGTAATACCCGGTTGTAATTCAGTCATTATCAGTCTGTAATTGTCACTCAGTGTATTTTCACTCAATTATAATCATTCATCAATCATGTTCTTTCACCGTGTTCACCGTTCGGAAAAACTTCGAGTTGTGTATCGTTATTGTTCATCGTTTCAACTTTACTCATATGAGTTCGACTTTGTTAGATCACCATTAATTTTTGGTAACTCCAAAAATTCTAAATCTTTGCAATATTATAGAGCATCGAATTAGTTTTCCAGTGGTTCAAACGGTGAGTCAATCGGAGTCCGGACGAGAGAGTTATGGTCGTTTTAGCTCACCCGCTCATTTTTCAGATTTTAGCCGATCACGGCCGACCGGACTCGGTCGTGTCGTCGGCTGCCGCGAGACCCGGCCGTGTCGTGCAGCGCGGCAGTCGCACCCCCGGATAGGCGAGCGAACCGTCGACGAGGCCCGGCCGTGTGCGGGACACGGTCGAGTCAATCTGCGCCGCGGATGGGTCACTATCGGTAGGCCCCTTTGCGCCGCGACCGTGTCATGCCAGACACGGTCGAGTCCCTGCCGGCCAGCTGCGCGCCGCGACCGTGTCAGGCGGGCACGGTCGAGTCTGGCTGCCGAGTCAACCCCTATAAATTCATTTTTTGAGCATTTTGAGCTCATTTCTTCCATTTTTTCCATCTTCTTCACCTGCAACCGAGAGAGAATAACTTGAGGGAGAGATTTCTTCATCAATTATCATTTGAGTGTGTATTTTTCAGCACCTTCAATCATTTGGGAAGCTTGGATAGTCGTTTTTACACGTTTTCATCGGATTGAATTGGTTGGATCTTCAAGAGGTAAATTCTTCAACACTTTGGACTTCGATTTTGTGTTGAGATATGATGTTTTGGACGTTATAATCATGTTATATGAAGGGATATGTATATAATTATGAGTTTGTATAAGGATTCATTGGATTATTGAGGAATTATTCAAGAACACCTTGAATATCGAGTTGGAATTGGGGATTTTCGACTAATTGTTGTTATAATCACGTTTTCGGATATTCGTCTTGGATTATCAATCATATTGAAGATGTTTTGTTGGTTTGAAACACTTCTTGGGGGATTTGATATTGATATATTGAAGTTTGATTGTAAACAATCGGAGTTTGGACGCAACGTGTTTGTTTTAATGCCTCAATGGACTTAGTTTTATCGTATCGACGTTTTGAGTTCGTTATATTCGTGTTTGATTCGTATATTGAACGGATTGTTGGATATTGTATTAATTAAGGTTGTTCGTGCGACCGACACTTCATTTAGGACGTTGTTCGTGGAAGGACTTTCTTCATCGGTATTTAGTAAGTTAATTCTTACTCGGTTAAAAAGGATATTCATACCTTTTGTTGTTGATCGTTCATAATCATAACTCATTCATCATTGTATTAATCATATTAAAACTTGTTATTGTCAATTAATCACTTTAGTCATAAGGAACGACGGTTCCAATCTTTTCATTGAGCTATCATTCATTTCATTATTACCCTCATCTCGGTGAGTCATTCTTGACTTTGTCAGATTATTATTTATCCATTGATATTCATTACGGTCATTTTCGTTCATATGACCTTACGGGTTCATATTGCGTGGCGGGTGTGGGTGTGTGGAATTTTTGTCGGGCACACGATGGTCATGTATTAGGTTCACCGATACATCGGACCGTGCACTGCAGTAGCTTACCTCCGTGAGACTAATTAGGTACAAGGACGGGTGTATCCGGTCATTCGTCTTGTACACTTGCACGTAACATTACGGGCGTACTATGATACTCCTCTTCAAATAAATTCATAATTAAGAATATTTCATAACTTGATTAATCATGATTGTGTATTTTCAACCCTTGAGGATTGTTTGTTCTTTATGTGACCCCGTTTGGGGATTTTGTTTTCGTGTCATGGCAAGGCAAACGCACGGGAATAGCATGTTGATGTCGAGGAGTCCGAGTGATACTAGTAGGGGGCCCCGATCTTTCAGTCATTCATATTATTGTCCTTTATTTTCCGCTGCATATTTTCATTTGGATACTCCGTTTCATTCAGTGTTGTGTATTTTATCTTCATATAAAATACACTAGTATTCGGTATTGTCCGGGTGTGTTGTAATTAAACTCCTCATCGGAGTAATTACTGTTGTAATGTGGTTCGGTACTACATTTATCTTGTGTAATTCATCCTTTTCATTCGCCTGGTGGGTCCCAGTCGGGGATTCACGGCACTGTAATATCCGCCTAGTTTGGGGTGTTACAACTTGGACGTGTATTACAAATAATATTCTGAACTTAACTATAAAAGAAGAACAGAAAGGAAATATTACACTTGTAATGAACGACAATTTTTAATAAAGTACAGAAGATCGTCCGAAGCTAGAGCTTCTGCCCGAAGACGAGAATACGCCCCGGTAGTGCTCACGGTGAAGCGGCTCGTCCCCAAAGGTTAAAACGATCTGCACGTCCGTGATGGCAGCAAATGGCACCGAGTACCTGCGAACTGGACTGTAATAAAGACTGAACTGTATATGATATGCTAAAAATGCACTGATTTTCGTGTGTTTGCAATGAACAGAATGCTGACATATATATAGCACTCCTTGATCATGTGAAGGGACTCATCGCCATTACTCCTGCCATGATGGTGGCGATTTGAGCATGAAGGGCTGGTCGGATGAAGAGTCATGCCAACTCAAGAGTCAAGCCAACTCAAGAGTCTTGTCCATACCAAAAGACTAGTGGACTTACGGATTTGGGCAAAAAAGATAAGCCCAAACACCAGCCCAAAGCACCAATTGCCAAGATCCAAGTCCTGGGCCCGAGCCCGTGCCCGACCCGACCCGGACGGACGGACGGACGGACGGACGGTCGGTCGGTCGGTCGGCGGCGGCGGCGCGCGCGTGTGTGTGTGTGTGCGCGAGGACACCCATACACACCAACCCACTTGTTATTAAGCCCATAAAGGCCAAGACTTTAAATACAAGTCAAAACATCCATCCACAATCAATGTGGGATAACTAACATCATGTTAGTTCCTACTCCAACATCCAACTTTAACATATAATATCTCACTCACCGGAAATCGGTTTAGAAATATTAAATATACCACGTTCATCTACTCACGACGTAGATTAACATTCAATAAATATTTTAATTAAATAATAATTATTTAATTAACAATATTTATTCTTAATAAATGGTTAATTACTAAACCATTTCCAACAGCTACAATGCACACATAATCAGCTTTTCAAAACTGTCTCCTGCAGAAAACTGTTTTAGACCATTTTAACATGTTTTACTTACACAAACGCACACGAGACCTATATATATCACAAGACCTGGTTTAATTCATATATTAACCCACATGTTTCCAGCCTTTGATGATCATACATACGACACACACATAACACAGAAAATCAGATCAGAAACATGAGTTGATTTGGTTTGATATTTACATATCGAAACATCCAATACCGTTATGATTTTATGTGATCTTCTATATACGTCTTAACATATAATTCGAATAGAATAGACCAGACCTTTATTTAGTATGTATACGAATTAGGTTTCAAGTTTATATATTCAGATTATACGTGAAATCATGTGTCGAATAGAAAAGAGATTCAAGATCGATTAGAAATACCTTATGATGAATCGAATAAAGGAGAGAACAAGAACGAAACCCTCACGAATCGAACCCTTATCACGATCCAAACAACAAGCACCAAGGGTTTCACGATTACACGACCTCAGCAACACTTTTTAAGGGTCACGAACAGCAGCAACCTTGATCTTTGATGGAGAAAGAAAAAAAACGCAGCAGCCATGTATGTGTGTGTTTTGTGTTTTGATCATATGAATGGAGTGGAGAAGAGACAAGAACTCACGTTATAAGGAAGAAGGAGAGGGCTGTATAAAAGGAAGGCAGTAACCGATCATAATTGATAATGGATCGGTTATGAGGTGATTTAGGAGGTTACAAACATAGAAACATGTTTTAATACATGTAATTTAGGAAGGTGCATAATATGTGCAACAATTATTTATGTGAGTTGATTTTAATTTAATTATAATACATAACATATAGTTTAGGTAAAGGTTTTAAATTATAGCAAAACTTAGGTTAGGCTTCGAATTAATTAGAAAATATGGAAACCGAATTTTAGGGTTTTACAATTACATACCAATGTAATAACATAGTAAGAATACTACCAACGTAATCTTACTGTCATAACCCAACCAAGCCATAACAATCTGTAACACCCCCAGAATACATCCGGAAATGTTACACGCCGTAGGCCCTTCTTACAAGGATCTACAAGGCTAAACTCTACTAGACTACAAAATGATTGACCGACCGGGGTCAATCTAAATACAACGCAGACCGTCAAGGTCATTAAACAATTTAGAAAACAAATGAATCTTACATCTCAATGATGAAAATAAACTTGAACACCGAAAAGAACGACAATTGAATTTAATAAATGACAACTACACCCATGCAAGGGTGAAAACTCGAACGACAGAGAAATACCGACCAAAATGAAACAAAAGAAAAGACTCTAACTCTGGTGTGATTAGTATCATTGTCCTCCATCTCCTTCACAGCCAATCCTGTGACTGCTCCCGAGCTGCCAAAACCTGAGCGCATAACAGGCACCCACCCCCCGAAACTCGGGGGTTAGCAAACTGGAATTTTGCTAGTGCAAGTACATAACATACAAGATATACGAATAATAATAACACAAAACTCAACAGTCGTGAAACCTTAACACAACCCACACATTCAAATGGTCAGCACAGAAGTATTACATACACAAGGTGAAAGATAATCACATTGTCATATTCTCCGTACAGAACATAACACCAATGAAACTTTAAACGAACCCAAGGAGTCAGAAAATTCCCTTTTTATAAAAGGAAAAGTATTTTGATAAGAAAGTTCGAAAATATTTATATTGACTCGGGTCATCTTCGGGTTTTGAAAATCAGATGGAAATACTTTAGAAAATACTTCAAAAGCTCTCGGGTCCTTGACCTAACATGTGGAAAACAATTTTGCAAGAAAACTATCACAACGTCATTCGGGGTTCTCGACCCAAATGATAAAACACTATCACAAGTGAATCATTACAACATCTCACGGGGTTCTCGGCCCAATCCAAATAATATCATCACGAGATCAAATCCCAATATCTCACGGGGTCCTCGACCCAATACATAGAATAATCAACACAGTACAATCAAAGGTACAGCCTCTCATTCGACAAATCCTGCTCAAGACCCCTGATTAATTAACCCTCGGAGATCTCGTCAAATATCCTTGGTTAATTAACCCTGATACCAACATTTAAAACAAATTGGAACGAACTCCAGAAACACAATCCGCGGTCTACGTCAAGACCAACATTAAAAGTAAGTTGCAAAGATTTAAATTTCGAAAATCATTTGACAACGGGGTCTTAGCTATCACTCAAATATCCGTTACCAATAAGCCTGCCAGGCGCCTCCCTTGCACACACAGTGTGCAGCGTTCACTCCACTATATTGGCCGCCCATTGCACATGTCACCGCGCGGCGTTCACTCCCACAGAGCGCCCCTTGCTCGCGCATTAAGTAACACCGGTGTTCACCAATCATATGGAGCCGCTCATTGCAGCGTACAACAGGCCGGAGTGCATGCCCCGCCCTCAGAGGTACCCGGATATGACGTCTCTCATAACAAGTATTCACATTATTACAAATACCAAGCACACAGTCAACCGTTGCAACAATTATCAAATCAATTCATCAATCCACATAATTTATTCGCCAGTACGCAACTACGCAAAATAAACAATAACTCGCACGTTATTCATCAAGACTTAGCACATTAGGCCTTAAACTCTATCAATTAATACTACATAAATATCCACCCATATCTATATATATATATATATATATACATATATATATATATAATATAAATACAGATATTCATAACATGATTCATACACTTCAGCAACAATGATTTCACGTAATTATTATTCGTATATCAAGGTACTTGCCTTGGTAATCTCTCGCGAATACTCCGGAAATACAATTGATTGGAACAATCCAGAACTCCAACGAAAATGACGATCGGAGAGGCTCAACACTGGATTATCGTAGGAAATTCGTCCTTAATATCCTATCATTAAATAAGTAATCAATCACACGAGGAAAAGCATAAAAAGATGGTCGAACCCTAACTGTTCTCTTCGTAACGTACGTTACACACATACGTAACGACGTTACGCCCGCACGTTAGCGCACGTAAGCTACAAGGATTAGCGTCGCTAAGCATGCCTTGGGATGCTTCTTCTCGCCAGACGATCGCTTTCTCGAGGGTATAACGTCGTAATGCATAAAGCTTAACGTCGTTATATTCACATATATCATACTCATGTGAATCATAATGATCCTACGGTGTTGATGTCTATGAATTCCGAGTTAATCCTCCCATCATAATACTCACTCCAAATATTGATTATAGATCCTCAAATGTAGTTCGGAAAATCTGAGGTTGTTACCATCATTAAGTCTATGATCATTATGGAAACACCATACAACATGGTTTATTAATCTCGAATTTTACCTTACTTGATTATCATAACAAGAGACAGACTATAACGTTCTTAACTCGGTTAACTAAAGCATGAACATTCCAACTTCCAAAAACATGGTGTTCGGATAAAAATCATCTTATGGAGCTTAATAATCCTGGTGGTATGTTCAAAACATCCTTAAGAACTCGAAATCAAGGTTGAGGTAGCATTAACATACCTTAATATGAAAGAAACGCAGAGACACGAGGTAGCATCCAATTCCGATTGCTTGAATGTCAATGCAAGATGTTTCGTAACTTAAATGATTGAGTCTACGTGTTCTTTATGTGTTTTAGAGGGTGAAACCCTCTAGAAATGAAGGAAAATGAATTGTAAGTGAAAGGGACGAAGAGAAACGAAATGGGGTGTTGTCCATATATATAATATCTTGAGATTTACGTACGTTAGCCTCAGCCATTTACGTACGTAATATACTTAGCGCACGCTACCATTCGATATTAGCGTACGCTATCGATCACCGATAGCCATCGTCTCGTTTTGTACTAGCTTACGACGTTACACCCTATGCATTACGTCGTAAGCTACACATATTAGCGTACGCTAGTTACAAGCCTTAGCGTACGTTAACACCCGTTGACCCCAAAAGCTGTCGGGTTCATCCGCGGGAATCTTTCCGAGCCCCACCACCACCGTATGTGCTAGCCATCTGCTCAATTATTGACCTCCTTACGTACGCTACGTCTAGCTCGTAGCGTACGCTATTTCCAGATCGTAACGTACGTTACGCTTACCTGTTAGCGTGCGTTACGACGTAGTTGCATGAAAATGATTAAAGGTTGATATTATCATGCATGAGGATACGAATACGGAAATGGTCGTACTTCGATTATTGATAGCACCAATTCAGGTAATACAGGGTTCAAATACAGATGAAAATACTCAACAATTTATCCGGATATTACATACTATCCCTCTTAAAAGAAGTTTCGTCCCGAAACTTAAAGTAGAGTGGTGGAACAACCAAGAAAAAGTAACTACTTGCTCAGCCCCAAAACATCATGAGCGATGCGCGAATACAAGGTTCTAAAAAAATACAATGATTGAACTAGGAAGTATCAGGCACGTCAAGTGAGGCAATAAATTACACGTGAACACGAGAAGTTAGAGTGGAGAAGTAGAGGCTCACGGAATTAAGGAAATTCACAAACGTCTCAGATGTACTAAAATCGCGTGTCGAGCTCGACCCACCATATTCAAGTTCATAACACATTGGAAATATTAATCATACGAATGGGAACAAATAGTTTCGAACAAAATTCTGCAGAGATTAGGTTCAGATGTGAATAGACCACAATAATTCACGGAGTCTAACAAATCGGTTCTGAAATTCGTTCGAATGATGGTAGGTTCGTAGAACATGGTAGTTTGAAATTATCAAGAGAATCACAGATGAATCATCAACAATGAAAGTCTCCCAACATCGGAAATACTAAGAAGAGCACGGGTACTACGTGTCCCCGTGCTAAGAAAACATGCCAGCCAAGAAAATCAAAATAGTAGGAGTAGGAAACGAAAAGCAAATAAAATGAAAAACAATCAAAGTCACGATTGTTTGAAACAGCAACGACTAGAACACGAGACAAAATCTTCATTCGCCTATAATAGGCTCTTCGAGAAGATATAAGGTTTCGGGACATTCTCCGACCACTTGCTCGCTCACCGACAGAGTAGCATTCTTTGCCAATTGAAATTATCTCACAATGTTTCTCCCGATGGCCTTCACACCCGCACCGATGACAAGTCAAGAGTGGTGAGGGACAGCTTTACACGGATGTGTCCCGTGCGGTTGCGGTTGAAGCACACTCTCTTCTTACCGGAGTCACCGATGCCGGTTGGGGATTCCCAATGCTCATTCTCGACCGAAGACGACGCATTCGAACGACGTGGGGTTTGAGAACCTTAGTCTCACACGCCCAAAAATTTTCCGGATGTCCTCGGTCTCTTTTCTCCGCTCGTTGGCTCGGTCACCGAGGAGGTTTCATAGGTTATCGTCGATCTTGATATTCCTTCACCGTAACATGAATCGTTGTCGATTTAACCACCTCACCGCTCCGCTTCCTATATTACGTCTACATCCGCCAGGGCTTGACATGCTAATGCGAGATAGTACCGTTTTTGTTATCACATAGTCGGTTGTACGGTATACCACAGTTATCAACATAAGGTTTAATTAGCATCCTTAGAATAACGGTAATATCGTAAAGCACGAAATTTTCTGAAATCAACTTCCAGTCCTTCGTCTAGGACGATCATTATGCGTATGCTTTTAAAAAAAATTTGAACAAAAGCCGAATCACATTGTGCTCAAAACTTGTAATTACTGTCCTTTGTTTTGGAAGAGGAAGTTTATACAATGATTCTAAAAATTTATTTTCGAGTAATGCCTACAAGAAAATTGAAAATCGAATTATAACTAATTTAAAATATTTCGAAAGTGTTGGGTCCCAAATACCACAATTTTGAAAATCCTTCCTCTTCTACCAAAATGTTTATTCGAAAGAACTTTCACCAAAATACGTGACCATTCGACACGACTACATCAAATCATGAGGTTTACAATGCTAGGAAAATTTCAAAACACTACTTTGAAATGTTCGTAATTCGGCCCGGAAATATTACATGCCGGGGATTCTGTGCCAGAACCTACCAGGCTAAAAACCATTTGAAAATCATTTCAAAATATGCCAAAAGCCGATGACGGTAGCATTTTCCAAAACTTACAAATTCATTTGTAAAATATTAAATACCATCATAAAAATACCGTTAAAATGTGCAAGACTAAAATGCCAAAATGTCAAGAGTCATTTCACAATACTCACGCAGCGGATAAAATTAACACTCAAAGATTTATCCTACTGAAATGCAGAAACCGATAAATATGTTTGACTACCGAAGTATACTACATAACCATTCTCACTCGACGCGTATATGCAGGTGATATCGTAAAACAATATAATCCCTAACAAGTTCAAACCCTAGGTTCACGTTAAGCACAATATAATCAAATACGTATGTAAGGGGACTTACGATTCGGGAGGCTTACCATCACGGATTGTTTGAAGATGATGTTGGAACCACGATACTAATCACAACTCTGACGCGCGCGACTTACACAAGACATGGACTTGACCCAACGGCCTAGGTTTTTCGCAAACCTAAGCTCTGATACCATATTTGTAACACCCCCAGAATACATCCGGAAATGTTACACGCCGTAGGCCCTTCTTACAAGGATCTACAAGGCTAAACTCTACTAGACTACAAAATGATTGACCGACCGGGGTCAATCTAAATACAACGCAGACCGTCAAGGTCATTAAACAATTTAGAAAACAAATGAATCTTACATCTCAATGATGAAAATAAACTTGAACACCGAAAAGAACGACAATTGAATTTAATAAATGACAACTACACCCATGCAAGGGTGAAAACTCGAACGACAGAGAAATACCGACCAAAATGAAACAAAAGAAAAGACTCTAACTCTGGTGTGATTAGTATCATTGTCCTCCATCTCCTTCACAGCCAATCCTGTGATCGCTCCCGAGCCGCCAAAACCTGAGCGCATAACAGCACCCACCCCGAAACTCGGGGTTAGCAAACCGGAATTTTGCTAGTGCAAGTACATAACATACACGATATACGAATAATAATAACACAAAACTCAACAGTCGTGAAACCTTCACACAACCCACACATTCAAATGGTCAGCACAGAAGTATTACATACACAAGGTGAAAGATAATCACATTGTCATATTCTCCGTCTGAACATAACACCAATGAAACTTTAAACGAACCTAAGGAGTCGAAAATTCCTTTTTATAAAAGGAAAAGTATTTTGATAAGAAAGTTCAAAATATTTATATTGACTCGGGTCATCTTCGGGTTTTGAAAATCGATGGAAATACTTTAGAAAATACTTCAAAAGCTCTCGGGTCCTTGACCTAACATGTGGAAAACAATTTTGCAAGAAAACTATCACAACGTCATTCGGGGTTCTCGACCCAAATGATAAAACACTATCACAAGTGAATCATTACAACATCTCACGGGGTTCTCGGCCCAATCCAAATAATATCATCACGAGATCAAATCCCAATATCTCACGGGGTCCTCGACCCAATACACAGAATAATCAACACAGTACAATCAAAGGTACAGCCTCTCATTCGACAAATCCTGCTCAAGACCCCTGATTAATTAACCCTCGGAGATCTCGTCAAATATCCTTGGTTAATTAACCCTGATACCAACATTTAAAACAAATTGGAACGAACTCCAGAAACACAATCCGCGGTCTACGTCAAGACCAACATTAAAAGTAAGTTGCAAAGATTTAAATTTCGAAAATCATTTGACAACGGGGTCTTAGCTATCACTCAAATATCCGTTACCAATAAGCCTGCCAGCGCCTCCGCACACTGTACCGGCGTTCACTCCACTATATTGGCCGCCCATTGCACATGTCACCGCGGCGTTCACTCCCACAGAGCGCCCCTTGCTCGCGCATTAAGTAACACCGGTGTTCACCAATCATATGGAGCCGCTCATTGCACGCATAACAGGCCGGAGTGCACGCCCCGCCCTCAGAGGTACCCGGATATGACGTCTCTCATAACAAGTATTCACATTATTACAAATACCAAGCACACAGTCAACCGTTGCAACAATTATCAAATCAATTCATCAATCCACATAATTTATTCGCCAGTACGCAACTACGCAAAATAAACAATAACTCGCACGTTATTCATCAAGACTTAGCACATTAGGCCTTAAACTCTATCAATTAATACTACATAAATATCCACCCATATCTATATATATATATATATATATAATATAAATACAGATATTCATAACATGATTCATACACTTCAGCAACAATGATTTCACGTAATTATTATTCGTATATCAAGGTACTTGCCTTGGTAATCTCTCGCGAATACTCCGGAAATACAATTGATTGGAACAATCCAGAACTCCAACGAAAACGACGATCGGAGAGGCTCAACACTGGATTATCGTAGGAAATTCGTCCTTAATATCCTATCATTAAATAAGTAATCAATCACAGGAGGAAAAGCATAAAAAGATGGTCGAACCCTAATCGTTCTCTTCGTAACGTCGTTACACACATACGTAACGTCGTTACGCCCGCACGTTAGCGCACGTAAGCTACAAGGATTAGCGTCGCTAAGCATGCCTTGGATGCTTCTTCTCGGATTCGATCGCCTTTCTCGAGGGTATAACGTCGTAATGCATAAAGCTTAACGTACGTTATATTCACATATATCATACTCATGTGAATCATAATGATCCTACGGTGTTGATGTCTATGAATTCCAGTTAATCCTCCCAACATAATACTCACTCCAAATATTGATTATAGATCCTCAAATGTAGTTCGGAAAATCTGAGGTTGTTACCATCATTAAGTCTATGATCATTATGGAAACACCATACAACATGGTTTATTAATCTCAGAGTTTTACCTTACTTGATTATCATAACAAGAGTCGGACTATAACGTTCTTAACTCGGTTAACTAAAGCATGAACATTCCAACTTCCAAAAACATGGTGTTCGGATAAAAATCATCTTATGGAGCTTAATAATCCTGGTGGTATGTTCAAAACATCATTAAGAACACGAAATCAAGGTTGAGGTAGCATTAACATACCTTAATATGAAAGAAACGCAGAGACACGAGGTAGCATCCAATTCTGATTGCTTGAATGTCAATGCAAGATGTTTCGTAACTTAAATGATTGAGTCTACGTGTTCTTTATGTGTTTTAGAGGGCTGGAAACCCTCTAGAAATGAAGGAAAATGAATTGCAAGTGAAAGGGACGAAGAGAAACGAAATGGGGTGTTGTCCATATATATAATATCTTGAGATTTACGTACGTTAGCCTCAGCCATTTACGTACGTAATATACTTAGCGCACGCTACCATTCGATATTAGCGTACGCTATCGATCACCGATAGCTTATCGTCTCGTTTTGTACTAGCTTACGTACGTTACACCCTATGCATTACGTACGTAAGCTACACATATTAGCGTACGCTAGTTACAAGCCTTAGCGTACGTTAACACCCGTTGACCCCAAAACTGTCCAGGTTCATCCGCGGGAATCTTTCCGAGCCCCACCACCACGGCCCATGTGCTAGCCAGTCTGTTCAATTATTGACCTCCTTACGTACGCTACGTCTAGCTCGTAGCGTACGCTATTTCCAGATCGTAACGTACGTTACGCTTACCTGTTAGCGTGCGTTACGACGTAGTTGCATGAAAATGATTAAAGGTTGATATTATCATGCATGAGGATACGAATACGGAAACGGTCGTACTTCGATTATTGATAGCACCAATTCAGGTAATACAGGGTTCAAATACAGATGAAAATACTCAACAATTTATCCGGATATTACACAATCCATATCAAATCAAGTCTTACCATAATCCACATTCTCAAATGACGAAATGAACTCAACTACAACCATATGTACTGTATTCAATCAATACCAAGAATTCTCAAAACATCATCATAACTCATAAGTGTGGAATAATCCATCCATGCCAAATCCTATCCGTCGGATCGCATAATCAAATACCAATCCTGATAAGGACCAAATATACAAAATACATCCGTAGACCAATGACAGCAAAATCTTGAAACATCGACACAAAGTCCGGACGCTCATACGATCAATAACCATGATCAACCAAAACATCAACCGAGAATATCATCCACATGATAAACTCCAATACGACCAATCAAAGGTCAAAACACAACCGCGAATATCATCAACATGATAACTCCAAACAAAACCAACGAAGAACCACGATGACAGATATTCGAGAGAATAAAATTCTCAAAATGACGTACAACTCACATACAATGGATCTCAAAGAAATAAACCTGACTGTCGGGGCGTATGAACAACCAGTCGCAAACCGTCGAACATACCCAATCATACATGAAGTATGAACGATTAATCATTATAGCTCAAGATGGACGTCACAGTACGCCCGATCCAGAAATGTGTCCGTGCACAATCCACCAACGGGTATCGATCGAATACACGTGTGGTCTTGTACCTAATCAGTCTCATGAAGTACGTCTTCGTGTGCACAGCTCAATGTGAAGGTAATGAACCTACACATGACTATACGTGCCCACCCTGAAAATCCTACACATAACCGATCGGCATGCAGATATGACTCCGCATATGTCACGATGCAACATGACAACGAAACTCAAGGAAAACACATATCCAATAAGGATCAAAAGACTCACCAAATTGAACAACGACACACGGATAATGAAAGATCGACACGATCAATAATATCCAAAACAACCATCTTGGGATCACCATCCCCAAAGAATTATCAACACGATTAAAAATCTCAACACAACAGTCCTGGAATCATCATCCCTCAATGATAGATCAACACAACCATTAATACCAAACAATGGCCCTGGGATCAACATCCCTCGACGAACAGTCAATACGAATGTCATTATACAAAACCTTAACATACAACATATACAACAATTCAAGAGAATAATTATCCTCATAACTGAACAACACTTAAATTACCTCAATGCCAGAGTTAATAACCTTTTCCATGAACAATATCCCTGAATGAATACACCATTATTCGAATAATCTCGAATGAGGTACAATCCATTACTATCAATAAATCATCATCCCGACATCAATGTCAGTACGATAAACTATCCTCGATATTCGATATTCCATATAACAAATCAAAGATATCCCACATCTCCATCTTCACTAAACAGATTTGAACCATATATATTATGACTTAATCCAAACCAAAGCACAATATACAAACCATCATCCCGATTATTTACATTTATAATATCATTGCTATATGAATTATAAATGAAATGAAATCAAAACCTTCAATAAATATTATGAATGAACAAGTATAACTTGCCTCAAATACTGATACGCCAACAAGTCAATTCGGGTACACAAGTACTCCAACTTGGTAGTTCTTCAATCACGACCTAAACAATATCAATCTATCCAAATATCAATAAACATGAAATTAGTGTCTTCGAATATATCAATACCGAATTCAAACAACAACATCTGAATTGCTACGACCAATTAACAAGAATAATCCCATGATTTATTCAACATACACTTCTTTTCAATTTTCCCATAATTTCCCAAAACCCATATATCAATTTAATAAACCGAATATACAAACTTAACCAAAATATTCCAATCAATATCTCTCTCATATATTTAATCAAACACCTTGAAGGCATAATTCAAAGGTATATTCGAATTATCAATTAATAAACACCAACTACATCAAGAACATGAAGAATGCCACCACAACCATATATCCTTCATCGTGATACGATTCTAGCCATCGATATAAACTAAACAACCCCAATATACCAAGACATCTTCAAACATTAAAAAATGTGGAATTTCAAACCAATTACCTCAACCCAGCAAAAGAATCAAGAATGATGTTAGAATCCTTGTTCCAAACTTTTCTAGGTGTAAACACTTGATAAACTAACTCAAAATCTGAGATTTAGGGGATAAAAATCGAGTTTGGTGCCTTAGGGTGAAAGGGGATCGGGTAGGATGGGTTGGGAAGTGAAATTCCCGATTTTTTCAACATATTTATACTTCCAGTCATGTTAACGAACGTAACACAATCATAACGTACGTAACATGTGCTCTGAATACAGGCAATATAGTTTTTACCATTTTAGCCAGAACTCACTCATCCGGACTCCGATTAACTCACCGTTTGAACCATTAGAAAAGTAACTCGATGCTCTATCTTACTGTTATGTTTCAGAATTTTTGAAGTTTTCAAGAATTCATGGTAATTTTTGAATGTCGAACCTTATACACGAGACTTTCCAAAAAATGTCAAAATCTTATTTCCTCTAACACTTCAATATATAATCATCTTAATCATGTAATATACACCAAGAACTTATTCAAGAACATGAGTTAACCCACAACCATGTTCAATTAACATTACTTTGTTCATATTCATCAAAACAACATAATCCAATATGTGTTTTAGCATCTAAACCACCATCTTAACTCATAATCCAACATATATCAACATATCATCATTTTCTCAACAAGAACTCCATGAAACCCCAATAATATTAACAATACTTCCGTAATCTATCATCATACGATGGAAACATCAACAAAAACATCAAGAATCCAAAGGTAAAGGGAGGGATAAACCAACATACCTCTTGAAGATGAACAACACAAACGAACACCATAAGAATCAACAATAACTCCATATCTCAAGCTCCAAATCCTTGTCATCAAGCTCATAATCGATTTAGAAGAGCTAAAATCTATCTTGGAGGGTTTAAAGACGAATAAAAAAAGTGAAGATATGAAAATATCAAGTGACGGACATCTCTCATATATATAGACTTCCAATCGTTACGTACGTTACATAGAATACCTAACGTACATAACAACCCTTACGTACATTACCTGTCCTTGATAGCGTATGTAATACTGGTCCAGAGGTCACTGTCTCATTTCCATTCCATGACTACGTACATATGGACATTCCATAGCATATGTAATACAAGTGTTGACTTGCAATAGTAACTCAGTTACGTACGTAATGTCCAACTACTTACGTATGCAACACACCATTAACGTATGTAATAACATAACGATAACGTACGTTATCCTCAATCCAGAAGCTACGGTTCTTATCAATTGATACCATTACGTACGTAGCACAACTTGCATGACGTACGTAAACATCTTATACTATTAACGTACGTAATACCAACAACATAGCGTACGTTAACTCCTTTGTTGACTCTCTTGTCCACATCCGCGCCGAAAGTTGACAATACCGGGCCCCACTCATCGATCAAATCCTGGATCATGTCTGATTCCTCTCATAACGTATGTAACACATGCTATGTAACGTATGTTATACTTACATCTTAACATACGTAAGCTTCTCTCCTTAACGTATGTTATGGCTTCTATACTTAGCTATTTACAACTGCTCCTGCCTGTCGTCTCAATATACAGAATACATATACACGACAAACTGAATACATATACTCGTCCCAATAATATTCACGATAAATATGATATCAAAATTCATTCAACCTGATACACGATATCCTCAAATATAATTGTCGACCAATTACGTCAATTGTACCAATACAACTGTCTCAGTTCTCAATTTATTTTATCCATACTGTATAGGAACCATGCTATCCAATATATCTCAGATAAAATAATGCGAAAAATTTATACTGAAATTCCATGATATTACACACTACCACCCTTAAAATAAGTTTCGTCCTCGAAACTTGCAATCATGCACAACCAACAGATCAACCAAAATTTCCAAACTCATCACAAAAGTAATCAATCGTCGCCACAAGCGAATAACCAAAACAGTATACTTATAGGTGCGTGAAGCCGATGATCTTCCGTGATACTAGCATACGACTCTCATACAAAGTCTCAACACAATACTAATATAAACCAGAATCGCAATTAGCAATTTTGAAAATATCTCAAAAATTTTGGAACCTCCGAAAATCGGTTTGACTCAAAATTTAGAAAAATCATTTTCAAAAGCCGCGCTACTACCGTACTGGTAGAGCCACATAATACACATGCCGGAGTTTCACAAAACCTGGCTCTCTGATACCATCTTCTGTAACACCCCCAAAACCATCCGGGGATATTACAGCATCGTGGACCCCGCGCCGGAACCCACAAGGCTAAAAATCATTTTCACAATCGTTTCAAACACGCCAAGAGGCCAAAGACGGTAATATATTTCAAATACTAGTAGTCTCCAAAAATATGTTTTCCAGATACCGTCATAAAATACCATTTGAAAGTAAAAGGCTAAAAATGCCAAAATTCAACAGTTTCAAAATGTACGCTAAGCCACCACTTACACGTACCGACGAAAAATAGTTTAGGGAAAAAGGTTTTACGAGATAAACCCAAATTTACGAAATACCCAAAAGGCCATTTTAAAGTTATACACTAGTTGGTAAAAATACTGGAAAACTATTTTAAAATACACACGCAGCGGATATAAACACAGTTCAAAATATAAATTTTTGCAGCCGAATAAAACAACCAGTCAAATACTCGGTTTCCAAAATAATGCCACAGCCAGTATCACCCGGGAAGCTCATCTCTTCACTACCGCTACTAGCTCGATCTCCGAGTACCTAGAAATAAAGCCCATGATGGGGTCAGCCACAATACTCAACAATGATATCTATCATATCATCATAAATAATTACATACCAATGTATAACATAGTAAGAATACTACCAATGTAATCTTATTGTCATTACCCCACCAACCCATAGCAATCCATATCAAATCAATCCTTACCATAATCCACATTTCGCATTCTCAAATGGTGAAATGAACTTAACTACTACCATCTATACTGTATTCAATCAATACCAAGAATTCTCAAAACATCATCATAACTCATAAGAGTGGAATAATCCATTCGTGCCAAATCCTGTCTGTGGGATCGCGCAATCAGATACCAATCCTGATAAGGACCAAATATACACAATACATTTGTAGACCAATGACAGCAAAATCCCGAAACATCGACACAAAGTCCGAACGCTCCTACGATCAATAACCATGATCAAGCAAAATATCAACCGAGAATATCATCCACATGATAAACTCCAATACGATCAATCAAAGGTCAAAACACAACCGAGAATATCATCAACATGATAACCCCAAAAAAGACCAACGAAAAAACATGGTGACAGATATTCGAGAGAATAAAATTCCCAAAATGACGTACAAATCACATACAATAGATCTCAAAGAAATAAACCCGACTGTAGAACATAACCCTCATGCGTATGAACAACCAGTCGCAAACCGTCGAACATACCCAATCATACATGGAGTATGAACCACTACTACAAAAACAAGCAAAGAGATCCAGACTAAAAGACCCGTTGATAAAGATAACGGGTCTCTTTAATATAAGAGACTTGATATTATAAACAACAGGTCTCTTATATATCAAATGGGCCCACCATTTTTTTGTGATGGACTTAAGAGACCCGTTGTTTTTATTGACGGATCTCTAATGTATAAGAAAGAAGAGACCCGTTGCTTTTGTTGACGGGTCTCTAAAGTGTAAAAACTTAAGAGACCTGTTGTTTAACCCAACCGGTCTCTTCTTTTATTCTTCAGATTAGGGCACTAAGTACTCTCTAATCTCTCTATCTCTCCATCTCTCTCCCGTCTGTAATCGATCCCTTGGCGGTGATCGTTGCCACTGCGGTTTTCTCCCCGTATGTAATCGATCCCACTTTGCCATCTCAATTTCTTTTATCTCAATACTCATCACCGTGGTTTCTTCCTGCAGCAGCAAGAAAACCATTCTTGAAAGCCCAAAGGTCAGCGCTGTGATTTGCCCAAAGCTTGGATTATCTTCAAAACCCTTCTTCTCTTCATCCTTGCGCTGTGATTACCGTAGGTTCGTGATTTCTTCATCTTCAAAAACCCTTCTTCAAAAACTACTCCTGACGCCTTATCTTCTTCGGTCGTTCAAAACAAACATTGTGTCTCCGTTTCTTCTTGAATGCGTACAGATCATCTTCTTCGGTTTTCCTTCGATAATCTTCTCTTCTACCTCGCCTTCAAATCTCGCAATATATTTCAAGCGTTGTCCCAGCCTTTTCTTCAGGTCAAAACTCTGAATGTTTTCTTATGACTTTCCGTTGGTTGGTTTTTTGATAATGTGTCAAAATTGGTTGAAAAATTGTCTGCTCGGGTTTTATGTGTTTTCAGTTTCATTGGTAATCTGCACAAAATAGTAAAAGCATCATACATTCCACACTAGGCGTCAAATTCATTGAATTTTGTGTTTCTTCTATGGTCGCTTTTGTCGTTAGATGGAGTTGTAACTTTTGAAAATCCGGTTGATAAGGAAATTCATGAAGCAATAGTAAGATCTCTACATTACATTTCCTTTCAAGCTTATTATTTTTTTTCATTTCATGTCAATTAGTGCCGCATAAAACTTATCACATTTAATACACACTTTTGTACCTTTTAATTTCAAATTTGCAGATTGCATTAGAGGCTCAAGCACAAAGAGGTGAAATCATTGCTAGTGGCCGGGATGATATCTTAGCAAGAGCATTAAATAAGCGTGAACATGGTGGTTCAGTGAGGGCCGTTGGATCAGGAATCACAAACAAGGAGTACTTTGGGTTTAACAAACCAGCTGCACCTAGCCAATTGCATGCTGAAATGAACATGATGAGATCAGAGATGGGAACTATGAAACATAATCAAAATTTGTTCATGTCTGCCATGATGTCATGCTTAAACCAGGAGCAATTGAGATCATTCATGACCATTTGTGGTCAATTTGGTGGTTTTGGTGGGCAGGTTGGTCAATCAATTGGTTTTGGAGGGCAGGCTGGTCAATTTGGTGGGCAGGCTGGTTCAGATGGTCAGGTTATCTCTGGTGGTCAAGCTGGTCAGGCTGGTTTTGGTGGTCTTGATGGCAATGGGTTAAGGATTGCCCAATTAGATAACTCGGCTAATCATGGATTGGCAGGATTTCCTAATTTTACATTTACACAACTACTAAACGGAGGCTTTGGAAGACAAGGGAGCAAAGACCATCATTTTACCCATAATTCTTCAGAGGCTCGATCGCAGGATGATGCTTATATTGCACGGGGTTTTGAGACACAAGCTCAGGAAACGGAAAATCTTCCCGTGCATCAGGTTCGTCTCCAAAGCCCAGAGGCCGAGGTATACCATGTCCAATTGCCTGAGACACATCATACTAATCCAATTGAGCATTCGACAAATATTGCGCATCAGAATAATCATTTGGATATCACAAACAAACACACTTTTCCTGAGGTATAGCACTTTATATTTTTTGCCTCAAAGTAAGTTATATACTTGAATCTTCGAATAGTATATATATGAAATTTGATTATGTATCATGGTTTGTATTCATAGGGATGGAGTGATTGTTGCTTGGCTATTGAGGGTGACGACAAAGGCCTTGTAATTGTTGCTAATGGTCAGGTCTATATACAGAAGACAACAGAACTGATCAGTAATCATGGAGCAACGGTGCCCCCCGGTCATCGTCGAGTCACAATCACAGAAGATATTGTGCCGAATGCTCACTTGCCATGTCCAAACGATGAATTAGTCTTTGTTTGTCAAGCTAAGGGGAGTTATACTGCTTGGCCAATTCACTTGATTCTTCAAAAAAACGTATTAGCCACACTCGCTTCGTTGTATGGTAGATATTTTCTTGTCTGGTAGATATTTTATTATTTTTGTCATTCATTCCTGAATATGCATTCTCACAATTTGAAAAAAATATTTTTTTAATGAACATTCCCCTGCTCCGAATCTATTTTCATAGTATAAACACCTAACCAAGAAAAAAATGAGATTTTTTACCTAATTCCTGAAAATAAATAAATAATAAGTTGTGACTAGTTATAAAAATAAAGCCAAAATCAAATAATATTTTTTATGTGGGTTTAAATCGTTATTTCTGTTTTTTGTTACCTTGATATATTTTGTACATATAAAAAGGCCACTGTGCAGCTAGAGAAAAAGGTGACCACTCCATCCCCACGATCAGCGTCATCCCAAGCATCAACCAACCGTAAGTATGTCATAACTGCCGAGGATCGTGAAAAGGTAACTACTAGTTGGTTACAAGTTTTGAAAACTCAAGCTATGGGAATGAGAAAGAGGGGTGAAACCATTTCCTTAAGTATCCCGAGAAGCGTATTTCTTAACTAACATGCTATTGATGTTACACTTGACTATGAAGACATGCTTGATTGGTGTTTCCTAAAAGAGATTGGAGCAGCTCATTTAAATATTTTCATGAAGTAAGTGTAGTTCCTTTTCGAAGTCTGGTTTTATTTTATTCATTCATTTACTTGTTTCATGTTCAAATTTTGATGGGTAAGGCACTTGAAAGAACGATGTCAAGAAGAAGGAATTTCGGGTATGTATGGATTTTGTGATAGTAGTGTTCTATCTCCGTTGACTCCAATAGTTGAAGAGGAAGACCGATCCATATATTTAGCTCGTGTCTTTGGGTGCAATGACGGAAAGAATCTTAATCAACTATTCTTTGCACCTTACAATGACAAGTAAGTGCAATCAACGATACCTAAAACTTTTGATATTCACTTATTTTTGTAACAATATTTTGTGACAAGTGAAGATTACCGATTAAATTCTTGAACAGATTCTTAAGTTTGACAAAGCAAGATTCTTCTTAAACAATTTTACAGATTTGTCAACTTGTCTAACTCTTTGCAATGATCAGTTATATAAAAGCTATTTCCACGTGTATTAAATAAATTTGGTACTCAATTTAGTGTCCATGTGCTGATTTTTGTTAATTGTTGGTCATGATGGAGTTTTGTTAATTGATAGGTTATTATCATCTCTCTCTTTTTTTTTGTGTATAGTCGGCATTGGATGTTAGCAATTATTAGTCCTTGGAATGGATTAGTGTATTGGTTGGATCCAGCTGGAGTAGGAAAGGAGATCCCTGAGTTCGCTAAAACAGTCATCAATGAGTATATACTGGATTACATTAATAAATTTCTTTTTGGTTGTTTTCCTAACAAGTAGTATTTTCATTCCTATTAACCGTATTACAATTTATGCAGGGGAATTATAAAATTTAGCATTACCAATCGAAAAGATGTCAGGAAAATAAAAAAGAATCCAAGAATTGGGTGGAAGCAACCACAGGTATATTTGGATTCTAAAACTCGTTCATATCTATATATACAATCATGGTTGTTACGTGGGTAAGTCAAGTCGGACGGAGACTCCGGCAAGTCGAGTCGTGACTAGTCGAGACTAATCGACGACTAGTCGACACTAGTCGACAAGCTATAATATATATATGTGTGTGTGTGTGTGTGTGCTCTCAACTGTCAAATGTACGCTGTGTGTGTGTGTGTGTGTGTGTATATATATATATTGTGTATGTGTTTTTTTTTCTAATTTCTGTGTGTTTTTTTTTTTAATTTCTGCACTAGTCCGGCGACTGAGTCGCCTAGTCGACCCAGTCCAGTCGAGCCCCAGTCGCTCGAAAGACTCCCAAAAGCAAGTCAGGTTTCCACATCGGCCTCTCCAGCTCGATTGCTCGACTAGTTGCGACTAGTCGAGCGACGTGACAACCATGTATACAATGCTTATGTATTTCATTAATGCAATAACATAAGTGTTGAATGGTTTGTATTTTCTTAATTCTGTATGTTTTAGTGTCCTTGTCAACCTCAAAACAACAAGTTCTATGGATACTATGTGTGCCGTTATATGCTCGAGATTTTATAAAAAAGAGTATTATGGATCTCAGGCCACTGTATCATTTTTATACCGCACACCGTGTAAATTTCTTGATTGATGTGAATGAGTGATTATTGGAATGGGATTCTAGGTAAATTTCATGATTGGTGTGAATGAGTTTTGTGTAAATTCTGTGTAAAGTCTCGTATAATGCACTGATTCTGCACTGATTCTCGTGTCGACGAACCCGAGTGTTGTAAATGTCTGCTCTATTGTCATTTAGTAAAGTTTCAATGTAAAGTTTACATTACTTTACCGTGGGTTTGGTAGTTTCTGTTTCTTTTTTGATTTTACTTTCTGTTCTTGTGTCATTCATTTTATTTCTGTTGTGTTGTTCAGTTTTCTTGTCTCTTTGAAATTGAAAAGTTTCTGTTGTAAACGTCTGTTCTATTGTCATTTATTTTTTTTTTAGTTTCTGTTACTTTACTGTTTGGGTTTGGTAGTTTCTCATTTTTTTTTAGTTTCTGTTACTTTTCTAGTTCTATTTTTTTTTAGTTTCTGTCATTCAGTTTTCATGTTCTCTTTGAAATTGTCGTTGTTACTTTACTGTTTGGGTTTGGTAGTTTTTTGGAAAAAAAAATCCAGCCAACTAAAATCGGTTCCGTTAGGTTCCGAGTCGGTTCGGTTCCGAGTCGGTTCGGGCAAAAAAAACAGGCAGAACCGAACCGCGAAAAAAATGTGCGGTTCGGTTCCGGTTCCTGCGCTTTTCTTGTTGGAACCGAAAATTCCCAGGCCTATAAATTGTTATCAGGTTGCAATTAATCACTTGGTAGCTTGAAGTTGATTTGTTCAGAGATTTGGGTTAGAATCATCCATGTTTATTTAAAATGTATGACGAAAATTTGTCTAAAAACTGGATTTGGAGAGAATTTTAGTTTAACTCCAATTTGGATGTGTTATAATTTACAGTGTGAGTCCACTTCTGGCCAAAAAGATTTCCGACCAATTCCCCTGCTATTCCAGAAGCTTATCTTCATAGATAACTATTTTTATTTTTTGTAACCATTTGTTCTATACCCTGTTCCGGGCTAGTATCCATGTTAGTGTTGTCATTTGCATTGTAGATAAGGTTATACATATATTGTTCAACTCGTTTTGGATCGATAGATCATAATCCCTACATACATTTAATGCAAACAAATCATGTTTCTTCACAGTCCTTTTACAAACATTCATTTTCCTTTTCCCAACTAGAACATTGTTTATAAATGTAGTCCAAATATAATCCCTACAGACATTTTTCATTTTGGTGCATTTATTCCATGCAGAGGTTATTGTGGGATTGTTATGTTTGTCTCTTATTTTGATGGCTATGGTCCCTGCTGAATTCGGGGTTCGCTTGCAAATCAGGGAATTTTGGTAGCTTGAAGTTGATTTGTTCAGAGATTTGGGTTAGAATCATCCATGTTTATTTAAAATGTATGACGAAAATTTGTCTAAAAACTGGATTTGGAGAGAATTTTAGTTTAACTCCATGTAATCAACAAAGTACCAAACCAGATCTTGTGGTGTTGAGTAGTAGGTATTATTTTGCATCGTTAGTTGTTTTAGCGATATTATTTCGTTAACATGATTATTGATTATTATCTTACGCTTTTTTGTCAGAGAAACTTACTCATCGGAAGAAGTTGATGAGGTTAGAGATATTTGGGCTCAATATTTACTCAAGCAAGAGAATGAAGCGGACGAAGAAAACAAAGATGATGGTATGCAAGTTACTCAATGAATTTTAGTCCCAATTATTCGAATGATTAGACTTCGGGTATTATTTTTCGTTTTTCCATTTGGATATTGCAATAGATGTAATGGTATTATGTTTTTGGAGATTGCAATAGATTTAAAGATATCATTATAGTGTTTGTGTTGTTTTATGTTTTTGGGAACGAGTAGGTTTATGATGTTTTTATGTAATGGTGAGTGTTGTTTTGTGTTTTATTTTTTGGTACGAGCAGATTATTATGTTTTTTTAAATATGATAAAGAGACTGTTAAACTTGAAATCGGGTCTCTCGAATATTAAAAAAATCAAAGAGACCGTTAGATATGAAATCGGCTCTCTTAGTTTCACGATTGGAAATATTAAAAATAAATAAAGAGATCCGTGAGTATGAAATCGGATCTCTTAGGTTATACAAAAAAATATTTAAACAATCAAAGAGACCCATTATGTATAAAACCGCCTCTCGTGTTTAAAAAAATATTAAAAATCAAAGAGACTCGTTAGGTGTAAAATGGGCTCTCTTAGGTTAGATAAAAAAATATTAAAAATCAAAGAGACCCGTTAGGTGTAAAACGGGCTCTCTTAGGTTAGACAAAAAAATATTAAAAAATCAAAGAGACCCGTTAGGTGTAAAATGGGCTCTCTTAGGTTCGATAAAAAAATATTAAAAAATCAAAGAGACCCGTTAGGTGTAAAATGGGCTCTCTTAGGTTAGACAAAAAAATATTAAAAAATCAAAGAGACCCGTTAGGTGTGAAATGGGCTCTCTTAGGCTAGACAAAAAAATATTAAAAATCAAAGAGACCTCATATCTCGATAATGTGTCTCTTACCGGTTTAAATTAGTTTCCTCCCACTTGCATAATGCACTGATTTCTTAGATATCAGGTCTCTTATATCTCAAAAACAGACCCCCCCCATGAGGCGGTCTCTTTAACAAAGAGACCGCTGAGATAGAGACCCGTCCAGAGGCGGTCTCTTAGGCTTATTTGGACGGGTCTCTTTGCCTATTTTTATAGTAGTGAACGATCAGTTATTATGGCTTAAGATGGACGTCACAGTATGCCCGATCTGGAAATGAGTCCGTGCACAATCCACCAACGGGTATCGGTCGAATACATATGTGGTCTTGTACCTAATTAGTCTCACGAAATACGTCTTCGTGTGCACAACTCAATGTGAAGGTAATGAAACTACACATGACTATACATGCCCGCCCTGGAAATCCTACACATAACCGATCGGCACGCAAATATGACTCCGGATATGTCACGATGCAACATGACAACAAAACTCAAGGAAAACACATATCTAATAAGGATCAAAAGACTCACCAAAGTGAACAACGACACATGGATAATGAAATATCGACACGATCAATAATATCCAAAACAACCATCCCAGGATCACCATTCCCAAAGAATGATCAACACGATCAATAACCTCAACACAACAGTCCTGGAATCATCATCCCTCAACGATCGATCAACATAACCATCAATACCAAACAATGGCCCTGGGATCAACATCCCTCGACGACCAGTCAATACGAATATCATTGTACGAAACCTTAGCATACAACATATACAACAATTCAAGAAAATAATTATCCTCATAACTGAACAATACTTAAATTACCTCAATGCCAGAGATAATATACTTTTCCATGAACAATATCCCTGAATGAATACACCATTATTCGAATAATCTCGAATGAGTACAATCCATTAATATCAATAAATCATCATCCCGACATCAATTTCAGTACGATAAACTATCCTCGATATTCGATATTCCATATAACAGACCAAAGATATCCCACATCTCCATCTTCACTAAACAGATTTAAACCATATACATTATGCCTTAATCCAAACCAAAGTACAATATACAAACCATCATCCCGATAATTTACATTTATAATATCATTGCTATATGAATTATAAATGAAATGAAATCAAAATCTTTCATTAAATATTATGAACTGAACAAGTATAACTTGCCTCAAATACTGATACGCCAACAAGTCAATTCGGGTACACAAGTACTCCAACTTGGTAGTTCTTCAATCACGACCTAAACAATATCAATCTATCTAAATATCAATAAACATGAAATTAGTTTCTTCGAATATATCAATACCGAATTCAAACAACAACATCCGAATTGCAACGACCAATTAACAAGAATAATCCCACGATTTATTCAACATACACTTCTTTCCAATTTTCCCATAATTTCCCAAAACCCATATATCAATTAAATAAACCAAATATACAAACTTAACCAAAATATTCCAATCAATATCTCTCTCATATATTTAATCAAACACCTTGAAGGCATAATTCAAAGGTATATTCGAATCATCAATTAGTAAACACCAACTACATCAAGAACACGAAGAACGCCACCACAACCATATATCCTTAATCGTTATACGATTCTAGCCATAGATACAAACTAAACAACCCCAATATACCAAGACATCTTCAAACATTAAAAAATGTGGAATTTCAAACCAATTACCTCAATCCGGTAAAAGAATCAAGAATTATGTTAGAATCCTTGTTCCAAACTTTTCTATGTGTAAACACTTGATAAACTAACTCAAAATCTGAGATTTAGGGGTTAAAAATCGAGTTTGGTGCCTTGGGGTGAAAGGGGATCGGGTAGGAAGGGTTGGAAAGTGAAATTCCCGATTTTTTCAACATATTTATACTTCTAGGCATGTTAACGAACGTAACACAATCATAACGTACGTAACATGTGCTCTGAATACAGGCAGTATAGTTTTTACCATTTTGGCCAGAACTCACTCATCCGGACTCCGATTAACTCACCGTTTGAACCATTAGCAAGGTAACTCGATGCTCTATCGTACTATAATGTTTTAGAATTTTTGAAGTTTTCAAGAATTCATGGTAATTTTTCAAAGTCGAACCTTATACACGAGACTTTCCAAAAAATGTCCAAATCTTATTTCCTTTAACACTTCAACATATAATCATCTTAATTAATTATTATATACCAAAAACTTATTCAAGAACATGAGTTAACCCATAACCACGTTCAATTAACATTACTTTGTTCATATTCATCAAAACAACATAATCCAATATGTGTTTTATAATCTAAACCACCATTTTAACTCATAGTCCAACATATATCAACATATCATCATTTTCTCAACAAGAACTCCATGAAACCCCAATAATATTAACAATACTTCCGTAATCTATCATCATACGATGGAAACATCAACAACAACATCAAGAATCTAAAGGCAAAGGGAGGGATATACCAACATACCTCTTGAAGATGAACAACACAAACAAACACCATAAGAATCAACAATAACTCCATATCTCAAGGTCCAGATCCTAGTCATCAAGCTCATAATCGATTTAGAAGAGCTAAAATCTATCTTGGAGGGTTTAAGGACGAATAAAAAAAGTGAAGATCTGAAAATATCAAGTGACGGACACCTCTCATATATATAGACTTCCAATTGTTACGTACGTTACACAGAATACCTAACGTACGTAACAACCCTTACATATGTTACCCGTTCTTGATAGCGTATGTAACACTAGTCCAGAGGTCACTGTCTCATTTCCATTCCGTGACTACGTACGTATGGACCATTCCATAGCGTACGTAATACAAGTGTTGACTTGCAATAGTAACTCAGTTACGTATGTAATGTCCAACTACTTACGTATGCAACACACCATTAACGTATGTAATAACATAACAATAACGTACGTTATCCACAATCCAGAAGCTACGACTCTTATCAACTGATACCATTACGTACGTAGCACAACTTGCATGACGTACGTAAACAACTTATACTATTAAGGTACGTAATACCAACAACATAGCGTACGTTAACTCCTTTGTTGACTCTATTGTCCACATCTACGCCGAAGTTGCCGATACCGGGCCCCAATCATCGATCAAATCCCGGATCATGTCCGATTCCTCTCATAACGTATGTAACACATGCTACGTAACGTATGTTATACTTACATCTTAACATACGTAAGCTTCTCTCCTTAACGTACGTTATGGCTTCTATACTTAGCCATTTACAACTGCTCCTGCATGCCGTCTCAATATACAGAATATGTATACACGACAAACTGAATACATATACTCGTCCCAATAACATTTTTATACGATAAATCTGATATCAAAATTAAGACAACCTAATACACGATATTCTCAAATATAACTGTCTTCCAATTACGTCAATTGTACCAATACAACCGTCTCAGTTCTCAATTTATTTTATCCATACTGTATAGAAACCACGGTATCCAATATATCTCAGATAAAATAATGCAAAAAATTTATACTGAAATTCCATGATATTACATACTACCCCACTTAAAATAAGTTTCGTCCTCGAAACTTGCAATCGTGTCACAACCAACAGATCAACCAAAATTTCCAAACACATCACAAAAGCAATCAATCGTCGCCACAAGCGAATAACCAAAACAGTATACTTATAGGTGCATGAAGCCGATGATCTCCCGTGATACTAGTATACGACTCTCATACCAAGTCTCAACACAATACTAATATAAACCAGAATCGCAATTAGCAAGTTTGAAAATATCTCAAAAATTTTGGAACCTCCGAAAATCGGTTTGACTCAAAATTCAGAAAAATCATTTTCAAAAGCCGCGCTACTACCGTACTGGTAGAGCCACATAATACACATGCCCGAGTTTCACAAAACCTGGCTCTCTGATACCATCTTCTGTAACACCCCCAAAACTATCCGGGGATATTACAGCACCGTGGACCCCACACTGGAACCCACAAGGCTAAAAATCATTTTCACAATCGTTTCAAACACGCCAAGAGGCCAAAGACGGTAATATATTCCAAATACTAGTAGTCTCCAAAAATTTATTTTCCAGATACCGTCATAAAATACCATTTGAAAGTAAAAGGCCAAAAATGCCAAAATTCAAAAGTTTTAAAATGTACGCTAAGCCACCACTTACACGTACCGACGAAGAATAGTTTAGGTAAAAAGGTTTTACGAGATAAACCCAAATTTACGAAATACCCAAAAGGCCATTTTAAACTTATATACGAGTTGGTAAAAATACTGGAAAGCCATTTTAAAATACTAACGCAGCGGATATACACACAGTTCAAAATATATATATTTGCAGCCGAATAAAACAACCATTCAAATACTCGGTTCCCAAAATAATGCCATAGCCAGTATCACCCGAGAAGCTCATCTCTTCACGACCACTACTAGCTCGATCTCCGAGTACCTAAAAATAAAGCCCACGACGGGGTCAGCCACAATACTCAACAATGATATCGATCACATCATCATAAATAATTACATACCAATGTATAACATAGTAAGAATACTATCAATGTAATCTTATCGTCATTACCCCACCAACCCATAGCAATCCATATCAAATCAATCCTTACCATAATCCACATTTTGCATGCTCAAATGATGAAATGAACTTAACCACAACCATCCATACTGTATTCAATCAATACCAAGAATTCTCAAAACCTCATAATAACTCATAAGTGTGGAATAATCCATCCGTGCTAAATCGTGTCCGTGAGATCGCACAATCAGATACTAATCCTGATAAGGACCAAATATACACAATACATCTGTCGACCAATGACAGCAAAATCCCAAAACATCAACACAAAGTCCGAACGCTCATACGATCAATAACCATGATCAACCAAAATATCAACCGAGAATATCATCCACATGATAAACTCCAATACGACCAATCAAAGGTCAAAACAAAACCGAGAATATTATCAACATGATAACTCCAAACAAGACCAACAAAAAACCATGGTGACAGATATTCGAGAGAATAAAATTCTCAAAATGACGTACAAATCACATACAATGGATATCAAAGAAATAAACCCGACTGTCGAATATAACCCTCATGCGTATGAACAACCAGTCACAAACCGTCGAACATACCCAATCATACATGGAGTATGAATGATCAATCATTATTGCTCAAGATGGACGTCACAGTACGCCCGATCTGGAAATGAGTCCGTGCACAATCCACCAATGGGTATCGATCGAATACACATGTGGTCTTGTACCTAATCAGTCTCACAAAATACGTCTTCGTGTGAACAACTCAATGTGAAGGTAATGAAACTACACATGACTATTCTAATATCCGGAATTTCTACTACTGTTGTTTAATATTATTTTATCCGAGTTATATTATACAGCGTGGAATCTGTACAGTATGGATAAAATAAATTAAGGACTGAGATGTCAGTATTGGTATAATTGTCGTATTTGGTCGACAATTGCATTTGAGGATATAATGTGTTGAGTATACGTATTCAGTATGTCGTATGTTCGTATCTAGTTTGTTGAGACGTTTGACAAGGATAGCTGAAAATGGCTAATTGTAGCATTATTAGCGCACGCTAATATACATGCCTAGCGCACGCTATTGTGCAGGACTAGCGCACGCTAATGGTAAAGGATAGCGGACGCTAGTACAGACCAGATCAGAAGGAATCTATGTGTGGACCCGGTCACTTTCAGCGCATGTGCCGACGAGGTCAACAGATGTTTGTCGTGAAGGGTTAGCGCACGCTAATGCATATTGTTAGCGCACACTAACATCAGATCGGTCCAAAGAGAATCTTATCCTTGTCAGAGCTGTCGGCGTGTGGACCCGTCTTCAGAGCATACAGACAAACGAGTCAACTATGAGTAGTGCATGATATCATCAGACACTAGCGTACGCTAAATAGAGGAGATTACGTACACTATTGCATGGGCATTGCGTACGTAACTCATTTTATGCAGTAAGGCAGTAGCCTTTGGACTGCGATAGCACGCGCTAACAAAGACAGTTAGCCCACGCTAATAATAGTCAGTATATATATGTGCAGTTGTCCATTATTCTTCATTTCGTCCATTCTTTCCTTACAAACGATAGAGAGGGTTCTTAGAGAGATGTTTGAAGTTCCAAACACTGGATTATGGTGGAGTTGATCATCCATAACAATATCAAGCTTAGAAGTGAGTGAGAATGGATTCAACCTTGGAAATCAATCCATTCCTTCAAAGAGTAATTACTCTTCACTTTGAGATTTCGTTTTGGATTGTATATGATATCCTTGAGTTGATAATCATCATGTATATGAGTTAACAAGTATGATTATGAGATTGGTTACCGAGTTATGTTAATGTTATTGTTGATATACGAGTATTGATATGATTTGAATGGTTTCGAATTGTGTTGTTTATCTTCAAAGAGATATGTTGGCTAATGTCTTCCTTCAATTAGGGTCTTTGATGTTGTTGTTGTTGGTTTCTTCATATGATGGTGAACATGGCGATGATTATGAATTCTTGGTATTCATATATTGATATTGAGGAAGAAAATGATATGCGAATATATGAATTGGATTAAGAGTTGGATGATTACCTACATGTTAAAGGATATCGGATTTCGTTGTTTTGATAGCTATGAACATGGTTCAGAATCACTTAGTGTTCTTTATAATCGCCATATGTTGATCGGTATCCGAAATACAATTGTGTGTCTTTACCACCCGCTAAGCTTACTGGCTAGCGCACGCCAACGGGAGCAACTTAGCGCACGCTACGTTAAGGGATTAACGTGCGCTAAGTCAACAGACAGTGTAGTATATCCTGTTTCGGTTATGAATTTGTGATCGTTTAAGTTAGATTGATCATACTAGTGGTTAATCGAGATATTGTTGAGCCGTTGGGTTTGTAAATTGGTTTTATTGATTGTTGATTGTCATCGAACATGTTGTTTATCGAATTACTGTAATAGGTTGAGAATGTTGATCGGTGATTATAACCGTGTGTTGCGGTCGAGTGTGAGGATGTTCGTGAATTGCTTTGGTCGGGACCGAGGAACTTGTAGAAGAAGTCAAAGGAATTGGTAACGGCTTCATCGGTATCGAGGCAAGTTCTTACTTGTACAGTTTATAATATTTAATGAATGGTTTCCGTTTCATTCATTTATAATTCGTATAGCAATGTTCATAATCGTAATCACAGGAGATTTGGGAGTATAAGTTGTATTTGAGTTTTGGGAATTAAATCATAATGTATATGATTTACATTTATTGTTGGAATACTAGGTATCAAGGATATATTGTAGTATAGACGAAGACATGAAATATCTATTGTCCGTGACATTTTGGATCGTCGAATATTATGGATAATGGTTGGTGATGGTTTAGACATCGAGATTTGCTCTCGAAGGACTCGGGGCAAGTACTCTAATTATTTTAGTCATTTGTGTCGATCATGTTATGATACATGCGTGTATCGTTGTCATGCATTATGTATCATTGTTATATGCATTTGTGCATTCTTGTTTTATGTCCACCTCGGGTTGGTCCGACGGGATCATCGGGGGATCTCTGCTAGCGTGCGCTGGATCATTGGACGGGTTTTCCACCTCGGGTTGGTCTGACGGGATCATCTGGGATCTAGGCAGTGAACGCTGGATCATCGGATTGCCTATGTGTTGTTATTGTGCATATGTATATTATGGGTTTGCCATAAGTATACATTGTTGTTATTGATGTGAGCATATTGACGTTGTCCTATGAGTATGCATTTGTAGGTCTTGTGTTAGGACCATGTTCGTATGTTGTGTTGATCTGATCATGGATTAGATTGACGTGATTTCATCATGGCATTTCATATCTTGAGGTATGTTCCGTATTTCCTCTGGTATTTGTCCTTTGATGGACAATCGATTATCGTGTTGGGATTTGATGATGTTGTCTGATGGATCGAATTGGTCAGAGCTGGTATATTTCGTATCATGAGTTAGCAATGATATTCTGATAATCTTGAGTACTGTTTAAGGAACAATACAGATGTTATGTTTGAGTTTGTTGGTTAACCGAGCTTACAAGATGTGCATTGTGATAATTGTTATTCTGATGAGAATTATTCGAGTAAGTAAAGTTATGACGGTAAGATTACATTGGTCGTATTCTTACTTAGTATTTTCATCGGTATGTAGTTATTGACGTGATGTGATGGTTATCATTGTTGGATATTATGGCTGACCCCGTCGTGGGCTTTCTTGTTTAGGTTCTTGGATTATCAAGCTTGTAGCGGTCGTGGCGTGATGAGCTTCCCGGAGGATACTGGTTAGGGCATGTATTTGTGTATTGAGTTTCCTGATCAGTTCTTGTATTCCGCTGATAGAGTATTTCAATTGTTTGGCTTTTTCCGCTGCGTGAGTATTTTTTAAATGGTCTTTTGGTATCTGGTAACTTAGGTTACTTTGGCAATCATTTTCTAAATTATTTTGTCGGTAGGTGTAAGCGATAGCTTAACGTATGTTTTTAAACTGTTGAGTTTTGGCATTTCGGACCTTGTGGTTTCAAATGGATTTTACGACAGTTATGATAAACGAGTTTTATAAAGTCTTCGAATGTTTTAAATAGATAATACCATCGTTAGCCTCTTGGCGTTTGTAAATGTTTGCGAAAATTTTCTTCAGCCTTGTGGGTTCCATCTCGGGGCCCACGGCACTGTAATATTCTTGGATGGCTCTAGGAGTGTTACAGAATATGGTATCGGAGCTTAGGTTGAGAAAATCTAAGCAGTCGGGTCGAGTTGGGTCGTGCTTTTGTCGTGTCATTCGAGTTGTCGATTTGACTAGTACTAGAGCCCTAAATTTTTGTTGTTCACTTGGGCTTGTGTGTTATGTGATTTACCAGTGTGGTACTGGGATTGTTGTAATTTTTTCCAAATGGTGTTAACGTGTTTCTTCAGATAGAGCTGTGTTGTGTTCTCGAGTTGAACTGAGTTTGCAAAATGAGTGTTTTGTAAATGTCTGTGTCGAGTATTTTCTAGAGTCGAGACATGTGCCAGTATCACGGGGAATCTTCAGCTTCACGATCTATAAGTATTTGGATTCTTGAATTGCATTGAGATTTATTGCTGTTCTAAGTTGATATGCTTTGAGATTCAGCATAATATTATGTGTTACGGTATAAGGTGACAGAGTTGAGACAGGATTGATGATATTGAGAAGCTAGGATTTTGGAAATCGATATGTTGGTTAAATTTTGGAAACGGAGTTGTGTATTCGGGAGAAGAACTATGGATTGTTGAGAGGAACATGTAGACATGTTAGTTCATTTTGAGATATATGAAACTGTTTTCGAGCATTTGAAAATGATACTTTTCAAAATGAATGTTTTACAGATGTTTTACGGAAAATAATTTTTGGGCCGAGACACAATCGATTTTGAAATAGTTTTATAACTCATGACTTGGGGTCCAAATGGGTTTTCTACTTTATAAACTTCTTGTAACGTGGAACGGGATTTAGGCTGAGACCTAATGTTTCAAAAGGGGCTATTTCATGTTTTCTAAAACTCCCGAGAATTTTAAAACACTTTATCAATCGTTTATCTATTTCGTTTCTGCATCTCGCGGTTTTGATTTACTTGTTCAAATGAAATTTCTCGGGAAGTCTTTCACTGTGCTGATTTGTTTCAATGTCTTGTCATAGCATATTTGAGGTGATCCAGGACGGGTTAATGATTGACGTTGCGAGTCATATGTGGAAAAGGAGTTTTTGGTCGGAGTTTATATATTGGGATTTTGGAACTATATCGTGTGGTTTTCCGATAGAATATCAGTGGATATTGGTGACGAACCGAATTGGCATACAGGATTACGGATGTGGTCAATCATTTGCATAGTTTTCAATTTAAAACTTCGAAATCGTGTGGATTCGAAGGAAACTATTATCGAATACTTGGCACCAGCGAGCCAATTTAATTTTTCAAAAATTTATTTTGTTGTCTTACCAAAATTTTTTGTTTTGAGTTTTGAAATTTTTGAAAGAACTTTCGAAAATTTGTCTTCTTGACGAGCCTATATGATTTCAAACTGGTGTTGAAAATGTGATTGATATACATACGCTTTTAGTGCATAGTGCATATCATGATGAAGTTATGAGTGTGACTCACGAAGTAGATAAGACAACAGTATGGTACGAGGAAAAGAGATTCGAACTTCAGTATGGTAGTTTGGTTATCCGGGGATAATCGGTTGAATTATCGGATAAGAGAAATATGATGCGTGATGTATATTCATGCACAGGATGTAATTTTGGAACTTTAGATTTTGCGAAACCGGGACATATGTGTTATGTGATTCCATTGGTATGGTAGTAACGCGATTTTACCATAGTGATTTTTGAATGATTTCTTTGTAAGTGTAGATTTGGGGATGGTGACCCCATGCTGGTTGTTTTGGATATTGAGTGGTCGTTCCCACTCCATGTATGATTGGATATGTTCGTCGGTTTGTGATTGGTTGTTCGTATGCCGAGGGATATGTTCACCAGTCGGGTATGTTTATTGAGACCCACTGTATGTGATTGGTGTGTCGTTTTGAGAATGTTATTCTTTCATATATCTGTTTCTGTGGTTCTATGTTGATCGTGTTGGAGTTTACCGTGTGAGGGTATTCTTGATTATCGTTGATCGTTTGTTGGTTATATTGGAGTTTATCATGTTGATGGTATTCTCGATTGTGTTTTGATCTTTGGTTGGTCATATTGGAGTTTATCATGTTGATGATCTCGGTTGTGTTTTGACCTTTGGATTGGTCGTATTAGAGTTTATCATGTCGATGATATTCTCGGTAAATTTATTGGTTAATCATTGCTGGTGATCATCTGAGCATTCGGATTTTGTGCTGATGTTTCGGGATTTGTGTCGTTGTGTTGGGCAGTTGTTTCTCAGATGTATCGTGCATTATTGATTGTATCAGAATTGGGACTTGATTGTGCGATCAGACAGACAGGATTTGACACGGATAGACTATTTCATCCAAAGATGGTATATTTTTGTGAAACTCATGAAATGTGATTGCAAGTTTATTAAAGCTTTACAGTGGAGTCACTTGCTAATATCTCCGGAGATCGTCGACTTGGCGCATATGTAAGTATGCTATTTTGGTTATTCAGTAATAATGATGATTGATCGTTGTCGTGATGGTTTCGGAATATTTTGGTTGAACAGTTTGTTTGTTTTCTATGACGGATTGCAAGTTTCGTGGACGAAACTTATTTTAAGTGGTGTAGTATGTAATATCCGGAATTTCTACTACTGTTGTTTAATATTATTTTATCCGAGTTATATTGTACAGCGTGGAATCTGTACAGTATGGATAAAATAAATTAAGGACTGAGATGTCAGTATTGGTATAATTGTCGTATTTGGTCGACAATTGCATTTAAGGATATAATGTGTTGAGTATACGTATTCAGTATGCCATATGTTCGTATCTAGTATGTTGAGACGTTGGACAAGGATAGCTGAAAATAGATAAGTGTAGCATTATTAGCTCATGCTAATATACATGCCTAGCGCACGCTATCGTGCAGGATTAGCGCACGCTAATGGTAAAGGATAGCGGACGCTAGTACAGACCAGATCAGAAGGAATCTATGTGTGGACCTGGTCACTTTCGGCGCATGTGCCGACGAGGTCAACGGATGTTTGTCGTGAAGGTTAGCGCATGCTAATGCATATGTTAGCGCACGCTAACATCAGATCGGTTCAAAGGGAATCTTATCCTAGTCAGAGCTGTCGGCGTGTGGACCCGTCTTCGGAGCATACAGACAAATGAGTCAACTGAGTAGCACATGCTATGATCAGACACTAGCGTACGCTAAATAGAGGAGATTACATACGCTATTGCATGGGCGTTGCGTACGTAACTCATTATATGCAGTAAGGCAGTAGCCTTTGGACTGCGATAGCGCACGCTAACAAATACAGTTAGCGCACGCTAATAATAGTCAGTATATATATATGTACAGTTGGCCATTCTTCATTTCGTCCATTCTTTCCTTACAAACGATAGAGACGGTTCTTAGAGAGATGTTTGAAGTTCCAAACACTGGATTATGGTGGAGTTGATCATCCATAACAATATCAAGCTTAGAAGTGAGTGAGAATGGATTCAACCTTGGAAATCAATCCATTCCTTCAAAGAGGTAATTACTCTTCAATTTGAGATTTCGTTTTGGATTGTATATGATGTCCTTGAGTTGATAATCGTCATGTATATGAGTTAACAAGTATGATTATGAGATTGGTTACCGAGTTACGTTAATGTCATTGTTGATATACGGGTATTGATATGATTTGAATGGTTTCGAATTGTGTTGTTTATCTTCAAAGAGATATGTTGGCTAATGTCTTCTTTCAATTCGGGTCTTTGATGTTGTTGTTGGTTTCTTCATATGATCGTGAACATGGCGATGATTATGAATTATTGGTATTCCTATGTTGATATTGAGTAAGAAAATGATATGTGAATATATGAATTAGATTAAGAGTTGGATGATTACCTACATGTTAAAGGATATCAGATTTCGTTGTTTTGATAGATATGAACATGGTTCAGAATCACTTAGTGTTCTTGATAATCGCCATATGTTGATCGGTATCTGAAATGCATGCAACTGCATGTCATTAGCGCACGCTAAGCTTACTGGCTAGCGCATGCTAACGGGAGCAACTTAGCGCATGCTACGTTAAGGGATTAACGTGCGCTAAGTCAACAAACAGTGTAGTATATCCTGTTTCGGTTATAAATTTGTGATTGTTTAAGTTGGATTGATCAGACTAGTGGTTAATCGAGATATTGTTGAGCCATTGGGTTTGTGAATTGGTTTTATTGATTGTTGATTGTCATCGAATGTGTTGTTTATCGAATTACTGTAATAGGTTGAGAATATTGATCGGTGATTATAACCGTGTATTGCGGTCGAGTTCGAGGATGTTCGTGAATTGCTTTGGTCGGGACCGAGGAACTTGTAGAAGAAGGCAAAGGAATTGGTAACGGCTTCATCGGTGTTTATAATATTTAATGAATAGTTTCTGTTTCATTCGTTTATAATTCGTATAGCAATGTTTATAATCGTAATCACAGGAGATTTGGGATTATAAGTTGTATTTGAGTTTTGCGAATTGAATCATAATGTATATGATTTACATTTATTGTTGGAATACTGGGTATCAAGGATACACTGTAGTATAGACGAAGACATGAAATATCTACCGTCCGTGACATTTTGGATCGTTGAATATTCATGATAATGGTTGGTGATGGTTTAGACATCGAGATTTGCTCTCGAAGGACTCGGGGCAAGTACTCTAATCATTTTTGTCATTTGTGTTGATCATACTATGATACATGCATGTATCTTTGTTGTCATGCATTGTGTATCATTGTTATATGCATTTGTGCCGTATGTACACCTCGGGTTGGTCCGATGGGATCATCGGGGGATCTACGCTAGCGTGCGCTGGATCATCGGACGGGTTTTCCACCCCATGTTGGTCTGACGGGATCACCGGGGGATCTAGACAGTCAACGCTGGATCATCGGATTACCTATGTGTTGTTATTGTGCATATGTATATTACGGGTTTGCCATAAGTATACATAGTTATTATTGATGTGAGCATATTGATGTTGTCATATGAGTATGTATTTGTAGGTTTTGTGTTAGGACCTTGTTCGTATGTTGTATTGATCTGATCTTGGATTAGACTGACGTGATTTCGTCATGGCATTTCATATCTTGAGGTATGTTCCGTATTTCCTTTGGTATTTGTCGTTTGATGGACAATCTATTATCGTGTTGGGATTTGATGATGTTGTCCGATGGATCGAATTGATCAGAGCTGGTATTTTTTTCGTATCATGAGTTAGCAATGATATTCTGATAATCTTGAGTATTGTTTAAGGAACAATACAGATGTTATGTTTGAGTTTGTTGGTTAATCGAGCTTACAAGATGTGCATTGGTCGTATTCTTAATTAGTATTTTCATTGGTATGTAATTATTGACGTGATGTGAAGGTTGTCATTGTTGGATATTATGGCTGACCCCGTCGTGGGCTTTCTTGTTTAGGTTCTTGAATTATCAAGCTTGTAGCGGTCGTGGAGAGATGAGCTTCCCTGAGGATACTGGCTAGGGCGTGTATTTGTATATTGAGTTTCCTGATCAGTTCTTGTATTCCTCTGCTAGAGTATTTCAATTGTGTGGCTTTTTTCGCTGCATGAGTATCTTTTAAATGGTCTTTTGGTATCTGGTAACCTAGGTTACTTTGGCAATCGTTTTATAAATTATTTTGTCGGTAGGTGAAAGCGATAGCTTAACGTATGTTTTTAAACTGTTGAATTTTGGCATTTCGGACCTTATGGTTTCAAATGAGATTTTATGACGGTTATGATAAACGAGTTTTATAAAGTCTTCGAATGTTTTAAATAGATAATATCGTCGTTAGCCTCTTGGGCATTTGTAAATGTTTGCGAAAATTTCCTTCAGCCTTGTGGGTTCCATTTTGGGACCCACGGCGCTGTAATATTCCTGGATGGCTCTGGGGTGTTACAACTATACGTGCCCGCCATGAAAATCCTACACATAACCGATCGACACGCAAATATGACTACGGATATGTGATGATGCAACATGGCAATAAAACTCAAGGAAAACACATATCCAATAAGGATCAAAAGACTCACCAAAGTGAACAACGACACACGGGTAATGAAAGATCGACACGATCAATAATATCCAAAACAACCATCCTGGGATCACCATACCCAAAGAATGATCAACACGATCAACAACCTCAACACAACAGTCCTGGAATCATCATCCCTCAACGATCGATCAACACAACCATCAATACCAAACAATGGCCCTGGGATCAACATCCCTCGACGACCAGTCAATACGAATATCATTATACGAAACCTTAACATACAACATATACAACAATTAAACAGAATTGTCTGGAAATGCATGCTTTTATGGAGGCTCTTCAAGACTTCCTTCTTTTTCCTCTATTGTCATTTTCTAATTATCCTCATAACTGAACAATACTTAAATTACCTCAATGCCGGAGATAATATCCTTTTCCACGAACAATATCCTGAACGAATACACCATTACTCGAATAATCTCGAATGAGGTACTGTCTATTAATATCAATAATCATCTCGACATCAATGTCAGTACGATAAAATATCCTCAATATCCGATATTCCATATAACAGACCAATAATATCCCACATCTCCATCTTCATTAAACATATTTAAACCATGTACATTATGACTTAATCCAAACCAAAGTACAATATACAAACCATCATCCCGACAATTTACATTTATAATAGCATTGCTATACGAATTATAAATGAAATGAAATCAAAACCATTCATTAAATATTATGAACTGAACAAGTATAACTTGCCTCAAATACCGATACGCCAACAAGTCAATTCGGGTACACAAGTACTCCAACTTGGTAGTTCTTCAATCATGACCTAAATAATATCAATCTATCCAAATATCAATAAACATGAAATTAGTGTCCTCGAATACATCAATACCGAATTCAAACAACAACATCTGAATTACTACGACCAATTAACAAGAATAATCCCACGACTTATTCAACATACACTTCTTTCTAATTTTTCCATAATTTCGTAAACCCATATATCAATTCAATAAACCAAATATACAAACTTAACCAAAATATTCCAATCAATATCTCTCTCATATCTTTAATCAAACACCTTGAAGGCATAATTCAAAGGTATATTCGAATCATCAATTAATACACACCAACTACACCAATAACATGAAGAACGCTATCACAACCATATATCCTTCATCGTTATACGACTCTAGCCATCGATACAAACTAAATAACCCCAATATACCCAGACATCTTCAAAAATTCAAAAATGTGGAATTTCAAACCAATTACCTCAATCCGGCAAAAGAATCAAGAATTATGTTAGAATCCTTGTTCCCAACTTTTCTAGGTGTAAACACTTGATAAACCAACTCAAACTCTGAGATTTAGGGGTTAAAAATCTAGTTTGGTGCCTTGGGGTGAAAGGGGATCAGGTAGGAAGGGTTGGAAAGTGAAATGCCCAATTTTTTGAACATATTTATACTTCCAGGCATGTTAACGTACGTAACACATTCAGAACGTACGTAACATGTGCTCTGAATACAGGCAGTATAGTTTTTACCATTTTGGCCAGAACTCACTCATCCGGACTCCGATTAACTCATCGTTTGAACCATTAGAAAGCTAACTCGATATTATATCATACCGTTATGTTTCAAAATTTTTGAAGTTTTCAAGAATCCATGGTAATTTTTCAAAGTCGAACCTTATACACGAGACTTTCCAAAAAATGTCCAAATCTTATTTCCTCTAATACTTCAACATATAATCATCTTAATCATGTCATATACACCAAGAACTTATTCAAGAACATGAGTTAACCCATAACCATGTTCAATTAACATTACTTTGTTCATATTCATCAAAACAACATAATCCAATATGTGTTTTAGCATCTAAACCACCATCTTAACTCATAGTCCAACATATATCAACATATCATTATTTTCTCGACAAGAACTCCATGAAACCCTAATAATATTAACAATACTTCCGTAATCTATCATTATACGAAGGAAACATCAACAACAACATCAAGAATCCAAAGTCAAAGGGAGGGATAAACCAACATACCTCTTGAAGATGAACAACACAATCGAACACCATAAGAATCAACAATAACTCCACATGTCAAGCTCCAAATCCTTGTCCTCAATCTCATAATCGATTTAGAAGAGCCAAAATATATCTTGGAGGGTTGAAGGACGAAAAAACAAAGTGAAGATCTAAAAATATCGAAGTGACGGACATCTCTCATATATATAGACTTCCAATCGTTACGTACGTTACACAGAATACCTAACGTACGTAACAACCCTTACGTACGTTACCCGTCCTTGATAGCGTATGTATGGTCATAATTAGTGGTGTAGCATACCTAAAAGTGACCCCCACTGATACACTATCCACTGGAATTGCCTAGTGTACACTGCAAGGAAGCCTTAGTGTACGTTAATCACCTTAATGTTCATAACTTTTCCTGACTTGCGTACATTAGTATTTGCCTAGTTTATAAAAATTGACTGAGTCATTCATTTCCTCATGAGAAATCTCTCACTCTAACACTTAGAAATCATCTTTGGAGTCTGCAGAACACATTCTCGAGCTTCCTAAGAGCTACGAGGTTGAAGAGGAGTTTATTGTGCTTGTTGGTCACATTATACTATTGTACAGCTTAGAAGGGGGGCGTTGAATAAGCTGTCGTCTTTTTATGAATAAGTTTGCATAGCGGAAGTCTGAATCTAAGTTTATGTAAGTACATCAACTAGGTAATATCCTGTAGCTTGGTGCCTACAAGTTTTTCAAGATAAGTATACTAAAATCACAGGCAGTAGGAAGACGATAAGGACAGAAAGTAATGACACACAATTTAATGAGGTACGAGGTAATCCCCTCTACGTCCACATGTCCTCCACACAAGAGTAAGAAGTTTATTAAAATCAAGTCATACACAACTGTATGATTTTAACTAAACCAGTCACTGTATCATTCACACAGATTGATACAGCCGACTGTAGCTTGAGTCGTTCACATAGATTGGCTGTAGGCTTCTTCGACTTGCTTCTTCTAAAACAGACTGAAGCTCTATGCTGAACTCTATGCTTCGCACACATGTCAGAATAGCTTGACTTAGTCCACATAGGGCTAGGCGTCCCAACAGTAGGTTTTTGAAGTATCGCGAATTGAACATCAACCGTAGGCTTTGTAAGCTTCACTGTAGTTGTGCTGTTCTTTGTTGAGGACTTGGATATTTCTTCACTCAAGATATACGATGTATGATTGAATAAATATATTGCTATTATATGATAAGCTCGAGGTTTACTTTAACAGATGTTCAGTTTTCAGTAGTGAGCAATGTCCTCTTGCTTAGGCTATTTATAACCTCGAAAATAGATACGTTATAAATGTAGCCATTGGCCGGTTGGTGAAATTTAGACAGCTCTGATTGGCGGCTTCAGAATATTTAAATTAAAGATGTTTTGCACTTAATGCTCCAGACATTCTCTTTGACCCGCATTAAATGCTCTTCTATCTGTAGTCTCTTCGGATGCACTAAATACTGTCCTATCAGCATTAAATGCTACTTATAACCGTGAATACTATATAAATAAAGAATGTTTGTTTCACAGTGATATAATGTTCCTTCTCAGTCCTGTTGCTTCTGTGTTTTACTTTTCCTAAGTAAAACACCTACAACATTGTTTGCTGTAGCTAACGTTTTCTTTTGCTGTACTCTGAAGCTTAGCTATAGGGTTTGTCTTCTTGGGGAGCCGTATGATATTGTGTTTTAGGCATAGGCTATAGGGTACATTTATTAAAATACATGGTATTATTTTTCCTAACAATTTCCCCCTTTTTGATAATGCCAAAACCCTTTAAAAAACACGAGGCTGTCTTCAAGTCTTCTGTCGAATGATTCGATCTTCGAGCCATAGACTAAAATTTGAACTGCTCACAAGCAAGTTCTAAATTATAAATCCTACAAGACTAAGTGTATTACAACTTAAATTATGATTGAATCGTAGGCGTAATCTTACAGTAAGTAATCTCACTTGAATACAACTTAATCTATAAACTGTTCGCAGACAAGTTCTTACAGTTTGAGACTTAGCAAAGTTTTATACTGAATAAATAATTCAATATGAATCGTAATCAAAACAGTAACTGAAGATCATGAGCTGTAATCTTTTGAGGTAAAATAATTTTTTTCATTGATAATCTCAAGTAAAGTTCTCTTTAGAATTAAAATAATACATCGGAGAGCATCTAAAAAAAATACAGCTGTTAGAAGTTATCTCCTATAACGCTAATGCTTCCAAGACTTCCGAGAGGGGTCATGCTCTTCTCATTTCCACCAGTTGACTAAGGAGTCTCTGCCTCTGTCCCTATAGATGTTTCTTCCTTCATGGGGGACATCGAAGGCGAGAATACAATCTTCTGGGTGAGTTATCCGGTCACCCTTCAGAAGTTTAGACTTCAGTTTCATTTGTAAGGGAAGCTTTCCTTATGATAGGAGCCTTGAGAACTCCTTTGCAGCATCCTTCAGTGTCTTTAAATGGTTGGACATGACAGATTCCCTGATGAGAGTACAAAAGTATCTCATCAGTTCATTATTCTTTCATGCCTTTAGCTTTTCTGCTGATGGCTACCTATCTGTAGGGAGTGAGGTCTCAGGGGCTTCTGCACAGTGTTTTCCACGAAAAATTTGGATCATGGAACTCGGGAAGAGAACTAGTTACCGTATATCCTCTTGCTCCTTGACCTGGCCCGGGCCCGACCAGTCTTCCTATGGGTATAGCAACACTGTCATCCAGTATAGCTTCTATATCTCTTTCTTTATCCATCCTCCATCTCCTTCCAGCCTTACGGGACTCTTCCCCCTTTTTGGTATTATCAAGTTCAGTGACTTTACCATGATATCCCAAAGAATATCCATTTATTCGGCCTGTTTGTCTTTAAGATCTTTCATCGAGTGCACTAAATTGGCGACCACTGCTATTAGGTCGTCAATTTTCTGATCACGACCAGTAAATCTGGATCTAGTGTACTCAAGGGAGGTTACCGTTTTGCCTTTCGCAACTCTCAAATTTTCTTCCTCCTGCTTCAGGATCCTCTCCTAATGTTGTTTAAACTGGTTAAGTGCTTGCCATAAGGCATTCGGCATGAGGCGGAATGCTGCTTCAATATCCTGCACAACTCTTTGAAGCTTGGGGAGTTCATCCTGAGCAGTTTCTCGCATCCAGTCAAGTTCCTTACCGACATCATATAGAGCTTTGACAGCATCTTGTAGGAAAATGGTTTGGTGACCGATTTGCTGAAGTTGCTCTATTCTAGCTTCGGTGCCAGGAGAGTGGGGATGAGCAAGTTTTGAATCAGAGGGCCTTCCCAACTGTTTGATGATGATGTTATGATTTGTCCTTTTAGGACTCTCGTCATCTTGGAAGTCCTCATCTGGTTCAGATGGTGAACCTATAGGGATTGGAGCCGATACCTGCTCGGTGGCTCGAACCTCTATTGCTTCAGCCGGTGTTACTGTTTGGGAAACAGAAGGGACTGATTCATCCTGCCTTGTTGTGGTGTATGTAGCTCGTTGTACAGGAGGGACTGATTCCTCTTGTTGGCTCTCAGCTTCCACCTGTTCCTTATAAGGGACTGAATCCTCCTGTTGTAATATCCGTGTTTTCTATTTTTAGTAAATTCTATTTTTGGTGCATATTCGTTTCGGACAACTCACTTGGCACTGTTTTGTAATTCTGAACCTATTTTGTTCTTGGAGTTTTTCCGTTTAGACGGGTCTCGATAATGTTTTTACGTAATTTCATCTTGTGTCATATTCTGCCTCATGTGTATTCGATTCTCGTTAAACTCGTTCGATTTCGTTGTTTTCTTACTTCCATGAGTTCGTATGCTTGAGTAGAGCATGTTGTGAGTTTCGGATTGTTAATCCGACGTTGTTTCGTGATTTTTCGGATGTTTGGGCCGTTTTTGTAATTTCCCAGAAGTTTAGGGAATTTGTGCCTTGTTCGACTTTGGTTGTGTACCTCAGACCGTTTTTGGATTCCGTACTTCAATTTCGTGTTATCGTTGCCCAAATATCGATCCCTATTGCTTTTATTCTCTTTCCGGATCATTTTTCGTCATTTTGGGACCCGAGGGGGGGTGTGGGCCGCGGCACGGGGGTGTGCGCGCGGCACACACATCACCAGTATTGTCCGAGCAAGCATCCGTGTGCCGCGGCACAAGGATTGTGCGCCGGCACACAGTAGTCGATGCCGCGGAACACTTATGCAGGCGCGACACACATGTGGCACTTGCCGCAAAACCGATCAGACCGCGTGCCGCGGCACGATCCAGCGATCTGCGGCACATGCCGAGTCTGAGCCGCGGCACACTTCGAATGAGCCGCGGCACAACGAGCGGTCAGCCGATCACTGGGCGCGATTTTTGGCCCTGTGCCGCGGCACAGTTCAGCTGAGCCGCGGCACACAACACGGTCAGCGCTATATCTGCGTTTTTATTGAGCGAATTCACTCATTTCTTCCTTCCTTCCACCGTACGCGAGAGAGAGAGAGGGTTGAGAGGGGGATTTTCCTCCATCTACCATTTGATTGTGTGATTTTCTTCATCTTCCTTCGATCGTGTAGCTCGGATTGTGGATCTAACGCGTGTTCTTCGGATCATAGGGCTTGAATCTTCAAGAGGTAAGAACTCCTTTGACCCTAGTATGATTTTGGGGAGGGTTTGGTGGTGATCTTGTGTTTTAATCTGAATTAACCGATGTTGTTGTTAGATTTTGATAGTATACTCGTGACCCTTGGTTTTCTTGTTATTGGTTGGGATGAAATCCCGTTATTGCACCATTGACCGATTTCATTTCCTTACGCACGCGTAGTGTCCGATGAATTGTCCCAACGGGTAGAATTAGGATTAATTCTTACCTTTCCGCATTATTGAGACTTGTTGTATACCGTTGTTGTGCTAGGAGCGGATTTGGGAGGATTGTTCGGACCAAAACCTATTCCTTCGTTGTTTCCCTTGTTTCATCGTGATCAAGGCAAGTACATGTATTACATTTCGTTATGTATGTTGTGATTTTCGAAATGAATGATAAATGGTGATTTTTGGGTGCGTGAGTTGTGTTCCTTCCACCCGGAGTGTCCGACGGGATGTCTGGGGGTCGATACTAAGGGGTACGGCCGTGGAAGTGGACTGGGGTGCGTGTGTGATTGAACTTCCACCCGGAGTGTCCTACGGGATGTCTGGGGATCGATACTAAGGGGTACGGCCACGGAAGTGGTATCCCACCCGGAGCGTTCGACGGGATGTCTGGGGGTCGATACTAAGGGGTACGGCCACGGGATACCAGTTGTGATTTTGTAACATCGTGATGTTTGGAAACTGTTTTTGATTGCCAATGTAGTATTCCGGAATATATATGTGGCAAATGACTTATGGTTGAGATGATTGTGTAAAACCGTTTTGTATATAATGTTGTGTAATTGTGTACTTGCACTAGCTATTCGAATGCTAACCCCTTAAATGGGGGAAATGCGTCTTATGCATTTCAGGTACCGGGAGGGCTGAGGGGCAGGCACGGGACACGCACGCGAAGGAGGGGCTGGCTTGATGATGTGGCTCGAGTCTGCATTTTTATGTTTTGTCATTGCATTGTCGAGTATTGAAGTTAGACTGTCTGTTTTGAAACTTGGTTTAAGTCCCCTGCGTGGGAAATGAATTGGTATTTAACCTCTGTTCGTGTATTACGTTATAAATGTTTTGGCCGGGGCCACGGCCTTATTTACTTTTGAGTGCATCATTCGGGATTACATTGTGGTTTTTATGTCATGTGTTAGCCTGGTAGACCTCACGAGGGTTCTACGGCGTGTAATGTCCCTGTTGTGAATTGGGGCGTTAAATTTATGGTATAAGAGCTTAGGTTTTGAATACCTAGGTCATCGGTTAATTTTGGGTCTGTTAGTGGCGTCATTTAGAGTCAGTCGTTGAGCCTAATATCATCATGCTACCGTCTTTTCGTGCGACCCGTGGCTGTAAGTCTCCTCGAACTCTTATATTCCTGTAATTCGTTTTCTTGCATTGTTCGGGATTGTGAATTGTGATACCAACTTTGTCAATTGTGAATCTTTCTGATTTTATCCTTTTCATTCTTCCTCTAGTATGTTGAGAGGTCGTGGTGGTAGACCAGCTAGGGGACGCGGCCGAGGCCGTGGTCGGGGTACTGATAATGAAGAGGGCTCACTTTCTCAGTCCTCTGCGGGCTCAGCCTCTCACTCAGTGCCATCGGGTAATAATGCCGACGCCGGGGCTACTGTCGTACTTCAGCAGTTAGTAGCTCAGCTTGATCAGATAGCTCAGGGCGGACGCCAGAATCCGCCCCCGACACCCGAAGAGGAGGCTAGTAAATGGCTTCAGACGCTGACTAAGATGCACCCTCCTCGTTTCTCCGGAGCTTCTGACTCCCTCGGTTGGGAGAATTGGATCTTTCAGCTGTCCAGGACCTTTGATGCCGTAGCTTGCCCTGAAGACAGGAGGGTACATATCGCCCAGTACCTCCTGGATAAGGAAGCTGCGGAATAGTGGGAGGCCGTTGTGCCCAGAGACCGTCGAGATACTTGGGAGGAATTCAAGGCTGCTATGGAAGCAGAGTATTGTCCACCGCCAGTCAAGGAGCGCAGAATTGTGGAATTCTTCACCGCTACACCTCAGGATGTGCCTATTTCTCAGGCCATCATTTCTTACAATCAGCAGTTGGGTTTCGTAAGAGATCAAGTGAGAACGGAGGCTGATAAAATCCGTTACTTCAATATGCGCATGAAGCCGCATATTAGGTAGAGTATGGCACCGCTCATGTGTGCCACTTTGAAAGAATACCAGGATCGCGCCCTAGCGATCGAGATGGCGGTTCCGGAATCAGAGTCGGTTTCGGAAGCTAAGAAGCAGAAGACTACCGGTGGGCTCTCGACCGGGAAGGGTGGTCAGTTTTCGAGGTCTCGTTCTACTCCCATACCGGGGAAGAGGCCGTTCCATCAGACCGGTGGATCTCAGGGTAACCGTTCAGTTCAGACCGTTGCTTCTGGTGGCAGGGTTTGTTTTAACTGCAACCAATATGAGCATTTGATGAAGGATTGTCCTTTTCCTCCAGTTACTTGCTACACTTGTGGGCAGACCGGGCATCGGGCAACTCATTGTGAGAGAGCCACCAGGGCCGCTAGAGTTCCGACTACCACTGCCGATCAGAGGGATCACAGCTCTCCGGCTACTCATGTTCCGCAGAGTTCGGGCCGTGGTAGGGGTCGGGGTCAGCCGGATCACCGTACAGCGTCGAGTTCGGGTTCAGTTCACCCCCGATTGTATCAGATGCGGCGCGCAGAGGAGGCGGACATTCCGGTGGCCTCAGGTACCACTCAGATCCTTACTCATCCAGTTTCCGTGCTTTTTGATTCGGGTGCTACCCATTCCTTTATTGCATCGGATTGTGTGAATCGTATTGGCTTTAACTGCTTGTTTGAATGTGAACCGTTTGTGGTGGGTACGCCTAGCGGGGATCGTATGGTTGGGGACCGGGAAGTTAGGGATTGCCCCGTAAGGATCGGGAGCCGAGACGGGCCCTCGAACCTCATTTTTATCGACCTCAAGGGTGAGGATTTAATCCTCGGGGACGATTGGTTAGAGCGTCACGGTGCTATCATGAACTATCGGACTCGTACTATCTCGATCGTGGCCGAGGATGGCACCGAGCATACTCTCGTCGGCTGTAAGCCGGGTAGATCGGGGAGTGTGATTAGCGCCTTAAAGGCGATGAAACTTCTGAACCAGGGTTGTGTCGGCTATTGGTGTTACGCTCTGCAAGCGGAGGATGGTGGAATTGTCATGTCATCAATTCTAGTTGTTTGTGAGTATCCCGATGTTTTCCCAGACGACTTGCCGGGATTACCACCGCAGCGAGAGGTGGAGTTTCCTATCGATCTTGAGCCGAATGCAGCCCCTATTTCTCGAGCACCGTACCGTATGGCACCGTCGGAGATGTTAGAGTTGAAGGATCAGTTGGGAGAATTGTTAGATAAAGGGTATATTCGACCGAGCGCATCGTCTTGGGGTGCACCCGTACTCTTTGTTAAGAAAAAGGATGGGTCGCTTCGTTTATGCATCGATTATCGAGAATTAAACAAGTCGACCATCAAAAATAAATACCCTTTGCCCCGGATCGACGACTTGTTTGATCAGCTTCAGGGGGCGACGGTCTTTTCGAAGATCGATTTGCGATCGGGTTACTACCAGTTGAGGATTCGGGACATCGATATACCGAAAGCTGCCTTTCGGACGAGATATGGCCATTACGAGTTTGTGGTTATGCCTTTCGGGCTAACTAACGCCTTGCTAAAGTTGTTCATGCAGTTAATGAACAAGGTTTTTATTGAGTATTTGGACAAATTCGTAGTCGTTTTCATCGACGATATTCTTATCTATTCTCGGAGTTGGGAGGAGCATGCCCTACATCTCCGGATTGTATTAGACACCTTGAGGGCTGAGCAGTTGTACGCGAAGTTCTCTAAGTGTGAGTTTTGGCTCGAGGAAGTGACGTTCCTCGGGCATGTGATTTCAGCAGAGGGAGTTCGGGTAGATCCGCAGAAGATAGAGGCAGTGATGGCTTGGGAGCCGCCTAAGAATGTGAAGGAGGTGAGGAGTTTTCTGGGTCTTGCCGACTATTACCGCAGATTCGTTGAGGGATTCTCTAAGATCGCTAGACCACTCACTCAGTTGCTCCAGAAAACTCAGGAGTTCGAGTGGACTGCAGTCAGGTAGGACAGCTTTGACGAGTTAAAGAGACGTTTGACCACCGCACCCGTTTTAGCATTACCTCAGGGGAACGAGGATTTCGTAGTGTATAGTGATGCTTCGGGCCTTGGTCTAGGATGTGTTTTGATGCAGAGAGACAGAGTAATTGCTTATGCGTCCCGCCAATTGAAACCTTATGAAGTAAATTATCCCATGCACGATTTGGAGTTAGCTGCGGTCGTTTTCGCCTTAAAAATCTGGAGGCATTACCTCTATGTGACATCGTGTAAGATTTTCACGGATCACAAGAGTCTGAAGTACATCTTCAGCCAGAAAGAGTTGAATATGAGGCAGCGTAGGTGGTTAGATCTAATTAAAGATTACGACCTCGAGATACTTTACCATCCGGGTAAGGCCAACATAGTGGCTGATGCGTTGAGCCGAAAACCGATGGCTTTGCAGATGTTAGAGGTACTTACACCTCAGAGTAGGATCCAGCGAGATTTCATCTGTCAGAATATTGAGGTTTGGGTTCAGAGAGTCCAGGGTCAGTTATGTGCGTTGGAGATCACTTCGTCCTTGACTGATGATATCAAGGCGAAACAGTTTGGTGATCCATTTTTAGTCCAGCTGAGGGAGGATGTGAGGAAAGGGAAAGCCCCTGGATTTGTGGTTCACGATGATGGAGTTTTGAGGTTTCGCGGCAGACTTTGTGTACCGAGTGTTGTTGAGCTGAGACAGAAGATCTTGAGTGAAGCTCATGCTACACCTTACTCCATACATCCTGGTACGAGTAAAATGTACAAGGATGTGAGGAGCAACTACTGGTGGAGTAATTTGAAGACGGATGTTAGCGAGTTTGTGGCGAAGTGTTTGACCTGTCAGCAGGTCAAGATTGAACATCAGCGACCCGCGGGGTTGCTACGACCACTTCCCATTCCGGAATGGAAATGGGAAGACATCTCTATGGACTTCATTACCGGGATGCCTAGGACTCGGACCGGAATGAACATGATTTGGGTTATTGTTGATCGACTAACCAAATCAGCTCACTTTCTGAGTATTAAGGATACTTGGTGACCGGAGAGGCTGGCCCGAGTGTTTATTGCGGAGATCGTGAGATTGCATGGGACTCCTAAGAGTATTATTTCAGATCGTGATGGCCGTTTTGTATCACATTTTTGGTAGGCGGTTCACCGAGCTTTGGGGACCGAGTTGAGACTCAGTACGTCTTACCACCCTCAGACTGACGGACAGTCGGAGCGGACGATCCAGACGTTAGAGGATATGTTGAGAGCATGTGCCTTGGATTGGAAGGATGATTGGGAGATACACTTGCCGTTGATCGAGTTCACGTACAACAATAGTTGGCATGCCTCGATCAAAATGGCACCATTCGAAGCGTTGTATGGAAGGAGGTGCAGATCACCGCTGTGTTGGGACGATACGTCCGAGTTAATCGGTACCGAGCCCGACATGATAGTTGAGACGAGGGAGAAGATTACCCTGATTCGTGGTAGATTGTTGACGGCCCAGAGTCGGCAGAAGTCTTATGCCGATACGCGTCGCCGACCGTTGGAGTTTGAGGTGGGAGATCACGTCTTGCTTAAGGTGTCGCCGACTCGGGGAGTTTACCGCTTCGGTCGGAAGGGTAAACTTAGTCCGAGATATATCGGGCCGTTTGAGATTTTAGATAGAGTCGGAGAGCTTGCGTATCGATTAGGCTTGCCGCCGTCCCTGAGCCACGTGCATAACGTATTTCATGTTTCCCAACTTAGGAAATACGTATCAGACCCTAGCCATATTATTGATTTTGGAGAGATCGAGTTGGGGCCCGACATTACCTTCGAGGAGAGGCCGATTCAGATCTTAGAGCGTCGAGTTAAGCAACTCAGGCACAAAACCATTCATTTGGTCAAAGTGCAGTGGTCGAGGCATGGATCCGAGGAAGCCACGTGGGAAACGGAGGAGAGTATGAGGTCGAGATACCCCGAGTTATTCGTGTTGTAAGTTTCGGGACGAAACTTATTTTTAGGGGGAGATAATGTAATATCCGCGTTTTCTATTTTTAGAAAATTCTATTTTTGGTGCATATTCATTTCGGACAACTCGCTTGGCACTGTTTTGTAATTCTGAATCTATTTTGTTCTTGGAGTTTTTCCGTTTAGACGGGTCTCGATAATGTTTTTACGTAATTTCATCTTGTGTCATATTCTGCCTCATGTGTATTCGATTCTCGTTAAACTCGTTCGATTTCGTTGTTTTCTTACTTCCATGAGTTCGTATGCTTGAGTAGAGCATGTTGTGAGTTTCGGATTGTTAATCTGACGTTGTGTCGTGATTTTTCAGATGTTTGGGCCGTTTTTGTAATTTCCCAGAAGTTTAGGGAATTTGTGCCTTGTTCGACTTTGGTTGTGTACCTCAGATCGTTTTTGGATTCCGTACTTCAATTTCGTGTTATCGTTGCCCAAATATCGATCCCTATTGCTTTTATTCTCTTTCCGGATCATTTTTCGTCATTTTGGGACCCGAGGGGGGGTGTGGGCCGCGACACAGGGACTATGCGCCGCGGCACACACATCACCCAGCTGTTGTCCGAGCAAACTGTACCGTGTGCCGCGGCACAAGGATTGTGCGCCGCGGCACACAGCCGAGTCAGTGCCGCGGCACACTTGTCTGGGCCGCAGCACACCCGTGTGGCACTTGTCGGACAAAACCGACTTTACCGCGTGCCGCGGCACAGTCCGGCAGTGCCGCGGCACATGCCGAGTCTGAGCCGCGGCACACTTCGAATGAGCTGCGGCACAACGAGCGGTCAGCCGATCACTGGGCGCGATTTTTGGCCCTGTGCCGCGGCACAGTTCAGCTGAGCCGCGACACACAACGCGGTCAGCGCTATATCTGCGTTTTTATTCAGCGAATTCACTCATTTCTTCCTTCCTTCCACCGTACGCGAGAGAGAGAGGGTTGAGAGAGGGATTTTCCTCCATCTACCATTTGATTGTGTGTTTTTCTTCATCTTCCTTCGATCGTGTAGCTCGGATTGTGGATCTAGCGCGTGTTCTTCGGATCATAGGGCTTGAATCTTCAAGAGGTAAGAACTCCTTTGACCCTAGTATGATTTTGGGGAGGGTTTGGTGGTGATCTTGTGTTTTAATCCGAATTAACCGATGTTGTTGTTAGATTTTGATAGTATACTCGTGACCCTTGGTTTTCTTGTTATTGGTTGGGATGAAATCCCGTTATTGCACCATTGACCGATTTCATTTCCTTACGCACGCGTAGTGTCCGATGAATTGTCCCAATGGGTAGAATTAGGATTAATTCTTACCTTTCCGCATTATTGAGACTTGTTGTATACCGTTGTTGTGCTAGGAGCGGATTTGGGAGGATTGTTCGGACCAAAACCTATTCCTTCGTTGTTTCCATTGTTTCATCGTGTTCAAGGCAAGTACATGTATTACATTTCGTTATGTATGTTGTGATTTTCGAAATGAATGATAAATGGTGATTTTTGGGTGCGTGAGTTGTGTTCCTTCCACCCGGAGTGTCCGACGGGATGTCTGGGGGTCGATACTAAGGGGTACGGCCGTGGAAGTGGACTGGGGTGCGTGTGTGATTGAACTTCCACCCGGAGTGTCCGACGGGATGTCTGGGGGTCGATACTAAGGGGTACGGCCGCGGAAGTGGTATCCCACCCGGAGCGTTCGACGGGATGTCTGGGGGTCGATACTAAGGGGTACGGCCACGGGATACCAGTTGTGATTTTGTGACATCGTGATGTTTGGAAACTGTTTTTGATTGCCAATGTAGTATTCCGGAATATATATGTGGCAAATGACTTATGGTTGAGATGATTGTGTAAAACCGTTTTGTATATAATGTTGTGTAATTGTGTACTTGCACTAGCTATTCGAATGCTAACCCCTTAAATGGGGGAAATGTGTCTTATGCATTTCAGGTACCGGGAGGGCTGAGGGGCAGGCACGGGACACGCACGCGAAGGAGGGGCTGGCTTGATGATGTGGCTCGAGTCTGCATTTTTATGTTTTGTCATTGCATTGTCGAGTATTGAAGTTAGACTGTCTGTTTTGAAACTTGATTTAAGTCCCCTGCGTGGGAAATGAATTGGTATTTAACCTCTGTTCGTGTATTACGTTATAAATGTTTTGGCCGGGGCCACGGCCTTATTTAATTTTGAGTGCATCATTCGGGATTACATTGTGGTTTTTATGTCATGTGTTAGCCTGGTAGACCTCACGAGGGTTCTACGACGTGTAATGTCCCTGTTGTGAATTGGGGTGTTACACCTGTCGGATGGTGTGGGATGCATCTTCCTCAGTTGGTGGTACTGGTTTCTCCTTAGTAGGAGATGCTGGATTCTCCGGTTGTGGGTATGATGCAGCTTGACGAGATGATGTCCCCTGGCCCTCGGCAGCCTTGAACTTAGCAACATCTTTCTCGCGAGCATCTTCACGGCTCATCCTCAGACATGTCTGTAGGGCATCGTCATCCCCACCTGAGTCGGAATCTGAGTGATGTCTTGAGCTTTGAGTCCTGCCGTCATATTGTTTCTTCCCTTTCAGTCGGGCCTTTTCCTTTTCCAATATGTTGTGATTAGCTCATGGCAAAAGGGATCATCCTGATCACGACCTCAATATTTTGGTTGTATGTGACTTTGAGGACAAACAGTTCTTCCTCCTTCTTGTCCTCCTAGTTACACAGGGTGTCGTATGGTGAGACCCTTTAGGCCTTTCATACTTTTAAGCATTTGAACGCCTCATCGATTTGGGCCTCGAGAACTGTCTTATTTATGATGTCAGTTGGGAAGGGACTCCGAACACTAGAGGGTTCCAATTTCTGGGTGGGATCCTCTACAGGTATGGGAGCCTGTTGAGGAGAGGGATTATTGACCGGGTGGACTGTTGGAGAGGGACTCCTTAGAGGGGTAGGTCCCTGTTACGAGTAGTGGTGGCTGTCGGATCCGAAGGGGCAGCCGATTCACTAATGCCTTCCAACTTAACAAGCAACTGGTCAGCTATCATAGCCGTAACAGGCTCAGGATCTGCTGTGGGAGCAACCAGTGTTTCCTCCATAGGAGTTTCATCCGGTAGGTAAGCACTGCGATAGAGGATGCAGTAGGCGGAACTACCTCAGTGACCGCTGTAGTCACCTGAGGTGCTGTAGGAACGGCTTCTGACTTTGAGGACTTCTTTGTCTTCAGTTTTTTCTTCTTCTTCTCGACAACTGTAGGGGAGCTGATGCTAGGAATGGATCTCTTCTTACTGAGATATTCTTGCTATGATTATCCTTGGCCTTCGAGGAGTGATCGATAATGTATCTTGGATCACTTGATGTTAGCAAAGATTAGGGGTTGGGCCTGTTATCAAGAAGAGTTGCTTTGTTGAATACAATGGGCTTGGAACCATGTATGAATTTTCCATTATGAATCTTCTTGGCAGTAGGTGATTGTTGTATGCCACAGTAAGTCAATAAGTAGTTCAGCATGAGGCCGAAGGACTTCCTTGCCGAATCTGGTTTGGAAGCCTTCTTCTGTAGGCGTTTCATGATTATTTGGCACCAATTGACTTTCTCTCCAGACATGAGGGTGACCATCATACGAAACCTCAGGTTGGTGCACATCTTAAAGGCTTCGGTGCGGTTTTCCACAACCCTGCAACAGAGTTCATGAAGATAATAGTAGGGGAGTGTGAAGTTCCTCTTGTGTCATGACGGATGGATTTGAGATGGCATGGAGTTGCTGGTGAAGAGATTCTAGTAGGCTTCCAACAAACTGTCAAAACCAAAAGATTCCAGATCCTCTAGAGTCATACCATCGGAGGACAACTTGTACAGTTTCTCAAGGGTTCACTATTGATGGAGATCTCATTCTCCTGAATAGTACTCACAATAGAAGTAAGGGCAGATTCCTTCTTTTCAGATGCATAGTCGAATTCAGCATCCAAATAGAATTCCTCCACGATATTTTCATCATAGTTTTATGTGTAAAGACTGCCAGTTCATACAAATCGGATTGCTTGACACGGGAAATGACAAGGTTCATCCCATTTATATCTTCGTAGTCAGAGATGATTTTCTCTTGAAGAACAGAGCGAGCGAAGATTTGTCTATCAATAATGGTGTCCTTCTTCTTCAAAGGAAGTGATGAAGTTTGTGAAGAAGACATCTTGCACTAAATAGAAAAGATAGAAAGATTATAAAATATATAAGCTGTATGTTGTAGGCTCGTTTAATATACGGAAAGCATAAATAGTCTATGGATCAACATACTGGCCCTTTTATAGCGTGCAAGAAGTCTAGGTTACAATGAACGGTTAGATTTAATGGATGGGAACTATTTTTTAATAAACGTACACGATGAGTTCAGATGTAAGTGGCATATATAATCCATCATTTTTCGAAATTAATGTCCGGTCCCACCTATGACACATTTTAGCTTCCACTATTGTATGATTAGGCAGTTTGAATTTTAAAATCACGGGTTCAAGGTATTGAAGTCCAGATGCCGTTTCAGTATTGAAAGATAAATTATTTTTAATTCAGACGATGCACGTGACTAAAAGCTGTTTTGAAAAAGGTTAAGTGTATGAACTTTGATACGCTTAAAATATTAATTGAAATCTTACATTGTTTGTGTTGTATCTGTGAAATTACAACATTCCCACTTAGAATGTACATACAAGGTTTAATTCTTACAGTAATTGATGATTAATGCTGTATTCTTGGGTACTACCGTGTTCCCCCTTAATTAATACACACTTCATCGGTAGAAAGGTAATTGTACTTTCTTCTTCCTACAGTAAGGATATAACTCGTAGTTCTGAGTGCATGATTAATTAATGTGGACACTATATTCATGGGTCTTGCAGCATTCCTCCTCAATTAATGAGTGAAATTAAGACTTACAAGGAGTTTTAGTCGAGGTGTAGCATTCCCAGTTCCTGGCGGAGCATACAAAACCTTGTTGTGATAAGAGGCTTTGTAAAGATGTCGGTTAACTGAATGTCTGTATGAGGTTTCTCGATTCGAACATCTTTATTCTCCACATGATTCCTAATGAAGTGATGCTTCATATCAATGTGCTTGGTCATCGAGTGCAATACAGGATTGTGCATGATTGTGGTTGCACTCGTGCTGTCACACGTGATTGGAGTTTTTCTTGCTTGAATGCCATAGATGTAATTGTTAGGAATACTTGATTAGATTTTGATGATGTCATCATTATACTTGTTTATTCAAATGTATGTTTATTTCTTGGCAAATGTAAAGAAGAACCAAATGAGTATCTTCGATAGGACAAATTATGTTACATTAGATACTTGGCAAAATGTAAAGAAGAACTAAATGAGTATCTTCTATAGGCTAGTTAAGTTAGGCTTAAAATCGGCTAAGTACAAAGTACAGATAAGTACATCAGAGGAGTTTCGGTCAGACAAGTAACATCAGAGAAGTTTGACCAACAACCAAATCACAGTCAAGTGAAAATCAGAGAAGTACTGGTCAACAATTTTTATCAGAGAAGTTTGACCAGACTGCAGTCAGGCGGAGCCCAAGTCATCTGAAGTCTGACCATCAGATCAGTCAAGTTCATTAGGTCAGAAGACTTCAGATCAGAGAAGTCTCGTCAAGGACATCAGAGAAGTCATCATCAGAGAAGTCCGACAACAGAGAAGTTTGACTGCACATCAGATAAATTGACTTAAAGAGATCAGATAAGTGATCAGCCAAGTTAAACTGTCCACGTCAGTATGCGTTGAAAAGTCAATAATTACGGAAATTCACATGCGAGGCGATAAGGTACAAATTGGAGACATTCCTCGAAGGATATGAATTAAATAATTCATCCAGACCCACCTCTGAAGACTTTAGACATATTTAAATCAAAAGATTTGGCGCCATCATGTTAAAGTCTTCACAACGGTCGGAAATGGATTAAAATAAGGAATCCAGCCTTGCAACATTTGGAAATAAAAACAAAGAAGTCTATTTCTCCAACGGACGTATTTGTTACAAATTTGCAATGGCTATGAAGAAAATCTCTAAGGATTGACAAGCTATAAATACCTGAAGATTTGAAAGAGCAAAGTACGATGCGAACTATACTCTAAAGCAATTAAAGCAAACAAGCGATCAAGAAATCTATAGCATCGTGAAGAGCAGCATTCACATTTCACATATGAAGAAAGCTCTTAGTTGGAGAAGATAAAACACTCTTGTCTTAAAACCTGAGTATGGGGTACTTCACTGGTTGAAGTTGCACGACTGATAGACATCTAAGGATTTGTAGATCGAGTGGTGCTAGGCAGTCAGAAAGGAGTTGCAACGACAGGATTTCCACTGGTTGGAAGTTGTTGTGGCTAAGTTCCAGAATCACTGTAATATTTATCACTGGTTGAAAATTATAGTGGATTCATCTCCAACTGGTTTGGAGAAATGGTAGAGGATTACCCCACCTCTGAGACCACTATAAATTGCCTGCGTACTTTACTGTTTTAGCATCATACTTAACTGCTGCATTCATACTTAGTGTTTCATTGTTTATATTCCTGTATTCGTCATCAGTTGACTTACGCACTTATATTGTCTATAGACGACTCTAAGTCATCTGTACCAACAGCTGAGAAACTTCTTAATTCCTACTTCGAAAAAGAGTTTAAATAAGTATATTCACCCCCCTCTAGACTTACTTCTGATGACTTGTGACCTACAAGTGGTATTGGAGAGGTTGGTTCATTCATTTCCAGAACCAGATCCATATATCATGCATATATTTTTATCTCTCATTTAAAATGGAACACATGCACTATAGACTACCCGTGTTTTCAGTTGACGAGTATGATCTTTGGAAGATAAGGATGCAAGCACACTTATCTTCTATCCATGACGACATGTGGTGCATCATAGAAGACGGTCCGTTCATCTTTTAGAAGGCCAACACACCTAATGAGATTGTAGCAGGGAAACCTGCAAAAATTCCCAAGAAAAGAATAGAGATGAGCTCAGAAGAAAGAAAGCTGGCCAACCTTGACAACTGGGCCAGAGATGTGCTATATCAAACTCCTGACAAGTCAACCATGGTCAAGATCAAGAATTGCCAAAATGCCAAAGAAATTTGGGATACCCTTGCTGTGATGTGTGAAGGTACAGAGCTGATAAAAGAAAACAAGTTGTCAATCACTACCCAGAAGTTTGACAACTTCAAGATGAAGACCGTAGAATCAATAGACCAGGTGGACACAAGGTTCACAGAGATTATCAACGAAATAAACTCCCTTGGAAAAACTTATGGCAACAGGGAGATAGCCTTGAAGGTGTTAAGATCACTTAGCCCCTAATGGAGCATGAAGGCGGTGGCCATGAGGGAATCCAAAGACCTCAATAAAATAAAGATTCAAGAACTATTCTATGACCTGAAGGCTTATGAATTCAAACTCCCAAGTTCATCATCAAACGAGCCTGCAGAGAAGGGAATAGCATTTGCAGCCGAGTCCTCCGCCAAGAACCTGTTTGATGTCAAACCTCTAAATCCACTCGATTTCGAGAAAGAAATGGCATTTATAATGCAAAGATTCAGCAATTTCCAAAAGAATTACTCTAAATATAAGAAGAATTATAAGGAGAATCCAAGGAGAAATCATAAAGCCGGAAGCTGGAAGGTGGAATGCTATAACTGTCATAAGACAGGACACATTAAAATCGACTGTCCTGATCTTAAGAAGGACGAGAGCAAGAAGGAGGTGAGCAGTAAAGAAGATCGGAGGAAAGCCCTCATTAGAGAAGACCAAGAGAAAGTGGAATCAAGCAACGGATTCTTCTCTGATGACCATGAGGAATATGACTGTCTGATGGCCAACCTAGCTGATGAAGAGGTAACATCTAAACCATCTAATTCAAATAATAGCCCAGACATGTCACAAGACATGGACTTTCACGAATCTGTAAATCAGCTTCTCAAGGATTTTGAGAAATTAAAATCTGCACACCTATCTGTATCAGCCGAGAAGACTCAGCTGCAGGATGAGAATAGGCAGTTGAAAAACGATTTTGAAAAACTCAGCCTAGAGTTAAATAAAACCAAATATGATCTTGAAAACCAGGCTGCAAACAACCTTAAAAATCAGGCTGATATCACTACAGCTGAGATAAAATTGATTAACTATTTTGAATAGTGAAAAATCAGCTGCACTTACCGATGTTAAAGCTGAGTTTACTAAACGACTCAGCTGAGTAAAACTCAGGCGAAGGAAATAACCTACCTGAAGGCATCTCTAACTTTGGATGAATTGTGTATGAAAAAAGGCCACTATATTCCAGATCAGGCCTTAGATATGACCCCAACACTCCCTTTAGTTCTAAATCCACTTTCATCAAGGGAGAGACACTTGTCCCGTCTGCAGAGCCTAATTATAAGCAAGTGTTTCAAAATAGGCAGCAGCCAAGTCACAAGTCTAGGATGCAGCCAAGGTATACAAGGCAGCCACCTAGACATGAGACTAGGCAATAGCCAAGGCAGAAGCAGCAACCCATACAACATGCCCATTATTATCAAAGACTCCCTAAAAATAGATTTCAAAATGGGAGGGGCAAATGGAAACCTCAAGGTTATCCAAGATTTCAAAATGAACAGATGTGGAGACCCCAAAAAATTTTATAAATGATCTCAGCCAAGATTTAGAGATGGTCCACATCAATTTTATGAGGCATATCCAGTACACAATCCTAATAGAGGATACAGGCCCAGACAACACACACCTTTTAGGGGCAATAACAACAACTTTCACAATCCCAGGAGAAATCAGTTCTCCAGGAAACCAACTAACCCCCGAGGACCCACACAGATTTGGGTACCTAAATCTCTGCTTGTTTGATTGCAGAAAAGGTGGAAGGACTACTACCACATCTCCACAAATTCAAATATTGGAGGTGAAGAATGGTTTGTATATTCTGGATGCTCAAGGCACATGACAGGGTATAAGAAGGTGCTGTCAAATTATATCAAAGAAAGAGGTCCAGACATAACCTTTGAAGATAGCTCTAGAGGTCAGACTAAAGGCTTTGGAGAGCTGCACAGAGGAAACGTCACTATATCAAAAGTTCATTATGTCAAAGGACTCAAATACAACCTTTTGAGCATAAGCCAATTTTGTGATGAGAAGAATCTAGTAGTCTTCACCATTTGGAAATGTATGGTGATAGATATTCTATCTGGAGAAGTGAAGCTACAAGGATTCAGAAGGAGAGATGTCTACATGATAGATTGCAAAACAAGAACTCTCAACACCTACTTTCTATCCAAGACAATAGCAGAAAATGGATGGCTGTGGCACAAGAGACTATGTCACCTAAACTTCAAAGACATCAACAAGATTAGTTCTCAGAAGCTGGTTAGAGGACTTCCAGAAGAAGTTTTCAGAAAGGAAGCTCTATGTGATGCATGTCAGAAAGGGAAGCAGACCAGAGCATTATTCAAGCCAGTCCAACCTACCACTCTCACAACAAGGATCTTAGATCTACTCATGGATATATTTGGTCCTATCAAGCCAAGGACCCTAAGTGGCAGAAAGCATGCTCTAGTAGTAGTGGATGACTACTCAAGGTACACATGGATTGTCTTTCTATATAAGAAGAGTGAAACCTTGACAAAGCTGCCTGAGCTGCTGAGAATGATCTAGAATGAGAAATCTCTATCAATCATCAAGATCAGATCAGATAGAGGAGAAGAATTTCTCAACAGAGAAATCACTGAGTACAGTGATCAGAATGGGATCCAGCACGAGCTCTCTGCATCCAAGACTCCACAGCATAATGGTGTTGCCGAAAGAAGAAACAGAACCTTGAAGGAAGCAGCCAGGTCCATGATTGCAGAAGCAGACCTGCCCAAGAGGTTCTGGGCTGAAGCTGTCAACACAACATGTCACACTCAAAACAGGAGTATGATAGTAGGGAGACATGGCAAAACTCCCTATGAGGTTTGGAATGGCAGAACACCTACAGTTGCTTATTTTCATATTTTTGGTTGTAAGTGTTTCATCCACAACAATGGTAAAACCCAACTAAAAGCCTTTGATGCTAAAACTGATGATGGTCACTTTATGGGATATTCACAAAGAATCAAGGAATATAGAGTCTTTAACAAAAGAACCTTAGTTGTGGAGGAAACACCTTGCGTTGAAAAGTCAACAATTACGGAAAGTCACATGCGGACGTGAGGGGACAAGCCTAAAGATTCCCGGAAAGCAAGGAATCAAATATTTATCGAGATACGCATTCTGAAGACTTTATGATGATTCAAATCAAGAAATACAGTGCTATTACAAGAAAGTCTTCCAAACAGTCGGAATTGAAAAGGGAAACCAACCTTGCAACGGATTGATAAGATAAACAAAGAAGTCTACTCTCCAACGGATGTATTTGTTATAGTGGTGCAACGGCTATGAAGAAAGCTCAACGGATCGTACTATAAATATCTGAAGATATGAATTGAGCAAAGTACGATGCGAACAATACTTTCAAGCAAACAAAGCAATCAAGGCAATCAAAGCTATCAAGGCAATCTATAGCATCGTAAAGAGCAAAGCATTCAAGATCATATTCTGAAGAGCTCTTTGTTGGAGAAAACAACACTCTTGTCTCAAAAGTTGAGTACGGGGTACTTCTGTAAACAAGTTTTTAGAAGTTTCGGCATCGAAGGATTCTTTATTGGAAGGTGATAGACAGCTCGAGAGTTGTTGAGGCATCCATGGATTTTCGATCAAGAGGTGCTAGGCAGTCAAAGGGAGTTGCAACGACCATGGGATTCCACTGGTTGGAAGCTGTTATAACTGGTTGAATCATTGTAACCTTTACCACTCGTTGAAAGTTATAGTGAATTCATCTCCAACTGGTTTGGAGTAAAGTGGACTAGTAGATGATTACCCCACCTCTGAAACCACTATAAGTGATGTGTGATTTACTGCTTTGAATATCATACTTAACTGCTGCATCCATATTTATTGTTCCATTAGATAGTTATCTGCAGTTAACATTAGTTACCTGCTATCGTCATCAGCTGTGTCTTCCGCATTACCTGTCTGCAGACGACATAAGTCATCTGTACCTAATCACAGCTGAGTAACTCATCTGAGATTCAGGAAAGAATTTAATAAGTCTATACACCTCCCCTATACTTATTCCTGACGACTTGTGACCTACAAATGGTATCAGAGAGGTCGTTTTAATTTTATAGAACCAGATCCATATATATTTTCAATCTCTCAATATTTTGGAGCACAAACGGCATATGCACTCTAGATTACCTGTATTTTCCGTTGATGAATATGACATCTGGAAGATAAGAATGCATGCACACTTATCATCCATCCATGACGACATGTGGTGCATCATTGAAGATGGTCCTTTCATCTTTGAGAAGAACAACTAACTTAAAGAAATTGCAGCTGGGAAGACTGAGAAGATTCCAAATAAGAGAACCGAGATGACCCCGGAAGTAAGGAAGCTGGACAATCTAGACAACCAGGCCAGAGATGTTATATATCGGACTCTTGATAAAGCTATAATGATCAAGATCAAAAACTGCAAGAATGCAAAGGAAATATGGGACACATTAGTAGTAATGTGTGAGGGAACAGAGCTGATCAAAGAAAACAAGTTGTCAATAGCTACACAAAAATTTGACGACTTCAAGATGAAGACCGGAGAAACCATTGATCAAGTAGATGGAAGATTCACTGAGATTATAAATGAGATCAACTCCCTTGGAAAGACCTATGGCAACAGGGAGATGGCTCTAAAGGTTTTGAGATCCCTAAATCTTGAATAGAGCATGAAGGTTGTAGCAATGATAGAATAAAAGGATCTCAACAAAATAACAATCCAGGAGCTGTTCTCTGATCTGAAGGCATTTGAGTTCGAGCTGCCCAGTTTATCATCTAATGAACCAACTGAAAAAGGAATAGCATTTGTAGTAGAATCATCTGCAAAAAGCCTAGCTCAAGTCAGTCCCCCCAGTTCTCTGAATTTCGAAGAAGAAATGACGTTCATCATGCAGAGGTTCAACAATTTCAGGAAGAATTATTCCAAATACAAGAATAACTTGATATAAAATCCAAGAAGAAATTAGAAAGCAGGCAACTAGAAGGTGGAATACTACAACTGCCAAAAAACCGGGCACATTCAGATTGACTGTCCAAAATTCAAGAAGGATGAAGACAAGAAAAATGTGAGCAGAAAGGAGGACAAAAGGAAAGCTCTCATAATTGAAGATCAGATTGAAGAAAGAGTTGAATCAAGCAGTGGATTCTTCTCCGATGACGATGATGAGTACAACTGCCTGATGGCCAACCTAGCTGATAAAGAGGTAACATCTAAACCTCAAAATACTAAAGGTTTCAGCTCTGACATATCTGAAGACATGGATCTTCATAAATATGTTAATCAGTTGCAAAAAGATTTTGAAACCTTAAAATCAGCTCACCATACTGTCACAACTGAGAATACACAGCTGAAAAATGAGAGAGTCCAGCTGAAAAATGATTTTGACAAGCTGAGCCAAGAGTCATCAAAATTTCAAAATATTATAGTTGAGCTTGAAAAATGATCTGAAAACAATCTGATAAACTCAGCTGAAAATATTGTAGCTAAGATCCATAAGCTGACTGTTTTAAATAGTGAAAACTCAGCTGCACTTGCTCATGTCAAAACTGAGCTATCCAAGTTGAAAGAGTTGAATAGTACACAAGCTAAAGAGATAACATCTCTAAAGGCATCTATAACCTTAGATGAGTTGTGTATGAACAGAAGTCCACTTTATTCTAGATCAGGCCTTGGATATGATCCCAACACTCCCTATAGTTCAAAAACTACTTTCATCAAGGGAGAAACAATTGTCCAGACTGTTGAGCCTACATATAAACCCATATTACATAATAGGCAGCAGCCAAGTCAAATGTTTAGGCAGCAGACAAGGTATACTAGGAATACACCTACACAAGAGACTAGGCAATGGCCAAGGCAGAAGCATCAGTCAAGACACTATGCCAACTATTACCAAAGACTCCCTAAAAACAGATTTCAAAATGGGAGAGGCAACTGGAAACCTCAAGGTTATCCAAATTTTCAAAATGAATAGGTTGGAGACCCCACGGATTTAACAAATGGTCTCAGCCAAGATTTAAAAATGGCCCACACCACAGATATTATGAGGCATATCTAGTATGCAATCCTAACCGAGGATATAGGCATAGACAGCACACACCTTATAGGGGTAATCAACACAATTTTAATAATCCAAGGAGAAACCAATTCTCTAGGAAACCTACTAATCATAAAGGACCCACAAAGATTTGGGTACCTAAATCTCTACTTGTTTGATTGCAGAAAAGGTGGAAGTACTACTACCACATCTCCTCAAAATCAACAATGGGAGGAGAAGAATGGTTTGTAGATTTTCTGGATGCTCAAGGCACATGATAGGGAATAAGAAGGTGATCTCAAATTATATCAAAGAAAGAGGTTCAGATGTAACCTTTGGAAATAGCTCTAGAGGCCAGACAAAAGGATTTGGAGGGCTGCGCAGAGGAAATATAACCATATCCGAAGTGCACTATGTCAAAGGGCTCAAATACAACCTGTTGAGCATAAGCCAATTTTGTGATGCTAAGAACCTACTAATCTTCATCATTTGTAAATGCATGGTGATTTATATCCTATCTGGGGAAGTGAAGCTACAAGGATTCAGAAGAAGAGATGTCTACATGATAGTTGGAATACAGGCACTCCAAACACTTGTTTTCTATCTAAGATAATTGCTGAAAATGGATGGCTATGGCACAAAAGATTATGTCATCTAAACTTCAAAGCCATCAGCAAGATAAGCTATCAAAAGCTGGTCAGAGGACTTCCAACAAAAGTATTCAAGAAAGAAGATCTTTGTGATGCATGTTAGAAAGGGAAACAGACCACGACAACTTTCAAACCAGTTCAGCACTCTCACCACCAGAATTTTGGATCTACTTCATATGGATCTCTTTGGCACCATCAAGCTAAGGACACTGAGAGGAAGGAAGCATGCCTTAGCAATAGTGGATGACTACTCAAGATTCACATGGGTTGTTTTTCTCTATAAAAAGAGTGAAACACTAACAAAGCTACCTGAGCTACTAAGGAAGATTCAGAAAGAGAAATCCCTGTCAATCATCAAGATCAGATCAGACAGAGGTGGAGAATTTCTCAACAAGGCAATCACTAAGTTCAGTGATCATAATAGAATCCAGCACGAGGTCTCTATAGCCAGAACTCCACAACAAAATGGTGTTGCTAAAAGAAGGAACAGAACCTTGGAGGAAGCTGCCAGGTCAATAATTGCTGAAGCTGACCTGCCAAAGAGGTTCTGGGCTGAAGCTGTCAACACAGCATGCCATACTCTGAATAGGAGTATGATAGTAGGGAGACATGACAAAACTCCTATGAATGGCAGAACACCAACTGTTGCATACTTTCGTACATTTGGTTGTAAGTGTTTCTTCCACAATAATGGTAAAACCCAATTGAATGCCTTTGATTCTAAAACTAATGATGGTCTCTTTATGGGATACTCACAAATAAGTAAGGCATACAAAGTATTTAACAAAAGAACATTAGTTGTGGAAGAAACACCTCATGTTTTGTTTGATGAGTCGACTGTTGAGTATAGGAAACAGGTGGAATTAATTGAGAATGAGCTCAAAACCACCACCCTGGAAGAAGTCATCATTAATGATACAGGAACGATAGACTCGTCTGAAGATCCAACTACAGAGCAGACAGGAACTACAGATCAGATAGGATCCCAAAACCTACCTGATCCAACTACAGCTGATGAAGACCCAACTGTAGCTGACAAAGACGCATCTGCAGATCAGTCAGGGCCCTATCTGTAGATGAGAAGACCGTAGCTGATCCAGTTGCAGATCAAGAAGGCCAAAACCAAGCAGATGCAGAAAGAGACGAAGTCCACCAAAGAAACTCTACAGGGGGAACAAACCCTGAAGAAGACATCCCCAAATGGCTCAGATATCATCCCATCCAACAGATCATTGGAAACTTAACTGATGGCATCAAGACCAGAAAATCTACAGAACTTGCAGGAATGGCAATGTTCTCTTGTTTCATGTCTCAAATGGAACCCAAGACAACAAAATAAACACTAGAGGACTACTCATGGATAAATGCAATGCAAGAGGAGCTGAACCAGATAGAGAGAAACAATGTCTGAGAACTAATAGACAGACCAGGTCACAAGAAAGTAATTGGCACCAAATGGGTGTACAAAAAAAGTGTGATGAAAATGGAGCTGTTGTTAGGAATAAGGCTAGACTAGTTGCTAACGGATATGCATAATGTGAAGGAATAAATTTTAATGAAACATATGCACCTGTTTCAAGACTTGAAGCTATCAGACTATTCCTTAAATATGCAGCATTCAAGGATTTTGAAGTCTACCAGATGGATGTGAAAAGTGCGTTTCTCAATGGAATCCTAGAAGAAGAAGTCTATGTTGAGCAACCCCTAGATTTGTCAAAGGAGACAAAGTATATAAACTTCTGAAGGCTCTATATGGACTCAAGCAGGCACAAAGAGCATGGTATGAAACACTATCTGTGTTTCTGGAAAAGAACGGCTTCATCAAAGGAAAGGTAGACAAAACCTTATTCAGAGTGGAACATGAAGACCATATTATGTGAGAAATTCTCAAATCTCATGCAAGGAATATTTGAGATGAGTATGATGGGCAAACTAAACTTCTTTCTTGGTTTGCATGTCAAGCAGATGAATAATGGAATTTTCATCAATCAAGCTAAATACACAAGGGATCTAATCAAGAGATTTGGATTGAACTCAGCCAAAACACTGAGAACTCCAATGAGCACAAGCCTACACCTATATGCAGATGAAGAAGGCATATCAGTGGATCCAACCCACTACAGATGACTTATTGGATCACTCATATACCTAACTGCAAGCAGACCATACATTTCTTATGCTGTAGGGGTATGTGCGAGATTTCAATCCAAGCCAAAGCAGTCTCACCAGGAAGCAGCTAAGAGGATAATCAGATATCTTAAGTCCATAAACAATGTTGGACTATGGTGTAATACCCGTACTTTTTATTGAATGTTTGACCTTGCCGTTCTTCCTCTTTTGTCACTCTATAAACACTTTGAGATGTTGTCGATCTTGATTTAGAGTTTCGTATCTTTTTGGATCATGATCGTGTTGACTGGACCTCTTGGCAATATTCTGGGACAGGCATATAGTGCACGCTAGGCCTAGGCTAATGCATGCTATTTCTACTTAAGTAGCACACGCTAGCTTTGAGCCTTAGCGCGCGCTAACATTCGGATCATGGCAGAGGCAGTAGCTGATTCTGCCCCCTGGACCAGTAGTTAGCGCACGCTAGGTATTAGCTAGCGCACACTATTCGTGTTCAGTAGCGCGTGCTAATATCGCCCGTAGCATACGCTAATGAGCTGAGTCGGCAGAGGCAGAGGGGTATTTCTACTTTCTGGACTAGCAGGTAACGAACACTAGGCGGCATCTAGCGCACGCTATAGGTGTTGCGTAGCACGCGCTAGTGCCCAATCGTAGCGCACGCTAGCGGAGTTGGGCAGTGAACTAGATTTTTTGCAGGATACCAGTTAGCACATGGTAAGGTGTGGTAGTGCGCGCTAACGTCTCAGGACAAAAGCCACTGGACTATCGGCTGACCCCACTAGTACATGCTAACCCCGATTTTTAGCGCGCGCTAACCTGGCGTATTATATAATGGGCAGTCAACCCCTGCACTTGTCATTTTATATCTTTTTCACTCATTTTGATGGGGCGATTTGGGGCGATTTGAGGGCGGTCCTTCTTCAACTATCATCATCTCTGGTTGGATAACAAAGATTACACAACATCTAACCCATTTTTATCTTCCAAATCAAGGTAAAATCCTTAGAACCCTAGTTTTGGGAATTTTTGGGGATTTTCTTAGATTCGCTCGATTTATCCATTTTAAAGCTTGAGATCTTTGAGATTATGATGTATCTACCCCGTACCCATGTTTCCCCTACAATCATATGGATTGTTTTGTACCTTGTTTGGTCTTGAGAGGGCTTGGGTGATTTCAAACCTCTAGTTGATTTTTCTCGTAGTTTCGTGAATCGTAGGCGGGGTTCGGGAATTTCTTCATGTGATTTGAGTATGGATTATTGGTTATCGTATTCCTTACGAATCATTTAGGTGCCGGAAGTGCATTCTTGGACATACTGAACTTATACTCTTTTCCTTCTGATTCTCGATGTCTCAAAGGCAAGTATATGTTTATGATTGTACGATCTTGACTTTGAAAGTAAGATATATAAATTGTATAATGGTTTATATCCACTATGGGACGGGCCGACGGGTCATCTAAGGGTTCCACAGCCTCTGGTGCGATTCCGCGGATATTTTGGGTTAACCACTCTATGATGGACCGACGGGTTCTCTGAGGGTTCCGTAGCCTCTGGTGCGGTTCCGCGGTTAATCATGTATGTATTAAATGTGATGCTATGAGATTTAGTTATTCCGGAATACTAGTATTTAGTTGATGAGATGATGATTTCATTTACTTTATTGTCGAGGAGTATTGTGTTTCATATTCGATATACTTGCTAGCTATTCGACGGCTAACCCCTTTATGGGGGAAATAGCTTTCATGTATTTCAGGATCCAGGAGAGCGGATAGGCATGTACCGGTTTGGCATGAAGATTATGGACAAGTGCGATGCTGTGTCTTGTCTCTGGTTATGTTTTGTATTTCCTCTATTCAGTGTTGTTGTACTTGAATGTTTTTTGAATACTCGAGTACTGTTTTCGGTTCCCTTGAGGTTTCAGACTGTGTTGCCATGGTATTGAATTTGTGATGTGTTGTATTCAGATGTATTGGATATAGTTTTGAATACCATTTTTATTGTCTTCCATTTTGTTGTACTTGGACCTTCTCGGTCAAAGTTCATAATTCCGCGTATAAATAGCCTTGTGGGTCCCATGGCGGGGCTCACGGAGCTGTAATATACCCTGAATAACTTGGGGGTGTTACAGAATATGGTATCAGATCTTGGGTTTATGGATACCTAGGCTATCGGTCCTTTGGGTCGATTGAGTCATAATTTATCTACAGTATCACTACTTTTCCATCATCACAGTGCGACCGGTACTTGTGAGACCTCTTACTCTCCTAGTGTTCTATTAATCGCTTTACTTTTGATTTGGTATTTTTGGGAATTGGTCACTTCGATGACGTTCGATTTGAATTGTACTTACGTGCTTTGTGTATCCTTCAGAATGTCGGCTGATAGGGCACAGAGACGAGGCCATGGTCATAAATGCGGACGAGGACGTGACGCGGCCGCTTCCCTCAGTTCCGTTGTGGGGTCGACCACCCATCGTTTATCTAACTCAGTACATCCTGATATCAAGGGTCATCATGACCAGTCAACCGGCCAAGGGAATAACGCAGATTTTGGAGTTACGAATGTCCTTCAACAATTGGCTAACCAGATGACTATCCTGGCCCAAGCCATTCAACTGAACAATCCAAACCCGACATTGGATGTCTTGCTTCAGAATGTAATCTGTATGCACCCTCCGCAGTTCAGTGGTGCTATAGACCCGATGGGTTGGGAGAATTGGTTGGCAGAGTTAGAGAAAGTGTTTGAAGCGGCTGATTGTCCGGAAGTGAGGAAGGTACCGATTTCTCAGTACTTCCTTACCAAGGAAGCCGCGACTTAGTGGAAATTATCAAGCCTTGGGATCATGCTGCTATGTGGGGAGAGTTTAAAGAGCTACTGGAGGCCGAGTTTTGTCCTTGGCCAGTGCAAGAAGGCAGAATCCAAGCCTTTTTCGAGTCTAAGCTGCAGAATATTACAGTCTCGCAGGCGGTAGTAGAATACAACCAATAACTGATCCACATGAAGAATCAAGTGCGGGATGAGCGTGACAAGATCCATTACTTTGATATGCGGATGAATATGGATTTACGGTGTTATATGGCTGGGTTTGCTTGTACTACCTCAAAGGAATACCAAGACAGGGCTTTGGCATATGACATGTTAAGTCCCAACAATGATACCACAGAAAAACCGAAGAAACAGAAGATTGTTGGCTAGAGGGAAGAGGAGTTTTCGTTCTGCTCCGGGCACCTAAACTCGCCCGGTAACTTGTTTTAATTGTGATCTTCCAGGCCATGTTAATCTGGAGTGCAATTTCCCACCCCTGAAGTGTCACACTTGTGGACAGATGGGACATAGGGCAGCTTATTGCCCCAAACAAGATCAAACTGTGGACACTCGGGATTCTGCCCCAGCACCTTTAGATCAGAGTATGAATTAGCGACAACTGGTTGAACAATCACAACAGCGTTACAGCAGAGGCCGGGGACAGAGTCAGAACTCTAGAGGGGGAGATTCTAACGTCGGTTCGGCACACCCATGAGTCTATGAGATGCGTCGAGCACACGAACCTGATGCGGCAGTAGCCTCAGGTACCATTCATATCCTATCTCATCCAGTTCGTGTACTTTTTGATTCGGGTGCTACACATTCTTTTATCTCCTTGGAGTGTGTACATCGTTTGAATATAACTTGTATGACTGCTTGCGATCCTTTCATTGTGAGACTACCTAGTGGGGATAAAATCGTGGGGAATTAGGAGATTAGAGATTTTTCGGTGAATATATCTGGTGCGGATTGGTTGTAGAACTTGATTGTGGTTGATAGGGGTGTTCAAAACCGGATATCCGAAATTTCGGATATTCGGAATTTTGGATATCTGAAAATTCGGATAGTAGATTTTGATATCCGATATTCGTACAAAATTTCGGATATGGATATAGGATATCCGAATATCCGGAAAAGAATAAGAATTATATTCGGATATCCTTATATTCGAAAAAATATGACCACAGATTCATAATATCCATACCTCATCCAAAATGCAGTCTTCGGAACATCGAACTCTTTCACCCGGAGATGATAGTACCCTGATCTCAAATCAGTTTTTGAGAATACTGTGGCTCCCTGCAACTGATCAAATAAATCATTTATATGAGGCAAGGGATACTTTTTCTTAATGGCCACTTTGTATAGTTCACGGTAATCAATGCATAAACATAGTGAACTATCCTTCTTCCTCACAAAAAGAACAGGTGCGCCCCAAGGCGAAGTGCTCGGTCTGATGTACCTTTTCTCTAATAGTTCTCCCAACTGACTCTTTAATTCTTGCATCTCGGAAGGTGCCATTCGATAAGGTGCCTTAGAAATCATAGCCGCGTCAGGCTCTAAATCCACAGAAAATTCTATCTCTTGATCCAGCGGTAATCCCGGGAGGTTGTCCAGAAAAACGTCGGGATACTCATTAGAAACTGGAATCGAAGAGAAATCAACTTCTTTCCCTTCCATCTTCAAATCATAACACCGATAGACCGTGCAACCTTTATTCAAAAGTTTTACGGCCTTCATGGCGCTGATAAGCAACTTAGGTTGGCCCGACTTACATCCCATAAATGAGTACTCGGAACCGTCTTTAGTCATCATAGTGATAACCTTAGTACGGTAATTCATAATCGTTTGGTGACTGCAAGCCAATCCTCGCCAAGGATCACATCCTCGCCTTCCATATCAACCACTAGGGGTGCTCAAAAATATCCGATATCCGATTCGAAATATCCAAAAATCCCAAGTTCCGGATATCAAAAAATTCAGATATCCGAAAATTTGGATATCCGAAGTTCGGATATCCAGAACTTCGGATTCGGATATCGGATAGTACTTTTCAGAAAAATCAGATATTCGGAACAAGATATTCTGAGAGCCGAGCACCTATATGCAAAATTCTCGAAATGTGAGTTCTGGTTGGAAGGAGTTATGTTTCTCGGCCATGTGATTTCGGCCGAAGGGGTTCGTGTAGACCCACAGAATATTGAGGCAGTGCTAGATTGGGCACCACCTAAAAATGTTAAAGATGTTGGTAGCTTTTTGGGTCTTGTTGGGTATTACCGTCGGTTTGTCGAGGGGTTCTTGAAACTCACTCGGCCGCTTAAGAAATTACTCCAGAAGACAGAAAAGTTTCTTTGGACGACTGAGAGACAACAGAGCTTCGATGAGCTGAAGAGACGTTTGACCTCAGCGCCAATTTTAGCTTTACCTCAGGGTAGTGAATGATTTGCAGTTTATAGCGACGCTACGGGACAAGGGCTTAGATGTGTGCTTATGCAGCATGATAAGACGATAGCTTTTGCGTCACGACATTTGAAGCCGTATGAGATAAACTATCCTACTCACGATTTTGAGTTGGCCGCACTTGTCTTCGCACTTATGATTTGGCGGCATTATTTGCATGGCTCTCCGTGTTGGATTTATACCGATCACAAGAGTTTAAAGTATATTTTCAGTCAGAAAAGCTGAATATGAGGCAGAGACGTTGGTTGGAATTGATCAAGGATTACGATTTGGAAATTCTTTACGATCTGGGAAAGGCCAATGTTGTCGCGGATGCTTTGAGCCGCAAATCATCATCGCTTCAGATGCTCGAGGTTCTTACATCTCAGATGAAGATTCATCAGGATTTAATCGAGCAAGGAATAGAAGTTTGGCTTCAAATAGTGCAAGGGCAGTTGTGCACTCTCAAAACTACTTCGTACTTGGTTGACAACATCAAAGAAACAGTGGAGTGATCCGATGATCTCTCAACTAAAGGACGATGTGATTAAAAGAAAAGCCCCTAATTTTATGGTCCATGAGGATAGTATTATGAGATTTCAAGGCAGGATTCGTGTTCCGAATGATCTAGAGTTGAGGCAGAGAATTCTCCAAGAAGCTCATGCTACGCCTTACTCAATCCACCTCGGAACGAGTAAGATGTACAAGGACTTGAAGTGAAATTTTTGGTGGAATAATATGAAGAAAGATGTCACGGAGTTTGTACTACGGTTCTTGATATGTCAACAAGTCAAGATTGAACATCAACGATCGGAGGGGTTGTTGAAGCCGCTTCTCATTCCCGAGTGGAAGTGGGAAGATATCTCTATGGATTTTATCACTGGGATGCCGAGAACTAGAGCCGGAATGAATATGATTTGGGTAATCGTTGATCGGTTGACCAAGTCTGCACACTTCCTAGGTATTAAGGATACTTGGGGACCGGAGAGATTGGCTCGAACTTTTATAACTGAGATTGTAAGATTCCATGGTGCCCCTAAGACCATTGTTTCCGATCGAGATGGTCATTTCGTATCGCATTTTTGGCAGGCCCTTCATCAGGCTTTGGGCACCGAGTTGAGATTGAGCATATCTTTTCATCCTCAGTCAGACGAACAGACAGAGCGGATGAGTCAGACGTTGGAGGATATGTTTCGGGCTTGTGCCCTAGACTAGTGTAATGATTGGGAGATCCACTTTCCGTTGATCGAGTTTGCAAACAATAATAGTTGGCATGCGTTGATCAAAATGGCACCGTTCGAGGCACTTTATGGTAGGCGGTGTAGATCGCCATTATGTTGGGACGAGGCTTCAGAGCTAGTCAGAATGGAACCGGACATGTTATTGGAGACTAAGGAGAAGATTTCTATTATCTGGGACCGGTTGTTGACCGCCCAGAGCCGTTAGAAATCTTATGCTGATACCTGTCGTCAGCCTTTAGAATTTAAAGTGGGAGACCATGTTCTACTCAAGGTGTCTCCGACCAGAGGAGTTTTACGCTTCGGGGAAAAGGGAAACTTAGTCCGATGTATATCGGACCTTTTGAAATTTTGGACAGGGTTGGAGATTTAGCTTATCGCTTGGCATTGCCTCCAGCTTTGAGTCATGCCCATAGCATTTTTCATGTCTCTCAGTTGAGAGAGAAAGTGCCAAATCCAAGTCATGTTATCAATTATAGTGAGATTGACGTAGCCAAGGATGTTACCTTTCCGGAGCGGCTGGTGAAGATCCTTGAACATCGTGAGAAGCAGCTTCGGCACAAAACGATTCCGTTGGTTAAAGTGCAATGGTCGTGACATGGAGTCGAGGAGGCGACTTGGGAGACGGAAGAGAAGATGTGATCATATTACCCCAAACTTTTTATTTCTTAAGTTTCGGGACGAAACTTCTTTTTAGAGGGGAAGAATGTAATACCCGTACTTTTTATTGAATGTTTGACCTTTCCGTACTTCCTCTTTTCTCACTCTGTAAACACTTTGAGATATTGTCGATGTTGATTTAAAGTTTCGTACCTTTTTGGATCATGATCGTGTTGACTGGACCTTTCGGCAGTCTTCTGGGACAGGCAGATAGCGCACGCTGGGGCTAGGCTAACGCACGCTATTTCTACTTAAGTAGCGCACGCTAGCTTTGAGCCTTAGCGTGCGCTAACGTTCGGAGCATGGCAGAGGCAATAGCTGATTCCGCCCTCTGGACTAGCAGTTAGCGCACGCTAGGTATCAGCTAGTGCACGCTATTCGTGTTCAGTCGCGCGCGATAATATCGCCCGTAGCATACGCTAATGAGCTGAGTCGACAGAGGCAGTGGGGTATTTCTATTTTCTGGACTAGCAGATAACGCACGCTAGGCGACAGCTAGCGCATGCTATAGGTGTTGCGTAGTGTGCGCTAGTGCCCAGTCGTAGCGCACGCTAGCGGAGTTGGGCAGTGAACTGGAATTTTTGCAGAATACCAGTTAGCGCACGCTAAGGTGTGGTAGCGCGCGCTATTGTCTCACAACAGAAGCCACTGGACTACTTGGTGACCCCTTTAGCTCATGCTAACCCTGATTTTTAGCGCGCGCTAACCTGGCGTATTATATAAGAGGCAGTCAACCCCTGCACTTGTCATTTTACATCTTTTTCACTCATTTTGATGGGAGAGCTCAGGAGAGGGCGATTTGGGGCGATTTTAACTATCATCATCTTTGGTTGGATAATAAATATTACACAACATCTAATCCATTTGTATCTTCCAAATCAAGGTAAAATCCTTAGAACCCTAGTTTTGGGAATTTTTGGGGATTTTCTTAGATTCATTCGATTTATCCATTTTGGAGCTTGAGATCTTTGAGATTATGATGTGTCTACCCCGTACCCATGTTTCCCCTATGATTATACGGATTTTTTTGTACCTTGTTCGGTCTTGAGAGGGTTTGGGTGATTTTAAAACCTCTAGTTGATTTTCCTCATAGTTTCGTGAATTGTAGGCGGGTTTCGGGAGTTTCTTCATGTGATTTGAGTATGAATTATTGATTATCGTATTCCTTACAAATCGTTTAGGTGCCGGAAGTGCGTTCTTGGACCTACCGAACTTATACTCTTTTCCTTCGATTCTCGATGTCTCAAAGGCAAGTATTTATGATTGTACGTTCTCGACTTTGAAAGTAAGATAAATGAATTGTATAATGGTTTATATCCACTCTGGGACGGGCCGACGTGTCCTCTATGGGGTCCGTAGTCTCTGGTGCGTTTCCACGGATATTTTGGGTTAACCACTCTGGGACGGACTGACGGGTCCTCTGAGGGTTCCGTAGCCTCTGGTGCGGTTCCGTGGTTAATCATTTATGTATTGAATATGATGCTATGAGATTTAGTTATTTGGGAATACTAGTCTTGAGTTGATGAAACGATGATTTCATTTACTTTATTGTCGAGGAGTATTTTGTTTTATATTCGATATACTTGTACTAGCTATTCAATGGCTAACCCCTTTATGGGGGAAATACATTTCATGTATTTCAGGATCCAAGAGAGCGGATAGGCATGTAACGGTTTAGCATGAAGATGATGGGCAAGTGTGATGCTGTGTCTTCTCTCTGGTTATGTTTTGTATTTCCTCCATTCAGTGTTGTTGTACTTGAATGGTTTTTGAATACTCGAGTACTGTTTTCAGTTCCCTTGAGGTTTCTGTGTTGCCGTGGTATTGAATTTGTGATGTGTTGTATTCAGATGTATTGGATATGGTTTTGAATACCATTTTTATTGTCTTCCATTTCTTTGTACTTGGACCTTCACGGTCAAAGTTCATAGTTCCACGTATAAATAGCCTTGTGGGTCCCATGGCGGGGCTCACGGCGCTATAATATATCCTGAATAACTTGGGGGTGTTACATATGGTATCCCGAGGATAACAACTTTGAGCTATCAGGATACTTGGATGTAGACTATGCATGATGTAAGATTGACATGAAAAGCACCAGTGGAACGTGCCAATACCTTGGAACCAAACTTATTTCTTGGTTCAGCAAGAAACAGGTATCCAACTCAATTTCCACAACCGAGTAAGAATACCTAGCTACAGGCAGCTGTTGTGCACAAATCCTGTGGATAAGAAATCATAGCTACATTAGAAGTCAAACGGTCAACCAACTAAGTATTTCATTACCTGACCGACTTATAATTATTATATTTACACGTGGCCAAATACACTTTCACACTACCGCCATGATGTCCAATCAAATTCAACTGTCATTTTAGCTTTTCAAGAATTATACCGCCACTTAACTTATTTTATTATTAAATTCAAAACGTTTTTTCGAATGGCTATTTAAGACGGTCGAAATCATTTTATAGTAACTTTACCGTCTTCAAGATTGAGAAACCCTAATTTCCTAAAGCAAGAAAAATTCTCGAATATTCACTACACTCGGTCGAAAGACTTAATTTCTTTGCAGAAATGGAGGCTACACAGTATTTCGAAGGCGTCAACTGGAAAATCGTGATGGACCAGATCATCTTTAGTATCATGGTCAACTTAGAAGGAATATTGGAGGCAAATCTGGCGGCCACCGATGAGATGCGCTATATTATTAGAATGATGAAGAAGAATGGGATTTATCCCTTCCTGGATATCAACCCGAAACAGCTATACAAGGAGGCTATTATCTGTTTTTTTGAGGAAGCTCAAGTCACCGAGGACGGAATCACGAGCTCGGTTTTTGTATAAGAAGTCACCATCACTCACTAGACTGTTGCTAATGTCTTTAAGATGAAGAACCGGGGCATTGCGGTCGAAGCCCTTAAGCAAAGCTCGGTGGAAACCTGGTACGAGATAAAATTGCTAGAGCAGCCGACTAAGGTCAAACTTACGGCTAAGAGAGGCGATCTGAAGAAGGACTACAGATATGTCCTTGACCTAACCAACAAGATCGTGATGGGGATGGCAGGCAGCTATGACCAGCTGTCATCTACTAAGTTTGTTGTGCTGGGAACCCTTATCCAGCAAGAAAGGATTAACTGGCTTGATACATCTACAAGCAGTTTGTCCGAGAGGTCAATAAAGTGAGTTGTATTGAAGAATAGAAGAAGTTCAAGATGAAGCTCGCTTATGGAACCCAAATCAGGTGGATCTTGGAGTTCCTAGGAAAGGCAAAGGGAACTGCAGACCCTTTTCATGGAAGCAAGAGGCTTGGTCATCTGGACCAAGAGACTTTGAAGAAATTGAGCGTTGAAAGGAAAGCAGCCCAGATGCTAAATGAGATGTCTAGTGAACCCACCCCTTACAGAGCGCCTTCGGACTCAGATGAAGTCCGCTCTGTTACCGCAGATCAGACACCACAATACTTACCTGCAGAAGAAATCACATCAACCCCACCTGCAGTGAAGAAGTCATCTGCAGTCAGAAAGTCACCTGCAGCCCGAAAGTCACCTGCAGACGAATCTGATTTAAACAACACTCCTATGGCCATGAGATTTAAAAGAAAGTTACCTACGACAAAGGAGGTTATCCATATTACCTCATCCCACGACAAGTTACCCAAAAGGCAGAGAGGCCTTGTAATTGAAGAAGAAGTAGTCGAAGCAGAGTAGACAGACAAGTCACCTGCACCTGAGCCCATTGAAGAAACTGCAGCTCAGATGCAGATCGTTACCACTCCTGCACCTGCCCATGCCGAGGATCAGCCAGATAAATTTGATCTGATGACTAAAGTAATTCCACTTCTGAGCCTTTCAAGCATGACCGAGGAGGAAGAGGCAGAATTGACAATCTAGATACCGGAAGCAGGATATTCTCTCAACCTCAGGGAGAATAATACTCTGAACTTGACAACCGATCAACTAAAGCTGGTAAATCAACAGTCTCTAAAATTTTCTTTTGTCAATATATTTAATGAGTGGAAGGACTTAAAGTCTCTGAACTTCAGAAAACTAAAAGAGTTTGTTGACAGAAGTACCTGGGAACACCCCCATGCCAACTTCTTATGCTCTTCTGTCAAGAGAGAGACATTCTTTTGTTGCTCCAGGAGAACTGGTTCATATCTCATTTAAAACAAAATATGGACCAGTTCGTCCTTCATATTATAGAGGGTGTCTCTCTGGGAAAAACTCTTGAAAAAGAAGAAGTTGAGGAAGAAGAGAGCAGAGAAGGAGAAAAATAAAAAGAAATAAGAAATGAAGAGATTGAGAAGGAATATTTTGAAAAACAATGAGTTGAAAAACAGGAGGAAGGAGTTGAAAAACAAAAAGGAGTTGATGAAGCTGAAAAAGAGAAAACTGAAGAAATAGATCAGGAAGAAGAAGAAGGTGAGAAAGAAGAAGTAGAAAAAGAAGAAGTCGAAGAAAAAGAAGAAGGAGAAAAGGAGGAAGAGAGAAAAGATGATGATGCTGATGAGCATGGAGCACCTGCCAAGCTTCCAGCTCTCATAAGTCATCTGAAGATGACAGATCGGGTACCCCAAATAAAACCCCATCTGATCAGCAGTCAGCAGATAGGAGTATCCCCTCAGACAAGTCAACTGCCAAGAGACCAGCTGCTACAGAGGACTCAGGTGAAAATTCACGACAGACAGTATCTGGTGTCCCAATCTCACATGTAGACACTGAGCTGATCAGACGATTGGTGGAAGAGATAGTTGCAAGACTCCTCACAACTGAAGTCAAGCCCGACCTGATGTCCCTTAATGCAAAAATGGACACTTTACTCAAGAAGAAGGACCCTTCCCCACCACCCACTAATTCCAGAATGCGTCTTGGCATGTCTGATTTCATGGCCAACGTGGAGCAGCAGCTAGCTAACCTTATTGATGCTGGCAAAAAGGGGGAAGAGAGAAGTAGAAGGGATATCAGGCAGGGGGAAGTAAATGAAGAAGATGAAGTAATAGAGGAAGTAAGATCTAAGAGAAGACATGACCTCCCTCTCCTACAGGCTGGAACTTCTCACCACAAGAGAAAAGAAGTAGCTGCATCATCAGATGACCAACCTGCAGCCAAAAGGAGAAGGACCAGACAGGAAACGGAGGTGAAATACCAATGGGAGAAAAAGGAGCTTTGGTTTGTTGAAGAATTTTTACCTGCTGAGGCAACTCCAATGTGGGGAGGAGCAAGGAAGCAATTTATAGAGAAATATTATCTCTGGGAGTAGGACGAAAATTGCTCCCCACAGCAAACATTCATCAATTTCATGTCCTCAACTTGGCCAAAAACTTTGGGCAGTCTTGAAAAAATATGCAAAGAAATTCGATGCATATCCCATGATCCCTAGTTTCACACACGAAGAAGCCCCCACTCTTATGAACAATGAACTGGATGAACTGGCTCTTCAGGAAGAAATCAAGGCACTGTGTGTTGCGAACAACTTAACATCTGCTGAGGAGCAAAAATTTGCCTCTATCATAATCAAAAGGAAATATGGGTTAGTCCAAGTTAACAAGAGGCCAATTGGAGCAAAACCCTTGAGGTCTCTCCCTCCATCCAAATTGAAGATCAGAAGAGGAAGAGGAAGATAGATTAATTTTATGTAATTTTTACTTGTAATTTTACTTTGTAATTTACTTGTAATTTTGTAATACTTGTAATTTGCTTACCTATATTTAGTCCATTCAACTGCACTGTATTGTAACTTCAAATAATAATTTTTATAACAGTCACTTGAATGACAACCTCTAGTTGTCTCAAAAAGATTGAGTTTTACTTGTGTCTTGCACTTTACTTTGTGCAGACCTGATTACATTTGAAATGCTTTAATTTTTGCCATATCAAAATAGGGGGAATTTTTTAGGAATACTTGTTAGATTTTGATGATGTCATCCCTGTATTAATTGATTATTCAAATGTATGTTTAAGTACTTGGCAAATGTAAAGAAGAACCAAATGAGTGTCTTCTATAGGCCTTAAAATTTAGGTTAAGTCTTGATCAAGTATTGATCAGTACAAAATCGTCTAAGTATGGAACTGCCACTTTTCAGAGAAGTTATCACGCAAATTCATTTTTCAGAGAAGTCTTGGTCAATGCAAAACATCAGAGAGGTTTGACCAATCTAAGCTGCAGTCAAAATCCAAAGAAGATGATACATCAGACAAGTGTTGGTCAACAGGAATATCAGAAAAGATTGATCAAAACCAATCTGCAGTCAAGATATCAGACGAGATCGAGTCAACATAAACATCAACTGAAGTTTGACCATTAGATCAGAGAACATTCATCAGGTCAGAAGACTTCAGATCAGAGAAGATTCATTAGATCAGAGAAGATCGTATCAGAGAACTTCTGCCAAGCTATATCACAGAAGTCTTATATCAGATAATGTTAACTGCACATCTGGCAGGTTTGACCAAAATACGTCAGATAAGTTCTAAATCAAGTTATCAGCCAAGTAACTCAGTCCACGTCAGCCAGCGTTGAGAAGTCAACAATTACGGAAAGTCACATGCAGACGTGAGGGAACAAGCTGAAAGATTCCCGGAAAGGAAGGAATTAAATATTCATCGAGATCCACATTCTGAAGACTTTATGATTATTCGAATCAAGAAATACGGCGCTATTACAAGGAAGTCTTCCAAATGGTCGGAATTGAAAAGGGAATCCAGCCTTGCAACTGATTGATAAGATAAACAAAGAAGTCTACTCTCCAACGAACATATTTGTTATAGTGGTGCAACGGCTATGAAGAAATCCCAAAGGATCGTACTATAAATATCTGAAGATATGAATTGAGCAAAGTACGATGCGAACAATACTTTTAAGCAAACAAAGCAATCAAGGCAATCAAAGCTATCAAAGCTATCAAGGCAATCTATAGCACTGTAAAGAGAAAAGCATTCAAGATCATATTGTAAAAATATCTTTGTTGGAGAAGGCAACACTCTTGTCTCAAAAGTTGAGTACGAGGTACTTCTGTAAACGAGGTTTCAGAAGTTTCGCGACTGATAAGGCATCCAAGGATTCTTTGATTGGAAGGTGATATACATCTCGAGAGTTGTTGAGGCATCTATGGATTTTCGATCAAGAGGTGCTAGGCAGTCAAAGGGAGCTGCAACGGCCACGGGATTCCAGTGGTTAGAAGCTGTTGTAACTGGTTGAATCATTGTAATGTTTATCACTGGTTGAAAGTTATAGTGAATTCATCTCCAACTGGTTTGGAGTAAAGTGGACTAGTAGAGTATTACCCCACCTCTGAAACCACTATAAGTGCTGTGTGATTTACTGCTTTGAACATCATACTTAACTGCTGCATTCATATTTACTATTCCATTAGATAGTTATCTACAGTTAACATTAGTTACCTGCTATCATCATCAGCTGTGTCTTCCGCATTACCTGTCTGCAGACAACATAAGTCATCTGTACCTAATCACAGATGAGTAACTCATTTGAGATTCAGAAAATAATTTAATAAGTCTATTCACCCCCCTCTAGACTTATTCCTGATGACTTGTGACCTACAACAACTCAAAGGAATTTCTCCACTATCTACTGTAATGCCGACTCAAGAAGTATTTTTCGCCGGTGGTGAGTATAGTCATGCATCCAACATAAACTCCCCGACCAACCCTGAAGAGGTAAATGCTTTAAATAATTTTTACCAACGCCCCAGAAACGGCCCTTTTTCTGAAACCTATAATCCCGACTGGCGAAACCACCCTAACTTCTCTTGGGATGGAAATCATCACCAACAACCACCACCTCCTCAACATCAAATTTTACAACAACCATATCAACCAAAACAATTCCAAGGGTCATCCTCAAACCAACCCGAAAAACCCTCATTAGAAGAAACACTTCAATCATTCATCCAAAACTCGGATCGAAGATTTGAAGCAATGGAAGCATTAGTAAAATGTGTCAAAACTCAAGTCGGGCAACTAGCAAATCAACTGCAAAACAACCAGAAAGGGAGATTACCAAGTCAACCCGAACAAGCTAAATCTATCACCACACTTAGAACTGGTAAGATTTATAATAATCGAGTTGATCCCCCTTCTAATGATAATGTTTCAAATATTGCAAGAAATGAGGACGAAGACAAGGAATCAAATTAAAATTCTAAAGAAGAAGTTCCCACCCTAACACTCCACAAAACTACAAATCCATACAAACCTCCAATACCTTTTCTAAGCAGATAAAAAAAATAAAAAACTTGATAAGAAGTTTCTCTATTTTTTAGATATGCTGTTCAAAGTAAATGTAAACCTTCGTTTATTGGAAATAATAAGAAGTCTCCCAGCATATGGAAAATTTTTCAAAGAATTACTCACAAATAAAAAGAAGCTTCGATATAGCGAAAAAATCATTGTCTTGTAGATTATGTCTGCATTGCTCCAACAACGATTACTCCCCAAGCAAAGCGACCCAGGTAGCTTCATAATAAATATTGCTATGTGAAACGGTAAGAAAACCACTGGTTTGCTTGATCTCGGAGTAGGTACAAATTTGATGCCATTATATATTTTTGAGCAACTTGATCTTGGTGAACTTAGCCCACCTAAAATATGTTTACAATTAGCCGATAGAACACTTCGTTATCCTGTAGGAATTATCGAAGATATTTTGGTAGACATAGAGGGGCTTATTATTCCAGCAGATTTTGTTGTCTTAGAAATGGGACCATGTCTAGATAATGGAAAAGATCATTCTATTTTATTGGGAAGATCTTTCATGGCTACCGCTGAAACACTAATTAATATTAAAAGAGGAAAATTAACTATGAGTGTGTTAGGTGAAACCGTGACATTTTCTGTGTTTACTTCGACCTCTGTTCCTAGTTATGATTTATATGAGGAATGTGATTTTGTTGATATTATAATATCCGACTGTAATCTTCTTATTTACTGTTGTATTGAGTTGATGTATCGTTAAATCATGTTGAATTTAGTATAATGATTATAATGTTGTGATACTAGAATCAGATTAATTATATTCATTGTTCGCACTAAGATGATTGTTAGGTGTTGTATTGGAAGATTTCATTTCTTGGCTATGTGTTTGGTGTTTAACATACGATACGATGTAAGTTTAGCGCATGTCATATGTGTAATATTACGTACATAAGACCCTATGGTTAGCATACGTATTATGGTGTATCGGCGTGTGTGATAGGGCACGACTAGGATTCTTGGATCGATTGTGACTGTAACACCCCCAACCCGATTGGGAACATTACAGCGCCGCAGACCCTCTTAAGATGATCCAATAGGCTGGATACCGATACAAGAAATCATATCTAATGCCAACATGGCTAAACAAATGAAACAGTAGACCGATTTGGTCTTTCATCATTACATACAACGTAAACATCATATACACTCTGTCAAGAAACTCATGCCCGCACAGGGGTCAAAATACAACAACACTCCCATAAGACGGGAGAACAATACAGTGGAAAGAATAATACCATTCGACCATGTCGAATACCCAATACTGGCCCTCATGTGATTAGTATCAGTTATCTTCCATCATCCTTCGTACCGATCCCGTGGTTTTGCTCTCCAAGAATCTGCACGTACCTGAATGCAATACAGACATCCACCCCCCGATTACTCAGAGGTTAGCAAAATTCCACTATTTTGCTAGTACAAGTATAAAGTGCAATTACGAGCCATACACATCATATTCCAAGAATATAGTAATTTAAATAATCATCGAATCAAAACACAGCGAAAGTCTACCCGAGATGTTTCTTTTGAAAGAGATAGTCCAAAGCCTTAAAAGGCAGTAATAAAACAAGTAAACAACTTGTAAAGCGTTTTAAAGATCTCGAGAGTTTTCAGAAAAATACATTTAGGATTTAGGAATCCTCATCTTTACAAAATTCCTCTTTAGGGTCACAACCCGAAGGTTTGTTTTCCCAAATTAATAATCCGATAATAAATTACGGGGTCTACGACCCAAACATCCATATCAATCATAACAATAAATTACGGGATCGACGACCCAAACATCCATATCAATCATACGCCCAAAGGTTATTCTTGTCCCATGCTAACAAGCATGGACCTCGGAGCTTCCTCGTGCGTACCCGAGTGAATAAACCAATGGTAAGCAAACGGAATATCCATACCTCATGATTAACCGTGGATTCGCACTATAAGCTACGATCCATCAGAGTACTCAAAGTCCCATCTCTGAGTGGTTAACACACATCATCATGACAACCGTCAAACAAATAACTCAATCATTAGAATTCCACAACAGACATATAACATAAACTCATAGTTATCCTGGCATCGTGCTAGCAAGCACGAACCTCAGAGCCTCATGACGACATACCCATTTTGGATAACCCATGATGAGTATGCAACATATCCAAATATGACATTGCCATAAAATTCATTGGCTACTTGGGATGATGTGTGCAATAAATTCATGTTGAAATTTTATCCACATCATAAAACAGCGGATCTAAGGACCAAAATTGCGGCTTTACGCAATCGGAGGGTGAACAACTTTTTGAAGCATGGGATCATTTCAAAGCTCTTTTACTAGCATGCCACCATCATCATTATCCTTTACACTGTCTGAGTCAAACTTTTATGATAGACTAACTCATAATTGCCAATTCTCTATTGATAATGCAGTTGGGGGTGACATAGAAACACTAACGGCGCAAGAAGCTTTTGATTTATTTGAAAAAAACTTGCTATATCCTCCCAGAAAAAAAGTGCAGGAGGCAGGAGAGTCGGAGCTAATGAAGTAAATTCCACCAGTGATCTAACTGCACAAATTTCCGAGCTAACCAAGCAAGTCCAATGACTTACAACTATTAGGAATACTTGTTAGATTTTAATGATGTCATCCCTGTATTAATTGATTATTCAAATGTATGTTTAAGTACTTGGCATATGTAAAGAAGAACCAAATGAGTATCTTCTGTAGGCCTTAAAATTTAGGCTAAGTCTTGATCAAGTGTTGATCAGTAGAAAATTGTCTAAGGATGGAACTGCCACTTATCAGAGAAGTTATAATGCAAGTTCATTTTTTAGAGAAGTCTTGGTCAACGCAAAACATTAGAGAGGTTTGACAAAAGCTACAGTCAAAAGCTGAAGAAAATGATACATCAGACAAGTGTTGGTCAACAAGAATATCAGAGAAGATTGACCAAAACCAATCTGCAGTCAAGATATCAGACGAGATCAAGTCAACACAAATGCCAGCTGAAGTTTGACCATCGGATCAGAGAACATTCATCAGGTTAGAAGACTTCAGATCAAATAAGACTCATCAGATCAGAGATCGTATCAGAGAACTTCTGCCAAGCTATATTAGAGAAGTCTTATATCAGAGAAGGTTGACTACACATCAGGTAGGTTTGACTAAAATACATCAGATAAGTTCTAAATCAAGTTATCAGCCAAGTAACTCAGTCCATGTCCGCATTCTGAAGACATTATGATGATTCAAATCAATAAATACGGCGCTATTACAAAAAAGTCTTCCAAACAATCGGAATTGAAAAGGGAATCCAGCCTTCCAACGGATCGATAAGATAAACAAAGAAGTATACTCTCCAATGGATGGATTTGTTACAGTGGTGCAACGGCTATGAAGAAAGCTCAAAGGATCGTACTATAAATATCTGAAGATATGAATCGAGCAAAGTACGATGCGAACAATACTTTCAAGCAAACAAAGCAATCAAGGCAATCAAAGCTATCAAGGCAATCTATAGCATCGTAAAGAGCAAAGCATTTAAGATCATATTCTGAAAAGCTCTTTGTTGGAGAAAACAACACTCTTGTCTCAAAAGTTGAGTACGGGGTACTTCTGTAAACAAGTTTTCAGAAGTTTCGCGACTGATGAGGCATCCAAGGATTCTTTATTGGAAGGTGATAGACAGCTCGAGAGTTGCTGAGGCATCCATAGATTTTCGATCAAGAGGTGCTAGGCAGTCAATGGGAGTTGCAACGACCATGGAATTCCACTGGTTGGAAGCTGTTATAACTGGTTGAATCATTGTAACCTTTACCACTGGTTGAAAGTTATAGTGAATTCATCTCCAACTGGTTTGGAGTAAAGTAGACTAGTAGAGGATTACCCCACCTCTGAAACCACTATAAGTGCTGTGTGATTTACTGCTTTGAATATCATACTGAACTGCTGCATCCATATTTATTGTTCCATTAGATAGTTATCTAATTAGCGTACGCTACCTGGTCCAGTGCCGAAATACTGACCTTACTGCCTAGCCCGCTGACAACGTTAGCACACGCTACTTACTCCAAGTTAGCGTACGCTAACCACTTATCACTAGCGCGCGCAAGGAAAATAGGAGTAGCGTGCGCTACTCAGGCAGCAGTCCAGTACTGCTCAGTACACTGCTGCCGACAGCACAAAAAGAAGTCGAAATGTGAAGCAAGGGCTGAATCCAGAAATACGAACATGGAATATTCAAGACGACAGAGTTGAGCGCTGAAAGAAAATACAACTCCGATCACCGAAGAGCCCGTAATACGGTAAGGAAAATGAAATTCCCCTAAACTTATGGGAAATTACAAAAATGGCCCAATTGCCCGAAAATCACGATACGACGTCGGATTAACAAACGGAAAGTTTCAACACTGCCAAATCAACCATACAAACTTATGCAAACCAAGAAACAACAAAAACGAACGAGTTTTACGTGAATCGAACGTACATGCGACAAGATATAATTCAAGATGAAATTATGCAACAACATCCTCGAAACTCGTCCAAACGGAAAATCTCCAAGAACAAAATAGGTTCAGAATTTCAAAATAGTAACAAGCGATTCGTCTGAAACGAACATACACCAAAAATAGAAATTACCAAAAATAGAAGGTACGGATATTGCATTCTCTCCCCCTAAAAATAAGTTTCGTCGCGAAACTTACAACGCAAATATCTCGGGATATCTCGACCCCATACTCTCTTCCGTATCCCATGTGGCTTCCTCGGATCCATGCCTCGACCATTGAACTTTAACCAAAGGAATGGTTATATGATGAAGTTGCTTCACCCGACGCTCTAAAATCTGAATCGGCCTCTCCTCGATGGTAATGTCGGGTCCCAACTCGATCTCTCCAAAATCAATAATATGGCTAGGGTCCGGTACGTACTTCCTAAGCTGGGAAACATGAAATACGTTATGCACGTGACTCAAGGATGGCGGCAAGCCTAACCGATAGGCAAGCTCTCCAACTCTCTCTAAAATCTCAAATGGTCCAATATATCTCGGACTAAGTTTACCCTTCCGGCCGAAGCGATAAACTCCCCGTGTCGGCGACACCTTAAGCAAAACATGATCTCTCACTTCAAACTCCAACGGCCGGCGACGCGTATCGGCATAAGACTTCTGCCGACTCTGGGCCGTCAACAATCTATCGCGAATCAGAGCAATCTTCTCTCTCGTCTCAACTACCATATCGGGCTCGGTACCAATCATCTCGGATGCATCGTCCCAACACAACGGCGATCTGCACCTCCTCCCATACAATGCCTCAAATGGTGCCATTTTGATCGAGGCATGCCAACTATTGTTGTACGTGAACTCGATCAACGGCAAGTGCGGCTCCCAATCATCCTTCCAATCTAAGGCACAGGCTCTCAACATATCCTCCAATGTCTGGATCGTCCGCTCTGACTGTCCGTTAGTCTGAGGGTGGTAAGACGAAATGAGTCTCAACTCAGTCCCCAAAGCTCGATGAACAGCCTGCCAAAAATGTGATACAAACCGGCCATCTCGATCTGAAACAATACTCCTAGGAGTCCCATGCAATCTCACGATCTCTGCTATAAATACTCGTGCCAGCCTCTACGGTCCCCAAGTGTCCTTAATACCCAGGAAATGAGATGATTTGGTTAGTCGATCAACAATAACCCAAATCATGTTCATTCCAGTCCGAGTCCTAGGCATCCGGGTAATGTAATCCATAGAGATGTCTTCCCACTTCCATTCCGGAATGGGAAGTGGTTGTAGCAACCCCGCGGGCCACTGATGCTCAATCTTAACCTGCTGACAGGTCAAATACTTCGCCACAAACTCGCTAATGTCCATATTCAAATTGCTCCACCAATAGTTACTCCTCACATCCTTGTATATTTTGCTCGTACCAGGATGTATGGAATAAGGCGTAGTATGAGCCTCACTCAAAATCTTCTGCCTCAACTCAATGTCATTTGGTACATATAATCTGCCGCGAAATCTCAGAACGCCATCATCCTGAACCACAAATCCAGGGGCTTTCCTCTTCCTCACATCCTCCCTCAACTGGACCAAACACGGATCATCATACTGTTTCGCCTTTATATCATCTGTCAAGGATGAAGTGATCTCTAATGCACATAACTGACCCTGAACTCTCTGAACCCAAACCTCAATATTCTGACAAATCAAATCCCGTTGGATCCTACTCTGTGGTGTAAGTACCTCTAACATTTGTAACACCATCGGTTTCCGGCTCAATGCATCAGCCACTACGTTAGCCTTACATAGATGATAAAGTATCTCGAGGTCGTAATCTTTAATTAGCTCTAACCACCTACGCTGCCTCATATTCAACTCTTTCTGACTGAAGAAGTACTTCAGACTCTTGTGGTCCGTAAAAATCTTACACGACGACCCATAGATATAATGCCTCCATATCTTTAAGGCGAAAATGACCGCAGCTAACTCCAAATCGTGCGTGGGATAATTTACCTCATAAGGTTTCAACTGGCGGGATGCATAAGCAATCACCCTGTCTCTCTGCATCAAAACACATCCGAGCCCAAGTCCCGAAGCATCACTATACACTACGAAATCCTCGTTCCCCTGAGGCAATGTTAAAACGGGTGCGGTAGTCAAACGTCTCTTTAACTCGTCAAAACTATCCTGTCTGCCTGTAGTCCACTCGAGCTTCTGAGTTTTCTGGAGCAACTAAGTGAGTGGTCTAGCAATCTTAGAAAATCCCTCAACAAATCTACGGTAATAGCCGGCAAGACCCAGAAAACTCCTCACCTCCTTCACATTCTTAGGCGGCTCCCAAGCCATCACTGCCTCTATCTTCTGCGGATCTACCCGAACTCCCTCTGCTGAAATCACATGCCCTAGGAACATCACTTCCTCGAGCCAAAACTCATACTTAGAGAACTTCGCGTACAACTGCTCAGCTCTCAAAATGTCTAATATAATCCGGAGATGTAAGGCGTGCTCCTCCCGACTCCGTGAATAGATATGAATGTCATCGATAAAGACGACTACGAATTTGTCCAGATACTCAATAAAAACTTTGTTCATCAACTGCATGAACACTGCTGGGGCATTAGTTAGCCCGAAAGGCATAACCACAAACTCGTAATGGCCATATCTCGTCCGAAAGGATGCTTTCGGTATATCGATGTCCCGAATCCTCAACTGGTAGTAGCCCGATCGCAAATCAATCCTCGAAAAGACCGTCGCCCCCTGAAGCTGATCAAACAAATCGTCAATCCGGGGCAAAGGGTATTTATTTTTGATGGTTAACTTGTTTAATTCTCGATATTCGATGCATAAACGAAGCGATCCATCCTTCTTCTTAACAAAAAGTACAGGCGCACCCCAAGGCGATGCACTCGGTCGAATATACCCTTTATCTAACAACTCTCCCAACTGATTCTTCAATTCTAACATCTCTGACGGTGCCATACGGTACGGCGCTCGAGAAATAGGGGCCGCATTCGACTCTAGATCAATAGGAAACTCCACCTCTCGATGTGGTGGTAATCCCAGCAAGTCATCCGGAAATACGTCGGGGTATTCACTAACAACTGGAATTGACGACAAATCAACTCCACCATCTTCCGCCTCCAGAGCATAACACCAGTAGCCGACACAACCCTGGTTCAGAAGTTTCATCGCCTTCAAGGCGCTAATCACACTCCCTGATCTACCCGGCTTACAACCGACAAGAGTATGCTCAGTGCCATCCTCGGCCACTATCGAGATGGTACGTGTCCGATAGTTCATGATAGCACCGTGACGATCCAACCAATCGTCCTCGGGGATCAAATCCTCACACTTAAGGTCTATAACAATGAGATTCGAGGGCCAATCCCATCTCTCGATCCTCACTGGGCAATCCCTAACTTCCCGGTCCCCAACCATACGATCCCCGCTTGGTGTACCCACTACAAACGGTTCACACTCAAACAAGCAGTCAAAACCAATACGACTCACACAGTCTGAAGCAATAAAGGAGTGGGTAGCACCCGAATCAAAAAGCACTGAAACTGGATGAGAAAGGATCTGAGTGGTACCTGACGCCATCGGAACGTCTGCCTCCTCTGTGCGTCTCATCAGATACAATCAGGGGTGAAATGAACCCGAACTCGATGCTGCACGGCGATCCGGCTGACCCCGACCCCTACCACGACCCGAACTCTGCGGAACATGAGTAGCTGGAGTGCTGTGATCCCTCTGATCGGAAGTGGTAGTCGGAAATCTAGCGGCCCTGGTGGCCCTCTCACAATGAGCTGCCCGATGCCCGGTCTGTCCGCAAGTAAAGCAAGCAACTAACGGAAATGGGCAATCCTTCATAACGTGCTCGGGCTGACTGCAATTAAAACAAACTCTCCCTGCAGGTGCAACAGACTGGACTGAACGGTTACCCTGAGATCCACCGGCCTGATGAAACGGCCTCTTCCCAGGTGTAGGAGCAGAACGAGACCTCGAAAACTGACCACCCTTACCGGCCGAGAATCCGCCAGTAGTCTTCTGCTTCTTAGCTTCCGAAACCGACTCTGATTTCGGGACGGCCATCTCGATCGCTAGAGTGCGATCCTGGTATTCCTTCAAATTGGCACATGTGAGCGGTTCCATACTCTGCCTGATATGCGGCTTCATGCGCATATTGAAGTAACGGATTTTATCGGCCTCCGTCCTCACCTGATCTTTCACAAAACCCAACTGCTGATTGTAAGAGATAATGGCCTGCGAAATCGGCACGTCCTGGGGTGTGGCAGTGAAGAACTCCACAATTCTGCGTTCTTTGACTGGCGGCGGACAATATTCTGCTTCCATAGCAGCCCTGAACTCCTCCCAAGTAGCTCGACGGTCTCTGGGCGCAACGGCCTCCCACCATTCCGCAGCTTCCTTATCCAGGAGGTACTGGGCAATATGTACCCTCCTGTCTTCGGGACAAGCTACAGCATTGAAGGTCCTGGACAACTGAAAAAGCTAATTCTCCCAACCGAGGGAGTCAGAAGATCCAGAGAAACGAGGAGGGTACATCTTAGTCACCGTCTGAAGCCACTTACTATCTTCCTCTTCAGGTGTCGGGGGCGGATTCTGGCGTCCACCCTGAGCTATCTGAGCAAGTTGGGCTACTAACTGCTGAAGTACGGCAGTAGCCCCAGCGTCGGCATTATTACCCGACGGCACTGAGTGAGAGGCTGAGTCCACAGAGGACTGATAAAGTGAGCCTTCTTCATTATCAGCACCTCGACCACGGCCTCGGCCGCATCCCCTAGCTGGTCTACCACGACCTCTCAACATACTGAAGAAAATATGAAAAGAACAAGATCGAAAAGATTCACACTTTACAAGGTTGGCATCACAATTCACAATTCCGAACAACGCAAGAGAACGAATTATAGAAGTATAAGAGTTCGAGGAGACTTACAGCCACGGGTCGCACGAAAAGACGGCAACATGATGATATTAAGATCAACGACTGGCTCTAACGACGCAACTGACAGACCCAAAATTTACCGACAGCCTAGGTATTCAAAACCTAAGTCTCCGATACCATAAATGTAACACCCCAATTCACAATTGGGACATTACACGCCGTAGAACCCTCGTGAGGTCTACCAGGCTAACACATGACACCTAAACCACAATGAAATCCCAAAAGATGCACTCAAAAAGTAAATAAAGTCGTGGCCTCGGCCAAAACATTTTAACAGAGTATATGATACATAAGTTAAATACCAATTCATTGCCCACGCATGGGACTTAAACCAAGTTCAAAAGTAAACAGTCTAACTCCAGTACTCGACAATGCAATGACAAAACATAAAAATACAGACTCGAGCCACATCATCATGCCAGCACATCCTTTGCGTGCGCATCCCGTGCCAGCTCCTCAGCTCGACCAGTACCTGAAATGCATAAGACGCATTTCCCCCATTTAAGGGGTTAGCATTCGAATACCTAGTGCAAGTACATAATTACACAACATTATATACATACACGATTCAACGCAAACAAATCATTAGGAAAGATCATTTTGAGAATCAATACTCCGGAATATCACATTTACACCAAAACGGTAAATAATCAAGTTTTCCACATCACAAATATCCACGCTTGGTAACTCGCGACCGTACCCATTAGTATTGGCCCCCATAGGTCCCGTCGAACCATCCCCAGGTGAGAAACCACTTCCGCAGCCGTACCCATTAGTATCGGCCCCTAGAGGTCCCGTCGAACTATCCCCAGGTGGAAGAATATCAACACACGCACCCAAGTCCACTTCCGTGGCCGTACCCATTAGTATCGGCCCCCAAAGGCCACAGGCCATCCCCAGGTGGAAGAGTAACAATCACATTCATTCAATAATACAGTTTACATCATTCGCATCAAAAGCGTACACACATAATGAGATATAATACATGTACTTGCCTGATTAATACGACGTGAAGGAAAACGGTGAACGAAAAGGTTTTGGCCCGAATAATCTTCACAAATCCAATCCTAACACAATAACGATGAACAACCAATCTTAAAATTACGAAAACGTTGGAATACATCCTAGTTCTACCCGCTACAGCCATTTGTCGAACATAACTTGGGTATCGTCGACTATAAGTGATGAACAATGGAAAACTTGGAGTTTAAAACCACAAATCCTCAATAAAAACGAAGGATTACAACTACACTATCGAAGTCTAGCAATAATCCAATGATAATTCAGACTAAAAGAGTCAAATCCTAAGAAATCCCCAAAATTTCCCCAAAATCTCAAAACAAGGGTTTCACGGATTCTTACCTTGATTCGGATGGTGGAAAGTGTTAGGAACTTGAAGAATTCACGCAAGGAATGCACGGATGGTAGTGGATGATGATATTCAGTCGGAATCGGCCCTAACCCTCGTCTGGAATCACTCAAAGCCGAAAAGGATAAGAAATGACGGAAAAATAACGAAGTTGACTGCTGTTGTCCTATTTATATTAAACAGGCTTAGCGCATGCTACGCACAAGCATTATCGTGCGCTAACGGGGCGTGGAAAAGCAGTCAGCCTACTGTCCTCTCGTTAGAGTACGCAAGATAACATGATTAGTGTGCGCTAATGTTAGGAATTAGCGTGCGTTAACGCTGAATTAGCGTACGCTACCTGGTCCAGTGCCGAAATACTGACCTTACTGCCCAGCCCGCTGAAATCGTTAGCGCACGCTTACTCCAAGTTAGCGTACACTAACCACTTAGCACTAGCGCGCGCAAGGAAAACAGGAGTAGCGTGCGCTACTCAGCAAAGATCGATCTTGCCAAGACATCACGCCGACAAAGACAAAAAGAAGTCGAAATGCGAAGCAAGGCCAGAATCCAGAAATACGAACATGGAATATTCAAGACGACAGAGTTGAGCGCTGAAAGAAAATACAACTCCAATCACCGGAGAGCCCGTAATACGGTAAGGAAAATGAAATTCCCCTAAACTTATGGGAAATTACAAAAATGGCCCAATTGCCCGAAAATCACGATACGACACCGGATTAACAAACCGAAAGTTTCAACACGACCAACTTGTTGTGAGGCGATTAATACGCCTCAAAGGCAATCGGCATAACGATCAGAGAGTCTACCATAGAAGACATACTCTGGGAAAACACCCAGCAGTCGGCACCCACGGCGACCGTCTTTCGGTATCCGGCGATCGTCTTTTGTTAATTGGCGATCGACTATGATATCCAACCAGAGACGATCGTCTCGTGCCACGTATGAATCCAACATCCGTCAAAGTCATTGAAGCCCGAATCTTAGATGGTGGCCCACGTGCAAATCCACAAAGGGCGCCGATAGATAAGACATTTGACCCCAGCCTGTCACCTACCTCACCTACCGACAGGGCCGCCGAAAGGTACAAAGTGGGTCCTCCCCGGACAGCGACTCAGGACGCATGCAGGCTTCCCATTGGCTCGCACAGCTGGTCGCCAGCAGAACTCACATATTTACAATACATCCCAAGCAAGAACTCACATATCTTCATATCTGGTTCTTCCGGCAATCTACACGCTCTACATCTTAGATAACTAAAAGTCTTTACACTCATTGTAATAGATTCTAACATTAATATTTGTACTCCACAGTATATTTATTAATAACATCTCGCGAGAGCATTCAAGCCCGGGATTAACAACCCCGGCAAATCTTGTGTTATTCATTTTCCCACAGAAGTGTTCTCGCATTTCATCATTCCACCAATACTATCCCCGGATAATATTTTGGGTAACAACAATTGGCGCTAGAAGGAGGGCAAATATAAACCTTCATTTTTATTCCTACCGTCTCGAAGAACACTCACTGTTCTCCAGACATATACTTGAAGAAGCACCCACTGTTCTTCAAAAGAAAAGCCTTCAGAAAAATGACATCTGCAACGACTTCCAAGAGAGCCACCCTGCAATCTGCCGGAAACCTCATTCCGGCCCGGACCGAATCCCAGCCCACGGCGGAAGGCGACCACGGCGACGCAAGGCTCTCACTCCCGCCCCCGAGAGAAGGTCCTAGCCTCTCACTCGATCAGTTCCAAACTGCGGAACAGATTGAGGAGGCTATAGCCATCCTCAGGGAGCGACGGAGGGCATGCGACTCGCTCACCATCACTCCGTCAGCCATCCGCCGGGGAGGCAAATGGAAGCTCAAGGGGATATATGTTGAGAAATCGACGGAAAGCCCCAAGCCACAGGAGAAAGCTCTCGTCAGGCGGGACGACTCCATCATCAGCCGCCTAAAGAGCGATCCCTCATGGCGACCCGGGCACTCAGGCCCCAGCCGGGAGGCATCGGAGTCTGAATCCTTTACCAGGAGTTCGGCATATCCGACTCCCAGGAGACAAGCCGGTTAGCGAGCCCCCGCTCGCCTAAGGAATGAACCCGCTGGCAAGGAGCTCATCGTCCACCATGGATCCAGGGGATCTGTGCACGATCGCCTTGGCTCACGCTCCGGGAACCAATCGGCGAGCAGTCAGGCAACGGCGATGGCCGCCATGCAACGCCAGCTCGACGAAATGAAGGCGCTCTTGGAAACTGGGGCAGGCGTCAGGAGATCGATCGCTGGGCCAAGCGAACCACTCGCGATTCAGATCGAGCTAGCCCCAGTTCAACCAACGATCGCTCCCGCACAAACACCTGAGCAAATTCCGGATCTACATGACCGGATGCGTAGCATCAGATGCGACGAAGTGTCGAATCTTCCCGTTAACTTTGGGCGACCTCGCCCACAGGTGGTACATCTCACTACCACCTCGCTCAATCAATTTCTTTGAGAAGCTGGCGAACAACTTCACGTCGTACTTCGCCGCTAAAGTCGCTCGCCCTGAAGGCCCCCACCGCATGATGAAAATCAAGCAGGGGAAGGACGAGTCAGATGAAGATTACATCGACCTGGTAGACAAGATAGTCCTCACCGGCGAGCCCATTAGCGTCGATCTCGCTCTCTATTCAGTTCTGGGTGGATTTTACGTCCACTCACCCATGTTCAGGCATCTCACAAAGGATATCCCCCCGACCTACTTGGTCTTCCGCGTCAGAGCCGCCGATTTCCTGGCCAGGTAGAGGATGCTCTCCCTCCGCTTAGGCGAGGGACCCTCCGGAGAAGGGAAGACGCCATCTCATGTACAGAAGAAGGCGGTCGCCAAGCCCAGAAAGGCGGTCGCAAAGCCGCCTGGTGAATTCAAAGCCTTCGAGGATGTAGAGGTTCACCTCCTCCACAACCTCAACTTATCTCCAGCCCACATCTTCAATGCAATTAAGGGGCATGAGTGGCTTTCCAAACCAAAGCCAATAAGGGACCACGGTCATCTAGACCATAGCAAATTCTGTGCCTACCACAAGAGTCCCAGCCACAACACCAGCCAATGCCGCAACCTCCTTAGACAACTCTGGCGACTGTTTGAGGAAGGCAAATTGGACAACATGGTCACCAAGCCAGAGCCTAGGACAGAGAGGACCGGAGGGCGCGAGCGCCGACAAAACGAAAGAACCCCTCCCAATCCGGTCGCCAGGATCGAGCATGAGCCGGAGTATTCTGATGAATCGATCCCTCTGATCAACCCAGTCGGTCGGATTAATATGCTTCAAGCAGGAGGTGGAAACCTCGGGGGCCTTTCCCCGGTTTCCACCATCTCAAACAGGAAGCGAAAGGCCAAACTAAGGGCGTTCGCTGGGGTCCATGTTGTGGTACCTCCAGAGCCGACCATCTCTAAAGACGCGCTCATCACCTTCTCCAACAAGGACATGGAGGGAGTACAATGCCCCAAAGAGGATGCATTGGTGATCTCTGCTTGTATCCTTGGGAAGATGGTCGACCGCGTGATGGTTGACAACGGGAGCTTCTGCAACATCATATTCAAGTCTGCTCTTGACCAGCTCGGCAATCTAACCAAGTTCATCAAGCCGTTCGACACCGTACTTCAAGCGTTCGGCGACAGCACAGTCCAAGCCTACGGAAGGATCAAGCTCTCTGTCGAGCTAATATGCTTTTACGATCCCAAGGTTAGGATTACTAGGAACCTAAATTTTGTAATCATAGATAGGCCCAGCATCTATAATGGGTTCCTAGGTCGTCCGTTTCTAGAATCCTTTGAGGCGGTCGCCTCGTCTTTCTTTTTTATCAGATCAAATTCCCACACCAATGGGACGGTCATCAGTAAAGGAGATCAGCTAATGGCAAAGAAATATTTGAACTACTCCTATGTCGTAACTTCTTTCAATACTTCCCATGCTATGTGTAACATTGAAACGATCGAAGATCAAACCATAGAGATCGATGAGCCAAGCACATCATACCAACTCGATTCAGAGGACACCATCTCACATCGATTAACGGACGACATCGAGCCAAGGATCAGTTTCGAGCTAAGTATCGACATCGATCTAAGAATCGAGTCCGGAAACCGTTCCAAACGAGAGGCGACCGTCCCCGTTGAAGAGTTGGAAAATGTAACGATAGATCCAGTTCGCCCGGAGCGAGAAGTACAGATCGGCGCAAGCATCGATTGCAAATTGAAAGAGGGACTGATCAATTTACTACGTAATAACATCGGAGTCTTTGCCTGGTTGCATCAAGATATGGTTGGCATAAGTCCTGAACACGCCTGCCACTATCCAAAAATCGACCCGGCAGGGAAGCCTGTTCACCAGAAACGTAGGAAATTCGGTCCTGAGAAGTACGCAACGCTCAACATAGAGGTCAAAAAGCTACTCAACAACAAACTAATCGGAGTAGCTATAGACGATCCACAGTGGGTCGCCAACGCGGTGCTCGTCAAAAAGCCAACTGGCTCCTGGAGGTTGTGCATTGACTTCACCGACCTCAATGCGGCATGTCCAAAAGATCACTTTCCAATGCCTCATATTGATCACTTGGTCGACAGTACAGCAGGTTGCGAAATGATGTCGTTCATGGATGCCTTCGCCGGATACCATCAAATCCCAATGGCGGAGAAAGACATAAAGCACACATCTTTCCACATGGAAAAGGACATATACTTTTGGATCTGAATGCCGTTCGGTTTGAAGAATGTGGGGGCAACCTACCAGCATCTAGTCAATGGAATGTTCGCCAATCAGATCGGTAAAACCATGGAGGTCTACATTGACGACATCGTGGTCAAAAGCCTTAAGAAGGAAGACCACCTCAATGATCTCGCTGAGACGTTCGCCATCCTCGAGAAGTTCAACATGAAACTGAACCCCAAGAAATGCAACTTCGGAGTGGGATCCGGAAAATTCCTGGGGCACATCGTGAGCAAAAGGGGGATCGAGGCGAACCCCACCAAGATTCAGGCGATCCTAAACATGCAGGAGCCACGGAATGTCAAGCAAGTGCAACGACTCACAGGTTGTTTAGCCGCCCTCAACCGCTTCATATCTCGGCTCGGCGATAAAAGTAAGCCTTTCTTCGCGACCATAAAGAACAAGAAGTTCGCATGGACGAAGGAGAGTCAAGTAGCGTTCGCCAAAATCAAGGAATATCTATCTAACCCTCAGATCCTGGCAAAGCTAATCCCCGGTGAGAAATTATTCATTTACCTCGCGGCCTCAGAGGTCGCACTGAGTGCCGTTTTGGTGCGAGTGGAGGGACAGGTCCACTTGCCGATCTACTACGTTATTCAAGCGCTCCACGACACAGAGACACGTTATACACCATTGGAGAAGATCGCCTACGCTCTAGTCATGAGTGTTCGCAAGCTAAGGGCCTACTTCTTCGAACATCAAGTGGAGGTTCTGAGGACTCTCCCTCTAAGGCAAGTTCTACACCGACCGGACACCAACGGGCGACTCCTCAAGTGGTCACTGGAGATCGCCTAATACGGTATCACCTACGCTCCCCGCACGGCGATCAAAGGCCAGGCTCTGGCGGACTTCGTGGTGGAATTAACATTCCCTCACAGTCCGTCCCAGGTCGGTCGCCCTGCCTGGAAGCTGTACGTGGATGGATCAGCGACCAACTCGCGAGCAGGGGCAGGGATTGTCCTCATTAGCCCCGACGGCCAAAGTTTCACGAATGCCGTGCATTTCGGGTTTCGTGCGACCAACAATGAAGCCGAATACGAAGCCTTGGTAGGCGGGCTCGATCTAGCCCTCGCCCTAGATGTTCGTCGCCTCCATATCTTCATGGACTCCCTCTTGGTCGTGAACTAAGTCAAAGGAGAATATGAGGCGCGCGGCGAACAGATGGTCAAATACCAAGAGCTGGTCGCCGAAATATGCACAAAATTTGAGGAAGTGCTAATCGAACAAGTCCCGAGAGAGCACAACTCCCAAGCCGATGCCCTATCCAAGCTAGCATCGTCAGATGGGGCAGCCGACTTCTCTAATATCCAAATTACAAAATCAGTAAGGTCGGCGATCGACAAAAACCTGGTTACCACAGTCGCCGTTGCCGAGGAGAACTGGATGACTCCATTCATCAAATACTTAAAAACTGTATCAAAGCTCGCCAACTCTAGCTCCGTGCGACCAGATACACCCTATTGGACGACCGGCTTTACAAGCGAGCTTTCAGACTCCCCCTCCTCAAGTGTATTACACCGGAGGAAGGTCGGCTCGTTTAAGCCGAAATTCATGACGGGATCTATGGAAACCATGCTGGCGGACGAGCTCTCATCCATAAAACAACCAGGCAAGGTTTTTTCTGGCCGTCACTTCAGAAGGATGCGATCGCCTATGCCAGATCGTGTCATAGGTGTCAAGTAATGGGACCAAACATCAAACTCTCCACCGAGCAACTCACTTCAATGTACAGCCCGTGGCCTTTCGCCCAATGGGGCATCGACCTTATAGGCCCCTTGCCGACGGCGCCAGGGAGCTGTAAGTTTGCCATCGTAGGGGTCGACTATTTCACCAAATGGGCTGAGGCCGAACCGCTAAACAAGATCGGCCAAGAGCAAGTAATCAAGTTCATCTGGAAAAACATCATATGCTGATTCGGTCTACCCCAGGCCATCATCTCCGACAACGGAAAGCAGTTCAACGGCTTAGAAGTCATGCAATTCTATGAGAAATGGGGAATCAAGAGATTGTTCTCAGCCCCCTACCACCCTCAGACGAACGGACAGGTAGAAGCCGTGAACAAAATCCTCAAACACACGATTAAAGCGTGGCTAGAGTCTAGGCAAGGACGATGGGCGAACGAACTTCCAGACATTTTGTGGTCTTATCGAATGACGACCCGTAATTCAACCGGCGAAACCCCATTCGCCCTCGCCTTCGGAACAGAAGCGGTGATCCCCTCGGAGATCGCCATCCTCAGCCATCGAACCGAACAAGAGATGATGACCGACAATGATGTCGCCCGACGGATCGACCTCGACATGCTCGAAGAATGACGATTGACCTCAGAAATGAAGAACATAATCCACAAAAGGAGATCCGAGAAGTTCTTCAATTCGAAGGTCAAGGAAAGAAGGTTTCAAGTGGACGATCTCGTCCTCAAAAAGATCCAGACCCACACAGGTGTTTTTGGCCCGAACTGGGAAGGCCCCTTCAGGATATCCAAATGGCTAACTAAGGGAGCCTACCAACTTAAACACCCTGACGGTACTCCAGATCAATATCCCTGGAACGCCATACATCTGAAGAAGTACTACCAGTGAAAATTTTGTATTCAGTTTCAACTACCCAGTGTACAAAGAATATAATGAGATTTCTTCCTATCCCATTTATTCTAGCGATCGCCCCACCAGGCATATCGTATACCGTCAAGGATCGTCGTTCGAACGTGGCGATCCAAGATAGAAACAATGCAGCCATGGTCCTGGAAGTCGATGGAACCGACGACTTCGCCCATGCAAGGTTTCTTTGGGCTGAGATCGCCCTCCCTCATTTAAATACGAGGACAGCATAGCCGAAGGACCCTCCAAACTAATCTGCGGACACGTTCGCACGCCCTCAAGGTACATCATCTAACATGATGTACCCGGACAAGGCGGCGCGTCCCTACCCCTTCACAACGTATACCGTCGAGGGTCGCCATCTAACATGCCGACCCGAGGTAGAAAAGTGCTAACAAAGCCGCGGACGTGGAGTCGAATAAACCGACGACGCCCCGTGCAAGGACTCCTCCAGACCAAGACCACCCACCTTTCGTTTAAACACAAGGCGGGCGCAGCCTAACGGAGGACCCTCACAATAAAGTGAGTCGCGGGAATATCCCTCGCACACAAAGACACAGTTGTGGAGATCGGTCCGTCGAACTCCGCGACCGTGCACGATTCCTCAGAGTCGGCAAAATTGAAAATAGCTCACCAAACACACTATTTTTGTTCCCTTAGTTACAATAAGTAAATAAAAACAAGGGGGCAGATAAGGGGAGCTAATCCTAAATGCGATCAGACAGAAGGAACCGTACTCGATTGGCTTCGTTCAGACACACGCAAGACGATTGGAATTGTTCAACAACATTTACAAGTAAGAATTTCCAAACATGTCAATACTTTCAAACATTCAGACAATCGGTCGGGCGAACAAGACATCGAAAGCAATCATACGCATACTTGTAAAAATTCGCATGCAAACATTCAAAGGCGATCGGACGTCTAAAGACACAGATGCAAAAAGGAGTATTTTATTCATTATCAAGGAGATCATACAATACAAAGCCCGAAGGCAATACAAAGAGAAAACAAAAAATTACAAGTGAAAGAAAACAAAGAAGTCACTCAGGGCCCCTCCGGCTGGTCTTCGCCCCCAGGAGGCGGATCGGCATGCGCCTTCGGCCTCAGGATGAATGAGTTTATCCAGAAAAGGATACCAACTCAAGTCGATCCCCAAGTCGACGAGGTCAAGGATCAGCAGGGAAAACTCCGGATGCAAAGGGTGCTCGAGTGCATAGGCTTTAAAGCTCTCCATCAAAGCACCGATCTCGATCCCTACCTTTTTGGCGGCTCGGGCAGCATCGGCATAGGCCACATAATAGGCGAACTCGCCGACGAGTGCCACATTGAGGTAGGGATCGGTCTAGATCGCCTTCAGCTGCCCTCTCAGCTCAGTGGTCGTCTTCTCAGCTTCTGCCAGTTCGACCACCTTAGCGGTCATTTCCCCCTTAGCCTTCTCCAACTCTCCCTTCGCCGCCTCCAGCTCGCGGTTGATCCAATCCACTGCCGCCTTCAGCCCGGCCGCCTCCTCCTGCGAGGCCACGTGCATCCGGTGAGCCTCTTTCTCCTGGTCGCGGAACCAATCGACCACTTCCTTGGAGAGGCTCAGCTCCTGCTTCATCCGATCGTTGTCCTGTTTAGATCGTTTGTCCGTCTCTATGTACTCCTTCTCCATAGCCTAGATCTGGTTAGCAAATTCAATGTTTTTGTCCGGGGCGGCCTCGAGGTCGCTATGGAGACGAGCATTAGAGGGTCGCCCCTCGTAATCCCTTGCAGCTTGGACGGCCATCGTCGCCGTCTGGAGAGCCAGGGCAAGGGTCGCCTGCATGGCATCTCCAGATCGCCGACGAGCGATCGCATCGAGATCGGTCGTCCAAGCCTTGGGCAGAGAGGTGATGGCCTTCTGGACGTAAGTAGAGACGTCGAGGGACTTCTGCGGAGACTCGCTCGCCAGGAAATCCAGCACCATCGGCGAGACGTCCGGATCAGCAAGACGGACCCTGCAGCACAAACAAAAGAGACAAAGGAGTTAGAAGATACCTAGCTAAATTTTCCAACTCGGAAAGATCAATTCGGTCTTACCTGTTGACCAATTCGGGGTCGCGGCCAAAATAGGGCTTGCCCCGAGAAGTTTCAGCTTCAGCGATCGCCACCTTTTTCAAGAAACCGGCCGATGACCTGGAGCCGGACGCCGAGGGCCTAGGACCAGACCCCTCCGCCATCGGAACAGAAGAAATGGGGGAGCGGCGATCGGCGGCTCCAAGATAGCTAAGTCCACCTCAGCTGTCGGCAGGGACCCCTCCGGCCTACGCCTCTTGCGGTTGCGCTGAAGTTGTTCCTCCTCTTGAATTTCCGGCTCGGCGACCGGCACCACAGCGGGCCTCACCACAGGGGCAGGGCGAGACGACGTCACAGCAACGCGACCCGTCTTCTTTCCTAGGTGAAGACGACCGATGAGACCTGGGTTAGACATGGCGATCTCTTGTGGTGGCTCGACGAAGCGGGGAAAATGAACCTCTGCCAAAGAACAATTTCAAACAAGTTAAACACCTCTTTAAATCAGACGATCATCAAGAAAGGAAGAAGAAGTAAAATGTATACCTGGAACTTTCAGATGACGAGGGAAACGAAACAATCGAGCCCCCAACCGATGAATTTCGTCACCGAGTGAGCGAACGTCTATGTAGGAATCCGGCAAGGCACGAATCCACTCCCAAACGATCAAGAAATCGAAAGGGAGGTCGCCGATCGCTGGAACAAGAGATCCTGCAAAAAGAAAACAAAATTAGATCAGTCCAAGACGTATCCAATCAAAGGGAGAGTTAAAACCCTTACTCGGATGCCTCTCCCGGAAATTGGTGGGAACCTCCAACTCTTCCTCCGGCCTTTCACTAAGAGAAGGGGAGCTAATCCTAAATGCGATCAGACAGAAGGAACCGTACTCGATCGGCTTCATTCAGACACACGCAAGACGATCGGAATTGTTCAACAACATTTACAAGTAAGAATTTCCAAACATGTCAATACTTTCAAACATTCAGACAATCGGTCAGGTGAACAAGACATCGGAAGCAATCATACACATACTTGTAAAAATTCGCATGCAAATATTCAAAGGCGATCGGACGTGTAAAGACACAAATGCAAAAAGGAGTATTTTATTAATTATCAAGGAGATCGTACGATACAAAGCCCGAAGGCAATACAAAGAGAAAGCAAAAATTACAAGTGAAAGAAAACAAAGAAGTCACTCAGGGCCCCTCCGGCTGGTCTTCGCCCCCAGGAGGCGGATCGGCATGTGCTCCCCCTTCGGCCTCAGGATGAATGAGTTTATCCGGAAAAGGATACCAACTCAAGTCGATCCCCAAGTCGACGAGGTCAAGGATCGGCAGGGAAAACTCCGGATGCAAAGGGTGCTCGAGTGCATAGGCTTTAAAGCTCTCCATCAAAGGACCGATCTCGATCCCTACCTTTTTGGCGGCTCGGGCAGCGTCGGCATAGGCCACATAATAGGCGAACTCGCTGAAGAGTGCCACATTGAGGTAGGGATCAGTCTCGATCGCCTTCAGCTGCCCTCTCAGCTTAGTGGTCGTCTTCTCAGCTTCTACCAGTTCGGCCACCTTAGCGGTCGTTTCCCCCTTAGCCTTCTCCAACTCTCCCTTCGCCGCCTCCAGCTCGCGGTTGAGCTGATCCACCGTCGCCTTCAGCCCGGCCGCCTCCTCCTGCGAGGCCATGTGCATCCGGCGAGCCTCCTTCTCCTGGTCGCAGAGCCGATCGACCACTTCCTTGGAGCGGCTCAGCTCCTGCTTCATCCGATCGTTGTCCTGTTTAGCTCGTTTGGCCATCTCTATGTACTCCTTCTCCATAGCCTGGATCCGGTTAGCAAATTCAACGTTTTTGTTCCGGTCGGCCTCGAGGTCGCTATGGAGACGAGCATTAGAGGGACGCCCCTCGTAATCCCTTGCAGCTTGGATGGCCATCGTCGCCGTATGGAGAGCCAGGCAAGGGTCGCCTGCATGGCATCTCCAGATCGCCGACGAGCGATCGCATCGAGATCGGCCGTCCAAGCCTTGGGCATAGAGGTGATGGCCTTCTGGATGTAAGTAGGGACGTCGAGGGACTTCTGCGGATACTTCCTCGCTAGGAAATCCAGCACCATCGGCGAGACGTCCGGATCAGCAAGACGGACCCTGCAGCACAAACAAAAGAGACAAAGGAGTTAGAAGATACCTAACTAAATTTTCCAACTCGGAAAAATCAATTCGGTCTTACCTGTTGACCAATTCGGGGTCGCGGCCAAAATAGGGATTGCCCCGAGAAGTTTCAGCTTCGGCGATCGCCACCTTTTTCAAGAAACCGGCCGATGACCTGGAGCTGGACGCCGAGGGCTTAGGACCAGACCCCTCTGCCATCGGAACGGAAGAAACGGGGGAGCGGCGATCGGCGGCTCCAAGATAGCTAAGTCCGCCTCAGCTCTCAGCAGGGACCCCTCCGGCCTCCGCCTCTTGCGGTTGCGCTGAAGTTGTTCCTCCTCTTAAATTTCCGGCTCGGCGACCGGCACCACAGCGGGACTCACCACAGGGGCAGGGCGAGACGACGTCACAGCAACGCGACCCGTCTTCTTTCCTAGGTGAAGACGACCGATGAGACCTGGGTTAGACATGACGATCTCTTGTGGTGGCTCGACGAAGCGGGGAAAATGAACCTCTGCCAAAGGACAAGTTCAAACAAGTTAAACACCTCTTTAAATCAGACGATCGTCAAGTAAGGAAGAAGTAAATTGTATACCTGGAACTTTCAGATGACGAGGGAAACGAAACAATCGAGCCCCCAACCGATGAAGTTCGTCACCGAGTGAGCGAACGTCTATGTAGGAATCCGGCAAGGCACGAATCCACTCCCAAACGATCAAGAAATCGAAAGAGAGGTCGCCGATCGCTGGAACAAGAGATCCTGCAAAAAGAAAACAAAATTAGATCAGTCCAAGACGTATCCAATCAAAGGGAGAGTTAAAACCCTTACTCGGATTCCTCTCCCGGAAATTGGTGGGAACCTCCAACTCTTCCTCCGGCCTTTCACTAAGAGAAGGGGAGCTAATCCTAAATGCGATCAGACAGAAGGAACCGTACTCGATCGGCTTCATTCAGACACACGCAAGACGATCAGAATTGTTCAACAACATTTACAAGTAAGAATTTCCAAACATGTCAATACTTTCAAACATTCAGACAATCGGTCAGGTGAACAAGACATCGGAAGTAATCATACACATACTTGTAAAAATTCGCATGCAAATATTCAAAGGCGATCGGACGTGTAAAGACACAAATGCAAAAAGGAGTATTTTATTAATTATCAAGGAGATCGTACGATACAAAGCCCGAAGGCAATACAAAGAGAAAGCAAAAATTACAAGTGAAAGAAAACAAAGAAGTCACTCAGGGTGTAACACCCCAAACTAGGCGGATATTACAGTGCCGTGAATCCCCGACTGGGACCCACCCGGCAAATGAAAATGATGAATTAAATAATATAATTGTAGTACCGAACCACATTATATTACCAAACACTCCGATGAGGAGTTTAAATACAACACACCAGGACAATACCGAATACTAGTGTATTTTATATGAAGATAAAATACACCACCCTGAATAAATAAACATTACAAACGGAATTTGCAGCGGAAAATACAAATGACAGAAATAACTGAAATGACTGAAAATGACTGAACAAACGGAATGACTGAACAAACGGAATGACTGGACAAACGGAATGACTGGGGCCCCCTACTAGTATCACTGTGACTCGTCGCCGTCAACATGCTCTTCCCGTGCCTTTGCCTTGCCGTGACCTGAAAACAAAATCCCCCAACGGGTCGATACGTAACAACAATCCTCAAGAGTTGAAATTACACAATCATGAATTAACTGAAGTGATGAAATATTCTTAATTATGAATTACGCTGAAGAGGAGTATCATAGTACGCCCGTAATGTTCTGTGCAAGTGTACAACACCCGTCCGTGTACCTAATTAGTCTCACGGGACAATATGACCCGTGTGCACGGTCTAATGTATCGGTGAACCCAATACAATAACCATCGTGTGCCCGACTAAAAATTCCACACAGACACACCCGTCCACGCAATATCAACCCGAGGAAGGTCACATGAGCGAGAATGACCATGATGAATATCAATGAATAATAATTAGACAAGGCCAAGATGACTCACCGATATGAAAGTAATAGTGATGTGATTGATAACCCAATGAAATGATTTGGAACCGTCGTTCCTCGTGAATGAAATGATTATTCGACAATTACAAGTCTCAAAATGATTATTATTATGATGAATGAATTATGATTATGAGCAATCAACAACAAAAGGAATTGGTATCCTTTTAACCGAGTAAGATTTAACTTACACAATACCGATGAAGAATGTCCGTCCACGAACAACGTCCTAACCAAGATACCGATCGCTCGAACAACCTTGATTCAATACAATTACCAACAATCCGATCAATAACGAATTAAACACGAATATAACGAACTCAAGACGTCGATACGATTAAACCAAGTTCATAGGGGCATTATATCGAACACTTTGAGTCCAACTTCGATTGATTACGACTAAACCTCAACAATACCAATCTCAAATCCCCAAGAAGTGCTTCAAATCAATAAAACATCTCCCATACGATCAATAGTCCGTTAAGAATATCCAAAACGTGATTATAACAACTATTAATCGAATCCCCAAATCGACTCGATATTCAAAGTGTTCTTGAATAAATCTCTCAATAATCCAATGAATCCTTATACAAACTCATAATCATATACATATCCCTTCATATAGCATGATTATAACGTCCAAAACATCATAACTCAACACAAAATCGAAATCCAAGATGTTGAAGAAATTACCTCTTGAAGATCCAACCACTACGATCCGAAGAACACGAGTTAAAAGCAGTATCCAAGCTTCTCAAAGGAATGAAGATGATGAAGATTACACACTCAAGTGATTGATGATGATGAAATCACTCTCTCAACACTCTCTCGGATGAAGAAGGAAAAATGAAAAAGTGAGGTGAAATGACCCGGCCAAGTCATTAAATCTGCCGGAAGTTACGGCCGTAACTCGGCCCTCTTACGGCCGTAACTTTCCAAGTCAACGGCCTTACGGCCGTAATCGCCAACTCAGATGCGGCCGTAACTCGGCTTCGTCCGAAAGCCTGCCGACAGACTTACGGCCGTAACCGTTCCTTAGTTACGGGCGTAACTCGCCTTCGTCAAAAACACCCGCCGACAGCCTTACGGCCGTACCGCACACCTTACGGCCGTAACTCGGATGGTACGGCCGTATCCGGCCAACCTTACGGGCGTAACCCGCCTTCGTCAAAAATGGCGGACATCCTTCTACAGCGTACGGCCGTATCCGGCCAAGCCTTACGGCCGTACCTGCCTCGACTTACGGCCGTATGCCGCAACCCTTACGGCCGTAAGTCACCCTGATCGGCAACACCCGAATTTAACGAACGCCACTTACGGCCGTATCTCACCTTCCCTTACGGCCGTAACTCACCTTCGGCCAAAATGCCCGGGCAGCCTGCTGGACCACTTACGGCCGTAACCGGCCAGCCTTACGGCCGTACCCGCTGACTTACGGCCGTATCCCAGAACCTTACGGCCGTAACTCGAGTGTGGCCAAGGTGAATCAATCCGACAATTCCGATTCCACGATACGACTGATGAATGATCCGACATAACATACGAATGTGAAAATGAACAAGTCTAACACGAGCCAAAGATGATACTCTCAGTACAAGGCTATCAATCACAATGAAAATGATAATACGCCCGTCTCGATCTAAAAACGGAGATAAAATGACGATCGGTAACTGATATACGATTACAACATGCCAACATTGAACGCAATTGAGTGATTCATGAATGATGAGTGATTATTAATGAGTGAGAATTACTGAGTGACAAATACAGACTGATAATTACTGAATGAAAATGAATGAATTACAACCGGGTATTACATACTCCCCCCCTTAAAATAGTTTCGTCCCCGAAACTAAGGGTCAAACAACTCGGGATGACTCTCGCATACTCTCTTCGGTTTCCCAAGTAGCCTCTTCGACTCGTGTCTAGACCACTGAATTTTAACCAAAGGAATCGTCTTATTCCTCAAGCTGTTTGATTCGCCGCTCTAAAACTCGAATAGGACGTTCCTCATATGAATGATCGTCGGCGATCTCGATTTCGTCGAACCTGGAGTATGTGACTCGGTCGGCAACATACTTCCGCAACTGAGAGACATGAAATACATTATGAATTCGGCTCAACGCCGGAGGTAAAGCCAATCGATAAGCTAACTCGCCCACTCGATCCAAAATCTCAAACGGTCCAATGAATCTCGGACTCAACTTTCCCTCTTCCCAAAGCGGAAAATACCTCGACTGGGATACCTTGACCAAAACGTGGTCGCCGTCTCGAACTCTAGTGGTCGACGACGATTATACGCATAGATTTACCGACTCGGCATCAACATACGACTCTGATTAAAGCTACCTTCTCTCGCGGCTATAAGCATATCGGGCTCGGTGCCGATTGATTCGACAAGTCATCCCAACACAAAGGAGACCGACAACGGCAGCCGTACAAGGCCTCGTAAGGTGCCATCTTAATGGAAGCATGCCGGCTATTATACGTGAACTCGATCAATGGTAGTTGGGCTTCCCAATCGTCCTTCCAATCGAGGACGCATGCTCTCAACATGTCCTCTAATGTCCGAATAGTCCTCTCTGATTGTCCGCGGACCGAGGATGAAAAGCGATCTTGAGATTGGCCGAGTTCCCATAGCACGATGAATCGATTTCCAAAAATGAGACACAAATCGTCCGTCACGATCGGAAACGATACTCTTAGGAGTACCATGAAGCGACTATCTCTTTGATGAACAAGCAGCAGTCTCTCAGGACCCCACGTTTCCTTGATCTCAAGGAAATGAGCTGATTTGGTTAAGCGGTCCACGATCACCCAGATCGTATTCATGCCACGACGACTCGTCGGCAAACTCGTGATGAAATCCATAGAAATGTCTTCCCACTTCCATTCGGGAATAGGAAGAGGTTTGACATACCCACGGTCGCTGATGTTCAATCTTAACTTGTTGACAGGTTAAGCATCTCGAAACAAATTCTGCGACTTCTCGCTTCATATTACTCCACCAGTAATTTTGTTTCAAGTCCTTGTACATCTTGCTAGACCCCGGATGCACAGAATAAGGGGTAGCATGAGCTTCCTTCAAAATCGAGTTTTTCAACTCGTCATTCGCCGGTACACACAATCGATTCTTAAACCTCAAAAGTCCATCCTCGTGGACCACAAATCCAGGGGCTTTCCCCTGAGCCACATCCTCACGGATGCGCAACAATGAAGGGTCTGAACTCTGGTTCTCTCTGATTACCTCCTCGAGTGACGATGAAATCTCTAACATACAAAGCCGTCCACACGAACTCGCTGAAGCCGGACCTCGATCTCGGGTCTAAGGAATTCCTGAAGTTCCTTACGAAGCTAGACGAGCAAGCATCTGCTCCTGAACGGACTTGCGACTCAAGGCGTCGGCGACAACGTTCGCCTTGCCCGGGTGGTAGAGGATCTCAATATCATAGTCCTTGATTAATTCCAACCACCGTCTCTGACGCATATTTAACTCCTTCTGAGTAAATATATACTTTAAGCTCTTATGATCGGTGAATATCCGACAGGTGACGCCATAAAGGTAATGATGCCAGATCTTCAAAGCGAACACCACGGCCGCTAGCTCCGTGTCGTGGTCGGATAATTAACCTCGTAAGGCCTCAATTGCCGCGAAGCATAGGCAATAACTTTCCCGTTCGCATGAGCACACATCCGAGACCCTGTCCGACGCATCACTATAGACCACAAATCCTTCCGTCCCCTGCGGCAAGGAAAGTACAGTCTTGACATTAACCGGCTCTTGAGTTCCTCAAAACTCCGTTGACACGCGTCGGACCACGTGTATTTCTTATCCTTCCGCAAAGGTTCGTTAAGGGTTGAGCGATTCGAGAAAATCCCTCTACAAATCGCCGATAATAACCCGCTAATCCGAGGAAACTTGGATTTCCTTAACGTTCTTCGGAGGTAGCCAATCTCGAATAGCCTCCGTCTTCGGGATCGACACGAACTCCGTCTCGATGAAATTACGTGTCCGAGAAAAGTCACTTGGACATCCGAACTCACATTTAGAAAACTTCCCATAAAGTTTCTCGTCTCAACACGTCGAGCACTTGATGAAGGTGAAACTCGTGGTCCTCCGGTCACGAGAATAAATCAAAATGTCATCGATGAAGACAACAACAAACCGATCCAAAAAGTCGATGAAGACCCGATTCATTAACTCCATGAATACCGCAGTGCATTAGTCAATCCGAACGGCATAACCACAAACTCATAATGACCATAGCGTGTTCGAAACGCTGTCCTCGCGATATCCGACTCGAATCCGCAATCGATGATATCCGGATCTTAAGTCGATCTTGGAAAATCTGAAGCTCCTCACGAAGTTGATCTAAGAGATCGTCAATACGGGGTAAGGGGTACTTATTCTTGATCGTCACCTGTTCAACTCCGATAATCAATACATAAGCGAAATGAACCATCCTTCTTCTTGACAAATAACACCGGTGCTCCCCACGGGACGCACTCGGTCGAATATAACCCTTCTCGAACAACTCTTCAAGTTGGTTCTTTAATTCTGCATTTCGGTTGGGGCCATCCGGTGCGGCGCCTTCGATATCGGGGGCGTGCAGCTCCAACTCAATCGTGAATTCCACATCCCTCTGTGGAGGCAAACCGAGTAACTCGTGCGGAAAAACATCGGCATATTCCCTCACCACCGGAATATCCGTTAACATTGATGACTTCTCGGTTTTGGCCATATAGCACCAATAACCGACACATCCTGATTGAGTAACCTTCGCTTTCATCAAATTAATGACCTTACGAGCAGTAAGGATTACCTCCTGAAACACACATTCAACCCCATCAATGCGAAATGATAGTGACCATACGCTTACGGACACTAATGATGGCATCATGATGATCCATCCAATCAATACCCAAGATGACGTCGTCCCTCGGCAAATCTACCACGATTAGGTCTGCTGGCCATACACGACCATGAAATTGAATCGGACAATTCTGAATCTCACGATTACCGATAATTCGTCTACCATCAGGTAGGCCGATGACATAAGGCTCACAACTAGTAGCACTACCCAGACGTAGTCTACTCAAACATGACTCGGAAATGAATGAATGCGATGCACCAGTATCAAAAAGGGTACACACAGGTTGAGATAGAATATCGAGGGTACCTGAGATCATTCGGGCCTCGGGATCATCAGTCTTCTTCATCTCATAAATCCGGGGCTTGCTAGTCCCGGCACCGGACGCTCCCGTCTGCTGGCTATAGGCTCCACCTTTAGTCGCTCCTGTCGTTTTAAACGACGCTGATTGAGCGGCCTGACTCGAACGGCTGACCGCTTAGGTGCACGAGATGACGTCGAGTAGGTTTGGAGTCCCTACGGCAAAAACGGGCCTTATGCCCGGCAATCCCACAATTATGACAGTGATAGTCATCGAGGACACTTAATCTTGAGGTGACCAAGCTCCCCACGATTAAAACAGTGATGGCCGAACGGCCGCTCGAGACCGAGATTCCGTGGGTCTAGACGACACAGAGGTCGCTCGAAAGCAGAGCCCGCCCGGGGTTTCTTGAAGGTTGTCGACCGCCTTGGTGGTTACGATTCTTCGATTTCTTGCTAGCAGACGAAGGTTGCCGCTTAGCAATCTCTTTAGCGAAGCTCATAGGTGAGAGCTTTCTCAATGAACTCGGCCAACGTGGTGCAATTATGATTGAGCAAGCTGAAGTCTCATACGGGGTTTGACCTCTTCTTTGAAATACTTAATCTTATCCGCCTCGGAATGAATGATAGATGAGGCGACGGAAGAAGTTCACGAAATTTCTCGGCAATGGCGAGAACATCCTCGTCGATGAGGGTCGGGAGTGAGTAACTCGACGGCTTGGCCTCTCGAGTGGGGCCGGATAATACCTCTCCATCATGAGAGTTTTGAACGATCCCATGTACAAGATCCTTCGGTGGGCTTCAACGACAACCACCAAGAATGAGCGCTCTTACCCGGGTAGTAAGCCGCAACTTTGTGTCCTTAGGACACTCCACCATAGCAAACAACTTCTCGAAATGTTCGAGCCAATGAATAATATCTGCCGGCTCGGGCAGGCCCTCGAAAGTCGGTGGCCTCGGCAAGAGATGTCGCCGATGATATTGCTCACATTCCTCTCTTGCCTCGAGGTGGCGGCGGAGGGGCTGTTGATTGAGTAGTGGAGTTATGCATCGTCTCCATCAACTGAGCCATCTCAGGTCATTTGGGCCATCATGCCTGCATAAATGCGAGTGGGTCAACCCGGACACCCTCGGTGAGCCGTGTCCTGTACGACTCCCGATAGTGAATGATCGCGTCGAGGTGAATGAGTGGCGGCGTCCGCTCGATGAGTTAGCATTATTCCTGGCATTTGCACGTGTGTTCGCACGAGTTCTCGGGATTCGGCCGCTCCACGGCCTCGTCCTCCTCGTCCTCTGCCTCTTTCCATACCGAAGTAGGAGAGTCACATGATGATTATATTTCCGCATGAATATCACGTTATGATTATATTATGAAATGATGAAAATGAGCATACACGCTCTAATACACGATTACATGAATGATTAATTGACGTGACATGATTATCGATGAAGTTCTTGAAATGATTATCTTGAATGAGTTAACAAGATTAATGATTTGATCTTCCCGATCAACAATGAATAATGAAATGATTTGGTGATTAATGAGTTAACTCGACGTCGGTCAACATGACAATGATGATTGAGGATTGTTAATCGATGAATTATGAATGAATGATTAATGCCAGAAATTATACCATGGCATTAGAAATCTTACAGTTCTTGGTCTGATTGGCTCGGCATTTGCACAGGTCACACGTGACGCGAAAGTCCAATGATACTAGTCCGATGACGATGATTTCAAATGAGAAATGACTTGGAGGGTAGTATTCAAAACCACTCTCCGATACCAACTCTGTAACACCCCAAACTAGGCGGATATTACAGTGCCGTGAATCCCCGACTGGGACCCACCCGGCAAATGAAAATGATGAATTAAATAATATAATTGTAGTACCGAACCACATTATATTACCAAACACTCCGATGAGGACTTTAAATACAACACACCAGGACAATACCGAATACTAGTGTATTTTATATGAAGATAAAATACACCACCCTGAATAAATAAACATTACAAACGGAATTTGCAGCGGAAAATACAAATGACAGAAATAACTGAAATGACTGAAAATGACTGAACAAACGGAATGACTGAACAAACGGAATGACTGGACAAACGGAATGACTGGGGCCCCCTACTAGTATCACTAGGACTCGTCGCCGTCAACATGCTCTTCCCGTGCCTTTGCCTTGCCGTGACCTGAAAACAAAATCCCCCAACGGCCGCCATACGTAACAATCCTCAAGAGTTGAAATTACACAATCATGAATTAACTGAAGTGATGAAATATTCTTAATTATGAATTACGCTGAAGAGGAGTATCATAGTACGCCCGTAATGTTCTGTGCAAGTGTACAACACCCGTCCGTGTACCTAATTAGTCTCACGGGACAATATGACCCGTGTGCACGGTCTAATGTATCGGTGAACCCAATACAATAACCATCGTGTGCCCGACTAAAAATTCCACATGCACACACCCGCCACGCAATATGAACCCGAGAAGGTCACATGAACGAATGACCATGATGAATATCAATGAATAATAATTAGACAAGGCCAAGATGACTCACCGATATGAAAGTAATAGTGATGTGATTGATAACCCAATGAAATGATTTGGAACCGCTGCTCGTGAATGAAATGATTATTCGACAATTACAAGTCTCAAAATGATTATTATTATGATGAATGAATTATGATTATGAGCAATCAACAACAAAAGGAATTGGTATCCTTTTAACCGAGTAAGATTTAACTTACACAATACCGATGAAGAATGTCCGTCCACGAACAACGTCCTAACCAAGATACCGATCGCTCGAACAACCTTAATTCAATACAATTACCAACAATCCGATCAATAACGAATTAAACACGAATATAACGAACTCAAGACGTCGATACGATTAAACCAAGTTCATAGGGGCATTATATCGAACACTTTGAGTCCAACTTCGATTGATTACGACTAAACCTCAACAATACCAATCTCAAATCCCCAAGAAGTGCTTCAAATCAATAAAACATATCCCATACGATCAATAGTCCGTTAAGAATATCCAAAAACGTGATTATAACAACTATTAATCGGGAATCCCCAAATCCAACTCGATATTCAAAGTGTTCTTGAATAAATCTCTCAATAATCCAATGAATCCTTATACAAACTCATAATCATATACATATCCCTTCATATAGCATGATTATAACGTCCAAAACATCATAACTCAACACAAAATCGAAATCCAAGGTGTTGAAGAAATTACCTCTTGAAGATCCAACCACTACGATCCGAAGAACACGAGTTAAAACGAGTATCCAAGCTTCTCAAAGGAATGAAGATGATGAAGATTACACACTCAAGTGATTGATGATGATGAAATCACTCTCTCAACACTCTCTCTCGGATGAAGAAGGAAAAATGAAAAAGTGAGGTGAAATGACCCGGCCAAGTCATTAAGTACTGCCGGAAGTTATGGCCGTAACTCGGCCCTCTTACGGCCGTAACTTTCCAAGTCAACGGCCTTACGGCCAACTCGCCAACTCGACAATCGGCCGTAACTCGCCGTCCGAAAGCTCGCCGGCAGACTTACGGCCATAACTGCCTTTAGTTACGGGCGTAACTCGCCTTCGTCAAAAACACCCGCCGACAGCCTTACGGCCGTACCGCACACCTTACGGCCGTAACTCGGATGGTACGGCCGTATCCGGCCAACCTTACGGGCGTAACCCGCCTTCGTCAAAAATGGCCGGACATCCTTCCTGCAGCGTACGGCCGTATCCGGCCAAGCCTTACGGCCGTACCTGCCTCGACTTACGGCCGTATGCCGCAACCCTTACGGCCGTAAGTCACCCTGATCGGCAACACCCGAATTTAACGAACGCCACTTACGGCCGTATCTCACCTTCCCTTACGGCCGTAACTCACCTTCGGCCAAAATGCCCGGGCAGCCTGCTGGACCACTTACGGCCGTAACCGGCCAGCCTTACGGCCGTACCCGCTGACTTACGGCCGTATCCCAGAACCTTACGGCCGTAACTCGATGCTGGCCAAGGTGAATCAATCCGACAATTCCGATTCCACGATACGACTGATGAATGATCCGACATAACATACGAATGTGAAAATGAACAAGTCTAACACGAGCCAAAGATGATACTCTCAGTACAAGGCTATCAATCACAATGAAAATGATAATACGCCCGTCTCGATCTAAAAACGGAGATAAAATGACGATCGGTAACTGATATACGATTACAACATGCCAACATTGAACGCAATTGAGTGATTCATGAATGATGAGTGATTATTAATGAGTGAGAATTACTGAGTGACAAATACAGACTGATAATTACTGAATGAAAATGAATGAATTACAACCGGGTATTACACAGGGCCCCTCCGGCTGGTCTTCGCCCCCAGGAGGCGGATCGGCATGTGCTCCCCCTTCGGCCTCAGGATGAATGAGTTTATCCGGAAAAGGATACCAACTCAAGTCGATCCCCAAGTCGACGAGGTCAAGGATCGGCAGGGAAAACTCCGGATGCAAAGGGTGCTCGAGTGCATAGGCTTTAAAGCTCTCCATCAAAGGACTAATCTCGATCCCTACCTTTTTGGCGGCTCGGGCAGCGTCGGCATAGGCCACATAATAGGCGAACTCGCCGACGAGTGCCACATTGAGGTAGGGATCAGTCTCGATCGCCTTCAGCTGCCCTCTCAGCTTAGTGGTCGTCTTCTCAGCTTCTACCAGTTCGGCCACCTTAGCGGTCGTTTCCCCCTTAGCCTTCTCCAACTCTCCCTTCGCCGCCTCCAGCTCGCGGTTGAGCTGATCCACCGTCGCCTTCAGCCCGGCCGCCTCCTCCTGCGAGGCCATGTGCATCCGGCGAGCCTCCTTCTCCTGGTCGCGGAGCCGATCGACCACTTCCTTGGAGCGGCTCAGCTCCTGCTTCATCCGATCGTTGTCCTGTTTAGCTCGTTTGGCCATCTCTATGTACTCCTTCTCCATAGCCTGGATCCGGTTAGCAAATTCAACGTTTTTGTTCCGGGCGGCCTCGAGGTCGCTATGGAGACGAGCATTAGAGGGACGCCCCTCGTAATCCCTTGCAGCTTGGATGGCCATCGTCGCCGTATGGAGAGCCAGGCAAGGGTCGCCTGCATGGCATCTCCAGATCGCCGACGAGCGATCGCATCGAGATCGGTCGTCCAAGCCTTAGGCAGAGAGGTGATGGCCTTCTAGATGTAAGTAGGGACGTCGAGGGACTTCTGCGGGGACTTGCTCGCCAGGAAATCCAGCACCATCGGCGAGACGTCCGGATCAGCAAGACGGACCCTGCAGCACAAACAAAAGAGACAAAGGAGTTAGAAGATACCTAACTTAATTTTCCAACTCGGAAAGATCAATTCGGTCTTACCTGTTGACCAATTCGGGGTCGCGGCCAAAATAGGGCTTGCCCCGAGAAGTTTCAGCTTCGGCGATCGCCACCTTTTTCAAGAAACCGGCCGATGACCTGGAGCCGGACGCCGAGGGCCTAGGACCAGACCCCTCCGCCATCGGAACGGAAGAAATGGGGGGAGCGGAGATCGGCGGCTCCAAGATAGCTAAGTCCACCTCAGCTGTCGGCAGGGACCCCTCCGGCCTCCGCCTCTTGCGGTTGCGCTGAAGTTGTTCCTCCTCTTGAATTTTCGGCTCGGCGACCAGCACCACAGAGGGCCTCACCACAGGGGCAGGGCGAGACGACGTCACAGAAACGCGACCCATCTTCTTTCCCAGGTGAAGACGACCGATGAGACCTGGGTTAGACATGGCGATCTCTTGTGGTGGCTCGACAAATCGGGGAAAATGAACCTCTGCCAAAGAACAAGTTCAAACAAGTTAAACACCTCTTTAAATCAGACGATCGTCAAGCAAGGAAGAAGAAGTAAAATTTATACCTGGAACTTTCAGATGACGAGGGAAACTAAACAATCGAGCCCCCAACCGATGAAGTTCGTCACCGAGTGAGCGAACGTCTATGTAGGAATCCGGCAAGGCATGAATCCCCTCCCAAACGATCAAGAAATCGAAAGGGAGGTCGTCGATCGCTGGAACAAGAGATCCTGCAAAAAGAAAACAAAATTAGATCAGTCCAAGACGTATCCAATCAAAGGGAGAGTTAAAACCCTTACTCGGATTCCTCTCCCGGAAATTGGTGGGAACCTCCAACTCTTCCTCCGGCCTTTCACTCGACACCGACCTCCACGCTCCGCCAACCCAGAACCATTTTGCCAGATCGCCCCGAGACTTGTTCGGTACCCCGAGGACCACTCTTCCCATTCGGCCTTGAATGTGATTACCGCCGACCGACCCTTTCTGCGCAGCCAGTTTGAAGAGATAGTTCATTTCCATCGCAGAAAGGAGACGGAACAACCGGTGACCGCCGAAAAGTGTCTGAGTGCAGATGATCTATAGCCAGGCGTTCGGCGTCAGTTGGAGCGGCTCCAAATTCCAAGCGATCAACACATAGGATACGGCGAACGGCAAGGGGAACCGCAGGCCGGCCTCCATAATCATCTCATGGACGGCGACCAGACCCTCGGGAGGTTGATCGGCACGCTCGTTTTCCGAGGGCACGTGCAGGGAAACATCAGAAGGAATGTGATATTTCGCCCTCCAGCGTTTCAAGTCTTTCTGGGTCGCCGAACTCTGGATCTGACCAAGGGTCCACTGAGACGGGTCGGCAGCCCGAAACGCCGTCCGCTTCACATGTTCATAAGGATGAGCGGTGGAGTAAGCATCGAAATCAAATTTTGGGCAGGGTCCGGCGATCCCCTCCATAAGCTTAGTGAAAGCCATATAGGCGGGGCCGAATACACTGTCCGGCTCCCAAGACAGCCGCACCAGTTCGTCCTCATCCGCCGGCGAGCCCCCCTGCTCCACCGCTGCCTCCGTTCTCGCCACCTCGGCCTCGTTGAAGAGCTCCTCGAGTTCCTCGGGCGCAATCCCCGCACGAATGGCTTCAACGGCCGTTTCCATGTGAAGTCCTGCGGGAGTTTCCTCCCGGTCAGGCGAAGCTGCAGCGGCGGAGGTGCTTCCGGTCTCGAAGGTCTTAGATCCTCCAGACATATTATGAAAAGTAAAGGGAGAAAGAAGATTGGTTTTCTGACCTAAAAAGAAAAAGGAGGACGATCGACACAAGAAGCTTCGGAAATTTTTGCAGAGTTTCAGCAAGAAGGCAAGGACGCGTGAAGAGTAAAAGTGAAGTAGCCCTAGCCCTTTTATAGGCGGGAGCAGGGGTCTCCATGCAAATAGGAGAAATTCCGAGGGCTGGAGTGCAACCGTCGGAGAGGGGACACATTAAATGCAGCCCTCGAATCCCGCGTACACGTCTTTTCGAGGGCACGCTAGGCGACAAGTCTGACAAACCATCGGACTCCCCCAATGGTGGCGCGACATGTGTCCTTGCAACGTTTCGAGAGCCCGTCTTCCTTTCCCGCTGCTCCTAGCGCAAAGGAGATCGTCCAAATTTGAAATCAGATCACCTGATCGTCTAAACACTGGCGATCGCCAACAGTGCCACCTCACCCTGTGTTTTCAACATCGAAGCGAGCTGGGGGGCAATTATTGTGCGGCGATTAATACGCCTCGAAGGCAATCGGCATAACGATCAGAGAGTCTACCATAGAAGACATACTCTGGGCAAACACCCAGCAGTCGGAACCCACGGCGACCGTCTTTCGGTATCCGGCGATCGTCTTTTGTTAATTGGCGATCGACTATGATATCCAACCAGAGACGATCGTCTCGTGCCACATATGAATCCAACATCCGTAAAAGTCGTCGAAGACCGAATCTTAGACGGTGGCCCACGTGCAGATCCACAAAGGGCGCCGACAGATAATACATTTGACCCCAGCCTGTCACCTACCTCATCTACCAACAGGGCCGCCGAAGGGTACAAAGTGGGTCCTCCCCGAACAGCGACTCAGGACGCGTGCAGGCTTCCCATTGGCTCGCACAGCTGGTCGCCAGCAGCAGCCCCAGACTTTAAGGGAACAACCTCACGTGACGGGACGATCGGCCATCTTATTATAATATAGAAAACGGCGGTCGCCCGCGATCGCCGGAGAGGTTCCAGCAACCTTGTCTCCTATAAATAGGAGGCTCACTACAGTGGCTAGGAGAGGCTGTCATTTACCGTGAATACAAGTGCAAAACATACAGAGAGAGAATCATAGACTCATCTGGCAATTACTTACACATTCATAGTGATATTCATACATACTTACAATACATCCCAAGCAAGAACTCACAGATCTTCATATCTGGTTCTTCCGGCAATCTACACGCTCTACAGCTTAGATAACTAGAAATCTTTACACTCATTATAATAGATTCTAACATTAATATTTGTACTCCACAGTATATTTATTAATAACATCTCGCGAGAGCATTCAAGCCCGGGATTAACAACCCCGGCAAATCTTGTGTTATTCATTTTCCCACGGAAGTGTTCTCGCATTTGTTTGTTACTCAATCATTCCAGCAATACTATCCCCGGATAATATTTTGGGTAACAACACAACTCAACCATACAAACTTATGCAAACTAAGAAACAACGAAAACGAACGAGTTTTACAAGAATCGAACGTAAATGCGACAAGATATAATTCAAGATGAAATTATGCAACAACATCCTCGAAACTCGTCCAAACGGAAAATCTCTAAGAACAAAATAGGTTCATAATTTCAAAACAGTAACAAGCGAGTCGTCCGAAACAAACATACACCAAAAATAGAAATTACCAAAAATAGAAGGTACGGATATTACAAAGAGTGCCGCCATGGTCGCGAAAATCGATGAAACCGATGATCCATCCATGCAAGGTTCCTTTGGGCTTCGATCGCTCGCCCTTCGTTTAAATACGAGGCGGGCGTAGCCGAACGTCTCTCCAAATCAAATCAGAGGATTACTCGCTCCTCTTACACAACGTATACCGTCGAGGATCGTCATCTGACTTGATGGTCCAAGGTAGAAGAGTATCACCATGGTCGTGGAGGACGATGGAACCGTTCTCTGTGCCCATGCAAGGTCCCTTTGGGCCACGATCGCCCGCCCTTCGTTTAAATATGAGGTCGGCGTAGTCTGAGGGCCCTCCAAAACTAATCTGTGGACGTGTTCACCCGCCCTCAGAGGCCCATCACTTAACATGGTGGGTCCTTACCGGGCAATGCGACGCGACCCTCCCCCCGTCTCAACGTATACCGTCGAGGGTCGCCATCTTAATGACGGGCCGAGGTAGAAGCAGAGCTAACAAGCCGCGGACGTGGAGTTGTTTAATCCGATGACGCCCCGTGAAAGGAATCTTCCAGACCAAGACCGCACGGCGAGGCGCAGCCTTCGGAGGACCCTACCAATTAAGTGAGTCACGAGAACTTAGCCATCAGACGGAATGTCGCTCATGCATAAGACATGGTCGTGGAGGTCGGTCCATCGAACTCCGCGGTCGTGCATGGCTCCTCAAGACAGAGATGGACGACCTTTCGAGGATTCGACAAAATTGAAGACCGCTCACTCAGCGATTTATTTTCGTCCCCTTACTTTCACTAAGTGAACAAAAACAAGGGGGAAGAGTGTGGAGCTATTTATACAATGATCGTCCCTATTCATTTACATATGGAGATCGGCATTATTCAGATGTCTGTTCAGCGATCGAATTTGTTTTAAAAGTTATCTATATGAGTTTATCAATTCACTTAGACCTACACACGCAACAATCTCTCCTCACACATTTATACGAAGTCAAGCAAAAGACTCAAAAAAGCAATCATCATTCAAGTGATAAATCGAAGAAGCAAACATTCATTTCATTACTTGAAGTTTCAGAAGTACATACACGGTCGCCCGAAGGCCTAAATGCTACAAAGAGAGAGATACAAAATTACAAAGCAAAGAGCTAAAACAATAAAGAACGAAGAGCCTCGGGCCCCTGCCTGGCCTTCGCCTTCAACCTCCGGCTCGGCCCGCGACCCTTCGCCAGCTTCCGAAGCAACCTCCCCGTCTGCTGAAATGTCAGGATGTACGAGGTTCGCCGGAGTCGGGTACCAGCTCAGTTCTACACCGATGTCCGCAAGATCCAAGATCGGCATGGAGAAGTCAGGATGAAGAGGGTGCTCCAACGCATACGCCTTGAAATTTTTGGCTAGAGGGCCGACCTCTAGTCCTCCCTTCTTAACAGCCCAGAGCGAGTCAGCGAATGCCATATAATAGGCAAACTCACTGACAAACTCCACGTTGAGAAAGGGATTGGCCTCGGTCGCCTCCAACTTCCCTTTCAACTCGGCAGCCGCCTGTTGCGCACCCTGGAGCACGGCCTCCCTTGCAGCCGTCTCTCCCTTCGACGCCGCCAGCTCGCTAGTCAGCCGAGCAACAGTCACCTTCAGTTGATCGGCCTCCTTCTCAGCGGCCACCTGTGACCGTAGGGCATCTGTCATCCGGTCCCAAAATCGGTCGACCGTCACCTGGGCTTGCTCGGCATCCCGTCTCGCCAGCCCAAGTTCATGACTCACCCGCTTAGCTGCATTCAGGGAGTCCTTCTCCATTGCCACAATCCTATCGGCGAACTCGGCATTCTCTTTCTGATCCGCCTCGAGATCCGCCTGCAGACGAGTAGTGGAAGGACGCCCCTCGAACTCCTGCACAGTCTGGGCAGCCATCGTCTCCGCCTGAAGAGAGAGAGCGAAAGCGGCTTGCATTGCATTCCCGGATCGCTGGCGAGCTATCGCATCTAAGTCCATCGTCCAGGCCTTCGGCAAAGCAGAAACGGCCCGGTTGACGTATAGCGAGATATCACAGGCTTGGCGAGGAGATCGGCTCGCTAAGAAATCCAGCACCATCGGCGGGCATGATGGATTAGTGCTACGGATCCTATATCAAAACAACAAAAGTTAGCACATCTCCCACGCAAATGACGAGATTCAACTCAACAAACAAAGTCTACCTCTCGGCTCTCTCAGGATCGCGGCCAAAGTATGGTTTCCCGCGAGGGGTCTCAGCCTTAGCAATCGCCATCTCCCACAGGAAAGTCGCAGAGGGCGTAGGCTCATTCACTAGGGGAACAACGGTGATCGGAGGCGCGGCGATCGGCACCTCACTGGCTGGGGCAGAAATCGGAGTTTCTCCCGACCTCTGCCATTTACAATTCTTCCGGAGCCCCTCCTCCCGAACTTCCTCCTCCGCCACGATCGGCTCTAAGCGAGGCCCCACCTACGGAATAAGAGGTAACACCACGGGAGGAGCTCGATATGACTTCTTCTGGCGAAGGCGGCCCAAAACTCCAGGGTTAGACATATCTATCTCCGGTGGGGGCTCCAAGAAACAAGGAAAGCAGACCTCTACAGTAAAGACAGTTGAAGCACGGTCAGACACACTCTCCAAGCAGGACGATCGCCAAAGCAATTAGAGATTGCGGAAACTCATACCTGAGACCGAGAGATGATGTGGAAAGCTGAATAGCCGAGCTGACCGCCGAACAAGGTGAGAGTGCAAATGATCTGGAGCCATGCATTCGGCATCAACTGGAGTGGCGCCACGTTCCAAGCGGCCAGCAGATGGGAGACAGAAGAAGACAAAGGGAACCGCAGCCCGGCCTCCATGATTGTTTCATTCACGGTGACCATGCCCTCCGGGGGCTGATCGGCTTGCTCATTCTCGGCCGGCACAAATAGATCCACATCTGAAGGGACATGGAACCCCGTCCTCCAGACGGCCAAGTCCTTCCTAGTCGCCGAGCTTCTTATCTGGCCAAGGGACCATAGAGATCGCTGCGCAGCCCGGAACAGCAATTGCCTAGGAGGTTGATAAGGATGAGCGATCGAATACTCCCGGTAATTGAATTTAGGAGACGGGCCAGCCAATCTCTCCATGATTTCAGTGAAGGCCAAATAGTCCTAGCCGAAAGCACTGTGCTGCTCCCAATGGGCCCTCACCGCCGAATCTCTCTCCGTCTGCGACCGTCTTGGCTCAACCGCCGCCTCCCTCGCGACGTCGGCCTCATTAAATAATGCCTCGACTTTCGCGGGGTCAATACCGGCGCGGACAGCCTCGGCGGCTGTCTCCAGATGGAAATCTGCGGAGGATCCTCCCCGAGCAGTCGATGCCCCAGCGGCGGAGATGGTGCCCGCTCCGTGCGAAGAAGATGTTCCAAACATTCTCAAAATAAGAAGAGGAGAAAAGGAGTGTCTTTTCTTACCAAGGATCGAGTCGATCGATGATCAGCAGTCGAAATCTCCAGAAAAATCTTCAACAAAAGTCTTCTTTCTCCGATAAAAGCGCATAAGGGTCTTAACCCTGCAACCCGGCGCCCTTTTATAGGATAAAGTAGGGACTTCCATGCAATTAAGGAGAATATCAGGGGCCGAAGTGCAACCGTCGCTATTAATGACTCCCTTGAAACCCGCGATGCATCGTTTCGAGGGCACGCCAGACGAGGAGATGCAACTAACCGTCGGTATCCCCCAACAGGAACCCGATACGTGCCCCGGAGACTTTTCCACGTCCATTATCATTTCCCGCTCATTTCAGCAACCGACCAGGTCATCCAAGTACAAACCGATCCACTCAAAGACGATCGCCAGTTCCGTAAAATACAGAGTCACTCATCATAATTCATCGATCGCCAACAGAACCACCTCACCCCACGTTTCCAACATCGGAGCGAGATGGGGGATAATTGTTGTGCGGCGATTTGTATGCCTCGACGGCGATCGGTATAAGGGCCGAGCCACCGAGTCGATAACCAATCAAACTACGGCAAACTTGCCTAAGCAGAGATAACAGTCCACCTTCGAGTATCTAGCGATCGAATTTCAAGGCGATCACCTTTGGCACCTAGCAATCGACTCTGGTGCCCGAGTAAGGACGACCGTCCTATGCCACGAACAATACCTTCGTCCGTCAAAGTCTACGAAGATTGGATCTCAAAGCAGCGCCCATGTGTAGATCCGCGAAAGGCGCCGCATAACATGGATCGTTGACCACAGCCTGTCACCACCTACTCACCTACCGACAAACCCGCCGAAAGGTACAAGGTGGGACCGCCTGTGACAGCGACTCAGATGCGTGCAGACTCCTCATTGAACCGCACAGCTGGCTGCCAGCAACTCCTGCAGACTTTAAGGGGACCAGCCCATGTGCTAAAAGACGATCGCCCGCTTATTATAATACAGCAGAGGCGATCGCTCGGCATCTCCCAGTGCTATAAATAGAGAACTTCTAGCAATTGGAGAAAGGTTGGAAAATCATTCCGAAAAACGCCCACAAAGGTTCCAAAATCTGTTCAGATATTCAGAGTATTATTCACGAAAATACATACAAAAACATACATTCCTTCAGGCTTTCGGTTCCCTCTCTCGGATCTACCTCAGGATTTCTCTCAGCATCTCCCATCCAGAAGACGATCGGCAGAGGGAAGAACTCCCTGCAGCACAGATTCAACGAGACTCACAAGCCTAGGAACTCAAACATACTGCTAATACACACCGTGAGAGACTATCGATCTCTCACCGTCGTCACAGCTCATCAACGTTGTTACAAGAACTCACAGAGCATCATATTTGGTTCTTCCGGCAATCTTCACGCTCTATAGCTAAGATAACTAGAATCTTTGCACTCATTGTAATAGTATTCTAACATTAATACTTGTATCCCAGAATATTTGTATTAATAATATCTCGTTAGAGCATTCAAGCCCGGGACTAACAACCCCGGCAAATCTTGTGTCATTTATCTTCTCTATGGAAGTGCTCTCGCACTTTGTTTGCTATCCATCCATTCCAGCAATATCTATCTCCGAATAATATTTTGGGTAGCAACACAGCCAAATTCTCAAGAAGGTTATGGTTTGGATTTGAATCACCTCTTGTCTTTCTTTTGGGTGCCATCACATCTGTTGTACTGCTCAATCTCACCCATTCATAAGCCAATAACGATCACATAACAATGATGATGACAACTATTATATTGTAATCTATTAAACACAATATTTAATAGATAAAAGTTGACCATATCCTTCAGTAGAGAATGTCCATATGCCATCTTCTGTCTGCAGGAAAGATTTAAACCTTCGCTCTGATACCACAACTGTAACACCCCCTAATCTAGCAGCTGAACCGCAAAAGGGGTTCGTGCTACTAAATTGGGGAGTATCACGCTTTTATACTTTGAAAACCAAAATAAAAAATTTGGTAAAAGCAAGAGCACAGGAAAATAATGCAAACTGATATTATTTTGTTGAAAACATTACACAACCTTGAATTTAATATATAAACAAAACCATAACAGAGCGATCTTATTCAAAACAAAACATAGTCCTCCAGCATAGGGGCGAAATAGCTGGGGAATGGCATATGGACAAGTCTCCGACTGGCAACACTGAAGAAGATAGTCAACCCCTAAACATGAGTAAGATGAGACTTCTGTAATAGCAAAGTATCACATATCACATTTATCAACAAATAACTACTATATATATAGTCATGTTCTTGTAAAATCCTTTCTTCGAGTACCCTTGAAGTGTGATACTCGACTGACAGTGATAGGCCATGGTTTTCGGAACCTGTTCATATAATTGGCAAATAAAAGATTTATACGGGGGTTCCCATACTAGTTTTTCAACCAATGGTATTAGCCGTATTCAACCTTTTTCATTCAATGTGGGTTTCCTTGACCGACTTTCAGCCGCAAGTATTTGCCACCATGTGTTGGGTCCGCCGGTCCCCCGCGTCCCGTGCCTACCCTCCATCAATCAAGTACCATACTTCCTATTCTTAAACATTCTTTTACATACACATCTTATGCATGATCATTCAATAACAGTCACATATGAAAATATCAATCAATATATGATCCTTATGATACAGCAAGGAAAAGCCTCATCTTACCTTAGGTCCTATGCCCGTTAATGTGAAAAGATCAGTTTCTATATATGGATGTGCTAAAATCCTTGAAAAAATCTAAAATCTCTTTGGGGACTTTTATCAAACACCTTTGAAAAACTGTCAGATTTGAGCTATCTATTTGATCGGGATTTTTGTGGCTTTTGTAATTTTTGGAATGGAAATATGTTGTGGGCGTTTTAAAGTAGAGGTTCCCAGATTCAAAATGATATATTTTTTGTTGGCATATACTTACGTATTCATATATTTATAGGAGTGCAAAGTTGGCTGAAAATCAACCTTACTCGGACAGCTGGAGGCCTTATCCGGACAGTTGGCCGAGAAGCTTCTGTCGGTCGTGACCGACCTTATCTGGTCAGCTGGACAGCCTTATCCGGATAGTGGTCGAGAAACTTCTATCGGCCGTGACCGGCAGCTGTCGGTAGGCATGTCCGGCGGTGACCGGCAGATGTCCGTCAACTTGGCTCGTCCGGTTAGACCCCTTCCTGATGTCCAAATTTGATTTTCCGACCTGTTCCGGACTCGACGGAGTTAAATCTTCGATATGCTCGGAACGAATTTTCAATAATAATAAAATTATAATTTAATATTATTTTTGCAGTATAAGTGTTCTGTAATGAAAATTTTATCGTATCAAATCGTCAAAAATTTTCGAAATTACTTTCATAAATTCTAAAATAATCCTTATAATTTATTTTGAAATCTTTTCTTTTTAAATCCTTCATTTTATGCTAGGAACATATCGGTCCAAGTATTGGACAACCTGTAAATATCGAAACCCATGATCATTAGCAAAATAAATAGCATTTAAATAAATCTTTGAATTTTTTTTAGGGTATTACGATTATTGTTTTATAATCGTTTAGCACATCGATCTCCTTATTGCAAAACTGAGCTCCTCACTGCAACAAAACATCTTACAAAATAACTTTTATCATGTTAGAAGAGATAATTAACATGTCGTATAAAATGTAATGCGAATGGAAATAGCAGTTATTCATGCTCATGAAATGTCTACTGGTATTCCATGCTTCCCTAATGCGTATTATGTAAATGCATTTAGGTATAAAATGGTTATTGGCTTAGAAGGGGATAACCGGGCATTACAATCATGATGTCAGGATAATTTATGGGCGTATTTTTGGACATGGTACATGATCGTCATGGGTTATCCAAATCGGGTATGTCGTCGCGAGACTCCAAGCTTCGTGCTTGCTAGTACGATGCCAGGATAACTATGAGTGTATGTTATATGTATGTTGTGGAATTCTAATACTTGAGATTGTTTGCTTGATGTTTATCATGGCGATATGGGGTCAACCACTCAGCGATGGACTTTGAGTCCTCTGAGGGATCGTAGCTTATAGTTTGAATCCACGCTTAATCATGAGGCATGGATATTCCGTTTATTTACCATTGGTTTATTCACTCGGGTATGCATGAAGAAGCTCTGAGGTTCATGCGTGTTAACATGGGATGAGAATAACCTTTGGGAGTATGATTGATATGGATGTTTGGGTCGTGGACCCCGTAAATTCTTGTCAGATTATTATTTCGGGAAAACAAATCCTTGGGTTGTGACCCTAACGTGATTTTTGAAAAGACGAGGATTCTCAAATCCTAAATGTATTCTTCTGAAAACTCCCTAGATCTTTGAAACGATTTACAAGTTGTTTACTTGTTTTATTATCGCCTTTCAAGGTTTAAACTTTCAAGGTTTAAACTTATCTTGTTCAAATGAAACATCTCGGGAAACTTTTCACTGTGTTTTGACACGATGATTATTCAGATATTATATTCGTGGAATATGTATGTATGGCTCGTATGTGCACTTAATACTTGTACTAGGAAAATAGTAGAATTTTGCTAACCCCCGAGTAATCGGAGGCTGGATGTCTGTATTGCATTCAGGTACGCGCAGATTCTTGGGGAGCAAAACCACGGGATCGGTACGTAGGATGATGGAAAATAAATGATACTAATCCCATGAGGGCCAGTATTGGTATTCAACATGGTCGAATTATATTATTCTTTCCACTGTATTGTTCTCTCGTCTTATGGGAGTGTTGTATTTTGACCCCTGTGCGGGTATGAGTTTCTTGACGGAGTTGTATATGATGTTTCCATGTATGTATTGATGAAAGACCAAATCGGTCTACTATTTCATTTATTTAGCCATGTTGGCATTAGATATGATGTCTTGTGTTGGTATCCAGCCTAGTAGATCCTCTTAAGAGGGTCTTCGGCGCTGTAATATTCCCAAATGGGTTGGGGGTGTTACAGAATATGGTATCAGAGCTTAGGTTGTGGAAACCTATGCTGTCGGGTCAAGTTGAGTATTGTTGAGTCTTGTCTTGTCGAATGTTGTGTGACTATATTATGTCGCGACGCGTCATCTGAGTTGTCGGTCGTGATTAGTATCGTGATGCAGCCATCATCTTCGTGCGATTTGTGGATGTAAGCCTAGTATTTTATGTGTATTATCTGAGTTTCATGACTCTATTTACATGCGTGTCATGGAGATGAAATTCGTATTCGATACTTGTGGTATATTATGACTAGATGTATATCGATGGATTTGACACCGAGTGGTGTAGTATGATGCGAAAACTTGAAACATTAATGTGTTTCGATAGGTGTATTGGTATTAGAGTTGATTGATAACTCATATAGATGGTTTGGACATGTGTTCGAATTAACGTTCATTAGTTATGTCGTTAAACCTGGAGATATGGTTTGGCGTATGTTGAAATTAGTGTTCCAGAGCTATGTCTATTGAAGTAATGATTTTGATTGCCATATGGGCATGTGTTTGAGATGTCAATTGTTATTGGCTAATTGTTGTTGTTTACAACCAATGTGTTCCTGTTAGTAATTATATCTGTTGCATGCGTGTTTGAAAATAATTTCCTAAAATTTCTTAGACCTGAACGTATTGTGGAAAATCAGCTTTCGAAATTATTTTGACGATACGGTCAAATGGCGGCGTATTGTGGATTTTGAAAAGTGATATGAATTCAGGCAAGCCAGCCTTGTATTTTAAATGAAACCTTTCGACGCCAATTGAGAATTATGTTTTGAAACATCTTGAGATATTTTGAGAAATGTTTCCGTCCTTAATCCCTTGTCGTGCTTGAAGGGGTTTTGAAAATGATTTTTATTTATCGGTTTTATTTTCCAATAACTCGAATATACAATTAAAAAAATCTTTCACACTGTCAAAATTTTTATATTTTAAATCAAAAATATGATTTTTAGTTTAAAAAATAAATAGTGTAAGGAGAAAAATCTTACTTGATTTAAACCCTGAATACGGATTTGGAAAGTTCTCTAAATTGAGTCGATGGGCGCACGCTAATCGCATTTATAGTGTGTGTTCTAAATGGATTTATCGCTTAAGGCGATATGCTAGAGTTGGAACTAAAGCGACTGCTTGTGAGACCGAATGATTTGATTTAATGTCATGTTATCATTCTCATCAGAGAACAATAGTTGTATGCCTGAATGTTATGATGGCGTGGTTTGGTTTGCTCATGGTTTCTATGTTGTTATCCCGACGTGATTGTGGATCCGTGGGAATGATTAGTACAGGTATGAGTGTTTTCCCACCCATGGATGGTTTGGTGAAACCTCTGGGGGTCGGTGCCAGTAGAGCATGACCTTAAAACTTATGATTCATGAATTTGGTAAAACAGTCTAAGGTGTCATAAGTATTTCCAAATTTATTTCGGAAAAATATACGAATCCAGAAAAATATACGAATTCAAATACTTTCTAATGATATTACTCAAACGGATAGCTCATGGAGTTTTAAAAAGAATGTTAAAAATGATGGGCTACCATGTGTAGTATATTATGACTGTGATTGTGACGATAATGGTCATTAATTTTCTGTTGATACGGTTATGTGAGCCGTTAATTACGACCGTAAGTTTCGTTTGTTGCAATTGTAAATTTTTTGTATTTGTGTATCCGGAGTGGATATTTTTACAGTATTACTATTTGTTGCCTTATGTTGATATGTTGTACCGATATTGGCACTTTGGTATATTATTTTGCGATGTTGTGTTTCATCGTGTTGAGTGGGTATTTGCTCAGTATGCCAAGGGGCAGAGGTTGCGGTCGTGCCCGTGGTACAGATGGTCGTGGGGATCAGATGCGGAACCAAGAGAATATTGTCAGGAATAGCATTGGCATTGATGTTGTTACTATATTGAAGCAAGTAGCGACACAGGTGACTCAGTTGACCCATGCGGTGCAACATAACACAAGTGTGAACCAGAATGTCGGCACAAACCAATGGCTTCGGGAAGTGGTTCGTATGAACCCCCCTCGTTTCGTGGGTGCTGCGGATGCATTAGGCTGGGATGGTTGGCTTTTCCAGTTAGGAAATATATTCGAGGCAGTTGATTGTCCCAAAGGACAGAAAGTACCTATCGCTCAGTACCTTCCTGACAGGGACGCCGCTAACTGGTAGGAGGATGTTAAGCCTCGGGATTATGTTGTCATGTGAACAGAATTACATGATTTGATGGAAGCTGAGTTTTTTGGGGAACCGATCATAGAGCAGAGATTTCGTGATTTTTATTTGGCCAAGCCCTAGATGTACCGGTGTCTCAAGCTATCATCGATTATAGCAAACAACTCAGCAATGTGCGAGATCAGGTGAGGACTGAAGAAGAAAAGATCTGTAACACCCCAAAAGGCGGCTATTACAGTGTTGTGGACCCCACACTGGGACCCACCAGGCGATACCAAAATATAGATTAAATATATATTACCTTGTGATATCGAACCACAATAAATAGTTATTGCTCCGATTAGGAGTTTATAAATAGTATGGTCAATGGCCTTAACATACACAGGATCCAAATACAAGTATAAACCATATGGAGATGGAATATACGACAAATATCAACACAATCGGTCAATAGTTTTAAATGAAGCGGAAAATAACGGTTTTCAAGCATAACCGGACAACAAAAGATTTGGGGGGCCCGAACTAGTATCCTTCGAACCCTTCGCCTTCATCATGCTCTTCCCACGCCTTGCCTTTGCCTCGACCTAAAATACAACACTAGTATTTCGCCCAAACCATAGGGTCACATATACATGATAAATGATTCTCAAGACATTATAAAATTTACATATATTAGATCTTAAGGAAACATCCCGACTATTGAACATACCCCTCGGGCGTATGAACAATCAGTCACAAACCATCGAACATATTCAATCATACATTGACTATGAACGACCAAACAATGTGGCTCAAGATGGACATCACAGTACGCCTGATCCAGAAATGTGTCCGTGCACATGTCCACCCCGTATACGGAATCTAGAATATATGTGTGACAATGTACCTAATTAGCCTCACGAACTACGTCTCGTGTGCACAATCCAATACGGAAACATCCATGTATGACTATATATGTGCCTGGCTAAAAATCATATGATTCCAGATATGTCACGATACAACATGACAACGAATTCAATAAATCATATAGGATCAAGAAACTCACCGAAGTGACAATAAGGATCAACGAGATCAACGATTCAAAGGTGATGAACTTGGGAATGCAATCCCATGATGAAAAACGGAAACATCATCAAAAACAATATCAAATTACAAATCACAGATTCATAAGTGTTTCATATACACGAAACGTATAACCATCACAAGAATTCAATCACCATTATAACCAAGCAAGATAACTTGCCTCAATTCTGTAGGTGAAAGATAGTCCTTCTCCAAATGATCAAATGGACGGTATCCTCGATTAAATACTCAATCGAACAAGCAACCTTGAATGAAACGTAATTCATTCAAGAATACATTCACATAATATTGATATCAGTTCATAGGAAACAATGCCTGAACCAACCCGAATAATTCATTCTATTCCAATGAACATTCTACCGATTATTGATGAATTTCAGTACATATGGTTTGTCTTCCACAATCGGATTACTATACTAAAATGTCCTTTTAATACTCTTGTTATTTAAGGCTAAGGCAAAACAAGCGCTATTTAAGGAGCTTTTGTCGGTTAGTGCTGGGGAGGAGAGAATCTTGAAGATTGTAGCGTACAAGGTGGCGAAAAGAGAGGCTAGAAGGCAGTGGCTAAGGCTAAATGTGAGGCTTATGAGGAGATGTACAAGCGCCTAGACACCAAAGAAGGAGCGAATGCTATTTTTAAACTAGCGAAAGCTAGGGAAAGAGGGTGGCGCGACCTGGGTCCCGTTAAGTTTATTAAGGATGATTTGGGTCAAGTGTTAGTGAACGATGTGGCTATTAAGGAGTGGTGGAATAGGTATTTTTTCGAACTTTTCAATGAGGCTAGAGGTAGTGACTCGGTGGTGCAAGGAATTAGTCTATCTTATGCTCATTCGTTTAGTTCCTGTGAGAGCATCAGCAAGGAGGAAGTAAAGGGTGCCCTAATGAAAATGGGTAGAGCTAAGGCTGTAGGCCCGGATGAGATCCCTATTGAGGTGTGGCTTTGTCTGGTGGAAGTCGGAGTTCAATGGCTAGCAGAGCTGTTCAACATCCTCCTCATAGGCTCTAAGATGCCGACAGAGTGGAGGCATAGTATTGTCGTGCCTTTTTTTAAGAACAAAGGCGATGCTCAGAGTTGTAGTAACTATAGGGGTATTAAACTCCTCAGTCATACTATGAAACTTTGGGAAAGAGTGGTGGAATGCAGGGTTAGAAGAGAATCTCAGAGAACTAATTTGGCTTCATGCCGGGGAGGTCCACGACTGAGGCCATTCATCTCGTCAGACGCCTTATGCAGAAGTTTAGAGAGCGGCGTAAGGACCTCCATATGGTGTTCATAGATCTAGAGAAGGCTTATGATAGCATTCCGCGCGATGTTATTTGGAGGAGCCTAGTAGAGAGGAGGGTCGTTGCCGTTCGTTAGGGCGATCCAAGACATGTACTCCCAAGCTAGGACGTGCGTTAGGACCCCAGTTGGTGGCACCCAGTATTTTCCGGTTGAGATAGGGCTACACCAGGGGTCGGCGCTAAGCCCTCTTCTCTTCGCTCTAATCCTTGACGTCATTTCGCGAGGGATTCAAGATGGCATCCCGTGGTGCATGCTTTTTGATGACGACATTGTGTTAGTGGCGGAGTCGAGGAGGGAGGTGAACTCGAAGTTGGAGCTTTGGAGGGCTAAGTTAGAATCCCAGGCCTTGCGTGTGAGCCGGTCTAAGACCGAGTATCTCTAGTGTAACTTTAGTGGTGAGGCAAACGAGGTAGATGTTGAGGTAATGATTGCATATCAGATCGTACCCCGTATGGATAAGTTCAAGTATTTGGGTTCGATCATTCAGAAGGAAGGTGAGTGTGAAGATGATGTCACGCATCGCATCAAGGCGGGGTGGCTAAGGTGGAGAGCAGCGACAGGGGTCCTGTGCGACAAGAAAGTCCCTCTAAAGTTGAAGGGTAAATTCTATAGAGCGGCAATCCGACCTGCAATGTTGTATGGCTCCGAATGTTGGGCGATGAAGAAGTCGCTTGAGAGCAAGTTGGAAGTGGTTGAAATGAGAATGTTACGTTGGTCGTGTGGTCGCACAATGTTAGATAGAATTGCGAACGGGGTTTTCAGGAACGCGCTAGAAGTGGCGCCCATTTCAGCGAAAGTTAAGGAAGGGAGATTGAGATGGTTTGGCCACGTCCGCAGGAGGCAGGCATCTGCTCCGGTGAGGAGGGTCGAGAGTTTAATGGTTTTCGGGAAGAGGAGGAGAGGCAGACTGAGGAGGACGTGGGAGGAGCAACTGAGATTAGATTTGAAGGCCTTAAACCTTTCCGAGACCATGACTGTTGATAGGTGCGCTTGGAGGCGCCAGATCACAGTTGTGGATTCTTTTGTAGGGAGCGGTGCTGTAGTTGAGAGCCTCAGGGTTGGGTTGTCTCGGTTAGCTTTGCCCTAGAGCATTGCATTTTTACTTTTATTATATATTTTATCCTATTGTCTTTGCGTGTGGTGTATTTTTGAGAGGGAGCTGTGCGCAGAGCCAACCTCTCTTTTGTTAGAGCAGCGTTCATCGGGAGTGAAGTAGCCAAATTCCGCTTAGGTAAGTCCCATGTGGATCAAGGCATGGGCTCAGGTATGGTCTCTAGCGTTTTCGAATCATATGTTTTCCTTTGTATTTATCACACAAGATTCTGATGTGCACTAAGCTGGGGGTCTTCACAGAAATAGCCTCCCTACCGTAATAAGTAGGGGCATGGTCTGCGTACATCTTACCCTCCCCAGACCCTGCTCTGAGCGGGATATACTGGGTATGTTTGGTTTGGTTTGGTTTGGTTTGGTAATTACTATAAACAGGTTTATGCAATAAACTCCTTCAATTCACCATTAACAATCGGATTAACCAAGTTCTTACGGGTCTTCAACATCTACTTCTATACAAAGACCATCATAAACGAATTCAATACATTATCAACCACAATTAGCATTACCTTCTTAAGAACACTATCCACTTTATTATGATGATCAATACTTCCTTAAGTTATCAATACATTCGATTAATCAAAAGTTATAGTTGTATTCATCAATACCCTTTATCGACTCTCAAAGACCTTGCTAAGCCGAGACAACAATGGTGTTATACCTTTTAAGATTTCTGAATCAATATAAACATCATTCCTAATCTCTAACATTCATCAAGTTCTTCCCAAGGTAGGAAATATACAAAATATGGTGTTCAACACTTCTATGATACCAATTCCATTGATTAAACTTAACTACGATGAAGCTAAATGATTATCATTGTTCCACTGATGTTAATACATCCAGCAAGATGAGTATGATTTTTATAAACATGATCATTATCATTTAAACAACAAGAACATCTTCATTCCAAACCTTTAATTACCATATTCATCAATAAGTGTTAAAGCTTAACCACAAACATGTTTTACTTGATTAATTCAACACTAGGTGTAGTATACCATATCACTATCATCATAACTACGAAAATATAGAGTAGAATCGCACAACAATCATTCATAAATGAAGAACAACCACCAAAACTACAAGAACACACTCCAAGCTTCAAGAACACCTTGCAAACTTCCAATCAATAAGCTCTACTCCAAGATACAAGGCTCAAGGACAAGTTGGAAGAGGGTATAATCGATATAGGGAGGCAGAGGGATGGAAACTAGAAGGAAAAATCAAAGTTGGAATGTGCAAATGAAAGACATAAGCTGTCTTTTTATAAAGTGCACAATTGATTACGTACATTATAGCATTAATTTAACGTACGTTAATCATTTTACGTACGCTACACCTAAGATGTTACGTACGTAATCTGCCTCCATAGGCTACTGCCTCAAAACACCAACCTCATTACGTACGTTATAGCCTCGGCATTACGTACGTAATGTACGTCAACTTGGCTGCCTCGAAAGGGCCAAATTTCTGGCTCATGTCTAGCCCCCCATGTCGAAATTTGAGATCGGATAAGATTCTCAGCATTACGTACGTAACCAGTACCCCATTACGTAAAGCCAACACACTAGCGTATCTTAAGTTAAATCTTAGCGTACGTTAAACACATAAAACCTAGCCCAAAAATGTAACAATCTACACAACGTCAAGAAATCAACCACAATGTGAATGATAGTTATAATCAAGTATATTCTGATATATCCCAACATCAATAAACATTAACAAAATGTAACATGATTACAACGATACTCAAATTATCCGAATAATACAACAGTAGATAAGAAATTACTGTCGGATATTACATACTCCCCCTTAAAACGAGTCTCGTCCTCGAAACTAAGTGGTAAACAACTCGGGATACTTCTCTCGCATGCTGCTCCCCATCTTCCATGTATCCTCCTTGACTCTGTGTCGTGACCGCTGAACCTTCAGCAGGGGAATCGTCTTGTTACACAACTGTTTGATCCTTCTCTCGAGTATCTGTATGGGACGCTCCTCGTACGAATGAACCTCCGCTATCTCGATCTCATTGAACTGAAGTATATGACTCGGGTCAGCAACATACTTCCTCAACTGGGAGACATGAAACATGTTGTGAATCCGACTTAAAGCCGGTGGCAATGCCAGTCGATAGGCTAGATCACCTACACATTCCAAAATCTCAAACGGCCCAATGTACCTCGGGCTCAGCTTGCCTCTTTTCCCAAAATGAAAAACACCTCGGGTAGGAGACACCTTCATTAGCATATGGTCGCCAACCTCGAACTTAATCGGTCGTCGACGGTTGTCTGAGTAAGACTTCTATCGGATTTGAGACGTTAACAAACGACTCCTAATCAGAGCGATCTTCTCACGGGCTGCTAACAAGATATTGAGTTCCGTACCCAAAGATTCGGACAGTTCGTCCCAACATAAAGGGGATTTATAACGACGTCCATACAATGCCTCATATGGTGCCATATGAATCGAAGCATGCCAACTATTATTATAAGAGAATTCCACCAAAGGTAGTTGGGCTTCCCAATCGTCCTTTCAATCAAGAGTGCACGCCCTCAACATATCCTCTAGAGTTTGGATTGTCCTTTCATACTGACCATTAGTCTGCGGATGAAATGCTGTACTGAAGTTCAACTGCATACCCATCGCACGATGAACTGCTTTTCAGAAATGTGACATGAATTGCCCGTCACGATCCAATACAATACTCTTGGAGGTACCATGTAACTTTACAATCTCTTTAATAAACAGCTGTCCAATCTCTCGGGACCCCATGTGTCTTTAATCTCCAAAAAGTGAGCTGATTTGGTCAGACAATCCACAATCACCCAAATCGTATTCATCCCTCAATGAATCCTCGGCAAGCTAGTGATAAAATCCATCGATATGTCCTCTCATTTCCACTCGGGGATCAGGAGCGGCTTTAGCATTCCTGCGGGTCACTGATGTTCAATCTTAACCTGCTGACAGTTAAACATCTCGAAACGAACTCTGCAACTTCACATTTCATATTCCCCCACCAATAACATTGCTTCAAATCCTTATACATCTTGTTAGACCCCGGGTAAATGGAGTATGGGGCAGTATGAGCCTCTCTCAGGATAGAGTTCATCGACTCTTCGTCTGAGGGTACACAAACTCGATTCCTGAATCGTATCAGTCCATCCTCGTGGATCACAAATCCAGGGGCTTTCCCTTGAGTTACTTCATCCCGAACTCGAGATAAAAATTGGTCTGTAACCTGCTTCGATCTGATTATATCATCAAGGGATGATGAAATCTCAAGTGTGCAAAGTTGTCCCTGAATACCCTGTAACCAGACTTTAATTTTCAGCCACAAAAGATCTAACTGCAATTCTCCCTGAACTGTCAAGCAGCCAAGCATCTGCTCATGTACTGTCTTACGACTCAAGGCATCGGAAACCACATTTTCCTTGCCTGGATGATAAAAGATCTCGATATCATAGTCTTTGTTTAGTTCTAGCCACCTTCTATGTCTCATGTTCAACTCCTTCTGAGTAAAAATGTACTTCAGACTCTTATGATCAGTAAAAATCTGGCAGGTGACTCCATACAAGTAGTGGCGCTAAATCTTCAAAGCAAATACCATGGCTGCTAGTTCCAAATTATGGGTCGGATAGTTAACTTCATAGGGTCGCAAATGTCTCGATGTGTAGGCAATCACTTTCCCATACTACATCAACATACATCCAAGGCCCTGTCTCGACGCGTCACTATATACCACGAATCCTTTCATTCTTTTTGGTAAACCAAAACTGGTGCTGAAATCAATCGACTCTTGAGTTCATCAAAACTCTGTTGACATGCCTCTGACCACAAATACTTCTTGTCCTTCCTCAACAAATTATTTAGTGGTTGAGCAATCTTGGAAAACCCTTCCACGAACCGTCGGTAATAACATGCTAGACCCAGGAAACTGCTAACTTCCTTCACGTTCTTCGAAGGTATCCAGTCTCGGATAGCTTCTGTCTTCTGTGGGTCTACTCTCACCCCTTCGGCTGATATCACATGCCCAAGAAAGATAACCTCAGGCATCCAGAACTCATATTTGGAAAACTTCCCATAAAGCTGCTCTTGCCTAAATGTAATACCACTGGTATTTCATGCTTTATTACTTTGTACTGTGTGCATTTTTGTAATGTGACGTCATTTCTATTTATGTATTCCATTGAGTGCTATACAATTGTGCAATGTGGATGAAACAGAGGTGACACGCCTTGACACCGTTGGACGATCGTCGGTGCGAATATGACGGTGGCCAACATCTTGTTCCCCGATAATTGTTGATGAGTGGAAAGGACGGTCACCCGAAGATAGTTAAAATGTGTTATGTGGCTAAAGAACTGAATATCTAACGCACGCTATAGTATATGCCTAACGTATGCTAGAATTAAGGTATTACGTACGTTAAGGAAGCTATATTACGTACGTAACGGGTGAGTAGGTCTCCCGACCAGAATCTTTCTTTTAACGTGGGGGAGGCTACTTTCGGCGGGCTAGAGGACAAACGAGTCAACCCTTGATAGCATACGCTATTATCCAAACCAAATGTACGCTACCTACTGGAGCTTTACGTACGTAACAATGGCTTATGTACGTAACACTTGGGCACATTTCATGCAGTAACCTCTGGACGGACTTTACGTACGCTAGTATTTAAGTATTACGTACGTAAGTAGCTTTACGTACGTATCCTCTGTATCATTAACATACGTTATCCAAATCGAGTGTTATAAAATAACACTTCCCCTCTTCATTTGCACAACCCCAACCTTGCAAGAAGACACACTTGGAGAATTTCCTAGCCTTATACTCAGTTTCCAGACTCTCATATACTTGAATTAGAATTAAGGAGGTAGTTTCTTGAGCTCCGGTGAAGATTATCCAAGTCATTCAAGTCACTTTTTGTTCCTCCTCATAGTTCTTGTGGATTCGTCAACTCTCTTAATTATTCTTCATCTTCTAAGGTAAGTCTATCAATCCTTGAAGTAATCTCTTCAATATTATTAATCATTACTCGTTAGATTACGGGTATTTGGGTAGATTTTGCTAAAATCTCGTAGACAATCTAAACGGATGAACTTGTATAATCGGAGTTATCATTGTTCGTATATTTCACTTGCTTACAACCCGTTGTAACAATCACATGCAAGAACTTCCATCTTAATTTACATTGGGACATATAGAATCGACGAATCAATTGTAGAAGAAATTCGTAGGGATTCATCACCGCTCGATAAACTAGTCGTAACTTACTCTTGCAAATGATGATCAACGTTAAACGTTAATAAGGGAATTAATTCGATGATATTAATGTCACGGAAAGTCGTTAGCCGAAATCATTGTGTTAAATAGTAGTTTATCGATTGTAGTACTCATAATAGAGACATGGATTAGGAGTATAGGATTTGGTTATGATATGTTCGATTGTTGCCAACCGAATAATGGTAGGGATGATCTTGTTGAACGAATTGACGTATTTAACGTTAACCGTAGAATTGAATGGTAAATGGAACGTAATGCTTACGAACTTAGAAAAACGATACCAATGTTGGTAATTAAGACTACGTTAGGAATCCGGTCGGGAAAGGGTTATTCATCATGATCCGTACAAGGCGTTAATCGGATATTACGTGATTAGGTTAAGCTCAAGCGGGCGTGGGGATTTCAGTTATCATAAAGCACCTACCGTCGGATCACAGGCAAGTGAAATCTTGCTCGAGAAATGCTAATATTGTCGTAATGTTGTATTTATGTATGTGCCACTGTTGATAAATGCCGACGGTTGTCTTTCTCTAAAATGTGTTATAAACGGGCCGATGTGTTGGGGATAAAACCTCAATGGTACCCGTATGGAAATATGTTAGTGGATAAGATCCGAATTGGTCACCTATGTTCCGGGGTATTCCCGTGTGGATACTTTCATGACCCTTGGTTGCGACCTTGGGGTTTATGTGATAAAAGAGAAAGACGACGTCGGTTGTGAGATGAAATATTCTCTGTTGGTTATATGGCACTGTACTTGGTGAAATGGTGTATATCGTTGCTAGTAATTGTTATTGGTATGCATTCTCTGACCCTGGTTATCTGGCATGATTTGTCATGCCAGGTAAATTTGTTAATCTTGTGCAGGATATTCCCGAGGGGTCCGGTCAAACTTGAACGGTGTTGGAATAACCTCTTGCCACTGTTTAAATTAATTTGATATCAAAAACCTCCGTTGTGTAATAATCGAACTTTGGATTGTTTTTCTTCCTTAAACCTTTGGTCTCATGATATGTAATAGTGAACTTATCGTTTTATTGTAATTTCCTTAAATTATCTATTTCCTAAACTAGCCTTGTGGGTCCCACACGGGATTCACGGCACTGTAATACCTCGGGAAATTTTGGGGGTGTTACAGAAAATGGTATCAGAGCAATAACTCCTGGTTTAAATAAAATTCTCCTAAATTTCAAAGTTAATCCATTCTAACACCCCAAGCGGCCGTAAATCCTCATGGGAATACGAAGTAAGTGATGTGTGTGTTTTCTGTCTAAGTACTGCATTTAATTATAAACTGTGTATGAAACTGGCTTTAGATTAATACTGTCAGTAATGGCACGCTGAGGAGCTCGGAGTATGGTGAATGATGTTCAGGGTTTCGCCGCAAACCACAATGAGGACAGGAACATAGCCGAGACCCATCCTGCTGGGGACCAGCCGCCACCAATTAATCAAGACGATCCGGGGGCGGAACGCCAAAATAACAATCCAGGAGGCATGGACCCGAGTTTTGTTCAGGCCCTTGCCCATGCTATCGCCATGGGGATTTCTCAGGTCAACCAGACGAAACGGATACTGGTTATCAATGTGGAAGAAAATACAGGAAGAGACCGATGGTTGGGAGAAATGTTAAAGGCTAGGCCTCCATTATTTGACGGGGCAGGGGAGAAACACGTGGACGACTGAATTTCCGAAATGGAGACTGCTTCCGAAGTGATCGGATGCCCAGAGAACCGAAAGGTGTCGCTTGGGATTAATCAACTCCGTGACACTGCCGCACGTTGGTGGAGGACTTACAGGCTAGAGGACCGAGAGGTTGGGTGGACCGAATTTGCCCGACTGCTGCGGAGCGAGTATTGTCCCAGATCAGCCCGGACCGCTCGCGCACGTGACTTTTTCAGTGCCGGACCTCAGAACATGCCAGCACCAGAGATCATTCGGGCCTCCCGAACCGATCTAAGTTACATCTCTCAGATGGTTCCATCAGAAGATCAACGAATATGCCACCTTGCACGGAGGTTTCCAGAAGACGTACAACGGTACGCCGCCGGATTCCACTGCATGACCCTGAGGGCGTACGAAGACGTGGTCACAGCTTATGCCAGTACTGTTGTAAATTCCGATCCCGGACATAACTCAAAGAAGCAAAAGACATCGGCTCAGTTAGGGAGCAACAACAAAACGAACTCAGGACCCGCATCTTCTTTTAAGTCAGCAGCATCGTACTAACAGAAGGGTGCATCCGATCGGCCATACCATAGGGACTGCTTCAATTGTGGCGTGTCCGGACATACTAAGGATTGGTTCCAGAAGACGGCTACTAAATGTTTCGCTTGCGGAACGAGTGGGCACATGTCTCGTTACTGCTGGCGGGCCAATCCCACTCAGAACTCAGTTTCTCAACCGAGTCAACAAGGCTCTGTGCAATCTCCGAGGACGCCTGCCGTTTCCAACTACCGAGATCCATCCCATCAGACTAAACCACCGCCACACGGTGCCGGTCGAGGCCGTGGGCGCGGCGGTGGTACTTCATCCTTTTCGGAGTCAGTGCTGTCCCTTGTATTTGAGTTGAGGTCTACGGATAGTCAGTCCGCGCCGGCTATCTTATGTACTCTTCTTCTTAACTCTCAGCCAGTGCATGAATTATTTGATACCGGAGCCACACATTCATTTATATCTGTGGAATGTGTTGAACGTTTAAATCTTGTTAGTGTACCTTGTGAGTCCTTTACTGTTAAGCTACCCGAGGATAGTAGAATAGGCGGCGATCTAAATGTTCGAGACTGTCAGATCTGCATCAACGATCATAGTTGGACTGCTAATCTTATGGTCTTTCCACTCCAGAATGAAGATATCATATTAGGAATGGATTGGATGCCATTGCACAGAATGATCTTTGACACCTATCACTTGACTATTTCCATTACGGCTCATGACGGTACCACAGATGTCATCAGAAGACGAGAACACTTTAGTATGAAAGGGTCTCTCAGCCTTCTCGCATCGGAAGTCTCCTGCAGCTCTCGAGAGGAGTACTATTGGTGTTATGTTCTTCAGGAGGATACTTCACAACTGACGATCGCAAGCATTCTGGTGGTGAATGAGTTTCCAGACGTCTTTCCCGATAAACTACCAGGGCTGCCACCGCACCGAGAAGTTGACCTTTCCATTGAACTCGAGCCGGGGACGAGACCTATTTCCAAAGCTCCTTACAGGATGGCGCCGGCCAAGATGAAGGAATTAAAGATACAGCTCGAAGATCTGTTGGAGAAGAGGTTGATCCGCCCGAGCACCTCACCGTGGGGCGCACCGGTACTTTTTGTCAAGAAGAAAGACAACTCTTTACGCTTGTGCATCGACTACAGGGAGCTAAATAAGGTTATTATCAAGAATCATTACCCACTACCGAGAATTGATGACCTCTTAGATCAATTACAAGGGGCAGTTGTGTTTTCAAAGATCGATTTACGGTCCGGATATCACCAATTGAGAATTTGGGAGGAAGATATACCCAAGACTGCATTTCGATCAAAGTATGGACATTACGAGTACATTGTGATATCATTCGGGTTGACTAATGCCCCAGCCATTTTTATGGAACTTATGAACAGAGTTTTGATTGATTTCCTCAATAAGTGCGTGGTGGTTTTTATCGACGACATCCTGATCTATTCCCGAAGCCGACAGGAACACGAGGAACATTTGAGGCAAGTGCTGAGCGTTTTAAGGCAACACCAACTTTATGCGAAACTTTCCAAGTGCGAATTTTAGATGCCGGAGGTAATTTTTCTCGGACATGTTGTCTCAGCAGAAGGCGTCAAAGTCGACCCATAAAAGATCGAGACAATAATGAGTTGGGAACCGCCGAAGAACGTCAAGGAGGTAAGGAGTTTCCTAGGATTAGCGGGCTACTATCAAAGATTCGTCGAGGCTTTTTCCTGAATCGCTCGACCGTTAACAAACCTACTGAGAAAAAGTGCCAAATTCGTATGGACTGCAGACTTCCAGAAGAGCTTCGACGAGCTCAAGAGTAGGCTAACTACTGCTCCAGTGCTAGTGTTACCGCAGGGAACGAAAGGATTCATTATATACACGGATGCATCTAAGCACGGGCTGGGATGTGTCTTCATGCAGAATGGCAGAGTCATTGCGTACGCATCCCGACAACTGAAACCGTACGGAGTGAATTACCCGATGCACGACTTGGAGCTAGCCACAGTGGTGCATGCCCTCGAGATTTGGAGGCACTACCTTTACGGGGTTACTTACAAGGTTTTCACGGATCATAAGAGTTTGAAATATATCTTCACTCAGAGAGAATTAAACATGAGACAAAGTCGCTGGTTGGAATTAATCAAGGACTACGATGTGGAAATCTCCTATCATCCCGGAAAAGCCAATGTGGTGGCCGATGCTCTTAGTCGAAAAACTACACAAGAAGTGATGGTATCCATCATAACAGTTCAACCTGAACTGCAGCAAGACCTCAGGAGAACCAGTACAGAAGTATGGATACAACGTAGGCAAGGACAATTGTGCTCGATCAATATACATTCGTCCTTACTAGATGAGATACGTCTAGCACAGATGGAGGATCCCGAGTTACGTGCGATTGGTGCAAGAATTGAGGGAGGGGACGTTTCCGACTATAAAATTCAGGGTGACTTGATGAGGTTCAAGAATAGGATCTATATCCCGCCGAATGACGGGCTGAAACAAACTATATTGAAGGAGGCGCACTCCACTCCCTACTCTATTCACCCAGGAGGGAGCAAAATGTACATAGATCTCCGACAAAGTTTTTGGTGGAAGAATATGAAATGGGAAGTTGCTAGGTTCGTCGCCCGATGTATGACGTGCCAACAAATGAAGATTGAACACCGCAGACCAACCGGAATCATGCAACCCCTACCTATTCCTAAGTGGAAATGGGAAAGCATATCGATGGATTTTATCACTAAGCTACCAACGGCGGTGGGAGGAAAAGATACAATTTGGGTCATTGTTGATCAGTTGACGAAATTGGCACATTTCATTCCTATTCAAGAGACAACCGGGACAGAGCAATTGACCGTCATTTTCATCAGAGAAATCGTAATGCTGCATGGCGTTTCCTCATCCATCATTTCGGACAGGGATACCAGATACGTGTCTCGTTTTTGGAAAGCCGTCCATAAAGGTATGGCGACCCAAATACATTTTAGCACGGCTTATCACCCTCAGACGGATGTACAGACCGAACGTACGATTCAAACCTTGGAAGATATGTTGAGGCCATGTGTGCTCGATTGGGGTAAGGATTGGGCTAGACATTTGGGGTTAGTGGAGTTCTCGTACAACAACAGCTGGCATGCAAGCATTGGCATGGCCCCATTTGAGGCCCTGTATGGGTGAAGATGCAAGTCGTCGTTATGCTGGGATGATGCTTCTGACACCGCGGTCACCGAGTTAGATCTGATCCAGGAATCTATTAAGAAGATATCTATCATTCGAAAGCACATGATAGCCGCACAGAGCCGGCAGAAATCTTATGCCGAAAACCGACAGCGACCGTTAGAATTTGCGGTCGGGGATCATGTGTGGGTCAAAGTATCACCTATGCGGGGTATCCGGCATTTCGGCCAAAAGGGGAAGTTGAGCCCGAGATTTATAGGTCCGTTTGAGATATTGGATCGGGTAGGGAAGCTCGCGTATCGATTAGCTCTACCGCTGCATTTGGATGGAGTACATAACGTCTTTCACGTTTCTCAGTTAAGGAAGTATATCTATGATCCGAATCACAAGCTTCATTTCGAAGAAGTGGAAATTTTCGATGACGCTACCTTTAGAGAAGTACTGATCGCCATTTTGAATTGGCGTGTGAAGATGGTATGAAATAAAGACCATACCCCTCGTGAAGGTTCAGTGCTCGCACCACGGCATGGAAGAAGCGACTTGGGAAACCGAGTCGAGCATGAAATAGAGTCATCCCGAGTTATTTTCGTAAGTTTCGGGACGAAACTATTTTTAAGGGGGGTGATATGTAATACCACCGGTATTTCATGCTTTATTACTTTGTATTGTGTGCATTTTTGTAATGTGACGTCATTTCTATTTATGTATTCCATTGAGTGCTATACAATTGTGCAATATGGATGAAACGGAGGTGACACGCCTTGACGCCGTTGGACGATCGTCGGTGCGAATATGACAGTGGCCAACGTCTTGTTCCCCGATAATTGTTGATGAGTGGAAAGGACGGTCACCCTGACATGGTTAAAATGTGTTATGTGGCTAAAGAACTGAATATCTAATGCACGCTATAGTATATGCCTAACATACGCTAGAATTAAGGTATTACGTACGTTAAGGAAGCTATATTACGTACGTAACGGGTGAGTAGGTCTCCCAACCAGAATCTTTCTTTTGACGCGGGGGAGGCTACTTTCGGCGAGCTACAGGACAAACGAGTCAACCCTTGATAGCGTACGCTATTATCCAAAACTAACGTACGCTACCTACTGGAGATTTACGTATGTAACAATGGCTTACGTACGTAACACATGGGCACATTTCAGGTAGTAACCTCTGGACGGACTTTACGTACGCCAGTCTTTAAGTATTACATACGTAAGTAGCTTTACGTAAGTAACCTCTATATCATTAACGTACGTTATCCAAACCGAGTGTTATAAAATAACACTTCCCCTCTTCATTTGTGCGACCCCAACCTTGCAAGAAGACACACTTAGAGCATTTCCTAGCCTTATACTCAGTTTCTAGCCTCTCATATACTTGAATTAGCATTAAGGAGGTAGTTTCTTGAGCTCCGGTGAAGATTATCCAAGTCATTCAAGTCACTTTTTGTTCCTCCTCATAGTTCTTATGGATTTGTCAACTCTCTTCATTATTCTTCATCTTCTAAGGTAAGTCTATCAATCCTTGAAGTAATCTCTTCAATATCATTAATCATTACTCGTTAGATTACGGGTATTTGGGTAGATTTTGCTAAAATCTCGTATACAATCTAAACGGACGAACTTGTAGAATTGGAGTTATCATTGTTCGTATATTTCACTTGCTTACAACCCGTTGTAACAATCACATGCAAGAACTTCCATCTTAATTTACATTGGGACATATAGAATCGATGAATCAATTGTAGAAGAATTTCGTAGGGATTCATCACCGCTCTATAAACTAGTCGTAACTTACTCTTGCAAATGATGATCAACGTTAAACGTTAATAAGGGAATTAATTTGATGATATTAATGTCACTGAAAGTGGTTAGCCGAAATCATTGTGTTAAATAGTAGTTTATCGATTGTAGTACTCATAATAGAGACATGGATTAGGAGTATGGGATTTGGTTATGATATGTTCGATTGTTGCCAACCGAATAATGGTAGGGATGATCTTGTTGAACGAATTAACGTATTTAACGTTAACCGTAGAATTTAATGGTAAATGGAACGTAATGCTTACGAACTTAGAAAAAACAATACTAATGTTGGTAATTAAGACTACGTTCGGAATCCAGTCGGGAAAGGGTTATTCATCATGATCCGTACAAGGCGCTAATCGGATATTACGTGATTAGGTTAAGCTCAAGCGGGCGTGGGGATTTCAGTTATCATAAAGCACCTACCGTCGAATCACAGGCAAGTGAAATCTTGCTCGAGAAATGCTAATATTGTCGTAATGTTGTATTTATGTATGTGCCACTGTTGATAAATGCCGACGGTTGTCTTTCTCTAAAATGTGTTATAAACAGGCCGATGTGTTGGGGATAAAACCTGTATGGTACCAGTATGGAAATATGTTAGTGGATAAGATCCGAATTGGGCACCTATGTTCCGGGGTATTCCCGTGTAGATACTTTCGTGACCCTTGGTTGCGACCTTGGGGTTTATGTGATAAAAGAGAAAGACGACGTCGGTCGTGAGATGAAATATTCTCTGTTGGTTATATGGCACTGTACTTGGTGAAATGGTGTATATCGTTGCTAGTAATTGTTATTGGTATGCATTCTCTGACCCTGGTTATCTGGCATGATTTGTCGTGCCAGGTGAATTTGTTAATCTTGTGCAGGATATTCCCGAGGGGTCCGGTCAGACTTGAACGGTGTTGGAATAACCTCTTGCCACTATTTAAATTAATTTGATTTCAAAAACCTCTGTTGTGTAATAATCGAACTTTGGATTGTTTTTCTTCCTTAAACCTTTGGTCTCATGATATGTAACAGTGAACTTATCGTTTTATTGTAATTTCCTTAAATTATCTATTTCCTAAACTAGCCTTGTGGCTCCCACACGGGATTCACGGCACTGTAATACCTCGGGAAATTTTGGGGGTGTTACACTAAACACCTCGAGAACCTGATGGAGATGACGCTCATGCTCTTTACGATCACGAGAGTAAATCAGAATGTCGTCAATAAAAATGACTACAAAACGATCTAGATAATTAATAAAAACTCGATTCATCAACTCTATGAATACCGCCGGTGCATTAGTCTGTCCAAATGGAATCACCACGAACTCATAATGCCCATAGTGAGTACGAAAAACTGTCTTTGAAATGTCGGACTCTCGAATCCTTAACTGATGATAACCGGACCTCAAGTTGATCTTAGACAGCTCCCTGAAGTTGATCCAATAAATCATCAATATGAGGTAATGGATATTTATTCTTAATAGTTACCCTGTTCAGCTCACGGTAATCAATACACAAACGCAGAGATCCGTCTTTCTTCTGTACAAATAGCACTGGTTCTCCCTAAGGGGACGCACTAGGTCAAGTATAGCCCTTATCGGTCAACTCCTCAAGCTAGTTCTTAAACTCCTGCATCTCAGTCAGAGCCATATGATACGGTGCTTTCGAAAGCGGTGACGTACCTGGCTCTAACTCAATAGTAAACTCTACCTCACGATGTGGAGGTAAGCCTGGCAACTCATTTGGAAATATATCTGGGTAGTCTCAGACTACCGGAATATCGGCCAATTCAACTGGTCGATCTGCTGTTTTTGTCATGTAACACCAATAACTAATACACCCTTGATTAAGCAGTTTCATAGCGTTGATGACTCTCCCGGAACGGCTGGGATTATCATCCCAAAAAATACACTCAAAACCATCATCAGAAGTGACGGTCACCATCCACTTGCAGACACTAAGTATGGCATCATGATGATCCACCCAATCGATACCCAAGATTATATCAATCCTTAAGTAAATCGACCACAATCAAATCTTGCATCCACTCATGGCCGTTCATACGAATCGGACAGTCCTGGACTTCACGATTTCCAATAATTCTTCTACCATCGGGTAGACCAATCACATAAGGCTCACAATTGATAACATGGTCTAATGGTAAACAACTTAAACAAGAAGAAAATATAAAGGAGTGTGAAGCCCCCCTATCAAAAAGAACACAAACGGGCTGAGAGTGGATCTCAAGTATACCTGCAATCATGCTAGCCTCGGGATCGTCAGCCTTTTTCATCTCGTAAATCCTGGGTTTCGCAGCTCCGGCACTAGGTGTACCACTTTGATTCCCACGGCCCATTCCCTATTTGCCCTGGTAGTTTGATAAGAAGCGGATGGAGGTACACGGTCCTGAACAGAAGACTGAACTAAAGAACGTCCCGATCTACTCCTGCAATAACGAGCACAATGCCCATTCTTCCCACAAGTATGGCATACGACGACCGACTTCGGGCATTTGGAGCTTATGTGCCCCTGCTCCCCACAATTATAGCACACAACAGATGAGCTGACTGCTCGAGAGTGCGATCCGGACGGCTTCGATGCAATGGGTGGCTGCTCAGAAGGATTCGGTACCGACTAGAGCTTTCTGAACTCCCACGGTTACTGTTAGCCTGGGTCTGGTTCCTGGATCTCTTGTTGGAGGACTGTCGTTGCATCTTAGAAATCTCCTTCACAGTAAGTTCGTATTCCAGAGCTTTCTCGATGAACTCCGGTAGGGTCGTACAGTGGTGATTCAGTAGCTGCATTCTCATTCGGGGTTAAAACCTCTTGAGAAAATATTTGATCTTATCGGCCTCTGTTCGGATAATTGACGAGGCGAAAGGAAGAAGTGCCTGAAATTTCTTGGCAACAGATAGTACATCATCGTATTCAGACGGGCCTGGGTTCAGCAATTCTGACAGCTTGGCCTCACGGAGTGGACCTGGGTAGTAACGGTCTAACATGAGGTTTTTAAATTCCTCCAAAGTATATACACCATCAGCTGGCCTCACCGAAAGCCACCAGGTGTGGGCGCCCTTGCTAAGATAGTAAGATGCTACTGAGACGCGATTCTCTTCTGGGTCGTCCACCATCTCGAATAATTTCTCAACGTGTTCAATCCAATGTACAATATCAGCAGGCTCAGAGGAGCCTTCAAAATTCGGGGGTCGCTCATGATCCAACTCACAGGTCGGCTGTGCACATGATTTGACTCACGGGTCCGCTGTGCACATGAGGTGGTGGATGAGGCCCCTGCAGCTGGCAAGTAGTAGCTCTCTACATAGCTTCCATCAATTGACCCATCTGGGTCATCTGAGCCATCATGCCCTGCATAACAAAGTAAGGATCGACACACACATTCTCGTGTTCAGTGTGGTGCGATTGGTCCCTAGGAGGCGAATCACTGCCTACGGAACTCTGCTCCACATTCGAACACGTGTTGGCTCGTGGTCTCGGGATTCGGCCCCTTTCACGGCCTCATCCCCCTCTGCCACGGCTTCTCAGATTTCTTTCTATACTGAAAGAATCAAACAAAAATAATAACCATAAGCACAATTCATGTCCGTCTTTATGACCAATCAAAATTTATGCTAAGTTAATAGCAACAAAGGAACCACATATTCAAGAAAACAGTTCATACTGAATTATCGGCACTACGAGTTCCACACAGAATATCATATCGACATCGAGTCGAACAATTTCAATCACATAATCAATCCAGAATTTTCCTCGAAATATCAATTAAATAAATGCTGCCACAGATCCTCGAAATATCAAGATCAACAAATAGATCTATTCCGATATCAATATCATGCCATTAATTAAATCATGGCTCATAAAGTACATACAGTATTTGGCTCGTAGGTTCAGGCGCTTGCATAGGTCAAACGTGACACGAAGGTCTCTTGATACTAGTTCATTTCACAATGACTCTTAAAGAGAAAATAACTCTCTGATACCATCTTCTAAAACACCCCAAAAGGCGGCTATTACAGTGTCGTGGACCCCACACTAGGACCCACCATGCGATACCAAAATATAGATTAAATATATATTACCTTGTGATATCGAACCACAATAAATAGTCATTACTCCGATTAGGAGTTTATAAATAGTATGGCCAATGGCCTTAACATACACAGGATCCAAATACAAGTAAAAACCATATAGAGATGGAATATACTTCAAATAACAACATAATCGGTCAATAGTTTAAATGAAGCGGAAAATAACATTACACGGTTTTCAAGCATAACCTGACAACAAAAGATTTGGGGGGCCCGAACTAGTATCCTTCGAACCCTTCACCGTCATCATGCTCTTCCCGTGCCTTACCTTTACCTCGACCTGAAATACAACATGAGTATTTCGCCCAAACCACAGGGTCGGATATACATGATAAATGATTCTCAAGACATTATAAAATTCACATATATTAGATCTCAAGGAAACATCCCGAGTATTGAACATACCCCTCGGGCGTATGAACAATCAGTCACAAACCGTCGAACATATCCAATCATACATGAATTATGAATGACCAAATAATATAGCTCAAGATAGACATCACAGTATGCCCGATCCGAAAATGTGTCTGTGCACATGTCCACTCCGTTTACGGAATCGAGAATATATGTGTGACAATGTACCTAATTAGCCTCATGAACTATGTCTCGTGTGCACAGTCCAATACGGAAACATCCACGTATGACTATATATGTGCCTGGCTAAAAATCCTACACAATAACCAATATCAAATTACAAATCATAGATTCATAATAGTTTCATATACATGAAACGTATAACCATCACAAGGATTCAATCATCATTATAACCAAGCAAGATAACTTGCATCAATTTCGTAGGTGAAAGATAGTCCTTCTCCAAATGATCAAACGGACGGTATCCTCGATTAAATACTCAATCGAACAAGCAACCTTGAATGAAACATAATTCATTCAAGAATACATTCACATAATATTGATATCAATTCATAGGAAACGACGCCTGAACCAACCCGAATAATTCATTCTATTCCAATGAACATTCTATCGATTATTGATGAATTTCAGTACATATGGTTTGTATTCCACAATCGGATTACTATACTAAAATGTCCTTTTAATACTCGTGTTATTACTATAAACAAGTTTATGCAATAAACTCCTTCAATTCACCATTAACAATTAGATCAACCAAGTTCTTATGGTTCTTCAACATCTACTTCTATACAAAGACCATCATAAACGAATTCAATACATTATCAACCACAATTAGCATTACCTTCTTAAGAACACTATCCACTATATTATGACGATCTATACTTCCTTAAGTTATCAACACATTCTTTTAATCAAAAGTTATAGTTGTATTCATCAATACCCTTCATCGACTATCAAAGACCTTGCTAAGCCGAGACAACAATGGTGTTATACCTTTTAAGATTTTTGAATCAAGAGAAACATCATTCCTTATCTTTAACATTAATCAAGTTCTTCCCAAGGTAGGAAATATACCTAACATGGTGTTTCAACACTTCTATGAAACAATTCCATTGATTAAACTTAACTACGATGAAGCTAAATGATTATCATTGTTCCACTGATGTTAATACATCCAGCAAGATGAGTATGATTTTTATAAACATGATCATTATCATTAAAACATCAACAACATCTTCATTCCAAACCTTTAATTACCATATTCATCAATAAGTGTTAAAAAGCTTAACCACAAACATGTTTTACTTGATTAATTCAACACTAGGTGTAGTATACCATATCACTATCATCATAACTACGAAAATATAGAGTAGAACCGCACAACATACCTTCAGAAACGAAGAACAACCACCAAAACTACAAGAACACCTTCCAAACTTCCAATCAATAAGCTCTACTCCAAGATACAAGGCTCAAGGACAAGTTGGAAGAGGGTATAATCACTCTAGGGAGGCACAGGGATGGAAACTAGAAGGAAAATCAAAGTTGGAATGTGCAAATGAAAGGCACAAGCTATCTTTTTATAAACTGTACAATTAGTTACGTACGTTATAACATGAACCTAACGTACGTTAATCATTTTACGTACGCTACACCTAAGATGTTACATACGTAATCTGCCTCCATAGGATATTGCCTCAAAACACCAACCTCATTACGTATGTTATAGCCTCAGCATTACGTGCGTAATGTACGTCAACTTGGCTACCTCGAAAAGGCCAAATATCCGGATCATGTCTGGCCCCCCATGCCGAAAGTCGAGATCGGATAAGATTCTCAGGATTATGTACGTAACCAGTACCCCATTACGTACGTAAAGCTAATGCACTAGCATACATTAAGTTAAATCTTAGCATACGTTAAACACAGAAGACCTAGCCCAAAAATGTAACAATCTACACAACGTCAAGAAATCAACCACAATGTGAATGATAGTTATAGTCAAGTCTATTCTGATATGTCCCGACATCAATAGACATTAAATAAATGTAACATGATTACAACGATACTCATATTATCCGAATAATATAATAGTAGATAAGAAATTACTGTCGGATATTACAAGATCCGTCACTTTGACATGCGGATGAAGCCGGAGATTCAACGGTATATGGTGGGATTCACTTGTACTAGATTGAGGGAATATCAGAATCGAGATTTAGCCTACGAGCTAGCCTCATCATCGACTGAGCATATGCCGGAGTCAAAGAAGTGGAAGACGGTTGATGATTTTCCTATCAGTTTAGGAGTTGGAGTTTCTAAACTACAGCACCATAGTCTTTCTGCCGTGAAGCTCCGCCGCTCGATGAGTAGAACCGAAAGTTCTAAGTCATCAGCTTCGACTCCTGGTAAGGCCAGGAGATGTTTCAATTGTAATGTGTCGGGTTATGTTCGTGCACAATGTCCTTCCCCGCCAGTAATGTTTTACCAGTGCAGACTTGAGGGGCACAAAATCCAGTTTTGCGAGATGGTTGCCGAGTCTTCCGGGACGCGGGCATCAGCACCAATATCAGGATCGACTTTGAGGTATCCTTGAGGGGTACTGTCAGTCCGTTAGTGCTATGTTGTTGCTTTGTTTTGTGTAATAAGTTTCGGGACGAAACTTCTTTTAAGGAGGGTAGAATGTAATACCCAAGATTTCCTTTTCCGGCTACTTTGAATTATTGGACGGTTGTGCCGGTTATTTTTGTTGCATTTATGATTTTACCTATCTTGTGTACGGTATGATGTATCGTGTTGTGTTGAGTTTCCGAAACTGACCTGCATGCCTGTGTAGTAAGCATAGCGCAAGCTAAGTATTGTAGTTAGTGCGCTAATACTTGGTGATAGCGCACGCTCATATTCGTTATTAGCGCACGCTACCTAACTAGGCTGAGACAGTCCAATAGTTACTGCATTTGACTAGGAGTTCGGTAGCGCACGCTATGCAGATTTATAGCACGCGCTATGGTGCAGCAGTTAGATCATGATACGGGAGGGTAGCGCACGCTAACTGGTAGTTCTTGGGTAGTCCAGAAGCTACTCGACTGGGACTGCAGGTCCCGATAGTGCACGCTACCCCTTGCAGTTAGCGCACGCTAACTGTAATTTTGGGTAGAGCGTTGTTTCGATAGCATACACTAATACTTGGTGATTAGCGCATGCTAAGCTGTCCAGTATATAAACTGGACAGCAGGTTATTTTCCTCATTTTCTCACTTCTTTCTCCTCTCTCCACGGATGTGAGTCAATAGTGACTAGGATTCGTGACCTTGGCTGATTTTATCCAATTCAAAGGTGTTTTGGAGCATCCTAGGTGATTATAACATCACCTAATCCATTGTTCTTCGTCGGATCGAGGTATTTTTCTTGATTTCCCTAGAGTTGACTTTTTGGAGATTTGTTCTTGATTTCATATCCAATCCAATTTTGATGAATCGATTTATGATAATGATGTTATTAAACATGTTCTATGTATTGTACATCCATATCTACGATTCGTTCGGCCCAATTGATGATTTTAGTGTTCTTGAGGAATCGTGAACATTTAATGTTAGATTCAATGTTCATATGAGTTTTCCTTTGTTGGTTTGAGGCGATTTCCGTGATTTTTGGTTTAGTCATAGTAATTATGTTATTGTTTTTGTTCACAAGGATTGTAGGTGTTTGGGGCTACCCGACCGAGCCGGGATCATAGGAATAAGCGGGTGTCGATTATCGAGGCAAGTATCTTGCCCATACCTTTCGTATTTTGTGGATGTGATAATTGATAATCGACTATGTGTGTTTACTTGGAATATTCATAATGGACATCAAGAGGATTGATATAGTCCCATTAACGGTTTTCTCTAAAAACGCTTTGCGAATAAATGAGTTCTACGGATATCTGTATTGTGGTTGCGAATTGGAATATGTTGCCTTCGCGCTATGTGATTATAAAAGCCCTCTTCCCTTGTTAAGGGTTGTATGCTCAATTGTGTATTCGTTTGATGACTGCGAAAATGTTGTGGTTGCAATGTTTATTAACCCCTTTGTAAGGAGGTGGTATTATTCGGTATTGTTCGAGAAGTATATCTCCTTGTGGTACGTGATCGGTTGTAAGTGATGTTCTACTGGATAGGGTTCATTGAGACCTCCGGGATCCATCCTTGTTAGTACGGGTCGAGTTTTACTATAGGGTTATCCAAACTGGGTATGTCTCGAGGAGACTCCATGGTTCGTGCTTGCTAGCACGATGACAGGATAATTTATGGCCGTATTTTTTGGACATGGTACATGCTCGTCATGGGTTATCCAAACTGGTATGTCGTCGCGATACTCCGGGTTTCATGCTTACACGATGCCAGGATAACTATGAGTGTATGTTATATGTCTGTTGTGGAATTCTAATACTTGAGATTGTTTGCTTGATGTTTATCATCGCCATATGGGGTTAACCACTCAGGGATGGACTTCGAGTCCTCTGAGGGATCGTAGCTTATAGTGCGAATCTATGATTAATCATGAGGTATGGATATTCCGTTTATTAACATTGGTTTATTCACTCGGGTATGCACGAAGAAGCTCCGAGGTTCATGCTTGTTAGCATGGGACGAGAATAACCTTTGGGCGTTTGATTGATATGGATGTTTGGGTCGTGGACCCCGTAAATTCTTGTCGGATTATTATTTTGGGAAAACAAATCTTTGGGTTGTGACCCTAACGTGATTTTTCAAAAGATGAGGATTCTCAAATCCTAAATGTATTCTTCTGAAAACTCCCGAGATCTTTGAAACGCTTTACAAGTTGTTTACTTGTTTTATTATCGCCTTTCAAGGTTTAGACTTATCTTGTTCAAATAAAACATCTCGGGAAACGTTTCACTGTGTTCTGACTCTATGATTATTCAGAATATTATATGTTGCGTTGAGATTTATTCACCTCGACAGGCGATCGACTGCAAAGCCGAGCGACCGAATCCACAACCAATCATGCTACGGCGAGCGCGCCTAAACGGAGATAACAGTCCACCTTCGAGCATCGAGCGATTGACTCCCTAGGCGATCGCCTTTGGCATCCAGCAATCGCGTCTGATGTCCGACAAGAGACGATCGTCCTACGCCACGAACGAGACCTTCGTTCGTCAAAGTCCACGAAGACGGAATCTCAAAGCAACTCCCATGTCCAGATCCGAGACAGGCACTGCGTTTCCCGGATCGTTGACCACAGCCTGGCACCAGCTTATCACCTACCGACAAAACCGCTGAAAGGTACAAGGTGGGACCGCCCGTGACAGCGACTCAGACGCGTGCAGGCTTCTCATTGGACTGCACAGCTGGCTGCCAGCAAACCCTGCGGACACAAAGGGGACCAGCACATGTGCTAAAAGACGATCTCCTGCTTATTATAATACAGCAGAGGCGATCGCCCAGCGTGTCCCAGTCCTATAAATAGAGAACATCCAGCAACTGGAAAAAGGTTGACATTTTTTGTTCCCAGTCTGCTCAGAAAGAACTCTCAGTAGGAAAATCATTCCGAAAAACATACAAACGCATACATATTCTCAGGCTCCCGGCTTCCTCACCGGAATCTACTTCAGGATTTCTCTCTCAGCACCTCTCAACCAGAAGACGGTCGGCAGAGGCAAGAAGTCTCCACAGTTCAGATTCACAATCCCCGGAGCTCAAATACATAGCAACTACACGCCGTGAGAGACTGTCGATTTCTCACGTCCGCCTCAGTTCATCAACGTTGTTACAAGAACTCACAGAGCATCACATCTAGTTCTTCCGGCAATCTACACGCTCACTAGCTAAGATAACTAGAATCGTTACACTCATTGTAATAGTATTCTAACATTAATACTTGTATCCCCGAATATTCGTATTAATAACATCTCGCGAGAGCATTCAAGCCCGGGACTAACAACCCCGGCAAATCTTGTGTTATTTATTTTCTCTATGGAAGTGCTCTCGCAGTTTGTTTGCTATCCATCCATTCCAGTAATATCTATCTCCGGATAATATTTTGGGTAGCAATAATTGGCGCTAGAGGAAGGGGATCTAAACCTTCATTTTTATTCCTACCGTCCTGAAGAACACTCACCGTTCTCGGGGCATATACTTGAAGTGACACTCACTGCGCTTCAAAGAAAGCCTTCAGAATCATGACGTCCGCCACCACATCGAAGTGAGCCACTCTCCAAACCGCCGGACACCAAATCTCGGCTCGATCCGAGCCCCAGCCGACGGCGGAGGGAAGTCGCAGGAACGCGAGACTCTCGATCCCGCGCCTGAGGGGTGGCCCCAGCCTCTCACTCGATCAGATCCAAATTGCGGAACAGATCAAGGAGGCTATGTCCATCCTAAAGGAGCGACGGAGAGCATGTGCGACGCCCGCTATAACTCCCTCGGCCATCCGCCGCGTGGGCAAACGGAATTTCAAAGGGCTACTGGGCGAGCGATCGTCAGAAAGCCCCAAGTCGCGAGAAAAGGCTCTCGCAAGGTCGGACGGTTCCGTATTCAGTCGCCTGGGGAGGGATCCATCATGGCGACCGGGGCATTCTGGCCCCAACCACGAGACGACGGAATCCGAGTCCGTCACTAGGAGTTCGGCCTACCCAACTCCCAGCCGAAGACAGACCAGCCTCTTGGCTCCCATTCCGAATGCCAGGGGGTCAGTACTAGATCGCCTCGGCTCCCGCTCTGAGCGTTTAGCCGCGAGCAGTCAGGCCACGGCGATGGCCGCTATGCAACGTCAACTCGACGAGATGAAAGCACTCTTGGACACTGGGGCAAGCACCAGCAGAGAGATCGTCGGGCCGACCGAGCCACTCGCGGCCCACATCGAGCTCTCCCCCGTGCAACCAAGGATCGCTCCTCCCAAAACACCTCTATACGAAGGGAGGTCGGACCCCGAAACCCACCTAAGTAAATTCCGGATCTACATGACCGGGTGCGGGGCATCAGATGCGACCAAGTGCCGAATCTTCCCATTAACATTGGGCGAGCTAGCCCATAGGTGGTACATCTCTCTGCCACCGAGATCGATCGTATCCTTTGAGAAACTGGCGAACGACTTCACGTCATACTTCGCCGCCAAGGTCGCCAGACCAGAAGGCCCCCACTGCATGATGAACGTCAGGCAGGGGGAAGACAAATCCGATGCAGACTACATCGACTGAGTGGACGAAATCGTCCTCACTGGCGAGCCCATTAGCGACGAGCTCGCTCTCTATTCAGTCCTGGGGGATTCTACGGTCACTCACCCATGTTTAGACACCTGACGAAGGACATCCCCCCAACTTACGCGATCTTCTGCGCTAAGGCTGCCGACTTTCTGGCCAGGCAGAAGCTGCTCACCCTCCGCCTAGGCGAGGAAACGCCACCTCCTGTCCAAAAGACGGCGATCGCCAAAACTAAGAAGGCAGTCGCCAAGCCACCCGGAGATCGCAAGACCTTCGAGGACATGAAAGCCCATCTCCTCCATACGTTCAACCGAACTCCGGCCCACATTTTCTATGCCGTCAAGGGGCGCGAACCGCTGAACAAGCCAAAGGCGATAAGCGACCACGGTCATCTGGACCACAATCAATATTGTGCCTACCATAAGAGTCCCGGCCACATCACCAACCAATGCTGCGACCTCCTCAAACAACTCTGGAAGTTGTTCGAGGAAGGCAAGTTGGACAGTTTATTGGCTTAGCCGGATCCCCTCCACTCTCCCCATACGGTCGCCCGAGTCGAACGCGAACAGGCTGGAAAGCTCATACGAGCCGACCCCTCGATCAACCTCGAGGACCGTATGCTTCAATCAAGAGAAGGGAACCTCGGATGTCTCTCCCCGATTTCCCACCTCACCAAACTAAAGGCTACTGCCTGGACAAACGCTTCGAAAAACCGGAGGACTCGTTCGCCATTTACAGTTCATCATCTAACATGGTGGACCAAGGCGCGAGATCGCCTCCCCCGCACAACGTACACCATCGAAGGTCGGCATCTACATGACGATCCGGGGTAGAAGAGTGCAGCCATGGTCCTGGTAGTCGATGGAACCGACTGCTTCGGCCATGCAAGGTCCCTTTGGGCCACAATCGCCCGCCCTTCGTTTAAATATGAGGCCGGCGTAGTCTGGGGGCCCTCCAAAACTAATCAGTGGACACGCTCGCCCACCCTCAAAGGTTCATCATCTAACTTGGTGGACCCGGACAATGCGATGCGTCCCTACCCCCGTCTCAACGTACACCGTCGAGGGTCGCCATCTTCATGGCGGGCCGAGGTGGAAGCAGAGCTAACAAGCTGCGGAAGTGGAGTTGATTAATCCGACGACGCCCCGCGCAAGGAATCTTCCAGACCAAGACCGGACGCCCTTCGTTTAAATACGAGGCGAGGCGCAGCCTTCGGAGGACCCTACCAATTAAGTGAGTCACGAGAACTTAGCCATCAGACGGAACGTCGCTCGTGCAGAAGACACGATCATGGAGGTTGGTCCATTGAACTCCACTATCGTGCACGGCTCCTCAAGACCGAGATGGACGGTTCCTTTCGAGGATTCGATAAATTTGAAGACCACTCACTCAGCGATTTATTTTCGTCCCCTTACTTTCACTAAGTGAACAAAAACAAGGGGGAAAAGAGTGCGGAGCTACCTATACGACGATAGTCCCTATTCAATTACATACGGAGATCGGCATTATTCAGATGTTCGTGCAGCGATCGAATTTGTTGTAAAAGTTATCTATATGAGTTTATCAATTCACGTAGACTTACACTTGCAACAATCTATCCTCACACATTTATACTAAGTCAAGCAAAAGACTCAAAAATAACAATCATTCAAGTGATAAATCGAAAAGCCAAACATTCATTTCATTACTTGAAATCTCAAAGGTACATACATGGTCGCCCGAAGGCCTAAGTATGACAAAAAGAAAGCTACAAGTTATAAGGCAATAAGCTAGAAACAATAAAAGAGAAGAGCCTCAGGCCCCTACCTCGCCTTCGCCTTCAGCCCCCGGATCTGTCTGCGACCCTTCACCAGCCTGCGAAGCAGCCTCCCCATCCTCCGGAGCGTCGGGATGAATGAGGTTCGCCGGGGTCGGGTACCAGCTCAGGTCCACGCCAATGTCCACGAGATCCAAGATAGGCACGGATAAGTCGGGGTGAAGAGGGTTCTCCAACGCGTACGCTTTAAAATTTTTGGCTAGAGGGACGACCTCCAGTCCTCCTTTCTTAGCGACTCGGAGCGAGTCAGCGAACGCCATATAATAGGCGAACTTACTGACAAACTCCACGTTAAGAAAGGGATTGGCCTTGGTCGCCTCTAGCTCCCCTTTCAGCTCCGCCATCGCCTGTTGCGAACCCTGGAGCTCAGCCTCCCTCGCAGCCGTCTCTCCCCTCGACGCCGCCAGCTCACTATTTAGCCGAGCGACTGTCACCTTCAGTCGATCGGCCTCCTTCTCAGCAGCCTAATGCGACCGTACGGCATCTGTCATCCAATCCCAAAATCGATCGACCATCACCCGGGATTGCTCAGCATCCTTTCTCGCCAGCTCAAGTTCATGGTTCGCCTGCTTGGCTGCATCCAGGAAGTCCTTCTCCATCGCCACGATCCTATCAGCGAACTCGACGTTCTTTTTTCGAGCCGCCTCGAGATCCGCCTGCAGGCGAGTAGTGGAAGGACGCCCCTCAAACTCCTGCACAGCCTGAGCAGCCATTGTCGCAACCTGAAGTGTGAGAGCGAAAGCAGCCTGCATCGAACTCCCAGATCGCTGACGAGCGATCGCATCTAAGTCCATCGTCCAGGCTTTCGGCAGAGCAGAAACGGCCCAGTTGACGTATAAAGGGATATCATAGGTTTGGCGAGGAGATCGGCTCGCTAAGAAATCCACCACCATCGGCGGGCAAGTTGGGTCAGTTCTACGGACCCTGCATCAAAACAACAGGAGTTAACACATCTCCTACGCGAATGACAAGTTTCAACTCAACAAGCAATGTCTACCTCTCAGCCCTCTCGGGGTCGCGACCAAAGTACGGCTTCCCTCGAGGGGTCTCAGCATCCGCGATCTCCATCTCCCATAAGAAAGCCGCGGAGGGAGTAGGCTCGTTCTCCAGAGGAAGAACGGTGATCGTAGGCGCGGCGATCGGCACCTCGCTGGTAGGGGCAGAAACTGGAGTTTCTTCCAACCTCGGTCGTTTGCGGTTCGTTCGAAGCCCCTCCTCAGGAACTTCCTCTTCAGCCACGATCGGCTCCACACGAGGCTCCACCTCCGGAATGATAGGCAACGCAACAGGAGGAGCCCGAGATGACTTCTTGTAGCGGAGACGGCCTAAAACTCCAGGATTCGACATGGCTATCTCCGGTGGGGGCTCCAAAAAGTGAGGGAAGCGAACCTCTACAATAAAGACAGTCGAACGACAATTAGACATTTTCTTCAAGCAAGACGATCGCCAAGAAATTGAAGGTCGCAGAAACTCATACCTGATACCGAGAGATGTCTCGGGAAACGAAATAGCCGAGCCGACAACCAACGACTCTCCTTGTTGATCCGGCTAGCGTCCAGGTCGTCGTCCGACAAGCTCTGTATCCGCTCCCAGACAACCAGGAAATCAAAAGGCAGCTCCTCGATCGCCGGAATATGGAAACCTGCAATAACGAAATCAATTTAGATCAGTTCAGAACATATCCGAACAAAAGGAGAGTCTGAACCCTTACCAGGATTCCTCTCCTGAAAGCTAGTGGGGATCTCCAGCTCGCCCTTGGGATTGTCGCTCGCAGAAGCCTTCCACGCACCGGCGACCCAGAACCACTTCGCCGGGTCGCCCCGCGCCTTGTTCGGGACTCCAAGGATCACCCGTCCGGATCAGCCTTGAATATGATAGCCTCCGACCGACCCTTTCTGAGTCGTCATCTTGAACAGGTGGTTCATCTCCGACGGCGAAGGAAGGCGGTACAGTCGGTGACCGCCGAACAAGGTGAGAGTGCAAATTATCTGGAGCCAAGCATTCGGCATCAACTGGAGTGGCGCCACGTTACAAGCAGCCAGCAGATGGGAGACGGAGAACGACAAAGGGAATTGCAACCCTGCCTCCATGATCGCTTCGTTTACGGCGACCATGCCCTCCGAAGGCTGATCGGCCCGTTCATTCTCAGCTGGCACAAACAGATCCACGTCTGAAGGGACATGGAACCTCGTCCTCCAAACGCCTAGGTCCTTCATGGTCGCTGAACTTCTGATTTGGCCGAGAGACCATAGAGATCGATGCGCAGCCCGAAATAGCGATCGCTTCGGAGGTTGATAAGGATTAGCGATCGAGTACTCCCGATAATTGAACTTAGGAGACGGACCGGCCAACCTCTCCATAATTTCAGCAAAAGCCAGATATTACCGGCCGAAAGCACTGTGCTGCTCCCAGTGGGCCCTAATCGCCAGATCCCTCTCCATTTGCGAGCGCCTTCGCTCGACCGCCGCCTCCTTGGCGACGTCGGCTTCATTAAACAACGCCTCGATTTCCGCAGGGTCAATTCCGGCCCGGATAGCCTCGGCGGCTGTCTCCATATGGAATCCCGCGGAGGATTCTCCTCGGGCAGTCGATGCCCCGGCGGCGGAGCTGGTTCCTGCTCCGTGTGATGATGATGTTCCAGTCATTCTCAAAGAAGAAAGGAGAAAAGGTGTTTTTCTTACCCAAAGATGGAATCGATCGACGATCGGCAGTCGGATCTCTCAGAAATATTCTTCAGCAAAATCCTTCTTTCTCTAGTAATAAACGCGTAAGGGTGTTAACGCTGCAACCTTACGCCCTTTTATAGGAGGTAGAAGGGACTCCTGTGCAATTAAGGAGAATCTCAGGGTTCGAAAGTGCAAACATCGCAATTAATGCTCCCTCGAAACCCGCGACGCGTCTTTTCAAGGACACGCCAGACGAGGAGTCACTACTAACCATTGGTATCCTCCAACAGGAACTCGACACATGCGCGGAGACTTTTCCGCATCCATTATCATTTCCCGCTCATTTCAGCGACCGACCAGGTCGTCCGAATTCAGAATCAAACCGATCAATGACGATCGCCAGTTCAGTAAAATGCGGAATCACTCGTCATAATTCAGCGATCGCCAGCAGAACCACCTCACCCCACGTTTCCAACATCGGAGCGAGCTGGGGGGCAATTGTTGCATCGAGATTTATTCACCTCGACAGGCGATCGACTGCAAAGCCGAGCGACCGAATCCACAACCAATCATGCTACGACGAGTGCGCCTAAACGGAAATAATAGTCCACCTTCGAGCATCGAGCGATCGACTCCCTAGGCGATCGCCTTTGGCGTCCAGCGATCGTCTCTGATGTCCGACAAGAGACGATCGTCCTATGCCACGAACGAGACCTTCATTCGTCAAAGTCCACGAAGATGGAATCTCAAAGCAGCTCTCATGTGCAGATCCGAGACAGGCGCCGCGTTTCCCGGATCGTTGACCACAGCCTGGCACCACCTTATCACCTACCGACAAACCCGCCGAAAGGTACAAGGTGGGACCGCCCGTGACAGCGACTCAGACGCGTGCAGGCTTCTCATTGGACCACACAGCTGGCTGCCAGCAAACCCTGCGAACACAAAGGGGACCAGCACATGTGCTAAAAGACGATCGCCCGCTTATTATAATATGGCAGAGGCGATTGCCCAGCGTGTCCCAGTCCTATAAATAGAGAACATCCAGCAACTGGAAAAAGGTTGACATTTTTTGTTCCCAGTCTGCTCAGAAAGAACTCTCACTAGGAAAATCATTCCGAAAAACATACAAACACATACATATTCTTAGGCTCCCGGCTTCCTCACTGGAATCTACATCAGGATTTCTCTCTCAGCACCTCTCAACCAGAAGACGGTCGGCAGAGGCAAGAAGTCTCCACAGTTCAGATTCACAAGCCCCGGACATAGCAACTACACGCCGTGAGAGACTGTCGATTTCTCACGTCCGCCTCAGTTCATCAACGTTGTTACAAGAACTCACAAAGCATCACATCTGGTTCTTCCGGCAATCTACACGCTCACTAGCTAAGATAATTAGAATCGTGCACTCACTGTAATAGTATTCTAACATTAATACTTGTATCCCCGAATATTCGTATTAATAACATCTCGCGAGAGCATTCAAGCACGGGACTAACAACCCCGGCAAATCTTGTGTTATTTATTTTCTCTATGGAAGTGCTCTCGCACTTTGTTTGCTATCCATCCATTCCAGCAATATCTATCTCCGGATAATATTTTGGGTAGCAAAATTATATTCATTGGATATGTATGTATGGCTCGTATGTGCACTTTATACTTGTACTAGCAAAATAGTGGAATTTTTCCAACCCCCGAGTAATCGGGGGTGGATGTCTGTATTGCATTCAGGTACGCGCAGATTCTTGAGGAGCAAAAACACGGGATGGGTACGAAGGATGATGGAAGATAAATGATACTAATCACATCAGGGCCAGTATTGGGTATTCGACATGGTCGAATTGTATTATTCTTTCTGCTGTATAGTTCTTTCTTCTTATGGGAGTGTTGTTTTATTTTGATCCCTGTGCGGGTATGAGTTCTTGACGGAGTTGTATATGATGTTTACTTATATGTATTGATGAAAGAACAAATCGTTCTACTATTTCATTTGTTTAGCCATGTTGGCATTAGATATGATGTCTTTTGTTGGTATACAGCCTAGTAGATCCTCTTATGAGGGTCTACGGCACTATAATATTCCCAAACGGGTTGGGGGTGTTACAGGACTGAACGGAACTGAACTAAACTGAACTGAGTTGAACAGTGTTGAACTAAACTGAATGGAACTTAATTTTGCTGAACTGGACTGAACTTAACTGAACTAAAATACGCTGAAATTAACCCCAAAAGAACAGAGCCTAATTTAGTCTACTAAAAAATTAATATCACTTCGTGCCCAAATTCTAATTTACAAAATCGGTCTCTTTTTTAAATATATTATTTCACGTATTTAAGAGATCGAATATCTATTAATTATTTAAACTACTAATAATTTTAATAAATTAATTGCTTGTCCAAGAGTAGTACCACTTGAACCCTATTATTATGTCAGAAATTAACTGAGTACAGGGATTATTCCTAGCTCCTCAAGGGTACATCACCAACCCGCAAGAATCTGGACACGATTTATGACTCCAGTTATAAACTCTTATATAAATAATATTATTGACCATAATGTGGAGCATATTGAACCAATCAATGACTTACCCATGATAAATAAAAGTAATAAATATTATACACTAGAATTACTAAATAACAATTGTGCGAGATTTATGATCTTCTTATAGTCAGTACAGAAGAAACTATCTCACTAGTATCCAGTTCAGCATATGCAAATATGGTGATGTATGCTAATAGTCAAGACCAACTAATCTCACATAAATTATTTAATAATTTATATAGATTGTAAAATATTATATTATTTTATAAGGCACTGGAAATACGATCTTTCGTCTTACACCAATACGGCACATTATCTACAATAAAATTAGACAAAATTTGCATATCCATAACATTAATTAATACGAAAAATATATGATCAAAATATAATTAATAATCTCATAATACAGGGAAATAAGGCAATACAAGCATAAAGTATGTTTTGCAGTATACAACGCTAACAATCTCCCACTTATACTCATAGCATGCCTTTAAGTATAGTAATCTATACATAGTCTATCATATCTTCTACTTATACTCAAAGCAATACTTCCGTACATTGTAAACCCATTTCCTCCACATGCCTTTCAAAAGATTTTGAGGGCAAGTCTTTCTGAAAGAATAACCAAGAGTGTATTTTGATCCAATCTTGGCCACAACTATGTCACATTCCTTTATGGAGTGTCATATGATATGGTACTTGCGATTCATCTGTTTACTTGATTTGTGGGCTAGTGGTCCCTCAAATTTGCAACTGCATCAGTATTATCATAATAAGTGTAATACCCTTTGGCAAATTAGGAATCACATCTAAATCACACAGGAAGTAATTGGGCCATACCACCTCTTTGGATAACTCAGAGCCTACCACATACGCGGTCTCCATGGTAGAGTCTGAGATACATTTTTGCTTAACATTCCTGTAACTAATGCCTCTACCTCCCAGATCAAACATATAACCTGAAGTAAACTTGGACTTCTCTTTGTCTGCTGAAAAATCTGAGTCAGTATAACCCAAAGGACATAGGTCGCCTGATAGATATAGAACCATATGCTCCATAGCCCTTCTCAGGTACTTGAGTAGATTAAACATATATCCTGAAGTAAAGTTGGACTTTACCACGTCTGTTGGAAAATCTGAGTCCGTGTAACCCAGTAGACATATGTTCATCTCATTGATATACTAGAATGTACTCTATAGTCCTTTTCATGTACTCGAGTATATGCTTTACATCAATCTAGTGTCCTGGTCTAGGGTTCGACTGATATCTGTAATACCCAGTTGTAATTTAGTCATTAACATTCAGTAATTATCATTCAGTAATTATCGTTCAGTAATTGTCACTCAGTAATTTTCACTCATTAATGATTATTTGTCACTCATATGCAATCATTGTATTCACCGTTCAGAATCGTATCGTGTATTAATCGTCATTCATCAGCAATCTAGTTGGAGAATCATGACGTGTTTATCATCATTGTCATCTTCATAATAGGTTAGGTGTGAGGAGTAGCGCACGATACGTACTTTCTTTAGCGCGCGGTAATTGAGTTCGTGTAGCACACGCTACCTCTCAACACTAGCGCACGCTGAGGTAGTTCAAGCAGGCAGTCCAGAAGGCACTGGACTGCAGTTGGGTTGTAAGTAGCGCACGCTACAAATAGTAAGTAGCGCGCTCTAGTAGGTCGGAGTAGCACACGCTATGCAGTCGGTGTAGCGCGTGCTAAGGTCGGATCAGGCAGAGTCCAGTGGCTACTGGACTAAATTAGAGAAATTCCCAGTGCACGCTACGAGTATATATTAGCGTACGCTAATCAGGGTCAGTAGCGCAAAATTTGTGTGTAGCGCGTGCTACCGCGAACAGACCAGAGAACAGGAGGTTCTGGACTTCAGTACTGGGCAACAGATAAATTGTTAGCGCACGCTAACATTTTGAGTTAACGCACGCTAAGTATATGGTTGTAGCGCACGCTACAAAAGGTATGTAGCGCACGCTACCGTTGTGAACAGAGGGTACTGGACTACCCAGCACACCCGTTAGCGCATGCTACGCACAGGAGCTAGCGCACGCTAAACTGGGGTTGCTATAAATAGGACCGTTCAGTCTTTTCTTCGTCATTCTTCATTTCTTTTCATTCCTCCATCGGTTCCGGGCGTTTTGGAGCTTCTTGAGAAGTGTTCTTCGAGGTACAATCATCTATCAACATATCCAAGCTTATAATTCGGAGTAATCATCATTTTATCATCTCCATCACATCAAATCAAGGTATTAATCTCTTGGATCTAGAATTTCGGATTTTGGGCTTTTTCCTTCCGATTTCTTCGTGTAAGCTTGGATTGTTGTTGGAATATGTTAGATATGGATTATCTACCTTGGATAAATGTATTCCTACGGATTTAATGGCATATATTTCGGAATTCATGAATTGTAGAGGGTTTGATTCAAGAACACATTAGAGTTGACTTTGATATTTAGGGGTTTTCGATTAGATGTTGTCGTTAAATCGATTTGTGGATTTCTATGGGATTATTGATATCATTGAAGGTGTTTTGTTGGTTTGAAATACTCATTTTGGAGTTGGTTTCGATATATTTGGGATTGGATATTATCAAAGGATGTATGTTTCTAAGTATTCGTTAGAATGCCTCGATGAGTTTGGATATTGTTGTATTGAGCGTTTGTTGGTAATTGTCATTCAAGGTTGTCCGAACGACCGACATCTCATTGTAGGACGTTTGTTCGAGGAAGGACATTCTTCACCAGTGTTGTGTAAGTTAATTCTTACTCGGTTAAAAGGATATTCATTCCTTTCGTTGTTGTTCATTCATAATCATAATTCATTCATAATGTATTAACTGTATTGAGACTTGTAATTGTCAATTAATCACTTCATTCACGAGGAACGACGGTTCCAATCATTTCATTGAGCTATCATTCATTTCACTATCATTTCATCTCGATGAGTCATTCTTCACTTTGTCGGATTGTTATTCATCATTATTCTTCATGGTCATTTCTTGTCGATATGACCTTCTGGGTTCATATTGCGTGGCCGGGTGGGGATGTGTGGAATTTTTAGTCGGGCACGTGATGGTCATGTGCACATGGTAACGTACCTCCGTGAGACTAATTAGGTACAAGGACGGGTGTGTCCGGACACTCGTCTTGTGGACTTGCACATACCATTACTGGCGTACTATGATGCCTCTCTTCACCGTCATTTCATAATTAAGATATATCATGATTGTGTTTATTCAACTCTTGAGGATTGTTGTTCTGTGTAACTGACCCCGTTGGGGGATGTTGTTTTCAGGCCATGGCAAGGCTAAGACACGGGAAGAGAACGTTGACGACGAGGAGTCCCAGTGATACTAGTAGGGGGCCCAGTCCTTTCAGTCTTCATGTTTTCTTCATTTGTATTCCGCTGCAGACTTCCATTTAAATACTCATTTTAATTGGTGTTTTATATTTTATCTTCATATAAAACATACATGTATTCTGTTTTATCCTGGGTGTGTTGTACCTGAAACTCCTCATCGGAGTAATTATTGATATATTGTGGTTCGGTACTACAATTATATCACTTAATTCATTAATTTTCATTCGCCTAGTGGTTTCCAGTCGGGGGTCCATGGCACTGTAATATTCGCCTAGTTTGGGGTGTTACAGAGTTGGTATCGGAGCGTGGTTTTGAATACTACCTTCCGAGTCATGTCTCATTTGAAATTATCATTCATCAGACTAGTATTATTGGACTTTCGCGTCACGTGTGACCTGTGCAAGAGCCGAGCCCCTCAGACCAAAGAACAGTAAGATTTCTGACGCCATGGTATAATTTTTGGCAATAAGAATCACTCATTCATCACTCAACAGTCAACAATCCTCTATCATCATTTTCATTTTTTATCAAGTCGATCATGTTAATTCATTAATCACTCAGTTCATTTCATTGTTCAGTTGTTGATTTTGAGGATCATATCATTAATCTTGTTAACTTGTTCATGATAATCATTTCAAGAATTTCATCACATAATCACGTCACTTCAGTTGATCATTCATGTAATCATTGTGTTTGAGTGCGTATGCTCATTTTCATCATCTCATAATGTAATCATAATGTGATATTCATGCGAGATATATAATTATCATATGACTTTCCACTTCAGTATGGAAAGAGCTGGCAGAGAACGCGGGGGGAGAGGGCGTGGTGCGGGCCGAAACCCGAGAGCTCGTGTGAATACACGCGCGAACGCGAGGAATAATGCGAATTCATCGAGCAGCGACGCTTCCACTCTTTCACCCAGAAATGATCACTCACTGTCAGGGAGTCATACCCGGGACACAACTTAATCAAAAGGTGTTCGGGTTGATCCACTCACTTTTATGCAGGGCATGATGGCCCATATGACTCAAATGGCACGCCTCATGGAGACGATGCAGGACTCAGCTACTCAGAATCAACAGGCTCCTCCACCGCCACCTCAGGGGCAAGAGAGGGGTGTAAGTAGTATCATAGGCGACATCTCTCGCCAGAGGCCACCTACTTTTGAGGGCTCATCTGAGCCGGCGGATATTGTTCACTGGCTTGAGCATTTCGAGAAGTTGTTTGCTATGGTGGAGTGTCCCAAAGGGCACAAAGTTTCTATTGCGGCTTCCTATCTTGGTAAGGGCGCGCATTCATGGTGGTTATCGTTGAAGCCCACCGACGGATCTTGTACTTGGGATCAATTCAGGACTCTCATGATGGAGAGGTATTATCCGGCCCCACTCAGGGAGGCCAAGTTATCAGAATTACTCACTCCCGACCTCTCAGCAGACGATGATGTTCTCGCCATCGCCGAGAAATTCCACGAGCTGCTTCATTTCACCTCGTCCATTATTCACTCTGAGGTGGAGAAGATCAAGTATTTCGGCAAGAGGTTGAAGCCTCGTATGCGGATGCAGTTGCTTAATCACAATTGCACCACTCTGGCTGAATTCATCGAGAAGCTCTTACTTATGATCTTACTACTAAGGAGATTGCTAAGCAACAACCTTCATCTGCTGGCAAGAAGTCAAAGAATCATAATCAGTCTGAAGGCAGTCAGGCCACTTTCAAGAAGCCTCGTGCGGGCTCTACTTTTTCTAAACGACCTCCTATGGCGCCTAGACCCGCGGAATCTCAGTCACGAGCGGCCAGTTCAGCCATCACCTATTTCAACTGTGAAGAACAGGGTCATTTCAGCACCAAGTGTCCGAGGCAGACTGTCACATGCCATAACTGTGGGATTGCTGGGCATAAGGCCCGTTTTTGCCAAAGGGACTTCAAACCTACTCCGACGTCATCTCAGGCCCCGATACATTCGGTGGTGCAAAATCAGGCCACTCAGTCTATGTCGTTCAAGACAACAGGAGCAAATAAAAGCGGAGCAAAGAGCTATCAGACGGGAGCGTCCGGTTTAGGGTCCGGCAAGCCCCGAATTTATGAGATGAAGAAGACTGACGATCCAGAGGCCCGGATGATCTCAGGTACACTCAATATTCTATCTCAACCTGTGTGTACCCTTTTTGATACTGGTTCATCGCATTCATTCATTTCCGAATCATGTTTGAGTAGACTACGTCTGGGTAGTGCTACTAGTTGTGAGTCTTATGTCATTGGTCTACCTGATGGTAGAAGAATTATCGAGAATCGTGAGATTAAGGATTGTCCGATTCAGCTTCATAGCCGTGATTGGTTAGAAGACCTAATCGTGGTAGATTTAGCGAGAGACAACGTTATCCTGGGTATTGATTGGATGGATCGTCACGATGCCGTCATTAGTGTCCTTAAGCGTATGGTCACTATCATTTTAGACGATGGGGTCGAATGTGTATTTTAGGGAGGTAATCCCAGCTGTTCTGGGAGAGTCATCAACTTGATGAAAGCAGTGAAATTACTCAGTCAGGGGTGTGTCGGTTATTAGTGTTATATGACCAAGACCGAGGAACCATCAGTAATGTTGATGGATATTCCTGTAGTGAGAGAATATGCCGATTTATTACCAGATGAGTTACCTGGTTTGCCTCCACAGAGAGATGTGGAATTCACGATTGAGTTGGAGCCTGGTACGTCTCCAATATCGAAGGCACCGTACCGGATGGCCCCCACCGAAATGCAGGAGTTGAAGAATCAACTAGAGGATTTGACCGATAGGGGTTATATTCGACCGAGTGCATCCTGTGGGGAGCACCAGTGTTATTTGTCAAGAAGGAGGATGGTTCGTTCCGCTTGTGTATTGATTACCCGGAATTGAATCAGGTGACGATCAAGAATAAATATCCTTTACCCCGTATCGATGATCTTTTGGATCAACTTCAGGTAGCTTCCGTATTTTCCAAGATCGACTTAAGATCTGGATAACATCAGTTGCGAATTCGAGAGTCGGATATCGCAAGGACGGCGTTCCGAATACGCTATGGTCATTATGAGTTTGTGGTAATGCCGTTTGGGTTAACTAATGCACCTGCGGTATTCATGGAGTTAATGAATCGGGTTTTCATCGACTATTTAGATCAGTTCATGGTTGTATTCATTGATGACATTTCAATTTATTCTCATGACCGGGAGGAACACGAGTTTCACCTTCATCAGGTGCTTGATGTGTTGAGACGAGGGCAACTTTATGGAAAGTTTTCCAAATGTGAGTTCGGGATGTCCGAAGTGACGTTTCTCGGACATGTAATTTCACCAAACGGAGTTCGTGTCGACCCTCAGAAGATGGAGGCTATCCGAGATTGGCAACCTCCGAAAAATGTTAAGGAAATCCAAAGTTTCCTCGGATTAGCTGGTTATTATCGGCGATTCATGGAAGGATTTTCTAAAATTGCTCAACCCATGACGAACCTTTTAAGGAAGGATAATAAATACACGTGGTCTAACGCGTGTCAACGGAGTTTTGAGGAACTCAAGAGCCGGTTAATTTCAGCACCTGTCCTTTCTTTACTACAAGGGATGGAAAGATTTGTGGTTTTTAGTGATGCGTCCGGACAGGGTCTCGGATGTGTACTAATGCAGAACGGGAAAGTTATTGCTTATGCTTCACAACAATTGAGACCTTACGAGGTTAATTATACGACCCACGACCTGGAGCTAGCAGCCATGGTATTCGCATTGAAGATTTGGCGTCATTATCTTTATGGCGTTACCTGTCAGATATTCACCGACCATAAGAGTTTAAAGTATATATTTACTCAGAAGGAGTTAAATATGCGACAGAGACGGTGGTTAGAACTAATCAAAGATTATGATATTGAGATACTTTACCACCCGGGCAAGGCGAACGTTGTCGCCGACGCCTTGAGTCGTAAGTCCGTTCAGGAGCAGATGCTTGATCGATTAATAGTTCAGAAGGAACTTTAGCAGGAATTTCTGAGACCCGAGATCGAGGTCTGGTTACAGCGAGTACAAGGGCAACTTTGTACATTAGAGATTTCATCGCCACTTGAGGAGGCGATCAGGGAGAATCAGGGTTCGGACCCATTTTTGTTACGCATTCAAGATGATGTGACTCAGGGGAAAGCCCCTGGATTTGTGGTACACGAGGATGGACTTTTGCGATTTAAGAATTGGTTGTGCGTACCGGCGAATGACGAGTTGAAAAACTCGATTTTGAGAGAAGCTCATGCTACTCCTTATTCCATTCATCCGGGGTCCAGTAAGATGTACAAAGACTTGAAACAAAATTACTGGTGGAGTAATATGAAGCGAGAAGTCGCAGAATTTGTTTCGAGATGCTTAACTTGTCAGCAAGTCAAGATAGAACATCAGCGACCGGCGGGTATGCTGAAACCTCTCCCTATTCCAGAGTGGAAGTGGGAATATATTTCAATGGACTTCATCACGAGTTTGTCGACGAGTCGTCGTGGCATGAATACAATTTGAGTAATTGTGGATCGTCTAACTAAGTCAGCTCATTTCCTTGAGATTAAGGATACATGGGGTCTCGAGAGACTTGCCCAGTTGTTCATCAAAGAGATAGTCAGACTGCACGGTACTCCTAAAAGTATTGTTTCCGATCTTGACGAACGATTCATGTCTCATTTTTAGAAATCAGTTCATCGTGCTATGGGAACTCAGCTTAATATCAGTACAGCTTTTCATCCTCAGTCCGACGGACAATCAGAGAGGACTATTCAGACTTTGGAGGACATGTTGAGGGCATGTGTTCTCGATTGGAAAAATGATTGGGAAGCCCAACTACCGTTGATCGAGTTCACGTACAATAATAGTTGGCATGCTTCGATTAAGATGGCACCTTATGAGGCCTTGTATGGTCGTCGTTGTCGATCTCCTTTGTGTTGGGATGACTTATCAGAATCAATCGGCACCGAGCTCAATATGCTTATAGCCGCCCGTGAGAAGGTAGCTTTGATCAGGAGTCGTTTGTTGACCACTCAGAGTCGACATAAATCATATGCAGATAATCATCGTCAACCATTAGAGTTCGAGATAGGTGACCATGTTTTGGTCAAGGTATCCCCGAGTCGAGGTATCTTCCATTTTGGGAAGAGGGGAAAGTTGAGTCCGAGATTCATTGGACCGTTTGAGATTTTGGATCGAGTAGGAGAGTTAGCTTATCGATTGTCCTTACCTCCGGCGTTTAGCCGAATTCATAATGTGTTTCACGTCTCTCAGTTACGGAAGTATTTTGCCGACCCGAGCCACATACTTCAGTTCGACGAAATCGAGATTGATGATGATCATTCATATGAGGAGCGTCCTATACGAGTCTTAGAGCGGCAAATCAAATAGTTGAGGAACAAGACGATTCCTTTGGTCAAAATTCAGTGGTCTAGACACGGAGTCGAAGAGGCTACTTGGGAAACCGAGGATAGTATGCGGGAGAGTTATCCCAAGTTGTTTAACCCTTAGTTTCGGGGACAAAACTCTTTTAAGGGGGGGTGTATGTAATACCCGGTTGTAATTCAGTCATTAACATTCAGTAATTATCATTCAGTAATTATCGTTCAGTAATTGTCACTCAGTAATTTTCACTCATTAATGATTATTTGTCACTCATATGCAATCATTATATTCACCGTTCAGAGTAATTGTATCGTGTATCAATCGCCATTCATCATCAATCTAGTTGGAGAATCGTGACGTGTTTATCATCATTGTCATCTTCATAGCGGGCTGGGTGTGAGGAGTAGCGCACGCTATGTACTCTCTTTAGCACGCACTAATTGAGTTCGTGTAGTGCACGCTACCTCTCAACACTAGCGCACGCTGAGGTAGTTCAAGCAGGCAGTCCAGAAGGCACTGGACTGCAATTGGGTTGTAAGTAGCGCACGCTACAAATGCTAAATAGCGCACTCTAGTAGGTCATAGTAGCGCATGCTATGCAGTCGGTGTAGCGCGCACTAAGGTCAGATCAGGCAGAGTCCAGTGGCTACTGGACTGAATTAGAAAAATTCCTAGCGCACGCTACGAGTATATATTAGCGTATGCTAATCGGGGTCAGTAGCGCAAATTTTGTGTGTAGCGCGTGCTACCGCGAACAGATCAGAGAACAGGAGGTTCTGGACTTCAGTACTGGGCAACAGATAAATTGTTAGCGCACGCTAACATTTTGAGTTAACGCGCGCTAAGTATATGGTTGTAGCGCATACTACAAAAGGTACGTAGCGCACGCTACCGTTGTGAACAGAGGGTAATGGACTACCCAGCACACCCGTTAGCGCACGCTACGCACAGGAGCTAGCGCACGCTAAACTGGGGTTGCTATAAAAGGACAGTTCAGTCTTTTCTTCGTTATTCTTCATTTCTTTTCATTCCTTCGTCGGTTCCGGGAGTTTTGGAGCTTCTTGAGAAGTGTTCTTCGAGGTGCAATCATCTATCAACATCTCCAAGCTTATAATTCAGAGTAATCATTATTTCATCATCTCCATCACATCAAATCAAGGTATTAATCTCTTGGATCTAGAATTTCGGATTTTGGGCTTTTTCCTTCCGATTTCTTCGTGTAAGCTTGGATTGTTGTTAGAATATGTTAGATATGGATTATCTACCTTGGATAAATGTATTCCGACAGATTTAATGGCATATATTTCGGATTTCATGAATTGTTGAGTGTTTGATTCAAGAACACATTAGAGTTGACTTTGATATTTGGGGGTTTTCGATTAGATGTTGTCGTTCACTCGATTCGTGTATTCCTATGGGATTTTTTTTTTGGATCAGTAAATAAATTTGATTGATCAAAAGGGCATACAGTAAATTGTATGTTCTACATAGCCACAAAGGTGGCCCAAAATTCCGGAAAACAAACTCCCTAAAAAGTCAGGCGACTCAGATGGGTAAAACCCGCCCAAGTGGAGAAATAATCTCCTAACCTGACCTTTAATCTGCATATTACATCAATCATATATCAATCAACTAGGATTACATTGGAAATGAAAAATGTGATCCTACATCCATTGTTTCTTGGCCTTGGTCTTGTTACCTTTCCGAGCTTCTTCACGTATCAATCGATCCCGAAATTTGACATCCAGGAGGGACACCCCATTAAGATTACACGGTCCAACTTGAAGCTTGACAATACGGCTTTTATTCCCCATGGTTTCTACTTGGGCATATTCTGTTTCATCCGAGGCAATAGAGTCCGTGTGGGAACCAACAAAATTCGGGGCCTCAGGCACACTAGAGGCAGAATTGCTTTCTTGACAAGGAGTAGCCGGAACAAGGAGTAGCCGGACTTATTCCTATGGGATTATTGATATCATTGAAGGTGTTTTGTTGGTTTGAAATACTCATTTTGGAGTTGGTTTCGATATATTTGGGATTGGATATTATCAAAGGATGTATGTTGCTAAGTATTCGTTAGAATGCCTCAATGAGTTTGGATATTGTTGTATTGAGCGTTTGTTGGTAATTGTCATTCAAGGTTGTCCGAACGACCGACATCTCATTGTAAGACGTTTGTTCGAGGAAGGACATTCTTCACCGGTGTTGTGTAAGTTGATTCTTACTCGGTTAAAAGGATATTCATTCCTTTCGTTGTTGTTCATTCATAATCATAATTCATTCATAATGTATTAACCGTATTGAGACTTGTAATTGTCAATTAATCACTTCATTCACGAGGAACGACAGTTCTAATCATTTCATTGAGCTATCATTCATTTCACTATCATTTCACCTCGGTGAGTCATTCTTGACTTTGTCGGATTGTTATTCATTATTATTCTTCATGGTCATTTCTTTCCCATATGACCTTCTGGGTTCATATTGCGTGGCCGGGTGGGGATGTGTGGAATTTTTAGTCGGGCACGTGATGGTCATGTGTTGGGTTCACTGACACATTGGACTGTGCACACGGTAACGTACCTTCGTGAGACTAATTAGGTACAAGGACGGGTGTGTCCGGACACTCGTCTTGTGCAGTTGCACATACCATTACGGGCATACTATGATACCTCTCTTCAGCGTCATTTCATAATTAGGATATATCATGATTGTGTTTATTCAACTGTTGAGGATTGTTGTTCTGTGTAACTGACCCCGTTGGGGGATGTTGTTTTCAGGTCATGGCAAGGCTAAGTCACGGAAAGAGAACGTTGACGACGAGGAGTCCCAGTGATACTAGTAGGGGCCACAGTCCTTTAGTCTTCATGTTTTCTTCATTTGTATTCCGCTGCAGACTTCCATTTAAATACTCATTTTAATTGGTGTTGTATATTTTATCTTCATATAAAATATACATGTATTCTGTTTTATCCTGGGTGTGTTGTACTTGAAACTCCTCATCGGAGTAATTATTGATATACTGTGGTTTGGTACTATAATTATATCACTTAATTCATTAATTTTCATTCGCCTAGTGGGTCCCAGTCGGGGGTCCACGGCACTGTAATATTCGCCTAGTTTGGGGTGTTACAATATCAAGCAGCCATGCCTATGACATAACAAATATCGAGTATAGTACAAAGCACAGCATACATGAGGCTACCCATCATTGACGCATAAGGGACCAGGTTCATGTCATCTATCTCTTTTTATGTCTTTGAAGACATCCTTGGATAGTTTATTCTAGTTTGTAAGGTAGAAAACCTTTCTTGAAATTCTTCATGCTAAACTTCTTTAGCACTATATCAATATAGGTTGCATGAGATAAGCCCAGCATCTTTTCTTGCAATCACAAAAGATCCTGATCCCAAAGATATGCCCTAATTCTCCTAAACCCTTCATATCAAACTTCTCGGGCAGCTGTACCATACATTCGATAATTTATTCATGTTGTTTCCAATTAGAAGAAGGATATCATCTACGTACAGTACATGAAACACCAACATGTTTCCATCACACTTTTTATACACATAACTCCCACTCGGGCATTGAACGAATCTATATGACTGGAAACCTTTTCAAACTAAGTTTTTCAAGATATAGATGCTAGCTTAACTCCATAAATGGATCTCTTAAGTTTGCACACACAGTGCTCTTTTCCTTCATTAATAAATCCCACTGGCTAGCACATATTGATTTCCTTATCCAGACTACCATTCAAGAATGCAGCTTTGACATCCATATGGAAATTCTCTAGATACGAATGCGCAGATATGTCCAAAAGAATCCTGATTGAATTAAGCATGGCGAGCGGCAAAAAGATTTCATTGTAATTGATGCCCTCCTTCTAAGTGTAACCTTTCACTACAAGCCTAGATTTGAAGGTCTCAACCTTTCCATCAGATCTATTTTTTCTTGTAGACCTACTTAATCCTAATGGCGTGTACCCCATTAGGTAGTTATACTATCTCCCACACTTGATTGGAATCCATCAATCTCATTTCTGATTATATTGCTACTTTTCAGGTGTCAACATCTTTATCTTAGATGCCTTCTTATAGGTCCATGGATTCAATTCATCTTTGCCTGGGACTAAGTTCGGAGACTCTCTCATGCCTATGAACTGTCTGAGTTGATGAACAACCTTCCCACTATGACGAGGCACGTCCTGAGTTGGTGTAAAAGTTCCAGTGTCAATATGTGGTGTAGAGTCAGTTGGTGTTGGTACGATTGGTATAGATGAACTCTCACAACTCAACTCTTCCAGAGTTATCTCGCTCATGGACTTGTGACTTATCAAATAATCCTCTTCTAGGAATCGGACATTGGTGCTAACCGTGGCCTTCTGATCCTGGAGACTATAGAACAAGCCACCCTTCTCCAATACCTGATATTTTCATTTCCCTTTGTCTTGAATTATTTGTCGTTTTGTGTGGAATATTTCTCTGAAAATGATCATCTAATTATTTCTCTGTGTATTGTATGTTGCTACTATGTTGTGATATTTGTCTATTGTGACTTATCATCGTATATGTCGTATTGCACGCGTGCATGTTCTTGTGGAATTTCATGTTGTATTTCATCATGTGCTTGTCTTTATTTTGGATAATGAGGTGAGAATGTTTTATCAAGATGTTGGACTTTGAGCCTGGAAGTTGGAGCAAAAGAATGATGTCGTTGCGTTTAACAGTACACTTATGGCCGTAAGTGTTATGGGTGTAAGCCTAGTGACTTTACTGTCGTAGATGCCATTGGTTATGGCCATAGTTACGGGTGCATTACAATCGTTGTGGTTGACATTACAGTCATAATCCATTATGTATCTTGAGCAGGGCTTCCAGTATGCGAAGTACGGATATAAGCTTCAAATTATATCCGCGTGGGAGGCTATAAAGGCCGTAATGACATTGGATTATGGCCGTAACTCTGAATTATATATAGCAGTGTGTCACGGGCAAACTTCAGTCCGTCGAGTTATGCCGTGCGCCCCTTAGCAACTCAGTCCTTCGGCCACTAAGGCAGGCTTTCCCAACCCTTGCCGGTTAAGTGCGGAAGATTGAAGTATTTTAGAGAGAGAAAGTTAGAGAGAGAAACTGCTCTTTAGAAAGGAACTTTTATTGCTCAACTTCGGATGATGTACAAATGAGGGGCTTGGAGCTCCTTTTATAGGTCTCCATCTACATCTTCTAGAATGTACAAGAATCTACAAGTATCTAGAACATACAAGAGATTACAAGTCAATCTACAGCCTTCTAATCCTTTCTATGATCATTCCGGAGGGCTTCCGGAATGTTACAACATCTATCACGTAAATACTAGAATTCTGGAGAAGAATCTCGACCCTTCTAGAAGCTTCCATAGCCAAAGTGTGACAATTCTCCCCCACCTGAGTCTTGACGTCCCCGTCAAGGTTTTGCCTTGTATGCTTCAATTTCGGTTTTGAACTGCCACAAGTCTTGCTCCTTTTCCCACGAAGCTTCGCTGTCGGGTAAACCTCTCCAGCGTACTAAGTACTCCGTCCAGCGGGGTGTTCCCCGTTTTCCGACTTGTCGATCCTCCAGGATTTCTTCGATTTCCTTCTCAAAGGATACTGTGTGAGCAGGCGGGGCTCGATCTGACTTATTTCGAGTTGGGTCTTCCTCATCCATGAAGTATGGTTTCAAAAGGCTCACATGGAAGACCGAGTGAATTTTGAAGTCATTAGGAAGATTGAGCCGATAGGACCGCGTTCCGACCTTCTTTACTATCTCAAAGGGTCCTTCATACCGCCGTGTCAAGCCTTTATGCACTTGACGGATCGCCTTAACATTTCTTCCGATCATTCGGACCAACACTTGGTCCCCTACTTGAAATTCCCTTGGACGGCGCTTGTCGTCCGCCCACTTTTTCATTCGTTTGGCAGCCTTAGTAAGATACGCCCTTGCTATGTCATGTTCCTCGTTCCAACCTTTAGCAAGTTTATACGCTGCCGGGCTCGCACCTTCGTATTTCCGAACTAGATCCTGGGGTGTCGTCGGTTGTTGCCCCATCACCAGTTCAAACGGACTTCGTTGTGTGGACTCCTTACGCTGCAAGTTGTAAGAAAATTGCGCAATATCAAGTAAACGAGCCCAGTCGGACTGGTTGGCACTTACAAAGTGTCGGAGATAAATCTCCAGCAAATGATTTACACGTTCAGTTTGGCCATCCGTTTGGGGGTGAAAGCTTGTCGAGAAGTGGAGGTTTGACCCCATCAACTTGAATAGCTCCCTCCAAAACTTTCCTGTGAATCGCGGGTCTCGGTCGCTTATGATACTCCGAGGAACTCCCCAGTACTTTACCACATGTTTCAAGAATAGCCGGGCAGCTTCCTCGGCCTTACAATCCTTTGTTGCCGGGATGAATGTCCCGTACTTGGAGAACCGATCAACAATCACCATTATCGACCCGCATCCTTCCGACCTTGGTAGTGCCGATATAAAGTCCATCGTAAGACTGTCCCACGGACGTTCGGCAATAGGCAATGGCTCTAGCGATCTGCCGGTTTACTTTGTTCCACCTTGTCTTGTTGGCGTACTGCGAGTCTTTACGTAGGCGTTCACGTCGTCCCGCAAGTTAGGCAGAAATGACTGCTCAACAGGCGCTTTAGTACGAAGAGTACCTGGGTGTCCCGCCCATTTTGAATCATGGCACTCTTTCAGCACTTCCCTTCTAAGGTTGTCCCACCGGGGTACGTACAACCTATTTCCAACAGTAAAAAGTAAGCCATTCTCTTGCCAGAACTTCCTCGTCTTGCCCTCCTTTGCCAGTTCCACCAGATTCTTAGCCAAGGGGTCTTGGGCAATACCGTCTCTTATCCGATCGGCAAGGTCGCACTGCGCTTGGGTGATAGACGCCAGTGAGGCCTTCCGACTTAAAGCATCCGCAACAACGTTCGTTTTTCCTGGCTTATATTCCATAGAATAATCAAATTCAGCCAAGAAGTCTTGCCACCGGGCTTGCTTCGGGGTGATCTTCTTTTGATTTTGGAAATAGCTAGTCGCCACATTATCCGTCTTGATCACGAAATGATTCCCGAGCAAGTAGTGTCTCCACGTACGAAGACAATGGATTATCGCCGTCATTTCTTTGTCGTGAACCGGGTACCGCCGTTCCGTCTCGTTTAGCTTCCGGGACTCGTAGGCAACAGGATGCCCATCCTGCATTAAGACTCCTCCAATGGCATAGTCGGAGGCATCCGAGTGTAACTCAAAAGGCTTTGTGTAGTCCGGAAGTTTTAGCACTGGGTCATTCATGACAGCCACCTTCAGATCTTCGAAGGATGCTTGGCACTCATCAGTCCAATCCCACGCAACCTTCTTCTTGAGTAAATTAGTTAATGGAGTAGCCCTCGCCGAATATCCATCAATAAATCGCCGATAGTAGTTCACCAAGCCTAAGAACGACCGAAGCTCGGGGACGTTCTGAGGAGGCTCCCACTCGGCAATGGCCTGCACTTTCTTTTTGTCCATTAAGATCATTCCTTGTTTCACCTTGTGCCCCAAGAACATTACCTCCGTTTGGGCAAACGAGCATTTTTCCAGTTTTACGTATAGTTCGTTTTCCCTCAGGACTCGGAACACTTTCCGTAGATGTTCAGCGTGTTCATTCAAGGACTCGCTGTATATCACTATGTCATCCAGGTACACAACAACGAACTTGTCCAAGAATGGGTGAAATATCTTATTCATGAGGGTGCAGAAAGTTGCAGGAGCATTAGTCAAGCCAAAGGGCATAACCAAAAACTCAAATGAACCATACCTCGTCACGCAGGTTGTTTTCGGTTCGTCTCCTTCCGCGATACGGACTTGCCAATACCCCGACCGCAGGTCTAGTTTTGAGAACCACTTTGCCTTCCCCAAGCGGTCGAATAGGTCAGCCACCAACGGTATTGGGTATTTGTTCTTAATAGTAACCTTGTTAAGAACCCGGTAGTCAATGCACATTCGCAAGCTACCGTCATGTTTCTTCTGGAATAACACCGGGGCTCCATAAGGAGCTTTGGAAGGACGAATATAGCCAGCATCAAGTAAATCCTTCAACTGTCTTCGAAGTTCTTCCAACTCTGGCGGAGCCATCCGGTACGGCCCCATTGCAGAGGTTTCGCCTGTTCGGCTCAATCTCGTGATCTACCTCCGCATCGGTGGTAACTTTTTGGGCAATTCGGGAGGCATCACATCCTTAAATTCGCCAAGATTTCTTGATTTCTGCCGGGACTTCCTTCCCGACGATTGGGTCCTCCGTCTTTAAGGCAGCAAGATATGTCTCTTGCCCCCTCTTATATCCTTTCGAGACCTGCATGGCCGACAACATACGGGACTCGAGCTTTCCACGTAATAATGGAATATCAAATGTTACCTTGTTCGGCGTTATGCTCAGAATTTGTGCATCTTGGATGGTCACCGTCTTCATCCTTTCCAGGAATTCCATGCCTAGTACCATCCGATAGTCATCCACTCGGACCACTGTCAAGTCAAGTTTGCCTTGCCAATCCGCCAGTTGAACCGGAACTTGCTTAGCCACGCCAATTATGGGTCTTGAGGGTGTGTTCACTGTTTTCATCCATCCCATTTCCTTAGTAACTCTTACACCCAATCGAGCTGCCTCATCCTCGGCTAAGAAGTTGTGAGTGGCTCCCGTGTCTACTAAGGCCTTTGTGATTCCCTTATTGATCTTTGCCTCAACATACATGAGACCATTCCTGACCTTTTCCGCCTTGGGAACCATCACGGTTTCTTCCTTCGCCTTCATTGCATTAAGGACTTGCATCGACCCCATCTGCATTTCTTCGGTCCGTTCCTCCTGTTGGCTTATTATGGCATTAAGTGCTTTCTTCTTTGGGCACTCCTGGACGAAGTGTGGACCCCCGCATAAGAAGCACTCTCTCTTCTTGACTTCATGGGTCTTTTCTTTCCCTTTGAAGGTTGGCTTGTATCCCGTCTTGTGAGGCCTGTCTCCCCCACCTTTTTCCTTGCCTCCCTTCTTGTCCTTTCGCTGCGCAAAGTCCTTTCGGAATTCCACAATTTCCTCGGCCGCAGCAATTGCTTCCGACAGGTCTTGGACCTTCTGCCTTCTCAGCTCAAGGGCCGCCAGATCGCAACCCGTCCAAGAAATAGAATAATCGATCCTTGTCCGACATTTCGGGAAGTTCCAACATGAGTGAGGAGAACTCATTGACATAATCCTTCACACTCCCCGATTGCTTCAGGCCACGCAGCTTCTTCATGGCCAGACTCTCGGCATTCTCCGGATAGATTTGCTTTTTCAAGTCCGCCTTGAATTCTTCCCAAGTGTCTATCCTGCATGTCCCTCGTGCAATGTCTTGATGGCGCCGTCTCCACCATAAGGCAGCGTCATCACTTAGGTACAAGATCGCTGACTTGATCTTGTCCTCGTCATCCCTTATGCGTACTGCATCCATATAGGTTTCGAGAGACCAAAAGAAATTATCAAGTTCTTTAGCATTCCGCTTACCTGAGTACTTTGGAGGTTCTGGTGCCCGAATGCGCGGCACTTCCCTTGCCATGGTGCCACCTGCCACGGCTGCCTTGCACAATGCGCAATCCTCCTCGGTCTTATCCATCCGTGCGGTTAGTTCTTCCCGCAATTTGGCTACCTCGCCAAGAAGTGTGGACTTCAACTCGTTAAGAGCAAGCAACACTTTGTCCTCAATATTGCTGGCATTTTCTTCAAGGACATCCATCCGTTCGATGGTTTCACCAACAGCCACCTCGATCTTGGTCACCCTTACTTCCATCGAGGATGCAAAATCTCGGGACTTGTCCCTACCACCTTTCTTGATCTTGCGAGCATCATCGCCAGCATTGTTCCCTTCGACCATGCTGCTGTTTCCGCTCATTCTCTCACTTTACCAACAAACCGGGCTCCGATACCACGTGTCACGGGCAAACTTCAGTCCGTCGAGTTATGCCGTGCGCCCCTTAGCAACTCAGTCCTTCGGCCACTAAGGCAGGCTTTCCCAACCCTTGCCGGTTAAGTGCGGAAGATTGAAGTATTTTAGAGAGAAAAAGTTAGAGAGAGAAACTGCTCTTTAGAAAGGAACTTTTATTGCTCAACTTCGGATGATGTACAAATGAGGGGCTTGGAGCTCCTTTTATAGGTCTCCATCTACATCTTCTAGAATGTACAAGAATCTACAAGTATCTAGAACATACAAGAGATTACAAGTCAATCTACAGCCTTCTAATCCTTTCTATGATCATTCCGGAGGGCTTCCGGAATGTTACAACATCTATCACGTAAATACTAGAATTCTGGAGAAGAATCTCGACCCTTCTAGAAGCTTCCATAGCCAAAGTGTGACAAGTGGGCAACATTTTATATTTCGGGATTTTCTTGTTCTTTACACTTCCTTCGCTCCTCTTCATGATTTTGGCTTGGGAATCAAGATTCTCAACTTGGAAATTTGCATGGGTTGATTTGATATTTATATCATCCTCCAATCTATTTCATTAAATCGGGTATTCTCCTAGAATCCTAGTGGTTGATTTTTGGGGATTTTTTTGTAGATTTGATTTTTTATACTGACTCGATTAGTGTTGTCTGGTGTTACTGAACTTGTTCTATGGATTGTTAATCCATATCTCTATTTCAGTCAACCTAGATTTTTATTCGGGTGTTCTGGAGGAAACCCTTGAACCTTTAATGTTGATTAAATGTTTCAATGGATCTCCATTCGAGTTTTAAGTTGTTCTCCATCGTGATTAGTTGTTGTTCTCCTTGTAGTAATTATTGTTTCATTGTGTTTTTTGTTGGGATTCGGTGCCTTAATCGAAGGCCCAGCGGAAGCGGTTAAACGAAAATTAATTCGATCCGAATCCCTACGAGGATCGATCGAGCTATGCATATACGAATATAAAATAAACAAAGGAAGATTCGATATCATACCCTTGTCGTCCGTTGATTATATAGATTTCCTTCTCTTGAGCTATTCCCCAAACGATCCAAAATGCTCCAAGCCCTTTGATGATCCAACGCCGAAAAACTGCATCTCTACTTGTCACGCGTCGGAGAAACGAACGGAATGACAACACTCGATTAACCTCTAAGGTTACGGCTAGAATCAAGTGATGAAACTTTAATTATAACACTCTAAGTGTTTTAAATATATATCTTTCAATTTTATCTCTTGATGTTTCTCTAAGAACAAATCAGGAAGAAAAGGAAGAAAAGTGAAGACTATAAAAGCAACTCTTTTTCTCTCACTGCCTTCAGCTTTTTCACGTATGGAATAGGCTTAGGAATTTGGGAGCAAGTCTTCCTTTTATTCTTCCAACCTTATCTCCTCAAATCACCTTTACCATATAATAAGAGATATCATATCTCTTAAAGTCATTTGTCTTCCATTATAAAATGAAGACAATGACCAAGAGGGGTTAGGTGAAGGGGGGCAACCATCTAGAAGGGGAATATGAGTTTGGTCCGTTTCGGACTCCCGTGAGTCCAAACAGATAAACTCTGATTCCGTTCTGATGTATTTATATTAATTAATTAATCCAATTAATTAATCATATCAAATACATAACAACATAATTAATTTCTCCAAGAAATAATTATATTTATGAATTAAATTAATCACCCAGTAATTTATTTAATTCATTTGGCCGTAAATTAATTTATCGATAAATCAATTTAGACATCCGATGTCCCAATTAATTAGATATCCAATATCTAATATTCATAATGAGAGAATAAGCTCGATTCATTCCGTCGTCAATCCTATTGCGCAACTCGGTAGGTTCGTCTTAGTCAGCAATGGGAGGAACCAAAGAGTAGTAGCACCACCTAGCCAGCCTGGCGGCCTACACTGTACCCCAACTGAGAACGAATGATTGGGATCATTCAAGAACCATTCTGTCGTGAAAACCTGAATATGTATAAACCATTCTTTCAAATGTCACGATCAAGTTATAGGGTCACGGTCAGTCAAACCCTAATTGTACTTGACGCTATGCATGCGTTAATGCAAATCGAGATCATCGAGCTCTCGTGTATCCAATACAACTAGCTCCAATGCTTTGGCCAAAGACTTATGATCTCATCTGCCAATAACCGCATAGGACAATTAACCCGCTCACTAACGGGAGAAAGAATTCTATCTTGGTATTCAGTAGGACCTGCTACTTGCCCGTCAAGATGCACATCGAGGCTGACCCCCGCCTCCCGGTTTATAGGGTTGAACTACTCTAATGAAAATCTTGACATCACAAGCACATACCTACTAAATCCTCAAGTCGAAGGTTCACGAATACCTATCACAACCTTTCGATTCCGTCATTGACTGTCCCGGAGTGAAATCCGTGTGACGAATCGAGGGTGAGTCAGTTCGAGTATACTAATCCAATTAGCATACCTATAACGTGTGCTCCCACTAACCATTAGCGTTCGACAGGCACTCTCCATGTCAAAGAACACGTCATACAAGTCTTCACATAAACTTAATGCCCAGTCAAGTTTCATCGACTTACGAATGATTAAGTATTTGAGCTATAAACCTTTCCAGTGCCGACCTCCTTATCCAATAAGGAGTGGAACGTTTTGCTCTCAAATACATAGACTAGTTTCTATACGTATATTTACGAGTTAGGAACGCCAGTAACTACCAGTAAATAAAGAAACATTCATTGCCTTATATAAATGATTTACATAATTACAAGTACAATGCCCTCACTCAACATCCTCTGAGTGGCATTCGAGGGCATATTCCTAACAATCTCCCACTTGCACTCAATGCCACACACTATGGTATCTAATACCCATATTCTCCATATGACGCTCCAAGCTAGTCTGAGAAAGTGGCTTGGTCAGTGGATCAGCGATGTTGTCATTTGAGTCTACTGCGGCAAGACAATGTATCCCTTGCGAACAAATTCTCTTACGAGATGATACTTCCTCTCAATATGTTTGGTCTTTGTTGTGAGACCTCGGCTCCTTGGCTGCGCTACGGCTCCGTCATTGTCGCGATGCATGGAACAGTGACTCGGCCACATGGTATCACTTGAAGTTCTCCCAGAAACTTCTTAATCCAGAACCCTTCCTTGGAAGCCTCCGAGGCTGCTTGATACTCAGCCTGACAGGTGGAATCAGCAGTCGCGCTTTGCTTGGCGCTACGCCAAGATACTGCTCCTCCATTAAGAGTAAATATGTAGCCAGAAGTAGACATCGAGTCGTCCTTCAGTCCTTGGAAGTCTGAATCAGTGAATCCCACCATATCCAAATCTCCACCGCCATACATCAGAACCATATCTCTAGTCCTTATCAAGTACTTGAGAATGTTCTTTACGGAAGTCCAATGTTCCCTACCTGGGTTTGCCTGAAACCTACTCACCACGCTTACAGCATGCGCAATGTCAGGTCTCGTACACAACATAGCATACATAAGGATACCCACGGCCGAAGCATATGGTATATTACTCATTTCCTTTCGTTGTTCCTCACTTTTAGGACACATCTTCAAGGAGAGTTTTATTCCATGTTGCATCGGTAGGAAACCTCTTTTAGAATCATCCATCTTAAATCGCTTTAAGATTTTATCTATATAGAGGGCTTGGGAAAGACCTATTGTTCTCTTCGCTCTATCCCGGTAGAGTCGAATACCAAGAATATAGGTAGCTTCTCACAAGTCTTTCATGGAGAAATTACTCGAAAGCCAAGCTTTCACAGAACTGAGCATTCCCACACCATTTCCTATTAGTAGAATGTCATCTACATATATTACTAAGAATGCAATCTTGCTCCCACTAACCCTCTTGTATACACAAGGTTCCTCTTTATTTTGCACGAAGTCAAACTCTTTGACTGCCTCGTCAAAACGAAGGTTCCAACTACGCGACGCTTGCTTCAGTCCATAAATAGAATGCTGAAGCTTGCACACTTTCTGAATATCGATTTCGGACACAAAACCCTTAGGCTGCTCCATATAGATTTCCTCCTCGAGGAATCCATTAAGGAAAGCCGTCTTTACGTCCATTTGCCATATCTCATAATCGTGGTAGGTAGCTATAGCAAGCATCGTGCAAATAGACTTGATCATGGCTACGGGCGAGAAGGTATCATGGTAATCGATCCCTTCCTTTTGGGTATAACCCTTTGCCACGAGCCTGGGCTTATAGGCGTCAACCTTGCCATCACCATCAGTCTTTCTCTTATAGATCCACTAGTTCCCAATAGGCACTATGCCCTTGGGTCGGTCTACTAGAGTCCAAACCTGATTGACATGCATCGAGTCTATCTCAGCTACCATAGCTTCGCGCCATTTCGTGGAGTCTACATCCACCATCGCTTGGTCATAGGTCGTTGGGTCAGTCTCTTGGCTATCACTTGGAACCTCATGGAGACCTAGTTCCTCCAAGTGCACAAGCCCATACCTCTCAGGTAAATGAGACACCCTACTAGACCTACGAGGTGGTTGTACTTGTGTTTCAGAAGGTTCGGTTCCAGTTTCTTGCACAGGTGTCTCCTTAGGAGTTTAATTGTATTCTTCTAAAGAAATACTTCTACCTGCTCCGCCTTCCTGGATGAACTCATCTTCCAGGAAGTGTGCTTTTAAAGCAACAACGATCTTTTGATCTTCAGGAATGTAGAATAGATATCCCATCGTCCCAGACGGGAATCCAATGAAACGTCCCTTCGCTGACCTAGCTTCCAACTTCTCCACCTTAGTCTTCGACATAGGCGGAACATCCCCAAATCCTAATATGATTAAGACTTGGTTTCCTGCCCTCCCACATCTCATGTGGAGTTTTAGGAACGGATTTGGAAGGACATCTGTTCAAGATATAGGCGGCAGTCAGGAGTGCATACCCCCACAGGTAAATCGGTAAGTCAGTATAGCCCAGCATGGAACGGACCATGTTCAACAAGGTTCGGTTCCTTCTTTCTGACACACCATTTAACTGAGGAGTACCTGGAGGTGTTAGTTGTGAAACTATTCCATGTTCCTTAAGGAACTCGTCAAACTCCATACTCATATACTCACCACCTCGGTCCGACCGAAGTGCTTTGATATGATTACCAGTTTGTTTCTCAACTAGGGCCTTGAATTCCTGGAATTTCTCAAAGGCCTCGAATTTATGTTTCATTAAGTAAACATAACCATACCTAGTATGATCATCGTAAGCGTAATGAAATATTGATATCCATCACGTCTTGCTTCAAAGCACCACAAACGTCGGTATGGATTAATCCCAGTTTATCAGCGGCTCTTTCAAAAGTCCCTGTGAAGGGGGACTTAGTCATTTTGCCTTTAAGGCAAGATTCACAAGTAGGAAAGGGATCCGATCCCCATGGACCCATAAGTCCATCTTTTTCCATCTTGTAAACCTTGGTCTGACCAACATGACCAAGTCTAAGATGCCATTTCAAAACTTGATTGGTTTCATCCCTACTACGTTTTCTAGTCATAGTATTCACAACTACTTTGTTGCTGAGATTTAGATGATACAATCCATTTAACAATGTAGCAGTACCCACTAGTTTATTTCTGAAATAAATTTTGCAGGAACTATCACCAATGAAAAATGAAAAGCCTTTCGGTCCATGACCGGAATGGATACAATGTTTTTGTGCCCCTTGGGAAAAACAAGTACATCTTCTAAAGTCAAAACAAAGCCGGATTCTAAATCCAAAAGAAGTGATCCTATGTCGGTCGCCTCGACACTATGCCCGCTTCCGACTGTGATCATAACTTCTCCAGCTCCAAGCTTCCTACTTTGTTCTAGATCCTGATTCACGGTACAAATATGAGAACTAGCACCAGAATCAAGTATCCAGGAAGTAGAAAATACGATGTGAGAACAATTTGTTTCAATACTAAAAGTTACATGCACGAAGTGCCATGAAGAATCGGACAGTCTCTAGCCCAGTGGCCCAGCTCACCGCACTTGAGACAAGCATCCTTCTTCTTCTTGTTCTTTGGAACCATTGGGGCCTTGCCCTTACCCTTAAGGTCCTTAGCTTGCGGTCCAGTCCGCTTCTTGGTCTTTTTCTTCTTATTCTTAGACTTACGAAGTCCAGAAGAAATCACAAGAGCAGACTCCTTCATCATGAGTCTTCATCGAGGCGGCGGTCACAAGTTTGTTCATTAGCCCGGCTAAATTACATGCAATCTCATTGCGGTTGAAGTTCATAACAAAGCGTGAGAAGGAATCGAGGAGAGACTGTAGGATAAGGTCGGTTTGGAGAGAAGTATCCATTTTAAAATCAAGAGCCTCCAATCTCTCGATCATGGATATCATTTTGAGGACATGTTCCCCAACCTTCTCACCTTCCTTCATCCTTGCACCGAACAGTTGCTTGGATATCTCATATCTAGCAGTTCTGCTGTGCTCGCCATAAAGCTCGGTTAAGTGAGATAGAATCTGCCTAGCAGAAGTCATTTTCTCATGAGCTCTCTGAAGGTCATTAGACATAGAAGCCATCATGTATGCACGGACTTTTATGTCATCCTTAACCCACTTTTCGTGGTTTTCGATCTCTTCCTGATTGGCTCTGGTCCGCACAGGAGGCGCTGGAATGTCCGTCTCCAAGACGTATCCCAGTGCCTCTATACTGAGGACAATCATCAGATTGCGGAGCCAGTCCACAAAGTTAGGTACAATCAGGGTGTTCTTCTCAAGTAGAATTGCGAGTAGATTCATTGTCATATTGAGAGTTATGTCTGCATTAAGTATAACAGATTAATTAGTGACTTGTCATATTATGATCTGAGTATAGAATTAAGGTCTTTTATATTCTTGTTACCTAGCTCCCACTATTTTTATCGGAACAACACACTCCCATGTGAAATCCGGAAGTATCGTCGCTCTACTTCATAGTGGTGATCAAGTTCTTTATAAATCTTAATAGAGGGCAACCGAACAGGTTTCTAGTCTATTAATTTTCACAAAGTGGTGTCCAACACCAACCCATCTAATGGATGATTCGATCTTCTTTTTCCCCTTGATCACTCCCCTCAACCTATACGGTTTCTATGGTTCGTGAACAAGTTAAGTTTATACCATCGACGTAAATCAGTTTCACAATTGAATCTTATCCGGCAACCTATTAGGTTTCTAGGGATAAAATTTGCTCCAATCGAAGGCATCCAATGCGCTCCCGGTAATTTATCCGTCCTCCCCGAACGACTACCCCGATAACTCGGAAGCATAGCACATCCGGTTTGGATTTCAATTTCCCGAAAACTCGATGGAGGGAAGGAAAACCTTGAAATCTCATAAACTTAATAATTTGTCGTGGGAGAATTTTCGCGATTAACATTACACTTTGCACATTAATCGTTTAAGCGCGTTTGTGGCATTCATACAATATGAAACAACCATTCACAACCTAGTTGCTACCAACATGTGATTCATGGACCGTTCCTAGAAAACAAAAACTTCGTAATCTAATTACAAGTCTTCGTCTTGAATCTTCGTCTTCTCGAAATGGATCTTCCTCCGGTCTTCGTCATTACATATAAATTTTACATTGAAAATTGCATCCTAGATACAAATTTTTTCTAGTAAAATAAATAGGCTCAAAACGGCCTTTACAACCCAATCGAATAAAACGAACTATTCAAACTAAGTCCATGAACCACATCCCCATTCAAAAACATTAATACAATAAATACTCAATAAATGGATAGCGAGAAGATTACATATGATCCAATCAATAATCAACAATAAATAGAATTGATCCAATCAATTCAACAATAATCGACAATTTAATTTTCGTCCGTAGTGTACCCTTAAAATATTTTCTTTGAATTTTCCTTCATCAGAAATTCTAAATTAATGATTTTAATACAGGAAAATTCATAATCGAAAATATACTGAAAAACAAGACACAGTGCCCAACAGCACCAGGCACCCTGCCCGGCAGCCTACAGGCCACGCCCGGCAGCCTACAGGCCACGCCCGGCTCCAGACAGGAAAAGGGGCCCCGACCATGCCCGGACACGCCCGGCAGTATACAGCACGTACCCGGCCGGATACAGCAAGTGCTCGGCAGGATACAGCAAGCGCTCGGTCGGCTCCAGCGAGCACTCGGCTGGATACAGCAACGCGCTCAGTAGGATACAGCAAGCGCTCGGCCGGATCCAGCGAGCACTCGTCTCGATACAGGAACGCACTCGGGCACTGTTGGTAGAATACAGTAAGCATCCGGCCGGATCCAGCGAGCACTCGGCTCGATCTGACCAGCTCGGCGGACTCGGCGAATCTGACAAGCGTCGGCCTCGGCTATACTGGCGGTGTATGGAAAATCGTCCAACGATTCGATCTGACTCGTTTTAGGCGATTTCTAAAATCTTGTTATTCCTGATCTGAACATTATTAATATAAATCATATTTCCAAGAAAAACCTGATTTATACCATAATATAAAATCACGGAAAAACGAAATTACGACGAACAATAAAATATCTACGATTATCAAAGTAATTCTAAATCACAAAATAAGCATTCTAAATGCTAAATATCGTATATATGATCGCAAGACCTCGCTCCGATACCACTGTTGGGATTTGGTGCCTTAATCGAAGGCCCGGCGGAAGCAGTAAAACGAAAATTAGTTCGATCCGAATCCCTACGAGGATCGATCGAGCTATGCATATACGAATATAAAGTAAACAAAGGAAGATTCGATATCATACCCTTGTCGTCCGTTGATTATATGGATTTCCTTCTCTTGAGCTATTCCCCAAACGATCCAAAATGCTCCAAGCCCTTTGATGATCCAACGCCGAAAAATCGTGTCTCTACTTGTCACGCGTCGGAGAAACGAACGGAATGACAACACTCGATTAACCTCTAAGGTTACGGCTAGAATCAAGTGATGAAACTTTAATTATAACACTCTAAGTGTTTTAAATATATATCTCTCAATTTTATCTCTTGATGTTTCTCTAAGAACAAATCAAGAAGAAAAGGAAGAAAAGTGAAGACTATAAAAGCAACTCTTTTTCTCTCACTGCCTTCAGCTTTTTCACGTATGGAATAGGCTTAGGAATTTGGGAGCAAGTCTTCCTTTTATTCTTCCAACCTTATCTCACCAAATCACCTTTACCATATAATAAGAGATACCATATCTCTTAAAGTCATTTGTCTTCCATTATAAAATGGAGACAAAGACCAAGAGGGGTTAGGTGAAAGGGGGGGCAGCCATCTAGAAGGGGAATATGAGTTTGGTCCGTTTCGGACTCCCGTGAGTCCAAACAGATAAACTCTGATTCCGTTCCGATGTATTTATATTAATTAATTAATCCAATTAATTAATCATATCTAATACATAACAACATAATTAATTTCTCCAAGAAATAATTATATTTATGAATTAAATTAATCACCCAGTAATTTATTTAATTCATTTGGCCGTAAATTAATTTATCCAATAAATCAATTTAGACATCCAATGTCCCAATTAATTAGATATCTAATATCTAATATTCATAATGAGAGAATAAGCTCGATTCATTCCGTCGTCAATCCTATTGCGCAACTCGGTAGGTTCGTCTTAGTCAGCAATGGGAGGAACCAAAGAGTAGTAGCACCACCTAGCCAGCCTGGCGGCCTACACTGTACCCCAACTGAGAACGAATGATTGGGATCATTCAAGAACCATTCTGTCGTGAATACCAGTATACGTATAAACCCTTCTTTCAAATGTCCCGATCAAGTTATAGGGTCACGGTCAGTCAAACCCTAATTGTACTTGACGCTATGCATGCGTTAATGCAAATCGAGATCATCGAGCTCTCGTGTATCCAATACAACTAGCTCCAATGCTTTGGCCAAAGACTTATGATCTCATCGCGATAACCGCATAGGACAATTAACCCGCTCACTAACGGGAGAAAGAATTCTATCTTGGTATTCAGTAGGACCTGCTACTTGCCCGTCAAGATGCACGTCGAGGCTGACCCCCGCCTCCCGGTTTATAGGGTTGAACTACTCTAATGAAAATCTTGACATCACAAGCACATCCCTACTAAATCCTCAAGTCGAAGGTTCACGAATACCTATCACAACCTTTCGATTCCGTCATTGACTGTCCCGGAGTGAAATCCGTGTGACGAATCGAGGGTGAGTCAGTTTGAGTATACTAATCCAATTAGCATACCTATAACGTGTGCTCCCACTAACCATTAGCGTTCGACAGGCACTCTCCATGTCAAAGAACACGTCATACAAGTCTTCACATAAACTTAATGCCCAGTCAAGTTTCATCGACTTACGAATGATTAAGTATTTGAGCTATAAACCTTTCCAGTGCCGACCTCCTTATCCAATAAGGAGTGGAACGTTTTGCTCTCAAATACATAGACTAGTTTCTATATGTATATTTACGAGTTAGGAACGCCAGTAACTACCAGTAAATAAAGAAACATTCATTGCCTTATATAAATGATTTACATAATTACAAGTACAATGCCCTCACTCAACATCCTCTGAGTGGCATTCGAGGGCATATTCCTAACAATCTCCCACTTGCACTCAATGCCACACACTATGGTATCTAATACCCATATTCTCCATATGACGCTCCAAGCTAGTCTGAGAAAGTGGCTTGGTCAGTGGATCAGCGATGTTGTCGGCTGAGTCTACTCTGTGCAGCACAATGTATCCCTTGCGAACAAATTCTCTTACGAGATGATACTTCCTCTCAATATGTTTGGTGCTGTTGTGAGACCTCGGCTCCTTGGCCTGCGCTACAGCTCCGTCATTGTCGCAGTACAGTGGAACAGGCAGCTCAGCACATGGTATCACTTGAAGTTCTCCCAGAAACTTCTTAATCCAGAACCCTTCCTTGGAAGCCTCCGAGGCTGCTTGATACTCAGCCTGACAGTTGGAATCAGCAGTCGCACTTTGCTTGGCGCTACGCCAAGATACTCCTCCATTAAGAGTAAATATGTATCCAGAAGTAGACATCGAGTCGTCCTTCAGTCCTTGGAAGTCTGAATCAGTGAATCCCACCATATCCAAATCTCCACCGCCATACATCAGAACCATATCTCTAGTCCTTATCAAGTACTTGAGAATGTTCTTTCTGACGATCGATGTTCCCTACACAGGTTTGCCTGAAACCTACTCACCACGCTTACAGCATGCGCAATGTCAGGTCTCGTACACAACATAGCATACATAAGGATACCCACGGCCGAAGCATATGGTATATTACTCATTTCCTTTCGTTGTTCCTCACTTTTAGGACACATCTTCAAGGAGAGTTTTATTCCATGTTGCATCGGTAGGAAACCTCTTTTAGAATCATCCATCTTAAATCGCTTTAAGATTTTATCTATATAGAGGGCTTGGGAAAGACCTATTGTTCTCTTCGCTCTATCCCGGTAGAGTCGAATACCAAGAATATAGGTAGCTTCTCACAAGTCTTTCATGGAGAAATTACTCGAAAGCCAAGCTTTCACAGAACTGAGCATTCCCACACCATTTCCTATTAGTAGAATGTCATCTACATATATTACTAAGAATGCAATCTTGCTCCCACTAACCCTCTTGTATACACAAGGTTCCTCTTCATTTTGCACGAAGTCAAACTCTTTGACTGCCTCGTCAAAACGAAGGTTCCAACTACGCGACGCTTGCTTCAGTCCATAAATAGAATGCTGAAGCTTGCACACTTTCTGAATATCGACTTTGGACACAAAACCCTTAGGCTGCTCCATATAGATTTCCTCCTCGAGGAATCCATTAAGGAAAGCCGTCTTTACGTCCATTTGCCATATCTCATAATCGTGGTAGGCAGCTATAGCAAGCATCGTGCAAATAGACTTGATCATGGCTACGGGCGAGAAGGTATCATGGTAATCGATCCCTTCCTTTTGGGTATAACCCTTTGCCACGAGCCTGGGCTTATAGGCGTCAACCTTGCCATCACCATCAGTCTTTCTCTTATAGATCCACTAGTTCCCAATAGGCACTATGCCCTTGGGTCGGTCTACTAGAGTCCAAACCTGATTGACAAGCATCGAGTCTATCTCAGCTACCATAGCTTCGCGCCATTTCGTGGAGTCTACATCCACCATCGCTTGGTCATAGGTCGTTGGGTCAGTCTCTTGGCTATCACTTGGAACCTCATGGAGACCTAGTTCCTCCAAGTGCACAAGCCCATACCTCTCAGGTAAATGAGACACCCTACTAGACCTACGAGGTGGTTGTACTTGTGTTTCAGAAGGTTCGGTTCCAGTTTCTTGCACAGGTGTCTCCTTAGGAGTTTAATTGTATTCTTCCAAAGAAATACTTCTACCTGCTACGCCTTCCTGGATGAACTCATCTTCCAGGAAGTGTGCTTTTAAAGCAACAACGATCTTTTGATCTTCAGGAATGTAGAATAGATATCCCATCGTCCCAGGGCAGAATCTATGAAACGTCCCTTCGCTGACCTAGCTTCCAACTTCTCCACCTTAGTCTTCGACATAGGCGGAACATCCCCAAATCCTAATATGATTAAGACTTGGTTTCCTGCCCTCCCACATCTCATGTGGAGTTTTAGGAACGGATTTGGAAGGACGTCTGTTCAAGATATAGGAGGCAGTCAGGAGTGCATACCCCCACAGGTAAATCGGTAAGTCAGTATAGCCCAGCATGGAACGGACCATGTTCAACAAGGTCCGGTTCCTTCTTTCTGACACACCATTTAACTGAGGAGTACCTGGAGGTGTTAGTTGTGAAACTATTCCATGTTCCTTAAGGAACTCGTCAAACTCCGTACTCATATACTCGCCACCTCGGTCCGACCGAAGTGCTTTGATATGATTACCAGTTTGTTTCTCAACTAGGGCCTTGAATTCCTGGAATTTCTCAAAGGCCTCGAATTTATGTTTCATTAAGTAAACATAACCATACCTAGTATGATCATCTGTAAACGTAATGAAATATTGATATCCATCACGTGCTGCTTCCAAAGCACCACAAACGTCGGTATGGATTAATCCCAGTTTATCAGCGGCTCTTTCAAAAGTCCCTGTGAAGGGGGACTTAGTCATTTTGCCTTTAAGGCAAGATTCACAAGTAGGAAAGGGATCCGATCCCCATGGACCCATAAGTCCATCTTTTTCCATCTTGTAAACCTTGGTCTGACCAACATGACCAAGTCTAAGATGCCATTTCAAAACTTGATTGGTTTCATCCCTACTACGTTTTCTAGTCATAGTATTCACAACTACTTTGTTGCTGAGATTTAGATGATACAATCCATTTAACAATGTAGCAGTACCCACTAGTTTATTTCTGAAATAAATTTTGCAGGAACTATCACCAATGAAAAATGAAAAGCCTTTCGGTCCATGACCGGAATGGATACAATGTTTTTGTGCCCCTTGGGCAAAACAAGTACATCTTCTAAAGTCAAAACAAAGCCGGATTCTAAATCGAAGAAGTGATCTATGTGGTCGCCTCGACACTATGCCCGCTTACCGTGATCATAACTTCTCCAGCTCCAAGCTTCCTACTTTGTTCCAGATCCTGATTCACGGTACAAATATGAGAACTAGCACCAGAATCAAGTATCCAGGAAGTAGAAAATACAGTAGCAGAACAATTTGTTTCCAAAACTAAAAGTTCTCTACCTGAAGTGCCATGAAGAATCGGACAGTCTCTAGCCCAGTGGCCCACCTCACCGCACTTGAGACAAGCATCCTTCTTCTTGTTGTTCTTTGGAACCATTGGGGCCTTGCCCTTACCCTTAAGGTCCTTAGCTTGCGGTCCAGTCCGCTTCTTGGTCTTTTTCTTCTTATTCTTAGACTTCCGAAGTCCAGAAGAAATCACAAGAGCAGACTCCTTCATCCATGAGTCTTCATCGAGGCGAGCGGTCACAAGTTTGTTCATTAGCCCGGCTAAATTACATGCAATCTCATTGCGGTTGAAGTTCATAACAAGCGTGAGAAGGAATCGAGGAGAGGCGTAGGATAAGGTCGGTTTGGAGAAGTATCCATTTTAAAATCAAGAGCCTCCAATCTCTCGATCATGGATATCATTTTGAGGACATGTTCCCGGCCTTCTCACCTTCCTTCATCCTTGCACGAGCGATTTGCTTGGATATCTCATATCTAGCAGTTCTGCTGTGCTCGCCATAAAGCTCGGTTAAGTGAGATAGAATCTGCCTAGCAGAAGTCATTTTCTCATGAGCTTTCTGAAGCTCATTAGACATAGAAGCCATCATGTATGCACGGACTTTTATGTCATCCTTAACCCACTTTTCGTGGTTTTCGATCTCTTCCTGATTGGCTCTGGTCCGCACAGGAGGCGCTGGAATGTCCGTCTCCAAGACGTATCCCAATGCCTCTATACTGAGGACAATCATCAGATTGCGGAGCCAGTCCACAAAGTTAGGTCCAATCAGGGTGTTCTTCTCGAGTAGAATTGCGAGTAGATTCATTGTCATATTGAGAGTTATGTCTGCATTAAGTATAACAGATTAATTAGTGACTTGTCATATTATGATCTGAGTATAGAATTAAGGTCTTTTATATTCTTGTTACCTAGCTCCCACTATTTTTATCGGAACAACACACTCCCATGTGAAATCCGGAAGTATCGTCGCTCTACTTCATAGTGGTGATCAAGTTCTTTATAAATCTTAATAGAGGGCAACCGAACAGGTTTCTAGTCTATTAATTTTCACAAAGTGGTGTCCAACACCAACCCATCTAATGGATGATTCGATCTTCTTTTTCCCCTTGATCACTCCCCTCAACCTATACGGTTTCTATGGTTCGTGAACAAGTTAAGTTTATACCATCGACGTAAATCAGTTTCACAATTGAATCTTATCCGGCAACCTATTAGGTTTCTAGGGATAAAATTTGCTCCAACCGAAGGCATCCAATGCGCTCCCGGTAATTTATCCGTCCTCCCCGAACGACTACCCCGATAACTCGGAAGCATAGCACATCCGGTTTGGATTTCAATTTCCCGAAAACTCGATGGAGGGAAGGAAAACCTTGAAATCTCATAAACTTAATAATTTGTCGTGGGAGAATTTTCGCGATTAACATTACACTTTGCACATTAATCGTTTAAGCGCGTTTGTGGCATTCATACAATATGAAACAACCATTCACAACCTAGTTGCTACCAACATGTGATTCATGGACCGTTCCTAGAAAACAAAAACTCCGTAATCTAATTACAAGTCTTCGTCTTGAATCTTCGTCTTCTCGAAATGGATCTTCCTCCGGTCTTCGTCATTACATATAAATTTTACATTGAAAATTGCATCCTAGATACAAATTTTTTCTAGTAAAATAAATAGGCTCAAAACGGCCTTTACAACCCAATCGAATAAAACGAACTATTCAAACTAAGTCCATGAACCACATCCCCATTCAAAAACATTAATACAATAAATACTCAATAAATGGATAGCGAGAAGATTACATATGATCCAATCAATAATCAACAATAAATAGAATTGATCCAATCAATTCAACAATAATCGACAATTTAATTTTCGTCCGTAGTGTACCCTTAAAATATTTTCTTTGAATTTTCCTTCATCAGAAATTCTAAATTAATGATTTTAATACAGGAAAATTCATAATCGAAAATATACTGAAAAACAAGACACAGTGCCCAACGACACGGGCACCTGCCGGCCGGCTACGAGGCCACGCCGCGGCCTACAGCCACGCCGCTCCAGGACAGAAAAGGGGCCCGACCATGCCGGACACGCCGCGGTGTCGGCCACGTACCCGGCCGGATACGGCAAGTGCTCGGCAGATACGGCAAGCGCTCGGTCGGATCCAGCGAGCACTCATTTGGATACTGAACGCGCTCGGTAGGATACTGCAAGCGCTCGGCCGGATCCAGCGAGCACTCGTCTCGATACAGGAACGCACTCGGGCACTGTTGGTAGAATACGATGGCGTCGGCCGGATCCGGCGAGCACTCGGCTCGTCTGACAACGCTCGGCCGGACTCGGCGAATCTGACAAGCGTCCGGCCTCGGCTATACTCGGCAGCTGTATGGAAAATCGTCCAACGATTCGATACAGCTCGTTTTCGGGCAGATTTCTAAAATCTTGTTATTCCTGATCTGAACATTATTAATATAAATCATATTTCCAAGAAAAACCTGATTTATACCATAATATAAAATCACGGAAAAACGAAATTACGACGAACAATAAAATATCTACGATTATCAAAGTAATTCTAAATCACAAAATAAGCATTCTAAATGCTAAATATCGTATATACGATCGCAAGACCTCGCTCCGATACCACTGTTGGGATTTGGTGCCTTAATCGAAGGCCCGGCGGAAGCAGTAAAACGAAAATTAGTTCGATCCGAATCCCTACGAGGATCGATCGAGCTATGCATATACGAATATAAAGTAAACAAAGGAAGATTCGATATCATACCCTTGTCGTCCGTTGATTATATGGATTTCCTTCTCTTGAGCTATTCCCCAAACGATCCAAAATGCTCCAAGCCCTTTGATGATCCAACGCCGAAAAATCGTGTCTCTACTTGTCACGCGTCGGAGAAACGAACGGAATGACAACACTCGATTAACCTCTAAGGTTACGGCTAGAATCAAGTGATGAAACTTTAATTATAACACTCTAAGTGTTTTAAATATATATCTCTCAATTTTATCTCTTGATGTTTCTCTAAGAACAAATCAAGAAGAAAAGGAAGAAAAGTGAAGACTATAAAAGCAACTCTTTTTCTCTCACTGCCTTCAGCTTTTTCACGTATGGAATAGGCTTAGGAATTTGGGAGCAAGTCTTCCTTTTATTCTTCCAACCTTATCTCACCAAATCACTTTTACCATATAATAAGAGATACCATATCTCTTAAAGTCATTTGTCTTCCATTATAAAATGGAGACAAAGACCAAGAGGGGTTAGGTGAAAGGGGGGCAGCCATCGAGAAGGGGAATATGAGTTTGGTCCGTTTCGGACTCCCGTGAGTCCAAACAGATAAACTCTGATTCCGTTCCGATGTATTTATATTAATTAATTAATCCAATTAATTAATCATATCTAATACATAACAACATAATTAATTTCTCCAAGAAATAATTATATTTATGAATTAAATTAATCACCCAGTAATTTATTTAATTCATTTGGCCGTAAATTAATTTATCCAATAAATCAATTTAGACATCCAATGTCCCAATTAATTAGATATCCAATATCTAATATTCATAATGAGAGAATAAGCTCGATTCATTCCGTCGTCAATCCTATTGCGCAACTCGGTAGGTTCGTCTTAGTCAGCAATGGGAGGAACCAAAGAGTAGTAGCACCACCTAGCCAGCCTGGCGGCCTACTGTAACACCCCGAGATATTCGGAAATATGTTACAGCGCCGTAGACCCCTACATGGGACCTACCAGGCTACAATAGGAAAACTCCGCTCGACTAACCATCTTGGTTAGCGAGGATACATAATTAAATAATATGACATATAAATATACGCCCGAACAACCGGCAGGATAAGCATCAACCAACAACGTGACAATTTAAAGTAATACAATACGGAGTTTGAAACGAAAAGCCTAAGTACTCGCGAGTACAATCTATAAGTTTAAAACTGTGGGAACAACCATATCGAAATGGACAAAGGAAATAAGTAGACCCAAATGCACATGTCAACGACCCTGGCCAACATCCTCGTCATCGTCACGGTGCTCGCTCGTCCAGTAGTCATAACGAAATCCATAACAAGAATTTCCCCAAAACGGGTCCCCAGGAGGGTTAGCAATTACGCTAGTACAAGTAATCCGAGCAAACCAATCGCTTACACATTCCATAGTACATGCACCAATATCATTCCAAAAACCAAAACAAGACATGTCTTTTAGGAAAATAAACGATCGAACAATTAGCCTTGAGAACGGGCGGCGAGATACATTCTCACTCGGGGCCTCACGGGGACCCTAACGAGTTGGCTACAATTACGGAAAAACAAAACCACGCACACGCTAAGCCGTGAGAACAGGCGGCAGATACATTCTCACTCGAGGCCTTGCAAGGACCCTAACGAGTTGGCTAGCTGATGCACGAAACTCGTGAAATCCAGGGCGCGGCATAGATTTCCCTCCTTGACCGTCAGCCAACACGAGGTGAGTTACAAACAAGTAATATACATCACCATTTCATGTTAAGCTTAAAGGTTTCCAAAAATACTTGCCTCGATTAAATAGACGATGACACGAGCGGAACGGAAGAGTTGAACACGACCGCAAGGAACCGGAAATGAACCTAACGATTTGAATAGCACAATCACAACCACTTCTAAACGATTATGGAAATGGAATACTCCGGAAACCCGCCTACGATTCATGTATATTCATATACAAACAACAACGAGGGCGGACCACAACCGAACCCTCTCGATTCCGTAAAAATCACGAAATATACCATGAATCGTAGGAAACTAAGAATACCAACAAGAATAATCATATTCATCATGAATCCATCAACGAAACGGAAAGAATCGGACAAAACCCCAAAATCCCCAATTATCCAAAAAGGTAGGGTTTCAAGAGATATTACCTTGAGTGATTCAAGTATTAAGATCCGTAGAACACGCGTTAGATTGATTATCCGAGCCTCACAACCGAAAAGAAATGATGAAAATCGACCCCGGATGAAGAACTCTCCCCTCTATATTTTCTCTCTCGCGATTTGTGTAAAAATGGGGAAGGAAATGAGCTTCACGCTCAAAACAACACATTTATAGTGTAACACGTGAGAACCTATCGGCTTGACTATCGGCCGATAACCAACCGATACCCATACGGAATGCCGGTAGAGTCTATCGACCCCCTTATCGGTAGAAAGGCTCTGGAAGTTCGAAGGTGAAGAAATTTACATATCGGCCAGCCTATCGGCCGATAGGCCCAACCGATACCCATACAGAATGCCGGCAGTAGAGTCTATCGACCCCCCCTATCGGCCGAAAGGCTCCTGGAAGTGCTCGGCCAAAAACTGAAACGACCATAACTCTCTCGTCCGGACTCCGATTGACTCACCGTTTGAACCATTGGAAAGCTAACTCGATGTTCTATAATATTGCAAAGATTTATAATTTTTGGAGTCACCAAAAATTAATGGTGATCTAACAAAGTCGAACTCATGTGAGGAAAGTTGAAACAACGAACAATAACGAGAATACAATTCAACAATTGACAGGAAGGACATACTGAAAGATACATGAGGGTCACTGTGACCGAGAAATATACCAAAATGAAAATACAAGGGAAAGAAAAATACCGGATATTACATTCTACCCCTCTAAAAATAAGTTTCGTCCCGAAACTTAAGAAACAAACAACTCCGGGTACCTAGCACGCATGCTATCCTCGGTTTCCCAAGTTGCCTCCTCGACACCGTGTCTCGACCACTGAACTTTGACCAAAGGGATGGTCTTATGCCTCAGTCGTTTCTCACGATGCTCCAAAATCTTCAAAGGACGCTCCTCAAAAGTAATATCTTCAGCAATATCAATCTCGCCATAATCGATGACGTGACTAGGATCCGGAACATATTTCCTCAACTGGGAAACATGAAAAATGCTATGAACATGACTCAAGGCTGGAGGTAACGCCAAACGGTACGCTAATCCACCGACTCGCTCGAGAATCTCAAAGGGTCCAATAAATCTCGGCTCGGCTTTCCTTTCTTCCCAAAACGAAAAACTCCTTCGTCGGCGACACCTTTAGCAAAACGTGGTCTCCCACCTCGAATTCCAAAGGTCGACGACGGACGTCGGCATATGACTTCCGACTGCGGGCGATCAACATCCGTTCTCGAATTAACTCTATCTTCCGCCTCGTCTCTAAAACGACATCCGGCTCGGTCCCGACTAAATCGGACGCCTCATTCCAACAAATCGGCGATCGACATCGTCGCCATAAAGTGCCTCATACGGTGCCATCCAAATCGACGCGTGCCAACTATTGTTGTACGTGAATTCGATCAATGGCAAATGCTCCTCGATACTACTCCAATCGAGGGCACAAGCACGCAACATGTCCTCGAATGTCCGGATAGTGCGTTCCGACCGCCCATCCGATCGGGATGAAAAGAGGTACTCAAACGCAACCGGTACCTAACGCCTTATGCACCGCCCGCCAGTGCGATACAAAACGGCCACACGATCAAACAATAGACTTGAGTACCGTGAAGTCTCACAATCTGCGCAATAAACACACGAGCTAACTTCTCCGGCCCCAAGTGTCCTTGATGCCCGAAAATGTGCCGACTTGGTCGCGATCAACAATCACCCATACCATATTCATGCCCGACCTCGATCTCGGCAAACTCGTAACGAAATCCATCGATATATCTTCCCATTTCCATTCCGAACGGAAGTGACTGCAATAACTCAAATGGGTCTCGATGCTCGATTTTGACTCGACAAGTCGACATCTCGCTACAAACCGTGCGACCTCACCCTTCATATCATTCCACTGAAGTTCCTCCTCGTGTCCTTGTACATCTTACTCGAACCAGATGAACGGAATAGGTGTGGAATGGGCCTCACGCAAAATACTGCCGCAACTCGATCGCTCGGCACACAAAGCCGACTGAATCTCAAAACGCCATCCTCATGAATCACAAACCCAGAGACTTTCCTTTAAGAACGTTCTCTCGGATTTGAGTAATCATCGGATCCTCTAATTGCTTTAGCTTAATCTCATCGATCAAAGACGAAAATTTCCAAAGCACAAAGTTGCTCGATACCTCCAGCAACAAAACCCCAATATCAAACTCAATCAAAGCCCGCCGAAGCTCAGACTGAGACGTAAGGATCTCAAGCGTTCGCAACACAATCGGTTTCCGACTCAAGGCGTCGGCCACGACATTCGCCTTACCCGGATGATAAAGGATTTCGAGGTCATAATCCTTAATCAACTCTAACCACCTCCTCTGCCTCATATTCAACTCTCGCTGAGTAAATATGTATTTCAGACTTTTATGATCGGTAAAAATCTGACATGCAGAGCCGAAAAGATAGTGACGCCAAATCTTGAGTGCAAAGACAACCGCCGCTAACTCCAAATCATGAGTAGGGTAGTTAAGCTCATACGGCCTCAACTATCTCGACGCATAGGCAATGGTCTTGCCGTGCTGCATCAATACGCACCCAAGACCCTGACCCGAAGCATCGCTAAAAACGGCGAAACCCTCGTTGCCACATGGCAATGCCAAAACCGGGGCTGAAGTCAAACGCTTCTTCAGCTCCTCAAAACTCGACTGCCTCTCATCGGTCCGCATTTAACTTCTCGGATTTCTCGAGCAATCGTGTAAGTGGTCGGGCTAGTTTTGAGAAACCTCGACGAACCTACGGTAGTAGCCACCAAACCCAAGAAACTACGGATCTCCTTCACATTCTTGGCGGTGCCCAATCCAATACCGCTCTATCTTCGTGGATCCACCCGAACCCCCTACCGAAATCACGTGACCTAGAAACATCACCTCCTTCACTAACTCACATTTCGAGAACTTCGCATAGAGTTGCTCGGTCCTCAAAATGTCTAACACTACCCGCAAATGATGGGCATGCTCTTCCTCGTTCCTCGAATAAATAAGAATATCGTCAATGAAGACGATTTACACACTTATCCAAATACTCGATAAAGACTTTGTTCATCAATCGCATGAACACCGCCGCGCGTTAGTTAACCCGAAAGGCATAACTACAAACTCATAATGTCCGTATCTCGTCCGAAAAGCCGCTGCACGTCGGACTCTCTCACCGAGTGATAGTACCCCGATTTTAAATCAATCTTCGAGAATACCGCAGCCTCGCAGAATCGGGTCGAACAAGTCATCAATTCTCGGCAAAGGATACTTGTTCTTGATGGTCACCTTGTTCGATTCACGATAGTCGATACACAAACGTAGTGAACCATCCTTCTTACGCACAAACAAGACCGTGCGCCCAAGGCGAGGCGCTGGTCGAACATACCCCGACTCAAGAAGTTCACTCAATCTGTTTCTTCAACTCGGCCATCTCTCAAGGTGCCATGCGATACGGCGCCTTCGAAATCGGAGCCGCGCCCGGCTCTAACTCTATAGTAAACTCAACCTCACGATCCGGCGGCAATCCCGCAACTCGTCAGAAATACATCGGGAACTCACTAACGACCGGAATCGATGAAAACTCGACTACACCATTCTCCGCCTTCAAGGCGTAGCACCAATAACCGCACACCCTTTCGCAGAGTTTCACCGCCTTCAAGGCGTTAATAACAAACTGGTTTCTCTTCGCCCGCGAAAGAGTGTTCAAGGCCGCCTCGGCTAACATGGTAATGATCCTCGTGCGGTAGTTCATGATCGCACCATGCCGCTCGAGCTAATCATTCCCGAGAATTAAATCCTCGCCTCGATACCCACAACAATAAGATTAGAGAGCCAAGCCCTCTCACAAATAATCACAGCAGTCCGGACTTCTCGATCACCGACAATTCTATCACCGCTAGGAAGTTTAACGATGAAAGGCTCACAAGGTGACAAGCAATGAGACTCAAACGGCGTACACACTCTAGAGAAATGAATGAATGCGTAGCACCAATCAAAAAGCACACCGACAGATGAGAATGGATATGAACGGTACTGCCGCCACAAAGAGCCGGATCATCGGTCCTCCTCATCTCGTAGATACGCGGCTGGGCAGAGCCGACACTGGATGCTCCTCCCCTAGCGGGCTGACCCCGACCCCTACCTCGGCCGGCACTCGGTGGAGGCGGCGGAGCAAACGAGCCCTGGTTCACACTCGGCTCCATAGGTGCTGGGTGAGAAGAACGGGCACCGCGGAACTGTTTGATCTGTTCACAAAAAGGGGCCTTGTGGCCTAGCTGTCCACAAGTATGACAGGTAAGCTTCGGACGAGAACACTGCCGGCTCCTATGGCCCTGCACACCACAGTTAAAACATGTGGGTTCATGAGCGGAGGTTCCGGCAGCACCCCGAAAGCTCCCAGAGAAACGAGCCGAACCGCCCGTTGAAATATTTGTAGCTTGAGATTTCTGTTGGCCTCCACTCTTGGGACCAGAAAAATTTCCGACCGACTTCTGCTTCTTGCTCTCACGAGCCAAATCGCTAGCCGTCACCGACATATCATAAGCAAGAGCTCGACTCTGATAATCCTTCAAGGTAGTACAGACGAGCCCAGACATATAGTCCCGAATGGACAGTTTCATCCTCCTGGAAAAATGAAAAATTTTGTCGCTCTCAGCGACAACTTGGGTCTTCACATAACCCAACTCCTTGTTAAAGTCGGCAATGGCCTGAGATACGGGGATATCCCGTGGTTGAGCATCGTAGAAAGCATGCACTCGAGCCTCGTCTCGACCGCCACGACAATACTCGCCCATCAACTCGAAACTCGCCCACGAAGCAACATGATCTTTGGGACCGACGGCCTCCCACCAATCCGTAGCATCTCCCGTGAGAAAATATTGAGCAATAGGGACCTTACGGTCCTCGGGCGATTGGTAGCAAGAATACTTTGGATATCTCCTTGATCCACCCTTCCCAGCCGATCGGGTCCGAAGCTCCCGAAAACTGGGGAGGATGCATCTTGATGACATCCTGAAGCCAACGATCCGTTCCGCCCCGATTAGCATGGGCCTGATCGGGGTTATGGACCACCTGGGCTATAGCCACCATCTGGTTAACCATTTGCTGCATAACAGCCGCAATACCAAGATCGGCGTGCTCCTGAGAAGAAGCATGACTGTGACGGTCACCTGCACGCTGCCTCAAGAATGTGACGTGGCCGCCCCACCGGCTGCCCCACGTCCTCGGCCGCGTCCACGACCACGACCACGACCACGGTTACCTCCGGCGTCCATACTGGTGTTAAGAGATAACAGAAGTACATTGATGATGAGTAAGGGAGGAAAAGCAACTTCAACTCGAAAAGCAAAAATACAATGTAAGAAAACAAAGGACTGAGTAGGAAAACTTACGAGCACTGGAAGTACCGAGATGCTGGCAGCGGTGTGACAATGTGCAAACAAAACATGACTAGACCCAAATAACCAACAAGCCTAGGTATCCATAAACCTAGAGCTCCGATACCATTTTCTGTAACACCCCGAGATATTCGGAAATATGTTACATCGCCGTAGACCCCTACATGGGACCTACCAGGCTACAATAGGAAAACTCCGCTCGACTAACCATCTTGGTTAGCGAGGATACATAATTAAATAATATGACATATAAATATACGCCCGAACAACCGGCAGGATAAGCATCAACCAACAACGTGACAATTTAAAGTAATACAATACGGAGTTTGAAACGAAAAGCCTAAGTACTCGCGAGTACAATCTATAAGTTTAAAACTGTGGGAACAACCATATCGAAATGGACAAAGGAAATAAGTAGACCCAAATGCACATGTCAACGACTCGCCAACATCCTCGTCCGTCCCGGTGCTCGCTCGTCCGGTAGTCATAACTCAAATCCATAACAAGAATTTCACCAATACGGGTCCCCTGTGGTGTTAGCAATTTCGCTAGTTCAAGTAATCCAGCAAACCAATCGCTTACACATTCCATAGTACATGCACCAATATCATTCCAAAAACCAAAACAAGACATGTCTTTTTCCTAAAATAAATAAATAAACAATTAGCCTTGAGAACAGGCGGCAAAGATACATTCTCACTCGGGGCCTCACAGGACCCTAACGAGTTGGCTACAATTACATAAAAACAAAACCACGCACACGCTAAGCCGTGAGAACAGGGCGGCAGCATACATTCTCACTCGAGGCCTTGCAAGGACCCTAACGAGTTGGCTAGCGGTACGAAACTCGTGAAATCCAGGGCGGCAGCATAGATTTCCCTCCTTGACCCCGTCGGGCCAACACGAGGTGAGTTACAAACAAGTAATATACATCACCATTTCATGTTAAGCTTAAAGGTTTCCAAAAATACTTGCCTCAATTAAATAGACGATGACACGAACGGAACGGAAGAGTTGAACACGACCGCAAGGAACCGGCGGAAATGAACCTAACGATTTGAATAGCACAATCACAACCACTTCTAAACGATTATGGAAATGGAATACTCCCGGAAACCCGCCTACGATTCATGTATATTCATATACAAACAACAACGAGGGCGGACCACAACCGAACTCTCTCGCGACGCTGTGTAAAAATGGGGAAGGAAATGAGCTTCACGCTCAAAACAACACATTTATAGTGTAACACAGCAGAACCTATTGGCCAGCCTATCGGCCGATAGGCCCAACCGATACCCATACGGAATGCCGGCAGTAGAGTCTATCGACCCCCCTTATCGGCCGAAAGGCTCCTGGAAGTTCGAAGGTGAAGAAATTTACATATCGGCCAGCCTATCGGCCGATAGCCCAACCGATACCCATACGTAATGCCGGGCAGAGAGTCTATCGACTTCTATCGGCCGAAAGGCTCCCGGAAGTGCTCGCCAAAATCAAACGACCATAACTCTCTCGTCCGACTCCGATTGACTCACCGTTTGAACCATTGGAAAGCTAACTCGATGTTCTATAATATTGCAAAGATTTATAATTTTTGGAGTCACCAAAAATTAATGGTGATCTAACAAAGTCGAACTCATGTGAGGAAAGTTGAAACAACGAACAATAACGAGAATACAATTCAACAATTGACAGGAAGGACATACTGAAAGATACATGAGGGTCACTGTGACCGAGAAATATACCAAAATGAAAATACAAGGGAAAGAAAAATACCGGATATTACACCTACACTGTACCCCAACTGAGAACGAATGATTGGGATCATTCAAGAACCATTCTGTCGTGAATACCAGTATACGTATAAACCCTTCTTTCAAATGTCCCGATCAAGTTATAGGGTCACGGTCAGTCAAACCCTAATTGTACTTGACGCTATGCATGCGTTAATGCAAATCGAGATCATCGAGCTCTCGTGTATCCAATACAACTAGCTCCAATGCTTTGGCCAAAGACTTATGATCTCATCTGCCAATAACCGCATAGGACAATTAACCCGCTCACTAACGGGAGAAAGAATTCTATCTTGGTATTCAGTAGGACCTGCTACTTGCCCGTCAAGATGCACGTCGAGGCTGACCCCCGCCTCCCGGTTTATAGGGTTGAATTACTCTAATGAAAATCTTGACATCACAAGCACATCCCTACTAAATCCTCAAGTCGAAGGTTCACGAATACCTATCACAACCTTTCGATTCCGTCATTGACTGTCCCGGAGTGAAATCTGTGTGACGAATCGAGGGTGAGTCAGTTCGAGTATACTAATCCAATTAGCATACCTATAACGTGTGCTCCCACTAACCATTAGCGTTCGACAGGCACTCTCCATGTCAAAGAACACGTCATACAAGTCTTCACATAAACTTAATGCCCAGTCAAGTTTCATCGACTTACGAATGATTAAGTATTTGAGCTATAAACCTTTCCAGTGCCGACCTCCTTATCCAATAAGGAGTGGAACGTTTTGCTCTCAAATACATAGACTAGTTTCTATACGTATATTTACGAGTTAGAACGCCAAGAACTACCAAGAAATAAAGAAACATTCATTGCCTTATATAAATGATTTACATAATTACAAGTACAATGCCCTCACTCAACATCCTCTGAGTGGCATTCGAGGGCATATTCCTAACAATCTCCCACTTGCACTCAATGCCACACACTATGGTATCTAATACCCATATTCTCCATATGACGCTCCAAGCTAGTCTGAGAAAGTGGCTTGGTCGGTGGATCAGCGATGTTGTCGGCTGAGTCTACTCAGGCAAGACAATGTATCCCTTGCGAACAAATTCTCTTACGAGATGATACTTCCTCTCAATATGTTTGGTCTTGTTGTGAGACCTCGGCTCCTTGGCTCGCGCCACTCTCCGTCATTGTCGCAAAGACATGGAACAGCAACAAAGACATGGTATCACTTGAAGTTCTCCTGAAACTTCTTAATCCGTAACCCTTCCTTGAAGCCTCCGAGGTCGCTTGATACTCACCGACAGTGGAATCAGCAGTCGCGCTTTGCTTGGCGCTACGCCAAGATACTGCTCCTCCATTAAGAGTAAATATGTAGCCAGAAGTAGACATCGAGTCGTCCTTCAGTCCTTGGAAGTCTGAATCAGTGAATCCCACCATATCCAAATCTCCACCGCCATACATCAGAACCATATCTCTAGTCCTTCTCAAGTACTTGAGAATGTTCTTTACGGCAGTCCAATGTTCCCTACCTGGGTTTGCCTGAAACCTACTCACCACGCTTACAGCATGCGCAATGTCAGGTCTCGTACACAACATAGCATACATAAGGATACCCACGGCCGAAGCATATGGTATATTACTCATTTCTTTTCGTTGTTCCTCACTTTTAGGACACATATTCAAGGAGAGTTTTATTCCATGTTGCATCGGTAGGAACCCTCTTTTAGAATCATCCATCTTAAATCGCTTTAAGATTTTATCTATATAGAGGGCTTGGGAAAGACCTATTGTTCTCTTCGCTCTATCCCGGTGGAGTCGAATACCAAGAATATAGGTAGCTTCTCCCAAGTCTTTCATGGAGAAATTACTCGAAAGCCAAGCTTTCACAGAACTGAGCATTCCCACACTATTTCCTATTAGTAGAATGTCATCTACATATATTACTAAGAATGCGATCTTGCTCCCACTAACCCTCTTGTATACACAAGGTTCCTCTTCATTTTGCACTAAGTCAAACTCTTTGACTGCCTCGTCAAAACGAAGGTTCCAACTACGCGACGCTTGCTTCAGTCCATAAATAGAACGCTGAAGCTTGCACACTTTCTGAATATCGACTTCGGACACAAAACCCTTAGGCTGCTCCATATAGATTTCCTCCTCGAGGAATCCATTAAGGAAAGCCGTCTTTACGTCCATTTGCCATATCTTATAATCGTGGTAGGAAGCTATAGCAAGCATCGTGCAAATAGACTTGATCATGGCTACGGGCGAGAAGGTATCATGGTAATCGATCCCTTCCTTTTGGGTATAACCCTTTGCCACGAGCCTGGCCTTATAGGCGTCAACCTTGCCATCACCATCAGTCTTTCTATTATAGATCCACTAGTTCCCAATAGGCACTATGCCATTGGGTCGGTCTACTAGAGTCCAAACCTGATTGACATGCATCGAGTCTATCTCAGCTTCCATAGCTTCGCGCCATTTCGTGGAGTCTACATCCACCATCGCTTGGTCATAGGTCGTTGGGTCAGTCTCTTGGCTATCACTTGGAACCTCATGGAGACCTAGTTCCTCCAAGTGCACAAGCCCATACCTCTTAGGTAAATGAGACACCCTACTAGACCTACGAGGTGGTTGTACTTGTGTTTCAGAAGGTTCGGTTCCAGTTTCTTGCACAGGTGTCTCCTTAGGAGTTTAATTGTATTCTTCCAAAGAAATACTTCTACCTGCTCCGCCTTCCTGGATGAACTCATCTTCTAGGAAGTGTGCTTTTAAAGCAACAACGATCTTTTGATCTTCAGGAATGTAGAATAGATATCCCATCGTCCCATACGGGAATCCAATGAAACGTCCCTTCGCGGACCTAGCTTCCAACTTCTCCACCTTAGTCTTCTTGACATAGGCGGAACATCCCCAAATCCTAATATGATTAAGACTTGGTTTCCTGCCCTCCCACATCTCATGTGGAGTTTTAGGAACGGATTTGGAAGGACATCTGTTCAAGATATAGGCGGCAGTCAGGAGTGCATACCCCCACAGGTAAATCGGTAAGTCAGTATAGCCCAGCATGGAACGGACCATGTTCAACAAGGTCCGGTTCCTTCTTTCTGACACACCATTTAACTGAGGAGTACCTGGAGATGTTAGTTGTGAAACTATTCCATGTTCCTTAAGGAACTCGTCAAACTCCGTACTCATATACTCGCCACCTCGGTCCGACCGAAGTGCTTTGATATGATTACCAGTTTGTTTCTCAACTAGGGCCTTGAATTCCTGGAATTTCTCAAAGGCCTCGAATTTATGTTTCATTAAGTAAACATAACCATACCTAGTATGATCATCTGTAAACGTAATGAAATATTGATATCCATCACGTGCTGCTTCCAAAGCACCACAAACGTCGGTATGGATTAATCCCAGTTTATCAGCGGCTCTTTCAAAAGTCCCTGTGAAGGGGGACTTAGTCATTTTGCCTTTAAGGCAAGATTCACAAGTAGGAAAGGGATCCGATCCCCATGGACCCATAAGTCCATCTTTTTCCATCTTGTAAACCTTGGTCTGACCAACATGACCAAGTCTAAGATGCCATTTCAAAACTTGATTGGTTTCATCCCTACTACGTTTTCTAGTCATAGTATTCACAACTACTTTATTACTGAGATTTAGATGATACAATCCATTTAACAATGTAGCAGTACCCACTAGTTTATTTCTGAAATAAATTTTGCAGGAACCATCACCAATGAAAAATGAAAAGCCTTTTCGGTCCATGACCGGAACGGATACAATGTTTTTGTGCCCCTTGGGCAAAACAAGTACATCTTCTAAAGTCAAAACAAAGCCGGATTCTAAATCCAAAAGAAGTGATCCTATGTCGGTCGCCTCGACACTATGCCCGCTTCCGACTGTGATCATAACTTCTCCAGCTCCAAGCTTCCTACTTTGTTCCAGATCCTGATTCACGGTACAAATATGAGAACTAGCACCAGAATCCAGTATCCGAGAAGTAGAAAATATAGTAGCAGAACAATTTGTTTCCAAAACTAAAAGTTCTGTACCTGAAGTGCCATGAAGAATCGGACAGTCTCTAGCCCAGTGGCCCAGCTCACCGCACTTGAGACAAGCATCCTTCTTCTTCTTGTTCTTCGGAACCATCGGGGCCTTGCCCTTTCCCTTAAAGTCCTTGGCTTGTGGTCCCGTCTGCTTCTTGGTCTTTTTCTTCTTGTTCTTAGACCTCCGAGGTCCAGAAAAAATCACAAGAGCAGACTTCTTCATCCGCGGAATCTTCATCTGAGAATGAGCGGTCACAAGTTTGTTCATTAACCCAGCTAAATTACATGCAATCTCATTGCAGTTAAAGTTTATAACAAACTGTGAGAAGGAATCAGGAAGAGACTGTAGGATAAGGTCAGTTTGGAGAGAAGTATCCATTTTAAAATCAAGAGCCTCCAATCTCTCGATCATGGATATCATTTTGAGGACATGTTCCCCAACCTTCTCACCTTCCTTCATCCTTGCACCGAACAGTTGCTTGGATATCTCATATCTAGCACTTTTGCTGTGCTCGCCATAAAGCTCGGTTAAGTGAGATAGAATCTGCCTAGCAGAAGTCATTTTCTCATGATCTCTCTGAAGCTCATTAGACATAGAAGCCATCATGTATGCACGGACTTTTACGTCATCCTTAACCCACTTTTCGTGGTTTTCGATCTCTTCCTGATTGGCTCTGGTCCGCACAGGAGGCGCCGGAATGTTCGTCTCCAAGACGTATCCCAGTGCCTCTATACTGAGGACAATCATCAGATTGCGGAGCCAGTCCACAAAGTTAGGTCCAATCAGGGTGTTCTTCTCGAGTAGAATTGCGAGTAGATTCATTGTCATATTGAGAGTTATGTCTGCATTAAGTATAACAGATTAATTAGTGACTTGTCATATTATGATCTGAGTATAGAATTAAGGTCTTTTCTATTCTTGTTACCTAGCTCCCACTATTTTTATCGGAACAACACACTCCCATGTGAAATCCGGAAGTATCGTCGCTCTACTTCATAGTGGTGATCGAGTTCTTTATAAATCTTAATAGAGGGCAACCGAACAGGTTTCTAGTCTATTAATTTTCACAAAGTGGTGTCCAACACCAACCCATCTAATGGATGATTCGATCTTCTTTTTCCCCTTGATCACTCCCCTCAACCTATATGGTTTCTATGGTTCGTGAACAAGTTAAGTTTATACCATCGACGTAAATCAGTTCCACAATTGAATCTTATCCGGCAACCTATCAGGTTTCTAGGGATAAAATTTGCTCCAACCGAAAGCATCCAATGCGTTCCCGGTAATTTATCCGTCCTCTCCGAACGACTACCCCGATAACTCGGAAGCATAGCACATCCGGTTTGGATTTCAATTTCCCGAAAACTCGATGGAGGGAAGGAAAACCTTGAAATCTCATAAACTTAATAATTTATCGTGGGAGAATTTTCGCGATTAACATTACACTTTGCACATTAATCGTTTAAGCGCATTTGTGGCATTCATACAATATGAAACAACCATTCACAACCTAGTTGCTACCAACATGTGATTCATGGACCGTTCCTAGAAAACAAAAACTACGTAATCTAATTACAAGTCTTCGTCTTGAATCTTCGTCTTCTCGAAATGGATCTTCCTCCGGTCTTCGTCATTACATATAAATTTTACATTGAAAATTGCATCCTAGATATAAATTTTTTCTAGTAAAATAAATAGGCTCAAAACGGCCTTTACAACCCAATCGAATAAAACGAACTATTCAAACTAAGTCCATGAACCACATCCCCATTCAAAAGCATTAATACAATAAACACTCAATAAATGGATAGCGAGAAGATTACATATGATCCAATCAATAATCAACAATAAATAGAATTGATCCAATCAATTCAACAATAATCGACAATTTAATTTTCGTCCGTAGTGTACCCTTAAAATATTTTCTTTGAATTTTCCTTCATCAAAAATTCTAAATTAATGATTTTAATACAGGAAAATTCAATAATCGAAAATATCTTGAAAACGAGACCCAGTGCCATGACACGTGCACCTGCCGTGACTCTACAGGCCACGCCCGGCAGCCTACAGGCCACGCCCGGCTCCAGACAGGAAAAGGGGCCCCGACCATGCCCGGACATGCCCGGCAGTATACAGCACGTACCCGGCCGGATACAGCAAGTGCTCGGCAGGATACAGCAAGCGCTCGGTCGGCTCCAGCGAGCACTCGGCTGGATACAGCAACGCGCTCGGCCGGATCCAGCGAGCACTCGTCTCGATACAGGAACGCACTCGGGCACTGTTGGTAGAATACAGTAAGCGTCCGGCCGGATCCAGCGAGCACTCGGCTCGATACAGCAACGCGCTCGGCCGGACTCGACAGAATACAGCAAGCGTCCGGCCTCGGCTATACTCGGCAGCTGTATGGAAAATCGTCCAACGATTCGATACAGCTCATTTTCGGGCAGATTTCTAAAATCTTGTTATTCCTGATCTGAACATTATTAATATAAATCATATTTCCAAGAAAAACCTGATTTATACCATAACATAAAATCACGGAAAAACGAAATTACGACGAACAATAAAATATCTACGATTATCAAAGTGATTCTAAATCACAAAATAAGCATTCCAAATGCTAAATATCGTATATACGATCGCAAGACCTCGCTCCGATACCACTGTTGGGATTCGGTGCCTTAATCGAAGGCCCGGCGGAAGCAGTAAAATGAAAATTAGTTCGATCTGAATCCCTACGAGGATCGATCGAGCTATGCATATACGAATATAAAGTAAACAAAGGAAGATTCGATATCATACCCTTGTCGTCCGTTGATTATATGGATTTCCTTCTCTTGAGCTATTCCCCAAACGATCCAAAATGCTCCAAGCCCTTTGATGATCCAACGCCGAAAAACCGTGTCTCTACTTGTCACGCGTCGGAGAAACGAACGGAATGACAACACTCGATTAACCTCTAAGGTTACGGCTAGAATCAAGTGATGAAACTTTAATTATAACACTCTAAGTGTTTTAAATATATATCTCTCAATTTTATCTCTTGATGTTTCTCTAAGAACAAATCAAGAAGAAAAGGAAGAAAAGTGAATACTATAAAAGCAACTCTTTTTCTCTCACAGCCTTCAGCTATATCAAGTATGGAATAGGCTTAGGAATTTGGGAGCAAGTCTTCCTTTTATTCTTCCAACCTTATCTCACCAAATCACCTTTACCATATAATAAGAGATACCATATCTCTTAAAGTCATTTGTCTTCCATTATAAAATGGAGACAAAGACCAAGAGGGGTTAGGTGAAAGGGGGCGACCATATAGAAGGGAATATGAGTTTGGTCCGTTTGACTCCGTGAGTCCAAACAGATAAACTCGATTCCGTTCCGATGTATTTATATTAATTAATTAATCCAATTAATTAATCATATCAAATACATAACAACATAATTAATTTCTCCAAGAAATAATTATATTTATGAATTAAATTAATCACCCAGTAATTTATTTAATTCATTTGGCCGTAAATTAATTTATCCAATAAATCAATTTAGACATCCAATGTCCCAATTAATTAGATATCCAATATCTAATATTCATAATGAGAGAATAAGATCGATTCATTCCGTCGTCAATCCTATTGCGCAACTCGGTAGGTTCGTCTCAGTCAGCAATGGGAGGAACCAAAGAGTAGTAGCACCACCTAGCGGCTGGCTACCTGCTGTACCCCAACTGAGAACGAATGATTGGGATCATTCAAGAACCATTCTGTCGTGAATACCAGTATACGTATAAACCTTTCTTTCAAATGTCCCGATCAAGTTATAGGGTCACGGTCAGTCAAACCCTAACTGTACTTGACGCTATGCATGCGTTAATGCAAATTGAGATCATCGAGCTCTCATGTATCCAATACAACTAGCTCCAATGCTTTGGCCAAAGACTTATGATCTCATCTGCCAATAACCGTATAGGAGAATTAACCCGCTCACTAACGGGAGAAAGAATTATATCTTGGTATTCAGTAGGACCTGCTACTTACCCGTCAAGATGCACGTCGAGGTTCACCCCCGCCTTCCGGTTTATAGGGTCGAACTACTCTAATGAAAATCTTGACGTCACAAGCACATCCCTACTAAATCCTCAAGTCGAAGGTTCACGAATACCTATCACAACCTTTCGATTCCGTCATTGACTGTCCCGGAGTGAAATCCGTGTGATGAATCGAGGGTGAGTCGGTTCGAGTATACTAATCCAATTAGCATACCTATAATGTGTGCTCCCACTAACCATTAGCGTTCGACAGGCACTCTCTATGTCAAAGAACACGTCATACAAGTCTTCACATAAACTTAATGCCCAGTCAAGTTTCATCGACTTGCGAACGATTAAGTATTTGAGCTATAAACCTTTCCAGTGCCGACCTCCTTATCCAATAAGGAGTGGAACATTTTGCTCTCAAATACATAGACTAGTTTCTATACGTATATTTACGAGTTAGGAACGCCAGTAACTACCAGTAAATAAAGAAACATTCATTGCCTTATGTAAATGATTTACATAATTACAAGTACAATGCCCTCACTCAACATCCTCTGGGTGGCATTCGAGGGCATATTCCTAACATTTTTATGGTAGCCGGAGGTTTTGTGGTCGATCGATTGAGTTGTTTTCTTTGGAGCACTCGCGTATTGATTATCGAGGCAAGTATCTTGCATATATGAATTATATATCATAGATTGGGGTTGCGTGTCGGATTTGTGATGGTTTTTCATTTTCATTGAATGTGAATTATGTGAAGTGTTCAATGTAAATGTCTCATTGTGTTGATGTTTATCTTGAATATTCCTTGTTGTGGAATTATGTTATCTATGATGATTATATTGGTTTGTTTGTACACTTGGGTATCGATTGTATTGTATTGTTGATTGATGGATATGATGTGTTGGTTGTGTACCAAACCGAAAATGGCAGCTATTACAGTGATGTGGACCCCACTTTTGGACCCAATGGCGATACAAAAATCATATGTAATATAATTGTAGTACCGAACTAAAAAATATTAAATCATTCCGACGAGGAGTTTATACATCATACGGCCATAATTGCCACAACACACAGGATTCAATTACAAGTATAAACTTTATGAAGATGGAGTATACACAAAATAGTACAGTTGAAAAGAATTACTACAAAGCGGAATAAAAATTACAAGGTTTAATCATAACCAGAGTAAAAAGACTTGGGGGCCCAAAACTAGTATCATTCAAACCCTTTGTCGTCAAAATGCTCTTCTCGTGCCTTGGCCTTTCCTCGACCTAAAATACAAACAACAAGTACTTCGCCCGAAACAACAGGGTCAGATATACATGATAATAAATCTCAAAATGTATACAGATTATATACAATAGATCTCAATGAAACAAACTCGACTGTTTCAACATACCCCCGGGCATATTAAACAACCAATCACAAACCATCAGACATACCCAATCACACATGGTGTATGAACGACCAATCAATATGGCGCAAGACGGACATCACAGTACTCCCGATTTGGAAATATATCCGTACACATATCCACCCTGTATACGGAATCCAGGATATACGTGGGACAATGTACCTAATTAGTCTCACGAAGTAATCGTCTCGTATGCGCAGTCCAATGTGGAGACATCAACACACGAACATATGTGCTCGACTAAAAATCCTACACATAACCAATTTGTATGCATATATGATTCCAAAAATGTCACGATGCAACATGATAATGAAACTCAATTAATCACATATCTAATAAGGATCAAGGAAACTCACCGAAGTGACAACAACGATCAACGAGACCAATAATATCAAAGGTAGTGAATTTAAGAGTACATTCCCACAACGAAGTAATCAACACAATCAACAAAATACCTCACTATGAATCATAGATTCATAAAGCATTACACATACACGAAATTTATAACATTCATAAGAATCATTTATCATTATAACCAAGCAAGATAACTTGCCTCAATTCCAGAGACAAAAATTGTCTTTCCTCGAACGAACGAATGGTGTCCTCTGCTAAACAACACTCACTCGAGCAAGCAACCTTGAATGAAATATAATTCATTCAATAACACAATCCTATAATACCGATATCGAATTCATGAAAATCGACATCCACAATTCAACACGAATTGTTCAAACTTATTCCATTGAATATTAAAGTCACAATTTATGAACTTCAATGCCCGAGATCATATCTATAATCGGATTAACATATTCATAATGTTCTTTAATACCTATGATAATCCATTAAATAGGGATTATCAAGAACAACATCAATTAATTATCCTATTATGATAATATTACCATATATCATCATAATCCTCTCAAGAACATTATCAATAATCCATTAAATAGGGATTGTCAAGAACAACATTAATTAATCATCCTATTATGATAATATTATAATATATCATCATAATCCTCTCAAGAACATTATCAACATTTGAATATGATGTTTTAGACAATCATAAATCATCAATTTGTCAATAATTCTGATTTAACATAAAGTCTAACTTAACTATATCAAATCTATGATAGTTATCTCGTAATTCATTATTATCTTCCATTAGATTAGTTAAACCTCGTAAGAACCCCTCAAGGTATCAATAATCATCCCCAATTATATTAATTATCAAGCAAGTTAATAATCTTTCCAAAACATGAATATAACATATAAGAATCTTTAAGCATTAAGAACATACTCATCTATAAGTTCTGATCATCATGTTCTTTATCATGTGTTCATAATATCCAACAATAATCATGTTATCTTCCAGCAATTCAACAACACATGAAATAATCGTCAGCAATATCATCATCACCTCAGAATTAACACAAGATTAGACAACATACCTCTTTGAAGATGAAGACCAACCTAAAAGACTTCAAGAATCCACTATAATCCTCAAACTCCCAAGCTCCAATCCAAGATATGAAGATCCAAGGCAAGATAGAAGAGGCTAATAATCACTTGAGAGGGTTGAAGGATGGTTCCTAGAGAGAAAACTCATAGTTGGTTCATGTGATACCCGAGAATTTCGTTCAGGTTGCGCTGAATTTTTTTTCCTACTGTTTAGTGAGTTATATGTTGTTCGTGCCTATATGATCGTGTGTTATGTCGTGTCACGTGTTTGTTTGAAACTGTTTGTTTGTGTTGGACGTTGGCGTTTTATCGCATTGTTAGTCTCGAGAATGATGACGATTATTTTCACTATACCAACACGAGTCTTTTTCTAGCGCGCTTTGTCCTCACTCACGTGCACCTGAGAAACTTCCTAGGGGGTCACCCATCCCATAACTACTCCAGGCCAAGCACGCTTAACTTTGGAGTTTCTATGAGATGGCTACCAGAAAAGAAGACGCATCTTGTTGGTATGAGTAGTCCAAATCAATTCATTTAACCACTTTTTAGTGCAGATCTCACAGGTCGAATCGCAAGCCGCGCCTCGCGCATTTTTAAGCTCATGCAGGCAGGATGCTAGACCGAAGCCCAACAATCCCCCTCCCAGTACCTGCCAGCATCTCAGCCCTATAGTCTGGAAACCTCCGCGAACTAGATTTGATCACACAGCCCTCTAGCGGATGGATTCATTAACACAGTCCTCCAACACTTGACATCAGCATCTGTTCCAGCTCCGTTTACTTCTGATGCGCTAGTATCTCAGTTCCAGCATACTAGATTTGATCACCTAGCCCTCCAGAACCTTACAACCTCCACCGTAGGATACTTCGAGGGAATTCGCACCCTTGACCTGCTTCGATACCAATTGTTAGTCCCAAGAATGATGACGACTATCCTCACTGTACCAACACGAGTATTTTTCTAGCGCGCTTTGTCCTCACTCACGCGCACCTGAGAAACTTCCTAGGGGGTCACCCATCCCATAACTACTCTAGGCCAAGCATGCTTAACTTTGGAGTTTCTATGAGATGGCTACCAGAAAAGAAGATGCATCTTGTTGGTATGAGTAGTCCAAATCACTTCACAGGTCGAATCGCAAGCCGCGCCTCGCGCATTTTTAAGCTCATGCAGGCAGGATGCTGGACCAAGGCCCAACACGCATGTTGCATGATTTGTCGTTTTGTTGACAGGTATTGTTGTTGTGATGAGTTTTTGGTGCGATCCTACTGCCTGTGCGGTAGGAATAGTGCACGCTACATGCATGGATAATGCGCGCTACCAGGGTGTTGCTAGCGCACGCCAAGGCTCCATTAGCGCATGCTAACTGGAGGTGCAGAATCGATGCAGAAGCTACTGCCTTGGACTAGGAAGTCGATAGCGCACGCTATGTAATTGGATAGCGCATGCCATGATGCATCAGTAGCACATGCTATGATGAGGATAGCGCACGCTAACTGGTGGTTTTTGGGCAGACCAGAAGTTACTGGACTGGGTTGGAGAATTCGATAGCGCGCGCTACATGTGTGGTTAGCGCACGCTAATCTGTCTGGTATATAAACCGGACAGTAGACTTATTTTCTCATTTTCACTTGTTTCTTCTTCTCTCCAAGGGTTTGAGACGATGGCGACTAGGGTTCGAGTTCCTAGCCGATTTTGCTCCATCCAAGAGTGTTTTGGAGAGTCCTAGGCGATTGTAACATCATTTAATCCGTTGTTCTTCGCCGGGTCGAGGTATTTTCCCATTTTTCCCTAGAGTTGACTTTTTGGAGATTTGTTCTTGATTCCGAATCAAATCCGGTTTTCAAAATCGATTAGTGTCAGATCTTGCTGTTAAACATGTTTTATGAATTGTATATCCATATCTTCGGTTCGTTCAACCCGATGGGGTGTTTTGGTGTTCTTAAAGAATCGTGAACATTAAATTCGATTACATGTTAGAATGAGTTTTTCTTCGATAGTTTGATGTGATTTCCATTGTTATTGGTCTTGATCCTCGTTGTGATCGTGTTTTCATTGTGTCTTGCGGAAGTTGTAGGTATTAGGAGTTTCCCGGTCGAGCCGTGTTCGTCAGAGTGTTCGGTATCGGTTATTGAGGCAAGAATCTTGTTTATACGATTTGTGTCTTATGAATAGAGATTACGTGTTAGAGTTACGATGATCCATTTACCTTTGTGAATATATATATATTTGATATATATATTATATATGTTTCATATGTTGTGAGTATAAATTAAATGTAGTAAATACTTCGTGTTGGTTGTGTTGTGCCTGATTGTTCATGATCGAGGAATCATGATAGTTGTGGTGATTGTGTCGGATTTATTTTACGCTTGGACATGTATTGTGTGTTGTGTTATGTGTGGAGGATTGTGATAATCTTGTTGGTTGGTTGTGCACGTGGTTGTGCAATGTATTATGTTTCGATCATGAATTATGCTGGATTGTGTGCTATTGATGTTGATGGTTGGATTGTTGAGATTGTGCTATGTGTGTTGGGTGTGTATAATCAATGTGATTGATTGACCATATGGCCTTGGTGAAACATGAATGTTAATGTTGTGTGCTGTGTTGCTAAGTTCATTTGTGCGGGTTCGACGGGACCTACGAGGATTCATGGTGGGGGACCATGGGATCGAAACTTAGTATGTGGTGCTGAGGTCCAATCGTGCGGGTCTGACGAGGCCTATGATGACACATGGCAAGGGATCGTGGGGTCAGGACACAGTACGTCCAACCGTGTGGGCTCGACGGGGCCTACGGTTACTCATGGCAAGAGATCATGGAGTTGGGATTGGTTGTTGTGATTGTTGTGTTGGCTCAATCCGTGTGGGTTGTTGAACCTATAGAGACTCGTGGCAAGCGATCACGGAGTCATGAGCATGATTAGTTGTTGTGATTGTTGGATTGTTGTGTTGGCTCAATCCGTGTTGGTTGTTGAACCTACGGAGACTCGTGGCAAGCGATCACGGAGTCATGAACATGACTAATTGTTGTGATTGTTGTGATGGTTGTGAATTGGTTAAGTCCATGCGGGTTGTTGAACCTACGGAGACACGTGACAGGGGATCACGGTGTCATGAATTATGTTTTATCAATCAAAGTTTTGAAGGAAAGTTTTAAGAAATGACTGTTGGGTCGAGCCCCACGAAAATTATGGAAATGCTTTTGTACTCCAAAATTATTGAAATATGAATTGAGACTTGGGCCAGGACTCTAATATTTTCGAAAAGGTTTTGAAATTCAGGACTCTAGGTCCTAAAGATTTTCTACTCCTAATAATCCCCGGGATGAGAATTTTATTTTCAAATACTTCTTTGCTTGAATTTGAAATTCGAAAACCTCTCCGGAATGTTTTGGTAGTTGATTGTGGTATCTGATTTGTGGTTGCTATTTTCTTGTTACATTTTGTATAGTATGATACTTGTACTAGCCATTCAAATGCTAACCCCTTAAATAGGGGAAATGCGTTTCATGCATTTCAGGTATGCTTGGTTCGTGGGAGCAGTCACAGGGTCAGCATGGAAGATTATGGGCCGTGATACTAATCAAGAGTTATGGAGTTCAGTTGTTGTTGCGTCATTGTATTATTCTCAGTCTTCCACTATGTTGTATCGTTTTGTATTTTGGACCCCTGCGTGGGTATGAGTTGAAAGAAATTATTTTCGCTTGATTTAGTTGTGTGACCTCATCAGTCCGTCTTGTTATCTTTTTTGCCCCTGGGAGGTCAAACAATTGGTCATTTGTAGTGTTTATCCTAGTTGATCCTTGTGAGAAGGGTCTACGGCGTGTGATATCCCTGGATGATTTCTGGGGGTGTTACATTTATGGTATCAGAGCTTAGGTTGTGGAAACCTAGGCTGTCGGGTCGAGTCGAGTCGTGAATTGTCGAGTTGTGTTTTGTCGCGTCATCCGAGTTGTCGGGTGACAAGTTGAGTTGTGTATTGGCACACTATATCGTTTATGCTGTCGGTTGAGATTAGTATCTTGGGCTACCGTCATATTCATGCAACCTGTGGATGTAAGTCTTCTCTTTTATGTGTAATAACCGTGTTTCATGACTCTGTATATATGCATGTTCAGTGATGGAACCCGTATTTGATACATGTGGTATACGACGTGCGTAATGAACTCAATGTATTGATGAATTGGACACCGAGTGATGTAGTATGATAAGAAACCTTGAACATTGAGGTGTCCCAGAAAGTGTATTGACAGTAGAGTTTGTTGAGAAACTCAGGTATATGGTTTCGATGTGTATTCGAACTTGGTATGCATGTGTTATGGTTATTGAATTGATGATTTCTGTATGCCAGATGGGCATGTGTTCGAAAATCGATAGATTTCGGATCGTTGATGTAATTATATCCGCTGCGTGTGTGTTTGTGAACGAGTGTTTTGAAGTATTTTTGATATTCAGTAAAATGTTACTAGTGATGATCTTTTGTCATGTTTGAAAGAATTTTGAGAAAATTACTTTTGCGTATTCATGTTATTTTCAAATGATTTGAGTAAACGATTTTAAAACCTTCACATCGTAAAATTTTTTGTATTTATAAATAAAACGCGGTTCTATTTTCAAAAAGGGTGGAGGATGAAATTTTCTAAATTGTACTAGTTAGTGCAGGCTAATGTGCTAATTAGCGCACGCTAACTAATATGGGTAAACGGAATGTTAAAGCTAGCGCACGGTAACCGTATGCGTAGCGCGTGTTAAGATGCATTATATTATGTGGTTTGGTTCTGCTTTATGACTTGTACGATGTTTTTGGATGAGGTTGTTGATCTGTAGAAATGGTTAGTACGAGTATGAATGGGTTGTTCAACCGGTGATGGTTAGGTGAAACCTCTAGGGGTTGATGCCAAGAGAGCATGGCAGTGGATTACCTTGTGCATTGTTAATTGTGGTAATGTTGTGTGGTAACATGTGGTTACCTTGTGTGTTGCTATTTGTGGTGATGTGGTGCGATAACGTGGTTATCGTGATGATGTTGTTTCCGAAGAAACCGATATTTCGGAATGTTGTTTGCAAATGTTTCCAAAGCGAGATGGGTAAGACTTATGACTCATGGTATTGGTAAAACTGCCTAAGGCATCAACAGTATTTTCAAATTTTCTTATGAAAATATACGAATTTATATATTTTCAAATGATATTTTCTAAATGAATACCTCATGGAGTTTAAAAGGAATATTATCAATAGTTGATTACAACGATGTGTAGTCGTGTTTGTACCGATATTGGTTGTAAGTCTCTTGTTGATATGGTCATGTGATTCGTTTTATGATAGTAAGTTCCGGTTATTGCAATTGTAATTCTGGTATTCGTGTAATTTACTGATATGGGTATTTTGGTCGTGTTACAAGTTGTTACCCTATGTTGATGTGTTGTGCTGAATTAGCATTTTGGTGTGTTGCTTTACAATATTGTATTTCATTGTATTGAGATATTGCCTATTCAGTATGCCGAGAGGTCGAGGTAGAGGCTGTGGTCGTGGCCGTAGACGTAATCAGGAGTGTGATAGGGTGACTCGTTCGTTGCCGAGCACCAATCGGTCCACTGCAGATGGTCTGGAGGACCAGTCGCATGATCAAGGACAACCAGCTGAGGATAATGTTAATGTTGGAGCCGCCACCATCCTTCAGCAGGTGGCAAACTAGTTGGCACAGATGAAGCAGTACACCGAAATGAGTTCCCAAATGGGGACAACGGAGCCAGTAGGTGGCTACGAAACGTGATGAGAATGCATCCGCCTCGTTTTGTGGGTTCCTAGGATTCGTTAGGTTAGGAGAACTGGCTCTTCCATTTGGAAAGAACATTTGATGTTATATCTTGTCCGGATGAAAGGAGGGTACCTATTGCTCAGTACCTCCTCAACAAGGAAGCTGCAGACTGGTGGGAGGACGTAGCACCTAGAGATCGTACGGATACTTAGGCCGAGTTCAAGACTGTGATGGAGGCAGAGTATTGTGCGTTACCTATTCGAGAGCGCAGGATTGTTGAGTTTTTCTCGGCTACACCCCAGGATGTGTCGGTATCCCAGGCGATAGTCGATTATAATTAGCAGATGTGTCATGTTCGTGAGAAGTGAGGCGGATAGAATCCGTTACTTTGATATGCAGATGAAACCCAGTATAAGACAGAGTATGGCTCCCCTTAGGTGTACTACCTTAGGATAGTATCAGGATCGAGCTTTAGCCATTGAGATGGTCATATCAGTGACGGGGGTGGGTCCAGGATGTAAGAAACAAAATATTTTGGGTAGCTTCCCAAGGGGTCAGAGAAGTGAATTCCATGAGTCTGTTGTTTCATATCATTCTTCCGAAAAGACTCCCCGTTCAGATGGTCAGTCCAACCATCCTACCCCCGTGATTAGTAAGGCGAGTAGTGTAAAGACGTGTTTTAACTGCAGTCGTGTGGGCCATGTATGGCAGAATTGTCGCTCGACAAAGGTGAACTGTTTCCAGTGTGGTCAAGTGGGACATCAAGCGGTGCATTGTGAGACCGTTGCGAATATGTTTGAGAACCGAAGTCCCGCTCCTACTCCTAGAGGGACCAGTGGTGCCCAGTGGTAGTATATTATGTTTTGTACTGTGGATTATATCTCATGTAGAGATTTGATATTTGGTGTTTGATGTCGGATATTTTGGCTTGAATAATTCGATGTGGGTTGGTAAACCTACGGAGACACGTGACAGTAGATTATGGGGTCCCAAGTATGTTGATTTCTGATGTTTGAACATTTGCGTTTGTTTTGTTATGTGGCACTGTGGTGCTCTTGTTTTAAGTTCGGGACGAAACTTATTTTTAGTAGGGTAGAATGTGATACCCAAGAATTTCGTTCAGGTTGCGCTGAATTTTTTCTACTGTTTAGTGAGTTATATGTTGTTCGTGCCTATATGATCGTGTGTCATGTCATGTCACGTGTTTGTTTGCAACTGGTTGTTTGTGTTGGACGTTGGCTTTTTATCGCATGTTGCATGATTTCTCGTTCCGTTGACAGGTATCGTTGTTGTGATGAGTTTTTGGTGAAATCCTACTGCCTATGCAGTAGGAATAGCGCAAGCTACATGCATGGATAATGCGCACAACCAGGATGTTGCTAGCGCACGCTAAGGCTCCGTTAACGCACGCAAACTGGAGGTCCAGAATCTATTTAGAAGCTAATACCTTGGACTAGGAAGTCGATAGCGCACGCTATGTAATTGGATAGCGTGCGCTAAGATGCATCAGTAGAACACGCTATGGTGAGGATAGCGCACGCTAACTGGTGGTTTTGGGGCAGTCCATAAGCTACTGGACTGGGTTGCAGAATTCGATAGCGCGCTACTTGTGTGGTTAGCGCACGCTAATCTGTCCGGTATATAAACCGGACAGTAGGCTTATTTTCTCATTTTCACTTCTTTCTTCTTCTCTCCACGGGTTTGAGACGAGGGCGATTAGGGTTCGAGTTCCTGGATGATTCTGCTCCATCCAAGGGTGTTTTGGAGAGTCATAGGTGATTGTAACATCATTTAATCCATTGTTCTTCGTCGGATAGAGATATTTTCCCATTTTTCCCTAGAGTTGACTTTTTGGAGATTTGTTCTTGATTCCGATTCCAATCCAGTTTTGATGAATCGGTTAGTGTTAGATGTAGTTGTTAAACATGTTTTATGTATTGTATATCCATATCTTCGGTTCGTTCAACCCGATGGGTTATATTGGTGTTCTTGAAGAATCGTGAACATATAATATTTGATTAAATGTTCGAATGAGTTTTCCTTCGATAGTTTGATGTGATTTCCATTGTTATTGGTCTTGATCCTCGTTGTGATCGTGTTTTCGTTATGTCTTTCGGAAGTTGTAGGTATTCGGAGTTTCCCGATCGTGCTGTGTTCGGTATCGGTTATTGAGGCAAGTATCTTGTTTATACGATTTGTGTCTTGTGAATAGAGATTACGTGTTAGAGTTACGATGATTACGTGTGAGAGTTACGCTTGGACGTGTAATGTGTGTTGTGTTATGTGTGTAGGATTGTGTAATCTTGTTGGTTGGTTGTGCACGTGGTTGTGCAATGTATTGTGTTTCGATCATGAGTTATGCTGGATTATGTGTTATTGATGTTAGTGGTTGGATTGTTGAGATTGTGCTATGTGTGTTGGGTGCGTATAGTTATGGTAATCAATGTGATTGATTAACCGTATGGCCTTGGTGAAACGTGAATGTTAATGTTGTGTGCTGTGTTGCTAAGTTCACTTGTGCGGGTTCGACGGGACCTACGAGGATTCATGGTGGGGTACCATGGAATCGGAACTTAGTATGTGGTGTTGAGGTCCAATCGTAGGGGTCTGACGGGGCCTACGATGACACATGGCTAGGGATCATGGGGTCAGGACACAGTACGTCCAACCGTGTGTGCTCGACGGGACCTATGGTGACTCATGGCTAGAAATCATGGAGTCGGGACTAATTGTTGTGATTGTTGTGTTGTGTAACGCCCCGACTTTCTAGGGTAATTATTGGGGAAATAAATAAAATAAAGATAAATTTTGACGAAAATATTTTCTTTTGAGAATATAAAAATTCTCACCTACAAAGTCGAGTCGCTACAATAAAATAAAAATAAATACCTTTAAATAAGGTAACATTTCATCATAAATATGAGGTAAAAGTTTGTGGCGGAAGAATAATTCATAATTTATAAATTTCTGATCAATGTTTCCCTAAATAAGTTTTAAACATTTGACAAAAAGAAACATCATATAATAATTCCTCTTTCATATGTCCTCTCGGCTCGCTCCTTCGTCCATCTGGCTCGGTTCAACCTGCGGGTTCAATAAAGGTGGGTGTGAGCTTCCTTCAGCTCGTGGAAATCACACTGATCACAGTAATATACAATCTCATGGAAAGCATAACATGAATAATCTATCACATTTTTCCTCAACGTAAATGCATACTCACAATATTACGTATAGCATGAATCGAGCACGCATACACGAATATTGAGGTTGCGCAGGTGCCCCCGCAACAACATCAAACATAAACACAATACCACATATAGTATGAATCGAGCATGCATGTGAATATTGAGGTTGCGCAGGTGTCCCCGCAACAACATATATCTTAAGATAGCCTCTTACACGAATACAGGTTAGCGTGATTTACAACGTGCATAAAATTTTAAACATGAATAGAACGTCACATATACAGTCCAATTAAAGCAATTAAAGTGATAGTGAAAATTCCCACCTGAATAAATGATGATGTCTGACTTGAAATGAAGATGCTTGACTCACAGTCCTAAGCCCGTAAATCCTCGATAAAGTCTACATATGATAATAATAATAATTATAAACTTACAATTTACTATCTATATAATAAATGAAAAGATACGCATCACTAAATAATAACTGAAGATAAATTATAATTGCTTATTAATATTAACCGAAGAGTTAATATTATTAATGACTGAAATTAAAATATTTAGGCAATAATTCGGATTAATTATTAATATAGATTGAAAGTCAACATCTTAATGTTTCGGTCAAAATTAGGATTTAATCGAAGTTTGAAAGTTGACTGGGATCAGATAGTAAGACTTGAAAAGCTGACTGGGTTAAAATTGGATTAATTTAAACTTTGTGGGCTGCATTGAACGCTGATGGAAAATGTGAGGGCTGAATTGAATAACCCTAATAATTTGTGGGTATAAATACCCCATTCTCACGGTTCAGCCGACAGAACTCTTTCTTCCTCCTCTCATTTACTTCTTTTCCCCGTTTCCTTCTTCTCCCATCTCTCTCTCTCACACTACTCCTCAATCGGCCGGAAGCAAAAAGAAAAAAAAAAAATCACAAACACACACACACAGTAAATCGGACACACACACACACACACACACGGCCAGACTTCGCGTCTCCTCCTTGTCGGCCGAAAATGAATCGCGGACCTCTAACCTTCTGCACCATAAATCAAAACAAATCGGACACATGCAAATGCTCGGCTACAGGACGACGGTGAGCTCGCGGCACGGTGCAGGTCTAACGCACGTTGCGGGTTCAGGGGATGGCTAACTCCAGCTCGGTGTCGCGGCGGCCTACGCGACGTTTCGGACGGGGAAACAGGTAAGATTTCAGGTTTAAAGGTTTTGGATATTGAGAAGTGGGTTTGGATTCGAATCTGGTTCGGGTTTGAGGGCCGATTTCGGTCTGAAGGTGTTTTTAAAAATATTAGTAGCCTTGTTTGTAAAATTTGGTTTGCGATTCTGGTTTGGCCATGAGTTCGGCCGAATTGATGTTGATTCTTGTTTTCTAAATTTGAGTTCTGGTTGAGCCCAGATTTGATGAATTCGGGCAATTTGGAATTGATTTGATTTGTTTGGGAAGATGCAAATCGAGGTTGATACACAAATTCGGATCTGAAGTTTCGATTTTTATTTTCTGTTTCGGTTTTATTGATTCGTTGGTTTCGGATTTGGCATCCGGTTATTGTTTAGATTCACGAAATAAGTTTGTATTCAAAAATTGAAATTTGCAGACGAGCAAGAGAAGGTTAGGATATGGTTTTTACCTCGCTGGAGGGAGAAGATGAGGAACTGAAATTGGTTGTTCTGTGCTGGAACGATTCTGAGCAGAAGAGTTTTCTCGAGACGGCCGGGTCGATTAAGCTGATGCCTTCTTCTCCTTCCTCTGTGTATCGAAGATTTTTCTGTATTGTATTGTAATTAATTTTTTTTTGTTGGATGATTGAACGATGGGAAGATTTCTGCACTGCATAATGGCTAGGGTTGGGGAAGGCTGAGGGAAAAGAAGAGTTGTATTCTGTGTATTGAATTTTTGTACTGCAGATATATTGTATTTATATTGTATTGGGATTAGGGTTAGGTTAATTATTCTGGGCTTAATCATTAAATTTTGGGTCAGTACAATATGTTTGGGTCAACGCCAGGAAAAGTATATTGTTAATGCTATTCATGCATCGGGCACCCCTGGTGGCAGTTTGCAGGTTGTGCGTGAGGTTTTAGCCGAACCTTCTCCATTATGGTCTAATGTTGATGATGATAGCTTGGATTTGGGTGACCGCAATGTCAAGCAATGTAAGAGGAAGATTTGTGATGGTCATTATACTGCTGCGGTCAGAGTTCTTTCGTCTTCTGGTATTGCGCCTTATGATGTTTCCACTCTTGAGGACTTAAAAGCTAAGCACCCTTTTCAGTCTGCTCCTCTTTTGCCTAATATACCTATTGATCATCATCACTTTACCGCATCTCCTTCTATGGTTCTTGACATGATCAAGAGTTTCCCTCGTGGTACTTCTTTTGGGCGGGATGGGTTGCGTGCCCAACACCTTTTGGATTGTTTAAATGGTGCAGCTGTGGCTATTTCTGATGAGTTGGTTGCTTCTATTACCCAAGTGGTGAACCTTTTCTCGCTGGTAAATGCCCGAGGGTGCTGGGTGAGTACATTGCTAGTGCTCCTCTCACACCCTTAGTCAAACCAGGAGGGGATATCCGTCCTATTGCTGTTGGGACTGTTTGTAAGCGTTTAGTTTCCAAGGTTTGTGCTTCCATGATTGGCCACTCTTCAGGCGGTTATTTAGATGATTTACAATTTCGTGTTGGGGTATCGGGGGAGGGGAGGCTATTCTTCATGCTGTGAATCGGTTGGTTGAGGACCATAGGGGTGATGTTGGTCTGTTTATGTTGTTGATTGATTTTAAAAATGCTTTCAACATGGTGGATCGGGCTGTTATGTTGCGTGAGGTTCGGCTTCATTTCCCGGCTATTTCACGGTGGGTAGAATTCTGTTACTCCAGTCTTGCCAGATTATATTATGGTGAGCATACTCTTTGGTCTCATCAAGGTGTGCAACAAGGTGACCCGCTTGGACCTCTTCTTTTTGCTTTAGTGTTACATCCCCTGGCATGTAAGATTAGAGATTTTTTTGGCCTTTCCTTTCAAGCATGGTATCTGGATGATGACACTATTATTGGTGATACTTTGGTTGTGGGTAAGGTTTTAGAGTTGATTATGATGGATGGACCTTGTCGTGGCTTACACCTCAATGTTGATCAAACTAAAGTTTTTTTGCCACAGGAAGACCCCAGAAGCAGATATGATGGTGTTTTCCCCCCAATATTTCCTATCCCTTACACGGTGTTAAATTATTGGGTGGACCTGTTAGTGTGGATTTTGAGTTTGGTAGTAGGCGTGTTCTGAAAAGGGTTGCTAAAACTATTGAACTTATGGATGCTGTTGCCAAGCTTAATGACCCTCAATGCGAGTTGTTGCTACTCCGTACATGTGCTGGTATTTCCAAGTTGTATTTTTCTATGCGCACATGTTCCCCTCGGATCTTTGAGTGTGCTCAGGTTTCTTTTGATGCGGTACTTCGTTCTTCTTTGGAGCGCATTGTCACTGCTTCTGGGTCCTGTTTTGGTGATTGGCAGTGGAGACTCGCCACCCTACCCTTTGCTTTTGGGGGGCTTGGTGTATATTCTGCAGGTGACGTCTTGAGCTATGCCTTCCTTGCTTCTAGACTTCAATCTGCTAGCCTACAAACTAAGCTTCTCGATAGTTCTGGTATTGTAGCTGCTGGTACCTCTTTTGATGATGCTCTATGTACTTTTAATGTGAATATGGATATTGACTTTTTGAGTAACCCTAGCGAGGTCGTTGCCCCCAAACTTATGAAGAAATTGGCAGATATATATTTCGATCGGGTTACCCAAACTGTTGAATCTACATTCCATCTTTCTCCCCGACAGATGGCGTTATGGAGTTCACTTAAGGAAGATCATACTTCAGATTGGCTTAGGGTGGCTCCGATATCTGGACTGGGACAAACTATGAATGCCAGGGCTTATCGTTGTGTGTTGTGCTATCGGTTGGGTGTTCCTCTTTTCGCTGTTCAGGTACCGTGTTCAGCATGTTCTAATGTATTTACTGGAGATATTTATGGGGATCACGTTGTTTCGTGTGCGGGTATTGTTGGCATTAAACATCGGCATAACCTTGTGCGTGATGTTCTTGTTGATATATGTTCTCGGTCTGGAATTTCAGCTCGTAAGGAGGTGGATATTGGGCTTTAAGGAGATAGGGACAGATCCTTACGACCGGCTGATATATTACTTTACTCTTGGGATAGTGGGCGTGATGTATGTGTTGATCTTACGGGATCGTCGCCCTTGACGCAATCTGGGATGACTGATTTTATGCCAGGGCGTGCGGTCATTGATCGTCTGGCGTAAACGTGTCAAGTACGATGCTAAATGTGCGGATATTGGATATGAGTTTCTCCCTTTTTCATTTTCTACTTTTGGAGAACTTGAGAAGGATGCGATAACCTTCTTAAAGCGTATTCGACGATTCTCTATGACTCGAGCGTTGGGGCACGTGTTGCGGTTCATATTTTTAATAGGATTGGTTTCTTATTCTTTAGAGGTGTAGGGGGAGTTGGTTTCTCGGCTTCCCACTAATTTTTTGTAAACTCTTTGAGTTTTTAATAAAATAATAATAATAATAATAATAATAATAATAATAATAATAATAATAACAATAATGATAGTAAACCCTATGAGTTTTGTCATTAATAATAATAATGATAAATTATAATAACAATAATGATAATAATAATAATAATAATAATAATAATAATAGTAATAGTAATAGTAATAGTAATGAATAAAATAATAATAGTAATAGTAATGAATAAAATAATAATAGTGACGGTAGTTATAATATCGATAATAATATCGAGAGTAATATAAATGGTGATATAAAATGATAAAGATAAAAATATCAATACCGTCAATATTAATATGGTACTTATTATAAATATTATTATTATTAATAATAATATTACCTTTAAAAAAATTTAATATTAATAATATTGACTAACATTAAATGTTCTGAAATTAACTTGAGAAATTGACTCGGGCTAGGACTTATGATACGTCGAAATAAATGTTCATGATTCTCTAAATGAAATTAAATAAAATGAAATGCATTATAATATTATTATAAAATAATAATATTGCATTATGAAAATAGCGGGTATTACATCCTACCCTTCTTAGAAAAATTTTCGTCCTCGAAAATAAATGACATACCTCGATTGAAGAAATTCGGATAACGAGCTTGAAGTTCTTCCTCGCTCTCCCAAGTGGCTTCTTCCTTACTGTGGTTACGCCATTGGATTTTGACAAATACCTTCTCTTTGTTCCTCAACTGTCGGACTGATCGGTCGAGAATCAGTTCTGGTTGTTCTTCATAAGTAAGGTCTTTGTTCATCTCTACGGCGTTATAGTTGATGACGTGGCTGGGATCGTGCACATACTTCCTCAACAACGATACGTGGAAAACTTTGTGCACAGTCGAAAGTTCCGGGGGTAAAGCCAAGCGGTAAGCTAATTCTCCAATCCGTTCAAGAATTTCGAACGGTCCAATGTATCTCGGTCTCAACTTGCTCCTTGGACCAAAACGAACGATTCCCTTGGTAGGAGATACCTTCAGGAATACTTTGTCGCCAACACAGAATTCGAGATCCTTCCTACGCTTGTCGGCGTAAGACTTCTGATGATCTTGATCCTCTCACGAATTTTATCCACCATACCAACTGTCTGTTCGATCATACCGGGACCCAAAATTCTCCTTTCACCTACCTCATCCCAATACAGTGGTGATCGACACTTCCTACCGTATAAGGCTTCATACGGTGCCATACCGATCGTCGACTGATAACTGTTGTTGTAAGCAAATTCTACCAAAGGCAACAGTCGCTCCCAATTATTGCCCATGTCTAACACACATGCTCGCAACATATAGTCAAGGATCTGAATGGTCCTCTCGGACTGACCGTCAGTCTGAGGGTGATAGGCCGTGCTAAAATTCAACTGCGTTCCCAAGGCTTCTTGCAAACTCTCCCAAAAACGCGATGTGAAACGAGTATCCCTGTCGGATACTATAGAGACTGGCACTCCATGTAATTTAATAATCTCCCTGATATAAAGTTGAGCATACTGATCCATTCGAAAGTTCATCTTGACTGGGATGAAATGAGCTGACTTTGTGAGTCAGTCCACAACAACCCAAATAGCGTGGTTTCCTCTTTCCGTTCGAGGCAAACCTACCACAAAGTCCATCGTAATGTGTTCCCATTTCCATTCTAGAATATGAAGTGATTTAAGTAATCCAAAGGGGCATTGGTGTTATGCCTTCACTTGTTGACAAACTATACACCTTCTGACAAAGTCTGCCACATCTCTTTTCAAACCTTCCCACCAAAATGTCCCCTTAAGATCTTGATACATCTTTGTACTCCCAGGGTGTGCTGTATACGGAGTACTATGTACCTCCTTCAATATCGCTTCTCTCAACTTGACAACATTAGGCACACAGATCCTCCCTTCATAGTACATTGTGCCATCATCGGACACACTAAATCCCTTATCCTCACTTGAAAGAGTACGTTCTTTCATCTTGACCAAGAAGTCGTCCTGTCTTTGACCTTCTTTGATTTGTTCCCTCAAGGTTGGTTGTACCACCAAACTATCCAATAATGACTCAACTGGACTCGATGGTGTAGCCATCTCAAGGTTCATCCTTGCAAATTCCTTGACCAAGCTTTCTTCCTTGGTCAACAAACAAGTTAGGTCTCCTCTTGCCTTACGGATTAGAGCATCAGCAACTACGTTTGCTTTACCAGGGTGGTAATGAATTGTACAATTGTAGTCTTTGACCAACTCAAGCCATCTGCGTTGCCTCATATTCAATTCCTTCTGTGTGAAAATATATTTCAGACTTTTGTAGTCTGTATAAATTTCACATTTACCTACATAAAGTTAATGTCTCCAAATCTTCAGGGCATGAACTACCGCTGTTAGTTCCAAATCATGAGTAGGGTAGTTCAGCTCGTGCGATTTCAACTGTCTCGAAGCATAAGCAACTACCTTTCCCTCTTGCATCAATACACATCCCAAACCCTGCTTGGATGCATCATTGCAGATGACGAACTCTTTAGTCGGATCGGGAATCATCAAAACTGGTGTTGCAGTCAATTTTCGCTTAAGTTCTTGGAAACTCTTTTCGCATTTCTCATTCCATAAGAAAATTTCTCTCTTTCTAGTCAATTTAGTCATAGGTGCAGCTATCTTCGAAAATCCTTCGATAAACCTCTGATAATAACTGGCTAATCCCAAGAAGCTGCGAACTACGTTCGCATTACTCGGCACTTTCCAATCATTGACTGCTTCTACCTTAATAGGGTCAACCTCAATTCCTTTAGAAGTGACCACATGTCGCAAAAATGCAACTCGGTTGAGCCAAAATTCACACTTGTTGAACTTCGCATAAAACTTCTCCTTGCGCAGTATTCCCAGTACTGTTCTAAGATGCTGCTCATGTTCAACCTTGGTCTTTGAATATACAAGTATGCCGTCTATGAACACAATAACAAACTTGTCTAAATAAGGTTGAAATACACGGTTCATGAGGTCTATGAATACTGCTGGCGCATTAGTCAAACCAAATGGCATCACTATAAACTCATAGTGTCCATATCGAGTTCGAAATGCTGTCTTCGGGATATCATCATTCTTAATCCTCAGTTGGTGATATCCGGATTTCAAATCTATTTTCGAGAATACTCCCGAGCCTCCAAGTTGATCGAATAGGTCCTCTATTCTAGGAAGTGGATATTTATTCTTTATCGTAAGTCGATTAAGTTCACGATAGTCTATGCACATCCTCAAACTTCCGTCCTTCTTCTTAACGAAGAGTACTGGCGCACCCCGTGGCGAAACACTCGGTCGGATAAATCTAGAGTCGAGCAGTTATTGGAGTTGTACTTTCAGCTCTTGCAATTCCTTAGGCGCCATCCTATAGGGAGCCTTTGATATTGGTGCCGCTCCTGGCACTAAATCAATCGAGAACTCAACTTGACGATTCGGTGAAACTCTGGGAAAGTCTTCGGGAAAGACATCTGGATACTCCTTGATGATATGTACATCAGCTACAGTCTTCTCCGAAGTCGTTTTCCCCATCACATTCACCAAGAATCCTTAGCAACTACGCTTCTTCAACATCTTCACCGCTTTCATGGCTGAAATCACCTTCGGGGTACTAGAGTATCTTACTCCCTCGAATACGGTCTTAACATCAACAGACCGACATAAAGTTACCCTCCTTTCGGAGCATTCGATTACAGCTCCATGCTTGTTCAACCAATCCATACCCAAAATGACATCAAAATCGCTAAGTTCAACTATGTGCAAGTTGGCTAAGAAGCTATGTTCGTTAATCTATAACTTCACATTGTTAGTTATCGAGTCTACACGCACTACTCCCCCCACAAGCATGCTAACTAACAGAGATCTAGGGGCTTTACTACTTCTACAACCAATCATAGTGCAAAGCTTCCTAGATATGAATGAATGAGACGCACCCGTATCAAACAATACCAAAGAAGGAATATTTGCAACTAATAACATACCTGACATGGTTTGGGGTTCGGTCTCTGATTCAGCCTCGACCATGCTATACACTCGAGCTCTACCTCCTGATCCTTGACCTTGCACATTATTACCTGGGCCCTTTCATATCTTCGGATACGTTGGGGCTAGGTGTCCTTCCTCACGGCAATAGTAGCACCGCCTCTGACCAAGCATACATGCACCTTTATGTCCCTTGCCACAAGTAGCACATGTAGGTTTATCGGATTGGGGTTTCACCCCTGAAGATCCCGTCTTAACATTTTTCTTACTACCACCTCCTTGATCGTGCCACTTGCGCTTGTTATTTATTACAACTGGTGGTGCCCTTGCCTTCTCCACGTCTAAACTAGCATAAATGTCCTCGGCCCTTGAAACGGCTTCATTGTAGCTCAAACGACCATGACCAGCCAAATGGTGGCAAATCCGGTCACGAAGACCATCCCGGAATTTCTGAGACTTCATGTCATCCGTCTCGACCATGTGGGGAGCGAAACAGCACATGTGGTTAAACTTGCGCTCATACTCGGTGACCGACATTCCACCTTGGGTCAGGTCAAGGAACTCCTTTTGCATTTTGATCTTGTATGCCCTCGGGTAGTACTTCTCCATAACCGTCTCCTTGAATTGGTCCCAAGTAAATGTGTCCTTCTCATCTTGGGTTTTGAGCCTCCACACTCCAATCCACCATGTCCGATCATCTTCCTTGAATTGGAACACAGCACACGAAACCTTCTGAGCATCGGTGCACGCCATGTAGTCAAAGATGCTACCTAGATTCAACAACCACTCTTCAATGGCGGCTGGCCCTTCACGACCAAGGAAGACGGGCGGCTTTAAATGGTTGAACCGCTTGATCACTTGAGCTTGAGCTTGCTCAGGGTTATTGGGCGGTAAGATGGTCGCGCCTTGAAGCAAGGTGGCCAATCCAGCCAAAAGTTGATCTTGTGTGGGTTGAGCATTGCGATTTCCTCGGTTAGCCATTAGTCTGCCAACGAGTTGTAAAACCCATTAGTCGACGCAGCGCGAGAAATAAAGAATGAGTAGATATGTAGAACGCATATAATAGTCGCAACACATAGAAAAATATAAATGCAATAAAAGAACTGAATTTCATTAATATAATATGTTTGGAACATCCACTGGAAGTTTCAATAATAATAGATATAATAAAATGAACTGAGCCTACGACTACTCCTCGTCGTCACTACTAATAATCTCTACAATGGGAATAGGGGGTCGTGGCTCAATCCACAAAATGACTTCATCTTCAGACTCAATATCTGCCATCATCACGTCCTTCATATTTTCGGCGAGATCCATCCTTGAGCTTTCATCGGGAATTTCTTCCGGATCTTCCTCTGGATCTTCTTCTGGATCTTCTTCGGGATCCTCCTCTGGGTCTTCTTCTGGATCTTCTTCGGGATCTTCCTCCGAATCTTCCTCGTCCATAGAGTCAGCATCCCAATTTGCAGCTGGAATCGCCTCTCGAGCGAACAACTCCAATAAGCGTCCAGTGACGAACTGAAAATCATCGGCGACCTCTCGCTCTTCTAGCGATCTCTTGATGGCCTTTTTCCAAAGCCGGAAGATGCAGCAACTCCAGTCTTCGGATAATTTCCCCATCAGGTGCTCTAGCTGGCGAGTGACGGAACCTTGTTCCCCAGATTTTAGCCACTTACTCAACCTATTAATGACGTAGTGTGGCGCATTTTCCGGTAGACTAGGGTCATCCCACCAGTCTTTATGCGCTAGAAGACGCGAGTCAAAAGTAGTTGGGACCTTTTTACGTGGCGTCATTCTAGGTTTGGCCATTCTAACAGTTCGTACATACATAAATAATTATATAAGTAATATAAAATGACATATCCATGATTAATGACTAAAATTCGGTACCTCAGGCGGAGTGATGAAGTGGCGACGCTGAGAGCATATAATACTTTTACATTTTAACGAGTCTACAGAAAGGTAAAACCCGCTCTGATACCACTATGTAACGCCCCGATTTTCTAGGGTAATTAATGGAGAAAATAAGTAAAAGGTAAATTTGACGAAAATAATTTTCTTGAGAATATAAAAATTCTCGCCTACAAAGTCGAGTCGCTATAATGACATAAAAATAAATATCTTTAAATAAGTAGGGGTGGCATTTCGGAACCGAAAATCCAAAACCGAACCGAAAAAAACTGAAAAAATAACCGAAAACCGAAACCGAAGAAGACCGAACCGAAAAACAAAAAAACAGAACCGAACCGAACTAATTTGGTTCGGTTCTCGGTTCGGGGTAGAGCGGAACCGAACCGGACCGAAATGGACCGAAGTCAAATTTCAACATACTAAAATGACCTTGTTTTTGTGATTTTGGTGTGTTTCGAATTTTAGTATAATTCGTTTTCCTTTTGTAAGACCCTCATGTGTCCAAGAAGGACCGATAATATGCTCATGAATTTGTGATTCAATTAATTTAGGTTGAGAGAATGAGCTACTGTGATTTACGATTGTTATATATTTTGAGATCTTTGGAAATTGCTATGCAACTCTAGCTTTTATCTTGAATATATATATATATATATATATATATAACTCTTGTTGGCTTGTTGTTATATATAACTTATTCTATTGCATATAATATTTGAATTTATATTGTGAAGAACCGAAAAAACATCAAACCAAATCGAAACCGAACCGAATATTTATAAAACCGAACTTAACCGAACCGAACTTCAAAAAGAACCGAACCAAACCGAAACCGAATATTTGGTTCGACTCTCGGTTTCGGTCAAAAACCGAACCGAATGGAACCGAGTCCACCCCTATAAATAAGGTAACATTTCATCATAAATATGAGGTAAAAGTTTGCGGCGGAAGAATAATTCATCATTTATAAATTTCTGATCAACGTTTCCCCAAATAAGTTTCAAACATTTGACAAAAAGAAACATCATATAATAATACCTATTTCATATGCCCTCTCGGCTCGCTCCTTCGTCCATCTGGCTCGGTTCAACCTGCGGTTTCAATAAAGGTGGGGGTGAGCTTCCTTCAGCTCATGGAAATCACACTGATCACAGTAATATACAATCTCATGGAAAGCATAACATGAATAATCTATCACATTTTTCCTCAACGTAAATGCATGCTCACAATATTACGTATAGAATGAATCGAGCACGCATACACGAATATTGAGGTTGTGCAGGTGCCCCCGCAACAACATCAAACATAAACACAATACCACATATAGCATGGATCGAGCACACATGTGAATATTGAGGTTGTGCAGGTATCCCCGCAACAACAAATATCTTAAGATAGCCTCTTACACGAATACAGGTTAGCCTGATTTACAACGTACATAAAATTTTAAACATGAATAGAACATCACATATACAGTCCAATTAAAACAATTAAAGTGATAGTGGAAATTCCCACCTGAATAAATGATGATGTCTGACTTGAAATGAAGATGATCGACTCACATTCCTAAGCCCGTAAATCCTCGATAAAGTCTACATATGATAATAATAATTATAAACTTACAATTTACTATCTATATAATAAATGAAAAGATACGGATCACTAAATAATAACTGAAGATAGATTATAATTGCTTATTAATATTAACCGAATAGTTAACATTACTAATGACTGAAATTAAAATATTTAGGCAATAATTCGGATTAATTATTAATATATATTGAAAGTCAACATCTTAATGTTTCGGTCAAAATTAGGATTTAATCAAAGTTTGAAAGTTGACTGAGGTCAGATTGTAAGACTTGAGAAGCTGACTCGGTTAAAATTGGATTAATTTAAACTTTGTGGGTCGAATTGAACGCTGATGGAAAATGTGAGGGCTAAGTTGAATAACCCTAATAATTTGCGGGTATAAATACCCCATTCTCACGGTTCAGCCGACAGAACTCTTTCTTCCTCCTCTCATTTCCTTCTTTTCCCCGTTTCCTTCTTCTCCCATCTCTCTCTCTCACACTACTCCTCAATCGGCCGGAAGCAAAAAGAAAAAAAAATCACAAACACACACACAGTAAATCGGACACACACACACACACACACACACGGCCAGACTTCGCGTCTCCTCCTTCTCGGCCGAAAATGAATCGCGGACCTCTAACCTTCTGCACCATAAATCAAAACAAATCGGACACACGCAAATGCTCGCTACAGGGCGACGGGGAGCTCGCGGCACGGTGCAGGTCCGACGCACGTTGCAGGTTCAAGGGATGGCTAACTCCGGCTCGGTGTCGCGGCGGCCTATGCGACGTTTCTGATGGGGAAACAGGTAAGATTTCAGGTTTAAAGGTTTTGGATATTGAGAAGTGGGTTTGGATTCGAATCTGGTTCGGGTTTGAGGGCCGATTTCGGGCTGAAGGTGTTTTTGAAAATATTAGTAGCCTTGTTTGTAAAATTTTGTTTGTTATTCTTGTTTGGCCATGAGTTCGGCCGAGTTGATGTTGATTCTTGTTTTCTGAATTTGAGTTCGGGTTGAGCCCGGATTTGATGAATTCGGGCAGTTTGGAAGTGATTTGATTTGTTTGGGAAGATGAAAATCGAGGTGGATACACAAATTCGGGTCTGAAGTTTCGATTTTTATTTTCTGTTTCGGTTTTATTGATTCGTTGGTTTCGGATTTGGCATCCGGTTATTGTTTAGATTCACGAAATAAGTTTGTATTCAAAAATTGAAATTTGCAGACGAGCAAGAGAAGGTTAGGATATGGTTGTACCTCGCTGAAGGGAGAAGATGAGGAACTGAAATTAGTTGTTCTGTGCTGGAACGATTCTGAGCAGAAGAGTTTTCTCGAGACGGCCGGGTCGAGGAAGTTGATGCCTTCTTCTCCTTCCTGTGTATCGAAGATTTTTCTGTATTGTATTGTAATTATTTTTGTTTTTGTTGGATGATTGAACGATGGGAAGATTTCTGCACTGCAGAATGGCTAGGGTCGGCTGAGGGAAAAGAAGAGTTCGTATTCTGTGTATTGTATGTTTGTACTGCAGATGTATTGTATTTATACTGTAAGGTAAAATCTCTATAAATTAATAATGTTGTGACCAGGATATTTTATTAATTTAGCGAGATATTATTATATCGATAAATTAATAAATTATTAATTTAAAGAGTTGGCTTATATTCGTGAGCAACTCTCAAATTAATGCATTGAAGAAATTATTGCGATGCAGATTCAAAATTCGGTTGATGATGAAGTTGATGATAATTGATCTTTTGGAATCGGTCACTCGGAAAGAAGCATTGCAAGCGAATAACTCTTCAACTTTTTGTTGCAATACGAGAATACAGTGCCTAACTCTTAAGTGCAATTGGGAGATTTAAAGATGAACTCAATATATATTTGAAGTTTACAAAAAAACAAATGACTATAGATTCATTTTTTACTAGACAATTCTAGAATTTTGGAATATATTAGTAATTATTAATTTATAGTTTCGCTGGGACCAATATATTTAAATTGGGATTTCAAAAAAATTATTATTTTATCGATTGGGGTCCAATTTTGTATTAGTTCCAAGTTGGAACCGGACAAATTATTAATTTTATCGAGGTTATTAATTTATCGAGTATTAAATTATAGAGGTTCTACCGTATTAGGATTAGGGTTAGGTTAATTATTCTGGGCTTAATCATTAAATTTTGGGTCAGTACAATATGTTTGGGTATATGGCTGATTATTGCAACTTGGTTATCCTTGGTTATTAGTGAATCGGCTGCTTCTGGGATTTACTGCTTTCTGTTGTATATATTTTTGGGTTTGGTTTGATAATTTTGGATTTCCTTCCCTGGTTTTGTTTGGTTATCCTTTTTGCTTGAGGTTTTGGTTTCGAGGGGGTGTTGGTTAGTTTGTTTTTGCCGCTATGCCAGTTGTGAGATTCCACTGTCCCTTTGTGGGTCTTGGGGGATGTCGGGACGGTGGTGGTAACGGGCTTACTAAAACATCTTTGATCACTCATTTGCGTGACCGGCACTTTAGCGTTGAGGCTCTTGGCACCACTAAGCAGTCTCTCTTGTCGGATCTGTGCTGGAACGATTCTGAGCAGAAGAGTTTTCTCGAGACGGCCGGGTCGATGAAGTTGATGCCTTCTTCTCCTTCCTCTCTGTATCGAAGATTTTTCTGTATTATATTGTAATTATTTTTGTTTTTGTTGGATGATTGAACGATGGGAAGATTTCTGCACTGCAGAATGGCTAGGGTCGGCTGAGGGAAAAGAAGAGTTCGTATTCTGTGTATTGTATTTTTGTACCGCAGATGTATTGTATTTATACTGTACGGTAAAATCTCTATAAATTAATAATGTTGGGACCAGGATATTTTATTAATTTAGCGAGATATTATTATATCGATAAATTAATAAATTATTAATTTAAAGAGTTGGCTTATATTCGTGAGCAACTCTCAAATTAATGCATTGAAGAAATTATCGCGGATACCGTTCAAAATTCGGTTGATGATAATTCAGTACTTTTGGAATCGGTCACTCGGAAAGAAGCATTGCAAGCGGCAACAACTCTTCACAACTTTTTGTTGCAATACGAGAATACAGTGCCTAACTCTTAAGTGCAATTGGGAGATTTAAAGATGAACTCAATATATATTTGAAGTTTACAAAAAAACAAATGACTATAGATTCATTTTTTACTAGACAATTCTAGAATTTTGGAATATATTAGTAATTATTAATTTATAGTTTCGGTGGGACCAATATATTTAAATTGGGATTTCAAAAAAAATATTATTTTATCGATTGGGGTCCAATTTTGTACTAGTTCCAAGTTGGAACCGGATAAATTATTAATTTTATCGAGGTTATTAATTTATCGAGTATTAAATTATAGAGGTTCTACCGTATTAGGATTAGGGTTAGGTTAATTATTCTGGGCTTAATCATTAAATTTTGGGTCGATCTGATATGTTTGGGTATATGGCTGATTATTGCAACTTGGTTATCCTTGGTTATTAGTGAATCGGCTGCTTCTGGGATTTACTGCTTTCTGTTGTATATATTTTTGGGTTTGGTTTGATAATTTTGGATTTCCTTCCCTGGTTTTGTTTGGTTATCCTTTTTGCTTGAGGTTTTGGTTTCGAGGGGGTGTTGGTTAGTTTGTTTTTGCCGCTATGCCAGTTGTGAGATTCCACTGTCCCTTTGTGGGTCTTGGGGGATGTCGGGACGGTGGTGGTAACGGGCTTACTAAAACATCTTTGATCACTCATTTGCGTGACCGGCACTTTAGCGTTGAGGCTCTTGGCACCACTAAGCAGTCTCTCTTGTCTGATTTGGCTATTTTCGAAAGGACAGAGGTTACTCTTAAGCGTATGGGGCTGTGGTTATGTGGTGGTTGTTTCAAAACGCATACTTTCCGGACTAAATGTCGTCATGGTACAGGGTCTGATTTTGTGTCTCCTCCTGATTGTGGTGATGGTGTTGTTCGGTTTGTGTTATATGATCTCACCAGACCGCAGGTTCCTTCCCAGCTTGCCATTGTTGAGGATTCGGTTTTAGATGTGCTTGGTGGTTTTGATTTACCTCTTCTCGATACCTTATTCTCTAAGGGATTACGGACTGTCAAATCCATCCCCCCTAAATGTCGGTTGGAGTTCTCTCGCACTTTGAAAAGAGCTCTTGATAAGATGATCTGCACGCCTGATGACATTTCTTGTTGGGTTGGTTTGTTTGTCCTGCCTCTTTGTCTTCTTAAGACCTTTTGCCCGAGGAGTAGTCAAGAGGGTAGGTCGGTCACTAAGCGTCAACGCCAGGAAGAGTATATTCTTAATTCTATTCATGCATGGGGCTCTCCTGGTGGTAGTCTGCAGGTTGTGCGTGAGGTTTTAGCCGAACCTTCCCCATTATGGTCTAATATTGATGATGACAGCTTGGATTTGGGTGACCGTAATGTCAAGCAATGTAAGAGGAAGATTTGTGATGGTCATTATACAGATGCGGTCAGAGTTCTTTCGTCTTCTGGTATTGCACCTTATGATGTTTCTACTCTTGAGGACTTAAAAACTAAGCACCCTTTTCAGTCAGCTCCTTCCTTGCCTGATATACCTATTGATCATCATCACCTTACCACTTCTCCTTCTACTGTTCTTGACATGATCAAGAGTTTCCCTCGTGGTACTTCTTGTGGGCGGGATGGGCTGCGCGCCCAACACCTTTTGGATTGTCTGAATGGTGCAGCTGTGGCTATTTCTGATGAGTTGATCGCTTCTATTACCCAAGTGGTGAACCTTTTTCTTGCTGGTAAATGCCCGAGGACGTTGGGTGAGTACATTGCTAGTGCTCCTCTCACACCCTTAGTCAAACCAGGAGGGGGTATCCGTCCTATTGCTGTTGGGACTGTTTGGAGGCGTTTAGTTTCCAAGGTTTGTGCTTCCATGATTGGTCACTCTTCAGACAATTATTTAGATGATTTACAATTTGGTGTTGGTGTGTCGTGGGGAGGGGAGGCTATTCTTCATGCTGTGAATCGGTTGGTTGAGGACCGGGGGGGTGATGTTGGTCTGTCTATGTTGTTGGTTGATTTCAAAAATGCCTTTAACATGGTGGATCGGGCTGTTATGTTACGTGAGGTACGACTTCATTTTCCGGCTATTTCGCAGTGGGTAGAATTCTGTTATTCTAGTCCTGCCAGATTATATTATGGTGAACATACTCTTTGGTCTCATCAAGGTGTGCAACAAGGTGATCCGCTTGGGCCTCTTCTTTTTGCTTTAGTGTTACATCCCTTGGCATGTAAGATTAGAGATTCTTTTGACCTTTCCTTTCAAGCTTGGTATCTAGATGATGGCACTATTATTGGTGACACCTTGGTTGTGGGTAAGGTTTTGGAGTTGATTATGGCGGATGGACCTTGTCGTGGCCTACACCTCAATGTTGATAAAACTGAAGTCTTTTGGCCACAGGAGGATCCCAGAAGCAGGTATGTCGGTGTTTTTCCCCCCAATATTTCCCGCCCCTCTAATGGTGTTAAATTATTGGGTGGACCTGTTGGTGTGGATTTTGAGTTTGGTAGTAAGTTGGTCCTGAAAAGGGTTGCTAAAACTATTGAACTTATGGAGGCCGTTGCCAAACTCAATGACCCTCAATGCGAATTGTTGCTTCTCCGTACATGTGCTGGTATTTCTAAGTTATATTTTTCTATGCGCACATGTTCTCCTCGGGTCTTTGAGTGTGCTCAGGTTTCTTTTGATGAGGCACTTCGTTCTTCCTTGGAACGTATTGTCACTGCCTCTGGGCCCGGTTTTGGTGATTGGCAATGGAGACTCGCCACCTTACCCTTTGCATTTGGGGGGCTCGGTTTATATTCTGCAGGTGATGTTTTGAACTATGCTTTTCTTGCTTCGAGACTTCAATCTGCTTGTCAGAACTAAGCTCCTCCATAGTGCTGGTATTGTGACTACTGGTCCCTCATTTGATGATGCTCTAAGTACTTTTAATGCGAATATGGATATTGACCTTTTGAGTAACCCTAGCGAGGTCGCTGCCCCCAAACTTATGAAGAAATTGGCAGATATATACTTCGATCGGGTTACCCAAACTGCTGAATCTACGTTCCATCTATCCCCTCGACAGGTGGCGCTATGGAGCATACTAAAGGAGGATCATACGTCAGATTGGCTTAGAGTGGTTCCTATATCTGGATTGGGACAGACTATGAACTCCAAGACTTATCATTGTGTGCTGTGTTATCGACTGGGTGTTCCCCTTTTCACTCTTCAGGTACCGTGCTCGGCGTGTTCTAAGGTTTTTACTGGAGATAATTATGGGGATCATGCAGTTTCGTGTGCGGGTATTGTCGGCATTAAACATCGGCATAACATTGTGTGTGATGTCCTTGTTGATATTTGCTCTCGGTCCGGGATTTCTGTTCGTAAGGAGGTGGATATTGGGCTTCATGGAGATATGGACAGACCCTTGCGCCCGGATGATATATTGCTCTATTCTTGGGATGGCGGGCGTGATGTTTGCGTTGATCTTACAGGTTCGTCTCCTTTGACGCAATCGGGGTTGCTTGATTTTGTGCCAGGGCGTGCGGTTAGTGAGGCTGCACGACGTAAACGTGTCAAGTATGAGGCTAAATGCGCAGATATCGGATACGGGTTCCTCCCCTTTTCCTTTTCTTCTTTTGGAGAACTTGAGAAATAGGCGATAACCTTACTAAATCGTATTAGACGTTTCTCCTTGACTCAAGACATTGGGGCTCGTACTGCAGTTCATATTTTTAATCGTATTAGTTTCGCTATTGCTAGAGGAGTGGGGGCCCAGTTAGTTTCTCGGCTCCCCACTAATTTCTTGTAATTTCTTATGATTTTCTAATGAAGTGATGTTTTATAATAAAAAATAATAATAATAATAATGATGATGATAATAATAATAATAGTAATAGTAATGAATAAAATAATAATAGTAATAGTAACGAATAAAATAATAATAGTGACGGTAGTTATAATATCGATAATAATATCGAGAGTAATATAAATGGTGATATAAAATGATAAAGATAAAAATATCAATACTGTCAATATTAATATGGTACTTATTATAAATATTATTATTAATAATAATATTACCTTTAAAAAATTTTAATTAATAATATTGACTAACATTAAATGTTCTGAAATTCACGTGAGAAATTGACTCGGGCTAGGACTTGTGATACGTCGAAATAAATGTTCATGATTCTCTAAATGAAATTAAATAAAATGAAATGCATTATAATATTATTATAAAATAATAATATTGCATTATGAAAATAGCGGGTATTACATGTTGGCTCAATCTGTGTGGGTTGTTAAACCTATGGAGACTCGTGGGAAGCGATCACGGACCTGAGCATGACTAATTATTGTGATTGCTGTTTTGGGTCAATCCGTGTGGGTTGTTGAACCTACGGAGACTCGTGGCAAGCGATCATGGAGTCATGAGCATGACTAGTTGTTGTGATTGTTGTGATGATTGTGATCGGTTAAGTGCGTGCAGGTTGTTGAACCTACGGAGACACGTGACAGGGGATCACGGTGTCATGAATTATGTTTTATCTTTCAAAGTTTTTAAGGAAAGTTTTAAGAAATGAATGTTAGGCCGAGCCCCATAAAATTTGTGGAAATGTTTCGTACTATAAAATTGTTGAAATACGAATTGAGATTTGGGCTAGGACCCTAAGATTTTCGAAAAGGTTTTGAAATTCAGGACTTGAGGTCCTAAAGATTTTCTAGTCCTAATAATCCCCGGGATGAGAATTTTATTTTCAAATACTTCTTTGCTTGAATTCGAAATTCTAAAACCTCTCGGGAATGTTTTGGTAGTTGATTGTCATATCTGATTCGTGGTTGCTATTTGCTTGTTATATTTCGTATAGTATGATACTTGTACTAGCCACTCAAATGCTAACTCCTTAAATGGGGGAAATGCGTTTCATGCATTTCAGGTATGCTTGGTTCGTGGGAGCAGTCACAGGTTCGGCATGGAAGTTGATGGACCGCGATACTAATCAAAGTTATGGAGTTCAGTTGTTGTTGCATCATTGTATTGTTCTCAGTCTTCCGCTGTGTTGTATTGTTTTGTATTTTGGACCCCTGCGTGTGTATGAGTTGAAAGTAATTATTTTAGCTTGATTTAGTCGTGTGACCTCATCGGTCCGTCTTGTTATCTTGTTTGCCCCCGGGTGATCAAACAGTTGGTCATTTGTAGTGTTTAGCTTGGTAGATCCTTGTGAGAAGGGTCTACGACTTGTGATATCCCCGGATGATTTCTGGGTGTATTACAGTTCGTGCCAAAAATGAAAGACAAGACATCTCTTTATAATATGCACTTTTCTTAATGTACACTACCTACAAAGGTTAACGTACGCTAACATCAGATACGCACGCTAACATCACAGTGTTACGTATGTTATCCTCCTCCAGAGGCTACTATCTCAATTTGTACATTGCAATGTGTATGTTGACAAAAATGGCATACGTTAGCTCACCACTATGACGTATGTTAACACAATGACGTTGAGTACATAATGCCCATTGACTTGGTTGTCCGAATCAAGTTAAAGGATTCCAGCCATGCGCATCCATGCATTCTCGCACATGCTGAAAGTTGAGGTGCGATTTGATACCCTCAGTTACATACATAGTCTATCAAGCTTAACGTACGTAACACTCATCATAATAATGTACACTAGACATTGATCGTAGCGTACGCTAGATCTAATGTACTTAATCAAAAACACAACTTACCATGCAATGACTAAGAGTCAAAACAATACGAACGTCAAACATAAATAGTTTGATTCCAAAAATTTTCGATATATTAAACATTGAACAAATCGAAACATAATACAACGATACTCATAAAATACATACAATACAACAGTAAAAATGAAAAATTTGATCCGGATATTACATACTCCCCTCTTAAAAAGAGTTTCATCCTCGAAACTAAGGGATAAATAACTCGAGATATCTCTCCAGCATGCGATCCTTGGAAAACACTTCGGGTAGGAGACACCTTAACCAGTATATGGTCACTAATGTCGAACTCAAGCAGTCATCGACGGTTATCTACATACGAATTTTGTCGACTTTGAGCCGTTAATAATGACTCATGAACAAAGTGATCTTCTCACGAGCTACTAACAACATATCAGGTTCCGTACCCAGAGACTTGGGCAAGTCATCCCAACACAATGGGGATCTCCAACGACGGCCACATAACGCTTCATAAGGTGTCATCTTAATCGAAGCATGCCAACTACTATTATAAGTGAACTCCACCAAAGGTAGTTGAGCTTCCTAATCATGTTTCCAATTGAGAGCACAATCTCTCAACACATCCTCCAGTGTTTGGATAGTCCTCTCAGACTGGCCATCAGTCTGTGGATGAAATGCCATACTGAAATTCAATTATGTACCCATCGCATGATGAACCGCCTTCTAGAAATGTAACACGAACTGTCCATCACGATCTAATAGGATACTATTTGAGGTTTCGTGAACCTTACGATCTCTCCAATGAACAGCTGGACCAATCTCTTGGGACCCCATGTGTCTTTGATTTCCAAGAAGTGAGTTGATTTGGTGAAACGATCTATGATCACCCAAATCGTATTCATACCTCGACAACTCGTCGACAAGTTTGTGATAAAATCCATCGATATTTCCTCCCATTTCCATCCTGGTATAGGGTGTGGTTTCACCCGCCGGTCGCTGATGTTCAATCTCAACCTGTTGACAGGTTAAACACCTTGAAACAAATGCTGCAACTTCTCACTTCATATTGCCCCACCAGTAATATTGTTTCAAGTCCTTATACAACTTGTTATACCTTGGATGAACATAGTATGGGGTAGCATGAGCCTCTCTCATAATAGAGTTCTTCAACTCTTCATTTGCCGGCAGATATAGTCAATTCTTGAAGTACACACATCTATCCGCGTGGACCACAAATCCAGGGGCTTTCCTCTGAGTTACTTTATTCCAGATCCGCGATAAGAAATGGTACATAATCTGTTTTGATCTGATAATATCGTCAAGGGATGATGAAATCTCAAGTGTACAAAGTTTCCATTATACACGATGTAGCCAGACCTCAATCCCCGGTCTCACAAATTCTAGTTGTAGCTTTCTCTGAACTGTCAAACGGCAAGCATTTGCTCCTGCACTATCTTATGGCTCAAGGCATCGGCAACCACGATCGCCTTTCCCGGGTGGTATAGGATCTGGATGTCATAATCTTTCATCTATTCTAACCACCTACTTTGTCTCATGTTGAACTCTTTCTGAGTAAAAATGTATTTCGAACTCTTGTGATCACTAAAAATCTAACAAGTGACTCCATACAAATAGTGGCACTAGATTTTCAAAGCAAACACCACTGCTGCAAACACCTTCCTATTCTGGATCAACACACACCCAAGACCTTGTCTTGACGCATCACATTACACCACGAATCCCTCGGTTCCTTGTGGTACTACCAAAACTGGTGCCGATATCAATTGACTCTTGAACTTATCAAAGATCTGCTGGCGCGCCTTTGACCATATGTATTTCTTATCCTTCCTCAATAGACTAGTTAGCGGCTGAGCGATCTTGGAGAATCCTTCCACAAATCGTCTGTAATAACCTGCTATCCCAAGGAAGCTACAGACTTCTTTCATGTTCTTCGTAGGTAGCCAATCTCGGATAGCTTCCATCTTTAATGGTTCCACACTAACCCCATCGACTACTATCACATGCCCGAGAAAAGTCACCTCAGAAATTCAGAACTCACATTTAGAAAATTTCCCATAAAGTTGTTCTTACCTCAGCACATCGAGAACCTAACAAAGATGACACTCATTCTCCTCACAATCACCAGAGTAAATCAAAATGTCATCGATGAAACCAACCACAAAACGATCTAAATAGTCAACAAGCACTCGGTTCATTAATTCCATGAATGTCGCTGGTATATTGTTCAGTCCAAATGGCATTATGACGAACCCGTGGTGTCCATAATGAGCACGAAAGGCTATCTTAGAAATGTCAGACTCTCAGATATGCAACTGATGATAACCAGATCTCAAGTTGATCTTAGAGAACACATCTACACCCTGAAGTTGACCCAATAAATCATCGACACGAGGTAAGGGATATTTGGTCTTGATTGTTATCCTGTTCAGCTCTCGATAGTCAATACATAGATGCAAAGATCTGTCCTTCTTTCGGACAAATAACATTGTCCCCGATGGGATGCACTCGGTCGAATATAGCCCTTCTCAGTCAAATCCTCAAACTGATTGTTTAGATCCTACATCTCATTCGGAGCCATATGATACAGTGCTTTCGAAAGCAGGGACGTACCTGGGTCTAACTCAATGGTAAACACTACCTCTCGCTATGAAGGTCAACCCGGCAATTCATCTGTAAAAACATCTGGGTAGTCTCGAACCACCTGAATATCGGTTAATTCAACTGGTTGATCCTCTATCATGGTCGTGTAGCCTCAATAACCAACACATTCCTGATTAAGCAGTTTCACTGCTTTCATTGCACTGATGATTCTCCCAGAACAGCTGGGATTATCACCTCGAGAAACACACTCAAAACCATTATTAGAAGTGACGGTCACCATCCAATCACGGATGCTAAGTATGTCATCATGATCCATCCAGTCGATACCCAAGATTACATCATCTTTAGGTAGAACAACCATAATCAAATCTGACAACCACTCGCGGTCGTTTATTCAATTGGACAGTTCTGATCTTCATGATTCTCAATAATTCTTCTACCATCAGGTAGACCAATCACATAAGGCTCGCACTCGGCAACATCATCTAGATGCAATCGGCTCAAGCAAGACCCAGATCTAAAAGAATGTGAAGCACCAGTATCAAAAAGAGTACATACAGTCTGAGAAATGATCTCGAGTGTACCTGCAATCATGTTGGCCTCGGGATCATCAGCCTGCTTCTTTCATAAATTCTGGGCTTTGCAGTCTCGGTATCAGATGTACCAACTTGACCTCCATGACATACTCCTCTGTCCGCCCCTAAAGTTTGGTGGGAAGCAGACGGAGGTGTACGGTCCTGGGATGTAGACTGAACTGGAGCATATTGGGCCATCGGAGTACGTCCCGGCCCACCTCTAAAAAAACGAGCACGATGTCCAGCAACTCCGCAGGTAAGGCATGAAACAACTGTTCTCGGACATTTGGAGCTGATGTGACCCCGCTCTCCATAATTAAAGCACATAATAGCCGAACTGGCTACTCGGGACTGCGATCCCACTAGCCTAGGCACTAAAGGTGGCCACTCAGAAATAGTTGATCCGGTTTTGGGCTTCTTGAACGTCCCCAACTACCTTTCACTTGGTTCTGGTTTCTTGATCTCTTATTAGTGGACGACGACTGCTTTTTAGAAATCTCCTTCGTAGTAATCTCATACTCGAGAGATTTCTCAATAAACTCGGTAAAGTGGTGCAGTGATGATTGAGTAACCGCATTCTCGTCTGAGGTTTCAACCTCTTAAGGAACTATTTGATATTATCAGCCTCTGTTCAAACAATCAACGAGGCAAATGGGAGAAGCCCTTAAAACTTCTCGGCAATATACAACACATCATCATCATCATCATCAGACGGGTTCGGATTCAGCAATTCTGACGGTTTTGCTCACGAAGTGGGGCTGGGTAATAATGGTCCAACATGAGATTTTTGAGTTCATCCTAGTTGCACGATCCGTCATCCGGTTTCACGGAAATCCACCATGAATAGGTGCCCTTACTAAGGTAGTAAGCCGCCACAGAAACTCAATTCTCATCGGGACAATTGACCATCTCGAACAACTTATGAAAATGCTCGATCTAGTAAATAATAACAGCAGGCTCAGAGGAGCCCTCAAAAGTCAGAGGTCGCTGATGAGAGATGTCATTAACAATCCGACTCACAATCCCACCGTGCACTTGTTCGGTGTGGTGTAAATGGTTTCCAGCAGGCGAATAACTACCCACCAACTTTGTTCCATATTCAAACGCGTGTTGGCTCGTGGCCTTTGTCCCAGCAGGCGAATAACTACCCTTTCCGCAGCCTCGGCCCCCTCTACCACGACCTCTCAAGCTTCTTTCCATACTGAAAGAATCAAACAATAATCATGAGCACAATTCATACCCGCCTTTATGGCCAATCATAAAATTACGCTAAGCTAATAGCAACAATGAGACTACACGTTCAGAAGTAATTCGTCAAGAATTAATTGCACTACATGTGCTATACAAATATCATATTGATACAAGGTCGAAACAAGATCAACCGAATAATCAAATCCATATTTTCCTCGAAATATAAATAAGATAAAATTTCGCCATAAATAACTCGGAATATCAAGATCAACAAAAAGGATCAATTCCTCAAATAAACATATCGCTAGTAATTAAATCATGACACAAGAATCACATATTGTACTTGGCTCACAGGGCTTGGCACTTGTATAGGTCACACGTGACGTGAAGGTTTCTTGATATTAGTTTGTTCAAACAATGACTCATAAGGAGAAATAATTTTTCTGATACTATATTCTATAACACCCTGAAAATAGCAGCTATTACAGTGTCGTGGACCCCATGTTGGGAGCCACCAGGCGATACAAATACACAAATCAACCATAATATAATTATAGTACCGAACCACAAAATATTAACCACCACTCTGACGAGAAGTTTATACATCATACGAATATAATTGCCACAACACACAGGATTCAAATATAAGTATAAATCATATGAAGATGGAGTATATACAAAATAGTACAGCTAAAAAGAATTACTACAAAGCGGAATTAAAAATACACGGTTTAACATAACCGGAGGAAAAATACTTGGGGGCCCCAAACTAGTATTCTTCAAACTCTTTGCCCTCACAATGCTCTTCCCGTACCTTAGCCTTCTCTCGACCTTAAACACAAACAATACGTATTTCGCCCGAAAACACAGGGTTAGATGTACATGATTATAAATTTCAAGATGTTCTTCAGATCATATACAATAGATCTCAATGAAACAAACCCGACTGTTTTAACATACCCCCCGGCGTACGAAACAACCAATCGCAAACCGTCGGACATACCCAATCACACGTGGTGTATGAACGGCAATGAATATGGCTCAAGACGGACATCACAGTACGCCCAATCCAAAAATATGTTTGTACATATGTCCACCCCGTATACGGAATCCAATATATAACTGGGACAATGTACCTAATTAGTCCCACAAAGTAATCATCTCATGTGCACAGTCCAATGTGGAAATATCAACACACCACCATATGTGCCCGACTAAAAATCCTACACATAACCAATCGGCATGCATATAAGATTCCAGAAATATCACGATACGACATGAAAACGAAACTCAATTAATAACATATATAATAAGGATCAAGTAAACTCACCGAAGTGACAATAGCGATTAATGACACCAACGATATCAAAGATAGTGAACTTGGGAGTACATTCCCACAACAAAACGATCGACACGATCAACAATTACACCTCATTATGAATCGTAGATTCATAAAGAATTACACATACACGCAATGTATAACATTCACAAGAATCATTTATCATTATTGTCACGGCCCCTTATCCCTAAGGACGGCACAACCAGGGCGTGACCCGGGATAGGAATTAAGAAGCGGGGAAGAAAGGGGGAAACATACGTTTCATAAGGAATAGGGATAAATTTCCACCAATAACCTATAAAGGGATCATGAAGGGTGATCAATCCCGTGGGAATGACTTAGAATTCAAAGTAAGAATACATAGTAACAATATTATCCATGAAGTTTATGAAAGGCTACACAGTACATCACAAACGATGTGACTTAGAAAGCAAAATCATAAAAAGTGTTTGCAGTGGAAAAATATGGTTGGCTACATATATGAAGATATGTAACGGGGCTTAAAATCGTTTGTAGACAAACGACTTCCACTCAACACCCTCCGTCATATCCCCTTCTCAACCTGCACATTTTAAAACATATACAGGGTTGAGTACAATGTACTCCGTGAACATATTGCCAAAAATATAAAACATGCTTTCGTATTTGTCATCATGCATATAAGCAGTAATACACGGGGGTTTTACGAAAAAGTTCATGTTTACTAAATTATTTCGTTTCATTGCATATATCATCAGATTGACCATATCCATAATTTACACCGGGGAAGGTGGCCACCTCCCGTGAACGTTACTCCCCGAGATCGGCCGCTCCGAAGAGAGCTCACAATCCCGAGTACTGTGTACACTAACCCTGGCCAGTGACCTTTGTCTAGCTCAGGGTCTGATCATTTTATAGGTTGGCAAGCCGACAGTAATAGGTTCATACGAATCACATAAAAGTTTTTATGCATCATAATCATTTGAAATTCTAATTTGCTTGTAAATTATTTCATCAAAATAGAGCAAAGATCAAATCATTTTCGTATAGAAATCCCACCTGGACAAGTAATAAACGCAAGCAAAATGATTCTCGGCTCTTCCTTACTTCAATCTGCTGCTCCACCTTTCATCGGAAACAACTAAGTTTAGCGGTCAACCCAGCTTAACGAAGTCTAACGGACAACAGAATCGATCTACATGTTTGGACTTTAGGGTTTTGCATTCGACTTAAGTTTAATAATAAAAGTCATGATTCTCTTAGAGAACCTAACTGACCATATAACATATAAAGATACTAAAAACGGTAATCGACACACGATTCCGTTACACATTCCTTGGTTCGAATGCACAAAGACTGGAAAGAATTAAAATCCTGTAATCGCATAGTAAGAACTGGATAGTGTATCTTATACCACTAGAAAGCCACTGAAGTATGGTTTCATATCCATTTTATGGATCTCAAAAATATTAATCATGGAGAATGTTATGGCCGTTTCCGTGAAGTGATTCTAAACTGTCAATTTCCGGCGAAAATGGGAAAAATGTCATATTAATCTAGAGCTCGTTTCTAGCAAAAAAAACCCTAAAAATGTAAACTCTAATCCTTCATATCACTCTTATAACACATATAGGATTCGACATACAAGCATGCTTCTCGATACTATGAACTCCATGTCATAATCTTTTCTTTTTGAAAAATGCTTACTAACCCATTTTTATACATCAATAAAGATCAAACATCATCAACATCAAACATCTTCAACATCTAGCAAGACATTTAATCCATACTCATGTTGGTCCTAACATGAAAGTGACCTAAACATGGTTTAAAAATCCTTAATACATAACATGCTCTTTAATTACATCAACTATTATCTAACACATATTCCACTTCATGTCTTTATTTTCAAGCAAATTTCTAAAACATTTTATAAAAGCTAGTAAAACATATCATGTATAGCTTTCATACATCATCACAAACATCAAGCCACTTTGAACATATATTAACATATCAAGAACTAAACATGCTTCTTCCTTTCTTTCCAAAATACCAAACATTTTATTAAAATCCCATAAATTCATCATAGAATCATATCATGAAGTAGAAACTTATTATATAAGAAAATCATAAGAAAAACAACACATGCTTGAGCTATGAATCCTAATAATTTTGGCCTAAATGACAAAATTAAAGCCTGAATAAAACTTGTTTTAAACACTCCCAAATACCTTAGAATCAACTTAGAACAACATACAAAGGATTAAAACATCAAACCTAAGTTCCTTCATCAATTTCCAAATTTTAAAGTGAGCTAAATTCTATTTTTACTTGGATATAATTGAAGAGGGGGAGGTAACTTACTTGAATATGAACTCGGATTCAAGTTTGGCACAACAAAGGAGCTTGGTTGTGGAACTTCGAGGGAAGAACAATAGAGTTTCTTCACTTTCGGGGGGGGGGGGGGGCAAAGGTGAAAATAAAGGGAAAAATATGAAGTGGAGAGGAAAATGGTTATGTCTCTTTATATACTAGGTTAACCCTAGCCTTTAATAAAGCGATTGAATAATATTTTACGTTTCGCTCTTCCGCAGAAAAATTACTCAGGTATTGAATGTGTGTCGTATACTTAAATTATCGTGTTGAACTTACAGCTTAAAGTCGGAGAAAAGTTTCAAGATTTACAGAACGTGAATTATCCGAGAAAACGACTCGACATAATATACCCGAAACTCAAAAAGTAAACTTTCAAAAATCATACTCGCAACGTTAAAATAATGTATATAGAAGGCGACAAAATCACGATTCTGTCTATTGAAACCTAATATCAAATCTGAAAGATAATCCCAACCGAATAACCGAACATATAATTTCTGAATTAAAAACGTGTAAATAGATCTAAACTTATCCCATTAGTCAGATTTTATTACGTAGGAATGGAAAATCCCTAATTCCGCACTTGAGGTTATGATAATCATGCATATAAAAGACCGGGGCATTAAATCCTATCCATCCAACAAGAAATTTCGTCCCGAAATTTACATGCCTTATCAAAGAGTTCTGGGTATCTCTCCCTCATCTTTCTTTCGAATTCCCACGTAACTTCTTCCTGACCGTGGTAACTTCATAATACTTTTACCAAAAGAATTGACTTATTCCTCAGTTCTTGAACCTTCTGGTCTAAAATAGCTTCATGCCTCTCTTCATAACTCAGACTGCGATTAAGAACTATGTCACTATGATGAATCACATGCTTGGGATCAAATACATACTTCTTCATTTGAGAAACATGGGAAACATTGTGAACATTTCCAAGACTAGGTGGCAAAGCCAACCTATAAGCAACTGGGCCGATCCTCTCGAGTATCTCATATGGCCCTATAAAATATGGCCTAAGCTTTCCTTTAACGCCAAACCTGATTATTCCCTTAGAATGGGAAACCTTGATGATAACCTTATCCCCACTTTTGAAATGTAATTCAGTTCGGCGTGTATCAGCATATGACTTCTGTCGAGTCTAGGCCTCTTGTATTCTCGGTCGTATCTTGCAAATAATCTTGATCATCTCGCTGACTGTGTCTGACCCTAAAATTTTTCTCTCACCCACTTCATCCCAATAAAGTGGTTACTACATTTTCTGCCATATAAGGCTTCATAATGCGACATACCTATCACTGCCTGATGACTGTTGTTGTAAGCCAATTCGATTAACGGAAAAACGTGCTCCCAATTTCCATCTTGATCCAACACTACAGTTCTCAACATGTCTTCTAGTGTCTGAATCGTCCTTTCTTATTGTCCATGTAATACCCAGTTGTAATTCAGTCATTATCATTTAGTAATTTCATTCGGTGATTGTCACTCAGTGGATTTTCACTCATTTATAATCATTCATCAATCATGTTCGTTCACCGTGTTCACCGTTCGGAAAAACTTCGAGTTGTGTATCGTTATTGTTCATTGTTTCAACTTTCCTCATATGAGTTCGACTTTGTTAGATCACCATTAATTTTTGGTGACTCGAAAAAATTGTAAATCTTTACAATATTATATAGCATCGAGTTAGCTTTCCAATGGTTCAAACGGTGAGTCAATCGGAGTCCGGACGAGAGAGTTATGGTCGTTTTAGCTCACCCCGCTCATTTTTCAGTTATTGGCCGATCACTGTCGACCGAACTCGGCCGTGTCGTCCGACACGACCCGTCTTTGTACTCGTCCGAAATGCCGAAGTCTCTACCCACGGGACTCGACCGTGTCGTTTGGCACGGCCGAGTCGAACTCTTCCGGATAAGCTGAACCGATCGCCGACACGCCCGACCGTGTTCCGGGACACGGTCGAGTCATGCCGAAGTCATTGTCGGACGGGTCACTATCGGAAGGCCCCTTCGCGCCGCGACCGTGTCAAGCAGGACACGGTCGAGTCCCTGCCGGCCAGTGCGCGACGCGACCGTGCCGATCGGCACGGCCGTGTCCGGCAGCGCAGTCAACCCCTATAAATTCGTTTTTTGAGCATTTCAGCTCATTTCTTTCCCTTTTCTTCACCTACAACTGAGAGAGAGAGCTTGAGGGAGGGTTTTTCCTTCACAAATCATTTGAGTGTTTGATTTTCTTCATCTCCTTTCGGTCGTGAAGCCCGGATAATCGATCTAACGTGTGTTCTTCAGATTAAAGTACTTGGATCTTCAAAGGTAATATTCTTCAACACCTTGGATTTCGATTTTTGTGTTGAGTTATGATGTTTTGGACGTTATAATCATGTTATATGAAGGGATATGTATATGATTATGAGTTTGTATAAGGATTCATTGGATTATTGAAGGATTATTCAAGAACACTTTGAATATCGAGTTGAAATTGGGCGTTTTCGATTAATTGTCGTTATAATCACGATTTTGGATATTCATAATGGATTATTGATCGTATTGGAGATGTTTTGTTGGTTTGAAACACTTCTTGGGGGAATTGATAGTGGCTTATTGAGATTTGATTGTAAACAACCGGAGTTTGGCCACAACGTATTCGATATAATGCCCCAATGAACTTAGTTTAATCGTATCGACGTTTTGAGTTCGTTATATTCGTGTTTGATTCGTATATTGAATGAGTTGTTGGATATTGTATAATTCAAGGTTGTTCGAGCGACCGATATCTCAATTAGGACGTTGTTCGTGGAAGGATAATTGTCACCGGTATTGAGTAAGTTAATTCTTACTCGGTTAAAAGGATATTCATCCCTTTTGTTGTTGTTCATTCATAATCATAACTCATTCATCATTATATTAACCGTATCAAAACTTGTTGTTGTCAATTAATCACTTCAGTCATAAGGAACGACGGTTCCAATCTTTTCATTGAGCTGTCATTTATTTCGTTACCATTCCACCTCGGTGAGTCATTATTCATTTTCGATGTCACTTTTGTTATATCGTGGCATTCCGGGTCATACTGGCGTGCCGGTTGGTATGTGTAGGATTTTCATGTCGGGCACATTATAGTCGTGTGTTGGTTGGTGGCCTCACATTGGGCTGTGCACACGAGATTGATTGTTTCGTGAGACTGATTAGGTACAAGACCACACGTGTATTCGATCGATACTCGTTGGTGGTTTGTGCACGGACACATTTCCATCCCGGGCGTAGTGTGGCGCCACCCTTTGAGCCGTACTGTTAGTTGATTCATATAGCATGTTTGATTGCGTATGTTTCGACAGGATATTTCATAATTTCAGATATAATCATGATTGTGTATTTTCAACCCTTGAGGATTGTTGTTCTTTGTAACTGACCCCGTTTGGGGATTTTGTTTTTCAGGTCTTGGCAAGGCAAAAGCATGGGGAGAACACGCTGACGTCGAGGAGTCACAGTGATACTAGTAGGGGGCCCCGATCTTTCAGTTATTCATGTTATTGTCCTTTATTTTCCGCTGCAGACTTTCATTTGAATACTCCGTTTCATTCAGTGTTGTGTATTTTATCTTCATATAAAATACACTAGTATTCGGTATTGTCCTGGTGTGTTGTAACTAAACTCCTCATCGGAGTAATTATTGTTGTAATGTAGTTCGGTACTACATTTATCTTGTGTAATTCATTCATTTTCATTTGCCTGGTGGGTCCCAGTTGGGGATCTACAGCACTGTAATATCCGCCTAGTTTGGGGTGTTACAGAGTTGGTATCGGAGCGTGGTTTTGAATAGTACCTTCCGAGTCATGTTTCATTTGAAATCATCGTCATTGGACTAGTATCATTGGACTTTCGCGTCACGTGTGACCTGTGCAGATGCCGAGCCAATCAGACCGAAAGAACTGTAAGACTTCTAACGCCATGGTATAATTTCTGTCAATAGTCATTCATTCATCATTCATCAATTAACAATCCTCAAACATCATCATTCATTATGATCAGGACGATCATATTAACTCATTAATCACTTAATTCATTTCAATACTCAGTTAATGATCAGGACGATCATATTAACTCATTAATCACTTAATTCATTTCATTACTCAGTTAATGATCAGGACGATCATGTTAACTCATTAATTACTCAATTCATTTCATTACTCAGTTGTCGATTTGGATGGTCATATTATCAATCTTATTAAGTTATTCAAGATAATCATTTCAAGAATTTTACCAGATAATCATGTCACTTCAATAAATCATTCATATAATCACTAAGTTAGAGCATGTATACTCATTTTCATCATCTCATGACATAATCATAACGTGATAATCATGCGGGGAAATATAATCATTGTGCGACCTTCCTACTTCGAGATGGGGAGAGGCTGTCGAGGATGCACGGGGAGAGGCGCAGTGCGGACCGAAACCCGAGAAATAATCACTGGCACGGAAATCGTTCCCAGGACTCGGCTCGATCAGAAGATGTTCGGGTTGATCCACTCACTTTTATGCAGGCCATGATGACCCATGTGCAGTTGCTCAATCATCATTGCGCCACTCTGACCGGATTAATCGAGAGAACTCTCCCGTACGAGCCAGCTGCTAAGGAAATTACTGAGCAGCAACCTGCATATGTCAACAGGAAATCAACGAAGCGTAATCAATCCGAAGGCGGTCAGTCAACCTTCAAGAAGCCTCATGTGTGTCCTATCGTTTCTGAGCGACCTCCTACGACGCATAATCGTGCGGGATCTCATTCCCGAGTGGCCAGTTCGGCCATCACCTGTTTCAATTGTGGAACGCCGGGTCATTTCAGCACTGAGTGTCTGAAACCGTCTATCACGTGCTATAATTGTGGGAATTTTGGGCATAAGGCCCGTTTTTGCCGAAAGGACTCCAAGTCGGCTCCAGCGGCATCTCAGGCCCCGAAGCAACCAGCGTTTCAGAATCAGACTGCTTTGTCATCGTCGTTTAAGACAATGGAAGCAAATAGAGTTGGAGCTCGTATTTATCAGACGGGAGCGTCCGGTTCGGGGACCGGCAAGTCCCAGATTCATATGATGAGGAGGATCGACGATCCGGTGGTCCGAATGATTTCAGGTATACTCGTAATTTTATTTCAACTTATGTGTACCTTTTGATGCTGGTACACCGCATTCATTCATTTTCGAATCATGCTTGAATAGACTTATTTCGGGATAGTTCTATTGCTTGTGGACCTCATACCATCGGTCTACCTGACGATGGAAGAATTTTCGGAATCATACCGAATTAAGCTTAATGACCGCGATTGGTTGATGGATCTAATCGTGGTGAACTTATCTTAGGACGATGTACTTTTCGGTATTAGTTGGTTTGATCGTCTTGATACTATCCTCAGTGTTTGTTAGCGTTTGGTCGCTATCTTTCCGTCGTTGGTTGTCGAATGTGTGTTTCAGGGAAGTAATCCCCGTTGTTCCAGAAGAAGTATTATTATGACGAAAGCAGAGAAATTCCGCAATCGAACTATTCAATCATTCATTGTATCATTCTCATCGATTGGCCTTTCTAAGACAATCGAGTCATTCAATCATTCATTGTATCATTTTCATCGATTGGCCTTTCTAGGGAAATCGAGTTATTCAATCATTCATTGTATCATTTCCATCGATTGGCCTTTCTAAGACAATCGAGTCATTCAATCATTCATTGTATCATTTTCATCGATTAGCCTTTCAAAGGCAATCGAGTTATTCAAACATTCATTGTATCATCTTCATCGATTGGCCTTTCTAAGGCAATCGAGTTGTTCAATCATTATTGGTATCTCTTTTTATCGATTGACCATTCTAGGGCAATCGAAATGTTCAATCATTCGTGGTATCATTGTCATCGATTGACGATGTACTTCCAGACGAGTTATCTGGTTGCCTTCACATAGAGTAGGGGAATTCAGGAGTGAGTGGGAGCCGGTACGTCCCCTTTATCGAAGGCACCGTATCGGATGGCCCCCCGAGAATGCGGGAGTTGAAGATTCAACTTGAGGAGTAGTTCGAGAAAGGTTATCTCCGACCGATTGCGTCCGTGAGGAGCACCGGTGTGATCTGTCAAGGAGAAGGATGGCTCGTCTCGTGTATGTATTAATTACCGGAGTTGAACAGGTGATGATCAAGAGTAGTATCCCTTACCCGTATTGATGATCTTTTAGATCAACTTCAGGAGCCTCGGTATTTTCCGGATCGACTTAAGATCTGGATATCACCAGTTGCGGATTCGAGAGTCGGATATCGCGAGGACAGCATTTCGTACACGCTATGGTCATTATGAGTTCGTAGTTATGCCGTTCGGGCTAACTATTGCACATGCGGTATTCATGGAGTTAATGAATCGGGTTTTCATCGACTTTTTGGATCAGTTTGTTGTTGTCTTCATCGACGACATTTTGATTTATTCTCGTAGCCGAGAGGAACACGAGGTTCATCTTCATCAGGTTTTCGACGTGTTGAGACGAGAACAACTTTATGGAAAGTTTTCCAAATGTGAGTTTTGGAGGTCCGAAGTGACTTTCTCGGGCATGTAATTTCATCTGACAGAGTTCGTGTCGACCCTCAGAAGACGGAGACTATCCGAGATTGGCAACCTCCAAAAGATATTAAGTAAATCCGATGTTTCCTCGGATTAGCTGGTTAATTATCCAACCCACGTAGGAGCTAGCAACCGTGGTTTTCACGTTGGAAATTTGGCGTCGTTACTTTTATGGCATCACTTGTCGATCTTCACCAATCACAAGAGTTGAAGTATATATTTACTCACAAGGAGTTAAATATGCGGCAGGCGGTGGTTGGAACTAATCAAAGATTTTGATATCGAGATCCTTTACCACCGGGCAAGGCGAACGTTGTCGCCGACGCCTTGAGTCGTAAGTCCGTTCAAGAGCGGATGCTTGCTCGTTTAACAGATTCGAAGGAGCTTCAACAGAATTCCTTAGACCCGAGATCGAGTGCAGCTTGGCGAGTTCGAGCACAACTTTGTATGTTAGAGATTTCATCGTCACTTGAGGAGGTAATCGAGAGAATCGAGTTCGACCCTTCATTGCGCATCCGTGAAGATGTGGCTCAGAGAAAGCCCACGGATTCGTGATCCACGAGGATGGACTTTTGAGATTTAAGAATCGGATGTGTGTGCACGAATGATGAGTTGAAAAACTCGATTTTGAGAGAAGCTCATGCTACCCCTTATTACATTCATCCGGTCTAGCAAGATGTATAAGGACTTGAAACAAAATTACCGGTGGAGTAATATGAAGCGAGAAGTCGCGAATTTGTTTCGAGATGCTTAACTGTCAACAAGTCAAGATGGAACATCGGCGACCGCGAGTATGTCGATACCGCTCCTATTCCGTAATGGAAGTGGGAAGACATTTCTATGGAATTCATCACGAATTGCCGACGAGTCGTCGTGGCATGAATACGATCTGAGCGATCGCGGATCGCTTTACTAATTTAGCTCATTTCCTTGAAATCAAGGATATGTGGAGTCCCAAGAGATCGCCCATTGTTCATCAAGGAGATAGTGAGACTTCACGGTGCCCCTAAGAGTATCGTTTCGATCGTGACGGACGATTCGTGTCTCATGTTGGAAATCGATTCATCATGCTATGGGAACTCGGCTTAATCTCGATCGCCTTTCATCCTCGATCTGACGGACAATCAGAGAGAACTATTCAGACATTAGAGGACATGTTGAGGGCATGCGTCCTCGATTGGAAGGACGATTGGGAAGCCCAACTACCACTGATCGAGTTCACGTATAATAATAGTTGGCATGCCTCCATTAAGATGGCACCTTACGAGGCCTTGTACGGTCGTCTTTGTCAATCTCCTTTGTGTTGGGATGATTTGTCAGAATCAATCGGCACCGAGCCCGATATGCTTATTAGCCGCCCGTGAGAAGGTAGCTTTGATCAAGAGTCGTATGTTGACAGCTCAGAGTCGACAGAAATCGTATGCGGATAATCGTCGTCGACCACTAGAATTCGATACGGGTGACCATGTTTTGGTCAAGGTATCCCCGAGTCGAGGTATTTTCCGTTTTGGAAAACGGGGGAAGTTGAGTCCGAGATTCGTTGGACCGTTTGAAATTTTGGATCGAGTAGGCGAGTTAGCTTATCGATTGGCTTTACCTCCGGCTTTAAGCCGAATTCATAATGTGTTTCATGTCTCTCAGTTGCGAAAGTATGTTGCCGACCCGAGTCACATACTTCAGTTCGACGAAATCGAGATCGCCGACGACCATTCTTATGAGGAGCGTCCTATACGAGTCTTAGAGCGGTGAATCAAACAATTTAGAAATAAGTCGATTCCTTTGGTCAAGATTCAGTGGTCCAGACTCGGAGTCGAAGAGGCTACTTGGGAAACCGAGGATAGTATGCGAGAGAGTTATCCCGAGTTGTTTGACCCTTAGTTTCGGGGACAAAACTCTTTTAAGGGGGGGTGTATGTAATACCCGGTTGTAATTCAGTCATTATCATTCAGTAATTTCATTCGGTGATTGTCACTCAGTGGATTTTCACTCATTTATAATCATTCACCAATCATGTTCGTTCACCGTGTTCACCGTTCGGAAAAACTTCGAGTTGTGTATCGTTATTGTTCATTGTTTCAACTTTCCTCATATGAGTTCGACTTTGTTAGATCACCATTAATTTTTGGTGACTCCAAAAAATTCTAAATCTTTGCAATATTATAGAGCATCGAGTTAGCTTTCCAATGGTTCAAACGGTGAGTCAATCGGAGTCCGGACGAGAGAGTTATGGTCGTTTTAGCTCACCCCGCTCATTTTTCAGTTATTGGCGATCACCGCCGACCGAACTCGGCCGTGTCGTCCGACATGGCCCGTCTGTACTCGTCCGGAAATGCCGAAGTCTCTGCCCACAGGACTCGACTGTGTCGTTTGGCACGGCCGAGTCGAACTCTTCCGGATAAGCGGAACCATCGCTGACACGCCCGACCGTGTTCGGGACACGGTCGAGTCATGCCGAAGTCGGCTCGGACGGGTCACTATCGGAAGGCCCCTCGCTCCGCGACCGTGTCAAGCAGACACGGTCGAGTCCCTCGCCGCCGATTGCGCGGCGACCGTGCCGATCGGCACGGGCCGTGTCCGGCAGGGCAGTCAACCCCTATAAATTCGTTTTTTGAGCATTTCAGCTCATTTCTTTCCCTTTTCTTCACCTACAACCGATAGAGAGAGCTTGAGGGAGGGTTTTTCCTTCACAAATCATTTGAGTGTTTGATTTTCTTCATCTCCTTTCGGTCGTGGCTTAGGATAATCGATCTAACGTGTGTTCTTCGGATTAAAGTACTTGGATCTTCAAAGGTAATATTCTTCAACACCTTGGATTTCGATTTTTGTGTTGAGTTATGATATTTTGGACGTTATAATCATGTTATATGAAGGGATATGTATATGATTATGAGTTTGTATAAGGATTTATTGGATTATTGAAGGATTATTCAAGAACACTTTGAATATCGAGTTGAAATTGGGGGTTTTCGATTAATTGTCGTTATAATCACGATTTTGGATATTCATAATGGATTATTGATCGTATTGGAGATGTTTTGTTGGTTTGAAACACTTCTTGGGGGAATTGATAGTGGCTTATTGAGATTTGATTGTAAACAACCGGAGTTTGGCCACAACGTATTCGATATAATGCCCCAATGAACTTAGTTTAATCGTATCGACGTTTTGAGTTCGTTATATTCGTGTTTGATTCGTATATTGAACGAGTTGTTGGATATTGTATAATTCAAGGTTGTTCGAGCGACCGATATCTCAATTAGGACGTTGTTCGTGCAAGGATAATTGTCACCGGTATTGAGTAAGTTAATTCTTACTCGGTTAAAAGGATATTCATCCCTTTTGTTGTTGTTCATTCATAATCATAACTCATTCATCATTATATTAACCGTATCAAAACTTGTTGTTGTCAATTAATCACTTGATCATAAGGAGCAGCGGTTCCAATCTTTTCATTGAGCTGTCATTTATTTCGTTACCATTCCACCTCGTTGAGTCATTATTCATTTTCGATGTCACTTTTGTTATATCGTGGCATTCCGGGTCATACTGGCGTGCCGGTTGGTATGTGTAGGATTTTCATGTCGGGCACATTATAGTCGTGTGTTGGTTGGTGGCCTCACATTGGACTGTGCACACGAGATTGATTGTTTCGTGAGACTGATTAGGTACAAGACCACACGTGTATTCGATCGATACTCGTTGGTGGTTTGTGCACGGACACATTTCCATCCCGGGCATAGTGTGGCGCCACCCTTTGAGCCGTACTGTTAGTTGATTCATATAGCATGTTTGATTGCGTATGTTTCGACAGGATATTTCATAATTTCAGATATAATCATGATTGTGTATTTTCAACCCTTGAGGATTGTTGTTCTTTGTAACTGACCCCGTTTGGGGATTTTGTTTTTAAGGTCTTGGCAAGGCAAAAGCACGGGGAGAACACGCTGACGTCGAGGAGTCCCAGTGATACTAGTAGGGGGCCCCGATCTTTCAGTTATTCATGTTATTGTCCTTTATTTTCCGCTGCAGACTTTCATTTGAATACTCCGTTTCATTCAGTGTTGTGTATTTTATCTTCATATAAAATACACTAGTATTCGGTATTGGCCTGGTGTGTTGTAACTAAACTCCTCACCGGAGTAATTATTGTTGTAATGTAGTTCGGTATTACATTTATCCTGTGTAATTCATTCATTTTCATTTGCCTGGTGGGTCCCAGTTGGGGATCTACGGCACTGTAATATCCGCCTAGTTTGGGGTGTTACAGTCCATCGGTCTGCAGGTGGATAGCGGTAATAAAATTCAGGTGTGTACCCAATTCCTTTTATAGGCTCGTCCAAAATCTAGAGGTAAATCTTGGATCTCGAGCTGATGTGATTGATATCCGCACTCCGTGAAAACGCACAATTTCACAGACATATAATTGTGCTAACTTCTCAGATCCATAAGTGTTCGGTATAGGCAAAAAAAAAGCTGATTTTGTGAGTCTGTCTACTATAACACATATAGCAGTGTTTCCTCGTTTGGTCCTCGACAAACTAGTCACAAAATCCATCGATAGTCCTTCCCACTTCCATTCTGGAATGGTCAATGGTTGTAGCTTCCCATAAGGTCGTGGTGTAGTGCTTTCACTTGCTGGCAAGCCAAACACCGCTCGACAAATGAAGCTACATCCCGTTTCATACCGTCCCACCCGAAATTTTCTTCAGGTCTTGGTACATCTTGGTACTTCCTGGGTAAGCGGTGCAGGGAGTATCATGAGATTCACTCATAAATTCATTCTTTAACTCCTCATCATGTGGAACACATATTCTCTCTTCGAACATAATTGCGTTATTAGCCGCTTCGCGGTAACTTCCTGGGTTATCAGATCTAATTCTTATACGTAGTTTCTCAAAGGCTTCATCTCTCCTCTGCGCATTTACTATCCGTACTCTCAGATATGGTGTCGTCACTAACATCGCGATATGACCCATTATAGTTTTCGGTGGATGACCACCTCTAAACTCATTCCTTTAAAATCTTGGATTAGATCCCGTTGTGTGGTAAGCAGGTATCCTAACTATGATTGAGTCTTACGACTCAAGGCATCTACTACCACATTAGCCTTTCTGGGGTGATAGTTAATACCACAATCATAATCCTTTACCAATTCGATCCATCTTCTCTGTCTCATGTTTAAATCCTTCTGCTCGAAAAAGTACTTTAAACTCTTATGATCAGTAAAAATTTCACACCTTACTCCATAAAGGTTATGTCTCCATATCATGAGTGCACAACTGCGGATAGTTCCAAATCATGCATGGGATAATTCACCTCGTGCGGCCTAAGTTGTCTTGACGCGTAGGCTATCACTTTCCCATCTTGCATCAATACACAACCTAACCCACTCTTAGAAGCATCCGTGCAAACCACATACTCCTTGTTCGCTTCCGGTACTGCTAAAACTGGCGCAGTAGTCAATCTTCTCTTGAGTTCCTGAAAACTCTCATTACATTCGTCCGTTGATAAATACTTAATTCCTTTCCCCAATAGTTGTGTCATTGGTCTAGCAATCTTGAAAAATCCTTCGATGAACCTTCGGTAGTACCCAGCTAGACCCAAGAAACTCCTAATCTCATTAGGGTTGGTTGATGACTTCCAGTCATGTACTGCTTCCACTTTAGTTGGGTCTACCTTAATAACATCTGTTGTCATAATGTGCCCAAGAAATATTACTTCTTTCAACCAAAATTCTCACTTACTGAATTTGGTAAAGAGTTTCTCCGTTCTTAGTGTTTCCAACACTATCCTGAGATGTTCTTCATGCTCTTTCTCATTTCTAGAGTAGATGAGAATGTCGTCTATGAACACCAAGACAAACTTATCCAAGTATAGGTGGAACACTCTGTTCATAAGATCCCTAAATACTGCGGGGCATTAGTTAATCCGAATGGCATGACTATAAACTCATAGTGTCCATATCTTGTTCAGAAAGCTGTCTTGGGTATATCTTCCGGTCAAATCTTCAACTAGTGATACCCAAACCTAAGGTCTATCTTAGAAACACAATTGTTCCCTTGAGTTGGTCAAACAAGTCATCTATCCTTGGCAGAGGATACTTGTTCTTGAGTGTGAGCTTGTTCAGGTCCCTGTAATCTATACACATTCTCAGCGTACCATCCTTTTTCTTCACAAAAAGGACAGTGCTCCCCATGAAGAAACACTCGGTTTGATGAAACCTAAATCCAATAACTCTTGCAGTTGGGTATTGAGTTCTTGCAGTTCCTTCGGTGCCATACTCTATGGTGCTTTTGACACTAGGGCTGACCCTGGCTCTAGGTCGATGTTGAAATCCACTTGTCTATCTGGTGGTAAACCCTATAACACTTCTGGGAATACATCCTTGAATTCCCACACAATTGGCACATCTCCTATCATCTTCTCTTCTCCAGCTTCCCCATTAAGGTAAACAAGGAAAGCCTGACAATCCTTCTTTCTCATCATCTTCTTGGCTTGAAGGGCAGAGATAACGGGTGCTCCTCTACCCATTCTAATGCCACAAAAGTCTGTGGGCTCCTTTCCCGGTGGTTGGAAGGAAATTTTCCTCTCATAACAAAGAATTATGGCATAATTATCAGCTAAGCAATCCACTCCTCAGAATACATCAACACCCCACATCGCTATAACATTCAAATTATTAGTTACCACTTTAAGGTTTCCGCGTTCTAATTCCAGATTAGAACAAACATGTGTGGTAGTTGAAATTCCTCCTGGTGGTGTAGATACTCTCATGACATGACTAGCATGTTCCGATAACGTTAATATTATCCACACATGCTCTAGCAATAAATGAACACGATGCTCTAGTATCAAATAAAACAATTACAGGTAGGTTAAGAAGTTTTTCCATACCTGCCAAGTTACCCTTATTCTTCTCGGGTTGCTTCTGATTGATGGCATATGACCTAACATTCGATTCTACTGTTTAGGTGGTGGCGGTAGTTGCGGTTGTCCATGCAGTGCCCTCAGTGGCTGGGGTTGACCCTGGTGGTTTGGTCTCTCTTCCTGTTTGATGCTTAGGACAATTCCTCACGATATGTCCTTTCTGACCACACGTGTACCAACTTCCTTTGCCCAATAGACATGCACCATGATGTTGCTTGTTACACTTGGGACATATGGGGTTTGCAACTTGTCCCTCATTATTACCTCCCTGAGCAGGAACCATCTGTCATCCCTGATTGTTTCCTCTTTGAGCCTGAGGCTATCCATGAGGTATATTTCCTTGTCATGGCATCATGTTATCCAGGTTGTTCCCATTGTGGTTGTTATTGCCACCATTGTTCCGTCCTTCCCACTTACGCTTCCCTTTATATTCATAAGAATTCGTCTGAGTAGGTGTAATATCCGCAATTTTCGATTTTCGGTAAATTTCTTTTTTCGGCCGGAGTCCGTTTTGACGACTCGCTCATGACCGTTTCGTCATTTCGAGAATGATTAATTCTGCACTTTTTGTCATCCGAGTTCGTTTCGGTATCGTTTTGTTGAGTTCCGAGCTTTTTAGCGACTTTTCCGCACTTGAGTTCGATTCTTGCGAATCTCGTCAGCTGTTGTTTGAGTTTCTCGTAAGTTCATTTAATGTTATTATTCATGTTGCGAGCTTTGGTTTGGTGTTTCGATCGCGTATCGTGATTTTCGGACGTTTTGGGCCATTTTCGTAATTTCCCAAAGTTTTGGGTAATTACTTAGTTGTTGAATTCCGAGCCTTGGGTGGTCGGAATTGTGTGTTCTCTTAGCTCTTAGATTCGTCTTTGCGAGTACGTCGTAACCGTATCATCGATTCGTATTCGTGTTCGGGTTTCGGGGTCGTTCGGGCCGTCGGAGATGGCCCGGCCGAGTCATGGCCGGGCAACGGCCAGGCCGGCTTGGCCGAGTCACGGCCGGTAGTGCTCGGCACTCGCCGAGTCACGGCCGGCGGTGCTCGCGGCTCTGGCCGGCGATCAGTGGGCGCGGCACATCTTTGGCAGGGCCGCGGCACACTCTGTGGCATTTTTTCGCCAAACCGGCATGCAGTGCCGCGGCACACTCCGGCCGAGCCGCGGCACACTGCCGACCACTGGGAGACATTTTTGGGCCTGTGCCGCGGCACACTCCCGCTGAGCCGCGGCACACTGTGCAGTCTATTTATGGCCCTGCAGACGTTTTCTTCAGCCATTTTCACTCGGTTTTCTTCTTTTCCGCGGCTGGAGCTTGGTAAATCATGGAGAGATGTTGTTGGACAATCAATCCATGAAGTTCTGGAGTTCATATCATCAATAATCCATCCTATAACACCCTTCGATCTACCGAATCAGGTCATATTTCCTAGAAATCTAGTTTTGGGGAATTTGGGTGTTTTGGTTGTTTTCGTCCGATTAATCCGATTTAACTTAGGATTATGATGGATTGAGGATTATTTAGATGTATTATATCATTTCCCTTGTTATTCCATGGTTGGATCGTATCGATTCGTTGTTTTGGTCAAGTTCTTGATCGACGCCTTGAAGGTGTCCGGTAGAATGTCATAGAGGGGTTTTCGGGCGTTCTACGATTATTCTTCATCGTATGATCGTTGATTTATTAATTTTATGATGTTAGGGTCGTGTTTCTTGCGAAGAAACCGTGTTGAACCCTTCTGTTCATCGTCGTCTTCCTTTTCGATAGCATCGGGCGTTTCGAAGCTTTCCGGTTGAGCCGTGTTCGTCGGAATACTTGCGTGCCAATTTCGAGGCAAGTACCTTGCCCATACTTTTATTATTTTGTGGATATGATGATCGGTGATCGTCTTGGTGTGTTTGTTTGGTTGTTTGAAATAAAGTTTCAAAAGATTTCGGTTCGGCCTCGTTAAAGGCTTTCTTTCAAAATGCGTGTGTGTTTTGTGAACGGAGTGTTTTGAGAATTGATTATGATTTGATTATTTGGAACGTTGAAGGATTTGATGATGATATTCCTATTGTTTAAAGTTATGGAATTGTGTATTCCGTATTTAATCTTGTTATTGTGTTTTGAAGAGTTTGATAATGGTGTCGAGTTAATGGCCATCTCTAGTGAGTATTCTTAATGAACTTACATTCTTAGCATGTTAGTTTTGCATGAGTAATGTGTGTGTGTGTATGATCACTATGGGTTAGATCCGACGGGGTCTCGGTAGGGGTCCACGGAGGGGTGGATCCGCGAGCTTGCTTTTAACCACTACGGGTTAGATCCGACGGGGTCTCGGTAGGGATCCACGGAGGGGTGGGTCCGCGGTTAATTGTGGTGCATTTTGCAAATGTGATTTGATAATGGCATTTCCGGAAATGAGTGTTTTTGAACGGTTTTCATGATTGCATGCATTGACTAAGTGTGTAAGAGGTAAGTTGTTCGTTTGGCCTACTTGGCTAGGATGGCTCTAGAGTATTTTGTTGTTTGTTTTAAATCCTTTATTTGTGGATTTTGATGTTGGGAGACGAACCTTGTGGTCGTTCTTTGTACTGTGAGTTGATGAGATTTGGGGCTAAAATCCCAATGGTTTTGTAAAAGTCATTTTACGGATTTGGGACTAAAATCCCAACGGTTTGGTAAAGGTTATTTTACGGAAAGTAAACCTTTGGGGCGGTGACCCCTTTTGTCTTTGGATTTTGAAAAGTAGGATTTGATAATCCTAAATGGTTTTCTATTAAAACTCTCGATGGCATTCTAAACCGTTTTATAAATTATTTCCATTGATTTATGGTATTTCGATTTTAAAGGTTTTCTCAAACCCTTGCCTCGAGAAGTACTTTTCGTTTCGTTTGGATCTTTGAGGATTCCTGGTTATTGTTATTCGTGGAATGTGAATTGTATGGCTCGTATTTGCACTTTGTATTTGCACTAGCAAAACAGTGGAGTTTTGCTAACCCTCGAGTATTCGGGGGGTGGATGTCTATTTTTGCATTCAGGTTTTGGAGCATAACACACGGTCGGCACGAAGGATGATGAAAGATGAACGATACTAATCACACGAGGATCCGTTGATGTCGTATTGGTCTAGTTGTATTTTCTTTTCCGCTGCAGTATCTTTTCCCCGTTGTACGGGAGTTTATTGTATTTTGACCCCCTGCGTGGGTATATGTTGTAATTGAGTTGTATATTTTTATTGAAAGACCAAATCGGTCTACTGAGTCATTTAGCCTTGAAGGCATTGTCGAGATGTTAAATGTTGTTACCAGCCTGGTAGATCTTCGAGGAGAGGGTCTACGGCGTGTAATATCCCTGAGTGGATTGGGGGTGTTACATAAATGGTATCAGAGCCAGGTTGTGGAAACCTAGGCTGTCGGGTCAAGTCGTGTTGTTTGAGTCTTGTTTCGTCGGATTTTATCTGAATGAGTCGTGTCGCGACGCGTCGTTTGAGTTTGTTGGTCGTGATTAGTATCGTGGGGCGATCATCATCTTCGTGCGACCTGTGGAAGTAAGTCTCCCTTCTTTGTGTTGTGCCTCGTGTGACACGAGCTATTTTTATGATTATTTGTTAAGTGATGGAATCCTTATGTGGATTTTGATTTCACGATATGTATTTAGTCGACTCTCGTATTTGATTTATACGAGGAGTGTAAATCGCTTGTGATGTCTTTTTATTGTTGTTTTTGTCCGTTGCTGATGATTTTCGAATCAGTTTGCACGTTTTACAAGTTCTCTTGTGGAGGCTTTGTGCTTATACGCGTTCGACTTGTTCACTAGCCAGTGCGGGAGGGTCCTTAGAGGCCTCGAATGGGGTCAGTGGTTTTATTCTGAATGTGGTATTTTATCGTTTATTTCTGTTTAAAGACATGTATTGTCTTGGTTTTAAACGTTTTGCTGCGTGTACTAGGAGTTGTTTTAGTGAACGTCGATATGTGTGAGTTTTGGGCATTCTGGCCTATTGGATTTTTGAAAACCTTGAGTATCTTAGAAAAATAAATTTCGAGATGTACTTTTAAAACGAATTATTTTATTGCGGTGTTTTCGAGGTGCTTTCTCGTGCCGCAATATATTTCAAAAAAATTTCCAATTGAGGACCAAAAGTATTTTGAGATATTTTCGATGTTTAGAAACACTTATACTTAGACCCGAGGGTCGAATATTTCTGAAAGTCTTTCGCTAAAAGAAGATGTCCTCATTTTTACCAAGTGCATGATGGTTTTCAAAGTCTCGATAACGATGTTTCATGTTTGTACTTTTTGAAAAGTGATACCAAAGATCAACCGGTGTTCTTCTAAATTACTTTCAAAATGAGGTTTTCATTTTTAAAACCTATCTATTCCCGTTTGAGGGCTGGGTATGTATGTATGATGTTCGCGTTGTCATTTTGATGTTTGCTCCCGAGTATGACCGAATTGGCGGTGTGAGCGTTGAGTCGTTTTCCACACATTTGTTGTGTTAGCCCTTTGTGAGAGGCGGGATGTTGGTATTGAATATTGTCGCCTCGTGGTGATTTCTGCGTTGTCGAGCATGTGCGAGCTGTTAGAGCTTGGGTTGGTATGGCCGTGTGCATCGGTAATCGTTCCGTTATGTGTCAGTTGTTTAATATCTTGTTACCTTGCTCCTGTTTTCGTGAATTTCGTGGACGAGGTCGGAGGTAATACCCGTAATATTTTGACTGCTGTATTTTCTCTCTCTCCAGTCCATCGATTCGCTCATGTTCGTTGGTACTTTATGAACTTGTTCTGTATTTCGGTTTCATCATCCGAACGAGCTGTGATCTTGTTGTGGGTCGATCTCGTTATCGATGTGACTTTTTCGGGTTCAGTTCGATTCTTGTGAACCTTGTTCGGGAGTGACATCATTTGGTTCTACTAGTTCTTTTATTCGAAGTGGATCGGATTTTGAACTTCTGTATATTCTACTTTGTCGACTCATTTATGTTCGTTGATATTTTCTGAGATTGTCCTGCCCCTTGCTTTTGTTGATCGAACGAGTGTGGTATTCTTTGGGAATAACTCGTTTGTCGTTGTGACTTTTCAATCGCTACTCCCTTTCCTGTGGATCTTATGGGAATGCATGTCTTGTTGTTCTCACCAGATCATCCTGGGAGTTGTTGTTTGAATTTTATTATCCTTCGTGTTTCGGACATGATTGTTCGATTTTTGTTGTCTCGATCGTTTGTTTGTTCGGTTTTTGTTCTCGTTTCGTGATTGTTGAGCGTTCAGGCTCCTTCGTAATTCCCTTAAGTTCGGGAAATTAGTCTCGTTTTCGATCTTCCAACCATTGGGCGGTGGAATTCCGTATTTGTTCAGCGATTGGCTCGTGTTTTGATTGATGTACCGTTGGGTTGGTCAATCGTATTGATTTTCGTTCATTGTGTTTTGTGATTGTTCGGATAATTGACTTGATTGTATTATCCATTTGATGACGCTTGTCACTTGTTGGTTTTATTATATCCCTAACGGCGACGTTGTGTTGGTCGTCGTGGAGCGTGTTTTCATACCGTATATTCCGTTGCGTTGCTTGTAACGTTTTGCCGATGGGCGTAAGTAACGTGTTTCCTTGCGTATCTCGTTGAGTTTTCCTGGCGGGATGTTGCTCCTCCCTACTTATTTTAAGTTTCGGGACGAAACTTCTTTTAAGGAGGGTAGAATGTAATATCCGCAATTTTCGATTTTCGGTAAATTTCTTTTTTCGGCCGGAGTCCGTTTTGACGACTCTCTCATGACCGTTTCGTCATTTCGAGAATGATTAATTCTGCACTTTTTGTCATCCGAGTTCGTTTCGGTATCATTTTGTTGAGTTCCGAGCTTTTTAGCGACTTTTCCGCACTTGAGTTCGATTCTTGCGAATCTCGTCCGAAACTGTTGTTTCGAGTTTCTCGTAAGTTCATTTAATGTTATTATTCGTGTTGCGAGCTTTGGTTTGGTGTTTCGATCGCGTATCGTGATTTTCGGACGTTTTGGGCCATTTTCGTAATTTCCCAAAGTTTTGGGTAATTACTTCCGTTGTTGAATTCCGAGCCTTTGGGTGGTCGGAATTGTGTGTTCTCTTAGCTCTTAGATTCGTCTTTGCGAGTACGTCGTAACCGTATCATCGATTCGTATTCAGGTTCTGGTTTCGGGGTCGTTCGGGCCGTCGGAGATGGCCCCGGCCGAGTCATGGTCGGGCAACCTGGGCCCAGGCCGGCACTGGCCGAGTCACGGCCGGTAGTGCTCGGCAGCTTCTGGCCGAGTCATGGCCGGCAGTGCTCGCGGCTCGGCCGAGCGGTCAGTGGGCCGCGGCACATCTTTGGCGGGCGCGGCACACTCTGTGGCATTTTTCGCCAAACCAGTATGCGGGTGCCGCGGCACACTCCGGCCGAGCCGCGGCACACTGCCGACCACTGGGAGCCATTTTTGGGCCTGTGCCGCGGCACACTCCTGCTGAGCCGCGGCACACTGTGCAGTCTATTTATGGCCCTGCACTGCAGACGTTTTCTTCAGCCATTTTCACTCGGTTTTCTTCTCTTCCGCGGCTGGAGCTTGGTAAATCATGGAGAGATGTTGTTGGACAATCAATCCATGAAGTTTTGGAGTTCATATCATCAATAATCCATCCTATAACACCCTTCGATCTACCGAATCAGGTCATATTTCCTAGAAATCTAGTTTTGGGGAATTTGGGTGTTTTGGTTGTTTTCGTCCGATTAATCCGATTTAACTTAGGATTATGATGGATTGATGATTATTTAGATGTATTATATCATTTCCCTTGTTATTCCATTGTTGGATCGTATCGATTCGTTGTTTTGGTCAAGTTCTTGATCGACGCCTTGAAGGTGTCCGGTAGAATGTCATAGAGGGGTTTTCGGGCGTTCTACGATTATTCTTCATCGTATGATCGTTGATTTATTAATTTTATGATGTTAGGGTCGTGTTTCTTGTGAAGAAACCGTGTTGAACCCTTCCGTTCATCGTCGTCTTCCTTTTCGATAGCATCGGGCGTTTCAAAGCTTTCCGGTTGAGCCGTGTTCGTCGGAATACTTGCGTGCCAATTTCGAGGCAAGTACCTTGCCCATACTTTTCTTATTTTGTGGATATGATGATCGGTGATCGTCTTGGTGTGTTTGTTTGGTTGTTTGAAATAAAGTTTCAAAAGATTTCGGTTCGGCCTCGTTAAAGGCTTTCTTTCAAAATGCGTGTGTGTTTTGTGAACGGAGTGTTTTGGGAATTGATTATGATTTGATTATTTGGAACGTTGAAGGATTTGATGATGATATTCCTATTGTTTAAAGTTATGGAATTGTGTATTCCGCATTTAATCTTGTTATTGTGTTTTGAAGAGTTTGATAATGGTGTCGAGTTAATGGCCATCTCTAGTGAGTATTCTTAATGAACTTACATTCTTAGCATGTTAGTTTTGCATGAGTAATGTGTGTGTGTGTATGCTCACTATGGGTTAGATCCGACGGGGTCTCGGTAGGGGTCCACGGAGGGGTGGATCCGCGAGCTTGCTTTTAACCACTACGGGTTAGATCCGACGGGGTCTCGGTAGGGATCCACGGAGGGGTGGGTCCGCGGTTATTTGTGGTGCATTTTGCAAATGTGATTTGATAATGGCATTTCCGGAAATGAGTGTTTTTGAACGGTTTTCATGATTGCATGCATTGACTAAGTGTGTAAGAGGTAAGTTGTTCGTTTGGCCTACTTGGCTAGGATGGCTCTAGAGTATTTTGTTGTTTGTTTTAAATCCTTTATTTGTGGATTTTGATGTTGGGAGACGAACCTTGTGGTCGTTCTTTGTACTGTGAGTTGATGAGATTTGGGGCTAAAATCCCAATGGTTTTGTAAAAGTCATTTTACGGATTTGGGACTAAAATCCCAACGGTTTGGTAAAGGTTATTTTACGGAAAGTAAACCTTTGGGGCGGTGACCCCTTTTGTCTTTGGATTTTGAAAAGTAGGATTTGATAATCCTAAATGGTTTTCTATTAAAACTCTCGATGGCATTCTAAACCGTTTTATAAATTATTTCCATTGATTTATGGTATTTCGATTTTTAAAGGTTTTCTCAAACCCTTGCCTCGAGAAGTACTTTTCGTTTCGTTTGGATCTTTGAGGATTCCTGGTTATTGTTATTCGTGGAATGTGAATTGTATGGCTCGTATTTGCACTTTGTATTTGCACTAGCAAAATAGTGGAGTTTTGCTAACCCCCGAGTATTCGGGGGGTGGATGTCTATTTTTGCATTCAGGTTTTGGAGCATAACACAGGGTCGGCACGAAGGATGATGAAAGATGAACGATACTAATCACACGAGGATCCGTTGATGTCGTATTGGTCTAGTTGTATTTTCTTTTCCGCTGCAGTATCTTTTCCCCGTTGTACGGGAGTTTATTGTATTTTGACCCCCTGCGTGGGTATATGTTGTAATTGAGTTGTATATTTTTATTGAAAGACCAAATCGGTCTACTGAGTCATTTAGCCTTGAAGGCATTGTCGAGATGTTAAATGTTGTTACCAGCCTGGTAGATCTTCGAGGAGAGGGTCTACGGCGTGTAATATCCCTGAGTGGATTGGGGGTGTTACAGTAGGTGGTGGTGTAACTGTTGGTGCCCGTTTCTCTTCTGACATTGCTGCTTCGATATCCAGTGCTCTGTTCAGTGATTTAGTGTAGCTCATCCTTCCATGGCTAGCTAAGGACATGCCTATCTCATGCCTCAGTCCTGATCTAAATTTCCCTACCATTTTCTCATCAGTATCAACTTGGTTTGGAGCATACCTTGCTAACTCATAAAACATTCCATCGTACTCGGTTATTGACTTCCTCCATTGCTTCAGATTATAGAACTCAGCTTCCTTCTTGACCGTGAAGGTTTTTAGAACATACTTGTCATACAGTGCTTCCTTAAATTCCTCCCAAGAGTAGTTTTCCAGTTGCTCAGTTGTCAGGATCTTCTTGCGTGCTTCCCACCAGAAGTTTGCAGATCCAGTGAGTTGTAAGAGCACACAAGAAAGACGGTCTTGGTTGGTATACCTTATGAAGTTAAAAATTCATTCCATAGCTCTAACCCAAAGCTCAGCATCGCTCGGGTTTCCTGACCCATTGAAAGTAGGTGAATTCTGCTTGAGGAAAATCTCTTCAATAGCACATTGGGTTGGAGGAGGAGGTGGTGTAGGGTCGTGTTCATGCCCTCCTCTCCTTCTTTCTCTTATGGGTGGCATTCTGTAGTTCACATAATCATCATTAGTTCATTCTCATTGGTCCATAATTATCGCCATACTTGATCATACAAATAAGTTTGTGACTACATAATCATAACACATCAACACATACTCATAGATAACTCACATGGCAAGGTCGAGAAGGAGATCAGAGATAAGAACATCATACTCATGATAAGAAAATCCCATAAAGGGTCAAAATATATATCAATATATCATATGCATCATAATAGAACAATTGCCTTCAACAAGGTCTTACTTACTATCAAGCTATACAAGCTGATCTAGGCTACCTGCTTACATATATACCAAAATATGGGATGCTCTAACAATTAACATTTTCGTCTATAAAATAAGAAAGTGTTATACATCGGAACGATACATATAAGCAAAAGAAGTGACGTTCCGCACACAAAGTACAAAATAAATGGCTAGCCCCATCCCGAACTATCTTAAGTCGCCCTCGACTCGGCGGTCAAGCTGTCTTCATCGAAAAACTCCTCTGAATCCTCTTCCGGATCTTCTTCTGACTCCTTATCTAAAACTGGAGAGACTGCAATAGGATCTTCAACGACTATATGCTTCTTTGGGAGAAGTAGATGAGCATCGTCTGAGATCGGTCGTGGGTAGACTGGATCGATGACTGGCATAGGTTGAAGTGGCGGAGACGTCCTCCTGAGAATAAAAGGATCGGTTCTCATGTCCCTGCAGCAAGGTACTTAGATCCCTGCCTACAGGTCTAACCCACCCTGAGTATGAGGCGGTGCAGCAAGAACCACCTGGCTTGGTAAAGGTGTAGTTGGCCTCTCTGGCAAAGCTCCCCTAGCATATGGTCGATACACACAAGCTCCAGGTGGAGGTGCATGGTGCTGGAGGTACTGAGTGGTGATCCGGATAGCAAAGTCCACAAAATCTCCAGACGGTACTAAAGTAGGCTCACACAAAAAGATATAGTATTATGAGACTGCAGCAGCCCGCTCCCTCCACTCGATCGGAAGGAGGTAGATAAGGCGCTGAATGCCATCGTAGTCTGAGACACTATGAGGAGCATCTAGGCGCCAGGTCGCCTCGAGGTCTGCCATGCACTAGCCCACTGTGGCACCTGTGCCTCGATACGTGCTGTGGAAAGCCTCCACAAGGTCGCACGTTGTCCGCCTTCTCCTCGTTGACTTCTGCGGCGGCGTTTTCATAGTCGCCATCCTATGAAGAAGGTATATGTATAATATATCAACGTCACAACATAATAGAGCAACTCTACTAAAGGGTTCTCAGAATAAGAATATAAATCTCATCCTAAGTTCTGAACTCGAACTCTGGACTCTGAGAAACACCTAACATAAAATAATAATATACTCTCTGATGGGGTATATTATGAAAGTTATTCGGGTTCTGCCATAAATGGACATCCTAATAGAAAATAACCATACTCGCATTACTCGTACATAAGTGATATTTGTTGGAGACGTTACTGCATCATTGATATTTGTCGTTACATCGTCATTGTTCGCCCTTCACATTCATGCGTATGCTGAAATACCTAAGGCCCATAAGTTCTCGTTCGTGCAGTAGAAGACTCTAAGGAAGTTTCTAGGTTCTCGGCTTTCATGTTTCTTCATCAGCAACAATTCATGTGTAATCGTATAATACAAATTAATATATTACATGCTTCGTGATACATATATCGTTCCATACATGTTCATAATTAACATCTCATAAAAGCTCGTAAAGAGATATATTTTTCATGGCAAAAGAAGTTTGAATAATAAAGACTAGTAAATCATTTACCTTACTCTTGAGATGAGCATGACGTGACGGGGTGTTGAGTTGACAATTGATTCCTATATTAGTTGAGAGAATCAAACTAAACTTTGCTTGAAAGAACATAGACTCAGAGCAAATGAACCTCTCTGATACCATTCTGTCACGGTCCCTTATCCCTAAGAACGGCACAGCCAGGGCGTGACCCGGGGTAGGAATTAAGAAGTGGGGAAGAAAGGGGGAAACATACGTTTCATAAGGAATATGGGTGAACTTCCACCAATAACCTATCAAGGCATCATGAAGGGTGATCAATCCCGTGGGAATTACTTAGAATTCAAAGTAAAAATACATAGTAATAATATTAGCCATGAAGGTTAGGAAAGGCTTCACAGTACATCACAAATGACGTGACTTAGAAAGCAAAATCATAAAAAGTGTTTGCAGTGGAAAAACATGGTTGGTTACATATGTGAAGATATTTAACCAGGGCTTAACATCATTTGTACACAAAAGGCTTCCACTCAACACCCTCCATCACATTCCCTGCTCAACTTGCACATTATAAAACATATACAGGGTTGAGTACAATGTACTCCGAGAATATATTGCCAAAACATAAAACATGCTTTCGTATTTGTCATCGTGCATATAAGCAGTAACACACGGGGGTTTTAAGAAAAAGCCTATGTTTACTAAATCATTTTCTTTCATTGCATATATTATCAGATTCACCATATCCATAATTTATGCAGGGGAAGGTGGCCACCTCCCGCCAACGTTACTCCCCGAGATCTGCCACTTCGATGAGAGCCCAAAATCCCGAGTACTGGGTACACTAACCCTGGCCAGCGACCTTTGTCTAGCTCAGGATCCTATTATTTCATAGGTTGGCAAACCAACAGTGATAGGTTCATAAGAATTTACATAAAAATTTTTATGCATCATAATCATTTGAAATCATAATTTGCCTGTAAAACATTTCATCAAAATTGAGCAAAGCTCAAATCATTTTCTTATAGAAAGCCCACCTGGACAAGTAATAAACCCAAGCAAAATGATTCCCGGCTCTTCTTTATGCTTCAATCTGCTGCTCCACCTTTCATCAGAAACAACTAAGTTAGCGGTCGATCGAGCTAAATGAAGTCTAACGGACAACAGACTCGATCTACATGTTTGGACTTTAGGGTTTTGCATTCGACTTAAGTTTAATAATAAAAGCCATAATTCTATTAGAGAACCTAACTGACCATATAACATATAAATATACTAACAACGGTAATCGACACTCGATTCTGTTACACATTACTTGGTTCGAAAACCATCATCAAACACTTAACATAGTCAAAATATAATGTGCACAAAGGCTGGAAAGAATTAGAATTCTGTAATTGCACAGTAAGAACTGGACAGTGTATCTTATACCACTGGAAAGCCACTGAAGTCTAGTTTCATGTCCATCTTACGGATCTCAAAAAATTTATTGTGGAGAAAGTTATGGCCGTTTCCGTGAAATGATTCTAAACTGCCAATTTCCGACAAAAATGAAAAAAACGTCATATTAATCTAGAGCTCATTTCTAGCAACGAAAACCCTAAACATATAAACTCTAATCGTGCATATCATACTTATAACACATATAGGAGTCGACATATAAGCATACTTCTCGACACTACGAACTCCATGTCATAATCTTTTCTTTTTGAAAAATGCTTACTAACCCATTTTTATACATCAATAAAGATCAAACATCATCAACATCAAACATTATCAACATCAAACATCATCAACATCTAGCAACACATTTAATCCATACTCATGTTGGTCCTAACATGAAAATAACCTAAACATGGTTTAAAAATCCTTAATACATAACATGCTCTTTAATTACATCAACTATTATCTAACACATATTCCACTACATAAATCTAACTTCATGTCTTTATTTTCAAGCAAATTTCTAAAACATTTTATAAAAGCTAGTAAAACATATCATGTATAGCTTTCATACATCATCACAAACATCAAGCCACTTTGAACATATATTAACATATCAAGAACTAAACATGATTCTTCCTTTCTTTCTAAAATACCAAACATTTTATTAAAATTCCATAAATTCATCATAGAATCATATCATCAAGTAGAAACATATTATGTAAGAAAATAATAAGAAAAACAACACATGCTTGAGCTATGAATCCTAATAATTTTGGCCCAAATGACAAAATTAAAGCCTGAATAAAACTTGTTTTAAACACTGTCAAATACCTTAGAATCAACTTAGAAACAATATACAAAGCATTAACATCAAACCTAAGTTCCTTCATCAATTTCCAAATTTTAAAGTGAGCTAAATTCTATTTTTACTTGGATAGAATTGAAGAGGAAGAGGTAACTTACTTAAATATGAACTCGGATTGAAGTTTGGCACAACAAAGGAGCTTGGTTGTGGAGCTTCAAGGGAAGAACAATGGAGTTTCTTCACTCTTAAGAGAGGGGGGGCAAAGGTGAAAATGAAGGGAAGAAGATGAAGTGGAGCGGAAAAGGGTTATGTCCTTTTATATAGTAGGTTAACCCTGGCCTTTAATAAAGCGGTCGAATAATATTTTACGTTTTGCTCTTCCACAGATAAAATTACTCGGGTATTGAATGTATGTCTTATACTTAAATTATCGTGTCGAACTTACGGCTTAAAGTCAGAGAAAAGTTTCACGATTTAAGGAACGCAAATTATCCGAGAAAATGACTCGACATAATATACCCGAAACTCAAAAAGTAAACTTTCGAAAATCATACTCGCAACGTAAAAGTAGTGTACATAGAAGGCGACGGAATCACGATTCTGTCTATTGAAATATAAAATCAAATTCGGAAGATAATCCCAACCATATAACCGAACATATAATTTCTGAATTAAAAACGTGTAAATAGATCTAAACTTATCCCATTAGTCAAAATTTTATTACTTAGGAATGCAAAAAACCTTAATGTCGCACTTGAGGTTATAATAATCATGCATATAAGAGATCGGGGCATTACAATTACAACCAAGCAAGATAATTTACCTCAATTCCGGAGACAAAAAATAGTCTTTCCTCAAATGAACAAACGGCATCCTTCGATAAGCAACACTCACTCGAGAAGCCAACCTTGGATGAATTCATTCAATAACATAATTCTAGAATACCGATATCGAATTCATGGAAATCAACATCAATAATTCAACACGAATAATTCAAACTTATTCTAATGAATATTAAAGTCCTAATTTATGAACTTCAATACCCCCAAATCATCTCTATAATCGGATTAACATATTCATAATGTTCTTTAATACCCATGATAATCCATTAAATAGGGATTGTTAAGAACAACATTAATTAATCATCCTATTATGATAATATTATAATATATCATCATAATCCTCTCAAGAACATTATCAACATTTGAACATGATGTTCTAGACAATACTATATCATCAATTTATCAAGAATTTCGGATTTAACGTCAAGTTTAACTTAACTATATCGAAACTATGATAGTTATCTCATAATTCACTATTATCATCAATTGAATTAGTTAAACCTCTCAAGGCACCTCAAGGTATCAATAATCATCCATAATTATATTAACTATCAAGCAAGTTAATAATCCTTCCAAAACATGTTTATCACATCTAAGAATCTCTAAGCATTGAGAACAAACTCATCTATAAGTTCTAATCATCGTGTTCTTTATCATTTTTTTCATAATATCCAACTACAATCATGTTATTTTGTAACAATTCAACAACACATGAAGTAATCATCAACAATATCATCATCGCCTCGAAATTAACACAAGATTAGACAAAATACCTCTTTAAAGATTAAGAACAACATAAAAGACTTCAAGAATCTACTATAATCCTCAAGCTCCCAAACTCCAATCCAATATATGAAGCTCCACGGAAAGATACAAGAGGCTTACAATCAATTAGGAGGGCAGAAGGATGATTTCTAGAGAAAAAACTCAGAGTTGGTTCGTGCCAAAAATGAAAGACAAGACATGTTTTATAATCTGTACTTTCCTTAACGTACGCTACCTACAAAGGTTAACATACGCTAACATCCTTTACGTATGCTAACAACACAGTGTTACGTACGTAATCCTCCTCCAGAGGCTACTGCCTCACTACGTACTTTGCCTTGCGTACATTGGCAAAAATGACATATGTTAGATCACCACTATTACGTAGGCTAACACAACGACATTGCATATCTAATGCCCATTGACTTGGTTGTACGAACCAAGCAAAAAGTTCCAGCCATGCGCGACCCCACACGTTGAAAGTTGAGATGCGATCTGATACCATCAGTTACATACATAATTTATCAAACTTAACGTACGTAACACTCGTCGTGATAAAGTACGCTAGACACTGACTGTAGTGTGCGATCTAATGTACTTAACCAAAAACACAACTTACCATGCAACGACTAACAGTCAAAACAATACGAACGTCAAACATAAATAGTTTGATTCCAAAATATCTTGATATAATAAACATTGTACAAATCCAAACACAATACAACGATACTCGTACAATACGTACAATACAATAGTAAAATGAAAAATTACAGCCGAATATTATAGATTGTGTATTATCGGTGATGATTGTGGTGAAATTCACATTATGTATTGTGGTATGATTGAACGTGATTGTGGTGTGGTGTGTTGCTAGATTTACTTGTGAGGGTCCGACTGGACCTACGAGGATCATAAAGTAATCTCGATTACTACCAAAAATTAATATATTATCTAAATTAGAGAATCCGAGATACGAGTCAATATCTATAGTTAAACACGGAGAAAGAAAATTGAAATGATTGAGTTGTGTGTGTACCCCCCTAGCTTATATTTGTAGGCTTGTGGACGACTATTAGGGATCTTAGTGAGGACAAGGCCAATGACTCTTTGTAGACCTAACCTTCCATATTAAGCCCTTCCTAATATGGTTGGGTCTACTAATATTAATTCAACCCACTAAAAAATTAATATTGCACTTTCTGCCCAAATTTCAATCTATGAAATCGAGCTCCTTTTTAAATATGCCATTTCCCATGTTTAATATATTGAATGTTCATTAATTAATTTAAGCTACTGACAGCTTTAATAATTAGTTGCTTGTCCCAGAGAAGTACCACTCAAACCTTATTATTATGTCCAAAATTAATCCACTTGCAGTGTTTAATATTATAATCATTCTCGAGCTTCTCAAATGGATATCATCAACCCCACGAGTCGGGACATGATTTTTAGCTATAATATTGAGTGTCACATAAATAAGATTATTGCCGAAATCTGGAGCATATTGAGCCAATCAATGTGACTCTGTTATGATAAATCAAAATAATAAATATTATAGCTACACAATTAAATATTTTGCACTAGAATTAAGAAATATTAATTATCCGATAATATTTATGTTCTTCTTATAATTTGTATAGAAAAAACTATCTCATTGCGATCCAGTCAATGTATGCAAACACACTAATGTATGCTAATAGTTAAGACCAACTAATCTCAAGCATACACTACAAGCTTTCATATAATTTATCTATTAATTAAATAGATTGTGAACTATTATATTTTTTTATATGGCACCCATAATATGGTCTTTCGTATGACACTAACACACCATATTGTCTACAATATAAACTAATTAATCAATATTTGCATAACCATAACGTGAATTAATCTCATAGATAATACATAAAAATCAAATAATACAAGCATAAAGTATGATTTGCATTATACAACCCTAACAGATTGTTGGTAGTAGACGACGGAGTTGTGATTAGACTCTATACCGACTTTTTTGGGAGTTTTTCTTTGTATATGATCATATAGTGTCCTGTAACCTTCTACTTTTTTAAACTTCTAAGATTTCTTACAATAGTTTCACTTGCCCAAGAAATTACTGGGACGGAAGAAAACATCATCTAACTTTGTATAAGGCATAAGGGATATTTAATCTCGGGCGATTTCTGTTGTTTCATTTTTTTTATTGCACATCTTCATCATCTTAGATATTATTAATTGATTCCGAGACTTTAAATATTTAATTGATTTGTTCCTCGATAAATTCTTCGACAACATAATCTCCAGAATTCAGACAATGAGTTTAAGTAGAGCTCGGAGTAAGAGTAGAAATAGCACCACCTCGTAGAGGAATGCCGTCGATAGCCTTTCTCTTTTCTCGGTTGAGCTGTTGACCACTTGACAGCTTGTTTTTTAAAAAAATGATGAAAAAGAACTTAAATATTTGTTGAAACTTAAATTCTTGAAACTTAGCAATGAGAGCCTTGAGAGAGTAGAAAATAGATAGATAATTAGAGATTTGTATTAGAAAAATGGATTGTGGAGGGGGGTATTTCTAGATGTTAAAATTCTAAAATTAAAAAGACAAAAGATTGTGACTGTTGCAACTGTCGTTCATAGTTGAACCGGCGTTTCTTGTGCAACGGTAGTCGCATCGGACTATTGATGCTCGACAGTCAATAGATCTTGACCGTTGATTCAAACTTTGAATTTTGAAAAAAAACATTGAATTTTGAAAATTATGGGGGAACAGGGACCCGCCTGTTCAACCGCTCGATCTGTAGTTTAACCGGTTTTCATCTCTTAATCTTCAAATTTTTAATTTTTTTAATTTAAAATAAAACCGCAGTGGAATAGCCGATTCGCGGTCCACCCAAACCTCGAACTGAAACCGAAACTGTAATATCCACATTTTTTTCCTTTTTCCCGATATTCTCATTTTGGTGTATTTTCATTTTTAGAAACTCGTTTGTAACCGTATTGACATTTCGAGAATATTTAATATTGGACTTTTTGTCGTTCGAGCTTGTTTCGGACTCGTTTTACTCGATTCGGTGTTTTATGTTGTTTTCGTCGCTATTTCGTGTATTCTCGTAAATTGTCATTCGAAAATACCATTTCGGGGTTACCGAGGATCCATCTCATGTTATTATACGTATTGTGAGCTTTTGTTTGATGTTTCGACTATGTATCGTACATTTCGGATGTTTTGGGCCATTTTGTAATTTCCCAAAGGTTTGCGATAATTATGTTTGTTGTTGTTGTTTTCCGAACCTTCGGGTAGTCGGGAATATGATTTCCTTAAACACTTAAGTCGTTGCCTCGAATCCTTTACGTCCGTACCATTGTGAGTCGTTCACCGTTGCATTTCAATTTTTTTCGGTTCCTTCCTTGCCAGTGGTTGTGGCATGTACTCCCTAGGAAGGAGCATTACGTACGTAATGCATGTTGTTGTTACGTACGTAATGGTGTGTGTATAATAGTACAGGCAATTCTGCGATTTTCGTTACGTACGTAAGCATGGGATAGCTTACGTACGTTAACAAGCTAACGTATGTTAGCTACCTGTGGCTAACGTACGTAACGCGACCTGGGTTTATAAACCCAAGAGTTGACCGATTTCGGCCCTTTTCACTTCTCCTCCTCCCCATCCGACTCCTAGGCAATTTTATTGGCACTTCCGGCGATTTGAAGCTTTGTAACTCCGAGCCATCATCTTCTTCGAGTTTTTGGAGTGTATTATCAACATCTAATCGTGTTCTTCGTCATTAATTCGAGGTAAACTCCTAGAACCTTGTTTTTGGGTAAATTGGGGGTTTTCACGTTTTCGTCCGATTCGTTCCGTATGATAGATTAATTCATGATGAATATGATTAATCTTGTTGGTATTATTGGTTTTCCTACGGATTCATGGTATATTTCGTGGTATTTTTGTAATGGAGAGGGTTTGGTTGTGGTCCGCCCTCGTTGTTGTTTTTACACGAATATACATGAATCGTAGGCGGGTTTTCGGGTATATTCCAATTCCGCATTCGTTTAGGATTGGTTGTGATTGTGTTCTTCGAATCGTTAGGTTCGTGATTGTCTGTTCCTAGCATTTGTCGGTGTTTTTCCTTCCGTTCGTTGCGTCGTCAATTATTCAAGGCAAGTATTTTTGGAAACTTTTATGCTTAACATGAAATGGTAATGTATATTGTGTGTGCTTTGCTCACCTCGGGAGGGTCCGACGGGGCCTCAAGGGAATCTATGACTTCACTCTGGATTCATGAGTTTATTTCGCTAGCCAGCTCGGGAGGGTCCTTAGAGGCCTCGAGTGGGATTTGTGGCGTCGTCCCGATCCTAGGCGATGCCTGTGCGTGATTTGTTTTATGATTGTGGCCAGCTCGGGAGGTTCCTTAGAGGTCTCGAGTGGGATTTGTGGCTTCGTCCCGGTCCTAGGCAAAATTGATTGACTGTTTGTTTCCGGAAAAGACATGTCTGGTTTTAGTTTTTGAAATGAATTTGGTGCATTGTACTATGAAATGTGTAAGCGAATGGTTTGCATTGATTACTTGTACTAGAGTAATTGCTAACCCCTCTGGGGACCCATTATGGGGACATTCTTGTTATGGATTTCAGGTTATGATCATCTGGACGAGCGGGCACTGGAACAGTACGAGGATGCTGGCTAGGGTCGTTGATATGTGCAATTGAGTCCTTTTATTCTGTTGTTCCATTCGATATGCTTGTAGTATACTTTCTAAACTTGTAGAGTGTACTCGTGAGTACTTAGGCTTTTTTCTTCGGATTATGATTTGTATTCGTTGAAGTTATTTATGTTTGTCATTGATGTTTTTTCCGCCAGTTGTATCGGGCGTGTTATTTGATTTTCATCTAGATGATGTGTGTTTTTACTGGGGTAAATTGTGTCTAGCCTGGTGGGTCCCATGTAGGGGTCCACGGCACTGTAATATACCTTGAATATTACGGGGGTGTTACAGAAAATGGTATCAGAGCCAGGTTTATGGATACCTAGGCTTGTTGGTTATTTGAGTCTAGTTGTGTTTTGTGTTGCACATTGTCACACCACTGCCAGCATCTCGGAACTTCCAGTGCTCGTAAGTTTTCCTTACTAGATTCTTTGTTTTCTCGTACCGTATTTCCGCTTCTTGAATTGTGGATATTTTCCTCTCTTACTTATCATCGAGTTGTTTTTGCTATCTCTTAACATCAGTATGGATGCTGGGAGAGGCCGTGGTCGTGGTCATGGTCGTGGTCGTGGACGCGGCCGGGGACGTGGGGCAGTCGGTGGGGCGGCCACATCGCATTCTTCGGGAGCCGGTAGCACCGGTGACTGACATAGCCATGCTTCTTCTCAAGATGGCGCCGACCTCGATGTTGCGGCTGTTATGCAATAGATGGTGAACCAAATGGCGGCAATAGCCCAGGCGGTTCACAATCCAGCCCATGCTGCTCGGGATGGAGCTGACCGTTGACTTCAGGATGTCATCAAGATACATCCTCCTCAGTTTACGGGAGCCTCAGACCCAATTGGCTGGGAAGGATGGATCAAGGAGATATCCAAGGTCTTCGTTTCCACCAACTGTCCCGAGGACCGCAAGGTCCCTATTACCCAGTATTTTCTCACTGGGGACGCTACTGATTGGTGGGAGGCCGTTGGGCCTAAGGATCACGTTGCTTTGTGGGCAGAATTTAAGGACCTGATGGAGACTGAGTATTGCCCGTGGCCGGTTAGACAGGCTCGAGTTCATGCCTTCTATGATGCTCAACCGCGGGATATTCCTGTCTCTCAAGCTATTGCTGATTTCAACAAGGAGTTGGGCTATGTGAAGACCCAAGTTGTCGAGGAGAGCGATAAAATATTTCACTTTTCCAGACGGATGAAACTGTCAATTCGGGACTACATGTCTGGGCTCGTCTGTACTACCCTGAAGGATTATCAGAGTCGAGATCTTGCCTATGATATGTCTGTGACGGCCAGCGCGGCGGTTCGGGAGAGTAAGAAACAGAAATCCGCCGGAAGTTTCTCGGGTCACAAGGGTGGAGGTCAGCAGAAGCCTCAGCCTGCGAATAATCCTGGAGGTATTTCAGCTCGTTTTTCTAGGGGCTATCGAGGTACTGCCAGTGCCTCCGTTTGGGATGCCAAATGCTTTAACTATGGCAAGTCGGGCCATCGGAACCAGGAGTGCCCTCGTACGCCTTTGACTTGTCATACTTGTGCGGGCCACAAGGCTTTCTTTTGTGAGCGGGTAGGACAGCTTTTTGGTGCCCAGGCTTCTTTTCCAGCACCTAGGGATCCGAGTGTAAACCAGGGCTCGTTTGCTCCGCAGTCTCCACCGAGTGCCAGCCGAGGGAGAGGTCGGGGTCAGCCCGCTAGAGGGGGAGCTTCCAGTGTCGGCTCCGACCCTCCGCGTATCTATGAGATGAGGAGGGGCGACGATCCAGCGGCCACTGTGGCGACAGGTACCGTTCACATCCATTCCCATCCTATCATTGTGCTTTTTGATTCGGGTGCTACACATTCATTCATTTCTCTAGAGTGCGTGCGCCGTTTGGATCTCGATTGTTTATCTCCTTGCGAGCATTTCATCGTTAAACTTCCTAGCGGCGATAGAATCGTTGGCGATCGAGAGGTCCGGGACTGTTCTGTGTTTATTTGTGAGAGGGCTTGGCTCTCCAACCTTATTGTTGTGAGTATTGAGGGTGAGGATTTGATTCTCGGGGATGATTGGCTCAAGCGGCATGGTGCAATCATGAACTACCGCACGAGGATCATCACCATGCTAGCCGAGGACGGCACCGAGCACTCTTTCGCGGGGCGAAAGAGAAACCAGAAGTTCGTTATTAACGCCTTGAAGGCGATGAGACTCCTGCGAAAGGGGTGTATTGGTTATTGGTGCTACGCCTTGAAGGCGGAGAGTGGTAGAGTCGAGTTTTCATCGATTACAGTTGTTAGTGAATTTCCTGATGTTTTTCCTGACGAGTTACCGGGGTTGCCATCGGACCGTGAGGTAGAGTTTGCTATCGAGTTAGAGCCGGGTGCGGCTCCGATTTCGAAGGCGCCGTATCGCATGGCACCTTCAGAGATGGGCGAGTTGAAGAATCAGTTGAGTGAGCTTCTTGAATCGGGGTATATTTAACCGATCGCTTCGCCTTGGGGCGCACCGGTCCTATTTGTGCGAAAGAAGGATGATTCACTGCGTTTGTGTATCGACTATCGCGAGCTAAACAAGGTGACCGTCAAGAATAAGTATCCTCTGCCGAGGATTGATGACTTGTTCGACCAGTTGCAGGGAGCTGCGGTATTCTCGAAGATCGACTTGAGATCGGGGTACTATCAGCTTCGGGTGAAGGAGTCCGACATTCCGAGAATAGCTTTTCGGATGAGATACGGACACTATGAGTTTGTAGTTATGCCTTTCGGGCTAACTAATGCACCGGCCGTGTTCATGCAGTTGATGAATAAGGTCTTTATCGAGTATTTGGATAAGTGTGTCGTCGTCTTCATTAACGATATTCTTATTTATTCGAGGAACTAGGAAGAGTATGCCCATCATCTGCGTGTGGTGTTAGACATTTTGGGGACCGAGCGACTCTATGCGAAGTTCTCGAAATGTGAGTTTTGGATGAAGTAAGTGATGTTTCTGGGTCACGTGATTTCAGCCGAGGGAGTCCGTGTGGATCCGCATAAGGTTGAGGTAGTGTTGGATTGGGCACCGCCCAAGAATGTGAATGAGGTCCGTAGTTTCTTGGGTTTAGATGGCTACTACCGTTGGTTCGTCTAAGGTTTCTATAAACTAGCTCGGCCACTTACACAGTTACTCCAGAAGTCCGAGAAGTTCGTCTGGAATGACGAGAGGCAGTCGAGTTTTGAAGAGCTGAAGAAGCGTCTAACTTCAGCCCCGATTTTGGCGTTGCCATGTGGCAATGAGGGTTTTGCCGTTTATAGCGATGCTTCGGGTCAGGGTCTTGGGTACGTGTTGATGCAGCACGGCAAGACTATTGCGTTTGCGTCGAGACAGTTGAGGTTGTATGAGCTTAACTACCCTACTCACGATTTGGAGTTAGCGGCAGTTGTTTTTGCGCTCAAGATTTGGCGTCACTATCTTTTTGGCTCTGCATGTCAGATTTTTACCGACCATAAAAGTCTGAAGTACATATTTACTCAGCGGGAGTTGAATATGAGGCAGAGGAGGTGGCTAGAGTTGATTAAGGATTATGACCTCGAAATCCTTTATCATCCGGGCAAGGCGAACGTCGTGGCCGACGCCTTGAGTCGGAAACCAGTCTCGTTGCGGACACTTGAGATCCTTACATCTCAAGCCGAGCTTCAGCGGGATTTGATTGAGTTGAGTGTTGAGATTTCATTGTCTGGAGCCGTAGGGCGACTTTGTGCTTTAGAGATTTCGTCGTCTCTGATCGATGAAATTAAACTAAAGCAGCTGGAGGATCCAATGATTATTCAAATCCGAGAGAATGTTCTTAAGGGAACCTCTCCTGGATTTGTGATTCATGAAGATGGAGTATTGAGATTCCATGGTCGTCTGTGTGTGCCGAACGACTCGGAATTGAGGCAGGGTATTTTGCGTGAGGCCCATGCTACGCCTTACTCCTGGTTTGAGTAAGATATACAAGGACCTGAGGAGGAATTTCTGGTGGAATGATATGAAGGAGAAGGTCGCACAGTTCGTAGCGAGATGTTTGACTTATCAGCAGGTCAAAATCGAGCATCAGCGACCGGCAGGGTTATTGCAGTCACTTCCCATCCCGGAATAGAAATGGGAAGATATATCAATGGACTTCATCATGAGTTTTCCTAGATCGAGGTCGGGCATGAATATGGTTTGGGTGATTGTTGATCGTCTGACCAAGTCGGCACATTTTCTGGGCATCAAAGATACTTGGGGCCCGGAGAAGCTAGCTCGTGTGTTTATTGCACAGATTGTGAGGCTTCACGGTACTCCGAAATCTATTGTTTCGGATCGTGATGGCCATTTTGTATCTCATTTTTGGCAGGCGGTGCATAAGGCGTTGGGTACTCGTTTGCATTTGAGTACCTCTTTTCATCCTCAGTCAGATGGACAGTCTGAGCGCACTATCCAGACGTTCGAGGATATGTTGCGTGCCTGCACTATCGACTGGAGTAGTGACTGGGAGGAGCATTTGCCATTGATCGAATTCACGTACAATAATAGTTGGCACGCGTCGATTCGGATGGCACCGTATGAGGCGCTTTATGGGCGGCGTTGTCGATCGTCGATTTGTTGGAACGAAGCGTCCGATTTGGTCGGGACCGAACCAGATATCGCTTTAGAGACAAGACGGAAGGTAGAATTGATTCGAGAGCGGATGTTGACTGCTCAGAGTCGATAGAAGTCGTATGCCGACGTCCGTCGTCGACCTTTGGAGTTCGAGGTGGGGGACCATGTTTTGCTAAAGGTGTCGCCGACGAGGGGAGTTTTCCGCTTCGGGAAGAAGGGAAAGTTGAGTCCGAGATTTATTGGACCCTTTGAGATTCTCGAGCGAGTCGGTGATTTGGCATATCGTTTGATGCTACCTCCGGCCTTGAGTCGCGTTCATAACGTTTTCCATGTTTCTCAACTGAGGAAATATGTCACGGATCCTAGTCATATCATCGATTATGGTGAGATCGATATTGCCGAGTATATTACCTTCGAGGAGCGTCCCTTGAAGATTTTGGAGCACCGTGAGAAGCGACTGAGACATAAGACCATTCCTTTGGTCAAAGTGCAGTGGTCGAGACATGGTGTCGAGGAGGCAACGTGGGAAACCGAGGATAGCATGCGTGCTAGGTACCCCGAGTTATTTGTTTCTTAAGTTTCGGGACGAAACTTATTTTTAGAGGGGTAGAATGTAATATCCGCATTTTTTCCCTTTTTCCCGATATTCTCATTTTGGTGTATTTTTGTTTTTAGCAACTCGTTTGTAACCGTATTGATATTTCGAGAATATTTAATATTGAACTTTTTGTCGTTCGAGCTTTTTTCGGACTCGTTTTGTTTTCGTCGATATTTCATGTATTCTCGTAAATCGTCGTTCGGAAATGCCATTTCGGGGTTACCGAGGATCCATCTCATGTTATTATACGTGTTGTGAGCTTTTGTTTGATGTTTCGACCATGTATCGTACATTTCGGATGTTTTGGGCCGTTTTATAATTTCCCAAAGTTTTGGGATAATTACGTTTGTTGTTGTTGTTTTTCGAACCTTCGGATAGTCGGGAATATATTTTCCTTCAACACTTAAGTTCGTTACCTCAAATCCTTTACGTTCGTACCATTGTGAGTCGTTCACCATTGCATTTCGATTTTTTTCGGTTCCTTCCTTGCCAGTGGTTGTGGCCTGTACTCCCTAGGAAGGAGCATTACGTACGTAATGCATGTTGCTGTTACGTACGTAATGGTGTGTGTAAAATAGTACAGGCAATTCTGTGACTTTCGTTACGTACGTAAGCATGGGATAGCTTACGTACGTTAACAAGCTAACGTATGTTAGCTACCTGTGACTAACGTACGTAACGCGATAAACCCAAGAGTTGACCGATTTCGGCCCTTTTCACTTCTCCTCCTCCCCATCCGACTCCTAGGCAATTTTCTTGGCACTTCTGGAGATTTGAAGCTTTGTAACTCTGAGCCATCATCTTCTTCGAGTTTTTGGAGTGTATTATCAACATCTAATCGTGTTCTTCGTCATTAATTCGAGGTAAACTCCTAGAACCTTGTTTTTGGGTAAATTAGGGGTTTTCACGTTTTTGTCCGATTCGTTATGTATGATAGATTAATTCATGATGAATATGATTAATCTTGTTGGTATTATTGGTTTTCCTACGGATTCATGGTATATTTCGTGGTATTTTTGTAATCGAGAGGGTTTGGTTGTGGCCCGCCCTCATTGTTGTTTTTATACGAATATACATGAATCGTAGGCAGGTTTTTGGATGTATTCCAATTCCGTATTCATTTAGGATTGGTTGTGATTGTGCTCTTCGAATCGTTAGGTTCGTGATTGTCGGTTCCTAGCGTTCATCGGTATTTTCCCTTCCGTCCGTTGCGTCGTCAATTATTCAAGGCAAGTATTTTTGGAAATTTTTATGCTTAACATGAAATGGTAATGTATATTGTGTGTGCTTTACTCACCTTGGGAGGTTCCGACGGGGCCTCGAGGGAATCTATGACTTCACTCTGGATTCGTGAGTTTATTTCGCTAGCCAGCTCGGGAGGGTCCTTAGAGGCCTCGAGTGGGATTTGTGGCTTCATCCCGGTCCTAGGCGATGCCTGTGCGTGATTTGTTTTATGATTGTGGCCAGCTCGGGAGGGTCCTTAGAGGTCTCGAGTGGGATTTGTGGCTTCGTCCCGATCCTAGGCAAAATTGATTGACTGTTTGTTTGTGGAAAAGACATGTCTGGTTTTGGTTTTTGAAATGAATTTGGTGCATTGTACTATGAAATGTGTAAGCGAATGGTTTGCCTTGATTACTTGTACTAGCGTAATTGCTAACTCTTCTGGGGACCCATTGTGGGGAAATTCTTGTTATGGATTTCAGGTTATGATCATCCGGACGATCGGGCGCTGGGACAGTACGAGGATGTTGGCCAAGGTCGTTGACATGTGTATTTGAGTCCTTTTATTCTGTTGTTCCATTCGATATGGTTGTAGTCTACTTTCTAAACTTGTAGATTGTACTCGCGAGTACTTAGGCTTTTTTCTTCGGATTATGATTTGTATTCGTTGAAGTTATTTATGTTTGTCATTGATGATTATTCTACCGGTTGTACTGGGCGTGTTATTTGATTTTCATCTGGATGATGTGTGTTTTTACTGGGGTAAATTGTGTCTATCCTGGTGGGTCCCATGTAGGGGTCCACAACACTGTAATATACCTTGAATATCTCGGGGGTATTACAGAAACATCTTAAAACAGTTGACGGTTCTAGTTCCAACGAACCATAGTGAATGGTTAACCAAACTGCGACCAAAGATTCATAACTATTTGGACGGTTCAACCGAACCTTTGGATATCTCTAAACGAAAGTCATACAAAGTGAAAATATAGATTTAGAAAAGGTAAAAATTTATTAATGGAAATATAAAAATTATGAAATAAATAAATAAATATACAAAGTGTGAAGAAAAATTAAGTTGACTTTTAAGAGAAAAAATCGTTTAAATATTTGGTTTGATGGTAAAAGATGGAAGATTGTAGAAGAGTCTGAAAAATAACCCCGAAAATAAAATAAAATAAAATAAAATTAGAATAATATAAATAAATAAGAATCAAAATTTTGTCATCCACCTATATATTTTCCCTCCATACTGGCATTTCCATCATCATGTTTTATCCAACCTTAAAGAGACAATCTTATTAATTCACTCATCACAATCTTATTCATTCACCAATCTTCAAGCATCCTCACTCGGACATAAACATATCTTGTTTCACATGACCAAACTATCTTAGTTAATTCTTCATCATCTTATCTTCTATAGACTCAACTCTTACCTTCTCCTTGATCACTTTTTTTTAGCCGGACCTTTTTTCCTTGAGCAAACATCCACCATGACATACGCATTTCTGAACCATTCATCTTTTGAACATGACACTGGTTTACCACCCAACACTTGGTGCATATAACAGTGCAGGCTTAATTGCCTTATTGTAGAATTACCCTTTAGTGTGTGAGACATGAAGGGATCACATAGAATTCCCGTGGCATAATTCCACTTCAACCAACTCTCTTTAATTTTGTAAGCCACATTGTCATCTAACTATCCATCCTCTTAGATAATAAATCCAAGATAACAAATAAGGAAGATCCTTGGACAACTTTCCAAGAAAAAGTGATCATTCCGGCCTCTTTGTCTTTATTTTCGCTAAATCTACACTCCAAATATTCAGGCTTAGTTTTGTTTTGCATAAAGCCTCAATCATCCAGAATATCCTCCAAAGTTCTAACTTCTTTTGAACAAAAACCTTCATCTATCAATCAACACAATATTATCTGCAAACATAATACACCAAAGAATATCGTCTTAATTGATTTTGTTAGTTCATCAGTGATAGCAAGAGAAAAGGACTAAAAGCAAATCCTTGATTCACCCTAATCGTTCTTTTGTCCTCCCAACATTAGTCGGCATCATATGCCTTCTGTAAATCGATAAAAAGTACATGTGGATCTTTTTATCTCGATAGTGATCCATGATCTGTCTGCATCCATGGTCAATCTCCCAAACATAAATCAAATTAATTATCCGAGATCTTGATTCTTTGTTCAATACTTCATTCCCATTATTTTATCCTATGGCTCATTGGTTTAATTTCTTGATAATTGGAACAAGTTTGAACATCACTTTTTATGCAAATGACATAAATATTCAGATCATTCCATCCACACATACCGTGTATATTACTTTCAAACTATATTCTAGGGGTGGGCACTACGTGGTTTGAACTGAAATGGAATCGCAATGTAACCGAAAAATAGTTTCTAAACCGCATTGAATTAATAGGTCCATTTCAGTCTCAAAAAAATTCAACTCGTTCAATGTGATGCAAAAGCGGGTTGGCACAAACCCAACCCGTTTGAATCCGACCCAGATCACTTAATCCTCAATATAAATAAATATATTACTCCCTCCGTCCCACAGGAGTTTGCACACTTGCCTTATTCGTCCGTCCCACAGAAGATTGCACATCCATAAATGGTAAAAAAATTTATTCTTAACACCCTCACTATACACAATTATTTACACAATTGTCATTACTTTTTCAACTCAATTAACACATTTTTACTTTTCCCTTACTTCACTTACACATTAGTTACCTTTTATACCCTCCCTTTAAATTGGTCAACTCTTCAAAAAGTGCATTTTTTTATTCTCCGTGCCCAGTCAGCTGTGCAGACTGCTCTGGGACGGAGGGAGTATATTTTTAACTAGTAGAAAAATAATTGAACTTATTTCTTTTAACTTGAATTATGTGTAAACCTTAAGTCACCATGGAAATTTTAAAATATTTGAATCTTTGTATTCTAATTTTTTTATGCTTCGTATTTGACTGTTGATACTCGAATTAATCAATTTATAGGATATGTTGAATTTCATCCCAACTCGAATGAATTCAACCCACATTGAAATATAATTCAAACATAAACGACGTTTGAACCAAAACTAAATTCATTTTAATTGGAAAATCTCGAACCAATTACTATGGTGCGAATATAATTTGGGTCCTAAATTGCTTAAAACAGACCTGCATTCATCTCTATTATATCACATCACGAGCTCGAATCCATAACATAACAACTAAATATTAAGAAGGGGTTAATTGTAATGATGAAAAATACATGGTGGAGATTAAAAAGTAAAAAGAGTTGACAGTGGGTGTGTGGTGGAGATTAAAAAATAAAAGGTGGTTGTTTGATTTGATTGTGATGGAGATTAAAAAACAAAAGGTGGTTGTTTGATTTGATGGTACAGACATGATAAATATAATGTTATTAAAAGGATAAAAAAAGTAAGGCTCTATTTGGTAAAAAATAGCGAATAACGGATAAGCTAACTTATAGCGGATGAGATAGCGGATAGCAGATAAGTTAGTTGATTAAATATAAAGTGTGGTAAAACTAGCGATTGAATTAGCTTATAAAATAAAATTACGTAAATAGATATTTATAAATAATGCTTAAAAATGAAAGAGAAATTCATTTAATGGAGGATAAATGAGGAAATTAATAAAAATAATGAAGGTAAAATTAATAGAAATATTTTATGAACTATAAGCTACTGAAAAATAATATAAGTTACCAGTATCAAATATTTATCAATAATTTATACATTCATTTAATAGAGTATACATGAGGAAATTAATAAAAATAATGAAGATAAAATTAAGAGAAATATTTTATGAACTATAAGCTACTAAAAAATAATATAAGTTGTCATTATCAAATACATCAATAATTTATACCTCATCAGCTATGCATTATAAAGAGTCCGACTATAAGCACATTTTTGACAAGTGATTTGATGGAGTCAAATTCAAATCAAAGAAAGATCTATTCATCCCACGTGAAAGTTGGCCCACAAATGCCCTTTGATTCCACCATTTCTCAGCAGGTTGAAGGGTTTGGAATAAATCACATGTTGCAAATTTCACCAATTCCCATCATTTCCCATCATGGAGAATAAAAAAAGGATTAATATTTATTCGATTAAAATAATTTCACATCATTTCCTCCATCTCAGCTTCCCCACTACTATATATAAGCACACTCCTTATAGTTTGGAAGGAAGATCAATACAACATTTTAAAACTAAAACATTTGAAAAGATTACAGCACTACAATATTTGCAAACTACGCCATATTTATTACTCCTACTATAAAAATTCATTTACGTAATGAGTTTTAACTATGGTGGTGATGACGAGTACGAAGACGTTACGGCAGATTTTTACAATCCAGAGGAGGGTTTGAAAGGCATACAAGAAGTTGAACAATACGTCAGGGGAATTGCGGCTAGAAGAAATATCACCTTAGCCAGACGTAATTCTGATCCATATAAGGTACGATTTATATGCAGTCGAGGTGGAAAGTATAGAAATCAAAAAACGAAGAATGAAAGAAATACAAAAACGCAAAAGTTAGATTGTCGTTTTTGTATAGTTGTTAAGCAATTTGATCTCTTCAATGATCTTTGGGAGATAGAAGTTTTGGAAGGGAAACATAATCATCCCTTCCTAACATGCGGAGGGTTCGAGACTCGGACAAATATCACGCGACCAATACAAAGAGTTACAACGGCTTGAAGCGTTACACACAAGTCCGAGCAACGCGCTGGCCTATATGAAGCAAAACGATGCGAATAATGCTACAGATCAAAAAAGAGTCTACAATGCCTACAACAAATTAAGGAGCGACAGGCGTGATGGGCGTACCCCTACGAATAACTTCATCTCCCTAATGCTTCAGCGGAATTACAGGTAAAAAAATAGCAAATTGAATTCATTTAAAAATATAATTTAAATATTAGGTACTACTGTGTAATAATTAAAATATAATTTAGATATTAATATACAGATTTCTCGCTTTTGCACTTTTAATATTATTTGAACCCCCAACCAAAATCTAATAGTTGTATATTCATGTAATATAATTTAGAATGATAATCCTACAGTTATTTTAACTTATGAAATTAGGTACCAATCACGGACAATGGATGACAAGAACGTACTCAAAGACATCGTTTTCACCACCCTGCTTCTCATGCAATGGTTAACGCGTATCCGCATGTCCTAATTATTGATACGACATACAAGACATCGATGTACAATATGCCTTTATTCGAAGCAGTTGGTGCAACAAGCACTGACAAAACATTCACCATTGCATACGCATATATGCGAATGAAGCCCAAGATCACTTCAATTCGTTTTACAATTTATTCGGGGTTTGTATGAGTGTCTTTGTACCAAACGTTGTCGTCACGGACTGCACTCGCAATAATGGGGGCGATGGATCAAATATTTCCGTAATCCCAAGATCAATTATGCAGACGCCACATAGAGCAATGTGTTCTAGCCCGAGCGCAAAAACAGCAAGGATTCGACGCATCGTACGCTGAATATTTTAAAAATAGCTGGAATTGGGCAATTAGTGCGTCAACACACGATGTATGGATACGTAAGTGGGCCCATCTACAAGAAACTTACAAGAAGTATCCATCTTTAATTGCCTATTGCGAAGATACGTGGATTACACCCTTTGCAGATAGAGTGTTGGGCGCATATATCGATCATCGCCTACACTATGGAAACTACACCACAAATAGGTAATTTTATCACCAATCAAACCATCGGTATTCAAATATTCTCTCATAACTAAAATTTTTCCTACGTGTATGGTTGAGCAAGAGCATCATCGGGTGAAAATGAACCTCCCCGGCGGCCTACACCCATTTGACGTTATCTTCGATCGTCTTCATCAGGTCATGGAGTTGCAGATCTGCGAGATTAAAAAACAAGTAAGCCACAACACTCAGAAGATAAGAACCGATTTGTTACACATAGACTTCTTCGGAGATAGTGCGCAATGTATCGTTCAAAGCGATCGACCTTATTCTCAAAGAATTTGCCAAGGATCTAGGCGAAAAATGTGCGGGTGTTATCTTAGGAGAACACACGGGCTTCCGTGTCACCGCGAGCTTCTCTCGGTACATGTCAAGACAAAAAATATCCCTATTGCTTGTATTGATTAAATGCATCGAGAACACTAGGTATTAATTTTCCAGATATTCCTACCAACAACAAACAATGATGATGTCGATGTTAATACGCGGAGAAAATTATTCGACGACACGGAAGACGTTGCCGCACCTCCGGTTGAAAAAAGAATAAGACGACTCAAGCACGGATCGCAAACCTTCAATGTTTGAGCATGTCGGAATGATTTTGAGCTAAAACTCCCCAACACAAAAAGGTAAAGGGAGAGTGGCGCAACGAACGCAGTCGATATTCCACTAGAAGGACGTAGAAAAGCACGTCGGAAGCTCACAATACGGGAACTTTGTGAAGGTAGCAATAACACATATACGCAAGGTCGTAAAAGTTGTTCTCACCAAAAATTCCCAAATAATCACACTTCAAAACCCCTCAAGTCCCCTGTTTCTAAAAATGTTCCGCCTCGAAACAACACCGCTCATCAGAGTCGGTCTCATTTTCAGGAAGACTTTTCCCCCTACATCAGAGATTATATTCAATCATACACGGATGTGATTGGAGATGGAAATTGTGGATTTAGAGCGGTTGCACTCGCCATCTACGGAAACGAAAACTTCTGGCCAAGGGTACGACAGGATATGCTAGATGAACTCCGCAAAAGAAGAGAAATATACGAAAATATTATATACGGTGTTACCATGGAAGGTTTGGAGGCACTTATTGATCACTTCAATTATGATTTTGCAACGAGAGATAAGTGGTTTTCAATGCCTGATTGTGGATACTTGGTTGCGACCGTGTATAATGTTTTCGTAATTGCATTCAGTGATTATGGGGCATTTTTATGTCCTCCCATAGCCTTGGATTCTTGTAATCCACCTCCGACCGCAAAGGTGGTGATAGGAAACGTGAACGCAAACACCCATTGGATATTGGTAACAAAAACGATATAATATTTATTTTTTATATAATATATTTTATGCAATTATAACTAACTATTATTATTGAACTTTAATTTTTACAGTTGGAAATGATTCCCGGGGATTATCCAGTAGCTCCAGTCTCCAATTTCTGGCACACTAATAAACATACATCTGCAGCAGGCTTAGACTTACAATTTACAGCTTCGATACGACTCTACAAAAAATTACAAGCAGAGTATGAACCGGAACGTGTACGTATATTTCAGGCTGAAAAACAAAAACGGCAGCAGAAAATATACTAATATACCAATCGTTTCATATTGAATTTTAATTTTTTCATTTTTCACCATTTCCGTCGTGTTTCATGTTTTTCCATTTTTTACCATTTTCGTCGTGGTTCATCTTCATTGTTGTGCACAAGAAATTTTTTTACCATTAAAAGATTATCATAAAAAATGGGCTGGAGAGAAATAAAATTACTATAGCAAATAAATAAAAATAATTGGGCTGGACTAAAATATTAAATAAAAAATATAGCGCCTGACAGACACGCTCGACAGCGGCTATAATATCACAAAAATAACTAATACTTTTAAAAATAACAATTGATACTATTAAAAAACAGTTTTTTCAAAAAAAAAAAAAACAGATGACTGGACCGTATATAATGCAAAACAAATCAAAACTTCTGCCCATCAAATCAAAGCTAAAAGCGGCCATGATTGAGAACGTAAAAGCACATTCATGATTGAAAGCAGTAAAGCGGCCATCAAATCAAAGCTGAAGGTGTGCTTTTAGCAACCATCCATTATAAATCAACTGATTGATGTTGCTGGAGAGATCTAAATATAAAATTTGAGCAGGATGGTAGAAACCCCAGCCAACAGACGTAATCAGGACAAAGAAAACAAGGATATGAGACAGCTAAGCCTAACGCACTTGTTGGGTTCCTTTATTTTCTTTTTTTAAGTGATTTTCGATTTCCGTGTCAAGCAAGCATTCCATACCACACAACACACTCCCATTTCTTAACCCATGGGCAAAAACCAAACCCCAACTCCTCTCTCCTCAATAAAACCTCATTTTTCATCTCATTCACTGCTTGATAATAAAGCCTTTTCCGTGCCTTCTAATCTTTCTTCCAACTTACCTTTTGTTGTTAATTTTTTTTTCATCTGAGATACTTTTTTTGATGCGTTGAGTTCTTTTTTCTTTTTGGGCTCCAAGAATCGCGTTGTTTTTGATACTTGATTGTAGATTTGTGTGAAAATGGGACAGGAGGGGGCTGTGGCAGCGGCTGTGGGTACCTCAGCGGCGCCGGCGGGGTTGGGAGCACCACCACCGACATCTCTGGCACCGGGGTTCAGGTTTCATCCGACGGATGAGGAGTTGGTGAGGTATTATCTGAGGAGGAAAGCTTGCGCGCAGCCTTTTCGGTTTCAAGCTGTAACTGAAATTGATGTGTACAAATCTGAGCCTTGGGAGCTTGCTGGTTTGTAACGTTACAATCGTTTTCTACATCTACATAGATTTAGTTCTATGCTTTATATATATTCTAAGGGTTTGTCTTTTTTTTTTTTCTTTCTGGTTTCCCTAATGATGTTTATTGCACTACAATGTGTTGTTTTTTTCTTGGGTTTTGCTGATGTAGCCTTTTCCTTTTGTTTTTTTGTTTCCTTTTTCTTTTCCGTCTGATGTATATCCCAATTTAGTTTCCATATATTTGTGAATTCAATACTGATAGTTATGTTTCAGAGTGGTATGCTGTAAAGATTCCAACTTTTGTTGGTATTAATTAATGGTTTGAATAGCTAAAAATTGAATTGAAATGACATGAAAATGGATTTTTTATATTTTAATGTGTATTAAAAAAATAAGTAGACTTGCAATTGAAGTTTTATTTGTTCCCTTCAGTTTGTTATTATCCTTTTGTTTTTCTTTAGATATTAGCTCTGTATGGTTCATAGTTTCTGATATTTAAGCCTCTATTGTTTGTTTTGCCTTGAAATTCAAAGACTTCTCATCTCTGAAGAGTAGAGATCTAGAATGGTACTTCTTCAGCCCGGTGGACAGGAAGTACGGCAACGGGTCCCGGCTGAATCGTGCCACCGGACAAGGATATTGGAAAGCAACCGGAAAAGATAGAGCAGTGCGTCACAAAAACCAAACCATAGGAATGAAGAAAACGCTCGTTTTCCATAGTGGTCGAGCTCCCGACGGCAAGAGAACAAATTGGGTGATGCATGAGTACAGGCTTTGTGATTCCGAATTGGAAAGGGCTGGAGTTACACAGGTATGGTGGATGTGAGATATTAAATTATGTTATGGGATAATTTCAAAAGTACCCTTGAGATTTGGCATAATTTTTGAAAAAAAAAAAAAAAACAGAACTACGAAAATCAACGGATGTTTTATTTTGTCTTATATCACATTTATAAATTTTCTGCAGTTATCTGCTTAAGTTTAACATTGAACCAAACCTGAGTGGTATATTTTGTAATTTTGGAAGTTTGTCAGGGGGTTTGTGTAAGATCAACCGCAAGGGTACTTTTTGTATTTATTCCTTGTTATATCCGTAGGAATCTTTGTATTGGGCATTATGAATCTTATGAGGAATTCCTTTGCTTTGTTGTTTGTGGGGGGAAAAAGAATGCATTTGTGCTGTGTCGAATATTTCAAAAGAGTGGACTAGGGCCGCCCAATGGGGATCGATATGCCCCTTTTGTCGATGAGGAATGGGATGAAGATGTAGGTCTTGTGGTTCCTGGATGTGATGTTGAAGACGATGTGGCCAATGGGGATGATGCACGTGCTGAGTGTACTGATCTTGATCAGGTTTGATTTATTTAAACATTAATTTGTTAAAAATATATTTGTTTGCTTCTTATTTGTGTTAATTTTCTTCTAGAAAAATTGCAATTATCTCGGTTGGTAAATGTTCCGTCATGCAGCACGTTAGTTGTAGTCGAAACAGAGTAAAAAAAAGGATGACAAGAAACTCAAATACACACTTGGTCGAATATTATGTGTGTTGAGCTTTGTTGCAACAACGTTTGCCGCTGCTTTTTTTTTTAAAAAAAAAAATCTTTTTTATTGCGATCGGGATGGGTATTCTACTTTTTGTTTCTTCTACAACTTGAAAAGGATGTAATTATTCAGGCAAGTGTCAGTTGTTTTGGTAAAATCAAGTTATCTTAGAAGTGCTCTGTCATGCAAGATTCTTACCGATTCTTAGCGAGTGCATTCGACTATGAAGCAAATACGCGACACGATACGATACGATACAGATGCGTGATTCGTGATTTTCCTGAAATATAGGATGCAATCCATGGAGGATTACATTTGTTTAACTTATTTATATAAATATGCCAAATATATGAATAATTGTTGTAGATGTTATGAATATGAACGAGATCTAAAAACACACCTAAACTCAAAATCATAATTAATATCGCAACTTAAGAATTCCAACATAACTAACGATAGAAGAAACAACAGGGACTGCTTTAGTTTTATGTTTTACGCAAGGGTTCACTGAGATTTAGAATTCTGGTATTTAGAACTTTGTGTTTTAGGAATGCTATGAATTGTAAGAATACTTGTTTATATAGGATTCAAAATCCTAAACTTTTACTGTAGATGTCAAATCATGTCCGAAAAGTGGATGATGTTGTATTACTACCTCCGTTCTTTTATAACTGCAACATCTGGACACAACTTTGATTATTAATATCTTCAATTCTTTATTTTTAAAAATTATAAGACGTTGATATTTTGAAAGTATATTTGGAGATGAATCTGACAAGATCTCACATGACTATATTTTTTTATATGTATAAATCACAAAAGATGGTCAAAAGAGAGTATGTGAATAGTGTAATAGTCAACACGTTGCAATAATAAAGTAACGGAGGAAGTATTATATATGCACATATTTTTTTATGGGGAATGTTAGTAATTTGTTAGTTGTCAATAGTTGGTTTACCAAGCACCGAATATTTCAAGACTTCTTAACTCCAACACCCTCACCTAATAAAAAGTGGAAAAAGGAAATTAGTTGTATTTTCTTAAATATAAAGAGAGGAGAGGGGAAAGTAGTTATATTTTTTTTAAACATGCCCTTGGGGTTCGATCATTGGGCTTATGTTGGTTTTATTTTAGTTTTTAAAACTTAAGCTCATGTATTTTACTTTAACCCCTTTTTAAAGTATGAAAATTGTGATTTGGTCCGGATAAGCCAGTCCCTGTTTATACTTAAGAGTATCCGGAACTAAAAGTAATAATAAAAAAAGGGATACTTATGCTCATACCGCTAATCTAAATGTCATGAGCATGTCTAAAGTGACTGAAGTCTTCATGTGATGAATAAAATGAAGTAGGGAAGGCAAAAAGGCTAAATCTGTCTTATTTGCTACTCATATAAAGATTTGGGCTTGATTTGGATATACGATGCATCTTGTAATTTTATACTACGAGTGCATCTAGCATGGTAAATTGGATCTTTCTTCGATATGAATGAATCTACATGAAGACAAAAGTGTGACATGCTAAATTAGTGTATAATAATTCGATCTCTTGTAAGAAAAATCCGATCATGTCCTCGCAGTTTATTTCTCATTTACCAATGAAAAACAGGACACGCAAACTCTCACCATGGCTCCTCCCCAAGTCGAAAATTCAATCGGGTATCGGAACACGTGCAAGAGGGAGAGGTCCGAAGACCCTGAAATCGAACCCCTTTCTTTAGCTCAATATAAACGGTCGAAACCCGACGATCCGAATTCGAGCCATGCAAACGGATCCCAAGACTCCACGACTAGCCAAGAACCTCCTACTATGATGATGATGACGACAAATTATTCCTCTAATCTATTGGAATTCCCTTTGTTAGAGCAGGTAGAACCTAAAGAAAATAATAATCCGGTCAACGCCCTCACGTTTGACTCTTCGAACCTAGAGAAGTCCGTGCCGCCTGGTTATTTGAAATTTATCAGCAATTTGGAGAATGAGATTTTAAATGCATCCATGGAGCGCGAGACGTTGAAGATTGAAGTGATGCGGGCCCAGGCGATGATCAGCATTCTTCAATCTCAGATGGATATCTTGACAAAAGAGAACGAGGACTTGAGAAGACGGGTCTGAGGAAAGGGTAAGGTATGTCCATTATGGTAAAATTTTGGTTACTGGCTCTAACGGTTTAACATATATGTGCTCCCCTCTTTATGAACAGGGAAGATGAGTAGTGGCATCTTGAGAGAGAGATTTATGCTGTTTTCGCATGATCTTTTTTTATATTGTATTATCTCTTTGGTAGTTTTAGGGTAGTTTCTGAACTATGAATCTGTCGAAAATGCTCTCCTTTGTCTTTGTTTGAGTCTCGACTTTGACCTGAATAAAAGTTGACATTCTGAAATGTTGATTGTGATGCTGAAAGGCTCGTTGGAATTGATTCGCTACGGAATTTACATTATACGCCTGCAAGTGTTATTTATTTTTTATTATGTATGCGCTGTTTGTGAAAAAGGCATTAGATTATTGTAGTCCCTTGTTCTTGGGAAGTGTATGGCAGCAATGGAGTACGACTCGGTCCCTTCAACGATCTTTACGATATAATATCGTTAACACAATGAATTCAGTCGAAGCGAAAATTAAGTGCCTTTTTGTGCGAAGAAGTCCCGTTTTTATAATAGAAGAGATACAAGTTGGTTGTCATAATAGGTGTTTGAATGGATATTTATCCCGGATTATGTGAAAGAAAGTACGCAATAGAATTGGAGTTATTTACTAAAGGGGTGTAGTTCTATTTAAGTGGATTTTTATTGTTTTTTTTTTACTTTTCTTAAAATCATTATCTTTTATGCTTTTTTTAATTGTTTTTTTACTGCTTTTTTAAACTTTTTTTTTTAAGAAAAAAATATCTGTAATATTAATATTGAAAGCCGGAAGTTCTTATTTAAAATTCGTAAATAAAAAAAATTGGAAAAAAAGAATTTTGGAATTTATTTGTAAATTGTTTTAATAAAAAAATTTGGAATATTAGTCTACATAGAGAAATAAAAAGTTGAATAATTTTTTTAAATATAGGTTTTTTTTAAAACCTGCTAGTTGTATTTTTCATAAAAAATTGTTATGTTTTTAAAAAAATCTAAAAATCTAAAAAAAAAGACAGATTAAGGTTTAAATAAAAATATTATTTCTATTTTGGAATTTTGAATTTTTTTGGTAATTGAAAATCTATTTTTATTTAAAATAAGATTGTTTGAGAAGTTATTTTATTTAAAGTGAATATAACTTTGCTCCTTTTGCATCCGAAGGCTGTTTGAGAAGTTATTTTCTTTTCCAAATTCTGTCAACAAATATCTTGTTAAAAATATATAAAATAAATAAAATGAATATCTAATATCTATGATAATATATATATAGAATTGTTCTGGTGAGAATGTGATTTTAAATTGCTAAATAAGAATGAATTTGGTCATCTTAATTAAGTGGATGGTTAAGATTTATATTCGCGGATTTTTTGCATGGAATATGTTATTTTAATATATCGATATTTTAATGTATATAATGTATAATTTCAATGCTTGATTTTTGATGCATGAAATTTATATATTTTATGTATAAGCTAATCTCGACGTAGATTATTCAAATATTAATGGTTCAGATTTTTTTTTTTACTCAAAAAGTCATCTTCATTGATCTATCTTATATCTTATATATATATATATATATATGAGCGATTTATATCTGACTACCTTTTTAGATGGGCTAATTACAGTTTAGTCCCTATTGTTTCATATATTATAATGAAGGACAAACTTTGCTCTATCCAAAAACTATATTTACAACGAAGGACAAAAGTCAAAATGTCATTGATGTCACCTGGAGAGAAATCTTAATATTCCGAATTTGCCCTTTTATTTTTCCTTTTCTTTTTTATCCATTTTTTTCCCCTTTTATTTTTTCTTTTCTTTTTTACCCATTTTTTTTTCACCTCACGTGAGTGGCACATGCTGGACCTCATTGTAATATATTTAACACTTTTGGACTTCAGTGTAATAAATTTTTAAACTTTCCACTAGCCGTTATTTTTAAATTTCACTGTTTAAATTAAGCCAATTTTGACCTTTTAGGTCTATAATTTTGACCTTTTTTGTCCTGTTTTTTGCTCTGTTTTTTGGAAGAAATGACATGAAAATTGAACAACCAAAACAACATTAACTGCTGGAAAATGAAATTGACATTAAAATGACATTAAACATCATCATGTTTCATATACATGATCAACATTAAACATCAACATTAACAGCTATGCAGTCTTCTTAGAACTCTTCTTTCCTTTTTTTGGAGCAATTTTTTTAGGAGCAGTTTGCTTGGGCCTCTTTCTCTTGGCTCCATGGCGGCTTGGTCCTTCATTATCATCCAAGTTGGTGTCTTCTCCAAACTCAGTCTCAGTAGCACCTGTTTGCTTCCCTTTGGCCTAAAACAATGAGTGCACAAAATCAAAAAAGCACAAGTTTATTTAACAAACTAACGCACAATAAAAATGAGTAACCTACATTCTTCTTGTTGGGACAGCCCCTTGAGTTGTGTCCTTTCCCTCCACACTCACTACATGCTACTGTAGCCTTCCTCCAACCATGAGCAACATTTGATCTACCACCTTCACTTGCCCTTTTATGCCTTCCCACCTTTGGTCTTTCTCTTTGCCTTTTCACAATTGGTGGCAGACACACCTCACTTACTGACTCCAAATCAGTTGGCCAGAAAACATGTTGGGGTACTGGTTGTATCAAGATAGAGTATGCCCTCAAGTAGGCCTCTTTTGTATGCTTTTCATCAATATATTCCACAGGTGACTCTCTAGTGTATGACAAAACAGCAAGTGCATGCCTACAAGGGATTCCTGATATATCCCACTTTTTAAAGTCACAAGTCCTAGCATCTAGATCAACTCCAAATGTGTAGCTGTATTCTGAAACCTCAGACTTCCTATTACACTCAGTCACAATGCTGCACCTCCTAGACTCATGAATATTATCATTCAACTTTTTTAAAGTCTTAGGCATTAACAAAGCAGTACATGCCAAAGCTTTTTTCTGCCTAATACTCATCCTTCTCATGATTTGCTGCCTAAGACCCTCCATTAGATTTAGGATAGAATGTGCTCTAATGGGCTCAATCCAACTATTAAAACACTCAGACAGGTTATTGGTTACATGATCAACCTTAGGTGTTGGATCAAAAGCATGCCTAACTAACATCTACATCCATCAACCACTCATAAGCTTTTAAATTTGCAGCTTTAACTCTATTCATACCTTTGTTAAAACCATACAGAGTGTAAGCTGTAGATGCTTGCCAGAAGTATCTCCTAAGGTCAGCAGATGGGAACTTGGTTTTGAAGTTATCATAGATGTGCCTTGCACATTTTCTATTGATAACATGAGGTGTAAGTTTCTTTATAACTTCCACAAGCCCCTGCACATAGAATAAAAATCAACAAGTAAGAAAGCATGAAACCAATTGGAACATAAATTTTACAGCAAGTAAGAAAACAAGTAATCAAAGAAAAAGAAAGTTAGTTAGAAGGTACCTTTTGCCTATCTGCCATAAAGTGCCATCTTTTGGCAGGGTCAAAGCCACCAAACATCTGTGAAAGGCACTCAATGAAAAAGCCCCAACTCTCCTTACACTCAATCTCAACAACAGCTACAACAACTGGGAAGATCCCACCTTCTGGATCCATTCCCACACAACTTAGCAGCCCACCAGAGTACCTAGCTTTCAAGTGGCAGCCATCAAAAAACAGAAAAGGGCTACAATCAGCCTCAAAGCCTGATTTGAGTGCTTCTAAGCCAAAGAAGAATCTACGAAAGGTAGGTTGAGCCAAGGTAGGTCAGGGATCATACTGCAGCAGTGCCAAGGATCCAGGGTTTGTTCTACTCACCATCTCACAGTATCTTGGCAGCAGTTTAAATGCCTCAACTGGATCACCACCTATGATTTCTTGAGCCCTCAATCTTGCTCTATACATTTTCATGTATGAAACCTCAATTTTCAGCTTCTTATTTGCATACTCAATAAGGTCATTCACCTTGTACTTGGGATTCTTTTTCAACTCACCCAAGATTTTGTTTGACAAGAAAATAGCGTCAATCTCCTTAGGATTTGATCTCCTTACACAATTATGCTTCCCAACATAGGTCTTGATCATCATAGTATTTTTATCCTCCAACAAACTAGCATGTATCCTCCACTCACAACCCTTCCCCATACATCTAGCTGTGAACCTTTTACCATCATTCTTCTCCCTCTTACATATGAAACCAATCTTCACAATGTATTCTTTCACCCTCTCCCTAAGTTCATCAACACTGGCAAACACTTTCCCAACTGCAAATTCCCTATCCCATCTTTCAACATCACCAAACTCATCCTCAGCTAGCTCCTCATCTCCTATAGGAATCTCCCATTCCTCATCTTCACTGGACTCTTGGCTCACCCTACCACTGCCCCTTGGCCTACCACCTTTATTCGCTGATGGTTGAGCCTGACTACTACTACCAATTTCCCCACCTATGTTCACATCATCCTCAACAGGTCCTAACTCTTCATCATCCCCACTGCCCAAATACTCATCCTCACTGTCACTACCCACACACCTAACAAATCCCACCTCCTCATCCTCACTCTCATGCATATAAACCTTTTCAGGTTCATCATACTCACAATCAAGGTCAACATTAGGACACTCCCTCTCCCCACTGTCCTTAGTCTCCCCACTGCCTCGCATCCCCACTGTCCTCGCCTCCCCACTGCCCTCGCCTTGCAGAAGAAGGTGATTCATTATTTTGTGGTTCAGTTGGAGTGGAGTGTAAGTGACTGGGGGGAGAGTGGGTAGCAAACAATAAGTCCATGAAATTAGAATCATCCATGTACTTGTTAGTGTATGTTGTGTCATTTGGTGTTTCATTTTGTGTAGTGTGCAATGGAGGATCAGTTTGTGTTTCTGTTTGTGTCTGTGTTTCAAAGTCCATTTGTGATGGTGTTTCAAGAGGGATTTCAACAGGGGACTCATGAGTAGGTGTGGACTGTGGATTTTTTTCAATTGGTGTGCAATCATCATCACATGTTTGTCTCTTCCCATGACTCCTAAGCCCACTATCATCAACAGCTAAAGGCTCTACAAATTCTAGAGTGACATACAACTCAATTTCCTTAAACTGCCTATTTTTATGAAACAGTTCATGCAAATCATCATTTCCTTTAAGTTCTAGCCTATCTAGCTCACCTTCTACATCAGCATACAAAGTGGCAAATACAGACTTATGCCTATCCTCATCAGGTATGCACTTCTCAAAGACATCATCAACTAGCCTATTGAAGGAATATTTATTTGGTTTTATGTTAACCACAGTGTGTTGCTCATCCAAGTAATGCATCCTGATCATATAGCCTTCCCCCATTTGAAATACCTACAAACAAACACACATAAACATTTAAGCATAACAACACAAATAATGTTTCGAAGTAGGGTTTCTGGCGACTAAATACGCCCAAATTAAGATCGATTGACAGAAAATTAACAGTTAAATCAACAAAATTGATTGACAGGTTTTGCGTACGAATGAAAGCATAATTAAAGTATGGAGTTTCTTTACATACCTTTTGTGGAGCTCTCTCGTTGAACCCCAAAACTCGGCAAACACACTGTGAAACTCCGTCGGAAATTCCACAGAAACTCCTTCCATTCAACGATTGACGGTACGCACGTCAAAGATGGTGGCTTTTCGTCGGAATTTTGGTGAATAATGGCGAGGGTTTGTGGGATGAAAATGGCGACGGGTTGAGAAAGAAAAGGGAGAAAGAAAAGGGAGAAAGAGAAATGAGACGGGTTGAGAGAGAAAAGGGAGAAAGAGAACTAAATTTTAATTTTTAAAAGAAATATTTTATTCAAGTAAATAGAGGGGCATTTTTGTCTTTTTAATGGAAGTCAACACCAATTCAGATTTTTGTCCTTCGCTGTAATTTATGAAACAATAGGGACTAAAGTGTAAAGAGGCCATCTAATAGGGTAGTTGGATGTAATTTCCCCATATATATATATATATATATATATATATGTGTGTGTGTGTGTGATTGGTTCAAACGAGAACTAATCTTTAAAATGGGAATGTGGGTTCGGTGTATAAATAGTCTGAGTTCATTGCATATAATATGCTGTAATGCATATATATTTTTCGGATTCACTGCACGCATTTAGCAGGGATTCAGTATGGAGTGAGAAAAATGAATATGTATTACATTTTATATATGTATGCGGTGAATCCTTGCTAAATATATATAGACTTACGTTTTCTTTTAAGCATTGATCCTCATTTGAATCAGTTCCTATATATATGTTCATATATAATTACAAGATGTGTGTGTAAATGAAAAATTATTTGATTCGACTATCGGGTCTATTGAAGTCGGATTATTTGGGGATGATGATTGGGGGAAGATTTGGTGGGTGTTGGAGGGTTACTTGAAGAATCTTTATGTTGGCATTGCAGTACCTAGAGGTGGCCATGGCCAGGCTCGGTCCGGACTGAAGTGGGCTGTGTTTGGATTAGGGAGTTCAGGATCGGTTCATGTCTGTGGCGGGTTGGGTCTGGGTTGCGTGGTCGCCTGCCTGCTTCCGGGCTGTTCTGGGCCAGCCTGAGTCGGGCCGGGCCGGATATTAACCAAAAAAATTATTTTGAATTTAAAAATATGTTAATATTAAATTAAAAGTTAACTTGAAAATTTTGTTTTGAATTTTTAAAATAAATTAGTTAATATTATTTAAAAAACTGTTTGAATTAAAACAAAAATTCTTAACATTAAATTTTGAATTTTTAAAATACGTTAATATTAAATTAAATGGGAAGAAAAGGGGAAAAATTGGACTTGGGTTAGGATGGACTAGGATGGGCTGGGGGCGGGCTACGGGTGGGCTGGGGCCTGGGCGGTCTAGGCTAGGGGGTGATCCGAACTGGGCTAGGTCTGGACTGGAGAGTTCGGGATCGGGACCGCTTGGTGTCCAGGCTGGCCCACTGGTAACCTCTGGGATTTTTTTTAGAATGACTGAACACACGCACCTTCTAAATCTTACTCCCAAATTTACACCTTATGTCTACAACGGGAATTGAATCCACAACCATTCGGTTGGGGAGCACGGAGCAGGACCAGCCTTCTCTATGGCCCTAAAAAGCCCTCGCCTTAGGCTCGCATTTCGGAAGGCCTCGTTTTTTGGTTGGAAAAAATATAAGGTATAAGAATAAAAAAATTTAAGTGTTTTTTAGCAGCAAAAACTATAGATAGGACGGTAAAAGAGCCAGACATGGAGGAGGCCTCACCCTAACCCTTAGATCAGGGTTCGAAGCAATTCAACTTTTATTTCCTCCTTTTCCTTAATTTAATAAAATGAAGACAAAAAACATTTTTGAGTTTCCAACGCCATTGACTTCCTTTGTGTATTTTTTTTTTTTCTGTTTTTCTTTCTTGAAAATGACTCAAAAAAACACACCTTATTCCCAATAACCTCATTCAACTTCAAATTAAAACAAATATTCATTTTTATTATTTTTTTATTCTCTACCCTACTCTATCTCTTCTCCCCCGTCTCTTTTGTTCTTGAGAAGAATAAGAAAAAATCAAAAAACACCATTTTTTTTTCCTTCACCCTGCTTCATCTCTCTCTCTCTCTCTCTCTCTCTCTCTCTCTCTCGTTCCATCGGAAGAAAAGTTTAAAGAACATCATATATTCATATTTTATTTTGTTTCTTGCACAAAAAGTTCAAGAAAAAGAAAAGGCTACTATAAAAAATAGGTACGTCTATGTATTTTATATTTTTTTAAGAATTAATATTATATTGTCGATGATTTATAATTTATGTTGTTTAATTTCTTATTTTCTTTTTTTGTTGTATTTTTAGGGATTTGGACTATCGATTTCAAATCTACATTATTTGAAGCCTGGGGGATCATTTGTGATTGGATAGCATTAATCTCAAGTTTTATCGTTTATGTTTTTTCCTAAGTCTATTTTTATTTTCCTAATAGTTGTTGTTTTTGCTAAATTAAAAAACACAAATATGCCAAATAGAAAATTCGAACCTGGGTATTCAAAACTTAAAAGAAAAAGGCGAATAGAAAGTTTAATTCAATCTCAAAAAGGAAATAAATAAATATTTAAAAAAAAATCAAAATATAAGTGAAGAATTGGGAAATTGCTCTATAAATGAACAAGTCGAAATAAATGAATTTGAGAATCATGATATTGATGATGAAAGAATGGAACAAGAAAATATCAATAAAAATAATCAAAATGGTAGTCATACTAATTATAGAAAGTATGAAAAGAGTAATGAAACAATACAACACGAAGATTTTGGTCAAGATATTTCTAATACGAAGCAAACTCATGAAAAAGAACATGAAAATATCAATGAAAACAACTAATAATGTTCCTAAAGATATCTAGGATCCAAGTTAATGGACAAATTGATACAAAAGTTAGAAATTTATTGGTGGAGAATGGTCCAACTCGAGAGTATAATATAGATTTTCCTCTTGATGAATCACATAGACATGTTTCTAATTCACATTACATACAAAAGTTATCAAATGTGGTGAAACATGATAGAAAATTGCTTGTGTACTCAAAATATTTGGATAGAGTGTTTTGTTTTTGTGGTAAATTATTTAATTCAAATTCCAACACAAATAAACTAGCTAATGAAGGAAGTAAAGATGGAAAAATCTTGGTGCTAAACTAAAAAGCCATGAAACAAGTAATGAACATGTTACTAACATGAAATCTTGGATTGTTTTGGAAAATGGATTATTGAAAAATAAAACAATTGATAAACATCATCAAGAACAAATTAATAGAGAGAAAGAACATTGGAGAAAAGTGTTACTAAGAATTATCGCAGTGGTAAAGCGCCTAGGTAAAAATAACTTGGCATTTCGTGGAACAAATGAAAAGATCTATCAAGAACATAATGGAATTTTTCCAAGTACAACTGAAATGGTTGCAGAAGTTGACGCAATAATGCAAAAGCATATCCGACGTATTCAACTTGATGAAATTCAAAATCATTATCTAGGACATACTATACAAAATGAATTGATAAGTTTGTTAGCAAACGAAATCAAAAGTAACATTATTACAAAAATTAAGAATGCAAAATATTATTCACTATTATTTAATTATACTCCGAATATAAGTCATCAAGAACAAATAACTCATGTATTACGATGTGTCAACACTACCTCAAGTCCTCTAAAAATAGAAGAATATTTTTTAAATTTTTTAAAAGTTGATGATACCACGGGAAAAGGTCCTTTTTTAATGAAATGACTGATGCCGTAATAAATCTTGGACTCAATATTAATGATTTAAGAGGACAAGGATATGATAACGGATCTAATATGAAAGGTAAACATCAAGGGTACAAAAAAGACTTTTAGATATAAATCCTAAAGCATATTATATGGAAAATACAATTCTTTGCGATATGGCTAATAGTTGCGAAAAAGCCAACTCTTTTTTTGGAGTGATACAGAGTATATATATATATATATATATATATATATATTATTTCCTTCCTCTCCAAAACGATGGAAAATATTATTAAATAACATACCTATTTTGACCCTAAAGCCATTATCTGAAACACTTTGGGAAAGTCGTATTTAATGTGTTAAACCAATAATATCTCAAGCTCCACAAATAAGAGATGTTTTGTTAGAATTAGCAAACGCGACTGAAGATGGTAAAACAAAAACTGATGCTACTACTTTAGCAACATTTCATCTCGAAAATTTTGAATTTTTGTTGTCATTAACTATTTGGTACGATATTTTATTTTTTGTTAACTCTATTAGTAAAATTTTCAATTAAAAGATATGCAACTTGATCATGCTATAAAATAATTAAATGGTCTCATTTATTTCTTTAAAAAATATAGAGAAATGGATTTCAAACTGCTATGACTAAAGCAATAGAGATTGCATCTGAATTGAAAGTCAAACCTGTCTTTTATGAAAAATGTCAAATTCGTAGAAAAAGACAATCTGACGAAAATGTGAATGATGAGACAACATTTTCTCCTGAAGCATCGTTTAAAGTTAATTATTTCAATTACATATTAGATACAATTATTTCATTCTTCCAAATTAGATTTAAACAATATGAAAACATGTTTGGTTTTCTGTTTAATGTACAAAAGTCGAAATCAATAAACAATGCTATTTTGAAAAAAATTTCCTTCTGTTGGAGTATTATATTCCATATAATCATAAATTAGTTTTGATGATGAATTGTCGACCAATCCAAAACAACAAAGGAATCAATAAAACGAAGCAAAACAACGAAGGAGTCTAAGACATTCGAAACAGGCCTGAAAAGTCACTTGATGACTTAGTGCACGCTACAGAGAAAGATTAACGCACGCTAAGAAGGTCATCTGAAGACTTACCTGAAGAATCACCTCATGGATAACGTACGCAACATAGTGAGAACAACACACGTTAAATGACTGAGTTAGCGCACGCCACAGATAAAGGCTAACACACGCTAACGAAGGAATATATCTGTTGTAAAGAATTTCAACACGAAGATTAAACGGTCATTTGTGACGTATGCAGTGACGAACAGATAGCGCACGCTCTGAATAATACTTAGGGCACGCTAACTTTGAATTATGAATGTTGGAAAGAAGACTTTCAGCATTCAGACCGTTGTAAACGAAAACCAGATAGCGCACGCTAAGAGAGAAAGTTAGCGCATGCTAACAGAAGAGGCAGAAGCTACTGTACTGAAGATAAGAGCAGTTAACATACGTAACCATGCAGATTAACGTACGTAAGAGGTATTAGCGCATGCTAAAGAAAAGAAAAAGCGCACGCTAATGAAGATAAGCAGTAACGGCTAGTTGAGCCTTTGAGCCTATAAATACCAAGTCATTTGGTATCATTCAACACAAGAACTCTGAGAATATCATATATACATTTGAGATTATTGTATACACAATCGTTGTTGTATTTGTGCTTAATTGATAAGTGTCTGAGTGTTCATACACGAAAATATACACGAGAGGAAAGATACGGATTGTAGATTGATTCGGTGTTATTAGGATCGTTGATCCAGCATTATTAGAACCATATTTAAATCCAAGTGAGGTTTGTCTAGTACCCATCGAAAGCTAGATAGGTTGCTTCCTTGACCAATAGAAAAGAAAAACGGTTTATCTTGCACCGACATAAAGACAAGAGTGTAACGGTTTAACTCGGACCAATAGAAGACGAGATTGTAACGGTATCCCTCAGACCGATAGAAGACGAAGCGCAGAGGTTGATCTTAAGCCTAAGGAAAAAGATACGGAGAGAGGACGTAGGCACGTTTGGCCGAACCTCTATAAATCATTTGTCATTTATCTCCCCAAGTTAATTACGCTTCCGCAACATAAAAGAGTTTGATGACTCTATTATACTTCGCGTAAATTTTAAACGGCGAAGGTACCAATTTTCCAACAATCGGTATCGGAGCGGGTTTCCATAAAAATCGGATTAACATCCAAGGAGATAAGAAGATCCAATGGCGTTTCAAATTGCACCGGTTGAAGGTCTTGCCTTAAACCGACCTCCTTTCTTTGATGGATCGAACTTTATGCCGTGGAAGAAGAAAATGTCTATTTCATGTGAGCCTACAACATCGAGCTTTGGAAAGTTATTTGCCTAGGTCCGAAAATTCTTACAAAACCGGACGGCTCTCTAAAAAGCTTCGAAGATTATAATGATGAAGATTGGAAGAACGACCATTATAATTGCAAAGCAATGCAACTGTTATATTGTGCTTTAAATCCGGAAGAACACAACCGGATATCCTCGTATGAAAGTGCCAACAAAATTTGAAAAATGCTTGAGGTAACTCATGAAGGAACGAACCAAGTCAAGGAGACAAAGATAAATATGCTCATTCACGAATACGAGCTATTTATGATGAAGAACGAAGAGCCCATAACTAACATGCTCGATCGATTTTCGGTCATCACTAATAGACTGGCTTGTTTCGGAAAATCGTTGACAAGTAGTGAAAAAGTAAAGAAAATCTTAAGATCACTACCTGTTGAATGGGACGAGACGGTTACGACGATTATGGAATCTAAGGATCTCAATAATCTTGATTTTAGCAGCCTCGTCGGATTTCTAATAAACTACGAGATAGTTCTTAAATCTTGAAATGCCAAACCGAAATTGAAAGAAAAGTCAATAGCTTTGAAGCTAAATGTCAAAGAAAGAAGAAATCCTGGTGGACGAAGATGATGAAGAATTGGCATATTATGCCAAAAATATAAATAAGTACCAAAACTTATTGAACCGGCGAAGAAAAGACATAAACTCGAGCGAGTCAAAGAAATTCGATAATAACTGTCGAAACTATGGTAAACCAGGCCACTTTGCAAAAAATGGTCGAGCCTCAAATCCTAAGAAGGAAGTTCTCATAGCTACATGGAGTGACGAATAGGATGATGATGAATACAATCAAAATAATCTCGCACTCATGGCAAGAAGTTCAATTGACGAAAGCGACGTCGAAAGCCAGGTTAGTATTGTAACACCCCCAAAACCGTATGAGAATATTACACGCCGTAGACCCTTTCCACAAGGATCTACCAGGCTAAACATCCATAAACAACCAAATGCTTGCCCGGCCAGGGTCAAACAATATAATAATACAGACCATAAGGTCACTTACACATAAACACACAGACCGATGAGGTCACACAACTCTATCAACAGAACTGACTAACAACATTACCCGCATAGGGGTCGAAACACAATACAGCGGAAGACTGAATCAACTCTAATAATACAACCAAACTCTACCAACTCTCGACTCTTTGATTAGTATCGCAGCTTGTCATCCCCTTGTGCCAATCCTGTGACTGCTTCCACGAACTCGCATGTACCGGACGCAGCAGGACATCCACCCCCCGATTACTCGGGAGTTAGTAAAACTCCACTGTTTTACTAGTGCAAGTATAAAACGATACGAAATGCAACAAGTAAATAGCAACTACGAATTTAATATGGAAATAAATTATCAAATGTTCCCGAGAAGTTTTATTAATTTTGAACTCAAGAAAGAGATATTTGAAAAGGAACACATCATCTCGGGGATTTTTAAAGCAGAAATTCTTTTGGACCTCGAGTCCCAATTTACAAAGCCTTTTGGAAAACATTTGGGCCTTAGCCCGATTCTATTTTCAAAACACAATAGATGAGATATCATTATGGGTCCGAGACCCGTATTTAAAATGTTATCCAAACAATCACTGCTATACGACCGTTGTTCATACACATCATGTACCGAACTCCGGAGGCCTCGACGGACCTTACTCGGACCACACACTCTATTCGTACATATCATGTACCGAACTACGGAGGCCTCGACGGACCCTACCCGGCCACAAACATCGTTCGTACACATCATGTACCGAACTCCAGAGGTCTTGTTAGACCTACCTGGATCACACACCTTGTTCGTACACATCATGTACCGAACTCCAGAGGCCTCGCCAGACCCTACCTGGAACACACACACACACACACCGACACGACACAACTCATAATCATCAAATATCAAGCCATTCCCCATTGCACCGAAATGTATAATCAAGTATGTAAACCAAAACAACACAATTATCATAATCATCGCAACAACTCAACAATGACCAACCATACCCGGCACAAACTTAGATAATCAACACGACCAACACAATTTCACGACGTTAGCTAAGTGAGGGTATTGTCGCTACCATCAATCATTCATAATAATTAATTCTTACGAAGCATATTCACGAAAGTAAACCAAATTCCCATAACACGACGTACCTATTCACAAGACACAATTCATATAGTAAAATACTTGCCTTAATAACCGCTACCGAATACTCCGAAGAACACGATTCGACCGGGAAGCTCGGACCCTGAAAAAGACAACGAACGGAAGGGTTCCGACTCGAGTTCTTCACAAGAATTTCGTCCCTAAGTCATGCCAATGATAAATCAATAATCGTACGATGGATAATAATCATACAACGCCTAATCCCCCCTCTAAGACCTTTTGTCGGACACCTTCAAGGCGTTGACTAAGAACTCGACCAAAACAACGAATCGAAACGATCCAACCATGGAATAACAAGGGAAATGATAGAATACATCTAAATAATCATCAATACATCACAAATCTAAGTTATTATGGTTAAATCGGAGAAACCGAACAAAAACTCCCAATTCACCCAAAAGTAGGGTTTCAAGAATTTACCTTGGATTAATGATGAAGAACAATTGTTGGTCTTATTAATCCACACCAAGAACTTGAAGAATATGAAGTTCTCTGGGATTGATGATGCAAAAACGCCCAAAATCGCCCACAAGATCGCCCAAGAGGAGGAGGAATGAAGGAAGAGATGAAATGAGCATTCATCTCACAAAATCCGCACAAATAGGCTGTTCTGGACTGTGTGCCGCGGCCCAGCCTAAGTGTGCCGCGGCTCACGGTACAGGCTGCTCGACCAAAACTGGAAAATGAGTGTCTGAGCTATTTCGACCATAACTCTCTCGTCCGGATTCCGATTGACTCACCGTTTGAACCATTGGAAAGATAACTTGATGCTCTATAATATTAAAAAGATTCAAAATCTTTGGAGTTTCCAAGAATTTATGGTGATTTTACAAAGTCGAACTCATACTTGGAAAAGTCGTTTAATAACACTGAACTCAAGAAAACGACACCGAAACCCGAACCTGAATACGAATCGAAGATACGGTTACGAAGTACTCGCAAAGACGAATCTAAAAGCTAAGAGAACACACGATTCCGACCACCTGAAGGCTCGAAATTCGACAACCGAAGTAATTACCCCAAACTTTGGAAAATTACGAAAACGGCCCAAAACGTTCGAAAATCACGATACTTGATCGAATAACCAAACCTAAGTTCACAACACGTCTAACAAAGTTAACCGGACTTACGGGAAACTCGAAACAGTAATTTCGAACGAGATTCACAAGAATCGAACTCGAGTGCGGAAAAGTCGTTAAGAAACACGGAACTCAACAAAAGAATACCGAAACGAACTCGGATGACAAAAAGTGCAGAATTAATCATTCTCATAATGATGAGACGGTCCCAAGCAAGTCGTCGAAACGGACTTCCGCCGAAAAAGAAAATTACCGGAAATCCGAAATTGCGGATATTACATTCTACCCTCCTTAAAAGAAGTTTCGTCCCAAAACTTAAATCAAGTAGGGAGAAGCAATATCCCACTAGAAAAACTCAACGAGATACACAAGAACCGAAAAAAATCGTGCCCAACGGCGAAACGTTACAAGCAACGCGAAAGAACATACAACGTGAAAACACGCCCCACGACGACCATAACAACGCCACCGGAAATGATTCAAAACAATAACGAGCAACTAACGACGCATCACATGCACACATTTAATCAAAGAAACCCACGCGACAACAAGTCGCACCCGACCACAACGACTATGCGGTAGAAACAAATATAGTATTATGATAGAATTCACTCCGATTCTCGTCAACAAGAAAATGTCCGACGTCAAGACACAAGCAATTCAAGATAACAGAAAACGAGAATACCGGACATTACATTATATCCTATTAAACATAAGTTTCGTCCCGAAACTTAAAATAAAACATCATGGTAGAATACAAACAAAACCAAAAAGTTCACGCAACAAATATCAATCTCTACACGAATAACAACACAAAGTACGACCCACAACTACATCACCGGACACCACTGGTGTTGGGATTCGGTGCCTAAAACGAAGGCCCAGCAGAAGCGGTAAAACGAAAATTAATTCGATCCGAATCCCTACGAGGATCAATCGAGCTACGTATATACGAATATCAAAAAACGAAATACAAGAGATACAAGAAACATACCCTCGTAGTCCGTTGATTAAATGGATAACCTTCTCTTGAGCTATTCCACAAGCTTTGCTTGATCTCTACGAATCTATTCCGCTTCAAACCCTTGAACGATCCAACGCCGAAAGCACCGCGTCTCTACTTGCCACGCGCCGGAAAACGAACGGAATGACAACACCTTGCTATCCTCCGAGGATACGGCTAGAGCTAGGTGATGAAGCTTGTTATAGATATTAATATCACTCTAACTGTATGAATATCTATCTCTCTCAATATTTCCTCACAAAATTTCTCTAAGAAGTTATGAAGAAGATGAATGAAGAAGATGAATAAAGAAGATGATGAAGAAGACTTCTATCTCTCTCTCCTCTTCAACCTCACGTTGGAAATGGAATCAAGTGTTAGGAGAGTTTGTCAAAGACATCATCTTATATTATTTCCACCCTCATGTGTACAACCCATGTAACATGAAGTCTTGTCCCACCAAGTCATTATCATCATTTAATAAATGGAAGAAAAGACAATGGGAAAGTGGGTGGAAGCATAATGGGGGCGGCTATCATGAAAAACGAATGAGTTCGGTTCGTTTCGGACTCCCGTGAGTCCAAATAGATAAACTCCGATTTTGTTCCGATGTATTTGTGTCGATTAATTAATCCAATTAATTAAACATATCAAACACAAAATAACATAATTAATTTCTCCAAGAAATAATTATATTCATGAATTAAATTAATCACCCAGTGATATATTTAATCCATTAAGCCGTAAATCAATTTATCCGATAAATCGATTTAAACATCCAATGTCCCAAATTTAGATATCCAATATCCAATATTCATAATGAGAGAATTAGCTCGATTCATTCCGTCGTCAATCCTAATGCGCGACTCGGTAGGTCCATCTCAATCAGCAATGGGAGGAACCAAAGAGTAGTAGCACCACCTAGCCAGCCTGGTGGCCTACACTGTACCCCGACTGAGAATGAATGATTGGGATCATTCAAGAACCATTCTGTCGTGAATACCAGTATACGTATAAACCCTTCTTTCAAATGTCCCGATCAAGTTATAGGGTCACGGTCAGTCAAACCCTATCTGTACTTGACGCTATGCATGTGTTAATGCAAATCGAGATCATCAAGCTGTCGTGTATCTAATACAACTAGCTCCAATGCTTTGGCCAAAGACTTATGATCTCATCTGCCAATAACCGCATAGGACATATAACCCGCTCACTAACGGGAGAAAGAATTCTATCTTGGTATTCAGTAGGACCTGCTACTTGCCCGTCAAGATGCACGTCGAGGTTGACCCCCGCCTTCCGGTTTACAGGGTCGAACTACTCTAATGAAAATCTTGACGTCACAAGCACATCCCTACTAAATCCTCAAGTCGAAGGTTCACGAATACCTATAACAACCTTTCGATTCCGTCATTGACTGTCCCGGAGTGAAATCCATATGACGAATCGAGGGTGAGTCGGTTCGAGTATACTAATCCAATTAGCATACCTATAACGTGTGCTCCCACTAACCATTAGTGTTCAACAGGCACTCTCCATGTCAAAGAACACGTCCTACAAGTCTTCACATAAACTTAACTCCCAGTCAAGTTTCATCGACTTGCGAACGATGAAGTATTTGAGCTATAACCTTTTAGTGCCGACCCCCTTATCCAATAAGGAGTGGAACGTTCTGCTCTCAAATATACGGACTAGTTTCTATATGTTTATTTACGAGTTAGGAATGCCAGTAACTACCAGTAAATAAAGAAACATTCATTTGCCTTATATAAATGATTTACATAATTACAAGTACAATGCCCTCACTCAACAACCTCTGAGTGGCATTCGAGGGCATACTCCTAACAATCTCCCACTTGCACTCAATGCCACACACTATGGTATCTAATACCCATGTTCTCCAGATGACGCTCCAAGCTAGTCTGAGAAAGTGGCTTGGTCAGTGGATCGGCGACGTTGTCGGCCGAGTCTACTCATGCGGCAAGACAATGTATCCCTTGCGAACAAATTCTCTTACGAGATGATACTTCCTCTCAATATGTTTGGTCTTGTTGTGAAACCTCGGCTCCTTGGCTGCGCTATAGCTCCGTCGTTGTCGCGATGCACCGAACAGCGACTCGGCACATGGTATCATTTGAAGTTCTCCCGAAACTTCTTAATCCGTAACCCTTCCTTGTTAGCCTCCGAGGCTTCTTGATACTCGGCTGACAGTGGAATCAGCGATCGCGCTTTGCTTGGCACTACGCCAAGATATCGCTCCTCCATTAAGAGTAAATATGTAGCCAGTGGACATTGAGTCGTCCTTCGCCTTGGAAGTCCGAATCGGTGAATCTCACCACATCCAATTCTCCACCGCCATACATCGTAACCATATCTCTAGTCCTTCTTAAGTACTTGAGAACGTTCTTTCTGGCGATCAATGTTCCCTACAGGTTTGCTCGAAACCTACTCACCACGCTTACGGCATGCGCGATGTCGTCTTGTACACAACATAGCATACATAAGGCTACCCACGGCCGAAGCATATGGTATATTACTCATTTCCTTGCGTTGTTCCTCACTTTGAGGACACATCTTCAAGGTGAGTTTTATTCCATGTTGCATCGGTAGGAACCCTCTTTTAGAATCATCCATCTTAAATCGCTTAAAGATCTTATCTATATAGAGGGCTTGGGAAAGGCCTATTGTTCTCTTCGCTCTATCCCGGTAGAGCCGAATACCAAGAATATAGGTTGCTTCTCCCAAGTCTTTCATGGAGAAATTACTCAAAAGCCAAGCTTTCACAGAACTAAGCATTCCCACATCATTTCCTATTAGTAGAATGTCATCTACATATAGTACTAAGAATGCGATCTTGCTCCCACTAACCCTCTTGTATACACAAGGTTCCTCTTCATTTTGCACGAAATCAAACTCTTTGATTGCCTCGTCAAAATGAAGGTTCCAACTACGCGACGCTTGCTTCAGTCCATAAATGGAACGCTGAAGCTTGCACACTTTCTGAATATAGACTTCAGGCACAAAGCCTTTAGGCTGCTCCATATAGATTTCCTCCTCGAGGAATCCATTAAGGAAAGCCGTCTTTACGTCCATTTGCCATATCTTGTAATACCCGGTTGTAATTCAGTCATTATCATTCAGTAATTTCATTCGGTGATTGTCACTCAGTGTATTTTCACTCAATTATAATCATTCATCAATCATGTTCATTCACCGTGTTCACCGTTCGGAAAAACTTCGAGTTGTGTATCGTTATTGTTCATTGTTTCAACTTTCCTCATATGAGTTCGACTTTGTTAGATCACCATTAATTTTTGGTGACTCCAAAAGTTCTAAATCTTTGCAATATTATAGAGCATCGAGTTAGCTTTCCAATGGTTCAAACGGTGAGTCAATCAGAGTCCGGACGAGAGAGTTATGGTCGTTTTAGCTCACCCCGCTCATTTTTCAGTTATTGGCCGATCACTGCCGATCGAACTCGGCCGTGTCGTCCGACACGACCCGTGCCGTACTCGTTCGGAAATGCCGAAGTCTCTGCCTCAGGACCCGACCGTGTCGTCTGGCACGGCCGAGTCGAACTCTTCCGGATAAGCCAGAACCGACTGCCGACACGCCCGACCGTGTTCCAGGACACGGTCGAGTCATGCCGAGTCGCTGTCGGACGGGTCACTATCGGAAGGCCCCTCCGCGCCGCGACCGTGTCAAGCAGGACACGGTGGAGTCCCTGCCGGCCAGCTGCGCGACCGTGTCGAGCGGACACGGTCGAGTCTGTGTAACAGTCAACCCCTATAAATTCATTTTTTTGAGCATTTCAGCTCATTTCTTCCATTTCTTTCCCACTTCTTCACCTGCAACCGAGAGAGAGAGCTTGAGGGAGGGATTTTCCTTCACAAATCATTTGAGTGTTTAATTTTCTTCATCTCCTTTCGATCGTGAAGCCTGGATAATCGATCTAACGCGTGTTCTTCGGATTAAAGTACTTGGATCTTCAAAGGTAATATTTTTCAACACCTTGAATTTCGTTTTTTGTGTTGAGATATGATGTTTTGGACGTTATAATCATGATATATGAAGGGATATGTATATGATTACGAGTTTGTATAAGGATTCATTGGATTATTGAGGAATTATTCAAGAACACCTTGAATATCGAGTTGGAATTGGGGATTTTCGATTAATTGTTGTTATAATCACATTTTTGGATATTCATAACGGATTATTGATCGTATTGGAGATGTTTTGTTGGTTTGAAACACTTCTTGGGGATTTTGATATTGGTATATTGAGGTTTGATTGTAAACAATCGGAGTTTGGATACAACGTGTTTGATATAATGCCTCAATGGACTTAGTTTAATCGTATCGACGTTTTGAGTTCGTTATATTCGTGTTTGATTCGTATATTGAACGGATTGTTGGATATTGTATAATTCAAGGTTGTTCGAGCGACCGATATCTCAATTAGGACGTTGTTCGTGGAAGGATAATTGTCACCAGGTATTGAGTAAGTTAATTCTTACTCGGTTAAAAGGATACTCATTCCTTTTTGTTGTTGATTACTCATAATCATAATTCATTCATCATGGTATTAATCATATTGAGACTTGTAATTGTCGAATAATCATTTCATTCACGAGGCAGCGGTTCCAAATCATTGCATTGGGTTATCAATCACTTCACTATTATTTTCATCTCGGTGAGTCATTATTGGCCTTGTCTAATTATTATCCATTGATATTCATTATGGTCATTCTCGTTCATGTGACCTTAAGGTTCATATTGCGTGGCGGGTGTGGCTGTGTGGAATTTTTAGTCGGGCACACGATGGTTGTGTATTGGGTTTACCGATACATTGGACCGTGCACACGGGAAAGCGTTACACCGTGAGACTAATTAGGTACAAGGACGGGTGTGTCCGGTCATTCGTCTTGTACACTCGCACAGAACACTACGGGCGTACTATGGTACTCCTCTTCAGCGTAATTCATAATTAAGAATTTTTCATAACTTCAGATATATCATGATTGTGTATTTTCAACCCTTGAGGATTGTTGTTCTTTGTAACTGACCCCGTTTGGGGATTTTGTTTTCAGGTCATGGCAAGGCAAGCGCACGGGAATAGCATGTTGATGTCGAGGAGTCCCGGTGATACTAGTAGGGGCCCCCGATCTTTCAGTTATTCATGTTATTGTCCTTTATTTTCCGCTGCAGACTTTCATTTGGATACTTTGTTTCATTCAGTGTTGTGTATTTTATCTTCATATAAAATACACTAGTATTCAGTATTGTCCTGGTGTGTTGTAACTAAACTCCTCATCAGAGTAATTATTGTTGTAATGTGGTTCGGTACTACATTTATACTGTGTAATTCATTCATTTTCATTTGCCTGGTGGGTCCCAGTTGGGGATCTACGGCACTGTAATATCCGCCTAGTTTGGGGTGTTACAGAGTTGGTATCGGAGAGTGGTTTTGAATACTACCTTCCGAGTCTTGTCTCATTTGAAATCATCGTCATCAGACTAGTATCATTGGACTTTCGCGTCGCGTGTGACCTGTGCAAATGCCGAGCCAATCAGACCGGAAGAACTGTAAGATTTCTAACGCCATGGTATAATTTCTGGCAATAGTCATTCATTCATCACTCATCATTTAACAATCCTCAAACATCATCATTCATTGTGATCAGAACGATCATATTAACTCATTAATCACTTAATTCATTTCATTACTCAGTTAATAATTAGGACGATCGTGTTAACTCATTAATTACTCAATTCATTTCATTACTCGGTTGTCGATCTGGATGATCATATTACCAATCTTATTAAGTTATTCAAGATAATCATTTCAAGAATTTCATCAGATAATCATGTCACTTCAGTAAATCATTCATATAATCACTAAGTTAGAGCATGTATACTCATTTTCATCATCTCATGACATAATCATAACGTGATAATCATGCAGGGAAATATAATCATTATGCGACCTTCCTACTTCAGTATGGGGAGAGCTGTCAGGGGATGCACGGGGAGAGGCCGCGGTGCGGACCGAAACCCGAGAAATAATCACTCGCTGCCGGGAAATCGTGCGCAGGACTCGGCTCGATCAGAAGATGTTCGGGTTGATCCACTCACTTTTATGCAGACCATGATGACCTATGTGCAGTTGCTCAATCATCATTGCGCCTCTCTGGGAGGATTAATCGAGCGAACTCTCCCGTATGAGACGGCTGCTAAGGAAAGTGCTGAACAACAACCTTCATCTGTCAGCAAGAAATCAACGAAGCGTAATCAATCCGAAGGCGGTCAGTCAACCTTCAAGAAGCCTCGTGTGAGTCCTATCGTTACTGAGCGACCTCCTACGGCGCATAATCGTGCGGGATCTCATTCCCGAGCGGCCAGTTCGGCCATCACCTGTTTCAATTGTGGAACTCCGGGTCATTTCAGCACTGAGTGTCTGAAACCGTCTATCACGTGCTATAATTGTGGGAATTTTGGGCATAAGGCCCGTTTTTGCCGAAAGGACTCTAAGTCACCTCCGGCGGCATCTCAGGCCCCAAAACAACCAGCATTTCAGAATCAGACTGCTTTGTCATCGTCGTTTAAGACAATGGAAGAAAATAGAGTTGGAGCTCGTATTTATCAGACGGGAGCGTCCGGTTCGGGGGCCGGCAAGTCCCAGATTCATATGATGAGGAGGATCGACGATCCGGTGGCCCGAATGATTTCAGGTATACTCGTAATTTTATTTCAAATTGTGTGTACCTTTTGATGCTAGTACACCGCATTCATTCATTTTCGAATCATGCTTGAATAGACTTATTTCGGGATAGTCCTACTTAATGACCGCGATTGGTTGATGGATCTAATCGTGGTGAATTTATCTTAGGACGATGTACTTTTCGGTATTAGTTGGTTTGATCGTCTCGATACTATCCTCAGTGTTTGTTAGCGTTTGGTCGCTATCTTTCCGTCGTTAGTTGTCGAATGGGTGCTTCAGGGAAGTAATCCCCGTTGTTACAGAAGAAGTATTATTATGACGAAAGCAGAGAAATTCCGCAATCGAACTATCCAATCATTCATTGTATCATTTTCATCGATTGGCCTTTCTAAGGCAATCGAGTTATTCAATCATTCCTTGTATCATTTCCATCGATTGGCTTTTTCTAAGACAATCGAGTCATTCAATCATTCATTGTATCATTTTCATCGATTGGCCTTTCTAAGGCAATCGAGTTATTCAATCATTCATTGTATCATTTTCATTGATTGGCCTTTCAAAGGCAATCGATTTATTCAAACATTCATTGTATCATCTTCATCGATTGGCCTTTCTAAGGCAATCGAGTTGTTCAATCATTATTGGTATCTCTTTTTATCGATTGACCATTCTAGGGCAATCGAAATGTTCAATCATTCGTGGTATCATTGTCATCGATTGACGATGTATTTCCAGACGAGTTATCTAGTTGCCTTCACATAGAGTAGGGGAATTCAGGAGTGAGTGGGAGCCGGTACGTCCCCTTTATCGAAGGCACCGTATCGGATGGCCCCGACCAGAATGCAGGAGTTGAAGATTCAACTTGAGGAATAGTTCAAGGAAGGTTATCTTCGACCGATTGCGTCCCCGTGAGGAGCACCAGTGTGATCTGTCAAGGAGAAGGATGGCTCGTCTCGTGTGTGTATTAATTACCAGGAGTTGAACAGGGTGATGATCAAGAGTAGTATCCCTTACCCCGTATTGATGATCTTTTAGATCAACTTCAGGAGCCTCGGTGTTTTCCAGATCGACTTAAGATCTGGATATCACCCGATTCATGGATTCGAGAGTCGGATATCGCGAGGACAGCGTTCGTACACGTTATGGTCATTATGAGTTCGTAGTTATGCCGTTCGGGCTAACTATTACACTGTGGTATTCATGGGGTTAATGAATCGGGTTTTCATCGACTTTTGGATCAGTTTGTTGTTGTCTTCATCAAGACATTTTGATTTATTCTCGTAGCCGAGAGGAACACGAGGTTCATCTTCATCGAGTTCTCGACTGTTGAGACGAGAGCAACTTTATGGAAAGTTTTCCAAATGTGAGTTCGGAGGTCAAGTGACTTTCTCGGGCATGTAATTTCATTTGTGAGTTCGTGTCGACCCTCGTAAGACGGAGACTATCCGAGATTGGCAACCTCCGAAAGATATTAAGTAAATCCGATGTCTCCTCGCATTAGTTGGTCAATTATCCAACCCACGACCTGGAGCTAGTAGCCGTGGTTTTCGCGTTGGGGATTTGGCGTCGTTACCTTTATGGCATCACCGCCGATCTTCACCAATCACAAGAGTTGAAGCATATATTTACTCACAAGGAGTTAAATATGCGGCAGGCGGTGGTTGGAACTAATCAAAGATTTTGATATCGAGATCCTTTACCACCGGGCAAGGCGAACGTTGTCGCGACGCCTTGAGTCGTAAGTCCGTTCGGAGAGCAGATGCTTGCTCGTTTAGCGATTCGAAGGAGCTTCAACAGAATTCCTTAGACCGAGATCGAGTGCGGCTTCACGAGTTCGAGGGACAGTTTGTATGTTAGAGATTTCATCGTCACTTGAGGAGGTAATCAGAGAGAATCAGAGTTCAGACCTTTCATTGTTGCGCATCCGTGAAGATGTGGCTCAGGGGAAAGCCCCTGGATTCGTGGTCCACGAGGATGGATTTTTGAGGTTTAAGAACCAGTTGTGCGTATCGCGAATGATGAGTTGAAAAACTCTATTTTGAGAGAAGCTCATGCTACCCCTTATTCTCGTTTCATCCGAGTCCAAGAAGATGTACAAGGACTTGAAACAAAATTCTTGGTGGAGTAATATGAAGCGAGAAGTCGAAGACTTTGTTTCTACAACATTAACCTGACAACAAGTTAAGATTGAACATCAGCGACCGGCGGGTATGCTGAAACTTCTCCCTATTCCGGAGTGGAAGTGGGAAGACATTTCTATGGAATTCATCACGAATTGCCGACGATTCGTCGTGGCATGAATACGATCTGAGCGATCGCGGACTGCTTTACTAATTTAGCTCATTTCCTTGAGATTAAGGATACGTGGGGTCTGAGAGATAGCTCGATTGTTCATCAAGGATATAGTGAGACTGCACGGTACTCCTAAGAGTATCGTTTCCGATCGTGACGGACGATTTGTTTCCCATTGTTGGAAATCAGTTCATCGTGATATGGGAACTCAGCTTAATCTCAGTACTGCCTTTCATCCTCAGTCCGACGGACAATCAGAGAGAACTATTCAGACATTAGAGGACATGTTGAGAGCTTGCGTCCTCGATTGGAAGGACGATTGGGAAGCCCAACTACCGTTGATCGAGTTTACGTATAATAATAGTTGCCATGCTTCCATTAAGATGGCACCTTACGAGGCCTTGTACGGTCGTCATTGTCGATCTCCTTTGTGTTAGGATGACTTGTCAGAATCAATCGGCACCGAGCCCGATATGCTTATAGCCGCCCGGGAGAAGGTAGCTTTGATCAAGAGTCGTATGTTGACAGCTCAGAGTCGACAGAAATCATATGCAGATAATCATCGTCGACCACTAAAGTTCGAGACGGGTGACCACGTTTTGGTCAAGGTATCCCCGAGTCGAGGTATTTTTCGTTTCGGAAAACGGGGGAAGTTGAGTCCGAGATTCATTGGACCATTTGAAATTTTGGATCGAGTAGGCGAGTTAGCTTATCGATTGGCTTCACCTCCGGCTTTGAGCCGAATTCATAATGTGTTTCACGTCTCTCAGTTGCGGAAGTATGTTGCCGACCCGAGTCACATACTTCAGTTCGACGAAATCGAGATCGCGGATGATCATTCGTACGAGGAACGTCCTGTACGAGTGTTGGAGCGGCGAATCAAACAGTTGAGGAATAAGTCGATTCCTTTGGTCAAGATTCAGTGGTCTAGACACGGAGTCGAAGAGGCTACTTGGAAAACCGAGGATAGTATGCGGGAGAGTTATCCCGAGTTGTTTGACCCTTAGTTTCGGGGACGAAACTCTTTTAAGGGGGGGTGTATGTAATACCCGGTTGTAATTCAGTCATTATCATTCAATAATTTCATTCGGTGATTGTCACTCAGTGTATTTTCACTCAATTATAATCATTCATCAATCATGTTCATTCACCGTGTTCACCATTCGGAAAAACTTCGAGTTGTGTATCGTTATTGTTCATTGTTTCAACTTTCCTCATATGAGTTAGACTTTGTTAGATCACCATTAATTTTTGGTGACTCCAAAAATTCTAAATCTTTGCAATATTATAGAGCATCGAGTTAGCTTTCCAATGGTTCAAACGGTGAGTCAATCGGAGTCCGGACGAGAGAGTTATGGTCGTTTTAGCTCACCCCGCTCATTTTTCAGTTATTGGCGATCCTTTGCCGGCCGAACTTCGGCCGTGTCGTCCGACACGCCCGTGTCGTCGACACGGCCCGTCTGCACTCGTCGGAAATGCGAAGTCTCGCCTCGGGACCGACCGTGTCGTGCAGCGCGGCAGTCGAACTCTTCCGGATAAGCGAGCCGATCGCCGACACGCCCGACCGTGTTCGAGGACACGGTCGAGTCATGCCGAGTCGGCTGTCGGACGGGTCACTATCGGAAGGCCCCTCCGCGCGCGACCGTGTCAAGCGGGACACGGTCGAGTCCTGCCGGCAGTGCGCGCGCGACCGTGTCAGGCGGACACGGTCGAGTCTGTCAGCCGAGTCAACCCCTATAAATTCATTTTTTTGAGCATTTCAGCTCATTTCTTCCATTTCTTTCCCACTTCTTCACCTGCAACCGAGAGAGAGAGCTTGAGGGAGGGATTTTCCTTCACAAATCATTTGAGTGTTTAATTTTCTTCATCTCCTTTCGATCATGAAGCCCGGATAATCGATCTAACGCGTGTTCTTCGGATTAAAGTACTTGGATCTTCAAAGGTAATATTCTTCAACACCTTGAATTTCGTTTTTTGTGTTGATATATGATGTTTTGGACGTTATAATCATGATATATGAAGGGATATGTATATGATTATGAGTTTGTATAATGATTCATTGGATTATTGAGGAATTATTCAAGAACACCTTGAATATCGAGTTGGAATTGGGGATTTTCGATTAATTGTTGTTATAATCACATTTTTGGATATTCATAACGGATTATTGATCGTATTGGAGATGTTTTGTTGGTTTGAAACACTTCTTGGGGATTTTGATATTGGTATATTGAGGTTTGATTGTAAACAATCGGAGTTTGGATACAACGTGTTTGATATAATGCCTCAATGGACTTAGTTTAATCGTATCGACGTTTTGAGTTCGTTATATTCGTGTTTGATTCGTATATTGAACGGATTGTTGGATATTGTATAATTCAAGGTTGTTCGAGCGACCGATATCTCAATTAGGACGTTGTTCGTGGAAGGATAATTGTCACCGGTATTGAGTAAGTTAATTCTTACTCGGTTAAAAGGATACTCATTCCTTTTTGTTGTTGATTACTCATAATCATAATTCATTCATCATGGTATTAATCATATTGAGACTTGTAATTGTCGAATAATCATTTCATTCACGAGGAACGACGGTTCCAAATCATTGCATTGGGTTATCAATCACTTCACTATTATTTTCATCTCGGTGAGTCATTCTTGGCCTTGTCTAATTATTATTCATTGATATTCATTATGGTCATTCTCGTTCATGTGACCTTCTGGGTTCATATTGCGTGGCCGGGTGTGGCTGTGTGGAATTTTTAGTCGGGCACACGATGGTTGTGTATTGGGTTTACCGATACATTGGACCGTGCACACGGGAAAGCGTTACACCGTGAGACTAATTAGGTACAAGGACGGGTGTGTCCGGTCATTCGTCTTGTACACTCGCACAGAACACTACGGGCGTACTATGGTACTCCTCTTCAGCGTAATTCATAATTAAGAATTTTTCATAACTTCAGATATATCATGATTGTGTATTTTCAACCCTTGAGGATTGTTGTTCTTTGTAACTGACCCCGTTTGGGGATTTTGTTTTTCAGGTCATGGCAAGGCAAACGCACGGGAATAGCATGTTGATGTCGAGGAGTCCCGGTGATACCGCTCTTTCAGTTATTCATGTTATTGTCCTTTATTTTCCGCTGCAGACTTTCATTTGGATACTCCGTTTCATTCAGTATTGTGTATTTTATCTTCATATAAAATACACTAGTATTCGGTATTGTCCTGGTGTGTTGTAACTAAACTCCTCATCGGAGTAATTATTGTTGTAATGTGGTTCGGTACTACATTTATACTGTGTAATTCATTCATTTTCATTTGCCTGGTGGGTCCCAGTTGGGGATCTACGACACTGTAATATCCGCCTAGTTTGGGGTGTTACATATCTCATAATCGTGGTAGGCAGCTATAGCAAGCATCATGCGAATAGACTTGATCATGGCTACGGGCGAGAAGGTATCGTGGTAATCGATCCCTTCCTTCTGGGTATAACCCTTTGCCACAAGCCTGGCCTTATAGGCGTCAATCTTGCCATCACCATGAGTCTTTCTCTTGTAGATCTACTTGTTCCCAATAGGCACTATGCCCTTGGGGCGGTCTACTAGAGTCCAGACCTGATTGACATGCATCGAGTCTATCTCAGCTTCCATAGCATCACGCCATTTCGCGGAGTCTACATCCACCATCGCTTGGTCATAGGTTGTTGGGTCGGTCTCTTGGCTATCACTTGGAACCTCATGGAGACCCAGCTCCTCCAAGTGCACAAGCCCATACCTCTCAGGTAAATGAGACACCCTACTAGACCTACGAGGTGGTTGTACTTGTGTTTCAGAAAGTTCGGTTCTAGTTTCTTGCACAGGTGTCTCTCGAGGAGTTTCATTGTATTCTTCTAAAGAAATACTTCTACCTGCTCCGCCTTCCTGAATGAACTCATCTTCCAGGAAGTGTGCTTGTAAAGCAACAATGATCCTTCGATCTTCGGGCATGTAGAATAGATATCCCATCGTCCCAGACGGGAATCCAATGAAACGTCCCTTCGCAGACCTAACTTCCAACTTTTCCACCTTAGTCTTCTTGACATAAGCGGGACATCCCCAAATCCTAATATGATTAAGACTTGGTTTCCTTCCTTCCCACATCTCATGTGGAGTTTTAGGAACGGATTTGGAAGGACATCTGTTCAAGATATACACGGCAGTCAGGAGTGCATACCCCCACAGGTAAATCGGCAAGTTAGTATAGCCCAGCATGGAACGGACCATGTTCAACAGGGTCCGGTTCCTTCTTTCTGACACACCATTTAACTGAGGAGTACCTGGAGGTGTTAGTTGTGAAACTATTCCATGTTCCTTAAGGAACTCGTCAAACTCCGTACTCATATACTCGCCACCTCGGTCCGACCGAAATGCTTTGATATGATTACCAGTTTGTTTCTCGACTAGGGCCTTGAATTCCTGGAATTTCTCAAAGGCCTCGGATTTATGTTTCATTAAGTATACATAACCATACCTAGTATGATTGTTGGTCCCCAGAATGATGAAGACTGTCCTCACTGTACCAACACGAGTCTTTTCTAGCGCGTTTTGTCCTCACTCACGCGCACCTGAGAAACTTCCCAGGGGGTCACCCATCCCATAACTACTCCAGGCCAAGCACGCTTAACTTTGGAGTTTCTATGAGATGGCTACCAGAAAAGAAGATGCATCTTGTTGGTATGAGTAGTCCAAATCAATTCATTTAACCACTTTCTAGTGCAGATCTCACAGGTCGAATTGCAAGCCGCGTCTCGCGCATTTTTAAGACCATGCAGGTAGGATGCTGGACCGAATCCCAACAATCCCCCTCCCAGTATCTGCCAGCATTTCAGCTCCATAGTCTGGAAACCTCCGCGAACTAGATTTGATCACACAGCCCTCTAGCGGCTAGATTCATTCACACAGTCCTCCAACACTTGACATCAGCATCTATTTCAGCTCCGTTTACTTCCGCTGCGCCAGTATCTCAGTTCCAGCATACTAGATTTGATCACATAGCCCTCCAGCATCTGACAACCTCCACCGCGCCAACATCTTAGTTCCGGCCAACTGGCAACATTTGCTGCATGCCCGCCTCTCAGTTCCAACACTTTGGCAGCCTCCACTGTAGGATACTTCGAGGGAATCCATACCCGTGACCCGCTCCGATACCAATTGTTGGTCCCCAGAATGATGAAGACTGTCCTCACTGTACCAACACGAGTCTTTTCTAGCGCGTTTTGTCCTCACTCACGCGCACCTGAGAAACTTCCCAGGGGGTCACCCATCCCATAACTACTCCAGGCCAAGCACGCTTAACTTTGGAGTTTTTATGAGATGGCTACCAGAAAAGAAGATGCATCTTGTTGGTATGAGTAGTCCAAATCAATTCATTTAACCACTTTCTAGTGCAGATCTCACAGGTCGAATTGCAAGCCGCGTCTCGCGCATTTTTAAGACCATGCAGGTAGGATGCTGGACCGAATCCCAACAATGATCATCTGTAAACGTAATGAAATATTGATATCCGTCACGTGCTGCTTCCAAAGCACCACATACGTCGGTATGGATTAATCCCAGTTTATCAGCGGCTCTTTGAAATGTCCCTGTGAAGGGGGACTTAGTCATTTTGCCTTTAAGGCAAGATTCACAAGTAGGAAAGGGATCTGATCCCAATTGACCCATAAGTCCATCTTTTTCCATCTTGTAAACCTTGGTCTGACCAACATGACCAAGTCTAAGATGCCATTTCAAAACTTGATTGGTTTCATCCCTACCACGTTTTCTAGTCATAGTATTCACAACTACTTTGTTGCTGAGATTTAGATGATACAATCCATTCAACAATGTAGCAGTACCCACTAGTTTATTTCTAAAATAAATTTTGCAGGAACCATCACCAATGAAAAATGAAAAGCCTTTTCGGTCCATGACCGGAATGGATACAATGTTTTTGTGCCCCTTGGGCAAAACAAGTACATCTTCTAAAGTTAAAACAAAGCCGGATTATAAACCCAAAAGAAGTGATCCTATGTCGGTCGCCTCGACACTATGCCCGCTTCCGACTGTGATCATAACTTCTCCAGCTCCAAGCTTCCTACTTTGTTCCAGATCCTGATTCACGGTACAAATATGAGAACTAGCACCAGAATCAAGTATCCAGGAAGTAGAAAATACAGTAGCAGAACAATTTGTTTCCAAAACTAAAAGTTCTGTACCTGAAGTGCCATGAAGAATCGGACAGTCTCTAGCCCAGTGGCCCAACTCACCGCACTTGAGACAAGCATCCTTCTTCTTCTTGTTATTTGGAACCATTGGGGCCTTGCCCTTACCCTTAAGGTCCTTAGCTTGCGGTCCAGTCCGCTTCTTGGTCTTTTTCTTCTTATTCTTAGACTTCCGAAGTCCAGAAGAAATCACAAGAGCAGACTCCTTCATCCGCGGAGTCTTCATCTGAGACTGAGCGGTCACAAGTTTGTTCATTAGCCCAGCTAAATTACATGCAATCTCATTGCGGTTGAAGTTCATAACAAACTGTGAGAAGGAATCAGGGAGAGACGTAGGATAAGGTCGGTTTGGAGAGAAGTATCCATTTTAAAATCAAGAGCCTCCAATCTCTCGATCATGGATATCATTTTGAGGACGTGTTCCCCAACCTTCTCACCTTCCTTCATCCTTGCACCGAACAGCTTGCTTGGATATCTCATATCTAGCGATTACGCTATGCTCACCATAAAGCTCGGTTAAGTGAGATAGAATCGCCTAGCGAAGTCATTTTCTCATGAGCTCTCTGAAGCTCATTAGACATGGAAGCCATCATATACGCACGGACTTTCACGTCATCCTTAACCCACTTTTCGTGGTTTTCAATCTCTTCCTGATTGGCTCGGGTCCGCACAGAGGCGCCGAATGTCCGTCTCCAAGACGTATCCCAGTGCCTCTATACCGAGGACAATCATCGATTGCGGAGCCAATCCACAAAGTTAGGTCCAATTAAGGTGTTCTTTTCGAGTAGAATTACGAGTGGATTCATTGTCATATTGAGATTTATGCATTAAGTATAGCAGTTAATTAGTGACTCATTCAATTATGTTCGAGTATAGAATTAAGGTCTTTTCTATTCTTGTTACTCAGCTCCCACTATTTTATCGGAATAACACACTCCCATGTGAAATCCGGAAGTATCGTCGCTCTACTTCATAGTGGTGATCGAGTTCTTTATAAATCTTAATAGAGGGCAACCGAACAGGTTTCTAGTCTATTAATTTTCATAAAGTGGTGTCCAACACCAACCCATCTAATGGATGATTCGATCTTCTTTTTCCCCTTGTTCACTCCCCTCAACCTATACGGTTTCTATGGTTCGTGAACAAGTTAAGTTTATACCATCGACGCAAATCAGTTTCACAATTGAATCCCGGCAACCTTTCAGGTTTCTAGGGATAAAATTTGCTCCAACCGAAAGGCATCCAATGCGCTCCCGGTAATTTATCCATCCTCCCCGAACGACTACCCCGATAACTCGGAAGCATAGCACATCCGGTTTGGATTTCAATTTCCCGAAAGCTCGATGGAGGGAAGGAAAACCTTGAAACCTTATAAACTTAATAATTTGTTGTGGGAGAATTTTCGCGATTAACGTTACACTTTGCACATTAATCATATTAGCGCGTTTGTGGCATTCATACAATATGAAATAACCATTCACAACCTAGTTGCTACCAACATGTGGTTCATGGACCGTTCCTAGAAAACAAAAACTCCGTAATCTAATTACAAGTCTTCGTCTTGAATCTTCGTCTTATCGAAATGGATCTTCCTCCGGTCTTCGTCATTACATATAAATTTTACATCGAAATTGCATCCTAGATACAAACATTTCTAGTAAAATAAATAGGCTCAAAACGGCCTTTGCAACCCAATCGAATAAAACGAACGATTCAAAACTAAGTCCACGAACCACATCCCCATTCAAAAGCATTCATCCAATAAATACAATATAAATGGAAAGCGTAGAGATACACTGATCCAATCAACAATACGAACCGATCCAATCGATTCACACAATCGGTAATATGAAAACGTTCAAAATAATTCGGTCGATTAAAAGTATTCCAATTAATCAAATTTCCCTTATAAAATGAAGTACCATAAATCATTTTAATCATATTATATCCAATTTAACATGTGGGAGATTAATTTTCAAGAATACACGAAAAAATCGAGCCGAGGCGAAAATGGCCTGCCTGGCCGAGTCAACATCGGCAGCTTTCCGGCAGACAGGCCTGGCATGGCCGAGTCACGCTCGGCAGCTTCCGGCCAGGAACGGCCCGTGTCCCCTGACACGGTCGGGTCTGCCTGGCAGTGGCCTGGGGACTGCCGGACACGGCCCGTGTCACCAGACACGGCCGAGTCACCCAGGCAGCAACCTGCCCTTTGTCCGAAAAATCGTCCTACGACGATTCGGAGCTCGATTTTCGACCGGATATCCAATATCAATATTTTTCAACATTCATATCTTCAATATAAATCATATTTCCCAGAAATTTAAGATTTATATTTAGACATAAACTTACGAAAAATATAACTACAACGAACGTAAAAAATGTACCATGATTATGACTAAAATGATTCCAAATCATTCACCATCTAATCGAGCATTCCAAATGCCAATATTATATATACGATTGCAAGACCTACGCTCCGATACCACTGTTGGGATTCGGTGCCTAAAACGAAGGCCCAGCGGAAGCGGTAAAACGAAAATTAATTCGATCCGAATCCCTACGAGGATCAATCGAGCTACGTATATACGAATATCAAAAAACGAAATACAAGAGATACAAGAAACATACCAAATGGAATCAAGTGTTAGGAGAGTTTGTCAAAGACATCATCTTATATTATTTCCACCCTCATGTGTACAACCCATGTAACATGAAGTCTTGTCCCACCAAGTCATTATCATCATTTAATAAATGGAAGAAAAGACAATGGGAAAGTGGGTGGAAGCATAATGGGGGCGGCTATCATGAAAAAAAATGAGTACGGTTCGTTTCGGACTCCCGTGAGTCCAAATAGATAAACTCCGATTCTGTTCCGATGTATTTGTGTCGATTAATTAATCCAATTAATTAAACATATCAAACACAAAATAACATAATTAATTTCTCCAAGAAATAATTATATTCATGAATTAAATTAATCACCCAGTGATATATTTAATCCATTAAGCCGTAAATCAATTTATCCGATAAATCGATTTAAACATCCAATGTCCCAAATTTAGATATCCAATATCCAATATTCATAATGAGAGAATTAGCTCGATTCATTCCGTCGTCAATCCTAATGCGTGACTCGGTAGGTCCGTCTCAATCAGCAATGGGAGGAACCAAAGAGTAGTAGCACCACCTAGCCACTGGTGGCCTACACCATACCGACGATCGAGAACGAATGATTGGGATCATTCAAGAACCATTCATCGTGAATACCGGTATACGTATAAACCTTTCTTTCAAATGTCCCGATCAAGTTATAGGGTCACGGTCGATCAAACCCTATCATGCTTGACGCTATGCATGCGTTAATGCAAATCGAGATCATCGGTATCGTGTATCTAATACAACTAGCTCCAATGCTTTGGCCAAAGACTTATGATCTCATCTCGATAACCGCATAGGACATATAACCCACTCACTAACGGGAGAAAGAATTCAAACTTGTTATTCGGTAGGACTGCTACTTGCCGTCAAGATGCACGTCGAGGTTGACCCCGCATTCCGGTTACGTGGTCGAACTACTCTAATGAAAATCTTGACATCACAAGCACATCCCTACTAAATCCTCAAGTCGAAGGTTCACGAATACCTATCACAACCTTCCGATTCCGTCATTGACTGTCCCGGAGTGAAATCCATGTGACGAATCGAGGGTGAGTCGGTTCGAGTATACTAATCCAATTAGCATACCTATAACGTGTGCTCCCACTAACCATTAGTGTTCGACAGGCACTCTCCATGTCAAAGAACACGTCATACAAGTCTTCACATAAACTTAACGCCCAGTCAAGTTTCATCGACTTGCGAACGATTAAGTATTTGAGCTATAACCTTTCAGTGCCGACCCCCTTATCCAATAAGGAGTGAAACTTTTTGCTCTCAAATACACGGACTAGTTTCTATATGTTTATTTACGAGTTAGGAATGCCAGTAACTACCAGTAAATAAAGAAACATTCATTTGCCTTATATAAATGGTTTACATAATTACAAGTACAATGCCCTCACTCAACAACCTCTGAGTGGCATTCGAGGGCATACTCCTAACAACTGGGTCCTCCAGAAGTAGGAACGGGAATCCGGTTCCCTATCATCTTGGCAACAATCTCGCAGTACTGAACTCGATGCCCCTCGCATCCACAATTATAACAAGTCACCGACGGTTTCTTACAATGCGCGCGTTCATGGCCCATGACGTTACAGTTGAAACAGCATTACCATAACTCAAAGACACCGGATCGGGTCTTTTAGATTCTCTAGCTGACCGAGAAGGTCCCATACTCGGATCGATACGAGGGTCGAGGTTTAGGAATCCCAATTCCCTCACTTCCGATGCTTCATCGAAATCTTACCTTCTTCGCTACCGTCTGGACTCTGTAGACATCATAGTCATTTCAAATGCTAAGGCTCGATCTTGATAGTCCTTCAGCGTTGTACACATAAAAGGGGCCATACACTGCCGAACCTGAGGTTTCATACGCATATCAAAGTAACGAACCTTATCTGTCTCACTTCGCACTTGATCTCGAACGTAACAAAGTTGTCGATTGTAATCGACTATTGCTTGAGATATCGACACATCTCGGGGCGTAGTCGAGAAAAACTTGACAATTCTACGTTCCTTAACTCGGCCTCCATAGCAGTCTTGAATTCAGCCCAAGTAGCGGTACGATCACTAGGCGCTACGGCCTCCCACCAGTCTGCAGCTTCCCTGTCGAGCAGGTATTGAGCAATAGGCACTCTTCTCTCATCGGGACAAGCTATGGCATCAAATGTTCTGTCCAACTGGAAGAGCCAGTTCTCCCAACCTAACGAGTCCGAAGAACCTACAAAACGGGGCGGGTGCATTCTCATCACACCTCGTAACCACATACTAGGTCCATTATCCTCATCTGGGATCCTATCCCGGTGCATGGTCTGATTCATATGTGTCAACTGGTCAACCACCTGACGAAGGATGGTGGCGGCGCCAATGTCAGCATTTTCCCCAGTTGATTGCCTCTGCTCACGCGATTGGTCATCTCGACCACCTGTACTGAGCTCATTGGCCCTTGACAACGAGCGAGTCGCCCTCTCATGTACCTGATTCCGACCTCTACCACGACCACGCTCTCGACCTCTACCTCTCAGCATACTAAACGGCCACCGATCAGAACAACAAAATAAATATCACATAATCAACATAGTGCTACAAACGGAACACAATAAAGTATTCACTCCAAATCATCACACGAGTACTCAGACTAACACTGCAATAATAGACTTACATTCATAAGTAACTCGCACGGTTACACCAACAGAGGTGCACGACTTTTACCAAAGTAAACACAGTCAAGACCACATACATGCCATTAAATTCAGGCACTTGTCACATTCTTTAAAAATAAATTTTTTTCCGAGGTATTTGTTCAAATGATAATATTTTAAAATTAGTGAGTTCGAAAGATTTTGCAGAAATGAAATTTTGAAAACACTTTGATTAATACCTCGACCATTTAACCAAATCCATGGACCCATTATCAAAACTGCTCTGATTTGAAATCACTTGCACAACAATACGTTGAAATATTAAGTCCACTCTATAACCGATGTCAGCAAAATGACCTTATTAATATCTGCCAGCACACTAATCATTACCATAGATAAGCTACCATGTCCAGGATAACGTCATAGAATAATACAATTAAATTATACTATGCCATCACAACACTCAAACACATAACATTTAAATTCCGAAAATTAGAGTCGTTTTGCAAAACATAATTTTCCAAAAATCCTTTCGATCGTAATAAAAATGACGGTAGTATTTTGCAATGTCCGAAGTATTTTAAAACACATTTTCCAAATACTGATTGATGGTGCTATTTGAAAATACATGACCAACTTGTCACAATTCAACCGATTTCAAAATCCACACAAACCGTTGTTTAACCGTACCATCAAGATATTTTCAAAAAAAAAAATTGATTTCCACAAAAATGCTCAAACCAGTAGAGTCTTTCAGGAAAAACGTTTTCAAACCTACCCACAGCGGGCATATTTACAACAATCCAAAATAGTTGAACTTAGAACCACGTGCCCAAACGGCAAATGTGGTCACCAATTCAATCAAATGCATCTCATGGGCATCAAGTTAAACATACAACGAAACCATATATCTGATTCTCTCACAAACTCTACCGTCGGTACCTTCTTTTCGGAACGATCAAAGTTTACAACTTTTACATTATACCACCCCACACGGTAGTTCAACGTCAAAACGTCAATACGTCCAGTTCAATACATATACAGTGTATCACAAGTATCAAATACAAATCCATTACACAACACCGTGCAAATAACATCATGCACCACAAATATCACACATATCATGAACACAGATATTATGCATAAAAGAGGAGACTTACGTCTACAGGCCGCACGGAGATGACGGTCGCCCACGATACTAATCTCATCCGACAACATAACCGACACGTTGTGACTACGCATAACTCAACTTGTCACCCGACACCTCGAATGACAAAACTACACAATACTCGACAAATCACGACTCGACTTGACCTGACAGCCTAGGTTTCCGCAACCTAATCTCTGATACCATAAATGTAACACCCCCAAAACCGTATGGGAATATTACACGCCGTAGACCCTTTCCACAAGGATCTACCAGGCTAAACATCCATAAACAACCAAATGCTTGCCCGGCCAGGGTCAAACAATATAATAATACAGACCGTAAGGTCACTTACACATAAACACACAGACCGATGAGGTCACACAACTCTATCAACGTAATCGACTAACAACATTACCCACACAGGGGTCGAAACACAATACAGCGGAAGACTGAATCAACTCTAATAATACAACCAAACTCTACCAACTCTCGACTCTTTGATTAGTATCGCAACTTGTCATCCCCTTGAGCCAATCCTATGACTGCTTCTGTTCCGATGTATTTGTGTCGATTAATTAATCCAATTAATTAAACATATCAAACACAAAATAACATAATTAATTTCTCCAAGAAATAATTATATTCATGAATTAAATTAATCACCCAGTGATATATTTAATCCATTAAGCCGTAAATCAATTTATCCGATAAATCGATTTAAACATCCAATGTCCCAAATTTAGATATCCAATATCCAATATTCATAATGAGAGAATTAGCTCGATTCATTCCGTCGTCAATCCTAATGCGTGACTCGGTAGGTCCGTCTCAATCAGCAATGGGAGGAACCAAAGAGTAGTAGCACCACCTAGCCAGCCTGGTGGCCTACACTGTACCCCGACTGAGAACGAATGATTGGGATCATTCAAGAACCATTCTGTCGTGAATACCAGTATACGTATAAACCTTTCTTTCAAATGTCCCGATCAAGTTATAGGGTCACGGTCAGTCAAACCCTATCTGTACTTGACGCTATGCATGCGTTAATGCAAATCGAGATCATCGAGCTGTCGTGTATCTAATACAACTAGCTCCAATGCTTTGGCCAAAGACTTATGATCTCATCTGCCAATAACCGCATAGGACATATAACCCACTCACTAACGGGAGAAAGAATTCAATCTTGGTATTCAGTAGGACCTGCTACTTGCCCGTCAAGATGCACGTCGAGGTTGACCCCCGCATTCCAGTTTACAGGGTCGAACTACTCTAATGAAAATCTTGACATCACAAGCACATCCCTACTAAATCCTCAAGTCGAAGGTTCACGAATACCTATCACAACCTTCCGATTCCGTCATTGACTGTCCCGAAGTGAAATCCATGTGACGAATCGAGGGTGAGTCGGTTCGAGTATACTAATCCAATTAGCATACCTATAACGTGTGCTCCCACTAACCATTAGTGTTCGACAGGCACTCTCCATGTCAAAGAACACGTCATACAAGTCTTCACATAAACTTAACGCCTACCAAGTTTCATCGACTTGCGAACGATTAAGTATTTGAGCTATAACCTTTCAGTGCCGACCCCCTTATCCAATAAGGAGTGAAACGTTTTGCTCTCAAATACACGGACTAGTTTCTATATGTTTATTTACGAGTTAGGAATGCCAGTAACTACCAGTAAATAAAGAAACATTCATTTGCCTTATATAAATGGTTTACATAATTACAAGTACAATGCCCTCACTCAACAACCTCTGAGTGGCATTCGAGGGCATACTCCTAACAACTGGGTCCTCCAGAAGTAGGAACGGGACTCCGGTTCCCTATCATCTTGGCAACAATCTCGCAGTACTGAACTCGATGCCCCTCGCATCCACAATTATAACAAGTCACCGACGGTTTCTTACAATGCGCGCGTTCATGGCCCATGACGTTACAGTTGAAACAGCATTACCATAACTCAAAGACACCGGATCGGGTCTTTTAGATTCTCTAGCTGACCGAGAAGGTCCCATACTCGACTGATACGAGTGTCGAGGTTTAGGAATCCCAATTCCCTCACTTCCCGATGCTTCATCGGAAATCTTCTGCTTCTTCGCTACCGATACAGACTCTGTAGACATCATAGTCATTTCAAATGCTAAGGCTCGATCTTGATAGTCCTTCAGCGTTGTACACATAAAAGGGGCCATACACTGCCGAACCTGAGGTTTCATACGCATATCAAAGTAACGAACCTTATCTGTCTCACTTCGCACTTGATCTCGAACGTAACAAAGTTGTCGATTGTAATCGACTATTGCTTGAGATATCGACACATCTCGGGGCGTAGTCGAGAAAAACTTGACAATTCTACGTTCCTTAACTCGGCCTCCATAGCAGTCTTGAATTCAGCCCAAGTAGCGGTACGATCACTAGGCGCTACGGCCTCCCACCAGTCTGCAGCTTCCCTGTCGAGCAGGTATTGAGCAATAGGCACTCTTCTCTCATCGGGACAAGCTATGGCATCAAATGTTCTGTCCAACTGGAAGAGCCAGTTCTCCCAACCTAACGAGTCCGAAGAACCTACAAAACGGGGCGGGTGCATTCTCATCACACCTCGTAACCACATACTAGGTCCATTATCCTCATCTGGGATCCTATCCCGGTGCATGGTCTGATTCATATGTGTCAACTGGTCAACCACCTGACGAAGGATGGTGGCGGCGCCAATGTCAGCATTTTCCCCAGTTGATTGCCTCTGCTCACGCGATTGGTCATCTCGACCACCTGTACTGAGCTCATTGGCCCTTGACAACGAGCGAGTCGCCCTCTCATGTACCTGATTCCGACCTCTACCACGACCACGCTCTCGACCTCTACCTCTCAGCATACTAAACGGCCACCGATCAGAACAACAAAATAAATATCACATAATCAACATAGGGCAACAAACAGCAACACAATAAAGTATTCACTCCAAATCATCACACGAGTACTCAGACTAACACTGCAATAATAGACTTACATTCATAAGTAACTCGCACGGTTACACCAACAGAGGTGCACGACTTTTACCAAAGTAAACACAGTCAAGACCACATACATGCCATTAAATTCAGGCACTTGTCACATTCTTTAAAAATAAATTTTTTTCCGAGGTATTTGTTCAAATGATAATATTTTAAAATTAGTGAGTTCGAAAGATTTTGCAGAAATGAAATTTTGAAAACACTTTGATTAATACCTCGACCATTTAACCAAATCCATGGACCCATTATCAAAACTGCTCTGATTTGAAATCACTTGCACAACAATACGTTGAAATATTAAGTCCACTCTATAACCGATGTCAAGAAATGACCTTATTAATATCTCACAAAGACACTAATCATTACCATAGATAAGCTACCATGTCCAGGATAACGTCATAGAATAATATAATTAAATTATACTATGCCATCACAACACTCAAACACATAACATTTAAATTCCGAAAATTAGAGTCGTTTTGCAAAACATAATTTTCCAAAAATCCTTTCGATCGTAATAAAAATGACGGTAGTATTTTGCAATGTCCGAAGTATTTTAAAACACATTTTCCAAATACTGATTGATGGTGCTATTTGAAAATACATGACCAACTTGTCACAATTCAACCGATTTCAAAATCCACACAAACCGTTGTTTAACCGTACCATCAAGATATTTTCAAAAAAAAAAATTGATTTCCACAAAAATGCTCAAACCAGTAGAGTCTTTCAGGAAAAACGTTTTCAAACCTACCCACAGCGGGCATATTTACAACAATCCAAAATAGTTGAACTTAGAACCACGTGCCCAAACGGCAAATGGGGTCACCAATTCAATCAAATGCATCTCATGGGCATCAAGTTAAACATACAACGAAACCATATATCTGATTCTCTCACAAACTCTACCGTCGGTACCTTATTTTCGGAACGATCAAAGTTTACAACTTTTACATTATACCACCCCACACGGTAGTTCAACGTCAAAACGTCAATACGTCCAGTTCAATACATATACAGTGTATCACAAGTATCAAATACAAATCCATTACACAACACCGTGCAAATAACATCATGCACCACAAATATCACACATATCATGAACACAGATATTATGCATAAAAGAGGAGACTTACGTCTACAGGCCGCACGGAGATGACGGTCGCCCACGATACTAATCTCATCCGACAACATAACCGACACGTTGTGACTACGCATAACTCAACTTGTCACCCGACATCTCGAATGACAAAACTACACAATACTCGACAAATCACGACTCGACTTGACCTGACAGCCTAGGTTTCCGCAACCTAATCTCTGATACCATAAATGTAACACCCCCAAAACCGTATGGGAATATTACACGCCGTAGACCCTTTCCACAAGGATCTACCAGGCTAAACATCCATAAACAACCAAATGCTTGCCCGGCCAGGGTCAAACAATATAATAATACAGACCGTAAGGTCACTTACACATAAACACACAGACCGATGAGGTCACACAACTCTATCAACAGAACTGACTAACAACATTACCCACACAGGGGTCGAAACACAATACAGCGGAAGACTGAATCAACTCTAATAATACAACCAAACTCTACCAACTCTCGACTCTTTGATTAGTATCGCAACTTGTCATCCCCTTGAGCCAATCCTATGACTGCTTCCCTGAACCTGCATGTACCTGGACGCAGAACAGACATCCACCCCCCGATTACTCGGGGGTTAGTAAAACTCCACTGTTTTACTAGTACAAGTATAAAACGATACGAAATGCAACAAGTAAATAGCAACTACGAATTTAATATGGAAATAAATTATCAAATGTTCCCGAGAAGTTTTATTAATTTTGAACTCAAGAAAGAGATATTTGAAAAGGAACACATCATCTCGGGGATTTTTAAAGCAGAAATTCTTTTGGACCTCGAGTCCTAATTTACAAAGCCTTTTCGAAAACATTTGGGCCTTAGCCCGATTCTATTTTCAAAACACAATAGATGAGATATCATTATGGGTCCGAGACCCGTATTTAAAATGTTATCCAAACAATCACTGCTATACGACCGTTGTTCGTACACATCATGTACCGAATTTCGGAGGCCTCGACGGACCTTACCCGGACCACACACTATGTTCGTACACATCATGTACTGAACTCCGGAGGCCTCGACGGACCCTACCCGGCCACAAACATCGTTCGTACACATCATGTACCGAACTCCAGAGGTCTCGTTAGACCCTACCTGGATCACACACCTTGTTCGTACACATCATGTACCGAACTCCAGAGGCCTCGTCAGACCCTACCTGGAACACACACACACACACATCGACACGACACAACTCATAATCATCAAATATCAAGCCATTCCACATTGCACCGAAATGTATAATCAAGTATGTAAACCAAAACAACACAATGATCATAATCATCGCAACAACTCAATAATGACCAACCATACCCGGCACAAACTTAGATAATCAACACGACCAACACAATTTCACGACGTTAGCTAAGTGAGGGTATTGTCGCTACCATCAATCATTCATAATAATTAATTCTTACGAAGCATATTCACAAAAGTAAACCAAATTCATCACAACCATAACACGACGTACCTATTCACAAGACACAATTCGTATAGTAAAATACTTGCCTTAATAACTGCTACCGAATACTCCGAAGAACACGATTCGACCGGGAAGCTCGGACCCCGAAAAAGACAATGAATGGAAGGGTTCCGACTCGAGTTCTTCACAAGAATTTCGTCCCTAAGTCATGCCAATGATAAATCAATAATCGTACGATGGATAATAATCATACAACGCCTAATCCCCCCTCTAAGACCTTTTGTCAAACACCTTCAAGGCGTTGACTAAGAACTCGACCAAAACAACGAATCGAAACGATCCAACCATGGAATAACAAGGGAAATGATAGAAGACATCTAAATAATCATCAATACATCACAAATCTAAGTTATTACGGTTAAATCGGACAAACCGAACAAAAACTCCCAATTCACCCAAAAGTAGGGTTTCAAGAATTTAGCTTGGATTAATGATGAAGAACAATTGTTGGTCTTATTAATCCACACCAAGAACTTGAAGAATATGAAGTTCTCTGGGATTGATGATGCAAAAACGCCCAAAATCGCCCACAAGATCTCCCAAGAGGGGGAGGAATGAAGGAAGAGATGAAATGAGCATTCATCTTACAAAATCCGCACAAATAGGTCGATTACGGGTGTGCCGCGGCCCAGCCTAAGTGTGCCGCGGCTCACGGTACAGGCTGCTCGGCCAAAACTGAAAAATGAGTGTCTGAGCTATTTCAACCATAACTCTCTCGTCCGGACTCCGGTTGACTCACCGTTTGAACCATTGGAAAGCTAACTTGATGCCCTATAATATTGAAAAGATTCAAAATCTTTGGAGTTTCCAAGAATTTATGGTGATTTTACAAAGTCGAACTCATACTTGGAAAAGTTGTTTAAGAAACACGGAACTCAACAAAAGAATACAGAAACGAACTCGAGTGCGGAAAAGTCGTTAAGAAACACGGAACTCAACAAAAGAATACAGAAACAAACTCGGATGACAAAAAGTGCAGAATTAATCATTCTCATAATGATGAGACGGTCCCAAACGAGTCATCGAAATGGACTTCCGCCGAAAAAATAAAATTACCGGAAATCCGAAATTGCGGATATTACAAGTATCTCGTCCCACGATGAATTATTTGAAGCATTCGAACTTTTACATACTGATTTTCAAATCTACTTGATAATAAATCCCTAAAAGCAAAAAATAAATTATTGGAAATTAAAATTTCCAAAATAAATAAAAAAGGGATATCTATTGAATCTGATCATTCTAAATGTCTTGAAAATGAAAATAAATTAAAGGATGATCTTTTGAAAGTTCAAAATGGACTTAAGGTTTTAACGAACAAATTTTCTTACGAAAATGATAAATTTGAACAAATGCTTTCCGTTCAGAAATTTTCATTAAATAAACAGGGGTTATGATTCAAATCGAATAATAAAGCCGAATACTTAAATTTTAAAATACCCCGATGTGAGAAATATTTAAAACTTGCGCATCATATTTCGATTTGCAAAAGACCAAGATGGACGATAAAAATTAAGAAAATTTGGATTCCTAAAGGAACCACAATACCGAATATCGTCTATGTTTCAAAAGAAAAACCAACTCTCGGTTGGATCCCCAAAAATCAAAATTAATATATTTCCATCAATTTGTATTTTGATAATTTATATTTTTAACAATTGATATTTAACTTAGGGAGAGTTACTATTTTTAATAGGAAATCTATTTTCAGGGGAGCTTTTACCCGTTAATTGTCATATGTAATTTTTATTATCAATTTTATTGATTATTATTGTACTTTTTGATTATGACAAAAAGGGGGAGAAGATGATGAGAGAGTATGAGGAGAAAGTATAAAAAGGGGGAAAATGTCGATAAAAATGATGAGAGAAGAAGAATACGAGTCATGGAAGAATGACGAGAAAAAAAATATTCCGATCAAGAAAAGGGGAGAAAATAGAAAAAGGAGGAAAAAATAAAAGAATAAGTCGAAAAAGAAAAAATGAGAAGAAATTGGAAAGGAGAAAAGAAAAGATGGGGAGAAACTAACAAAACGGACAAAGCCGAAAATTTTGATCTGTATTGTTTTAATTTTGCAGGTATAAAATCCCATCGATGGTTGTTGTTTTGTCATCATCAAAAAGGGGGAGATTGTTGGAGTATCATATTCCATATAATCATAAATTGGTTTTGATGATGAATTGTCGATCAATAAAAAAAACAAAGGAATCAATAAGACGAAGCAAAACAACGAAGTAGTCGAAGACATTCGAAACAGACATGAAAAGTCACCTGATGACTTAGCGCACGCTACAGAGAAAGATTAACGCATGCTAAGAAGGTCATCTGAAGACTTACCTGAAGAGTCACTTGATGGATAACGTACGCAACACAGTGAGAACAACGCACGCTAAATGACTGAGTTAGCGCACGCCATAGATAAAGGCTAACACACGCTAACGAAGGAATATATCCGTTGTAAAGAATTTCAACACAGAGATCAAACGGTCATTTGTGACGTATGCAGTGACGAAAAGATAGCTTACGCTATGAATAATACTTAGCACACGCTAAGTTTGAATTATGAACGTTGGAAAGAAGACTTTCAGCATTCAGACCATTTTAAACGAAGACCAGATAGCACACGCTAAGAGAGAAAGTTAGCGCACGTTAACAGAAGAGGCAGAAGCTACTGGACTGAAGATAAGAGCAGTTAACGTACGTAACCATGCAGATTAACGTACGTAAGAGGTATTAGCGCATGCTAAAGAAAAGAAATAGAGCACGCTAATGAAGACAGGCAGTAACGGCTAGTTGAGCCTTTGAGCCTATAGATACCAGGTCATTTGGTATCATTCAATACAACAACTCTGAGAATATCATATATACATTTGAGATCATTGTATACACTATCATTATTGTATTTGTGCTTAATTGTTAAGTATTTGAGTGTTCATACACGAAAACATACACGAGAGGAAAGATATGGATTGTAGATTGATTCGGTGTTATTAGGATCGTTGATCCGGCATTATTAGAATCATATCTAAATCCAAATGAGGTTTGTCTAGTACTCATCGAAAGCTAGATAGGTTGCTTCCTTGATCAATAGACAAGGAAAATGGTTTATCTTGTACCGACATAAAGATAAGAGTTTAACGGTTTAACTCGGACCGATAGAAGACGAGATTGTAATGGTATCCCTGACACCGATAGAAGACGAGGCGCAGAGGTTGATCTTAAGCCTAAGGAAAAAGATACGGAGAGAGGACGTTGGCCTGTTTGGCTGAACCTCTATAAACCGTGTGTCATTTATCTTCCGCAATTTAATTACGCTTCCGCAACGCAAAAGAGTTTGATAACTCTATTATACTTCGCGTAATTTTCAAATGGCGAAGGAACCAATTTTCCAACACCTTAATCTTGAAAATTCATTGAAACATGAAAATTATTTGGATATTTACGGTTTGGACTTGTTTTTAAAACTGAAAGCTTTAAGAGAAATTATAGGGATCGAAGATTCAACTTGTGTTGATATACTTAATTGTATATGTTGGTCACTAAGTATACTGGATACAGCTTGGGAAGTAGTTTAAACAACTAGCTGTATTGATTTTAAATCTGAGTGCGTAGCGGAAGTCTTAAATACAGTAAGTTGCTGTGGATACAACAACTAGATGTGCGGTGTATACTTAATTAATCACAGTAATTAAAACAGTAAAAACTGAAGGTAAATAACACAGTATTTAAAGTGGTTCGAGGTAAACCCCTCTACGTCCACTGGTCCTCCACACAGGAGTAAAATGTTTATTATAATTACTACGTATACAACTACATAATTATAACAATATACAATCAATATATCGTTCACACAGATTGATATAAAGATCTTAGCTTCAACCGTTCACACAGATTGGTTTGAGCTAAAGCTTGACTGGCTTCTTCACACAGAGTTCTGAAGTTTCGTCTTCCTCAGTCCACACAGGGCTGATCTGGGTTTGTTCAAAGTATAGAACAGTGTATGAACAACATCTTTGACTTTAAGAGCTTTAATCTGATGAAGTGTTGTTCAAGATGATGAGCACTGTATATCTCTTAGATATGAGTTGCAGTAAGCTTTAGAGATATGTTTTGCTCTGATAATAACTTTGATAGCTTGATAATTTCAGTAACTTGGGTAACTGATCTTAAACGCCTAGATAAGATATATATAGTCTTCTGGAAAATATATCCGTTGAGATGTATCCGTTGAGCAATATTCCGTTCCAACGGAATGAAAAGCACGATCTGGATTTAGCGGGATTTGAAGATCTGTTGACTGACAATATTTAAATACTTTATCTTTGAGTATTTAAATACTTCTTTATCAATGGGACTTGACTTCTGAAGATTCCTTCTTTGTCCTGTTGAGAGCTGTATGGAAGATCACTATATTGGTGATTCGAGACAGTTTCCATACTTGGTCTTTATAAGACTTCTTCGCTGCACTGAAAGGTTCCACTGTATGCTGGATTCGAGACAGGCTTTCGATATAGGTTGACACTTCAACTTTTCGATACAATTTCCTTACTGTATTGAGGATTGGCATATATGTCAAAACCTCTTATCACTATTCGATACAGGGATTGGTTATCCTGGCTGTTTCGATAGAGGGCTTATGTTTTCCCAACAATTTCCCCCTTTTTAACAATTTGCCAAGACTTTAAAACTTTCAAGTCTTCTTGATGATGCCAAAACCTTCTTCATGAAATATTCTTCTGAGATGATTTCTGGCAGATTTCTTGGTCTTATGTCAAATGGTCTGTCTTTCAGTAACTTAGTCTAATTTATGAACTGCTCGCAGGCGAGTTCGATACAGTTTAAAACTTTTTACAACTTAAGCTCATGATTGACGCGCATGCATAATCTTACAATGTATTCTAAGTTGCATACAACTGAATCTATGAACTGTTCGTAGACAAGTTCGTACAGCTTATTTATCAAACAAGTTTCTATACTTGTGATAGTTATCAAACAATTTAAGTTATGTAATCATATATCGACACAGTAGATTACGAGTTGTAATTTTTCAAGACAAGCAAACATTTTTATTGATATTCGAAGATAGAGTACATGGTTTGCTGTTTCGAAAGAGATATTACAAATAACTAAACAAAAATTACAAGGATTTTAGCTCCTATAGTACGTGGCCTCTTTTCAGGATCATTCTCGGTTCCACACCACCAGTGCTGTAAGGAGTCATTGCCTCGATTTTGATAGATAGCTCTACCTTCGTATGATTTATCGAAAGCAAGAATCCAGTCTTCTGGATGGGTGATCCGATCTCCTCTTTTATGCTTGGATTTCATATCTAGCTGGAGAGGGAGCTTTCCTTCTTCTAGCATCTTCGAGAATCTGTCTGCAGCATCCGCTAATGTCTTATAGCTTTTGAAGATGGCGGATTCCCTGACGAGTTTAACGAAGTATCTCATCAGTTCATTCTTCCTCCATTGCTTCACCTCATCGGCAGTTGGATGGCGGTTGGTTGGCAGACGGATCTCAGAAGGTCTTTGAATTAGAGTTTGCCAGGGGACATTGGGGTCGTTGAATTTGGGTCGGGAGCTTGAAATTCTAAAACTTTGGGAGGGAGGAGCTAGCTTGTTCAATTCAGCGGTAATGCTGTCTTGAGCAGCATCAAATTCCCTTTCGTGCTGTAACCTGATTCTCATTGCAGCTTCTCTTGCTTCTTGCCCCTTTTTGGCGTCATCAAGACGTCCTAGGATCTCCAGTGCTGCATCCTGTTTCGTCTCAATGTTGGTTATTCTCTCAACAAGGGTGGAAAGAACCTCCGACATATCCTTGATACTTTTGTCGTGGGCTCGCAATTGAGAACTGTTTTCGATCATAGCGCATGCGGTCTTGGCTTCTGATATGTGCGTTTTGGTTGTCTCTTCTTCCAGGAGTTGCTCTTGTTTGTCTTGCATAATCTTCAGAGCTTGCTTGAAGACTTCCGGAAATACAACGAAGGCCTCGACTACTCGAGAAACTTCATGCTGTAAGGTAGTCATCTCTTCGACGGCAGAACTATGAATCCAATTCAAGGCTTTTTCAACTGAAGACAGGGCATTCACTGCATCCTAGATGAAGACAGTTTGAAGACCAAGAGCACGCAATCGCTCTTTTCTAGCAGCAGTAATCGGAGAATCCGGATGAGCAAAATCTTCAGCTCTGTTCAACATTCTTAGATTCACGGTAGGGCATGAACTAAGTTGGATATCCTCAGGTACAATACCGTCCTCGGATTCCACGGTTGATGGGGCGGGAGCAGCATTTTCTGGTTCGGCGGCATGGGGTGCTGTGTCCTCCTGTTGCGAAGGTGCGTCTCTAGACATGGATACAAGAGGGACTGAATCCTCCCGTTGTCTCTCAGCATCCGTTTGTTCCGGCAGAGGGACTGAATCCTCTTGCTGGATGACGCGGGACACATCTTCCTCTTCCGTGGCAACAGGCTCGGGTGCCTGTTCCAAAACAGTTTCGGCTTCCTCGACTTGAGGGACTGATTCCTCGTCGTTAGGAATGATCTCTTGCTATGGCGAAGGGGGCTTACTCTGGTTTGATGGCCCTTCGTTATCCTTGGGTTGAGAGGCATCTCTGTCTTGAGCCTCTTCACGACTCATTCTCAGACCAGCTTGTAAAGCGTCGTCATCGTCGTCTGAGTCATCGTCATCTTTTGGATTTGGGGGAGAGTAATCTGACTTATCTTTTCCTTTTATCCTTGCGTCAGATTTTTGCAGTAGATGGCTTTCAATTAGTTCTTTGCAGAAGGGATTGTCCCATCGGATCAGGGCCTCAACTTCCGTCGAGTCCGTCACTTCTGATACAAATTTATCTTCTTGGCTCCATTCGCTCCAGTTGTATATTGTGTCATACGGAGCTAGCCTGTAGCCTTTCCATTTAAGGAATATTTCGTAAGCATGGTCGATCTGAACAGAGAGAAGGGTTTTGTTGATAATGGTGTCAGGGGAGGGACTGCGTACAACGTCTGAGTCCGCTATAGCGAGGGATTCCTCTACAGGTATGGGATCCTGTAGGGAAGTGGGATTCCTTACAGGGGATGGTGCCCCGAAGGAAGATTGGTCCTGTACGGGTGTGGAATCCCGCATAGGAGAAGTAGCTGTTGGCTCCGCAGGGGAAGTCGACTCGCTAGAGTCTTTTTCGTTGGCAGATGTCCGATCATCCTTCTTAGCCACCAAAGGCTCAGGATCTACTGTCGAAACAGTAGCGGGCACCTCTTCCGTAGGGGTTGGGCCCTGGGGTAGTTCCTAAGTGGGTTGCGCCACTATAGAAGCATCCTCGGAGGTTTTGGTGGATTTAGCTTTAGAAAGCCTCCTTAGCTTCCTTTTCATCTTCTCACCAGCAATGGGTGTCTTGCTGTGAGATCTTTTCCTCTTCCTTGAAGACTCCACATCCTGGGACTTCAAAGAAACATCCCTTGGGTCTGCAGAAACTGACATGCTTTGGGTTTTAGGGTGGTTGCAGACCATAGTGCTCTGGTTATAAGCTGTAGGCTTGACGCCTCCTAGGTAGATACGGGTGTTGATTTTCTTCGTATAAGCGGATTGCGAAAGTCCGCATTTCGTCAAAATATGGTTTAAAATTAAACCAAATGACTTCTTCTGGGTGGCAGACTTGCATACTTCCTCCTGCAAGTGCTTCAATAAAATCTGGCACCAATTGACCTTTTCACAGGTCAAAATAGCAACCATCATCCTAAATCTTAGATTGGTACACATTTCGAATGCACCAGTTCTGTTCTCAATGATCCTGCAGCAAAAATCATGTAAATACACATATGGCAGACAGAAGTTCTTCTTGTGACATGTGGTGTGAACCATGTCAACAACAGTTGAGCCGGTGAACAACCCATAGTACTTAGTTATCAGTTCTTGAGACCCGAAGGTTTCAAGTTCCTCCATGGTGAGGCCGTCAGCAGGTAGCCTGTAAATGTTCTGAAGGAGGTCTCGATCGATACATATCTCCACTCCTTGAATGGTAGCAGTTATATCAGCAACATGGCCTCCCTGGGCCAGCGGCAGAAGACGAACGGCGGCGTTGAGGTAAAAGTCCTCAACCAAGTGAACATCGTACTTCTCAGCAGCGTGACTTCCAAGGCGGTAGAGGCCTTGTTGACGAAGTCGGGTGATGATGTACTCCATGGGTTCAGCATGATTAGTTTCAGAGAGAATACGTTCAATGATGACAGATCTGGAAAAGATCCGTCCGTCGATGAAGTTCGTGGTTTTCTTGAGTGCGGGAGAAGATGTCTGACCAGCCATTGATGGTTCTCAAGAAAACTATGAAGAAGATTAACCGAAATTAGCAGTAACACGCAGAGAACTTTGTAGACTGTATTTGCTTGAGAACTCTTAGATTATGCAGAAAGCATAAAGAGTCTCTAATGGCAGTATCAATCCTTTTATATTGGGCGGAGAAGTAGGGTTTTGCAGAGTACGAATGGTCAGATTTTAAGGGATGGGAACTGGTTTTTGAAATCAACGGTCAAGATGGACTGAGTGTAACTGGTACACTTATCCATTAAAATGTTAAAATATGAGTGGGTCCCACTTCTGACATTTGTTGATACCCTAAATGCCTGAAATGGCGGCTTTAAAAACATTAAACAATTTGAAAACATCGCGGCTTTTGAGATTCAGTTGTCCAGATGTCGTGTAAGGCATTTAATGTAAATGACGTTTGACATAAAACAGGGCACGTGGACAAAAATTATTTTAAAATGAAATAATATAATATAATATATATACTGAATCGAAATCCTATAGTATGTGCTGTTTCCGCGACGATACAACATCCCCCCTTAAAAGGTACATATAGGTTTTAAATTCCATACAACAACTTTTGGATTAATGCTGTATTCATGGGTCATACTGTATTCCCCCTTAATTATTGCACATGTCAGCTGTAGGATAATTCATTTGTTCGCTACAGTGCTGTATTGAAGGCTCTGAGTGTACAGATAATTAACAGTGGATACTGTATTCTTGGGTCTTACAGCATTCCCCCTCAATTGTTGAGTAAAAACAGTAAATTACTTACAGGGAGTCGGGCTGTAGCATTCCCAATTCTTGTCTAAGTATGTTGAATCGTGCTGTGTCGAGAGGCTTGGTGAAGATGTCGGTCAACTGAATGTCTGTATGAACCTTTTCGAGGCGAACATCCTTGTTCTCGACATGATTCCTTATAAAATGATGCTTCATGTTGATATGCTTAGTGCGCGAGTGCAGGACAGGATTGTGCGTGATTGCAATTGCACTCGTGCTATCACACATGATTGGCGTCTCTCTGGCTTCAATTCCATAATCTGACAACTGTTGCTGCATCCAAAGGATCTCGCATACGGAACTACCCAATGACATAGTATTCTGATTCAGCCGTGGAAAGTGAGTTAGCCAATTGCTTCTTACTGAACCAAGAAACGAGTCTAGGTCCAAGAAAGTGACAAGTTCCACTTGTAATCTTCCTATCTAGCTTGCAGCCTCCGAGATCCGAGTCGCTGAATCCAACTAAATCGAATCCGCCTTCTTTAGGATACCATAGTCCTACATTGACTGTTCCTTTAATGTACTTAAGGATTCGTTTAGCTATATTGAAGTGTGATTCTTTAGGTGCTACTTGATATCTCGCACACACTCTGACAGCAAACTGGATATTGGGCCTGCTAGCCGTTAGGTACATGAGCGAACCAATGAGCTTCCTGTAGAGTGATTGGTCAAACGGCTTTCCGGCTTCATCAGCACTAATTTGCACGGAAGTGCTCATGGGGGTTGGCGAAGATTTGGAGGTGTTCATTCCAAATTTGTTGAGAAGCTCCTTGCTGTATTTTTCCTAGTTGATGAAGATACCTGTAGGCAACTGCTTTACCTGCAAACCTAGGAAATAACTAAGTTCTCCCATCATACTCATTTCAAATTTACTTTGCATGAGATGAGAGAACCTTTGACACAAAGCAAGGTTAGTTGAACCAAAAATTATATCATCTACATAGATTTGCACCATCAGAAGGTCATCGCCTTCCTGTATTTTGAACAAGGTCTTGTCCACAACACCTTTCTCAAATCCATTGTCGGTTAGATACTGGGACAGGGTCTCATACCAGGATCTAGGGGCTTGCTTAAGTCCATACAGTGCTTTCCTTAGCCTGTAGACTAGATCGATACCGTCTGTGTTGGCAAACACTGGTGGTTGTTCAACATAAACTTCTTCAGCAAGGTCTCCATTCAGGAATGCACTCTTGACGTCCATTTGGTATACAATAAAGCTCTTATGGGCGACAAAGGCTAAAAATATCGTAATGGCTTCTAGTCTGGCTACAGGGGCGAATGTTTCATCATAGTCTATACCTTCTTCTTGACTATAGCCTTGTGCTACTAGTCTGTATTTATTCCTTATAATAAATCCATTTCGATCCTTTTTGTTTCGAAATACCCATTTGGTTCCTATAACCGATTGATGTGTAGGTCTAGGTACAAGATACCATACATTGTTTCTTTCGAAACCGTTAAGCTCTTCTTCCATAGATGTTATCCAATGAGAATTATTAAGAGCGTCTATGGTCGAAACAGGTTCGAACTGGGCTAAGAATACAGCAATAGTGCACATGTTGAGTCTTCTAAGCTCAGATTGAGATTTCCATTCAGGGAATTGTGATATCTCAGTATCTTGTTCTTCTTGTGCACAAAGTACATTTCCTTGTGTACTCTGTATTCTCTTACGAGTAGAAACACCAGCATCTATGTTTCCAATGATCAGCTCTTGCAGGTGATCTCTCAACCATCTTCGGTCGGGTTCTAATTCGGGGTTCCGTACTGTATCGAGAGTTTTTGTAGATACAGCTTCAGCTTGTACAGCGTCGGCTTCATCTACGTCGATTCTTACAGCTGCGGGGTTGATTTCTAGGTCAACAACAGGTTCTATCTGTAACACCCCAAACTAGGCGGATATTACAGTGCCGTGAATCCCCGACTGGGACCCACCAGGCAAATGAAAATGGTGAATTAAATAATATAATTGTAGTACCGAACCACATTATATTACCAAACACTCCGATGAGGAGTTTAAGTACAACACACCAGGACAATACCGAATACTAGTGTATTTTATATGAAGATAAAATACACCACCCTGAATAAATAAACATTACAAACGGAATTTGCAAATGAAAATACGAATGACGAAATAATCAAATGACGAAAATGATCAACAAACGGAATGATCGGGCCCCCTACTAGTATCATCGACTCGCCGCCGTCAACATGCTCTTCCGTGCCTTTGCCTTGCCGTGACACGAAAACAAAATCCCCAACGGGCCGATACGTAACAACAATCCTCAAGAGTTGAAATCACCCAATCATGAATTAATCAAGTTATGAAATATTCTTAATTATGAATTACGCCAAGAGGAGTACCATAGTATGCCCGTAATGTTACGTGCAAGTGTACAAGACGAATGTCCGACACATCCGTCCTTGTACCTAATTAGTCTCACGGAGGTAAGCGTTACCGTGTGCACGGTCAATGTATCGGTGAACCCAATACATGACCATCGTGTGCCCGACTAAAAATTCCACACACCACACCCGGCCACGCAATATGAACCCGTAAGGTCATATGAACGAGAATGACCGTAATGAATATCAATGAATAAGTAATAATCGACAAAGTCAAGAATGACTCACCGAGATGAGAGTAATAATGAAATGAATGATAGCTCAACGAAAAGATTGGAACCGTCGTTCCTTATGATCAAGTGATTAATTGACAATAACAAGTTTTAATATGATTAATACAATGATGAATGAGTTATGATTATGAGTAATCAACAACAAAAGGAGTGAGTATCCTTTTAACCGAGTAAGAATTAACTTACTCAATACCGATGAAGAATGTCCGCCCACGACCAACGGCCTAACCAAGATACCGATCGCTCGAACAACCTTAATTCAATACAATTGCCAACAATCCGATCAATAACGAATTAAACACGAATATAACGAACTCAAGACGTCGATACGATTAAACCAAGTTCATTGGGGCATTATATCGAACACTTTGAGGCCAACTTTGATTGATTACCACTAAACCTCAATAATACCAACTTCAAATCCCCAAGAAGTGATTCAAAACAACTAAACATCTCCAATACGATCAATAATCCGTTATGAATATCCAAAAACGTGATTATAACAACAATTAATCGGAAATCCCCAAATCCAACTCGATATTCAAAGTGTTCTTGAATAAATCTCTCAATAATCCAATGAATCCTTATACAAACTCATAATCATATACATATCCCTTCATATAACATGATTATAACGTCAAAACATCATAACTCAACACAAAATCGAAATCCAAGGTGTTGAAGAGCTTACCTCTTGAAGATCCAACCACTACGATCCGATGAACACGAGTTATAACGAGTATCCAAGCTTCCCAAAGGAATGAAGATGATGAAGATTACACACTCGGGTGATTGATGATGATGAAATCACTCTCTCAACACTCTCTCTCGGATGAAGAAGGAAAAATGAAAAAGTGAGGTGAAATGACCCGGCCAAATCATTAAATCTGCCGGAAGTTACGGCCGTAACTCGGCCCTCTTACGGCCGTAACTTTCCAAGTCAACGGCCTTACGGCCGTAATCGCCAACTCAGACGGCCGTAACTCGGCTTCGTCCAAAGCTCGCCAGACTTACGGCCGTAATCGTTCCTTAGTTACTGGCGTAACTCGCCTTCGTCCAAAAACACCCGCCCGGCCTTACGGCCGTACCGCACACCTTACGGCCGTAACTCGGATGATACTGATCGTATCCGCCAACCTTACGGCGTAACCCGCCTTCTCAAAATGGCGGACATCCTTCCTGCACAGACGGCCGTATCCGGCCAAGCCTTACGGCCGTACTGCCTCGACTTACGGCCGTATGCCGCAACCCTTACGGCCGTAAGTCACCCCGATCGGCAACACCGAAATTTACGAACGCCACTTACGGCCGTATCTCACCTTCCCTTACGGCCGTAACTCACCTTCGCCAAAATGCCCGGCACTCTTTGGACCACTTACGGCCGTAATCGGCCAGCCTTACGGCCGTACCTGCCGACTTACGGCCGTATCCCGTAACCTTACGGCCGTAACTCGATGCCGCCAAGGTGAATCAATCCGATAATTCCGATTCCACGATACGATCGATGAATGATCTCGACATAACCTACGAATGTGAAAATGAACAAGTCTAACACGAGCCAAAGATGATACTCTCAGTACAAGGCTATCAATCACAATGAAAATGATAATACTCCCGTCTCGATCTAAAAAAACGGAGATAAAATGACGATCGGTAACTGATATACGATTACAACATGCCAACATTGAACGCAATTGAGTGATTCATGAATGATGAGTGATTATTAATGAGTGAGAATTACTGAGTGACAATTACAGATCGATAATTACCGAATGAAAATGAATGAATTACAACCGGTATTACATACTCCCCTTAAAATAGTTTCGTCCCCGAAACTAAGGGTCAAACAACTCGGGATGACTCTCCCGCATACTCTCTTCGGTTTCCCAAGTGGCCTCTTCGACTCCGTGTCTAGACCACCGAATTTTAACCAAAGGAATCGTCTTATTCCTCAACTGTTTGATTCGCCGCTCTAAAACTCGAATAGGACGTTCCTTATATGAATGATCGTCGCGATCTCGATTTCGTCAGGCCGGAGTATGTGACTCGGGTCGGCAACATACTTCCGCAACTGAGAGACATGAAATACATTATGAATTCGGCTCAACGCCGGAGGTAAAGCCAATCGATAAGCTAACTCGCCCACTCGATCCAAAATCTCAAACGGTCCAATGAATCTCGGACTCAACTTTCCCTTCTTCCCAAAATGGAAAATACCTCGACTGGGATACCTTGACCAAAACGTGGTCGCCCGTCTCGAACTCTAGTGGTCGGCGACGATTATCCGCATAGATTTCGCCGACTCTGAGCTGTCAACATACGACTCCTGATTAAAGCTACCTTCTCTCGGGCGGCTATAAGCATATCGGGCTCGGTGCCGATTGATTCTGACAAGTCATCCCAACACAAAGGAGACCGACAACGACGACCGTACAAGGCCTCGTAAGGTGCCATCTTAATGGAAGCATGCCAGCTATTATTATACGTGAACTCGATCAATGGTAGTTGGGCTTCCCAATCGTCCTTCCAATCGAGGACGCATGCCCTCAACATGTCCTCTAATGTCTGAATAGTCCTCTCGATTGTCCGTCTGACCGAGGATGAAAAGCAATCGAGATTGAGCCGAGTTCCCATAGCACGATGAATCGATTTCCAAAAATGAGACACAAATCGTCCGTCACGATCGGAAACGATACTCTTAGGAGTACCATGAAGTCGACTATCTCTTTGATGAACAATCGAGCTGTCTCTCAGACCCCACGTTTCCTTGATCTCAAGGAAATGAGCTGATTTGGTTAAGCGGTCCACGATCACCCAGATCGTATTCATGCCACGACGACTCGTCGGCAAACTCGTGATGAAATCCATAGAAATGTCTTCCCACTTCCATTCGGGACTAGGACGAGGTTTCATCATACCACTTGGCCGATGTTCAATCTTAACTTGTTGTGTGTTAAGCATCTCGAAATAAATTCTGCGACTTCTCGCTTCATATTACTCCACCAGTAATTTTGTTTCAAGTCCTTGTACATCTTGCTAGACCCCGGATGCACAGAATAAGGGGTAGCATGAGCTTCCTTCAAAATCGAGTTTTTCAACTCGTCATTCGCCGGTACACACAACCGATTCTTAAACCGCAAAAGTCCATCCTCGTGGACCACAAATCCAGGGGCTTTCCCCTGAGCCACATCCTCACGGATGCGCAACAATGAAGGGTCTGAACTCTGGTTCTCTCTGATTACCTCCTCGAGTGACGATGAAATCTCTAACATACAAAGCTGTCCCCGAACTCGCTGAAGCGACCTCGATCTCGGGTCTAAGGAATTCCTGCCAAGTTCCTTCGAATGTTAGACGAGCAAGCATCTGCTCCTGAACGGACTTGCGACTCAAGGCGTCGCGACAACGTTCGCCTTGCCCGGTGGTAGAGGATCTCAATATCATAGTCCTTGATTAATTCCAACCACTGTCTCGACGCATATTTAACTCCTTCGAGTAAATATATACTTTAAGCTCTTATGATCGGTGAATATCTGACAGTGACGCCATAAAGGTAATGACGCGGATCTTCAAAGCGAACACCACGGTGCTAGCTCCGTGTCGTGGGTCGGATAATTAACCTTGTAAGGCCTCAATTGCCGTGAAGCATAGGCAATAACTTTCCCGTTCTGCATGAGCACACATCCGAGACCCTGTCCGGACGCATCACTATAAACCACAAATCCCTCCGTCCCCTGCGGCAAGGAAAGTACAGGTGCTGACATTAACCGGCTCTTGAGTTCCTCAAAACTCTGCTGACATGCGTCGGACCACGTGTATTTCTTATCCTTTCGCAAAAGGTTCGTCAATGGTTGAGCAATTTTGGAAAATCCTTCCACAAATCGCCGATAATAACCCGCTAGTCCGAGGAAACTCCGGATTTCCTTAACATTCTTCGGAGGTAACCAATCTCGAATAGCCTCCGTCTTCTGAGGGTCGACACGAACTCCGTCTGATGAGATTACATGTCCGAGAAAAGTCACTTCGGACATCCAGAACTCACATTTGGAGAACTTCCCATAAAGTTGTTCGCGTCTCAACACGTCGAGTACTTGATGAAGGTGAAACTCGTGTTCCTCCCGGTCACGAGAATAAATCAAAATGTCATCGATGAAGACAACAACAAACTGATCCAAAAAGTCGATGAAAACCCGATTCATTAACTCCATGAACACCGCAGGTGCATTAGTCAATCCGAACGGCATAACCACAAACTCATAATGGCCATAGCGTGTTCGAAACACCGTCCTCGCGATGTCTGACTCTCGAATCCGCAACTGATGATATCCGGACCTTAAGTCGATCTTGGAAAATACTGAAGCTCCCTGAAGTTGATCTAAAAGATCATCAATACGGGGTAAGGGGTACTTATTCTTGATCGTCACCCTGTTCAACTCCCGATAATCAATACATAAGCGGAATGAACCATCCTTCTTCTTGACAAATAACACTGGTGCTCCCCACGGGGACGCACTCGGTCGAATATAACCCTTCTCGAACAACTCTTCAAGTTGGTTCTTTAATTCCTGCATTTCGGTCGGGGCCATCCGGTACGGCGCCTTCGATATCGGGGACGTACCAGGCTCCAACTCAATCGTGAATTCCACATCCCTCTGTGGAGGCAAACCGTGTAACTCGTCTGAAAAACATCGGCATATTCCATCACCACCGTAATATCAGTTATCATTACTGATGACTTCTCGGTTTTGGCAATATATCAAAAATAACCGACTCTTCCCTGATTGATTAACCTTTCTTATTTCATCAAATTTATGACCTTACGAGCAGTAGGATTACCTCCTGAAACACACATTCAACCCCATCGCGAAATGATAGTGACCATACGCTTACGGACACTAATGATGGCATCATGACGATCCATCCAATCAATACCCAAGATGACGTCGTCCCTCGGCAAATCTACCACGATTAGGTCTGCACGCCATACACGACCATGAAACCAGATCGGACAATTCTCAATCTCACGATTACCGATAATTCGCCTACCATCGGGTAGGCCAATGACATAAGGCTCACAACTAGTAGCACTACCCACGTAGTCTACTCAAACATGACTCGGAAATGAATGAATGCGATGCACCAAGATCGAAAAGAGTACACACAAAGTTGAGATAGAATATCGAGTGTACCGAGATCATTCGGCCTCTGGATCATCGGTCTTCTTCATCTCATAAATCCGGCTTGCTAGTCCCGACCGGACGCTCCGTCGATGGCTAAAAGCTCCACCTTTAGTCGCTCCCGTCGTTTTAACGACGCCGATTGAGTGCTTTGATTACGAGCAGTGACTTTTTAGGGGCACGGGATGACGTCGAGTAGGTTTGGAGTCCCTACGGCAAAACGGGCCTTATGCCCGGCAATTCCACAATTATGACATGTGATAGTTCGCCGGACACTTGGTACGAGGTGACCAAGTTCCCCTTGATTATAACAGTGATGGCCGAATCGCCGCTCGAGACCGAGATTCCGCGGGTCTAGACGACACGAGGTCGCTCGTAAAAGCGAAGCCCGCACGGGGTTTCTTGAAAGTGGCACGACTCCGTCGGCCGATTACGATTCTGGACTTCTTGCTAGCGACGAAGGTTCTTTGCTTAGCAATTTCTTTAGCAGTAAGCTCGTAGGTGAGAGCTTTCTCAATGAACTCGGCCAACGTGGTGCAATTATGATTAAGTAACTGAAGTCTCATACGGGGTTTCAGCCTCTTGCTGAAATACTTGATCTTGTCCGCTTCTGAGTGAATGATAGATGAGGCGAACGGAAGAAGTTCCTGAAATTTCTCGGCAATGGCGAGAACATCCTCGTCTGCTGAGGGGTCGGGGGTGAGCAATTCCGACAGCTTGGCCTCTCTGAGTGGGGCCGGATAGTACCTCTCCATCATGAGAGTCTTGAACTGTTCCCAAGTACATGATCCGTCTGTGGGCTTCAACGATAACCACCATGAATGAGCGCTCTTACCGAGATAGTAAGCCGCAACTGAAACCTTGTGTCCCTCGGGACACTCTACCATAGCAAACAGCTTCTCGAAATGCTCGAGCCAATGAATGATATCTGCCGGCTCAGACGAGCCCTCAAAAGTAGGTGGCCTCAGGCGAGAGATATCGCCGATGATGTTACTCACATTCCTCTCTTGCCTCTGAGGTGGCGGCGGAGGAGCCTGCTGATTCTGATTGACGGAGTTATGCATCGTCTCCATCAACTGAGCCATCTGAGTCATTTGGGCCATCATGCCCTGCATAAATGCGAGTGGATCAACCCGGACACCCTCTGACTGAGCCGTGTCCCGGGTACGACTCCCCGATAGGGAATGATCGCGTCCAGGTGAATGAGTGGCAGCGTCACTGCTCGATGAGTTAGCATTATTCCTGGCATTTGCACGTGTGTTCGCACGAGTTCTCGGGATTCGGCCCGCTCCACGGCCTCGTCCTCCTCGTCCTCTGCCAGCTCTTTCCATACTGAAGTAGGAAAGTCACATGATGATTATATATCTCGCATGAGTATCACATTATGATTATATTATGAAATGATGAAAATGAGCATACGCGCTCAAATACAACGATTACATGAATGATCAATTGACGTGACATGATTATCTGATGAAGTTACTGAAATGATTATCTTGAATGAGTTAACAAGATTAATGATTCGATCTTCCTGATCAACAATCGAACAATGAAATGAATTGGTGATTAATGAGTTAACTTTGGCCGTCCGGTCAAAATGACAATGATGATTGAGGATTGTTAATCGATGAATTATGAATGAATGATTAATGCCGAAATTATACCATGGCATTAGAAATCTTACGATTCTTGATCCGATTGGCTCGGCATTTGCACAGTCACACGTGACGCGAAAGTCCAATGATACTAGTCCAATGACGATTTCAAATGAGACATGACTTGGAGGGTAGTATTCAAAACCACGCTCCGATACCAACTCTGTAACACCCCAAACTAGGCGGATATTACGGTCCGTGAATCCCCGACTGGGACCCACCGTGCAAATGAAAATGGTGAATTAAATAATATAATTGTAGTACCGAACCACATTATATTACCAAACACTCCGATGAGGAGTTTAAGTACAACACACCAGACAATATCAATACTAGTGTAATTTATATGAAGATAAAATACACCACCCTGAATAAATAAACATTACAAACGGAATTTGCAGCGGAAAATACGAATGTGAGAAATAATCAAATGATCAAAATGATGAACAAACGGAATGAGGGGCCCCCTACTAGTATCACTGACTCGCCGTCAACATGCTCTTCCGTGCCTTTGCCTTGCCGTGACACGAAAACAAAATCCCCTAACGGGCCGCCATACGTAACAACAATTCTCAAGAGTTGAAATCACCCAATCATGAATTAATCAAGTTATGAAATATTCTTAATTATGAATTACGCGAAGAGGAGTACCATAGTACGCCCGTAATGTTCTCGTGCAAGTGTACAAGACGAATGTCCGACACATCCGTCCTTGTACCTAATTAGTCTCACGGAGGTAAGCGTTACGTGTGCAGTCCAATGTATCGGTGAACCCGATACATGACCATCGTGTGCCCGACTAAAAATTCCACACACCCACACCCGCCACGCAATATGAACCTGCAAGGTCATATGAACGAGAATGACCGTAATGAATATCAATGAATAAGTAATAATCGACAAAGTCAAGAATGACTCACCGAGATGAGAGTAATAATGAAATGAATGATAGCTCAACGAAAAGATTGGAACCGTCGCTCCTTATGATCAAGTGATTAATTGACAATAACAAGTTTTAATATGATTAATACAATGATGAATGAGTTATGATTATGAGTAATCAACAACAAAAGGAGTGAGTATCCTTTTAACCGAGTAAGAATTAACTTACTCAATACCGATGAAGAATGTCCGTCCACGAACAACGCCCTAACCAAGATACCGATCGCTCGAACAACCTTAATTCAATACAATTGCCAACAATCCGATCAATAACGAATTAAACACGAATATAACGAACTCAAGACGTCGATACGATTAAACCAAGTTCATTGGGGCATTATATCGAACACTTTGAGGCCAACTTTGATTGATTACCACTAAACCTCAATAATACCAACTTCAAATCCCCAAGAAGTGATTCAAAACAACTAAACATCTCCAATACGATCAATAATCCGTTATGAATATCCAAAACGTGATTATAACAACAATTAATCGGAAATCCCCAAATCCAACTCGATATTCAAAGTGTTCTTGAATAAATCTCTCAATAATCCAATGAATCCTTATACAAACTCATAATCATATACATATCCCTTCATATAACATGATTATAACGTCCAAAACATCATAACTCAACACAAAATCGAAATCCAAGGTGTTGAAGAGCTTACCTCTTGAAGATCCAACCACTACGATCCGATGAACACGAGTTATAACGAGTATCCAAGCTTCCCAAAGGAATGAAGATGATGAAGATTACACACTCGGGTGATTGATGATGATGAAATCACTCTCTCAACACTCTCTCTCGGATGAAGAAGGAAAAATGAAAAAGTGAGGTGAAATGACCGGCCAAATCATTAAATCGCCGGGTTACGGCCGTAACTCGGCCCTCTTACGGCCGTAACTTTCCAAGTCAACGGCCTTACGGCCGTAACGCCAACTCGGCCGTAACTCGGCTTCGTCAAAGCTGCCGACAGACTTACGGCCGTAATCGTTCCTTAGTTACGGCGTAACTTCGCCTTCGTCCAAAAACACCCGCCAGCCTTACGGCCGTGCAGCACACCTTACGGCCGTAACTCGGATGATACGGCCGTATCCGGCCAACCTTACGGCGTAACCCGCCTTCGTCAAAATGGCCGGACATCCTTCTGCAGCGTACGGCCGTGTCGGCCAAGCCTTACGGCCGTACACGCCTCGACTTACGGCCGTATGCCGCAACCCTTACGGCCGTAAGTCACCCCGATCGGCAACACCGAAATTTACGAACGCCACTTACGGCCGTATCTCACCTTCCCTTACGATCAGTAACTCACCTTCGGCCAAAATGCCCGGCACTCTTTGGACCACTTACAGTAATCGGCCACTTTACGGCCGTACCTGCTGACTTACGGCCGTATCCCAGAACCTTACGGCCGTAACTCGATGCTGGCCAAGGTGAATCAATCCGATAATTCCGATTCCACGATACGACTGATGAATGATCCGACATAACCTACGAATGTGAAAATGAACAAGTCTAACACGAGCCAAAGATGATACTCTCAGTACAAGGCTATCAATCACAATGAAAATGATAATACTCCCGTCTCGATCTAAAAAAACGGAGATAAAATGACGATCGGTAACTGATATACGATTACAACATGCCAACATTGAACGCAATTGAGTGATTCATGAATGATGAGTGATTATTAATGAGTGAGAATTACTGAGTGACAATTACAGACTGATAATTACTGAATGAAAATGAATGAATTACAACCGGGTATTACACTATCGGAGTTGGTGGATATAGGATGGAGAGTTGTTGGATATTCTGAGTAATATCATCTACTCCTGTAGGGTCATGGTGAGGTTCGTCGAACACTACATGAACTGATTCCTCGATTGTCAGCTTCCTTTTATTAAAGATCCTGTAAGCTTTGCTGACGGAGGAGTATCCTACAAATATTCTTTCATCTGATTTCTCATCAAAGGTTCTAAGTTGATCCTTCCCATTATTCAACACATAACACATGCATCCAAAAATGTGGAAATATGAAACTAATGGAGTTTTGTTGTTCCATACCTCATATGCTGTTTTGTTGTGGTGCTTGTTGATGATACATCGGTTTTGAGTGTAGCATGCTGTATTGGTTGCTTCACCCCATAAACGCTGTGGCAACTTGCTTGCGCAATCGTTGTCCTTGTAGCTTCTTTCAGCGTTCTGTTCTTTCGCTCGGCAACACCATTTTGTTGAGGTGTACGGGCAGCTGGGTATTTGTGATGTATCCCATTCTCCGAACAGTATTGCTCTATAAAGCGATTAGTAAATTCTGTACCTCTGTCGGAATGAATGCTCATGATACTCAATGCCTTTTCATTTTGAAGCATTCTCAGGAGCTCTGGTAGCTTTGATGTTGTTTCCTTCTTCTTGCTAAGGAATATTGTCCAAGCATACCTGGAATAATCATCAACAATAACCAAGCAGTATTTCTTACCTCCCAAACTTACTGGGTCAATGGGACCGTGGAGATCCATGTGTAGCATCTCCAACACTCTTTGGGTTGAAAGGTAGGATTTGCTCTTCAGGGTTGACTTAATGCTTGCCTTTCTGACATGGTCCGCAGACGCTGTCCTTCTTGAATGACACATTTGGCAAACCTCTTACCATTTCCTGTCTTGAGAGCTTGTTGATCGTCTTGAAGTTGACGTGAGACATCCTCTTGTGCCATAACCAGCTAAGATCTGCAGTGCCTTAGGCAACAAATCATGGAATTGAGGAGCTCATAGGCTTCCAGTCAGCAATATACATGTTACCTGATCTGCTTCCTGTAAGCACAACTTCTTTAGTCTGGATGTTCTTAACTCTACAGCGATCTATATAGAACTTCACCGAGAACTGTTTATCCCAGAACTGGCTAATACTAAGTAGATTGTACTGTAAGCCTTCAACATATGCAACATCAGTGACTTTGAATTTTCTTACAAGAAGGTTTCCTTTCCCTCTTGTTTTGCCTTTTGATTTATCACCGAAATGAACTTTTGGACCGCGACATTCCACGAAATCTGATAGCTTGCTTCTATCTCCAGTCATATACCAAGAGCATCCGCTATAGAAGTACCAGGTGTCTTCCTCTAGAATGTCCTGTATGCAAAGAGATTAAGTAGATTTAGGTCCCCTTTGATTTTTGGGTCCATGTATGCTAGTGCCTTTAGGTACCCAAATTTTCCTGACAACAATAGGTTTACTGTAGGTTATATTCGGTACAGTGTTGCGGTATCTACGTGGGGCATACACGTAGTCGCTATAACCATGATAATTATTATGCATGAAAAATTCAGGGTTATTATTATTAATCCAGTACGAGTGCCGTCTTGGAGGTGGAGCCATTTTCTTTGGCCTATCAGCTTGCCTTCTGGGTCTCCAGTTGGATTCCCAACGCTGCTGTTGATACTGAGCGGGCATCTAATGTCTCGAGGAATAACGGGGCTCCTGTATCCAATACGTGTTGTACTGATAGTACTGCCGTGCGGGCCTTTGGTAGTTGGATACAGCCTTCCTTCTGAACGACTGTTGATGCTGTTGATATGCTCGGGGAGCATGCTGTTGAGTGCGACTCACAGGTTGGAACGGCTTATGATTCCGCTGTCTGGAATAGGATTGCGGGGGCAGAATGGCAGCCTTCGTTTTTTGCGGTACAGCAGGTTCCTTCACGGGACTAGGGGTATCTTTTGATATAGGAATGTGTTCCACACTCTTGACGAACACTGTACTAGTTTTCCCTTTGTTTGAACATGAGCTGTATCCTAAGCCACTTTTATCGTGAGCATATTGCCCAGTGCTCAGAATTTCTTTCATTCTGTTGGACGATTTCTCGAACGATTTTAGAATGGTCTCAATTTCATCTTCTCGTATTTCGAGAGTTTTGACTTTGGCTTGAAGTAGAACCAAATCATTTGTCTTGCTCTCATTGTGAGTTTTAACCTCACTTAGTTCATGAGCAAGTTTATGATTGCTCTCCATGAGTTTTTCATAATCGACTTTGCTGGTTTCACAATCAATAGACATATTTTCATAATTTATTTCCAGCAAGTCATTTTTATCTTTTAGCTCTAAGTTAGATAGTTGGAGCTGTATATTCTCAGTTTTCAATGTCTCATGGGCCTTTTGAATGTTTTTAAACTCATTCATCATGTTTTCAAAAGTATGAGATGCATTTAATGGAATAGCTGAGGTTGAGCTTACCTCATCATCGCTGTCTTCACCTTCCAGAATGTCCTTGGCCATAAAGCACATATATGCTTTATCATCGAACTCATCATCAGATGAATCACTTTCAGTGACCACCTAAAGACATTCTTCTGATTTGGATGGTGTGGGGGAGGCTTCTGATTCTCCAATCAGGGCCTTGAGCTTGTTTTTCCAAGCACGTCTCCTTTCATCTCTCTCTTGTTGCTCGGCTTCAGGCAACTTTTGAACTTTGGGATGAGGACATTTATTTGCATAATGCCCTGGTTTCCTGCAATTATAGCACATGTTAGAATTACCGGATGAAGTTTCGGTACTTACCTTTTGGACAGGTTTGGGCCTGTAGGGAGTCTGCTTGATGAACTTTTTGAATTTGTGCATGAGAAGCGCCATTTCATCTTGAGACAGGATGTCGCCGTCACTGTCAGCATTCTTGTGACTAGGCTTCGACAAGCTAGGCATGCTGTGTCGACGGCTCGATACAGCGGCTAGTGCTGTGACCTTTGAAGGAGATTCTTCGGCTTTCTCTCTTCTGTCAATATCATACTCAAAAGCTTTGAGATTAGAGAAGAGATCAAAAGTAGTTATTTCATTACGATTGCAAGACACACGCATAGTTGTGGTATTAATGTCCATCGGGCTAGGAGAGATCTGAAAATTTTTAAATTCTTCTCCTTTTGGGTATAAATTTTGCCCAACGCTTCAAGTTCACGAACAATACCAGTGAATCTGAGGTCAAGTTCTTCAAGTGTCTCAGTTGGTTTCATTTCGAAAGATTCAAATTGCTGAGTCAGTTTTGAAGTCTTGTTTTCTTTTGAGAGCTCAGTTCCCTCACAAATCAACTTGAGTTTATCCCAAATTTCTTTGGCTGTTTTGCAGCTCTTTACCTTCGACAACGTGCCTTTGTCAAGAGTGACAAATAACACATTCTTAGCCACATTGTCGAGATTGGCGCGCTTTCTTTCATCTGTGGTCCATTGCTCGCGCTCCTTCTCGAGCATCTCAGCATGATCTTGGCCTTCAATCCTTGCGGCCGTGTTTACCTTCATTATCTTGATAGGGCCATCCTGTATAATAAAAATCATCTCTTCGTGCATTGTTGCAATATGAGCCTCCATCCTAATTCTCCAATCATCAAATTCGTTAATAGAGAACATAGGCACTTTGTTCATCATAGAAGTATCCATGTGAAAATAAGGAAATGAAAGAGACTGTTTTAAAGGGTAAGTGATTTTGGATCTGATTCGGTTAAAAATACGACTGATTCTTTTTAGAATCAACCGCTCCGATACCACTTGTTGGTCACTAAGTATACTGGATACATCTTGGGAAGTAGTTTAAACAACAAGCTGTATCGATTTTAAATCTGAGTGCGTAGCGGAAGTCTTAAATACAGTAAGTTGCTGTGGATACAACAACTAGATGTGCGGTGTATACTTAATTAATCACAGTAATTAAAACAGTAAAAACTGAAGGTAAATAACACATTATTTAAAGTGGTTCGAGGTAAACCCCTCTACGTCCATTGGTCCTCCACACAGGAGTAAAATGTTTATTATAATTACTACGTACACAACTACGTAATTATAACAATATACAATCAATATATCGTTCACACAGATTGATATAAAGATCTTGGCTTCAACCGTTCACACAGATTGGTTTGAGCTAAAGCTTGACTGGCTTCTTCACACAGAGTTCTGAAGCTTCGTCTTCCTCAGTCCACACAGGGCTGATCTGGGTTTGTTCAAAGTATAGAACAGTGTATGAACAACAGCTTTGACTTTAAGAGCTTTGAGCTGATGAAGTGTTGTTCAAGATGATGAGCACTGTATATCTCTTAGATCTGAGTTGCAGTAAGCTTTGGAGATATGTTTTGCTCTGATAATAACTTTGATAGCTTGATAATTTCAGTAACTTGGGTAACTGATCTTCAACGCCTAGATGAGATATATATAGTCTTCTGGAAAATATATCCGTTGAGATGTATCCGTTGAGCAAGATTCCGTTCCAACGGAATGAAAAGCACGATCCGAATTTAGCGGGATTTGAAGATCTGTTGACTGACAATATTTAAATACTTTATCCTTGAGTATTTAAATACTTCTTTATCAACGGGACTTGACTTCTGAAGATTTCTTCTTTGTCCTGTTGAGAGCTGTATGGAAGATCACTGTATTGGTGATTCGAGACAGTTTCCATAATTGGTCTTTATAAGACTTCTTCGCTGTACTGAAAGGTTCCACTGTATGCTGGATTCGAGACAAGCTTTCGATATAGGTTGACACTTAAACTTTTCGATACAGTTTCCTTACTGTATTGAGGATTGGCATATATGTCAAAACCTCTTATCACTATTCGATACAGGGATTGGTTATCCTGGCTGTTTCGATACAGGGTTTATGTTTTCCCAACAGTATAAAAAGACTAAATTCTTTTCCAAGTGCTTCTATTGCTTATAGAATATCATTAACTATACCTATAACAGTTGCTATGCTACAGCGGAAAGAAGTTTTTGAAAATTGAAATTAATAAAAAATTATCTAAGATCGACAATGTCGCATGAAAGACTAAGTGGATTGGCAATATTATCAATTGAACAAGAAATGTTAGCTAAACTTGACTATAAGAATCTAATTAGTAAGTTTGCTTCTCGAAAAGCTAGAAAAATAAATTTTAATTAATAAAATGCATTTTACAGTGAAAAAGAAAGAAAAAAGCCTCATAAATTGTCTCGTCTTAGGCCTCAAAAAAATATTGAGCCGGCCCTGTTGGGGAGCACTCCAATACACTTGGGTAAAAATCATATTACTTGTGGATCATGGGTGCGGATGTTCCTGATTAGCAAGTACATTTGATACTAGCTTAGCTTCAGTAAAGAGATGGGATATCTATGTTAGTCACAAGGACATTTCGTGATCTGTCTCAAAGTACAAGGGAAGAAATCTCTAGCATGGGTTAACTTAGGTGGATTCGGTCTTTTAGGTTTTAGGTTATTCCATGTCTGAACTTTTTTTTACCATTAGCATGGTTAATTGCAAAAGGTACTCTTGAGATTTTGATTTTGATATTTTTTTAATAGGGGAAAAATAATTTTGATCTTGCTTTCAAACTACAAAAATTATTTATTAAATATTGTCGGCTCCTAGAGGTTCGAGAGATCTTTCTACCTTATCTTGCTCCTCGCGTACCACCAAATAGCGACCTGCCTAATGAAGAAAGAAGCTTAATATTGATTAAGCTTATCTTGCCCCTGGCAAAGTTCTTTCCTTTTGCTCTAATGAAGAAAGAAGCTTATTATTAAAAACCAAACCAAACATACTCAGTATATCCCGCTCAGAGCAGGGTCTGGGGAGGATAAGATGTACGCAGACCATGCCCCTACTTATTATGGTAGGGAAGCTGTTTCCGTGAAAACCCTCAGCTTAGTGCACAACAACAAATTGAGTGAAAAATACAAAGGGAAGCATATGATACGAAAAAACTCAATACCATACCTGAGCCAATGGCTTAATCCACATGGGACTTACCTAAGAGAAATTTGGCTACTTCACTCCCGATGAACGCTGCTCAAACAGAAGAGAGGTTGACTCCGCGCACAGCTCCCTGTCAAAAATACACCACACGCAAAAGGCAATAGGATAAAATATACAATAAATGTAAAAATGCAATGCTCTAGGTCAAAGCTAACCGAGACAACCAACCATGAGGCTCTCAACTACAACACGACTCCCAACTAAAGAATCAACAACTCTGATCTGGCGCCTCCAAGCGCACCTATCAACCGTCATGGTCTCGGAAAGGTTTAAGGCCTTCAAATCTAATCTCAGCTGCTCCTCCCACGTCCTCCTCGGTCTGCCTCTCCTCCTCTCCCCGACAACTACTAAACTCTCGACCCTCCTCACCGGAGCAGATGCCTGCCTCATGCGGACGTGGCCAAACCATCTCAATCTCCCTTCCCTAACTATCGCTGAAATGGGCGCCACTTCTAGCGCATTCCTGAAGACTCTGTTCGGGATTCTATCTAACATTGTGCGACCACACGACCAGCGTGACATTCTCATTTCAGCCGCTTCCAACTTGCTCTCAAGCGACTTCTTCATCGCCCAATATTCAGAGCCATACAACATTGCAGGTCGGATTGCCGCTCTATAGAATTTACCCTTCAACTTTAGAGGGACTTTCTTGTCGCACAGGACCCCTGTCGCTGCTCTCCACCTTAGCCACCCCGCCTTGATGCGATGAGTGACATTATTTTCACACTCACCTTCCTTCTGAATGATCGAACCAAAGAAGCTTAATATTGATTCACCGATTTAGCAACGCAAACTTTTACCACTTTCATAAGCCAACAAACATTCGAAAAACTCCTTTAACATTTATCAGGATGTTACACTTAGTTTTTAATGATGTTAACTAGGGTTGGATTTTTTTTACCCAAAACTGAAAAATCAAATTCGTCGAATTGGGTTCAATTCTTAGAATTGAAATCAAATTTCTTTTCGTTCTTTTTTTTGTGTGTGTGAACATTCGGCTCCGATTACAGTTCCCTGAAATCTGTCACGTTGCAAAAAGAATCGAATGCATGTAAGTTACATAGTTCATTCGTTAGTTACATATTTATAGAAAGTTACATAGTTCATTCGTTATAGTTATAAAAAATCATTAATATACCTATTTAATAGTTTTATATTTATTGAATTTTTTGTTCTAAATGTATTTTTACCATTCTTGAAGTTTTTCAATCAATTAGTTATGTTCGGTTCTTAGATTACAGGAAGAATCGAACCGATTCTATTCATTTTGGTTCTTCTTTGATTTTTGCCATAAAATAATTAAGGTGAAATAGCACTTTCACACCTAAACTTTCTTATTTTCTTTTTGCACTTTTCCACCTAAACTATTTTTTTAAATACTTCCCCACTTTGAGTACCAAAAGTGTTGCACAGCCCCACTTAATCACATCACACGGCTAGAGCTGTTAACTATCCAAGTATACTCGAGAACTGCCAGATAATAACCTGGACCGATACTCACCCGAAATATTAGCGATCCGAATACTAGTATTGAAGTTGGAACCGAAACCGATAAGGACCAAAATTCTTAACCCGGTAAAAGAAATGATAATATTTCATTAATTTTATGCATACCGAACATGCCCTTAGATTAGTAATTTTTTTCATATTAACTTTTGAATATTAGTTTTTGAATGTAGTTGGATATTGGAGACACAGCTTCTTCAGTCGCTTGAGAGCCTATAATGAACATGTCTATGATCTTTTTGAGCCGATGATAAACCTGTTTTGAGGCTGGTATTCTAAATGTAACTGCAAAGTACTAGCTACTGGAATTGTTTAAAATTTGTCTATCTATTTTGAGCACATAAAGAATATGTAGCTTTTATTATAATGTATATAATTTGTCCATCTATTTTGAAAGTTAAGTATTAATTATGTAGGTTTTTAGATCATTCCCGTGTAATTTTTGGGCCTATTTCCGGTAATAATGAGTCCACGAATCGGGATATATCGATTCTTAATCGGTCCGTGTCTTACCGGTCTCGGGTCTAAAATACCAGGTTACTTACCAGACTGGTTTTGGTACTGACATTAGAACTGATTGCTTGTCGGTCCGGTATCGGGTATACTCAGTAGCCTTATCGGGTCTGGCCCGCTAAGCCAATACCCGGACCAAACCGGACCGGCGACAGGCCTACACCCGGCTGATTTAGAGGGTAATATTGTCTTTAACACTTACCAATATCAACAAAACCATCGCCTCTTCCCAAGCCCGTAAGCCCCTTTGTTCGATTCGAAAATTACAATTAAGGCTAGCAAGGGAGAACGATTCCCCTCCTTCCAAATTTCTGAAATTTGCTCGAAATGGACATGAAATGTAATTGTAGTAAGCCGATCATGCACAAGACTTCTTATTTACGTAAACCGTTCGCAAGTCGATAAACTTAATTGGGAATTAAGTTTTGAGTGAGACTTGTATAACTGATGCTAGGACATGTGCATGTCTTGATAGCATAGTTATAAGTATATCGGTGGGACCAGTGTACTCGAACACGACTCATACTTGATTCAGTCACACGGTATTCACTCTTGGGGAGTCGATGACGAATCAAAAGGTTGTGAGAGTATACGTGGACCTTTAACTTGAGGGTTCAGTAAGAGATATGCCTGTGACATTTAGTTTGTCATTAGAGTAGTTAGACTCATTTGTTTAATCGCTGGGTCAACCTCGAAGTGCGGACTATACGGCCAGGTAGAAATCTTTACTGTACGCCAATAAAGGATTCTATCTCTTGTTAGTGAGCAGGCAAATGTCCTATACGGTTAATAGCCAATAAGATCATAAGTCTTTGGCGAAAGCATTCTGATCTAGTCGTATTAGATACACTAGTAATCAGTCGGTCTTGATTTGCATTAACACATGTATAGAGTCTAGTCAACAGTAGGGTTTGACTTTACCGTGACCCGAAGACTTGACTGGAACATCTGATGAAGGGTCTATACGTATATGGTATTCACGACATAATGGTTCTGGAATGATCCCTTCATTCGTTCTCAGTCGGGGTTCTGATGCGGCCCGCTAAAGTGGCTAAAGTCTTTGTCGCACTCATCGGTTCCTCCCAATGCCGGCTGAGACGGACCTACAAAGTCGCGCATCAGGATCGTTGACGGATTAATGCGATTATTATCTCTCTAAATAATATTAGATATTGGATATCTAATTATAATTTATTGGATAAATCGAATAGCGGTATTATGAATTGAAATTAAGTTAGTGGGTAATTAATTCAATTCGTAAATTATATTTCTTAGAGAAATATATTTGTATTTGATATAATTAATTAATTAGAATAATTAATTAGTATAAATACATTGGTGATAAAACGGAGTGTATTTAACGGAGTCGTTTGACGGACGTACGGTACACGAGCCGAGTGACTCGGCCCGTTTCATAGAAACTTCACATGCCCCCCATCCCACCTTGCTTGGAGTTTTCCCTTTTTGTTGTTTTGTGGTGTGTGATCCCACCATGATTTTGTCAACACATCATGCCATATTGATTATATATGGTGGGATCTCTCTTGATTGATATAAGATATCAAAGACCAAATCAACACCACCACCATCATTTTGAGAGGGTTCGGCCGAAGCAAAAGGAGAGAGGGAGAGATATTTTTCTTCATTTTGTTCATCATCTTTGAGGTGAAATACAAAGAAAAAAAATAGAGAGAAAAATTTCTATAGTGATTCCTAGCCGTGTTCCATCAAGAACGGATTGTTGTAGATTTTTTCGGTCAAGTTCTGACGCGTGTAAAGTAGAGATATCATATTTTCGGTGCTTGGCATGAAGGGATTTCGTGCTCATGTTCGGGTTCGTGATCATCATCAACTAACGAAGATATTATCAAAGGCTTCAAGGGTATAGCACTTTTATCCTTTTGTCTTCGTTCATTTTATTTTTCCTATATACGTTACTTGATCGATCCTGTTTGGGATTCTTTATATTGAGTTTTATTATTCCGCTGCGTATTCGATTTTGTATCCAGAATCCCAATAGTGGTATCGGAGTGAGGTCAATGATACCGTATATACGATTATATGTGCATTTTGAATGCTTTTGGATGATGATTATGATTTAGAATCATTATTGGAATAATCAGAGATATTTAATTGTTCGTTGTAAATTTTGTTTCTATGATTTTATGTGAATTATAAATCTGTAAAATTCTATTTTGTTGATTTATAAGTCCTACATAAAAGTTAGAAACATCACGTTTTGGAAACGAGCCGAAAAAACAAGAAAACAGGGCAGTGGTGCCGGCTGTAATATCCGGATTAATTATTGGGTATTTCATCTGTAATTGAACCCTGTATTATTTGGATTTGTGATATCGATAATCGAAGTATGATATTTCTCGTATTCTTATCCATGTGCATAATAATATCAACATGTAAATTTTCACATGCAATTACGTGATAACGTACGCTAAGAAGGAAGCTTAACATACGTTATTCGCCAAAGTTAGCATACGCTACGAATGAAGTGTAGCGTACGTAAGGCAGCCGATAATTGAGCTGGGGCGCATGTGCTAGCCGGACGATGGGTCCGGATATTTTTAGGCGTATTTTTATGCGCTTATTTATCATTATTTGGTATCCATTTTATGTCTAAATCTGCATAAATGAGCTTTTAATGCACTATTCTTATATGTTTTGAAGGAAATTGGAGTTCGGAAGCCTAAATGACAAAAAACGGGCGAAAACGACGATTTCTGGTCACGAGCCGCGGCACAAGGAAAGCGAGCCGCGGCACACGCACGGCACACAGAGGCACCGAGCACACTGTACCGGGGGCCGCGGCACGTTTAAGCTGAGCCGCGGCCCATGAAGAAAATATTGCGCCCAAGTATAGGCGCTGAAGGTTAGGGGCCGCGGCACACACTTACTGAGCCGCAGCCCGCGGGGCAGTTTTAATGTGTTTGCCGCATTTCTGGGCCATTTTTGGAGCCTGTTCTCAACCTAATTCCCTCGATTTTACTATTTATTCTTTTTAATTGCACCTCCAATTTCGATCGTTCAGATAAAATTAGAATACTCATAAATTGGTAGTTAGTAAGTCAGTCCTCGTGGGAACGATATCTTACTTATCACTTTATTACTTATTTACGATAACGTGCACTTGCGTTCACAAAATATCGCAACAAGTTTTTGGCGCCGTTGCCGGGGACTGATTATTTTACTAATATCGATTTCAGTATTTCTAGTCTCAATTTGAACATTATTTTATTTTTGTGTAATTTTTTTATTTGTTTTTCCTTTCAGGAATTTCTGGTTAGTGCATGAGAAAATTCGGTAACGAAGGCCTACTACCTTTGGATACCGAACTCGAGCGCACTCTTCGGAAAAACAAGAAGAAAAAGCGTGAGCTACCAGCAGAAGACACCATGGCCGATAACACAGAAATTCACGGAGTAGACAACCCTATTCAGCAAGCTCAACCGGCATTAGCACTCCATGATTATGTAATGCCACAAATCAATGCAAACTTTTCGGGGATTCGGCGTCCAACCATCCAAGCAAACAACTTTGAGATTAAGCCGGCTATTATTCAGATGGTACAAGCAAGCCAATTTTGTGGACTGGAGAACGATGACCCCAACGCACACATCGCTTCATTTCTCGAGATTTGTGACACCTTCAAGAATAACGGTGTTACCGATGATGCTATCCGTCTGCGGCTTTTCCCTTTCTCTCTAAGAGATAAAGCCAAGTTTTGGTTGAATTCATTACCGCCGGGCTCTATCACGACTTGGGCAGAATTAGCACAAGCCTTCCTGGCTAAGTTCTTTCCACTATCAAAGACGGCGAGACTAAGGAACGAGATAACTACGTTCGGGCAATTTGATATGGAGTCGCTTCATGAAGCTTCGGAACTTTACAAGGATTTTCTAAGGAGATGCCCACACCATGGTCTACCGGATTGGCTGCAAATTCAGACATTTTATAACGGATTGAGTGCTTCTACATGCACTCTTGTTGATGCAGCCGTTGGAGGAGCGTTAATGGGAAAGACGATGGCGGAAGCTCATTCTCTATTGGAGGCGATGGCTGCAAATGCTTATCAGTGGTCTTCCAAACGAGTGATCCCGAAACGAGTAATGGAAATCTCCAATAATGATCCAATATCTACACTATCGGCCGAAGTTGCCGCCTTGACTCAGCAACTTCAAGATTTTTCACATGCTCCTTCTACCGTCACTATAGAATCATGTAATTGGTGTAATGGGTCTCATCCTAGTGCAGAGTGCCAAGTTGGAAATCCTTTCGAGCAACACCCGATGGAACAAGCTCAGTTTTTGGGGAATGGGAATCGGCAGAACAATCCGTACTCCAACACATATAATCCGGGGTGGCGTAGTCACCCTAACTTTTCATGGAAAAACGGACAAAACTCAAACCAACCTCAGTTTGCTCAACACCAACAACAACCTCCTCCCGCTCCAAAAATCTCTCTAGAGGAAGCAATGGCGAAATTAGCAGCAAATACGAGTCAGTTCACGACCCGTATGGAAGCAACCTTGCAAAACCATTCCGCTTCTATTCGCAACTTGGAAGTCCAATTGGGCCAAATAGCAAATGTGTTAACAGCCCGCCCTGAGGGTACCTTGCCAAGTACAACTGAGACGAACCCCAAAGAGAGTATAAATGCCATTAGTTTGAGAAGCGGGAAGGAAGTGTGTGACCAGCCCGAGAGGAACAAAAAGGGAAGTGAGGATGAGGAGAAGAAAAATTCGGCGACCGAGGAATCACAAATTTCTAGATCCTCGAAATTGTTTCCATGTAATCCGACAGCCTATGTACCACCCGTCCCGTTTCCGCAGTGATTGCAACAGCAAAAAGTGGACAAACAATTTTCCAAGTTTCTCGACGTTTTCAAGAAACTACACATCAACATTCCATTTGCTGATGCCTTGGAACAAATGCCGAGCTATGTTAAGTTCATGAAAGAAATCTTATCTAACAAAAGGCGAAGCTCGAGGAATATGAAACGGTGGCACTAACTGAAGAGTGCAGCGCAATCTTGTAGAGAAAGCTCCCGCCTAAATTGAAGGATCCAGGAAGCTTCACTATACCGTGCACTATTGGGAACTTGTCTTTTGATAGAGCGTTGTGTGATCTCGGCGCCAGCGTTAATCTCATGCCTCTTTCTATTTTCAAGAAGCTAGGAATTGGGAAAGCGAAACCTACTACGGTCTCTTTACAACTAGTCGATAGATCCATCAAGTACTCGAGAGGGGTAATAGAAGACGTCTTGGTCAAGGTTGATAAATTCATTTTCCCTGTTGATTTCATTGTGCTTGATATGGAAGAAGACCATGAGATTCCGATTATATTGGGTAGACCGTTCTTAGCTACCGGAAGGACCCTTATTGATGTTCAGTAGGGTAATTTAATACTTCGGGTTGAAGATGAGCAAGTCACATTCAAAGTGTTTCGATCTCTCCCGTGTCCAAGCAAGGTCGAGAAGTGTTCACAAATTGATATCTTTGAGAAAGACACACACCGGGAGAGTTGTCGGTCGAAATGTTCAGAATCCGCTTTAGCTGCTCCAACGTCTAAGAAAAATAAATAACGAATCGTGTATCTTAAGAATTACCAAGTCAATTACAAAATGTGTGTTTTGGGAGGCTACTATTGTTAAAGCCATTTCGCAAAGAACGTTGGATGTCCAAACCAAAAGTCGAACGGTTGAAATTTAATGGTCAACAATTTAAATCACGTAATAACGGTTCGATGGACTGTGCGGAGTCCAAATGGTCTTTTCGAAATGCGAACTGATTTTCAGGAAGAGTCTGGCTGAAGACTATAAACTTAGCGCTTCTCGGGAGGCAACCCGAGTATTAGTTGTAGATTTTTTGTTTTCAGTGTTTTCATGCATTTTAGAGTCTATGTTTTTCGTCAATTTTGCTTTGATATGTTTATCTCTCACGTTCTTAGTGTTTTCCTTTGAAAATTCTGTGCAGGAAAACCCCCAGGGAAAAATTCAGCAATGGGCCGCGGCACAAGGATAGTGAGCCGCGGCACACACAAGTTGACACAAAAAGGCCAACCGAACTATACTCTGTGCCGCGGCACGACCTTACTGAGCCGCGGCACACCTGGTCCCTGAACCGCGGCACATATGCACTGAGCCGCGGCACGCCAATTGCCCCAGAAATGCCCAGGAAGCTGTACTCCGTGCCGCGGCACGGACCAAATGAGCCGCGACACACTAACACGATGAGCCGTGGCACCCGTATGTTGAGCCGCGGCACATGGCAGCATCACAAAAAGGCCCAGGCAGGCTGTACTCTGGGCCGCAGCTCACTTAATCTGTGTCGCGGCCCCTGTTGTGAATTTGGAACGCCCAACATTCTTTCATATAATTGATCGGCCGACACCAGGTAAGTTTTCTTCCCTTTCTTCGCACAGCGCTCAGCCGAATCCTATTCACACTTCTTCTTCTTACCTTCTTCCATACAAAGCAAGGTAATTCTCAACTCTTAATCTTAATTGCTACATGGTTTGAAAAGTAAGGTATTGTCCTTCATTCAATATTGAATATGTTTAGTTCTATCAAGATTGAGTTGGGATATGAAATTATTGATTGATTATTGATGGTATTTGTTGATTATGAATGAATTGTGGATGTTATTTGTCGTTTATCATGACTATCGACTTATGTTGTTATTTTTGGGGATTGGGTTAAACCATTGTCATTCTTATTCTTCATTTAAACCCATGCATGCTAAGTGTTTGTTAAAATGCGTCAATGAAAATTTTTGAGCCAAACGTTTTTAAAACTATATGCAACGAATTATTTTATCGGATTACATTGTACCCCAACCCTTACATCATGTTTAAACTTGAGAGCTCATCCTTAATTTCCTCTTTGATGATGCAAGCTCATTCATTCACGTTCCGTATGGTGTAGTCGATGAGAGAGCAGGCCCGCCGGGCCAATCGACGTGAGGAGAGGCGCTTGGCGGTGAGGGATGCGTACCATCAGGAATACCTTTCTGCGTGGACGAGCCATATTCTGCACCCGGACGGGCCATTCATTCCACCAGTTAGGCCATCCACACCACCCTTCTCACCGGACGAGGCTAGCACCTGTAACACCCCAATTCGCAAATGGGACATTACACGCCGTAGAGCCCTCGTGAGGTCTACCAGGCTAACACATGACACATAACCCACAATGTAATTCCAAACAATGCACTCAAAGTAAATAAGGCCGTGGCCTCGGCCAAAACAATTTTAACGGAGTACATGAACATAAAATAAATACCAATCCGTTGCCCACGCAGGGGACTTAAACCAAGTTTAAAAGTAGACAGTTTAATTCCCGTACTCGACAAATGCAATGACAAAACATAAAATTACAGACTCGAGCCACATCATCAAGCCAGCCCATCCTTTACGTGCGTGTCCCGTGCCTGCTCCTCAGCTCTCCCGGTACCTGAAATGCATAAGACGCATTTCCCCCATTTAAGGGGTTAGCATTCGAATAGCTAGTGCAAGTACACAATTACACAACATTATATACAAAATACGGTTTTTAGCACAATCATCTCAATAAGAAATCATTTGCCACAAATATATATTCCGGAATACTACATTGGCAATCAAATCAGTTCCAATCATCACGATATCACAAAATCACAACTGGTATCCCGTGGCCGTACCCCTTAGTATCGACCCCCAGACATCCCGTCGAACACTCCGGGTGGGATACCACTTCCGCGGCCGTACCCCTTAGTATCGACCCCCAGACATCCCGTCGGACACTCCGGGTGGAAGTTCAATCACACACGCACCCAAGTTCCCTTCCGCGGCCGTACCCCTTAGTATCGACCCCCAGACATCCCGTCGGACACTCCGGGTGGAAGGAACACAACTCACGCACCCGAAAATCACAATTCATCATTCATTTCGAAAATCACAACATACATAACGAAATGTAATACATGTACTTGCCTTGAAAGAAACGAAACGAAGGAAACGACGAAGGAATAGGTTTCGGTCCGAACAATCTTCCCAAATCCGTTCCTAACACAATAACGGTATACACAAGTCTCAATAATGCGGAAAGGTAAGAATTAATCCTAATTCTACCCCTTGGAACGATTTGTCGGAAAATACGAAGTCCACGATGGCTATAATCTAACAATGAAGAAATTACTAGGTTAAATCCATTAAACTATACTGAAACAAGGGATTTACGACTACACAATCGTAATCTAACAAGTCGTCAAGCCAAAACGGATTAAAAGGAAGAATTATGCCAAAATCCCAAAATCCCCAAAAAAACTAGGGTTCATCGATGTATACCTCGATTCGGACGGATGGAGGATGATTATGATGATGATAAACCTTGCTTGGGACGCAAAAATCGATCTTTAGAAGGTTCCTACGGATTGCACCGGATGAATCGCTTGAAATCGCCCAAAGGAAACTCACGTCGCGAGAAAGAAAGAAAAGGAGTGAAATCAGTCGACCGGAAATAAGTCAGGAATTAAAAGACCTGACGGCGAGTTACGTACGTTAACGCCTAATGTTAACGTACGTTATGAAGGTTACGTACGTAACCCCTCTCAGGTTAACGTACGTAACGAACAATCTGGACACTTTCTGCGAAACCATAACGTACGTTACCAATGGGGTATAACGTATGTTATGATACCTATATAACGTACGTAAAGGAGCATGCATAACGTACGTTATACATGCAGCAGTTCAGCACTGCTAAACACTTAGCTCAGCACAGTCGATACAACGACGAAACGCAACACAAGGATAGATTCAAAAGTATAAACATGGGGTATCCGAAACAACGAAGCTTAGTTTTGAAAGAAAATATAATCCCGATCACTAGAGAGTCTCAAATGAAGCAAATGAAGCGAAATTCCCCAAACTTATGAAAATTACAAAAACGGCCCAAGAGCCCGAAAAATCACGATGCAACGTCGGATTAACAAACCGAAAATTTCAACACGACCAATTCAACCATACAAACTTATACAAATCAAGAAACAACGGAAACGAACAAGTTTTACGAGAATCGAACGCACATACGACAAGATATAAATTAAAATGAAATTATGCAAAAACATCCTCGAAACTCATCCAGACGGAAAAACTCCAAGAACAAAATAGATTCAGAATTCAAACAAGATTAAGCGAGTTGTCCGAAACGAACATACACCAAAAATAGAAATTACCAAAAATAGAAAACACGGATATTACATTATCTCCCCCTAAAAATAAGTTTCGTCCCGAAACTTACAACGCGAACAACTCGGGGTATCTCGACCGCATACTCTCTTCCGTCTCCCATGTGGCTTCCTCGGATCCATGTCTCGACCATTGAACTTTAACCAGAGGAATGGTTTTATGACGAAGTTGCTTCACCCGACGCTCTAAAATCTGAATCGGCCTCTCCTCAAAGGTAATGTCGGGTCCCACCCGATCTCTCCAAAATCAAGAATATGGCTAGGGTCCGATACGTACTTCCTAAGCTGGGAAACATGAAATACGTTATGAACGTGACTCAAGGACGGCGGCAAACCCAACCGATAGGCAAGTTCTCCCACTCTCTCTAAAATTTCAAACGGACCAATATATCTCGGACTAAGTTTACCCTTCCGGCCGAAGCGGTAAACTCCCCGTGTCGGCGACACCTTAAGCAAAACATGATCTCCCACCTCAAACTCCAACGGCCGGCGACGCGTGTCGGCATAAGACTTTTGCCGACTCTGGGCCGTCAACAATCTATCACGAATCAGAGTAATCTTCTCCCTCGTCTCAACTACCATATCGGGCTCGGTACCAATCAGCTCGGACGCATCGTCCCAACACAACGGCGATCTGCACCTCCTCCCATACAATGCCTCAAATGGTGCCACTTTGATCGAGGCGTGCCAACTATTGTTGTACGTAAACTCGATCAGTGGCAAGTGCGACTCCCAATCATCCTTCCAATCTAGGGCACAGGCTCTCAACATATCCTCCAACGTCTGGATCGGCCCGCTCGACCGCCCGTCGGCCCGAGGGTGGTAAGACGTCCGAGTCTCAACTCGCCCCAAAGCTCGATGAACATTTCGCCAAAAATGTGATACAAACCGGCCATCACGATCCGAAACAATACTCTTAGGAGTCCCATGTAATCTCACGATCTCGCAATAAACACTCGTACCTCTCTGGACCCCAAGTGTCCTTAATACCAGAAATGAGCTGATTTGGTCACGATCGACAATAACCCAAATCATGTTCATTCCAAATCGAGTCCTAGGCATACCGGTAATGAAATCCATAGAAATATCCTCCCATTTCCACTCCGGGATGGGAAGTGGTCGCAAAACCCCGCTGGTCGCCGATGCTCGATCTTAACCTGGCCGACAGTCAAACATCTCGACACGAACTCGCTAACGTCCTGTCTTCAAATTACTCCACCGCAGTTACTCCTCACGCCCTTGTACATTTTACTCGTACCAGATGTATGGAGTAAGGCGTGGTATGAGCTTCGCTCAAGATCTTGTCTCGGCTCAATAACATTCGGTACACATAATGCGCGAAATCTCGTAACGCCATCATCACGAATCACAAATCCAGGGGCTTTCCCCTTCCTCACATCCTCCCTCAACTGGACCAAACACGGATCATCATATCTGTTTCGCCTTAATATCATCGATCAAGGACGAAGTGATCTCTAACGCACAAAGCCGGCCCGAACTCTCGAACCCAAATCTCAATATTCGGCGCATGAAATCTCGCTGGATCCTACTCTGTGGTGTAAGTACCTCTAACATCCGCAAAGCCATCGGTTTTCGGCTCAACGCATCGCCCACTACGTTGGCCTTACCCGGATGGTAAAGTATCTCGAGGTCGTAATCTTTAATTAGCTCTAACCACCTACGCCTCATATTCAACTCTTCTCGGCTGAAGATGTACTTCAGACTCTTGTGGTCCGTAAAAATCTTACACGACGACCCAAAGAGATAATGCCTCCATATCTTTAAGGCGAAAACGACCGCAGCTAACTCCAAATCGTGCGTGGGATAATTTACCTCATAAGGTTTCAATTGGCGGGACGCATAAGCAATCACTCTGTCTCTCTGCATCAAAACACATCCAAGCCCAAGGCCCGAAGCATCACTATACACTACGAAATCTTCGTTCCCCTGAGGCAATGCTAAAACGGGTGCGGTAGTCAAACGTCTCTTTAACTCGTCAAAACTGTCCTGCCTGTCTGCAGTCCACTCGAACTTCTGAGTTTTCTGGAGCAACTGAGTGAGTGGTCTAGCGATCTTAGAAAATCCCTCAACGAATCTACGGTAATAGCCGGCAAGACCCAGAAAACTCCTCACCTCCTTCACATTTTTAGGCGGCTCCCAAGCCATCACTGCCTCTATCTTCTGCGGATCTACCCGAACTCCCTCTGCTAATACAATCCGAAGATGTAAGGCGTGCTCCTCCCGACTCCGTGAATAGATGAGAATATCGTCAATAAAAACGACTACGAATTTGTCCAGATACTCAATAAAAACTTTGTTCATCAACTGCATGAACACTGCTGGGGCATTGGTTAGCCCGAAAGGCATAACCACAAACTCGTAATGGCCATATCTCGTCCGAAAGGCAGCTTTCGGAATATCGACGTCCCGAATCCTCAACTGGTAGTAGCCCGATCGCAAATCAATCTTCGAAAAGACTGTCGCCCCCTGAAGCTGATCAAACAAATCGTCAATCCTGGGCAAAGGGTATTTATTTTTGATGGTTAGCTTGTTTAATTCTCGATAGTCGATGCATAAACGAAGCGATCCATCCTTCTTCTTGACAAAAAGTACAGGCGCACCCCAAGGCGATGCGCTCGGTCGAATATACCCTTTATCTAACAACTCTCCCAACTGATTCTTCAACTCTAGCATCTCCGACGGTGCCATACGGTACGGTGCTCGAGAAATAGGGGCCGCGTTCGGCTCAAGGTCAATAGGAAACTCCACCTCTCGATGTGGTGGTAATCCCGGCAAGTCATCCGGAAATACATCGGGATACTCGCTAACAACTGGAATCGACAATATGTCAACCCCACCATCTTCCGCCTGCAGAGCGAAACACCAGTAGCCGACACAACCCTGGTTCAAAAGTTTCATCGCCTTCAAGGCGCTAATCACACTCCCCGATCTACCCGGCTTACAACCGACTAGAGTATGCTCGGTGCCGTCCTCGGCAACTATCGAGATGGTACGAGTCCGATAGTTCATGATAGCACCGTGACGATCTAACCAATCGTCCCCGAGGATCAAATCCTCACCCTTAAGGTCTATAACAATGAGATTCGAGGGCCAATCCCGGCTCCCGATCCTCACTGGGCAATCCCTAACTTCCCGGTCCCCAACCATACGATCTCCACTGGGTGTACCCACTACAAACGGCTCACACTCAAACAAGCAGTCAAAACCAATACGACTCACACAATCCGAAGCAATAAAGTAATGGGTAGCACCCGAATCAAAAAGTACCAAACCGGATGAGTAAGGATCTCGAGTGGTACTGACGCCACTGAACGTTTGTCTCCTCTCGTACGCCTCATCTCGATACAACCGGGGTGAATCAACCCGAACTCGACGCAGACGGTGATCCGGCCGACTCCCGACCCTACCACGGCCCGAACCTGCGGAACATGAGTAATCGGAATGCCGTGCTCCTCCGATCGGCGGTGGTAGTCGGGACTCTAGCGCCCCGTGGCCCTCTCACAATGGGCCGCCCGATGCCCGCCTCGCCGCAAGTAAAACAAATAATCGAGGAAAAGGGCAATCCTTCATCAAATGCTCATATTGGTTGCAGTTAAAACAAACCCTGCCACCAGAAGCAACGGACTGGACTGAACGATTACCCTGAGATCCCCCAGCCGGCTGAAACGGTCTCTTCCCGTGCGTAGGAACAGAACGAGACCTCGAAAACTGACCACCTTTACCGGCCGAGAACCCGCCAGTGGTCTTCTGCTTCTTAGCTTCCGAAACCGACTCTGATTCCGGATGACCATCTCGACGCGCAGCGCGATCCTGATATTCCTTCAAGGTGGCACACATGAGCGGTGCCATACTCTGCCTGATATGCGGTTTCATGCGCATATTGAAGTAACGGATTTTATCAGCCTCCGTCCTCACCTGGTCTCTCACAAAACCCAACTGCTGATTGTAGGAAATAATGGCCTGAGAAATCGGCACATCCTGAGGTGTAGCGGTGAAAAACTCCACAATTCTGCGCTCTTTAACTGGCGGTGGACAATATTCTGCTTCCATAGCAGCCCTGAACTCATCCCAAGTGGCCCGACGATCTCTGGGCGCAACGGCCTCCCACCACTCCGCAGCTTCCTTATCCAGGAGGTACTGGGCAATATGTACCCTCCTGTCTTCGGGACAAGCTACGGCATCAAAGGCCCTGGACAGCTGAAAGAGCCAATTCTCCCAACCGAGGGAGTCAGAAGATCCGGAGAAACGAGGAGGGTGCATCTTAGACACCGTCTGAAGCCACTTACTAGCTTCCTCTTCAGGTGTCGGGGGCGGATTCTGGCGTCCACCCTGAGCTATCTGAGCAAGCTGGTCTACTAGCTGCTGAAGTACGGCAGTAGCCCCGGCGTCGGCATTATTACCCGACGGCACTGAGTGAGAGGCTGAGTCTGCAGAGGACTGAGAAAGTGAGCCCTCTTCATTATCAGCACCCCGACCACGGCCTCGGCCGCGTCCCCTAGCTGGTCTACCACGACCTCTCAACATACTGAAGAAAATACGAAAAGAACAAGATCAGAAAAATTCACAATTTACAAGGTTGGTAATCATAATCCTCAATTCCGAACAACGCAAGAAAACGAATACAGAATAAAAGAGTTTGAGAAGACTTACAGCCACGGGTCGCACGAAAAGACGGTAGCATGATGATATTAGGCTCAACGACTGACTCTAATGACGCAACTAACAGACCCAAAAATTAACCGACAGCCTAGGTATTCAAAACCTAAGCTCTGATACCATAAATGTAACACCCCAATTCGCAAATGGGACATTACACGCCGTAGAGCCCTCGTGAGGTCTACCAGGCTAACACATGACACATAACCCACAATGTAATTCCAAACAATGCACTCAAAGTAAATAAGGCCGTGGCCTCGGCCAAAACAATTTTAACGGAGTACATGAACATAAAATAAATACCAATCCGTTGCCCACGCAGGGGACTTAAACCAAGTTTAAAAGTAGACAGTTTAATTCCCGTACTCGACAAATGCAATGACAAAACATAAAATTACTGCACTCGAGCCACATCATCAAGCCACCCATCCTTTACGTGCGTGTCCCGTGCCTGCTCCTCGGCTCTCCCTGCACTAAATGCATAAGACGCATTTCCCCCATTTAAGGGGTTAGCATTCGAATAGCTAGTGCAAGTACACAATTACACAACATTATATACAAAATACGGTTTTTAGCACAATCATCTCAATCAGAAATCATTTGCCACAAATATATATTCCGGAATACTCCATTGGCAATCAAATCGGTTCAATCATCACGATATCACAAAATCACAATCGTATCCCGTGGCGCACCCCTTAGTATCGACCCCGGACATCCCGTCGAACACTCCGGTGGGATACCACTTCGCGGCCGTACCCCTTAGTATCGACCCCGGACATCCCGTCGGACACTCCGGTGGAAGTTCAATCACACACGCACCCAAGTTCCCTTCCGCGGCCGTACCCTTAGTATCGACCCCGGACATCCCGTCGGACACTCCGGTGGAAGGAACACAACTCACGCACCCGAAAATCACAATTCATCATTCATTTCGAAAATCACAACATACATAACGAAATGTAATACATGTACTTGCCTTGAAAGAAACGAAACGAAGGAAACGATTTAAGGAATAGGTTTCGGTCCGAACAATCTTTCCAAATCCGTTCCTAACACAATAACGGTATACACAAGTCTCAATAATGCGGAAAGGTAAGAATTAATCCTAATTCTACCCCTTGGAACGATTTGTCGGAAAATACGAAGTCCACGATGGCTATAATCTAACAATGAAGAAATTACTAGGTTAAATCCATTAAACTATACTGGAAACAAGGGATTTACGACTACACAATCGTAATCTAACAAGTCGTCGAAGCCAAAACGGATTAAAAGGAAGAATTATGCCAAAAATCCCAAAATCCCCAAAAACTAGGGTTCATCGATGTATACCTCGATTCGGACGGATGGAGGATGATTATGATGATGATAAACCTTGCTTGGGACGCAAAAATCGATCTTTAGAAGGTTCCTACGGATTGCACCGGATGAATCGCTTGAAATCGCCCAAAGGAAACTCACATCGCGAGAAAGAAAGAAAAGGAGTGAAATCGACCGGAAATAAGTCAGAATTAAAAGACTGACGGCGAGTTACGTGCGTTAACGCCTAATGTTAACGTGACGTTATGAAGGAAGGTTACGACGTAACCCTCCTGTGTTAACGCATTTAACGAACAATCGACACTTTCATGAAACCATAACGTGCGTTACCAATAGGTATAACGACGTTATGATACCTATATAACGTACGTAAAGGAGCATGCATAACGACGTTATGCATGCAGCAGTCAAAGATCGCTAAACACTTAGCTCAAAGACAATGATACAACGACGAAACGCAACACAAGGATAGATTCAAAAGTATAAACATGGGGTATCCGAAACAACGAAGCTGAGTTTTGAAAGAAAATATAATCCCGATCACTAGAGAGTCTCAAATGAAGCGAAATTCCCCAAACTTATGAAAATTACAAAAACGGCCCAAGAGCCCGAAAAATCACGATGCAACGTCGGATTAACAAACCGAAAATTTCAACACGACCAATTCAACCATACAAACTTATACAAATCAAGAAACAACGGAAACGAACAAGTTTTACGAGAATCGAACGCACATACGACAAGATATAAATTAAGATGAAATTATGCAAAAACATCCTCGAAACTCATCCAGACGGAAAAACTCCAAGAACAAAATAGATTCAGAATTCCAAAACAGTACTAAGCGAGTTGTCCGAAACGAACATACACCAAAAATAGAAATTACCAAAAATAGAAAACACGGATATTACAGCACCAGTTCATGAGCGGACATTAGGGGAGTACTTGACCTTTTCTTTTATTGCATATTATTATCTGTGTCCATTGAGGTCAATGTACGTCCTAAGTCTTGGGGGGTTTACTTTCAGTTGCTTTTACTTATTCGTTGACATTTTTCATTATTTTTGACGCTAGTCTTGCTTGTCTTGTTTTTATTTGCATTCGTGAATTTTGCGTGCTTCCTTGTGTAAAATTGGTGATATGATACTGATTTCTTTTTGAAGAAACGGTTGAGTATTTGGTCGAGTTGCAGTCGACGATATCTGTTTCCGTTGAGTATTCATCTAGGTCTGAAATTTTTCGTTATTGTAGAAATTTTAGCGTATAAGAAAGGAGACATACGTGTTTTCAAATCGCCGTCTATATGTTTGGTTATACTTTTCGCGTAGCTAGTCGTCCAGTAACATGAGTCTTGTTGGCACTCAAATTGAGTTTAGAGTCGGACAGTCTTTCCCAAAAAGTCGATATATTATATGTTCTATGATGGGAAGTCTAGTAACCGGGGGTATTCGCGTGACCCGTTGTTTACTCTCGCGTAAAACGACAACCCTGAATAGAGTAATGGTTTAGAGATATCGCATTTGCTGATGACGGGGAGCCTAGTAACCGGTGGTATTCACGTGACCCGTTGTTTACTTTCGCGTAAAACAACAACCTTGAATCGGACGTGCGGGAATAGATATTCGAGTTTTTTCTCCGCTGCAGAGGGGAACTTAGTAACTAGAAGCATCCATGTGCCCCATGAGTGTCTTTTACGTCAAACGGTTCCCCAATACATGAGAATGGAAATCCACCCTAGGGTTATCCCGATGAAACATCCCGAGAGCCGGAACCTAGTGGTTAACTCGAATCATTTTATTGATCATATATAAGGGAATGCTGTTCGAGGATTATTTTTTGACGTTGAAACTCTTGAAATTTTTGCCACTAAACTGTGGGACTGGGCGAGTTGGCTTCTATTATCTAACCCTTCATATTGGCGGTCGGTTAAATTCATGCTTGTTAATCTTTGAGCTTGATTTTCTTCATGAACGATTGATTAGCACTAAAAATGGTTACTTTGTGGAATCAGTGTCCTGGATGTGACTCACTATTACGATACTTGTATTATTCTTTGAGATTTTCAGGGTAGTATTGATTAAGTTGAGCACTATGGATTTGCACGATCATTCACGATACTTTTTGTAAAAAATTAATTTTTGCTTGAGGACAAGCAAAGGCTCAAGTTTGGGGGTATTTGTTAGGCGTATTTTTATGCGCTTATTTATCATTATTTTGTATCCATTTTATGTCTAAATCTGAATAAATGAGCTTTTAATTCACTATTCTTATATGTTTTGCAGGAAATTGGAGTCCGGAAGCCTAAACGAAGAAAAACGGGCAAAAACGATGATTTCTGGTCACGAGCCGCGGCACAAGGAAAGCGAGCCGCGGCACACGCACGGCACACAGAGGCACCGAGCACACTGTACCGGGGGCCGCGGCACGTTTAAGCTGAGCCGCGACCCATGAAGAAAATATTGTGCCCAGGTATAGGCGCTGAAGGTTAGGGGCCGTGGCACACACTTACTGAGCCGCGGCCCGCGGGGCGGTTTTGATGTGTTTGCCGCGTTTCTGGGCCGTTTTTGGAGTCTGTTCTCAACCTAATTCCCGGACGCGTTTTGGAGACGAAGGAGGGTTATGAATAGAGATTAAAAGTCTGAAGAATCGAATCATGGAGGAATCAAAGAGAAGAAGAAAAACATCGAGGAGCAGAGCACGGAAGCTAGAGAACGGAGGAATCCGAGTTCTTCGACTGTATTTGATTTTTATGCTTTCTTTAATTCTTTTTGTATTTTTAATTTCTAGCATGTCAGGCTAGAACCCTGTTCTAGGATTTTGATGAAACCGAGGTTTTGATGAATTAACTTTCGATTTTGCAATGTCAATATAATTCCCTTTTCTATTGAGTTTTCCCCAATTGTTCTTAATGCTTTCAATTGTGTGGCCTATAATTGAATTGTTTTAAGTACGCAACTCGAATCGGGAGAAAAGAATTGGTAGGAAAAATTGGTGAGAATCGTTTTATCTTGTGAGATAGGAATATACTCATAGGAATTACGTGGCCTGTCTGAAGATTCCGTGATTTTTTGCATATTGTTGAATTAATTCACCTAGGAATAGAGTGTGTTATTCGCCTTAGAAAAATCTATTGACCTCGGGAGAGGCGGTAGAGTATTTTAGCAACCTTCGCCTTCAGTAAATTGGGAAAGCATTAAATTCATATAATCGAGAGTAATTCGGATAAACCGAGGTGGATTCACAATCCTAGATTAATTCCTTATTTGATTTTCTTTCTTCAAACAATCGATTTTACTATTTATTCTTTTTAATTGCACCTACAATTTCGATCGTTCAGATAAAATTAGAATACTCATAAATTGGTAGTTAGTAAGTCAGTCCTCGTGGGAACGATATCTTACTTATCACTTTATTACTTGTTTACGATAACGTGCACTTGCGTTCACAAAATCTCGCAACGTATATGATTCCCGCGGATGAACCTGGACAATTTTGAAGTCAACGGGTGTTAACGCACGCTAAGGTATGTGTCCAGCGTACGATAATGGGTGTTGCTTACGTACGTAACCTAATGGTGTAGCGTATGTAATCGAGTACTGAATGAGAAGAGTTAACTATCATTGAACGATATCATACGCTAAGTATATTGTGTAACATATGTTATGCATGAAGGCTAACGTACGTTAAGGTCAGAAAGTTATAAATGGGACATCACCCAATTTCATTTCATTTCGTTTCTTTCCCTTAGCCTTCAACATACTTCATTTCCAGAGAGTTCCCAGCCACCTTATACACCTTTAGAACACCTTTAATTGATCATTGAAGATTGGATATCACTATTACTTGATCATTGAAGTTCAAGAACATCTTGGGTTGGCATACAAGCAACCGGAGTTGGATTCTACCTATTGTCTTAGCATTTTCTTCATCTTAAGGTATGTTATGCTATCTCCAACCTTGAATTCATATTCTTAAGGATGTTATGATCATGCTACCAAGGATATTAAGTTTCATAGATTATTTATTCAACCAAACATCATGTTTAGAAAGTTGGGATGATTATGCTTAAGTTACCTTTGTTGAGAACATTATAGTTGGAACCTTGTTACGACAAACAATAAGAGTAGTGTTATGAGTTGGATAATCCATATTGAATGGTGTTTCCATATTGATCGTTGACTTGGAGTTGATATCACTTTTGCTAAACAGACTTAAGAAAGAATCATTGAAGGTTGTATCCTTTCTTATAAGTTGGATTTGTTAGATCATCTTTAGGATTAAGTTGAATGTAATGATGATATTGGAAACAAGCGTATCAACCTTAGATCACCCGAACTTCACATGAGAATTGTAATCGAGATTGAATATAGTGTTGTGATGATATACGTATCCTTGAATTCGAAAATGTTTTAATCCGTAAGATTATTCATAATTGTATGAGCATGATATGTATGAGGATAACATACGTTAATCACTGAGGATTTCGTACGCTTCATCAAAAATCGAGACAGTCTTCTGCTCAGTGAGAAACTGTCATATGTGTATTTAGCGTACGCTAGGCCCTGTAACTTACGTACGCTAGCGGGCAGAATTAACGTATGCTACATTTGGTATGTAACGTACGTTATATCATCAGACGAGTTAGTTAACTGATCAGAGAAGATACTGTCAATGCATGATTAGCGTACGCTAGACTTTGTAGTTTACGTACGTTAACGAGCAGGCTTAACATACGATACGTTGGATACGTAACGTACGTTACGCAGACCAGGCAGGATACGTTTTGTGAACTTCCAGCCGTAGTTTGGATTGTTAGATGTTCGTACATTAGTTATTCGACGTGTGATGGACTCTATATTATTTCTTTTGTTTAAAGGTTCGAGTTTTGCAACGTGATTAATCGAAGGGATGACCTTCGAGTATTTTGATATTTGTGGAAGTGTTATTCTTGTCATCGAATCGAGGCAAGTACTTTAATTGTTTTACATATTGATGTTATACATATTGTCGTGCATATATGTCGTTGTTGTATGTCCACCTCATGTTGGTCCGACGGGATCATCGGGGGATCTATGCTAGCGTGCGCTGGATCATCGGATGGGTTTTTCCACCTCATGTTGGTTTGACGGAATCATCGGGGGATCTAGGCAGTGAACGCTGGATCATCGGAATTACCATGTGTATGTTGTGATATCATGTTGTGATTATCATTTGTGTATGTCATTTATGAGTTTCTCGTAGGAGGAGACTCATTGGTATTTTGTCATTTAAGTTATTATTATTCTTCGTAAGATGTTGAATAAGAGATTGTGGTACATGTACTAGCATCGTTGTGCTAACCCCTCCGGGAGTGAATATTTGTTTATGTTCAGGATCTAGGAGAGCAGGAAAACAACCACTGGAGCTGCATGACGACGAGGGTGCAGAGTGATGTTCCGGACGGGTTAAATTATCTATTGTCTGTGTTGTTTTAATAAGTACTCGAGTACGTCGTCATTTGTGATGTCAGATTTGGTGATGTATTAATATTCTTCATTTGGATGTTTGTATTTTCTGTATTGGCCCAGAACTGTTGTATTTTATTTCAGTTACTTTCGTATGTTGGTATCTGTTATTGTCTTTTCATTTCTTCAGCCTTATAAATTCTTATGTAAAGGATTTACGGTGCTGTAATATTCCTGAATATATCGGGGGTGTTACAGAATATGGTATCGGAGCTAAGATTATTGATATCTTGGCCATTGGGTTAAAATAGGGGTCATATATGTCTTTTGAGGTAACCGGCCGTGAATAACATCACTGTACTGCCTACGTCTTCATGCGAATGGTGGTTTTAAGTTCTTAAACTCTATCTCGTCCTTTACATGTTATACCTCTTTACACTTGAACATTAGAACGATATTGTTTCCTGTACATTGAGTATTTATGCTTACATTATGTTGAGAGGTGGACGTGGACGTGGTCGCGGTCACGGACGCGGACGAAGGAATGCTGAAAGAGAAGCTTCGCCTTCTAATCAGGCGAGCCACAAAGATCTATTAACAATGAACCAGAACCTGCTATTGCCGAAATCCTTCATCAGGTGGTTAACCAGATGACTCAGTTTGCCCAGGTCGCGGACCGAATGCAGGTGGTAGTAGGATTACAACAGGGAGAAAGACAGCAAGATATCCCAGACTTGGGAAATCGAGGCGACCGATGGCTGTAAGAGGTGGCGAAGATGCAACCACCCAAATTCGACGGCTTTTCTGAGACACTGACGTGGGATCATTGGTTAAAAGAACTGGAGAAAATTTTTGCCAGGATTAATTACCCAGACGACCGGAGAGCCTCTATTGCTCAGTACTTTCTGATAGGGGAAGCGTCTGAGTGGTGGGAAGCCATCCGTCCTGTAGATCATGATGCCGACTGGGGAGAATTTAAATTGATGATGGAAGCACAGTACTGCCCTCGTCCGGTGAGGGAAGCTAAAGTTCGGGAGTTTTTCGCCGCACAGCCTTCGGATGTGGCAGTTGTAACACGCCCAAAACCATACGGGGTATTACAGCGCCGTGGGCCCCGTGCCGGAACCCACCAGGCTAAAAACCATTTACAAAAACATTCAAAAACGCCAAAAAGGCCGATGATGGTAATATGTCAAAAACTCACAAAGCCATTTACAAAATACCAACACCATCCTAAGAATATCGCCAAAACGATCAAGACCAAAATGCCAAAAACACGGTTTAGGGAATCGGTTTTCGAAATAATCCAAGTTTACGAAGTACTCAAAAAGCCATTTTGAAATATACATACGCAGCGAAAAAAACACAATTCAAAATACACATTTGCAGCGGAAATAAAACAACCAAAAATAAGTACTCAATTCTCCAAAAACATGCCACAACCAGTATCACTCGAGAAGCTCATCTCTTCACGACCGCTACTAGCTCGATCTCCGAGTACCTAAAATTAAAGCCCACGGCAGGGTCAACCACAATACTCAATAATGATATCGATCACATCATCATAAATAATTACATACCAATGTAATAATACCGTACAAATACTAGCAACGTAATCTTACCGTCATAACCTCACCAATCTATGGCAATCCATAACAATTCTATCCTTACCATAATCCCCATTTCGCATTCTCAAATGACGAAATGAACTCAACAACAATCATCTGTACTGTATCACAACAATACTAAAAAAATCATCAAGACATCATCATAACTCATAAGTGTGGAATGAACCATCTGTGCCAAATCCTGTCCGTCGGATTTACACAATCAAATCTCAACCTGGATAAACCAATAACATACAACATATCTGTAGGTCAACTACCACCAAAACAATGATAACAAGCCCGGAAACATCAACGTACAGTCCGAATGCTCATACGATCAATAACAATGATCAACCAAAACATCAACCGAGAATATCATCGACATGATAACTCCAATACAACCAACAAAGGATCAACGATAACCGAGAGTACCCTCAACATGGTAAACTCCCAACACAATCAATAAATGATCAACGATAACCGAGAATACCCTCAACAAGGTAAACTCCAACACGATCAACAAAGGATCTCAAAGAAATAACCCCGACTGTTGAACATACCCCTCGGGCGTATGAACAACCAGTCACAAACCGTCAAACATATCCAATCATACATGGACTATGAACAACCAAACAATATGGCACAAAGATGGACATCACAGTATGCCCGATACGGAAATGTGTCAGTGCACATGTCCACCCCGTATACGGAATCGAGAATATACGTGGGACAATGTACCTAATTAGCCTCACGAACTACGTCTCGTGTGCATGGTTCAATGTGGAAATATCAACACATAACCACAGTGTGCCCAGCTAAAAATCATACACAATAACCAATCGGAATGCAGATATGATTCCAGATATGTCAAGATGCAACATGACAACGAAACTCAAAGAATCACATATCCAATAAGGATCAAAATACTCATTGAAGTGAACAAAGACAAACTGACAAAGAAAAGTCGACACGACTAATCAATATCCAAAACAACAATCCTGGGATCATCATCCCCGACAAATGATCAACACGATCAACGATCTCAAATACAATTAGCCCTGGGATCATCATCCCTCAATGAAATAATCAATACGAATCCCAATATATGAAACATCATCGTACAACATAGACAATAATTCACCAGAATAGTTATCCTCATAACTGAACAATACTTACATTACCTCAAAGCCGAAGACAATATACTTTCCACGAACAACAATCGAATACACAGTTATATGAATAATCTCGAATGAGGTACAGTCCATTCAATACCAATAAGCCTCTGTCCCGACATCAATGTCGACACGGTAAGCCATTCTCGATATCCGACATTCCACATCACTGACCAAAGATAACTCACATATCCGTCCTTACTAAACACATTTAAACCATAGACACTATGATTTAATCCAAACCAATGCATAATATACAAACCATCATCCCGACAATTTACATTTATAATATCATTGCTATATGAATTATAAATGAAATGAAATCAAAATCATTCATTAAATATTATAAACTGAACAAGTATAACTTGCCTCGATACCGATACCACAAATCCGTTACCAAAATCTATTGCCTTTGTCCACGAGCTCCTCAGCCCCGATCAAGAGCAATCTACGAACTCTTCGACCTCAACCGCAACACAACGGTCATAAACCACAATCAAACATATCAACATATTGAAGTAATCAATCAACAACAATCCGATAACAATCAATAACTGACATAGCCAACCAATCAAACTCAACGGCTCAGCAATACCTCGATCATACACAAAACCGAACAATACAATTCAAACAATTTCGAACTCATAACCATAATACAAGCCACAACTCGATAATCAATATAACCGAGCAATAAACCCAACGGTTCCACAATATCCCGATTAAATACAAATCCAAAACAACCCAAATCAATCAATCCTGAACTCATAACCATAATACGATTCCACAATCCGAAAGTTATATCAACAATCAATTTAAACCAATAGTGAAAGGGTCTAAACATTACCGATTCCAAATTCAATCTTAAATTTGGATACAAGTTTCCTCCTTATAAATTCATAATAAAAACCAATTACCGATTATCATCACCAATCCGGATGATCCGATTAGTGCGACATTATAGGTAATCATATTCCAAGGGTGTCAAATAAGTCATTTATCCGAATTGAACACTTGTTCAATACGTATGAATTCTCAAACTCAAAAGTGGATCATAATCTTATCAAACCCGGAACCATATTCGTATTCCTATATGAATATTGTACCAAAACACATAACTTAGTTCTGGATATGAATATTCCATATTCATATTCAAAATACCAACACCTCATAAACATATTCACCAAACCATATAATCCAAGAGTTCCTTAATAACACAATTTATTCCGAAATCATGTTCATAATCCATAAAACGACGTAATACGATGTGTTCTAACATCTAGACAATCCTTATTCATACTTAAAGATGCATATTATCATGTTTTTCAACATAAACTTCTTCTAACATCAAGAATCGAAACATTACTACTAAGAACACCAAGAACACTATGATTCTATAATCATAACCAACATAATCAAGGCATAGATTATCATATCATCATCCTCCTTTAACAAAATTCCCGTGAATATCAAGAATCATCACAACAACTCCATAATCTAGCATCATACGAATTAATCATCAACAATAACATCAAAAATTCGAATTGAAAGAGAGGATTATCCAACACACCTCTTAGAAGATGATGTAATACCCGGTTGTAATTCATTCATTTTCATTCAGTAATTATCAGTCTGTAATTGTCACTCAGTGATTCTCACTCGTTAATAATCACTCATCATTCTTGTTTCATTCATTTGTGTTCACTGTTGGCATGTTGTAATCGTATATCAATTACCGATCGGCATGTCATCTCCGTTTACTGATCGACGTGAGTATTATTATTATTTTCATCGTGATTGGTAGTCGTATACTGGGAGCATCATCTGTGGCTTGTTTTAGACTTGTTCATTTTCATATTCGTATGTTATGTCGGATCATTCATCAGTCGTAGCGAGGAATCGGAGTTCTCAGAATTTTCAACTTGGCCAGCATCGAGTTACGGCCGTAAGGACCTTGGGTTACGGCCGTAACAAGGGTTCGTGTTTTTCAGGCCTTTTGGACGAAAGGGGCTTACGGCCGTAAGGTCTTGAGGTACGGCCGTAAGTTGAGCAGGTACGGCCGTAAGGCTGGTCGGTTACGGCCGTACGCGTCCAGCAGGCTACCGAGACATCTTTGGCCGAGGGTGATTTACGGCCGTAAGGAAGGTGAGATACGGCCGTAAGTGGTGTTCGTAAGTTTTGGGTGTTGTCGACCAAGGGTGACTTACGGCCGTAAGGGTTGCGGCATACGGCCGTAAGTCGAGGCAGGTACGGCCGTACGAGTTGGCCGGTTACGGCCGTACGCGGCAGGCAAGGTGCCTGGCCGTTTTCGACGAAGAGGGCTTACGCCCGTAAGATTGGCCGGATACGGCCGTATCATCCGAGTTACGGCCGTAAGGTGTGCGGTTACGGCCGTAAGGGTGTCGACGGATGTTTTTGACGAAGGCGGGTTACGCCCGTAACTCAGGATCGGTTACGGCCGTAAGTCTGTCGGCAGGCTTTCGGACGAAGCCGAGTTACGGCCGTACGAGTTGGCCGGTTACGGCCGTAAGGCCGTTGACTTGGAAAGTTACGGCCGTAAGAGGGCCGAGTTACGGCCGTAACTTCCGGCAGTACTTAATGACTTGGCCGGGTCATTTCACCTCACTTTTTCATTTTTCCTTCTTCATCCGAGAGAGAGTGCTGAGAGAGTGATTTCATCATCATCAATCACTTGAGTGTGTAATCTTCATCATCTTCATTCCTTTGAGAAGCTTGGATACTCGTTTTAACTCGTGTTCTTCGGATCGTAGTGGTTGGATCTTCAAGATATAATTTCTTCAACACCTTGGATTTCGATTTTGTGTTGAGTTATGATGTTTTGGACGTTATAATCATGTTATATGAAGGGATATGTATATGATTATGAGTTTGTATAAGGATTCATTGGATTATTGAGAGATTTATTCAAGAACACTTTGAATATCGAGTTGGATTTGGGGATTCCCGATTAATAGTTGTTATAATCACGTTTTTGGATATTCTTAACGGACTATTGATCGTATGGGAGATGTTTTATTGAATTGAAGCACTTCTTGGGGATTTGAGATTGGTATTGTTGAGGTTTAGTTGTAATCAATCGAAGTTGGACTCAAAGTGTTCGATATAATGCCCCTATGAACTTGGTTTAATCGTATCGACGTCTTGAGTTCGTTATATTCGTGTTTAATTCGTTATTGATCAGATTGTTGGTAATTGTATTGAATTAAGGTTTTTCAAGCGATCGGTATCTTGGTTAGGACGTTGTTCGTGGACGGACATTCTTCATCGGTATTGTGTAAGTTAATTCTTACTCGGTTAAAAGGATACTCATTCCTTTTGTTGTTGATTGCTCATAATCATAATTCATTCATCATAATATTAATCATTTCGAGACTTGTAATTGTCGAATAATCATTTCATTCACGAGGAACGACGGTTCCAAATCATTTCATTGGGTTATCAATCACGTCACTATTACTTTCATATCGGTGAGTCATCTTGGCCTTGTCTAATTATTATTCATTAATATTCATCATGGTCATTCTCGTTCATGTGACCTTCCGGGTTCATATTGCGTGGCCGGGTGTGGCTGTGTGGAATTTTTAGTCGGGCACACGATGGTCATGTATTGGGTTCACCGATACATTGGACCGTGCACACGGTAACGCTTACCTCCGTGAGACTAATTAGGTACAAGGACGGGTGTGTCCGGTCATTCGTCTTGTACACTTGCACAGAACATTACGGGCGTACTATGATACTCCTCTTCAGCGTAATTCATAATTAAGAATATTTCATAACTTCAGTCAATTTATGATTGTGTAATTTCAACCCTTGAGGATTGTTGTTCTGTGTAACTGACCCCGTTGGGGGATTTTGTTTTCAGGTCACGGCAAGGCAAAGGCACGGGAAGAGCATGTTGACGGCGACGAGTCCCAGTGATACTAGTAGGGGGCCCCAGTCATTCCGTTTGTTCAGTCATTTTCAGTCATTTCAGTTATTTCTGTCATTTGTATTTTCCGCTGCAAATTCCGTTTGTAATGCTTATTTGTTCAGGGTGGTGTATTTTATCTCCATATAAAATATACTAGTATTCTGTTTTGTCCTGGTGTAATGTACTTAAACTCCTCATCGGAGTACTTGGTAATATAATGTGGTTCGGTACTGCAATTATATTATTTAATTCATCATTTTCATTTGCCTGGTGGGTCCCAGTCGGGGATTCACGGCACTGTAATATCCGCCTAGTTTGGGGTGTTACAGAGTTGGTATCGGAGCGTGGTTTTGAATACTACCCTCCAAGTCATGTCTCATTCGAAATCATCGTCATCGGACTAGTATCATTGGACTTTCGCGTCACGTGTGACCTGTGCAAATGCCGAGCCAATCAGACCAAGAACTGTAAGATTTCTAATGCCATGGTATAATTTCTCGCATTAATCATTCATTCATAATTCATCAGTTAACAATCCTCAATCATCATTGTCATGTTGACCGGGACGGTCGGGTTAACTCATTAATCAGTCAAATCATTTCATTATTCAGTTGTTGATCAGGAAGATCAAATCATTAACCTCATTAACTCATTCAAGATAATCATTTCAGTAACTTCATCAGATAATCACGTCACGACAATTAAGCATTCATGTAATCGCTGTATTTAAGCGTGTATGTTCATTTTCATCACCTCATATCATAATCATAACGTGATATTCATGCGGGAAATATAATCATCATGTGACTTTCCTACTTCAGTATGGAAAGAGCTGGCAGAGGACGAGGAGGACGAGGCCGTGGAGCGGGCCGAATCCCGAGAACTCGTGCGAATACACGCGCAAATGCCAGGAATAATGCTAACTCATCGAGTAGTGACGCTGCCACTCATTCACCTGGACGCGATCATTCACTATCGGGGAGTCGTACCCAGGACACGGCTCAGTCAGAGGGTGTCCGGGTTGACCCACTCGCCTTTATGCAGGGCATGATGGCCCAAATGACGCAGATGGCTCAGTTGATGGAGACGATGCATAACTCCGTCAATCAAAATCAGCAGGCTCCTCCACCGCCACCTCAGAGGCAAGAGAGGAATGTGAGTAATATCATCGGCGATATCTCTCGCCAGAGGCCACCTACTTTTGAGGGCTCGTCTGAGCCGGCAGATATCATTCATTGGCTCGAGCATTTTGAGAAGCTGTTTGCTATGGTAGAGTGTCCCGAGGGACACAAAGTTTCTGTTGCGGCCTACTACCTGGGTAAGAGCGCACATTCTTGGTGGTTGTCGTTGAAGCCCACCGGAGGATCTTGTACTTGGGAGCAGTTCAAGACTCTCATGATGGAGAGGTACTATCCGGCCCCACTCAGGGAGGCCAAGTTGTCGGAATTACTCACTCCCGACCTTTCGATGGATGATGATGTTCTCGCCATTGCCGAAAAATTTCAGAACTTCTTCCGTCGCCTCATCTATCATTCACTCAAGCGGACAAGATCAAGTATTTCAAAGAAGAGGTCAAACCCCGTATGAGACTACATTGCTCAATCATAATTGCACCACGTTGGTGAATTCATTGAGAAAGCTCTCACCTATGAGCTTATCGCTAAAGAGATTGCTAAGCGGCAACCTTCGTCTCGCTAGCAAGAAATCGAAGAACCGTAACCACGAAGGCGGTCGACAACCTTCAAGAAACCCCGCGGGCTCGCTTTTCGAGCGACCTCCCGTGTCGCCTAGACCCGCGGAATCTCGGCCTCGAGCGCGCCTGCCATCACCTGCTTTAATCTGGGGAGCTTGGTCACCTCGGTACCAAGTGTCCTCGAGGACTATCATGTGTCATAATTGTGGGATTGCCGGGCATAAGGCCCGTTTTGCCGTAGGGACTCCAAACCTACTCGGACGTCATCTCGTGCACCTAAGCGATCGGCCGTTCAGTCGAGCCGCTCAATCAGCGTCGTTTAAAACGACAGGAGCGACTAAAGGTGGAGCCTATAGCCAGCAGACGGGAGCGTCCGGTGCCGGGACTAGCAAGCCCCGGATTTATGAGATGAAGAAGACTGATGGCCCCGAGGCCCGAATGATCTCAGGTACACTCGATATCCTATCTCAACCTGTGTGTACCCTTTTTGATACTGGTGCATCGCATTCATTCATTTCCGAGTCATGTTTGAGTAGACTACGTCTGGGTAGTGCTACTAGTTGTGAGCCTTATGTCATCGGCCTACCTGATGGTAGACGAATTATCGTGTCGTGAGATTGTAATTGTCGATTGATTTCATGGTCGTGTATGGCGTGGACCTAATCGTAGTAGATTTGCCGAGGGACGACGTCATCTTGGGTATTGATTGGATGGATCGTCATGATGCCATCATTAGTGTCCGTAAGGGTATGATCACTATCATTTGCACGATGGGGTGGAATGTGTGTTTCAGGAGGTAATCCCATTTGTTCGGGCAAGGTCATTAATTTGATGAAAGCGGTCGATTACTCATCGGGGATGTGTTGGTTATTGGTGCTATATGACCAAAACCGAGAAGCCATCGATATTGTTGTGACGGATATTCCGGTAGTGAGGAGTATGCCGACGTTTTCCAGACGAGTTACGGTTTGCCTCCACAGAGGATGTGGAATTCACGATTGAGTTGGAGCACGGTACGTCCCGATATCGAAGGCACCGTCGGATGGTCCCGACCGAAATGCAGGAATTAAAGAACCAACTTGAGGAATTGTTCGAGAAGGGTTATATCCGACCGAGTGCGTCTCCGTGGGGAGCACCGTGTTGTTTGTCAAGAAGAAGGATGGGTCATTTCGTTTGTGTATCGATTATCGGGAGTTGAGCAGAGTGACAATCAAGAATAAATATCCCTTGCCCCGTATTGATGATCTTTTAGATCAACTTCGTGGAGCTTGATATTTTCAAGATCGACTTAAGATCTGGATATCACCAGTGCGGTTCGAGAGTCGGATATCGCGAGGACGGCGTTCGAACACGCTATGGTCATTATGAGTTCGTAGTTATGCCGTTCGGGCTAACTAATGCACTGCGGTATTCATGGAATTGATGAATTGGGTTTTCATCGACTTTTGGATCGGTTTGTTGTTGTCTTCATCGACGATATTTTGATTTATTCTCGTAGCCGAGAGGATCACGAGGCCCATCTTCATCGTGTTCTCGACGTGTTGAGACGAGAGCAACTTTTTGGAAAGTTTTCCAAGTGCGAGTTACGGATGTCCAGTGACTTTTCTTGGACATGTAATTTCATCGGACGGAGTTCGTGTCGACCCTCGAAGACGGAGGCTATTCGAGATTGGTTACCTCCGAAGAATGTTAAGGAAATCCGGAGTTTCCTCGGATTAGCGGGTTATTATCGGCGATTTGTGGAAGGATTTTCCAAAATTGCTCAACCTTTGTGAACCTTTTGCGAAAGGATAAGAAATACACGTGGTCCGACGCGTGTCGTGAGTTTTGAGGAACTCAAGAGCCGGTTAATGACAAGACTGTACTTTCCTTGCCGCGAGGGACGGAGGGATTTGTGGTTTATAGTGATGCGTCAGGCAGGTCTCGGATGTGTGCTCATGCGAACGGAAAGGTTATTGCTTATGCTTCACGGCAATTGAGACCTTACGAGGTTAATTATCCGACCCACGACCGGAGCTAGCGGCCGTGGTGTTCGCTTTGAAAATATGGCGTCATTATCTTTATGGCGTTACATCGAGATATTCACCGATCATAAGAGTTTAAAGTATATATTTACTCGAAGGAGTTAAATATGCGGCAGAGACAGTGGTTAGAATTAATCAAAGATTACGATATCGAGATCCTTTACCACCGGGCAAGGCGAACGTTGTCGCGACGCCTTGAGTCGCAAGTCCGTTCGGGAAGCGGATGCTTGCTCGTCTAACGATTCGAAGGAACTTCGGGAATTCCTTAGACCCGAGATCGAGTGCAGCTTCAGCGAGTTCGGGGACGACTTTGTATGTTAGAGATTTCATCGTCACTCGAAGAGGTAATCGGGGAGAATCGAGTTCGGACCCTTCATTGTTGCGCATCCGTGAGGATGTGGCTCAGGGAAAGCCCCTGGATTCGTGGTCCACGAGGATGGACTTTTGAGATTTAAGAATCGGTTGTGCGTCCGGCGAATGACGAGTTGAAAAACTCGATTTTGAGAGAAGCTCATGCTACCCCTTATTATTGTTCATCCGGTCCAGACAAGATGTACAAGGACTTGAAAGCAGAATTCTTGGTGGAGTAATATGAAGCGAGAAGTCGCAATTCGTTTGAGATGCTTAACTGTCAACAAGTTAAGATTGAACATCGCGACCGTGGGTATCTGAAACTTCTTCCTATTCCCAGTGGAAGTGGGAAGACATTTCTATGGATTTCATCACGAGTTTGCCGGCCAGTCGTCGTGGCATGAATATGATCTGGTGATCGTGGACCGCTTAACTAAATCAGCTCATTTCCTTGAGATCAAGGAGACGTGGGGTCCCGAGAGACTTGCTCAACTGTTCATCAAAGAGATAGTCGACTTCACGGTACTCCTAAGAGTATCGTTTCCGATCGTGACGGACGATTTGTGTCTCATTTTGGAAATCGATTCATCGTGCTATGGGAACTCGGCTCAATCTCGATCGCTTTTCATCCTCGTCAGACGGACAATCAGAGAGGACTATTCAGACATTAGAGGACATGTTGAGGGCATGCGTCCTCGATTGGAAAGACGATTGGGAAGCCCAACTACCATTGATCGAGTTCACGTATAATAATAGCTGGCATGCTTCCATTAAGATGGCACCTTACGAGGCCTTGTACGGTCGTCGTTGTCGGTCTCCTTTGTGTTGGGATGACTTATCAGAATCAATCGGCACCGAACCCGATATGCTTATAGCCGCCCGGGAGAAGGTAGCTTTAATCAGGAGTCGTATGTTGTATTTCGAGTCGCCGAAATCCTATGCGGATAATCGCTGCCGACCACTAGAGTTCGAGACGGTGACCACGTTTTGGTCAAGGTATCCCAGTCGAGGTATTTTCCGTTTTGGGAAGAAGGGAAAGTTGAGTCCGAGATTCATTGGACCGTTTGAGATTTTGGATCGAGTGGGCGAGTTAGCTTATCGATTGGCTTTACCTCCGGCGTTGAGCCGAATTCATAATGTGTTTCATGTCTCTCAGTTGCGGAAGTATGTTGCCGACCCGAGTCACATACTCCAGTTCGACGAAATCGAGATCGCCGACGATCATTCATATGAGGAACGTCCTATTCGAGTTCTAGAGCGGCGAATCAAACAGTTGAGGAATAAGACGATTCCTTTGGTTAAAATTCAGTGGTCTAGACACGGAGTCGAAGAGGCTACTTGGGAAACCGAGGATAGTATGCGGGAGAGTTATCCCGAGTTGTTTGACCCTTAGTTTCGGGGACGAAACTCCTTTTAAGGGGGGGGGTATGTAATACCCGGTTGTAATTCATTCATTTTCATTCAGTAATTATCAGTCTGTAATTGTCACTCAGTGATTCTCACTCGTTAATAATCACTCATCATTCTTGTTTCATTCATTTGTGTTCACTGTTGGCATGTTGTAATCGTATATCAGTTACCGATCGGCATGTCATCTCCGTTTACTGATCGACGTGAGTATTATTATTATTTTCATCGTGATTGGTAGTCGTATACTGGGAGCATCATCTGTGGCTTGTTTTAGACTTGTTCATTTTCATATTCGTATGTTATGTCGGATCATTCATCAGTCGTAGCGAGGAATCGGAGTTCTCAGAATTTTCAACTTGGCCAGCATCGAGTTACGGCCGTAAGGACCTTGGGTTACGGCCGTAACAAGGGTTCGTGTTTTCGTGCCTTTTGGGACGAAAGGGCTTACGGCCGTAAGGTCTTGAGGTACGGCCGTAAGTTGGCAGTGCGGCCGTAAGAATTTGGTCGATTCTGGCCGTCTGGCGTCAGCCTCTAAGACATCTTTGGCGAGGTGATTTACGGCCGTAAGGAAGGCGAGATACGGCCGTAAGTGGTGTTCGTAAGTTTTGGGTGTTGTCGACCAAGGGTGACTTACGGCCGTAAGGGTTGCGGCATACGGCCATAAGTCGAGCGGTGCGGCCGTCTGAGTTGGTCGATTCTGCGGCCGTCTGTGCAGCGACGAGGTGCACGGCCGTTTTGACGAAGAGGGCTTACGCGTAAGATTGGCGGATACGGCCGTATCATCAAGTTACGGCCGTAAGGTGTGCGATTCTGGCCGTAAGGGTGTCGGCGGATGTTTTTGACGAAGGCGGAGTTACGCCGTAACTCGGGATCGATTCTGGCCGTAAGTCTGCAGCCGGCGAGCTTTGGACGAAGCCGAGTTACGGCCGTCTGAGTTGGCGATTCTGGCCGTAAGGCCGTTGACTTGGAAAGTTACGGCCGTAAGAGGGCCGAGTTACGGCCGTAACTTCCGGCGATGCCAATGACTTGGCCGGGTCATTTCACCTCACTTTTCATTTTTCCTTCTTCATCCGAGAGAGAGTCTTGAGAGAGTGATTTCATCATCATCAATCACTTGAGTGTGTAATCTTCATCATCTTCATTCCTTTGAGAAGCTTGGATACTCGTTTTAACTCGTGTTCTTCGGATCGTAGTGGTTGGATCTTCAAGAGGTAATTTCTTCAACACCTTGGATTTCGATTTTGTGTTGAGTTATGATGTTTTGGACGTTATAATCATGTTATATGAAGGGATATGTATATGATTATGAGTTTGTATAAGGATTCATTGGATTATTGAGAGATTTATTCAAGAACACTTTGAATATCGAGTTGGATTTGGGGATTCCCGATTAATAGTTGTTATAATCACGTTTTTGGATATTCTTAACGGACTATTGATCGTATGGGAGATGTTTTATTGAATTGAAGCACTTCTTGGGGATTTGAGATTGGTATTGTTGAGGTTTAGTTGTAATCAATCGAAGTTGGACTCAAAGTGTTCGATATAATGCCCCTATGAACTTGGTTTAATCGTATCGACGTCTTGAGTTCGTTATATTCGTGTTTAATTCGTTATTGATCGGATTGTTGGTAATTGTATTGAATTAAGGTTGTTCGAGCGATCGGTATCTTGGTTAGGACGTTGTTCGTGGACGGACATTCTTCATCGGTATTGTGTAAGTTAATTCTTACTCGGTTAAAAGGATACTCATTCCTTTTGTTGTTGATTGCTCATAATCATAATTCATTCATCATAATATTAATCATTTCGAGACTTGTAATTGTCGAATAATCATTTCATTCACGAGGAACGACGGTTCCAAATCATTTCATTGGGTTATCAATCACGTCACTATTACTTTCATATCGGTGAGTCATCTTGGCCTTGTCTAATTATTATTCATTAATATTCATCATGGTCATTCTCGTTCATGTGACCTTAGGGTTCATATTGCGTGGCGGGTGTGGGTGTGTGGAATTTTTAGTCGGGCACACGATGGTCATGTATTGGGTTCACCGATACATTGGGACCGTGCACACAGTAACGCTTACCTCGTGAGACTAATTAGGTACAAGGACGGGTGTGTCCGGTCATTCGTCTTGTACACTTGCACGAACATTACGGGCGTACTATGATACTCCTCTTGGCGTAATTCATAATTAAGAATATTTCATAACTTTCAATTTATGATTGTGTAATTTCAACCCTTGAGGATTGTTGTTACGTATGGCGACCCGTTGGGGATTTTGTTTTCAGGTCACGGCAAGGCAAAGGCACGGGAAGAGCATGTTGACGGCGACGAGTCCCAGTGATACTAGTAGGGGGCCCCAATCATTCCGTTTGTTCAGTCATTTTCAGTCATTTCAGTTATTTCTGTCATTTGTATTTTCCGCTGCAAATTCCGTTTGTAATGCTTATTTGTTCAGGGTGGTGTATTTTATCTCCATATAAAATATACTAGTATTCTGTTTTGTCCTGGTGTAATGTACTTAAACTCCTCATCGGAGTACTTGGTAATATAATGTGGTTCGGTACTGCAATTATATTATTTAATTCATCATTTTCATTTGCCTGGTGGGTCCCAGTCGGGGATTCACGGCACTGTAATATCCGCCTAGTTTGGGGTGTTACAGATGAAATACACAAGTAACCACCTCAAGAATCATCAATATCTCTTCTTCTCAAGCTCCAAATCCAAGTCCTTAAGCTCATAATCCACTTAGAAGGACCAAGAATCCATCCCTGTGTGTTGATGGGCGAAAAACGAAATGAAACTCCGAAGAAAAATGAAATGATGGGCGTCCACGTTTATAAACTTCCAGCTCATTATGTACGTAACATGCCAAAGTTAATGTACGTAACCAACATTTACGTACGCTATCTAACTTTGGTAGCGTACGTAACGACAGTCCAGAGGCTCCTGACTCATATCGTTCACATCCTTACGTACGTAACACATTCTCCATAACGTACGTAATACGTACGTTGACTTGCTACAGTAACATACTCGTTAACGTATGTAACTTACCACTCATAACGTACATTAACCAAGGGTTGACTCGCCCATGCACGTTCTCCGCCGAAAGCTACCGACACAGGGCCCCACTTGCCGACCACATCTCGGTCCTATCCGATTCCCTCTGTTACGTACGTAACGCCTTACGCATAACGTACGTAAAACAGAATTTAGCGTACGTAAGTCCTTACCCTTAGCGTACGTAATGGCCTTCTATATTTGGCCAAAATCCAACTGTTCCTGTCCGTCTCGACATACTGGATACGTATACTCATCCCAAAAATATTCTCATACGATACACCTGATGTCCAAACCAGTTCAACCTGATACACCATATCCTCAATATAACTTCAATCAAACACGTCAATTACACAAGTATAAGTATCTCGGTTCTCAATTTATTTTATCCATACTGTATAGACACCAAGCTATGCAGTATATCTCAGATAAAATAACGCGAAAAATTTATACTGAAAACCCGGGTATTACATACTACCCCCCTTAAAATAAGTTTCGTCCTCGAAACTTGCAACCTGTCACCAACAACATATCAATCCAAAATTTCCAAACTAATCACAAAAGCAATCAATCGTCGCCACAAGCGGATAACCAAAACAATATACTTAGAGGTGCGTGAAGCCGATGATCTCCCGTGATACTAGCACACGACTCCCATACGAAGTCTCAACACAATACCAACACACACCAATATCACAAATAGCAATTTGAAAAGATCTCAAAAATTTTGGAAGCTCCAAAAATCGGTTTGACTCAAAAGTCAGAAAAATCATTTTCAAAAGCCACGCTACTACCGTACCAGTAGAGCCACATAACACACACGCCCGGGTTTCACAAAATCCAAGCTCTGATACCATCTTATGTAACACCCCCAAAACCATACGGGGTATTACAACGCCGTGGGCCCCGTGTCGGAATCCACGAGGCTAAAAACTATTTACAAAAACATTCAAAAACGCCAAAAAGGCCGATGACGGTAATATTTCAAAAACTCACAAAAGCCATTTACAAAATACCAATACCGTCATAAGAATATTGCCAAAATGATCCAAAATGCCAAAAACTCGGTTTAGGGAATCAGTTTTCGAAATAATCCAAGTTTACGAAGTACTCAAAAATCCATTTTGAAATATACACACGCATCGGAGAAAAACACAATTCAAAATACACATTTGCAGCAGAAATAAAACAACCAAAAATAAATACTCAATTCTCCGAAAACATGCCACAACCAGTATCACTCGGGAAGCTCATCTCTTCACGACCGCTACTAGTTCGATCTCCGAGTACCTAAAAATAAAGCCCACGATGGGGTCAGCCACAATACTCAATAATGATATCCATCACATCATCATAAATAATTACATACCAATGTAATAATACTGTACGAATACTACCAATGTAATCTTACCGTCATAACGTTACCAATCCATGGCAATCAATAACAATTCAATCCTTACCATAATCCCCATTTTGCATTCTCAAATGACGAAATGAACTCAACAACAATCATCTGTACTGTATCACAACAATACTTAAAAATCATCAAAACATCATCATAACTCATAAGTGTGGAATGAACCATCTGTGCCAAATCCTGTCCGTCGGATTTACACAATCAAATCTCAACCCGGATAAACCAATAACATACAACATATCTGTATGTCCACTACCACCAAAACAATGATAACAAGCCCTGAAACATCAACGTACAGTTCGAATGCTCATACGATCAATAACAATGATCAACCAAAACATCAACCGAGAATATCATCGACATGATAACTCCAATACAACCAACAAAGGATCAACGATAACCGAGAGTACCCTCAACATGGTAAACTCCCAACACGATCAACAAAGGATCAGCGATAACCGAGAATACCCTCAACAAGGTAAACTCCAACACGATCAACAAAGGATCTCAAAGAAATAACCCCGACTGTTGAACATGGCCCTCGGGCGTATGAACAACCAATCGCAAACCGTCAAACATATCCAATAATACATGGACTATGAACGACCAAACAATATGGCTCAAAGATGGACATCACAGTATGCCCGATCCGGAAATGTGTCAGTGCACATGTCCATCCCGTATACGGAATCCAGAATATACGTGGGATAATGTACCTAATTAGCCTCACGAACTACGCCTCGTGTGCACGGTTCAATGTGGATATATCAACACATAACCATAGTGTGCCCAACTAAAAATCATACACAATAACCAATCGGAATGAAAATATGATTCCAGATATGTTATGATGCAACATGACAACGAAACTCAAAGAATCACATATCCAATAAGGATCTAAAGATTCACTGAAGTGAACAAAGACAAACTGACAAAGAAAAGTCGACACGACTAATCAATATCCAAAACAACAATCCTGGGATCTTCATCCCCGACAAATGATCAAAACGATCAACCATCTTAATACAATCAGCCCTGGGATCATCATACCTCAACGAAATAATCAATATGAATCCCAATATACGAAACATCATCGTACAACATATACAATAATTCACCAGAATAATTATCCTCATAACTGAACAATACTTACATTACCTCAAAGCCGAAGACAATATCCTTTCCATGAACAACAATCCTGAACGAATACACAGTTATACGAATAATCTCGAATGAGGTACAGTCCATTCAATACCAATAAACCTCTGTCCCGACATCAATGTCGACACGGTAAGCCATCCTCGATATCCGACATTCCACATCACTGACCAAAGATAACTCACATATTCGTCCTTACTAAACACATTTAAACCATATACAATATGATTTAATCCAAACCAATGCATAATATACAAACCATCATCCCGACAATTTACATTTATAATATTATTGCTATATGAATTATAAATGAAATGAAATCAAAATAATTCATTAAATATTACAAACTGAACAAGTATAACTTGCCTCGATACCGATACCACGAAGCCTTTACCAAAATCCATTGCCTTCATCCACGAGCTCCTCAGCCCCGACCAAGAGCAATCTACGAACTCTTCGACCTCAACCGCAACACAAAAGTCATAAACCACGATCAAACATATCAACCTATTGAAGTAATCAATCAACAACAATCCGATAACAATCAATAACCGACATTGCCAACCAATCAAACTCAACGGCTCAACAATACCTCGATCATACATAAAACCGAGCAATACAATTCAAACAATTTCGAACTCATAACCTTAATACAAGCCGCAACTCGATAATCAATATAACCAAGCAATAAACCCAACGGTTCCACAATATTCCGATTAAATACAAATCCAAAACAACCCAAATCAATCAATCATGAACTCATAACTATAATACGATTCCATAATCCGAAAGTCATATCAACAATCAATTTAAACCAATAGCGAAGGGTCTAAACATTACTGATTCCAAATTCAATCTTAAATATGGATACAAGTTTCCTCGTAAATTCATAATAAAAACCAATTACCGATTATCATCACCAATCCGGACGATCTAATTAGTTCGACATTATAGGTAATCATATTTCAAGGGTGTTAAATAATTTCATTATCCGAATTGAACACTTGTTCAATACGTATGAATTCTCAAACTCAAAAGTGGATCATAATATTATCAAACCCGGAACCATATTCGTATTCCTATACGAATATTGTACCAAAACACATAACTTAGTTCTAGATATGAATATTCCATATTCATATTCAAAACACCAACACCTCATAAACATATTCATCAAACCATATAATCCAAGAGTTCCTTAAGAACACAATTTATTCCGAAATCATGTTCATAATCCATAAAACGACATAATCCGATGTGTTCTAACATCTAGACAATCCTTATTCATACTTCAATATGCATATTATCATGTTCTTCAACATACACTTATTCTAACATCAAGAATCGAAACATTACTACTAAGAACACCAAGAACACTATGATTCTATAATCATAACCAACATAATCAAGGCATAGATTATCATATCATCATCCTCCTTTAACAAATTCCCATGAATACCAAGAATCATCACACCAACTCCATAAACTAGCATCATACGAATTAATCATCAACAATAACTTCAAAAATCCGAATTGAAAGAGAGGATTATCCAACATACCTCTTAGAAGATGAAATACACAAGTAACCACCTCAAGAATCATCAATATCTCTTCTTCTCAAGCTCCAAATCCAATCCCTTAAGCTCATAATCCACTTAGAAGGACCAAGAATCCATCTCTGGGTGTTGAAGTGTGAAAAACGAAATGAAACTCCAAAGAAAAATAAAATGACGGGCGTTCACTTTTATAAACTTCCAGCTCGTTACGTACATAACATTCCAAAGTTAACGTACGTAACCAACATTTACGTACGCTATCTGACTTTGATAGCGTACGTAACACATTCTCCATAACGTACGTAATACCTACGTTGACTTGCTACAGTAACATACTCATACTCATAATGTACGTTAACCAAGGGTTGACTCGCCCATGCACGTTCTCTACCGAAAGCTACCGACACAGGGCCCCACTTTTCGATTGATTACTTCAATAGGTTGATATGTTTGATTATGGTTTATGACCGTTGTGTTGCGGTTGAGGTCGAAGAGTTCGTAGATTGCTCTTGGTCGGGGTTGAGGAGCTCGTGGACGAAGGCAATAGATTTTGGTAACGGCTTCGTGGTATCAGTATCGAGGCAAGTTATACTTGTTCAGTTTATAATATTTAATGAATGATTTTGATTTCATTTCGTTTATAATTCATATAGCAATGATATTATAAATGTAAATTGTCGGGATGATGGTTTGTATATTATGCATTGGTTTGGATTAAATCATAGTGTATATGGTTTAAATGTGTTTAGTAAGGACGGATATGTGAGTTACCTTTGGTTAGTGATGTGGAATATCGGATATCGAGGATGGCTTACCGTGTCGACATTGATGTCGGGACAGAAGGTTATTGGTATTAAATGGACTGTACCTCATTCGAGATTATTCGAATAACTATGTATTCATTCAGGATTGTTGTTCGTGGAAAGGATATTGTCTTCTTCTTTGAGGTAATGTAAGTATTGTTTAGTTATGAGGATAATTATTCTGATGAATTATATTGTATATGTTGTACGATGATGTTTCATATATTGGGATTCGTATTGATTATTTCGTTGAGTGATGATTATCCCAGGGCTGATTGTATTATGATCGTTGATCGTGTTGATCATTTGTCGGGGATGATGATCCCAGGATTTTTGTTTTGGATATTGATTAGTCGTGTCGACTTTTCTTTGTCAGTTTGTATTTGTTCACTTCAATGAGTCTTTTGATCCTTATTGGATATGTGATTCTTTGAGTTTCATTGTCCTGTTGCATCGTGACATATCTGGAATCATATCTGCTTTCCGATTGGTTATTGTGTAGGATTTTTAGCTGGGCACACTATGGTTATGTGTTGATATTTCCACATTGAACCGTGCACACGAGACGTAATTCGTGAGGCTAATTAGGTACATTGTCCCACATATATTCTGGATTCTGTATACGGGGTGGACATGTGCACTGGCACATTTTCGGATCGGGCATACTGTGATGTCCATCTTTGAGCCATCTTGTTTGGTCGTTCATAGATCATGTATAATTGGATTTGTTTGATGGTTTGCGACTGGTTGTTCATACGCCCGAGGGGTATGTTCAACAGTCGGGGTTATTTCTATGAGATCCTTTGTTGATCGTGTTGGAGTTTACCTTGTTGAGGGTATTCTCAGTTATCGTTGATCCTTTGTTGATCGTGTTGGGAGTTTACCATGTTGAGGGTACCCTCGGTTATCGTTGATCCTTTGTTGGTTGTATTGGAGTTATCATGTCGATGATATTCTCGGTTGATGTTTTGGTTGATCATTGTTATGAGCATTCACACTGTACGTTGATGTTTCGGGGCTTGTTATCATTGTTTTGGTGGTAGCTGACCTACAGATATGTTGTATATTATTGGTTTATCCAGGTCGAGATTTGATTGTGTAAATCCGATGGACAGGATTTGGCACAGATGGGTCATTCCACACTTATGAGCTATGATGATGTTTTGATGATTTTTTTAGTATTGTTGTGATACAGTACAGATGATTGTTGTTGAGTTCATTTCATCATTTGAGAATGCGAAATGGAGATTATGGTTAGGATTGAATTGTTATGGATTGCCATGGATTGGTAAGGTTATGACGATAAGATTACGTTGGTAGTATTCGTACAGTATTATTACATTGGTATGTAATTATTTATGGTGATGTGATCGATATCATTATTGATTATTGTGGCTGACCCCGTCATGGGCTTTATTTTTAGGTACTCGGAGATCGAGCAAGTAGCGGTCGTGAAGAGATGAGCTTCCCGAGTTATACTGGTTGTGGCATGTTTTCGGAGAATTGAGTATTTATTTTTGGTTGTTTTATTTCCGCTGCAAATGTGTATTTTGAATTGTGTTTTTCTCCGCTACGTGTGTATATTTCAAAATGGCTTTTTGAGTACTTGTTAAACTTGGATTATTTCAAAAACCGATTCCCTAAACCGAGTTTTTGGCATTTTGGCCTTGATCGTTTTGGCGATATTCTTATGACGGTATTGGTATTTTGTAAATGGATTTTGTGAGTTTTTAAAATATTACCGTCATCGGCCTTTTTGGCGTTTTTGAACGTTTTTGTAAATGGTTTTTAGCTTGGTGGGTTCCGGCATGGGGCCCACGGCGCTGTAATACCCCGTATGGTTTTGGGGGTGTTATAGAAGATGGTATTAGAGCTTGGGTTTTGTGAAACCCGGACGTGTGTGTTATGTGGCTCTACTGGTACGGTAGTAGCGTGGCTTTTGAAAATGGTTTTTCTGACTTTTGAGTCAAATCAATTTTTGGAGCTTCCAAAACTTTTGAGATCTTTTCAAATTGCTATTTGTGATATTGGTGTGTGTTGGTATTGTGTTGAGACTTCGTATGGGAGTCGTGTGCTAGTATCACGGGAGATCATCGGCTTCACGCACCTGTAAGTATATCGTTTTGGTTATTCGCTTGTGACGATGATTGATTGCTTTTGTGATGAGTTTGGAAATTTTGGATTGATCTATTGTTGGTGACAGGTTGCAAGTTTCGAGAATGAAACTTATTTTAAGGGAGGTAGTATGTAATACCCGGATTTTCAACAATCCGATAATAATCAATAACTGACATAGCCAATCAATCAAACTCAATGGCTCAACAATATCTTGATCATACACAAAACCGAACAATACAATTCAAACAATTTCGAACTCATAAACATAATACAAGCCGCAACTCGATAATCAATATAACCGTGCAGTAAACCCAACGGTTCCACAATATCCCGATTAAATACAAATCCAAAACAACCCAAATCAATCAATCATGAACTCATAACCATAATACGATTCCACAATCCGAAATTCATATCAACAATCAATTTAAACCAATAGCGAAAGGGTCTAAACATAACCAATTCCAAATTCAATCTTAAATATGGATATAAGTTTCCTCCTTGTAAATTCATAATAAAAACCAATTACCGATTTATCATTACCAATCCGGACGATCCAATTAGTTCGACATTATAGGTAATCATATTCCAAGGGTGTCAAATAATTCCATTATCCGAATTGAACACTTGTTCAATACGTATGAATTCTCAAACTCAAAAGTGGATCATAATCTTATCAAACCCGGAACCATATTCGTATTCCTATACGAATATTGTACCAAAACACATAACTTAGTTCTATATATGAATATTCCATATTCATATTCAAAACACCAACACCACATAAACATATTCATCAAACCATATAATCCAAGAGTTCCTTAAGAACACAATTTATTCCGAAATCATGTTCATAATCCATAAAACGACATAATCCGATGTGTTCTAACATCTAGACAATCCTTATTCATACTTCAAGATGCATATTATCATGTTCTTCAACATACACTTATTCTAACATCAAGAATCGAAACATTACTACTAAGAACACCAAGAACACTATGATTCTATAATCATAACCAACATAATCAAGGCATAGATTATCATATCATCATCCTCCTTTAACAAATTCCCATGAATACCAAGAATCATCACAACAACTCCATAAACTAGCATCATACGAATTAATCATCAACAATAACTTCAAAAATCCGAATTGAAAGAGAGGATTATCCAACATACCTCTTAGAAGATGAAATACACAAGTAACCACCTCAAGAATCATCAATATCTCTTCTTCTCAAGCTCCAAATCCAATCCCTTAAGCTCATAATCCACTTAGAAGGACCAAGAATCCATCTCTGGGTGTTGAAGTGTGAAAAACGAAATGAAACTCCGAAGAAAAATGAAATGACGGGCGTCCACTTTTATAAACTTCCAGCTCGTTACGTACATAACATGCCAAAGTTAACGTACGTAACCAACATTTACGTACGCTATCTGACTTTGATAGCGTACGTAATGACAGTCCAGAGGCTCCTGACTCATTTTGTTCACATCCTTACGTACGTAACACATTCTCCGTAACGTACGTAATACGTACGTTGACTTGATACAGTAACATACTCGTTAACGTACGTAACTTACCACTCATAACGTACGTTAACCAAGGGTTGACTCGCCCATGCACATTCTCCGCCGAAATCAACCGACACAGGGCCCCACTTGCCGACCACAACTCGGTCCTGTCCGATTCCCTTTGTTACGTACGTAACGCCTTACGCATAACGTACGTAAAACATAGAATTTAGCGTACGTAAGTCCTTACCCTTAGCGTACGTAATGACCTTCTATATTTGGCCAAAATCCAACTGTTCATGTCCGTCTCGACATACTGGATACGTATACTCATCCCAAAGATATTCTCATACATTACACCTAATGTCCAAATCAGTTCAACCTAATACACCATATCCTCAATATAACTGTCAATCAAACACGTCAATTACACAAGTATAACTGTCTCGGTTCTCAATTTATTTTATCCATACTGTATAGACACCAAGCTATGCAGTATATCTCAGATAAAATAATGCGAAAAATTTATACTGAAATTTCGGGTATTACAGCAGTATCTCAGGTGATTAAGACGTTTAACCAGCAGCTGGCATTTGTTCGACATCTAGTCAGAACAGATGCAGAAATGATAATACATTTTGATATGAGAATGAAACCTTAGATTCAGAGGTACATGTCCGGTTTTGAATGTACCACTCTCCGTCAATATCAGGATAAAGAATTGGCGTGTTAAATCAAAGAAGCAGCGATGGAAAAGTTTGCAGAATCCAAGAAGCAGAAAGTCTCTAGTAGTTTCACAGAGCACAAGAGTAGTGAGCCCCGCAAGGCCCAGTCATATTTTCATTCTTTCAAGAAACCTCCACACCCATCGAAGAGCAAAAATAATTCCGGAACAGTATCTGCCATGACGGATGTAACAAGGAAGTGTTTTAACTGTGGTCAGACGAGACACTACCGACGAAATTGACCCCTTCCTGCCGTGACTTGTTTTGATTATGGTCGAGAGGGACATCGTGCGGTGTTCTGTGAGGAGGCTGCATAATCTTTTAGAGCTCGTACATCACAGCCAGCACAGAAGGAAGCGAGTAGATGCACCAGAGTGTTCAGCTGCCCCAAAATTTTGGTCGCGGACGAGGCAGAGGACAATTCGACCGAAAGGAGATATCGAGTGCCAGATCCATTCCTCCACGCCTATACGAGATGAGGAGGGCAGACGATCAGGATGCTGCTGTCGTATCAGGTACTGTTTAGATCCTTTCACAACCAGTTAGCATTTTATTCGATACAGGAGCTACGCATTCATTTATATCCTTGTCTTATGTAAATCGTTTGAACATTTCTGGTTTTCATAATTGCGAGCCTTATGTTGTGAGTTTACCGAGTGGAGAGAGGATTGTGGGAAACTTAGAAACTAGAGATTTCCCTGTATCAATTGGAAGCAGAGAGTGACCCTCAAATCTGATTGTGATAGAAATGCAAGGAGACGACCTGATACTCAGAGATGGTTGGCTTAATCTATATGGAGCTATTGTAAACTACCGAAAGAGGAATATCTCGCTGATCGCTGATGATGGTTCCGAAATACTGTTTGAAGGATGGAAACCAGGAAGCTCATGAAGGGTGATCAAGGCGATGAAAGTTGTCAAATTGTTGAAACAGGGCCGTACCGGATACTGATGCTATGCAATGAAGAAAGAAGACGGAATTGTGGAACTTTCACCCATTCCTGTTGTGAACGAATTTCCAGATGTATTCCCTAACGAGTTACCTGGACTACCTCCACGACGGGATGTAGAATTCACCATCGAGCTGGAACCAGGAGCTACACCAATTTCTAAGGCACCATATAGTATGGAACCTACTGATATGTACGAATTGAAGAAGCAACTGGAAGAGTTACTGGACAAAGGCTATATCCAAATAGCGTTTACAGGGTGCACCAGTTCTTTTTGTCCGGAAGAAGGATGGATCGCTTCGATTGTGTATTGACTATCGAGAATTGAACAAGATGACGATCAAGAACAAGTATCCGTTGCCCCGGATTGATGATTTATTTGACCAGCTGCAAGGAGCAACAATGTTTTCTAAGATCGATCTGAGGCCGGGATATCATCAGTTGAGGATTAAGGAATCCGATGTTCCAAAATCAGCGTTCAGAACTCGCTACGGACACTATGAGTTTGTAGTGATGCCGTTTGGTATCACTAATGCACCTACTGTATTCATGCAATTGATGAATCGAGTGTTCATAGAGTATTTGGACAAGTTCGTAGTCGTATTTAGTGACAACATTCTGGTTTATTCCAAGAGCCCGGAAGAGCATGCACAGCATTTGCGGATCGTCTTAGACCTTTTGAGAAACGAGCAATTGTACGCCAAGCTTTCTAAGTGTGAATTCTGGCTAAAGGAAGTAATGTTCCTCGGTCATGTGGTATCAACAGAAGGAGTCTGAGTAGATCCCTAAAAAATCGAAGCAGTTATGGATTAGAAGTCTCCTAAGAACGTGAAGGAAGCCCAAAGTTTCTTAGGACTTGCTGGGTATTATCGTCGGTTCATGGAAGAGTTTTCCAAAATTACCCGCCCACTTACTCGATTACTGTATAAAGCAAAACGAGTTAGGGTTGGTTTGGCCAGTAGAAGCACGGGGAACATATGCACCAGCACGGCCCAAAAGTTTAAGTGGAACGAGATGTGCCAGACTAGCTTTGATGAATTAAAGAAGAGATTGACGACGGCACCGATTTTAGCACTCCCACAGCAAACTGGAGTATTCATAATTTACAGTGACGCTTCGAACCAAGGACTCGGGTGTGTATTGATGCAGAATGAGAAGGTGACCCCCTATGCATCACGACAGCTGAAGCCTTATGAAGTAAATTACGCAACGCATGATTTGGAGCTGGCAACGGTAGTTTTTGCTTTGAAAATCTGGAGACATTACGTGTACGGGACTCACTGTCAAATATTTACGGATCACAAGAGTCTCAAATACATCTTCAGTCAGAAGGAGTTAAACATGCGGCAGAGGAGATGGCTGGAATTGATTAAGGATTATGACTTGGAGATTCTTTATCATCCAGGCAAGGCAAACGTAGTGGATGATGCACTGAGTCGCAAGCCTGTTTCTATTCGAATGCTGGAGACTCTCACCTCCCAGACCAGCATTCAACGGGAATCGATTCGTGAAAGAATTGAAGTATGGTTGCAGAGAGTCCAAGGACAATTGTGTGTAATGGAGCTAACTTCTTCATTAACCAAAGAAATCACATCTAAGCATTTAGAGGATCCTCTGATGATTCGGTTATGTGACGAAGTGAGTAAAGGTAAGGCCTCAGGATTCATAATTCACGAGGATGGAGTTTTGAGATTTCAGATCCGACTTTGTGTTCCAGATGTCGATATTTTGAAGCAGACAATTATGAAGGAAGCTTACAGCATGCCCTATTCTATCCACCCGGGCACCAATAAAATGTATAAAGATCTGAAGCAGAACTTCTGGTGTGGCAACATGAAGAAAGATGTAGCGGATTATGTCTCAAAATGTTTGACTTGTCAGCTGGTTAAGATCGAACATCAATGACCTGCTGGAATGCTGAAGCCGCCCTAGATTCCTGAATAGAAGTGGGAGGACATATCGATGGACTTTATCACTAATATGCCGAAGACCAGAACAAAGATGAACATGATTTGGGTGATAGTTGACCGTTTAACAAAATAAGCTCATTTTCTAGGCATTAAGGACACTTGGGGACCAGAGAAGTTGGCATGAGTGTTTATTGTAGAAATAGTCTGATTGCATGGTACGCCGAAGACCATTATTTCTGACCGAAACGGTCGCTTTGTGTCTCATTTTTGGAAAGCAGTTCATAAAGCCTTGGGAACCGAATTGAACTTCAGCACAGCTTATCATCCGCAGACAGACGGACAGTCCGAAAGGACTATTCAAATGGTAGAATACATGCTAAGAACTTGCGCCCTAGATTGGTAAACAGATTGGGAAATTCATCTACCGTTGATTGAATTTACCTACAATAATAGTTGGCGCGCTTCCATTAAGATTGCACCATTTGAGGCATTATACGAGAGGAGATGCAGACCGACTCTATGTTGAGATGATTCATCAGACTTGATCGGGACGGAACCGGAATTGATTGTATAGACACGAGAGAAGATAGCCTTGATTCGCGAAAGACTGTTGACTACCCAGAGTCGACAGAAATCTTACGCAGACGTGCGCCATCGCCCATTAGAATTAAGTATTGGAGATCACGTGCTTTTAAAGGTTTCTCCTACTCGCGGAATCTTTCGTTTCTGCAAAAAGGGAAAGCTGAGTCCGAGATATATTAGACCATTCGAGATTCTTGAGAGAGTTGTAGAGTTGGCGTTACCGCCGTCATTGAGCCATATTCATAACGTGTTCCACATATCCCAGTTACGGAAGTATATTCCAGATCCTAGTCATGTCATTGATTTCGGCGAGATCGAAGTCACTCAAGATGGCACGTTTGAAGAGAGACCGATCAGGATACTCGAGAGTCGAGTTAAACAATTGAGAAACAAATCGATTGCTTTGGTTGATCATTGAAGATTGGATATCACTATTACTTGATCATTGAAGTTTGGATATCACTATTACTTTAGAACACCTTTAGAACACCTTTAATTGATCATTGAAGATTGGATATCACTATTACTTGATCATTGAAGTTGAAGAACATCTTGGATTGGCACACAAGCAACCGGAGTTGGATTCTACCTATTGTCTCAGCATTTTCTTCATCTTAAGGTATGTTATGCTATCTCCAACCTTGAATTCGTATTCTTAAGGATGTTATGATCATGCTACCAAGGATATTAAGTTCCATAGATGATTTATTCAACCAAACATCATGTTTGGGAAGTTGGGATGATTATGCTTAAGTTACCTTTGTTGAGAACATTATAGTTGGAACCTTGTTACGACAAACAATAAGAGTAGTGTTATGAGTTGGATCATCCATATTGAATGGTGTTGCCATATTGATCATAGACTTGGAGTTGATATCACTTTTGCTAAACGGACTTAAGAAAGAATCATCGAAGGTTGTATCCTTTCTTATAAGTTGGATTGGTTAGATCATCTCTAGGATTAAGTTGAATCTAATGATGATGTTGTAAATAAGAGCATCAACCTTAGATCACCTGAACTTCACATGAGAATTGTAATCGAGATTGAATATAGTGTTGTGATGATATACGTATCCTTGGATTCGAAGATGTTTTAATCCGTAAGATCATTCATAATTGTATGAGCATGATATGTATGAGGATAATGTACGTTAATCACTGAGGATTTCGTACACTTCATCACAAATCGAGACAGTCGCCTGCTCAGTGAGAAGTTGTCATATATGTGTTTAGCGTACGCTAGGCCCTATAACTTACGTACGCTAGCGGGCAGAATTAACATACGCTACGTTTGGTACGTAACGTACATTATATCATCAGACGAGTTAGTTAACTGATCAGAGAAGACACTGTTAATGCATGATTAGCATATGCTAGACTTCGTAGTTTACGTACTTTAACGAGCAGGCTTAACGTACGCTACGTTGGATACGTAACGTACGTTACGCAGACCAGGCAGGATACGTTTTGTGAACTTCCAGCCGTAGTTTGGATTGTTAGATGTTCGTACATTAGTTATTAGACGTGTGATGGACTCTATATTTTTTTTAAAGGTTCGAGTTTTGCCATGTGATTAATCGAAGGGACGACCTTAGAGTGTTTTGATATTCGTGGAAGTGTTATTCTTGTCATCGAATCGAGACAAGTACTTTAATTGTTTTACGTATTGATGTTATACATATTGTCATGCATATATGTCGTTGTTGTATGTCCACCTCGTGTTGGTTCGATGGGATCATCGGGGGATCTATGCTAGCGTGCACTGGATCATCGGACGGGTTTTTCCACCTCGTGTTGGTTTGATGGAATCATCGGGGGATCTAGGCAGCGAACGCTGGATCATCAGAATTACCATGTGTATGTTATGATATCATGTTGCGATTATCATTTGTGTATGTTATTTATGAGTTTCTCGTAGGAGGATACTCGTTGGTATTTTGTCATTTAAGTTATTACTATTCTTCGTGAGATGTTGAATAATATATTGTGGTACTTGTATTAGCATCGTTGTGCTAACCCCTTAGGGGTGAACATTTGTTTATGTTCAGGATCCAGGAGAGCAGGGAAACAACCACTGGAGCTGCATGACGACGAGGGTGCAGTGTGATGTTCCGGCCGGGTTCAATTGTCTGTTGTCTGTGTTGTTTTAATAAGTACCCGAGTACGTCGTCGTTTGTGATGTCGGATTTGGTGATGTATTAATATTCTTCATTTGGATGTTTGTATTTTCGGTATTGGCCCAGAACTGTTGTATTTTATTTCAGTTACTTTCATATATTGGTATCTGTTATTGTCTTTTCATTTCTTCAGCTTTGTAAATTCTTATGTAAAGGATTTACGACTCTGTAATATTCCTGAATATATCGGGGGTGTTACACCGGCAGCACTACCTGGGCCGGCTGCCCAGGCTGCCGGGAGAGTCTCGGCCAGACTGCCGGGCATGGCTCGGCTGTGCCGAGTCATGATGTCTCTCGGGTTTTTGGCCCGATTTTGAATCAGGCCGCGGGCTGGGCCCGATACCAGATTGTACGGGACTCCGTTTTGATTTTATGTTTTCGTTGTAATTATTTCCAGTAATTTAAATTGGATTTAATTTGTCTAAAAATTAATATTTGGTATATTTTTGTTAAGGGAAATTAATTAAATGATAATATTATTTTTGGCCAGATTACTTCGAACGAATTAAAATGACAATTATTAATATTAATTGGATTAATACCGTTAGAATTGAATAGATTAATTTTATATTAATTGGATTAACATATTAATTGATTATTTAATTTTAACGCCACTAAATATTAATTGGATTAATATTATAGAAATTGATTGGATTAATTTTCATTGCCGTTACATGTTGTATGGAATGCCTTATGTGATGGTGATATAGCTCGTGGACTTAGGTTTTGATTTGTTCGATTTGATTGGGTTGTATTTGAGCCTATTTATTTTTACTAGAAAAATTTGTATAACCAGAATGCATTTTTTCAATGATGTAATTATTTATTTGGCTATTACGAAGATCGAAGACAACCGACCGAGAAGACGAAGAATCGAAGACTGTTTTTATTTTCTTTATTGGGTCATTCGCTTGGCCCAGTACTTAGGAAGAAGTCCATGAGCTATATGTTGGTAGTAACTAGGTTGCTATTTACTGTTTTTCATTTTGAATGATTGACAAACACAAACGCGCTTATAAATGAATTAATGTGCAAAGTGTAACATTAATCACGAAATTCTCCCGACAACAAACAGACTAAGTTTGAAAAAATATTACGAGGTTTCCTACCCTCCATAAAACTCGTAGAAAATTGATACCCAAGCCGGTGTGCTATGCTTCCGAGTTATCGGGGTAGTACATTTGGTAGAGGTTGATAAATTCTTGAGTGCATTAGATGCCTTCGGTTGGTGATAAATTTCGCCCCTAGAAACCTGATAGGTTGCCGGGCGAGATTCAATAGTCAAACTGATAGACATTGATGGTCAACAACTTAGATAGTCTGGATTGCCAAGAAACCTAATAGGTTGAGGGCATGAAGACTAGGGGTAAAAGAAGATCGAATCATCCGTTGGACGGGTTGGTGTTGGACACCACTTTACAGAAATTAATACGCAAGAAACCTGACAGGTTGCGTCTGTTAAAATTTGTAAAGAACTCGATCACCATTAAGAAGTCGGTCTAACCATGACTTCTGGGTTATAACATGGGAGTGTATAATTCCGATAAAATTAGTGGGAGCCTAGACAAGAATTATACAAGCCCTTAAATTCTATACTCGGTCATAATAAAACAAGTCACTAATTCAATCTTGTCTATGTCAATGCATAGAAACAAAACAATATCTCTCTAAAAATGGCAAAGAACCCACTTGCAATACTACTTGAAAAGAATCTCCTTACTGGACCCAATTTTGTTGACTGGTTGCGGAATCTGATGATTGTACTCAGCATGGAGTCTCTGGGATATGTCTTAGAGGCGGACATTCCACCGACTCCAATCCAGACTAGGGGTAATCAGGAAGAAATTGACGTCCATGAAAAATGGGTCAAGGATGGTGTGCTGGTCCGTGGCTTTATGATGGGCTGAATGACTAATGAGCTGCAGAGAGCGCACGAGAAAATGACTTCTGCTAGGCAGATTCTCGCACACTTGACCGATCTTTATGGAGAGCACAGTAGGACTAATAGATAAGAGATATCGAAGCAGTTATTTAGTGCTAGGATGAAGGAAGGGGAGAAAGTGTGAGACCATGTCCTCAAGATGATCTCTATGATTGAGAGGCTCGAGGTGCTCAACTTTCACATGGATTTATCTCTCCGAATCGATCTCATCCTTCAATCTTTACCTGACTCCTTCACGCAATTTGTAATGAATTTCAACTGTAATGAAATTTCCTGCACTGGCCTAATGAACAAACTGGTGACAGCATAGTCTAACATGAAGACTAAGCCGAGGGAGGCTGCTCTTGTGATTTCTTCTGGGCCTCCAAGGTCCAAGAACAAGAAAAAAAGACCTACTATCAGTATAAACCCAAGAAAGGGGTGCAGAAAGGCAAGGGCAAGGCCCCAAAGGTTCATAAGGTAGGCGGTCCCAAACCTATAGACAAATGTCTTGAATGCGGTGAGCTGGGCCACTGGCGTAGGACTTGTTCCAAGATCAATGGCGCATCAGGTACGGAACTTTTTGTTTTTGAAACCAATTGTTCCACTACCGTATATTCTGCTTCATGGATTCTGGATTCAGGTGCTACTACTCATATTTGTACTATGAATCAGGGTCTGGATCTAAGTAGGTAGCTTGAAGCTGGGGAAGTGATGGTCACTGTTGGAAGCGGACAAAGTGTTGAGGCAACCGATATTGGATCACTCCTACTGGGTTTGGAATCTGGTTTTATTTTGACGTTAGATGAAGTACTAGTTTTGCCCAAGGGGCATAAAAACATTGTATCCATTCCAGTCTTGGACCGGAAAGAATTTTATTTCTTCATTGGCAATGGTAGTTGTAAAATTTATTTTCGAAATAAATTAGTTGGCACAGCTACATTGTTGAATGGTTTATATCACCTGAACTTACAAAATAAATCAGCAGTGAACACTATAACTAGGGAATGTGGCAGGCATGATACTAATCAAGCTCTTAAGTGGCACATTAGACTTGGTCATCTTGGTCAGACCAATGTTCACAAAATGGAAAAAGATGGACTTTTAAGTACATTGGGTGAAGAACCCTATCCAATTTGTGAATCCTGCCTTAGAGGCAAGATGACTAAGTCCCCCTTCACAGGGACATTTGAAAGGGCTGCGTGAAACTTGGGTTGGTACATACCGATGTTTGTGGGGCTTTGGAAGCATTTCGAGATGGATATCTATATTTCATTACATTCACAGAGGATCATACTAGGTATGGTATTGTGTACTTGATGAAACATAAATCTGAAGCCTTTACTATATTCAAGGAATATAAGGCCATAGTTAAAAAACAGACTGGATGTCATATCAAGGCACTTCGGTCAGACCGAGGTGGCGAGTATATGAGAATCGAGTTTGATGAGTTCCTTAGAGAACATGGAATAGTTTCACAATTCACGCCGCCAGGAACCCCACAGTTAAATAGTGTTTCAGAAAGGAGAAATCGGACTTTGTTGGACATGGTCCGCTCCAAGTTAAATTACATTGATTTACCAATTTACCTATGGGGGTACGCCTTACTTACCGCTGCCTATATCCTTAATAGATGTCCTTCCAAATCCGTTCCTATCACTCCGCATGAGATGTGGAAGGGTAAGAAACCAAGTCTTAATCACATAAGGATTTGGGGATGTCCAACCTATGTCAAGAAGGCTAAAGTGGACAAACTGGAAGCGAGGTCCATCAAGGGACGTTTCATTGGATACCCAGAGGACTCGATGGGTTATATATTCTACATGCCAGAAGACATATGGTCGTTGGGGCTTTACAAGCACACTTCCTTGAGGATGAATTCATTCAGGAAGGTGGCTTGGGTAGAAATGTCTCTTTAGAAGAACACAATGAAAGTCCTGAGGAGACATCTGATCAGGGATCTCGAGCCGAACCTATTGTAACACAACCTCCACTTCGAAGGTCTGATAGGGTGTCTCACATACCTGAGAGGTATGGCTACACACATGTCAAGGAACTGGGTCTCCATGATGTACCTGATAGCCGTGAGGACGAACCTGTCACCTATGACAAAGCGATAGTGGATGTGGACTCTGATAAATGGCAAGAAGTTATAGATGCTGAGATAGACTCGATGCATGCCAATCAGGTCTGGACTCTAGTAGATCTACCAACTGGCATGAAGCCTATTGGAAGTAAATGGATCTATAAGAGAAAGACTGATGAGGATGGCAAGGTTGGCGCCTATAAGGCCAGGCTTGTGCAAAGGGATATACCCAAAGGGAATGGATCGATTATCATGATACATTCTCACCCGTAGCTATGATCAAGTTGATTCGCATGATGCTTGTCATTTCTGCCCATTATGATTATGAAATATGGCAAATGGATGTCAAAACGGATTTTCCAAATGGATACCTCGAGGAGAAAATCAATATGGAACAGCCTAAGGGTTTTGTGTCCAAAGCTAATATTCATAAGGTGTGTAAGCTGCAACAAGCCATTTACGGGTTGAAGCAAGCTTCTCAGAGTTGGAACCTTCGATTTGACGAAGCAGTCAAGGACTTTGATTTCGTGCAAAATGAGGAGGATCCATGTGTTTACAAAAAGATCAGTGGGAGTAACATTGCGTTCTTAGTACTACAGTAAAACCTCGATAAATGAATATGATCAGGACCGGAGAAAAATATTCATTTAGCGAAATTATTCATTTATCGAAAGAAAATTTGAACATGTTATAAAGAGTTGGGACCGGAGAAAATTATTCATATGGCCAAATTATTCGTTTATCGAACATTCATTTATCGAGGTTTAACTATATATGTAGATGATATTCTACTTATAGGAAATAACATAGCAATGCTCAGTACTGTGAAATCTTGGCTTTCTAAAACATTCTCCATGAAAGACTTGGGAGAAGCTTCCTATATTCTAGGGATCCGTCTTTACAGAGATAGACCGCGAAGAATGATAGGACTTTCCCAAACCCTCTACATAGATAAGGTCATGAGAAGATTCAAGATTGATGATTCTAAAAGCGGGTTCCTTCCCATAAGACATGGAATTCATCTCACTAAGAAAATGTGTCCTCAAAGTGAGGAAGACAAAAGAGAGATGAGTAAGGTACCCTATGCCTCGGCAGTGGGTAGCCTCATGTACGCTATGTTATGAACGAGACCGGACTTAACCTATGCTATGAGTGTGGTAAGTCATTTTCAAGAAAACCCAGGAAGGGAACACTGGAATGCCGTCAAGAACATTCTTGAGTACTTAAGAAGAACTAGAGACATGGTTCTTACTTACGGTGGTGGAGAACTAAGGTGGTTAGATTCACCAGTTCTGATTTTCAAGGAGACAAGGACGACTCTAAGTCAACATCTGGGTATTTGTTTACTCTCAATAGAGGAGCAGTATCTTGGAGAAGCTCCTAGCAAAGCGCTACTGCAGATTCCACCTGCCAAGCATAGTATGGATCTATCCAAGTGAACAAGTGAATCAGAGAGCGTATGCTTGGTCGGTACGAACACGGAGACTTGTGGTTTGTGAGTTGCCTAGAAACCTCGTAGCTGTAAAAGGTATTAGCTCGGCAGCTAGTTTAGCTGCCACAGAGGCTAGCAAGTAAGCATTTTGGATGCAGAAGTTTGTGCAAGAACTTCAAGTGGTGCCTAATGCGGAGCTACCTATATCACTATTCTGTGATAATGATGGAGCTGTCGCCCAAGCCAAGGAGCCAAGGGCTCACCACAACACCAAGCTTATAGAGGGAAAGTATCACATCATTCGAGAGATGGTTGAGAAAGGATATATTTCGCTGCAAAGAGTAGACTCAGAAGACAATGTCTCTCACCCGCTGACTAAGCTGTTATCTCAGGCTGTCTTGGAAAGACATCTGAAGAATATGGGTATTGTATACCATGATGTGTGGCATTGAGTGTAAGTGGGAGATTGTTAGGAATATGCCCTCGAATGCCACTCAGGGGATGAGAGAGAAGGGGTATTCTACTTGAAATTATGGAATAATTAATAAAAGGCAATATAATTCATTCATTGTTTATTGTACAAATGCATTCTTGATTTGGTAAACATTGAAGTGAAGTCCATGTAAATAAGAGCGAATATTCCATTCTCATTATCGGATAAGAGAAAATGCACTGAAGTGTTTAAATCTTATTTACGTAAACCGTTCGCAAGTCGATAAACTTAATTGGGAATTAAGTTTTGAGTGAGACTTGTATAACTGATGCTAGGACATGTGCATGTCTTGATAGCATAGTTATAAGTATATCGGTGGGACCAGTGTACTAGAACACAACTCATACTTGATTCAGTCACACGGTATTCACTCTTGGGGAGTCGATGACGAATCAAAAGGTTGTGAGAGTATACGTGGACCTTTAACTTGAGGGTTCAGTAAGAGATATGCCTGTGACATTTAGTTTGTCATTAGAGTAGTTAGACTCATTTGCTTAATCGCTGGGTCAACCTCGAAGTGCGGACTATACGGGTAGGTAGCAGTCTTTACTGTACGCCAAGAAAGGATTCTATCTCCTGTTATTGAGCAGGCGAATATCCTCTACGGTTAATGGCAAATAAGATCATAAGTCTTTGGCCAAAGCATTCTGATCTAGTAGTATTAGATATACTAGTAATTAGTTGGTCTTGATATGCATTAACACATGTATAGAGTCTAGTCAACAGTAGGGTTTGACTTTACCGTGACCCGAAGACTTGACTGGGACATCTGATGAAGGGTCTATATGTATATGGTATTCACGACATAATGGTTCTGGAATGATCCCTTCATTCGTTCTCAGTCGGGATTTACAATGCGGCCCGCTAGGCTGGCTAAATGCTGTCGGCACTCATTGGTTCCTCCCAATGTCGGCTGAGACAGACCTACAAAGTCGCACATCATGATCATTGACGGATTAATGTGAATTTATTTTCTCTCTAAATAATATTAGATATTGGATATCTAATTATATTTTATTAGATAAATCAAATAGCGGTCTTATGAATTGAAATTAAGTTACTAGGTAATTAATTTAATTCATAAATTATATTTCTTAGAGAAATATATTTTTATTTAATATAATTAATTAATTAGATTAATTAATTAGTATAAATACATTGGTGATAAAATGGAGTGTATTTAACGGAGTCGTTTGACGGACGTCCGGTACACGAGCCGAGTGACTCGGCTCGTTACTTCGAAACTTCACATGCCCCCCATCTCACCTTGCTTGGAGTTTTCCCTTTTTGTTGTTTTGTAGTGTGTGATCCCACCATGATTTTGTCAACACATCATGCCATATTGATAATATATGGTGGGATATCTCTTGATTGATATAAGATATCAAAGATCAAAATCAACACCACCACCATCATTTTGAGAGGGTTCGGCTAAAGCAAAAGGAGAGAGGGAGAGATATTTTTCTTCATTTTTTTCATCATCTTTGAGGTGAAATACAAATAAGAAAAATAAACAGAAAAATTTCTATAGTGATTCCTAGCAGTGTTCCATCAAGAACGGATTGCTGTAGATTTTTCCGGTCAAGTTCCGACGTGTGTGAAACAGAGACATCGTATTTTCGGCGCTTGGGATGAAGGGATTTCGTGCTCGTGTTCGGTTCGTAATCATCATCAACTAACGAATATATTATCAAAGGCTTCAAGGGTATGGCACTTTGATCCTTTTGTCTTCGTTCGTTTTATTTTTCGTATATACGTTACTTGATCGATCCTGTTTAGGATTCTTTATATTTAGTTTTATCATTCTGCTGCCTATACGATTTTGTATCTGGAATCCCAACATAAGTTGTAGGTGCTTTACTTAAGAAAAGTAAAGTATAAACCAACAGTGTAACACCCCGAGATATTCGGAATAATTACAGCGCCGTAAATCCTTTATATAAGAATTTACAAGAGTAATTTAAAGAAATGCAGAAATAATACAAAAGTACCATTAGAAGTTGAGTAATTCAATAACCGGTTCAAACAACTCAAATCAATCCAATTATTACAAACATCTCAAATGATCAACAAGACACAAGTACCCGAGTACTGAAAATCAAACCAGAATAACAAAACAACACAATGGATAACATCACTGAGCCCCTTCATCATCATGTCGGTACTGTGGTTGCTTCCCCGCTCCTCGGCTACTTGAACATCAAAACAAATGTTCACCCCCACAGGGATTAGCAAAACGATGCTAGTACAAGTATCACAATATACAAAATCAAATATGCAACAACGATGCATAGCAAAATACAAAACACGGACTTCCGCTACCGGAATCCAACGATGCGAATCTACATGATTCCATCAACACCAAATGGGGTAATCCAATGATCCAGCGCCCTCAGCATAGATCCGAAGATGATCCCGTCGGACCAACACGAGGTGGAAAAAACCCATCCAATGATCCAGCGCCCTCAGCATAGATCCCAAGATAATCCCGTCGGACCAACACGAGGTGGACATCTGATCCAGCGCCCTCAGCATAGATCACACGATCCCTTCGGATCAACACAACATATACAACACAACTATGTATACACGTATGCAAAATCGATATGTCTATCAACATGAACATACAATGAATCAATAACGATATTATGACAATTAAACTGGAATGACCTCATGTTCAACAACATGAATAGCGATATGCATTATCAAAATCATCATTATTAAATACTTGACTTAGAAATGGCGACAAGGATTGCTACTACGAAAAATCTTCTACCCGCTTGAAGAACTCTCACTCGATTAATCCACCAAAATCCGAACCTTCAGCGAACAATAATATCGGTATAACTAACGGTTCCGGATAATGGTTCTAAATATCATACGAACATCAAAAGGCGTGTTTTACCCAATCATACAAGCGTACTAATCTGCCCCCAAACCATTTCGGTTGAATCAACACTATGCTATATAACAGAACAAAAGCTCATAGTATTCCATATAAGATCAAATACATCCTTCGGTCGGATTCTTCAATTATGCCACATGATAATTCGTCTTACAAGGATTCTAATCATACACTTCATTAATCCAAAGCAACAAGATATCGGAAATACCTCGACGAACACCATAAGAACTTATTTACTAGGTTCCATATGATTAACATCTTCTTCTACAAGGAACACTCTAAGTTCAAATCCATTAAGTTCCCCTATTTGTATAGTTCGATTATATAATACGTAAGAACTCGATAATCTCAGAAAACTTGCTATAATCAGGTTCATAATCTCAGGGCACTACGTTCAAGAGTCTCAACACTACAAGGTTCGATTAATATTCTTAACAACAAAGGAGAATCGAAGTATAACCGAAATTATTCTTCTAAAAGCATGGTGTTCGACTCCTCATGATAATAACTGACTTGGTAAACTCAAAACAGGTCCAAAGCATCACCAAGAACACAAAATCTAGTTGGTGAAGGATCACATACCTCAATATCGTGAAGAACAACGAAAGACTTGAAGAAACTCAACACCGGAAGCTTGAGCACCAATCCACAAGGGTCTATGATCTTCAAAATCGAGCTATGATGATGATATGAGGCGTATATGGTGATTGGGAGTTCTCAGATTGAAAAAATCATCAAGGAAGTGAGGAGGAAATGAAATGGGGTTTGTGGATTATAAATAGAACTTAACACGTTACTTACGTACGTCATCGCCTTAGCGTACGCTATCCTCAAACCTTAGCATATGTTATTGCCTGGCAGTACTCATGGTCTCAATTCTGGATTCGATTACGTACATTATACACGGCCTTTACGTATATAAAACCATGTATGTAGCGCACGCTAACACTCATGTCTAACGTATGTTAAGCCATGTACGAAAAACTGTCCAGGTTCACGCGGGGCAATTTCAACGAATCTTCTTCCGGTTCCCACACGCCGACCCTTGTCTGATCTCGAATTGACTTAAGCTTACGTACGTTATGCCACAGATCTACCTTACGTTATCTTCCATTCGTAGCGTACGTTATGCTTCTCGTCTAGTGCACGTTATGACATGCAGAAGCATGCATGCATGAATGTTTGGAAATACAAAAACGTAGGGATACGAACACGGGAAACCATACTTCGATTAATACGCCACATAATCGAATGTTATAAGTTCGAATATAGGTAAAATACACAATAAGTATCTGGGCATTACATACTACCCTTCTAAAAAGAAGTTTCGGCCCGAAACTTAAAACAAAAACAATTTCGGGTATCTCGACTTCATACTATCTTCAGTCTCCCAAGTTGCTTCTTCGACTCCATGTCGAGACCACTGAACTTTAACCAAGGAGATAAGTTTATTCCTCAATTGTTTGACTCGACTCTCGAGTATCTTGATTGGCTTTTATTCGAACGTGCCATCATTAGCCACTTCAATTTCGCCGAAATCGATGATATGACTGGGATCCGGTACATATTTCTGTAATTGGGATACATGGAACACATTATGAACATGACTCAGCGATGGGCGGTAAGGCCAACTTTTACGCCAACTCCCCAACTCTTTCAAGGATTTCGAATGGTCCGATATATCTCAGACTCAGCTTCCCTTTCTTCCCAAAATAGAAAATTCCACGAGTAGGAGAAACCTTCAATAGCATGTGGTCCCCAATCTCGAACTCCAACGGGCGACGACGCACGTCTGCATAAGACTTTTGTCGACTCTGGATAGTCAACAGCCTTTCAGAAATCAGAGCTACCTTCTCTTGAGTCTGAACTATCAACTCTGGTTCGGTCCTGATCAAGTCAGAAGAATCATCCCAACACAGGGGCGATATGCATCTTCTACCATACAATGCTTCAAACGGTGCCATTTCCTTTGTTTACTTCATCACATAACCGAAAAGTCAAAGAATCATCTAACTGCTTAGATTTGATTTCTTCAATTAATGATGAAGTTAATTCCATCATACACAGTTGCCCTGTGACTCCTTGTGACCATACTTCAATTCCTTCACGAATTAATTCTCGTTGAATGCTGGATTGGGATGTAAGCGCTTCCAACATTCGAATAGAAACAGGTTTGCGGCTCAGAGCATCAGCTACCACGTTCGCTTTGCCTGGATGATAAAGAATTTCCAGGTCATAATCTTTGATCAATTCCAGCCATCTCCTCTATCTCATGTTTAATTCATTCTAACTGAAAATATACTTGAGACTCTTATGATCTTTGAAGATCTGACAATGAGTGTCGTACAAATAATGTCGCCAAATCTTCAGGGCAAGGACAACAGCTGCTAACTCTAAATCATGTGTCGGGTAGTTAAACTCGTACGGTTTCAACTGTCGAGAGGCATATGCAATCACCCTATCCTTCTGCATCAACACGCAACCCAGACCCTGATTTGAAGCATCGCTGTAAACCATGAACCCATCAGTTCCATCTGGTAGTGCTAATATTGGCGCCGTTGTCAGTCTTCTCTTAAGTTCATCAAAGCTAGTATGACATTTCTCGTTCCATACGAATTTTTGAGCCTTCTGTAACAGCTGAGTAAGCGAATGGGCAATTTTGGAAAATCCTTCCACAAAACGACGATAATATCCAGCAAGTCCTAAGAAACTTCGGACTTACTTTACATTCTTAGGAGATTCCCACTCCAAGATTGCCTTAACTTTCTTTGGGTCAACCTGAACTCTGTCGGATGATATCACGTGACCAATGAACATTTTTTCCTTAAGCCAAATTTGCATTTAGAAAGTTTCGCATAAAGCTATTCATTCCTCAAAGTATTCAAAACGATACACAAATATTCTGCATGCTCTTCTGGATCCTTCGAATAGATCAAGATGTCATCAATGAAAATGACCATGAATTTATCCAAGTATTCTAAGAATACCCGATTCATCAATTGCATAAACACCGCAGGAGCATTAGTAAGTCTAAATGGCATCAACACGAACTCATAGTGCCCATACCAGGATCTGAAAGCATATTTTGGTATATCAGATTCCTTAATCCTCAACTGATGGTATCCTGATCTCAAGTTGATCTTTGAAAATACCGTCACCCCCTGCAGTTGATCAAATAAATCGTCGATCCGAGGCAAAGGGTATTTATTCTTGATCGTCACTTTGTTTAGCTCCCTGTAATCAATACACAGGAGGGATCCATCTTTCTTCCGGACAAAGAGAACGGGTGCTCCCCAAGGAGAAACGCTAGGTTGAATGTAACCCTTGTGTAACAATTCATCAAGCTGTTTATTTAACTCATACATCTCGGTTGGCGCCATACGGTATAGTGCTCTGGAAATAGGTGTGTCTCCAGGTTCCAATTCGATATTAAATTCTATAGCTCTTCATGGAGGTAACCCAAGTAGTTCCTCATGGAATACGTCTGAGAATTCGTTCACAACTGGAATAGATGAGAGCTCTACTCCTTCCTTCTACATGGCATAACACCAAAATCCATGACAACCCGTTTTAGCAATTTAACTGCTTTCATGGCTTTGATCACTTTCCCTGAGCTTCCTGGTCTCCATCCTTCGAATAAGTGTTTAGATCAGTCATCAGCAATAATCGAGATAACTCTCTTCCGATAATTCAAAATAGCCCCATAACGATTGAGTCAATCGTCTCCCAGAACTAAATCGTCACCATGGATGTCAACACAATAAGATTTGACAGCCAATTTCTCCCTCCTATAGTCACAGGAAAATCTCTAGTTTCTAGATTTCCCACAATTCTCTCTCCACTCGGCAAACTCACAACATGAGGTTCACAATCATTCAAACACGATATTTTCAAACGATTAACACAGTTCAATGATATGAAAGAATGCGTAGCTCCTGAATCGAATAAGACACTAACTGGTTGCAAAAGGATCTGAATCATACCTGATGCAACAACAGTGTTCTGATCATCTGACCTCCTCATCTCGTAAAGGCGCGGAGGAACGGACCCAGCACTGGATGCCTCTCTTTTCCCAAAATTCTACTGTTGTAGACCACTCTGCTGTTTCAGGTTCACACTCGTCTCTTTCGGAGCTTGGGCTGAAGTACGAGCTCCGATTGATCTAGTCACATTCCCGCAAAATGTCGCACGATGCCCTTCTTTCCCACATTCAAAACAGGTAATAGAAGGAGCGGAGCAATCACGCCGAATATGCCCTGCTCGCCCACAGTTATAACACTTCTTCGTCGCGTCGGTAACCATTGATGCCGTCCTGAACTTATTTCTGCCTCGAGAAGGATACGTAGGCCTCTTGGATGAATGGAATGAGGACTGGCCCTTGCGGGTTCCACCACTCTTGCTCTCGGTGAAGTTCCCAGACACTTTCTTCTTCTTTGCTTCCGCAAATTTCTCCACTGCTTTCTCTTTCATCTCGTAAGCCAGTGCTTTGTCCTGATACTATCGAAGAGTAGTACATTCAAATCCGGACATATATTACTGAATCTCCGACTTCATCCGCATATCGAAGTGAAAAATCTTTTCTGCCTCGGTCCTGACCAGATATCGCACACAGGTCAGCTGGTGATTAAAAGTCTTGATCATGTCTGTCACAGATGCTTCCAAATTCTGCGGTGAGAAAAACTCTCGGACTCTAGCCTCTCTAACTGGACGAGGGCGATATTGTGCTTCCATCATTATCTTGAATTCTGTCCAGTCATCATGATGATCCTCAGGTCGAATGGCCTCCCACCAGTCGAAAGCTTCCCCAGTCAGAAAATACCGAGCGATCGGATCTTTTCGGTCATCGGGACAATTAATTCCCGCAAATATCTTCTCTATTCCTTCAGCCAGTGGTCCTAAGTAGGCATCTCTGCAGAACCGTCGAACATCGGTGGGTGTAACTTGACCACCTCCGAAAGCTACTTGTCTCCCTGATTGTCCTCGTTACGCTGTTGACCCATAGTCACTTGCATGCGGTCAACCACTTGAGCAAATTGGGTCATCTGAGTGACCACTTGTTGAAGCACTCCCGGCATGTTAGGATTTGCGTCTTCCTCCGTAGTTCGTGTTTGGTCATTATTTACCAATTCCTATTGTCCACTAGAATGGGAATCAATTCGATTAGCCGACAAATCCGGGGTAGATGACGAATCTTCCTGTCTCGCATTTCCACATATGCGTCCACGACCACGTCCGCGTGCACGACCTCCACTCAACATACTGTAAACATAAATACTGAATACCCAGGGCAAAATCTTCTAAAATTCGTCAACATTCACAAAACACGAAATAATTAAAATGGTAGTATAAGGGATTAGGAAATTTACAACCACAGTCCACATGACGATGCTGGTTGTACAGTCATGTTATACACGACCGATAAATCAACGACATAAACAGACCCATTAAACCCAATTGCCTAGATATCCATGAATCTTAGCTCCGATACCATATTCTGTAACACCCCGAGATATTCAGAATAATTACAGCACCGTAAATTCTTTATATAAGAATTTACAAGGCTAATTTAAAGAAATGCAGAAATATTACAAAAGTACCACTAGAAGTTGAGTAATTCGATAACCGGTTCAAACAACTCAAATAAATTCAATTATTACAAACATCTCAAATCATCAACAGGACACAAGTACTCGAGTATTGCAAATCAAACCAGAATAACAAAACAACACAACGGATAACATCATTGAGCCCCTTCGTCATCATGTCGGTACTGTGGTTGCTTCCCCGCTCCTCGGCTACCTAAACATCAAAACAAATGTCCACCCCCATAGGGGTTAGCAAAACGATGCTAGTACAAGTATCACAATATACAAAATCAAATATGCAACAACGATGCATAGCAAAATACAAAACACGGACTTCCGCTACCGGAATCCAATGATGCGAATCCACATGATTCCATCAACACAAAATGGGATCCAATGATCCGGCGCCCTCAGCATAGATCCCAAGATGATCCCGTCGGACCAACACGAGGTGGAAAAAACCCGTCCAATGATCCAGTGCCCTCAGCATAGATCCCAAGATGATCCCGTCGGACCAACACGAGGTGGACATCTGATCCAACGCCCTCAGCATAGATCACACGATCCCTTCGAATCAACACAACGTATACAACACAACTATCCATACACATATGCAAAATCGATATGTCCATCAACATGAACATACAATGAATCAATAACGATATTATGACAATTCAACTGGAATGACCTCATGTTCAACAACATGAATAACGATATGCATGATCAAAATTATCAATATTAAACCAATACTCAAAATACGATACTTGCCTTAGAAATGGCGACAAGGATTGCTACTACGAAAAATCTTCAACCCGCTCGAAGAACTCTCACTCGATCATCCACCAAAATCCGAACCTTCAGTGAACAATAATATTGGTATAACTAACGGTTCCGAATAATCGTTCTAAATATCATACGAACATCAAAAGGCGTGTTTTACCCAATCATACAAGCATACTAATCTGCCCCCAAACCATTTCGGTTGAATCAACACTATGCTACTTAACCGAACAAAAGCTCATAGTATTCCATTTAATATCAAATGCATCCTTCGTTCGGATTCTTCAATCATACCACATGATAATTCGTCGTACAAGGATTCTAATCATACTCTTCATTAATCCAAAGCAACAAGATATCAGAAATACCTCGACAAACACCATAAGAACTTATTTACTAGGTTCCATATGATTAACATTTTCTTCTACAAGGAACACTCTAAGTTCAAATCCATTAAGTTCCCCTATATGCATAGTTCGATTATATAATACGTAAGAACTCGATAATCTCAGAAAACTTGCTATAATCAGGTTCATAATCTCAGGGCACTACGTTGGAGAGGAGCCCTATATTTACAAGAAGGTTAGTGGGAGTGAAATTGCATTCTTAATACTATATGTAAATGACATTCTACTTATAGGAAACGACGTAGGAATGCTCCTCAACACTACAAGGTTCGATTAATATTCTTAACAACGAAGGAGAAACGAAGTATAACCGAAATTATTCTTCTAAAAGCATGGTGTTCGACTCCTCATGATAATAACTGACTTGATAAACTCAAAACAGGTCCAAAACATCACCAAGAACACGAAATCTAGTTGGTGAAGGACGACATACCTCAATATAGTGAAGAACAATGAAAGACTTGAAGAAACTCAACACCGGAAGCTTGAACACCAATTCATAAGGGTCTATGATCTTCAAAATCGAGCTAGGATGATAATGAGCTGTATATGGTGGTTGGGAGTTTTTAGATTGCAAAAATCGTCAAGGAAGTGAGGAGGAAATGAAATGGGGTTTGTGGGTTATAAATAGAACTTAACATATTACGTACGTTAAGGACGAAGCCTTACATACGTAATCGCCTTGGCGTACGCTATCCTCAAACCTTAGCGTACGTTATCGCCTGGCAGTACTCATTGTCTCAATTATGGCTTCTATTACGTATGTTATACACGGCCTTTACGTATGTAAAACCATGTACGTAGTGCATGCTAACACTCAAGTCTAACCTACATTAAGCCATGTACGAAAAACCATCTAGGTTCACGTGGGGCAATTTCAATGAATCTTCTTCCGGTTCCCACACGCCGACCCTTGTCTGATCTCGAATTGACTTAAGCTTACGTATGTTATACCACAGCTCTAACGTATGTTATCTTCCATACGTAGCGTACGTTATGATTATTGTATAGCGCACGTTATGACGTGCAGAAGCATGCATACATGAATGTTTGGAAATACAAAAACGTAGGGATACGAATACGGGAAACTATACTTCGATTAATACGCCACATAATCGAATATTACAAGTTCGAATACAGGTAAAATACACAATAATTATCTGGGCATTACAAACAGAATCCAGACTTATACCTTTAAACCATTGTGAGGTAAGTCATTCTTTATTCACAAAGAATTCACGATTTCAAAGGTGCATTTAATGCTGAGAGGACAGCATTTAACGCGGTCGAAAATACTGTGGACTGAAGAGCATTTAATGCGGATCAAAAAAAATATCTGAATCATTAAATGCGGATATCTTTAATTCAAACTTTCTGTAAGCCACCAATCTGATCTGCCCACATATCACCAACCAGTTAATGACTACATTTATAATGGATTTATTTCCAAGGTTATAAGTAACCCAAGCAAGAGGACATTGCTCACTTACTGATTGGTCGATAATTCGATGCATTCATAATCCACAAAGAACAATATATTTCTTCAAGCCTACATGCATATCTTTGAGTGTAGAAATACTAAGTCCTCGATCGAGAACAACACACTACAACAAAGACTTGCAGGCCTACAGCTGCTGTTCTGATACTTGTGATTCCAAATCTTATTGTTTAGATTATTAGCTCTGTATGGACTAAGTAGAATTATTCCGACCTGTGTAGGAGGAAGAGAGTTTGAAGATGAAGCTCTAATCTGTGTGAGAAGAAGTCAGTCAAAGGAGCCTACAGCCAATCTGTGTGAACGGCTTAAAGCTGAAGAGATAGGAATACCATTAGAAGGTGGGTTAAATAGTGGTGTTGCGGATAAATAAAATTTCTCGCGAAGGAATAATTAAATCTGTTGAAAGTAAAAAACACAGTGATATATAGAGGTTCGACAACATGCCTACATCCTCTCTTCGTTTTCTTTTTCTATTGGCTTAAGGATGAACCACACTTCACTTTTCCTTGTCTTCTATTGGTTCGGGCACAACCGATACAATTTGCTTATCTTCTATTGGTCCAAGCACAACCGACTATAATTAATACACTTCTTTTTATAGTATTATATCGGAACTAGAATTACCTCACTATGAATCTAAAAATTCAATCCTAACAATGCCAGATCAAGGATATTAATAACACCGGATTGAACTTCCTGATTTGACTTGTGAAAGAATGATGCAACACTCTATAACAATGAAAAAGACATAATATATAATTGGAAAATATAAGCACAATGCTTTGTATCTTTTTCTTACACAACTCGATGGAATAAACTTGCTTGAGAGTAATAACAATATTTTGAGCTCAGAATGTATGTACGATTGCTTGAAGTTGTGTGTATTTGAGATACCCAAGGTGTGGGTATTTATAGCCACCAGCCTCCTTTGATGTCCTGAAAAACGACACTATTAACGTACACTAATAGTACCATTAGCGTTCGCTAATGACAATTTGGCTCAAAGCTGCTGAACGGTCTTCTTCTGTCCAACAGTAAAATATCATGTTTAGCGCACGCTAAACAATATCCTTAGCGTGTGTTATCGACTTGGTCAACCATCTTTTTCTTTTGACTTTGACAAGGGAACGGTTTTGTCTCTAACGTCTCTTTCCAACAGATAATTTTCGAATGTAGCATGCGCTAATGATCATCCTTAGCATGTGCTAGATGGTCAAACTTTGCTTTCCGGATTGAGCGTGATTCCCGCATTGAATTTGTGGTCCAACGGTTGAATGACCAATGGATATATTTCGAACTTAACGTGAGCTAATGATAGGTATTAGCGTGCGTTACTTCCTCCACTTAGCGTAAGTTGATATATCATTGGCGTACGTTTCCTGCTTTCATGTCTGAATTCGAGAACCCTCTGTCTTGAGGCCTTAACGTTGCGCTAGGAACTCATTTGCATGCGTTAATTGATTCATATAGCGTGTGTTGTTTCTCCATTAGCGTGCGCTAATCAACCTGACTGAGTTTTCTGACTTGGCCTGTTAGCGTACGTTGTGTAGACCATAACGTGCGCTAAATATCTCTCTTACCTTACTGCCTTGAATCCTGAATTCCATGTAGCATGTGCTAATATGATATGTATCATGCGTTAACTGATCCTCGATAGAGTGCGCTAACACATATGTGTAGCGTGCGCTATTGTTGATTTCTGGAAATTTTGTCTTCGATGTGATTCACGTCGTTTGAGTCTTGATGTATTTCGTTAAATGTTTTGAAAACGTTTATCATCAAAATAATTTGTGCAACAATCTCCCCTTTTTTGATGATGTCAAGACATTTAATACATACCAGTTAGAAAAAAAATTTCGAATCAAAGTGCTTTGTTCGATGGAGTTAGTATTTTTAGTTTTTAAGTGTTTTCTCCCTAAATCGAAGCTTTCCTTGTATAGATAAGAATAAGACAAATCGAAGGACATTAATCAATATTAAACAACGGAAAAACCAACTTCATTGATAAGCATAAATCTAAACGTCAACAAAAGCAAACAAGATCATAAAACACAGATACTGTAAAACCAACATAAGCAAGCAAAACACATAATTTCTTGGTTTTTCAAAGTTAATCGACACAAGAATTATGGGAGGTCAGGCGAAGGTGTCAGAAATGGAAATGAGGGATGGGTATAGCAGATGAAATCTTCAAGCAAGCTTTTGACTGAATGGAATTCGTCCTTTGCCTCTTTCATTTCAGTTCGTAGGGCACGAAGGTCATCTCGGATTTCCACTTGATTACTTTCCAGACCGCGCATCCGTACAACAAGTTCATCTTCCTCTTTCTCGCTGGATGCCTCTCCCATTGGCCACTTTCCTTTTGATTGGGATTTTCGAATAAAAGTTCCAGTCTGTAATTCTCTCAGCATTTCAGGGCCTCTTCTTGTAATACGCTCTTCCGGAGTCAGTAATCGAGTTCCTTTGCCAACCTTGTCATCTTCCCGCAATTACGAAAATAGTATTCAGCCACGGTTCAAGGTTTGAACATAATGCATTGCCTTTATGGAGTACTCGGATATTTCATGGCCTTGAGACACATGAACAGCAGTATCTTTGGAAATATCAACGTCGTGGTATTTGAATATTGCTGTCAGAATAGAACCATATGGCATTTCGGCCTTCCTAGACCGAGAAGCATATTTCTTTGAACAAAACAACTCATCTTTGGCAATCATCCAATGATATATGAGATAGGAAAAGTCAACATCCTCATCATTCAGCACGTGATACACGACCAGTTTGTCAACGCCGACTAACTTGTGCTGTGTGTTCACTTTTGGCATGATGCATTTGGTAAGTGCAACCAACAAAAGATGCATTTCAATACCGAAATCATTGTTCTCAAAAATATCATCTGTGATATCAATAACAGCTTTGGAACTCAGAAATTCTTTGATTTGAAGATCATTAACATCATCATCATCATTTGTTTTTTTCGAGCACATGTATCCCTCATTCTTAAGCCCGAATAACTCTTTAAAGATTTGAAATGAAAAAAAACAGGGGTACCACCAACGGGATTGATAACTGAAGATCGGACAGAGCATGATTTTTTACAGTAATATTTGCATAAAACTCATGAACAAGATTTGGATAAGTGTCTTCCTTACATTCAACAAATTTATCGATTCCTAAGCTAGCAAAAGTTTCACGAATATTCACACCAACCCTTTCCGAACTATTCAAGTTGAAGTAATAGCAATCGGTAAGGTGTTCTTGCAGTAAGATTTCAGAGTATACCTTTTCTGCCTTGAAAGATATGAACTGGGATGCGTCGAATTCGGAGTTACGCGGGCGTTTGACAGATTTCTTCATGGATGACTTCGAACCACTTGCCATTAGAAATCGCAAATAGGCTAGGATTGAATGGAATGATGTTTCGTTGGATGATTTTGAGTTTTAGGCGAGAATTTGAGAGGTTTCCGATCGGTAGGTGAAAGGTTTATGAAGAGGTGAAAAGGGGATCTGTCGATTAAATAGGTTTGACTGAAGTTAGCATGCGCTATTGTAAGGAACTAGATGTTCTCCGGTGCGATGCACCGCATAAGATATTCTCTTATTAGAAAATAATTTTTCGATCTCTAAATTTATTTTTGATGATTTTCGACATGAGTATAATATTAGCGTAATATTAATAAAAGACTTAGGGCCTGTTTACTTTTTTTTCATTAATCTCTGAATGAATTAAGCTGTCTGAGTGGATTAAGCTGTCTGATTTGGAAAAATGTCTTGTTGTTTCTTTCTTGTCTGAATGAACTATCTGAATGACAGAAATGACCATTTTGTCCCTCAGTATGAAATAAGTGCTGTTTGATAAACTGTTCGTTATTTTTTAAGCTGAATAGTATTTTTGAATGACATAAACTAGTTAAACATCAAAACATAATGTCAAACTTTATTGATATCATCAAAAACAACAATAATAAGTACTTATAAATAAAATACTTCAACATCTTATTTTGAACAGAATTCTTAAAATTAAGCATTAGAAACCAAACTATTTGCAATTTCATCACGCAAATTAGTCATATATTGTGTGCTATTAGCACCCCATTGTGTTATGTCGAGCCCTTCTTCTCCACTTCCTTCGCCTTCTTCTTCATTGTTAAATATAGTATCCTCATTGCACTCCAGAAACAACTGGTCCTGAATATTGCATTTCCTGATAAAATTATGTATCGCAAAGCAAGCAATGACCACATTTCTTTGTATTGTAAATGGAAAAGGAGCCATCTGCTTCAGAATTGGAAATCTTAATTTCAAGACACCATAAGCACGTTCAATAACATTCCTAAGCTGGGCATGTGCATGATTGAACAATTCTTCTTTTGTCAAAGCACGTCGGCGTCGGAAATCTGCTAACCAATACCTCGTGTTACGATATGGAGCCAAAAATCCACGGGAATTGGCATATGCAGCATCGCAAAGATAATATTTGTCTGAAAATTAAAAAACATCAAATGTATAACATACAAATAAAAAAGCAAAAGTATATTTTGAGAATGATGTATACCTTGTGGTGGAAAGGGAAAGCCAGAATTCGGGTTAAAAGCAACTTCCCTAAGTACTCTGGAATCATGTGCTATACCTTCCCATCCAAATTGAAACAAAAGTGAATATCATATTGAAATCACAAATTCCCAGAACGTTTTGAAAGCATCGACTACCACCTCTTCCCCTATAAGCAGTCTGATGACTAATCGGCACAACTGCATGTATAAGAGTACCGTCTAGTGCGCCTATTGCCCCCTTGATTAATAAAAAATAAATAAATAAATTACCTTACTAATGTCAAGAATTTTTACCAAACCACAACGGTAAAACATACCGGAAATTTTTCTCTCAAGCGCCTCTGATGATTTGACATGTTCGAAGTTGCCTCTGAATTTGTTGGCACTATAATGGTTTTTGCGAATTCCATCATGCCTTGCAGAACTTCATGAAAATAAACATGAACGGTTCTTGTAGAGTGTTGAAATCTACGTTTAATTACTCTATAACGTTCATTATGTCCAAGAATTGTTAAAAACATTGCCATCTTCTCCTCGACGCTAACATGTTTACTATCTTTCACCCAATTGTTTTGTCTAAAATGTTGGCATAATAGTATATATGCTTCACGAGATAGTCGCATCAATTCTTGACATTGCGTACTGGATCCATTTAGTAGCTCTTGGGTGTATGCATATCCACTCAATGCCGAAGTATTATCGCGTATCCTTTCTCGTCTTGTTGAAGCAACTCTTCTTCGTCTTAAGTATACATATATTAGAATTACAACAATAATTTCTTCCTCGAGAGTCGGCATATCTATTCGTAAAAACATCACAAATTATCACATAAACAACAGCACCAGTCATAACCTTGCCAATAATAAAAGTCACAACAATGGATAATGGAGAAGATAACATCTGAAAAAATAAAGGCCTGGAATGAAACAAGCAGGAAAAATAAACAAGCAAAAAATAAAGTCACAACAATGAAAATAAAGGCCTGTTTAGCATCTAAAAATGAAAACTTGCTCCCCTCTAAAAATAAAGTCACAACAATGAAAATAAAGGCCTGTTCAACATTCCAGGTTCGTTAATAAGGGCCTGTTATAACATCAACAATATAACAAAAAGTAATCATAACAACTTGGCCAATGAAAAAGAACAGCAACAATAAAACAGCAACAATATAACATCAACAATATAACAAAAAATAGTCATAACAACTTGGTTTTTACCAAAGAGCAACACAACAATAAAACAGAACCAAAAAGTCCCAACAAAAAACAAGTCCCAAATATCATTAAAAACAGCAAAACTAGTAAAAAAAAAAATACCAAATAGTGAACTAGTGGTATCCTTGTTTTGCTCCAACCGTTTTTACCCAATCCTTAGCAAACTCTGACGGTATTCCAATCCATGCTTCTCTATTCCGGCTATCCGTAAGAAGAGAAAAAGCAATGCGAAACAATGGATCTTCTGTTCCCCATCCAAGGTCGTTCAATTTTTCATGCATGCTTCATACGAGAAAGGATCGGGTTTCTCGTGTTTTAATGCCATATTATCTAGAAAAATCATAAGTTTCTCATCTAAATCCGAGGTTACTTCTCTAGCCTTTCTTTTTCTTGTCAACATGAGTACGAGAGGAACTAGGTGTTGACGACATGGGAGCTTGTTCACTTGATATAGGGTCTTGAAAGTGAGCGAAAGGCTCAACGGTTGGCATAGGGTCTTTTGATGTCGGTCCATAGCCTCCAATACCGTGCACACACCACCCTCAAATAGTTGTGCACACAACTCAGGGTATAGTAGACTTGACGTCCTCAAATATTCAACATATTTATTGGACTGTGTTAAAAAATAAAGTTATCAATATACAAATTAAATAAAAATTGAAAATAAATTGCCAATTATGAATATACCTCACTCTCCAATTCCCATTCTTGAGGTGTTAAGTTGAATGTGTTGGTTGAAGGATCATACAAATTGCCAGTTTTGTTTTTTAATTTCAACCATGCTCCATATTTCCCCTTTAGATAATCAAATTTATTACGCATCTGCTTCTTGTCAACGGTAAAATTATGAGTTGCTTTGAGGGTTTGAGCAACTTTGATCCATGAATTCGGTTTTAATGCACTACCTTCCTTCCCGTTCAATGAAACCTCAAGAATACAACTTTCCAAAAAGGTCTTCATAACATTGGGGTCCCTCCAACTTATCCTAGTTCGTTTATTTGGTTGTGTTTCCCCAATTTGTTCCATACCTAAAACAAGATGAAATTATCAAACCAACTACCAACAAGCAGCCACGGAATCCCTCGAAGAAATGAAAAAAAAAACTAAATATACATCATAACAAACACTCCCATCGTAACTGATATTTATCTCTACCAGAAATCAAAACAAGATAAAATCACTAGAATCAGAAAAATAAAAAATAGCAGGAAAAATCTGAAAAAAAAAAAAACGAACCTGGAATGAAACAAGCAGGAAAAATAAACAAGCAGGAAAAAAAAAACGAACCTGGAATGAATCAGAAAAATTTCGGAGAATAGCTGGAATGAATCAAAAAAACTGGAATTGCTAAATTGGAATGAATAGCTGGAAAAATTTTGGAGAATAGCTGGAATGAATAAAAAAAAAACGAAAATAAACAAAATGAAGAATAGCCACAAAATGAAAATAAAGCAGCAGGAAAAAAAAAAAAACGAACCTGCTCGACGGTGAGGCGGGCGTCGGTGATGCGGGCGTCGGTGAGGCGGGCGAGGGTTGGGCGGGCGAGGGCGATGCGGGCGAGGGCGATGCGGACGGTGGAGAGAGAAGAAAAGGGACGGGAGAGAGAAGGGACGGGAGAGAGAAGGGGAGAAGAAAAGAGAATGGCGGAGAGAAGAAAAGGGACGGGAAAAGGGAGAAGGGGAGAAGAAAGTGGAGATGAGAAAGGGGAGCAAGCCGTGCGGTAGGTGAGGGCAGAATGTGTAATTTGTTGTGCTGAATGGGAAGGACCTTGTTTTTTAGGCTGAATCACAATGCCAATTTTCAGCCCATTCAGCAAAATGTAAACAAAAAAAATATCTGAGCGATTCAGATGGTTCAGTATTCAGCCCATTAAGTAAAAAGTAAACGGGGCCTTATTGAGTGTATTATGGGGTATAATATAATTCAAAAAAGAGTACCACATTAGTGGAGTGTTAAGTCAATTAATGTCCATTACATGAACAAATTTCCCGGACATACCGAAAAAAAAGTAGGAACAAATTTTAGGGACGAAAGTAATATGTGATTAAGTCTTAATATATGTGTATATGTGTGCGGTGTATGTTTTATTATGTTTAGTTATTATAATTAAATAAATATCATAATTTATTTTTTACGTAGCAATAAATGAGTTAATATATTTTTATTTTGCATCAATTTTTTACTGAAAATAAATATTCATATTTTTCTAATATAATTTTTTTGTGCAATCGGTCATTATTGTAAACCCATCAAATTTATTATATTCATATGGATGTCTAGTTGAAAATTGTGAAATAAAAATTAATTTGATATATTTTTTTATTAAAAATAAACTTAATTTAAAAAATTATAAACATTTAAAATTTTAAGCTAAAAAAATAAAGAAAAGATTTTTTTTTTATTGGTAGATGAGTGTAAGTTATGGAATAAAACTCCCACAATACATATCTAAATTTTTTTTTGGAAATTTAAGAATAAATCTCTATATATAAACTTTATTTAAAAATAAAAAATCAAAAAAATTAGAAAGTGACATGTGTCAGAGACTCTCTTTTTAATATAAGTATAGATAGCGTGCGCTATCGAAATAATTTTAGAATAGTGAATACAGTCCAGTAGTAGGTCAGCTTTCTGTGGTGTAAATTAGCGTGCGCTATCTTATGTATAGCATGCGCTTTTGGTTTGAGAATAGGAGCCAGAATAACATGTTCAGTGGCTGGGGATTTTTCTGAAGGCTTATTTAGCGCACGCTACTAGGAGTGCTAGCGTGCGCTAAGAAGGAAGAATTTTTATGCTGATTTTTCTTCCAAAAACAATATAAGAAAAATACCTTTTAAAAATTGTCGATATGTCCCATACTGAGTTGTAATCGAATAGATTTAAAAGATTTCTCAGGTAAAGGTTTTGTAAAAATATCTGCAAGTTGGTCTTTTGTACCGACAAAGATTAAACAAATATCTTTCTTTTGAATATGATCACGTAAGAAATGATGTCTAATATCTATATGCTTCGTTCTACTATGCAGAATAGGATTCTTACTGAGATTTATTACCCGAGTGTTATCACATAGAATAGGAGTATTTTCAAAATAAATACTATAATCTCGAAGTTGATTTTTGATCCATAACACTTGCGCACAAGCGCTACCTGCGGCCACATACTCGGCTTCAGTTGTAGACATTGCTACACTTGTCTGTTTTTTACTTCCCCAGGAGATTAGGCATGAATCAATAAAATGACATGTGCCACTAGTACTTTTCTTGTCAATTTTATAGCCACCAAAATCGTCGTCACTTTATGCAATTAAATTAAAATCTAGACATGATGGATACCATAGTCCTAGACCAATAGTTTCATTTAAATATAAAAAGTACGTTTGCAAGCAGTCAAATGGGATTCCTTAGGATTTGATTGAAATCTGGCACATAAGCATGTAGCAAAAATTATATCTGGTCTAGATGCAGTCAAATATAGCAGAGATCTGATCATACCTCGATATAGCTTTTGATCGACGGATTCTCCGTTTTCATCTTTGTCCAATTTTAATGTAGAATACATTAGAGTTGAAATAGCTTTGCTACTTTCCATCTTGTACTTTTTGAGAAGATCGTGAGTATACTTGGTTGGATGGATGAAAATCCCATCTTCACATTGCTTAATTTGAAGCCCGAGGAAGAAAGTTAATTCTCCCATCATACTCATCTCGAATTCTCCCTTCATTAGGTTAGAAAAATCTTGGAAAAGAGATTCGTTAGTAGCACCGAAAATAATATCGTCAACATATATTTGACAAATAAGCATATCATTATTTAAAACTTTCACAAATAAAGTGTTGTCGATTTTACCTCTTTTGTAGCCATTTGCAATAAAAAAATGACTTAAATGACCGTACCAGGCTCGTGGTGCTTGCTTCAAACCGTAGAGGGCTTTGTTGAGCTTGTAAACGTAGTCCGAAAATTTATAATCTTCAAAGCCTGGAGGTTGCTTGACATAGACCTCTTCTTGAATAATGCCATTTAAGAAAACACTTTTAACATCCATTTGGAAGAGTTTAATATTTTTATGAGATGCAAAGGTACAAAGTAGGCGAATGGCTTCAAGACGAGCTAATAGAGCGAAGCTTTCTTCATAATCGAGACCCTCTTCTTGATTATAACCTTGTGCAACTAAACGTGACTTATTTCTCATTGGGTACCCGTCTTCGTCACACTTGATTTTATGCACCTATTTAGTTCCGATAATGGTTTTATCTTTAGGAGCTGGAACTAAATTCCATACATTATTTCGCTCAAATTGAACAAGCTCTTCTTGCATTGCCATCACCCAGCTTTCATCATCAAGAGCTTCAGACACATTCGTGGGTTCAATTTCTGATACGAAGGCAAAATGGGCAATATCTTCGGTAGTTCTTCTTCGCGTTTGAACACCATCTTCAATATTCCCAATAACAAGGTCTCTTGGATGATATTTGTTGTGCTTCCAATCTTTAGGCAAATCATCGATTATATTTCTTTTGAAACTCTGAAATATTTCTACTTCATTTAAGGGATGAGAATACGGAAGAATACATGCATCATCAAAACATTCTACCTTTCCCGGGGGTGAGATCATATCATTGAATTTAATATGAATAGATTCTTCAACTTTATTAGTTCTAATGTTATAAACACGGAAAGCTTTGCTATTTGTAGAATAGCCAAGAAATATACCTGAATCGGATTTTGCATCAAATTTGCCCAAATTTTCTTTACCATTAATTAAAATAAAAACATTGCAACCGAATGGATGAAAATATGATATATATTCTTTTTGCCTTTCCAAATTTCATATGGGGTTTTAAGTTGAGCTCTACGAAGATGAACCCGATTGATAGTATAGCATGCCGTAAAAATATCTTCGGCCCAAAAATATTTCGGAAGAGAATATTCATTTAACATTGTTCTTGACATTTCCTCCAATGACGGATTTCTTCTTTCAACGACCCCATTTTGTTGAGGAGTTCTAGGAGCCGAAAAATTGTGATTAATTCCATACTGGCCACACAAAAGTTCAAACGGAGTGCAATTAAATTCACCACCGTGATCGGTACGAATAGAAATTATGTAAAGATTTTTATCATTTTGTACCAAACGACACCATTTGGAAAACTCGAAAAGCGTATCATCTTTATGAGCAAGGAATCTAACCCATGTAAACCAAGAAAAATCATCAACAATCATCAAAGTATAAAGTTTGCCATTTAGACTAACATATCGAGATGGTCCAACTAAATCCATATGCACGAGCTCAAGAATGCGACTGGTGGAAATCTCGAATTTTGGTTTGAAAGATTCTCGAGTATGTTTCCCTTTTATGCAAGATTCACACAAATGTTTTCGATCAAATTTAAGTTTGGGTAAATCAGGAACTAAATCATATCTCGAAAGTTTTGAAATGATCAGTTAAGATGTATGCCCTAATTTTCTGTGCCATAAAAATGCATTTTCATCTAAAGTAATAAGGCATTTTTCATTGAATGAATTTTTCTCATTAATATCAACAATATAAAGATGTCCACATCTCAAACATAAAGGCAATTTTGTTATTTTTAAAAGTCGTGCAATGAGTTTTCAAAGAGAATTTTAAAGCCTTCATCACACAATTGAGAAACACTAAGTAAATTATGATGTAAACCTTCAACAAATAAAACTTTATTGATAGACGAAGAAAATTCCATACCGGTGCCCATAATCTTCCCCTTTTTGTTGTCACCAAAGGTTACATGTCCTTGTTCTTGATATTCAAGTTCTTCGAATAGCTCTTTAGTTCCACACATGTGCCTCGAACAACCACTATCTATGTACCACTTGTTTTTCTTTGGCATTGATACCTACAAAAATAGTGTGTTTCTTGTTTTGGTACCCAAGCCCTTTTGGGTCCTCCAAAGTTAATAATTTTTATGGCATTTGGAACTATCGTCCCTTTAGGAACCCAAATTTGTTTAACTTGGATAGTTCTTAATTTTGAATGAAATTTGTCATTATGATCTTGTTTAGGAGGAGTTTTTGAATTCTCGGTTTCTATATTTTTTATCTTGTTAGGATTTATAAGAGATTGTTCTCTCTTAAATGGATCAAAGCCAAGACCATGTTTTAACAACGGAGATTTTTGAATGGATAAAAGTTTTTCGAACTTCTCGTTCCAAGAGTAAATTTGTTTATTATATACTTCAATTCTTTTTGAGTTTTAGACAACTCAATTTTCAAGATATTTTCTTTCTCAAGGCACGAAGTATGGTCTATTTCAATATTTTTGCCTTTATTTGAAGTTTAGAATTTTGGAGTTCTAACACCTTTATTTCCCTCTTTAACGACATATTTAGCTTAACCATTTCATCGTATTTGAAGTTTAAAGATTCAAATGCACTTAAGAGTTCACTGTCATGATATATTTCTTGTGAATCGCAAGAATCAAATAAATCATAATCATCATCATTTGGTTTAGAACTTACCTCGATAGCATTTTCCGATTCAAGCGCCATAAATGCGAGATTTGCATCTAAGGATCTTTCGATTTCTTCCTCGTCGTCACTCCAAGAAGCGATTAGCACTTCCTTCTTTTTGAATCTTCGATTTGAGGTTTAGAAGTAGATCCTCGACATTCTTTGGCATAATGTCCGGCTTGACCGCATTTTCGACAATTATTGTCGAACTTCTTTGTGGGGACATACACATTTTTCTTTTGTTCCATGTTGCCATCCCGACCAAGGAAGCTCCGCCTTTTTTGAATTAAGTTTTTGTATCTTCTAAAATTCTTGGCGTATAGAGCAAGTTCCTCGTCATCTTCATCTTCAGGAACCTCTTCCTCAATATCGCTATCTGCTTTGTAAGCGACTATTTTTTCACGAGGATTTTGTTTGGAGCCTCTAGATTTAAGAACTATCTCGTAGTTGATAAGTGACCCGATGAGGGCGCTGAATTCAAGCTTGTTGAGATCTTTGGATTCCATGATTGCGGTAACCATGGCATCCCATTCATGAGGTAAAGAGCGAAGAATTTTCTTAGCCTTGTCGTTACTTGATATAGGTCTTCCGAAAGATGCAAGGCCATTTGTTATAGCCGAAAAGTGATCCAGCATATCAGTGATTGTTTCCTCGTCTTTCATGGAAAAGAGTTCGTAATCATGAAGCAGCATGTTGATTTTGGTCTCCTTTACCTGAGTGGTTCCTTCATGAGTGACCTCAAGAATTTTCCAGATTTATTTTGCACTTTCATAAGAAGATATCCGGTTGAGTTCTCTGGAATTTAGAGCACAATATAAGAGTTGAGTAGCACGAGAATTAATATGCGTGTTCCTCCAATCTTCGTCGCTAAACTCATCAAATTTTTTAAGCAACCCATCTTCCTTCTTGGCAATTTTTGGACCAAGAACGATGAATTTCAAGATTTCAATGTCGTAAGCTTGGACAAATATAGCCATCTTCTTTTTCCAAGTCATGAAGTTGGAGCCATCAAAGAAAGGAGGATGGTTGAGAGCATTTCCTTCGATTTGGCCTAATAGAGCCATTTGCGGATCTTTTCCCTTAGGTGTTTAAATCTTTAAAAAGAGACCCTCTCAAATACCAACTGAAGAGAAAAGAATACCACTAGAAGGGGGGTTTGGGGGATAAATAAAATATCTCGCGAACGAATAATTAAATGTGCTGAAAGTAAAAGACAGAGTGATATATAGAGGTTCGGCGCCTACATCCTCTCTTCGTTCCCTTTTTATTGGCTTAATGATAAACCACACTTCACTTTGCCTCTTCTTCTATTAGTCCGAGCACAACCGATACAGTTTGCTTGTCTTCTATTGGTCCAAGCACAACCGACTATAATTAATACACTTCTTTTTTTAGTATTCTATCGGAACTAGAATAACCTCATGATGAATCTAAAAATTCAATCCTAACAATGCCAGATCAAGGATCTTAATAAGACCAAACTGAACTTCCTGATTCAACTTGTGAAAGAATGATGCAACACTCTGTCACAATGAAAAAGACACAATATATAATTGGACAATATAAGCACAATGCTTTGTATCTTTTTCTTACAAAACTGGATGGAATAAACTTCCTTGAGCGTAATAACAATTTGATCTCAGAATGTATGTATGATTTGTAATATCCGAATTTATTCTTGTGTATTTCATCTATATTTGAACCCTGTATTATTCAGAATTATGATCTCGATAATTGGAGTATGATATTTCTCACATTTGTATCCTTGTACATAAGTATAACAACATGCAAAATTTTCTCATGCAAACTCGTGATAGCGCACACTAAGAATGTAGCTTAACGTGCATTATCGGGCCACAACTAGCGCACGCTACGAATGAAGAATTTGCGTGCGCTAGGCAGCCAATTATTGAGCTTAGCGGCGAGCACATGCGCCAGCCGGAAGTGGGTCCGGATAAGATTCTCGCGGGCGAACCTGTACAGATTTGGAGACAACTCTAGTTAGCGTGCGCTAAGGATGTGGTGATAGCGTGCGCTAATTAACGTATGTGCATAAATATTATAAATGGGACAGCAACCCATTTTTGGCTTACATTTCCTTCATTTATCCTTCGTTCTTGAAAGACTAGAGAGCATTATATCCTCCTTACACACTTAGAACACATCCACTTGATCATTGGAGATTGAATGTCACTTGTGTTTGATCATTGGAGTGGAGAAACGTCTTGATTTGGCAAACAAGCAACCGAAGCCGGATTCTACTTGTTGTCTCGGTGTTTTTCTTCATCTTAAGGTATGTTATACTACTTTCAACCTTGAATTCGTGTTCTTAAGGATATGAGGATTATGATATCAAGATATTGAGTTTCATTGGTGATTTATCCAAACCACATCATGTTTAAGAGATTGATCATGGAAGGATTTATCTTGTAAAGATGGAGTGTTAAACAAACTATAAGATGATAATTTTGATTGATATAAGGTATTGATATCGACCGTTAGGCCTTCTGAATTACGCATGAAGAATTATAATTGAAATGGAATATGGTTTTATGATGATATACATATTCTTGAATTCAAAGTTGTTGTTATCCGTAAGATCATTCATAATCGTATGAGCATGATATGCATGGAGATAACTTATATTATCACTGAGGAATTCGTAAGTTTCATCACCGTTAGATCAAGTCTGCTGCCCAGTAGTGAACTGCCATGCACGATTAGCGCACGCTAAGCTATTAAGATTAACGTGCGCTATCGGGTATGTTTAGCGTACGCTATGTTTGGTACATAACGTACGTTATGTCATCAGGCGAGTCAGTCGGCTGATCAGTGAGGTACTGACTGTGTATGGTTAGCGTACGCTAGGCTGCGTATAATTGCATGCGCTAACGAAGTAGCCTTAACGTACGCTACATAGGATACGTAGCGTGCGTTATGCATGCCAGACAGATTACATTTTATGAGCTTTCGGCCGTAAATCGGATTGTTAGACATTCGTACGACATGAGATGAATTCAATATTATTTCTTTTGTTAAGGTTCGAGCTTGCTACGTGATTGATCGAAGGGGCGACCTTCGAGTGTTTCGTTTTTCGTGGAAGTATTGTTCTTGTCTTCGAATCGAGGCAAGTACCTTAATTGTTTTATATATTGATATTATACATATTGTCGTGCATATATGTTGTTGTTGTATGTCCACCATGTGTTGGTCCGACGGGATCATCTTGGGATCTATGCTAGCGTGCGCTGGATCATTGGATGGGTTTTTCCACCACGTGTTGGTCCGATGGGATCATCTTGGGGTCTAGGCAGTGAATGCTGGATCATTGGAATTACCATGTGTATATTGTGATATCATGTTGTGATGTTAATGTGTGTATGATATTATTGAGTTTCTCGCAGGAGAAGACTCGTGGATGCTTTTGTCATTTATGTTATTATTATTCTTCGTGAAATGTTGAATAATATGTGGTGGTACTTGTACTAGCATCGTTGTGCTAACCCCTTCGGGGGTGAACATTTGTTTATGTTCGGGACCCAGGGGAGCGGGAAAACAACCACTGGAGCTGCATGACGACGAGGGTGCAGAGTGATGTTCCAGCCAGGTTTATTTGTCTATTGTTTGTATCGTTTTAATAAGTACTCGAGTACGTAGTCGTTTATGATGATTTAGACTTGGTGATGTATTAATACTTTTCCGCTGAACATTCGTACTTTCAGTATTGGTCAGCCTTGTAAATCCTTATGTAAAGGATTTACGGCGCTGTAATATTCCTGAATATATCGGGGGTGTTACAGAATATGGTATCGGAGCTAATATTATGGATATCTTGTCCATTGGCTTAAAATAGGGGTCATATATGTCTTTTGAGGTAACCGGTCGTGAATAACATCACTGTACTGCCTACGTCTTCGTGCGAGCGGTGGTTGTAAGTTCCTAAACTCTATCTCATCCTTTACATGTTGTATCTCTTTATACTTGAACATTAGAACGATATTATTTCCTGTATATTGAGTATTTGTGCTTTTAGTATGTTGAGAGGTGGACGTGGACGTGATCGTGGACGCAGACGAAGGAATGCCAAAAGAGAAGCTTCGCCTTCTAATCAGGCCAGCCACAGCTCAGGCAAGCCGCAGAGATTTATTAATAATGAACCGGAACCTGCTGTGCCCGAAATCCTTCGTCAGGTGGTGAACCAGATGACTCAATTCGCCCAGGTCGTGGACCGAATGCAGGTGGTGGTGGGATTACAGTAGGGAGATAGACAGCAAGGGATCCCAGACATGGGAAATCGAGGTGACCGATGGCTGCAAGAGGTGGCGAAGATGCAACCACCCAAATTCGACGGCTTTTCTGAGACTCCCACATGTGACCATTGGTTGAAAGAATTAGAGAAAATTTTTGCCGGAAAAATTGCCCAGACTGTTAGGAATACTTGTTAGATTTTGATGATGTCATTAATATAAATTCAAATGCTTATTACTTGGCAAAATGTAAGGAAGAACCAAATGAGTATCTTCCATAGGCCAAATTATGTTAAGTGTAAAACTTAGCAAAATGTAAAGAAGAACCAAATGAGTATCTTCTATAGGCCAAAATAAGTTAGGCTAAAAATCGGCTAAGTACAAAAGAACAACTAAGTTCATCAGAGAGGTACAGCCGAGTCATATCAGAGAAGATCTGGTCAACAAAAATTATCAGAGATGTTTGACCAGACTGCAGTCAAGTAAAACCTCAGACAGGCCCGCTGATCAGGCGAGTTCCAAACAATGAACATCAGAAAGGTCCAGAACTGCAGAGAAGTTAACTTACATCAGCCTACTCGAGATCAGCCAAGTACTCCAAGTCTACGTCAGCATGCGTTGAAAAGTCAAGTATTACGGAAAGACACATACAACGTGAAGAGACAAATTGGAGAGATTCCCGCAAAGGATATGAATTAAATAATTCATCCAGTCCTACCTTGAAGAATTTAATCGTATTATATTCAAAAGATTCGGCGCCTCACATGTAGAGTCTTCACAATGGTCGGAAGATAGATTAAAATATGAGAATCCAGCCTTGCAACATTCAGAAAAGAATAAACAAAGAAGTCTCCCTCCAACGGACTGATTTGTTACAGATTTGCAACGGCTATGAAGAAATGCTCAAGGATCAACACCTATATATATCCGAAGATTTGAAGCTGAGCATATACAACAACTACCGGTGCGAACATACTTTCAAGCGATCAAAGCAGTCAAGCAATCTAAAACGAAATACAGCATCGTGAAAAGAGCAGTTTTAAAAAGTTCATACTTGAAGAAGCTCTTAGTTGGAGAAGACAAAAACTCGTGTCTTAAATCCTGAGTTCGGGGTACTTCACTGGTTGAAGTTCGAGACTGTAAAGGCATCCAAGGATCGAGGATCAAGAGGTGCAAGGTAGTCAAGTGTGTTACAACGGCACGGATTTCCACTAGTTGGAAGCTGTTGTGATTTGGTTGAATCACTGTAATATTTATCACTGGTTGAAAATTATAGTGAATTCATCTCCAACTGGTTTGGAGAAAAGTGGATTAGTAGAGGATTAACCCACCTCTGAGACCACTATAATTGCCTGCGTACTTTACTGTTTTGTACCATCATACTTTAACTGCTGCATTCATTGTTAAGTGTTTCATTGGTTGTTTTGTATTCGTCATCAGCTGACTTCCGCACGTATTAAGAACAAACAACTCCAAGTCATTTGTTTATCTATCAGCTGAAGAAACTCTCTCTTTGAGAAAAAGAGTTTAAGAGTTTCAATAAGTCTACTCACACCCCCCCTAGACTTATTCCTGGACGACTTGTGACCTACAAGTGGTATCGGAGAGGTTGGTTCATTTATTTCACGAACCAGATCTATATCTGAAATATATCTTTTCTCTCATTTTATAATGGAACACATGCATTCTAGACTACCTGTGTTTTCAGTTGACGAGTATGATCTTTGGAAGATAAGGATGCAGGCACACTTATCTTCAATCCATGATGACATGTGGTGCATCATAGAGGACGGTCCATTCATCTTCGAGAAGGACAACACTGCAGAGGAGATCACAGCGTGGAAGCCAGAGAAGATCCCAAAGAAGAGGACAGAGTTGACTTCCGAAGAAAGAAAGCTGGCCAACCTTGACAACCGGGCCAGAGACGTGCTTTATCAAACTCTTGACAAATCCACCATGGTCAAGATAAAGAACTGCAATAATGCCAAGGAAATCTGGGACACATTAGCCTTAATGTGTGAGGGAACGGAGCTAATCAAAGAGAATAAGTTTTCAATCGCTATTCAAAAGTTTGACAACTTCAAAATGAAGAACGGAGAATCTATAGATCAAGTGGACACAAGGTTCACTAAAATCATCAACGAGATCAATTCCCTCATCAAATCTTATGGCAACAGGGAGATGGCACTGAAGGTTCTAAGATCTCTCAATCCTGAATGGAGTATGAAGGCAGTGGCCATGAGAGAATCCAAGGACCTCAATAAGATAAAGATCCAAGAGTTGTTCTCTAATCTGAAGGCTTATGAGTTCGAGCTTCCAAGTTCATCTTCAACTAAGCCTGTAGAGAAGGGAATAGCCTTTGCAGCCGAGTCCCCCGCCAAGAGCTTATCTGATGTAAAGCCTCCAAATCCATTAGATTTTGAGGAAGAAATGGCGTTCATAATGCAAAGGTTCAGCAACTTCCGGAAAAACTACTCCAAATACAAGAAAAATTATAAGGAGAATCCTAGAAGGAACCAGAAAGCCGGAAGATGGAAGGTAGAGTGCTACAATTGTCATAAGACAGGACACATCCATATCGACTGTCCTGATCTTAAGAAGGACGAGAGCAAGAAGGAGGTGGGCAGAAAAGAAGACAGAAGGAAGGCCCTCATCGGAGAAGATCAAGAGCATGTAGAATCAAGCAGCGGATTCTTCTCAGATGATGATGAAGAGTATGACTGTCTGATGGCCAACCTAGCTGATGAAGAGGTAACATCAAACCCTCTTGTTCAAATAATAGTTCATCCATGTCACAAGATATGGATCTGCACGAATATGTAAATCAGCTATTTAAAGATTTTGAAACACTAAAATCGGCACACCTATCTGTATCAGCAGAGAAGACTCAGCTGCAAAATGAGAATAGGCAGATGAAAAATGATTTTGAAAAACTCAGCCTAGAACTGAATACAGTTGAGATAACTGTAGCTAACTTGCAAAACCAGGTTGATGACAATACAGCTGAGATAAATCGACTAACTATTTTACTTAAAGAAAAATCAGCTGCACTTGCTCATGTCAAAGCCGAATTTACTAATCTGACTCAGGCAAATAAGACTCAGGCGCAGGAAATAACCTCCCTGAAGGCGTCTTCAACTCTGGAAGAATTGTGTACTAATAAAAGGCCACTATATTCCAGATCAGGCCTTGGATATGATCCTCACACTCCCTCTAGTTCTAAAACCACTTTTATCAAGGGAGAAACAATTGTCTCGACTGCTGAGCCTACATACAAACCGATATTTAAAAATAGGCAACAGCCAAGTCACAAGTCTAGGCTGCAGCCAGGGTTCACAAGGCAGCCACCTAGACAAGTGACTAGGCAATGGCCCAGGCAGAAGCAGCAGCCCAGACAACATGCCCACTATTATCAACAACTCCCTAAAAACAGCTTTCAAAATAGGAGGGGCAGATGGAAACCTCAAGGTTATCCTAATTTCCAAAATGAACAAGTGTGGAGACCTCAAAGATTTAATAAATGGTCTCAGCCAAGGTTTAGAAATGGCCCACACTATCAATATTTTGAGGAATATCCAGTATACAATCCCAACAGGAGATTCAGACCTCGACCTTACACACCTTATAAGGGTAATAATAATAACAATTTTCACAATCCAAGGAGAAATCAATTCTCCAGGAAACCAGCTAACCCTAGAGGACCCACACAGATTTGGGTAGCTAAATCTCTGCTTGTCTGATTGCAGAAAAGGTGGAAGGACTACAACCACATCTCCACAAACTCAAACTTTGGAGGTGAAGAATGGTTTGTAGATTCTGGATGCTCAAGGCACATGACCGGGAACAATAAGATGTTGTCTAAATACACCAAAGAAAAGGGTCCAGATGTAACCTTTGGAGATAGTTCCAGAGGACAAACAAAGGGCTTTGGAGAGCTGCACCGAGGAAATATTGTGATATCCAAAGTTCATTATGTCAAAGGGCTCAAGTATAACCTCCTGAGCATAAGCCAGTTTTGCGATGAGAAAAATCTAGTAGTCTTCACCATCTGGAAATGCATGGTGATAGATATCCTATCTGGCGAAGTGAATCTACAAGGATTCAAAAGGAGAGATGTCTACATGATAGATTGGAACACAGGAACACCTAACTCCTATTTTGTATCTAAGATAGTAGCTGAGAATGGATGGTTGTGGCACAAAAGATTATGTCACCTGAACATCAAAGCCATCAACAAGATTAGTTCTCAAAAGCTGGTCAGAGGACTTCCAGATGAAGCATTCAAGAAGGAAGCGCTTTGTGATGCATGTCAGAAAGGAAAGCAGACGAGAGCATCATTCAAGCCAGTCCAGCCTACAACCCTCATAACAAGGATCTTAGATCTACTCCATATGGATCTATTTGGTCCCATCAAGCCAAGGACTCTAAGCGTCCGAAAGCATGCACTTGTTGTAGTAGATTATTATTCAAGGTACACTTGGATTATCTTCCTGTATAAGAAGAGTGAAACCTTGACCAAGCTACCTGAGCTGCTGAGAAGGATCCAGAATGAGAAATCCCTATCCATCATCAAGATCAGATCAGATAGAGGAGAAGAATTTCTCAACAAGGCGATCACTGATTACAGCAATCAGAATGGGATCCAGCATGAGCTCTCTGCAGCCAGGACTCCCCAGCAGAATGGCATTGCTGAAATAAGAAACAGAACCCTGAAGAAAGCAGCAAGATCTATGATTGCAGAAGCAGACCTGCCCAAGAGGTTCTGGGCTGAAGTTGTCAACACAGCTTGCCATACTCAGAACAGGAGTATGATAGTAGGGAGACATGGCAAAACTCCTTATGAGGTTTGGAATAATAGAACTCCTACTGTTGCTTACTTTCACGTTTTTGGTTGTAAGTGTTTCATCCACAACAACGGTAAAACACAACTAAATGCCTTTGATGCTAAAACTGATGATGGTCTCTTTATGGGATACTCACAAAGAAGCAAGGCATATAGAGTATTTAACAAAAGAACCTTAGTTGTGGAGGAAACACCCCATGTTGTATTTGATGAATCTTCTGTGGAGTACAGGAAGCAAGTTGAGCTAATTGAGAACAAGCTCAAATTAACAACCCTTGAAGAAGTCATTGTACATGACACTGGAATGGCGGACTCACCTGCAGACCAGACTGAAGATCCAACTATAGCTGCTGAAGACCCAACTGCAGATCAGACAGGAACACCAAACCTATCTGATCCAGTTGCCGCTGATGAAGACCCAGTTGTAGCTGATAAAGACTCATCTGCAGATCAGACCCAACTCGCAGATGACAAGACGGTAGCTGACCCAGCTGCAGACCAAGGAGACCAGAACCCAACTGATGCAGAAATCCACCAGAGCAATTCAATAGGGGGAACAGACTCATAAGAAGACGATATCCCCAAGTGGCTCAAAGACCACTCAATCCAGCAAATCATCGGGAAGCTGACTGATGGAGTTAAGACAAGACAGTAAACTCTACCCGCCGGAATGGCTATGTTCTCATGCTTCATGTCACAGATAGAACCCAAGACAACAGAACAAGCTTTAGAAGATTATTCTTGGATAAATGCCATGCAAGAGGAACTGGAGCAGATGAAAAGGAACAAAGTTTGGGAACTAACAGACAGACCAGATCACAAGAAGGTTATTGGCACCAAATGGGTGTACAAAAACAAGAGTGATGAAGATGGAGCTGTTGTTAGGAATAAAGCCAGACTTATTGCTAAAGGTTATGCACAGTGTGAAGGAATAGATTTTGATGAAACCTATGAACCAGTTTCAAGATTAGAGGCCATCAGACTATTCCTCGCATATGCTGCATTCAAATATTTTGAAGTCTATCAGATGGATGTAAAGAGTGCATTTCTAAATGGCATCCTAGAAGAAGAAGTCTATGTAGAGCAACCCACAGGTTTTGTCAAATGAGACAAAGTCTACAAGCTGTTGAAGGCTCTGTATGGACTTAAGCAAGCACCAAGAGCATGGTATGAAACACTGTCTGTGTTTCTTGAGAAGAATGGTTTTTGCAAAAGAAAGGTGGACAAGACCCTATTCAGAGTGGAGCACGAAGGCCACATATTGATAGTTCAGATATATATGGATGACATCATATTCGGCTCAACCAATCCAGAGCTATGTGAGAAATTCTCTAACCTCATGCAAGGAGAATTTGAGATGAGTATGATGGGAAAGCTTAACTTCTTTCTCGGATTACAAGTTAAGCAGATGGAAAATGGAATTTTCATCAACCAAGCTAAGTATACCAGAGATCTAATCAAGAGATTTGGAATGGAATCAGCCAAGCCAGCAAGAATCTCTATGAGCACAAGTACTCACTTAGATGCAGATGAGGGAGGCATATCAGTGGACTCAACCCACTACAGAGGACTCATTGGATCATTGCTATACCTCACTACAAGCAGGCCAGATATATCCTATGCCGTAGGAGTTTGTGCGCGATTCCAATCTAAGCCTAAGCAGTCGCACCTAGACGCAGCAAAGAGGATAATCAAATACCTTAAGTCTACAGTCAACGTTGGACTATGGTATCCTAAGGATGATAATTTCGAGCTGTCAGGATATTCAGATGCAGATTTCGCAGGATGCAAAATTAATAGAAAAAGCACTAGTGGAACGTGTCAATTCCTAGGAACCAGACTGATATCCTGGTTTAGCAAGAAGCAGGTTTCTAACTCTGTCTCCACCACAGAGTCAGAATACCTAGCTGCAGGTAGTTGTTGTGCCCATATCTTGTGGATCAGACAACAGTTAAGGGATTATAATATCATTGCCAATGAAGTCCCTATCTGGTGTGACAACAATAGTGCTATTGCAATAACCAACAATCCGGTTTTGCATTCGAGGACCAAGCACATAGATGTTAAGCACCACTTCATAAGAGACCACGTGCTTAACAAGAGAGTTAGAGTTGAAAGAGTCAGCACTGACTACCAAATAGCTGACATCTTCACCAAACCTTTGCCAGAAGAAAGATTTTTGGAGCTGAGCAGAGAACTTGGTCTACTAGATTGGGAATCTAGTACATAAGAAAAAGCAAGTTGAAGCATATCAGAGGAAGGACGGACCCAGCTGATTAAAGGAATCAGATCCTAGCTGATGTAGACAAAAGGACGAAGGACGGACAAAGGAGCCTAGCTGATCAAAATCTCAGGCGAGAAGTCCAAGGAGTCAACTCACCTGATACAGAGCAGTCAACAGTCAATAGTCAACCAGCTAAGTTTTCTAAACATAACCGACTTCTGAATATTTTATTATTATCTGCTATATGTATAATAATATTATATTAATTTTTGGTTCGCAAGTGGCATTTAAATACGCGTGGCGATCACTTGATAAATCGACCTCCACGGTGACCAATTAAAATCCAACCGTCCAATTTTTAAAATCAAAACCTGGACCACCGATTCAAATTTGAAATTTAAATAGAATCTCAAAAGGCGAACCACCGATTCAAAAGAAATAATAATTTAATCCAACGTCTTTTCATCTTCTTTAAAAAGACGGAAAACCCTTCACTTTACCTTTATGCTTACCAGTCTTTCAAACCCTAGATTTACAGAGCAAAAATCCTTTGAACTCCAAATACACTTAAAATCTCTTATTTGCAGAAATGGAATCGTATTTTGAAGGCGTTAACATGAAGGCGGTCAAATACCAGATTATCTTTTCTCTAGTCGTTGATTTCGAAGGTCTTTTGGAAGCAAATCTGGATAACAACGACGTACTCTTCTTTATCCACTCGATGATGAAGAATGGGATCTATCCATTTCTGGATATCAGTCCCAAGCGACTTTACAAGGAAGACGTCATCGCTTTCTACCGAGAAGCCCATGTGATTGAAGAAGGAATCAGGAGCACAGTCGGCAGAATTCAAGTCGACATCTCGCCGGAGTCAATTCGTAAAATCTTTGGTATGAAGCACCGCGGCATAGCCGTCGAGGCTCTCAAGCAGACAGCAGCCGACGTTTGGCTAAAGATTAAGGCAATTAACCAGCCGACGAAGCTGAAACTCACTGCTAAAAGGAGCGAGATTAAAAAGGAGTATCGGTATATGTTGGATATTACCAACAAGATTATTATGGGTATGGCCGGCAGTTACGACCAACTGTCGTCGGAAAAATTCACAGTGTTGGGAGCACTTATTCAAGACAAGGCGATTGATTGGGCTGAATACATCTTTAGGCAGCTTGTTCGAGAAGTCAACAAAGCCGAATGGCTTGCTGATGAGAAGAGATTCAGATCCAAGCTGGCGCTTGGAACACAGCTGAGTTGGATCCTTGAGAAAATGGGTGTGGCGAAGGGAATTACTGACCCCTTCCACATCAACAAGAGACTTGGTCATCTGGACCAAGAGACGCTAAGGAATCTAGGAGGCAACAGGAGAGCAGCTCGGATGTTCAAAGATTTGTCTGATTCACCGCCCTAAAAATGTCCTTCATCAGGCGAGTTGGACCGACCTGCAGACGTCAACCCAACTGCACCCGAGTCAGACTCAGAGTCAGACAACACACCGATTGTTGTCCGGTTTAAGAGAAGGGGACCAGCCCCTGGCGAGCCATCATTTTTACACTCCTCACTGGAACCCTCTCCCAAGAGGCCCAGCGGCTGCGATTCAGCCGGGAGGAAGCGGCAGATCATTATGCCGATCCCCGCATCCAGTCGCCTACCCACAGAAGACTGGCTACTCCAGCACTGAAACTCAGATCGTCCCTGTCCTCACTCCAGTATACATTCCATAGGAGGAAGAAGCAGGTACTGATACACTTTTGCAAAGTATCAGACATAGTTTTGATCCTCCAGGAAAATTGGTTCATGTCAAATTTCAAAACCAACATGGACCAATTCATCATTTCTATAAATGTACAGTATTTTTGATGGATCATTTGGGAAAGAAGATGAGGAGGAAGAAGAAAAAGAAATAAGGATTGAAGAAGTAAATGGAGAAGAAGATGAGGAAGTCATTGTTATAGATGACGAAGAAGAGGAGCAGGAAGAAAGAGGAGGAGAAAATATTTTAGTTGAAAAACAAACAGAGGAAGGAATTGAAAAAACAGAGGAATTAGTAGATGAAGGAGAAGAAGAAGGGGAAGAGGTAGATCAGGAGGATGTTGAAGGAAAGGAGGATGATGAGAATAATGAAGAAGATGATGAGAATGATGGAGAAAATAAAAAGGATGAGAAAAAGGATGATGATAATGATGATGATGATGATGATAAGGATGAAGGAGAAGAACAAGTAACTGAAAAGGAAAAAGATAATGTTGATGAAGAAGAAAAGAAGGAAGAACAAGAGAAGGAAGTAGAAAAGGAAGAAGAAGAGAAACAAAAGAAGCCAGAAATAGAGGCTGCAGACAAGGCTGGGGCGCCTGCCCGGTATACCAGCCTGGACGCAGAGTTGGCTGAGGACTCCAGATCAGGAACACCTGAAAAGACTCCATCTGGAGTGCCAGCTACAGATAGGAGCCTGCGGTCTAGTGGATCATTCGCAGAAGGCTCAGGCGAGCACTCTCCACCATCACAGATCTCACCTGCAGTGACTGAGCTGATAAGACAAATAGTGAAGGATACTATTGGAGAGTTGCTTGCATCTCAGGTCACTCCTGACCTCTAATCCATCAATGCCAAGATTGATACATTGCTGCAGCGGGAAGTCCCTCAACCTCCTCCCCCTACAAACAATAGAATGCCATTTGGCATGTCTGACTGGATGCACAGGATGGAGCAGCAGCTGACCACTTTGGTTTATGCTGGCAAAAAGGGGGAAGATAGGATACAGGGGGAAGGCAACATTCAAGGATAGATAAGGGAGGAGCTTAGAACGAAGAAGAGGCATGATGTCCAATTGATCACTGCTGGGACATCCTCAGCTAAAAGGAAGGGAGGAGCAGAACCTGAAGAACAGGATGATCAGCCTGCAGGCAAGAAGAGGAGGAATAGAGGAGGATTTGAGCCTACTCTGGAGTGGGAAGGCAAGGAGTTGTGGTACGTTGAAGATTTTGTACCATATGAAGCTCTACCCATGTGGGGATCTGCTAAGAAGAAATTCACCAGAGACTACTACATCTGGGAAATACTCCAGGATGACAATCTCTCCCCACAGTAGATCTTCATCAACTTCATGGAAGAAGCTCATCCAAAACTTTGGACTGTTCTTCTTAAACATGCTAAGGAACGAAATGCATATCCCATGATCCCTCTATTCAGAGCCAAAGAACCTCCCACCTTGGAGAAAGGTAGTGCTTTAAATGAACTTGCTCTCCAGAGAAAAATCAAGAAAGTATGTGTTGAGAATAAGTTCACATCACAAGAAGAGCAAGACTTTGCAGCTCTTGTTGTAAAGAGGAAGTATGGTCTTGCACCTGTCAAAACAAGACCAATCGAAGCTAAACCTTTCAGGCCTGCCAAACAGCCTATTCGAAGAGGCAGAGGCAGAGGCAGATGACTTTCCTTTTATGATTTTATTTCTGTACTTGTAAAAGTTTCTTGTAAAATTCAGACATGTATTTGTAATCAAGTCAGAAAATGTTATAACAGTCTTTTGAATGACAATTTCTAGTTGTCTAAAAAATTAGACGGATTTTAGTTTGTGTCTTGCACTAAAGTGCAGACTTGTTCATTTGAATATTTCCTTAAAGTTTGCCATCATCAAAATAGGGGGAATTTGTTAGGAATACTTGTTAGATTTTTATGATGTCATTAATATAAATTCAAATGCTTATTACTTGGCAAAATGTAAGGAAGAACCAAATGAGTATCTTCCATAGGCCAAATTATGTTAAGTGTAAAACTTGGCAAAATGTAAAGAATAACCAAATGAGTATCTTCTATAGGCCAAAATAAGTTAGGCTAAAAATTGTCTAAGTATAAAAGAACAGCTAAGTTCATCAGAGAGGTACAGCCGAGTCATATCAGAGAAGATCTGGTCAACAAAAATTATCAGAGATGTTTGACCAGACTGCAGTCAAGTAAAACCTCAGACATGTCAGCTGATCAGGCGAGTTCCAAACAGTGAACATCAGAGAGGTCCAGAACTGCAGAGAAGTTAACTTACATCAGCCTACTCGAGATCAGCCAAGTACTCCAAGTCCACGTCAGCATGCATTGAAAAGTCAAGTATTACGGAAAGACACATGCAACGTGAATAGACAAATTGGAGAGATTCTCGCAAAGGATATGAATTAAATATTTCATCCAGGCCTACCTTGAAGACTTTAATCATATTATATTCAAACGATTCAGCGCCTCACATGCAGAGTCTTCACAATGGTCGGAAGATAGATTAAAATATGTGTAATATCCGGATTTATTACAGTGTATTTCATCTGTATTCAACCATGTATTATTTCGGATTGGTGGTTTTGATTATTGGAATATGATATTTAGTGCATTGATATCATTGTGCATAAGTATAGAAACATGCAAAATTGCTCAAGAAACCTTGTGATAGCGCACGCTAAGAATGTATCTTAACGCGCGCTATCGGGCCATTATTAGCGCACGCTATGAAGGTAGGGGTTGCGTGCGCTAAGAACTCAATTATTGAGCGGGACAGCTAACACATGCGCCAGCCGGGACAGGGGTCCGGATAAGATTCCCGCTGACGCATCCGGACAAATTCTGAAGTCAACCATTATTAGCGCACGCTAAGGGATGCTTAGTAGCGTGCGCTAACTTGTCAATAATACGTAATTTTATAAATGGGACAGCAACCGCTTTAGCTTTCATTTCCTTCGTCTATACTTCACCTTTGAGAGTCCAGAGAGCAAGTATATCCCTTCTAAACACTTAGAACATATATTAGTGATCATTGAATGACTGAGTATCACTTGTAAGTGATCATTGGAGAGAAGTAACACCTTGGAGTGGCACATAACCAAACGGAGTCGGATTATACCTCGTGGTTCAGTGATTTCGGCATTCTAAGGTATGTTCAACCTATCACCAGTCCTAGATTTGGTTTTCCAATGGATACGATGATCATATTATCGAGGTATTGAATTTCATTAGTGAATTATTCAACAACATCATGTTTAGAAGATTGGAATGTCTACTAATACGATATTATTGTTGGAACCTTGAAGTTGGGATCCTAGTACTTCAAATGATGAGAGTAATATTCAAGTTAACAATCCGTATGATTTATGTTATCTTTGTGATCATGATTTGGAAGAGATGTTATAAGAACTTAAAGGAAGAATCATCTTAGGAAATATTCTTTCGTATAAGTCGGAATTGTAGTTCACCTCAAGATGTAGTCTGAATATGTATAATGATAGTAACATCTAATACATCAACCGGAGATCACCAACTTTACATGAGAATTGTAATCAAGATGGATTATGGTGTCATGATGATTATACGTATCTTGAAATTGATATCATCCTGGAGATCATTCATAAGAGTAAGAACTTGGTATTCATGGAAGTAACATAAATTATCACGAAGGATTTCATTGTTTCGAACATGGCAAGAAACGATTCTTGCTCGTGATGGCGCCATGCGAATAGCGCACGCTATGTTTTGCGATTTAACGTGCGCTATCGAGTACTAGTTAGCGTGCGTTACGTTTAGTACGTAACGACGCTAGACCATCGATCGAGTCGATTGGCCGATCGGTGAAGTATCGACCATGCATTATTAGCGTGCGCTAATATACGAGATTTAACGTGCGCTATCGAAACGTTTAGCGTCTGCAACGCTTGGACTTAGCGTCGTTAAATCATCGGCCGAGTCAATGATCAAGAAGGCACCGACAACGCCAAAGTTAGCGACGCTAGCGCAGGTGTATCTGCGACGCTAACGAGTAGCATTAACGTCGCTATATATGATTCGTAGCGTCGTTAACTGGCCCGCATGATTGCCTATTAAGGACTTCCTACCATAATTGTTGAATTGTTAGACGTTAAATGCAATACGAAATGAATTATGTACTTTTTCTTTTGTTAATGTTCGAGCTTAACACGTGACTGATCGAAGGGGACGACCTTCGAGTATTTTGATATTCGTGGAAGTTAATTCTTGTCAACGAACCGAGGCAAGTACTCTAATTATTTGTACTATGACAATTGTGATGGTATCGTGTAAATATGTTGTGTATATATATGTCCACCATGTGTTGATCCAACGGGAATCATCATGGGAATCTATAGCTGTGTGCGCTGGATCGTTGGACAGGTAGTTCCACCATGTGTTGGTCCGACGGGATCATCATGGGAATCTATAGCTGTGTGCGCTGGATCGTTGGAATACCATCTGTATGTTGGAAATGTTATGATATGATATGTGTTGTGGATATTCTCGTTGGAGAAACTTATTATGATTATTGTACTTGTACTAGCATCGTTGTGCTAACCCCTTCGGGGGTGAACATTTGTGTTTTGTTCAGGATCCAGGAGAGCGGGGAAACAACCACTGGAGAGGCATGACGACGAGGGTGCGGAGTGATGTTTCGACCGGGTTTACTGTCTATTAATTATTGGTTATTTTCAATAGGTACTCGAGTACGTTGTCGATTTATAATGCTTGGATTTTGATGATGTAAGATAATTCTTCATGGGATATTTGTAATTTCGATTTTGAACCAGTCGGTTGAATTTCATTTCAGTAATTTCATAAACTGGTATCTGTTATTGTCATTTCTTTTATTCAGCCTTGTAAATTCTTATGTAAAGGATTTACGGCGCTGTAATATTCCTGAATATATCGGGGGTGTTACAGAATATGGTATCGGAGCTAAGATTATGGATATCTTGGCCGTTGGGTTAAAATAGGGGTCATTTATGTCTTTTGAGGTAACCGGTCATGAACGACATCACTGCACTGCCTACGTCTTCATGCGAACAGTGGTTGTAAGTTCCTAAACTCTATCTTGTTCTTTGCATGTTGTGTCTCTTTATACTTGAATATTAGAACGATGCTGTTTCCTGTGTATTAAGTACTTGTGCTTACAGTATGTTGAGAGGCGGACGTGGACGTGGTCGCGGTCGTGGACGCGGACGAAGGAATGCTGAAAGGGAGGCATCGCCTTCTAATCAGGCTAGTCATAGCTCAGGCGAGCCGCAACAATCCATCAATAACGAACCGGAACCTGGTGTGCCAGAAATCCTTCGTCAAGTTGTGAACCAGATGACTCAGTTCGCTCAGGTCGTGGACCGAATGCAAGTGGCGGCAGGAATTCAGCAGGGAGATGGACAACAAAGAATTCCAGAAATGGGAAATCGAGGTGACCGATGGTTACAAGAGGTGGCAAAGATGCAACCACCCAAATTTGACGGCTTTTCCGAGACTCCCACTTGGGACCATTGGTTGAAGGAACCGAGAAAAGTTTCTTTGGAATTAATTGCCGGACGATAAGAGAGCTCCTATTGCCCAAGATTTTACGATAGGGGAAGCATCCGAGTGGTGGGAAGCTATCCGACTGCAGATCATGATGCCGATTGGACGGAATTTAAAATGATGATGGAAGCTCGATTGCCCTCGTCACGTGAGGGAAGCCAAAATTCGGGAATTTTTCTCCGCTCAACCATCGACGAACCCGTGTCCTGCACGATTAAGACTTTTAACCAGAAGCTAGCATTTGTTCGACATCCGGTCGAGCAGATGCGGAAATGATGATTCATTTTGAAATGAGGATGAAACCAGAAATCCAGAGGTACATGTCCGGTTTTGAATGTACCACTCTCCGCCATACTGTGGATAAAGGCGTTGGCGTATGAAATAAAAGAAGCGGAATGGAGAAGTTTATGGAGTCGAAGAAACAGAAAGTCTGGTACTTTTACAGAGCACAAGAGCGTGGGCCCCGCAAGGCCCAGTCTTCTTTTCTTTCAAGAAGCCTCCACACCCCGGCTAAGAGCGGAAAGAATTACGTAACAATGTCGGCCACAACGGATACGGCTAGGAAGTGCTTTAACGTGGTCGCCTGTGCCACCTTTGGCGTGATTGTTTGCGCACTCGATTACATGTTTTGAGTGCGGATAGGAAGGGCACCGTGCGGCGTTTTGTAAGGACGCCACTAAGTACAATGGAACCCGCTCATCACGGCCCGATTCGAAGGAAGCCGATGTCAACAGACGCGGCAAAGTGTTCGGATGCCTCGGAATTTTGGCCGGGCGAGGCGAGAGGACAATGGGACCGAAAGGGACATCGAGTGCGGATCTGTTCCCCACGTTTGTATGAGATGAGGAGGACAGATGATCGAGATCTTCTTTGCCGCATCAGTCTTGTCCAAATCTTTTCCCAGCCAGTTAGCGTATTGTTCGATACAGGAGCTACACATTCTTTCATATCTTTGTCTTGTGTAAATCTTTTGAATATTTCCGGTTTTTATACTTGTGAACCTTATGTTGTTGGTTTACCGAGTGGAGAGAGAATTGTCGGAAATTTAGAAACTAGAAATTTCCCTGTATCATTTGGGGGCAGAGAGTGGCTCTCAAATCTGATCGTGATAGAAATGCAAGGAGATGACCTGATACTCGGAGACGATTTGCTTAATCGGTATGGAGCAATTGTAGACTACCGAAGGAGGAAAATTTCACTAATCGCTGATGATGGCTCCGAAGTACTGTTCGAAGGATGGAAACCGGGAAGCTCAGGAAAATTGATCAAAGCGATGAAAGCTGTCAGATTGTTGAAACAAAGGTCATCAGATCTTGGTGTTATGCAATGAAGAAAGAAGACGAAATGGTGGAACTTTCATCTATTCTGTTGTGAACGAATTTCGGATGTATTTCCGATGAATTACAGGCTACCTCCACGAAGGGATGTAGAATTTACTATTGAGTGGAACACGGAGCGACACCAATTTCTAAGGCGCCGTATCGTATGGCACCTCTTGAGATGTACGAATTGAAGAAGCGGTGGAGGGTTCTTGGACAAGGGCTATATTCACCAAGCGTTTCACCACAGGAGCGCCGATTCTTTTGTCCGAAAGAAGGATGGATCGCTCCGACAGTGTATTGACTATCGAGAGCTGAACAAGATGACGATTAAGAACAAATATCCGTTACCACGGATTGATGATCTGTTTGACCAGCTGCAAGGGGCAACGGTATTTTCTAAAATTGATCTGAGATCAGGATACCATCAACTGAGGATTAAGGAGTCTGATGTTCCGAAATCAGCGTTCATAACTCGCTACGGGCATTATGAGTTTGTAGTGATGCCGTTTGGTCTCACTAACGCACCTGCTGTATTTATGCAATTGATGAACAGAGTGTTCATTGAATTTTTGGACAAATTTGTAGTCGTGTTTATTGACGACATCCTGATGTATTCTAAGGGTCCGGAAGAACATGCGCAGCATTTACGGATTGTATTGGAACTTTTGAGAAACGAGCAATTATACGCCAAACTTTCTAAGTGTGAATTCTGGCTAAAGGAAGTAATGTTCCTCGGCCATGTAGTGTCGGCTGAATGAGTCCGAGTAGATCCTCAGAAGATCGAAGCAATTATGAATTGGGAGCCTCTAAAGAACGTGAAAGAAGTCAGAAGCTTCTTAGGACTTGCTGGATACTATCGTCGATTCGTGGAAGGGTTTTCTAAAATCTCCCGCCCACTTACTCGACTCCTGCAGAAAACTCAAAAGTTTGAGTGGAACGAGTCGTGTCAGACTAGTTTTGATGAGTTAAAGAAGAGATTGACGACGGCACCGATTCTATCACTTCCGCAGGGAACCGAAGGATTCATAGTTTACTGTGATGCTTCAATCAAGGACTTAGGTGCGTATTGATGCGAATGATAAGGTGATCGCTTATGCGTCGCGACAATCGAAACCTTATGAAGTGAATTACCCGACACATGATTTGGAGCTAGCAAGGTGGTTTTGCCTTGAAGATGGAGGCATTATCATGCGGGACTCACCGCGGATCTTTACGGATCATAAGAGTCTCAAGTACATATTCATCGTAAAGAGTTGAACATGCGGCAAAGAAGATGGTTGGGCGATTAAGGACTATGACTTGGAGATTTTATATCATCCAGCAAAGCAAATGTAGTGGCCGATGCACTTAGCCGCAAGCCTGTCTCTATTCGAGATCTTTGGAGACGCCGACATCCCAACTTAGCCTTCATGAGAGATGATTCGTGAAGGGATTGAAGTGTGGTTACGAGAGTCGTGGACAATCGTGCGTGATGGAGATAACCGTCATTAACCGAAGAAATCAAATCTAGGCAGACGAGATGATCCTCGATGATTCGGTTGCATGATGAAGTGATCAAAGGAAAGGCCCCGGATTCATAATTCATGACGATGGAGTTTTGAGATTTCGTAACCGACTCTGCGTTCCCTATGTTGATGTTACGAAGCAGACGATTATGAAGGAAGCTCATAGTTCGCCATATTCTATCCACCCGGCACCAAGAAATGTATAAGGACTTGAAGCGAGAATTTACGGTGGGCAACATGAAGCAAGACGTAGCGGACTATGTTTGAAATGCTTGACTTGTCGGCGAGTTAAGATCGAGCATCAACGGCTCTTTGGAATGTTGAAGTCGCTCCCGATTCTGAATGGAAGTGGGAGGACATATCAATGGACTTTATCACTAATATGCCGAAAACCGTGACGGGAATGAACATGATTTGGGTGATAGTTGATCGTTTAACCAAATCGGCTCATTTTCTAGGCATTAAGGATACGTGGGGACCGTAGAGGTTGGCACGAGTCTTTATTTCGGAGATAGTTCGATTACATGGTACGCCGAAGACCATTGTTTCGATCGAGACGGCCGTTTTGTGTCTCACTTTTGGAAGGCGATTCATAAGGCCTTGGGGACCGAATTGAACTTCAAGATGACTTATCACCCGCAATCGACGGACAATGAGAGAACTATACAAACGGTGGAAGATATGCTAAGGGCCTGTGCCTTAGATTGGTCAAACGATTGGGAAGTTCATCTACCGTTGATTGAATTTACCTACAATAATAGTTGGCATGCTTCCATCAAGATGGCACCGTTTGAGGCATTATATGGAAGGAGATGCGAGTCGCCCTATCTTTGGGACGATTCATCGGACTTGATCGGGACAGAACCCGAGTTGATCGAAGCGGACTCGAGAGAAGATAGCCTTGATTCGTGAAAGGTCATTAATCGCCCAGAGTCGCCAGAAATCCTATGCGGACGTATGCCGCCGTCCATTGGAGTTCATGATCGAGATCACGTACTTTTGAAGGTTTCTCCTACTCGGGAATCTTTCGTTTCGGAAAGAAAGCAAAGCTGAGTCCGAGATATATCGGACCAAATGAAATCCTCGAGAGAGTTAGGGAGATGGCAGACAGATTGGCATTGCCGCCGACATTGTGTCATGTTCATAACGTGTTCCACGTATCCCAGTTACGGAGATATATACCAGATCCCAGTCATATCATTGATTTCGGCGAGATCGAAGTCGAGCAGGATGGGACATTTGAAGAAAGACCAGTCAAGATACTCGAGAGTCGAGTCAAGCAACTGAGGAACAAGTCAATCGTTTTGGTCAAAGTTCAGTGGTCACGTCACGGAATGGAAGAAGCCACTTGGGAAACAGAAGCTGATATGAAGTCTAGATATCCCGAGTTATTTTCGTCTTGAGTTTCGGGACGAAACTCTATTTTAGTAGGAGAGTATGTAATATCCGGATTTATTACAGTGTATTTCATCTGTATTCAACCATGTATTATTTCGGATTGGTGGTTTTGATTATTGGAATATGATATTTAGTGCATTGATATCATTGTGCATAAGTATAGAAACATGCAAAATTGCTCAAGAAACCTTGTGATAGCGCACGCTAAGAATGTATCTTAACGCTACTGTCGGCCATTATTAGCGCACGCTATGAAGGTAGGGGTTGCGTGCGCTAAGAACTCAATTATTGAGCGGGACGGCTAACACATGCGCCCGGACAGTCGGATAAGATTCCCAGCGACGCATCCGGACAAATTCTGAAGTCAACCATTATTAGCGCACGCTAAGGGATGCTTAGTAGCGTGCGCTAACTTGTCAATAATGCAGAATTTTATAAATGGGACAGCAACCGCTTTGGCTTTCATTTCCTTCGTCTATACTTCACCTTTGAGAGTCCAGAGAGCAAGTATATCCCTTCTAAACACTTAGAACATATATTAGTGATCATTGAATGACTGAGTATCACTTGTAAGTGATCATTGGAGAGAAGTAACACCTTGGAGTGGCACATAACCAAACGGAGTCGGATTATACCTCGTGGTTCAGTGATTTCGGCATTCTAAGGTATGTTCAACCTATCACCAGTCCTAGATTTGGTTTTCCAATGGATACGATGATCATATTATCGAGGTATTGAATTTCATTAGTGAATTATTCAACAACATCATGTTTAGAAGATTGGAATGTTTACTAATACGATATTATTGTTGGAACCTTGAAGTTGGGATCCTAGTACTTCAAATGACGAGAGTAATATTCTGAAGTTAACAATCCGTATGATTTATGTTATCTTTGTGATCATGATTTGGAAGAGATGTTATAAGAACTTAAAGGAAGAATCATCTTAGGAAATATTCTTTCGTATAAGTCGGAATTGTAGTTCACCTCAAGATGTAGTCTGAATATGTATAATGATAGTAACATCTAATACATCAACCGGAGATCACCAACTTTGCATGAGAATTGTAATCAAGATGGATTATGGTGTCATGATGATTATACGTATCTTGAAATTGATATCATCCTGGAGATCATTCATAAGAGTAAGAACTTGGTATTCATGGAAGTAACATAAATTATCACGAAGGATTTCATTGTTTCGAACATGGCAAGAAACGATTCTTGCTCGTGAAAGAACGCCATGCGAATAGCGCACGCTATGTTTTGCGCTTAACGTGCGCTATCGAGTACTAGTTAGCGTGCGCTACGTTTATGCGTAACGTCGCTAGACCATCGATCAAAGTCGGTTGGCTGATCGGTAAATCGACCATGCATTATTAGCGTGCGCTAATATACGAGATTTAACGTGCGCTATCGAAATCGTTTAGCGTCACGCAACGTTTGGACTTAGCGTCGTTAAATCATCGGCCAGTCGATCGATCGGTGTCGATAAAACACCGACAACGCCCAGTTAGCGTACGCTGGCGGTGTATCGCGTCGCTAATGAGTAGCATTAACGTCGCTATATATGATTCGTAGCGTGCGTTAATCATCCCGCATGATTGCCTATTAAGGACTTCCTACCGTAATTGTTGAATTGTTAGGCGTTAAATGCACGAAATGAATTACGTACTTTTTCTTTTGTTAAGGTTCGAGCTTAACACGTGAATGATCGAAGGGGACCTTGAGTATTTTGATATTCGTGGAAGTTTATTCTTGTCAACGAACCGAGGCAAGTACTCTAATTATTTGTACTATGACAATTGTGATGGTATCGTGTAAATATGTTGTGTATATATATGTCCACCATGTGTTGATCCGACGGAATCATCATGGGAATCTATAGCTGTGTCTACTGGATCGTTGGGACAGTAGTTCCACCATGTGTTGGTCGACGGGATCATCATGGGAATCTATAGTGTGTGCTTGGATCGTTGGAATACCATCTGTATGTTGGAAATGTTATGATATGATATGTGTTGTGGATATTCTCGTTGGAGAAACTTATTATGATTATTGTACTTGTACTAGCATCATTGTGCTAACCCCTTCGGGGGTGAACATTTGTGTTTTGTTCAGGATCCAGGAGAGCGGGGAAACAACCACTGGAGAGGCATGACGACGAGGGTGCGGAGTGATGTTTCGACTGGGTTTACTGTCTGTTAATTATTGGTTATTTTCAATAGGTACTCGAGTACGTTGTCGATTTATAATGCTTGGATTTTGATGATGTAAGATAATTCTTCATGGGATATTTGTAATTTCGATTTTGAACCAGTCGGTTGAATTTCATTTCAGTAATTTCATAAACTGGTATCTGTTATTGTCATTTCTTTTATTCAGCCTTGTAAATTCTTATGTAAAGGATTTACGGCGCTGTAATATTCCTGAATATATCGGGGGTGTTACAATATGGGAATCCAGCCTTGCAACGTTCAGAAAAGAATAAACAAAGAAGTCTCCCTCCAACGGACTGATTTGTTACATATTTGCAACGGCTATGAAGAAATGCTCAAGGATCAACACCTATATATATCCGAAGATTTGAAGCTGAGCATATACAACAACTACCGGTGCGAACATACTTTCAAGCGATCAAAGCATTCAAGCAATCTAAAACGAAATACAGCATCGTGAAAAGAGCAGTTCTAAAAAGTTCATACTTGAAGAAGCTCTTAGTTGGAGAAGACAAAAACTCGTGTCTTAAATCCTGAGTTTGGGGTACTTCACTGGTTGAAGTTCGAGACTATAAAGGCATCCAAGGATCGAGGATCAAGAGGTGCAAGGTAGTCAAGTGTGTTACAACGGCACGGATTTCCACTGGTTGGAAGCTGTTGTAATTTGGTTGAATCACTATAATATTTATCACTGGTTGAAAATTATAGTGAATTCATCTCCAACTGGTTTGGAGAAAAGTGGATTAGTAGAGGATTACCCCACCTCTGAGACCACTATAATTGCCTGCGTACTTTACTGTTTTATAGCATCATACTTTAACTGCTGGATTCATTGTTAAGTGTTTCATTAGTTGTTTTGTATTCGTCATCAGCTGACTTCCGCACGTATTAAGAACAAACAACTCCAAGTCATTTATTTATCTATCAGCTGAAGAAACTCTCTCTTTGAGAAAAAGAGTTTAAGAGTTTCAATAAGTCTATTCACCCCCCCTCTAGACTTCTTCCTGGAAGACTTGTGACTTACACAGACGACCGGAGAGCCTCTATTGCTCAGTACTTTCTGATAGGGGAAGCATCCGAGTGGTGGGAAGCCATCCGGCCTGCAGATCATGATGCTGATTGGACAAAATTTAAATTGATGATGGAAGCTCAGTACTGCCCTCGTCCTGTGAGGGAAGCCAAAGTTCGGGAGTTTTTCTCCGCTCAGCCGTCAGACGAACCTATATCCCAGACAATTAAGACGTTTAACCAGCAGCTAGCATTTGTTCGACATCTGGTCAAAACAGATGCGCAAATGATGATCCATTTTGATATGAGGATGAAACCCGAAATCCAGAGGTACATGTCCGGTTTTGAATGTACCACTCTCTGTCAATACCAGGATAAAGCATTGGCGTACGAAATCAAGGAAGCAGCAATGGAGAAGTTTACCGAATCCAAGAAGCAGAAAGTCTCTGGCAGTTTTACAGAGCACAAGAGTAGTGGGCCCCGCAAAGCCCAGTCATCCTTTCATTCATTCAAGAAACCTCCGCACCCATCCAAGAGCGGAAAGAACTCTGGAGCAGTATCAGTCAAGACAGATGTGACAAGGAGGTGCTTTAATTGTGGCCGAACAGGACATTATCAGCGAGATTGCTCATTTCCTACTGTGACTTGTTTTGACTGTGGTCAAGAGGGACATCGTGCGGTGTTCTGTGAGGAGGCTGCGAAATCTTTTAGACCCCGTACATCACAGCCAGCCCAGAAAGAATCAAGTATTCAGCAGACGCAACAGAGTGTCCAAATGCCCCAGAATATTGGTCGTGGACGAGGCAGAGGACAGTTTGACCGAAAGGGGACATCGAGTGCCGGATCTGTTCCCCCACGTCTGTACGAGATGAGGAGAACAGACGATCAGGATGCTGCTATCGCATCAGGTACCATTCAGATCCTTTCTCAGCCAGTTAGCGTTTTATTCGATACAGGAGCTACGCATTCATTTATATCCTTATCTTGTGTAAATCGTTTGAAATTTCTGGTTTTCATAATTGTGAACCTTATGTTATTGGTTTATCGAGTGGAGAGAGGATTGTTGGAAACTTAGAAACTAGAGATTTCCCTGTATCATTTGGAGGCAGAGAGTGGCTCTCAAGTCTGATTGTGATAGAAATACAAGGAGATGACCTGATACTCGGAGGCGATTGGCTTAATCGATATGGAGCTATTGTAAACTACCGAAGGAGGAATATCTCGCTGATCGCTGACGATGGTTCCGAAATACTATTTGAAGGATGGAAACCAGGAAGCTCAGGAAGGTTGATCAAAGCGATGAAAGCTGTCAAATTGTTGAAACAGGGCTGTACCGGATACTGGTGCTATGCAATAAAGAAAGAAGACGAAATTGTGGAACTTTCATCCATTCCTGTTGTGAACGAGTTTCCGGATGTATTTCCTGACGAGTTACCTGGATTACCTCCACGACGGGATGTAGAATTCACCATCGAGATGGAACCCGAAGCTACACCAATTTCTAAGGCGCCATATCGTATGGCACCTACTGAGATGTATGAACTGAAAAAGCAGCTGGAGGAGTTATTGGAAAAAGGCTATATCCAACCAAATGTTTCGCCCTGGGGAGCGCCAGTTCTTTTTGTCCGAAAGAAGGATGGATCACTTCGACTGTGTATTGACTATCGAGAGCTAAACAAGATGACGATTAAGAACAAGTATCCGTTGCCACGGATTAATGATTTGTTTGACCAGTTGCAAGGAGCAACGGTATTTTCTAAAATCGATCTGAGATCAGGATATCATCAGCTGAGGATTAAAGAATCTGATGTTCCGAAATCAGCATTCAGAACTCGCTACGGACACTATGAGTTTGTAGTGATGCCGTTTGGTCTCACTAATTCACCTGCTGTATTCATGCAATTGATGAACCAAGTGTTCATCGAGTATTTGGATAAATTTGTGGTTATGTTCATTGATGACATTCTAGTTTATTCCAAGAGCCCGGAAGAACATGCGCAGCATTTGCGGATTGTATTAGAACTTTTGAAAAGCGAGCAATTGTACGCCAAACTCTCTAAGTGTGAATTCTGGCTAAAGGAAGTAATGTTCCTCGGTCATGTGGTATCAGCTGAAGGAGTCCGAGTAGATCCTCAGAAGATCGAAGCGGTTATGGATTGGAAGCCTCCAAAGAACGTGAAAGAAGTCCGAAGTTTCTTAGGACTTGCTGGGTATTATCGTAGGTTCGTGGAAGGGTTTTCTAAAATTTCCCGCCCACTTACTCAACTACTGCAGAAAACACAAAAGTTTGAGTGGAACGAGTTGTTCCAGAATAGCTTTGATGAATTGAAGAAGAGATTGACGACAGCACCGGTCTTAACACTTCCACAGGGAACTGGAGGATTCATAGTTTACAGTGATGCTTCGAACCAAGGACTCGGATGTGTATTGATGCAGAATGATAAGGTGATCGCTTATGCGTCACGACAGCTGAAACCTTATGAAGTGAATTACCCAATGCATAATTTGGAACTAGCAGCTGTAGTTTTTGCTTTGAAAATCAGGAGACATTATCTGTACGGGACTCACTGTCAGTTCTTTACGGATCACAAGAGTCTCAAATACATCTTCAGTCAGAAAGAGTTGAACATGCGGCAAAGGAGATGGCTAGAACTTATTAAGGATTATGACTTGGAGATTCTTTATCATCCAGGCAAAGCAAATGTAGTGGCCGATGCACTTAGCCGCAAGCCTGTTTCTATCCAAATGCTGGAGACTCTGACCTCCCAACTCAGCATTCAACGAGAGATGATTCGAGAAGGAATTGAAGTATGGTTACAAAGAGTCCAAGGACAATTGTGCGTGATGGAAATAACTTCATCGTTAACCGAGGAAATCAAATCTAAGCAGGCAGATGACCTCTGATGATTCGGTTACGTGATGAAGTGATTAAGGGGAAGGCCCTGGGATTCGTAATTCATGATGATGGAGTTTTGAGATTTCCGAACTGACTTTGTATTCCCGATGTCAATGTTCTGAAACAGACGATTATGAGGGAAGCTCACAGCTCGCCCTATTCTATCTACCCGGGCACCAGTAAGATGTACAAGGATTTAAAACAGAATTTCTGGTGGGGCAACATGAAGAAAGATGTAGCGGATTATGTTTAAAAATGCTTGACTTATCAGCAGGTTAAGATTGAACATCAACGACCTGCCGGGATGTTGAAGCCGCTCCCGATTCCTGAATGGAAGTGGGAGGACATATCGATGGAATTTATCACTAGTATGCCGAGAACCAAGACGGGAATGAACATGATTTGGGTGATAGTTGATCGTTTAACCAAATCAGCTCATTTTCTAGGCATTAAGGACACGTGGGGACCAGAGAGGTTGGCACGAGTATTTATTTCAGAGATAGTCCGATTGCATGGCATGCCGAAGACCATTATTTCTGGCCGAGACGGTCGCTTTGTATTGCATTTTTGGAAAGCAGTTCATAAGGCCTTGGGACCGAACTGAACTTTAGTACATCTTATGATCCACAGGCTGACAGACAATCCGAAATGACCATTTAAACGGTGGAAGACATGCTGAGGGCCTGTGCCTTAGATTGGTCAAACGATTGGGAATTTCATCTACCGTTGATTGAATTTACCTACAACAATAGTTGGCATGCTTCTATTAAGATGGCACCGTTTGAGGCATTGTACGGGAGGAGATGCAGATCGCCCCTATGTTGGGACGATTCATCAGACTTGATCGGGACAGAACCAGAGTTGATCGTACAGACACGAGAGAAGATAGCCTTGATTCGTGAAAGGCTGTTGACCGCCCAGAGTCGACAGAAATCTTATGCAGACGTACGCCGTCGCCCATTGGAATTCAGTATTGGAGACCACGTACTTTTAAAGGTTTCTCCTACTCGGAGAATCTTTCGTTTTGGAAGGAAGGGAAAACTGAGTCCAAGATATATCGGACCATTTGAGATCCTCGAGAGAGTTGGAGAGTTGTCATACATAATGGGTCACTCAGGATGGAGATATATACCGGATTCCAGTTACGGAGATATATACCGGATCCCAATTATGGAGATATATATAGGATCGCTCGGGATGGCATACATTTGAGAGCCATGTTCATAATATTTTCCATGTATCCCAGTTACGGAGATATATACTGGATCCTAGTCATGTCATTGATTTCGGCGAGATCGAGACCAGTCAAGATACTCGAGAGTCGAGTTAAGCAGTTGAGGAACAAACCAATCATTTTGGTCAAAGTTCAGTGGTCACGCCACGGAGTGGAAGAAGCCACTTGGGAAATGGAAGATATCATGAAGTCCAGATATCCAAAGTTATTTTCGTCTTGAGTTTCGGGACGAAACTCCTTTTTAGTAGGAGAGTATGTAATATCCGGATTTATTATTATGTATTTCATCTGTATTTGAACCCTGTATTATTCGGAATTGTGATCTCGATAATTGGAGTATGATATTTTTCACATTTGTATCCTTGTACATAAGTATAACAACATGCAAAATTTTCTCATGCAAACTCGTGATAGCGCACGCTAAGAATGTAGCTTAACGTGCGTTATCGGGCCACAACTAGTGCACGCTACGAATGAAGAATTTGCGTGCGCTAGGCAGTCAATTATTGAGCTTAGCGGCTAGCACATGCGCCAGCTGGACGTGGGTCCGGATAAGATTCCCACGGGCGAACCTGGACAGATTTGGAGTCAACTCTAGTTAGCGTGCGCTAAGGATGTGGTGATAGCATGCGCTAATTAACGTATGTGCATAAATGTTATAAATGGGATAGCAACCCATTTTTGGCTTACATTTCCTTCGTTTATCCTTCGTTCTTGAGAGACTAGAGAGCATTATATCCTCCTTACACACTTAGAACACATCCACTTGATCATTGGAGATTGAATGTCACTTGTGTTTGATCATTGGAGTGGACAAACGTCTTGATTTGGCAAACAAGCAACCAGAGCCGGATTCTACTTGTTGTCTCGGTGTTTTTCTTCATTTTAAGGTTTGTTATACTACTTTCAACCTTGAATTTGTGTTCTTAAGGATATGAGGATTATGCTATCAAGATATTGAGTTTCATTGGTGATTTATCCAAACCACATCATGTTTAAGATATTGATCATGGAAGGATTTATCTTGTAAAGATTGAGTGTTAAACAAACTACAAGATGATAGTTTTGATTGATATAAGGTATTGATATCGACCGTTAGGCCTTCCGAATTACGCATGAAGAATTATAATCGAAATGGAATATGGTTTTATGATGATATACGTATTCTTGAATTTGAAGTTGTTATCCGTAAGATCATTCATAACCGTATGAGCATGATATGCATGGAAATAACTTATATTATCACTGAGGAATTCGTAAGTTTCATCACAGTTAGATCAAGTCTGCTGCCCAGTAGTGAACTGTCATGCACGATTAGCGCACTCTAAGCTATTAAGATTAACGTGCGCTATCGGGTATGTTTAGCGTATGCTACGTTTGGTACGTAACGTACGTTATGTCATCAGGCGAGTCAGTTGGCTGATCAGTGAGGTACTGACCGTGCATGGTTAGCGGACGCTAGGCTGCATATAATTGCGTGTGCTAACGAAGTAGCCTTAACATACGCTACATAGGATACGTAGCGTGCGTTAAGCATGCCAGACAGATTACATTTTATGAGCTTTCGGCCGTAAATCGGATTGTTAGACATTCGTACAACATGAGATAAATTCAATATTATTTCTTTTGTTAAGGTTTGAGCTTGCTACGTGATTGATCGAAGGGGCGACCTTCGAGTGTTTTGTTTTTCGTGGAAGTATTGTTCTTGTCTTCGAATTGAGGCAAGTACCTTAATTGTTTTATATATTGATATTGTACATATTGTCGTGCATATGTCGTTGTTGTATGTCCACCACGTGTTGGTCCGACGTGATCATCTTGAGATCTATGCTAGCGTGCGCTGGATCATTGGATGGGTTTTTCCACCACGTGTTGGTCCAATGGGATCATCTTGGGGTCTAGGCAGTGAACGCTGGATCACTGGAATTACCATGTGTATATTGTGATATCATGTTGTGATGTTAATGTGTGTATGATATTATTTAGTTTCTCGCAGGAGAAGACTCGTGGATTCTTTTGTCATTTATGTTATTATTATTCTTCGTGAAATGTTGAATAATATGTGGTGGTACTTGTACTAGCATCGTTGTGCTAACCCCTTCGGGGGTGAACATTTGTTTATGTTCAGGACCCAGGAGAGCGGGGAAACAACCACTGGAGCTGCATGACGACGAGGGTGCAGAGTGATGTTCCGGCCGGGTTTATTTGTCTATTGTTTGTATCGTTTTAATAAGTACTCGAGTACGTAGTCGTTTATGATGATTTGGACTTGGTGATGTATTAATACTTTTCCGTTGAACATTCGTACTTTCAGTATTGGTCAGAATTGTTGTATCTTATTTCCGTTATTTTCATACGTTGGTATCAGCTAATGTCTTATCAATTCTTAGGCCTTGTAAATCCTTATGTAAAGGATTTACGGCGCTGTTATATTCCTGAATATATCGGGGGTGTTACATGATTGCTTGAAGTTGTGTATATTTGAGATACCCAAGATGTGGGTATTTATAGCCACCAGCCTCCTTTGATGTCTTGAAAAACGACACTGTTAACGTGCGCTAATAGTACCATTAGCAAGCGCCAATGGCAATTTGACTCAAAACTGTTGAACGGTCTTCTTCTGTCCAACGGTAAAATATCCTGTTTAGCATGCGCTAAACAATATCCTTATCATGCGTTATCGACTTGGTCAACCATCTTTTTCTTTTGACTTTGACAAGGGAACGGTCTTGTCTCTAATGTCTCTTTCCAACGGATAATTTTTGAATGTAGCGCGCGCTATTGATCATCCTTAACGTGTGCTAGATGGTCAAACTTTGCTTTCCGGATTGAGCGTTATTTCCGCATTGAATTTGTTGTCCAACGGTTGAATGACCAATGGATATATTTCAAACTTAACGAGCACTAGTGATAAGTATTAGCGTGCGTTACTTCCTCTACTTAGTGTATGTTGATATACCATTAGCATATGTTTCCTGATTTCATGTCTAAATTCCAGAATCCTTTGTTTTGAGGCCTTAGCGTGCGCTAAGAACTCATTTCCGTGCATTAAAGCGCGCGTTGTTTCTCAATTAGCGTGCGCTAATCAAACTGACTGAGTTTTTTGACTTGGCCTATTAGCATACATTATGTAGACCATAGCGTGTGCTACATATCTCTCTGACCTTATTGCCTTGAATCCTGAATTCCATGTAGCGTGGGCTAATATGATATGAAGCATGCGTTAACTGATCCTCGATAGCGTGCGCTAACACATATGTATAGCATGTGCTATTAATGATTTCTGGATTTTGTCTTCGATGTGATTCACGTCGTTTGAGTCCTGATGTCTTTCGTTAAGTGTTTTGAAAACGTTCATTACCAAAATAATTTGTTCAACAATAGCTACAGTCATCTGTATCAATCTGTGTGAACGATACTGTGACCAAGAAGTGGTATAGGAGTGGTTGATTCTACAAAGAATCAGTCGATTTTTAACCTGAATCAGATCCAAATCACTATCTTTCGAAAACTGCATTTCCTTATCTTTATCATTCATCCTATTTTACTGTCATGGATATATGAATGATCAACAAAGTTCCTATGTTCTCTATTAATGAGTTTGATGACTGGAGAATCGGGGTGGAAGCCCATCTGGCTGCCACGCATGAAGAGATGCTCTTCATGATACAAGAAGGATCTATCACTATTATGAAGGTCAACCCAACTTCCAGGGTGGAAGGCCAACCCCATGGAGAAATGATCGAGAAGGAAAGGGAACAGTGGACAACCGATGAGCACAAGAGAGCGAAATTGGACAATATTGCTAAGAATGCGCGTTATTTGTCACCCTCGAAAAAGGCACATTCTCGAAGGTAAAGAGCTACAAGACAGTCAAAGAAATCTGAAAAGAATTCAAGATGATTTGTGGGGGAACTGAGCTCTCAAAACAAAATAAAATTTCAAAACTCACTCAGCAGTTTGAATTTTTCGAAATGAAATCTACTGAAACTCTTGAGGACCTTGATCTCAGGTTCACTGCATTGTCGGTCAACTTGAAGCTTTGGGCAAAGTGTACACCCAAAAGGAGAAAAATCTCAAAATCTTTAGGTCACTCCCTGATCGATGGGATATTAAGGCCACAACTATGCATGTGTCTTGCATTATTAACGATATATCTACTTTTGACTTATTCTCTAACCTCAAAGCATTTGAATATGACATTGATATGAGAGAAAAACCTGAAGAGTCCCTTGCCAAGACTACAACACTTGTCGCTGTATCCGACAAGAGACACAGCTCTGCCCCCAGCACATCCAAAGCCATTGACAGTGATGATGACATCCTGTCATAAGACAAAATGGCATTGATCATGCACAAGTTTCGGAAATTCATTAAGAAATTCGGAAAGGCTCCCTACAAGCCGAAAACCTTCAACAAGGTGAGTTCTGAGTCACCATCTTCTGGAGATTCTAATTTATGTTATAATTGCAGGAATCCAGGACACTATGCAAATAGATATCCTCATCCCAAGGTACATAAGCTACCAAAGGTCGAGTAACAAGATAATGATGAAAAGAGATGTGTATGGAGAAGTAAGCTGAAGGCACTGATCGGGGAATCAGAAGCAACACCTGCAGCAATCAAAACAGAGGAATAACTACGTGTTGTCATCGACAGTGGCTCCTCTGATGATGAAATTGAAGATAAAGCCTACATGTGCTTTATGGCAAATGATGTGGATGATGACGATAGTTACGATGAGGTAACATAATACCACGGGTATTTTATGCTGTAATATACTATGTACTTCCATTTTGTGCTATTATCTCGCGATACTTGTATTTTTATACGTTGTGTGACTGTTTGCAAACCAAATCTTTCAACATTTATTAAATGTTATTGTGATATTATTGTATGATGTTGATGATATGTCGGTGATGGATCTTGATGTCGTTGAGAAATTATCGGTGCGAATATAACGGTGGCCAACGTCTTGATCCTCGAGGAAATTGCTTGACGAGTCTAAAGGAATTCACACTGTGGTGGTTAAATGTGATAACATGACTAAGTGGATTAAAATGTATTGTGTACGCTAGAGGTAGGCGTTACGTACACAATACGCTGTGAATTACATACGTTAAATTGGATATGTTACGTACGTAAGTCAGTCTTTGATCTTCTGACAAGAATCTTCAATTATGCATGGTCGGGACTACTTTCGGCGCACTAGAAGACAATCAAGTCAACTGATCGTAACGTACGTTAATCATACAACCTTACATGCGCTATGTAATGTACGTTGCGTACGCTACTGCGATAGTACGTTTGCAAAGACGGGGTCATTCCGGGCAGTAGCCTCTGATCCATACTTATGTATGTTAACCATAAAGATAGCGTACGTAATAGGCCTTGCGTACGTAAACCTTTGAGGCATAGCGTATGTTGAGTACAACCAGATGTTATAAAGCAGCACCTCCCCTTTCATTTCTTACGAAGCAAAAACACTCCCGAACTACAAGGTATTTCAATTCACAACCACAATACAACGTATCCGTAAAACTCATTTATTCACAAAGCACTCAAGCATTTTGAAAGAAAGCCGTTAATGAGATTATATCAATCCTTTTGAAAGTTCATTATGAGTACTCAAATAGCACACATAGTCGATTACCAATTATTACATGTACGAAACATGAAATGTATGAGCAAGATACTTGCCTCGATAATCGTCCGCGAATATTTCGAAGAACACGGTCGATCGGAAAGCTTTGAAACCCTTGTTGTTAGAAAATGAAGACGACGAAGGGTTAAATACGAGATCTTCACGAGGAACTTGACCCTAGCATAATATCATCAATAAATCAACGATCGTGCGGGGAAGAATAATCATAGAACGCCCAAATTCCCTCAATGACATTCTACCGAACACCTTCAAGGTATCGATTAAGAACTCAACAAAACGACGAGTCCTTAGCAATCAAACTATGGAACAACAAGGAAATTGGTAGAATACAACTTAATAATCAATAATCCATCACTAATATAAGTTAATTCGTATTAAACACCCGAAATCAATCGAAATCCGCAATTTCCCCAAAACTAGATTTTAGGAAAACTTACCCTGATTCGGTTGATCGAAGGAGATTAAAGGAGGATTAAATCGTTGTTAGGGACTCAAAAACCTTGTGGGTAGATAGTTTTACACCATGTCTTCGTGTTCTCCAAGTCTTGGCCACGGAGGAGATGAGTTGGGTGAGAAAAATGAGTGAAGGATTCTACTGCTCGATCATATTTATACTAACGGGTGACACACGAGCAGACACGCACGAGCGGCCGGTCGTGCGCCGGGTCGTGCGCGCACACTGCCAGGACCCTGTCGCGATGCACGCGCATCGCACACGAGCACTCACTCGTGTGCGCTGGCTCCAGGCAGTCAGTGCCGCACGAGCGCCAGCTCGTGCGCCCTGCTCGTGCACTCCTAGCCGGTTCCTGCCGCACTTGGCCGGCCAGTGCCCAGCCTCCATGACTCGACGACTCAAATTTTTGAAAACGCACGGAACGAACATGACAAAATGCTCGCAAACAACATCATCGATCCGAAATGAAAACAACATGAAACAAATCACCACATACGACCACAAAACACAAAATCAGTCAACGAGAAAATAATACCAATGCTCGACAATCGAGAAATATCCGGCCTAAAAAGAAAAAATTCAAAATAACCAGAACAAAAATCTCGGGTATTACATACTGCACCTCAGCTGACTACATCGGTCACTGAGGTTCCGCCTACTATACCTGCCCCTACAGTCGTCCACCCATTGGAGGTTGTTCCAATGGAAGAAACATTGGCTGCTCCTACAGCAGATCTTAAGCCAGCTGCGTGTAACGCGCCACCCACATATGCTGAGAAGAACTGGAGGTTCTAGAACACACTCCCAGTATCAAGATCACAAGCGTTCCAGAACCTTCTGGGCAGGCCTAAACCTGACTCGCCCAAGAGGGCTTAGCTTATGGACATTCTAGAATATTCTAGACAAGAGAACATAATTGTATATTGCTAGAATTCTCTAGAACCTTAAAGACTTTTAGAACTCTCTAGAACTAGTCTAGGACTTGTATAAATACCCCAAGGGGGATTCTGTTGGAATATTTATTCCACATATTCATAAATAGAGTTTTGATAATTAAGTTTCTAAACAAATCAAAACAACAAAGAGGTGAAGCAAAACAACGAAGAAATCAAAGACGCAAAAAGTTGCAATCTGGACTGCATTACCGCATGCTAGACATCAATGTTAACGCACGCTAACGAACCTATCTGAAGACAGAAGGACTTAACTGATAGAATAACACACGCTAGTGATCAAGGCTAGCGCACGCAAGAAGATGAAGATAGCACACGCTACTAATAAGGAATAGCGCACGCTAAAGAGTTTGAATTCAAGCATATGAACGTTGGGAGATTCAGTGGAAAGTCAAGAGTCAAACGGATATGTTGACAAATGCAATGCAATGGATACTTGTGTTAACGCATGCTAAAATGCAAAGTTAAAGTACGCTAAAGAGTGTACTTAATGTACGCAAGTGAAGAAGATAACGTACGTAAATGGAGAAACGAAGCTACTGGACTGAAGCTGGGAACAGGATAGCGCACGCTACACGTACGCTAATGAAATTGAAATCCAAACAGGATGCGCTATGCTTCCGAGTTATCGGGGTAGTCGTTTGGGGAGGATGGATAAATTACCGGGTGCGCATTGGATGCCTTCGGTTGGAACAAATTTTATCCCTAGAAACCTGATAGGTTGTCGGATAAGATTCAATTATGAAACTAATTTGTGTCGATGGTGTAAACTTAACTTGTTCATGAACCATAGAAACCATATAGGTTGAGGGGAGTGAACAAGGGGAAAAAGAAGATCGAATCATCTATTAGATGGGTTGGTGTTGGACACCACTTTATGAAAATTAATAGACTAGAAACCTGTTCGGTTGCCCTCTATTAAGATTTATAAAGAACTCGATCACCACTATGAAGTAGAGCGACGATACTTCCGGATTTCACATGGGAGTGTGTTATTCCGATAAAAATAGTGGGAGTTGGGTAACAAGAATACAAAAGACCTTAATTCTATACTCAGAACATAATTAAACGAGTCAATAATTAATCTGTCATACTTAAATGCAGACATAACTCTCAATATGACAATGAACCCACTCGCAATTCTACTCGAAAAGAACACCTTAATCGGACCTAACTTTGTGGATTGGCTCCGCAATCTGATGATAGTCCTCAGTATAGAGGCATTGTGATACGTCTTGGAGAAGGACATTTCGGCACCTCCGGTGCAGACAAGATCCAATCAGGAAGAGATTGAAAACCACGAAAATTGGGTTAAGAATGACGTGAAAGTCCGTGCATATATGATGGCTTCCATGTCTAATGAGCTTGAGAGAGATCATGAGAAAATGACTTCTGCTAGGCAGATTCTATCTCACTTAACCGAACTTTATGGTGAGCACAGCAGAACTGCTAGATATGAGATATCCAAGCAATTGTTCGGTGCTAGGATGAAAAAATGAGAGAAGGTTGGGGACCACGTCCTCAAAATGATATCCATTATCGAGAAATTGGAGGCTCTTGATTTTAAGATGGATACTTCTCTTGAAACCGACCTTATCCTACAGTCTCTCCCTGATTCCTTCTCACAGTTTTTTATGAACTTCAACTGCAATGAGATTGCATGTAACTTAGCTGATCGTTCAGTCTCAGATGAAGACTCCACGGATGAAGAAGTCTACTCTTGTGATTTCTTCTGGACCTCGGAGGTCTAAGAACAAGAAGAAAAAGACCAAGAAGCAGACGGGATCACAAGTTGAGGACCTTAAGGGTAAGGGCAAGGCCCTGGTTCTGAAGAACAAGAAGAAAAAGGACGCATGTCTCAAGTGCGGTGAGCTGGGCCACTGGGCAAGAGACTGTCCGATTCTTCATGGCGCTTCAGGTATAGAACTTTTAGTTTTGGAAACAAATTGTTCTGCTACTGTATTTTCTACTTCTTGGAGACTGGATTCTGGTGCTAGTTCTCATATTTGTACCATGAATCAGGATCTGGAACAAAGTAGGAAGCTTGGAGCTGGGGAAGTGATGGTCACTGTCGGAAGCAGGCATGGCATCGAGGCAACCGACATAGGATCACTTCTTTTGGATTTAGAATCCAGCTTTGTTTTTTAGAAGATGTACTTGTTTTGCCCAAGAGGCATAAAAACATTGTATCCATTCCGGTCATGCATCGGAAAGGCTTTTCATTTTTCATTGGTGATGGTTCCTGCAAAATTTATTTCAGAAATAAACTAGTGGGAACTGCTACATTGTTAAATGGACTATATCATCTAAACCTCAGTAACAAAGTCGTTGTGAATACTATGACTAGGAAGCGTGGTAGGGATGAAACCAATCAAGTTTTGAAATGGCATCTTAGACTTGGTCATGTTGGTCAGACCAAGGTTTACAAAATGGAAAAGGATGGACATATGGGTCCATAGGGATCGGATCCCTTTCCTACTTGTGAATCTTGACTTAAAGGCAAAATGACTAAGTCCCCCTTCACAGGGACTTTTGAAAGAGCCGCTGATAAACTGGTATTAATCCATACCGAAGTATGTGGTGCTTTGGAAGCAGCACGTGACGGATATCAATATTTCATTACGTTTACAGACGATCATACTAGGTATGGTTATGTATACTGAATGAAACATAAATTCAAGGCCTTTGAGAAATTCCAGGAATTCAAGGCCCTAGTCAAACAAACTGGTAATCATATCAAATCACTTCGGTCGTACCGAGGTGGCGAGTATATGAGTACGGAGTTTGACGAGTTCCTTAAGGAACATGGAATAGTTTCACAACTAACACCTCCAGGTACTCCTTAGTTAAATGGTGTATCAGAAAGAAGGAACTGGACCTTGTTGAACATGGTCCGTTCCATGCTGGGCTATACTGGCTTACCGATTTACCTGTGGGGGTATGCACTCCTGACTGCCACTTACATCTTGAACAGATGTCCTTCCAAATCCATTCCTAAAACTCCACATGAGATGTGGGGCAGGAAACCAAGTCTTAATCACATTAGGATTTGGGGATGTCCCGCCTATGTCAAGAAGACTTAGATGGACAAAATGGAAGCTAGGTCCGTGAGGAGACATTTCATTGGATTCCCATCTGAGATGATGGGTTATCTATTCTACATGCCCACAGATCGAAAGATCGTTATTGCTTTGCATGCACACTTCCTGGAAGAAGAGTTCATTCAGGAAGACCTGACATTACGCATGCTGGAAGTGTGGTAAGTAGGTTTCAGGCAAACCCAGGTGGGGAACATTGGACCGCAGTAAAGAACGTTCTCAAGTACTTTGGAAGGACTAGAGATATGGTTCTTTAATATGGAGATGGAGAACTGAATGTGATGGAATTCACTGATTTAGACTTCCAAGGACACAAAGACGACTCAATGTCTATTTCTGGCTAAACTTTACTCTTCATGGAGGATCCGTAACTTGGATTAGTGCCAAATATAGCACGACTGCTGATTCCACCAGTCATGATGAGTATCAAGCAGTCTCGGAGGCTTATAAGGAAGGGTTTTTAGATTTATAAGTTACTGAGTAAACTTCATGTGACACCATATGCTACGCCGCCTGTTTTAGGTTTTATACGATAACAATAGTGCGGTAGCACAGGCCTGGGAGCCGAGATTTTATAATAATACAAAATATATTGAGAGAGAGTATCATCTCGTAAGAGAATTTGTTCGCAAAGAGATACATTGTGCTGCATAGAGTAGAGTCAGTCGACTACGTCGCTGATGTTAGGAGTATGCCCTCGAATGCCACTCAGAGGATGTTGAGTGAGGGTATTGTACTTGTAATTATGTAAATCATTAATATAAGGCAATGGATGTTTCTATATTTACTAGAAGTTACTGGCATTCCTAACTCGTAAATATACATATAGAAACTAGTCCGTGTATTTGAGAGCAAAACGTTCCACTCCTTATTTGATAAGGGGGTCGGCACTGGAAAGGTTTATAGCTCAAATACTTAATCGTTCGCAAGTCGATGAAACTTGATTGGGTGTTAAGTTTATGTGAAGACTTGTATGACGTGTTCTTTGACATGGAGAGTGTCTCTCGAACACTAATGGTTAGTGGTAGCAAAGTTATAGGTATGCTAATTAGATTAGTATACTCGAACTGACTCACCCTCGATTCGTCACACGGATTTCACTCCAGGACAGTCAATGACGAAATCGAAAGGTTGTGATAGGTATTTGTGAACCTTCGACTTGAGGATTTAGTAGGGATGTGCTTGGGACGTTAAGATTTTCATTAGAGTATAAACCGGGAGGTGGGTGTCAACCTCGACGTGCATCTTAACGGGCAAGTAGCAGGTCCTACTGAATACCAAGATAGAATTCTTTCTCCCGTTAGTGAGCGGGTTATATGTCCTATGCGGTTATTGGCAGATGAGATCATAAGTCTTTGGCCAAAGCAGTAGAGCTAGTTGTATTGGATACACGAGAGCTCAATGATCTCGATTTGCATTAACACATGTATAGCATCAAGTACAGATCGTGTTTGACTGACCGTGACCCTATAACTTGATCGGGACATTTGAAAGAAGGGTTTATACATATACTGGTATTCACGACAGAATGGTTCTTGAATGATCCCATTATTCGTTCTCAGTTGGGGTACAGTGTAGGCCGCCAGGCTGGCTAGGTGGTGCTACTACTCTTTGGTTCCTCCCATTGCTGACTGAGATAGACCTACCGAGTCTCGCAATAGGATTAACGACGGAATGAATCAAGCTTATTATCTCATTATGAATTTTAGATATTAGATATCTAATTTGGGACATTGGATGTCTAAATTGATTTATTGGATAAATTGATTTACGGCCTAATGACTTAAATAAATTACTGGGTGATTAATTTAATTCATGAATATAATTATTTCTTGGAGAAATTAATTATGTTATTATGTATTTGATATGATTAATTAATTGGATTAATTAATCGATATAAATACATCGGATGGAATCGGAGTTTATCTGTTTGGACTCACGGGAGTCCGAAATGGACTGAACTCGTCCGGCACCTTCTAGATGGCCGCCCCAATCACCTACCCCTCAATTGGTCTTGGTCTTCACTTGGTGGGGTTCAAGCCTTGTGACCAATCAAGGGGACAAAATATCACTCTTGGTGATTTTGTCAAAGGGAGGTGATTTCTTGGGAGATATGATGAGAATAAATATGAAGACTAAATCTCTTTTGCATATACTTGCATAACTCACGGTTTTGGGTAAGAGAAAGGAGATAGGAAAAATCTTTCCAAGACTTCATTGCATTATTCATCATCTTCATCTTCATTCATAAGTTTTCTTGGAGAAAATATTGTGAGATAGAGAGATATATTATACACTTAGAGTGTAATAATAAAAGTTTCATCACTTGATTCTAGCCGTAACCTTAGAGGTTAATCAAGTGTTGTTATTCCGATCATTTTTCCAGCGTGTGGCAAGCAGAGACGTGGTGCTTTCGGCATTGGATCGTTCAAGGGCTTGGAGCGGATTGGATTCGTAGAGATCAAGCAAAGCTTGGGAAATAGCTCAAGAGAAGGTTAGCATTTAATCAACGGACTTCGAGGGTTAGTTTCTTACAATTCTTGCTTTTCGTTTATATATTCGTATATACGTAGCTCGATCGATCCTCGTAGGGATTCGGATCGAATTAATTTTCGTTTTACCGCTTCCGCTGGGCCTTCGTTTTAGGCACCGAATCCCAACAGCTGATCCACTGACTTATCTACTTTCTCAGATTAGCTTAGAGCGTCATCTGGAGAACATGTGTATTAGATACCATAGTGTGTGGCATTGAGTGCAAGTGGGAGATTGTTAGGAGTATGCCCTCGAATGCCACTCAACCGAATATATATATATATATATCCCTATATTTCGACTCAACCGAATATATATATATAGTGTAACTTTATTTTCAGAACTCTGTTAAGTGCGAGAACTGCGAGAACTCCTCTAAACCAATGAGATTTTTTTAAATATTAAAAAATATAATTAATTCAAAAGTGTATTATAGTAAAATACAATTTTTATTACGGGAGATAGCCCCTACTGATGATAACCCCTACTATAATAGCCCTTACTGGTGATAACCCCTACTATATATATAACCCCTACTATATAGTAGGGGTTATGATCAGTAGGGGTTGTATGCATTGACATGATGTACATTATGTATTATTAGGAGTACAAAAGGTAGTTCTCGCAGTTCTCGCACTTAACAGAGTTCTGAAAATAAAGTTACACTATATATATATATATTTATATATTCGGTTGAGTCGCAATATAGGGATATATGTGCGGCGTTGGTTGGTTATGCCTGGAGGCTTATTGTGAATGAGTTTTGATTGATAACGTGCATGTTATTGTTTATTTGTGTGGTTATGGATTGGCGGATAAATTGTGTGACTTGGTGTACTGATTTGATAATTGTTGTAACGTTTGTCTGTGTGCTTGATGTTTGAAACAATGTGGATACTTGTTGTGAGAAACGTCGTATCCGGGAACCTCTGAGGGCGGGGCGTGTACTCCGGCCTGGTGTACGCTGCAATGTGCGGCTCCATATGATTGATGAACACCGGTGTCACCTAATGCGCGTGCAAGGGGCGGCTCTTGTGGGAGTGATCGCTGGCGCGGTGACATGTTCACAGTCGGAAGCGGGTATAGTGTCGAGGCGACCGACATAGGATCACTTCTTTTGGGTTTAGAATCCGGATTTGTTTTGACTTTAGAAGATGTACTTGTTTTGCCCAAGGGGCACAAAAACATTGTATCCATTCTGATCATGGACCGAAAAGGCTTTTCATTTTTCATTGGTGATGGTTTCTGCAAAATTTATTTCAGAAATAAACTAGTGGGTACTGCTACATTGTTAAATGGATTGTATCATCTAAATCTCAGCAACAAAGTAGTTGTGAATACTATGACTAGAAAACGTGGTAGGGATGAAACCAATCAAGTTTTGAAATGGCATCTTAGACTTGGTCATGTTGGTCAGACCAAGGTTTACAAGATGGAAAAGGATGGACTTATGGGTCCATTGGGATCGGATCCCTTTCCTACTTGTGAATCTTGCCTTAAAGGCAAGATGACTAAGTCCCCCTTCATAGGGACTTTTGAAAGAGCCGCTGATAAACTGGGATTAATCCATACCGACGAATGTGGTGCTTTGGAAGCAGCACGTGATGGATATCAATATTTCATTACGTTTACGGATGATCATACTAGGTATGGTTATGTATATTTAATGAAACATAAATCCGAGGCCTTTGAGAAATTCCAGGAATTCAAGGCCCTAGTCGAGAAACAAACTGGTAATCATATCAAAGCACTTCGGTTGGATCAAGGTGGCGAGTATATGAGTACGGAGTTTGACGAGTGCCTTAAGGAACATGGAATAGTTTCACAACTAACACCTCCTGGTACTCCTCAATTAAATGGTGTGTCAGAAAGAAGGAACCGGACCTTGTTGAACATGGTCCGTTCCATGTTGGGATATACTGACTTACCGATTTACTTGTGGGGGTATGCACTCCTGACTTCTGCCTACATCTTGAACAGATGTCCTTCCAAATCCGTTCCTAAAACTCCACATGAGATGTGGGAGGGTAGGAAACCAAGTCTTAATCATATTAGGATTTGGGAATGTCCCGCCTATGTCAAGAAGACTAAGGTGGAGAAGTTGGAAGCTAGGTCCGCGAAGGGACATTTCATTGGATTCCCGTCTGGGACGATGGGATATCTATTCTACATGCCCGAAGATCGAAAGATCATTGTTGCTTTACAAGCACACTTCCTGGAAGATGAGTTCATTCAGGAAGACGGAGCAGGTAGAAGTATTTCTTTAGAAGAATACAATGAAACTCCTCGGGAGACACCTGTGCAAGAAACTGGAACCGAACCTTCTGAAACAAAAGTACAACCACCTCGTAGGTCTAGTAGGGTGTCTCATTTACCTGAGAGGTATGGACTTGTGCACTTGGAGGAGCTGGCTCTCCATGAAGTTCCAAGTGATAGCCAAGAGACCGACCCAATGACATTTGACAAAGCAATGGTGGATGTAGACTCCGCAAAATGGCGTGAAGCTATGGAAGCTGAGATAGACTCGATGCATATCAATCAGGTCTGGACTCTAGTAGACCGCCCCAAGGGCATAGTGCCTATTGGGAACAAGTGGATCTACAAGAGAAAGACTGATGGTGATGGCAAGGTTGATGCCTATAAGTCCAGGCTTGTGGCAAAGGGTTATACCCAGATAGAAGGGATCGATTACCATGATACCTTCTCGCCCGTAGCCATGATCAAGTCTATTCACATGATGCTTGCTATAGCTGCCTACCACGATTATGAGATATGGCAAATGGACGTAAATACGGCTTTCCTTAATAGATTCCTCAAGGAGGAAATCTATATGGAGCAGCCTAAAGGCTTTGTGTCCGAAGTCGATATTCAGAAAGTGCGCAAGCTTCAGCGTTCCATTTATGGACTGAAGCAAGCGTCGCGTAGTTGGAACCTTCATTTTGACGAGGCGGTCAAAGAGTTTGACTTCGTGCAAAATGAAGAGGAACCTTGTGTATACAAGAGGGTTAGTGGGAGCAAGATCGCATTCTTAGTACTATATGTAGATGACATTCTACTAGTAGGAAATGATGTGGGAATGCTCAGTTCAGTGAAAGCTTGGCTTTCGAGTAATTTCTCCATGAAAGACTTGGGAGAAGCAACCTATATTCTAGGTATTCGGCTCTATCGGGATAGAGCGAAGAGAATAATAGGTCTTTCCCAAGCCCTCTATATAGTTATGATCTTAAAGCAATTTAAGATGGATGATTCTAAAAGAGGGTTCCTACCGATGCGACATGGAATAAAACTCTCCTTGAAGATGTGTCCTCAAAGTGAGGAACAACGAAAGGAAATGAGTAATATACCATATGCTTCGGCCGTGGGTATCCTTATGTATGCTATGTTGTGTACAAGACCTGACATCGCGCATGCTGTAAGCGTGGTGAGTAGGTTTCAGGCAAACCCAGGTAGGGAACATTGGACTGCCGTAAAGAACGTTCTCAAGTACTTAAGAAGGACTAGAGATATGGTTCTGATGTATGGGGGTGGAGAATTGGATGTGGTGGGATTCACTGATTCGGACTTCCAAGGACTGAAAGACGACTCGATTTCTACTTCTGGCTACATATTTACTCTTAATGGAGGAGCAGTATCTTGGCGTAGCGCCAAGCAAAGCGCGACTACTGATTCCACCTGTCAGGCTGAGTATCAAGCACCCTCGGAGGCTTCCAAGGAAGGGTTCTGGATTAAGAAGTTTCTGGGAGAACTTCAAGTGATACCATGTGTTGAGCTGCCTGTTCCGCTGTACTGAGACAACGACGGAAGTGTAGCGCAGGCCACGGATCCGAGGTTTCCCAACAACACTAAACATATTGAGAGGAAGTATCATCTCGTAAGAGAATTTGTTCGCAAGAGATATATTGTGCTGCACAGAGTAGATTCGGCCGACAACGTCGCCGATCCACTGACCAAGCCACTTTCTCAGACTAGCTTGGAGCGTCATCTGGAGAACATGGGTATTAGATACCATAGTGTGTGGCATTGAGTGCAAGTGGGAGATTGTTAGGAGTATGCCCTCAAATGCAACTCAGAGGATGTTGAGTGAGGGCATTGTACTTGTAATTATGTAAATCATTAATATAAGGCAATGGATGTTTCTTTATTTATTGGAAGTTACTGGCATTCCTAACTCGTAAATATACATATAGAAACTAGTCCGTGTATTTGAGAGCAAAACGTTCCACTCCTTATTTGATAAGGGGGTCGGCACTGGAAAGGTTTATAGCTCAAATACTTAATCGTTCGCAAGTCGATGAAACTTGACTGGGCGTTAAGTTTATGTAAAGACTTGTATGACGTGTTCTTTGACATGGAGAGTGTCTGTCGAACACTAATGGTTAGTGGGAGCACACGTTATAGGTATCCTAATTGGATTAGTAGACTCGAACAGACTGACCCTCGATTCGTCACACGGATTTCACTCCGGGACAGTCAATGACGGAATCGAAAGGTTGTGATAGGTGTTCGTGAACCTTCGACTTGAGGATTTAGTAGGGATGTGCTTGTGACGTTAAGATTTTCATTAGAGTAGTTCGACCTTATAAACCGCGAGGTGGGGGTCAACCTCGACATGCATCTTAACGGGCAAGTAGCAGGTCCTACTGAATACCAAGATAGAATTCTTTCTCCCATTAATGAGCGGGTTATATGTCCTATGCGGTTATTGGCAGATGAGATCATAAGTCTTTGGCCAAAGCATTGGAGCTAGTTGTATTGGATACAAGAGAGCTCAATGATCTCGATTTGCATTAACGCATGCATAGCATCAAGTACAGATAGGGTTTGACTGACCGTGACCCTATAATTTGATCGGGACATTTGAAAGAAGGGTTTATACGTATACTGGTATTCACGACAGAGTGGTTCTTGAATGATCCCATCATTCGTTCTCAGTTGGTGTACAGTGTATGCCGCCAGGCTGGCTAGGTGGTGCTACTACTCTTTGGTTCCTCCCATTGCTGACTGAGACGGACCTACCGAGTCGCACAATAGGATTAACGACGGAATGAATCAAGCTTATTATCTCATTATGAATTTTAGATATTGGATATCTAATTTGGGACATTGGATGTCTAAATCGATTTATTGGATAAATTGATTTACGGCCTAATGACTTAAATAAATTACTGGGTGATTAATTTAATTCATGAATATGATTATTTCTTGGAGAAATTAATTATGTTATTATGTATTTGATATGATTAATTAATTGGATTAATTAATCGATATAAATACATCGGACGGAATCGGAGTTTATCTGTTTGGACTCACGGGAGTCCGAAACGGACTGAACTCGTCTGGCACCTTCTAGATGGCCGCCCCAATCACCTACCCCCCAATTGGTCTTGGTCTTCACTTGGTGGGGTTCAAGCCTTGTAACCAATCAAGGGGACAAAATATCACTCTTGGTGATTTTGTCAAAGGGAGGTGATTTCTTGGGAGATATGATGAGAATAAATATGAAGACTAAATCCCTTTGCATATACTTGCATAACTCACGGTTTTGGGCAAGAAAAAGGAGAGAGGAAAAATCTTTTCAAGACTTCATTGCATTCTTCATCATCTTCATCTTCATTCATAAGTTTTCTTGGAGAAAATATTTGTGAGATAGAGAGATATATATTATACACTTAGAGTGTAATAATAAAAGCTTCATCACTTGATTCTAGTCGTAACCTTAGAGGTTAATCAAGTGTTTTTATTCCGATCGTTTTTCCGGCGCGTGGCAAGTAGAGACATGGTGCTTTCGGCGTTGGATCGTTCAAGGGCTTGGAGCGGATTGGATTCGTAGAGATCAAGCAAAGCTTGGGAAATAGCTCAAGAGAAGGTTACCATTTAATCAACGGACTTCGAGGGTTAGTTTCTTACAACTCTTGCTTTTCGTTTATATATTGGTATATATGTAGCTCGATCGATCCTCGTAGGGATTCGGATCGAATTAATTTTCATTTTACCGCTTCCGCTGGACCTTCATTTTAGGCACCGAATCCCAACAGCTGATCCACTGACCTATCCACTTTCTCAGATTAGCTTAGAGCGTCATCTGGAGAACATGGATATTAGATACCATAGTGTGTGGCATTGAGTGCAAGTGGGAGATTGTTAGGAGTGTGCCCTCGAATGCCACTCAGAGGTTGTTGAGTGAGGGCACTGTACTTGTAATTATGTAAATCATTATCATAAGGCAAATGAATGTTTCTTTATTTACTGGTAGTTACTGGAATTCCTAACTCGTAAATATACATATAGAAACTATTCCGTGTATTTGAGAGCAAAACGTTCCACTCCGTATTGGATAAGGGGGTCGGCACTGGAAAGGTTATAGCTCAAATACTTAATCGTTCGAAAGTCGATGAAACTTGACTGGGCGTTAAGTTTATGTGAAGACTTGTATGATGTGTTCTTTGTTGTGGAGAGTGCCTGTCGAACGCTAATGGTTAGTGGGAGCACACGTTATAGGTATGCTAATTGGATTAGTATACTCGAACTGACTCACCCTCGATTCGTCGCACGGATTTCACTCTGGGACCGTCAATGACGGAATCGAAAGGTTGTGATAGGTATTCGTGAACCTTCGACTTGAGGATTTAGTAGGGATGTACTTGTGACGTCAAGATTTTCTTTAGAGTAGTTCGACCCTGTAAATCGGGAGGCGGGGGTCAACCTCGACGTGCATCTTGACGGGCAAGTAGCAGGTCCTATTGAATACCAAGATAGAATTCTTTCTCCCATTAGTGAGCGGGTTATATGTCCTATGCGGTTATTGGCAGATGAGATCATAAGTCTTTGGCCAAAGCATTGGAGCTAGTTGTATTAGATACACGAGAGGTCGATGATCTCGATTTGCATTAACGCATGCATAGCGTCAAGTACAGATAGGGTTTGACTGACCGTGACCCTATAACTTGATCGGGACATTTGAAAGAAGGGTTTATACCTATACTGGTATTCACGACAGAATGGTTCTTGAATGATCCCAATCATTCGTTCTCAGTTGGGGTACAGTGTAGGCCGCCAGGCTGGCTAGGTGGTGCTACTACTCTTTGGTTCCTCCCATTGCTGACTGAGACGGACCTACCGATTCGCACAATAGGATTAACGACGGAATGAATCAATCTTATTATCTCATTATGAATTTTAGATATTGGATATCTAATTTGGGACATTGGATGTCTAAATCGATTTATTGGATAAATTGATTTACGGCCTAATGACTTAAATAAATTACTGGGTGATTAATTTAATTCATGAATATGATTATTTCTTGGAGAAATTAATTATGTTATTATGTATTTGATATGATTAATTAATTAGATTAATTAATCGATATAAATACATCGGACGGAATCGGAGTTTATCTGTTTGGACTCACGGAAGTCCGAAACGGACTGAACTCATCCGGCACCTTCTAGATGGCCGCCCCAATCACCTTCCCCTCAATTGGTCTTGGTCTTCACTTGGTGGGGTTCAAGCCTTGTGACCAATCAAGGGGACAAAATATCACTCTTGGTGATTTTGTCAAAGGGAGGTGATTTCTTGGGAGATATGATGAGAATAAATATGAAGACTAAATCTCTTTTGCATATACTTGCATAACTCACGGTTTTGGGCAAGAAAAAGGAGAGAGGAAAAATCTTTCCAAGACTTCATTGGATTCTTCATCATCTTCATCTTCATTCATAAGTTTTCTTGGAGAAAATATTTGTGAGATAGAGAGATATATATTATACACTTAGAGTGTAATAATAAAAGCTTCGTCACTTGATTCTAGCCGTAACCTTAGAGGTTAATCAAGTGTTGTTATTCCGATCATTTTTCCGGCGCGTGGCAAGTAGAGATGTGGTGCTTTCGGCGTTGGATCGTTCAAGGGCTTGGAGCGGATTGGATTCGTAGAGATCAAGCAAAGCTTGGGATATAGCTCAAGAGAAGGTTACCATTTAATCAACGGACTTCGAGGGTTAGTTTCTTACAACTCTTGATTTTCGTTTATATATTCGTATATACGTAGCTCGATCGATCCTCGTAGGGATTCAGATCGAATTAATTTTTGTTTTACCGCTTCCGCTGGGCCTTCATTTTAGGCACCGAATCCCAACAGCTGATCCACTGACCTATCCACTTTCTCAGATTAGCTTAGAGCGTCATCTGGAGAACATGGGTATTAGATACCATAGTGTGTGGCATTGAGTGCAAGTGAGAGATTGTTAGGAGTATGCCCTCGAATGCCACTCAGAGGTTGTTGAGTGAGGGCATTGTACTTGTAATTATGTAAATCATTATCATAAGGCAAATGAATGTTTCTTTATTTACTGGTAGTTACTGGAATTCCTAACTCGTAAATATACATATAGAAACTAGTCCGTGTATTTGAGAGCAAAACGTTCCACTCCGTATTGGATAAGGGGGTCGGCACTCGAAAGGTTATAGCTCAAATACTTAATCGTTCGAAAGTCGATGAAACTTGACTGGGCATTAAGTTTATGTGAAGACTTGTATGACGTGTTCTTTGACGTGGAGAGTGCCTGTCGAACGCTAATGGTTAGTGGGAGCACACGTTATAGGTATGCTAATTGGATTAGTATACTCGAACCGACTCAACCTCGATTCGTCGCACGGATTTCACTCCGGGACAGTCAATGACGGAATCGAAAGGTTGTGATAGGTATTCGTGAGCCTTCGACTTGAGGATTTAGTAGGGATGTGCTTGTGACGTCAAGATTTTCATTAGAGTAGTTCGACCCTGTAAACCGGGAGGCGGGGGTCAACCTCGACGTGCATCTTGACGGGCAAGTAGCAGGTTCTACTGAATACCAAGATAGAATTCTTTCTCCCGTTAGTGAGGGGGTTATATGTCCTATGCGGTTATTGGCAGATGAGATCATAAGTCTTTGGCCAAAGCATTGGAGCTAGTTGTATTAGATACACGAGAGCTCGATGATCTCGATTTGCATTAACGCATGCATAGCATCAAGTACAGATAGGGTTTGACTGACCGTGACCCTATAACTTGATCGGGACATTTGAAAGAAGGGTTTATACCTATACTGGTATTCACGATAGAATGGTTCTTGAATGATCCCAATCATTCGTTCTCAGTTGGGGTACAGTGTAGGCCGCCAGGCTGGCTAGGTGGTGCTACTACTCTTTGGTTCCTCCCAATGCTGACTGAGACGGAGCTACCGAGTCGCGCAATAGGATTGACGACGGAATGAATTGAGCTTATTCTCTTATTATGAATATTAGATATTAGATATCTAATTTATTGGGACATTGGATGTCTAAATTGATTTATTGGATAAATTGATTTTCGGCCTAATGAATGAAATAAATTACTGGGTGATTAATTTAATTCATGAATATAATTATTTCTTGGAGAAATTAATTATATTATTTTTTATTTGATATGTTTAATTAATTGGATTAATTAATTTATATAAATACATCGGAACGGAATTGAAGTTTATATTTTTGGACTCTCGAGAGTCCGAAACGAACCAAACTCGTCCGTTTTTGCATGGTGGCTGCCCCCCTTAGTTCCACCCACCTTCCTCTTGTCTTGTTGTTTTTATTTTATATGAAAGAACATGACTTTGTGGGGTTATACATCATGTGCCATGATTTGTATCATGTGGGTGGGAATTGAATAAAGGATGGAAGACTTCTCATTACAACTCATCTTTTGATCCTTGGTGGTTTCATACATGAATGAGAGAGAGAGAGAGAGAGAGAACTTTTCTAAAAGTCTTCATCATCTTCTCCAAGTCTTATTCCATTTTTCTTCAAAAGTTCTTGAATTTTCTTGGAGGAAAATTGAGAAATAAAAGAGAGAAAGTGAGTTATACACTTAGAGTTCTATAATCACAATAGAAAGCTTCATCATCCTAGCTCTAGCCCTATCCTCGGAGGATAGCAAGGTGATAGTCATCCCGTTCGTTTCTCCGGCGCGTCGCAAGTAGAGGCGTTGTATTTTCGACGTTGGATCATCTAAGGGCTTGGTGCACATTGGATCATAGGGATATACAACTAAAGCTTGGGGAATAGCTCAAGAGAAGGAATCCATTTAATCAACGGACTACAAGGGTGAGTTTCTTACATCTCTTCTGTTTTCGTTTATATATTCGTATATACGTAGCTCGATCGATCCTCGTAGGGATTCAGATCGAATTAATTTTCGTTTTGCCGCTTCCGCTGGGCCTTCGTTTTAGGCACCGAATCCCAACATTAGCGCACGCTAGACATCAATGTTAGTGCATGCTAACGAACCTATCTGAAGACAGAAGTACTTACCTGATAGAATAACGCACGCTAGAGATCAAGGCTAGCGCACGCAAGAAGATGAAGATAGCGCATGCTACTAATAAGGAATAGCGCACGCTAAAGAGTTTGAATTCAAGCATATGAACGTTGGGAGATTCGGTGGAAAGTCAAGAGTCAAACGGATATGTTGACAAATGCATGCAACGGATACTTGTGTTAACGCACGCTAAAATGCAAAGTTAACGTACACTAATGAGTGTACTTAACGTACGCAAGTGAAGAAGATAACGTACGTAAATGGAGAAACGAAGCTACTGGACTGAAGCTGGGAACAGGCTAGCGCACGCTACATGTACGCTAATGAAGATAGCGCACGCTAAACAGAAGAGCTAGCGCACGCTAATTAGTCAAAACAGACTAACGGCTAGTTTGTGGAGAAAGGCTATAAATACCAAACCACTTGGTATTAAACCACACAACAACATTGAGCAAACCATATACACTTGAGATATCATTGTAAACATTATAGTTGTTCTTGAGCTTAAATTGAGAGTGATTGAGTGTGATACACTAAATCATACAAGAGAGAGAAAAAGAAAAGATATCATTGGATTCGGTGTTATTGTGATCAAGGATATGGCATTGTTAGTATCACAATCGATATCTAAGTGAGGTTTATCTAGTACCGATAGAAAGATAGAGTGGTTGATTCCTTGTCCAATAGAAAAGGAAAACGGTTTAACTTGGACCGACATAAAGACAAGTAAGAGAACGGTTTACTCGGACCGATAGAAGACGAGCTTGCAACGGTTATCCCTCGACCGATAGAAGAGAGGTGCATAGGTTTATATCTTCGGCCTATAGAAAAAGATAACGAGAGAGGACGTAGACACGTTTGGCCGAACCTCTATAAATCCGTGTGTCATTTTATTTCCGTATTTTATATTTATGCTTCCGCACAACGGCGCTAATACCGATATTGCTCCAACATATTCATTTGTAATCACCCAGCAACTTTGAGCAATAAACTAGCATTATTTAAAATAGCACTTGCGTACTACCAAGCCTTCTTTACTTAGTATTTTCTCGAGTCCTTTCCCCAAACAAAGTATTTCACCCCCACTATCCTTCTTTGTAACGCATCGGACCAAGTTAGGCTGACTTAGTGTCGGACGGATAACATTAAGGCCGCACCACTTAGTCGAAGTGAACTTAAGTGCGTGACAGTTGGTATCGGATCCAGCTCGATGGCAAACCAGGCCGAAGTATCGGGTGTTACCGGGGTTCACTTAGAGGAACCCAATGTGATGATAAGGGCCGAGAGGTTGTGAAAGGTGACGGGAAGGCCAAGAGAAGCAAGAGTAAGGCCCGCGCAGGGACTCTTGTGGATGAGGGCAAAGCACCAACCAATGTGCTTGCTGATGAAGGACTTCAGACAGTACTGTTCAATATGGGGGAACGTAGCGACGCCATCGAAAGCACTGTCAATATGCTGGTGCAGCACACATTGAGCGAGATAGAGGCCCTAAGGGAGGAGCAGGGCGCGCTACGAGGGGATATGGCAGCCCTCGAAAACCGATTTATGACTTCACTCGCAGAGGTCCGTGACCAAGTCGTCAAGATGTGCGATAGGATGAGCACAGATCTGGAAAAGTATCAGGTTGCTGCCGCGAAGGGCAATCTGGTCGTGACCGTGCTCGGAGGCGGTCCAAAAGTAGATATTCCAAAGCCAAAGGAATTCAAGGTACAGCGAGATGCCAAGCTGCTCGAGGACTTTTTGTGGCGGATGGAACTTTATTTTGAGGGACTGGGCATTGTCGATAACAAAGATAGAATCCGGCAGGCAACAATGTGCCTTGCCGAGGATGCGGCATTATGGTGGCGCCGCAGGCACACAGACATGAGTAAAGGCGAGTGCCGGATCGACTCATGGGGTGACTTCACCAAGGAGCTCAAGAGGACCTTTTACCTGGCCAATGTGGTCTTTGAAGCCCGAAAGAAGTTGCGGGATCTGAAGCACAAGACAAATATCCGAGACTATGTCAAGGAATTCACATATATCACTCTCCAGATTCCCAACTTAACCAAAGAGGAGTCATTGTTCTTCTTTATCGATGGGTTGCAAAATTGGGCCAAGCAGGAGGTACAACGTCGGGACGTGCAAACTGTCGATGAGGCCATTGCAGCAGCCGAGTCACTGAATGAGTACCAAAGGAGCAATGACACACCGAAAGGTAACCTGAAGAACTCCAAGGGGCCTCCACGTAAAAGCAGGGGAGACCGAAGGTACAAGGGCCACCAGCCCTATAGAGGCGAAAATCTATCAAATGATGACCACCCTCGGGCGGCATCTTCCCGCACGAGCGGTTGTTACCTATGTCAAGGGCTGCATCCTATGTGGAACTGTCCAAAGCTTGGGAAGCTATCAGCCATGGCGAAGGAATGCGACACTCCATCCAACCAAGAGGCAGCACACATGGGGTCTCTCCAAATACTCAGCGCTCTTGGTGTTAAGCCGAACGTAACGCCAAAGAACCTACAGCTCATGTACATGGATATTATGCTTAACGGTCGACCGTCCAGGGCGATGGTCGACTCGGGGGCTACTCATAACTTCATGATGAAGGAAGAAGCCAAACGATTGGGACTCAAACCGAGTCAAAGCAGCAGAATGATTAAGACGGTCAATAAATCTCCTGAGCCACTCCTTGGAAGAAGCTTAGGGGCAGACCTTCATCTAGGAAGATGGAAAAGTAAGGTCGACTTCCTAGTTGGAAGAGTTGATGATTTCAATTTGGTATTAGGAATGGAATTTTTGGGGCAGGCCAACGCGCGCATCATGCCGCGTCCCCATTCGTTGTTAGTACTCGATGAAGGAGCCGAGTGTATGGTACCAGCCGCACCGATAGGCGAAAACGAGGAAGCCAAGTTTTCGACCATGCAGCCGTCGGGTATGCAGTTAGTTAAGGAACTTAGGCAGCGCGAGCCAACTTATCTCGCAGTCATCCGAGAAACTGATGACCCACCCGAAGGCGGAGAGGAGCCAATACTGAAGATAATACAAGAAGTCCTCGAAGAAAACAAGGACATTATGTTGAAGGAACTACCCGCCAAGTTGCCACCTCGGCGGCAAGTGGATCACAAGATCGAGTTAGAACCCGGGGCCAAACCGCCGACCATGGCTCCATATCGAATGGCTCCCGTGGAACTTTACGAGCTGAGAAAGCAATTGAAGGAACTTCTAGACATGGGTCGCATCCGTCCGACCATCTTAGAACGATGTTTAAAGTATTGCAAGACAACAAGCTATGTGAAGGAGTCTAGGTGCTCCTTTGACAAAGAAGAGGTACATTTTTTGGGACATATCATTGGACACGGATAGATTCGGATGGATGGAGCTAAAGTTCGGGCAATTAAGGAGTGGGAACCGCCAACCAACGTCTCAGAGTTGCGGTCATTCCTTGGGTTGGTCAATTACTATTGACGGTTCATTAAAGCATATTCCGCTAGAGTCGCGCCCCTAACAGAGTTACTCAAGAATGGAATCATGTGAGACTAGACGGACCGGTGCCAACGGGCTTTCGAGGACTTAAAGGCTTCGATCACGAAGGAACCAGTCTTGGTGCTACCTGATTTCACCAAGACATTCGAGCTACACACTAATGCTTCCGACTTTGCCAGAGGCGGAATCTTAATGCAGGATGGGCATCCAATCGCGTACGAGAGTCGGAAACTCAACGACACAGAACGGAGATACATTGTACAAGAAAAGGAGATGACGGCCATCATACATTGCTTGCGTGTCTGGCGGTACTACCTGTTGGGATCAAAATTCATAATCTAGACGGACAATATTGCCACAAGCTATTTCCAGACGCAAAAGAAGTCGAGTCCGAAGTAGGCCCGATGGCAAGACTTCCTAGCAGAATTCGATTACGACTTGAAATACAAACTAAGCAAGACCAATGTAGTGGCCGATGCCTTAAGCTGGAAAACCGAGTTCGCGGCAATTACCCAAGCAGAAGGAACTATACGAGGCTTACTAAAATAGGGACTCGAACGCGATCCAATTGCTAAGGCCATCGTCCAGGCCATCAGAGAGGGACAGTCCTGGATATTTTGGATTGAGGATGGGATAATCTATACTAAGGGACGCAGAGCATACGTCCTGAAGTACGGAAATCTCCGGAGGGACCTTATAAAAGAGTATCATGATACAAAGTTGGCAGGACATCCAGGGCAGAAGCGCACCATGGCTCTTCTGGAACGCGCATACTTTTGGCCACGTATGAAACTTGAAGTTGAGAAATATGTTCGTACTTGCCTTGTTTGCAAACAAGATAAAACCGAGACAAAGAGCCCAGTCTGTTTGCTAGAACCTTTTCCGATACCGAAGGGACCTTGGGATTCCGTCTCATTGGACTTCATCTTAGCCTTACCCAAGTCCGAGGGGTTCAGCACCATCCTCATGGTAGTGGACCGATTTTCAAAGTATGCTACCTTTATTCCGACGCTAAAGGATTGCACGGCTGAACAAGCAGCACGCTTATTTCTCAAGAACGTAGTCAAACATTGGGGGCTGCCCCGTAGTATCATCAGCGATAGGGACCCCCGATTCACAAGATGGTTGTGGACTGAGTTGTTTAAGCACTTAGGGACGGAACTGCACTTCTCAACAAGCTTTCACCCTCAATCCGACGGACAAACTGAACGGGTGAACAACTTGCTCGAGTGTTACTTGCGGCACTTTGTCAGTTCCAACCAGCGGGACTGGGCTAAATTACTGGACATTACCCAATTCTCATTCAGCATGCAGTGAAACGAATCAAATGGGCATAGTCCTTTCAAAATCGCGATGGGACAACAACCCTTAACCCGCATGCCTTTGACAGCCCCACTGCCGAAGAGAGGAGTCCGGGAGCAACTAGGATGGCTAAGTCTTGGCAGGAGGACACCGACATCGCAAGATCATGCTTGGCCAAGGCTCAGTGCCACATGAAGAAATGGGCAGATAAGGGACGGCGAGACATGGAATTTCAACTAGGCGACCAAGTCCTTGTGAAAATAAAACCTGCCCAATTCATAGCGTATCGCAAGGTCCACAAAGGACTAGTTCGCAAATATGAGGGACCATTTCCAATTGTGGCTAAAATAGGCAAGGTTTCATATCGCCTTGACCTACCTAGCTCCTTAAAGATTCATCCGGTCTTTCACGTTAGCACGCCTAAGCCCTACCATCCGGATGAGGAAGACCCTATCCAAGGCAAGTCACATCAGGCCCCGCCGATCATGACTAAGTCCTTTGACAAAGAGATTGAGGAGGTACTTGCGCATCGCATCGTCAGACGTCGAGGAGTATCTCAGTGCAAACAGTACTTTATCAAATGGAAAGGCTTGTCCGAAACCGAAGCCACATGGGAGAATGCGTCAGACTTATGGCAATTTGAAGACAAGCTCAAAGACTACACGGCGTCGAGGACGTCGCCAAATTAGGCGGGAGAGAATGTAACGTGCCGCCCACATATGCCGAGAAGGACCTGAGGTTCTAGAACACACGCACAGGATCAAGATCACAAGCGTTCCAAAACCTTCTAGGCAGGCCTAGACCCGACTCGCCCAAGAGGGCTTAGCTTAGGGACATTGTAGAAGATTCTAGACAAGAGAACATAATTATATATTTCTTGAATTCTCTAGAACCTTAGAGACTTTGAGAACTCTCTACAACTAGTCTAGGACTTGTATAAATACCCCAAGGGGGATTCATTTGTAATTATCCAGCAAGTTTGAGCAATAAACTAGCATTGTTTAAAAGAGCACTTGCATACTACCAAGTCTTCTTTACTTAGTACTTTCTCGAGCCCTTTCCCCAACCAAGGTATTTCACTCACTATCCTTCTTCGTAAGGCATCGGAGCAAGTTAGGCTGACTTAGTGTCGGACGGATCACACTAAGACCGCACCACTTAGTCGAAGTGAACCTAAGTGCGTGACATGCGGCTATGATTGATGACCAGGTGTTTTGCAAGCTAGAGGAAGTTGGTGAATCGGCTGCTACTTCGAAGCCGACAGCCATTTCTTCTCACAGGGGCTAGCACCTAGCCCCTGTGAGGAGCCCCTCTTCCAACAGGCCACCCCACCCTGTCAGGGATCTATCTCCTTCACAGGCTCCCACACCTGTAGAGGATCCCAGCCGGGCATTAAAACCCCATAATGTTCTAAGTCCCTCCCCTTCGGCAATAACCAACCACACTGCATCATAGATCACATACTACAACGACAGAGATTTGTTGCATTCGGCACAAAAACTGCTACAATAGGGCAAAATCCGACTTAAGGTAACGAATTTGCAAAAAAAAAAATCGTTGGTATATTCACATTTGTCTTTGCCCTCAATGGCAACGAAAAATTACCTACTGCAACGTGTTAAGTGTTGTTGCTTCATATTACTGAACAATTGCAACGCCGTGAAAAAAACGTACAAGGCAACGACAAATGGATGCTAAAGCAATGAGAGGGCATTGCCTTTAGTACCCTACGGCAGCATCTTTTTAAACGTAAAGCAACATTCCTACAGCTTAAGGCAATAGAGTTCTGCTCCAATGGCAACGATGTTTTGTGTGAAGGCAACGAGAATTTAAGTAAAAAGCAACGAGAATTTATAATCAACGAAACGACAATATCCGACATTTTATATTCCAAAAGCCAACACATGTTTACATAAAAGTACCTACACATTAATTAAAATCCAAAAGTACCTGAACTATAACATCCAAAACGAACTGAGAACCTAATACAAAATCCCAAAAATACAATCTAACACCGAAAACAATGTAAGAATCTAATACAAAATCCAAAAAGTGCCATCACAAACAAAATAAATCATTCTTCACTGGCATCAGAAAGGACCGGGCGGATATCAGTAGAAGCATTAACACCGTACATATATTATCATCCTGATGTGTAGTAGGAAGAGTCGGCTTTTCAATGATAAATTCCTTAAATTTTTTGGGACCTTCTAGTTCTTCTCTAAACTCATTCCACACTTTCTCTCTAACCTGTGATTTGATCTCCTCTATTGCATCTTCAAATATGTTGGCGATCATAATTCATATATACTTGTAGCAACCGAAAATTCAGCATTCTCTTTTGTTTTTTTGATGACGCCCGTCCTACCAACGAGCCATTCACGACTAATTAGGCACCTGCATCGGCATATAGGCCTACATCTCTATACCCAGACTGTATTAATTATGAACCCATTGGAATAAGCACCATAAAAGTCTTGGTGACCAAAAAGCTAAACAATGTCAGGAACAAAGGAGAAAGTCCTCTGGGATCATTTCAAGCAAAAATGACACCTGATAAATTATTCGTGAAGGTTTCGCATGTTATGCTTGTTTCTAACAAAAATAATGAATATCATTTGACAAAATCTAATTTCTTCCTCTAACCATTTCATACCATTCACCATAAATCAAATAAATGTGAATTTTTACCTTGACATTCATCCACACTTGAATATGAATACACTAGATATGAATAATTTGCATGGTCGGATATACCCAAGCACAATGACAAGCTCACAGGTATGATGTAGCAGTCGTAACATTTATCACATTTATAGAATGTATAAGCATCATTACTAAAACAAAATACAACGGATGTTTTTGTGAAAACCACGTGCCCGAGACAGTGTTTGAAAAATCTCTATAGAAGAAGTGATTTCCAGTACATTGAAATAAATTATTTGTGAATGTTTGTAAATGGCAGCTTTTGCTTTTGCCACTACATCATTTTTTTTTTTACATTAACTGCAGACCTACAATAGAATATATAATAACACATTATAATAAGATGGCAGGCAAACGGGCAACAAGTTGCGCCACAACCCCCTTTTGAATGGCAAAACCAATCCTACTAAAAATGAAGTTATGTTTCTTGAGGACCGAAAAATTACTTTGCACTACCCGTTGAACTCTGTACAAAAACTTGGCTGCTTCAGGAGCTAAGAAACCAAATGTATCAAAGGAAAAAGGGATGAACACGTGTTGATTCTCCAAGCAGGCTTTCTCGTGTTTAGCCACTTTGCTCGATTCAGCTTTCAACGCAGCTTGTCCTGCAATAAACCCATTGTCCCTGAGCCCAACAAGAGGGGACACTCCAGTAAGATCTACACAAGCATGTTTCACCCACCCAAACACAAGTATATCACCGGCCGTAAAGTAGACCTCCTTCAAGCGGATCCGTCAAAAGTTCACGGGGCCTTTTTTAGAAGAAATACCTGCCCTCTTAAGAACATCATATAAAACATCCCTGACCAAATCATGCCTATATTTGAAACCAGGTAACTCCTTGCAATGGACCGCATGCTCGCCAAAAGAATCCAAGCAAACCTTGCGGTAGACTGGGCAAGGCTCATCAGCTGGAAACAGAGGGATCATAAGCCGGTACTTAAGGATAGTCCGGTACTCCAGGGCCGACATATGTTGGCCTAGACCTTCAATGGGGGTAACCGTCAAAAAATTATGAGCATGAGGAGCACGGAGACATTCAAACACCGCTTTTTGGCGAGGGGATAAATCAAACTTCCCTCCCAAACTCTTGATGATTTCACTAAATAGGGCACACGCCAGAACATTCTGGGCTTTAGGGGGGGCGGTGTCCTTATTAGAGAAGCCGCTAAGATCGAAATCAGGAAGGGACATGCGCAAGCGATCCATCGCATACCCATAATCAGAGTCAACTCCATCAATAACACATCCCTGAAGAATGTGGTCCTGCAAACTCCAAGATTGAGCCCTCGAGGCCACAAAAGCATATGTAGATACATCCTCAGCCGAACATAAACCCAAACCACCAAATCGAGTCGGAAGTGATGCTAGCCTACATTGAAAATCCCCAAAAAAAGGACCACCGCAAACCACAATATCTTCTATCGCCCTCCGAAGGCCATTGTCAAAAATAGAAACAGCTTCCCACATATACATAGGTTGGCACGTTCTAAGACCGAACAATAGTTTTGCGACCCCCATACATGAGCGGAGCAACAGGAGCTCGGATTGAGGGTCCCGTAGACTTGGGAGATGACTCATGAGCTCCACAGCTCGAGATGCCCTGTTCGCCGCCAAAGTACTAATAAACCCAGCGTCCTTGCTAACAGCACCTCCAAGGAGTTTTACACCCAGCGACGGTCTCCCAATCCCACGAGGGAACAACCCATCCTGCACCTTCACCCCATTGCATGACGGCCAAAAAACTTATTTTTTCTTAATGTTGAGTTCAAGGCCCAGGCGAGGCCCCTCAGTCCTGATAATATCTAAGGCTTTAGCTACCTCTATAGTGTCACCGATGATCGTACCATCATCCAAATACCAAGCATGGAAAAGAAGTTTGCAACAATCCCTTATCCGGTGAACCAATGTGTGCAAAACTAAAGCAAAAAGAAGAGGCCCTAAGGGGTCCCCTTGCTGAACTCCAGTGGTGGACCAAATAAGGTCATTACCCACATATAACCTCGCCGACTGACCATATAAAAATTCCACCCATAGGGAAATAGACGGGCATCAAGTCCGAACCTCGTGTAGAAGGGTAGTTCGATCCACCAAGTTGAAGGCATTAGAGAAATCAACAGTAAGCATAGCCAACGACCCATCCGAGTGAAACACATTTAAGAATCTGTTCGCGCTATGAAGCACGGCCTCAGCCCCTCTTGGGACTCCTACCCCAAACTGAAAATCACAAAGGTATTTGGACATCTCCTTCCTGACACCCCTCATAGCCACCTTCGAGACAAGCCTTCTCCAAAATGCGCCTACGGCAATAGGCCTAATCCCATTGTCCGGTTTGAGCAACGGCGTGAGGGGCGCTGAAGCAACAAACTCCGCCAAAACCTTAGGGCACCTCCCCGCCAACAATAAATTAACCACCACGGAGATAGCCTTGAGAACCTCGGCGGCAATCGGCGACCCCTCTCCACAAAATGCATCTAAAATATGTTGGGCTCTCAATCCGTCTCGCCCACAAGAAGTCCCTTTCGGGAAGGATTGAATACACCCACGAACGCTATCAACGTCCACAACAAGAGGGGGCTCGGATAGCAAAGAAGCAGGCATAACCGGAGGGGGCAATGTAGGATGCTTAGCCAACAACGCTGTCAAAGTATTCGTACCTAAAGGTGCAACCCCTGAAGAAGATAATACCTTAACAGCAGCAGTGAAATGCCCGTCCGCAACTTTTCTCAAACATTGTTTAACATTGGCGCACACCGATGAGCTATCGGACCCAGATATCAGCTTATCCTTTCCTGAGACCACCCTTAAGGGTTGGGCAAAAAGCGACAGAATAAGATCATTAAAACCATCCCCACTCCAAGCTGCCAATGCCCTTTGAATACTAAGGCATTGCAAAGACTTCATATTACCCGACCTGCGTTCCTGACGGTTAGAAGGCCTGATAACACGCAACGTGCAACGTGGTAACAACAAAAGTTTTACCCATGCCTCAATAGACGTTGGCATAGCCGCCACCTTACCCAAAGTAGCAACTAGAGCATGAGAAAAAGCCATGCGACAAAAATGAGGGATGCTCTTAACAGTTGTTATAGGAAGCGAGAACACACGGTCAAGGAGAACCTCATCCGCCACCATCCCTCCCAAAGGTACCACTGCCCTCTCAACATATGGCCTAGTGATCCCTACAATAAACTTCTCCACATCACCCACAACCCGCATGAACCGAACCAACCCATCAGTATGATGGCATGACCGACTCAGCGCATATAAACGCATACACACCCCGCACAACCACTGATCCGAGACCTTTAAAGCCTCCCCAACTGAAACAAACAATTCACAATCCGTGGAAAGCGCCTCTCTCAAGGCACCCCTCCGATCGTCTGAGGACAAATGGAGACGCTTTATATGCGCAACCAACCGAGGAAACCCCTTGGACCCTGCCATACCATCTGGGCAACAGTGGAAACCTCTAAATGGACATGGCCAAACACCCCCTGAAGAACAAACTGTTGGGTACCGAATCGGATATTTGCGCCGTTTTATGCGGAAGCGAAAGTAAATTGCGGAAAATAAAGGACACGAGGATTTATAGAGGTTCGGCTATTAACGAAGCCTACGTCCTCTCTCGATGTATCTTTTTTCTTAGGCTTAAGATCAAAACCTCTACGCCTCTCTTCTATCGGTCGAGAGATTACCGTTACAAGCTCGTCTTCTATCGGTCCGAGTAAAACCGTTTTTCCTTTTCTATTGGATAAGGAATCAACCACTCTAGCTTTCTATGGGTACTAGATAAACCTCACTTAGATATCGATTGCGATTCTAACAATGCCGGATACTTGATCCTAATAACACCGAATCCAATCGTATCTTTTCTTTTTATCGCTCGTGTATGATCTTGTGTATAACACTCAATCACTCTTAATTAAGCTCAAGAACAACAACTATAATGTTTACAATGATATAACACGTATGTATGCTTTGCTCAATGTTGTTGTATGGAATAATACCAACTCCTTGGTATTTATAGCCTTCTTCCTCCTTACTAGCCGTTGCTGCCAGTTGACTAGCTAGCGTGCGCTAGCCTTCCTTCGTAGCGTGCGCTATCGCACATTTTTGCTCTAGCGTACGTAAAGGCTTGCATGTAGCGTGCGTTAATCACTTTATTTTTCACCAAAGAGCTACCGCCTTAATTAGCGTGCGCTACCACTTCCTTTGTAGCGTGCGCTAATCCAATATATCCGCTGCATGGATTGTCAAAGTGACCGCTTGATATGCCGACTTTGACCGCTTTTCCCAACGCTCGGATTGACTGATTCAAACATCTTAGCGTGCGCAAATCATCCTTTGTAGCGTGCGCTAATAATAGAGGGTAGCGTGCGCTAATAATAGAGTGTAGCGTGCGCTATCCATCCGCGACTTCACCGCAGCCTTACTTCGATACTAGGCCGGAATGCGGTGACTCCTCGTTAGCGTGCGCTAACATATGTCCCTTAGCGTGCGCTAATGCGATCCAGTTGCAATTTTTGCGTCTTAAATGCCTTCGCCGTTTTGCTTCGCCTCGATGTTGTTTTGTAGTTTAGCAACTTTAATCATCAAAACACAAATTAAATAATGTGTGGAATAAATATTCCAACAATCTCCCCCTTTTTGATGATTACAAAACAACCCTTGAATTGAGTAATCTGTAAAAAATAATATATGTATATTTCTACGAATCAAAGTTTTCGGCTTTGATCGTTTCGTTAGTTTCTCCAATTCTCTTTTCGACATCTCCTTTATTTTTCAACTCCTTCGTGTTTTTATTTTTTAATTTTTTTTTTAACTCCCCCTATTTGTATGCTTTTCTTTTCTTTTCGACTTCTTCGATTTTTCTCATTTTTATCTCCTCTTCATCTCCTTCTCATTTTTATCATTTTTATCTCAATTCATATCTTTCTCCCCCTTTTTGTTTTCATCAAAAAGTAAAAAGAATATAAAGGGTACCAAATGAAATATAAATATGCATGATACCAATTTATGCATTAAAGAAGGGTATAAACTCCCCCTGAAAATATTATTTCCTTCTCCCCCTTTGTAAAATACCATTTATCAAAATTTATTTTTGGGGATCCAACCGATAGTTGGTTTTTCTTTTGAAACATAGACGATGTTTGAAACGTTTGTTCCTTTAGGAACCCAAATCTTTTTAATTTTTATCGTCCGTTTTGGGCTTTTGCAATTTGAAATGTGATGCCCGATTTTTAAACACTTTTCGCAACGGGGTATATTGAAATTAACGGATTCGTTTTTCAAACGAGTTTTGAATCCTAACCCCTCTTTATTCAAAGTAAACTTTTGAACACCAAGCATTTGTTCAAATTTCTCGTTTCCGCACGAGAATTTCTTTGTCAAAGATTTAAGCTCGGTTTGGATTTTAGCGAGATCATTCTTCAAAATATTTTCATTTTCAATGCATTTCGAATGATCGATTTCGACAAATTTCCCTTTTTCAAGTATTTTGGAATTTTCAATTTCCAAAGTTTTATATTTAGACTTGAGGGATTTAATTTCATTTAAAGCATTTTGATAGTCCGTATGTAATAATTCGAATGCTTCAAAAGTTCGTCGTAAGAATTACTTACTTGGCTTTCGACGCCGCTATCGTCGAATGAACTCCGGCCATGAGCGCGAGATTATTTTGTTCGAGAAAATCTTCATCGGGATCTTCGCCGCTCCATGTTGCGATTAGAACCTCCTTTTGCTTTACTCGGCTTCTTAGCAAAGTGGCACAGTTTTACCACATAATCGACAAGTGTTGTCGAATTTCTTAGGTTCGCCCGCTTGAATGTCTTTCTTTCTCCGGTTTAATAAGTGTTGGAACTTATTAATATTTTTGGCATAATATGCCATTTCTTCGTCGCTTTCGTCCACCGGGGTTTCTTCTTTCTTTTTCGACATTTTAGCCTTGAAAGCTATCGACCTCTCCTTTGGTTTCGGTTTGGCATTTCGAGATTTTAGAACAATCTCGTAGTTGATAAGGGAACCAACGAGAGCACTAAAATCGAGAGTATTTAAATCTTTGGATTCCATTATTGCCGTAACTGCACGTCCCATTCTCGAGGTAGTGATCGGAGAATTTTCTTTACTTTCTCACTACTCGAAAGTGGTTTTCCAAAACATGCTAATCCATTAGTGATGACCGAAAATCGGTCGAGCATAATCGAGATGGATTCATCGTCCTTCATTTGGAATAATTCATAATCGTGAAGGAGCATGTTTATCTTCGTCTCCTTGACTTGAGACGTACCTTCGTGTGTTACCTCAAGCATTTTCCAGATTTCTTTGGCACTATCACACGATGATATCCGGTTGTGCTCTTCCGGATTTAAGGCACAATAGAGAAGTTGAGTTGCCTTACAATTATAGTGATCGTTTTTCCAATCGGAATCGTCATATTCTTCGAAGGTTTTGAGCGTACCGTTGGAATTTGTAGGGATTTTCGGACCAAGGCATATTACCTTCCATAATTCGATATCGTAAGCTCGAATGAATATCGACATCTTCTTCTTCCAAGTCATGAAGTTTGCGCCATCAAAAAATGGTGGTCGGTTGAGAGCAAGGCCTTCGACTGGAGCCATTTGAAACGCCATTGGATCTTTTCTCCTCGGATGTTAAGCCGCGTATTGGAGTACCGCTCCGATACCAATTGTTGGGTACCGAATCGGATATTTGCGCCGTTTTATGCGGAAGCGAAAGTAAATTGCGGAAAATAAAGGACACGAGGATTTATAGAGGTTCGGCTATTAACGAAGCCTACGTCCTCTCTCGATGTATCTTTTTCCTTAGGCTTAAGATCAAAACCTCTACGCCTCTCTTCTATCGGTCGAGGGATTACGTACAAGCTCGCCTTCTATCGGTCCGAGTAAAACCGTTTTTCCTTTTCTATTGGATAAGGAATCAACCACTCTAGCTTTCTATGGGTACTAGATAAACCTCACTTAGATATCGATTGCGATTCTAACAATGCCGGATACTTGATCCTAATAACACCGAATCCAATCGTATCTTTTCTTTTTATCGCTCGTGTATGATCTTGTGTATAACACTCAATCACTCTTAATTAAGCTCAAGAACAACAACTATAATGTTTACAATGATATAACACGTATGTATGCTTTGCTCAATGTTGTTGTATGGAATAATACCAACTCCTTGGTATTTATAGCCTTCTTCCTCCTTACTAGCCGTTGCTGCCTGTTGACTAGCTAGCGTGCGCTAGCCTTCCTTCAGAGCGTGCGCTATCGCACATTTTTGCTCTAGCGTACGTAAAGGCTTGCATGTAGCGTGCGTTAATCACTTTATATTTCAAATCCGGTAGCTCGCTCTTACAGCTAGCGTGCGCTACCACTTCCTTTGTAGCGTGCGCTAATCCAATATATCCGCTGCATGGATTGTCAAAGTGACCGCTTGATATGCGACTTTGACCGCTTTTCCCAACGCTCGGATTGACGCATTCAAACATCTTAGCGTGCGCAAATCATCCTTAGTAGCTTGAGCTAAAAAAAGAGGGTAGCGTGAGCTAATAATAGAGTGTAGCGTGCGCTATCCATCCGCCGACTTCACTGCACTTACTTGATACTAAGTGGAATGCGGTGACTCCTCGTTAGCGTGCGCTAACATATGTCCCTTAGCGTGCGCTAATGCAGTCCAGATTGCAATTTTTGCGTCTTCGTCTGCTTCGCCGTTTTGCTTCGCCTCGATGTTGTTTTGTAGTTTAGCAACTTTAATCATCAAAACACAAATTAAATAATGTGTGGAATAAATATTCCAACACAAACACTTGCCTCCATGGATGAAACCCAAACAGAGAAACCCCGTTTCAGGGACTGAGAAAGTCCAAGAACCCTAAACCAAACACATATTTTGATTGTTTGACCAAGACAGTCAAAGGATCAGAATAAAGAGGATTTGTTTGGTTGAGGCACTATACCGAACACTTGGTGTGCAATCTGGGAATACAAGGAAATGAAAGAAAGGGAAATCTTCACTGAAGGCGAGTATTCTTCATTGAAGGCGAGTAATCTTCAACCAAATGTTTACAAACTTGAGAAGGGAGTTTCTGGGTTTTCTCCTGTGAGAGCAACGCTTTCAAATAGTCCAATCTCATGATCTTATTGTTTTTTCAACTTCAAACCCAAAAGCTTACTGAAGTATTAATATCTAAAGTTAGGGTAACTACGTCTCATCTTGAAGGAGTATTTTTGGTGTTCAAGAGAAAAAAAAAATTCGACATTCATATCCTCAAACTTTTATCATAACCCAATTGCCCTTTCTCTCTCTCAATACCCCTCATTCATATATAAGTGTTCTTGTCTTTCTTTTCAAGATCTAACTTTGAAACGTAGTTTTCTATATAATTTCAGCTTTGATTTTTGTCAGCAACAACTTTTGATTCTCAATTATTTGTTACTTCTGCTACAATAAATCACTTATCTAGAAAAACAAAAATAATTCCCAAACAAAACCAACAGCAAACCTAAAGCTAAAGGTAGCAGAAGCAGTCACATTGATCATTCAAACGAAATAAGTCAGACTACCAGTGATAAAATAAATTAAGTGAGACCCAACAATTGAGGGAAAAGAAGAGACTATTGGAATCGTGAATATGGAAATCGCATCTGTCCAGGCGTCGCAGGTCCCTTTGTTCTGAAGGCAGGAAAGGGTACATAAAATTCCTACACGAAGAAGATAACATGAAATTAGAAATGTTAATTACACCACAACAACAATATAGCATGGCATTTAACTTATAAACTTACCTAGAGTGCTCATTATTGCCGTTCACAACATAACTATGTTGGAATATTTTATTCCATATTAATGATTTTGATGATAAGTTGACAGGAATCAAACCAAAACAACAAAGGAAACAACAATGAGTCAAGAAGAAGTCGAAGACACAAGAATGGACAGAAAATCACTGAAGAAATAGCGCACGCTACATGAAGTGAATAACGCATGCTACGATGCATGGATAACGTACGTAAGCCTATATGTTTAACGTACGTAATGAGAAGTTGAATTACGAATTCAACTAAATCAATTCATTGGATTGATTCTAGAAGGTCAAAAAGCATGCAAAGGATATATGACTTTAAGTTTAACATACGCTACGAGGTGTAATTTACGTACGCTAAATGAAGGACATAACGAACGCTACATACGAACATAACATACGTAATGTAAGAGACAGAAGCTACTGGACTGGAATGATGAGCAGTTAACGTACGCTAACAAGCATAACGTACACGATTCATACAGCTTAACGTACGTAATGGAAGAGCAGTAGCCAACGGCTAGTTTAGGCCTTGAAGCCTATAAATACCACTTCATATGGTATTCAACGCACAACAACTCCAAGCAAAGCATATATACTTCAGATATTGTTACACTCATCATTGTTGTTGTAATCGAGCTATATTGTCAAGTGTTTGAGTGTTCATACCCTAAACTATATACACGAGAGGAAAGAAAGGATTGTATATTGATTCGGTGTTATTAGGATCGTTCATCCGGCATTATTAGAATCATATCTAAATCCAAGTGAGGTTTGTCTAGTACCAACCGAAAGCTAGATAGGTTGATTCCTTGTCCTATAGAAAAGAAAAACGATTTATCTTGGACCGACATAAAGACAAGATTGTACACTTTACCTCGGACCGATAGAAGACAGGGCGCAAAGGTTTATCTTAAGCCTATAGAAAAAGATATGAAGAGAGGACGTAGGCATATTTGGCCGAACCTCTATAAATCTTGTGTCATTTATCACCCGCAATTTAAATACGCTTCCGCAAACGCAAAAGAGTTAGATAACTCTACATCGCACTATTCAAGTGCCGGTACCAAACCCAACAATTGGTATCAGAGCGGTATCTCTAAAATGTCGGCTTTACATCCAAGGAGAAAAAGATCCAATGGCGCTTCATTTTGCCCGGTCGAAGGCCTTGTCTTAAACCGACCTCCATTTTTTGATGGATCGAACTTTATGACATGGAAGAAGAAGATGTCTATTTTCATCCAAGCCTATGATATTGAGCTCTCGAAAGTTATATGTCTTGGTCCGAAAATTCCCACGAATTCCAACGGAAGTCTCAAAAGCTTTGAAGAGTATGATGATACAGATTGGAAGAACGGCCACTATAATTGTAAAGCAAAACAATTACTTTCGATTTTAGCCCCCTCGTCGGTTCGCTAATAAATTATGAGATAGTTTTAAAATCTCGAAATGTCAAGCCAAAACCGAAGAAAAGATCAATAGCTTTAAAAGCTAAGATGTCAAGAAACGAAGAAATTATCCCGGTAGATGATAATGATGAAGAATCGGCATATTATGCCACAAACATCAATAAGTATCAAAACTTATTAAACCGGAAAAAAAGAGACATCTCGCAGGACCGGTACGAGTCAAAGAAATTCGACAATAATTGTCGAAACTGTGGAAATCCAGGCCACTTTGCTAAAATTTCTGAGGCTCGACTTCCAAGAAGGAAGTGCTTATAGCCACGTGGAGTGACGAAGATGAAGAAGATGAATATATTAAAAAATCTCGCACTCGTGGCAAGGAGTTCATACGACGACAGTGACAACGAAAGCCAGGTAAGTACCTCGTCTCACGAAGAACTTTTTAATGCTTTCGAGTTATTACACACGGACTTTCAAAATTCCTTAAAAGATAATAAATCCCTCAAAACGACAAAATAAATTATTGGAAATCGAAATTTCCAAAATGAAAGAAAAAAAGAGTTTTTAAAGCTGATCATTCTCCGTCTTGAAAAAGAGAATATTTTGAAAAATGATCTATTGAAAGTTCAAAACGAACTTAAAGACTTAACGAACAAATTTTCCTGTGGAAATGACAAATTTGAAAAATTGCTTTCGGTTCAAACATTTTCGTTAAACAAACAAGGATTAGGATTCAAATCGAGTTTTAAAAACGAATCCAATGATTCCTTAAATTTAAAAGTACCACATTGTGGTAAATGTTTAAAAATCGAGCATCATATTTCGAATTGTAAAAACCCAAGACGAACGATAAAAATAAGAAAATATGGATTCCAAAAGGAACCATAATACCGAATATCGTCTATTTACCTAATGAAAAACGATCAAGAGTTGGGTGGATCCCCAAAAATCTAAACTAATTATTTCAACAATTGGTATTCATCTCATCAATATTTGGTATATTAATAATTGATATTTTTAACAATTGGTATTTTATTAATTGGTATTTAACTCAGGGGGAATTATCATTTTAAAAAAGGGAGATCTAATTTTCAGGGGGAGTTTTACCCATTTGTTTTCTCACAATTTTATTATCGATCATATGATTTTATATGCACTTTTTGCTAATGACAAAAGGGGGAGAAGATTGAAGGAGAAGATTGACGAGTAAAATAAAAAATATAATGGGGGGAAGAAAAGAAAAAGAGAAGAGGAGAAGATGGGGAGACTAACAAAAAGGACAAAGCCGAAAATTTTTATCTGTATATGTTTTATATTTTTACAGGTATCCCGTCAAATTGATTGTTGTTTTGTCATCATCAAAAAGGGGGATTGTTGGAATATTTTATTCCACATTAATGATTTTGATGATAAGTTGATAGGAATCAAACCAAAACAACAAAGGAAACAACAATGAGCCAAGAAGAAGTCGAAGACGCGAGAATGGACAGAAAATCACTGAAGAAATAGCGCACGCTGCATGAAGTGAATAACGCACGCTAAGATGCATGGACAACGTACGTAAGCCTATATGCTTAACGTACGTAATGAGAAGTTGAATTACGAATTCAAATAAATCAATCCGTTGGATTGATTCTAGAAGGTCAAAAAGCATGCAATGGATATATGACTTAAGTTTAACGTACGCTACGAGGTGTAATTTACGTACGCTAAATGAAGAACATAACGTATGCTACATATGAACATAACGTACGTAATGTAAGAGACATAAGCTACTGGACTGGAATGATGAGCAGTTAACGTACGCTACATAGAAGTGTTACGTACGCTAACAAGCATAACGTACGCTATTCATACAGCTTAACATACGTAATGGAAGAGCAGTAGCCAACGGCTTGTTTAGGCCTTGAAGCCTATAAATACCACTTCGTATGGTATTCAACACACAACAACTCCAAGCAAAGCATATATACTTCAGATATTGTTATACTCATATTTGTTGTTGTAATCGAGCTATATTGTCAAGTGTTTGAGTGTTCATACACTAAACCATATACACGAGAGGAAAGAAAGGATTGTAGATTGATTCGGTGTTATTAGGATTGTTGATCCGTTATTAGAATCATATCTAAATCCAAGTGAGATTTGTCTAGTACCAATCGAAAGCTAGATAGGTTGATTCCTTGTCCGATAGAAAAGGAAAACGATTTATCTTGGACCGACATAAAGACAAGATTGTACGATTTACCTCGGACCAATAGAAGACAAGGCGCAAAGGTTTATCTTAAGCCTATAGAAAAAGATACGAAGAGAGGACGTAGGCACATTTGTCCAAACCTCTATAAATCTTGTGTCATTTATCTTCCGCAGTTTAATTACGCTTCCGCAAACGCATACATCGCACAATTCAAGCGGCGGTACCAAACTCAACAAACTATACCAACGGTTAATGGTGTTTCTCACAGTGTAAGAGGTCAAAGGTTTTGATCTCATACAGGGCAAGGAACAACATAAATCATTCACTAAATATCAGCGAAAAAGTTCTGTAATGAAAGTGAAAGAAATGAAATCAACTACATAAACAGGTATTAATCGTAAATGATGGCGTTATATTTTAACATTCTTCATAACCTTAAACAGTATAAAAAATGAGGAAAAGAGAAATTTTCAGTGCTGACCAGACGACTTCTGAAAGGTGGCGATCTTCTCTACAAATCCATGAGGAGAAAAAACTTGATGCAGCACCTCCATAGTTATAGGATACACATGTGATGTATCATAACTTGGGACACAGTTAGGCTTGATATCTAATGAGAGCCAAGCAGCAGAGCAGCATACACACAGAATAGAGAGAGAACACCCCAACAGCAAACCAGGACAAAGACAGCAGAGAGTGAATATAAGGGAATAATAGAAAAGAATACAGAAAGACAAAAGAATAACAAACAAATAGAGCAAGCAATCAGTCACATGTGAACCCATATAAAGAACAAAAAAAAAAATGTTTGCGGACAAAAATAAAAATCTGTGTGCAATCTTGATAGGTGCATGATAAACTAATAATTTGAATGAGTTCTTTTAAATGCCAAAGCTTATATCATGTGCTTCTATTAGAAAATAATAATTTTATGTCCATGCTTGAAGAACACGCTTGGTCAAGGACCTCAGAGTACACAACATATTATCTGCAAATCATGTTATTATTGCTTCCTTTTTGCAATAAAATCCACTTGATATCATGTCCAACTAAGGATTAAATAAAATGACAAGGAAATAAAAAGGACAATGCCTCGTTAACCATTGACAAATATTAAATTACGAAACCAACATCTCGAGATTTACCTGCAGATTCGAATGAGCTTCAAAGTGAGGAGCCTTTAATCTCAGTTTTTCCGCTTGATCATACAACTGTAATGAAGGTAGTTTCTTAGAAATAGATTCATAAGAGTTTCAAGCAGTATGCTAGCACATCATCAATCACATAAAACTACTAGTTCGATAAAAAACTAACTGATTGCACAATAACAAAGATACCTGCCCCAATTTGTCAAGGCGCAAAGTTGCAGTCCAGTGCAAACCAAAAAGATTGATGTAGATAAAATACTATTTTCAACCAGATGTGAAAAATAAAAGGGTTACAACAAAGACACTCTTTAACCAAAACACAAAGTGTATATAGTCCAGTTTATGTGTGTTCTTAAACATAAGTTGGCTAACAAATTTCCAAATCAATGGTTATGCATACCCTCATATTAAGGAGTAGTAAAAGTAGATATTGGATGCTAGGATATCAACAGTTATTCTATTGAGGTTTCTTAGACGAGCAATGCCAGTTGCAAAGCAAGCCTGACAGTAAAGAATAAATGAATCGTTAATGGATTGCAAATGCAATTTTTCAGACATTATTTATCATGGCAGACCTCGGGCATACTTCCATAATAATACTATACCTCAATGTATCTCTTCTGATCAAATCAAAAATATTACAACAAGCAAACTCAACTTCGGGCAAGGAGTGCTTTGCAAGGCCTTGTGTACCAGATATTGCACTATTAACTTCCATGTCTTGCTTATCTTCCTACAAGCATCAAGACATATCAAAGAATGGTGGTTAGTCCACAAAACAACCTCATATGACTTCTACATTTCCTGATTTGAGGTAACAAGACGACCCTCAGCATGTACCATTAGGCAAATTTTTCAGAACACTAAATTTACCAACAAGTGGTATTACGCCAGAAAAAGGTAACTAAATTTTGTTTTATAAATTTTTAAACAAATTACAGCAACATATCCAGCATTTGGTGTGCATCAGAATAACAAAATAGTGAAGCAGAACACAAAAGGGAATATATAAAATTGACGGTCTAATTTTCATGTGTAATTTTTTACACTTCCAAACCTCTTTTACTCACAACACAAATGAATTAATTGGAACCATAATTATCCAGAAATAAGAACCGAAAACGAACATAAACAGCAAACCCTTGTAATAAATGAAATTATGGTTCCCAACGACAAAACGACAAAACGAAGGAATCGAGTCAAGACACGATAAAATCACGAAATGCCTCAATACGACCAAAAGGGTTTCAAAACTCGTTCAAAGGTCGGAAAGTGCGGAACAAGGTAATCTATAAATATTAATACGATTACAAACGAGTCGATCAACTTGTAAAAATACCGGAATCAAACAAATACGGAAAATAGAAATATGCGGATATTACAAATAGTGGCCGTAATGTTGTGTCTATAGCGGTCATAATGATGTGTTCAAACTTTCTGCCCAAAAACCTATATTGCATAGCGTACGTAACTGTTTCCTGCATAACGTACGTAATGCATTTACGTACGTTATCTCATTGTGGTAGCGGCCGTAAACCTTACTAAATGAGCTGTGAAGTTCTTCTGATGATATCTGTTCGTTTCTTATGACCATGTTGCTGTATACTATGAATATGTAATTTTAAAAATTAATGATCAACATGTCCCATTCGTAAATATATCCGAATAAAGTTAAAAGCATCTTCGGGCAATGGTTTTGTAAAAATGTCTACCAATTGTTCATTAGTCCCTACAAATTGGAGATGAACATTCCCATTTTGGACGTGATCACAAATAAAATGGTGATGAATTTGAATATATTTTGTCCTACTATGCAAGATGGTATTTTTCTTAAATTTATGGCACTAGTATTATCACAAAAAATAGGAGTATTTATAAGAGTTGCCATAATCTTGTAATTGGTTTTTGATCCATAAAACTTGTGCACATGCACTTCCCACAGCCACATATTCTGCTCAGCAGTGGAAGTAGCCACACTAGTCTGTTTCTTATTCCCCCATGAAATTAAACATGAACTCATGAAATGACATGTTCTACTGGTACTTCTTCTATCAATTTTACATCTACCAAAATCAGCATCACTATATGCAAAAATTCGAAATCAATGCTTGATGGATACTAAAGTCCTAAACCAGCAGTACCTTTTAAATAACGAAAAATGCGTTTGCAAGCAATAAGATGAGATTCCTTGGGGTTAGCTTGGAATCTAGCACAAAGACATGTAGCAAACATAATTTCGGGTCTAGAGGCAGTTAGATAAAGTAATGAGCCGATCATACCTCGATACTGTTTTTGATCAACAGATTTACCTTTCTCATCCTTGTCAAGTTTAAGAGTGAAAGATATAGGTGTAGAGATTTCTTTGCATCCTTCCATCTTAAATTTCTTTAGAAGCTCATTGATGTACTTGGTTTGATGAATGAATATTCATTCTTCGAGTTGTTTAATTTGGAGTCCGAGAAAGAATTTTAACTCTCCCATCATGCTCATTTCGAATTCTCCTTTCATAAGATTTGAAAATTCTTAGGACAAAGAATCATAGTAGCACCAAATACTATATCGTCGACATATATTTGACATATAAGCATATTATTACCAAAATTCTTAATAAATAGAGTATTATCAACGTGACATCTTGTATACCCATTTGAAATAAGAAAAGTGCTTAAACATTCATATCATGCTCTCGGCGCTTGTTTCAATCCATAGAGAGCTTTATGGAGCTTGTAAACATGATCTGGATGGTCATAATCTTCAAATCGAGGTGGTTGCTAGACATAGACGTCCTCCTGGATAACACCATTTAGAAATGCGCTTTTTATATGAAGCAAAGTCGCATACCAGGCGAATAGACTCAAGATGGGCAATAGGAGCGAAAGTTTCTTCATAATCCATCCTTCCTCTTGGTTGTATCCTTAAGCGACCAATCTTGATTTCTTTTTAACTGGGAGACCATTATCATCTATTTTTACTTTATGATCCCATCTTGTACCGTTGATAGTTTTGTCTACCGGTGCCGGAACCAATTCCCATACTTTATTTCTTTCGAATTGATTGAGCTCCTCTTGCATAGCGGCTGCCCAATTTTCGTCATTAAGGGCTTAATAAATATTCTTTGGTTCCATGAGAGAAATAAATGCAATATTATTCAAGCAATCATTCACATTTCTCCTTGTTCACTCACCTTTAGGGTTCGCTTTCGAGTTCTTAATGAAGAGAAGAGGAATTGAGGGGAGGGAAAATGAGAGAAAAGAAAGGGAGGGAAGTGAATTGAAATTTCTTCTGATGTGCTTCCGAGTTAGGAAGGAAATGAAAGGAAAAATAAAATTTTCTCTTCTCATCCTTCTGAGTTTTGGAATGAAATGAGAGGAAATAAAAATAAAATGACTTCTATACCCTCATTTATAAAAAAAAACCTAGTTGACAGCAATAATTAAGAAAATATCATTGTTGCAAATGCATCAACTCCAATAGCTAATTGAGCATTACATATAGTTGCTTACAATAAAAAAGAGTTTCCTCAACAGCAAAATAAAAAATTTAGAAGTCAGGAAAAAAAATAAAACCAACAGAAAAAAATCCAAAAAGGTTTAACTTCTAAAAACTTATTCATATTGAATCAACTAGATTCTCAAAATACGCGAGTCTTCCCTCTTTTGGATAGGCAAACAACTTTTTTGCCTTTTCTGGATTATCAGTTAAATACTCAAATGCATGATCAAAGAATTCCCATTCTACACCCATCTCCTTCAATTCTTCTGTAATTTCTTCAAAAGAAATAACTCTAGGACGAAATTTTCCAAGTGATGCACTTGAATCCAAAATGGCCTTGGTGATTTTTTCAATTGCACTAGAAATTTTATCAAATGAAATTTTCATTAGCTCTTCCATAGTTCCAGGTTTCTTCTTTTTTTTCTTTCGATGATGTAGAGACACTTTGAGAAAGTACTTGAGTTGTTTGTGCCTTGGGTAGAGTCTCAACATCGTTACCATCTAAGTCCACAGAAAAACTTTCCAAAATATATTCACTGCGAGAGATTTGATTGTCCATGTCATCAATGGTTTCCATGTTGTCGTCATAAACTGAGTTGGCTTTTGCCCATCAACACTTCTTTTATTTGGATGTTTCAGCTCCTTCACCAGTTGCCCTATCTTGGGCAAACAACTCTTCAAGCTCATCATACTTATATATTTTTTTCTTCCATTCAGCTGCTTCTGGTTTAGACTGTCACAATCAAACAATAAAAAAAATTAGTCTAAATTACACTTTCACATCATAATGTATATTGTAACACCCCTAAGACGTTCAGGGCATATTACAGCGCCGTGGACTACACACTATGGAATCCACCAGGCTAACGTACCAACAAGACATTTGACAACGACAAACAATCGTCAATAATACGACAATTCAATTAAGATTACAATCCGACAATAAAATCCAACATCAATCCATTTCCCAAAACAGGAACACAACATTAACAATTTTGAAACAAGAAGTACTCGAGTACTTAAACCAATTTTATAATACAAAAGTCCCAAAATAAGACATCAAAAGTAATGGACTGACTGAACACCAACAAATGACCACTGATCAGTATCACGCTTGCCCATCATCCTCATACGGCTCAAGTGCTCGTTTGTCCCCACGATCGATACCTGAAATACAAAAAGTATTTCCCCCATTTAAGGGGTTAGCGACAACTGCTAGTGCAAGTACAATCCATTTGAACTACATCCTAATCAGATGAATATATGCGCCAAAAAGTCATTTTAGAAAACATTTTATATTCCGGAATATTTACAATGTACAATCACAAAACACATTATCTCCAACAAATCACAATTCAAAGTTAACCGTTGGTACGAGACTCACGGCCACCGTACCCCGCAGAGCCCCGTCGGACATCCCTGGGTGGCTAACCACAGTTCACGATACGCACACTCACGGCAATACGTATCCCTAGAGGCCCCGTCGGACCGTCCCTAGGTGAACATACACATAACCATCCACAACAACCACGATACAGCCATAATTCAAATACTAGAACATGTAAATAAATGTAAAGTACTTGCCTTTGAGACATTCTTGAAGAAACGGAGTTGAAACACGACTACGAACGGTCCGGGTGGAAAACGACGGTTCCTAAACGAAGGATCAACACAGTTCAGTCCCAACGGACAACAATACTATATTGGAATACACCCATAACCCCGGTTACAATTCATGACAAAAACGTTCAATCGATACGGGCGAGGGTTTACGCAAAATCTCCCCGTATCAACAATTCGCGGATTAAAATCAAGGAAATTAGATTTGGAATCACTCAGTAATCACAATCGGTGAAGAATATAGTAACATAATTGAATAATTCGGAACTATTCACTAAAATCCCAAAAAAACCCCAAATTCGTCAAAATTAGGGTTCCTGAAGAATTACCTTTAATTCGGCTGATGAAGGGTGATTATGCTGATTATGCTGATGAGGGTCCGTAATGCGACAACAAAAAATAAGATTCCCTAAACTATTAGGAAATTACAAAAATAGCCCAAGTGTCCGAAAATCACGAAACGACGTCGGATTTACAAACCGAAAGTCTCCACATGACCAACTCAACCATACGAACTTGTACAAACCAAGAAACAACGGAAACGAATGAGTTTTACAAGAATCGAACGTTCATACGGCAAAACATGCCATAAAACGAAATTACGTGAAAACATCATCAAAACTCATCCAAATGGAAAAACTCCAAGAACAAAGTAGATTCAAAATGTCGAAACGGTTACAAGCGAGTCGATAAAAATAGACATGCACTAAAAATGGAAACTGCTAAAAATGGAAAAATTACGGATATTACATTCTCCCCCTCTAAAATAAAGTTTCGTCCCGAAACTTAAGAATCAAAAAGCTCGGGGTGTCTCGAACGCATATCCTCCTCTAGCTCCCACGTCGCTTCTTCTACTCCGTGCCTCGACCATTGCACCTTAATCAAAGGAATGGTTTTGTGCCTTAACTGTTTGTCTCGACCCTCCAAAATCTTGACGGGCCTCTCTTCAAACGTAACATCCTTCTCGATCTCCACGTCCCCAGAGTCAATAATGTGGGACGGGTCCGGAACGTACTTTCTCAACTGGGAAACGTGAAATACGCTATGAACATGACTCAGCGACGGAGGTAACGCCAAACGGTACGCTAACTCACCGACTCTCTCCAATACCACGAAAGGTCCAATATATCTCGGGCTGAGTTTCCCCTTCTTCCCAAAACGGAAAACTCCTTTCGTCGGAGACACTCTCAACAGAACATGATCTCCCACTTCAAACTCCAAAGGTCTACGCCTAACATCCGCATAAGACTTTTGTCGACTCTGAGCAGCCAACATCCTCTTTCTAATCAATTCAACTTTCTCCCTCGTCTCCAACACAAGGTCCGGCTCGGTGCCAACCAAATCGGACGGCTCATCCCAACATATCGGTGATCGGCATCGTCGGCCATAAAGTGCCTCATACGGTTCCATCTTAATCGACGCGTGCCAGCTATTATTATAAGTAAACTCAATTAAGGCCAAATGCTCCTCCCAGTTACTACTCCAATCTAACGCACACGCGCGCAACAAATCCTCGAACGTCTGAATGGTACGTTCGGACTGCCCATCGATCTGGGGATGGAACGAAGTTCTCAAACGTAACTGTGTCCCCAATGCCTTATGTACCGCCTGCCAAAAGTGCGATACAAACCGGCCATCTCTATCTGAAATAATGGTCCTCGGTGTACCATGAAGCCTCACTATCTGTGCGATAAAAATACGAGCCAACTTTTCTGGACCCCAAGTATCCTTGATGCCCAGAAAATGTGCCGACTTAGTCAGCCGGTCTACAATCACCCACACCATATTCACACCAGTCTTTGTCCTCGGCAAACCCGTGACAAAATCCATAGAGATATCTTCCCACTTCCACTCCGGGACGGGAAGTGGTTTCAACAACCCTACCGGCCACGATGCTCAATCTTGACTTGCCGACAAGTCAAACACTTAGCCACAAACCGAACTACCTCCTTCTTCATGTCGCTCCACCGTAAATTCTTCCTTAAATCCTTATACATTTTACTCGAGCCGGATGGATCGAGTAAGGTGACGATGAGCCTCCCGCATAATACTGTCTTAATTCCGAGTCGCTCGAACACACAACCGACCTCGGAATCTCAACACTCCGTCCTCATGAATAACAAATCCCGGGTCTTTCCCCTTCCCTACACTCTCTCGAAGCTGAATAAACATCGGGTCCTCCAACTGTCCCGATTTAATGTCCTCGACCAGAGATGACGAAATCTCAAGAGTACGCAACTGCCCGAAACTCTCTGGCAGTACAATCTCAATGCTCAACCTCATAAACTCTCGCTGAAGTCCCGACTGGCCCGTGACTAACTCAAGCGCCCGAAGCGATACTGATTTCCGGCTCAAGGCATCTGCTACCACATTAGCCTTGCCCGGATGATAAAGGATCTCGAGATCGTAATCCTTAATCAATTCCAACCACCTCCTCTGTCTCATATTGAGCTCTTTCTGGGTGAAAATGTACTTCAGACTCTTGTGATCGGTGAAAATCTGACACGACGAGCCATACAAGTAATGACGCCAGATCTTCAATGCAAATACGACTGCGGCCAACTCAAGATCATGCGTAGGGTAATTCAATTCATACGGTTTCAACTGACGGAAAGCATAGGTAATCGTCCTCCCGTGCTGCATAAGTACGCATCCGAGCCCTTGGCCCGAAGCATCACTATAAACTGAGAAACCATCATTACCACTCGGTAAAGCCAAAACGGGAGCGGTCGTCAACCGGTTCTTCAATTCCTCAAAACTATTCTGCCTCTCCTCGGTCCACACAAACTTCTCTGACTTCTGTAACAACTAAGTCAGCGGTCGAGCGAGCTTAGAGAACCCCTCGACGAATCTACGGTAATACTCGGCTAATCCCAGAAAACTGCGGACCTCCTTCACGTTCTTGGGCGGCGCCCAATCCAACACTGCCTCTACCTTATGTGGGTCCACACGAACACCCTCGGCCGAGATCACATGAACGAGAAACATAACCTCCCGTAACCAAAACTCGCACTTTCAGAACTTCGCAAAAAGATGTTGAGTTCTCAAAATATCTAGAACGATATGTAAATGACGGGCGTGCTCCTCCTCGCCCCTCGAGTAAATCAGGATGTCATCGATAAAAACGACTACACACTTATCGAGGTACTCGATAAAGACCTTGTTCATAAGCTGCATGAACACGGCTGGTGCGTTAGTTAGCCCAAAAGGCATAACCACAAACTCATAGTGACCGTATCTCGTCCAAAAGGCTGTCTTAAGAATATCGGTATCCTTCACTCGGAGCTGATAATACCCCGATCTCAAATCGATCTTCGAAAACACGGTTGCCCCTAGCAACTGATCAAACAAGTCATCAATCCTCGGGAGCGGATACTTGTTTTTGATGGTCACTTTGTTCAACTCTCGGTAGTCGATATACAAATGAAGTGACCCATCCTTCTTTTTCACAAACAGGACCGGTGCGCCCCAAGGTGAAGCGCTTGGTCGAATATATCCCATGTCTAGAAACTCTCCCAACTGTTTCTTCAACTCAAGCATCTCGGCAGGCGCCATACGGTATGGCGTCTTAGAAATCGGGGCTGCCCCCGGCTCTAAATCGACGGTAAACTCAACCTCTCGGTCCGACGGCAAACCCGGCAACTCGTCTGGAAAAACGTCAGGATACTCACGTACCACCGAAATAGACGAGAGCTCGAATCCCCCTTCTTCCGATCTCAAAGCGTAACACCAATAGCCCGTGCAACCTCCTCGAAGAAGTCTCACCGCCCTCAAGGCGCTGATCAGAAGTCTCTGGCTACTCCGTTTACGCCCCACAAAAGAATGCTCGATGCATCGGAGGCTAACATCGAAACGATTCTCGTTCTATAATTCATGATCGCCCCATGACGGTCCAGCCAATCCTCACCCAGAATCAAATCCTCATCTCTAATATCTACCGCAATCAGATTAGAAGGCCAAACCCTCACCGCGATACTCACTCGAAAATCTCTAACCTCACGATCCCCCACGATGCTATCCCCACTAGGCAGTTTAACAACAAATGGTTCACACGCAACCAAGCAATCAATATGCAGACGACGCACACAATCCACAGATATAAAAGAATGCGTAGCACCAGAATCGAACAATACGGAAACAAGATGATCAAGAATGTGGACGGTACCTGTAGCCACCGTCGCGTCAGGATCCCCTGCTCGTCTCATCTCGTACACTCGGGGCGGAACAGGCCCCGCACTACTAGCTCCCCCTCTAGAAGGCTGACCACGACCTCGACCTCTACCAAAACTCTGTTGCGGCTGAGGAACTGTCGGTGCCTGATTCACACTCGGCTCTCCCGCAGCTGGGGCTGATATCTGAGTAACTGGAGCCGGAGCTGCATCCGTACAAAACTTAGCACGATGACCCATACGACCACAAGCAAGACACTGAGTCGGAGGGCCATCACACTCACTCATCATGTGGCCCGGACGACTGCAGTTGAAGCATGTAGGACCACGAACGGAACCAGCAGGAGCAGACCTAGAACCGTTTCCTCGACCAACTGATGGCGACTGACTCCCGAAGACTCGCGAACCAGACTGAGTCTTCGGATACCCTCCCGACTTGCCTCCCGAAAACTGCCCGGAGGTCTTCTGCTACTTTCCTTCAGTTGCCGTCTCTGTCGTAGAAAACGACATCTCGTAAGCCATCGCTTTATTCTGATAATCTTTCAAAGTCGTGCACCCCATACCAGACATGTAGTGGCGCACCCTCGGTTTCATCCGCATATCAAAGTGGCGGATCTTATCAAGCTCATCTCGGACTTGGTTTCTCACATAATGCAGTTGTTGATTGTAGTCTTTGATAGCTTGAGATATAGGAACATCTTGGGGCTTAGCCTCAAAGAAGGCTCGGATCCTCCCCTCTTTCACTGGCCAAGGACAAAATTCGTCTTCCATCAGATCCCGAAACTCTGCCCATGTAGCTGCCCGGTCACGCGGTTTCACCGCTTGCCACCACGTCGCTGCCTCCTTGGCGAGGAAGTACTGAGCAATGGGTACCTTCCTCTCCTCAGAACAATTAGCAGCCTCAAATACTTTCTCCATCTCGAATAGCCAATTCTCCCAACCAGAAGGGTCGGAAGCACCATCCAACTGCGGAGGACGCATACGAATCACGCCCCAAGTAGCTTATCATTGCCGGATCCAAGAGGGCGGAACCGGGTTGGCATTAGCTTGGCCGACTAGAACAAACTGAGCCGTGAGCGCCATCCGGTTCGCTACTCCGCAAAATGTTGGCCACCCAACATTCTCATGTGCATTACCGGAGCTAGCAGATCGGTCTCGCCGACCTCCGAACTAGGGGAACACTGCTCGACAAGGAAGGCATCGCCGACCGCCTCGAGTGATCGGACATGGCCGCCACTGGCCGCGCCACGCCCCTACCGGCCCGCCCTCTACCAGCAGGAATTCTGAAGAAGTAACGGGTAAGTACAATTCAAACGCAAAAGGCAACAAGCTACCAAGACAGGAATAGAACATAACGATGAAACGAGTCAAGTTAGGAAAACTTACGAGCACCGGCGTACTGAGATGATGTCATAGCAGTGATACTGTCCCAAAAATGACACTTAACTAGACCCAAATAACCGACAGCCTAGGTATCCATAAACCTAAGCTCTGATACCATATTCTGTAACACCCCCAAGACGTTCAGGGCATATTACAGCGCCGTGGACTCCACACTATGGAATCCACCAGGCTAACGTACCAACAAGACATTTGACAACGACAAACAATCGTCAATAATACGACAATTCAATTAAGATTACAATCCGACAATAAAATCCAATATCAATCCATTTCCCAAAACAGGAACACAACATTAACAATTTTGAAACAAGAAGTACTCGAGTACTTAAACCAATTTTAAAATACAAAAGTCCCAAAATAAGACATCAAAAGTAATGGACTGAACTGAACACCAACAAATGACCACTGATCAGTATCACGCTTGCCCATCATCCTCATACGGCTCAAGTGCTCGTTTGTCCCCACGATCGATACCTGAAATACAAAAAGTATTTCCTCCATTTAAGGGGTTAGCGACAACTGCTAGTGCAAGTACAATCCATTTGAACTACATTCTAATCAGATGAATATATGCGCCAAAAAGTCATTTTAGAAAACATTTTATATTCCGGAATATTTACAATGTACAATCACAAAACACATTATCTCCAACAAATCACAATTCAAAGTTAACCGTTGGTACGAGACTCACGGCCACCGTACTCGCAGAGCCCCGCTTGACATCCCTGGGTGGCTAACCACAGTTCACGATACGCACACTCACGGCAATACGTATCCCTAGAGGCCCCGTCGGACCGTCCCTAGGTGAACATACACATAACCATCCACAACAACCACGATACAGCCATAATTCAAATACTAGAATATTTAAACAAATGTAAAGTACTTGCCTTTGAGACATTCTTGAAGAAACGGAGTTGAAACAAGACTACGAACGGTCCGGGTGGAAAACGACGGTTCCTAAACGAAGGATCAACACAGTTCAGTCCCAACGGACAACAATACTCTATTGGAATACACCCAAAACCCCGGTTACAATTCATGACAAAAACGTTCAATCGATACGGGCGAGGGTTTACGCAAAATCTCCCCGTATCAACAATTCGCGGATTAAAATCAAGGAAATTGAATTTGGAATCACTCAATAATCACAATCGGTGAAGAATATCGTAACATAATTGAATAATTCGGAACTATTCACTAAAATCCCGAAAAACCCCCAAATTCGTCAAAATTAGGGTTCCTGAAGAATTACCTTTAATTCGGCTGATGAAGGGTGATTATGCTGATTATGATATGATGGCTCGATTCTACCGTGATGGAATTTGAAGAGAACTCCGAATAGAACCGGTGGAAATCGCCTCTGAGGTCGCACGTCGAAGAAACGAAGAGAAAAGAATAAAACTGTTGTTCTGAAACTGTCCGCTTACTTATATATTCTGTGGAGTTAGCGCACGCTAACTGACATCTATAGCGCGCGCTAACAGGGCTGTGACAGGTCCAGTGGCTACTGCCACCATTCGCTAGCGTACGCTAATAATAGGGAGTTAGCGTACGCTAACTGCACATCGGTAGCGCACGCAAGGCAACATGAGTAGCGTGCGCTACCTACACAGCAGTTCAGCACTGCTGATGTCACATCAGCAGTAAGCTGCTGTCGAGGGTATAAAACACGAAACGCACGACGAGACCAGAATCTAGGAACATAGACGCGAAGCATACAAGACGACGGAGCTAAGCGCTGAAATAAAATACAATTCCGACCACCCGAGGGTCCGTAATGCGACAACGAAAAATAAGATTCCCTAAACTATTAGGAAATTACAAAAATAGACCAAGTGTCCGAAAATCACGAAACGACGTCGGATTTACAAACCGAAAGTCTCCACATGACCAACTCAACCATACGAACTTGTACAAACCAAGAAACAACGGAAACGAATGAGTTTTACAAGAATCGAACGTTCATACGGCAAAACATGCCATAAAACGAAATTACGTGAAAACATCATCAAAACTCATCCAAATGGAAAAACTCCAAGAACAAAGTAGATTCAAAATGTCGAAACGGTTACAAGCGAGTCGATAAAAATAGACATGCACTAAAAATGGAAACTGCTAAAAATGGAAAAATTACGGATATTACATATATAAGGAGTTGTGAAGCATACCTGAATGAGAATGTGCCAAACTTCGGGCTTAGCTTCCCACAATTTAGTTTCATTATTTCAAGCAAATCCATTGTTACTAGCAGATCCAAATACATCATAGCACTTGCTAAAATTTTGTTTGATGGTTTTCAAACGATTTTTTAACTTTTCTTTAGTAAATTCATTGATGGAAACAGTTCAGTCATTTCCTTTATCATAATAGTATACGAACTACTTGTAAAAGCACCATCTTGGTGATTTCCTTCATGATGTTGAAATAACATGGAATCAATGAATACACTATCCATGTTAGGAGTCCAAACTAGCATTTTCCCTTTTTCCTTTGGATTATTTCGAAGGAAAAATTCTTGTTGCCGTCTACATAAAAACAATATATAAGGAACATGAAAACAATATAAATAAATTAATAAATCAGCTACAAGTTAAAGAGAAATACTATGCTCCATTAAAATAATCATATAATTATTCACATAATTCAATTAGAAATTAATGAGAAGTACCAAACTTTACTAGACTAATCACAATTATTTCACAAAATTCAACTCCAACTTATAAAAAAAATACTAAGTTCCATTAGATAAATCATAATCATTCCACATTTCATACGCTATGTTATTCCTTATATAATTTCCTAGTGCTGCATCATGATTGTTATTCAAAGGCTCCACAAACTCTTCGCTTTCATGTGTAGTTTGATTTAAGATTTCATCATCAACTTCACGAATAAGACATTCGTCGGGATCTTCATCCATTAGAAAATTATGAATAATGCAGCATGCTATAAAAATCTCTAATTGCACATCAGCCGAATAAAAAGGTTCAGTTGTACTCCTTATGATAGCAAATCTTTTCTTCAGCACACCGAATGTCCTTTCAATTGCATTACGTAGTGATGAATGTCGAAGATTGAATAATACATGAGAATTTTGAGGTGATCGATTGGAATACTCTTTCAAGTGATAGCGTACGCCTCTATATGGTGTAGTCAGTTCACTTCTATGCATGAAGCCCGCATCAAGAACATAGAATTTCCCTATGAATAACGATAGCTTGTTACTATAATATTTTTTTAAAAAAATATACAATGTAAAAATTGAGAAACATTTATTACCATTTGGGATGTGCAGTTTATCTTATCTTATAAATGCATTCTTTATTATCCTTGAGTCTGACGCAGTGCCCTCCCAGCCAGGTAAAATATATGTAAACTTTAGATCAAACGTACAAGCAGCTAGCACATTCATTGTTGAAAAGGTTTTCCTCCCTCGATATCTTGGTGCATCAGTAGGAGACACATATACATGAATGTGTCCCATCAATAGCCCCTACACAATTCTGATACAAATACTTCATATTTTAATATATTTTATCATATAAGTTAAGTCTAAAAAATTATTCTTGATCAAACCAAAAGTACCTTAAAATATGGATAAAATCTTGTGCTATCTAATATCTCTAGAGGCACTTCTCCTCCAGTAGGCTGGCGGATAAACTTATCTTCCAACTCTATTACGGCCCGAAGAACAATGTGAAAAATGTTTACTCACAATACTACGACCTCGACGAAAGAAGAATGCCATTAGTTGTTGCCTCACATCATGCCAAGATGTGAAGGAACTTAGCTACTTGTTCTTCTATCGAAACTCCTTGAGTTGGTAAAAGACCGCCATCATTTTTAAGTATATCACACAACTTTATAAAATCATCTGGTCTCATACGAATCAAATGATGACACTGCTCAGGATCTTCGAATAAGTTTTTCATTAACTCATCTCTTACCCTATCCCTTCTTATACGCACTTCTTCAGTTGGAAGATTTACTTGTCGAGATTTTCGATAAGCAAGATAGTACATTATATGACATATAAAATTTGCTATCATTGTTTGTTAATTTAATATGAGTAGATGCAATCTTCTTAGTACCTCATCCTCTTCATCCATCCAAGAATCAACACCCTTTAAATTTATAAGATAAAATTAACACTTTCAATTAATCATAAACTATAATTATAGTAAATATTTATCAGATAAAACTAACAACGAAACAAATCAAACTCAAGCCATCAATTTGCATTACCCCTGTAGGCTGTAACCCACCTACAACACACGCAATAACAATCTCAAAAGCAAAAACGAGAACAGCTACAAGGTGAAGAAAAACAACGATGAGAAGAAAATGAAGCTGACCGAGGAGTCTGCAGCATGTAATTAAATGTATTCATCATAAGCTCACCGTGAAGAATCATAAAAAATGGTGGTGAATGCCATGGGCCAAAAAGAGATCATAAAAAATTTAAGGTTCTTTTTATTTCCCTCACCATACCAATGTTTACTATACACTATTATATCCCAGTTGGTACAGTACATAACCACACTTTGTTCAGGGGTTTTCAACTCTGTTTTTAATTATGTTTTCTGAACACATCTTCCTGAGGCCATGAGTGTTGTAGCATAATCAGTCTTGATTCAGTTTCTTAAACTCATAATTAAAAACAGATGAAGGAAAAGCTTAACAATGGCAACACAACCCAGAAAATAGATGCACATACCTCTTCCATGAGCTTGGCAATGGAGTCTTGATTGGCTTGTTATAGGGCACTGTTGTGAGATGGAGAAAGATGAATGAAAGAGCCGCTAGAGAATGAGAGAGGAGGAGGCAGTGTGGTTTTGATCGTTGTTGAATATGATCGGAATATACGAGGGTAATAATGAGATTATAAAAAATATGTGAGGGTAAGAGTGAGATAATAAAAAAATTGTCAAGTTTCCAATTTCTTTCCTTCCAATTCCTCTCGATTTTTGGAGGAAATTTTTGGGAGGAAAATCCTAAAAAATTTCATTCCCTTTCTTTCCACTTACTCCCTAAAAGATCTCGGAAGCAAGCTAACGAAGGATTTTTTTTTAAATTTCCTTCCCTTCCTTTCCCTTTCTCTCCATTTTTAAACTCGGAAGCAGGCCATTACTGATTTTACCAAGGATTGGCTCCATAGGATGATCTTTTACATTTGCCCATTCCTTAGGAAGATTGTATGGATTTTCTTCATGTTTTTCCGAGTTGATGTCAAGTTTCTCCAATTCCTTTGATGCTTAAGACACTTCTTTTGCTGGAATTATACATGCATCATCATCAAAAACAACCTTTCTCGGGGGTAAAACGGTATCATCGAACTTTATATGGATGGACTCTTCTACCGAGCCTCTTCTACAGTTAAAAACACGATAAGCTTTACTATTAAGTGAATATACAAGGAAAATACCAATATCAAATTTAGAATCAAATTTACCCAAATTATCCTTACCATTATTGTGAATAAAAACTTTACAACCAAACGGATGAAAATAGGATAAATTAGGCTTTTACCTTTGAATATTTCGTATGGAGTCATCTGCTTGTTTCTTCGAAGATGAACTCGGTTTATTACATAACATGCTGTAATAACAGCTTCAGCCCCGAAATACTTCGTAGCCCGTACTCATTAAGTAGTGCTCGACTCATTCTTCTAGAGAGCGATTTTTTCTCTCGACAACTCTATTTTGTTGGGGGTGTTCGGGGTGCTGAAAAATTGTGCCCCTTGCATATTTATCACACCAATTTTCAAAATCATTTGAATCGAATTCTCCACCGTAATTGGTTCTGATGATGATAATCGGAAAATCTTTTTCCTTCTGAATAAGCTTATACCACTTAACAAACTCGTTAAAAGCATCATTTTTATTTGCTAAAAATTTGACCCAAGTAAATCTTGAGAAATCATCAACAAGCACCAGTGTATAAAGTTTACCACTCAAGCTAACATGCTGAAATGGTCCAATAAATCCATATGAATTAATTCAAGAATACAGGTAGTGGAGATTTCTACTTTGGGTTTAAACGAACTACTTGCATATTTACTTTTCATACAGGCTTCACAAATGTGGTCTTTTCTAAAATTTAGTTTTGGTAGACCATGAACAATATCATCTCTGGCTAATTTTGAAAAAAGTGGTAAAGAGGCGTGCCCCAATTTTTGATGCCAAATAGTGGCATTTTCATCGTATGAGATTAAACATTTTTCATTAAATGGTGATTCATCTTGATCAACAATTTGATCTTTTCTCATTACAGCACACTGGGCGATTTCAAAAATTAATTTAGTTCAGTATCACATAATTGAGAAACACTGAGAAGATTATGACAAAGGCCATCAACAAAAAGAACATTATCTATAGTTGGTAGAGGATTCTTACCTACCTTACCTGTGTCTTTGATTTTACCCTTTTTGTTATCACCAAAGGTGACACATCTTTGATCTTCCTTCTTGAGCTCCGTGAAAAGATGCTCGTTTCCACTCATGTGGTTAGAACATATATTATTAGCGTACTATTTATTTGATTGTGTTGTTGTCCTTGCTTGTACCTACGAAAATAATTTTCTTCCGTTTCATAGGTACCCAAGCTAATTTGGGTCCTGTTGTGTTAGACATGCAAACTTTGTTTGGAACTATAGTTCCTTTAGATACCCATATTTATATAATGTTAATAGTTCGTCTAGAGCTTGTACAAAAAGTTTCAGTATGTCCATTTTCAAACATTTTGGACAAGACGAGATTCCCGTTTTTAAATTCTTTGAGTTCTTCGAAGTTTTATCTAAGGACTCTTTTATTGAAAAAGAATTATATCTGAGTCCTTGTTTTGAAATGGAAAAACTTTGAACAGATAAGAGTTGCTCAAATTTATCATTTCCATACGAGAATTTTCTGATATAAAATTTGAGTTCGTTCTGAGTGTTGTGTAAATCATTTCTCAGATTTTTCTCAGTTTTTAGACAAGATGTATGATCAAGCGAGATGTCCTTATTCAGAATTTTTTAGTTTTCATCTTTAAGAGATTTTATTTTGTTTCTCAAATCTTTATTTATTATACATACTTTTTCATACTCATTGTTTAAAGATTCAAAGGCATCAAGGAGTTCTTCATGAGATGAATCACTTGCCTCGCTTCTTGTGTCGTTGTCGACTGATTTGCGAGCCATTAGAGCTAGATTGCTTTGAGCTTGTGGATCTTCATCGTTTTTGTCATCACTCCATGTAGCAACATATACCTCTTTCTTTTTGGATTTTTCATGAGGAGGTTTGGATGAGCTCATGGGAGCAGCAGCACGACAGTCTTTTGCATAATGTCCTGGGACACCACATCTTCGACAAGTATTGTCGAACTTTTTGTTTTGAGGGAAATGTGTCTTTTTAGATTCATCCACAAGCTCCCGTAAAATATTTTTTCGTCGCCTCTGTAAGAGATTTTTGAATTTTTTGATGTTTTTGGCATAGAAAGCAGTTTCTTCATAATCTTCTTCGATAGGCTCATCTTCTGAATCATTATCTTCTTTAGCTTCGAAGGCGATCGGTGTAACACCCTGAGATTTTCAGGATTATTACAGCACCGTAAATCCTTGATATAAGGATTTACTAGGCTAAGAATTTAAGAACAACATTATTAAATACTAATCGTAAAATTTATTATTACATCACAAGTCTGAAAAGTACAAATCAACCAACACCCGAAAGTAAACCTCACAAGACAAACAAAACGACATCGTACTCGAGTACTTTATTAAAACAAAACACAACTGACAAGACATCCCGGTCGTAACATCACACTGCACCCTCGTCATCATGCAGCTCTAGTGGTTATTTCCCCATCCTCCTGTATCCTGAACATAAAACAAATGTCCACACCCGAAGAGGTTACCACAACTATGCTAGTACAAGTACGATAATTATACCACAACGGATTATTCAACATCTCACGATAAATAAAGGCAACATCATCAATGACAACAATAACAACGAGTCTCTACTATGAGAAGACTCAAAATACCGTACACAACATGATAACCCCAAGATGACATCACAACATACAGATGGTAATTCCGATGATCCAGCGTTCATTGCATAGATCCAAAGATGATCCCATAGGACCAACACAAGGGGGAAAATCCTGTCCAATGATCCAGCGCACGCTAGCATAGATCCCAAGATGATCCCGTCAGACCAACACGAGATGGACATACAACAACGACACATATGCACGACAACATGTATAACATCAATACATAAAACATAATTAAGGTACTTGCCTTTGAAAGATGGCAAGAAATAAATACTTCCACGACTTCAACAAACTCGAAGGCCACCCTTACGATCAACCGTTCACAAACCTCAAACCCTACACAAAAGGAAATAACAACAATTCAACTTACGTAACAATATTATCCCACAAACATTCTAAACGTTCTAATAGTGATCAGTATAATCATCATTGTTCGTCTGATTCCCAGTTAACTACTCAAAGAACACTACGTCGAACGAATACCATACTACATGCAAAACGAAGGGTCATAACGGGGATAACACGTTGATGTCTACGGGTTCCAGCATATTCAAATCGTTACAATTCACTTTCAAATCTATCCAACTATCTCTAATGCATGTGTCGGTTATCTAAATGAATTCATAATCATAAAAGTACGTTCAAACGAATTCTAAGTTAATCGAACTTATGATTCTCATCCTTCCACAAGTAAATTCATCTAATTCAAGTTCTATGTTCACCACGATTGTTATAACATGATCATATTGTTCTAACCATTCATATCAATCCAAACAATCTTTACAAACCCTAGATTATACTTGAAGAACGATCCCTACGTTCATCATCTCGAATTCACCTAGTCTAGGTGATAACATAATCGATTTGTTCTCATATCATCATTATGAAATTATCACCAAGGCAGGTTAAAATATTCGAAAATCACATCCTTATGATAGGCATAATCAAGGTTCAACTATTACCAATGAAAAGTCTACGTTTATCCAATCCAATCTTACTAAACTTGTTGTTTGATTCATATTGTTTGTAACAATTCCATAATCTTAGTACATGTTCATAATCGATACTAAGGATATGAGTTTCAGGTGGTTAAAGCATCACATACCTTAGTGCGGAAGGAAACAACGAAACACTTGATAAAACTCAACTTCTGATGCTTGAACACTAATCCCTAATGCTCCTTGTCTGCAACAATCACATTCATAGGCTGATATGAGGGGTTAATATCGTGATGGTAACTCACTAAGTCATAGAAGTCGGATAATGGACGAAGGGTAAAGTGAGAAATGAAAGGAGGTTGGTGTCTATAAATAGAGTTTAAACCTTACGTACGTTATCCAAAAGACATTATGTATGTTAGCGGTCTAACGTACGCTAGCGGTCTAACGTACGCTAGCGGTCTAACATATGCTAGCGACAAATCCTTACGTACGTTATCGCCGGGCACTGCTCACTGTCTCGTTTTCTGTCCTTCATAACGTACGCTAACCACCTTTTATATATGTAATCTGATCAACTTATCATATGTTATTCTACCCTCTTAACATAGCTATGATTTGTTGACTTGCTTTAACAAAAAGTTGTCCAGGTTCACGCGGGGGAATTCGACAATATCCTCATCTGGCCCCCACACGCCGACAACACCTTATATACCTTGACCACCTATTACATACCCTATGATTTGACTGTAATGTACGTTACCTGTAGTTCCTAGCGTACACTATGCACAACTCTTAACGTACGTTAGTGTCATGCAGAAGCATGTATTAATTGACAAACTCCACACGACATGATTATGAATATCGGAATACGAATACCGAAAAATCACACTTCGATTATCGATACGAAATAATCAAGTACCACAAGGTTCAAATACAGATGAAAATACACAACAATAATCCGGGTATTACATACCCCCCTCTAAAAAGAAGTTTCGTCCCGAAACTTAAGAGAGAAATAATTCTGGGTATCTAGCCTTCATACTATCTTCCGTCTCCCAAGTTGCTTCTTCGACTCCATTTCGTGACAACTGAACTTTAACCAAGGAATTTGGTTTATTTCTAAGTTTCTTGATTCGACTCTCGAGTATCTTGATTGGCTTCTTTTTGAACGCGTCATCATTAGCTACTTCGACCTCGCCGAAATCGATGACATGATTGGGATTCGGTACATACATTTGTAATTGGGACATATGAAACACATTATGAACGTGACTCAGCGATGGAGGTAAGGTTAACCTATACACCAACTCCCCAACTCTTTCAAGAATCTCGAATGGTCCAGTATATATTGGACTCGGTTTTTCTTTCCATCCAAAACGAAAAATTCCTCGAGTAGGAGAAACTTTAAGAAGTATATGATCCCCGATTTCAAATTTTAACGGGCGACGACGCACGTCTGCATAAGACTTCTGTCGACTCTAGGCAGTCAAAAACCTTTCACGGATTAGAGCTACCTTTTCCTGAGTCTGTACTATCAATTCTGGTTCTGTCCCAATTAAGTTAGATGAATCATCCCAGCATAAGTGTGATCTATATCTTCTCTCGTACAGCACTTCGAAAGGTGCCATCTTAATGGAAGCATGCCAACTATTATTGTAGGTGAACTCAATCAATGGCAGATGGAATTCCCAATCAGTCGACCAATCTAAGGCACAAGCCCTCAACATATCTTCTATTGTCTGAATAGTCCTCTCGGGCTATCCATCAGTATGAGGATGATAAGATGTACTAAAGTTCAGCTCGGTTCCCAAGGTTCGATGAATTGCTTTCCAAAAATGCGACACGGAGCGACCATCTTGATTTGAAATAATGGTCTTCGGTGTACCATGCAATCAGACTATATCCGCAATAAATACTCGTGCCAGCCTCTCTGGTCCTCAAGTATCCTTAATGCCCAGAAAATGACCCGATTTGGTTAGGCGATCAACTATTACCCAAATCATATTCATTCCCATCTTGGACTTTGGCATATTGGTGATAAAGTCTATTGTTATATCCTCCCACTTCCATTCAGGAATCGAAAGTGGCTTCAATGTTCCGGCGAGTCGCTGATGTTCGATCTTAACCTGCTGACAGGTTGAAAACTTAGAGACATACTCCACCACATCTTTCTTCATGTTAGCCCACCAAAAATTCTGCTTCAGATTCTTATACATCTTACTGGTTCCTGGGTGAATAGAATAGGGCATATGTGAGCTTCCTTCATGATTGTCTGCTTCAAAACATCAATATCGGGAACACAAAGTCGACTTTGGAATCTCAAAACTCCATCCTCACGAACCAAAAATCCTGGGGCCTTTCCCTTGCCCACTTCATCACGTAACCGAATCATCATAGGATCATCTAATTGCTTACATTTGATTTTTTCGATCAACGATGAAGTTAATTCCATCACACATAATTGTCCTTGAACGCCTTGTAACCATACTTCAATTCCTTCACAGATCAATTCTTGCTGTATGCTGGACTGGGACATGAGCGTCTCCAGCATTCAAATAGAAACGAGTTTGCGGCTCGATGCATCAGCCACTACGTTCGCTTTTCCTGGATGATAAATAATTTCCAAGTCATAGTCTTAAATCAATTCCATCCATATCCTCTATCGCATGTTCAACTCTTTCTGACTGAAGGTGTATTTAAGACTCTTATGATCTTTGAATATCTGACAGTGGGTCCCAGACAAATAATGTCTCCATATCTTTAGGGCGAAAACAATAGCTGCCGATTCCAAATCGTGCATTGGACAATTAACTTTATATGGCTTCAACTGTCGTGAAGTGTCAGCGATCACCTTCTCATCCTGCTTCAGTACACATCCGATACCTTGATTTGAAGCGTCACTATAAACTATGAATCCTTCAGTTCCTTGTGGTAGTGTTAAAATTGGAGCCGTCGTCAACCTCTTCTTTAGTTCATCAAAACTGGCCTGACACATCTCGTTCCATTCAAACTTTTGGTTTTCTGCAGTAATAGAGTAAGTAGACGGGTAATTTTAGAAAACCCTTCCACGAACCGACGATAATACCCAGCAAGTCCTAAGAAACTTCCGACTTCCTTCACGTTCTTAGGAGACTTCCATTCTAAAATTGCCTCGATTTTCTGGGGATCTACTCGGACCACTTCTGCTGATACCACGTGACCAAGGAACTGTTGGGATTCGGTGCCTAATACAAAGGCCCAGTGGAAGTGGTAAAACGAAAATTAATTCGATCTGAATCCTACGAGGATCGATCGAGCTATGTATATATGAATATATAACGAAACACAAGATGATACGAGAGACATACCCTTGTAGTCCGTTGATTAAATGGTATCCTTACTTGAGCTATTCCCCAAGCTTTAGTTGCTCTCCACAAATACAATCCGCTTGAAGCTCTTGGATGATCCAACGCCGAAATACCACGTCTCTACTTGCCACGCGCCAGAAAAACGAATGGAATGATGATCACCTTGCTATCCTCTAAGGATACGACTAGAGCTAGGATGATGAAGCTTTTTATTATAAAACTCTAAGTGTATAAATCACACACTCTCAATGAATATATTGATTTTCTCCAAGAACAATCAAGAAGTGAAATGAAGAAGATGAAGACTATGAAAAGGAACTCTTTTCTCTCTTACTAAAACTCACCTATGAAGCAAGTGCCAAGGGAGGGAGAGTAAGTCTTCCTTTTATTCTCCTTTCCACAAGACAAAATCACCTACCTAATTATCGCCTTTGACCTCGTCCCTTCTAAGACTTATGTCTTCCACCAATTAAGGTGGAGACAAAGACTAAGGGAGATGGTAGGCAATGTGGGGCGGCCATCTAGAAGGATAGGATAAGTTCGGTCCGTTTTGGACTCCCGTGCGTCCAAACAGATAAACTCCACTTCCGTTCCGATGTATTAATATTAATTTAATTAATCTAATTAATTAATCATATAAAATACAAAATAACATAATTAATTTATCCAAGAAATAATTATATTTATGAATTAAATTAATCACCCAGTAATTTATTTAATTCAATAGGTCGTAAATCAATTTATCCAATAAACCGGTTTAGGCATCTAATGTCCCAAATTAGATATCCAATATCTAATATTCATAATGAGAGAACTAGCTTGATTCATTCCGTCATCAATCCTATTGCGCGACTCGGTAGGTCCGTGTCAGTCAGCAATGGGAGGAACCAAAGAGTAGTAGCACCACTTAGCCAGCCTGGCGGCCTACACTGTACCCCAACTGAGAACGAATGATGGGATCATTCAAGAACCATTCTTTCGTGAATACCAGTATATGTATAAACCCTTCTTTTAAATGTCCCGATCAAGTTATAGGGTCACGGCCAGTCAAACCCTATCTGTACTTGACACTATGCATGCATTAATGCAAATTGAGATCATCGAGCTCTCGTGTATCCAATACAACTAGCTCCAATGCTTTGGCCAAAGACTTATAATCTCATCTGTCAATAACCGCATAGGACATATAACCCATTCACTAATAGGAAAAATAATTCTATCTTGGTATTCAGTAGGACCTGCTACTTGCCCATCAAGATGCACTTCGAGGTTGACCCCCGCCTTCCAGTTTATAGGGTCGAACTACTCTAATGAAAATCTTGATGTCACAAGCACACCCCTACTAAATGCTCAAGTCGAAGGTTCACGAATACCTATCACAACCTTTCGATTCCGTCATTGACTGTCCCGGAGTGAAATCCGTGTGATGAATCGAGTGTGAGTCGGTTCGAGTATACTAATACAATTAGCATACCTATAACGTGTGCTCCCACTAACCATTAGTTTTCGACAGGCACTCTCCATGTCAATGAACACGTCATACAAGTCTTTACATAAACTTAACGCCCAGTCAAGTTTCATCGACTTGCGAACGATTAAGTATTTGAGCTATAAACCTTTCCAGTGCCGACCCCCTTATCTAATAAGGAGTGGAATGTTTTTCTCTCAAATACATGGACTAGTTTCTATATGTATATTTACGAGTTAGGAATGCCAGTAACTGCCAGTAAATAAAGAAACATTCATTTGCCTTATGATAATGAATTACATAATAACAAGTACAATGCCCTCACTAAACATCTTCTGAGTGGCATTCGAGGGCATACTCCTAACAATCTCCCACTTGCACTTAATGCCACACACTATGGTATCTAATACCCATGTTCTCCAGATGACGCTCCAAGCTAATCTGAGGAAGTGGCTTGGTCAGTAGATCAGCGACGTTGTCGGCTGAGTCTACTCTATGCAGCACAATGTATCCCTTGCGAACAAATTCTCTTATGAGATGATACTTCCTCTCAATGTGTTTGGTACTATTGTGAAACCTAGGCTCCTTGGCCTGTGCTACAGCTCCGTCATTGTCGCAGTACAGCGGAACAGGCAGCTCAGCACATGGTATCACTTGAAGTTCTTCCAGAAACTTTTTAATCCAAAACCCTTCCTTGGAAGCCTCCGAGGCTGCTTGATACTCAACCTGACAGGTGGAATCAATAGTCGCGTTTTGCTTGGCACTATGCCAAGATACTGCTCCTCCATTAAGAGTAAATATGTAGCCAGAAGTAGACATCAAGTCGTCCTTCTATCCTTGGAAGTCCGAATTAGTGAATCCCACCACATCCAATTCTCCACCGCCATACTTAAGAACCATGTCTCTAGTCCTTCTTAAGTACTTGAGAACGTTCTTTACGGCAGTCCAATGTTCCCTAGATGGATTTGCCTGAAACCTACTTATCACGCTCACAGAATGCGCAATGTCAGGTCTCGAACACAACATAGCATACATAAGGCTACCCACGGCTGAAGCATATGGTATATTACTCATTTCCTTTCGTTATTCCTCACTTTGAGGACACATCTTCGAGGAGAGTTTTATTTCATGTCGCATCGGAAGGAACCCTCTTTTAGAATCATCCATCTTAAATCGCTTTAAGATTTTATCTATATAGAGGGCTTGGGAAAGACCTATTGTTCTCTTTGCTCTATCCCAGTAGAGTCGAATACCAAGAATATAGGTAGCTTCTCCCAAGTCTTTCATGGATAAATTACTCGAAATCCAAGCTTTCACAGAACTGAGCATTCCCACATCATTTCCTATTAGTAGAATGTCATCTACATATAGTACTAAGAATGCGATTTTGCTCCCACTAACCCATTTATATAAACAAGATTCCTCTTCATTTTGCACGAAGTCAAACTCTTTGACCTCCTCATCAAAACGAAGGTTCCAACTACGCGACGCTTTCTTCAGTCCATAAATGGAATGCTGAAACTTGCATACTTTCTGAATATCGACCTCGGACACAAAGCATTTAGGTTTCTCCATATAGATTTTCTCTTCGAGGAATGCATTAAGAAAAGCCGTCTTTGCATCCATTTGCCATATCTCATAATCGTGGTAGGCAGTTATAACAAGCATCATGCGAATAGACTTGATCATAGCTACGGGCGAGAAGGTATCGTGATAATCGATCCCTTCCTTTTGGGTAAGACCCTTTGCCACAAGCCTGGCCTTATAGGCGTCAACCTTTCCATCACCATCAGTCTTTCTCTTGTAGATCCACTTGTTCCCAATAGACACTATGCCCTTGGGGCGGTCTACTAGAGTCCAGACCTGATTGACATGCATCGAGTTTATCTCAACTTCCATATCTTCACGCCATTTCGCGGAGTCTACATCCACCATCGCTTGGTCATAGGTCATTGGGTCGGTCTCTTGGCTATCACTTGGAACCTCATGGAGACCCAACTCCTCCAAGTGCACAAGCCCATACCTCCCAGGTAAATGAGACACACTACTAGACCTACGAGGTGGTTGTACTTGTGTTTCAGAAGGTTCGGTTCCAGTTTCTTGCACAGGTGTCTCCTTAAGAGTTTCATTGTATTCTTCCAAAGAAATACTTCTACCTGCTCCGCCTTCCTGAGTGAACTCATCTTCCAGGAAATGTGCTTATAAAGCAACAACAATCTTTCAATCTTCGGGCATGTAGAATAGATAACACATCGTCCCAAACGGGAATCCAATGAAATGTCCCTTCGCGGACCTCGCTTGCAACTTTTCCACCTTAGTCTTCTTGACATAGGTGGGACATCCCCAAATCCTAATGTGATTAAGACTTGGTTTCCTGCCCTCCCACATCTCATGTGGAGTTTTAGGAATAGATTTGGAAGGACATCTATTCAAGATATATACAGCAATCAGGAGTGCATACCCCCACAGGTAAATCGGTAAGTCAGTATAGCCCAACATGGAATGAACCATGTTCAGCAAGGTCCGATTCCTTCTTTCTAACATACCATTTAACTGAGGAGTACCTGGACGTGTTAGTTGTGATACTATTCCATGTTCCTTTAGGAACTCGTCAAACTCCAAACTCATATACTCGCCACCTCGGTCCGACCGAAGTGTTTTGATATGATTTCCAGTTTGTTTCTCGACTAAGGCCTTGAATTCCTGGAATTTCTCAAAGGCTTCGGATTTATGTTTCATCAAGTATACATAGTCATACCTAGTATGATCATCTGTAAACGTAATGAAATATTGATATCCGTCACGTGCTGCTTCCAAAGCACCACATACGTCGGTATGGATTAATCCCAGTTTATCAGCGGATCTTTCAAAAGTCCCTATGAAGGGGGACTTAGTCATTTTGCCTTTAAGGCAAGATTCATAAGTAGGAAAGGGATCCGATCCCAATGGACCCATAGGTCCATCTTTTTCCATTTTGTAAACCTTGGTATGACTAACATGACCAAGTCTAATATGCCATTTCAAAACTTGATTGGTTTCATCCATACCACGCTTTCTAGTCATAGTATTCACAACGACTTTGTTGCTAAGGTTTAGATGATACAGTCCATTTAACAATGTAGCAGTGCCCACGAGTTTATTCTAAAATAAATTTTGCAGGAACCATCTCCAATGATAAATGAAAAGCCTTTTTGATCCATGACCGGAATGGATACAATGTTTTTATGCCCCTTGAGCAAAATAAGTACATCCTCTAAAGATAGAACAAAATCGGATTCCAAACCCAAAAGAAGTGCTCCTATGTCAGTTGCTTCGACACTATGCCCACTTCCGACAGTAACCATCACTTCCCGAGCTCCAAGCTTTCTACTTTGTTCCAGATCCTGATTCACAGTACAAATATGAGAACTAGCACCAGAATCTAGTATCCAAGAAGTAGAAAATACAGTAGCAGAACAATTTATTTCCAAAATTAAAAGTTCTGTACCTGAAGCGCCATGAAGAATTGGACAGTCTCTAGTCAAGTGGCCCATATCACCGCACTTGAGACAAGCATCCTTCTTCTTTTTGTTCTTCAGAACTATCGAGGCCTTGCCCTTACCCTTAAGGTCCTTGACTTGTTATCCTGTCTGCTTCTTGGTCTTTTTCTTCTTATTCTTAGACCTCCGAGGTCCAGAAGAAATCACAAGGGTAGACTCCTTCATCCGCGGAGTCTACATCAGAGATTGAGCGGTCACAAATTTGTTCATTAGGCCAGCTAAGTTACATGCAATCTCATTGCAGTTGAAGTTCATAACAAACTATGAGAAGGAATCAGGGAGAGACTGTAGGATAAGGTCGGTTTGAAGAGAAGCATCCATTTTAAAATCAAGAGCCTCCAATCTCTCGATCATGGATATCATTTTGAGGATGTGTTCCCCAACCTTCTAACCTTCCGTCATCCTTGCACTGAACAATTGCTTGGATATCTCATGTCTAGTAGTTCTGCTGTGCTCACCATAAAGCTCGGTTAAGTGAGATAGAATCTGCCTAGCTGAAGTCATTTTCTCATGAGCTCTCTGAGGCTCATTAGACATAGAAGCCATCATGTAAGCACAGACTTTTACATCATCCTTAACTCACTTTTCATGGTTTTCAATCTCTTTCTGATTGGCTCTGATCTGCACAGGAGGCGCCGGAATGTCCGTCTCCAAGACGTATCCCAATGTCTCTACACTGAGGACAATCATTAGATTGCGGAGACAATCCACAAAGTTAGGTCTCATCAAGGTGTTCTTTTCGAGTAGAATTGCGAGTGGATTCATTGTCATATTGAGAGTCCCTCATATTTATAGAAATTCAGCCATTACGTACGTTACGTAATCTATATAACGTACGTAACAAACTTTACATACGTTTTCGGTCATTAATAACGTACGTAACAATATTCCAAAAACTACTGCCTCAATTCCTACCATGTCTTACGTACGTAAGACCTATGCCATAACGTACGTAACATGGTCGTTAACTTGCTACATGACACACCCTTAACGTACATAACCTCATATCAATAACATACGTACTCCATAATCCATAAGCTACGGTTCTGATACTCTTACGCACGTAACATAACACGTATAACGTAGGTAACCATCATACTCTATTAACGTACGTAACACCATCAACATAATGTACTTTAAATCCTTTGTTGACTCTCCTATCCACATCCGTGCCGAATGTTGTCGACACCGGTCCCACTCGTCAATCATAGCTCAGACATGTCCGATTCTCTTCAAACTTACGTTATGTACTCTACGTAACGTATGTTACGCTTGCATATTTACGTACGTAAGCTCCTACGCTTAACGTACGTAATGGATTTTATACTTAGCCATTTACAACTGCTCTGCCTGTCGTCTCAATACACCGAATACGTATACGCGACGCACTAAATACATATACTCGTTCCAATAATATTCTCATATGATACACCTAATACACAATATCCTTAAATACAATTGTCGACTAAGTACAACAATTATACTAACACAACTGTCTCGGTTTTCAACCATTTATCCATAGATACCACACTATTCAATATATCTCAGATAAAATAATGTGAAAAATTTATACTGAAAATCCGGATATTACATACTAGCCCCTTAAAATAAGTTTCATCCTCGAAGCTTGCAATCCTGTCACAAACAACAGATCAACCAAAATTCCCAAACTCATCACAAAAGTAGTCAATCGTCTCCACAAGCGAATAACCAAAGCAATATACTTACAGGTGCGTGAAGCCGATGATCTCCTGTGATACTAGCATACGAATCCCATACGAAATCTCAACACAATACCAACACAAACCAGCATCGCAAATATAGCAATTTTGAAAATATCTCAAAAATTTTGGAACCTCCAAAAATCGGTTTGACTCAAAAGTCAGAAAAATCATTATCAAAATTCACTCTACTACCGTACCGGTAGAGCCGCATAACACACATTTCCGGGTTTCACAAAACCCAAGCTCCGATACCATCTTCTGTAACACCCCCAAAACCATTCGGGGAAATTACAGCGCCGTGGGCCCCGCACCGGAACCCACAAGGCTAAAAACTATTTTCACAATCGTTTCAAACACGCCAAGAGGCCAAAGATAGTAATATATTTTAAATACTCAAATAATCTCCAAAAATCTATTTTCCAAATACCGTCATAAAAATCCCATTTAAAACTTCAAGGCCAAAATGCCAAAACTCGACAGTTTCAAAATGTTCGTTAAACCACCGCTTACATATACCAACAAGATAGTTTAGGGAATCAGTTTTACGAGATGAACCCAAATTTGCAAAATACCAAAGGGTTTTTTTAACGTAGACATGAGTTGGTAAAATACCGGAAAGCCATTTTGAAATACACAAGCAGCGGACATAGACACAGTTAAAAATACATTTGCAGCGGAATAAAACAACCAGTCAAATACTTGGTACCCAAAATAATGCCATAGCCAGTATCACCCAGGAAGTTCATCTCTTCACGACCGCTACTAGCTCGATCTCCGAGTACCTAAAAATAAAGCCCACGACGGGGTCAGCCACAATACTCAAGAATGATAACGATCACATCACATAAATAATTACATACCAATGTAATTATAAAGTAAGAATACTACCAATGTAATCTTACCGTCATAACCTTACCGACTCGTGATAATCCATATCAACCCAATACTTACCATAACCTATATTTCGCATTCTCAAATGACGAAATGAACTCAACTACAACCATTTGTACGGTATTCAATCAATACCAAGAATTCTCATAACATCATCATAACTCATAAGTGTGGAATAATCCATCCGTGCCAAATCCTATTAGTCGGATCGCACAATCGGATACCAACCTGATAAGAACCAATTATACAAAATACATCTATAGGCCAATGACAAGAAGTCCAGAAACATCGACACAAAGCCCGAACGCTCATACGATCAATAACCAGATCAACTAATACATCAACTGAGAATATCATCAACATAATAAACTCCAATACGACCAATCAAAGGTCAAATCACAACCAATAATATCATCAACATGATAAACTCCAACACGATCAACAAAGGATTAACAATACCCGAGAATATTCTCAACATGATAAACTCCAACACGATCAATCAAAGGTCAAACAATAACCGAGAATATCATCAACATGATAAACTCCAACATGATTAACAAAGAATTAACCTAGAATATCATCAACATGATAAACTCCAACATGATCAACAAAGGACCAACAATAACCGAGAATATCATCAACATGATAAACTCCAACACGATCAACAAAGGATCACAAATCACGCACAGTGGATCTCAAAGAAACAAACCCGACTGTCGAACATACCCCTCGGGCGTATAAACAACCAGTCTCAAACCGTCGAACATACCCAATCACACATGGAGTATGAACGACCAATCATTATGGCTCAAGATGGACGTCACAGTACGCCCGATCCAGAAATATGTCCGTGCACAAGCCACCAATGAGTATCGATCGAATACACGTGTGGTCTTGTACCTAATCAGTCTCACGAAGTACGTATCGTGTGCACAACTCAATGTGAAGGTAATGAACATACACATGACTATACGTGCTCGCCCTAAAAAATCCTACACATAACCAATCGGCACGCAAATATGACCTTATATGTCACGATGCAACATGACAATGAAACTCAAGGAAAACACATATCCAATAAGGATCAAAAGACTCACCAAAGTGATCAACGACACACGGATAATGAAAGATCAACACGACCAACAATATCAAACACAACCATCCTGGGATCACCATCCCCAAAGAATTCAACACGATCAACAATCTCAAGACAACAGTCCTGGAATCCTCGTCCCTTAACGATCGATCAACACAACCGTCAGTACCAAACAATGATCCTGGAATCAACATCCCTCAACGAACAGTCAATACGAATCTCATTATACGAAACCTCAACATACATCATATACAACAATTCAACAGAATAATTACCCTCATAACTGAACAATACTTAAATTACCTCAAAGCCGAAGACAATATCCTTTCCACGAACAAACATCCCTGAACAAATACACACTTATTCGAATAATCTCGAATGCAGTACAGTCCATTAATATCAACAAACCATCATCCCGACATCAATGTCGACACGATAAACTATCCTCGATATACGACATCCCATATCACATACCAAAGATAACTCACACCTCCGTCTTCACCAAACACATTTAAATCATATACATTGTGATCTAACCCAAACCAAAGTATAATTTACAAACCATCATCCCGATAATTTATATTTATAATATCATTGCTATATGAATTATAAATGAAATGAAATCAAACCATTTATTAAACATTATGAACTGAACAAGTATAAACTTGCCTCGATACCATTACGACAAAGACGTTACCAATTCCATTGTCTTCGTCTACGAGCTCCTCAGCCCCGACCAAAATCAATCTACGAACTCTTCAGCCTCAACCGCAACACAACGGTCATAATCAACAATCAATTATCACAACCTATTGCAATAATCGATTAACAACAGGTTCGATAACATTCAACAACCGATATACCCAACCAATAAACTCAACGGTTCAACAATACCTCGATCATATACAAAACCGAACAATACAACTCAAATAATTACGAACTCATATCCACAATACAAGCCAAAATCCAATAATCATATCAACAATCAATTCAAACCAATAACAAGGGTCTAAACATTATCGATTCCCAATTCAATCTTAAATACGAATTAACAAGTTTCCACCTTGTAAATTTATAGTTAAGACCAATTACCGATTATCATCATCAATCCGGACCATCCAATTAGTTCAACATTATAGATGATCATATTCTAAGGGTGTCGAATAATTCAATCATTCAAATTGAACACTTGTTCAGTACGTATGAACTTCCAAACTCAAAGATCAATAATAATCTCATCAAACTCGTAATCATATTCGTATTCCTATACGAATATTATACCAAAACACATAACTTAGTTCTATATATGAATATTCCATGTTCATATCCAAAAAGCATCGATACCTCTTATACATATTCATCGTATCATGACATATAATTCAAGAGTTCTTCAAGAACATGAATTAATCCATAATCATATCCAATTAACATTACTTTGTTCAGAATCACCAAGACAACATAATCTAATATGTTATCTAACTTCCAAACTATCATCTTCTTCAACAAATACTTCACATAATATCAAGAATCACAACAATACTACCATATCCATCATCATACGAAACAAACGATGATATCAATACCAAGAATCTGAAATCAAGGTGTAGAGTTGATCAACATACCTCAAGGACATGAACTACACCATCAAACACCTCAAGTATCAACAACATCTTCATATCTCAAGCTCCAAATCCATGCCATCAAGCTCATAATCAAGTTAGATGAATCAAAAGTCCATCTCAGAGGGTTGAAGGGAGAAAAACGAAGTGAACATCTCCAAAATGCCAAAGTGATGGAGCCCTCATATTTATAGAAATTCAGCCATTATGTACGTTACGTAATCCATATAGCATACGTAACAAACTTTACGCACGTTATCGGTCCTTGATAACGTACGTAACAATATTCTAAAAACTACTGCCTCAGTTCGTACCATGTCTTAAGTACGTAAGTCCTATGCCATAATGTATGTAACATGATCGTTGACTTGCTACAGGACGCACCCTTAACGTACGTAACCTCATATAAATAACGCACGTACTCCATAATCCATAAGCTACAGTTCTGATACTCTTACGCACGTAACATAATACGTATAACATACGTAACCAACATACTCTATTAATGTACATAACACCATCAACATAATGTACGTTAAATCCTTTGTTGACTCTCCTGTCCACATCCGTGCCAAAAGTTGCCGACACTGGGCCCACTCGTCGATCATAGCTCAGACCTATAATGCACGGATTCTTCAAAATTGGGCAGTATGCAGTATCGGATACTGCATGGGTGCGGGTGCGGGTGCGATTCGCGTGGGATTCGCACGGGATTCGCCACGTGGCGAATCCGTGCAAAAAAAAAAAAAAAATTCGGACTCGCGTATCCTGGCACAGGATACGCGTATCCCGCGTGATACGCGAGTCCGAATTTTTATGTTTTTTTTTTTTTAGATTTTTTTATAATTTTTAAAAAGTAAATCAAATAAATTAAAATACAAAAAAGTAAATCATTTAATAAGTAATTACTTTTACCTTTAGCAGTATTCACGGACAACATTAGAAAGTTCCGCTGCTCAAAGCCATTTTGAATTGTTTTTTGTATGACTTGTTTTATATATTTGAATTGATTTTATGGTGATATTTGAATTGTTGTTTTTTATATTTAACAAGTGTTATATATAATAAAATATAAAATAAACAGACGTATCCTTGCCGTATCGCACCCTAACATTTTCAAAAAACCGTATCCCCACACCCGTATCTGCCCGCACCCGCACCCGCCCCCCCGCACCTGTGCAACATAGGCTCAGACCCATCCGATTCTCTTCATAACATACATTATGTACTCTATGTAAAGAACGTTACACTTTCATCTTTATGTGCGTAAGCCCCTACGCTTAACGTACGTAATGGCTTTTATACTTAGCCAATTACAACTGTTTCTGCCTGTCGTCTCAATACACCGAATACGTATACGCGACATACTGAATACATATACTCGTTCCAATAACATTCTCATACGATACACCTGATGCACAATATTCTCAAATGCAATTGTCGACTAAGTACAATAATTATACTAACACAACTGTCTCGGTTGTCAACCATGTATCCATAGATACCATATTATTCAATATATCTCAGATAAAATAATGCAAAAAATTTATACTGAAAATCTGGATATTACATGGAGCACATACTATAGCATTGTGCGATTTTAGCCCAAAATTTAGCCACCATTGGATTAATAAATTTTACTTTTTATGTCATATTATAGATATAGTGCATCATTTAGCACACCATTGGACATGCTCTAATAAGAACTTACGGTAAGGGGTCATGGATAAGCTTGAAAATTGTTGGCAAAATCACAATGAAAAACGCATTTGCGGTCTTGTCTCATGCTAGCTACTGGAATTAATAATGAATACATCATGAATGGTACATGACACATGATTGAAGATACCTAATACTGTTACACATACAACTACAATATCTGTAGCGACTACTTTTCAAAATGTCTTTTAAAATAATTTTAAGGGAGATTAAATATCCCAAAAATATAATTGAGTAATTGCAGCGGTAATTGAAATAAGGTTATCCATTTCGCAAGTAAAAATAAAATAAATCCCAATATTTCAAAAACATTCATAATATTCAACATGACATTGAAACCAAAGTTAAAACTTTAAATGAACGAAATAAATAAAAAAGCTGATAAATATTATTATCACGCCACACCTTTGCCCGCCACGTCAGACTCCTCAACCTGAAAGATTTAAATAATGGGGTGAGCTTTCAACTCGCTCAGTGAGGAGGGAACACTTTGTTAAATTTAAGTACATACATGTTGTCAAGTAGATATGACATGCCTGAACCTGGTGATTGCCCGAGGGCCATTCATACGCGAACTTTGTGCATACTGCCTACTACTCATTGGAGGCTACAACGTAAATAATATGCGAACTTTGAGCACATTATGCCTACTACTCATTGGAGGCTACAGCGTAAATAATATGCAAACTTTGAGCACATTATGCCTACTACTCATTGGAGGCTACAACGTAAATAATATGCAAACTTTGAGCATATAAATGTTTGGCAAGAAACAAGCATATTTACAAGTAACATCATGCATTAAATAAAACAAGCGTAAAATCTCCACCTCGAATTACGATGATGATCCTTGAAAATTTGAGATGCGAATGCAATTCAAATCCTAGGCTCCGAGTCCTCGTCTACTAAATAACAATTAAATTTTAATATTAATATAGTGCCCAAAATAAATTAATATAAATTATTGAATTTATAATTATACCAGCAACGGTGAGTCAACCAACGGTGCAATTTGAAACGAGTGGGTCAAATTTTGGTGGGCCAAAAGGCCCAGGATTTTTGGGCCTAAATATTGAGGCCGTGGCCCATCTTTGGGCCTGCTTAAATTAATGCCTCTGATTTTTCGCTTCCGACTTAATTAACCAAAATATATTAAAAGTATCAATAATATGATAAAAAATATATTTTCAACTATTTTAAAAAGTTCAAACATCCATTTCAATACTATTAAAACCGTTAATTCTTGCACTACAACCAGCTATACGGAAAGTAGCTCATCACTTGGTCCATTATCTGTATTCGATAGCAAAATATCAATACAAAAATCTAAACAAAATCAACTTTAAATTGAAATAAGTTACAGTGTAAGGTTATACCCATTAATCATAGCCTAATTAATTAATAATTATTAGTTATTAAATTTTTCATGTAAATTTGGCCTTCCGAAGTGGCCAAAATGCAGTGGTAAAAGGCCCAGTTTTTATAATTTAAAAGTAAAGCCGCCATTTATTTATGGGTGGGTGGGTCTGGTAAGTGCCACTTTTGCCAGGTCTATTTATAATTGAGTAAAAAGGGGTCTGATTTTAAATATTAAATATTAGCTGGGATCAAATTAAAAGAATTGAGAAAATGCAAGGACTGAAATTAGAATAATTATAAATAATCTGGGGTTAATTTGAGGGAATTAAGACTGAATAGACTGAAATTAAAAGGCTGAAAAAGAATCTGGGGTTGAATCGAAAGATCTGGAAACAGGGAGACTCAATTGAATAACCCTAGGAAATTAGGGGGTATAAATACCCTATCCTCACGGTTCAGCCGATTAATTCTCATTCATTCACACATCTTCTACCTCTCGCCCGCTCCCTCTCTCACTCTCTGTCCTCACCTCTCTCTCAACATTCTCCTCCCTCAATTAAACCTACCGACTCACAATTGACGAAAGAAAACGACCGGCCGCGCTAACCCGCCATGAACTGGACATAGTTGCTGTGAATCTAGGCGGCGGCGGCGATTGCAGCGCATGACTGTTGCCGGCGCGGTGAAGGTGGGTGGGCTGAAACGGATTCGGTCGCGGTTCTGGTTTAATACCCGAACTGGTGACGGCGGTGAAGGTGATTATCCGGCGGCGCTCCGACCCTCATGTCCGGAGATGTTTTAAAATTCAGGTAAAACGTTCCAATTTCTGAAAAGAATGGATTTTGAGTTATAAAGGCTATGAACTAAACCTCCAACTTGTGTTGTGTGTGTCTCGGATGTGAAAGGGTTGAATGGAGTTTGATTAATTTCAGTTCTGAAGAAAGGGGTTCAATTTGTTTTTGGGGATCGAAGGTCCGACTTCGACTACATCCTGTGAAATTGGATTAGGGCTCGGGTTTGATGATTTTTGGATTTTTTGATTTTTTTATACGTACTATTAACTGTAATTTAAAAGGGAGTTTAAAATCATATATGAAAAAAACTAGTGTTCAATATAATAGGAGTAAAAAAATCAAAATCTTGAATTGTGAGTGATGATTACCTTGTCAAATTTGCAGGGTTTTTTGAAGGTGGGTTTTCGATTAGCTTTGCTGCTACTCGAGCTTCCACTTGAACAAGAATGAACGGGTGTTGCAAAGGATGACTGATATTGTAGATGATGTTTTTTTTTTTCTGTAGAGGTTGCAATTCTGCCGTGAAGAAAGCTATGGGCAGATTTCTGTATTGTGTATTTGGTGGAAAGTGAATTATTGTGATGATAATTGTATTTATAAATATAGGTTTGAATGTTTAAGTTGGATTAGGATTGTGTATTAGATAAGCATTGAGAGTTTTCATAAAGTGAGAATTTTGATGGGGATGGATCGACTGGTAAAGGAATGGTTATTAATTGTGATTAGTTTAGTTTAATCATAGTTGGTTAATTTATAAATAGTATAATAATAATACTAATATTAGTAAATGTAGAATAATAATTAATTTGTGATATTGATCATGAAATAAATCTGAAAAAAAACGATAATGATAATGATAACAATAATAATAATAATAATAATAATAAAATATTATTAATAATAATAATAAAGATAACATTATTGATAGTAGTGTTAGTATTATACTCGAATAGTTAATAACACTATCATAAAATAAATAATGGCTACTAGAATATATATATATATATATATATATATATATGATGAAATGACTCAGGACATTATAATATGAGAACTTGGAGTGTAAACTACAATCATGATATGCGAATAAGGAAAATTTTTGACCTTATTTAATAAATGAAAATAAAATTCGTAAATAAATTGTTGGACATTTAAAATCATTCATGCGCTTTCTATAAATCATAAAAATAAATGCATGCTCGAAAATCAGGGCATTACAACCTACCCCTTTTAAATGAATTTTCGTCATTGAAAATTAAATTATGTACCTTCAATGGCGAACGTCGGATACTTAGAACGGATCTCCTCTTTACGTTCCCAAGTCACTTTGTTCGGTCCATGACGGCTCCACTGAACTTTCACCAGTTTAACCTCTTTGTTTCGTAATCGATGTACCATACGCTCCAAAACAGCTATTGGTACTTCCTCATAAGTCAGGTTCTTGGCTATGTGCAATTCTTTAAAATTGCATACATGACCAGGATCATGTACGTATTTTCTCAGCATGGAGACGTGGAAGACATTGTGCACTCCTGATAACTCTAACGACAATGCTAAACTATAAGCAAGATCACCAACACGACCCAAAATCTCAAAAGATCCGATATAACGAGGCTGTAGCTTTCCCTTTTTACCGAATCGTACCACTCCTTTCATCGGTGCTACCTTCAAGAACACTTTTTCTCCAATCTCAAATTGGATATCTTTCCTTCGTTTATCAGCGTAAGACTTCTGTCGATCTTGGGCGGTCTTAATCCTACTTCTGATTTCGGCTATCTTCTCTACAGTCTACTTGATCAATTTTGGACCTAAAACCTTTCCTTCTCCAACCTCGCTCCAATAAAGGGGCGATCAACATTTTCTTCCGTAGAGAGCCTCGTACGGAGCCATTTGTATAGTCGCTTGGTAACTATTGTTATAAGCAAACTCTACTAATGGCAAAATATTCTCCCAATTCCCACCAGTATCAAGAACACACGCCCTCGACAAATCTTCGAGTGTTTTGATGGTCCTTTCAGATTGACCATCGGTTTGCGGATGATATGCAGTACTGAAATTTAACTTAGTGCCCAACGCACTCTGAAGACTCTTCCAAAATTTTGACGTAAATCGCGGATCTCTATCAGAAATGATCGACACTGGAACACCATGTAGTCTCAAAATCTCCCGAACATAAATCCTTGCATACTGTTCCATAGTATAAGTCGTCCTCACAGGTAGAAAATGAGATGACTTCGTCAGACGATATACTATCACCCAGATAACATCGTTCTTCCTCACGGTTCGCGGCAGACCAACTACGAAATCCATTGTGATATGTTCCCATTTCCATTCTGGGATTTCCAAAGGTTGAAGTAAACCTCCCGGCCGTTGGTCTTATGCTTTCACCTGCTGACATATCATACATCTCTCCACGAATACACCAATATCCCTTTTCATTCCTCTCCACCAAAAGAACTTCATCACGTCGTGGTACATCTTTGTACCTCCCGGGTGAGCGGAGTATGGTGCATTGTGAGCTTATTCAAGGATTTGCCTCCTAAGGGATAGATCCTTGGGAACACACAACCTCCCATCGTAAGTCAAAACGTCGTCTGCGGCAACGACAAATTTCTCAATACTTCTATCTTGTGCTCGATCTTTCATCTTACACAAAAACTTTTCACATGGTTGAGCCTCCTTAATCTTATCCATCAAGTTTGGTTGCAAGACCAAAGATGATAGGATTGCTTTCGAACTCTTTGAAGACTCAACTACCTCAATTCTCAACTGGGAGAACTCCTTTATCAAACTCTCCTGATCGGTCAAGCAAGCTAACTCGCCCCTAGTCTTTCGACTCAAAGCATCAGCTACCACATTAGCCTTACCCGGGTGGTAATGGATGGTACACTCATAGTCCTTCACCAATCCTAACCATCGCCTTTGCCTCATATTAAGATCCTTCTGTGTGAAAAGATACTTCAGACTTTTATGGTCTGTGTATATCTCACACTTCCCTCCGTAGAGATAGTGACACCAAATCTTTAGCGCATGTACTACAGCAGCCAACTCCAGATCATGCGTTGGATAGTTCAACTCATGTGGTTTAAGTTGTCTCGATGCATAGGCTACTATTTTAACATGCTACATCAGAACACAACCCAAACCCTGCTTTGAGGCATCACTATATATAACAAAGTCGTCTGTCGGATCAGGAATCGTTAATACTGGTGCCGAGGTCAGTCTCCTTTTCAACTCTTGAAAACTTTCCTCGCACCTCTCGCTCCATTCAAACCTTACGCCCTTCCTTGTTAACTGGGTCATAGGAGAGGTGATTTTCGAAAATCCTTCGATAAATCTTCTATAATAGCCAGCTAAGCCCAGAAAGCTGCGAACTTCGCTCGCATTCATGGTTACTCCCCAACTACTCACTGGTACGACCTTGTCGGGATCTACCTCAATTCCTTTAGAAGTCACCACATGTCCAAGAAATCCAACTCTGTTCAACCAAAACTCACATTTCTTGAACTTGGCATACAACTACTCTTTGCGGAGTGTCTCTAATGTAATCCTCAAATGCTCTTGGTGTTGTTCCTTGTCCTTAGAATACACCAAGATGTCATCTATGAAGATTATGACGAACTTATCCAAGTAAGCTTGGAACACCCTCTTCATCAAATCCATAAAGACTGCCGGTGCATTACTCAAACCAAATGGTATCACTACAAATTCAAAATGCCCATAACGGGTCCTGAAAACCGTCTTGGGAATGTCACACTCCCTAATCTTAAGTTGGTGGTACCCCGACCGCAAATCGGTCTTCGAAAAAGTTCCGGATCCCCTCAATTGATCGAATAGATCTTCGATTCTCGGTAATGGGTACTTGTTCTTTACCGTGAGTCGATTTAGCTCTCTGTAGTCTATACACATCCGAAGTGACCCATCCTTCTTCCTTACAAACAGTACTGGTGCACCCCATGGTGATACACTAGGATGAATAAATCCGAGTTCCAGCAGCTCTTGAATTTGGACCTTCAATTCTTGAAGTTCCTTCGGAGCCATTCTATATGGTGCTTTGGATGTCGGGGCTGTTGGGAGTATGCCCTCGAATGCCACTCAGAGGATGTTGAGTGAGGGCGTTGTACTTGTAATTATGTAAATCATTAATATAAGGCAATGGAAGTTTCTTTATTTACTGGTAGTTACTGGCATTCCTAACTCGTAAATATATATATAGAAACTAGTTCGTGTATTTGAGAGCAAAACGTTCCACTCCTTATTGGATAAGGGGGTCGGCACTGGAAAGGTTTATAGCTCAAATACTTAATCGTTCGCAAGTCGATGAAACTTGACTGGGCGTTAAGTTTATGTGAAGACTTGTATGACGTGTTCTTTGACAAGGAGAGTGCCTGTCGAACGCTAATGGTTAGTGGGAGCACACGTTATAGGTATGCTAATTGGATTAGTATACTCGAACCGACTCACCCTCGATTCGTCACACGGACTTCACTCCGGGACAGTCAATGACGGAATCGAAAGGTTGTGATAGGTATTCGTGAACCTTCGACTTGAGGATTTAGTAGGGATGTGCTTGTGACGTCAAGATTTTCATTAGAGTAGTTCGACCCTATAAACCGAAAGGCAGGGGTCAACCTCGACGTGCATCTTGACGGGCAAGTAGCAGGTCCTACTGAATACCAAGATAGAATTCTTTCTCCTGTTAGTGAACGAGTTATATGTCCTATGCGGTTATTGGCAGATGAGATCATAAGTCTTTGGCCAATGCATTGGAGCTAGCTGTATTAGATACACGAGAGCTCGATGATCTCGGTTTGCATTAACGCATGCATAACGTCAAGTACAAATAGGGTTTGACTGACCGTGACCCTATAACTTGATCGGGACATTTGAAAGAAGGGTTTATACGTGTACTGTTATTCACGACAGAATGGTTCTTGAATGATCCCATCATTCGTTCTCAGTTGGGGTACAGAGTAGGCCGCCAGGCTCGCTAGGTGGTGCTACTACTCTTTGGTTCCTCCCATTGCTGACTGAGACGAACCTACCGAGTCGCGCAATAGGATTGACGACGGAATGAATCAAGCTAATTCTCTCATTATGAATATTAGATATTGGATATCTAAATTTGGGACATTGGATGTTTAAATTGATTTATTGGATAAATTGATTTACGGCCTAATGAATTAAATATATCACTGGGTGATTAACTTAATTCATGAATATAATTTATTCTTGGAGAAATTAATTATGTTATTTTGTATTTGGTATGTTTAATTAATTGGATTAATTAAACGATATAAATACATTGGAACGGAACTGGACTTTATCTGTTTGGACTCTCGGGAGTCCGAAACAAACAGAATTCGTCCGAATCCTTCTAGATTGGCCGCCCCCTCACTTTCCATCCACATTCCATCTTGTTCTTTTGTGTCCATTTTATAATGGATGAAAATGACTTGTAAGGAATATCATGTGCGTTAGATGTACATGTGCGTGGAAAGTAGAATAAGAAGAGAAGACTTTCACTCTCACCTCACTTGATCCAAAAACGTGAGAAAGAGGAAGTAGAGAGAGAAAAAAAGAACTTAGAGTTCATTTCATGGTCTTCAACTTCATCTTCATCTTCTTCATTCTTTTCCTTCAATTTTCTTAGAGAAATATTGAGAGAAAAATAGAGAGTAAGATTACAACACTTAGAGTATAGTAATCTTTACATATATAGCTTCATCACTTAGCTCTAGCCGATAGCAAGGTGATCGTCGTTCCGGTCGTTTCTCCGGCGCGTGGCAAGTAGAGATGCAGTACTTTCGGCGTTGGATCGTTCAAGGGCTTGAAGCGGAATAGATTCGTAGAGATCAAGCAAATCTTGGGGAATAGCTCAATAGAAGGTTATCCATCTAATCAACGGACTACTGTAATATCCGCAATTTCGATTTCCGGTAATTTTTATTTTTTTTCCGGCGGAGGTCCGTTTTGACGACTCGCTCATGACCGTTTCGTCATTTCAAGAATGATTAATTCTGCACTTTTTGTCATCCGAGTTCGTTTCGGTATCGTTTTGTTGAGTTCCGAGCTTTTTAGCGACTTTTCCGCACTTGAGTTCGATTCTTGCGAATCTCGTCCAAAACTGTTGTTTCGAGTTTCTCGTAAGTTCATTTAATGTTATTATTCATGTTACGAGCTTTGGGTTTGTGTTTCGATCGCATATCGTGATTTTCGGACGTTTTGGGCCATTTTCGTAATTTCCCAAAGTTTTGGGTAATTACTTCCGTTGTTGAATTCTGAGCCTTCGGGTGGTCGGAATTGTGTGTTCTTTTAGCTCTTAGATTCGTCTTTGCGAGTACGTCGTAACCGTATCATCGATTCGTATTCAGATTCGGGTTTCGAGGTCGTTCGCGCCGTCGGAGTTGGCCCCGGCCGAGTCATGGCCGGGCAACCTGGGCCCAGGCCGACACTGGCCGAGTCACGGCCGGTAGTGCTCGGCAGCTTCTGGCCGAGTCACGGCCGGCAGTGCTCGGCATATTCTGGCCGAGCAGCCGCACTGCGGCCGCGCACATGCCGGGTAAGGCCGCGCACACTTCGTGGCATTTTTCGCCAAACCGATCAGACGGTGCCGCGGCACACGCCGGCCGGGCCACGGCACACTGCCGACCACTGGGAGCCATTTTTGGGCCTGTGCCGCGGCACACTCCCGCTGGGCCGCGGCACACTGTGCAGCCTATTTATGGCCCTGCACACGGATTTTTGGCCATTTTTCTCAACCTTTCCTTTCTCTTCCGCGGAGGTGGTCGTGAGAAGCTTGAATCCATGTTGTTTAACAACAAATCCATGAAGTTCTTTAGGTTATATCATCAATCAATCATCCGTTATCATCCTTTGATCCAGCGAATCAAGGTAATCTTCCTTAGAACCATAATTTCGGGAATTTGGGGGTTTTCGCGTTTTCGTCCGATTCATTCCGTTTTGTTGATTAATTCATGATGAATATGATTAATCTCATTGGTATTCTTAGTTTCCCTATGGATTCATGGTATATTTCGTGATTTTTACGGAATCGAGAGGGTTTGGTTGTGGTCCGCCCTCGTTGTCGTTTTTATACGAATATACATGAATCGTAGGTGGGTTTCCGGGTGTATTCCAATTCCATATTCATTTAGAATTGGTTGTGATTGTATTCTTCGAATCGTTAGGTTTGGTTTCGATGGTTCCTAGCATTCGTCGGTGACTTTCCTTTCCGTTCGTTGCGTCGTCGACTATTCAAGGCAAGTATATAATTATGATTGTACGTTCTCGAATTTGAAAGTAAGAAATATTGATGGCATATCATGAACGAACCGTTTTTACGGCATTCATAGATATATTGATGGCATATTATGAACGAACCGTTTTTACGGCATTCATATATGTATTGATGGCATATTATGAACGAACCGTTTCTACGGCATTCATATATGTATTGATGGCATGTAATGAACGAACCGTTTCTACGGCATTCATACATGTAACGGCGTATGATATGAACGAACCGTTTCTACGGCGTTCACATACGTCTTGATGTGACACTATGAGATTTAGTTATTCCGGAATACTAGTCTTGAATTGATGAATTGACGGTTACATTTACTTTATTGTCGATGAGAATTATGTTTCATACTTGATATACTTGCACTAGCTATTCGACGGCTAACCCCTTTATGGGGGAAATACTTTTTATGTATTTCAGGTTCCAGGAGAGCGGACAGGCGGGTATCGGGTCGGCATGAAGATGATGGGCAAGTGTGATACTGTGTCTTGTCTCCGGTTATCTTTTTGGATTTCTCCATTCGGTGTTGTTGTTCTGGAATGGATTCTAAATACTCGAGTATTGTATTTCAGTTTCCTTGATGTCCCGGCCTGTGTTGCCGAGGTATTGATTTGTGTAGTGATGTATATGGTTTCATTGGTTATGGTTTTGAATACCATTTGTATCGTCTTTCTTTCCATTGTATGTAGACCTTCTCGGTCAAGTTTTATAGTTCCGCGTATGTTTAGCCTTGTGGGTCCCATGGCGGGGCTCACGGCGCTGTAATATACCCTGAATAACTTGGGGGTGTTACAGAATATGGTATCAGAACTTAGGTTATGGATACCTAGGCTGTCGGTCTTTTGGGTCGATTGAGTCGGCATTTGCCCACAGTATCACTACTCTGCCATCATCACAGTGCGACCGGTACTTGTAAGTCCTCTCACTCTTCTTGTATTTTTCTTAATCGTTTCGTTTATAGCTTGGTATTCTTGGGAATTAGTCACTTCGGGAAGGTGCGATTTGGATTATACTTACGCACGTGTGTGCCCTTCAGAAGGTTGGCTGGAAGTAGGAAGAATCGTGGCCGTGGTCACGGACGTGAACTCTTCCTTGAGATTTTGTTAAGTTGCTAATTGCGATATTGGTGTGTATCGGTATTATGTCGAGACTTTGTTTAGAAGTCGCATGCTAGTATCACGTGAGATCTTCGAATTCACGGACTTGTAAGTATGTTGTTCGGATTATTCGATAATTCTTGGTGAATTTGAATTTCCGTTGAAATGTTGTTTGTGCGAGTGATTGCAAGTTTCGAGGACGAAACTTATTTTTAAGGGGGGTAGAGTGTAATACCCTGATTTTTCGGATATTTTTTTTTTTTCGTTTATTTGTTGGATGTCGTTGATGGATAATTGTGCTTGAGGATGATGTGAACGTATGACAATGTTTCTGAATGCGTATATGTATTCATTGTGCCGTATGATCGTTTGGTATGTCGAGATGTTGGTAGAGAATAGCGGAAAATGGCTAAGTACAGCTACGTTAGCGCACGCTACAGGGTATGCCTAGTGCGCGCTAAGATATATACTTAGCGTACGCTACGGTGCATACTTAGCGCACGCTAAGAGGTTCGGTTACGTATGCTAAGGAGGACCCTTAACGTACGTAACGACTTGCTGGGTTAATTCCGGAAGGTGACCGACAAGTAGGCCCAGATTGACTTTTATATTCAGTTAGCGTATGCTAACGCATGTTGGTTAGCGCACGCTAACATCAGATCGCCAATAATGGAATCTTAGCTTTCGGCGGGTGGACCCCGCCATGTTCGACGCGTGTCCAGATAAGGTCAGCGAGTGTCTGTCATGTAGAGCTAGCTGTGACGGGTCGGGCGAAAGCGACCCGGATGACCCTAACATGAGTCTCTATGTGTCGGAAGGTTCCGGAAGGTTCTAGATTGATCAATAAAGACCAAGAGATCTCTACATACTTGTAAAATTGTAGATGACTCTAGAAACATACTTCTTACACACTTGTAGAATACTCATGTAAATGCCCATGTAAATGTACTATAAGAATCTAGAGTATTCTAACTAGAAAGTTCTATCTAGAGAGTTCCACTCCAGAACTCTCCTAGGTTGATATAAAAGGAGGAGCCTCATTTGCTCACTCCATCCAGAAATCCTCAAGCATTCAAGCATTGTAAAGCTCTCTTGTACCCAAAGCATTCATCTAATAAAATCCTTTTGTGCCATTGTCCCTTTTCTCGTTACTTTCAGGCTTACTTAGCAACTCGACTCAGCTTAGTTGTTTAAGTGCCGCACGGGTTAGCTGCGCAAAAATCCCATCCCCTGACAAGTGGTATCGGAGCCACAGTTTGTACACAACCGACTCATATCACACGAGAACAATGGCCAACACTCAGGATATCCCTATTGATGCTACTCAAGAGCAGCAACGCGGTCGTGAGGAGCAACGAGGTAACAAGGTCCGAGGCAAGTCCAAGGGACCCTCTGCCGACGCCTTCGAACCTCGGATTGCCACATTGGAAGCCTCGATGGCTAGCTTGGAGGAGAACCTTGATCAAGTCCATGACAGGTTCGACACTCTGGAGACGGAATACGCCGACATTGCTGGCGTACTGAAGAAACTTATGATGGACCGGTTGGATATGTTGTGTGGGCAACTTATTGAATTCCAGAAGGAGATTCATGGTCTCCGTGGCTTTGTCCAAGAAGAGCTACGCTCTATTCGCTCGGAAGTGGAAGAAGTCCGGTCGGAATGGGCTAAACACAAGCGAGCCGCATCATTTAATTCCGCTGCCCCGTTCGCTTTTGATGCGCGACGCTTGGATGTGCCGAAGCCCGAAACCTACGATGGCACTCGGAATGCCACTGTGGTCGATGACTTCTTATTCGAACTGGAACGATACTTTGACGCTATGGGCGTAAAAGATGAGGAACAGAAGGTCAGCGGCGCACCAAATTACCTGCGTGGTGCCGCACAATTCTGGTGGCGCCGGAAGTACGGCGATATGGGCAAAGGGATCTGCACAATTGATACTTGGGCAGACTTCCAAAGAGAACTCCGAAAACAATTTGCCCCAAGCAATGCTGAACGAGATGCGAGAGCTTGCCTCCGAAGACTCAAGCAGACAGGTACGATTCGTGACTATGTCAATGAATTTACAACTCTCATGCTTGAAGTTGAAATGTACGATAAAGATGCACTTTTCTATTTCACCGATGGCCTTAACAATTGGGCCAAAACCGAGCTGGATAGACATGGTGTTCAGACCCTTGACGAAGCTATCGCCAAGGCTGAATCACTCACTGACTACTCTGGGCAAGGTAAAGATAAACAGCCCATTCATGGCAAAGGTGGGGGAGAAAATCGCAAGGAAGGATATGGCGGTAATCGCAAGAATTGGGGAACTAACCGACCCACAAGCGGCAAGATCGGGCAACAAAAATTCCCAGGAAAGAAGGAGCAATCAAAGCCCAAAATCCCTTGCTTCATATGCAATGGCAACCATTGGATACGCGACTGCCCCGAAAAGAAGACCCTAAACGCCCTTGCTGCCCACTTAAAAATCAATGCTGATGATACCTCGACCACTCCATTAGAAGAACCCCGACACAGCATGGGTTCTCTTCAGTACATGTCCGCTCTTAAGGGACAAGCCCCGATGCCCGTTACTCCGAAGAAAGGGCTCATGTTTGCTCGTACCACTATTAACGGTCAAACCGTTAGCGCATTACTCGACACTGGAGCATCTCATAACTTCATGTCTGAGGAAGAAGCCAAACGCCTAGGGCTCAAGACAGTCTATCGCGGAGGTGCGATGAAGGCAGTAAACTCACCTGCCAAGCCTATAGCCGGAATTGCTCATGACGTCCCACTCTCTCTTGGGACATGGTCCGGAAAGCTCGACTTCTCTGTCGTCCCCATAGACGACTTCAAGATGGTTCTAGGCATGGAATTCTTCGACAGATTCCAAGCCTTCCCTATGACGGCCACAAACACACTCGCCGTCTACGACGGAGACAAGGCATGCATGGTCCCTATTGAACGAGCCCATGTTGAGAAGAAACTAATCTCGGCCATGCAATTTAAGAAGGGGATGCGGAAGTACCCCAACTACTTGGTAACAATTCGGCAGCTCAATGACGAAGAAAAACTCAACTCATCGCGGACTGACCACCCGCAAATCTTGGAGAATATTCTTGAAGAATACAAGGATGTGATGCCTAAAGAGTTGCCTAAGAAACTTCCACCCAGGCGAGAGGTGGATCATTGTATCGAGTTGGAACCTGGTGCCAAACCTCCAGCTGCTGCTCCCTACCGCATGGCACCGCCCGAACTCACGGAACTACGAAGGCAAATCAAGGACCTTCTAGAAACAGGATACATACGTCTCTCCAAGTCTCCCTACGGTGCACCCGTACTTTTCCAGAAGAAGAAGGATGGCACCCTTCGAATGTGCATCGACTACAGGGCACTCAATCGGATCACTATCAAGAACAAATACCGTTGATAGCTGATCTCTTCGACCAACTTGGCAAAACGCGGTACTTCACCAAACTTGACCTACGCTCAGGGTACTATCAGGTTCGAATTGCTGAAGGAGATGAGGCCAAGACCACATGTGTGACTCACTATGGTGCTTTTGAGTTCCTTGTCATGCCCTTCGGTCTCACGAATGCACCTGCAACCTTTTGCACCCTCATGAACAAGGTACTTCACTCTTTCCTTGACCAATTTGTTGTTGTTTACTTGGATGATATTGTGGTGTACAGCTCGACTCTTGAAGAACATATTCAACACCTTAAACAAGTCTTCCAAGTACTACGCGAGAACGAGCTCTATGTTAAGAAGGAAAAATGTTCATTTGCCCAAGAAGAAGTCGAATTTCTCGGTCACAAGGTTAAAGGAGGCAAAATCATGATGGAAAATGCAAAGGGGAAAGCTATTCGGGATTGGCAACCCCCGACCAAGGTTCCAGAACTTCAATCATTTCTCGGCTTGGTGAACTACTACCGCCGCTTTATAAGAGGATACTCGGCTAAAGCAGCCCCACTGATCGATCTACTCAAGAAAAACCAAGTATGGCATTGGTCCAACAAGTGTCAACAAGCTTTTGAAGAACTCAAGCAAGCAGTGTCCGAAGAACCCATACTAGCCTTGCCAGACCACACAAAAGCTTTTGAGGTACAAACTGACGCTTATGATTTCGCTATTGGAGGAGTGCTCATGCAAGATGGACACCCCATTGCCTTTGAGAGCCGGAAACTAAATGAGACGGAAAGACGGTATACGGTGCAAGAAAAGGAAATGACTGCGGTCATACACTGCCTGCGAACATGGCGACATTACTTGCTTGGCTCACACTTTGTGATCATGACGGACAATGTTGCTACGAGTTATTTCCAGACGCAAAAGAAGTTAAGTCCCAAGCAAGCTCGATGGCAAGACTTCTTGGCGGAATTCGACTACCGACTCGAGTACAAGCCGGGGAAAGCTAATGTAATCGCGGATGCCCTAAGCAGGAAGGCAGAACTGTCCACTATGAGTTCAAGTATGCCAAAGTCCGACCTCATCCAACGGATTAAGGAAGGAGTCCAACAAGACGCCCAACTGAAAGATCTTTTGGACAAAATAAGGCAAGGCAAAACAAGGCGATTTTGGGAGGAAGATGGTATCGTACGCACCATTGGCGATCGGATATTTGTGCCTAAGTGGGGAAAACTTCGAAAAGAGATCATAAAGGAGTGCCACAACACTAAGTGGGCTGGTCACCCAGGAATCGAACGCACTACTGCACTCGTGCAGGCCTCATACTATTGGCCGCAAATGAGGGACGAAATTGAAGCCTACGTGAAGACTTGTCTTGTGTGCCAGCAAGACAAGAATGAGCAGAATCTGCTGGCAGGATTGTTGGAGCCCCTGCCCATTGCTTCAAGGCCCTGGGAGAGCGTCTCAATGGACTTCATCACAACTCTCCCAAAATCAGAAGGATTTGGAAGCATCATGGTGGTGGTGGACCGATACAGTAAGTATGCTACTTTTATTGCCACATCACCCGATTGCAATGCTAATGAAGCTGCCCGTCTATTCTTCAAACATATCATCAAACTTTGGGGGATTCCTTTAAGCATTGTGAGTGATCGAGACCCTCAATTCACTGGACGATTTTGGAGAGAACTATTCGAGCTATTGGGAACCGACCTTAAGTTCTCGACAAGTTTCCATCCCCAAACAGATGGACAGACCGAACGAATCAATGCATTGCTGGAACTATATCTAAGGCACTATGTGAGCGCCCATCAGAAGGACTGGCCAAGATTACTTGATGTGGCCCAGTTCTCTTACAATCTACAGAAAAGCGAGGCAACAGGTAAGTCCCCTTTCGAAATCATTATGGGTTTTCAGCCACTAACCCCGAATGCTGTATCCTCGACACATGAAGGGAAGAGTCCCGCAGCTCACCGCATTGCCCGAGAATGGCATGAGGAAAGAGACATTACGCGCGCCTACCTTGATAAGGCCGCTCGGAAGATGAAGAAGTGGGTTGATCCTAAAAGAAGAGACATTAAGTTCCAAGAAGGTGATCATGTCATGGTCAAACTTTCTACCAACCAATTCAAGGCATTACGCAAAGTACACAAAGGTTTGGTGAGGAGGTACGAAGGACCATTCACAATAATCAAACGTGTTGGAAATGTCTCTTATATGTTGCAACTCCCTCCAAAACTTAAAATACACCCGGTCTTCCACGCGAGCCAATTGAAACTCTACCATGCCGACTCGGAAGACCCGCACCGAGGAGAGTCAAATCATGCACCCACTGCCATAATCACCTCATTCGACAAGGAGGTGGACTATATTGTGACCGAACGAGTTACTCGGAAGAGAGGCGTGCCTCCCGGCACGAAATACTTGGTAAAATGGAAAAACCTCCCTGATAGCGAAGCAACATGGGAACGGGAAGACGAACTCTGGAAATTTCAAGATCACATCAAGAGGTTCAAACAAGAGAACGCGCCGAGGACGTCGCTGAAATAGGTGGGGGAGGATGTGACGGGTCGGGCGAAAGCGACCCGGATGACCCTAACATGAGTCTCTATGTGTCGGAAGGTTCCGGAAGGTTCTAGATTGATCAAGAAAGACCAAGAGATCTCTACATACTTGTAAAATTGTAGATGACTCTAGAAACATACTTCTTACACACTTGTAGAATACTCATGTAAATGCCCATGTAAATGTACTATAAGAATCTAGAGTATTCTAACTAGAAAGTTCTATCTAGAGAGTTCCACTCCAGAACTCTCCTAGGTTGATATAAAAGGAGGAGGAGCCTCATTTGCTCACTCCATCCATAAATCCTCAAGCATTCAAGCATTGTAAAGCTCTCTTGTACCCAAAGAATTCATCTAATAAAATCCTTTTGTGCCATTGTCCCTTTTCTCGTTACTTTCAGGCTTACTTAGCAACTCGACTCAGCTTAGTTGTTTAAGTGCCGCATGGGTTAGCTGTGCAAAACTCCCATCCCGTGACATAGCGCACGGTAAAACCGTATGATTAGCGCACGCTAATTCCATATCGGTCAAAGGAATCCCGGTAATCGCGGATGCTTTCGGCATGTGGGGGCACGATACTATAGCAAGTCAAAGACGATTAGCGCGCGTTAAGGTCGAGGAATAGCACACGCTACTGAGCATTTCACTGTAGCAAGTCAATGCCTGTTAGCGTATGCTAATGCATGGGCATTACGTACGTTAGATGAATTTCGAAGCAATGTAGTAGCTTCTAGACTGCCCGATAGCGCACGCTATCAAGGAAGGATAGCGCACGCTAGCCCTGTAGCGCACGCTAAATATAAGGTCTAGCGCGCGCTAGTGATGTGTTTTATAGAGAGGATAGACGAGTGCTGAGAGGCATTTTGTCCATTCTCCTTCCGTCAGTCAATAGAGAGAACCTTGGGAAGTACTTGAAGTTTCTAAACATTGAGAGATGTTTCTCTTAAACAAGATTAAGATGGAGAGCTCGGATTTAAGTATTGTTCTTGAAGTTTTTGATGATTCTTGGAATGAAGTCCAATTATTCTTCTTCGTGGTTCGTCCATACAAGGTAATCCTTGTATCCCTTTGATAATGGTTCGTTTTTAAAGGATTACTACTTGGGAGGGAGCATGTTGGGAATCGTGTATTTTGATGTTCGTTTTTATTTCAATGTAAATGCATATATTGGACTGTACTTTTATCCGCTGCGTGAGTATTTTGAAATGGCTTTTGGTATTTTGCCAACTGAATTGTATTTTGTAAAACCAATTCCCTAAACTGAGTTTTTGGCATTTTGGCCTTGATCGTTTTTGACGGTATTTTTATGACGGTATTTGAAAAATAATTTTTTTTATATTTATATTTGAAAAATATTACCGTCATCGGTCTTTTTTTGGCATTTTTGAAATGACGTGGAAAATTGTGCTTAGTCTGGTGAATCCTTGTGAGGAGGGTTTACGGCGTGTATTATTCCCAGGAGGATCTGGGAGTGTTACAATTATGGTATCATGTGATAATGTTATACGAGATTTATTGGAATTGTAATAAGAGATTTCGGATGCTGATGTGATTAATGAGATCTTCTTCATATGATGATGATGGTGTTGTTGCGATTCTTGAGGTTGTAGGAATGACATGATGAAGAAAATGGTAACATGGAGATATATACCTCAGATATGTTGTTCTGAATGTGATTTCAGATATTTCATGTTCTTGAAGAACTCCTGAATTATATGAGGTGATGAAAATTTTTAAGAAGTGTTGATGTTTTGAAAATGAGTATGGAATATTCATATCTAGAGCTAAACTATGTGTTTGAAATAATATTCGTATAGGAATACGAATGTGATTACGAGTTTGATGAAATTATTATTCATCTCTGAATTTGGAAGCCCATACGTATGGAGCAAATATTCAAGTCGAATGATTGGATTGTTTGATAACCTTAGAATATGATTATCTATAATGTTGAACTAATTGGATGGTTCGAATTAACGATGATCATCGGAAAATTTTAACTACGGATTTACGAGAAGGGAACCTTGTCAATTCGTATTTAAGAATTGAGTTTGGAACGGATAACATTTAGACCCTTATTATTGGTCCGAATTGGTTGCTGATATGATCATCGGATTTCGGCTCGTATTGTGGACATGGATTCGTGAGGGTCTGAGTTGGACAGTTCGGACGGTGCTTAATCGAGATATTGTGGAACTGATGAGTTTGTGGCCTGGTTGTATTGATATTGGTCGTCATCGAACCTGTTGATTATTAAGCTTTTGTTTTACAATAAGATATGATGTTTGATCGTGGATTATGACTGTTGGGTTGCGGTTGAGATTGAAGAGTTCGTAGATTAGCTTGGTCGGGACTGAGGAACCCGTAGACAAAAGCAACTGAATTGGTAACAGTTCGTGGCATGGATGTCGAGACAAGTTTTATACTTGTACGGGTCAACGATATTAATGTTATCATGTAGGTGTACGAATGCGTGTATCATATCGAGACTTGGCCTCTTTGTAATTATGTTGATATTCGGGAATTGTTTGATGCAATACCCTTCGACAATTATGCTAAATATTATTGTTATTCGTTAACGGCCGGTTTAAGGCATTGAGATTCTTTTTGATATTAATGTTGGCGATAGCCGGTTCGCGGTATCGATGTATCGATTATTATTGTTCACGATTTATGTCGTTCTGAGGCATCGTTGAATCTTTATTATTGAATTGAAACTGTTGCTATGATGTTGCGTTAGCCAATTGAAGGCGTTTGATATATCCTTTTATCATCTCCGTTTCGGGGGTCGGTTTAAGGCGCCGGAACATCTATTCTATCGTATAATTGTTATCGATTGACCGTCCTGAAGGTAATCGAGGTATTGAATTGGGACTATCGAGGATAGTTCCCATCCGTTGAATTATTATTGCCGTGTTGGCCGACTCAAGGCAGCACACTATTATTCTTGTGAACTCGGTAATTTTGTGATCGTTGAGGGTTGAGGATTTCCCGAATTGTTGTGTTGTGATTATTGCTCGTGTTAATCGGTCCTTAAGGATTTTGATCCCAGGATGGTTATGTTGGATATTGTTGGTCGTGTCAATCTTTCATTATTCGTGCGTCATCGTTCACTTGGTGAGTCGCGTGATTCGTATTGGATATGTTATCCTTTGAGTTTCGCGGTCATGTTGTATCGTGGCATATCTGGAGTCATATCTGCGTGCCGATTGGTTATGTGTAGGATTTTTTTAGCCGGGCACTCGATGGTCATGCGTGGATGTTTCCGCATTGGACCGTGCACACGAGACGTAGTTTGTGAGGCTAATTAGTGTTAGGAGTATGCCCTCGAATGCCACTCAGAGGATGTTGAGTGAGGGCATTGCACTTGTAATTATGTAAATCAATTTTATAAGGCAATGAATGTTTCTTTATTTACTGGAAGTTACTGGCATTCCTAACTCATAAATATACGTATAGAAACTAGTCCGTGTATTTGAGAGCAAAACGTTCCACCCCTTATTGGATAAGGGGGTCGGCACTGGAAAGGTTTATAGCTCAAATACTTAATCGTTCGCAAGTCAATGAAACTTGACTGGGCGTTACGTTTATGTGAAGACTTGTATGACGTGTTCTTTGACATGGAAAGTGCCTGTCGAACGCTATTGGTTAGTGGGAGCACACGTTATAGGTATGCTAATTGGATTAGTATACTCGAACCGACTCACCCTCGATTCGTCACATGGATTTCACTCCGGGACAGTCAATAACGGAATCGAAAGGTTGTGATAGGTATTCGTGAACCTTCGACTTGAGGATTTAGTAGGGATGTGCTTGTGACGTCAAGATTTTCATTAGAATAGTTCGACCCTATAAACCGGAAGGCGGGGGTCAACCTCGCCGTGCATCTTGATGGGCAAGTAGCAGGTCCTACTAAATACCAAGATAGAATTCTTTCTCGTGTTAGTGAACGGGTTATATGTCCTATGCGGTTATTGGCAGATGAGATCATAAGTCTTTGGTCAAAGCATTGGAGCTAGCTGTATTAGATACACGAGAGCTCGATGATCTCGATTTGCATTAATGCATGCATAGCGTCAAGTACATATGGGGTTTGACTGACCGTGACCCTATAACTTGATCGGGACATTAGAAAGAAGGGTTTATACGTTTACTGATATTCACGACAGAATGGTTCTTGAATGATCCCAATCATTCGTTCTCAGTCGGGGTACAGTGTAGGCCACCAGGCTGGCTAGGTGGTGCTACTATTCTTTGGTTCCTCCCATTGCTGACTGAGACGGACCTACCGAGTCGCGCATTAGGATTGACGACAGAATGAATCGAGCTTAATCTCTCATTATGTATATTAGATATTGGATATCTAATTTGGGACATTGGATGTCTAAATTGATTTATTGGATAAATTAATTTACGGCCTAATGAATTAAATATATTACTGGATGATTAATTTAATTCATGAATATAATTATTTCTTGGAGAAATTAATTATGTTATAATGTATTTCATATGATTAATTAATTGGATTAATTGATTGATATAAATACATCGGAACGGAATCTGAGTTTATCTGTTTGGACTCACGGGAGTCCGAAATAGACCGAACTCATCCCGGTTCTTCTAGATGGCTGCCTTATCTCACCAACCTCATCCTTGGTCTTTATCTCCAATTTTATAATTGGAAGACAAAGACTTATGAAGGGAACATAATCTCTTGAGGATAAAGGTGGTGATTTGGTCATAGTTTGATCTTGATTTTTGAAGAATATAAGTGGAGACAAACTCTCACTTCATAAGCAAAAATTCCATCCGTGAGCTTTGCACAAGTGAGAGAGGAAAAATCATTTTTCAAGTCTTCATCATATTCTTCACTTTTGTTCTTGAGTTTTCTTGGAGAAAATTCAAGATACATTGAGAGAGATATATTATACACTTAGAGTGTAATAATAATAGCTTCATCACTTGATTCTAGCCGTAACCTTAGAGGTTAATCGAGTGTTGTTGTTCCGATCATTTTTCCGGCGCGTGGCAAGTAGAGACGCGGTGCTTTCGGCGTTGGGTCGTTCAAGAGCTTGGAGCGGATTGGACTCATAGAGATCAAACTAAAGCTTGGGGAATAGCTCAAGAGAAGGTTACCATTTAATCAACGGACTTCGAGGGTTAGTTTCTTACGACTCTTGCTTTTCGTTTATATATTCGTATATACGTAGCTCGATCGATCCTCGTAGGGATTCTGATCGAATTAATTTTCGTTTTACCGTTTCCGCTGGGCCTTCGCTTTAGGCACCGAATCCCAACAGTGGCATCAGAGAGTAGGTCTTGCGATCGTATATACGATATTGGCATTTGGAATGCTTGATTAGATGGTGAATGATTTGGAATCATTTTTGTCATAATCGTGGTATATATTTTTTACGTTCGTTGTAGTTATATTTTTCGTAAGTTTATGTCTAAATATAAATCTTAATTTCTTGGAAATATGATTTATATTGAAGATATGAATGTTGAAAAATATTTATATTGGATATCCGGTCGAAAATCGAGCTCCGAATCATCGTCGGACGATTTTTCGGACAAAGGACAGGAAGCTGCCAGGGTGACTCGGCCGTGTCAGGTGACACGGGCCGTGTCCGGCATTCGCCAAAGCATCGCCAGCAGACCGGCCGTGTCGGCGACACGGGCCGTGTCTGGCGGCGGCTCCAGTGACTCGGCGTGTCGTGACACGGCCGAGTCTGGAAGGTAGGTCTAGGTCATCGCTGCCACGACCGTGCCATTCGGCACGGCCGTGTCGGCCGGCAGTCACGGCGATGACTCGGCCATGGCAGGCCATTTTTGCCCCGGCTCGATTTTTTCGTGTATTCTTGAAAATTAATCTCCCTCATGTTAAATTGGATTTAATATGATTAAAATGATTTATGGTATTTCATTTTATAAGGGAAATTTGATTAATTGAAATATTTATGGTCGACCGAATTATTTTGAACGTTATCATATTACCGATTGTGTGAATCGATTGGATCGGTTCGTATTGTTGATTGGATCAATGTATCTCTACGCTTTCCATTTATATATTATTTATTGGATGAATGCTTTTGAATGGGGATGTGGTTCGTGGACTTAGTTTTGAATCGTTCGTTTTATTCGATTGGGTTGTAAAGGCCGTTTTGAGCCTATTTATTTTACTAGAAATGTTTGTATCTAGGATGCAATTTTCGATGTAAAATTTATATGTAATGACGAAGACCGGAGGAAGATCCATTTCGAGAAGACAAAGATTCAAGACGAAGACTTGTGATTAGATTACGGAGTTTTTGTTTTCTAGGAACGGTCCATGAACCACATGTTGGTAGCAACTAGGTTCTGAATGGTTGTTTCATATTGTATGAATGCCACAAACGCGCTTAAATGATTAATGTGCAAAGTGTAACGTTAATCGTGAAAATTCTCCCACGATAAATTATTAAGTTTATAAGGTTTCAAGGTTTTCCTTCCCTCCATCGAGTTTTCGGGAAATTGAAATCCAAACCGGATGTGCTATGCTTCTGAGTTATCGGGGTAGTCGTTCGGGGAGGACGGATAAATTACCGGGAGTGCATTGGATGCCTTCGGTTGGAGCAAATTTTATCCCTAGAAACCTGATAGGTTGCCGGATAAGATTCAATTGTGAAACTGATTTGCGTCGATGGTGTAAACTTAACTTGTTCACGAACTATAGAAACCGTATAGGTTGAGGGGAGTGAACAAGGGGAAAAAGAAGATCGAATCATCCATTAGATGGGTTGGTGTTGTACACCACTTTATGAAAATTAATAGACTAGAAACCTGTTCGGTTGCCCTCTATTAAGATTTATAAAGAACTCGATCACCACTATGAAGTAGAGCGACGATACTTCCGGATTTCACATGGGAGTGTGTTATTCCGATAAAAATAGTGGGAGCTGGGTAACAAGAATAGAAAAGACCTTAATTCTATACTCAGAACATAATTGAATGAGTCACTAATTAATCTGTTATACTTAATGCAGACAAATCTCAATATGACAATGAATCCACTCGCAATTCTACTCGAAAAGAACACCTTAATGGGACCAAACTTTGTGGATTAGCTCCACAATCTGATGATTGTCCTCAGTATAGAGGCACTGGGATACGTCTTGGAGACGGACATTCCGGCGCCTCCTGTGCGGACCCGAGCCAATCAGGAAGAGATTGAAAACCACGAAAAGTGGGTTAAGGATGACGTGAAAGTACGTACTTATATGATGGCTTCCATGTCTAATGAGCTTCAGAGAGCTCATGAGAAAATGACTTCTGCTAGGCAGATTCTATCTCACTTAACCGAGCTTTATGGTGAGCACAGCAGAACTGCTAGATATGAGATATCCAAGCAACTGTTCGGTGCAAGGATGAAGGAAGGTGAGAAGGTTGGGGAACACGTCCTCAAAATGATATCCATGATCGAGAGATTGGAGGCTCTTGATTTTAAAATGGATACTTCTCTCCAAACCGACCTTATAATACAGTCTCTCCCTGATTCCTTCTCACAGTTTGTTATGAACTTCAACTGCAATGAGATTGCATGTAACTTAGCTGGGCTAATGAACAAACTTGTGACCGCTCAGTCTCAGATGAAGACTCCGCGGATGAAGGAGTCTGCTCTTGTGATTTCTTCTGGACCTCGGAGGTCTAAGAACAAGAAGAAAAAGACCAAAAGGCAAACTGTACCACAAGTTAAGGACCTTAAGGGTTAGGGCAAGGCCCCAATGGTTCCAAAGAACAAGAAGAATAAGGATGCTTGTCTCAAGTGCGGTGAGCTGGGCCACTGGGCTAGAGACTGTCCGATTCTTCATGGCACTTCAGGTACAGAACTTTTAGTTTTGGAAACAAATTGTTACGCTCTTGTATTTTCTACTTCTGAATCGGATTCGTGCTAGTTCTCATATTTGTACCGTGAATCAGGATCTGGAACAAAATAGAAAGCTTGGAGCTGGAGAAGTTATGATCACAGTCGGAAGCGGGCATAGTGTCGAGGCGACCGATATAGGATCACTTCTTTTGGGTTTAGAATCCGGCTTTGTTTTGACTTTAGAAGATGTACTTATTTTGCCTAAGGGGCACAAAAACATTGTATCCATTCCGGTCATGGACCGAAAAGGCTTTTCATTTTTCATTGGTGATGGTTCCTGCAAAATTTATTTTAGAAATAAACTAGTGGGTACTGCTACATTGTTAAATGGATTGTATCATCTAAATCTCAGCAACAAAGTAGTTGTGAATACTATGACTAGAAAACATGGTAGGGATGAAACCAATCAAGTTTTGAAATGGCATCTTAGACTTGGTCATGTTGGTTAGACCGAGTCCTTGGCCATCGTGGTTTACGAGCCTCGCCCTCCTCCCTCTTCTTCTTTTCCCTCCCTCTATCAGACTGAGTGCGGTCTTAAACGCACTCAATTTGAGATCTCTGAGTCGAGTCTCTCTTCCTCGGCGATGGTGCCTCTACTGTCGGCACCAAAGCCCCCGATTAAGAGACGGTTGATGTCTACTACTGCTGCCCCTGGCGTCACGACTAGGGGCAAAGCTTCTTCTGATTCCACGGTTTCCACACGAGGAAGAGCAGCTACTCGCGGACAGTATTCCTCCTCTAAGGGGCGATCTTCATCGCCCCTGAAAGAGGGAACATCTGCCCGGCAGGATACTTCTCGGAGACGGGGCCGCTCCAGCCAGCGTCCTAGGTCTCCGCCTGAGTTGGTTGTTTAGTTTATGTCGATACCCATTCTTACATGGAACGCTCGTGGTCTGGCTAACACCGGAGCACAGAAGCGCATTCGACATCTCAACCGTGTGTATAGGTTTGCTTTTATTGGCATTTTAGAACCCATGGGTTCCAATGCTAATTTTGATTTTTATATTCGTTCTTTAGGTTATGCGTCGGGACTTTATAATCGTTCTAACAAAATTTGGTTTTTTTCTTCCCTCCACTTTCAACATCAAGTTTTGTTGGATACCGATCAAGTCCTTCATCTTTCTATTTCTTCTTCCCTTCTTCCTCAGATGATTTACGTCACCTTTGTCTATGCCATCACTAACCGTGCTGGTCGTTATGCCCTTTGGGACACCCTCCGCGAGATTGCTTTAGAAGTAGAGGGGTTGCCGTGGCTAGTCAGCGGTGACTTCAACATCTTCTTGCATTCACATGAGCGCGAGGGTAGTACCACTGACCATTCTCCAGAGATTCTGGACTTCGCACAAGCTATTGCTGACTGTGAGTTGATTGATGCGGGCCGCGAGGGCGATATTTTCACTTGGGAGCGCAATGGTCTGAGGGAAAGGCTAGATCGTGCTTTATTTAATGAAGCATGGTCGAACGTGTTTGCGGTCTCTACCATCACTCACCTGCCTCGACTTCGGTCTGACCACGCGCCTCTTCTTATCCAGTGTCGCTTCTCCGCGACTCATCACAAGTCGTCATTCCGTTTCCAGAGTATGTGGGTCCGGCATCACACATTCCTGGACACTATTAGGGAGGTCTGGCTGACACCGACTGGATTAATTGGCATGTGTAACCTACAGGCCAAACTCCTTAGGGTTAAGCGTAGACTGAAACAGTGGAACTGGTCTGTTTTTGGTAATCTTCATACGAAGTTGGATGAGGCCTTGAGGGCTGCTGACGAGGCCGAGCGGCAATTTGATTCGGATCCTACTCTGGAGAATAGAACCGCTATGCACCGTTTTCGTGCTGAGTACCATCTTCGTCTCTCTATGGAGGAAGATTTCTGGAAACAAAAGGCCGCAGTTCGTTGGGTTACTGAGGGCGAGCGCAACACCCGATACTTTCAGGGTTTTGCGAAGCAGAAACGTTGTCAGTCGCATATTCACAGCATTGAGGATGGTGGTACGACGATCGCTGTAGAGTCGGACATCAAATCATCCGCTGTGAATTTCTTTAGGACTCTGCTTACATCCGATGGTGATGTTCTCGTCCCCCCGGATGACACTTGTTTTCCCTCTATCACCTATTATTTTGATTCTGATAGTTTGTGTGTCCCACCCTCTCCCCTTGAGATTCGTGCTGAGGTTTTTGATATCGATCCTCACAGTAGCTTGGGCTGTGGGTTCTCTTCTTTGTTTTTCAGCATTGTTGGGAGATTGTATCTCCCAGACGTGGAAGGGCCGTGCTCGAGTTTTTTGAGGGTCATCCTATGCCTCCGGCTTTCACGGCGACTACGGTCATCTTGATCCCGAAGAAGCCTGTTCCGAGCGGTTGGTCAGATTACCGTCCTATTAGTCTGTGTAATGTGACCAATAAGATTATCACGAAAATCCTTAACACTCGGCTTGCTCCTCTCCTCCCTCTTATTATCTCTCCGAACCAAAGTGGATTTGTTCATGGGCGGGTTATTACTGATAATATACTTTTGGCCCAAGAACTTATTCACGACCTCCACGTCGCGGACATTCAGGGTGTCCCGAACCTTGTGCTAAAGCTTGATATAGCTAAGGCGTATGATAGGGTTCACTGGCATTTTTTACGTTAGGTTCTGGTGAGGATGGGTTTTCCGGCTAGATGGATTTTGTTCAACCGTCATTGCGTCGAGAGTTGCACGTTCTCCATTTTGGTGAACGGCAGTTCGGCCGGCTATTTTGCCTCTAGCCGGGGTTTGCGTCAGGGCGACCCTATTTCTCCGTCGCTCTTCGTGCTTGCCGCTGATTATTTATCGCGCTGCTTGGATCGATTCATTCGAGATCATCCTTTGATGAGGTATAGGACGGCTGGACGGCCTTTCCTCGTCTCGTAATTATCCTACGCCGATGACATCATTATATTCACACGGGCTGTGGATGATGGTCTTGTTGATCTTATGCGTCTCCTGGATCACTACTCTATGGCTTCGGGCCAGATGGTTAGTATCCAGAAGAGCACTTTTATTCTCGCTCCCAAGCATGCGCCTCGTTGGCATCAGAGAGTTTACGACCTTACTGGTTTTCGCCAGGGCGATCTCCCCATCACCTATCTAGGTGTGCCCATTTACAAAGGCTTTAAGAGACGTGAGCTCTTTGCTGGGGTGAAGCAACGGATGTTGGATAGGATCTCTGGTTGGTCCCATCGCCACCTTGCTTTTGGGGGCCGTTTGGCTCTTATTAAGAGCACTCTCTGCACGATTCCTCTTCACCTGCTTCAGGTTTTGGATCCCCCACAGTACGTTATCCAGGAACTCGAGCATATCATTGCGAGATATTTCTGGGGTGCTGTTGGTCCAAAGAGGAAGACGCATTGGGTCAGTTGGCGGCAGATTTGTCGTCCGGTCTCTGAGGGAGGCCTCGGGATTCGGAGCCTTTCGGATATGGCGAGAGCTTTTAGTTATAAGCTCTGGTGGCGCCTTCGCGCGGGCACGTCTCTGTGGGCGCAATTTATGTTGCGCAGAAACTGCTCTGCTGGCCTTTATACGCCTATGCGTACTGCTCTTAAAGCTCGTGCCAGCCACGCTTGGCGCCGTCTCCTCCACGTGGGTATTGAGGCCCAGGAGTTCATTCGCTGGACTCTTGGTCGTAGCTGTGGGGAGGTCAGCTTTTGGGACGATACTTAGATTGGGGATAGGCCGATATCTTCTTATTGTCAGGTTTCTGGTAGACCCCATCTTAGAATTAATGAGTTATGGGTTGATGGGTCTTGGGACATGGGTAGGTTGGAGACTATTGTTGGAGAGGAGCTAGGATTTACCCCTCAGTTCATCCAGGAGATCTCCGCGATTCCCATCGCCGAGGAGGATACGGATAGTATGTGCTGGACTCTTACCTCTTCGGGTGCGTTCTTATTATCGTCGGCTTGGTCTCACATCAGGGTGAGGGGTCACGCTAATCTTATTTACGGGGCCATATGGACAGCCTTACTCACAACGACCATTTCGGTGTTTATTTGGCGACTTCTCATGCGTCGGATCCCGACTGATGACATCCTACAGAGGAGGGGCGTTTCATTGGCTTCTAGATGTTTGTGCTGCTCGCATACCCTTACCCAGACCTACCATACCGAGACCATTTCCCACCTTTTCCTGGAGAGTGATGTGGCCCGTGACGTGTGGGAGTATTTTGGCGCTTGGACTCATTTATCCCTACCCCATTCTCAGAATATTTTTGAGCTCCTGAGTTTCTTCGCGCACGGCACACTCTTTAGGCACGCGACTTTCATTATTCCTTGTCTGATCCTATGGTTCATCTGGACAGAAAGGAATAGTGCAAAGCATAGGGCGGTTACTTTTGTTTCCTCTCATGTTATTGTGCAGGTGGAGCGCCATGTTGCTTTATTAGCTGCTGCGGGGCTTATTTGCTCTGAGTTCTGGGCGGGCTGCTCGCCTCCTGATCGCTTCCAGCGAGCTACATCTTCCCCCGCTCAGACTCATCGCCCCGTTCCGGTGGTTTGGCTTCGACCCGAGTCCCCTTGGATCAAGCTGAACACGGATGGTTCGTTCGATCGAGACACACAGATTGCGGGTGGGGGAGGTCTGATTAGAGATCATCACGGAGAGCTCCTTCTTGCTTTCCATTCCTCTTTTCAGGCCTCTTCGAGTTTTGATGCTGAGGTCCAGGCGTTGGCAATCGGATTGATTCTTGCCTCCCAGAGATCGAGACATGTTTGGATTGAGCTTGATGCTGCTGCTGTAGTGACCCTGCTATCATCTGGCCATCGGGGCTCTTGGCAGGTTCGTCACACTCTTATGCGTATCCGACACATTCTCAGAGATATTCAGTTCAGAGTCACTCATATTTTCCGGGAGGGCAACAGGCCGGCCGATTATCTTTCTGAGCTCGGCGTGTCGTCCCTCGGCATTCAGACTTATACTTACGATACTGCTCCTCCGTTTCTCCTCTCCCTTATACGGATGGATCAGCTTGGTTATCCGTGCTTCAGATTTAGATAGAATTTATTTTAATCGATTGATTGGTTGTCTATGGGTCCGCACATTAGCCCACAGTTTTAGTGGTGCACCTTGTACTGATCTAGCGGGCCGTAGGCACTTTAGTTTTTATGTCCCAGATTATGGCCCATTTTTTATCATAATTCGGTGTTGAGTTATTTGGTCTATGGGTCCGCACATTAGCCCACGATTTGTGGTGAACTTTATATTTCTTTAGCGGGCCGTGGATTTATCCGATGTTTGGACCCGAATTATGACCCATTTTTGGTCATAATTCGGGGCTGATACTTTGTATTTCTTGATTTTATTATCTACAGGTTGGTGGGTCCCGCCTCAACCCCCCGTCCACACTGGACGTATTTTGTTTTTTAAAAAAAAAAAATGTTGGTCAGACCAAGGTTTACAAGATGGAAAATGATGGACTTATGGGTCCATTGGGATCGGATCCCTTTCCTACTTGTGAATCTTGCCTTAAAGGCAAAATGACTAAGTCCCCCTTCACAGGGACTTTTGAAAGAGCCGCTGATAAACTGGGATTAATCCATACCGACATATGTGGTGCTTTGGAAGCAGCACGTGACGGATATCAATATTTCATTACGTTTACAGATGATCATACTAGGTATGGTTATGTATACTTAATGAAACATAAATCCGAGGCCTTTGAGAAATTCCAGGAATTCAAGGCCCTAGTCGAGAAACAAACTGGTAATCATATCAAAGCACTTTGGTCGGACCGAGGTGGCGAGTATATGAGTACGGAGTTTGACGAGTTCCTTAAGGAACATGGAATAGTTTCACAACTAATACCTCCAGGTACTCCTCAGTTAAATGGTGTGTCAGAAAGAAGGAACCGAAACTTGTTGAACATGGTCCGTTCCATGCTGGGCTATACTGACTTACCGATTTACCTGTGGTGGTATGCACTCCTGATTGCTGCTTACATCTTGAACAGATGTCCTTCCAGATCCATTCCTAAAACTCCACATGAGATGTGGGAGGGAAGGAAACCAAGCCTTAATCATATTAGGATTTGGGGATGTCCCGCCTATGTCAAGAAGACTAAGGTGGAAAAGTTGGAAGATAGGTCTGCGAAGGGACGTTTCATTGGATTCCCGTCTGGGATGATGGGATATCTATTCTACATGCCCGAAGATCGAAAGATCGTTGTTGCTTTACAAGCACACTTCCTGGAAGATGAGTTCATTCAGGAAGGCGGAGCAGGTAGAAGTATTTCTTTAGAAGAGTACAATGAAACTCCTCGGGAGATACCTGTGCAAGAAACTGGAACCGAACCTTCTGAAACACAAGTACAACTACCTCGTAGGTCTAGTAGGGTGTCTCATTTACCTGAGAGGTATGGGCTTGTGCACTTGGAGGAGATGGGTCTCCATGAGGTTCCAAGTGATAGCCAAGAGACCGACCCAACGAACTATGACCAAGCGATGGTGGATGTAGACTCCGCGAAATGGCGTGAAGCTATGGAAGCTGAGATAGACTCGATGCATGTCAATAAGGTCTGGACCCTAGTAGACCGCCCCAAGGGCATAGTGCCTATTGGGAACAAGTGGATCTACAAGAGAAAGACTGATGGTGATGGCAAGGTTGATGCCTATAAGGCCAGGCTTGTGGCAAAGGGTTATACTCAGAAGGAAGGGATCGATTACCACGATACCTTCTCGCCAGTATCCATGATCAAGTCTATTCGCATGATGCTTGCTATAGCTGCCTACCACAATTATGAGATATGGCAAATGGATGTAAAGACGACTTTCCTTAATGGATTCCTCGAGGAGGAAATCTATATGGAGCAGCCTAAAGGCTTTGTGTCCGAAGTCGATATTCAGAAACTGTGCAAGCTTCAGCGTTCCATTTATGGACTGAAGCAAGCATCGCGTAGTTGGAACCTTCGTTTTGACGAGGCGGTCAAAGAGTTTGACTTCGTGCAAAATGAAGAGGAACCTTGTGTATACAAGAGGGTTAGTGGGAGCAAGATCGCATTCTTAGTACTATATATAGATGACATTCTACTAATAGGAAATGATGTGGGAATGCTCAGTTCTGTGAAAGCTTGTCTTTCGAGTAATTTCTTCATGAAAGACTTGGGAGAAGCTACCTATATTCTTGGTATTCGACTCTACCGGGATAGAGAGAAGAGAACAATAGGTCTTTCCCAAGCCCTCTATATAGATAAAATCTTAAAGCGATTTAAGATGGATGATTCTAAAAGAGGGTTCCTACCGATGCGACATGGAATAAAACTCACCTTGAAGATGTGTCCTCAAAATGAGGAACAACGAAAGGAAATGAGTAATATACCATATGCTTCGGCCGTGGGTAGCCTTATGTATGCTATGTTGTGTACAAGACCTGACATCGCGCATGCTGTAAGCGTGGTGAGTAGGTTTCAGGCAAACCTGTAGGGAACATTGATCGCCAGAAAGAACGTTCTCAAGTACTTAAGAAGGACTAGAGATATGGTTCTGATGTATGGCGGTGGAGAATTGGATGTGGTGGGATTCACTGATTCGGACTTCCAAGGACTGAAGGACGACTCGATGTCCACTTCTGGCTACATATTTACTCTTAATGGAGAAGCAGTATCTTGGCGTAGTGCCAAGCAAAGCGCGACTGCTGATTCCACCTGTCAGGCTGAGTATCAAGCAGCCTCAGAGGCTTCCAAGGAAGGGTTCTGGAATAAGAAGTTTCTGGGAGAACTTCAAGTGATACCATGTGCTGAGCTGCCTGTTCCGCTGTACTGCGACAACGACGGAGCTGTAGCGCAGGCCAAGGAGCCGAGGTTGTAATACCCGGTTGTAATTCAGTTATTATCATTCAGTATTTATCATTTAGTAATTGTTACTCAGTAATTTCACTCATTAATGATCATTTGTCACTCATATTCAATCATGGTATTCATCATTCAGAGTAATTGTATCATGTATCAATCGTCATTCATCACTAATCTAATTAGAGTTTCGTGCCATGTTTATCATCATCGTCATTTTCGTTGTGGACTGTGCGTGAGGAGTGGAGCACGCTACGTACTCTTTTTAGCGCATACTAATTGAGTATAGGTAGCGCACGCTACCACTCAGCATTAGCGCACGCTAATGTTACCCTGGCTGTAGTCCAGAAGGTACTGGACTGCAGGTGAGTTATTAGTAGCGCACGCTACGAGTGGTAAGTAGCGCGCGCTAGTGGGTTGTAGTAGCGCACGCTAAAATGTGGTGTAGCGCGCGCTAAGGACGGATCAGGTTGAGTCCAGTGGCTACTGGACTGCACTGGATTAATTCATAGCGCACACTATGAGTAGTTTTAGCGTACGTAAGCGGTGTAGTAGCGCACGCTACTTGTTGGTTGTAGCGCACACTACCGAGGTCAGATCAGAGGACAGACGGTTTCTGGATTCCAGTACTGGGCATCTAATAATTCGTTAGCGCACGCTAACCATGGGTATTAACGCACGCTAATGGTATGGTTGTAGCGCACGCTACAAAAGGTACGTAGCGCACGCTACCGTGTTCGGACAGTGGGTACTGGACTACCCAAAACACCCGTTAGCGCACGCTAAGAGCTGGGGCTAGCGCGCGCTAAACTGGGATTGCTATAAATAGGACAATTCAGTCCTTAATCCGTCATTTATCATTTCTCTTCGTTTCTTCGGCGGTTTCGGGCGATTCCGGGCGATTTGGGGAGTGTTCTTCGAGGAGTAATCATCAAGCATCATCTTCAAGCTTATCTTTTGGATTAATCATCATTTCAACATCCTCATCGCATCGAATCTAAGGTATTAATCTCTTGGATCTGAAATTTCGGATTTTTGGGTTTTTACTTCTGATTTCTTCGTGTAAGCTTGGATTATCATTGGAATATGTTAGATATGGATTATCTACCTTGGATAAATATATTCCTACGGATTTAATGGCTATTTTCGGAATTATTTCAAGAACTCTTGGGGTTGACTTCGGTTAATTGGGGATTTTCCGATTGATGTGGTTGTAATCTTGAATTGTGGATTCCTATTGGATTATTGATATCATTGTAGAGTTTTGTTAGTTCGAAATACTCATTTTGGTGTTGGTTTCGATATATTCGGGATTGGATATTTTCGAAGTCGTGTGGTTGGTTACGTATTCGTTAGAATGCCCATATGAGTTTGATTATCGTTGTATGGACTTTTGGGTTAGTCGTGTTTTGTTGCTTGATACGTGTATTGAACAGTTGTTGGTACTTATTGTTATTCAAGGTTGTTCGAGCGACCGGTATCTCGATTAGGACATTGTTCGTGGAAGGACATTGTCATCGGTATTGTGTAAGTTAATTCTTACTCGGTTAAAAGGATACTCATTCCTTTTGTTGTTGATTGCTCATAATCATAACTCATTCATCATGGTATTAATCATATTGAGGCTTGTAATTGTCGAATAATCATTTCATTCACGAGGAACGACGGTTCCAAATCATTTCATTGGGTTATCAAGCACGTCACTATTATTTTCATCTCGGTAAGTCATCTTGGCCTTGTCGAATTATTATTCATTGATTTTCATTGTGGTCATTCTCGTTCATATGACCTTCTGGGTTCATATTGCGTGGCCGGGTGTGGCTGTGTGGAAATTTTTAGTCGGGCACACGATGGTCATGTATTAGGTTCACCGATATATTGGACCGTGCACACGGTAACGCTTACCTCCGCGAGACTAATTAGGTACAAGAACGGGTGTTTCCGGTCATTCGTCTTGTACACTTGCACAGAACATTACGGGCGTACTATGATACTCCTCTTCAGCGTAATTCATAACTAAGGATTTTTCATAACTTCAGTTAATTCATGATTGTGTAATTTCAACCCTTGAGGATTGTTGTTCTGTGTAACTGACCCCGTTGGGGGATTTTGTTTTCAGGTTACGGCAAGGCAAAGGCACGGGAAGAGCATGCTGACGGCGAGGAGTCCCAGTGATACTAGTAGGGGGGCCCAGTCATTTCGCTTGTTTCAGTCATTTCAGTCATTTCAGTTATTCCGTCATTTGTATTTTCCGCTGCAAATTCCGTTTGAGATGTTTAATTGTTCAGGGTGGTGTATTTTATCTCCATATAAAATATACTAGTATTCGGTTTAGTCCTGGTGTGTTGTACTTAAACTCCTCATTGGAGTACTTGGTAATATAATGTGGTTCGGTACTACAATTATATTATTTAATTCATCGTTTTCATTTGCCTGGTGGGTCCCAGTCGGGGATTCACGGCACTGTAATATCCGCCTTGTTTGGGGTGTTACAGAGTTGGTATCGGAGAGTGGTTTTGAATACTACCCTCCAAGTCATGTCTCATTTGAAATCATCATCATCGGACTAGTATCATTGGACTTTCGCGTCACGTGTGACCTGTGCAAATGCCGAGCCAATCAGACCAAGAACTGTAAGATTTCTAACGCCATGGTATAATTTCTGGCAAGAATCATTCATTCATAATTCATCGGTTAACAATCCTCAACCATCATTTTCATTTGACCAGGACGGTCACGTTAACTCGTTAATAACTCAATTCATTTCATTGTTCAGTTGTTGATCAGGAAGATCGAATCATTAATCATGTTAACTTGTTCAAGATAATCATTTCAGTAATTTCATCAGATAATCATGTCACGTCAGTTGATCATTCATGTAATCACTGTGTTAGAGCGCGTATGCTCATTTTCATCATCTCATGTCATAATCATAACGTGATATTCATGCGGGAAATATAATCATCATGTTACTTTCCTACTTCAGTATGGAGAGGGCAAGAAGAGGACGTGGAGGACGAGGCCGTGGAGTGGGCCGAATCCCGAGAGCTCGTGTGAATACACGTGCAAACGCGAGAAATAATGCTAATTCATCGAGCAGCGACGCTGCCACTCATTCACCTGTACGCGATCATTCACTAACGGGGAGTCGTACCCGGGACACGGCTCAGTCAGAAGGTGTCCGGGTTGACCCACTTGCTTTTATGCAGGGCATGATGGCCCAAATGACGCAGATGGCACAACTTATGGAGACGATGCATAACTCCGTCAATCAAAATCAACAGGCTCCTCCGCCGCCACCTCAGAGGCAAGAGAGGAATGTGAGCAATATCATCGGCGACATCTCTCGCCAGAGGCCACCTACTTTTGAGGGCTCGTCTGAGCCGGCGGATATCATTCATTGGCTCGAGCATTTCGAGAAGTTGTTTGCTATGGTAGAGTGTCCCGAAGGACACAAAGTTTCTGTTGCGGCTTACTACCTGGGTAAGAGCGCACATTCTTGGTGGTTGTCGTTGAAGCCCACCGAAGGATCATGTACTTGGGATCAGTTCAAAACTCTCATGATGGAGAGGTATTATCCGGCCCCACTCAGAGAGGCCAAGCTGTCAGAATTGCTCACCCCCGACCCCTCAGCAGACGAGGATGTTCTCACCATTGCCGAGAAATTTCAGGAACTTCTTCCGTTCGCCTCATCCATCATTCATTCAGAGGCGGATAAAATCAAGTATTTCAGCAAGAGGCTGAAACCCCGTATGAGACTTCATTTGCTTAATCATAATTACACCACGTTGGCTGAATTCATTGAGAAAGCTCTTACCTATGAGCTTACTGCTAAAGAGATTGCTAAGCAGCAACCTTCGTCTGCTAGCAAGAAATCGAAGAATCGTAATCGCCCAAGGCGGCCGACAACCTTCAAGAAACCCCGGTGGCTCGCTTTTCCGAGCGACCTCCCGTGTCGCCTAAACCCGCGGAATCTCGGCCTCGAGCGCGCCCGGCCATCACCTGTTTTAACTGTGGGGATCTTGGTCATCTCAGTACCAAGTGTCCGAGACCGACTATCACGTGTCATAATTGTGGGATTGCTGGGCATAAGGCCCGTTTTTGCCGTAGGGACTCCAAACCTACTCAGACGTCATCTCAGGCCCCTAAGCAGTCAGCCATTCAGAATCAGGCCACTCAATCAGCGTCGTTTAAAACGACAGGAGCAACTAAAGGTGGAGCCTTTAGCCAACAGACGGGAGCGTCAGGTGCCGGGACTAGCAAGCCCCGGATTTATGAGATGAAGAAGACCGATGATCCCGAGGCCCGAATGATCTCAGGTACACTCGATATTCTATCTCAACCTGTGTGTACCCTTTTTGATACTGGTGCATCGCATTCATTCATTTCCGAGTCATGTTTGAGTAGACTACGTTTGGGTAGTACTACTAGTTATGAGCCTTATATCATTGGCCTACCTGATGGTAGACGAATTATCGGTACTCGTGAGATTCAAAATTGTCCGATTCAGTTTCATGGTCGTATATGGCCAGCGGACCTAATCGTAGTAGATTTGCCAAGAGACGATGTCATCTTGGGTATTGATTGGATGGATCGTCATGAGGCCATCATTAGTGTCCGTAAGCGTATGATCACTATCATTTCAGCCGATGGGGTTGAATGTGTGTTTCAGGGAGGTAATCCGGTTGTTCTGGTAAGGTCATTAATTTGATGAAAGCAGTGAGATTACTCAATCAGGGGTGTGTTGGTTATTGGTGCTATATGACCAAAACCGAGAAATCATCAGTAATGTTGACGGATATTCCGGTAGTGAGGGAATATGCCGATGTTTTCCGCATTTGAGTTACCTGGTTTGCCTCCACAGAGGGATGTGGAATTCACGATTGAGTTGGAGCCTGGTACGTCCCCGATATCGAAGGCACTGTACCGGATGGCCCCGACCGAAATGCAGGAATTAAAGAACCAACTTGAGGAGTTGTTCGAGAAGGGTTATATTCGACCGAGTGCGTCCCCGTGGGGAGCACCAGTGTTATTTGTCAAGAAGAAGGATGGTTCTTTTCGCTTGTGTATCGATTATCGAGAGTTGAATAGGGTGACAATCAAGAATAAGTATCCTTTACCCCGTATCGATGATCTCTTGGATCAACTTCAGGGAGCTTCAGTATTTTCCAAGATCGACTTAAGATCTGGATATCATCAGTTGCAGATTCGAGAGTCGGATATCGCGAGGACAGCGTTTCGTACGCGCTATGGTCATTATGAGTTCGTAGTTATGCCGTTCGGGCTAACTAATGCACCTGCGGTATTCATGGAGCTAATGAATCGGGTTTTCATTGACTTTTTGGATCAATTTGTTGTTGTCTTCATCGATGACATTTTGATTTATTCTCGTGACCGAGAGGAACACGAGTTTCACCTTCATCAAGTGCTCGACATGTTGAGATGAGAACAACTTTATGGGAAGTTTTCCAAATGTGAGTTCTGGATGTCCGAAGTGACGTTTCTCGGACACGTAATTTCTTCAGACGGAGTTCGTGTCGATCCTCAGAAGACGGAGGCTATTCGAGATTGGCTACCTCCGAAGAATGTTAAGGAAATCCGAAGTTTCCTCGGATTAGCGGGTTATTATCGGCGATTTATGGAGGGATTTTCTAGAATCGCTCAACCCTTGACGAACCTTTTGCGTAAGGATAAGAAATACACGTGGTCCGACGCGTGTCAACGGAGTTTTGAGGAACTCAAGAGACGGTTAATGTTAGCACCTCTACTTTCCTTGCCGCAAGGGACGAATGGATTTGTTGTTTATAGTGATGCGTCCGGACAAGGTCTCGGATGTGTATTCATGCAGAATGGGAAGGTTATTGCTTATACTTCACGGCAATTGAGACCTTACGAGGTTAATTATCCGACTCACGACCTGGAGCTAGCAGACGTGGTGTTCGCATTGAAGATTTGGCGCCATTATCTTTATGGCGTTACTTGTCAGATATTCACCGACCATAAGAGTTTGAAGTATATATTTACTCAGAAGGAGTTAAATATACGACAGAGACGGTGGTTGGAATTAATCAAGGATTATGATATCGAGATCCTTTACCACCCGGGCAAGGCGAACGTTGTCGCCGACGCCTTCAGTCATAAGTCCGTTCAGGAGCAGATGCTTGCCCGTTTAACAGTTCAGAAGGAGCTTCAGCAGGAATTCCTTATACCCGAGATCGAGGTCTGGCTTCAGCGAGTTCAGGGACAACTTTGTATGTTAGAGATTTCATCATCACTCGAGGAGGCAATCCGAGAGAATCAGGGTTCGGACCCATCATTGTTGCGCATCCGTGAGGATGTGACTCAGGGGAAAGCCCCTGGATTTGTGGTCCATGAGGATGGACTTTTGAGGTTTAAGAATCGGTTGTGCGTACCGGCGAATGACGAGTTGAAAAACTCGATTTTGAAAGAAGCTCATGCTACCCCTTATTCTGTTCATCCGGGGTCCAGCAAGATGTACAAGGACTTGAAACAAAATTACTGGTGGAGTAATATGAAGCGAGAAGTCGCAGAATTTGTTTCGAGATGCTTAACCTGTCAACAAGTTAAAATTGAGCATCAGCGACCGGCGGGTATGCTGAAACCTCTCCCTATTCCAGAGTGCAAGTGGGAAGACATTTCTATGGATTTCATCACGAGTTTGCCGACGAGTCGTCGTGGCATGAATACGATCTGGGTGATCGTGGACCGCTTAACTAAATCAGCTCATTTTCTTGAGATTAAGGATACTTGGGGTCCCGAGAGACTTGCCCAGTTATTCATCAAAGAGATAGTGAGACTGCACGGTACTCCTAAAAGTATCGTTTCCGATCGTGATGGACGGTTTGTGTCGCACTTTTGGAAATCAGTTCATCGCGCTATGGGAACTCAGCTTAATCTCAGTACCGCTTTTCATCCTCAGTCCGACGGGCAATCAGAGAGGACTATTCAGACATTAGAGGACATGTTGAGGGCATGCGCGCGCTAAGGACGGATCAGGTTGAGTCCAGTGGCTACTGGACTGCACTGGATTAATTCATAGCGCACGCTATGAGTAGTTTTAGCGTACGTAAGCGGTGTAGTAGCACACGCTACTTGTTGGTTGTAGCGCACGCTACCGAGGTCAGATCAGAGGACAGACGGTTTCTGTATTCCAGTACTGGGCATCTAATAATTCGTTAGCGCACGCTAACCATGGGTATTAACGCACGCTAATGGTATGGTTGTAGCACACGCTATAAAAGGTACGTAGCGCACGCTACCGTGTTCGGACAGTGGGTACTGGACTACTCAAAACACCCGTTAGCGCACGCTAAGAGCTGGGGCTAGCGCGCGCTAAACTGGGATTGCTATAAATAGGACAGTTCAGTCCTTAATCCGTCATTTATCATTTCTCTTCGTTTCTTCGGCGGTTTCGGGCGATTCCGGGCGATTTGGAGAGTTTTCTTCGAGGAGTAATCATCAAGCATCATCTTCAAGCTTATCTTTTGGATTAATCATCATTTCAACATCCTCATCGCATCGAATCTAAGGTATTAATCTCTTGGATCTAGAATTTCGGATTTTTGGGTTTTTACTTCCGATTTCTTCGTGTAAGCTTGGATTATCATTGGAATATGTTAGATATGGATTATCTACCTTGGATAAATATATTCCTACGGATTTAATGGCTACTTTCGGAATTATTTCAAGAACCCTTGGGGTTGACTTCGGTTAATTGGGGATTTTCCGATTGTTGTGGTTGTAATCTTGAATTGTGGATTCCTATTGGATTATTGATATCATTGTAGTGTTTTGTTAGTTCGAAATACTCATTTTGGTGTTGGTTTCGATATATTCGGGATTGGATATTTTCGAAGTCGTGTGGTTGGTTACGTATTCGTTAGAATGCCCCTATGAGTTTGATTATCGTTGTATCGACTTTTGGGTTAGTCGTGTTTTGTTGCTTGATACGTGTATTGAACGGTTGTTGGTACTTATTGTTATTCAAGGTTGTTCGAGCGACCGGTATCTCGATTAGGACGTTGTTCGTGGAAGGACATTGTCATCGGTATTGTGTAAGTTAATTCTTACTCGGTTAAAAGGATACTCATTCCTTTTGTTGTTGATTGCTCATAATCATAACTCATTCATCATGGTATTAATCATATTGAGGCTTGTAATTGTCGAATAATCATTTCATTCACGAGGAACGACGGTTCCAAATCATTTCATTGGGTTATCAATCACGTCACTATTATTTTCATCTCGGTAAGTCATCTTGGCCTTGTCGAATTATTATTCATTGATTTTCATTGTGGTCATTCTCGTTCATATGACCTTCTGGGTTCATATTGCGTGGCCGGGTGTGGCTGTGTGGAAATTTTTAGTCGGGCACACGATGGTCATGTATTGGGTTCACCGATACATTGGACCGTGCACACGGTAACGCTTATCTCCGTGAGACTAATTAGGTACAAGGACGGGTGTGTCCGGTCATTCGTCTTGTACACTTGCACAGAACATTACGGGCGTACTATGATACTCCTCTTCAGCGTAATTCATAACTAAGGATTTTTCATAACTTCAGTTAATTCATGATTGTGTAATTTCAACCCTTGAGGATTGTTGTTACGTATGGCGGCCCGTTGGGGATTTTGTTTTCGTGTCACGGCAAGGCAAAGGCACGGAAGAGCATGCTTTGGCGAGAGTCCTGATGATACTAGTAGGGGCCCCCAGTCATTTCGTTTGTTTCAGTTATTTCAGTCATTTCAGTTATTCCGTCATTTGTATTTTCCGCTGCAAATTCCGTTTGAGATGTTTAATTGTTCAGGGTGGTGTATTTTATCTCCATATAAAATATACTAGTATTCGGTTTAGTCCTGATATGTTGTACTTAAACTCCTCATCGGAGTACTTGGTAATAAAATGTGGTTCGGTACTACAATTATATTATTTAATTCATCGTTTTCATTTGCCTGGTGGGTCCCAGTCGGGGATTCACGGCACTGTAATATCCGCCTAGTTTGGGGTGTTACAGAGGTTTCACAACAGCACCAAACATATTGAGAGGAAGTATCATCTCGTAAGAGAATTTGTTCGCCAGGGATACATTGTGCTGCACAGAGTAGACTCGGCCGACAACATCGCCGATCCACTGACCAAGCCACTTTCTCAGACTAGCTTGGAGCGTCATCTGGAGAACATGGGTATTAGATACCATAGTGTGTGGCATTGAGTGCAAGTGGGAGATTGTTAGGAGTATGCCCTCGAATGCCACTCAGAGGATGTTGAGTGAGGGCATTGCACTTGTAATTATGTAAATCAATTTTATAAGGCAATGAATGTTTCTTTATTTACTGGAAGTTACTGACATTCCTAACTCATAAATATACGTATAGAAACTAGTCCGTATATTTGAGAGCAAAACGTTCCACCCCTTATTGGATAAGGGGGTCGGCACTGGAAAGGTTTATATCTCAAATACTTAATCGTTCGCAAGTCAATGAAACTTGACTGGGCGTTAAGTTTATGTGAAGACTTGTATGACGTGTTCTTTGACATGGAAAGTGCCTGTCGAACGCTATTGGTTAGTGGGAGCACACGTTATAGGTATGCTCATTGGATTAGTATACTCGAACCGACTCACCCTCGATTCGTCACATGGATTTCACTCCGGGAAAGTCAATGACGGAATCGAAAGGTTGTGATAGGTATTCGTGAACCTTCGACTTGAGGATTTAGTAGGGATGTGCTTGTGACGTCAAGATTTTCATTAGAGTAGTTCGACCCTATAAACCGGAAGGCGGGGGTCAGCCTCGACGTGCATCTTGATGGGCAAGTAGCAGGTCCTACTGAATACCAAGATAGAATTCTTTCTCCTGTTAGTGAACGGGTTATATGTCCTATGCGGTTATTGGCAGATGAGATCATAAGTCTTTGGCCAAAGCATTGGAGCTAGCTGTATTAGATACACGAGAGCTCGATGATCTCGATTTTCATTAACGCATGCATAGCGTCAAGTACATATGGGGTTTGACTGACCGTGACCCTATAACTTGATCGGGACATTAGAAAGAAGGGTTTATACGTTTACTGGTATTCACGACAGAATGGTTCTTGAATGATCCCAATCATTCGTTCTCAGTCGGGGTACAGTGTAGGCCACCAGGCTGGCTAGGTGGTGCTACTACTCTTTGGTTCCTCCCATTGCTGAGTGAGACGGACCTACCGAGTTGCGCATTAGGATTGACGACGGAATGAATCGAGCTTAATCTCTCATTATGAATATTAGATATTGGATATCTAATTTGGGACATTGGATGTCTAAATTGATTTATTGGATAAATTAATTTACGGCCTAATGAATTAAATATATTACTGGATGATTAATTTAATTCATGAATATAATTATTTCTTGGAGAAATTAATTATGTTATAATATATTTCATATGATTAATTAATTGGATTAATTAATTGATATAAATACATCGGAACGGAATCTGAGTTTATCTGTTTGGACTAACGGGAGTCCGAAACGGACCGAACTCATCCCGGTTCTTCTAGATGGCTGCCTTATCTCACCAACCTCATCCTTGGTCTTTATCTCCAATTTTATAATTGGAAGACAAAGACTTATGAAGGGAACATAATCTCTTGAGGATAAAGGTGGTGATTTGGTCATAGTTTGATCTTGATTTTTGAAGAATATAAGTGGAGACAAACTCTCACTTCATAAGAAAAATTCCATCCGTGAGATTTGCACAAGTGAGAGAGAAAAAATCATTTTTCAAGTCTTCATCATATTCTTCACTTTTGTTCTTGAGTTTTCTTGGAGAAAATTCAAGATACATTGAGAGAGATATATTATACACTTAGAGTGTAATAATAATAGCTTCATCACTTGATTCTAGCCGTAACCTTAGAGGTTAATCGAGTGTTGTTGTTCCGATCATTTTTCCGGCGCGTGGCAAGTAGAGACGCGGTGCTTTCAGCGTTGGATCGTTCAAGAGCTTGGAGCGGATTGGACTCGTATAGATCAAACTAAAGCTTGGGGAATAGCTCAAGAGAAGGTTACCATTTAATCAACGGACTTCGAGAGTTAGTTTCTTACGACTCTTGCTTTTCGTTTATATATTCGTATATACGTAGCTCGATCGATCCTCATAGGGATTCGGATCGAATTAATTTTCGTTTTACCGCTTTCGCTGGGCCTTCGCTTTAGGCACCGAATCCCAACAATTAGGTACATTGTTACACGTATATTCTGGATCGGGCGTACTGTGATGTTCCCTCTTGAGCCTTATTGTTTGGTCGTTCGTAGTCCATGTTGTATTGTATATGTCCGACGATTTGCGACTGGTTGTTCATACGCCGAGGGGTATGTCCGACAGTCAGGTTTGCTTCTTTGAGATCTGTATTGTGATGATTTACAGCTTTGGGCTGTTCGGATTTCAGGCCATCGTGATATACAGCTTCGGTTGAGGGGCTTTCAAGCCATTGCGACGTATTGGTATTTCTATTGGAGCCTTCAGACATTGTGATTCGTATTTACTTCAGCATTGGCTTGGATTATCTTCGGGTAACGTATTGTTGTGTTGCTTGTAACGTTTCGCTGTTGGGCGTAAGTTTTTGGTTCTTGTGTATCTCGTTGAGTTTTCCTGGCGGGATATTTCTTCTCCCTAGTTGTTTTAAGTTTCGGGACGAAACTTCTTTTAAGGAGGGTAGAATGTAATATCCGCAATTTCGATTTCCGGTAATTTTTATTTTTTTTATGGCGGAGGTCTGTTTTGACCACTCGCTCATGACCGTTTCGTCATTTCGAGAATGATTAATTCTGCACTTTTTGTCATCCGAGTTCGTTTCGGTATCGTTTTGTTGAGTTCCGAGCTTTTTAGCAATTTTTCCGCACTTGAGTTCGATTCTTGCGAATCTCGTCCGAAACTGTTGTTTCGAGTTTCTCGTAAGTTCATTTAATGTTATTATTCATGTTACGAGCTTTGGGTTGGTGTTTCGATCGCGTATCGTGATTTTCGGACGTTTTGGGCCATTTTCGTAATTTCCCAAAGTTTTGGGTAATTACTTCCGTTGTTGAATTCCGAGCCTTCGGGTGGTCGGAATTGTGTGTTCTCTTAGCTCTTAGATTCGTCTTTGCGAGTACGTCGTAACCGTATCATCGATTCGTATTCAGGTTCAGGTTTCGGGGTCGTTCGCGCCGTCGGAGTTGGCCCCGGCCGAGTCATGGCCGGGCAACCTGGGCCCAGGCCGACACTGGCCGAGTCACGGCCGGTAGTGCTCGTAAAAACCACACGTAAATGTTCGGCATGCTCCTCTGCGTCTCTCGAATATATCAAGATGTCATAAATGAAGACGACTACAAATTTATCCAAGTATTCCAAGAATACCAGATTCATCAATTGCATGAACACCGCAGGAGCATTGGTAAGTCCAAACGGCATCACTACGAATTCATAATGCCCGTACCGGGACCTGAAAGCAGACTTCGGTATATCCGATTCCTTAATCCTCAACTGATGGTATCCTGATCGCAAGTCAATCTTCGAGAATACCCTTGCCCCCTTGCAGTTGATCAAACAAGTCGTCGATCCGAGGTATAGGATACTTATTCTTGATCGTCATCTTATTGAGATCCCTGTAATCAATACACAGTCGGAAGGATCCGTCTTTCTTCCGGACAAAGAGAACGGGCGCTCCCCAAGGAGAAACGCTAGGTTGAATATAGCCCTTCTGTAACAATTCCTCCAGTTGCTTCTTGAGTTCATACATCTCGGTTGGCGCCATGCGGTATGGTGCTCTGGAAATAGGAGCTGCTCCAGGCTCTAATTCGATAGTAAATTCCACTTCTCTCTGCGGAGGTAACCCAGGTAGTTCGTCAGGAAATACATCTGAGAACTCATTCACAACTGAAATAGACGAGAGCTCTACTCCTTCATCTTTCCTCATGGCATAACACCAAAGTCCATGACATCCTTGCTTCAGTAATTTCACGGCTTTCATTGCTTTGATCAATTTTCCCGAGCTTCCCGGTCTCCACCCTCGAAATAAGTGTTCAGATCCGTCATCACCAATGATAGAAATGACTCTCTCTCGGTAATTCAGAATAGCTCCATAACGGTTGAGCCAATCGTCTCCGAGAATTAAATCGTCACCGTAGATGTCAACTACAATAAGATTCGATGGCCAATCTCTCCCTCCTATAGACACCGGAAAATCTCTAGCCTCTAGGGTTCCCACAATTTTCTCTCCACTCGGCAAACCCACAACATATGGTTCACAATCAAATAAGCACGAGATTTTTAAACGATTTACACAGTTCAATGATACAAAAGAATGTGTAGCTCCGGAATCGAATAAAACACTAACTGGTTGCAAAAGGATCTGAATCATACCTGATGCAACAGCAGTGTTCTGTTCGTCAGATTTCCTCATCTCGTACAGGCGTGGAGGAACGGACCCAGCACTGGAATGCTCTCTCTTCCCAACGTTCTGCTGCTGAAATCCACTCTGTTGTGTCTGGTTCACACTTATCTCCTTCGGAACTGGCGCTGGAGTGCGAGTACCAAAAGACCTAGTAGCAACTCCACAGAAAGCCGCACGGTGTCCTTCTTGTCCACAATCGTAGCAAGTCACAGAAGATGCGGGGCAGTCACGTCGAATATGCCCTGCTCGACCACAATTATAGCATTTCTTTGATGCGTCCGGAACTGTTGATGTAGTCTGGAACTTCTTTCCACCTCTGGAAGGATGTGGAGGTTTCCTAACCGAATAAAAGGAAGACTGGCCCTTGCGGGGCCCACCACTCTTGTTTTCTGAGAAGCTGCCGGTCATCTTCTGCTTCTTCGCCTCCACTGATTTCTCCACCTCCGCCTCTTTCATGTCGTAGGCCAGCGCTTTGTCTTGATACTGTCGCAACGTAGTACACTCGAATTCGGACATGTACTGCTGAATCTCCGGCTTCATCCGCATATCAAAATGAAAAATCTTTGCTACCTCCGTTCTGACCAAGTGCCGCACACAAGTCAGCTGATGATTAAAAGTTTTGATTACATCTGTCACAGATGCTTCCAAACTCTGTGGTGAGAAAAACTCTCGGATCTTTGCCTCTCTAATTGGACGAGGACAATACTGTGCTTCCATCATTAATTTGAATCTCGTCCAATCCGCATTATGATTCTCGGGTCGAATAGCTTCCCACCAATCAAAGGCCTCCCAAGTCAGAAAATACTGGGCAGTGGGAACCTTCCGGTCCTCGGGACAGTTAAGACCCGCGAATATCTTCTCTAACTCCTTGAGCCAGTGATCCCAAGTAATTGCCTTAGCAGATCCGTCAAATTTTGGCGGGTGCAATTTGACCACCTCAGCAAGCCATCTGTCTCCCTGGTTATCCTCGTGGTGCTGCTATCCCATCGCCGTCTGCATGCGGTCGACTACCTGGGCGAACTGGTTTATCTGCGCCACCACCTGTTGAAGCACTCCCGGCATGTTAGGATTTGCGTCGTCATTCGTTGATCCTTGCTGCCCTCCATAATGGGAATCGGTTCGACTAGCTGATAATTCCGGGGTAGTTGCGGAATCCTCCTGTCTCATGTTACCCCGTCCGCGTCCACGACCACGAACGCATCCACGTCCTCCTCTCAACATACTGTAAACACAATTCCTCAATATCCAGGACAAAGTTTACGAGATAAAGCCCGTCAATACTCACAAAACAGTAATTAAGTAAAACGGTAGTATAAGAGATTAGGAGACCTACAACCACGGTCCACATGACGACTTTTGGCTGAACAGTGATGTTACGAACAACTCGTAAATCAATAACGTAAACAGACCCAACTTAAAACCCGACTGCCAAGATATCTATAAATCTTAGCTCCGATACCATATTCTGTAACACCCCTAGATATTCGGAATAATTACAGCGCCGTAAACCCTTTAAGTAAGGATTTACAAGGCTGATTTAAAAGAAATGTAAATATAAGACATCAATACTGCGGAAATTCAAGTTTACAAAACCATTCAACTGGTTTAACGAGTAATTAATACAACCATATCGAAATGATATTAAAAAGACACGCGTACTCGAGTACTGAAATCAAAACAAGAAAACAAATCACCAACAACAACAAACATCACTGAACCCCTTCGTCGTCACGTCGGTACTGTGGTTGTTTCCCTGCTCCTCGGCTACCTGAACATCAAAACAAATGTCCACCCCCGAAGGGGTTAGCAAAACGATGCTAGTACAAGTATCATTTAAACAAATCAAATATGCATCAATCATACATAACAAGATGCACCACACGGACTTACGCTACCGGAATCCGATAATGCGAATCCACAAGATTCCATTAACACAGCATGGGTATTCCAATGATCCAGCGCCCTCAGCATAGATCCCAAGATGATCCCATCAGACCAACACGAGGTGGAAATAACCCGTCCAATGATCCAGCACCCTCAGCCTAGATCCCAAGATGATCCCGTCGGACCAACACGAGGTAGGCATCCGATCCAGCGCCCTCAGCATAGATCGTACAACGTACACAAACACAACTCATGCATACACATATGCCATATCATTATGTTCATCAACATGAACATACAAACACTAGATAACGAATATCATGACAATTTAACAACAATAATTTCCATGTTCAACAACATGAATAAACCACAAACATGCTCAAAATACCAATTTTAACACATTACGATACTTGCCTCGAAGATGGCAAGAACGAAACACTTCAATGATCTCAACACACTCGAAGGCCGCCTCCTTCGATCAACGTAGCAAGCTCGAACCTTAACAAAAGAAATGATATACAAATCATCTCAAGTCGAACAATTGCCTAACAATTCGATCTACGGCCCAAAAGCTCAAAATATGCACCGCTCAACCACTTAGCGTACGCTACATACTCTATGTAGCGTGCGCTAAGCCTCCTGATAGCGTACGCTATCGTCTAAGCCTAGCGACGCTAGCCACGGATCGCGCTTCTCTCGATCACCGATCGACTGGCCGATATCATAACGCGTTACGTACCAAACGTAGCGTCGTTAACTTATCCCCGATAGCGCACGTTAACTTACGTATGTTAGCGCGGCGCTAACCTTTCATGGCGATTACTCGGTAGAAAATCGATCTAATGGTGATGAACTCATGAATTCTATGGTGATAATACAAGTCATCCCCGAGCATATCATGCTAATAAGGTTTGTGAAAGTTCTATACGTACTAAATGACTATGAGATACAAAGATACGTATAATCATCTCAACACCAATAATTCATCTTAGATCTTCAAGGGATATCCTGAGTTCAATCCGTTATATGACCCAAAACGTATGATTCCTTTATAAAAACGCATAAGAACTTGAAAATCTCCATATACTGATCATAAATCGGTTTGAAAATGCTAAGGAGTCCATATACTAAAACGGTTCAAAGGTTCATACGATGAATAAGTGCCGAAATGTCGAAAATATCCTTCTAACACAAGATGTTCGACTATTAACAAATCTAACTGACTAGATAAACATGATTAAACGTCCTTTAGAACACTACTAGTATTGGTGAAGAATCACCTACCTCAAAGTAGTGAAGAACAAGGAGGAAATCGAAGCAAATCCAACGTCGAAGGCTTGAACACCAATCCCCAATGATCAACAATCTTCAACACGAGCTAGGATGTTGATATGAAGTGTTTAGGATGTTGAGAGTAATACTCTAAGTATAAGAGTTCGAATGTGGGAAAAGAAAGGACTGAAAACACGAAAAGGATGCTGTCCTATTTATAGGAAATGGTTATTAGCGCGCGCTAGTCCATGATCGTAGCGTGCGCTAACGGCTTACTGACTTCACTGTACTCGGCACTTAGCGTGCGCTAAGGCGTTGACTTGGCTTTTCCTGAAAGCCGTCCAGGTTCATCCCGACACAATCCGACCAAGATCCCCGGCCTGATCTCACCTACCACACGTCTCAATCATATTGACCACGCATAGCGTGCGCTAATGCTCCTTTGTAGCGTGCGCTAAGGATCCATGTTAGCGTACGCTACACATAGCCGATAGCGTGCGCTACATGCGCAGAATTAAAATCTTTAAATCACATACATGAAATCATACGCTCAACAACATCGGATTATGAAATACGGAGAATAATACTCAGATCAAAGTGCAACAATTACAAGGTTACAAGTTCCAAATACATATCAGAAATCTCGGGTATTACATCCTTCCTCCCTAAAAGAAGTTTCGTCCTGAAATTTAAGATGAAAACAACTCTGGATATCTAGCCTTCATACTGTCCTCCGTTTCCCAAGTGGCCTCTTCGACTCCGTGTCGTGACCATTGTACTTTAACCAAGTGTATTGGTTTATTCCTCAATTGTTTGATCCGACTCTCAAGTATCTTGATTGGTCTCTCTTCGAAGGTTCCATTGTTAGCTATCTCGATCTCGTCGAAATCAATGACGTGACTGGGGTCCGGTACATACTTCCGCAATTGGGATACATGAAACACATTGTGAACGTGACTCAGCGATGGCGGTAAGGCCAACCTGTATGCTAAATCTCCAACCCTCTCGAGGATCTCGAATGGTCCGATATATCTAGGACTAAGCTTGCCTCTCCTCCCAAAATGGAAAATCCCTCGTGTAGGAGACACCTTCAATAGTACATGGTCCCCAGCGTCGAACTCTAGAGGGCGACGGCGTACGTCTGCATAAGACTTCTGTCGACTCTGGGCAGTCAACAGTCTTTCTCGAATCAAAGTTATCTTCTCTTGAGTCTGAATTATCAATTCCGGTTCCGTCCCGATCAAATCCGAAGAATCATCCCAACACAGGGGTGATCGGCATCTTCTCCCGTATAAAGCTTCAAATGGTGCCATCTTAATAGAAGCATGCCAACTATTATTGTAAGTGAATTCAATCAATGGCAAATGAACTTCCCAATCAGTTGACCAATCAAAAGCACATGCTCTAAGCATGTCCTCTACTGTTTGTATAGTCCTTTCGGACTGACCGTCCGATTGGGGATGATAATCCGTGCTAAAGTTGAGCCCAGTCCCCAGAGCCCTGTGAACTGCTTTCCAGAAGTGCGACACGAAACGACCATCTCGATCCGAAATAATGGTCTTCGGCCTCCCATGCAATCTGACTATCTCCGCAATAAATACTCGCGCCAATCTCTCGGGTCCCCATGTATCTTTAATCCCTAGGAAATGAGCCGACTTGGTTAGTCGATCAACTACAACCCAAATCATGTTCATTCCCGTTCTAGTCCTTGGCATACAGGTGATGAAATCCATCGAGATGTCCTCCCACTTCCATTCAGGGATCGGAAGCGGCTTTAACATTCCTAGGGTCTCTCGATGTTCAATCTTAACTTGTCGACAAGTCAAGCACCTCGAAACGTACTGCCACGTCCTTCTTCATATTCCCCACCGTAAGTTTTGTTTTTAATCCTTATACATCTTATCACGCCTCGGTGAATGGAATAGGGCGCGCTGTGAGCTTCCTTCAGAATAGTCCGTCTCAAATCATCATCATCGGGAACGCAAAGTCGAATCTGAAATCTCAGAACTCCATCGTCTTGTATCACGAATCCTGGGGCTTTTCCTTTCTTTACTTCGTCACATAACCGAAGGATCAGAGAATCGTTCAACTGCTTAGATTTGATTTCCTCGACTAGTGACGAAGTCAGTTCCATCACATATAGTTGCCCTTGAATTCCTGGTGCCCATACTTCAATCCCTTCGCGGATCAGTTCTCGTTGAATGCTGGTTTGGGACGTAAGTGCTTCCAACACTCGAAGAGAAACAGGTTTACGGCTCAATGCATCAGCTACATCGTTTGCTTTCCCCGGATGATAGAGAATCTCTAAGTGGTAATCCTTGATCAATTCCAGCCACCTTCTCTGCCTCATGTTTAATTCTTTTTGACTGAAAATGTACTTGAGGCTCTTATGATCTGTAAAGATCTGACAATGAGTGCCGTACAAATAATGTCTCCAAATTTTCAAGGCAAAGACTACAACTGCTAACTCCAGATCATGAGTCGGGTAATTTACATCGTACGGTTTCAACTGCCGAGAAGCATAGGCAATTACCTTTTCCTTTTGCATCAACACACATCCCAGACCCTGATTTGAAGCGTCGCTGTAAACCATGAATCCATCGGCCCATCCGCAATGCTAAAATAGGTGTCCGCCGTCTCTTCTTAAGTTCATCAAACCACTGCATTTCTCATCCCACTTAAACTTTTGAGTTTTCTGTAACAGCTGAGTGAGCGGACGAGAGATCTTGGAAAATCCCTCTACAAAGCGGCGATAATATCCAGCAAGTCCTAGGAAACTCCGGACTTCTTTCACATTATTAGGAGCTTCCCATTCCAAGATTGCTTCGACATTCTTCGGGTCCACCTGAACTCCGTCAGCGGATATCACATGCCCAAGGAAAGTTACTTCCCTAAGCCAGAACTCGCATTTTGAAAGCTTTGCATACAGCTGTTCCTTCCTCAAGGTGCTCAAAACCACACGTAAATGTTCGGCATGCTCTAATGAAGACGACTACAAATTTATCCAAGTATTCCAAGAATACCCGATTCATCAATTGCATGAACACCGCAAGAGCATTGGTAAGTCCAAACGGCATCACTACGAATTCATAATGCCCGTACTGGGACCTGAAAGCAGACTTCGGTATATCCGATTCCTTAATCCTCAACTGATGGTATCCTGATCGCAAGTCAATCTTCGAGAATACCCTTGCCCCTTGCAGTTGATCAAACAAGTCGTCGATCCGAGGTATAGGATACTTATTCTTGATCGTCATCTTATTGAGCTCCCTGTAATCAATACACAGTCGGAGGGATCCGTCTTTCTTCCGGACAAAGAGAACGAGCGCTCCCCAAGGAGAAACGTTAGGTTGAATATAGCCCTTCTGTAACAATTCCTCCAGTTGCTTCTTGAGTTCATACATCTCGGTTGGCGCCATGCGGTATGGTGCTCTGGAAATAGGAGCTGCTCCAGGCTCTAATTCGATAGTGAATTCCACTTCTCTCTGCGGAGGTAACCCAGGTAGTTCGTCAGGAAATACATCTGAGAACTCATTCACAACTGAAATAGACGAGAGCTCTACTCCTTCATCTTTCCTCATGGCATAACACCAAAGTCCATGACATCCTTGCTTCAGTAATTTCACGGCTTCATTGCTTTGATCAATTTTCCCGAGCTTCCCGGTCTCCACCCTCGAAATAAGTGTTCAGATCCGTCATCAGCAATGATAGAAATGACTCTCTCTCGGTAATTCAGAATAGCTCCATAACGGTTGAGCCAATCGTCTCCGAGAATTAAATCATCACCGTAGATGTCAACTACAATAAGATTCGATGGCCAATCTCTCCCTCCTATAGACACCGGAAAATCTCTAGCCTCTAGGGTTCCCACAATTTTCTCTCCACTCGGCAAACCCACAACATATGGTTCACAATCAAATAAGCACGATATTTTTAAACGATTTACACAGTTCAATGATATAAAAGAATGTGTAGCTCCGGAATCGAATAAAACACTAACTGGTTGCAAAAGGATCTGAATCGTACCTGATGCAACAAAGAAGTGTTCTCGTTTCGCCGATTTCCTCATCTCGTCAAAGCGCGAGGAACGGACCCAAAGATCGATGTCTCTCTCTTCCCAACGTTAACGCTGAAATCCACTCTATTGTGTCTGGTTCACACTTATCTCCTTCGGAACTGGCGCTGGAGTGCGAGTACCAAAAGACCTAGTAGCAACTCCACAGAAAGCCGCATGGTGTCCTTATTGTCCACAATCGTAGCAAGTCACAGAAGATGCGGGGCAGTCACGTCGAATATGCCCTGCTCGACCACAATTGTAGCATTTCTTTGATGCGTCCGAATCGCGATGTAGTTCGAACTTCTTTCCACCTCTGGAAGGATGTGGAGGTTTCCTAACCGAATAAAAGGAAGACCTGGCCCTTACGGGGCCCACCACTCTTGTTTTCTGAGGAAGCTGCCGGTCATCTTCTGCTTCTTCGCCTCCACTGATTTCTCCACCGCCGCCTCTTTCATGTCGTAGGCCAGCGCTTTGTCTTGATACTGTCGCAACGTAGTACACTCGAATCCGGACATGTACTGCTGAATCTCCGGCTTCATCCGCATATCAAAATAAAAAATCTTTTCTACCTCCGTTCTGACCAAGTGCCGCACACAAGTCAGCTGATGATTAAAAGTTTTGATTACATCTGTCACAGATGCTTCCAAACTCTGTGGTGAGAAAAACTCTCGGATCTTTGCCTCTCTAACTGGACGAGGACAATACTGTGCTTCCATCATTAATTTGAATTCCGTCCAATCCGCATTATGATTCTCGGGTCGAATAGCTTCCCACCAATCAAAGGCCTCCCACGGAAAATATCGGGCAATGGGAACCTTCCGGTCCTCGGGACGCTTAAGACCCGCGAATATCTTCTCTAACTCCTTGAGCCGTGATCCCAAGTAATTGCCTCACAGATCCACAAATTTTGGCGGGTGCAATTTGACCACCTCAGCAAGCCATCTGTCTCCCCGGTTATCCTCGTAGTGCTGCTGTCCCATCGCCGTCTGCATGCGGTCGACTACCTGCGCGAACTGGTTTATCTGCGCCACCACCTGTTGAAGCACTCCCGGCATGTTAGGATTTGCGTCGTCATTCGCTGATCCTTGCTGCCCTCCAGAATGGGAATCGGTTCGACTAGCTGATAATTCCGGGGTAGTTGCGGAATCCTCCTGTCTCATGTTACCCCGTCCACGTCCACGACCGCGTCCACATCCACGTCCTCCTCTCAACATACTGTAAACACAATTCCTCAATATCCATGACAAAGTTTACGAGATAAAGCCCGTCAATACTCACAAAACAGTAATTAAGTAAAACGGTAGTATAAGAGATTAAAAGACTTACAACCACGGTCCACATGACGACTTTTGGCTGAACAGTGATGTTACGAACAACTCGTAAATCAATAACGTAAACAGACCCAACTTAAAACCCGACTGCCAAGATATCCATAAATCTTAGCTCCGATACCATATTCTGTAACACCCCTAGATATTCGGAATAATTACAGCGCCGTAAACCCTTTAAGTAAGGATTTACAAGGCTGATTTAAAAGAAATGTAAATATAAGACATCAATACTGCGGAAATTCAAGTTTACAAAACCATTCAACTGGTTTAACGAGTAATTAATACAACTATATCGAAATGATATTAAAAAGACACGCGTACTCGAGTACTGAAATCAAAACAAGAAAACAAATCACCAACAACAACAAACATCATCGAACCCTTCGTCGTCACGCTGCATCGTGGTTGTTTCCCTGCTCCTCGGCTACCTGAACATCAAAACAAATGTCCACCCCCGAAGGGGTTAGCAAAACGATGCTAGTACAAGTATCATTTAAACAAATCAAATATGCATCAATCATACATAACAAGATGCACCACACGGACTTCCGCTACCGGAATCCGATAATGCGAATCCACAAGATTCCATTAACACAGCATGGGTATTCCAATGATCCAGCTTCTCAAGATAGATCCCAAGATGATCCCATCGACCAACACGAGGTGGAAATAACCCGTCCAATGATCCAGCCTCGGCTAGATCCCAAGATGATCCCGCGGACCAACACGAGGTAGACATCCGATCCAAGACTCCTCAGCATAGATCGTACAACGTACACAAACACAACTCATGCATACACATATGCCAAATCATTATGTTCATCAACATGAACATACAAACACTAGATAACGAATATCATGACAATTTAACAACAATAATTTCCATGTTCAACAACATGAATAAACCACAAACATGCTCAAAATACCAATTTTAACACATTACGATACTTGCCTCGAAGATGGCAAGAACGAAACACTTCAATGATCTCAACACACTCGAAGGCCGCCTCCTTCGATCAACGTAGCAAGCTCGAACCTTAACAAAAGAAATGATATACAAATCATCTCAAGTCGAACGATTGCCTAACAATTCGATCTACGGCCCAAAAGCTCAAAATATGCAATCTGCCTGAACCACTTAGCGTACGCTACGTACTCTATGTAGCGTGCGCTAAGCCTGCCTGTTAGCGTACGCTATCGTCTAAGCCTAGCGTACGCTAGCCACGGACTGGCAGTTCTCTCTGATCAGCCGACTAACTCGGCTGATATCATAACGTACGTTACGTACCAAACGTAGCGTGCGTTAACTTATCCCCGATAGCGCACGTTAACTTACGTATGTTAGCGTGCGCTAACCTTGCATGGCGACACACCGTAGAAAACTGGATCTAATGGTGATGAACTCATGAATTCTATGGTGATAATACAAGTCATCCCCGAGCATATCATGCTAATAAGGTTTGTGAAAGTTCTATACGTACTAAATGACTATGAGATACAAAGATACATATAATCATCTCAACACCAATAATTCATCTTAGATCTTCAAGGGATATCCTGAGTTCAATCCGTTATATGACCCAAAACGTATGATTCCTTTATAAAAACGCATAAGAACTTGAAAATCTCCATATACTGATCACAAATCGGTTTGAAAATGCTAAGGAGTCCATATACTAAAACGGTTCAAAGGTTCATACGATGAATAAGTGCCGAAATGTCGAAAATATCCTTCTAACACAAGATGTTCGACTATTAACGAATCTAACTGACTAGATAAACATGATTAAACGTCCTTTAGAACACTACTAGTATTGGTGAAGAATCACCTACCTCAAAGTAGTGAAGAACAAGGAGGAAATCGAAGCAAATCCAACGTCGAAGGCTTGAACACCAATCCCAAATGATCAACAATCTTCAACACGAGCTAGGATGTTGATATGAAGTGTTTAGGATGTTGAGAGTAATACTCTAAGTATAAGAGTTCGGATGTGGGAAAAGAAAGGACTGAAAACACGAAAAGGATGATGTCCTATTTATAGGAAATGGTTATTAGCGCGCGCTAGTCCATGCTCGTAGCGTGCGCTAACGGCTTACTGACTTCACTGTACTCGGCACTTAGCGTGCGCTATTCTCATGTCAGTAGCGTGCGCTAAGGCGTTGACTTGGCTTTTCCCGAAAGCCGTCCAGGTTCATCCCGACACAATCCGACCAAGATCCCCGACCTGATCTCACCTACCACACGTCTCAATCATATTGACCACGCATAGCGTGCGCTAATGCTCCTTTGTAGCGTGCGCTAAGGATCCATGTTAGCGTACGCTACACATAGCCGATAGCGTGCGCTACATGCGCAGAATTAAAATCTTTAAATCACATACATGAAATCATACGCTCAACAACATCGGATTATGAAATACGGAGAATAATACTCAGATCAAAGTGCAACAATTACAAGGTTACAAGTTCCAAATACATATCAGAAATCTCGGGTATTACACCGCTTATGTTTAGCCTTGTGGGTCCCATGGCGGGGCTCACGGCGCTGTAATATACCCTGAATAACTTGGGGGTGTTACAACTACAAGGGTGAGTTTCTATATCTCTTGTGTATTCGGTTTTTGATATTCGTATATGTAACACCCCCAATCTATTCGGGAATATTACAGCGCCGCAGACCCTCTCCGTGAGGATCTACCAGGCTAAATACAGAAAACACATTAACACTATACATGCCGATATGGCTAAATAACGAACCATTAGACCGATTTGGTCTTTTACCACAACATACACATCGTCCATACATTACTCTTTCTCGTAACTCATACCCACGCAGGGGTTAACATAAATCAACGTTCCCACATAGGGAAAAATAAACACAACGGAAGGACAAAACAAGACATCACCAAATACTCAACACCGGTCTTCATGTGATTAGTATCGCCGTCATCCATCGTCCTTCATAACGATCCTGTGAATTGCTCCCCAGCAACCTGCAAGTACCTGGACGCAAAATAGACATCCACCCCCCGAATACTCGGGGGTTAGCAAAACTCCACTGTTTTGCTAGTGCAAGTATAAATACAAAGACAAGTCATACATATCATACTCCAAGAACATAGAAATCATGAATATACTTCCCGAGATAATTCGCTTGATCAAACAGTTTGAATTATGAAAGATAGGAAATAAAACCATTTTACAACTTACAAACATTTTACGATCTCGGGAGTTTTTGAAAACGTTTGGGGTTTAAGAATTTTCAAGCCTTTCGAAATGCTTAGGGACATAGCCCAACAATCGTTTATTTCAAAATACAATTCCGATAGCAGATAACAGGGTCCACAACCCCAATCATAACATTCCAATCACAACACAGGGGTCCACGACCCAAATCATCCACATCACATACTCGCAAGAATAACCCGACGGAAACTACACCGTGTCAAACATTAACATGACAACAATCTCACAAAACGACATCAGAGAGCACAACTTTGCAACTTAACCATACGGTCGAACTCGACATACCATAGAGCTACAATACACAGAGCAACCACAGGACTCACGTACCTATACCAAATTATCACAACCAAGAGACGAATCATACACAACACATTTATTGGTGCCATTCCAGCCAAGTACGATACCATTTGAACTGCCATTCTAATCATACGAAATATGCGCCAAAGATCACAGTTCTCCAACAAAACATTTCAAAGTTAACCTTGGTACGAGACTCACGGCCACCGTACCCCGCAGAGCCCCGTCGGACATCCCTGGGTGGTTAACCATAGTTCGCGATACGAAACTCACGGCAACGTATCCCTAGAGGCCTCGTCAGACCGTCCCTAGGTGAACATACACATATCATCCACAACGCCACGGGAAGCCATAATTCGAATACTAGAATATGCATACAAATGTTAGGTACTTCGCTAGAATGGCCACTATAGTCGACGTACACTCACAACTAATGTCACACAACCACAAGCAAATACCAATACCAACAACACCAAGTGTCACAACCTCCTCACGAAGGAATAACAACTAATATCACACACATTACGTTCTTAGCGAACAAGTACACCTAACATTACGTAATCCCCGGCAAATTATTACGGTCTATTAAACTCACTCAAAGTGATCGTAGCATCTTTCAACATACAAAACCAACATATATATTCCGAGAACACATATATTCACGAAGTACAAGAATTATTGTTGAAAGACAACATTTATCGAGAACATACCGATCCCTTTTTACGTTCATTAAACATTGGATTTCGCATAAAATCATTTATCAATAATTATGCCTACGAAACATGAAACGTATGGACAAGATACTTGCCTCGGTACCGAGAGCAACGAAACAACGAACGAACACGGTCGGATAGCCCTCGAACTTCCGAAAACGACCAAGAATTCGACAACCTCACGATCGCTACGAAAATAACATCACCACGGATAAATAACGTTAAACGGAATCCGAATCAATCGGAAAAACAACAAGGATCCGAGGGTTCCTTCGAAGAAATCGGAAATCAAGTCCCGGGTGATAAAATCGATATATGAGTTACAAAATCCGAAGATCATGGCCAAGACAACAAGAATACCATAATAAATTCATCCACCATGGATTAAATCGAAGAATCACGAAGAAACCCCCAAAATTACATAACTAGGGTTCTACGGAAGAATTACCTCGATCCGACGAAGAACAACGATTGGATGATGATATAATTGACAAGGATCTTCCAAAACGTCTTGGAATTGAGTAGAATCGACCAAGAACCCTATTTCCCGTCGCACCCGTCCGATAGCCGCAAGAAAAGTAAAGAAATGAGTAAAAACGGGCTGCCCAGGCCTTATATAGCCGGTCACTGCCGGACACTTACGGCCATAACCGGCGGGCCTTACGGTCGTAACTCGGCACTTACGGCCGTACCCGGTAGGCCCTTACGGCCGTAACCGGCATTCGTCCGGAAGATGCCTGGCACCCGTACGGCCGTAACTCTCGACTCTTACGGCCGTAACCGGCATTCGTCAGGCCATGCCTGCCGATCACTTACGGCCGTAACCGGCACCTTACGGTCGTAACTCGGCCAAAGCAAGACTGGCCGCGCCGCCTCTTGGTCGTGGCCACTCCGACGGTCCGAACGACCCCGAAACCCGAACCTGAGTAAAAATCGGAGATACGGTTACGAAGTACTCGCAAAGACGAATCCAAGCGCTAAGAGAACACACGATTCCGACCACCCGAAGTGTCGGAATTCGACGACGGAAGTAATTACCCCAAACTTTGGGAAATTACAAAAATGGCCCAAAACATCCGAAAATCACGATACGTGATTGAATAACCAAACCGAAGTTCACAACACATCTAACAAAGTTAAACGGACTTACGTGAAACTCGAAACAGCAGTTTCCAACGAGATTCGCAAGAATCGAACTCAAGTGCGGAAAAGTCGCCAAAAAGCACGGAACTCAACAAAACGACACCGAAACGAACTCGGATGACAAAAAGTGCAGAATTAATCATTCTCGGAATGACGAAACGGTCATGAGCGAGTCGTCAAAACGGACTTTCGCCGAAAAAAAAAAGAAATTACCGGGAATCGAAATTACGGGTATTACAGTATATACGTAGCTCGATCGATCCTCGTAGGGATTCGGATCGAATTAATTTTCATTTTACCGCTTCCGTTGGGCCTTCGTTTTAGGCACCGAATCCCAACAGTGGTATCAGAGCGTAGGTCTTGCGATCGTATATACGATATTGGCATTTGGAATGCTTGATTAGATGGTGAATGATTTGGAATCATTTTAGTCATAATCGTGGTATATATTTTTACGTTCGTTGTAGTTATATTTTTCGTAAGTTTATGTCTAAATATAAATCTTAATTTCTTGGAAATATGATTTATATTGAAGATATGAATGTTGAAAAATATTGATATCGATATCCTATTGAAAATCGAGCTCAATCGTCGCTTGACGATTTTTCGGACAAAGGGCGTGAAGATGCCAGGTGACTCGCCGTGTCCGGTGACACGAGCCGTGTCCGCAGCCTCGTGCCACCGCCAGTGCACTCCAACCGTATCGGGAGACACGGCCGTGTCCGCCGGCAGCTTCGGAGTGACTCGACCGTGTCGCGACACTACGGCCGAGTCCGGCGGTGTAGGTCTAGGTCATCGCCGGCACGACCCGACCGTGCTATTCGGCACGGCCGTGTCCGCGGGCACTGCCGGCAGCTGACTCGGCCATGGCAGCCAATTTCGCCTACCGATTTTTCGTGTATTCTTGAAAATTAATCTCCCACATGTTAAATTGGATTTAATATGATTAAAATGATTTATGGTATTTCATTTTATGAGGGAAATTTGATTAATTGGAATATTTATGGTCGACCGAATTATTTTGAACGTTATCATATTACCGATTGTGTGAATCGATTGGATCGGTTCGTATTGTTGATTGGATCAATGTATCTCTATGCTTTTCATTTATATAGTATTTATTGGATGAATGCTTTTGAATGGGGATGTGGTTCGTGGACTTAGTTTTGAATCGTTCGTTTTATTCGATTGGGTTGTAAAGGCCGTTTTGAGCCTATTTATTTTACTAGAAATGTTTGTATCTAGGATGCAATTTTCGATGTAAAATTTATATGTAATTCGATTTTGCGTTGAGATATGATGTTTTAGACGTTATAATCATGTTATATGAAGGGATATGTATATGATTATGAGTTTGTATAAGGATTCATTGAATTATTGAGGGATTATTGAAGAACACTTTGAATATCGAGTTGGAATTGGGGGTTTTTGATGAATTATCGTTATAATCACGTTTTTGGATATTCATTTTGGATTATTGATCGTATTGAAGATGTTTTGTTGGTTTGAAACACTTCTTGGGGATTTGATGTTGGTATTATTGAGGTTTGGTTGTAAACAATCGGAGTTTGGCCACAACGTATTCGATATAATGCCTCAATGAACTTAGTTTAGTCGTATCGACGTTTTGAGTTGGTTATCATCGTGTTTGATTCGTATGTTGAACGGATTGTTCGATATTGTGTTATTCAAGGTTGTTCGAGCGACCGACATTTCATTTAGGACGTTTGTTCGTGGAAGGACATTCTTCATCGGTGTTGTGTAAGTCAATTCTTACTCGGTTAAAAGGATATTCATTCCTTTTGTTGTTGTTCATTCATAATCATAACTCATTCATCATTGTATTAACTGTATCAAAACTTGTTATTGTCAATTAATCACTTCAGTCATAAGGAACGATGCTTCCAATCATTTCATTGAGTTGTCATTCATTTCACTATCATTCCATCTCAGTGAGTCATTATTCATTTTCGATGTCACTTTTGTTATGTCGTGGCATTTCGGGTCATACTGGCGTGCCGGTTGGTATATGTAGGATTTTCATGTCGGGCACATTTAAGTCGTGTGTTGGTTGTTGGCCTCACATTGGACTGTGCACACGAGTCATATGCCTCATGAGACTGATTAGGTATAAGACCACACGTGTATTCGATCGATACTCGTTGGTGGCTTGTGCACGGACACATTTCCATCCCGGGCGTAGTGTGGCGCCACCCTTTGATCCGTACTGTTAGTTGATTCATACAGCATGTTTGATTGCATATGTTTTCAACAAGATTGGGTTATAATCTAACCGATTCTTTTTGATCGAACTGGTGGCATATATATATGATTGTGTTTATTCAACTCTTGAGGATTGTTGTTCTGTGTAACTGACCCCGTTTGGGGATTTTGTTTTTCAGGTCATGGCAAGGCAAAAGCACGGGAATAGCATATTGACGACGAGGAGTCCCAGTGATACTAGTAGGGGGCCCCAATCCTTTCAGTCATTCCTATTGTTGTCATTTATTTTCCGCTGCAGATTTTCACTTGGTTACTCCATTTTATTCAGTGTTGTGTATTTTATCTTCATATAAAATATACATGTATTCTATATTATCCTGGGTGTGTTGTATGAAACTCCTCATCGGAGTAATTAATGTTGTAATGTGGTTTGGTAGTACATTCACCCTGTGTAATCCATTCGTTTTCATTCGCCTGGTGGGTCCCAGTCGGGGGTCCACAGCACTGTAATATCCGCTTAGTTTGGGGTGTTACAGAGTTGGTATCGGAGCGTGGTTTTGAATACTACCTTCCGAGTCATGCCTCATTTGAAATCATCGTCATCAGACTAGTATCATTGGACTTTCGCGTCACGTGTGACCTGTGCAAATGCCGAGCCAATCAGACCGAAAGAACTGTAAGATTTCTAACGCCATGGTATAATTTCTGGAAATAATCATTCATTCATCATTCATCAATAAACAATCCTCAAACATAATCATTCATTATGATTAGGACGATCATGTTAATTCATTAATCACTCAATTCATTTCATTACTCAGTTGATGATCAGGACAATCATGTTAACTCATTAATTACTCAATTCATTTCATTACTCAGTTGTTAATCTGTAAGATCATATCATTAATCTTGTTAACTTGTTCAAGATACTCATTTCAAGAATTTCATCATATAATGATGGCACCTCAGTTAATCATTCATGTAATAACTGTGTTATAGCGCATATGCTCATTTTCATCATTTCATGACATAAATCATAATGCGGTACTCATACGGGATCTATGATTATCATGCGACCTTCCTACTTCAGTATGGAGAGAGCTGTCAGGGGATGCACAGAGAGAGGTCGTGGTGCGGGCCGGAACCCGGGGAATAATCACTGACCGTCAGGAAGTCGTACCCAGGACTCAGCTCGATCGGAAGATATTCGGGTTGATCCACTCACTTTTATGCAAGTCATGATGACCCATATGCAATTGCTTAACCATCATCGCGCCACTCTGACCGGATTAGTCGAGAGAACTCTCCCGTATGAGCCTGCTGCTAAGGAAATTGCTGAGCAGCAACTTTCATCTGTCAGCAAGAAATCAGTGAAGCGTAATCAATCCGAAGGCGGTCAGTCAACCTTCAAAAAGCCTCGTGCGGGTCCTATCGTTTCTGAGCGAACTCCTACGGCGCATAAGCGTGCGGGATCTCAATCCCGAGCGGCCAGTTCGGCCATCACCTGTTTCAACTGTGAAGAACAGGGTCATTTCAGTGCTAAGTGTCCGAGGCAGACTGTCACATGCCATAACTGTGGAATTGCGGGGCATAGGGCCCGTTTTTGCCGAAGGGACTCCAAACCCACTCCGGCGACATCTCAGACCCCAAACAAATCAGCAGCTCGAATCGTGCCACTCCAAGGCTGCTTAAAACAACAGGAGCTAACAAAGGCGGAGCTCATATGTATCAGACGAGAGCGTCCGGTTCGGGGGCCGGCAAGTCCCGGATTCATGTGATGAAGAGGATCGACGATCCGGTGGCCCGAATGATCTCAGGTATACTCGTAATTTTATTTCAACCTGTGTGTACCTTTTGATACTGGTACACCACATTCATTCATTTTTTAATCATGTTTGAATAGACTTATTTTGGGATAGTCCTATCGCTTATGGACCTCTTACCATCGGTCTACCTGACGATGAAAGAATTTTCGGAAATCATACCGAAGTAAGCTTTTGACCGCGATTGGTTAATGGACCTAATCGTGGTGAATTTATTTAAGGACGATGTAATATTGGGTATTAGTTGGATGGATCGTCATGATACTATCCTTAGTGCTGTAGGCGTTTGGTCACTATCATTCCGTCGTTGGTTGTCGAATGTGTGCTTTACAGAGGTAATCCCCATTGTTCCAGAAGAATTATTATTATGATGGAAGCAGAGAAATTCCTCAATCGAGTTGTTCAATCATTCATTGTATCATTTTCATCGGTTGGCCATTCTAAGGCAATCGAGTTGTTCAATCATTCATTGTATCATTTTCATCGGTTGGCCGTTCTAAGGCAATCGAGTTGTTCAATCATTCATTGTATCATTTTCATCGGTTGGCCGTTCTAAGGCAATCGAGTTGTTCAATCATTCATTGTATCATTTTCATCGATTGGCCGTTTTAAGGCAATCGAGTTGTTCAATCATTCATTGTATCATTTTCATCGATTGACCGTTCTAGGGCAATCGAAATGTTCAATCATTCGTGGTATCATTGTCATCGATTGATGATGTATTCCCAGATGAGTTATCTGGTTGCCTTCACATAGAGTTGTGGAATTCATGAGTGAGTTGGAGCCCGGTACGTCCCTGTTATCGAAGGCACCGTACCGGATGGCCCGACCGTAATGCAGGAGTTGAAGAATCAGCTAGAGGAGTTTTACGAGAAAAAAATTACATCCGACCGAGCGCGTCCCTGTGGGGAGCACCAGTGTTGTTTATCAAGAAGAAGAATGGTTCGTTCCGCTTGTGTATTGATTACGGGGAATTGAACCGGGTGACGATCAAGAATAAGTATCCTTTACCCCGTATCGATGATCTTTTGGATCAAATTCAGGGAGCTTTAGTATTTTCCAAGATCGACTTAAGATCTGGATATCATCAGTTGCGGATTCGAGAGTCGGATATCGCGAGGAAGGCATTTCGAACATGCTATGGTCGTTATGAGTTCGTAGTGATGCCGTTCGGGCTAACTAATGCACCTGCGGTGTTCATGGAGTTAATGAATCAGGTTTTCATCGACTTTTTGGATCAGTTTGTTGTTGTCTTCATCGATGACATTTTGATTTATTCTCGTGATCAAGAGGAACACGAGGTACATCTTCATCAGGTTCTCGACGTGTTAAGACGCGAGCAACTTTATGGAAAGTTTTCTAAATGTGAGTTCTGGATGTCCGAAGTGACTTTTCTCGGGCATGTAATTTCATCAGACGGAGTTCGTGTCGACCCTCAGAAGATGGAGGCTATCCGAGATGGGCAACATCCGAAGAATGTTAAGGAAATCCGAAGTTTCCTCGGATTAGCTGGTTAATTATCTGACCCACGACCTGGAGCTCGCAGCCATGGTTTTCGCGTTGGAAGTTTGGCGTCATTACCTTTATAGCGTTACCTGTCGGTTATTCACCAATCACAAGAGTTGAAGTATATACTTACTCAGAAGGAGTTAAATATGCGACAGAGACGGTGGTTGGAACTAATCAAAGATTAAGATATCGAGATCCTTTGCCACCCGGGCAAGGCGAACGTTGTCGCCGACGCCTTGAGTCGTAAGTCCGTTCGTATGCATGCTTGCTCGCTAACAGCTCAAGGAACTTCAGCAAGAATTTCTGAGAACCGAGATCGAGGTCTGGTTACAGCGAGTACAAGGGCAACTTTGTACGTTAGAAATTACATCATCACTTGAGGAGGCGATCTGGGTGAATCAGGGTTCAGACCCAGCATTGTTGCGCATCCGTGAGAATGTGGCTCAGGGGAAAGCCCCTGGATTCGTAATCCACAAGGATGGACTTTCGAGATTTAAGAATCGGTTGTGCGTACCGGCGAATGACGAGTTGGAAAACTCGATTTTGAGAGAAGCTCATGCTACCCTTATTCCGTTCATCCGGGGTCTAGCAAGATGTACAAGGACTTGAAACAAAATTACTAGTGGAGTAATATGAAGCGAGAAGTCGCGGAATTTGTTTCGAGATGCTTAACCTGTCAGCAAGTCAAGATTGAACATCAGCGACCGGCGGGTATGCTGAAACCCTCTCCCTATTCCGAAATGGAAGTGGGAAGACATTTCGATGGATTTCATCACGAGTTTTCCGACGAGTCGTCGTGGCATGAATACAATCTGGGTAATTGTGGACCGTTTGACTAAATCGGCTCATTTTCTTGAGATTAAGGATACGTGGGGTCCCAAGAGTCTGGCCGAGTTATTCATCAAAGAGATAGTAAGACTGCACGGTACTCCTAAAAGTATCGTTTCTTATTGTGATGGACGGTTTGTGTCTCATTTTTGGAAATCAGTTCATCGTGCCATGGGAACTTAGCTTAATTTCAGCACATCTTTTCACCCTCAGTCCGACGGACAATCAGAGAGGATTATTCAGACTTTGGAGGACATGTTGAGGGCATGTGTCCTCAATTGGAAAGACGATTGGGAAGCCCAACTACCTTTAATCGAGTTCACGTATAATAATAGTTGGCATGCCTCGATTAAGATGGCACCTTACGAGGCATTGTACGGTCGTCGTTTTCGATCTCCTTGGTGTTGGGACAACTTATCAGAATCAATCGGCACCGAGCCCGATATGCTTATAGCCGCCCGTGAGGAGGTAGCTTTGATCAGGAGTCGTTTGTTGACCGCTCAGAGTCGACAGAAATCTTATGCAGACAATCGTCGTCGACCACTAGAGTTTGAGACGGGTGACCACGTGTTGGTCAAAGTATCCCCGAGTCGAGGTATTTTCTGTTTCAGAAAACGGGGGAAGTTGAGTCCGAGATTCATTGGACCATTTGAGATTTTGGATCGAGTAGGCGAGTTAGCTTATCGATTGGCTCTACCTCCGGCATTGAGCCGAATTCATAATGTGTTTCACGTCTCTCAGTTGCGGAAGTATGTTGCCGACCCGAGTCACATACTTCAGTTCGACGAAATCGAGATCGCGGATGATCATTCGTATGAGGAGCGTCCTATACGAGTTTTAGAGCGGTGAATCAAACAGTTGAGGAACAAGACGATTCCTTTGGTCAAGATTCAGTGGGCTAGGCACGGAGTCGAAGAGGCTACTTGGGAAACGGAGGAGAATTTGCGGGAGAATTATCCCGAGTTGTTTGACCCTTAGTTTCGGAGACGAAACTCTTTTTAAGGGGGGAGTATGTAATACCCGGTTGTAATTCATTCATTTACATTCAGTAATTATCAGTCTGTAATTGTCACTCAATAATTTTCACTCATTAATAATAACTCATCGTTCATGATTCATTCATTTGCGTTCATTTGGCATGTTGTAACCGTGTATCAGTTACCGATCGTCATTTCATCTCCGTTTGAGTGTCGGAACGGGAGTATTGTCATTATCATCGTGATTGGTAGTCTTGTGCTGGAAGTATCATTTTTGGCATGTGTTGGACTTGTTCACTTTCTCATACGTATGGTATGTCGAATCATTCATCAATCATAGCAAGAAATCAGAGTTGTCGGATTTTTATCTTGTCCAGCAACGAGTTACGGCCGTAAGGAGTGTCGGATACGGCCGTAATAGACGTTCATTGTTTTCAAGCCATTTTGGACGAGCGGGACTTACGGCCGTAAGGATTTCGGCATACGGCTGTAAGTTAGGCAGTACGGCCGTAAGGCTTGGCCGAATACGGCCGTACGTGTCGAGCAGGGTGCCCAGGCATTTTTGGCCGAAGGCGAGTTACGGCCGTAAGGGTTGCGGCATACGGCCGTAAGGCGAGGGAGATACGGCCGTAAGGCTTGGCCGAATACGGCCGTACGTTACCGACTGGGTACCTGGTCATTTTCGAAGAAGGGGGGCTTACGCCCGTAAGATTGGCCGGATACGGCCGTATTGTCCGAGTTACGCCCGTAAGTCAGGGCGGATACGGCCGTAAGGCTGTCGGCAGGTTTTTGGATGAAGCCGAGTTACGACCGTATGAGTTGGCCGGTTACGGCCGTAAGTCCATTGACCTGGGATGTTACGGCCGTATGAAGGCCGAGTTACGGCCGTAACTTCCGGCAGTATATAAGGATCCGGCCGGGACTTTTTCATCATTTTCATCCTTTTCTTCACTTTGTTCCGAGAGAGAGACTTGAGGGAGGGATTTTTCCATCCTCAATCACTTGAGTGTTAGATTTTCATCATCTTCATTCATTTGGGAAGCTTGGATACTCGTGTTCATTGGATCGAAGTGGGTGGATCTTCAAGAGGTAATTTCCTCAACATCTTGGATTTTGATTTTGCGTTGAGATATGGTGTTTTGGACGTTATAATCATGTTATATGAAGGGATATGTATATGATTATGAGTTTGTATAAGGATTCATTGGATTATTGAAGGATTATTCAAGAACACTTTGAATATCGAGTTGGAATTGGGGGTTTTTGATGAATTATCGTTATAATCACGATTTTGGATATTCATTTTGGATTATTGATCGTATTGAAGATGTTTTGTTGGTTTGAAACACTTCTTGGGGATTTGATGTTGGTATTATTGAGGTTTGGTTGTAAACAATCGGAGTTTGGCCACAACGTATTCGATATAATGCCTCAATGAACTTAGTTTAGTCGTATCGACGTTTTGAGTTGGTTATCATCGTGTTTGATTCGTATGTTGAACAGATTGTTCGATATTGTGTTATTTAAGGTTGTTCGAGTGACCGACATTTCATTTAGGACGTTTGTTCGTGGAAGGACATTCTTCATCGGTGTTGTGTAAGTTAATTCTTACTCGGTTAAAAGGATATTCATTCCTTTTGTTGTTGTTCATTCATAATCATAACTCATTCATCATTGTATTAACCGTATCAAAACTTGTTATTGTCAATTAATCACTTCAGTCATAAGGAACGACGGTTCCAATCATTTCATTGAGCTGTCATTCATTTCACTATCATTCCATCTCGGTGAGTCATTATTCATTTTCGATGTCACTTTTGTTATGTCGTGGCATTCCGGGTCATACTGGCGTGCCGGTTGGTATGTGTAGGATTTTCATGTCGGGCACATTTAAGTCGTGTGTTGGTTGTTGGCCTCACATCGATCGCACACACGAGTCATATGCCTCGTGAGACTGATTAGGTACAAGACCACATGTGTATTCGATCGATACTCGTTGGTGGCTTGTGCACGGACACATTTCCATCCCGGGCGTAGTGTGGCGCCACCCTTTTATCCGTACTGTTAGTTGATTCATACAGCATGTTTGATTGCATATGTTTTCAACAAGATTGGGTTATAATCTAACCGATTCTTTTTGATCGAACTGGTGGCATATATATATGATTGTGTTTATTCAACTCTTGAGGATTGTTGTTCTGTGTAACTGACCCCGTTTGGGGATTTTGTTTTTTAGGTCATGGCAAGGCAAAAGCACGGGAATAGCATATTGACGGCGAGGAGTCCCAGTGATACTAGTAGGGGGCCCCAATCCTTTCAGTCATTCCTATTGTTGTCATTTATTTTCCGCTGCAGATTTTCACTTGGTTACTCCGTTTTATTCAGTGTTGTGTATTTTATCTTCATATAAAATATACATGTATTCTGTATTATCCTGGGTGTGTTGTATGAAACTCCTCATCGGAGTAATTAATGTTGTAATGTGGTTTGGTACTACATTCACCCTGTGTAATTCATTCGTTTTCATTCGCCTGGTGGGTCCCAGTTGGGGGTCCACGGCACTGTAATATCCGCCTAGTTTGGGGTGTTACAACGATGGGATATCTATTCTACATGCCCGAAGATCGAAAGATCGTTGTTGCTTTACAAGCACACTTCCTGGAAGATGAGTTCATTGAGGAAGGCGGAGCAAGTAGAAGTATTTCTTTAGAAGAATATAATGAAACCCCTCAGGAGACACCTGTGCAAGAAAAATGGAACCGAACCTTGTGAAACACAAGTACAACCACCTCTTTGGTCTAATAGGGTGTCTCATTTACCTGAGAGGTATAGTTCTATGCACTTGGAGGAACTGGGTTTCCCCGAGGTTCCAAGTGATAAACAAGAGACCGACCCGCGACCAATGACCTAGCAATGGTGGATGTAGACTCCATGAAATGGACTGTAGTAGTCTTCATGTAGTTGGGACCTTCATTTTGACGATACGGTCAAAGAGTTTGACTTCGTGCAAATTGAAGAGGAATCTTGTGTATACAAGAGGGTTAGTGGGAGCAAGAGCACATTATAAGTATTATATGTAGATGACATTGTACTAATAGGAAATGATGCGGGAATGCTCAGTTCTGGGAAAGCTTGGCTTTCGAGTAATTTCTCCATGAAATACTTGGGAGAAGAAACTTATATTCTTGGGATTCGACTCTATTGGGATAGATCGAAGAGAATAATAAGTTTTTTCCCAAGCCCTCTATATAGATTAGATCTTAAAGAGGGTTCCTTCCGATGCGACATGGAATAAAACTCACCTTGAAGATGTGTCCTCATAGTGAGGAACAATGAAAGGAAATGAGTTATATACCATATGATTCGGCAGTGGGTAGCCTTACATATGCTTTATTGTGTACGAGACCTGACATTGCGCATGCTGGAAGCGTGGTAAGTAGGTTTTGGGCTAACCCAGTCAGGGAACATTAGACTGCCGTAAAGAATGTTCTCAAGTACTTTAGAAGTACTAAGAGATCTGATTCTTATATATGGTGGTGGAGAACAGAATGTGGTGGGATTCACTGTATTGGACTTCCAAGGACAGAAAGACGATTATATGTCTACTTCTGGCTATATTTACTCTTAATGGAAGAGCAGTATCTTGGCATAGTGCCAAGTATAGCGCGACTGCTAATTCCACATGTTAGGCTGAGTATAAAGCGGCCTCAGAGGTGTAACACCCCAAGATATTCAGAGTATATTACAGCGCCGTGGACCCCTACATGGGACCCACCAGGCTACAACAAGAAAACACCACTCTACTAACCATCTCGGTTAGCAAGGACACACATTTAAATAATATGACATATAAAGATACGCCCGGAACAACCGGCGAAATAAGCATCATCCGACAATGTAACAATTTAAAGTAATACAATACGGAGTTTGAAATAAAAAACCTAAGTACTCGCGAGTACAATCTATAAGTTCATAACTGTGGGAACAACCATATCGAAATGAACAAAAGAAATAAGAAGACCCAAATGCACATGTCACCGACCCTGGCCAACATCCTCGTACTGTCCCGGTGCTCGCTCGTCCGGATAATCGTAACCTAAAATCCATAACAAGAATTTCCCCAAAATGGGTCCCCAAAGGGGTTAGCAATTACGCTAGTACAAGTAATCAAGGCAAACCAATCGCTTACACATTTCATAGTACATGCACCAATATCATTTCAAAAACCAAAACCAGACATGTCTTTTCCTAAACAAACAAACAAATACAATTAATTTGCTCAGATCGGGACGAAGCCACGAATCCCACTCGAGGCCTCTAAGGACCCTCCTGAGCTGGCCACATTCATAAAACAAATCAAGCACCACACGTCACCTAGGACCGGGACGAAGCCACGAATCCCACTCGAGGCCTCTAAGGACCCTCCCGAGTTAGCGAAACAAACTCATGAATCCAGGACGAAGCCATAGATTCCCTCGAGGCCCCGTCGGACCCTCCCGAGGTGAGTAAAGCACACACAATATACATTACCATTTCACGTTAAGCATAAAGGTTTCCAAGAATTACTTGCCTTAAATAATTGATGACGCAACGAACGGAAAGGATAATCACCGACGAATGCTAGGAATCAACGAAACCGAACCTAACGATTCGAAGAACATAATCACAACCAACTCTAGACGAATACGAAAATGGAATACACCCGCAAACCCGCCTACGATTCATGTATATTCGTACAAAAATATCAACGAGGGCGGACCACAACCAAACCCTCTCGATTTCGCAAAACCGTGAAAATATACCATGTATCCGTAGGAAGACTAATGATATTGACAAGATTAACCACATACATCATGAATCCACCAACAAAACAGAACGAATCGGACGAAAATCCCAAAACCCCCAATTTATCTAAAAGTAGGGTTCTAAGAGATTTTACCTTGGATTAGGATGAAAGATTCGTGTTGATGTTGTTATAATACACCAAGAACTCAAGGAAGATGTTGGATGAGATGATTGGACGATGAGATCGCCAAGAAAATCGCCCGGAATCACCTTAGCCGCGGAGAGGAGGAAGGAATGAGAAATTGTGTTCATCTCGGTCAACTCCCTGGTTTATATAGCTAGGGAGTGTTAGCGCGCGCTAATCCTCAAGGTTAGCGTGCGCTAACGGGATAAAACTACAGGCCATACAGTTAGCGTCCTAGTCCAGTAGCCAGATTTCTGGCCGTTAGCGTGCGCTACTCGAAACGTAGCGTGCGCTAATAATCTCTCGGTAGCGCGCGCTATCGACCAATAGCATGCGCTACCTGGACATCAGCCGAGTCCAGAAGAAACTGTCCAGTACACACCTGATCCAGTTAGCGCGCGCTATCCACCAAACGTAGCGTGCGCTAAAGTGTATCGGTAGCGCGCGCTATCGACCAATAACGTGCGCTACCTGGGCAACAGATTGAGTCTAGTAGCAAACTGTCCTGTACTGGACACTCACGCTAGTGCACGCTACCGGGAATCTCAGCGTGCGCTAGACTACATAGCGTACGCTAATTCGCCAGTCCAGGGGGCTGGAGACAGCACTGCCACTCCTAGGGCTTGCTCTCTAGCGCGCGCTACGAAGCAGTCGTAGCGTGCGCTACTAACTGACCCCTAGCGTGCGCTATGCAGAAAATATAGCGTGCGCTAGGTACGAAATGTAAACGGTCCAAAACACCGGAATATGAACGAAACGTTAAACGTAACATCTCAAAATGTATCATATAATAGAATGGATCCACGGCAACCCCGAAACGGTGGTTCCGCACAACAATCACGAGAATCAGATCAACAGGTGACTGAAAAGATACACTGAAAGATACACAAGGGTCACTACGACCGAGAAATACATCGAAAGTAAAAATACAACGGAAAGAAAAATGCGGATATTACATTCTACCCCTCTAAAAACAAGTTTCGTCCTGAAACTTAAGAGACAAATAACTCGAGGTATCTAGCACGCATGCTATCCTCGGTCTCCCAAGTTGCCTCCTCGACACCATGTTTCGACCACTGCACTTTAACCAAAGGGATGGTCTTATGCCTCAGTCGTTTCTCGCGATGCTCCAAAATCTTCAAGGGCCGTTCTTCAAAAGTAATATCCTCGGCGACATCAATCTCCCCATAGTCGATGATGTGACTAGGATTCGGGACATATTTCCTCAGCTGGGAAACATGAAAAACGCTATGAACATGACTCATGGCCGGGGGCAATGCCAAACGGTATGCCAACCCACCGACTCGCTCGAGAATCTCGAAGGGCCCAATAAATCTCGGACTCAACTTCCCCTTTTTCCCGAAACGGAAAACTCCTCTTGTCGGCGACACCTTTAGTAAAACATGGTCTCCCACCTCGAATTACAAAGGTCGACGACGGACATCGGCATATGACTTCTATCGACTCTGGGCAGTCAACATCCGTTCCTGAATTAATTCTATCTTCCGCCTCGTCTCTAAAATGACATCCGGTTCGGTACCGACCAAATCGGACGCCTCATTCCAACAAATCGGCGATCGACAACGCCGCCCATAGAGCGCCTCATACGGTGCCATCCGAATCGGCGCGTGCCAACTATTGTTGTACGTGAATTCGATTAATGGCAAATGCTCCTCCCAGTCACTACTCCAATTGAGAGCACAAGACGCAACATATCCTCGAATGTCTGGATAGTGCGTTCCGACTGTCCATCTGACTGGGGATGAAAAGAGGTACTCAAACGCAAACAAGTACCCAACGCTTTATGCACCGCCTGCCAAAAGTGCGATACAAATCGGCCATCACGATCCGAAACAATAGACTTCGGAGTACCGTGAAGCCTCACAATCTGCGCGATAAATACACGAGCCAACTTCTCTGGGCCCCAAGTATCCTTGATGCCCAGAAAATATGCCGATTTGGTCAGACGATCAAAAATCACCCATACCATATTCATGCCTGACCTCGATCTCGGCAAACTCGTAACGAAATCCATCGATATATCTTCCCATTTTAATTACGGAACGGGAAGTGACTGCAATAACCCAGCCGGTCGCTGATGCTCGATTTTGACCTGCTGACAAGTCAAACATCTCGCTACAAACTGCGCGACTTCTTCCTTCATATCATTCCACCAAAAATTCCTCCCCAGGTCCTTGTACATCTTACTCGAACCAGGATGAACGGAGTAAGGTGTAGCATGGGCCTGGTGCAGAATACTCTATCTCAATTCTAAGTCGTTCGGTACACAAAGCCGACTCTGGAATCTCAAAACACCGTCCTCATGAATCACAAACCCAGGAGACTTTCCTTTAAGAATGTTCTCTCGGATTTGAGTAATAATCGGATCCTCTAACTACTTCAGCTTAATTTCATCGATCAAAGACGACGAAATCTCTAAAGCACAAAGTTGCCCGATAGCTCCAGGCAACAAAACCTCAACATCTAACTCGATCAAAGCCCGCCGAAGCTTAGACTGAGATGTAAGGACTTCAAGCGTTCGCAACGCAACCGGTTTCCGACTCAAGGCGTCGGCCACGACGTTCGCCTTGCCCGAATGATAAAGGATTTCGAGGTCATAATCCTTAATCAGCTCTAACCACCTCCTCTGCCTCATATTCAACTCCCGCTGAGTAAATATATATTTCAGACTTTTATGATCGGTAAAAATCTGACATGCAGAGCCAAAAAGGTAGTGACGCCAAATCTTGAGCGCAAAAACGACTGCCGCCAACTCCAAATCATGAGTAGTGTAGTTAAGCTAATACGGCCTCAACTGCCTCGATGCATACGCGATGGTTTTGCCGTGCTGCATCAACACGCACCCAAGACCCTGACCCGAAGCATCACTGTAAACGGCAAAACCCTCGTTGCCACACGGCAATGCTAAAACCGGGGCTGAAGTCAAACGTCTCTTCAGCTCCTCAAAACTCGACTGCCTTTCGTCATTCCAGACGAACTTCTCGGATTTCTGGAGCAACTGTGTAAGTGGCCGAGCTAGTTTTGAGAAACCCTCGACGAACCTACGGTAGTAGCCAACCAAACCCAAGAAACTATGGACCTCCTTCACATTCGTGGGCGGTGCCCAATCCAACACTGCCTCAATTTTCTGCGGATCCACACGAACTCCCTCGGCTGAAATCACGTGACTCAAAAACATCACTTCCCTCAGCCAGAACTCACATTTCGAGAACTTCGGATAGAGTTGCTCGGTCCTCAAAATGTCTAACACTATCCGCAAATGATGGGCATGCTCTTCCTCGTTCCTCGAATAAATAAGAATGTCGTCAATGAAGACGATGACACACTTATCTAAATACTCGATAAAGACTTTGTTCATCAACTGCATGAACACCGCCGGCGCACTAGTTAACCCAAAAGGCATGACTACAAACTCATAATGTCCGTATCTCGTCCAAAAAGCTATTTTCGGCACGTCGGACTCCCTCACCCGGAGCTGATAGTACCCCGATTTCAAATCAATCTTCGAGAACACCGCAGCTCCCTGCAACTGATCGAACAAGTCATCAATTCTCGGCAAAGGATACTTGTTCTTGATGGTCACCTTGTTTAGTTCGCGATAGTCGATACACAAACGTAGTGAACCATCCTTCTTTCGCACAAACAGGACCGGTGCGCCCCAAGGCGAGGCACTCGGTCGAACATAACCCGACTCAAGAAGCTCACTCAACTGCTTCTTCAACTCGGCCACCTCTGAAGGTGCCATGCGATACGGTGCCTTCGAAATCGGAGCCGCGCCCGGCTCTAACTCTATAGCAAACTCAACCTCACGATCCGGTGGCAATCCCAGCAACTCGTCAGGAAACACATCAGGAAACTCACTAACAACTGGAATCGATGAAAGCTTGACTCCACCATCCTCTGCCTTCAAGGCATAGCACCAATAACCAGTACACCCTTTCCGTAGGAGTCTCATCGCCTTCAAGGCGTTAATAACGAGCTTCCGGTTTCTCTTTCGCCCCGCGAAAGAATGTTCAGTGCCGTCCTCGATTAGCATGGTAATGATCCTCGTGCGGTAGTTCATGATTGCACCATGCCGCCCGAGCCAATCATCTCCGAGAATTAAATCCTCACCCTCGATACCCACGACAATAAGATTAGAGAGCCAAGCCCTCTCACAAATAAACACAGAACAGTCCCGGACTTCTCGATCACCGAAAATTCTGTCACCGCTAGGAAGTTTAACGATGAAAGGCTCGCAAGGTGACAAGCAGTCGAGACTCAAACGGCGTACACACTCTAGAGAAATGAATGAATGCGTAACACCCGAATCAAAAAGCACACTGACAGGATGGGAATGGATATGAATGGTACCTGTCGCCACAGTAGTTGCTGGATCGTCGGCCCTCCTCATCTCGTAGATACGCGGTTGGGCAGAGCCGACACTGGAAGCTCCTCCTCTAGCGGGCTGACCCCGACCCCTACCTCGGCCGGCACTCGGCGGTGGCGGCGGAGCAAATGAGCCCTGGTTCACACTCGGCTCCATAGGTGCTGGGTGAGAAGAACGGGCGCCGCGAAACTGTCTGAGCTTCTCGCAAAAAGAAGCCTTGTGGCCCGACTGACCACAAGTATGACAAGTCAAATGTGGACGAGGACAATCCCGGTTCACGTGGCCTGGCTTGCCACAGTTAAAGCATCTGGGGTCCCGGACGAAGGTTCCGGCGGCACTTCGGAAACTCCCAGAGAAACGAGCCGAACCACCCGTAGAAATGTTTGCAGGTTGAGATTTCTGTTGACTTCCACCCTTGTAACCCGAGAAATCCCCAGCGAATTTCTGCTTCTTACTCTCTCGGACCGCCGCACTAGCCGTCACCGACATATCATAAGCAAGAGCTCGACTCTGATAATCCTTCAAAGTAGTACAGACGAGCCCAGACATATAGTCCCGAATGGACAGTTTCATCCTCTTGGAAAAATGGAAAATTTTGTCGCTCTCTTCGACAACTTGGGTCTTCACATAGCCCAACTCCTTGTTAGAATCGGCAATATCTTGGGATACGGGAATATCCCGTGGTTGAGCATCATAAAAAGCAGGCACTCGAGCCTGTCTGACCGGCCACGGACAATATTCGGTCTCCATCAATTCCTGAAATTCGGCTCACGAAGCAACATGGTCTTTGGGCCCAACGGCCTCCCACCAATCCGTAGCATCCCCAGTGAGAAAGTACTGGGCAATAGGGACCTTACGATCCTCGGGACAGTTGGTGGCAACGAAGACTTTAGATATCTCCTTGATCCATCCCTCCCAGCCGATCGGGTCTGAAGCTCCCGAGAACTGAGGAGGATGCATCTTGATGACATCCTGAAGCCAGCGATCCGCTCCACCCCGATTAGCATGAGCCTGATCGAGGTTTTGAACCACTTGAGCTATCGCCGCCATTTGGTTTACCATTTGCTGCATAACGGCCGCAATACCAAGGTCGGAGCGCTCCTGAGAAGAAGCATGAGTGTGACGGTCATCGGTACTGCCGGCTCCCGAAGAATGCGACGTGGCCGCCCCACTGGCTGCCCCACGTCCTCGGCCGCGCCCACGACCACGACCACGACCACGACCACGGTTTCCTCCGGCATCCATACTGGTGTTAAGAGATAACAGAAGTATATCGAGGATGAGTAAGGGAGGAAAAAGCAACTACGATGATAAGCAAAAGAGGGAGAATAAACACAGTTCAAGAAACGGAATACAGTACGAGAAAGTAAGGAATCGCGTAAGGAAACTTACGAACACTGGGAGTAACGAGATGCTGGCAGCGGTGTGACAATGTGCAAAACAAAACACGACTAGACCCAAATAACCGACAAGCCTAGGTATCCATAAACCTAGGGCTCTAATACCATTTTCTGTAACACCCCGAGATATTCAGAGTATATTACAGCACCGTGGACCCCTACATGGGACCCACCATAATACAACAAGAAAACACCACTCTACTAACCATCTCGGTTAGCGAGGACACACATTTAAATAATATGACATATAAAGATACACCCGGAACAACCGGCGAAATAAGCATCATCCGACAATGTAACAATTTAAAGTAATACAATACGGTGTTTGAAATGAAAAACCTAAGTACTCGCGAGTACAATCTATAAGTTCATAACTGTGGGAACAACCATATCGAAATGAACAAAAGAAATAAGAAGACCCAAATGCACATGTCAACGACCCTGGCCAACATCCTCGTACTGTCCTGGTGCTCGCTCGTCCGGATAATCGTAACCTGAAATCCATAACAAGAATTTCCCCAAAATGGGTCCCCAAAGGGGTTAGCAATTACGCTAGTACAAGTAATCAGGGCAAACCAATCGCTTACACATTTCATAGTACATGCACCAATATCATTTCAAAAACCAAAACCAGACATGTCTTTTCCGGAAAAAAACAGTCACAATTAATTTGCCTAGGACCGGGACGAAGCCACGAATCCCACTCTAGGCCTCTAAGGACCCTCCCGAGCTGGCCACATTCATAAAACAAATCAAGCACCACACGTCACCTAGGACCGAGACGAAGCCACGAATCCCACTCGAGGCCTCTAAGGACCCACCCTAGCTGGCTAGCGAAACAAACTCATGAATGCAGTACGAAGCCATAGATTCCCTCGAGGCCCCGTCGGACCCTCCCGAGGTGAGTAAAGCACACACAATATACATTACCATTTCACGTTAAGCATAAAGGTTTCCAAGAATTACTTGCCTTGAATAATTCATGACGCAACGAACGGAAAGGATAATCACCGACGAACGCTAGGAATCAATGAAACCAAACCTAACCATTCGAAGAACATAATCACAACCAACTCTAGACGAATACGGAAATGGAATACACCCGCAAACCCGCCTACGATTCACGTATATTCGTACAAAAATATCAACGAGGGCGGACCACAACCAAACCCTCTCGATTTCGCAAAACTGTGAAAATATACCATGAATCCGTAGGAAGACTAATGATATCGACAAGATTAACCATATACATCATGAATCCACCAACAAAACGGAATGAATCGGACGAAAATCCCAAAACCCCCAATTTATCTAAAAGTAGGGTTCTAAGAGATTTTACCTTGGATTAGGATGAAAGATTCGTGTTGATGTTGTTATAATACACCAATAACTCAAGGAAGATGTTGGATGAGATGATTGGATGATGAGATCGCCAAGAAAATCGCCCGGAATCGCCTTAGTCGCGGAGAGGAGGAAGAAATGAGAAATTGTGTTCATCTCGGTCAACTCCCTGGTTTATATAGCCAGGGAGTGTTAGCGCGCGCTAATCCTCAAGGTTAGCGTGCGCTAACGGGATAAAACTCCAGGCCATACAGTTAGCGTCCCAGTCCAATAGCAAGATTTCTGGCCGTTAGCGTGCGCTACTCGAAACGTAGCGTGTGCTAATAATCTCTCGGTAGCGCGCGCTATCGACCAATAGTGTGCGCTACCTGGACATCAGCCGAGTCCAGAAGCAACTGTCCAAAGACACACTGATCCAGCTATCGCGCTATCCACCAAACGTAGCGTGCGCTAAAGTGTATCGGTAGCGCGCGCTATCGACCAATAACGCGGCGCTACAGGCGCAGATTGAGTCCAAGAGCAACCGCCCAAGATCTTGGACACTCACGCTAGCGCACGCTACCGGGAATCTCAGCGTGCGCTAGCCCCCGACATTAGCGTGCGCTAGACTACGTAGCGTATGCTAATTCGCCAGTCCAGGGGGCTGAAGACAGCACTGCCACTCCCAGGGCTTGCTCTCTAGCGCGTGCTACGAAGCAGTCGTAGTGTGCGCTACTAAGTGACCCCTAGCGTGCACTATGCAGAAAAGATAGCGTGCGCAAGGTACGAAATGTAAACGGTCCAAAACACCAGAATATGAACGAAACATCAAACGGAACATCTCAAAACGTATCATAACATAGAATGGATCCACGACAACCCCGAAACGGTGGTTCCGCACAACAATAACGAGAATCAGATCAACAGGTGATTGAAAGGATACACTGAAAGATACACGAGGGTCACTACAACCGAGAAGTACATCGAAAGTAAAAATACAAGGGAAAGAAAAATGCGGATATTACAGGAGGCATCCAAAGGAAGGGTTAAAAAGTTACTAGGTAAACTTCTCGTGACACCTTGTGCTGTGCTGCCAAAGTGGTAGCACAGGCCTACGAGCCGAGGTTTCACAATAGTACCAAACATATTGAGAGAGTATCATCTCGTAAGAGTATTTGTTCGCAAAGAGATACATTGTGCTGTATAGAGTAGAGTCAGCCGACTACGTCGCTGATCCACTGGCCAAGCCACATTCTCAGATTAGCTTGGAGCATAATCTGGAGAACATGGGTATTAGATACCATAGTGTGGTGGCATTAAGTGCAAGTGGGAGATTGTTGGGAGTATGCCCTCGAATGCCACTCAGAGGATGTTGAGTGAGGGCATTGTACTTGTAATTATGTAAATCATTAATATAAGGCAATGGAAGTTTCTTTATTTACTGGTAGTTACTAGCATTCCTAACTCGTAAATATATATATATAGAAACTAGTCCGTGTATTTGAGAGCAAAACGTTCCACTCCTTATTGGATAAGGGGGTCGGCACTGGAAAGGTTTATAGCTCAAATACTTAATCGTTCGCAAGTCGATGAAACTTGACTGGGCGTTAAGTTTATGTGAAGACTTGTATGACGTGTTCTTTGACAAGGAGAGTGCCTGTCGAACGCTAATGGTTAGTGGGAGCACACGTTATAGGTATGCTAATTGGATTAGTATATTCGAACCGACTCACCCTCGATTCGTCACACAGATTTCACTCCGGGACAGTCAATGACGGAATCGAAAGGTTGTGATAGGTATTCGTGAACCTTCGACTTGAGGATTTAGTAGGGATGTGCTTGTGACGTCAAGATTTTCATTAGAGTAATTCGACCCTATAAACTGGAAAGTGGGGGTCAACCTCGACGTGCATCTTGACGGGCAAGTAGCAGGTCCTACTGAATACCAAGATAGAATTCTTTCTCCTGTTAGTGAACGGGTTATATGTCCTATGAGGTTATTGGCAGATGAGATCATAAGTCTTTGGCCAAAGCATTGGAGCTAGCTGTATTAGATACATGAGAGCTCGATGATCTCGGTTTGCATTAACGCATGCATAGCGTCAAGTACAGATAGGGTTTGACTGACCGTGACCCTATAACTTTATCGGGACATTTGAAAGAAGGGTTTATACGTTTACTGGTATTCACGACAGAATGAATGATCCCATCATTCGTTCTCAGTTGGGGTACAGTGTAGGCCGCCAGGCTGGCTAGGTGGTGCTACTACTCTTTGGTTCCTCCCATTGCTGACTGAGACGAACCTACCGAGTCGCGCAATAGGATTGACGACGGAATGAATCAAGCTAATTCTCTCATTATGAATATTAGATATTGGATATCTAAATTTGGGACATTGGATGTTTAAATTGATTTATTGGATAAATTGATTTACGGCCTAATGAATTAAATATATCACTGGGTGATTAATTTAATTCATGAATATAATCTATTCTTGGAGAAATTAATTATGTTATTTTGTATTTGGTATGTTTAATTAATTGGATTAATTAAACGATATAAATACGTTGGAACGGAATTGGACTTTATCTGTTTGGACTCTCGGGAGTCCGAAACAAAGAGAATTCGTCCGAATCCTTCTAGATTGGCCGCCCCCCTCACTTTCCATCCACCTTCCCATCTTGTTCTTTTGTGTCCATTTTATGATGGATGAAAATGACTTGTAAGGAATATCATGTGCATGAGATGTACATGTGAGTGGAAAGTAGAATAAGAAGAGAAGACTTTCACTCTCACCTCACTTGATCCAAAAACGTGAGAAAGAGGAAGTAGAGAGAGAAAAAGAACTTAGAGTTCATTTCATGGTCTTCAACTTCATCTTCATCTTCTTCATTCTTTTCCTTCAATTTTCTTAGAGAAATATTGAGAGAAAAATAGAGAGTAAGATTAAAACACTTAGAGTGTAGTAATCTTTACATATATAGCTTCATCACTTAGCTCTAGCCGTATCCTCGGAGGATAGCAAGGTGATCGTCGTTCCAATCGTTTCTCCGGTGCGTGGCAAGTAGAGACGCGGTACATTCGGCATTGGATCATTCAAGGGCTTGAAGCGGAATAGATTCGTAGAGATCAAGCAAAGCTTGGGGAATAGCTCAAGAGAAGGTTATCCATCTAATCAACGGACTACAAGGGTGAGTTTCTATATCTCTTGTGTATTCGGTTTTTGATATTCGTATATATGTAGCTCGATCAATCCTCATAGGGATTCGGATCGAATTAATTTTCGTTTTACCGCTTCCGCTGGGCCTTCGTTTTAGGCACCAAATCCCAACAGGGGCTGCCCCAGGGACCAAATCAAAACTAAACTCCACTTTTCGGTTGGGTGGGACTCCCAGCAAATCTTCTAGAAACACATCCAAAAACTCCTTTACTATAGCGTCTATAGGGGACACCTCATTAGTACGAGTGTCGACTAAACTCACCAAGTAACCTTGACATTCCTCCTTCCTTAGACTTCTTAGTGCCTTCATGGCCATGATTACTCTTGGTACTGCCCTACTCTTAGTGTAATATCCGCAATTTCGATTTTCGGTAATTTTCTTTTTTGGCGGAAGTCCACCTTAGCGACTCTGTTGTGACCGTTTCGCCATTCCGAGAATAATTAATTCTGCACTTTTAGTTCCATGTTCTTAAACGACTTTTCCACACTTGAGTTCGATTCTTGCAAATCTCGTCCGAAACTATTGTTTCGAGTTTCTCGTAAGTTCATTTAATGTTATTATTCATGTTGCAAGCTTTGGTTTGGTGTTTCGATCGTGTATCGTGTATTTCGGACATTTTGGGCTATTTTCGTAATTTCCCAAAGTTTGGGGTAATTACTTCCGTTGTCGAATTTCGAGCCCTCGGGTGGTCGGAATCGCGTGTTCTCTTAGTATTTAGATTCGTCTTTGCGAGTACTTAGTAACTGTATTTTTGGTTTACATTCAGGTATGAGTTTCGGGATTTTTCGGACCGTCGGATCGATCGAGTCCCGGCTGGCAAGACCTGGCCGAGTAACGGCCGCAATGGGCCGGCAGTTACGGCCGTAAGGCGCGTTACGTACGTAGTGCCTGGCCGGTAATGTACGTAACGATGCCGGCAGAACTGGGCAGTGAGTTTGGCCATGTCCGGTTACGACCGTAAGCCATGGCCGATTACGTACGTAATGGTCCGGCAGGTCCCGCCTATTTAAGGGTCTGGACCGAGTCATCCGGCCATTTTCACACTTTTTCTTCGTTTCTTCGCGTTTCTTCGTCAATAATGGATGGGTTTGGATGGATATGACATAGAGCAACATGTTTTGGAAGTTTGATTCATGTCTAACATCATCTTCCGCCCGGATCGAAGGTAAGAACACCTAAACTCTTGGTTTTGGGAATTTTTGAGGTTTCTTGATGTTTTGGCCGATTTGATTCGTTTTAGTTCAGATTATTGTTAGAACATGGTTGTATACTCTAAATCATTCATTACCCTTGAAGTTTTGTGGAACAAATTCGAGTATTTCTCCGTTAGACGATTATATTGGACTATGCCCTCAAAGTGTCCGATAAAATGCTTCAATGGGTAGAACTTGGGAAGTTATATACGTTTTCGTAGAATTGTGATTGAATTGATATTGTTGGAACTTAGGAACGAAATTCTTGTGAAGAACTCGAGTCGGAACCCTTCCGTTCGTTGCCTTCTTTGGTGTCCGAGCTTCCCGGTCGAACCGTGTTCTTCGGAGCATTCGGTAGCGGTTATTAAGGCAAGTATCTTATTATACGACTTGTATCTTGCAACTTGAAATCACGTATTAGGTTATGATGATTTTACTTGCCTTCGTAAATATGTTCCGTTTGAGTTGGTTGTGTATTCCGTAATGTGAAGGCTTTGTGATAATAGTGTTATATTGATATACGTGTTAGGTGTTGTGCCATTTGTGCAGGATTGCGACGTACATATGGGATGGTTGTACACTTGGTTGTGCAATGTATTGTGTACCGATCGTGTATTATGTTTGTTATGTGTCGTTGATTGATGACAGTTTGTTGTGAGTGTCTGAGATTGTGTTATGTGCGTAGGAGGTACGATGTTGGTGATCAACGTGAATGATTAACTGTGCTCATTGTTGTATGAAATGTGATTGTGAATGTGAATATATGTGTGACCGCTAGGTTCACTCATGATGGTTCGACGGGACCTACGAGGGCTCGTGGCAGTGGAATACGGGGTCAGAACTTAGTGAGATACTGAGGTCCAATCGTGCTGCTCTGACGAGGCCTACGATAACACATGGCAGTGGACCATGAGTTTCGGGCACAGTGCGTCCAACCGGGTGAGCTCGACGGGGCTTACGGTGACACGTGGCAATGGACTACGGTGTTAGGACTGTGTGTGTGATTGTTGTGATTGATTTAGTTTGTGTGAGTTGTTGAACCTACGGAGACACGTGACAGTGGATCACGGTGTCGGAATTGGTTATGTTTGGTTATCTTTATGTGGAATAGTCCGTGTGGGTTTTTGAACCTACAGAGACACGTGACAGTGGATCACGGTGTCGGAATTAATTATGTTTGTTTATTTGTGTATGGTGTAGTCCGTGTGGGTTGTTGAACCTACGGAGACACGTGACAGTGGATCACGATGTCATGAATATGTTTTGTCAATCAAAGTTTTGAAAGGAAAAGTTTTATGGAGAACTGTTGAGTTATGAAACAAGATTTGGGTTAAGACCCTAAAGTTTTTCGAAAGGATTTTTAACTTGGGACTTGAGGCTTTAAAGATTTTTGTTCCTAAAATTCCCGAGATGATAAGTTTTTTTTTTTAAATGCTTCATAGCTTATTTCCCTTGTTAAAACCTCCCGGGAATATTTTGGTACTTGGTTATAAATTTGATTATGATCAATGTTGCTCGTTACTTTTCGTATGATTTGATATTTGCACTAGTAAAACAGTGGAGTTTTACTAACCCCCAAGTAATCGGGGGTGGATGTCTGTTTTGCGTCTAGGTACATGCAGGTTCAGGGGAGCAGTCACAGGATTGGCACCAGAGGATGACGAGCTGCGATACTAATCAAGAGTTGAGAGTTGGTAGAGTTTGGTTGTATTGTCACGGTTGATTTCAGTCTTCCGCTGTATTGTGTTTCAACCCCTGTGTGGGTAATATTGTATAAGTCAGTTTTATTGATTGAGTTGTGTGACCTCATCGGTCTGTGTATTCACGTGTAAATGACCATAACGGTCTGTATTATTTTATTGTTTGACCCTGGACGAGCAAGCACTTGGTCGTTTTGTAAGTTATAGCCTGGTAGATCCTCGTAAAAAGGGGTCTACGACGTGTAATATTCCCATATGGTTTTGGGGGTGTTACGTTTATGGTATCGGAGCTTAGGTTGCGGAAACCTAGGCTGTAGGGTCGAGTCAAGTCGTGATTTATCGAGTAATGTGTTGTCTTGTCGTTCGAGTCGTCAGGTGACAAGTTGAGTTGTGCGTAGTCACAATGTGTCGGTTATGTTGTCGGACGAGATTAGTATCGTGGGCGACCGTCACCTCCGTGCGGACTGTGGATGTAAGTCTCCTCCTTTATGCATAATACATGTGTATCTCGATTTTATCTTAGTGATTTAATTGCGGTGCATGATTTTATTTACACAGTATTGCGTAATATAGTTGTGTTTAATACTTGCGGCACATAGTATGCGTATAGTACTGGGCACATTATTGTTTTATCTTTGAACCACCAGGTGGGGTGGTATGGTGTAAAAGTTGTAAACCTTGATGGGTTTTGAAAAGGTATCGACGGTAAAAACTTTAATGGCATCTATGATTATTATCAACCACCGTCGCCGCTCCACGTCGACTCCAAGGTACACATTTCAAGTTATGTTTATGTTGTAATCATAACAAAATGTTACGATTATGAGATTCAATGCATTTTTGAATCATGTTGCAATACCATGTTTATATTTTAGAGATGATATGCTATTGAGATTCAAAATAAAGATTCAATGCATTTTTGAATCATGTTGCAATACCATGTTTATATTTTAGAGATGATATGCTATTGAGATTCAAAATAAATGTTGGACATGTACGCGCTTTCTTATAAATTTATAAATACATGTAAATGCGTTAGTATAGCACTGCTAGAACATCTATTGGGAACAGTTAACCCTTAGACGTGATGTATACTTTTATTCCATCCCTTATGAGGAGATTCCTGAGAAGTCCTTGGCTATAATGTACCCTAGGACCATGGCAACTCGTGGACGTGGACGTGGACGCGGACGCCCAGCTAACCGAGGTGCTGATAATCTTGGAGGTCAGAATGCCAATGCTGGAGCGGGTAGTGATGGTAACGGAGATCAAGATAACCACTTTAATAATGAGCCAGCTCTTACTCAAGCACAAGTTGTGCAACCGTTCCGACGTTTCACACCACCATCATTCAATGGTCTAGAAGGACACAGGGGTTGAAACACAATACAGCAGAAGACTGAAATCAACTCTGACAATACAACCAAACTCTACCAACTCTCAACTCTTGATTAGTATCGCAACTCGTCATCCTCCGGTGCCAATCCTGTGACTGCTTCCCTGAACCTACATGTACCTGGACGCAAAACAGACATCCACCCCCCGATTACTCGGGAGTTATTAAAACTCTACTGTCTTACTAGTGCAAGTATCAAATCATACGAAAAGTAACGAGCAACATTGATCATAATCAAATTTAATAACCAAGTACCAAAATATTCCCGGGAGGTTTTAACAAGGGAAATAAGCTATGAAGCATTTTAAAAAAAAATAAACTTATCATCTCGGGAATTTTAGGAACAAAAATCTTTAAAGCCTCAAGTCCCAAGTTACAAATCCTTTCGAAAAACTTTAGGGTCTTAACCCAAATATTGTTTCATAAATCAAAGTTCTCCATAAAACTTTTTCTTTCAAAACTTTGATTGACAAAACATATTCATGACACCGTCATCCACTGTCACGTGTCTCCGTAGGTTCAACAACCCACACGGACTACACCACGCACAAATAAACAAATATAATCAATTCTGACACCGTGATCCATTGTCACGTGTCTCTGTAGGTTCAACAACCCACACGGACTATTCCACATACAGATAACCAAACATAACCAATTCCGACACCGTGATCCACTGTCACGTGTCTCCGTAGGTTCAACAACTCACACAGACTAAATCGATCACAACAATCACACACACAGTCCTAACACCGTAGTCCATTGCCACGTGTCACCGTAAGCCCCGTCGAGCTCACCCGGTTGGACGCACTGTGCCCAAAACTCATGGTCCACTGCCATGTGTTATCGTAGGCCTCGTCAGAGCAGCACGATTGGACCTCAGTATCTCACTAAGTTCTGACCCCGTATTCCACTGCCACGAGTCCTCGCAGGTCCCGTCGAACCATCATGAGTGAACCTAGCGGTCACACATATATTCACATTCACAATCACATTTCATACAACAATGAGCACAGTTAATCATTCACGTTGATCAACACAACATCGTACCTCCCACGCACATAACATAATCTCGACACTCACAACAAACTGTCATCAATCAACGACACATAACAAACATAACACACGATCGGTACACAATACATTGTACAACCAAGTGTACAACCATCCCATATGTACGTCGCAATCCTGCACAAATGGCACAACACCTAACACGTATATCAATATAATATTATTATCACAAAGCCTTCACATTACGGAATACACAACCAACTCAAACAGAACATATTTACGAAGGCAAGTAAAATCATCATAACCTAATACATGATTTCAAGTTGCAAGATACAAGTCGTATAATAAGATACTTGCCTTAATAACCGCTACCGAATGCTCCGAAGAACACGGTTCGACCGGGAAGCTCGGACACCAAAGAAGGCAACGAACGGAAGGGTTCCGACTCGAGTTCTTCACAAGAATTTCGTTCCTAAGTCACAACGATATCAATTCAATCACAATTCTACGAAAACGTATAGAACTTCCCAAGTTCTACCCATTGAAGCATTTTATCGGACACTTTGAGGGCATAGTCCAATATAATCATTTAACGGAGAAATACTCGAATTTGTTCCACAAAACTTCAAGGGTAATAAATGATTTCGAGTATACAACCATGTTCTAACAATAATCTGAACTAAAACGAATCAAATCGACCAAAACATCAAGAAACCTCAAAAATTCCCAAAACCAAGAGTTTAGGTGTTCTTACCTTCGATCCGGGCGGAAGATGATGTTAGACATGAATCAAACTTCCAAAACATGTTGCTCTATGTCATATCCATCCAAATCCATCCATTATTGACGAAGAAACGCGAAGAAACGAAGAAAAAGTGTGAAAATGGCCGGATGACTCGGTCCAGACCCTTAAATAGGCGGGACCTGCCGGACCATTACGTACGTAATCGGCCATGACTTACGGTCGTAACCGGCCGTGGCCAAACTCACTGCCCAGTTCTGCCGGCATCGTTACGTACATTACCGGCCAGGCACTACGTACGTAACGCGCCTTACGGCCGTAACTGCCGGCCCATTGCGGCCGTTACTCGGCCAGGTCTTACCAGCCGGGACTCGGTCGATCCGACGGTCCGAAAAATCCCGAAACTCATACCTGAATGTAAACCAAAAATACGGTTACTAAGTACTCGCAAAGACGAATCTAAATACTAAGAGAACACGCGATTCCGACCACCCGAGGTCTCGAAATTCGACAACGGAAGTAATTACCCCAAACTTTGAGAAATTACGAAAATAGCCCAAAATGTCCGAAATACACGATACACGATCGAAACACCAAACCAAAGCTTGCAACATGAATAATAACATTAAATGAACTTACGAGAAACTCGAAACAATAGTTTCGGACGAGATTTGCAAGAATCGAACTCAAGTGTGGAAAAGTCGTTTAAGAACATGGAACTAAAAGTGCAGAATTAATTATTCTCGGAATGGCGAAACGGTCACAACAGAGTCGCTAAGGTGGACTTCCGCCAAAAAAGAAAATTACCAAAAATCGAAATTGCGGATATTACACTAAGAGTAGGGCAGTACCAAGAGTAATCATGGCCATGAAGGCACTAAGAAGTCTAAGGAAGGAGGAATGTCAAGGTTACTTGGTGAGTTTAGTCGACACTCGTACTAATGAGGTGTCCCCTATAGACGTACCTATAGTAAAGGAGTTTTTGGATGTGTTTCTAGAAGATTTGCTGAGAGTCGCACCCAACCGAAAAGTGGAGTTTAGTTTTGATTTGGTCCCTGGGGCAGCCCCTGTTGGGATTTGGTGCCTAAAACGAAGGCCCAGCGGAAGCGGTAAAACGAAAATTAATTCGATCCGAATCCCTACGAGGATTGATCGAGCTACGTATATGTACGTCGCAATCCTGAACAAATGGCACAACACCTAACACGTATATCAATATAATATTATTATCACAAAGCCTTCACATTACGGAATACACAACCAACTCAAACAGAACATATTTACGAAGGCAAGTAAAATCATCATAACCTAATACGTGATTTCAAGTTGCAAGATACAAGTCGTATAATAAGATACTTGCCTTAATAACCGCTACCGAATGCTCCGAAGAACACGGTTCGACCGGGAAGCTCGGACACCAAAGAAGGCAACGAACGGAAGGGTTCCGACTCGAGTTCTTAACAAGAATTTTGTTCCTAAGTCACAACGATATCAATTCAATCACAATTCTACGAAAACGTATAGAACTTCCCAGGTTCTACCCATTGAAGCATTTTATCGGACACTTTGAGGGCATAGTCCAATATAATCATTTAACGGAGAAATACTCGAATTTGTTCCACAAAACTTCAAGGGTAATGAATGATTTCGAGTATACAACCATGTTCTAACAATAATCTGAACTAAAACGAATCAAATCGGCCAAAACATCAAGAAACCTCAAAAATTTCCAAAACCAAGAGTTTAGGTGTTCTTACCTTCGATCCGGGTGGAAGATGATGTTAGACATGAATCAAACTTCCAAAACATGTTGCTCCATGTCATATCCATCTAAATCTATCCATTATCGACGAAGAAACGTGAAGAAACGAAGAAAGAGGGTGAAAATGGCTGGATGACTCGGTCCAGGCCCTTAAATATGCGGGACCTGCCGGACGATTACGTACGTAATCGGCCATGGCTTACGGCTGGCCATGGCCGAACTCACTGCCCAGTTCTACCGGCATCGTTACGTACGTTACCGGCCAGGCACTATGTACATAACGCGCCTTACGGCCGTAACTGCCGGCCCATTGCGGCCGTTACTCGGCCAGGTCTTGCCAGCCGGGACTCGGTCGATCCGACGGTCCGAAAAATCCCGAAACTCAGATCTGAATGTAAACCGAAAATATGATTACAAAGTACTCGCAAAGACGAATCTAAACACTAAGAGAACACGCGATTCCGACCACCCGAGGGCTCGAAATTCGACAACGAAAGTAATTACCCCAAACTTAGGGAAATTACGAAAATGGCCCAAAACGTCCGAAATACACGATACACGATCGAAACACCAAACCAAAGCTTGCAACATGAATAATAACATTAAATGAACTTACGGGAAACTCGAAACAACAGTTTCGGACGAGATTCGCAAGAATCGAACTCAAGTGCGGAAAAGTCGTTTAAGAACATGGAACTCAACAAAACGATACCGAAACGAACTCGGATGACAAAAAGTGCAGAATTAATTATTCTCGGAATGACGAAACGGTCACAACAGTCGCTAAGGTGGACTTCTGCCAAAAAAAGAAAATTACCAGAAATCGAAATTGCGGATATTACATACTACCCTCCTTAAAAGAAGTTTCGTCCCGAAACTTAAAACAAGTAGGGAGAAGCAATATCCCGACAGGAAAACTCAACGAGATACACAATAAATGTGTAACTTTCGCCCATCAGCGAAACGTTACAAGCAACGCAAAGGAATATACGGCGTGAAAACACGCCCCACGACGACTAACACAACGCCACCGACTATGATTCAAAACAACAACGAGCAATTAACAACACATCACATGCACACATTTAATCAAAGAAATGCACGCGACAACAAGTCGCACCCGACCACAACGTCTATGCAGCAGAAACAAATATAGTATTACGATAGAAATCACTCCGATTCTCGTCAACAAGAAAATGTCCGACGTCAAGACAGAAACAATTCAAGATAACAGAAAACGAGAATACCGGATATTACATTCTATCCTATTAAAAATAAGTTTCATCCCGAAACTTAAAATAAAACATCATGGTAGAATACAAACAAAACCAAAAAGTTCACGCAACAAATATCAATCTCTACACGAATTACAGCACAAAGTACGATACACAACTACATCACTGGACACCACCGGGCACTCCCCGAGTAGGAAAGAAAACCCGATTCCTGAACATCTTGGCAACAGTCTCACAATGCACCGCTTGGTGCCCCAGTTGGCCGCACTTAAAACAATTAATCGGTGGCGAACGACAATTCTGTCTCGCATGGCCTACACGACTGCAGTTAAAGCAGGTCTTCACACCGATCGTTTTACTCGCCTACGGAGTAAGGTTCTTAGACTGGTCAACCAAACGAGGAGTGCTCCCAGAAGGAAACTGCGAAGCAACAGGCTCACGGATCTCACTTCTCTGGTTGCTTGAAAAGTTACTCGAGGTCTTCTGTCTCTTACTCTCTGAACCAGATTCCGTCACAGAAACGGCCATCTGAATGGCTAAAGCTCGGTCCTGATATTCCTTCAGGGTGGTACACATAAGCGGAGCCATACTCTCACGGATATGGGGTTTCATGCGCATTTTGAAGTATCGGACCTTGTCCGCTTCACTTCTCACTTGATCACGAACATAAGCCAGCTGTCGATTATAATCGACTATCGCCTGGGATATCGACACATCCTGGGGCGTAGCCGAGAAAAACTCAACGATCCTACGTTCACGAACAGGCAACGGGCAATACTCTGCCTCCATGGCGGTCTTAAACTCAGCCCATGTAGGTGTACGATCTGCAGGCACTACAGCCTGCCACCAGTCTGCAGCTTCTTTGTCGAGCAGGTACTGAGCAATGGGTACCCTTATTTCATCCGGACAAGCTACAACATCAAATTTTCTGTCCAACTGGAAGAGCCAGTTTTCCCAACCTAACAAGTCAGACGAACCCACAAAACGGGGCGACTGCATCCTCATCACATCTCGTAACCACTTACTAGCTCCGTTATCCCCATTTGGGTTCTCATTCCGACGTACGGCCTGATTCATCTGCACTAACTGGTCAACCACCTGACGAAGGATGGTGGCGGCGCCAACGTCAACGTTAACGCTGGCTGAATGAGAATGTCCCTGATCTGTACCGAGCTGATTGGTACTCGGCAAGGAGTGAGTCGCCCTCTCATGCTCCTGATTACGACCACCACCACGACCACGGCCTCGGCCTCGACCCCTCAGCATACTGAACGGGCAACCATTCAGAACAACAAAATAAATACCACATAATCAACATAGGGAAACAACCAGTAGCACAATAAAGTATTCACTCCAAGTCATCACACGAGTACACGAACTAACACTGCAATAATAGACTTAAATTCATAAGTAATTCGCACGGTTACACCAACAGAGGTGCACGACTTTTACCAAAATAAACACGGTCGAGACCACATACATGTCATTGAGACTAGACACTTGTAACATTCTTTAAAAATAAAATTTTTCCGAGGTATTTGTTCAAATATTAATATTTTAAAATTCGCGAGTTTTGAAAGATTTTGCTAGGATGAAATTTTGAAAACACTTTGTTTAATACCTCGGTCATTGAAGTGGGGAACGATACCTAACAACGTATCCCGCCACTTGGGCATACAACCCATATTTTCTGACGAGAATAGTAACATAGCAACTCACTGCACGACTTAACCTCAATACATAAACACATAACGTTCTAATTTACGAAAGCCAAAGTTGTTTTGCAAAACAGAAATTTTCCAAAATCCTTTGGTTCATAACCAAAACGACAGTAATATTTCGCAATATCCGAAGTACTTCAAAACACATTTTTCAAATACCGTCTGATGGTGTCATTTGAAAATACACGGCCCATTTGTCAAAATTTAACCGATTTTAAAATCCATACAAACCGTGGTTTGACCGCACCACCAAAATATTTTCCAAAAATCGATTTCTACAAAAATGCTCAAACCGTAAAATCCTTCAGAAAAACGTTCTCAAACCTACCCGTAGCGGCCAAAATTACAACATTCCAAAAACAGTTGAATTTAAAACCCTATGCTCAATAATTGAGTAATTACAGCGGAAATTGAAATAAGGTCATCCATTTCGCAAGTAAAAATAAAATAAATTCCAACATTTCAAAAACATTCATAATATTCAACATGACATTGAAACCAAAGTTAAAACTTTAAATGAACGAAATAAATAAAAAAGCTGATAATATTATTATCACGCCACTCCTTTGCCCGCCATGTCAGACTCCTCAACCTGAAAGGTTTAAATAATGGGGTGAGCTTTCAACTCGCTCCGTGAGGAGGGAACACTTTGTTAAATTTAAGTACATACATGTTGTCAAGTAAATATGACATGCCTAAACATGGTGATTGACCGAGGGCCATTCATATGCGAACTTTGTGCATACTACCTACTACTCATTGGAGGCTACAACGTTAATAATATGCAAACTTTGAGCATATTATGCCTACTACTCATTGGAGGCTACAACGTAATTAATATGCAAACTTTGAGCACATTATGCATACTACTCATTGGAGGCTACAACGTAAATAATATGCAAACTTTCAGCACATTATGCCTACTACTCATTGGAGGCTACAACGTAATTAATATGCAAACTTTGAGCATATAAATGTTTGGCAAGAAACAAGCATATTTACAAGTAACATCATGCATTAAATAAAACAAGCGTAAAATCTCCACCTCGAATTACAATGATGGTCCTTGAAAATTTGAGATGCGAATGCAGTTCAAATCCTAAGCTCCGAGTCCTCATCTCCTAAATAACAATTAAATTTTAATATTAATATAGTGCCCAAAATAAATTGTTATAATTTTTGAATTTATAATTGAGTAAAAAGGGGTCTGATTTTAAATATTAAATATTGACTAGGATCAAATTAAAAGAATTGAGAAAATGCAAAGACTAAAATTGGAATAATTATAAATAGGCTGGGGTTAATTTGAGGGAATTAAGAATGAATGGACTGAAATTAAAAGGCTGAAAAAGAATCTGGGGTTGAATCGCAAGGTCTGGAAACAGGGGGACTCAATTGAATAACCCTATGAAATTAGGGGGTATAAATACCCTATCCTCACGGTTCGTTCAGCCGATTAATTCCCATTCATTCACACATCTTCTACCTCTCGCCCGCTCCCTCTCTCACTCTCTGTTCTCACACCTCTCTCTCAACATTCTCCTCCCTCAATTAAACCTACCAACTCACAATTGACGAAAGAAAACGACCGGCCGCGCTAACCCGCCATGAACTGGACATAGTTGTTGTGAATCTAGGCGGCAGCGGCGTTTGCAGCGCATGGCTGTTGCCGGCGCGGCGAAGGTGGGTGGGCTGAAACGGGTTCGGTCGCGGTTCTGGTTTAAGACCCGAACTGGTGACGGCGGTGAAGGTGATTATCCGGCGGCGCTCCGACCCTCATGTCCGGAGATGTTTTAGAATTCAGGTAAAAAGTTCCAATTTCTGAAAAGAATGGATTTTTAGTTTTAAAGGCTATGAATTAAACCTCCAACTTGTGTTGTGTGTGTCTCGGACGTGAAAGGGTTGAATGGAGTTTGATTAATTTCAGTTCTGAAGAAAGGGGTTCAATTTGTTTTTGGGGATCGAAGGTCCGACTTCGACTACATCCTGTGAAATTGGATTAGGGCTCGGGTTTGATGATTTTTGGATTTTTTTGATTCTTTTTTATACGTACTATTAACTGTAATTTAAAAGGGAGTTTAAAATCATATATGAAAAAAAAAACTAGTGTTCAATATAATAGGAGTAAAAAAAATCAAAATCTTGAATTGTGAGTGATGATTACCTTGTCAAATTTGCAGGGTTTTTTGAAGCTGGGTTTTCGATTAGCTTTGCTGCTACTCGAGCTTCCACTTGAACAAGAATGAACGGCAGAGGAGAACTGGTGTTGCAAAGGATGACTGATATTGTAGATGATGTATTTTTTTTTCTGTAGAGGTTGCAATTTTGCCGTGAAGAAAGCTATGGTCAGATTTCTGTATTGTGTATTTGGTGGAAAGTGAATTATTGTGATGATAATTGTATTTATAGATATAGGTTTAAAGTGTTTAAGTTGGATTAGGATTGTGCATTAGATAAACATTGAGAGTTTTGATAAAGTGAGAATTCTGATGGGGATGGATAGACTGGTAAAGGAAGGGTTATTAATCTTGATTAGTTTAGTTTAATCATAGTTGGTTAATTTATAAATGATATAATAATAATAATACTAATAATAGTAAATGTAGAATAATAATTAATTTGTGATATTGATCATGAAATAAATCTGAAAAAAATGATAATGATAACAATAATAATAATATTAATAAAATAATATTATTAATAATAATAATGATAACATTATTGATAGTAGTGCTAGTATTATACTCGAATAATTAATAACACTATCATAAAATAAATAATGGCTAGTCATTTATTATATATATATATATATATATATATATATATATATATATATATATATATATATATATATATATATATATATATATATATATATTTAAATGACTGGCCATTATAATATGAGAATTTGGACTCGAGCCTGGAGCATAAACTACAATCATGATATGCGAATAAGGAAATTTTTTGACTTTATTTAATAAATGGAAATGAAATTCGTAAATAAATTGTTGGACATTTAAAATCATTCATGTGCTTTCTATAAATCATAAAAATAAATATATGCTCGAAAATCGGGACGTTACAACATCACAAGCACATATCCCTCCCTCCTCTTTCCTTTGCTTACATGATCGGCAAGCTCACCAACTCTCTCTCTCTCTCCCTCTCACCTGATCTCTCTCTACATAAAGTATATATGATATATGCATAAAATGACTTATTAATTGTGTCTACATACTATACATGGGAATAAATGTTATATGTATAGACATGGTGACTTCCGTGTACACAAGAAAATTATCTCTTGAGTGTTGAACATTGACGAAGAACGAGATCTCTGCAACTTAACACATCATCAAAGTAAAGAATCCTTTTCATCACCCTTCTTTCTCAAGTTTTTATTAGACCTTTTCTTGTCACCTTAATCTTCATATATACTTGGACTACTATTTTTCACTGCTTATTTTATATTTGTACCTTTTTTGTAGTTTATTTAGATTTTCCCATTTTCCTGTGACTTCACAATGCAGCGTGGATCAGATAGAATCAGAATTGACTTCTTTACTTTTCAGAAAATGGTGGAACTCTTGAAAAGCTATGACAATGTCCCAGACAAAGTCATGAATCATTTTGGTGAAAGGTTTGCTGAAAGAGAAGTTGAATTCTATGAGAAATTCGGAAGTAATTGGGTGTTGTATGAAGATTCATGTGCTGAAGAATCTGAAAAAGAAGATGATCTTGAAAATGAAGAAGAAACTTCTCCAACCACTGAAACACAGGACAATCCTGAAAGTGAATCTCAAGATCAACAAGCCCCTGAATCTCAACCAACTCAGAAAAAACAGGCAGATGTCAGGAATATGACTGCAGAAGAAATTGAAGCTGAAATCATTATAACTCAGAGAGAACGAAATTGTTTAGTGAGTCCGTATCGTGATCATCAGCCATGTATGCTGGAAAATCCTTATAGAATCAAGGAAGGGCCCGAATAAATACACCTTGACACTCCACAAGCTCAGAACTGAAGCCTTGAAGAATCTGTACTACAAGGTAGTTGGCTCTCGACATCATCTAGAAGCTTTATGTGATATAGAATTGGAAACAATTCTAAAGCAAAGAGAGGGTGAAGATCCAGAGCTTGACAGGAAAAGAAGAAACTCTTTAAGAGCCTTTCCAGGAAAAAAATTCAGAGTAGAGAGGGACAGACATGAATTCAGATCAATCAACATGTTGGGTGCATCCGGTATTTGTCTTGATACGAATATCACCGATTCCAATAATCTTAGAACGATCACTATTGCCCATCTTCACTACTCCAAAGTCTCCTGCTTTGTATGTGGTGAAGAACTCCTTGTTAGGAGTGGCATGGTAGGATGTTCCAATATCAATCACCCATTCAGTCTCACTTGGATTTTCACCTATAAATATTTCAGAAATAAGATTTATACCCAACTCAAATGTCACTTGGATTTCTCTCTTTTTCTAACTTATTATCACAATGATATCAGTTTACAATTTCTATTATGAACTTGTATTTTCTTCACTAAATATCTTTTACAATATGAAATTATAAAGACAGATAATGGTATGTTCTGTTTTGCTTCTGAAACTAGAGTTGCGTTGAGTCTTGCAATAGTCGCATGTGTATGAACTTTGAGCAGACTTCTTATTTATATGAGCATGAGGAAGACCATTGATGAATTTGAATTATCGATCCATTGTGAGATGTAGAAACTAGCCGTTAGACTCTGTTTATCTCTGTTCTTCACAAATGGTCTTTAAGTACAGATTAAGATGTCTGTTAATCTTGTACCTTTGTTGAATCCTTATATATAAATAATACTTTAGGATAAAGTAGCTCATGTCTATTCTTCGCTAAGATTGATCTTGATTAGACATACCAGAGAAGCAAGTTTTAGTACAACCCTAAGTATTTTTCTATCTTCTGAAATAATTTGATCACATCAAAACAAGTAGGGTTCATCACTCAGCTCCTGATGGCAAGATGTCACTCAATCATGTTGTGAGTACACTACTCAATAAGGAGACGAGGAGAAAAACTACAGTTATTGACAATGGTCAAGACCTTGTCACTGAACATAGAGGCATGAGCAGAACTAGAGGTCACAATAAGACCGATAAATCCAAAGGAGGTGACAAGTCTAAAGGAAGGTCCAAGTCCAGAGGTAGAGTCAAATGCTACCATTGCGGACTAGGACATTTACGGAGAAACTGCCGCAAGCTGAAGTGAGAACAGATGGATGGCAATAACCAACAAGATAACAAGAACACTGCCGCCACAACAGAGATTGTGGTGCTTACCTTCAACCATGAAGAAGAATGTTTGCAAGTCTCGAATTATGATGAGACTGAATGGGTGATTGATATTGGAGCATCCTACCATGCCACTCCTAACAAGGAGTTCTTCACCACATACAAAGCAGGAGACTTTGGAGTAGTGAAGATGGGCAATAGTGATCGTTCCAAGAATCGGTGATGTTCGTATCAAGACAAATAATTTACAGAAGTTTCTATTTTCTTTATTTTTCCTAATTTAATAACTAATTTATCCAATTACTCCTACTACTTCCAAATATGTTAGAAATTACTACATTTTCTCCTTGATTTAATAACCAAATTTCAGAATTTTCCACCATACTCATTGTCTAATTTAATTAAACCAAATCTCCAAATTTCTACAAAATAATTCAATAATTCTTTTATTCTATTTCTAAAAGAAAATTCGTAACTCCATTTCCCTTTCTCGTAACGTTAACCAAAAATTACTATATCGTTCATCATAATATCCTTAAGTCAAATAAAATTATGCTTACCAAAATCCAACATCTTCACTATTTTATAAAATTATCCCGAATACTCATTTTTTATTCTTTTTACTCTTTTTAAAACCAACATTTCCAATTTCTATTTCTCCAACTAATAATTTAATCAAATGCTACATATTTTTCTCAATTTATCTCTAAATTCTCAAACACAAATTCATCTTCAATTACTAATTAAAAGTTCCCAATTTACTCCAAATATTCAATTAAAATAAATTATATCAATTCACATATCCATCCACCCTCAGCACTGCCGCCACCACCTTCGATGGTGGCTCTCGAACCCTGGCCCTGACCACACCATCATCTCTCCTCTCTTCTCCCTCTCGAGCCATATCTCTCTCTTTTCTCTCTCCCTCTATCTCGGCTCTCACTACACCCACACACACGCACGCACGCTAGACAAACACATACACCACACCACCTTCATCTACCAAAAACCCTCGAGCCCATCGGGTTCATCACCGACGGCTCTTTCATCAACAAACAAACATCAAAACTCAAACTTAAATGCAACCCATCGACATATATATATATATATAAATATATATATATATATATATATATAATATTCACTTGCACACGCATTAAAAACATGCAACGTCTCATATTTAACTCATATCTCATGACAAACATGCTCAAGAATGTATTAATTGTAAAATTTCACTATATATCTTGAACTAAGAAACCATTACATCTCCAGCTTAAAAACGGCGTGGGATCCTTTGTATATCCTTTGGCACCAGAAGGGTATTGAAAATATGAATTACCAAGAGTTGGCGAATGTATGGTAAATTGGTACCTGATGAGGCCACACGGTGAGAAGGTACAATCGATTAGAATCCGGAGGAAGATGGATAGGTCGCATACGTGGAAGAGATGCAGTAAGTGCAAGCAAGAGGGACATATCAAACGCAGTAAAAAAATGTCTAAAACATCAAGGCTAGGGTTTGATGTTTGTCATACATGTGTCATTTGTTTCTTTCTATCATTTGTTGTTTTATGTCATTTGTATAAGTTGTTTTTCATGTATGAAACATTTTATTTAATTTGCTTGTGTTTAACTTTCCTTTGTGGCAATTGTCTAATTAATTCAACATCATATATATAGAAAAATTAGGTCCTAAAAATCATTGGGGAGTATTAATGACACTCATTTGTATTAATGACATGATTTTTGGAGTGAAAATGTGTGAAGAGTAATGTCATGTGCATGTCAAGTGAAGAGACTTTTATAATAAATTGTAATGAAGATCAATAACTGATAATGAATATCAATCGATCATTTAGTACATTAAACTGGGATACAATAAAACACACATCACCACCACACTACACTTCAAACACACATTACAACGAAAAAATAAAAAATCACCACCACTCCTCCGACGTCCTCACTCCTCCTCCGCAGGCCACACCTCCACCAGACTCACCTTCGCCGAACGTCATCTCCACCCAACTAAACCACCACCACTGAAGTTTTTCTTCATATATCTAAGGTTTTTGTATTCATAGATCTAAAGTTTTTTAAAAATAGATCTAAAATTTTGAAAGTTTTTCTTGATGTTTATATTTGGATATGGGTTTCTATTAATTTATATTGCGTTACTCCGCCGCCGTTATTGACTGGCCGGAAAAGTTGTCGCCGCGCCGCCGTTTTTTAAGGTAACTTTTGAGTTTGTTTTTACTAGATCTATTAATATTTAATAATTTTTTAATGTGCTTATAGGTAGATATGATAGCAATACCTTCAGAATCAAGATTTTTATTTTTTGTTTGTATAATGATTTGATTATTAAGTTATTTAGTTTAGTTTGTTTGTGTTCTTGAATCTTTAGTTTTTATAGAAAACAAAATGGTTACATCTGTAACACCCCAAAAACCGTATGGGAATGTTACACGCCGTAGACCCTTTCCGCAAGGATCTACCAGGCTAAACATCCATAAACAACCAAATGCTTGCCCGGCCAGGGTCAAACAACATAATAATACAGACTGTTAAGGTCACTTACACATAAACACACAGACCGATGAGGTCACACAACTCCATTAACAAAACTGACTAAACAACATTACCCACACAGGGGTCGAAACACAATACAGCGGAAGACTGAATCAACTCTAACAATACAACCAAACTCTACCAACTCTCGACTCTTGATTAGTATCGCAGCTCGTCATCCCCTTGTGCCAATCCCGTGATCGCTCCCGAACTCGCATGTACCGACGCAGCAGACATCCACCCCCGATTACTCGGGGTTAGTAAAACTCCACCGTTTTACTAGTGCAAGTATAAAGCGATACGAAATGCAACAAGTAAATAGCAACTACGAATTTAATACGGAAATCAATTATCAAAATGTTCCCGAGAAGTTTTAGAATTTCGAACTCAAGTAAGAGATATTTGAAAAGAAACACATCATCTCGGGGATTTTTAAAGCAGAAATTCTTTTGGACCTCGAGTCCCAATTTACAAAACCTTTTCGTAAACATTAGGGCCTTAGCCCGATTCTCGTTTCAAAGCACACTAAATAATATATCATTATGAGTCCAATATCTATATTTAAAATGTCACCCAAACAATCACTGCTACACGATCATTGTTCGTACACATCATGCAGTGTTTAGGGCTCGAATGCTTAATTGATTTGCAAGTCGATAAAACTTAACTGGGCACTAAGTTTAGACAAGACTTGTATAACGTGTACTTTGACATGTAGAGTGCCTGTATTCACTAAGGGTTAATGGGAGCACATATTATAGGTATGCTAATGGGATTAGTATACTCGAACATGACTCACCTTGATCGGTTACTGTTGGAATATTTTATTCCATACATTCATTAATAAAGTTTTGATGATTAAAGTTGCTAAACAAAGAAAAACAACAAAGAGGCTAAGCAAAGCATCGAAGGAGATGGAGTCGCAAAAAGCTGAAAAAAAACATGCTTAGCGTACGTAACAAGTGTATCATAGCGTACGTAACATGTAGAGCTTAACGTATGTAAGGGAAGAGCTTTAGTGTGCGTAATGTGATGTTTGTGAATTCAGAGGAGATGAACGTTGCAGATGACGCCATGACATAGGTCAGCGAGCAACAGATATGTTGACAAATGTTAACGTACGTAATGGACAATGGCTAACGTACGTAACACATAAACCGAATGCTACTGGACGGATCTGCTGTATTGATAACGTACGTAGCAAGGGAGATTTAATGTACGTAAAACCTCTAACGTACATAAAGGAAGAGCTTCAGCGTACGTAATGAAGGCACAGGGAGCTAACAGCTAGTTGGAAGAGAAATGCCTATAAATACCACTTCTAATGGTATTCATCTTACAACAACTTCAAGCATTCAAAACATTGATCTGATATTCATATACATTCTATTGTTGTTGTAATATTGAGCTTATATTGATAGTTTGAGTGTTTATACATTCAACACATACACGAGAGGTAAAAGAAAAGATATGATTGGATTCGATGTTATTATGATCAAGGATCTGACATTGTTAGAATCACAATCGTTATCTTCATGAGGTTTATCTAGTACCGATAGAAAGCTAGAGCGGTTGATTCCTTATTAAATAGAAAAGAAAAACGGTTTAACTTGGACCGACATAAAGACAAGTACGAGTGGTTTATCACGGACCAATTGAAGATGTGATTGTAACGGTTATCCCTCGACCGATAGAAGAGAGGTGCAGAGGTTTATCTTCATCCTATAGAAAAAGATACCGATAGAAGACGTAGGGTCGATTATAGCCAAACCTCTATAAATATCTATGTGTCATTTTATTTCCGCACTTTATATTTACGCTACCGCACAACGGCGCATATTCCGATTTGGTTCCAACAATTGGTATCAGAGCGGTACTCCAATAAACGGCTTTATATCCAAGGAGAAGATCCAAATTGCGTTTCAACTTGCTCCAGTCGAAGGCCTTGCTTTTAACCGACCACCATTTTTTGATGGCTCAAACTTCATGGCCTGGAAGAAAAACATGTCAATATTCATCCGAGCGTATGACATCGAGCTTTTGAAAGTGATTTTCCTTGGCCCGAAAATTCCTCTCAAATCCGACGGTACGCTTAAATCCTTCAAAGAATATGATGATGCGGATTGGAAGAACGACCACCTAAATTGTAAGGCTACTCAATTTCTATTTTGTGCCCTAAATCCGGAAGAGATCAATCGTATCTCATCGTGTGAAAGTGCTAAAGAAATATGGAAAATTCTTGAAATCACACACGAAGGGACAACTCAAGTCAAGGAGACGAAGATCAATATGCTTCTCCATGACTACGAGTTATTCATGATGAAGGGTGACGAGTCCATCACCAACATGCTCGATCGATTTTCGGTCATCACCAATGGACTAGCTTCGTTCGAAAAACTATTATCAAGTAGTGAGAAAGTCAAGAAAATTTTAAGATCACTACCTGTTGAATGGGACGACACGATTACGGCGATTATGGAATCGAAAGATCTCAATAATCTTGATTTTAGTGTCCTCGTTGGTTCACTAATAAATTACGAGATAGTCCTTAAATCTCGAAACACTAAACCAAAGCCGAAAGAAAGAACTATAGCCTTTAAGGCTAAGATGTCAAAAAGAGAAGAAATCCCGGTTGATGAAAGCGATGAAGAATCGGCATATTATGCCAAGAATAGTAATAAGTTTCAAACCTTATTAAACCGGAGAAAGAAAGACATCTCGGGCGAATCTAAGAAATTCGACAACAATTGTCGATTATGTGGTAAACCAGGCCACTTTGCAAAGAATTGCCGAGCTAAACCCAAGAAGGAGGTTCTCGTTGCAACATTGAGCGATGAAGACGAAGATGATGATTTTAGCAATCAAAATAATCTCGCTCTCATGGCCCGAAGTTCATTCGACGATAGCGACGTCGAAAGTCAAGTAAGTACATCCTCTCACAACGAGTTATTTGAAGCTTTTGAATTATTGCATACCGATGATCAAAATGCTTTATCCGAGATTAAATCCCTTAAATCTAAAAATAAATCATTGGAAATTGAAAATTCCAAAATTCTTGAAAAGGGAAAATTTGTCGAGACAGATCATTCCAAATGTGTTGAAAATAAAAATATTTTATAGAATGATCTTTAAAAGTTCAAGATGAACTAAAAATTTTGACGAAGAAATTCTCATGCGGGAATGATAAATTTGAACAAATGATGTGTTCAAAAATACATTATAAATAAGCAGAGGTTGTGATTCAAACCACGTTCTAAAAATGAATCCGTAAATTTAAAAATACCCCATTGTGAAAAATGTTTGAAAATTGGGCACCACATTTCTAGTTGCAAAAGCCCAAGATGGACGATAAATAAAAAAGATTTGGATCCCAAAAGGAACCGTTATTCCTAACATCGTCCATATTTTGAAACATAAACCAACTCTCGGTTGGATCCCAAAATATTAATTTTTAACAATTGGTATTATACTGAGGGGGAGTAATATTTTTTAAAGGGGAGATATTATTTTCAGGGGGAGTCATACCAGTATGATGCATATTTTTATATACATTAATTAGCATTTTTATTAGTTTATATTATTTACAGTTTTTGATGATAACAAAAATGGGGAGAGAAAATATGAATGAGATAAAAGTGTCATGGAAGAATGACGAGAAAAATAAAATTCAAAAAGGGGGAGAAAAGAAAAAGTCGAAGAAGTCGAAAATTATAGATTCTGTGAAAAACAAAAAGGGGAGAGAAAATTCGAAAAATCAAAAATGACAATGAAGAATTCGAAAAGGATAAAAATAAAAAGATGGGAGAACTAAAGAAACGATCAAAGCCGAAAACTTTGATTCATAGAAATATACATATTTTATTTGTGCAGGTTTAATCCCATTCAAAGGGTGTTGTTTTGTAATCATCAAAAAGGGGGAGATTGTTGGAATATTTTATTTCATGCATTCATTAATAGAGTTTTGGTGATTAAATTTGCTAAACAAAGCAAAGCAACAAAGAGGCGAAGCAAAGCATCGAAGAAGACGAAGTCGCAAAAAGCTGAAAAAAAACATGCTTAGCGTACGTAACAAGTGTATCATAGCGTACGTAACATGTGGAGCTTAACGTACATAAGGAAAGAGCTTTAGCGTATGTAATGTGATGTTTGTGAATTCAAAGGAGATGAACGTTGGAGATGACGGCATGGCATAGGTCAGCGAGCAACAGATATGTTGACAAATGTTAACGTACGTAATGGACAATGGCTAACGTACGTAACACATAAAACGAATGCTACTGGACGGATCTGCCGTATTGATAACATACGTAGCAAGGGAGATTTAATGTACGTAAAACCTCTAGCGTACGTAAAGGAAGAGCTTTAGTGTACGTAATGAAGGCACAGGGAGCTAACGGCTAGTTGGAAGAGAAATGCCTATAAATACCACTTCTAATGGTATTCATCCTACAACAACTTTAAGCATTCAAGACATTGATCTGATATTCATATACATTCTATTGTTGTTGTAATATTGAGCTTATATTGATAGTTTGAGTTTTATACATTCAACACATACACGAGAGGTAAAAGAAAAGATACGATTGGATTCAGTGTTATTAGGATCAAGGATCCGGCATTGTTAGAATCGCAATCGATAACTTCGTGAGGTTTATCTAGTACCGATAGAAATCTAGAGTGGTTGATTCCTTATCCAATAGAAAAGGAAAACGGTTTAACTTGGACCGACACAAAGACAAGTACGAGTGGTTTATCACAGACCAATTGAAGACGTGATTGTAACGGTTATCCCTCGACCAATAGAAGATAGGTGCATAGGTTTATCTTCATCCTATATAAAAAGATACCGAGAGAGGACGTAGGCTCGATTATAGCCGAACCTCTATAAATTATCCATGTGTCATTTTATTTCTGCACTTTATATTTACGCTTCCGCACAACGGCGCATATTCCGATTTGGTTCCAACAGTTACATGGACAACACTCAGAGATTGTCAATAACTGATTTGAAAGGTTGTAATAGGTATACATGGACATTTGACTTGAGGTTTTAGTAGGATATGTGCTTGTGACATTAAGTTAGTCATTAGATTAGTTCGATCCAATCGCCAGTTGGTGGGGTCAACCTCGAAATGCAACTTAGTGGGCAAGTAACAGTCTCTACTGAATACCAAGATATGATTCTTTCTCCTATTAGTGAGCAGGTAAATGTCCTATGCGGTTAATGGCAAATGAGACCATAAGTCTTTGGCTTAATTAGTTAGAGCTAGTTGTATTTTATACATAAGAGCTCGATAATCTCAGTTTGTATTAACAAATGCATGGAGTCAAGTTACAATAGGGTTTGACTTTACCATGAACCTAATACTTGATCGAGGCATATGATTGAAGGGTTTATATGTGACAGTTTCACGACATAATGATTTTGGAATGACTCGATAATTCGTTCTTGGTTGGGTTACGGTACGGAGCACTATACTGGCTCAGTGTTACCTGTACTTCTTGGTTCCTCCCATTGCCGACTGAGAAGGACCTACGGAGTCACGCACAAGGATATTTGATGGATAATATATGTATTTGTTATCTCTTCATTAAATATTGGATATTGGATATCTAACTTAATTTATTTGATAAACCATAGCCGTCTTGTGAATTGAAACTAATTATCGGGTGATTAATTTAATTCATAAATAATTGTTTCTTGGAAATATATTATTATAATTTTGTATTTGATAGAATTAATAAATTGGATTAATTAATTAAGTATAAATACATTTGAGATAAAATGAAGTATACTTAACGGACTAGACACACGAACCGAGTGGCTCGGCTAATTTTCTCACTAACCACCAAGTGGGCCCTCCCTCATCTCTCCCTAACTTCCATGCGATTTCTTTGATTGTCATGACATGGTGTGGGGTGTGATTTGATTTATTTTTTCACATGGTTACAAAAGAGATCAAGATTGTTATCTTGAAATCTTTTCAAATTATGATATAAAATAACATCAAACCACACACCACCACCACATTTCACAGTTTAGCCGCGATAAATATTGAGAGGAGAGAGAGAAATAATTCTCTTCATTCTTGTTCATCTTAGAGAGAACGAAAAGGAAGAAGAGAAGAGAAGAAAAAATACTATATCAATTCCTAGCTGTGTTCTTCGGGAACTAATTGATATATAATTTTTTTCGATCAATATCCGACGCATGATAACACACATGCACTTGGCATATTCGGTATTTGATCATTCATCAATCTAGAATGAACTGGATTCGTGTTCGTGTTGGTGACCGGAAACGATCAAAGCTTGTCTCGGGAATTTTTCGTTCAAGAAGATATTCTCAAAGGTCTATGTGTAATACCCGAGATTTCTGATATGTATTTGGAACTCGCGATATTGTAATTGTTGCACTTTAATCTGAGTATTATTCTCCGTATGTCATAGTCCGGTGTTGTTGAGCGTATGATTTTATGAATGTGATTTAAGATTTGTGATTCTGCGCATGTAGCGCACGCTATCGTCTATGTGTAGCGTACGATAACATGGATCCATAGCGCACGCTACAAAGGAACATTAGCGCACGCTATACGTGGTCAATATGATTGAGACGTGTGGTAGGTGAGATCAGGCCGGGGATTTTGGTCGGATTGTGTCGGGATGAACCTGAACGGCTTTCGGGAAAAGCCAAGTCAACGCCTTAGCGCACGCTACTGGCATGAGCATAGCGTACGCTAAGTACTGAGTACATTGAAGTCAGTAAGCCGTTAGCGCACGCTACGAGTATGGACTAGCGCGCGTTAATAACCATTTCCTATAAATAGGACAGCATCCTTTTCGTATTTTCAGTCCTTTCTCTCCCCCAATCCGAATCCTTATACTTAGAGTATTACTCTATACATCCTAAACACTTCATATCAGCATCCTAGCTCGTGTTGAAGATTGTGGATCATTGGAGAGTGGTGTTCAAGCCTTCGGCGTTGGATTGCTTCGATTGTTCTTCACTACTTTGAGGTAGGTGATCCTTCACCGATATTAGTAGTGTTCTAAAGGACGTTGATCATGTTCATCTAGTCAGTTAGATTCGTTATTAGTCGTACATCATGTGTTAGAAGGATATTTTCGACGTTTCGGCACTTATTCATCGTATGATCCATTGAACCTTTTAGTATGTGGACTCCTAAGCATATTATGTATCTTCAAAACCAATCATGACCAGTATATGAAGATTACCTAGTTCTTATGTTTTGACATGATAGAATCATACGTTTGGGACATGAAATAAATTGGACTTAGGATGTTTCTTGAAGATCAAAGATGAATTATGGTGTTGTGATGATTATACGTACCCTTGTATCTTGTAGTCGTTTGATCCGTAGAGAACTTTCACAAACCGTATGAGCATGATATACACTGAGATGGCTTGTATTATCACGGATATTTCATGAGTTTGCATCACCTTTAGCTCAAGTTTTTACCCAGTAGTGACTGCCATGCACGATTAGCGCACGCTAAGATGTATATATTAACGTGCGCTATCGGGAACGAGTAACGTGCGCTACGTTGGATACGTAACGTACGTTATATCGTCAGGCGAGCGCGTCATTGCTCGAAGAAGGTCATTTGGTACACAGCTAGCGCACGCTAAACCTGGTTATTTGCGTACGTTAACGGGCAGGCTTAGCGCACGTTACGTATAGTACGTAGTGCGCGCTAAGTAGTTCAGGCAGAATTCATTTTTAGAGCTTGCAGTCGTAAACCGGATTATTAGACGTTCATACGACTTGAGAGGAATTCTTTATTATTTCTTAGGTCCGAGCCTTGCATAGGGGACGATCGAGGGGCGGTGGCATACGGACGCGTGTTATTTGTTGGAGTATTTCCATTCTTGCCATTTTCGAGGCAAGTATCATATGTCGAGTTCGATTTATATTGAAACTTTGATCATGCTTATGGTTTTATTCATGTTGTCGAATATGAAATGTATTTCCGTAAATTCTTGTGGTATTCATTGTTAATTATTCGTATTGATGAACATATTGAAATGCATATATGTATGCATAATTGATTGTTTTATGGTATAAATGATCCGAGGGGATCATGAGGATCTATGCTGAGGGCGCTGGATCGAATGTCCACCATGCGTTGGTCCGACGGGATCATCATGGGGATCTATGCTGAGGGCGCTGGATCGCTGGACGGGTTTTCCACCATGCGTTGGTCCGACGGGATCATCATGGGGATCTATACCAAGGGCGCTGGATCGCTGGATTACCCTGTACTGTGTTGATGGAATCGTGAGGATTCGCATCGTTGGATTCCGATGACGGAAGTCCGTTTTGCATGTTTTATGATGCACTGATGATTTATGTATTATGATACTTGTACTAGCATTATTTTGCTAACCCCTTCGGGGGTGGACATTGTTTTGATGTTCAGGTAGCCGAGGAGCGGGGAGGCAACCACAGTACCGACATGATGATGAGATGGCTCAGTGATGTGGTTGATGTTTATTGTTATTTGTCTTTTTGGTTCATTTAGTACTCGAGTACGTCTGTTTTAATAATGTCATTTCGATATGGTTGTATAAGTTAACTCATTTGACCGGTTGGATCAAATCTGTATTTGAACTTCAGTTGTACGATTGGATTATATTTATATTTTTTTTAAATTAGCTTTGTAAATCCTTACTTAAAGGGTTTACGGCGCTGTAATTATTCCGAATATCTCGGGGTGTTACACTATGAGGGTATGACTTCTTAATTTTATCTTTGTCTATTTATATTCATTCATACGATGCTTGATCGATCCGTTTTAGGGGTTTGGCTTTATCCAGTTGGACCGGTTTATTTTCCACTACGTAACTCGTTTCTTAATCACCAAATTCCAACGATTACGGTATATGGCAGCATTGCTTTGAGTATAATTGGGAGATATGATAGATTATATATTAGGGTAATATACTTAAAAGCATGCTTTGAGTATAATTGGGAGATTATTAGGGTTGTATACTGCAAAACATATTTTATGCTTGTATTACCTCATTTCCCAATAACTACCCATGAAAATAGTAATTATATTTAATAACATGTTTTGCATATTAATTCACATTTTGGTTATGCAAATGTATTTTCTAATTTTATATTATAGACAATATGTTGTGTTGGTGTCACCCAGAAAATCACATTATTGGTGCCTTATAAAATAATATAATAGTTCACGACCTATGTAATTATTGGACAAATTATGTGAAAGGTTGTAATGTATGCTTGAGATTCGTAGGTCTTGACTATTAGCATATACTAGCATATGTGCATACATTGAACTGGATCGTGGTGGGATAGATGTACTGACTGCGTAAATTATTTAATTGCTTTGATTTATCATGAGTGAGAATCACATTAATTGGCTTAATATGCTTTGTATATTGGTCAATAATTTAAGAGTATAACTAGAAATTGTGTCCCGACTCGTGTGGGTTGATGATGTCCCCTTGAGGAGCTCGAGAATGATTATCATATTATACCCTACAGATAGATTTATTTCCGATAAAATAATAAGGTACGAGTGGTACTACTCTCGGGTAAGCAATTAATTAGTTAAAGCTATCAGTAGCTTATATTAATTAATGGACATTCGATATCTTAAACACAAAAAATAATATATTTAAAGAAAGAACCCAATTTTGTAATTTGATATTTAGGTTGGAAGTACAATATCAATTCTTTAGTGAATTAAATTGATATCAGTAAACTCAACCATATTAGGAAGGGCCTAATATGGAAGGTTGAGTTATACTAGGAGTCCTAACCCTAATCCTCTTAAGAATTCTAGAGTAGCCCAGAACCTTAAATAGGACAGATAAAGGGGGTTCGGCCGATCCATATTATTCATACTTAGGAGTTTGATTTTTTCTTCTTGTGTTAAATTGTAGATCTAGACTTGTGTCTTTGATTATACAATTTAGATTTTCTAACTGTGACCAAAAGTTACTAGAAAATAAAAGCAAAAATCGAGTGTCTCTCAAATATACAATTCGGCCTATCCACCTTCAAGTCAAGCAAGATCCGATAGCTCGTTGCCCACACAATGCCCGGATTAAGGTTATGATCTACTCTAAAATATTTTGATGAAGAGATCAAGAACAACTATTTTGCTTCAAAGGTAAAATCCTATGATTTTATGATCATGATTAGGATATCAATTTTTACCAACAATACTATTAAATAAATAAATAAATAAATAGTATTCAAACCTTATTCCCAACTTTGCTTCCGCTGCATCTTATTTCCAACAGTATTTCACCATGCGTTGGTCGGACGGGATCATCTTGTGTAACAACCCCATCCCGGGCCGAGACTGCTACAGCGCCGTGAATCCATTTTGGGAATTCACAAGGTAAAAACCTGGAAACACAATAATACCTATACCGACCAGGTCGCACAATAAATCCTGATAGTACATATTGACCAACAAAGCGATTAAACAACACAATTCAATACTGAAGGGCTATGCCGTATGAAAACTAATTTGACATTACTTATTTAAACATACAGATCACTAAATCTAATTCGAGCCATCCCACACACGGGCATGACTCATAGATGATTGAAACACACAACACTCATTATTGTACTAACATGACTCAAGACACGAAACAACTGGATACAATAACAGAGGCATCAGGAGTAATATCATCGGGGCTCCCCGTCTTTGTGTTCTTCCTCCGCATGTTCGCCGGGGAATCCTGTACCTGAATACATAACAATGTATCTACCCCCGAAGGAGTCAACAAACAACCAGTACAAGTACATTGATAACATGAGTATGTATAATGTGCAAACATAGAAAACATAACAGTGGTCCATTCACATCATGTCATTATTCCGGAACAACACGTATATCATCAAATAATAAAAACCACAGGGTTATACCAGTATTACTCAAATTCATTGTAACACCCTAAGATATTCGGAGTATATTACAGTGCCGTGGACCCCTACATGGGACCCACCAGGCTACAAAAAGAAAACACCACTCGACTAACCATCTCGGTTAGCGAGGACACACATTTAAATAATATGACATATAAAGATACGCCCGGAGCAACCGGCGAAATAAGCATCAACCGACAGAGTAACAATTTAAAGTAATACAATACGGAGTTTGAAATGAAAGGCCTAAGTACTCGCGAGTATAATTTATAAGTTTATAAATGTGGGAAACAACCATATCGAAGTAAGCAAAAGAAATAAGAAGACCCAAAATGCACATGTCAACGACCCTGACCAATATCCTCGTACTGGCCCAGCGCTCGCTCGTCCGGAAGAACATAACCTGAAATCCATAACAAGAATTTCCCCAAAACGGGTCCCCAAAGGGGTTAGCAATTACGCTAGTACAATTAATCAAGGCAAACCAATCGCTTTCACAGTTCATAGTACATGCACCAATATAAATTTCAAAAGCCAAAAAACAGACATGTCTTTTCCGGAAACAAACAGTCAAACAATTTGCCTTGGGAACAGAGTAATATCATTGATCCTGCCCGAGGCCTCTAAGGACCCTCCCGAGCTGGCCATATCGTAAAACAAAACACGCACATGCATCGCCTTGGGAACAGAGTAATATCATTGATCCCACCCGAGGCCTCTAAGGACCCTCCCGAGCTGGCTAGCTATACAAACTCATGAATCCAGGACTCAACCCTTTGGATTCCCTCCTTGATCCCGTCGGACCAACACGAGGTGAGCAAATCACACACAAAATACATTACCATTCCACGTTAAGCGTAAAGGTTTCCAAAAATACTTGCCTTGAATAATTGATGACGCAACGAACGGAAAGGATAATCACCGACGAACGCTATGAACCAACGGAACCGAACCTAACGATTCGAAGAACATAATTACAACCAACTCTAGACGAATACGGGAATGGAGTACACCCGAAAACCCGCCTACGATTCATGTATATTCGTATAGAAATAACAACGAGGGCGGACCACAACCAAACCCTCTCGATTCCGTAAAACTATGAAAATATACCATGAATCCGTAGGAAAACTAATGATATCAACAAGATTAATCATATTCATAATGGATTAACCAACAAAATAGAACGAATCGGACGAAAATCCCAAAACCCCTAATTTATCCAAAAGTAGGGTTCTAAGAGATTTTACCTTGATTCGAAGATGAACGATGGATGATTAGTGATAGGTGGATGATATGATACTTAAATATGCCCTTACAATGGAGTTTGGATCGAAATCGGACGAACCCTAGCCTCTGTCGTCGCTCCCGTCGCGAAGAGAAGAGAGAGATGTGAGAAATGAGGAAAAACTGGGCCGTTGCCAGTTTATATAACACACCCCACATACGGCCGTAACATAGGAACATTACGGCCGTAACCTGAATCTCTTACGGCCGTAACTGGCCTCTGGAGAGAACTGGGCAAATTTGACGAATGACGCATACGGCCGTATCAAGAACACCATTACGGACGTATCAATACTTACGGCCGTAACTCAAACATGATACGCCCGTAACTCGGAACTGGACCAGGAGGTAAGAAACGAAGTCTTGTTACGGCCGTATGAAGGAAGCTTACGGCCGTAACTCTCGATTATTACGGCCGTAACATATACGGCTTACGGCCGTAACATGGCCTGTGACAGCAGGCCATAGTCTGAAACACTGCCCGACGAGGAGACGATCGAAAGGAGAAAAATAACAAGGTGTATCCACGACCTACGGATACACTACCAAAACGTTGCGATGAAGCGTGATTCCGAATGCCCGAAGGCTCAGGAACAACAAAGATAACAAGAATACCCTAAACTTAGGGAAATTACGAAACGGCCCAAACGTTCAAAAACCGCGATACGACGTCGGATTAACAAACCGAAACTCACAACACGAACAACTCAACTATACGAACTCGTAAAACCAAAGAAATTACAAAAGCGAACGAGTTCCACGAGAATCGAATGTCCATGCCATAATACATGACATAAAACGGAATAATATCAAAACATCACCAAGATCATCCCAGATGGAGAAACTCCAAGAATAACATAGACTCAAAATGTCGACATGGTTACAAGCGAGCTAAAAAAAATGAAAATACACTAAAACAGGAATATCGGAAAAGAAGAAAAATGCGGATATTACATTCTACCCCTCTAGAAATAAGTTTCGTCCCGAAACTTAAGAAACAAACAACTCGGGGTATCTAGCACGCATGCTATCCTCGGTTTCCCAAGTTGCCTCCTCGACACCATGTCTTGACCACTGCACCTTGACCAAAGGGATGGTCTTATGCCTTAGTCGTTTATCACGGTGCTCCAAAATCTTCAAGGGACGCTCCTCGAAGGTAAAGTCCTCGGCAATATCGATCTCACTATAGTCGATGATATGACTAGGATCCGGGACATATTTCCTTAGCTGGGAAACATGGAAAACGCTATACACGCGACTCAAGGCCGGAGGTAACGCCAAACGGTATGCTAACTTACCGACTCTCTCGAGAATCTCGAAGGGTCCAATAAATCTCGGACTCAGCTTCCCCTTCTTCCCGAAATGGAAAACTCCTCTCGTCGGAGACACCTTGAGCAAAACGTGGTCTCCCACCTCGAATTCTAAAGGTCGACGACGGACATCGGCATATGACTTCTGTCGACTCTGGGCAGTCAACTTTCGTTCCCGAATTAAGTCTATCTTCCGCTTCGTCTCTAAAACGACATCCGGATCGGTACCGACTAAATCGGACGCCTCATTCCAACAAATCGGTGATCGACATCGCCGCCCAAAAAGTGCCTCATACGGTGCCATCCGAATCGACGCATGCCAACTGTTGTTGTACGTGAATTCGATCAATGGCAAATGATCCTCCCAGTCATTGCTCCAATCGAGAGCACAAGCACGCAACATATCCTCAAATGTCTGGATAGTGCGCTCCGACTGTCCATCAGGCTGGGGATGAAAAGAGGTACTCAAACGCAAACGAGTACCCAATGCCTTATGCACCGCTCGCCAGAAATGCGATACAAAACGGCCATCACGATCCGAAACAATAGATTTCGGAGTACCGTGAAGCCTCACAATCTGCGCAATAAACACACGAGCCAACTTCTTCGGGCCCCAAGTATCCTTGATGCCCAGAAAATGTGCCGACTTGGTTAGGCGATCAACAATCACCCAAACCATATTCATGCCCGACCTCGATCTCGGCAAACTCGTAACGAAATCCATCGATATATCTTTCCATTTCCATTCCGGAACGGGAAGTGACTGCAATAATCCGGCCGCCGCCGATTTTGACACTCGACAAGTCAAACATCTCGCTACAAACTGTGCGACCTCCTCTTTCATATTATTCCACCAGAAATTTCTTCTCAGGTCCTTGTACATCTTACTTGAACCAGGATGGACGGAGTAAGGTGTAGCATGGGCCTCACGCAAAATACTCTGTCTCAACTCTGAGTCGCTCGGTACACAAAGCCGACTCTGGAATCTCAAAACACCATCCTCGTGAATTACAAAGCCAGGAGACTTTCCCTTAAGAACATTCTCTCGGATTTGAGTAATCATCGGATCCTCCAACTGCTTTAGCTTAATTTCATCGATCAAAGACGACGAAATCTCTAAAACACAAGGTTGTCCGACAGCTCCAGGCAACAAAACCTCAACATCTAACTCGATCAAAACCCGCCGAAGCTCAGACTGAGACGTAAGGATCTCAAGCGTTCGCAACGCAACCGGTTTCCGACTCAAGGCGTCGGCCACGACGTTCGCCTTGCCCGGATGATAAAGGATTTCGAGGTCATAATCCTTAATCAATTCTAACCACCTCCTCTGTCTCATATTTAACTCCCGCTGGGTAAATATGTATTTCAGACTTTTATGATCGGTAAAAATTTGACATGCAGAGCCGAACAGATAGTGACGCCAAATCTTGAGCGCAAAAACGACTGCCGCTAACTCTAAATCGTGAGTAGGGTAGTTAAGCTCATACGGCCTCAACTATCTTGACGCATATGCAATGGTCTTGCCGTGCTGCATCAATACGCACCCAAGACCCTGACCCGAAGCATCACTATAAACGACAAAACCCTCGTTGCCACATGGCAACGCCAAAATCGGGGCTGAAGTCAAACGCCTCTTCATCTCCTCAAAACTCGACTGCCTCTCGTCATTCCAGACGAACTTCTCGGACTTCTGGAGCAACTGTGTAAGTGGCCGAGCCATTTTCGAGAAACCCTCGACGAACCTACGGTAGTAGCCAGCTAAACCCAAGAAACTACGGATCTCCTTCACATTCTGGGGCGGTTCCCAATCTAACCCCGCCTCAATCTTCTGCGGATCCACACGAACCCCCTCGGCTAAAATCACGTGACCTAAAAACATCACTTCCTTCAGCCAGAACTCACATTTCGAGAACTTTGCATAGAGTTTCTCGGTCCTCAAAATGTCTAACACTACCCGCAAATGATGGGCATGCTCTTCCTCGTTCCTCGAATAAATAAGAATATCGTCAATGAAGACGACGACACACTTATCCAAATACTCGATAAAGACTTTGTTCATCAGCTGCATGAACACCGTCGGCGCATTAGTTAACCCGAAAGGCATAACTACAAACTCATAATGTCCGTATCTCGTCCGAAAAGCTGTTTTCGGCACATCGGACTCCCTCACCCGGAGCTGATAGTACCCCGATCTCAAATCAATCTTCGAGAATACTGCCGCTCCGTGCAACTGATCGAACAAGTCATCAATCCTCGGCAAAGGATACTTGTTCTTGATGGTCACCTTGTTCAGTTCGCGATAGTCGATACACAAACGCAGTGAACCATCCTTCTTACGCACATACAGGACCGGTGCACCCCAAGGCGAGGCGCTCGGTCGAACATACCCCGACTCAAGAAGCTCACTCAACTGCTTCTTCAACTCGGCCATCTCCGAAGGTGCCATGCAATACGGCGCCTTCGAAATCGGAGCCGCACCCGGCTCTAACTCTATAGCAAACTCGACCTCACGATCTGGTGGCAACCCCGGTAATTCATCAGGAAATACATCAGGAAACTCACTAACGACCGGAATCGATGAAAACTCGACTCCTTTATCCTCCGCCTTCAAGGCGTAGCACCAATAACCAGTACACCCCTTTCGCAGGAATCTCATCGCCTTCAAGGCGTTAATAATGAACTTATGGTTTCCCCTCTTTCGCCCCACGAAAGAATGCTCGGTGCCGTCAACGGCTAACATAGTGATGATTCTCGTGCGGTAGTTCATGATTGCGCCATGCCGCTCGAGCCAATCATCCCCTAGAATCAAATCCTCACCCTCAGTATTCACAACAATAAGGTTAGAGAGCCAAGCCCTCTCACAAATAAGCACAGAACAGTCTCGGACCTCTCGATCGCCCACGATCCTATCACTGCTAGGAAGTTTAACGATGAAAGATTCGCAAGGCGACAAACAGTCGAGACCCAAACGACGTACACACTCCAGTGATATGACCGAATGTGTAGCACCAGAATCTAAAAGCACACTGACAGGATGAGAATGGATATGAACGGTACCTGTCGCCACAGTAGCCGCTGGATCATCGGCCTTCCTCATCTCGTAGATACGCGGCTGGGCAGAGCCGACACTGGAAGCTCCTCCTCTAGCGGGCTGACCCCGACCCCTACCGCGGCCGGCACTCGGTGGAGGCGGTGGAGCAAATGAACCCTGGTTCACACTCGGCTCCATAGGTACTGGTTGAGAATAACGGGCGCCGCGAAGCTGTCTGATCTGTTCACAAAAGGGGGCCTTGTGGCCCAACTGTCCACAAGTATGACAAGTAAACTTCGGACGAGAACACTGCCGGCTCCTATGGCCCTACACACCACAGTTAAAGCATGTGGGTTCACGAGCGGAGGTTCCGGTGGCACCCCGAAAGCTCCCAGAGAAACGAGCCGAACCGCCCGTAGAAATATTTGCAGCCTGAGATTTCTGCTGGCCTCCACTCTTGGGACCAGAAAAATTTCCGACCGACTTCTGCTTCTTGCTCTCACTAGCCAAATCACTAGCTGTCACCGACATATCATAAGCAAGGGCCCTACTCTGATAATCCTTCAAAGTAGTGCAGACGAGCCCAGACATATAGTCCCGAATTGAAGCTTCATCCGCCTGGAAAAATGGAAAATTTTGTCGCTCTCTTCGACAACTTGGGTCTTCACATATCCCAACTCGTTAAAATCGGCAATAGCTTGGGATACAGGAATATCCCGTGGTTGAGCATCATAGAAAGCATGGACTCGAGCCTGTCTGACCGGCCACGGGCAATATTCGGTCTCCATCAATTCCTAAAATTCGGCCCATGAAGCAACATGGTCTTTGGGCCCAACGGCCTCCCACCAATCCATAACGTCCCCAGTGAGAAAGTACTGGGCAATAGGGACCTTGCGGTCCTCGGGACAGTTGGTGGCAACGAAGACCTTAGATATCTTCTTGATCCACCCCTCCCAGCCGATCGGGTCTGATGCTCCCGAAAACTGAGGAGGATGCATCTTGATGACATCTTGGAGCCAACGGTCTGCTCCGCCCCGATTAGCATGGGCCTGATCGGGGTTTTGAACTACTTGAGCTATCGCCGCCATTTGGTTTACCATTTGCTGCATAACGGCCGCAATACCAAGGTCGGCACGCTCCTGAGAAGAAGCATGACTGTGACGGTCACCAGTACTGCCGTATCCCGAATAATGCGACGTGGCCGCCCCACCGGCTGCCCCACGTCCTCGGCCGCGTCCACGACCACGACCATGACCACGACCACGGTTTCCTCCGGCATCCATACTGGTGTTAAGAGATAACAGAAGTATATTGATGATGAGTAAGGGTGGAAAAAGCAACTACGATTCGAAAAGCGGAAATACAATGCAAGAAAACAAAGGACCGAATAAGAAAACTTACGAGCACTGGAAGTACCGAGATGCTGGCAGCGGTGTGACAATGTGCAAAACAAAACACGACTAGACCCAAATAACCAACAAGCCTAGGTATCCATAAACCTAGCGCTCTGATACCATTTTCTGTAACACCCTGAGATATTCTGAGTATATTACAGCGCCGTGGACCCCTACATGAAACCCACCAGGCTACAAAAAGAAAACACCACTCGACTAACCATCTTGGTTAGCGAGGACACACATTTAAATAATATGACATATAAAGATACGCCCGGAGCAACCGGCGAAATAAGCATCAACCGACAGAGTAACAATTTAAAGTAATACAATACGGAATTTGAAATGAGAGGCCTAAGTACTCGCGAGTACAATCTATAAGTTTATAAATGTGGGAAACAACCATATCGAAGTAAGCAAAAGAAATAAGAAGACCCAAAATGCACATGTCAACGACCCTGACCAATATCCTCGTACTGGCCCAGCACTCGCTCGTCCGGAAGAACATAACCTGAAATCCATAACAAGAATTTCCCCAAAACGGGTCCCCAAAGGGGTTAGCAATTACGCTAGTACAAGTAATAAAGGCAAACCAATTGCTTACACAGTTCATAGTACATGCACCAATATAAATTTCAAAAGCCAAAAAACAGACATGTCTTTTCCAGAAACAAACAGTCAAACAATTTGCCTTGGGAACAGAGTAATATCATTGATCCCGCCCGAGGCCTCTAAGGACCCTCTCGAGCTGGCCATATCGTAAAACAAAACACGCACATGCATCGCCTTGGGAACAGAGTAATATCATTGATCCCACCCGAGGCCTCTAAGGACCCTCCCGAGCTGGCTAGCTATACAAACTCATGAATCCAGGACTCAACCCTTTGGATTCCCTCCTTGATCCCGTCGGACCAACACGAGGTGAGCAAATCACACACAAAATACATTACCATTCCACGTTAAGCATAAAGGTTTCCAAAAATACTTGCCTTGAATAATTGATGACGCAACGAATGGAAAGGATAATCACCGACGAACGCTATGAACCAATGGAACCGAACCTAACGATTCGAAGAACATAATTACAACCAACTCTAGACGAATACGGGAATGGAGTACACCCGAATACCCGCCTACGATTCATGTATATTCGTATAGAAATAACAACGAGGGCGGACCACAACCAAACCCTCTCGATTCCACAAAACTATGAAAATATACCATGAATCCGTAGGAAAACTAACGATATCAATAATATTAATCATATTCATCATGGATTAACCAACAAAATGGAATGAATCGGACGAAAATCCCAAAACCCCCAATTTATCCAAAAGTAGGGTTCTAAGAGATTTTACCTTGATTCAAAGATGAACGATGGATGATTAGTGATAGGTGGATGATATGATACTTGAATATGCCCTTACAATGGAGTTTGGATCGAAATCGGACGAACCCTAGCCTCTGTCGTCGCTCCCGTCGCGAAGAGAAGCGAGAGATGTGAGAAATGAGGAAAAACTGGACCGCTGCCAGTTTATATACTGGCAGGTGTTACGGCCGTAACACACCCCACATACGGCCGTAACATAGGAACATACGGCCGTAACCTGACTCTCTTACGGCCGTAACTGGCTTCTGGAGAGAACTGGGCAAATTTGACGAATGACGCATACGGCCGTATCAAGAACACTATTACGGCCGTAACTCAAACATGATACGCCCGTAACTCGGAACTGGACCAGGAGGTAAGAAACGAAGTCTTGTTACGGCCGTATGAAGGAAGCTTACGACCGTAACTCTCGATTATTACGGCCGTAACACATACGACTTACGGCCGTAACATGGCCTGTGACAGCAGGCCATAGTCTGAAACACTGCCCGACGAGGAGACGATCGAAAGGAGAATAATAACAAGGTGTATCCACGACCTACGGATACACTCGCCACGGATTTAAGTCAGAAACCAAAACGTTGCGATGAAGCGTGATTCCGAATGCCCGAAGGCTCAGGAACAACAAAGATAACAAGAATACCCTAAACTTAGGAAATTACGAAACGGCCCAAACGTTCAAAAACCGCGATACGACGTCGGATTAACAAACCGATACTCACAACACGAACAACTCAACTATACGAACTTGTGAAACCAAAGAAATTACAAAAGCGAACGAGTTCCACGAGAGTCGAACGTCCATGCCATAATACATTACATAAAACGGAATAATATCAAAACATCATCAAGATCATCCCAGATGGAGAAACTCCAAGAATAACATAGACTCAAAATGTCGACATGGTTACAAGCGATCTAAAAAAATGAAAACACACTAAAACAGGAATATCGGAAAAGAAGAAAAATGCGAATATTAGATTCATACCCGGGAGACCTCATCAGGTCACTCCCCGATTGGATAACCCACTGGGTGATACGCTGACTAAGCATAACGTACCCCGGAGACCTCGTCAGGCACTTCCCGATTTTACTCGGCCCAAACAGTTCGAACGACCCCATTTATTTTACAAAATATTACATTTTGGAAAATCATTGTTATTTCTTTTCAAAAAACATCATAATATAACACCAAATTCAAGATAATCAAGATACTTGCCTGGTAACTTTAGATTCAGGAAGCCTTAATCAATTTGCGACCATGATTCGAACCCTGGGAATTCAGACCTAGTACGAGAAATATGATTTGACCAACGTTAGGGTTGGCTATTCGAACCATCACGATATCAAAATTCTTAATCACTACTCGTTGGGGCATTTTATCGAACATCTACCGGTCATTCAAGAGTAGGGCGATTTAAACGAAAGGTTTGATTTCTGCACCCGCTAAAATCGATAAGAACAACCCTGGAATACTCCATATACAATCCTTTTCAACTTCTCAACAACCAGTACTCATAGATCCAGATGGACAAAATTAGGGTTTAGGGTTATACTTACCTTCAGTTCGCAAAAATTCCTAAAACCGACTACAACAGACTTGCTACTTCGATCCATGAATGTTGGAGGTATGTTAATATCACACGATCAAAGTTAAGCACTTATCGATATGGTGGAAACTAAAGTTGGCTGAAGGAAATGAGGTTGGAACCCTAGAGCACTAATATATATACTTGAAGATTACCCTAAGTCGGCGGCCATAGCAGCTGCTACAAGCCCTCCTTAACGACCGCTAAGGAGGATGTGCTTCCCTCCAACATCGGTTAGTCCATTGCGATCACTACGCATGTCCATTAGCGACTGCTACCATGGCGGTTGTCACCAGGACCTTTCTTTCGCAGCTTAGGTCGGTTACAAATGGTCGGAACCAACTCATGCACCTTAACGGCCACTAACCATGGCCCTTAATGGATGCTATCCATGGTTAGTTTGCAACTAATGACTGTGTAATGTTCGCACAAAGCTGAAACATCATATGATTTTGAAATGGTGATGTTCGATGCATGGAATGTAAGTTACCTAACTCTTAGTCTTATCAAGTAAAATATTGGAATGTTTTCATTAAGGATAACTTCTCATTACGTACTTCATTGTTTTTTATGCTAGATATGGTTTTAATGATGGAAACAATGATTTTATCTATTCCTCAAAATGATAGAATCAAAAAATGATTACAATGTCATAAGTTACACTAGCTTAAAAATACAGGGTTTCACACACTCTCCCCCTAAAAGAAAGTTTCGTCCTTGAAACTTAGGATGCGAACAACTTGGGGTAGCATAAACGCGTACTATATTTGGTTTTCCATGTAGCTTCCTCGACTCCATGATACGACCATTGGACCTTGATGAATGGAATTTCTCTGTTTCTTAATTTTTTTTACTCTTTGTTCCAAAATCCTCAATGCCTGTTCCTTAATTGTGGCGTCACTAGCCACCTCGATCTCTCCAAAGTCGATGATATGATTAGGAACAGAGACATACTTCTAGAGCTGGGAGACATGGAATATATTATGCACATGGCTAAGCGATGGATGTAGTTCTAGACGATATTCTACTTCGCCAACTCTTTTTAAGATTCGAAAGGTCCAATGTACCTCGGACTCAGCTTCCCCTTCTTCCCGAATCGTACAACTCCTCGAGTTGGTGACACCTTCATCAATACGTGGTCTCCCACTTAAACTTCTAGCGGGCATCATCGAACATCGGCATATGATTTTTTTTACTCTGCGTGGTCAACAACCTTTGACGAGTGACCTTCTCTTTCATTTGCACCAGTATATCTAGCTCGACACCAATCAGTTCGGGTGACTTATCCCAACAAAAAGGTGATTTACATCGTCTGCCATAAAGCACTTTGAATGGTGCCATATTAATGGAGTTGTGCCAGCTATTATTGTAGGTAATCTCAATTAATGATAAGTGAGTTTCCATATCATCCTTCCAACTTAAGGCATAGGCCCACAACATATCTTCCAATGGCTGGATTGTTCTCTCGGATTGCCCGTTAGTCTGAGGGTGGTAAGCCATACTGAATCTCAACTCAGTACCCAATGCACAATGAACGGCTTGCCAAAAATGCGACACAAATTGACTGTCATAGTTATACTCTTCGGGGTACCGTGTAGTCTTATGATTTTAGCGATAAATATTCGAGCTAGACATTCGACCCCCAGGAATCCTTGAATGTCAAAAATTGTGTATATTGTTAACCAATCCACAATCACCCAGATTATATTCATCCCTGAACGAGTTCTCGTCATTCATACTACGAATTCCATAATGATATCTTCCCATTTCCATTCGCGAATAGGCAGGGGGTTCAACATCCCAGCACGTCTCTGATGTTTAATCTTGACTTGCTGGCAAGTCAAACATCTTGAAACAAATTATGTAACCTCCCTCTTCACGTCGGACCACCAAAAGTTCTTTTCCAGATCCTGGACATTTTACTCGTACCTGTATGAATTGAATACGGCATGGAATGTGCCTCATTTAGGATCATTTGTTTGAGATTGACATTGTTCGGCATGTATAGTCTACCTTGGAGTCGCAGAACCCCATCTTCGTGGACTACAAAACCAGATGCTTTCCATTTTGTAACATCATCCTGGATATGGACCATCGCTGGATCTTCAAACTATATGCATTAGATTTCATCACTTACCGATGAGGTAATCTCTAAGAAGCATAATTGTTCCTGAGCTCTCTGAAGCCATACCTCAATCTTATGCTTAATTAATTCCTGCCGAATTTTTAGTTGGGATATAAGCAGTTCCAGTCTCTGTAAAGTGACGACTTGCGGTCTAATGTATCTGCCACTACGTTAGCTTTACCAAGATAGTAAATGATCTCAATGTCATAATCTTTAATCAACTCCATCCATCGCCGTTGGTGCATGTTGAGCTCTTTCTGTGTAAAAATATACTTCAAACTCTTGTGGTCGGTATATATTTTGCAGGAAGAGCCATACGTTAGTGCCTCCACATCTTCAATGCGAATACAATGGCCACTAATTCAAGAGTATGAGTTGTATAATTATCTTCATACGGCTTTAGTTGACGAGATGTATAGGCAATCACCTGAACATTTTTCATTAACACGCACCCAAGCCCTTGTTTAGATGCGTCGCCATGGGGAGCACCCGTGCTGTTTGTAAGAAAGAAGGATGGGTCACTTCGGATGTGTATAGATTACAGAGAGTTGAATTGACTCACGGTAAAGAATAAATACCCGTTGCCAAGAATCGAGGATCTATTCGATCAGTTGAGGGGAGCCGGAACCTTTTCGAAGATCGATTTGCGGTCGGTGTACCACCAGCTGAAGATTAGGGAGTGTGACATTCCCAAGACGGCTTTCAGGACCCATTATGGGCATTTTGAATTTGTAGTGATGCCATTTGGTCTGAGTAATGCACCGGTAGTCTTTATGGATTTAATGAATAGGGTGTTCCAACCTTACTTGGATACGTTCGTTATCATCTTTATAGATGACATCTTGGTGTATTCTAAGGACAAGGAACAACACCAAGAGCATTTGAGGATTACATTGGAGACACTTCGCAAGGAGAAGTTGTATGCCAAGTTCAAGAAATGTGAGTTTTGGTTAAACAGATTTGGATTCCTTGGACATGTGGTGACTTCTAAAGGAATTGAGGTAGATCCCGATAAGGTTGTAGCAGTGAGTAGTTGGGGAGTACCCAAGAATGCGATTGAAGTTCGCAGCTTTCTGGGCTTAGCTGGCTATTATAGAAGATTTATCGAATGATTTTCTAAAATCGCCACTCCTATGACCCAATTAACAAGGAAGGGCGTGAGGTTTGAATGGAGTGAGAGTTGCGAGGAAAGTTTTCAAGAGTTTAAAAGGAGACTAACCTCGGCACCAGTATTAATGATTCATGATCCTACAGAGGACTTTGTTATTTATAGTGATGCCTCAAAGCAGGGTTTAGGTTGTGTTTTGATGCAACATGGTAAAGTAGTAGCCTATGCATCGATACAGCTTAAACCACATGAGTTGAACTATCCAACGCATGACATGGAGTTGGCTGTTTTAGTACATGCGCTGAAGATTTGGCTTCACTATCTCTACGGAGGGAAGTGCGAGATATACACAGACCATAAAAGTCTGAAGTATATTTTCACACAGAAGGATCTTAATATGAGGCAAATGAGATGGTTAGAGTTGGTGAAAGACTATGATTGTACCATTCATTACCATCCGGGTAAGGCTAATGTGGTAGCTGATGCCTTGAATCGGAAGACTAGAGGCGAGTTAGCTTGCTTGACCGATCAGGAGAGTTTGATACATGAATTTTCCGAGTTGAGGATTGAGGTAGTTGAGTCTTCAAAGAGTTCTCAAGCAATTCTATCATCTTTGGTCTTGCAACCAAACTTCAGGGATAAGATTAAGGAGGCTCAACCACGTGACAAGTTCTTGTGCAAGATGAAAGATCGGGCACAAGCTGGGAGTATTGAGAAATTTATCGTTGCCGCAGACGATGTTTTGACTTATGATGGGAGGTTATGTGTTCCTAAGGATCCATCCCTTAAGAAGCAAATTCTTGAAGAAGCTCACAATGCACCATACTCCGCTCACCCAGGAGGTACAAAGATGTACCACGACCTAAAGAAGTTCTTTTGGTTGAGAGGAATGAAATGGGATATTGGTATATTTGTGGAGAGGTGTATGATATGTCAGCAGGTGAAGGCAGAACACCAACGGCCAGGAGGTTTACTTCAACCGTTGGAAATCCCAGAATGGAAATGGGAGCACATCACAATGGATTTCGTAGTTGGTCTGCCGTGAACCGTGAGGAAGAACGATGCTATCTGGGTGATAGTAGATCGTTTTACGAAGTCATCTCATTTTCTACCTGTGAGGATGAATTACAGTATGAAACAGTATTCGAATATTTATATTCGCGAGATTGTGAGGTTACATGGTCTCCCAGTGTCGATCGTCTCGGATAGAGATCCGCGATTTACATTGAGATTTTGGAAGAGTCTGCAGAGTGCATTGGGCAATAAGTTGAATTTCAGTACTGCATATCATCCGCAAACCGATGGTCAATCTGAACGGACTATCAAGACACTTGAAGATTTGTTGAGGGCGTGTGTTCTTGATATTGGTGAGAATTGGGAGAATATTTTGCCTTTAGTAGAGTTCGCTTATAACAATAGTTACCAAGCGACTATACAAATGGCCCCGTATGAGGCTCTGTACGGAAGGAAATGTCGATCGCCCCTTTATTGGAGTGAGGTTGGAGAAGGAAAAAAATTTTGGGTCTAGAATTGAACGGACAGACTTTAGAGAAGATAGCCGAAATCAGAAGTAAAATTAAGACTGCCCAGGATCGGAAGAAGTCTTATGCTGATAAACGAAGGAAATATATCCAATTTGAGATTGGATAAAAGGTATTCTTGAAGGTAGCGCCGACGAAAGGAGTGATACGATTCGGTAAGAAGGGAAAGCTACAGCCTCATTATATCGGACCTTTTGAGATTTTGGGTCGTGTTGGTGATCTTGCTTATAGTTTGGCATTGTTGTTGGAGTTATCAGGAGTGTACAATGTCTTTCACGTCTCCATGCTAAGAAAATACATACATGATCCTGGTCACGTATGCAATTTCAAAGAGTTGCACATAGCCAAGAACCTGACTTATGAGGAAGTACCTATTGCTGTTTTGGAGCGTAAAGTACATCAGTTACGAAATAAAGAGGTTAGATTGGTGAAAGTTCAGTGGAGTCGTCATGGACCAAATTAGGCAACTTGGGAACGTGAAAAGGAGATCCGTTCTAAGTATCCAATATTCATTTTTCAAGGTACGTAACTTAATTTTCGAGGATGAAAATTTGTTAAAGGGGTAGGTTGTAACGCCCTGATTTCGCATATACATTTATTGTGAATTATAAAAAACATGTTCAATTTTATTAAATCAATGCCCAAATAATTTTGTCATTTAATTCATTTCATTCTCATGATCATGCAAATTTCATTTATGCCATTCTTATACATGACAAGTCACGTGATCCGTTCGTTTCATTTCTCATTTTAAATTCACCGTTTCATCTCGTCATTTCTAGGCCCGAGTCAAATTTTTAAACAATATTAATTGTTACCCAAGAAATTTTACAAGATAAATAATAATATTATTTATTATTAATATTACTATCACTATTATTAAAATTATTATTATTATTAATATTATTATTACTATTTTTATTAGTACTAATATTATGATTAATTTCTTTATCATTTTCCAATATTATTATCATTATTACCAACTTATTATTTTTACATTTATTATTATTACTATTACTATTATTAATATTATCATTATTATTTAATTCATTCCGATTATTATTCACTTTCATTGTGGCCCAATTAATAATGATTTGGAATTATAAGTTAGACCCAAACTATTTAGCTGGCCCAATTAAAACTATACCCTAAACCTAATACCTACTGTATAAATACTGTATTTATACTGCAGCCAATACTTTCATTGTGGCCCAAAAAAAAACCCATCTTCTCCAAATTCCGTGACTTCATCTCTACAGCTCTCGTTCACTTCCAACAGCAGGTAATCGATCTTCTTTTCATATCTCCGTGACTTCCATATCCTGGGTATGTTAGATCTTCAAATCCAAAACTGAAATCTCTTGCCTTCCTTTCCATCAATTCCAACAGCAGATTTTAGAGTTTCACAAACCAAATCCAGATTTCCTCGTTCAACCATCCTTCATCCAATTTCCTTGAATCAAAAAACCGCGGCTGAACTTCATGGCCGGAACCAAAACCCGCAGCCCGAACCCCACAAATTTCGCCACAAACCCGAGCCCTGGAAATAACTCAAACCAGAAGAATTTCAACACAAGTTCAAACTCCCATAAATTTTTCATCAGAGAAGCAGATCCGAAATTATGGCCCGGACACAGCAGAACCATGTTCGACCAACCCCACATCCAGTCCCGTTTTTCAGATCCAAACCCAAATCAAACCCAGAAAGAGACCAACAAATCAATTTCCTGAACCATCAGTACGGGCTGAGCCCGAAACCCCACCTGAGCGGCTATGGCCGTATGGGGGCTGTCCGAACTTGGTGCGTCGCCCATGACCCAGCCTCGAGCTCCGGCGAGAGCCAGGCCATACCCACCTCTATGATCTTGTCCGCCGCGGGGTTTCCGCAAAGACCTCCCGGACTCGAAACCCCATCCTCCAGCCGACTTCAGCCAGACGCAACTTTGTCCCTGTTCCGTTAATCGCCGTCGAACCTCACCACCTCGACTCGGCCGAACCTCAGACTTGATTTTCGGTCGTATATATGAAGGTGTGTCTGTGTGTGGTTCTATTTGTGTGTGTGTGTGTGTTCGGTCGGGTGTGTGTGTGTGTGTGTGTTTTACAGAGAAGGTAGAAGAGTTTGAGAGAGGAGGGTGAGATCGGGAAGAAGGATGACCGATGGTTCTGCAGAAAAAGGGTTTTATACTAATATCTTTTTCCTAAATTACAAAATGACCCCAGCCATTTTTTTGCATTTTTTTTATTTTAGCCAGCAGTTCTCAATTCCTTCAAATTAACCCCGTCCAGCTTCCTATAATTCAAAATCGGTCCCTTTCGGCCAAGATTTTGACATGTTGACATTTTTAATTACTAATATTATTCACTTACAATTTAATTTTCGATCATATAATAATAATAATTTCTATTATTATTAATTGTAGATAATAACAAGAATTTACGGGCCTAGAATCGTCGAGTCAAGCATTTCATCACATTCAAGTTCAGAACTGCAATTTTATTCAGTGTGGAGATTTATTACGCTTTTGTTTATTTTAATTACTTTATATATTGTCTCGTATGTGCACGTGAAATCGATCGAGACTTAAATGTGCAATCGGACCAAGACTTAAATGTGCAACCAGTCAGAAGCACTTAAATGTGCAAATCAGTAAGAAGCACTTAATTGTGTATAAAGCCTTCGGGCTAGCCGATGGGCTTCAGAATTTATCAGTCATATTTATACTTGCTAATATATTTAGTAATTAATGTAGACTTATTGCGTACTCTCCACACTGAGCGAGTTGGAAGCTCACCCCACTATTTACCCCTTTTAGGTTGAGGAGCTCTATGTGGCATGCATTTGAGTGTGGGATGATCAAGCTTATGATTAGACGTTTATTTATTTAATGTTATTTCTCTCAAACTACACTTTATGAACCATTGTTCGATTTGTTTTATTTTCACGTCAAAGTATGTTTGGTTTTAACGATGACTCGAGAATATTACTTGCGATTTTTAAGTTCGTCTTTTGAAATGTATTTTCGCTGCAAAAATTTTATTTATTCTTCCTTAAGTTAGAAGAATTATTATTTTATAAAAGTGGTCGTTACAATGATTGTGTGGATAATGTTTTGATGTTAAAATCCCGGACATGTGATGATATTTGAATCAATAACCGGGCTGAGGCCTTGATAATTTCGAAAAAGGTTTTGAAATTTGGGACTCTAGGTCCAAAAGAAATTATGTTAAAAAACTCCCGAGATGCTGAGTTTTAATTCTTAGAACTTCATTACTTGTTTTCTGATTAATAAAACCTATCGGGAATATTTTGACAACTGATTGTGTTAACTGATTCGTGATTGCCTTATGATTGATACATTTCGTATGCTATTATACTTGCACTAGTAAAACAATGGAGTTTTACTAACCCCCGAGTAATCGGTGGGTGGATGTCTGTTTTACGTCCAGGTGTTTGTTGGTTCGGGGGAGCAGTCACAGGATTGGTACAAGAAGTGATGAGCTATGATACTAATCAAGAGTTGAGAGTTTGGTCAGGTTATATGGTGTCGACCAAGTTATAGTCAGACTTCCGCTGTTGTGTATCTTTACCCCTGCATGGGTATTTATGGTAAAGGGTTGTATTTTATCTTGTTTGTACTGGTCATATGACCTCATTGGTCCGTGTGGTTTTATTGTAATTGACCTTAATGGTCTGTACTATTGTAACGACTGACTTCAGTCGGTCAAATCTTGGTAGTCCTGTGTTGTTTAGCCTGGTAGGTCCTCACGGGGAGCGGCTCCTGTACTTCTTTCTTTAGGGCCGTCTAAAAAGTCTTACGGCGTGTAATATTTCCATATGATCTGGGGGTGTTACAAAGACCCTCATAACATTTTGCCTATTCACTCGGTTCTGATCACCAAATATCTTGTTGAGATTTTTCATCATTTCCGCAGCCGTGCCCATACTCTGATGCTGATGCTGCAATACATTTGCTAAAGAAGTCAAGATGTAACAGGAAGCCATCTCATAAGATTTGTTCTAGTTATGGTATTGTTTCACCTCATCAGGTGTCGAATCCGCATCTGGTTCCAATAGGCATTCCTCAGTTAGAACAAACTTGTGTTCCTCAGTAGTTAGGATAATATTAGGATTACGTTTTCAATCAATAAAGTTAGTGCCACCTAATTTGTTTTCTTTGATAATTACAGCAAGTTGATTGAAAGACATATGATATAAAATTATAACATTCATCATATAGTGGATAGCAACATATATTCAAAAATCTCAAAAACAGAATATATATGCTACCAACCAACATCTCGAAAAATCCGCATACGCAAGCCACGATCGTGTGGACGTTTACACACATTTTTCAAGTAGAGTTTTACGTCTTTAATTTTTCTATCTAGTCAAATTACGTTATGACATGTAAAATTAATAATTGGTTTCTATTGGCCATGTGTAATTAATATAGACTCCGATGGGTAGCTTATTAATTAATACACCTAAGTGAACACAATAATTTAACAACCTTAAATATTATCTTTTGAATAATAGTCCTATAGATGAAAAGGTCCTATCATAAAAAATAATATTTAATTTTTATTATCATTTGAAATTTAAAACTAGTGAACTTATAATTAGCACATCCGATATGGAGGAAGACCCTAATGTCAATGCACATGCTAATTATTTCACAATCTATATTAATTATGGAGGCCAAATTGATTTTAAAAAATTAAATTCATTTAATCACTTAGTTATTTTAGCCTTTAGCTTTTTAATTTTCTCGTACTAACATGCAAGAAACATATCATGCATACATTCATACATGCCATACATCCAAAATAATAAAATTCAACAACAAAAAATTGGAAAATTAAATTCAATTATCATGGTTTTTATTCCTCGTTTTAAACAACGAGAAAATCTTCGCCTCGAAATCTCTCACTGCTTCAAGCATGAAACTTTCTTTAGAAACTGTGCTAGGGTCGTTCTTTGGTCAAACTTGATAACTAACGTGTAATAGTGTTAAAATGGAACTCACAGCAAACATAATGGAGTCTTGTATAATTTAAGTTCATGTCACGTAGTTTTATGTAGACTATGTAATCGCTACTACTTTAGCTTAATTTCTATAAATCTATGTTTATGTAGCAATCTTCCGCTTAATTAATTATTTTAAACTCGATAAATTATTAATTATTTAGTTTCACAGTGGCAGTCCGGTAAATCCGCGTAGGGTGGGGTACCAGACCGCTACAATTCTAATGCAATTGTACCATCTCGCGAAATGATACATTATTGTGGAATAAAATAAAAATCATTTAAGAAAGTTTTAACAAACTAACTTCAAATATATTGACGGGCAATGAAGCACCCAAGGGCCGACTTACAAAATAGGATTTATATGCCAAAGCAGAGATATAATACATTATCATGGAATAAAATAAAATTGATGTTATAGTTCGAATAATATTGATATGAATCACTCCACCAATTAAATGTGAGTTTTATGTTGTAGAATATACATGATTATGTGAGTAATGCAAAAGTACCTTTAAAGTTTAAAATATAAAACAGTTCAAACAGTTCAAATGAGTCCATTATTACAAGCGTCTCGAAACATCACAAGACACGCGTACTCGAGTACTGAAAATAAACCAGAAAGACAAGACAACAACAATTAACATCACTGAGCCCCTTCGTCGTCATGTCGGTATTGTGGTTGCTTCCCCGCTCCTCGGCTACCTGATCATCAAAACAAATGTCCACCCCCTAAGGGGTTAGCAAAATGATGCTAGTACAAGTATCATAATACACAAATCGAATATGCAACAACAATGTATAATAAAATACACAATACGGATTTCCACTACCGGAATCAAATAATGCGAATCCATATGATTCTATCAACATAACATGGGTATTCCAATGATCCAGCGCCCTTAGCATAGATCCCAAGATGATCCCGTCGGACCAACACAAGGTGGAAAGATCCGTCCAATGATCCAGCACCCTCAGCATAGATCCCAAGATGATCCCGTCGGACCAACACGAGGTGGACATCCTATCCAGCGCCCTCAGCATAGATCGCTCGATCCCTTCGGACCAACACAACATACAAATACAACTACGCAAACTTATATGCAAAAATCGATATGTCCATCAACATGAACATACAAGTAATCGATAACGAATATCATGACAATTCAACGAAAATAATCTCATGTTCAACAACATGAACAAACAGTATACATGATCAAAATCACCAATAATAACAATTTCAAAATACGATACTTGTCTCAAAGATGGAAAGCATTAAATACTCCAACGAATGTCAACGCGTCTGAAGGTCGCCGCCCCTCAATCGATGACCTTGTACAAGGGAATAACAAGGAATTCAATAACCTCTCAAAACTAATGCACGAGCACCGAACGCCCTAAGTTATAATCGAGTTATCATTAATGAACGATCGGTTCTCGGTCCTACTTCCCGACGAACACTAAGTTTGGAAAAAGGCATGGAAATTCACGAGATCACAATGGGGCACAATGCCGTTGTATACAATTACAAAGATATTTATCATACCATTAAATTCCGTACTTTAATTCCGATTATCAACTCGAATGCCCGGTTCGGTTGTTTCGACGATACATAACGAGATAATCATGTTCAATCTAGTTCTAGGTTAATTCACCCCTACGATTCTTGTTCTTCCGCGAGTAGTTCTTCTTATCAAGTTCCACATTCAAAATGATTGTCCGAAAAATCCTACCTAGTGCTAATCATCCATATCAAAGAATTCTTTTTAGGGCAAGAATTATAATTGAACTCCCTCCACAATCTCTGTCTTGAATTCATCACACATAAGGGTAAGCCTTAACAAGTTGTACATCAAAAGTGTGTTTTGAAAGCATCATCAAGGTGTGTTCATATCAGAAAACTCAATTCTTATAATTGGTAAAGATCATGGCTCAATTAATAACAATGGAAACCTTACTTCATCTAATCCTCTTAAACATGGTGCTGGATTCACTACGACATAACGAGTTCAATAATCTCTGTGCAAAGCTCATAATATATCTAAGAACATAATGTCCATCTTGGTGTAGAGTTGACATACCTCAAAGAAGAGAAGAACAATGAAAAACTTGAAGAAACTCTTCACCGGAAGCTTGAACACCAATCCACAAGGTCTATGCCTCTCAAAAATCGGCTAAGATGATGATATGACGGATAAATGGTGATGGATAGTCTCCAGATTATGAAAATTGGCTAAGGTGTGAGGAAGAAATGAAATGGGGGTTGAGGTCTATAAATAGATTTCTGATCGTTACGTACGTTAACTAAACTACATTACGTACGTAAAAGGCTTAGCGTACGCTATATCCAATCCTTAGTGTACGCTAACATCTGGCCAAAGATCACTGACCTGTTTATGACACTCGCTTACGTACGTTATCTTAGAGGTTTGCGTATGTAATCACTAGGACCTTAGCATACGTGAATAATCCACCTTAGCGTGCGTTAAGTCCGTTGACTTGATTAGCTGGAAAGCCGTCCAGGTTCATGCAGAGCATCTCACAAATCTTCACTGGCCCCCACACGCCGACCCTTGTCTGATATCGAGTTGACTAAGCTTACATACGTTAAGCTTAACATATAACGTACATTATATTGCAGTCGTAGCGTATGCTAATATCATCACCTAGCGTATGTTATGACTTGCAGAACCATGCATGAAAAATGTTGGAGATACAAAAATGTAAGGATACGAATACGGGAAACCAATCATCGATTAATAACACCACGAAGTCGAATATAACAAGTTCGAATACAAGATAAATACATAATAATTATCCGGGCATTACATACTACCCCTCTAAAAAGAAGTTTCGGCCCGAAACATAAAACGAAAACAATTCCGGGAAACTCGACTTCATACTATCTTCAGTCTCCCAAGTTGCTTCTTCGACTCCATGTCGAGACCACTGAACTTTAACCAAGGAGATCGGTTTATTCCTCAATTGCTTGACTCGGCTCTCGAGTATCTTGACTGGATTTTCATCGAACGTACCATCATTAGCCACTTCAATCTCGCCAAAATCAATGATATGACTGGGATCCGGTACATATTTCCGTAATAGGAATACGTGGAATACATTATGAACGTGACTCAGCGATGGCGGTAAGGCCAACCTGTACGCCAACTCCCCAACTCTCTCGAGGATCTCAAATGGTCCGATATATCTAGGACTCAACTTTCCTTTCCACCTAAAACGTAAAATACCTCGTGTAGGAGAAACTTTCAATAGTACATGGTCCCCAATCTCAAACTCCAACGTGCGACGGCGCACATCTGCATAAGACTTCTGTAGACTCTGGGCAGTTAACAGCCTTTCACGAATCAGAGCTAACTTTTCTTGAGTCTGAACTATCAATTCTGGTTCCGTCCCGATCAAGTCAGAAGAAGCATCCCAACAGAGGGGCGATCTACATCTTCTCCTGTACAACGCTTCAAATGGTGCCATTTTAATGGAAGCGTGCCAACTATTGTTATAGGTGAATTCAATCAACGGCAAATGAACCTCCCAATCGGTTGACCAATCCAAGGCACAAGCTCTTAGCATATCTTCTACTGTCTGTATAGTCCTTTCGGACTGACCGTCCGTCTGAGGATGATAAGCCGTGCTAAAGTTCAGCTCGGTTCCCAAGGCCTTGTGAAATGCCTTCCAAAAGTGCGACATGAAGCGACCATCTCGATTCGAAATAATGGTCTCCGGTGTACCATGCAACCGGACTATTTCCGTAATAAACACTCGTGTTAATTTCTTGGGTCCCCAAGTGTCCTTAATACCCAAGAAATGATCCGACTTGGTTAGTCAATCAACTATCACCCAAATCATGTTCATTCCTGCCCTGGTCCTCGGCATATTGGTGATGATGTCCATCGATATGTCCTCCCACTTCCACTCAGGAATCGGAAGTGGCTTCAACATTATGGCAGGCCGTTGATGTTCAATCTTAACCTGTTAACAAGTTAAACACTTCGAAACGTATTTCTCTACGTCCTTCTTCATATTTCTCCACCGGAAATTTTGTTTTAGATCCTTATACATCTTACTTGTGCCCGGGTGAATAGAATAGGACGCGCTGTGAGCTTCCTTCATGACTGTCTGTCTTAAAGTATCGTCATTGGGGAGGCAAAGTCGACTCTGAAATCTCAGAACTCCATCATCCTTCATCACGAATCCTGGAGCCTTCGTTCACTTCATCACGTAATCGAATAATTAGAGAATCATCAAACTGCTTAGATTTGATTTCTTCGATCAACGACGAAGTTAATTCCATCATACATAGCTGTCATTGGACTCTTTGCGACCATACTTCAATTTCCTCGCGGATTAATTCTCGTTGAATGCTGGGCTACGACGTAAATGCTTTCAACATTCGAAGAGAAACAGGTTTGTGGCTCAGTGCATCGACTACCACGTTCGCTTTGCCTGGATGGTAAAGAATTTCCAGGTTGTAATCTTTGATCAATTCCAGCCACATCCTCTGCCTCATGTTTAATTCCTTCTGACTAAAAATGTATTTGAGGCTCTTATGATCTGTGAAGATCTGACAATGAGTGCCGTACAAATAATGTCGCCAACTCTTCAGGGCAAAGACTATATCTGCTAACTATAAATCATGAGTTGGGTAGTTAGCCTCGTACAGTTTTAACTGTCGAGAGGCATAGGCAATCACCCAATCCTTTTGCATCAACACGCAAACCAAACCCTGATTTGAAGCATCGATGTACACCATGAATCCGTCGGTCCCATCTGGTAGTGCTAGTATAGGTGCCGTTGTCAGCCGTTTGTTAAGTTCATCAAAGCTAGCCTGACATTTTTCGTTCCACATGAATTTCTGAGTCCTCTGCAACAGCTGAGTAAGCGGACGAGCAATTTTGGAAAATCCTTCTACAAAACGGCGATAATATCTAGCAAGTCCTAAGAAACTTCGGACTTCTTTCACGTTTTTAGGAGCTTCCCACTCCAAGATTGCCTCAACTTTCTTCGGGTCTACATGAACTCCATCAGTCGATATCACATGCCCAAGGAATGTTACTTCCTTAAGCCAGAACTCGCATTTAGAAAGTTTCGCATAAAGATGTTCATTCCTCAAAGTATTCAAAATGATACGCAAATGCTCTGCGTGCTACTCTGGGTTTTTCGAATAGATTAAGATGTCATCAATGAAAACAACCACTAATTTTTCTAAGTATTCTAAGAATACCCAATTAATCAATTGCATAAATACCACAGGAGCATTAGTAAGTCCGAATGGCATCACCACAAATTCATAATGCCCGTACCGGGATCTGAAAGCAGATTTCGGGATATCCGATTCATTAATTCTCAACTGATGGTATACTGATCTCAAGTCGATCATCGAGAATACCTTTGCCCCCTGCAGTTGATCATACAAGACGTCGATCCGAGGTAGTGGGTACTTGTTCTTGATCGTCACCTTGTTTAGCTCCCTGTAATCAATACACAATCGGAGGGATCCATCTTTATTCTAGACAAAGGGAACGGGAGATCCCCAAGAAGAAATGCTAGGTTGAATGTAACGCTTCTGCAATAACTCCTAGAGCTGTTTCTTTAATTCATACATCTCGGTTGGCGCCATACAGTATGGTGCTCTGGAAATAGGTGCAGCTCCAGGCTCTAATTCGATATTGAACTCTACTTCTCTCCGTGGAGGTAACCCAGTTAGTTCATCAGGGAATACGTCTCAGAATTCGTTCACAACTATAATAGATGAGAGCTCTACTCCTTCTTCTTTCTTCATGGCATAACACCAAAATCCGTGCAACACTGCTTTAGCAATTTAATTGCTTTCATGGCTTTGATCAATTTTCTGAGCTTCTCGGTCTCCATCCTTTGAATAAATGTTCGGATCCGTCATCAGCAATGATTGAAATAACTCTCTTACGGTAATTAAAAATAGCCCCATAACGATTGAGCCAATCGTCCCCGAGAATTAAATCGTCACCATGGATGTCGACCACAATAAGTTTTGATGGCCAATCTCTCCCTCCTATAGACACAGGGAAATCTCTAATTTCTAAGGTTCCCACAATTCTCTCTCCGCTCGGTAAACCCACAACATAAGGTTCACAATTATGTAAACACGAAATTAACAAACGATTAACACAGTTCAATGATATGAAAGAATGCGTAGCTCCTGAATCGAATAAGACACTAACTGGTTGCAAAAGGATCTGAATCGTACCTGATGTAACAGCAGTGTTCTGATCGTCCGACTTCCTCATCTCGTATAGGCGCGGAGGAACGGACCCTGCACTGGATGCCTCTCTTTTCCCAACATTCTGCTGCTAAAAACCACTTTGATGTGTCTGGTTCACACTTGTCTCTTTCGGAACTAGTGCTGGAGTGCGAGTACCAAAAGATCTAGTCACATTTTCGCAAAAATTCGCACGGTTCCCTTCTTGACCACATTCAAAACAGGTCACAGAAGGAGCGGAGCAATCAGGCCGAACATGCCCTGCTCGACCACAGTTATAACACTTCTTCGATGCGTCTGAAACGGTTGATGTTGTCTAGAACTTCTTTCTGCCTCGGGAAGTATACGGAGGTTTCCTGGATGAGTGAAAAGAGGACTGGCCCTTGTGGGCCCCACTAATCTTGTTCTCCATGAAGTTGCCAGACACTTTTTGCTTCTTTGCTTCCGTCGATTTATCCACCGCCGCCTCTTTCATGTCGTAGGCCAGCGCTTTGTCCTGATACTGTCACAAGGTAGTACATTCAAATCCATACATATATTGCTGATTCTCAGGCTTCATCCGCATGTCGAAATGGAAAATCTTCTCCGCCTCAGTCCTGACCAAGTGTCGCACACAGGTCAGCTAGTGATTAAAAGTCTTAATCACGTCTGTCACAGATGCATCCAGATTTTGCAGTGAGAAAAACTCTCGGACTCTACCCTCTCTAACCCCATCATCAATTTGAATTCTGTCAAGTCAGCATGATGATCCTCAGGTCGAATGGCCTCCCACCAGTCGAAAGCTTCCCCAGTCAGAAAGTACTGAGCAATCGGGACTCTACGGTCATCGGGGCAGTTGATTCCCGCAAATATATTCTTTAACTCCTTCAGCCAGTGATCCCAACTAGGCATCTCTGCAGAACCGTCAAATTTTGGTGGGTGCAATTTGACCACCTCCGTAAGCCACTTGTCTCCCCGATTATCCTCGTTGCGCTGCTGTCCCATCGCCGTCTGCATGCGGTCAACCACCTGAGCAAACTGCATCATCTGAGAGACCACCTGTTGAAGCACTCCCGGCATGTTAGGATTTGCGTCATCATTTACTGATTCCTGTTGTCCTCCAGGATGGGAATCAGTTCGATTAGTCAATGCATCCGGGGTGGATTCTGAATCTTCCTGTTTCGCATTACCACGTCCGCGTCCACGTCCACGACCTCCTCTCAACATACTGTAAACACAAATACTTAATATCCAGGGAAAAATCTTCTAAAAGAAAGTCCGTCAAGATTCACAAAACACAATTAAATAAAATGGTAGTACATGAGATTAGGAAACTTACAACCACTATCCACATGACGACGTTGGCTGAGCAGTGATGTTATAAACAATAAATTGAACAACGTCAATAGACTCAACTAAAACCCGACTGCCAAGATATCCATGAATCTTAGCTCCGATACCATATTCTGTAACACCCCGAGATATTCGGAATAATTACAGTGCCGTAAACCCTTTAGATAAGAATTTACAAGGATAATTTGAAAAAAAATGTAGAAACGATGCTAAAGTAACATTAAAGTTTAAAATACAAAACCAGTTCAAATGAGTCCATTATTACAAGCGTCTCGAAAAATCACAAGACACGCGTACTCGAGTACTGAAAATAAACCAGAAAGACAAGACAACAATAATTAACATCACTGAGCCCCTTCGTCGTCATGTCGGTACTGTGACTGCTTCCCCGCTCCTCAGCTACTTGAACATCAAAACAAATGTCCACCCCCGAAGGGGTTAGCAAAACGATGCTAGTATAAGTATCATAATGCACAAATCGAATATGCAACAACAATGCATAATAAAATACACAATACGGATTTCCACTACCGGAATCCAATAATGCGAATCCATATGATTCTATCAACACATCATGGGTATTCCAATAATCCAGCGCCCTCAGCATAGATCCCAAGATGATCCGGTCGGACCAGCATGAGATGGAAAGACTCGTCCAATGATCCAACACCCTCAGCATAGATCCCAAGATGATCCCGCCAGACCAACACGAGGTGGACATCCGATCCAGCACCCCCAGCATAGATCTCTTGATCCCTTCGGACCAACACAACATACAAATACAACTACGCATACTTATATGCAAAAATCGCTATGTCCATCAACATGAACATACAATGGAAACCTTACTTCATCCAATTGATAATCCTCCTAAACATGGTACTGGATTCACTACGACATAACGAGTTCAATAATCTCTTTGAAAAGCTCATAATATATCTAAGAACATAATCTCCATCTTGGTGTAGAGTTAACATACCTCAAAGAAGAGAAGAACAATGAAAAACTTGAAGAAATTCTTCACCGGAAGCTTGAACACCCATCCACAAGGCCTATGCTTCTCAAAAATCGGCTAAGATGATGATATGAGGGATAAATGGTGATGGATAGTCTCCAGATTACGAAAATTGGCTAAGGTGTGAGGAAGAAATGAAATGGGGGTTGAGGTCTATAAATAGATTTCTGATCGTTACGTACGTTAACTAAACTATATTACGTACGTAAAAGGCTTAGCATACGCTATATCCAATCCTTAGAGTACGCTAACGTCTGGCCAAAGATCACTGACCTGTTTCTGGCACTCGCTTACGTACGTTATCTTAGAGGTTTACGTATGTAATCGCTAGGACCTTAGCATACGTGAATAATCCACCTTAGCGTGCGTTAAGTGCGTTGAATTGCTTAGCTGGAAAGCCGTCCAGGTTCATGCAGAGCATCTCACGAATCTTCACTGGCCCCCACACGCTGACCCTTGTCTGATCTTGAGTTGACTAAGCTTACATACGTTAAGCTTAACATATAATGTACATTATATTGCAGTTGTAGCGTACGCTAATATCATCACCTAGTGTATGTTATGACGTGCAGAACCATGCATGAAAAATGTTGGAGATACAAAAATGTAAGGATACAAATACGGGAAACCAATCATCGATTAATAACACCACGAAGTCGAATATAACAAGTTCGAATACAAGATAAATACATAATAATTATCCGGGCATTACATACTACCCCTCTAAAAAGAATTTCGGCCCGAAACATAAAATGAAAACAATTCCGGGAAACTCGACTTCATACTATCTTCAGTCTCCCAGGTTGCTTCTTCGACTCCATGTCGAGACCACTGAACTTTAACCAAGGAGATCGGTTTATTCCTCAATTGCTTGACTCGGCTCTCGAGTATCTTGACTGGATTTTCATCGAACGTACCATCATTAGCCACTTCAATCTCGCCAAAATCAATGATATAACTGGGATCCGGTACATATTTCCGTAATGGGGATACGTGGAATACATTATGAACGTGACTCAGCGATGGCGGTAAGGCCAACCTATACGCCAACTCCACAACTCTCTCGAGGATCTCAAATGGTCCGATATATCTCGGACTCAGCTTTCCTTTCCACCCAAAACGGAAAATTCCTCGTGTAGGAGAAACTTTCAATAGTACATGGTCCCCAATCTCAAACTCCAACGTGCGACGGTGCACATCTGCATAAGATTTCTGTAGGTCACAAGTCGTCCAGGAATAAGTCTATGGGGGGGGGGGGGGTGAATAGACTTATTCAAACTCTTAAACTCTTTTTCACAAAGAGTAAGTTTCTTCAGCTGATGGATAAACAAATGACTTGGAGTCGTTTGTTCTTAATACGTGTGGAAATCAGCTGATGACGAATACAAAATAACTAATGAAACACTTAATGATGAATGCAGCAGTTAAGGTATGATGCTTATAAAACAGTAAAGAACGCATGCAATTATAGTGGTCTCAGAGGTGGGGTAATCCTCTACTAATCCACTTTTCTCCAAACCAGTTGGAGATGAATTCACTATAATTCTCAACCAGTGATAAATATTACAGTGATTCAAACTAAACTACAACAGCTTCCAACCAGTGGAAATCCGTGCCGTTGTACACACTTGACTGCCTTGCACCTCTTGATCCTCGATCCTTGGATGCCTTTACAGTCTCTTACTTCAACCAGTGAAGTACCCCGAACTCAGGATTACAGACAAGAGTTTTTGTCTTCTCCAACTAAGAGCTTCTTCAAGTATGAACTTTTTAGAACCGCTCTTTCCACGATGCTATTGATTGCTTTTGATTGCTTGATTGCTTTGATCGCTTGAAAATATGTTAGCACCGGTAGTTGCTCAGCTTCAAATCTTCGGATATTTATAGGTGACTATCTCTGAGATTTTTCCTTCATAGCCATTGCAAATCTTTTCAACAAATCCGTCCGTTGGAGAGGGAGACTTCATTGTTTTCTTTCTGAGCGTTGCAAGGCTGGATTCCCATTATTTTAATCTATCTTCCGACCGTTGTGAAGACTCTGCATGTGATGCGCCGAATCTTTTGAATATAAAATGATTAAAGTCTTCAAGGTGGGTCTGGATGATTTATTTAAATTATATCTCTTGCGGGAATCACTCCAATTTGTCTCTTTACGTTGCATGTGACTTTCCGTAATACTTGACTTTTCAACGCATGCTGACGTGGACTTGGAGTACTTGGCTGATCTCAACTAGGCTGATGAGCAGTTAACTTCTCTGCAGTCTGGACCTCTCTGAAGTTCACTGTTTGGAACTTGTCTGATCAGGTGACTTGTCTGAGGTACCTTGGCTGCAGTCTGGTCAAACATCCCTGATAATTTTTGTTGACCAGGACTACTCTGACCGGACTCGGCTGATCCTCTCCGATGGACTCAGCTGATTTTTCAGTACTTAACCGATTCTAGCCTAACTTATTTTTGACCTATAGAAGATACTCATTTGGTTCTTCTTTACATTTTGCCAAGTTTTATACTTAACATATTTGGCCTATGGAAGATACTCATTTGGTTCTTCCTTACATTTTTGCCAAGTAATAAACATTTGACTTTATATTAATGACATCATCAAAATCTAACAAGTATTCCTAACAAATTCCCCCTATTTTGATGATGGCAAAACTTTAAATAAGTAATCAAATGCACAAGTCTGCACTTAGGTGCAAGACACAAAATCAAACTCAGTCTTGTTTTGAGACAACTGGGAGTTGTCATTCAAATGACTGTTATATATTAATTTTCTGTTGATTACAGGTACATGGTTTGAATAGAGTAAATACAGAAAATTTAATCAATTACAACAAATTACAATTATACCCAAAAACTATCTGCCCCTTCCTCTTCGAATAGTTTGCTTGGGAGGTCTAAATGGTTTTGCACCGATTGGTCTATTTTTGATGGGTGCAAGACCATATTTCCTCCTTATGACTAGGGCAGCAAAGTCTTGGTCTTCTTTTGAAGAGAACTTGTGCTCTTCACATAGCTTCCTAATTTCTCTTTGAAGCTCTAGCTCGTTAAGCTCATTGTCCAAACGGGTCGCCGCTTCTTCTGCTCTGAATGTGGGAATCATAGGATAAGCCTGACATTTGGCTGCATACTTAAGCATTAACTTCCACAGAGTAGGCCATCTAGTATCCATGTAGTTGATGAATGACTGTTGGGGCGAGCATTCTTTATCATCGAGTATCTCCTAGAGGTAGAACTGCTCTATGAATTGTTTCTTGGCATCCGCCCAACGAGTCATGAATTCTGTTGGCAAGAATTCTTCAACAAACCACAACTGTTTGCCTTCCCATTCAAATATTTGTAGCTCTTCTTTCTTTCTTCTCTTCTTCTCCATAGACTGCTCTTCAGATTGACTGGGGGCAGATATATCCTTCCTTTTCAGGCTTGATGGTCCTTCAATTTGAGGGATATCTTGCCTCTTCTTTGTTCTTAGTTCTGCCCTTATCTCTCCTTGATTACTTCCTTTCCCCTGAACTCTCTCTTCCCCCTTTTTGCCAGCATCAACTAGGGTAGTCAATTGCTACTCCATTCTGCTCATCCAATCAGACATGCCAAATGGCATTCTGTTGTTGGTAGGGAGAGGGGGCTGGGGAACCTCTCTCTGCAGCAAAGTGTCGATCTTTGCATTGATGGTTTGAAGGTCATGAGTGACCAGAGATGCCAGCAGCTCTCCAAGCGTATCTTTCACTATCTGCCTGATCAGCTGAGTCAAGGCAGGTGAGATTTGAGCTGCTGGTGAGTGCTCTCCTGAGCCTTCTGCAATTGAACCACTGGACTGCAAGCTTCTGTCTGCAGCTGGTACTCCAGATGGGGTCTTCTCTGGGGTCCCTGATCTGGAGTCTTCAGCTAACTCTGCGTCTAGGATGGTGTACCGGGCAGGTACCACAGTCCTATCCGCAGCCTCTTGTGTCGGCTCTGGCTCTGGCTCCTTTTCTTCTTCTTCCTTTTCTTCCTCTTTCTCCTGTTCCTCATTTTCTTCTTCAATATTTTCTTTTTCTTTGTCCTCATTCTTTTCTTTTTCTTTTTCTTTTTCTTTTTCAGCTCCTTCCTCTCCACCTTCATCATCATCCTCATCATCATCATCATTATTGTTGTCATCACCCTTCTTCCCATCCTTTTCTCCTTCATCCTCGTCATCTTTTTCTTTTTCATCATTATCCTCCACTCCTTCATCCTGTTCTACTTCTTCTCCTTCTTCTTCTTCTTCATTCAACTCTTCTGTCTTCTCCACTTCCTCAGGTTGATTTTCAACTAAAGTGTTTTCTTCTTCATTTCTCTCTCCCTCCTCCTTTTCTTCGTCATTTATGACAATGACCTCCTCATTTTCTTTTTCATCTACTTCTTCAATTCTAATTTCTCTCTCTTCTTCCTCCTCCTCCTCTTCTCCAAAAGAACCATCAAAAATGCTAAGCATAATGGAATGGATGAATTGGTCCATGTTGGTTTTAAAATGAGACATGAACCAATTATCCTGGAGGATCAACACTAAGTCTGATTCTTTACAAAAGTGAATCAGTACCTCCTCTGTGGCTTGGGGATATTCCCAACCACTAGTTTCAATGTAAGTTTAAAGATTTGTAAATGTCAGAGATTTGAAAAACTTCCACTCTTCGAAAATATTGACAAAAGAGTGTTTTAATGCTTGTGGCTTAACAAGCTGTAGTTGTTCAATGGATAGGTTGAAAATATTGTTTTCTAGCAGATTAAATGTATAATTGGCTTCAGGAATTGAGATTATTAGACCTGCTTCTTCTTCTTCAGGAATGTAGGCTGGGGTGAGTACAGCCACAATCTGAGTCTCATGGGTGCCTGGGGCAGGCTGGTCTTCCAGGTGAATCGATGACCTGGCTGTGGGGCTGGCAAGATGATCGGACTGCTCTTCCTCACTAAATTGCAGTCTCCTGGGCCTCTTGGGAGAGGGTTCTGGAGATGATTGCATGATCGAGGGTCCTTCAGGGGCTGATCCCTTTCTCTTAAATCGGACTGCTATGGGAGTGTTGTCGGACTCAGAGTCTGACTCGACTGCAGTTGGGTTATCTGCTGTAGGTCGGTCCGACTCGCCTAATGAATAGTATCTCGGGTAGGGCCTTGTGTCCGGCAGCTCCTTCAACATCTGAGCTGCTCTCCCAGTGCCTCCCAATTTTCTCAGCGTCTCTTGGTCCAAATGACCAAGTCTTTTGTTGGGGTGGAAGGGGTCAGTGCTTCCCTTTGCCACACCAGTTTTTTCCAAAAACCAACTTAGATGCGTTCCAAACGCCAGCTTGGTTTTAAATCTCTTCTCATCAACAAGCCATTCGGCTTTGTTGACTTCTCGAACGAGTTGCCTAAATATGTAATCTGCCCAATCAATTTCTTCATCCTGAATTAGTGCTCCCAGCACCATGAACTTCGCCGACGACAGTTGATCATAACTGCCGGCCATCCCCATGATGATTTTGTTGGTTATGTCCAACGCACAACGGTAAACCTTTTTAATTTCACTCCTTTTGGCAGTGAGTTTCAGCTTTTCGGGCAAATTCTCCACCTTGATCTTCTTCCAGGTTTCAGCGGCGGATTGCTTGAGAGCTTCGACGGCTATGCCGCGGTGCTTCATACCGAAAATGATACGGATCGACTCTCGAGATATGTCGACCTGTCTTCCGCCGACTGTGCTCCGAATTCCATCTTGAATTATACAGGCTTCGCGATAGAACGCGATAACATCCTCTTTGTACAAATGTTGAGGGTTGATGTCTAGAAATGGGTAGATCCCATTGAGCTTCATCGCGCCAATTAGGTTAAACACGTCGTAATCCTACATATTAGCTTCCAATAAACCTTCAAAATCGATGACCAGCGAGAAAATAATCTGGTCCTTGACCGCCTTCAGGTTGACGCCTTCGAAGTAGGATGCCATTTCTGCAATCAAAAGATTTTAGTGTATTTGGTGTTCAAGGATTTTTTGCTCTGAAAAAATCTAGGGTTTCTGGTAAGCGTAAAAAGGTAAAGTAAAGGGGTTTCTTTCCTTATAAAGAAGATGAAAAGATGTTTTGGATTAATATATATTTCTTTTGAAACGGTGGTACGCCTTTTGAGATTCTTTTGAATTTCAAATTTGAAACGGTGGTCCATTTTAAAATTTGACGGTTGGTTTTGATTGGCCACCGTGGAGGTTGATTTAATGAGCGATTGCCACGTGTATTAGAGTGCCACGTGTATTTAAAAATCCCACTTGAATCAAATATTAATATATTATTATACATATGGCAGATAATAATTAAATATTCAGAGGTCGGTTGAGTTTAGAAAACTTAGCTGGTCTGACTTGTTGACTGTTGACTGCTCTGCATCAGGTGAGTTGACTTCATGGACTTCTCGCCTGATATTCTGACCATCTAGGTTCCTTTGTCCATCCTTCGTTTTCTTGCCTGCATCAGCTAGGATCTGATTCTTCAGCTGGGTCCGTCCTTCCTCTGAAATGCTTCAGCTTGCTTCTGTACTAGATTCCCAATCTAGTAATCCGAGATCTCTGCTCAGCTCCAAAAACCTTTCTTCTGGAAAGGGTTTGGTAAAGATGTCAGCTATCTGATAGTCTGTGCTGACTCTTTCAACTCTAACCCTTTTGTTAAGCACATGGTCTCTGATGAAGTGGTGCTTAACATCAATGTGTTTCGTCCTTGAATGCAAAACCGGATTGTTGGTTATTGCAATAGCACTATTGTTGTCACACCAGATCGAAACTTCATTTGCAATAATATTATAATCCCTTAGCTGTTGTCTGATCTATAAAATCTGCGCACAACAGCTACCTGCAGCTAGGTATTCTTAATCTGTGGTGGAAATAGAGTTAGAAACCTGCTTCTTGCTAAACCAGGATATCAGTCTGGTTCCTAGGAATTGGCACGTTCCACTAGTGCTTTTCCTATTAATTTTGCATCCTGCGAAATCTGCATCTGAATATCCTGATAGCTCGAAGTTTTCGTCCTTAGGGTACCATAGTCCAACATTGATCGTGGACTTAAGGTATTTGATTATTCTCTTGGCTGCATCTTAGTGTGATTGCTTCGACTTGGACTGGAATCACGCACAAACTCCTACGGCATAGGATATGTCTGGCCTGCTTGCAGTGAGGTACAGAAGAGATCCAATGAGTCCTCTGTAGTGGGTTGAGTCCAGTGATATGCCGGTCTCGTCTGCATCCAGATGAGTACTTGTGCTCATAGGAATTCTTGCTGGCTTGGCTGATTCCATTCCATATCTCTTGATAAGATCTTTGGTATACTTTGCTTGGTTGATGAAAATTCCTTTTTCCATCTGCTTAACTTGTAGTCCGAGAAAGAAGTTAAGCTTTCCCATCATACTCATCTCAAATTCTCATTGCATGAGATTGGAGAATTTCTCGCATAACTCTGGATTGGTTGAACCGAATATGATGTCATCCACATATATCTGGATTATTAATATGTGGCCTTCGTGCTCCACTCTGAATAGGGTCTTGTCCACCTTTCTTTTGCAAAATCCATTCTTCTCAAGAAACACAGATAGTGTTCCATACCACGCTCTTGGTGCTTGCTTAAGTCCATAGAGAGCCTTTAACAGCCTGTAGACTTTGTCTCCTTTGACAAAACCTGGGGGTTGCTCTACATAGACTTCTTCTTCTAGAATTCCATTTAGAAAAGCACTCTTTACATCCATTTGATAAACTTCGAAATCTTTGAATGCAGCATATGCGAGGAATAGTCTGATGGCCTCTAATCTTGCGACAGGTGCATAGGCTTCATCAAAATCTATTCCTTCACACTGTGCATACCCTTTTCCTACAAGTCTGGCCTTATTCCTAACAACAGCTCCGTCTTCATCACTCTTATTTTTGTACACCCATTTGGTTCCAATAACCTTCTTGTGATCAGGTCTGTCTGTTAGTTCCCAAACTTTGTTTCTTTCCATCTGCTCCAGTTCCTCTTGCATGGCATTGATCCATGAATAATCTTCTAAGGCTTGTTCTGTTATCTTGGGTTCAATTTGTGACATAGAGCATGAGAACATAGCCATTCCTGCGGGTAGAGTAGACTGTCTAGTCTTAACTCCATCAGTCAGCTTCCCGATGATCTGCTGGATTGGATGGTCTTTGAGCCACTTGGGGATATCGTCTTCTTCTGGGTCTTTTCCCCCTGTTGAATTGCTCTGGTGGATTTCTGCATCAGCTGGGATCTGATCTGCAACTGGATCAGCTATCGTCTTGTCATCTGCAGGTTGGGTCTGATCTGCAGATGAGTCTTTATCAGCTACAGCTGGGTCTTCATCAGCGGCAACTGGATCAGATAGGTTTGGTGTTCCTGTCTGATCTGCAGTTGGGTCTTCAGCAGCTGCAGGTGAGTCCACCATTCCAGTGTCATGTACAATGACTTCTTCAAGGGTTGCTGATTTGAGCTTGTTCTCAATTAACTCAACTTGCTTCCTGTACTCAACAATAGATTCATCAAAAACAACATGGGGTGTTTCCTCCACAACTAAGGTTCTTTTGTTAAATACTCTATATGCCTTGCTTCTTTGTGAGTATCCCATAAAGAGACCGTTATCAGTTTTAGCATCAAAGGCATTTAGTTGTGTTTTACCATTGTTGTGGATGAAACACTTACAACCAAAAACATGAAAGTAAGCAACAGTAGGAGTTCTATTATTCCAAACCTCATAGGAAGTTTTGCCATGTCTCCCTACTATCATACTCTGCTCGAGTATAGCAAGTGTGTTGTGACTTCAGCCCGAACCTTTTGGCGAGTCCGCTTCTGCAATCATGGACCTGGCTGCTTCCTTCAGGGTTCTGTTCCTTCTTTCAGCAACGCCATTCTGCTGGGGAGTCCTGGCTACAGATAGCTCATGCTGAATCCCATTCTGATCGCTGTAATCAGTGATCACCTTGTTGAGAAACTCTCCTCCTCTATATGATCTGATCTTGATTATGGATATGGATTTCTCATTCTGTATCCTTCTCAGCAGCTCAGGTAGCTTGGTCAAGGTTTCACTTTTCTTATATAGGAAGATAATCCACGTGTACCTTGAATAATCATCTACTATAACAAGTTCATGCTTTCGGCCGCTCAGAGTCCTTGGCTTGATAGGACCAAATAGATGTAACACCCCCAAGTTATTCAGGGTATATTACAGCGCCGTGAGCCCCGCCGTGGGACCCACAAGGCTAAACATACGCGGAACTATAAACTTGACCGAGAAGGTCTACATATAATGGAAAGAAAGACGATACAAATGGTATTCAAAACCATAACCAATGAAACCATATACATCACTGCACAAATCAATACCTCGGCAACACAGGCCGGAACATCAAGGAAACTGAAATACAATACTCGAGTATTTAAAAATCCATTCCAGTACAACAACACTGAATGGAGGAATCCAAGAAAATAACCGGAGACAAAACACAGTATCACACTTGCCCATCATCTTCATGCCGACCCGGTACCCACCTGTCCGCTCTCCTGGAACCTGAAATACATGAAATGTATTTCCCCCATAAAGGGGTTAGCCGTCGAATAGCTAGTGCAAGTTGTTGTGTCACGATTTATTCATCCCGACAGGCGATCGACTATAAGGCCGAGCGACCAAGTCAACTCCAGTCAAACTATGACTAGCTCGCCAAGTCGAAGATATCAAACCACCATCATGTACCTAGCGATCGACTCCCAGGGCGATCGCCCTTTGCTGGGCGATCTGCTCTACTAAGGCTAAGGGCAATCGACTGCGCCCGGCGAGACGATCGCCCATCAAAACCGTCAAGGCCGGATCTCGAAAGCACCCACGTGCGAGATCCACCAAAGGCGGCCAGCGAGATCTTCGCCAGCAGAAAAGATCTTTTGCTGACAGACAAGACATGTGACCACAGCCTGTCACCTACCCCACCTACCGGCATGTGCGCCGAAAGTTGTCAGTAGGGCCGCATGTGACTAACTCAGGACGCGTGTAAGCTCCCCATTGGACCGAGTAGTTGACTGCCAACAACTCCTGCAGACTCTGAGGGGACAGGCCCATGTGCTAAAAGACGATCGCCCGATTATTATATTGCAGTAAAGGCGATCGCCCGGCGTATCCAAGCCCTATAAATAGAGAACCTCCTCCTACTGGAAAAAGGTTCTCAGTTCTGAATTCATTTGAACCAACAGCTCGGAATTCACTCTACGGTTCCCAGTTCACTGAATATACAGTTCCGAATTCATTCTGACCTACGCTCAGAGTCCATTCTCTCACATTCCGATACATCCACGGAAATACTGAAGAACACACACACATCATCAAGCTACCGGCTATCTCACCGGAATCCGTCTCAGGACTTCTCTCTCCAAATCTCTCGTCCGGAAGACGATCGGCAGAAGCTGCAAGTCTCCACTAGACAGATTCCAAGGGATTCACAAGCCCAGAAGCCCAAACATCCAGCTATATACTCGCCGTGAGAGGCGGTCGATCTCTCACCGCCGCGACCGTACATCACCTTTGTTACAAGAACTCACAGAGCATCAAATCTGGTTCTTCCGGCAATCTACACGCTCACTAGCTAAGATAACAAGAAACTTTACACTCATTGTAATTGTATTCTTACATTAATATTTGTATCCCGAATATCGGTATTAATAATATCTCGCGAGAGCATTCAAGCCCGGGACTAACAACCTCGCAAATCTTGTGTTATTTATCTTTCTCTCGGAAGTGCTCTTGCATTTGTTTGCTATCCCATCCTTTCCAAAGAATATCTATCTCCTGATAATATTTTGGGTAGCAACAATTAGCGCTAGAAGGAGGGCATCTAACCCTCATATTTTTATTCCTACCGTCCCGAAGAACACTCACATTCTGGGCGGATACTTGAAGTGACACTCACCGCACTTCAAAGAAAACCTTGAGAATCATGACATCCGCCGGTCCATCAAGAAAGCTGTTCTCGAACCGCCGGACATCATTTCCGGCTCAATCCGAACCCGGCCCGACAGGGGAAGCCGCGGCAACGCGAGACTCTCGATCCGCATCAGAGATGGCCCCAACCTCTCACTCGATCGGTTCCAACCGAGGAAGATCGAGGAGGCTATGGCCATCTGGAGGAGCGACGGAGAGCATGCGCGCGCCGCGATAACCCCCTCGATCATCCGCCGCATGGGAAAACGGAAATTCAATGGGCTACCGAACGAGCGATCGTCAAAAGCCCCAATTCGCGAGAAAAAGGCTCTCGCACGACCGGACGGATCCATATTCGATCGCTGGGACGCGACCCATCCCGGCCAAGGGCACTCTGTTCCAACCTTGAGAAGACGGAATCCGAATCCGTCACGGGAGTTCGGCCTACTCACTTCACGGCCAACGCATGTCGCCCATCGACTCCGCCCGATCGCCGTGGACTCGGTGCTCAATCGCCTCGGCTCCGCTCCGATCGCCGAGCCGCTAACGATCGAGCCACGGCGATGGCCGCCATGCAACGGCTCGATGAGATGAGAGCACTCTTGGACACCGAGGCAAGCACCCGGCAAGAAGATCGCCGGCCGACCGAACCACTCGCGGTCCACATCGAGCTTGCCCCCATACAACCAACGATCGCTCCTCCTAAAACACCTCGTATAAGGGGAGATCGGACCCAAACCCACGAGTAAATTCGAATTTACATGGTAGGTGTGGGGCATCGATGCAACCAGTGCCGGATCTTCCCTCGACACCGGGCGAGTGGCCCATAAGTGGTACGTCTCACTACCACCACGATCGGTCACCTCTTTTTAAGAAATCGGCGGATGACTTCACGTCATACTTCGCCAAAGAAGGTCGCCAGACCGAGAAGGCCCCAGCGCATGATAAAAATCAAGCGGGGAAGGACGAAATCAGCGCGATTACATCGACCGGGTAGACGAAATCATCCTCACCGGTGAACCGTCGGTGATGAGCTCGCTCTCTCTACTCGGTCATGGGGATTCCACGGTCACTCGCCATGTTCGACATCTCTCCAAGGATATTCCCCAACTTACACGATCTTCGCGCTAAAGCCGCCAACTTCTGGCCGTGCAAAGGCTACTCACCCTCCGCTTAGACGAGGAAACGCCACCTCTTGCCCGGAAGATAGCGATCGCCAAAGCAAAGAAGGCGATCGCCAACACACCCGGAGATCTCTGTGCTTTCGAGGACATGGAAGCCCATCTCCTCCATACGTTCAATGTAACACCGGCACATATTTTCTATGCCATCAGGGGGCACGAAGAGCTCAAAAAGCCTAAGGCGATAAGGGACCACGGTCACCTGGACAACAATCAATATTGCGCCTACCACAAGAGTCCCGGCCACAGCACCAACAATTGCCGCGACCTCCTCAAGCAGCTCTGGAGACTGTTCGAGGAGGGCAAGTTGGACAGCTTATTGGTTTAGCCGAAGCCCCCGCCTATCTCTATAGACGATCGTCCGAGTCGAACGCAAAACAGGCTGGGAAGCTCATACGAGCCGACCCCTGGATCAACCTCGGCGACCGTCTCTATATTCTTCGATCAAGAGAAGGAGACCACGGAAGTCACCCCGATCTCCCTCCTTATTTAAGAAACCGGAGGACTCGATCGCCATCTGCAGTTCACCGTCTAAACACGATGGACTAAGGCACGAGATCGCCTCCCCCGCACAACGTACACCGTCGAAGGTCGGCATCTACATGACGATCCAAGGTGGAAGAGTGCAGCCATGGTCCTGGCGGTCGATGGAACCGACTGCTTAGGCCATGCAAGGTCCCTTTAGGCCAAGATCGCCCGCCCTTCGTTTAAATACGAGGCCGGCGTAGTCTGAGGGCCCTCCAAAATAAATCAGTGGACACGATCGCTCGCCCTCAAAGGTTCATCATCTAACATGGTGAACCCGGACAATGCGACGTGCCACAACCCCGTCTCAACGTACACCGTCGAGGTCGGCCATCTCCATGGCTGGCCGAGGTGGAAGCAGAGCTAACAAGCCGCGGGCGCGGAGTTGATTCATCCGACGCTGCCCCGCGCAAGGACTCCTCTAGACCGAGACCGCACGCCCTTCGTTTAAATACGAGGCGAGGCGCAGCCTAACGGAGGACCCTCATAATAAAGTAAGTCACGAGACACTCAATGTCTTCGCGCATCAAGACATGATCAAGGAGTCGGTCCATCGAACTCCGCGATCGTGCACGGTTCCTCAAGACGGACGACCGTCCCCGAGGATTCGACAAACTTGAAGACCGCTCGCTCAAGGAATTATTTTCATCCCCTTACTTCCACTAAGTGAATAAAAACAAGGGGCAAGAAGAGTGCGGACTACCTACACGACGATCGTCGCTATTCAACCACATACGGAGATCGTCATTTTTCGGATGTAGTGCAATGATCGAACTTGTTGTAAAAAGTTGTCTTATGAGTTTATCAATTCATTTGGAACTACCCTGCAACGATCTCTCCTCACACATTTGTACAAAGTCAAACAAAGACTTAAAAATAACCATTCATTCAAGAGATAAGTCGAAAGACAAATGCTCATTTCATTACTTGAAAAATAGAGTACACTACGCCGAAGGCCTAAGTGCTACAAAAGAAAACTACAAAGCTACAAGTAAGCTAAAAACATCAAAAGGAAGCGCCTCGGGCCCCTGGCCTTCACCATCGGCATTCGGCGCGGTTCCCTCATCTTCCGAGCATCGGGATGAGCAAGACTGCTGAGACGGATACCGGCTCAAATCCACACCGATGTCCGCCGAGTCCAAGATCGGCAAGGAGAAAGCCGGGTGAGAGGATGCTCCAATGCATATGACTTGAACTTCTCGGCAAGAGGACCGACCTCCAAGCCTCCCTTCTTAGCCGCTCGGATCGAGTCGGCGAACGCCAAGTAATAGGCGAACTCGCTGACATACTCCAAATTTTGGAAGGGATCGGCCTTGGTCGCCTCGACCTCTCCTCTCAGCTCGGCCATCGCCTGTTGCGATCCCTGGAGCTCGGCCTCCCTCGCAGCAACCTTCTCTTTCGCCTCGCCCGGCTCGCTCATCAGTAGGCGATCGTCACTGCTCGCGATCGGCCTCCTCCTCAAGAACATTCCTGCCTGACGGCACTCTGCATCTGGTCCCGAACAGTCGACCGCCATTCGGATTTTCTCTGTCTCCTTCTTCTCCTGCTCAAGCTCATTTCTCGACCTCTTGGTCGCGTCCTTGGAGTGCTTCTCCATCGCTGCGATCTTGTCGGCAAACTCGGCGTTCTCTTTCGAGCCGCCTCAAGATCCTCCCCGAAGGCGAATAGTGGAGGGCCGCCTCAAACTCTGGCGGCACTGACGGCCATGGTCGCCGTCTCAAGAGAAAGGGCGACAACGGCATTCATCGAACTCGACGATCGCAGCCGGGCGATCGCATCCAGATCGATTGTCCACGCCTTCGGCAAAGCGGTCTGACCTTTCTCACATAGGGAGGAATGTCGCAGAATGGCGAGGAGATCGACTCGCCAGAAATCCACGACCATCGGTGGACAAATCGGGTCTGCGCGACGGATCTGCACCAAAACACCAAGGTTAATACAACTCCTACGCAGATGTAATTGTCAACACAGAAATGCTATCTACCTCTCGGCCTTCTCGGGATCCCGACCAAAAACGGTTTCCCTCGAGGAGTTTCCGCATCCACGATCGCCGTCTCCTTGAAAAGCCGCGAGAGGCGCTCGCTCGGAGCAACGATGGTGATCGGAGGCGCGGCGATCGGCACTTCATCGCCCGGGCAGAAACGGTTTCTTGCGGCCTCGGCCTCTTGCGGTCGCCGAAGCCCCTCCTCCGAAGTTCCTCCTCAACCTCGACTGCTCTACGCGAGGCTCCGGCTCCGCACGAGGCACCGCCTCGAACTATAGGCAATGCGACGGTGGAACCCGAGTCGACCTCTTCGCCTTGAGACGGCCTAGGACTCCTGGGTTCGACATAGCGATCTCACGAGGCTCCAAAAGCGAGAAACGAACCTCTGCGGTTAAAGACGATCGACTAACGGTCCGACACTATCTTCAAATAAGGCGATCGCCTAGAAATTGAAGGTCGCATAAAGTCATACACTGCACCGCGAGATGTCTCGGGAAGCGGAATAGTCGAGCCGACAACCGGCGACTCTCCTTGTTGATCCGAGTGGCGTCTAGGTCGTCGTCCGACAAGCTCCTAATTCGCTCCCAAACAACGAGGAAGTCGAAAGGCGGCTCCTCGATCGCCGGGATATGAAAGCCTCGCAAATGTAAATCAAATTAGATCACCCAACACGCATCCAAGCGAAGGAGTGTCTAAACCCTTAGGATTCCTCTCCCGAAATTCGGTGGGGATCTCGGTTCGCACTGTGGGATTGTCGCCGCGAAGCTCTCCACTTGCCGGCGACCCGTAACCACTTCGTCGATCGCCCGTATCTTATTCGAACTCCATGAATCACCGGCCAGATCGGCCTTGAATATGGTAACCGCCGACCAACCCTCTATGTGCCGTCAGTTTAAACAAATAGTTCATCTCCAACGGCGACGGAGATTGGCAGTACGGGCGGTGACCGAAAAGGGTGAGAGTGCATATGATTTGGAGCCGGGCGTTCGGCGTCGGTGAAGTGGCGCCACATTCCAAGCGGCAACAGATGGGAGACCGCAAGGACGGAGGAAGCGCGGCCGGCCTCCATAACGGCCTCACTCACTGCGACCATACCCATCGGAGGCCGGGTCGGCTCGTTCATTCTCATGGGCGCGAACATGTCCACATCTCAAGGAACATGGAATCTTGTCCTCCAGGCGGATCTCTCTGGACGCCGAGCTCCGTATTTGGCCGAGCGACCACAACGATCGCTGCGCGGCACGATACTGCGACCGCTTGGGGAGCACATAGGGATAAGCGACCGAATATCCCCTGAAATCGAATCGCGGAGTAGGACCGGCCAATCTATCCATTATTTCAGCAAAGGCCCTATAGGCCCGTCCAAAATCACTATGTTGCTCCCAGTAAGCCCTGATCGCGGATCTCTCGATCTGCGATCGTCTCTCCTCGGCCAGCCGACTCCCTAGCAACATCGGCCTCATTGAACAAAGCCTCAACTTCAGCCGGGTCGATTCCGGCTCGAATGGCTTCAGCCGCCGTCTCCAGGTGGAAGACGGAAGAAGTTTCTCCCCGGGCAGCCGATGTCCCGGCGGCAGAACTAGTTCCCGCTCCAAACGACGATGAGGTTCCGCCATTTTCGAGTTAGAAAGGAAGAGAAGAATTTTTCTTACCCTAAAGTGAAATCGATCGACGATCGGCGCTTAGATCTTCAAAAATTCGGCGGCAGGACCTTCTTTCTCCAATGCGTACGCGTGAGTGAGGCTGACCCCGCGCCCCCTTTTATAGGAAGCGAGGACCCGATTGCAATAAAGGGAAACCTCGGGGTCGGATCTCAAACGGCGCACCCGATTGACCCCTCGAGACCCGCGTCACGCGTCTTTTCGAGGACGCGTCGGCCGAGGAGTCATTAATGACCGTTGGCGTCCTCCAATAGAAGCCTCGACACGTGCGCGGAGACTTTTCAACGCCCGTTGTTTTTTCCGCCTAGATTCGGCCAACCAGTCGCCCAAATCCAGTATATCACTCAAAGACGATCGCGATTCCATTAAACACGAAGTCGCTCACAATAGTTCATCGATCGCCAAGAGAGCCACCTCACCCCACGTTTCCAACGTATGAGCGAGCTGGGGGGCAATTGTTGTGTCACGATTTATTCATCCCGACAGGCGATCGACTATAAGGCCGAGCGACCAAGTCAACTCCAGTCAAACTATGACTAGCTCGCCAAGTCGAAGATATCAAACCACCATCATGTACCTAGCGATCGACTCCCAGGGCGATCGCCCTTTGGCAGCTGGCGATCTGCTCTACTAACCGGCTAAGGGCAATCGACCTGCGCCCCGAGCAGAGACGATCGCCCATCAAAACCGTCAAGGACTGGATCTCAGAAAGCACCCACGTGCAGATCCACCAAAGGCGCTGACGAGATCTTCGCCAGCAGAAAAGATCTTTGGCGTGAGACAAGACATGTGACCACGGCTGTCACCTACCCCCTCTAGGCATGTGCGCGAAAGTTGTCGTAGGGCCGCATGTGACTAACTCGGGACGCGTGTAAGCTCCCCATTGGACCGAGTAGTTGGCGCCAACAACTCCTGCAGACTCGAGGGACAGCCCATGTGCTAAAAGACGATCGCCCGATTATTATATTGCAGAAAGCGATCGCCGGCGTATCCAAGCCCTATAAATAGAGAACCTCCTCCTACTGGAAAAAGGTTCTCGATTACAATTCATTTGAACCAACAACTCGGAATTCACTCTACGGTTCCCGATTCATCAATATACGATTCAATTCATTCGACCTACGCTCGAGTCCATTCTCTCACATTCCGATACATCCACTAAATCTTGAAGAACACACACACATCATCAAGCTACCGGCTATCTCACCTAATCCGTCTCGTGACTTCTCTCTCCAAATCTCTCGTCCGTAAGACGATCGGCGAAGCAAGTCTCCACTAGACAGATTCCAAGGGATTCACAAGCCCAGAAGCTCAAACATCCAGCTATATACTCGCCGTGAGAGGCGGTCGATCTCTCACCGCCGCGACCGTACATCACCTTTGTTACAAGAACTCACAGAGCATCAAATCTGGTTCTTCCGGCAATCTACACGCTCACTAGCTAAGATAACAAGAAACTTTACACTCATTGTAATTGTATTCTTACATTAATATTTGTATCCCCGAATATCGGTATTAATAATATCTCGCGAGAGCATTCAAGCCCGGGACTAACAACCCCGGCAAATCTTGTGTTATTTATCTTTCTCTCGGAAGTGCTCTTGCATTTGTTTGCTATCCCATCCTTTCCAGCAATATCTATCTCCGGATAATATTTTGGGTAGCAACACAAGTATAACAATATGAAACATAATACTTCTCGACAATAAAGTAAATGTAATCCGTCAATTCATCAATATCCGTCAATTCATCAATGTAAGACTAGTATTCCGGAATAACTAAATCTCATAGCATCGCAACAATACATATATGAATACCGTGGAACCGCACCAGAGGCTACGGAACCCTCAGAGGACCCGTCGGTGTAATATCCGCAATTTCGGATTTCCGGTAATTTTCATTTTTCGGCGGAGGTCCATTTCGACGACTCGCTTTTGACCGTTTCGTCATTCTGAGAATATTTAATTCTACACTTTTTGTCATCCGAGTTCGTTTCGGTATCGTTTTGTTGAGTTTCGTGTTCTTAAATGACTTTTCCGCACATGAGTTCGATTCTCGCGAATCTCGTCAAGCTGTTGTTCGAGTTTCTCGGAAGTCCATTTAATGTTATTATTCATGTTGCAAGCTTCGGTTTGGTTATTCGATCACGTATCGTGATTTTGGGGCGTTTTGGGCCATTTTCGTAATTTCCCAAAGTTTGGGGTAATTACTTTCCGTTGTCGAATTTCGAGCCTTCGGGTAGTCGGAATCGTGTGTTCTATTAGTGCTCGGATTCGTCTTTTCGAGTACTTCGTAACCGTATCTTCGCTTCGTACTCGAGTTCGGGTTTCGGGGTCGTTCGGGCCGTCGGAGTTGGTACCGCCGAGTCATGGCCGGGCATGCTCGGGCCAGGCCACTGGCGAGTAACGTGCGGTAGTGATCGGCGATTACGTCGTAAGGCGATTACGTCGTAAGGCCCTGGCGTGCGTCGTAACGTTAGGCATTTTCCAGCGATGAGTTCGGCCATGGCGATTCGTCGTAAGCCGTGGCGATTCGTACGTAACGTGGCCGATCGGCTTATTTAAGGCACAGTAGCGTATTTTCACCCGATTCTTCATTTTTTTACTTCCCGTACGCGGCTGTGGGTGAGTATATCATGGAGAGATGTTGTTGGGCAATGAATCCATGAAGTTTTGAGGCTCATATCATCAATCATACGTCCTATAACATCCTTTGATCGAGCGAATCAGGTCAGATTTTCTAGAAATCTAATTTTGGGGATTTTGGGTATTTTGTTCGATTTCGTCCGTTTAATCCGATTTAACTTAGGATTGTGATGGATTGATGATTATTTAGATGTATTGTATCATTTCCCTTGTTATTCCATGGTTGGATCGTATCGATTCGTTGTTTTGGTCGAGTTTTGATCGACGCCTTGAAGGTGTCCGATAAAATGTCATAGAAAGGTTTTCGGGCGTTCTACGATTATTCTTCCTCGTATGATCGATAATTTATTGATTATATGTTGTTAGGGTCGAACTCTTGTGAAGAACTCGAGTCGGAACCCTTCCGTTCGTTGTCTTCTTCGGGGTCCGAGCTTCCCGGTCGAACCGTGTTCTTCGGAGCGTTTGGTAGCGGTTATTAAGGCAAGTATCTTATTATACGACTTGTATCTTACGACTAGTAATTACGTATGATATGTATGACGATTTTGCTTGCCTCCGTAAATATGTTCCGTTGGAGTTGGTTGTGTTTTCCGAAATTTGAAGGCTTTGTGATAATAGTGATATATTGGTATACGTGTTAGGCGTTGTGCCATTTGTGCGGGATTGCGATGTACATATGAGATGGTTGTACACATGGTTGTTCAATGTATTGTGTACGAATGTGTGTTATGTTGGTTAAGAGTCGTTGTGATGATCATGATGTTTGTGTTGTTTTGGTTTACATACTTGATTGTACATTTCGGTGTAATGTGGAATGGCTTGACATTTAATGATTATGAATTGTGTCGTGTCGATGTGTGTGTGTTCCGGGTAGGGTCCGCGAGGCCTGCGGAGTTCGGTACATGATGTGTATGAACAAAGTGTGTGATCCGTAGGGTCCGACGAGGCCTCTGAGTCGGTACATGACGTGTACGGACAAGGTGTGTGATCCGTAGGGTCGACGAGTCCTGGAGTTCGGTACATGATGTGTACGAACGATGTTGTGGCCGGGTAGGGTCCGTTGAGGCCTCGGAGTTCGGTACATGATGTGTACGAGCAGTGTGTGTGGCGGGTAGGGTCCGTTGAGGCCTCGGAGTTCGGTACATGATGTGTACGAACAAAGTGTGTGTGGTCCGGTAAGGTCCGTCGAGGCCTCCGAGTTCGGTACATGATGTGTACGAACAATGATCATGTAGCGATAATTGTTCGGGTAACATTTTAAATATGGATCTCGGACTCATAATGATATATTATTTAGTATGCTTTGAAACGAGAATCGGGCTAAGGCCCTAATGTTTACGAAAAGGTTTTGTAAATTGGGACTCGAGGTCCAAAAGAATTTCGCTTTAAAAATCCCGAGATGATGTGTTCCTTTTCAAATATCTCTTACTTGAGTTCGAAATTCTAAAACTTCTGGGGAACATTTTGATAATTGATTTGCGTATTATGTTCGTAGTTGCTATTTGCTTGTTACATTTCGTATGGTTTGATACTTGCACTAGTAAAACAGTGGAGTTTTACTAACCCCAGTATTCGGGGTGGATGTCTGATGCGTCGGTACATGCGGAGTTCGGGAGCGATCACGGGATTGGCACAAGGGGATGACGAGTGCGATACTAATCAAGAGTTGAGAGTTGATAGAGTTTAGTTGTATTGTTAGAGTTGATTCGGTCTTCCGTCAGTATTGTATTTCGACCCCTGTGTGGGTAATGTTGTTAGTCAGTCCTGTTGATAGAGTTGTGTGACCTCATCGGTCTGTGTGTTTATGTGTAAGTGACCTTAACGGTCTGTATTATTATATTGTTTGACCCTGGCCGGGCAAGCATTTGGTTGTTTATGGATGATTAGCCTGGTAGATCCTTGCGGAAAGGGTTTACGGCGTGTAATATTCCCATACGGTTTTGGGGGTGTTACATTTATGGTATCAGAGCTTAGGTTGCGGAAACCTAGGCTGTCGGGTCGAGTCGAGTTGTGATTTGTCGAGTAATGTGTTGTCTTGTCGTTCGAGTCGTCAGGTGACAAGTTGAGTTGTGCGTAGTCACAACGCGTTGGATATGTTGTCGGATGAGATTAGTATCGTGGGCGACCGTCGTCTCCGTGCGGCCTGTGGACGTAAGTCTCCTCTTTTATGCATAATATCTGTGTTCATGATTTCATTTAGGTGTGATATTTGTGGTGCATAATTTTATTTACACAGTGTTGTGTAATGAAGTTGTATTCGATACTTGGATACGATGTACGTGTATAGAACTGGATGTATTGATGTTTGGCCCTTGTACCACCATGTGGGTTGGTATGGTGTGAAAGTTGTGAACCTTGATGGGTTTTACGGTAGAGTTTGTGGGAAACTCCGATGAATGATTTTCTTTGTGTGTTTAAACTTGATGCCATGAGATGTATGTGATTGAATTGGCGACCACTTGCCATTTGGGCATGTGGTTTTAATATCGACTATTTTGGATTGTTGTAATTATACCCTACGGGTAGCTTTGAAAACATTTTTCCTTAAAGACTACGATTTGAGCATTTTGTGGAAATCAAAATTTTTGGAAAAATCTTGTTTTGCAAAACGACCCTAATTTTCGAATTTAAATGTTACGTGTTTGTGTGTTGGGGGCTCTTGTGACAATTCTGCGATCCTGCGGCTAGATGTTACTACGGCCGTAAGATGTTTTCCATTACGGCCGTAAGCTCGAGTTATTACGGCCGTAAAGCGCATGTTATTACTGTTGTAAACTTTTGTGACCGGTAGAAATTTGTTATTACAGTTGTACCCGTGCCCCTTGATTATTTAATCTCTGTTGATATATCAGTGATGGATGGCGTGGTAACATGTTGTTACCCCGTATAGCGCTAGCAAAGATAATGATATATTGATAAGGTCATTTTGACGATATCGTCTAGCGAAAAGATTGAAGCCTCGATGTGTTGTTTTGCAAATAGCTTCAATCAAAACAGTTTTGATAATGAGGTACATGGTTTTAATTAAACGACCGAGGTATTATAAGTGTTTTCAAAAATTTCATTTCACCAATTTTTTTTTTCAAACTTGAGAATTTTAAAATTTTATCATTTGAATAATACCCCGGAAACATTTTATTTTTGTTGTTAGTGTTTGATCCCTGCGATACGTGTGTGGTTTTGACCGTGTTTGATTTTGTAAAATCCAAACATCTCTGTTGATGTGACTGTGTGGATTATTTTTTTTAATGAAGTTCTAAAATTACAGTGTTAGTTCGTCACTTGTGTGATGACTTGGAGTTGATGTTTTAACGTGCTGCTATTTATTGTCTTATCTTGACGTTGTGATATTTGTTTGGATGTGTTATTCTTATTGGTCGTCCATCCAGTATGCCGAGAGGCCGTGGTCGTAGTCGTGGTCGTGATCAGCAGCAATCATCCGGAGGTAATGTTGATATTGACGCCGCCACCATCCTTCGTCAGTGGTGACCGGTTGGCGCATATGAATCGAGGCCGTACACCGAGATGGGATTCGGATGAAGATAACGGGTGATAAGTGGTTACGAGATGTGATGAGAATGCACCCGCCCGTTTTGTAGGTTCTTGGACTCGTTAGGTCGAGAATTGGCTCTTCCAAATGGGAGAACATTTGATGTTGTAGCTTGCCCCGATGAGAGAAGAGTGCCTATTGCTCAATACCTACTCGATAGGGAAGGCAGCAGTGGTGGGAGGCCGTAGCGCCTAGTGATCGTACCGCTACTTGGGTGAATTCAAAGCGCCATGGAGGCCGAGTATTGTCCGCCGCCGTTAAAGAGCGTAGGATTGTCGATTTTTCTCGCTACGCCCGAGACGTGTCGATATCCCAGCGATAGTCGATTATAATCGGCAATTTGTGTTATGTTCGGATCGTGTGAAAAGTGAGACAGATAAGGTTCGTTATTTCGATATGCGTATGAACCTCAGATTCGGCAGTGTATGGCTCCTTTTATGTGTACAACCTTGAAGGACTATCAGGATCGAGCCTTGGCGTTTGAGATGGCTATAATGTCTACCGAGTCTGTATCGGTAGCGAAAAAGCAGAAGATTTCCGATGACGCATCGGGAAGTAAGGGAATTGGGATTCCCACACCTCAACCCTCGTATCAGCCGAGTATGGGACCTTCTCGGTCAGTTAGAGAACCCAAAAGACCCAAGTCGGTGTCTTTGAGTTCTGGTAATGCTCATAGGTGTTTCAACTGTAACGTTCTAGGCCATGAACGTGCGCATTGTAAGAAACCGCCAGTGACTTGTTATAATTGTGGACACGAGGGGCATCGAGTTCAGTACTGCGAGATTATTGCCGAGATGATAAGGGACCGGAATTCTATTCCTACTTCCGGAGGGGCCAGTGAGGTCTAGTGATGGTGTTTTTGGTACTCGCTACACGGATTGTTTCGCGTGTAGAGATGTTTTTGTGACGCTTTTACATTTGGAACTTGTTGAATGATATTTTGTTTTGTGTAAGTTCCCGTTTAGTTGTTGAACCTACGGAGGCGTGTCAGTGGACCACGAGGTCATGAGCATGGTATTTTATTATGTGTCGTTATATTTTGTTTCGTATCACTGTGATAACCTTAGTTTAAGTTTCGGGACGAAACTTATTTTTTGTATGATAGAATGTAATATCCGGTATTCTCATTTTCTGTTATCTTGAATTGTTTGTGTTTTGATGTCGGACATTTTCTTGTTGATGAGAATCGGAATGATTTCTATCGTAATACTCTATTTGTTTCTATCGCATAGCCGTTTTAGTCGGGTGAGACTTGTTGTCGCGTACATTTCCTTGATTAAATGTGTGCATATGATGTGGTATGTGATGCATCGTTAATTGATCGTTATTGTTTTGAATCATTGCCGGTGGCGTTGTTATGGTAAATGCGTGTGGCGTGTTGTCACGCTGTATATTCTTTCGTGTTGCTTGTAACGTTTCGCCAATGGACGAAAGTTACGCGTTTCTTGTGTATCTTGTTGAGTTTTCTGTCGGGATATTGCTTCTCCTACTTGTTTTAAGTTTCGGACGAAACTTCTTTTAAGGAGGGTAGAATGTAATATCCGCAATTCATTTCCGGTAATTTTCATTTTTCGGCGGAGGTCCGTTTCGACGACTCGCTTTTGACCGTTTCGTCATTCTGAGAATATTTAATTCTACACTTTTTGTCATCCGAGTTCGTTTCGGTATCGTTTTGTTGAGTTTCGTGTTCTTAAATGACTTTTACGCACATGAGTTCGATTCTCGCGAATCTCGTCCGAAACTGTTGTTTCGAGTTTCTCGGAAGTCCATTTAATGTTATTATTCATGTTGCAAGCTTCGGTTTGGTTATTCGATCACGTATCGTGATTTTGGGGCGTTTTGGGCCATTTTCGTAATTTCCCAAAGTTTGGGGTAATTACTTTCCGTTGTCGAATTTCGAGCCTTCGGGTAGTCGGAATCGTGTGTTCTATTAGTGCTCGGATTCGTCTTTTCGAGTACTTCGTAACCGTATCTTCGATTCATACTCAGTTCGGGTTTCGGGTCGTTCGGGCCGTCGGAGTTGGTACCGCCGAGTCATGGCCGGGCATGCTCGGGCGAGGCCGATCTGGCCGAGTAACGTGCGGTAGTGATCGGCGATTCGTGCGTAAGGCGATTACGTCGTAAGGCCTGTCCGTGCGTCGTAACGTTCGGCATTTTCGAGCGATGAGTTCGGCCATGGCGATTACGTACGTAAGCCGTGGCGATCGGCTATTTAAGGCACAGTAGCGTATTTTTCACCCGATTCTTCATTCTTTTACTTCCGTACGCGGTCAGGTGAGAATATCAAGGAGAGAAGGTGTAGGGCAATGAATCCATGAAGTTTTGAGGATCATATCATCAAACATACGTCCTAAAACATCAATTGATCGAGCGAATCAGTCGATTTTCTAGAAATCTAATTTTGGGGATTTTGGGTATTTTGTTCGATTTCGTCCGTTTAATCCGATTTAACTTAGGATTGTGATGGATTGATGATTATTTAGATGTATTGTATCATTTCCCTTGTTATTCCATGGTTGGATCGTATCGATTCGTTGTTTTGGTCGAGTTCTTGATCGACGCCTTGAAGGTGTCCGATTAAATGTCATAGAGGGGTTTTCGGGCGTTCTACGATTATTCTTCCTCGTATGATCGATAATTTATTGATTATATGTTGTTAGGGTCGAACTCTTGTGAAGAACTCAAGTCGGAACCCTTCCGTTCGTTGTCTTCTTCGGGGTCCGAGCTTCCCGGTCGAACCGTGTTCTTCGGAGCGTTTGGTAGCGGTTATTAAGGCAAGTATCTTATTATACGACTTGTATCTTACGACTAGTAATTACGTATGATATGTATGACGATTTTGCTTGCCTCCGTAAATATGTTCCGTTGGAGTTGGTTGTGTTTTCCGAAATTTGAAGGCTTTGTGATAATAGTGATATATTGGTATACATGTTAGGCGTTGTGCCATTTGTGCAGGATTGCGATGTACATATGAGATGGTTGTACACATGGTTGTTCAATGTATTGTGTACTGAATGTGTGTTATGTTGGTTAAGAGTCGTTGTGATGATCATGATGTTTGTGTTGTTTTGGTTTACATACTTGATTGTACATTTCGGTGTAATGTGGAATGGCTTGACATTTAATGATTATGAATTGTGTCGTGTCGATGTGTGTGTGTTCCAGGTAGGGTCTGACGAGGCCTCTGGAGTTCGGTACATGATGTGTACGAACAAAGTGTGTGATCCAGGTAGGGTCTGACGAGGCCTCTGGAGTCCGGTACATGACGTGTACGGACAAGGTGTGTGATCCAGGTAGGGTCTGACGAGTCCTCTGGAGTTCGGTACATGATGTGTACGAACGATGTTGTGGCCGGGTAGGGTCCGTTGAGGCCTCCGGAGTTCGGTACATGATGTGTACGAACAGTGTGTGTGGCCGGGTAGGGTCCGTTGAGGCCTCCGGAGTTTGGTACATGATGTGTACGAACAGTGTGTGTGGTCCGGGTAAGGTCCGTCGAGGCCTCCGGAGTTCGGTACATGATGTGTACGAACAATGATCATGTAGCAGTAATTGTTCGGGTAACATTTTAAATATGGATCTCGGACTCATAATGATATATTATTTAGTATGCTTTGAAACGAGAATCGGGCTAAGGCCCTAATGTTTACGAAAAGGTTTTGTAAATTGGGACTCGAGGTCCAAAAGAATTTCTTCTTTAAAAATCCCCGAGATGATGTGTTCCTTTTCAAATATCTCTTACTTGAGTTCGAAATTCTAAAACTTCTCGGGAACATTTTGATAATTGATTTGCATATTAAATTCGTAGTTGCTATTTGCTCGTTACATTTCGTATGGTTTGATACTTGCACTAGTAAAACAGTGGAGTTTTACTAACCCCCGAGTATTCGGGGGGTGGATGTCTGTTCTGCGTCCAGGTACATGCAGGTTCAGGGGAGCAGTCACAGGATTGGCACAAGGGGATGACGAGTGCGATACTAATCAAGAGTTGAGAGTTGATAGAGTTTAGTTGTATTGTTAGAGTTGATTCAGTCTTGTTTGTATTGTATTTCGACCCCTGTGTGGGTAATGTTGTTAGTCGATCCTGTTGATAGAGTTGTGTGACCTCATCTGGCCTGTGTGTTTATGTGTAAGTGACCTTAACAGTGCAGTATTATTATATTGTTTGACCCTGGCCGGGCAAGCATTTGGTTGTTTATGGATGATTAGCCTGGTAGATCCTTGCGGAAAGGGTTTACGGCGTGTAATATTCCCATACGGTTTTGGGGGTGTTACATTTATGGTATCAGAGCTTAGGTTGCGGAAACCTAGGCTGTCGGGTCGAGTCGAGTTGTGATTAGTCGAGTAATGTGTTGTCTTGTCGTTCGAGTCGTCAGGTGACAAGTTGAGTTGTGCGTAGTCACAACGCATTGGATATGTTGTCGGATGAGATTAGTATCGTGGGCGATCGTCGTCTCCGTGCGGCCTGTGGACGTAAGTCTCCTCTTTTATGCATAATATCTGTGTTCATGATTTCATTTAGGTGTGATATTTGTGGTGCATAATTTTATTTACACAGTGTTGTGTAATGAAGTTGTATTCGATACTTGGATACGATGTACGTGTATAGAACTGGATGTATTGATGTTTGGCCCTTGAACCACCATGTGGGTTGGTATGGTGTGAAAGTTGTGAACCTTGATGGGTTTTACGGTAGAGTTTGTGGGAAACTCCGATGAATGATTTTGCTGTGTGTTTAAACTTGATGCCATGAGATGTATGTGATTGAATTGGCGACCCTGTTTGCCATTTGGGCATGTGGTTTTAATATCGACTATTTTGGATTGTTGTAATTATACCCGCTACGGGTAGCTTTGAAAACATTTTTCCTTAAAGACTACTGATTTGAGCATTTTTGTGGAAATCAAAATTTTTGGAAAAATCTTGTTTTGCAAAACGACCCTAATTTTCGGAATTTAAATGTTATGTGTTTGTGTGTTGGGGGCTATCATGACAATTCTGCAGCCCTGCGACTAGATGTTACGGCCGTAAGATGTTTTCCATTACGGCCGTAAGCTCAGAGTTGTTACGGCCGTAAACGCATGTTGTTACTACTGTAAACTTTTGGTGACCGGTAGAAATTTGTTATTACAGTTGTACCGTGCCCCTTGATTATTTAATCTCTGTTGATATATCGCTGATGGATGGCGTGGTAACATGTTGTTACCCCGTATAGCGCTAGCAAAGATAATGATATATTGATAAGGTCATTTTGACGATATCGTCTAGCGAAAAGATTGAAGCCTCGATGTGTTGTTTTGCAAATAGCTTCAATCAAAACAGCTTTGATAATGAGGTACATGGTTTTAATTAAGCGAGGTATTATAAGTGTTTTCAAAAATTTCATTTCACCAATTTTTTTCAAACTTGAGAATTTTAAAATTTTATCATTTGAATAATACCGGAAACATTTTATTTTTGTTGTTAGTGTTTGATCCTGCGATACGTGTGTGGTTTTGACCGTGTTTGATTTTGTAAAATCCAAACATCTCTGTTGATGTATTTGTGTGGATTATTTTTTTAATGAAGTTCTAAAATTACGGTGTTAGTTCGTCACTTGTGTGATGACTTGGAGTTGATGTTTTAACGTCTTTGCTATTTATTGTCTTATCTTGACGTTGTGATATTTGTTTGGATGTGTTATTCTTATTGGTCGTCCATCCAGTATGCCGAGAGGCCGTGGCCGAGGACGTGGTCGTAGTCGTGGTCGTGATCAGCAGCAATCATCCAGAGGTAATGTTGATATTGACGCCGCCACCATCCTTCGTCGGTGGTGACCGGTTGGCGCATATGAATCGAGGCCGTACAGACGGGATTCCGGATGAAGATAACGGAGCTGATAAGTGGTTACGAGATGTGATGAGAATGCACCCGCCCCGTTTTGTAGGTTCTTCGGACTCGTTAGGCTGGGAGAATTGGCTCTTCCAGTTGGACAGAACATTTGATGTTGTAGCTTGCCCCGATGAGAGAAGAGTGCCTATTGCTCAATACCTACTCGATAGGGAAGCTGCAGAGTGGTGGGAGGCCGTAGCGCCTAGTGATCGTACCGCTACTTGGACTGAATTCAAAACTGCCATGGAGGCCGAGTATTGTCCGCCGCCTGTTAAAGAGCGTAGGATTGTCGATTTTTTTCTCGGCTACGCCCCGAGACGTGTCGATATCCCAGGCGATAGTCGATTATAATCGACAGCTGTGTTATGTTCGGGATCAGGTGAAAAGTGAGACAGATAAGGTTCGTTATTTCGATATGCGTATGAACCTCAGATTCGGCAGTGTATGGCTCCTTTTATGTGTACAACCTTGAAGGACTATCAGGATCGAGCCTTGGCGTTTGAGATGGCTATAATGTCTACCGAGTCCGTATCGGTAGCGAAAAAGCAGAAGATTTCCGATGACGCATCGGGAAGTAAGGGAATTGGGATTCCCACACCTCAACCCTCGTATCGGAGTATGGGACCTTCTCGGTCGGTTAGAGAACCCAAAAGACCCAGTCGGTGTCTTTGAGTTAAGTAATGCTCATAGGTGTTTCAACCGTAACGTTCTGGCCATGAACGCGCATTGTAAGAAACCGCCGGTGACTTGTTATAATTGTGGACACGAGGGCATCGAGTTCGATCGCGAGATTATTGCCGAGATGATAAGGGACCGAATTCTATTCCTACTTCCGGAGGGCCGGTGAGGTCTAGTGATGGTGTTTTGGTACTCGCTACGGATTGTTTCGCGTGTAGAGATGTTTTTGTGACGCTTTTACATTTGGAACTTGTTGAATGATATTTTGTTTTGTGTAAGTTCCCGTTTAGTTGTTGAACCTACGGAGGCGTGTCAGTGGACCACGAGGTCATGAGCATGGTATTTTATTATGTGTCGTTATATTTTGTTTCGTATCACTGTGATAACCTTAGTTTAAGTTTCGGGACGAAACTTATTTTTTGTATGATAGAATGTAATATCCGGTATTCTCATTTTCTGTTATCTTGAATTGTTTGTGTTTTGATGTCGGACATTTTCTTGTTGATGAGAATCGGAATGATTTCTATCGTAATACTCTATTTGTTTCTATCGCATAGCCGTTTTAGTCGGGTGAGACTTGTTGTCGCGTACATTTCCTTGATTAAATGTGTGCATATGATGTGGTATGTGATGCATCGTTAATTGATCGTTATTGTTTTGAATCATTGCCGGTGGCGTTGTTATGGTCGTCGTGTGGCGTGTTGTCACGCTGTATATTCTTTCGTGTTGCTTGTAACGTTTCGCCAATGGACGAAAGTTACGCGTTTCTTGTGTATCTTGTTAAGTTTTCCTGTCGGGATATTGCTTCTCCCTACTTGTTTTATGTTTCGGGACGAAACTTCTTTTAAGGAGGGTAGAATGTAATATCCGCAATTTCGGATTTCCGGTAATTTTCATTTTTCGGCGGAGGTCCGTTTCGACAACTCGCTTTTGACCGTTTCGTCATTCTGAGAATATTTAATTCTACACTTTTTGTCATCCGAGTTCGTTTCGGTATCGTTTTGTTGAGTTTCGTGTTCTTAAATGACTTTTCCGCACATGAGTTCGATTCTCGCGAATCTCGTCCGAAACTGTTGTTTCGAGTTTCTCGGAAGTCCATTTAATGTTATTATTCATGTTGCAAGCTTCGGTTTGGTTATTCGATCACGTATCGTGATTTTGGGGCGTTTTGGGCCATTTTCGTAATTTCCCAAAGTTTGGGGTAATTACTTTCCGTTGTCGAATTTCGAGCCTTGGTAGTCGGAATCGTGTGTTCTATTAGTGCTCGGATTCGTCTTTTCGAGTACTTCGTAACCGTATCTTCGATTCATACTCGTGTTCGGGTTTCGGGTCGTTCGGGCCGTCGGAGTTGGTACCGCCGAGTCATGGCCGGGCATGCTCGGGCGAGGCCACTGGCCGAGTAACGTGCGGTAGTGATCGGCGATTCGTCGTAAGGCGATTACGTCGTAAGGCCCTGTCCGTGCGTGCGTAACGTTAGGCATTTTCCAGCGATGAGTTCGGCCATGGCGGTTACGTCGTAACCCGTGGCGATCGGCTTATTTAAGGCACAGTAGCGTATTTTCACCCATTCTTCATTCTTTTACTTCCGTCTGGCCGTGGGTGAGTATATCATGGAGAAATGTTGTTGGGCAATGAATCCATGAAGTTTTGAGGCTCATATCATCAATCATACGTCCTATAACATCCTTTGATCGAGCGAATCAGGTCAGATTTTCTAGAAATCTAATTTTGGGGATTTTGGGTATTTTGTTCGATTTCGTCCGTTTAATCCGATTTAACTTAGGATTGTGATGGATTGATGATTATTTAGATGTATTGTATCATTTCCCTTGTTATTCCATGGTTGGATCGTATCGATTCGTTGTTTTGGTCGAGTTCTTGATCGACGCCTTGAAGGTGTCCGATAAAATGTCATAGAGGGGTTTTCGGGCGTTCTACGATTATTCTTCCTCGTATGATCGATAATTTATTGATTATATGTTGTTAGGGTCGAACTCTTGTGAAGAACTCGAGTCGGAACCCTTCCGTTCGTTGTCTTCTTCGTCCGAGCTTCCGGCCGAACCGTGTTCTTGGAGCGTTTGGTAGCGGTTATTAAGGCAAGTATCTTATTATACGACTTGTATCTTACGACTAGTAATTACGTATGATATGTATGACGATTTTGCTTGCCTCGTAAATATGTTCCGTTGGAGTTGATTGTGTTTTCCAAATTTGAAGACTTTGTGATAATAGTGATATATTGGTATACGTGTTAGGCGTTGTGCCATTTGTGCAGGATTGCGATGTACATATGAGATGGTTGTACACATGGTTGTTCAATGTATTGTGTACCGAATGTGTGTTATGTTGGTTAAGAGTCGTTGTGATGATCATGATGTTTGTGTTGTTTTGGTTTACATACTTGATTGTACATTTCGGTGTAATGTGGAATGGCTTGACATTTAATGATTATGAATTGTGTCGTGTCGATGTGTGTGTGTTCCGGTAGGGTCGACGAGGCCTCGGAGTTCGGTACATGATGTGTACGAACAAAGTGTGTGATCAGTAGGGTCGACGAGGCCTCGGAGTCCGGTACATGACGTGTACGGACAAGGTGTGTGATCCGGGTAGGGTCCGACGAGGCCTCTGGAGTTCGGTACATGATGTGTACGAACGATGTTGTGGCCGGTAGGGTCCGTTGAGGCCTCGGAGTTCGGTACATGATGTGTACGAACAGGTGTGTGGCCGGGTAGGGTCCGTTGAGGCCTCCGAGTTCGGTACATGATGTGTACGAACAGTGTGTGGTCCGGTAAGGTCCGTCGAGGCCTCCGAGTTCGGTACATGATGTGTACGAACAATGATCATGTAGCAAGAATTGTTCGGGTAACATTTTAAATATGGATCTCGGACTCATAATGATATATTATTTAGTATGCTTTGAAACGAGAATCGGGCTAAGGCCCTAATGTTTACGAAAGGTTTTGTAAATTGGGACTCGAGGTCCAAAAGAATTTCGCTTTAAAAATCCCCGAGATGATGTGTTCCTTTTCAAATATCTCTTACTTGAGTTCGAAATTCTAAAACTTCTCGGAACATTTTGATAATTGATTTGCGTATTAAATTCGTAGTTGCTATTTGCTTGTTACATTTCGTATGGTTTGATACTTGCACTAGTAAAACAAAGGAGTTTTACTAACCCCCGAGTATTAGGGGGTGGATGTCTGCTCTTCGTCCTGTACATGCAGTTCGGGGAGCACACAGGATTGGCACAAGGGGATGACGAGCTGCGATACTAATCAAGAGTTGAGAGTTGATAGAGTTTAGTTGTATTGTTAGAGTTGATTCAGTCTTCCGCTGTATTGTATTTCGACCCCTGTGTGGGTAATGTTGTTAGTCGATCTGTTGATAGAGTTGTGTGACCTCATCGGTCTGTGTGTTTATGTGTAAGTGACCTTAACGGTCTGTATTATTATATTGTTTGACCCTGGCCGGGCAAGCATTTGGTTGTTTATGGATGATTAGCCTGGTAGATCCTTGCGGAAAGGGTTTACGGCGTGTAATATTCCCATACGGTTTTGGGGGTGTTACAGTCGGTCCGTCCCGGAGTGGTTAATTCATATTATCCATGGAATCGCACCAGAGGCTACGAAACCCTCAGAGGACCCGTCGGTCCGTCCCGGAGTGGATATAAATAAGCATGCCATTAATATTTCATACTTTCAAAGTCGAGAACGCACATTCATAAATATATACTTGCCTTAATAAACGTTACCGAAGATCCCGAAGAACACGGTTCGACCGGGAAGTTTGAACCACGAGGAAGACAACGAATGGAAGGGTTTCGACTCGAGTTCTTCACAAGAATTCGACCCTAACAACATAAATTCAATAAATCATCGATCATACGAGGAAGAATAATCGTAGAACGCCCGAAAACCCCTCTATGACATTTTACCGGACACCTTCAAGGCGTCGGTCAAGAACTCGAGCAAAACAACGAATCGATACGATCCAACCATGGGATAACAAGGGAAATGATACAATACATCTAAATAATCATCAATCCTTCACAATCCTAAGTTAAATCGGATTAAACGGACGAAATCGAACAAAATACCCAAAATCCCCAAAATTAGATTTCTAGGAAATCGACGATTCGGTAGATCGGAGGATGTTATAGGACGGATGATTGATGATATGAACCTCAAAACTCCATGGATATGTTGTTAAACAACATGGCTTCAAGATTAGAACACGCCAAGTGCGGAAGAGGAGAAGAAGAAGGTGAAAATGGCGTAAAAACGTCTGCGGGGCCTTTATAGGGGTTGGCTCTGCCGGACACGGCCCATGCCGGTCGGCACGGTCGTGTTGCCTGATTGGCCGACAGGACTCGACCGTGTCCTGCTTGACACGGTCGCGGCGGCCGAGGGCCTTCCGACAGCCGACCCGCGGCAAATGATCGGGGCATGACTCGGCCGTGTCCGGGACACGGCCGGCGTGTCGGCGATCGTTCGAGCTTATCCTAAGAGTATGCAGCACGGGCCGTGTCGGACGACACGGTCGAGTCTGGTCAACAGAAACTCCGGCATTTCCGGACGATGCGGCACGGGCCGTGTCGGACGACACGGCCGAGTTCGGCCGCGGTGATCGCCAATAACGAGCGGGTGAGTTAAAGCGACCATAACTCTCTCGTCCGACTCCGATACACTCACCGTATGAACCATAGGAAAGCTAACACGATGCTCTATAATATTGCAAAGATTCAGAATTATTGGAGTTACCAAAAATTAATGGTGATCTAACAATGACGAACTCCCACGAGAACAAGTCGATTAAGGACACGGAATTCAACAGAACGATACCGAAACGAACTCGGATGACAAAAAGTGTAGAATTAATCATTCTCAGGATGACGAAACGGTCCCAAGAAAGTTGTCAAAATAGACTTCCGCCAAAAATAGAAAATTTCCGGGATAAAAATTACTGTATTACATTCTACCCTCCTTAAAAGAAGTTTCGTCCGAAACTTAAAACAGTAGGAGAAGAAATATTTCGCCAAAAAACTCAACGAGATGCACAAGAATCAAACTTACGCCCAAACGGCGAATCATCAATATAGAACACCACAATACATTACCCGAAGGCAAACCAAACCAATGCCGAAAAGATACGAATTCACAATGCCCAAGGCTCCAACGGAAATACCGATATATCACAATGGCTGAAGCCGAAACAGCCCAAAGTCAGAATCATCACAATACAGATCTCAAAGGAGCAAACTGATCGCCGGACATACCCTCGGCGTATGAACAACTAATCGGAAATCGTCGGACATATCCAATACAACATGGACTACGAACGATCAATCAATAAAGCTCAAGAGGACATCACAAGACGCCCGATCCGAAATGTGTCCATGCACATGTCCACCCCGTATACGGAATCCGTAATATACGTGTGACAATGTACCTAATTAGCCTCAAGAACTACGTCTCGTGTGCACGGTCCAATGCGGAAATATCCACGCATGACCATCGAGTGCCAGGCTAAAAATCCTACACATAACCAATCGGCACGCAGACATGATTCCGGATATGCCACGATACAACATGACAACGAAACTCAAGGGATAAAACATCCAATATGGATCATACGACTCACCAAGTGAACGATGACACACGAATAATAAAAGATCGACACGACCAACGATATTCAAAACAACCATCCTGGGATCAGAATTTCCCTAAGGACCGATTAACACGAGCAACGATCACAACACAACAGTTCGGGAAAATCCTCAACCTTCAAAGATCACAAAATTACCGAGTTCACAAGAAAATAGTGTGCTGCCTTGAATCGGTCAACACGACAATAATAATTTAACGGATGGGAACTATCGTTGATAATCCCAATTCAATACTTCGATTACCGTAGGATGGCCAATCGATAACAATTATACAACGGATGGAAATTATCTTTGATAACGGATGGGAATTATCTTCGATAATCCCAATTCAATACCTCGATTACCTTAGAACGGTCAATCGATAATCAATGATACGATAGAATAGGTGTCCCGGTGTCTTAAACCGACCACCGAAACGGAGATGACAAAAGGATATATCAAACGTCCCCAATCGGTTAACGCAACATCATAGCAACAGATCCAATTCAATGACAAAGATTCAACGATGTCTCAGAACGACATTAATCGCGAATAATAATAATCGATACATCGATACCGCGAACCGGCTATCGATAGCAACTTTACCAACAAGTATCGTAATGCCTTGAACTGGCCGTTTACAAACAACAGTAACATTTGGCATAATTTGCCGACGGCGTCGTGTCAACCAATCCCTTGACATCAATACAATCATAAAGAGGCCAAGTCCCAAAATGATACACACAATCGTACGCCTACACGATAACATTAGTCTCATTGATTAGTACGAGTATAAAACTTGCCTCGATATCAATACAACGAACTGTTACCAATTCAGTTGATTTCGTCTTACGAATTCCCTCAGTCTCGACCAAGTTAATCTACGAACCCTTCAACCTTAACCGCAACACAACAGTCATAATTCACGATCAAATATCATACCTTATTGTAAAACGAAGAATTGATAATCAACCGGTTCGATGACGACCAATATCAATACCACCAAACCACGAACTCAATCGTTTTACCATATCTCGACTAATCACAGTCTGAACAATCCAACTCAGACACTTACAAATCCTGTCCACAATACGAGTCGAAATATGATGATCATATCAGCAACCAATTCGGACCAATAATAAGGGTCTAAATGTTCCAAACTCAATTCGTAAATACGAATTTACAAGGTTCCCTTCTCGTAAATCCATCGTTAAAATTTACTTATAACCGTCATCAATTCGAATCATCCGACTGGTTCAAAATAATAGATAATCATATTAAAAAGGTTATCAAACAATCCAATCATTTGATTTGAATATTTGCTCCCTACGTATGGGCTTCCAAATTCAGAGATGAATAATAGTCTCATCAAACTCATAATCACATTCGTATTCCTATACGAACATTATTTCCAACACATAGTTTAGCTCTAGATATGAATATTCCATATTCATTTTCAAAACATCAACACTTCTAAAAAAAATTTTTCATCACCTCGTATAATTCAAGAGTTCTTCAAGAACATGAAATATCCGAAATCACGTTCAGAACAACATCTCCGAGGTATATATCTCCATGTTACCATTTTCTTCATCATGTCATTCATACAATCTCAAGAATCGCAACAAAACCCTTATCACCATATGAAGAAGATCTCAATGATCATATCAACATCCGAAATATCTTATTACAATTCCAATAAATCTCGTATAACATTATCACATGATACCATAATTGTAACACCCTGCATCCTCCGGGAATATTACACGCCATAAACCCTTCTCACAAGGATTTACTGTGCTAAGCACAATTTCCACGTCGTTCCAAAAATGCTAAAAAGACCGATGACGGTAATATTTTTCAAATACTAAAAAAATCATTTTCCAAATACCGTCAAACGATCAAGGTTAAAATGCCAAAACTCGGTTTAGGGAATCGGTTTTACAAAATAAAATTTCATTGGCAAAATACCAAAATCCATTTCAAAAATACTCACGCAATGGATAAAAGTACAGTCAATTTATGCATTTTCATTAAAATAAGACGAACATCAAAATACACGATTCCCAACATACTCCCTCCCAAGTAGTAATCCAAAAAGAAAAAATAAGCCACTATCAAAAGGGATATGAGGATTACCTTGCATGGACGAACCACGAAGAAAGAATAATTGAACTCCATTCCAAGAATCATTAAATCATCATAGTCATCATATGGCCTCAAGAACATCAAGATCTCTATGATTCCATAATCATAATCAACATATTCAAAGCATATCATTATCTTCCTTCGGCATAAACCTCATAGAATATGGATAACACAAGAAATCACTTCAAGAATCAACAATAGTTCCATAACCAAGCTCTAATTCCATGATTCCAAGCTCACAATCATGTTAAAAGTGTTTAGAACACTCTTAAAAGTGAAGAGGGACGAGTTTTGGAGAGAAATATCTCAAAGGATCGTGAGAGAAATGAAAGGCAACACTTCAATCTATAAATTGCACTCTCATTACGTACGTAGGTGTCCTTTCTTAACGTACGTAACAACTTTAACGTGCGTAATCCAAAATCCATAACGTACGTAACCAACTCACTGTCTCAATCCGTGCAGTCCATTACGTACGTAACCTATACCATACAACGTACGTAATATACCAGTTGACTTGCTACAGTACAGTGGTTGTGTTACGTACGTAACACGTCCTGTATAACGTATGTAACACGTACGTTGACTCACCTGTCAATATCCTGCGCCGAAAGTTTCCAAAACAGGGTCCCACCTGCCGACCAGGACTCGGTTCTGTCCGATGCCTTCGTTACGTACGTAATACCTTAGCCTTAACGTACGTAACCATGCCAATCTTACGTACGTAATCTCACCTTATTAACGTACGTAATAATTCCATACTTAGTCAATTTCAACAATTCCTGTCCAAAGTCATGACATACCAAATACGAGCATACGGCAAAATCAATACATATACTCAATTCAATAACATTTTCAAACGTTCACAACGTCCTCGAGCATAATTAACCATCCACGATATCCAATATATAAACGAAAAAAATATATCCGAAAAATCGGGGTATTACACTCTACCCCCCTTAAAAATAAGTTTCGTCCTCGAAACTTACAATCACTAAATAAACAACATTTCAACGGAAAATCCAAAATCACCAAGATAACCAAGAATTATCGAATAATCCGAACAACATACTTACAGGTCAGGGAAGTCGAAGATCTCCCGTGATACTAGCATGCGACTCCTAAACAAAGTCTCAACATAATACCGTTACACACCAATATCGCAATTAGCAATTTAACAAAATCTCAAGGAAGAGTTCACGTCCGTGACCACGGCCACGATTCTTCCTACTTTCAGCCAACATTCTGAAGGGCACATACGTGCGTAAGTATAATCCAAATCGCACATTCCCGAAGTGACCAATTCCCAAGAATACCAAGCTATAAACGAAACGATTAAGAAAAATACAAGAAGAGTGAGAGGACTTACAAGTACCGGCCGCCCGTGATGATGGCGAGTAGTGATCTGTGGCAAATGCCGACTCAATCGACCAAAAGACCGATGACCTAGGTATCCATAAACCTAAGCTCTGATACCATATTCTGTAACACCCCCAAGTTATTCAGGGTATATTACAGCGCCGTGAGCCCCGCCGTGGGACCCACAAGGCTAAACATACGTGGAACTATAAACTTGACCGAGAAGGTCTACATACAATGGAAAGAAAGACGATACAAATGGTATTCAAAACCATAACCAATGAAACCATATACATCACTGCACAAATCAATACCTCGGCAACACAGGCCGGAACATCAAGGAAACTGAAATACAATACTCGAGTATTTAAAAATCCATTCCAGTACAACAACACTGAATGGAGGAATCCAAGAAAATAACCGGAGACAAAACACAGTATCACACTTGCCCATCATCTTCATGCCGACCCGGTACCCACCTGTCCGCTCTCCTGGAACCTGAAATACATGAAACGTATTTCCCCCATAAAGGGGTTAGCCGTCGAATAGCTAGTGCAAGTATAACAATATGAAACATAATACTTCTCGACAATAAAGTAAATGTAATCCGTCAATTCATCAATATCCGTCAATTCATCAATGTAAGACTAGTATTCCGGAATAACTAAATCTCATAGCATCGCAACAATACATATATGAATACCGTGGAACCGCACCAGAGGCTACAGAACCCTCAGAGGACCCGTCGGTCCGTCCCGGAGTGGTTAATTCATATTATCCATGGAATCGCACCAGAGGCTACGAAACCCTCAGAGGACCCGTCGGTCCGTCCCGGAGTGGATATAAATAAGCATGCCATTAATATTTCATACTTTCAAAGTCGAGAACGCACATTCATAAATATATACTTGCCTTAATAAACGTTACCGAAGATCCCGAAGAACACGGTTCGACCGGGAAGTTTGAACCACGAGGAAGACAACGAATGGAAGGGTTTCGACTCGAGTTCTTCACAAGAATTCGACCCTAACAACATAAATTCAATAAATCATCGATCATACGAGGAAGAATAATCGTAGAACGCCCGAAAACCCCTCTATGACATTTTACCGGACACCTTCAAGGCGTCGGTCAAGAACTCGACCAAAACAACGAATCGATACGATCCAACCATGGGATAACAAGGGAAATGGTACAATACATCTAAATAATCATCAATCCTTCACAATCCTAAGTTAAATCGGATTAAACGGACGAAATCGAACAAAATACCCCAAATCCCCAAAATTAGATTTCTAGGAAATCTGACCTGATTCGGTAGATCGGAGGATGTTATAGGACGGATGATTGATGATATGAACCTCAAAACTCCATGGATATGTTGTTAAACAACATGGCTTCAAGATTAGAACACGCCAAGCTGCGGAAGAGGAGAAGAAGAAGGTGAAAAATGGCGGAAAAAGCGTCTGCGGGGCCTTTTATAGGGGTTGGCCACTGCCGGACACGGCCGTGCGGTCGGCACGGTCGTGTTACCTGATTGGCGACAGGACTCGACCGTGTCTGCTTGACACGGTCGCGGCGCTGAGGGCCTTCAAATGGCGACCGCCGGCGGCGGCCGGCATGACTCGACCGTGTCTGGGACACGGTCGGGCGTGTCGCGATCGTTCGTGCTTATCCTAAGAGTACGGCACGGGCCGTGTCGGACGACACGGTAGAGTCTGGTCGACGAAACTCCGGCATTTCCGGACGAGTGCAGCGCACGTGTCGGACGACACGGCCGAGTTCGGCCGGCAGTGATCGGCCAATAACGAGCGGGTGAGTTAAAACGACCATAACTCTCTCGTTCGGACTCCGATTGACTCACCGTTTGAACCATTGGAAAGCTAACTCGATGCTCTATAATATTGCAAAGATTAAGAATTTTTGGAGTTACCAAAAATTAATGGTGATCTAATAAAGTCGAACTCCCACGTGAAAAAGTCGATTAAGGACACGGAATTCAACAGAACGATACCGAAACGAACTCGGATGACAAAAAGTGTAGATTTAATCATTCTCAGGATGACGAAACGGTCCCAAGCAAGTCGTCAAAATAGACTTCCGCCAAAAATAGAAAATTTCCGGGGATAAAAATTACGGGTATTACAATAGATCCATGTGGAGTAGATCTAAGATCCTTGTTGTGAGAGTTGTAGGTTGGACTGGCTTGAATGATGCTCTGGTCTGCTTTCCTTTCTGACAAGCATCACAAAGTGCTTCCTTCTTGAATGCTTCATTTGGAAGTCCCCTGACCAGCTTCTGAGAACTGATCTTATTGATGGATTTGAAATTCAGGTGACATAGTCTTTTGTGCCACAGCCATCCGTTCTCAGCTACTGTCTTTGATAGAAAACAGGAGTTAGGTGTTCCTGTGTTCCAATTTATCATGTAGACATCTCTTCTTCTGAAACCTTGGAGCTTCACTTCTCCAGATAAGATATCTATCACCATACATTTCCAGATGGTGAAGACTACTAGATTCTTCTCGTCGCAAAACTGGCTTATGCTCAGGAGATTGTACTTGAGCCTTTTGGCATAATGAACTTTGGATATCACAATATTTCCTCGGTGCAGCTCTTCCAAAGCCTTTTGTTTGTCCTCTAGAGCTATCTCCAAAAGTTACATCGGGACCTCTTTCTTTGGTGTATTTGGACAGCATCTTTTTGTTCCCGGTCATGTGCCTCGAGCATCCAGAATCTACAAACCATTCTTCACCTCCAAAATTTGAGCTTGTGGAGATGTGGTTGTAGTCCTTCCACCTTTTCTGCAATCAGACAAGCAGAGATTTAGGTACCCAAATCTGTGTGGGTCCTTTGGGGTTAGCTGGTTTCCTGGAGAATTGATTTCTCCTTCCAGGATGAAAGTTGTTATTATTATTATAACCCTCATAAGGTGTGTAAGGTCGAGGTCTGAATCTCCTGTTGGGATTGTGTACCGAATATTCCTCAAAATACTGGTAGTGTGGGCCATTTCTAAATCTTGGCTGAGACCATTTGCTAAATCTTTGAGGTCTCCAGACTTGTTCGTTTTGGAAATTCGGATAACCTTGAGGTTTCCATCTGCCCCTCCCATTTTGAAATCTGTTTTTAGGGAGTTGTTGATAATAGTGGGCATGTTATGCATTTCTTTGCTTTTGCACAGGCCATTGCCTAGTCGCCTGTCTAGGTGGCTGCCTTGTGTAACCTGACTGCAGCCTAGACATGTGACTTGGCTGTTGCCTATTCTTAAATATCAGTTTATACGTAGGCTCAGCAGTCGAGACAATTGTTTCTCCCTTGATAAATTTTCTTTTAGAACTAGAGGGAGTGTGAGGATCATATCCAAGGCCTGATTTGGAATATAGTGGCCTTTTATTGGTACACAATTCTTCCAGGGTTGAAGACGCCTTCAGGGAGGTTATTTCCTGCGCCTGAGTCTTATTTATCTGAGTCAGCTTAGTAAAATTGGCTTTGGCATGAGCAAGTGCAGCTGATTTTTCTTTAAGTAAAATAGTTAGTCGATTTATCTCAGCTGTGTTAACATCAGCCTGGTTTTTAAAGTCAACTGCAGTTATCTCAACCTTATTCAGTTCTAGGCTGAGTTTTTCGAAATCATTTTTCAGCTGCCTATTCTCATCTTGCAGCTGAGTCTTCTCGGCTGATACAGTTTGGTGTGCAGATTTGAGTGTTTCAAAATCTTTAAATAACTGATTTACCGATTCGTACAGATCCATATCTTGTGACATGGCTGAACTGTTATTTGAACCAGAGGGTTTAGATGTTACCTCTTCATCAGCTAGGTTGGCCATCAAGCAGTCATACTCTTCATCATCATCAGAAAAGAATCCGCTGCTAGATTCTACATGCTCCTGGTCTTCTCCGATGAGGGCCTTCCTTCGGTCTTCTTTTCTGCCCACCTCCTTCTTGCTTTCGTCCTTCTTGAGATCAGGACAGTCGATTTGGATGTGTCCTGTCTTGTGACAATTGTAGCATTCCACCTTCCAGCTTCCGGCCTTCTGATTCCTTCTGGGATTCTCCTTATAATTTTTCTTGTATTTGGAGTAGTTTTTACAGAAGTTGCTAAACCTTTGCATAATGAACGCCATTTCTTCCTCAAAATCTAATGGATTTGGAGGCTTCACATCAGATAAGCTCTTGGCGGGGGACTCGGCTGCAAATGCTATTCCCTTCTCTGTAGGCTCGGTTGAGGATGAACTTGGAAGCTCGAACTCATAAGCCTTCAGATCAGAAAACAGCTCTTGAATTTTTATTTTATTCAGGTCCTTGGACTCTCTCATGGCTACGGCCTTCATGCTCCATTCAGGGTTGAGAGATCTGAGAACCTTCAGCGCCATTTCCCTATTGCCATAGGTTTTGCCGAGGGAGTTGATCTCATTGATAATCTCAGTGAACCTTGTGTCCACTTGGTCTATGGATTCACCATTCTTCATTTTGAAGTTGTCAAATTTTTGGATAGCAATTGACAACTTGTTTTCCTTGATTAGCTCCGTTCCTTCACACATTAGGGCTAATGTGTCCCAGATTTCTTTGGCATTCTTGCAGTTTTTTATCTTGACCATAGTGGATTTGTCAAGAGTTTGATATATCACATCTCTGGCCCGATTATCAAGATTGGCCAGCTTTCTTTCTTCGGGAGTCAACTCTGTCCTCTTCCTTGGAATCTTCTCTGGCTCCCCTGCTGCGATTTCTTCTGGAGTGTTGTCCTTCTCGAAGATGAATGGACCGTCCTCGATGATGCACCACATGTCATCATGGATTGAAGATAAGTGTGCCTGCATCCTTATCTTCCAAAGATCATACTCGTCAACTGAAAACACAGGGAGTCTAGAATGCATGTGTTCCATTATAAAGTGAGAGTAAAAATATATCTCTGATAGATCTGGTTCGTGAAAAAAATGAACCAACCTCTCTGATACCACTTGTAGGTCACAAGTCGTCCAGGAATAAGTCTAGAGAGGGGGGGGTGAATAGACTTATTCAAACTCTTAAACTCTTTTTCACAAAGAGTAAGTTTCTTCAGCTGATGGATAAACAAATGACTTGGAGTCGTTTGTTCTTAATATGTGCGGAAATCAGCTGATGACGAATACAAAATAACTAATGAAACACTTAATGATGAATGCAGCAGTTAAGGTATGATGCTTATAAAACAGTAAAGAACGCAGGCAATTATAGTGGTCTCAGAGGTGGGGTAATCCTCTATTAATCCACTTTTCTCCAAACCAGTTGGAGATGAATTCACTATAATTCTCAACCAGTGATAAATATTACAGTGATTCAAACCAAACTACAACAGCTTCCAACCAGTGGAAATCCGTGCCATTGTACACACTTGACTGCCTTGCACCTCTTGATCCTCGATCCTTGGATGCCTTTACAGTCTCTTACTTCAACAAGTGAAGTACCCCGAACTCAGGATTATAGACAAGAGTTTTTTGTCTTCTCCAACTAAGAGCTTCTTCAAGTATGAACTTTTTAGAACCGCTCTTTTCACGATGCTATTGATTGCTTTTGATTGCTTGATTGCTTTGATCGCTTGAAAATATGTTAGCACCGGTAGTTGCTCAGCTTTAAATCTTCGGATATTTATAGGTGACTATCTCTGAGCTTTTTCCTTCATAGCCGTTGCAAATCTTTTCAAAAAATTCGTCCGTTGGAGAGGGAGACTTCATTGTTTTCTTTCTGAACGTTGCAAGGCTGGATTTCCATTATTTTAATCTATCTTCCGACCATTGTGAAGACTCTGCATGTGATGCGCCGAATCATTTGAATATAAAACGATTAAAGTCTTCAAGGTGGGTCTGGATGATTTATTTAAATTATATCTCTTGCGGGAATCACTCCAATTTGTCTCTTTACGATGCATGTGACTTTCCATAATACTTGACTTTTCATCGCATGCTGACGTGGACTTGGAGTACTTGGCTGATCTCAACTAGGCTGATGAGCAGTTAACTTCTCTGCAGTCTGGACCTCTCTGAAGTTCACTGTTTGGAACTTGTCTGATCAGGTGACTTGTCTGAGGTACCTTGGCTGCAGTCTGGTCAAACATCCCTGATAATTTTTGTTGACCAAGACTACTCTGACTGGACTCGGCTGATCCTCTCTGATGGACTCAGCTAATTTTTCAGTACTTAACCGATTCTAGCCTAACTTATTTTTGACCTATAGAAGATACTCATTTGGTTCTTCTTTACATTTTGCCAAGTTTTATACTTAACATATTTGGCCTATGGAAGATACTCATTTGGTTCTTCCTTACATTTTTGCTAAGTAATAAACATTTGACTTTATATTAATGACATCATCAAAATTTAACAAGTATTCCTAACAACTTCTGTAGACTCTGGGCAGTTAACAGCCCTTCACGAATCAGAGCTACCTTCTCTTGAGTCTGAACTATCAATTCTGGTTCCGTCCCGATCAAGTCAGAAGAATCATCCCAACAGAGGGGCGATCTGCATCTTCTCCTGTACAACGCTTCCAATGGTGCCATGTTAATGGAAGCGTGTCAACTATTGTTATAGGTGAATTCAATCAACGGCAAATGTACCTCCCAATCGGTTGACCAATCCAAGGCACAAGCTCTTAACATATTTTCTACTATCTGTATAGTCCTTTCGGACTGACCGTCCGTCTGAGGATGATAAGCCGTGCTAAAGTTCAGCTCGGTTCCCAAGGCCTTGTGAACTGCCTTCCAAAAGTGCAACATGAAGTGACCATCTCGATCCGAAATAATGGTCTTCGGTGTACCATGCAACCGGACTATTTCCGTAATAAACACTCGTGTTAATTTCTTGGCTCCCCAAGTGTCCTTAATACCCAGGAAATGAGCCGACTTGGTTAGTCGATCAACTATCACCTAAATCATGTTCATTCCTGCCCTGGTCCTCGGCATATTGGTGATGAAGTCCATCGATATGTCCTCCCACTTCCACTCAGGAATCGGAAGTGGCTTCAACATTCCGGCAGGCCGCTGATGTTCAATCTTAACCTGTTGACAAGTTAAACACTTCGAAACGTATTTCGCTACGTACTTCTTCATATTTCCCCACCAGAAATTTTGTTTTAGATCCTTATACATCTTACTTATGCCCGGGTGAATAGAATAGGGCGCGCTGTGACCTTCCTTCATGATTGTCTGTCTTAAAGTATCGTCATTGGGGAGGCAAAATCGACTCTGAAATCTCAGAACTCCATCATCCTGCATCACGAATCCTCGAGCCTTCGTTCACTTCATCACGTAATCGAATAATTAGAGAATCATCCAAATGCTTAGATTTGATTTCTTCGATCAACGACGAAGTTAATTCCATCATACATAGCTGTCCTTAGACTCTTTGCGACCATACTTCAATTTCTTCGCGGATTAATTCTCGTTGAATGCTGGGTTGCGACGTAAATGCTTCCAACATTCGAAGAGTAACAGGTTTGTGGCTCAGTGCATCGACTACCACGTTCGCTTTGCCTGGATGGTAAAGAATTTCCAGGTTGTAATCTTTGATCAATTCCAGCCACCTCATCTGCCTCATGTTTAATTCCTTCTGACTAAAAATGTATTTGAGGCTCTTATGATCTGTGAAGATCTGACAATGAGTGCCGTACAAATAATGTCGCCAACTCTTCAGGGCAAAGACTATAGCTGCTAACTCTAAATCATGAGTTGGGTAGTTAGCCTCGTACGATTTTAACTGTCGAGAGGCATAGGCAATCACCCTATCCTTTTTCATCAACACACAACCCAAACCCTGATTTGAAGCATCGATGTACACCATGAATCCGTCGGTCCCATCTGGTAGTGCTAGTATAGGTGCCGTTGTCAGCTGTTTCTTAAGTTAATCAAAGCTAGCCTGGCATTTTTCGTTCCACACGAATTTCTGAGTCCTCTGCAACAGCTGAGTAAGCGGACGAGCAATTTTGGAAAATCCTTCTACAAAACGGCGATAATATCCAGCAAGTCCTAAGAAACTTCGGACTTCTTTCATGTTTTTAGGAGCTTCCCACTCCAAGATTGCCTCAACTTTCTTCGGGTCTACCTGAACTCCATTAGTCGATATCACATGCCCAAGGAATGTTATTTCCTTAAGCCAGAACTCGCATTTAGAAAGTTTCGCTTAAATATGTTCATTCCTCAAAGTATTCAAAATGATACGTAAATGCTCTGTGTGCTCCTATGGGTTTTTCGAATAGATTAAGATGTCATTAATGAAAACAACCAAGAATTTATCTAAGTATTCTAAGAATACCCAATTCATCAATTGCATAAATACCACAGGAGCATTAGTAAGTCCGAATGGCATCACCACAAATTCATAATGCCCGTACCGGGATCTGAAAGCAGATTTCGGGATATCCGATTCCTTAATTCTCAACTAATGGTATCCTGATCTCAAGTAGATCTTCGAGAATACCTTTGCCCCCTGCAGTTGATCAAACAAGACGTCGATCCGAGGTAGTGGGTACTTGTTCTTGATCGTCACCTTGTTTAGCTCCCTGTAATCAATACATAATCGGAGGGATCCATCTTTATTCCGGACAAAGGGAATGGGTGATCCCCAAGGAGAAATGCTAGGTTGAATGTAACGCTTCTGCAATAACTCACAGAGCTGTTTCTTTAATTCATACATCTCGGTTGGCGCCATACAGTATGGTGCTCTGGAAATAGGTGCAGCTCCAGGCTCTAATTCGATATTGAACTCTACTTCTCTCCGTGGAGGTAACCCAATTAGTTCATCAGGGAATACATCTCAGAATTCGTTCACAACTATAATAGATGAGAGCTCTACTCCTTCTTCTTTCTTCATGGCATAACACCAAAAGTCGTGCAACCCTGCTTTAGCAATTTAATTGCTTTCATGGCTTTGATCAATTTCCCTGAGCTTCTGGGTCACCATCCTTTGAATAAATGTTCGGATCCGTCATCAGCAATGATTGAAATAACTCTCTTACGGTAATTAAAAATAGCCCCATAACGATTGAGCCAATCGTCCCCGAGAATTAAATCGTCACCATGGATGTCGACCACAATAAGTTTTGATGGCCAATCTCTCCTTCCTATAGACACAGGGAAATCTCTAATTTCTAGGGCTCCCACAATTCTCTCTCCGCTCGGTAAACCCACAACATAAGGTTCACAATCATGTAAACACGAAATTAACAAACGACTAACACAGTTCAATGATATGAAAGAATGCGTAGCTCCTGAATCGAATAAGACACTAACTGGTTGCAAAAGGATCTGAATCGTACCTGATGTAACAGCAGTGTTCTGATCGTCCGAATTCCTCATCTCGTATAGGCGCGGAGGAACGGACCCTGCACTGGATGCCTCTCTTTTCCCAACATTCTACTGCTAAAAACCACTTTGCTGTGTCTGGTTCACACTTGTCTCTTTCGGAACTAGTGCTGGAGTGCGAGTACCAAAAGATCTAGTCACATTTTCGCAAAAATTCGCACGGTGCCCTTCTTTCCCACATTCAAAACAGGTCACAGAAGGAGCAGAGCAATCACGCCGAACATGCCCTGCTCGACCACAGTTATAACACTTCTTCGATGCGTCTGAAACGGTTGATGTTGTCCAGAACTTCTTTCTGCCTTGGGAAGGATACGGAGGTTTCCTGGATGAGTGAAAAGAGGAATGGACCTTTTGGAGCCCACTAATCTTGTTCTCCATGAAGTTGCCAGACACTTTTTACTTCTTTGCTTCCGTCGATTTCTCAACCGCCGCCTCTTTCATGTCGTAGGCCAGCGCTTTGTTCTGATACTGTCACAAGGTAGTACATTCAAATCCAGACATATATTGCTGAATCTCAGGCTTCATCCGCATGTCGAAATGGAAAATCTTCTCCGCCTCAGTCCTGACCAAGTGTCGCACACAGGTCAGCTAGTGATTAAAAGTATTAATCACGTCTGTCACAGATGCATCCAGATTTTGCAGTGAGAAAAACTCTCAGACTCTACCCTCTCTAGCCGGGCGAGGACAATACTGTTCTTCCATCATCAATTTGAATTCTGTCCAGTAAGCATGATGATCCTCAGGTCGAATGACCTCCCACCAGTCGAAAGCTTCCCCAGTCAGAAAGTACTGAGCAATCGGGACTTTGCGGTCATCAGGGCAGTTGATTCCCGCAAATATCTTCTTTAACTCCTTCATCCAGTGATCCCAAGTAGGCATCTCTACAGAACCGTCAAATTTTGGTGGGTGCAATTTGACCACCTCCGTAAGTCACTTGTCTCCCCGATTATCCTTGTTGCGCTGCTGGCCCATCGCCGTCTGCATGCGGTCAACCACCTGAGCAAACTGCGTCATCTGAGAGACCACCTGTTGAAGCACTCCCGGCATGTTAGGATTTGCGTCATCATTTACTGATTCCTGTTGTCCTCCAGGATTTGAATCAGTTCGATTAGTCAATGCATCCGGGGTGGATGGTGAATCTTCCTGTTTCGCATTACCACGTCCGCGTCCACGTCCACGACCTCCTCTCAACATAATATAAACACAAATACTTAATATCCAGGGCAAAATATTCTAAAAGAAAGTCCGTCTAGATTCACAAAACACAATTAAATAAAATGGTAGTACATGAAATTAGGAAACTTACAACCACTGTCCGCATGACGACATTGACTGAGCAGTGATGTTATAAACAATAAATTGAACAACGTCAACACACTCAACTAAAACCCGACTGCCAAGATATCCATGAATCTTAGCTCCGATACCATATTCTGTAACACCCCGAGATATTCAGAATAATTACAGTGCCGTAAACCCTTTAGATAAGAATTTACAAGGCTAATTTGAAAAAAAATGTAGAAACGATGCTAAAGTAACGTTAAAGTTTAAAATACAAAACCAGTTCAAATGAGTCCATTATTACAAGCGTCTCGAAACATCACAAGACACGCGTACTCGAGTACTGAAAATAAACCAGAAAGACAAGACAACAATAATTAACATCACTGAGCCCCTTCGTCGTCATGTCGGTACTGTGACTGCTTCCCCGCTCCTCGGCTACCTGAACATCAAAACAAATATCCACCCCCGAAGGGGTTAGCAAAACGATGCTAGTATAAGTATCATAATACACAAATCGAATATGCAACAACAATGCATAATAAAATACACAATATGGATTTCCACTACCGGAATCTAATAATGCGAATCCATATGATTCTATCAACACAGCATGGGTATTCCAATGATCCAGCGCCCTCAGCATAGATCCCAAGATGATCCCGTCGGACCAGCACGAGGTGGAAAGACCCGTCCAATGATCCAGCGCCCTCAGCATAGATCCCAAGATGATCCCGACGGACCAGCACGAGGTGGACATCCGATCCAGCGCCCTCAACATAGATCTCTTGATCCCTTCTGACCAACACAACATACAAATACAACTATGCATACTTATATGCAAAAATCGCTATGTCCATCAACATGAACATATGAGTAATCGATAACAAATATTATGACAATTCAATGAAAATAATCTCATGTTCAACAACATGAACAAATAGTATGATCAAAATCACCAATAATAATAATTTCAAAATACGATACTTGCCTCAAAGATGGCATGAATTAAATACTCCAACGAACAACGCGTCCGAAGGTCTCCCCTACAAGAATTATAATTGAACTCCCTCCACAATCACCGTCTTGAATTCATCATACATAGGGGTAAGCCTTAACAAGTTGTTCATCAAAAGTGTGTTTTGAAAGCATCATCAAGGTGTGTTCATCTCAGAAAACTCCATTCTTATAATTGGTAAAGATCATGGCTCAATTAATAACAATGGAAACCTTACTTCATCTAATATAATCCTCCTAAACATGGTACTGGATTCACTACGACATAACAAGTTCAATAATCTCTGTGAAAAGCTCATAATATATCTAAGAACATAATCTCCATCTTGGTGTAGAGTTAACATACCTCAAAGAAGAGAAGAACAATGAAAAACTTGAAGAAACTCTTCACCAGAAGCTTGAATACCAATCCACAAGGTCTATGCTTCTCAAAAATTGGATAAGATGATGATATGAGGGATAAATGGTGATGGATAGTCTCCAGATTATGAAAATAGGCTAAGGTGTCAGAAAGAAATGAAAGGGGGTTGAGGTCTATAAATAGATTTATGATCGTTACGTACGTTAACTAAACTACATTACCTACGTAAAAGGCTTAGTGTACGCTATACTCAATCCTTAGCGTACGCTAATGTCTGGCCAAAGCTCACTGACCTGTTTCTGGCACTCGCACACATACGTTATCTTAGAGGTTTACGTACGTAATCGCTAGGACCTTAGCATACGTTAATAATCCACCTTAGCGTGTGTTAAGTCCGTTGACTTACTTAGCTGGAAAGCCATCCAGGTTCACGTGGAGCATCTCACGAATCTTCACTGGCCCCCACATGCCGACCCTTGTCTGATCTCGAGTTGACTAAGATTACGTACATTAAGCTTAACATATAACGTACCTTATACTGCAGCTGTAGCGTACGCTAAGATCATCACCTAGCGTACGTTATGACGTTCAGAACCATGCATGAAAAATGTTGGAGATACAAAAACGTAAGGATACGAATACGGGAAACCAATTATCGATTAATAATGCCACAAAGTCGAATATTACAAGTTCGAATACAAGATAAATACACAGTAATTATCCGGGTATTACATAAGGCCAGGCTTGTGGCAAAGGGTTTTACCCAAAAAGAAGGGATCGATTACCACGATACCTTATTGCCCGTAGCTATGATCAAGTCTATTCGAATGATGCTTGCTATAGCTGCCTACCACGATTATAAGATATGGCAGTTGGACGTGAAGACGACCTTCCTAAATGGATTCCTCGAGGAGGAGATCTATATGGAACAGCCTAAAGGCTTTGTGTCTGACATTGATATTCATAAAGTGTGCAAGCTTCAGCGTTCAATTTATAGACTGAAGCAGGCTTCCCGTAGTTGGAACCTTCGTTTTGACGAGGCTGTCAAAGAGTTTGACTTCGTGCAAAATGAAGAAGAACCTTCTGTATACAAGAGGGTTAGTGGGAGCAAGATCTCATCCTAAGTTCTATATGTAGATGACATTCTACTAATAGGAAACGATGTGGGAATGCTCAGTTCTGTGAAAGCTTGGCTTTCGAGTAGGTTCTCCATGAAAGACTTGGGAGAAGCTACCTATATTCTTGGGATTCGACTCTACCGGGATAGAGCGAAGAGAATGACAGGTCTTTCCCAAGCCCTATATATAGATAAGATCTCAAAGCGATTTAAGATGGATGGTTCTAAAAGAGGGTTTCTTCCGATGCGACATGGAATAAAACTCACCTCGAAGATGTGTCCTCAAAGTGAGGAATAAAAAAAGGAAATGAGTAATATACTATATGCATCGTCCGTGGGTAGCCTGATGTATGCTATGCTGTATACGAGACCTGACATTGCACATGCTGTGAGCGTGGTAAGTAGGTTTTAGGAAAACCCAGGAAAGGAACATTGGACGGCCATAAAGAACGTTCTCAAGTACTTGAGAATGACTAGAGATCTGGTTCTTATGTATGGTGGTGGAGAACTGAATGTGACCGGATTAACTGATTCACACTTCCAAGGATAGAAAGATGACTCTATGTCTACTTCTGGCTACATTTTTACTCTTAATAGAGGAGCAGTGTCTTAGCGTAGCGCCAAGCAAAGCGCGACTGCTGATTCCACCTGTCAGGCTGAGTATCAAGCGGCTTCGGAGGCCTCTAAAGAAGTGTTTTGGATTAAGAAGTTTCTGAGTGAACTTCAAGTGACACCAAATGTGAGCTGCATGTTGCGATTTTGTGCGATCATGACGGAGCTGTAGCACAGGCCAAGGAGCCGAGGTTTCACAACAGTACAAAACACATTGAGAGAAAGTATCATCTCGTGAGGGAATTTGTTCGCAAATGATACATTGTGCTGCTTAGAGTAAACTTAGAAGACAATGTCGCTGATCCACTGACCAAGCCACTTTCTCAGATAAGCTTGGAGCGTCATCTGAAGAACATGGATATTAGATGTCATAGTGTGTGACATTGAGTGCAAGTGGGAGATTGTTAGGAATATGACCTCGAATGCCACTCAGAGGGTGTTTGAGAGAGGGCATTGTACTTGTTATTATATAAACTATTATCTGAAGGCAATTATTTGTTTCTTTATTTACCGAAAGTTGTTGGCATTCCTGACTTGTACATATATATAGAAAAACTAGTCCGTGTATTTGAGAGCGAAACATTTCACTCCTTATTAGATAAGGGGATTGACATTGGAAAGGTTTATAGCTCAAATACGTAATCGCTCGCAAGTCGATGAAAGTTGACTGGGCGTTAAGTTTATGTGAAGACTAGTGACGTGTTCTTTGACTTTGAAAGTGCATGTCGTCACTAATGGTTAGTGGTAGCACACGTTGTAGGTATGATAATGGGATTAGTATACTCGAACTGACTCATCCTCGATTCGTCACACGGTTTTCACTCCATTGAGGAGTCTTCCTAACACTTGGGGACAAAAGGGGGATGATAAGATGGGATCTTATCATGATCACCCCTTAGGTGTGACATTGGAATGAAGTGGATACTTTGTTATAAAAAACAAAGATCATCCACTCCATCATGACAATGAAAATCGGCCTACACAATATAGAGAGAGGGATATTTCATTTTGTTCTATATCTTACACTCTTAGATAGAGAAAGAAAAACAAGAACAAAACATACATCACTTGGAGTGATCACATACTTGAGAGATAATATCAAGAACAATATATACATCACTTGGAGTGATTTCATTCTTGAGAAGTAAAGTTCCTACTACTCTTTTCTAGCCGTATCCTTGAAGGATAATCGAGTAGATTGTTGTTCCGGTCATCTCCCGACGCATGGCTAGAAGAGACGCGATGTTTTCGGCATTTGGATCATCGAGGGATTGTCAAATCGGATTTGCGGTCGCCGGCATCAACTTCAACCATTTAATCAACGGACTACAAGGGTATGATTTCGTATATTCCTCTTTGTTCGTTTTATATTCGTATATATGTAGCTTGTATCGATCCTATTGAGGGATTCGTATTGCACTTGAGTTTTGCTTTCGAATCCCAACAGGAACAACCTAAGGGATTCATATCTCAAACCATTATTCATAAAGTATGCAAACTTCAGCGCGCCATTTATAGACTGAATCAAGCTTCACGAAGTTGGAATCTTCATTTTAACGAGACAGTTAAAGAGTTTGATTTTGTCCAAAACGAAGGGAAGCCATATATTTACAAGAAGTTTAGTGTGAGCGAAATTGCGTTCTTATACTATATGTGGATGACATTATACTTATAAAAAACTACATAGGAATGCTCAGTTATGTGAAAGCTTGGCTTTCTAAAGAGTTCTCATTGAAAGACTTGGGAGAAGCTACATATATTCTGAGTATTAGATTCTATTGGGATAGATCGAAAAGAATGTTATGTCTTTTCCAAGCCGTATATATAGAAAAGATCCTGAAGCGATTTAGTATGCAAGATTCTAAAGGAGGGTTCCTACCTATGTGACATGGCATAAAACTTTCCTTAAAGATGTGTCCTCAAAGTGAGGAAGACCGAAAGGAAATGAGTAAGGTTCCCTATGCTTCGGCAGTGGGTAGCCTCATGTATGCTTTGATTTGCACTAGATCGGACATAGCCTATGATGTGAGCGTACTAAGTCGGTTTCAGTCATGTCCAGGGCAGGACATTAGACTATTGTGAAGAACATTCTTAAGTACATGAGGAGGATTAAAGACTTGGTTCTTACGTACGGTGGTGGAGAACTAAATGCGGAGGGTTATACAGATTCAGATATTTCTGAGGACATGGATGCGAAGATGTCTACTTCAGGGCATATCTTTACTGTGAATGGTGGAGCAGTATCTTGGAGAAGTGCCAAGCAAAGCGCGACTTCAATCTATACATGTCAAGCCGAATATCAGGCAGCCACGGAGGCTGCTAAAGAAGCTTTTTGGATTAAGAATTTCACTAAGGAACTTCAAGTGGTTCCTAATGCAGAGAACCTCGTGATGCTTTTTTGCGGCAACAAAGGAGTTGTTGCACAGGCTAAGGAGCCTATGGATCACCACAAAACTAAACATATTGAGAGAAAATATCATTTTGTTAGAGAAGTGGTTCATAAAGGGAATGTTATACAGCAGAGAGTAGACACAACAAATAACGTTGCTGATCTACTGACCAAGCCACTATCTCAGATGGTCTTAGAGCGACATCTGGAGAGTATGGATATTAGATATAATAGTTTGTGGCATTGAGTGCATGTGTGAGACTGTTAGGAATATGCCTTCGAATGCCACTCAGAGGATGAGAGAGTGAGAGCATTGTATTATAATTATGAATATTATATTAAATAAGGCATATATTATTTCTATATTATTGTATATCACACGCATTGTAATTTGGTATATAAAATAATAGTCCTTGCATTTGAGAGCAAACATTCCACTCCTTATGGAGATAAGGAGATATACACAGGAAGTGTTTAGGGCTCGAATGTTTAATTGGTTTGCAAGTTGATAAAACTTAACTGGGCACTAAGTTTAGACAAGACTTGTATAACATGTACTTTGACATGTAGAGTGCCTGTATTCACTAAGGGTTAATGGGAGCACATATTATAGGTATGCTAATGGGATTAGTATACTCGAACATGACTCACCTTGACCGGTTACTGTTGGAATATTTTATTCCATACATTCATTAATAGAGTTTTGATGATTAAAGTTGTTAAACAAAGAAAAACAAAAAAGAGGCGAAGCAAAGCATCGAAGAAGACGGAGTCGCAAAAAGCTGAAAAAAAACATGCTTAGCGTACGTAACAAGTGTATCATAGCGTACGTAACATGTAGAGCTTAACGTATGTAAGGGAAGAGCTTTAGCGTGCGTAATGTGATGTTTGTGAATTCAAAAAAGATGAACGTTGCAGATGACGTCATGGCATAGGTCAGTGAGCAACGGATATGTTGACAAATGTTAACATACGTAATGGACAATGGCTAACGTACGTAACACATAAACCGAATGCTACTGAATGGATCTGCTGTATTGATAAAGTACGTAGCAAGGGAGATTTAACATACGTAAAACCTCTAACGTATGTAAAGGAAGAGCTTCAGCGTATGTAATGAAGGCACAGAGAGCTAACAGCTAGTTGGAAGAGAAATGCCTATAAATACCACTTCTAATGTTATTCATCCTACAACAACTTCAAGCATTCAAAACATTGATCTGATATTCATATACATTCTATTGTTGTTGTAATATTGAGCTTATATTGATAGTTTGAGTATTTATACATTCAACACATACACGAGAGGTAAACGAAAAGATATGATTGGATTCGGTTTTATTAGGATCAAGGATCCGGCATTGTTAGAATCACAATCGTTATCTTCATAAGGTTTATCTAGTACCGATAGAAAGGTAGAGCGGTTGATTCCTTATCCAATAGAAAAGGAAAACGGTTTAACTTGGACCGACACAAAGACAAGTATGAGTGGTTTATCACGGACCAATTGAAGACGTGATTGTAATGGTTATCCCTCGTCTGATAGAAGAGAGGTGCAGAGATTTATCTTCATCCTATAGAAAAAGATACCGAGAGAGGATGTAGGCTCGATTATAGCCGAACCTCTATAAATATCTGTGTGTCATTTTATTTATGCACTTTATATTTATGCTTCCGCACAACGGCGCATATTCCGATTTGGTTCCAACAATTGGTATCAGAGCGGTACTCTAATAAACGGCTTTATATCTAAGGAGAATATCCAAATTGCATTTCAACTTGCTCCAGTCGAAGGCCTTGCTCTTAACCGACCACCATTTTTTGATGGCTCAAACTTCATGGCCTGGAAGAAAAAGATGTCAATATTCATCCGAGCGTATGACATCGAGCTTTGGAAAGTGATTTGCCTTGGCCCGAAAATTCCTCTCAAATCCGACGGTACGCTTAAATACTTCGAAGAATATGATGATGCGGATTGGAAGAACGACCACCTAAATTGTAAGGCTACTCAATTTCTATTTTGTGCCTTAAATTCGGAAGAGATCAATCGTATCTCATCGTGTGAAAGTGCTAAAGAAATATGGAAAATTCTTGAAATCACACACGAAGGGACAACTCAAGTCAAGGAAATGAAGATCAATATGCTTCTCCATGACTACGAGTTATTCATGATGAAGGGTGACGAGTCCATCACCAAAATGCTCGAACGATTTTCGGTCATCACCAATGGACTAGCTTCGTTCGAAAAACCATTATCAAGTAGTGAGAAAGTCAAGAAAATTTTAAGATCACTACCTGTTGAATGGGACGGCACGATTACGGCGATTATGGAATCGACATATCTCAATAATCTTGATTTTAGTGCCCTCGTTGGTTCACTAATAAATTACGAGATAGTCCTTAAATCTCGAAACACTAAACCAAAGCCGAAAGAAAGAACTATAGCCTTTAAGGCTAAGATGTCAAAAAGAGGAGAAATCCCGGTTGATGAAAGCGACAAAGAATCGAAATATTATGCCAAGAATATTAATAAGTTTCAAACCTTATTAAACCAGAGAAAGAAAGACATCTCGGGCGAATCTAAGAAATTCGACAACAATTGTCGATTATGTGGTAAACCAGGCCACTTTGCAAAGAATTGCCGAGCTAAACCCAAGAAGGAGGTTCTCGTTGCAACATGGAGCGATGAAGACGAAGATGATGGTTTTATCAATCAAAATAGTCTCGCTCTCATGGCCCGAAGTTCATTCGACGATAGCGACATCGAAAGTCAAGTAAGTACATCCTCTCACGACGAGTTATTTGAACCTTTTGAATTATTGCATACCGATTTTCAAAATGCTTTATCCGAGATTAAATCCCCTAAATCTAAAAATAAATCATTGGAAATTGAAAATTCCAAAATTCTTGAAAAGGGAAAATTTGTCGAGATAGATCATTCCAAATGTGTTGAAAATAAAAATATTTTAAAGAATGATCTTTTAAAAGTTCAAGATGAACTAAAAATTTTGACGAAGAAATTCTCATGCGGGAATGATAAATTTGAACAAATGCTTTGTGTTCAAAAATACACATTAAATAAGCAGAGGTTGGGATTCAAACCACGTTCTAAAAATGAGTCCGTAAATTTAAAAATACCCCATTGTGAAAAATGTTTGAAAATTGGGCACCACATTTCTAGTTGCAAAAGCCCAAGACGGACGATAAAAATAAAAAAGATTTGGATTCCAAAAGGAACCGTTATTCCTAACATCATCCATATTTCGAAACAAAAACCAACTCTCGGTTGGATCTCAAAATATTAATTTTTAACAATTGGTATTATACTCAGGGGGAGTAATATTTTTTAAAGGGGAGATACTATTTTCAGGGGGAGTCATACCCGTATCATGCATATTTTTATATACATCAATTAGCATTTTTATTAGTTTATATTATTTACAGTTTTTGATGATAACAAAAAAGGGGAGAGAAAATATGAATGAGATAAAAGCGTCATGGAAGAATGACGAGAAAAATAAAATTCAAAAAGGGGGAGAAAAGAAAAGGGCGAAGAAGTCGAAAATTATAGATTCCGTGAAAAACAAAAAGGGGAGAGAAAAGTCGAAAAATCAAAAATGGCAATGAAGAATTCGAAAAGGATAAAAATAAAAATATGGGAGAACTAACGAAATGATCAAAGCTGAAAACTTTGATTCGTAGAAATATACATATTTTATTTTTGCAGGTTTAATCCCATTCAAAGGGTGTTGTTTTGTAATCATCAAAAAAGGGGAGATTGTTGGAATATTTTATTTCATGCATTCATTAATAGAGTTTTGGTGATTAAAGTTGCTAAACAAAGCAAAGCAACAAAGAGGCGAAGCAAAGCATCGAAGAAGACGGAGTCGCAAAAAGCTGAAAAAAAACATGCTTAGCGTACGTAACAAGTGTATCATAGCGTACGTAACATGTGGAGCTTAACGTACGTAAGGAAAGAGCTTTAGCGTATGTAATGTGATGTTTGTGAATTCAAAGGAGATGAATGTTGGAGATGACGTCATGGCATAGGTCAGCGAGCAACGAATATGTTGACAAATGTTAACATACGTAATGGACAATGGCTAACGTACATAACACATAAAACGAATGCTACTGGACGGATCTTCTGTATTGATAACGTACGTACAAGGGAGATTTAATGTACGTAAAACCTCTAGCGTACATAAAGGAAGAGCTTTAGCGTACGTAATGAAGGCACAGGGAGCTAACGGCTAGTTGGAAGAGAAATGCCTATAAATACCACTTCTAATGGTATTCATCCTACAACAACTTTATGCATTCAAGAGATTGATGTGATATTCATATACATTCTATTGTTTTTGTAATATTGAGCTTATATTGATAGTTTGAGTGTTTATACATTCAACACATACACGAGAGGTAAAAGAAAAGATACGATTGGATTCAGTGTTATTAGGATCAAGGATCCGGAATTGTTAGAATTGCAATCGATATCTTCGTGAGGTTTATCTAGTACTGATAGAAAGCTACAGTGGTTGATTCCTTATCCAATAGAAAAGGAAAATGGTTTAACTTGGACCGACACAAATGTAATATCCGCAATTTTCGATTTTCGGTAAATTTCTTTTTTTTCGGTCGGAGTCCGTTTTGACGACTCGCTCATGACCGTTTCGTCATTCTGAGAATGATTAATTCTACACTTTTTGACATCCGAGTTCGTTTCGGTGTCGTTTCGTTGAGTTCTCGCTTTTAGCGACTTTTCCGCACTTGAGTTCGATTCTTGCGAATCTCGCATTTAAATCTGTTGTTTCGAGTTTCCCGCAAGTCCGTTTAACTTTGTTGGACGTGTTGTGAACTTCGGTTTGGTTATTCGATCACGTATCGTGATTTCCGGGCGTTTTGGGCCATTTTGTAATTTCTTGAAAGTTACGGGTATCCATATCTGTAATTGTTGTCTCGACCCGTTTCTTGGTCGCGTATGACTAATTATGGTATTACGCTTTCATTTCGAGTCGCTTATGTTGTCCGCGAACTTTTCGTCGTGTTCGTTCCGTACGTTTTGAAATCGGTCGCCGAGCCACCTGGCGGTGGCGGATCGCCGGACGGTGGCGGGCACCGCCGGACGGTGCGGCGAGAACCGGCGTAGCGCACGCTTACGGCCGGAAGGCTGCGCGCTAACCGGCAGTGTAGCGCCTGCCGCCGTGGCCTAGCGTACGCTTCTCGGGCACAGCGATGGGGTTTCGAGGTTCGACTCGGTCCAGATCGGCGAGTAGCGCGCACGCTACGCCGGCGTAGCGCGCTAGTCGGCAGCGTAGCGCCGCAGCCGGCCGGCTAGCGTCGTTACACAGCCGGCGATTCGATCCGATGGCTCGGGCCAGTCGGCTAGCGCGCAGTATCCGGCCGTAGCGCACGCTAGCGGGAGTTGGGTCGGCGAGTTCGGTCGGCGGGGTTGGTCGGTGATGCCGGGTGTTGTGGGCCCCTGGCCGAGGGTACTCGGCCGATCTGGCCGATAGCGCACGCTAGTCCGGAAGGCTAGCGCGCACGCTAAGTGGCCGGTATAAATATGGTCGAGCAACACATTTCACTTCGTTTTCATTTCCTTCCTTCTCCATCCGCGAGTGGCGATTCATGGGCGACGGCCATGTTGTTTAACAACAAATCCATGAAGTCCTTGGGTTCATAACATCAATCGATCGTCCTTTATCAACCTTTGATCCAATGAATCAAGGTAATCTTCCTTAGAACCCTAATTTCGTGAATTTGGGGATTTTTGCATTTTCGTCCGATTCGTTCCGTGTTGTTGATTAATTCATGATGGGTATGATTAATCTTGATAGTATTCTTGTGTTTAACATCATTTAATCCATTGTTCTTCGTCGAATCGAAGTATATTTCTTGATTTCCTTCAATTGACTTTTGGGGATTTGTCCCGATCTCGCTTTTTCATCCGCTTTCGATGGATCGATTATGGTTAAATGATGTTGTTAAACATATTCTATGGATTGTATATCCATATTTCAACTTGGAATTCTGTTTTCGGGTTTTGACGGAACGAATCGTGTTCTTGGCCGTTTTGGGGAAATCCGTGAACTTTCGTCATTCGCTCTTTGAATTCAACGGCTTTGAGTCGTGTTATGGAATTCATTTCATTGTTATTATTTGTCCTTCGTAGTTTATGAACGTGAGTTGGCGTTCGGTGGAGTCGGCGGGTTCGTAGTCGGTTCGGGCCAACCTACTTCGGCCGATTCTCCGCGTTGTTCTTATTCGAGGCAAGTACCTTGCCCATACTTTTCTCGTTTTATGGATATGATGATCGGTGGTCGTCTTGATGCGTTTGTTTGGTTATTTGAAATGAAGTTTCAAAGGATTTCGGTTTGGCCTCGTTAAAGGCTTTCTTTCAAAACGAGTGTGATTTGTGAACGGTGTTTTGAGAATTGATTATGATTTGATTATTTTGAACGTTGAAGGATTTTATGATGGTACTCCTATTGTTTAAGTTATGGAATCGTGTATTCCGTATTTAATCTTGTTATTTATTTTTGAAGAGTTTGATAATGGTGTCGAGTTAATGGCCATCTCTAGTGAGTATTCTTAATGAACTTGCATTCTTAGCATGTTAGTATTGCATGAGTAACGTGTGTGTGTGTGCTCACTACGGGTTAGATCCGACGGGGTCTCGGTAGGGGTCCACGGAGGTGTGGATCGACGAGCTTTGCTTTTAACCACTACGGGTTAGATCCGACGGGGTCTCGGTAGGGGTCCACGGAGGTGTGGATCGACGGTTAATTGTGGTGCATTTTTGCAAATGTGATTTGATATTGGCATTTCCGGAAATGAGTGCTTTCGAACGGTTTTCATGATTGCATGCATTGACTAAGTGTGTAAGAGGTAAGTGTTCGTTTGGCTTACTTGGCTAGGATGGCACTTGAGTATTTTGTTGTTTGTTTTAAATCCTTTATTTGTGGATTTTGATGTTGGGATACGAACCTCGTGGTCGTTCTTGTGTATGTGAGTTGATGAGATTTGGGGCTAAAATCCCAATGGTTTTGTAAAAGTCGTTTTACGGATTTGGGGCTAAAATCCCAACGGTTGGTTAATGTCATTTTTTCGGAAAGTAAACCCTTGGGGCGGTGACCCCTTTTGTCTTTTGGTTTTCAAAATAGGAAATCCTGAATTGTTTTCTATTAAAACTCTCGATGGCCTTCTAAACCGCTTTATAAATTATTCCCATTGATTTATGATATTTCGTTTTTGAAATGTTTTCTCAAACCCATTCCTCGGGAAGTACTTTTCGATTCTTTTGCATCTTTGAGTATCCTCGCTAATTGTTATACGAGGAATGTGAATAGTATGGCTCGAATATGCACTTTGTATTTGCACTAGCAAAACAGTGGAGTTTGCTAACCCCCGAGTATTCGGGGTGGATGTCTGCTTTTGCATTCGTGTTTTGGAGCATAACACCGGGTCGGCACGAAGGATGACGAAAGATGATCGACACTTATCACATGAGTAACCGTACATCGTGTGTTGGTTCTGTTTTACTTTATTTTACGCTTCTTTATTGTTCCCGTTGTACGGGTGTTGTTGTTTTTTGTCCCCTGCGTGGGCATGAGTTGTATTTGAGTTGTATGTATTTGTGGAAAGACCAAATCGGTCTACAGAGTCATTGTAGCCTCGAAGGCATTGTCGAGATGTTAAATGTAGTTACCACCATGGTAGATCCTTGAGGAAAGGTTCTACGGCGTGTAATATCCCCGAGCGGATTGGGGTGTTACATAAATGGTATCGAGCTTAGGTTGAGGAAACCTAGGCCGCCGGGTCAAGTCGTGTTGTTTGAGTCTTGTTTCGTTGGATTTTTATCGATCGAGTCGTGTCGCGACGCGTCGTTTGAGTTTGTTGGTCGTGATTAGTATCGTGGGGCGATCATCATCTTCGTGCGACCTGTGGAAGTAAGTCTCCCTTCTTTGTGTTGTGCCTCGTGTGACACGAGCTATTTTTATGATTATTTGTTAAGTGGTGGAATCCTTATGTGAATTTTGATTTCACGATATGTATTTAGTCGACTCTCGTATTTGATTTATACGAGGAATGTCGTCATTTGTGATGTCTTTTTATTGTTGTTTTTGTCCGTTGTTGATGATTTTCGAATCGATTTGCACGTTTTACAAGTCTCTTGTGGAAGCTTTGTGCTTATACGCGTTCGACTTGTTCACTAGCCAGTGCGAGAGGGTATTTTATCAGTGGTTTTGTTTTGAATGTGGTATTTTATCGTTTATTTTCGTTTAAAGACATGTATTGTCTTGATTTTAAACGTTTTGATGCGTGTGCTAGGAGTTGTTTTAGTGAACGTCGGTATGTGTGAGTTTTGGGCATTCTGGCCTATTGGAATTTTGAAAACCTTGAGTATCTTAAAAAAATAAACTTCGAGACATACTTTTCAAATGACTTATTTTCTTGTGGTACATCCTAGATGCCACAATATATTTCAAAAAATTTCTACCTCGAGGATCAAAATATTTTGAGATATTTTCAACACTTTTATTTAGACCCGAGGGTCGAATATTTTGAAAGTTTTCACTAAGAGAAAGTGTCCTCATTTTTATCAAATGTGATATGGTTCTCCAAAGTCTCGATAATGATGTTTCACGTTTGTACTTTTTGAAAGGTGATACTCAAGATCAACCAGTATTCTTCTAAATTATTTTCAAAATGAGGTTTCCATTTTTTTTAAAAAAACCTATCCATTCCCGTTTGAGGGCTGGGTATGTACGTGTGATATTCGCGTTGTCATTTTGATACTTTCTCCCGAGTATAATCGAATTGGCGGTGTGAGCGTTGAGTCGCTTTCCACACATTGGTTGTTCTAGCCCCTGTGAAAGGCGGGATGTTGGTGTTGAATATTATCGCCTCGTAGTGATTCCTGCGTTGTCGCGCATGTGCAAGCTGTTAGAGCTTGGTTTGGTATGGTCGTGTGCATCGGTGATGGTTCCGTTATGCGTCGATTGTTTAATGTCTTGTTACCTTGCTCCCGTTTTTGTGAATTTCGTGGACGAGGTCGGAGGTAATGCCCGTACTATTTTGACTTCTGTGTTTTCTCTTCCCCAGTCTATCGATTCGCTCATGTTCGTTGGTACTTTATGGACTTGTTCGGTATTTCAGTTTCATCGTCCGAACGAGCTGTGATCTTGTTGTGGGCCGATCTGGTTATCGGTGTGACTTTTTCGAGTTCGGTTCGATTCTTGTGAACTTTGTTCGGGAGTAACATCATTTGGTTCTACTAGTCCTTTTATTCGAAGGGATCGGATTTTGAACTTCTGTATTTTCTACTTTGTCGACTCATTTATGTTCGTTGACATTTCTGAGCTTGTCCTGCCCTTGTTTTTGTTTATCGAACGAGTGTGATATCATTTCGGAATAACTTATTTGTCGTTGTGACTTTTCAATCGCTATTCCCTTTCCTGTGGATCTTATGGGAATGCATGTCTTGTAGTTCTCACGGATCATCCTGGGAGTTATTGTTGAATTTTATTATCCTTCGTGTTTCGGACATGATTGTTCGATTTTTGTTGTCTCGATCGTTTGTTTGTTCGGTTTTTGTTCTCGTTTCGTGATTATTGAGCATTCAGACTCCTTCGTAATTCCCTTCAGTTCGGGAAATTAGTTTCGTTTTCGATCTTCCATCCCTTAGGTGGTGGGATTCCGTGTTTGTTCAGCGGTTGGCTCGCGTTTTGATTGATGTACCGTTGGGTTGGTCAATCATATTGATTTTCGTTCGTTGTGTTTTGCGATTGTCGGATAATTGACTTGGCTATATTATCCGTTTGATGACGCTTGTCATTTGTTGGTTTTATTATATCCCTAACAGCGACGTTGTGTTAGTCGCCGTGGAGCGTGTTTTCACGCCGTATGTTCCTTTGCGTTGTTTGTAACATTTCGCCGTTGGGCGTTAGTTACGCATTCTTGTGTGTCTCGTTGAGTTTTTCCTGGCGGAATATTTCTTCTCCCTACTTGTTTTAAGTTTCGGGACGAAACTTCTTTTAAGAAGGGTAGAATGTAATATCCGCAATTTTTGATTTTCGGTAAATTTCTTTTTTTTCGGTCGGAGTCCGTTTTGACGACTCGCTCATGACCGTTTCGTCATTCTGAGAATGATTAATTCTACACTTTTTGACATCCGAGTTCGTTTCGGTGTCGTTTCGTTGAGTTCTGTGCTTTTTAGCGACTTTTCCGCACTTGAGTTCGATTCTTGCGAATCTCGCATTTAAATCGTTGTTTCGAGTTTCCAAGTCCGTTTAACTTTGTTGGACGTGTTGTGAACTTCGGTTTGGTTATTCGATCACGATCGTGATTTCGGGCGTTTTGGGCCATTTTGTAATTTCTTGAAAGTTACGTATCCGTATCTGTAATTGTTGTCTCGACCCGCTTCTTGGTCGCGTATGACTAATTATGGTATTACGCTTTCATTTCGAGTCGCTTATGTTGTCCGCGAACTTTTCGCCGTGTTCGCCCGTGACGCTTTCGGAAATCGGGTCGCCGAGCCCTGGCGGTGGCGGATCGCCGGACGGTGGCGGGCACCGCCGGACGGGTGCGGCAGAACCGGCGTAGCGCACGCCACGGCCGGAAGGCTGCGCGCGCTAACCGGCAGTGTAGCGCACGTTGCCGGGTGGCCTAGCGTCTGTGCCTCGGGCACAGCGATGGGGTTTCGAGGTTCGGACTCGGTCCAGATCGGCGGTAGCGCACGCTACGCCGAGCGTAGCGCGCGCTAGTCGGCAGCGTAGCGCACGCCGCCGGCCGGCTAGCGTCGTTACACTGCCGGGCGGTTCGATCCAGCTGGCTACCGGAGTCGGCTAGCGCGCAGCATCCGGCCGTAGCGCACGCTAGCGGAGTTGGGTCGGCAGTTGGTCGGCGGGGTTGGTCGGTGATGCCGGTGTTGTGGGCCCCGGCCGAGGGTACTCGGCCGATACGACGATAGCGCACGCTAGTCCGGAAGGCTAGCGCACGCTAGTGGCCGGTATAAATATGGTGAGCAATCACATTTCACTTCGCTTTTCATTTCCTTCCTTCTCCATCCGCGAGTGGCGATTCATGGCGGCGAAGCCATGTTGTTTAACAACAAATCCATGAAGTCCTTGGGTTCATAACATCAATCGATCGTCCTTTATCAACCTTTGATCCAAATAATCAAGGTAATCTTCCTTAGAACCCTAATTTCGTGAATTTGGGGATTTTTGCATTTTCGTCCGATTCGTTCCGTGTTGTTGATTAATTCATGATGGGTATGATTAATCTTGATAGTATTCTTGTGTTTAACATCATTTAATCCATTGTTCTTCGTCGAATCAAGTATATTTCTTGATTTCCTTCAATTGACTTTTTGGGGATTTGTCCCGATCTCGCTTTTTCATCCGCTTTCGATGGATCGATTATGGTTAAATGATGTTGTTAAACATATTCTATGGATTGTATATCCATATTTCAACTTGGAATTCCGTTTTGGGTTTTGACGGAGAATCGTGTTCTTGGCCGCTTGGGAAATCCGTGAACTTTCGTCATTCGTTCTTTGAATTCAACGGCTTTGAGTCGTGTTATGGAATTCATTTCATTGTTATTATTTGTCCTTCGTAGTTTATGAACGTGAGTTGGCGTTCGGTGGAGTCGGCGGGTTCGTAGTCGGTTCGGGCCAACCTACTTGGTCGATTCTCGCGTTGTTCTTATTCGAGGCAAGTACCTTGCCCATACTTTTCTCGCTTTATGGATATGATGATCGGTGGTCGTCTTGATGCGTTTGTTTGGTTATTTGAAATGAAGTTTCAAAGGATTTCGATTTGGCCTCGTTAAAGGCTTTCTTTCAAAACGAGTGTGATTTGTGAACGGTGTTTTGAGAATTGATTATGATTTGATTATTTTGAACGTTGAAGGATTTTATGATGGTACTCCTATTGTTTAAGTTATGGAATCGTGTATTCCGTATTTAATCTTGTTATTTATTTTTGAAGAGTTTGATAATGGTGTCGAGTTAATGGCCATCTCTAGTGAGTATTCTTAATGAACTTGCATTCTTAGCATGTTAGTATTGCATGAGTAACGTGTGTGTGTGTGTGCTCACTACGGGTTAGATCCGACGGGTCTCGGTAGGGGTCCACGGAGGTGTGGATCGACGAGCTTTGCTTTTAACCACTACGGGTTAGATCCGACGGGGTCTCGGTAGGGGTCCACGGAGGTGTGGATCGACGGTTAATTGTGGTGCATTTTTGCAAATGTGATTTGATATTGGCATTTCCGGAAATGAGTGCTTTCGAACGGTTTTCATGATTGCATGCATTGACTAAGTGTGTAAGAGGTAAGTGTTCGTTTGGCTTACTTGGCTAGGATGGCACGAGTATTTTGTTGTTTGTTTTAAATCCTTTATTTGTGGATTTTGATGTTGGGATACGAACCTCGTGGTCGTTCTTGTGTATGTGAGTTGATGAGATTTGGGGCTAAAATCCCAATGGTTTTGTAAAAGTCGTTTACGGATTTGGGGCTAAAATCCCAACGGTTGGTTAATGTCATTTTTCAGAAAGTAAACCCTTGGGGCGGTGACCCCTTTTGTCTTTTGGTTTTCGAAAAATAGGAAATCCTGAATTGTTTTCTATTAAAACTCTCGATGGCCTTCTAAACCGTTTTATAAATTATTCCCATTGATTTATGATATTTCGTTTTTGAAATGTTTTCTCAAACCCTTGCCTCGGGAAGTACTTTTCGTTTCGTTTGGATCTTTGAGGATCCTCGGTTATTGTTATTCGTGGAATGTGAATTGTATGGCTCGTATTTGCACTTTGTATTTGCACTAGCAAAACAGTGGAGTTTTGCTAACCCCCGAGTATTCGGGGGGTGGATGTCTGTTTTTGCATTCAGGTTTTGGAGCATAACACCGGGTCGGCACGAAGGATGACGAAAGATGATCGATACTAATCACATGAGGAACCGTACATCGTGTGTTGGTTCAGTTGTACTTTATTTTCATTTCTTTGTATTGTTCCCGTTGTACGGGTGTAGTTGTATTTTGTCCCCTGCGTGGGCATGAGTTGTATTTGAGTTGTATGTATTTGTGGAAAGACCAAATCGGTCTACTGAGTCATTGTAGCCTTGAAGGCATTGTCGAGATGTTAAATGTCGTTACCAGCCTGGTAGATCCTTGAGGAAAGGTTCTACGGCGTGTAATATCCCTGAGCGGATTGGGGGTGTTACAACAAAGACAAGTACAAGTGGTTTATCATGGACCAATTGAAGACGTGATTGTAACGGTTATCCCTCGACCAATAGAAGAGAGGTGCATAGGTTTATCTTCATCCTATATAAAAAGATACTGAGAGAGGACGTAGGATCGATTATAGCCGAACCTCTATAAATATCCGTGTGTCATTTTATTTCCGCACTATGTATTTACGCTTCCGCACAACGACGCATATTCCCATTTGGTTCCAACAGTTACATGGACAACACTCAGAGATTGTCAATGACTGATTGAAAAGGTTGTGGTATGTATACATGGACATTTGACTTGAGGTTTTAGTAGAATATGTGCTTGTGACATTAAGTTAGTCATTAGAGTAGTTCGATCCAATCGCCAGTTGGTGGGGTCAACCTCGAAATGCAAAGTAACAGTCTCTACTGAATACCAAGATATGATTCTTTCTCCTATTAGTGAGCAGGTAAATGTCCTATGCGGTTAATGGCAAATGAGACCATAAGTCTTTGGCTTAATTAGTTAGAGCTAGTTGTATTTTATACACAAGAGCTCGATAATCTCAGTTTGTATTAACAAATGCATGGAGTCAAGTTACAATAGGGTTTGACTTTACCATGAACCTAATACTTGATCGAGGCATATGATTGAAGGGTTTATATGTGACAGTTTCACGACATAATGATTTTGGAATGACTCGATAATTCGTTCTTGGTTGGGTTACGGTACGGAGCACTATACTAGCTCAGTGTTACCTATACTTCTTGGTTCCTCCCATTGCCGACTGAGAAGGACCTACAGAGTCACGCACAAGGATATTTGATGGATAAAATATGTATTTGTTATCTCTTCATTAAATATTGGATATTGGATATCTAAATTAATTTATTTGATAAACCATAGACGTCTTGTGAATTGAAACTAATTATCGGGTGATTAATTTAATTCATAAATAATTATTTCTTGGAAATATATTATTATAATTTTTTATTTTATAGAATTAATTAATTAGATTTATTAATTAAATATAAATACATTTGAGATAAAATGAAGTATACTTAACGGACTAGACACGCGAACGTCGGTACACGAACCGAGTGGCTCGGCTCATTTTCTCACTAACCACCAAGGGGGCCCTCCCTCATCTCTCCCTAACTTCCATGCGATTTCTTTGATTGTAATGACATGGTGTGGGGTGTGATTTGATTTATTTTTTCACATGGTTACAAAAGAGATCAAGATTGTTATCTTGAAATCTTTTCAAATTATGATATAAAATAACATCAAACTACACACCACCACCACATTTCAAAGTTTAGCCGCGATCAATATTGAGAGGAGAGAGAGAAATAATACTCTTCATTCTTGTTCATCTTAGAGAGAACGAAAAGGAAGAAGAGAAGAGAAGAAAAAATACTATATCAATTCCTAGCTGTGTTCTACGGGAACTAATTGATATATAATTTTTTTCGATCAATATCCGACGCGTGATAATACACATGCACTCGGAATATTCAGTATTTGATCATTCATCAAGCTAGAATGAACAGGATTCGTGTTCGTGTTGGTGACCGGAAACGATCAAAGCTTGGCTGGGAATTTTTCGTTCAAGAAAATATTCTCAAAGGTCTATGAGGGTATGACTTCTTAATTTTATCTTTATCTATTTATATTCATTCATACGATACTTGATCGATCCGTTTTAGGGGTTTGGTTTTATCCAGTTGGATCGGTTTATTTTCCACTGCGTAACTCGTTTCTTAATCACCAAATTCCAACGATTATGGTATATGGCAGCATTGCTTTGAGTATAATTTGGAGATATATTAGGGTAATATACTTAAAAGCATGCTTTGAGTATAATTGGGAGATTGTTAGGGTTGTATACTGCAAAACATATTTTACGCTTGTATTACCTCATTTCCCAATAACTACCCATGAAAATAGTAATTATATTTTGTCACATGTTTTGCATATTAATTCACATTTTGGTTATGCAAATGTATTTTCTAATTTTATATTATAGACAATATGTTGTGTTGGTGTCACACGGAAAATCACATTATTGGTGCCTTATAAAATAATATAATAGTTCACGACCTATGTAATTATTGGACAAATTATGTGAAAGGTTGTAGTGTATGCTTGAGATTCGTAGGTCTTGACTATTAGCATATACTAGCATATGTGCATACATTGAACTGCATCGTGGTGGGATAGATGTACTGACTGCGTAAATTATTTAATTGCTTTGATCTATCATGGGTGAGAATCACATCGATTGGCTCAATATGCTTTGTATTTTGGTCAATAATTTAATAGTATAACTAGAAATTGTGTCCCGACTCGTGCAGGTTGCTGATGTCCCCTTGAGGAGCTCGAGAATTATTATCATATTATACCCTACAAATATATTTAATTCCAATAAAATAATAAGGTACGAGTGGTACTACTCTCGGGTAAGCAATTAATTAGTTAAAGCTATCAGTAGCTTAAATTAATTAATGGACATTCGATATCTTAAACACAAAAAATAATATATTTTTAGAAGGAACCCAATTTCGTAATTTGATATTTAGGTTGGAAGTACAATATCAATTCCAACCCTTACGGCCATAAGACCTCTTCGTCCGACAATTCCTGAAAACTACGAACAAATATTACGACCGTAGCCTGCCTACCTTACGGCCGTATCTCTCCTTCGGCCAAAACAACCTTAAGCCAACGAATGCATGTTACGGCCGTAATGCATGATTAGTTACGGCCGTAACTCATTGCTGGAAGTGACGAAAATGCGACAACTCCGTTTACTCGCTACAAACGGTGAATGATCTGACATACAATACTTGTATGAATGTAACTAAGTCCAATAACAGGTGATAGACGATACTTCCAACACAAGACTACCATTCACGATGATTATGATAATACTCTCGTCTCGATCCTAAAACGGAGATGAATGACGATCGGTAACTGATACATGGTTACAATATGCCAACGATGAATACAAATGAATGAATCATGAATGATGAGTGATTATTAATGAGTGAAAATTACTGAGTGACAATTACTGACTGATAATTACGGAATGATAATGAATGAATTACAACCGGGTATTACACTAGGGCTGTAAACATATCGAACTATACTGAACTATGGTACGTTCGAAGTTTGGTCCGCATTTTTTCAAAAGTACGTTCGGTCCGGTCCGATTTATGCGAAACGGCCGTAACTTCCAAGGTCAACGGCCTTACGGCCGTAACAAAGCCCTCCTTACGAGCGTAACTTGGCCTCATCAAAAAATCTGCCGACAGACATACGGTCGTACCCGCACATGCCTTACGGGCGTATCTAGACTGATACTGCCGTACCCGGCAAGACTTACGGGCGTATGAAACCTTCGTCCAAACTGACTGGGCATCTATTCGAATCGTACGGCCGTAACCGGCCAAAACTTACGGCTGTACCTGCCTCAACTTACGGCTGTATGCCGCAACCCTTACGGCCGTAAGCCCTCTTCATCCGACATGTCCTGAAAACCACGAACGCATGTTACGGCCGTAGCCTGTCTATCATTACGGCCGTATCTCCCCTTCGGCCAAGACATCCTTAAGCTAATGAATACATGTTACGGCCTTAATGCCTGATTATTTACGGCCGTAACTCACTGCTGGAAGTGACAAAAATCCGACAACTCCGTCTTCTCGTTACAAAAGGCGAATTATCCGACATACAAAACTCGTATGAATGTAATTAAGTCCACTAACATGAAATAGGTGATACTTCCAACACAGGACTACCAATCACGATGATTATGATAATAATCTCGTCTCGCTTCTCAAACAGAGATGAATGACGAGCGGTAACTGATACACGGCTAAATTACACAAACGAAGAATACAATCGAATGAATCATGAATGATGAGTGATTATTAATGAGTGAAAAAATTACCGAGTGGCAATTACTGACTGATAATTACTGAATGATAATGAATGAATTACAACCGGGTATTACATTCTCCCCCCCTTAAAAAGAGTTTCATCCTCAAAACTAAGGGTCAAACAACTCGGGATAACTCTCCCGTATACTATCCTCGGTTTCCCAAGTAGCCTCTTCGACTCCGTGTCTAGACCACTAAATTTTTAACCAAAGGAATCGTCTTGTTCCTCAACTGTTTGATTCGCCGCTCTAAGATTCGTATAGGACGCTCCGCATACGAATGATCATTCGCGATCTCGATTTCATCGAACTAAAGTATGTGACTCGGGTCGGAAACATACTTCCGCAACTGAGAGACGTGAAACACATTACTAATTCGGCTCAACGCTGGAGCTAAAGCTAATCAATAAGCCAGACTGCCTACTCGATCCAAAATCTCAAATGGTCCAATGAATCTCGGACTCAACTTTCCCTGCTTCGAAATGGAAGATACCTCGACTCGGGGATACCTTGACCAAAACATGGTCACCTGTCTCGAACTCTGATGGTCGACGATGATTATCTGCGTATGATTCTGTCAACTCTGAGTGGTCAACAAACGACTCCTGATCAAAGCTACCTTCTCACGGGTGGCTATAAGCATACCAGGTGTAATATCCGCAATTTCGAAATTTCGGTAATTTTCTTTTTTTGGCGGAAGTTCATTTTGACAACTCACCCCTGACCGTTTCGTCATTCTGAGAATGATTAATTCTGCACTTTTTGTCATCCGAGTTCGTTTCGGTGTCGTTTTGTTGAGTTCCGTGTTCTTAATCGACTTTTTCACGTGGGAGTTCGACTTTGTAAAGTCACCATTAATTCTTGGAAACACCAAAAAATTCTGAATCTTTGCAACATTATAGAGAATCAAGTTAGCTTTCCAATGGTTCAAACGGTGAGTCAATCGGAGTCCAGACGAAGGAGTTATGGTCGAAATAGCGAAGACTGCACGGTGTGCCTTTTTGGTGTTGAAGGGGGCTGTACCGTGTGCCGTGGCACACTCAGGCTGTGCCGCGGCACTAAGCTGATTCCTGGGCGTTTTTGGTGGCCCTGGGCCGCAGCACACTTGTTCTGTGCCGCGGCACACGGGCTTTTTCTGCGTTTTTTAGCAGATTTGCGAGGAGAAAAACTTCATTTTTTCTCCTCTCTTCTTCCTCCTTCATCTTAGGCGATTGTGGGCGATTCTTGGGCGATTTGAGTGCTCCAAAACTTGTAGAGATCATATACCTCAAGTCTTGTTGTAGATTTTCGACCTCTACTTGAATCCTTCATCCAAATCAAGGTATATTTCTTGATTATCCTTCAAGTTGACTTTTTGGAGAAATTGTTCTTGATTTCGTTTCTAATTCGATTTCGATACATCGATTGGTGTAGTATGATGTTATTAATCATGTTCTATGGGTTGTATATCCATATATCAAGTTTGTTTAACTCGATCGACGATTCGAGTGTTCTTGGGAATTATTGAGCATTTAGTGTTCGATTAAATGTCCCAATGAGTTTCCCTTCGATAGTTTGTTGGGATTTCCGTTGTTTTGGCCTTGATTCTCGTCGTAACCATGTGTTATTGTTACTTCCGGAGGTTTATAGGTGTCCGAGGATTCCGATGTTGAATTCCGTTTGGTGATTGATGATTCGTGTGGTGTTATTCTCGTAATACTCGTGGTGCTATCGCGTTCTTGATATTGTTCGGGGGTTCGGGGCTATTCGACCGCGTCCTATCCATCGTCTCGTTGCGATTGTGATATCGAGGCAAGTACCTTGCCCATACTTTTCTTATTTTGTGGATATGATGATCGGTGATCGTATTAGTGTGTTTGTTTGGTTGTTTGAAACGAAGTTTCAAAAGATTTCGGTTTGGCCTCGTTAAAGGCTTTCTTTCAAAATGCGTGTGTGTTTTGTGAACGGCGTGTTTTGGGAATTGATTATGATTTGATTATTTTGAACGTTGAAGGATTTGATGATGATACTCCTATTGTTTAAAATTATGGAATCGTGTATTCCGTAATTAATCTTGTTATTGTGTTTTGAAGAGTTTGATAATGGTGTCGAGTTAATGGCCATCTCTAGTGAGTATTCTTAATGAACTTACATTCTTAGCATGTTAGTTTTGCATGAGTAATGTGTGTGTGTGTATGCTCACTACGGGTTACATCCGACGGGGTCTCGGTAGGGGTCCACAGAGACGTGGATCGACGAGCTTGCTTTTAACCACTACGGGTTAGATCCGACGGGGTCTCGGTAGGGGTCCACAGAGACGTGGATCGACGGTTAATTGTGGTGCATTTTACAAATGTGACTTATTTATGGCATTTCCGGAAATGAGCGCTTTTGAACGGTTTTCATGATTGCATGCATCGACTAAGTGTGTAAGAGGTAAGTTGTTCGTTTAGCTTACTTGGCTAGGATGGCACAAGAGTATTTTGTTGTTTGTTTTAAATCCTTTATTTGTGGATTTTGATGTTGGGAGACGAACCTTGTGGTCGTTCTTGTGTACTGTGAGTTGATGAGATTTGGGGCTAAAATCCCAATGGTTTTGTAAAAGTCATTTTATGGATTTGGGGCCAAAATCCCAACGGGTTGGTAAATGTCATTTTTTCGGAAAGTAAAGATTTGGGGCGGTGACCCCTTTTGTCTTGTGGATTTTGAAAAGTAGGATTTGATAATCCTAAATGGTTTTCTATTAAAACTCTCGATGGCATTCTAAACCGTCTTATAAATTATTTCCATTGATTTATGGTATTTCGATTTTTAAAGGTTTTCTCAAACCCTTGCCTCGAGAAGTACTTTTCGCTTCGTTTGGATCTTTGAGGATTCCAGTTATTGTTATTCGTGGAATGTGAATTGTATGGCTCGTATTTGCACTTTGTATTTGCACTAGCAAAACGGTGGAGTTTGCTAACCCCGAGTATTCGGGGGGTGGATGTCTATTTTTGCATTCAGGTTTTGGAGCATAACACAGGGTCGGCACGAAGGATGATGAAAGATGAACGATACTAATCACACGAGGATCCGTTGATGTCGTATTGGTCTAGTTGTATTTTCTTTTCTGCTGCAGTATCTTTTCCCCGTTGTACGGGAGTTTATTGTATTTTGACCCCTGCGTGGGTATATGTTGTAATTGAGTTGTATATTTTTATTGAAAGACCAAATCGGTCTATTGAGTCATTTAGCCTTGAAGGCATTGTCGAGATGTTAAATGTTGTTACCAGCCTGGTAGATCTTCGAGGAGAGGGTCTACGGCGTGTAATATCCCTGAGTGGATTGGGGGTGTTACATAAATGGTATCAGAGCCAGGTTGAGGAAACCTAGGCTGTCGGGTCAAGTCGTGTTGTTTGAGTCTTGTTTCGTCGGATTTTATCTGACTGAGTCGTGTCGCGACGCGTCGTTTGAGTTGTTGGTCGTGGTTAGTATCGTGGGGCGATCATCATCTTTGTGCGACCTGTGAATGTAAGTCTCCCTTCTTTGTGTTGTGCCTCGTGTGAAACGAGCTATTTTTATGATTATTTGTTAAGTGATGGAATCCTTATGTGGATTTTGATTTCACGATATGTATTTAATCGACTCTCGTATTTGATTTATACGAGGAGTGTCGTCGCTTGTGATGTCTTTTTTATTGTTGTTTTTGTCCGTTGCTGATGATTTTCGAATCGATTTGCACGTTTTACAAGTTCTCTTGTGGAAGCTTTGTGCTTATACACGTTCGACTTGCTCACTAGCCAGTGCGGTAGGGTCTTTAGAGGCCTCGAATGGGGCCAGTGGTTTTGTTCTGAATGTGGTTATTTGACTCTAATATTTTATTCTTATGAGGAGTAGTGTTGCTGGATTGTGCATGTTGAACTGTATTTCTTTTATCCGCTGCGTGAGTTCTTTTGTAATGACTTTCGGTATTTTACCGACCGAGTTTTATTCGATAACCGCTTCCCTTAACCGAGTTTTTGGCATTATGGCCTTGATCGCTTTGGCGAAATTCTTGTGACGGTATTTAGTATTTTGTAAATGGCTTTCGTGAGTTTTTTAAATATTACCGTCATCAGCCTTTTTGGCATTTTTGTAAATGGTTTTTAGCCTGGGGTTCCGACGCGGGACCCACAGCGCTATGTTGTTCTGTGTGACTACCTGAAATTTTTGGGCATTCTAGCCTTTTTGGCATCGTCCTTTTTGGCATTGAATTACTTTTGAAAACTTGAGCATTAAATTTCGAGACATATTTTTTTCAAATGAGTTATTTTCTTGTGGTACATCCAGGTGCCACAATATATTTCAAAAATTTTCTGCCTCGAGGACCAAAATGTTTTGAGATATTTTCAATGTTTTAGAAACACTTTTATCTAGACCCTAGGGTCGAATATTCTGAAAGTTTTCACTAAGAGAAAGTGTCCTCATTTTTATCAAATGCGAAACGGTTCTCCAAAGTCTCGATAACGATGTTTCACGTTTGTACTTTTTGAAAGGTGATACTCAAGATCAATCGGTGTTCTTCTAAATTATTTTCAAAATGAGGTTTTCGTTTTTAAAACTTATCCATTCCCGTTTGAGGGCTGGGTATATATGTATGATGTTCACGTTGTCATTTTGATGTTTGCTCCCGAGTATGACCGATTTGGCGGTGTGAGCGTTGAGTCGTTTTCCACACATTTGTTGTGTTAGCCCCTTGTGAGAGGTGGGATGTTGGTGTTGAATATTGTCGCCTCGTGGTGATTTCTGCGTTGTCGCGCATGTGCGAGCTGTTAGAGCTTGGGTTGGTGTGGCCGTGTGCATCGGTGATCGTTCCGTTATGTGTCGGTTGTTTAATGTCTTGTTACCTTGCTCCTGTTTTTGTGAATTTCGTGGACGAGGTCGGAGGTAATGCCCGTACTATTTTGACTTCTGTATTTTCTCTTTCTCCAGTCTATCGATTCGCTCATGTTCGTTGACACTTTATGAACTTGTTCTGTATTTCTATTTCATCGTTCGAACGAGCTGTGATCTTGTTGTGGGCCGATCTGGTTATCGATGTGACTTTTTTTTCGAGTTCGGTTCGATTCTTGTGAACCTTGTTCGGGAGTAACATCATTTGGTTCTACTAGTCCTTTTATTCGAAGGGATCAGATTTTGAACTTCTGTATATTCTACTTTGTCGACTCATTTATGTTCGTTGACATTTCTGAGCTTGTCCTGCCCCTTGTTTTTGTTTATCGAACGAGTGTGGCATCATTTCGGAATAACTCGTTTGTCGTTGTGACTTTTCAATTTCTATTCCCTTTCATGTGGATCTTATGTGAATGCATACGTTGTTGTTTTCACCGGATCATATATTGTCTCGAGTCGAGACGTGAACCTTGGAGTTGTTGTTTGAATTTTATTGTTCTTCGTGATTCGAACATGATTGTTCGCTTTTTGTTGTCTCGACCGTTGTGGTTCGGTCGTTTGTTTGTTCGGTTTTTGTCCTCGTTTCATGATCGTTGAGCATTCAGGCTCATTCCTAATTCCCTTAAGTTTGGGAAATTAGTCTCGTTTTCGATCTTCCAACCCTTGGGCGGTGGAATTCCGTATTAGTTCAGCGATTGGCTCGCGTTTCGATTGATGTACCGTTGGGTTGGCCAATCATACTGACTTTCGTTCGTTGTGTTTTGTGATTGTCGGATAATTGACTTGGATATATTATCCGTTTGATGACGCTTGTCATTTGTTGGTTTTATTGTATCCCTAACGGCGACGTTGTGTTGGTCGTCGTGGAGCGTGTTTTCACGCCGTATGTCTCTTTGCATTTCTTGCAGCGTTTCGCCGTTGGGCGCGAGTTTTCTATTTTTGTGTATCTCGTCGAGTTTTCCTGGCGGGTATATTGCTCCCCCCTACTTGTTTTAAGTTTCGGGACGAAACTTCTTTTAAGGAGGGTATAATGTAATATCCGCAATTTCGAAATTTCGGTAATTTTTTTTTTTCGGCGGAAGTTCGTTTTGACAACTCACCCCTGACCGTTTCGTCATTCCGAGAATGATTAATTCTGCACTTTTTGTCATCCGAGTTCGTTTCGGTGTCGTTTTGTTGAGTTCCGTGTTCTTAATCGACTTTTTCACGTGGGAGTTCGACTTTGTAAAGTCACCATTAATTCTTGGAAACTCCAAAAAATTCTGAATCTCTGCAACATTATAGAGAATCAAGTTAGCTTTCCAATGGTTCAAACGGTGAGTCAATCGGAGTCCAGACGAAGGAGTTATGGTCGAAATAGCGAAGACTGCACGGTGTGCCTTTTTGGTGTTGAAGGGGTGCCGTGTGCCGCGGCACACTCAGTGCCGCGGCACTAAGCTGATTCTGGCGTTTTTGGTGGCCCTGGGCCGCGGCACACTTGTTCTGTGCCGCGGCACACGGGCTTTTTCTGCGTTTTTAGCGGTTGCGAGGAGAAAAACTTCATTTTTTCTCCTCTCTTCTTCCTCCTTCATCTTAGGCGATTGTGGGCGATTCTTGGGCGATTTGAGTGCTCCAAAACTTGTAGAGATCATATACCTCAAGTCTTGTTGTAGATTTTCGACCTCTACTTGAATCCTTCATCCAAATCAAGGTATATTTCTTGATTATCCTTCAAGTTGACTTTTTGGAGAAATTGTTCTTGATTTCGTTTCTAATCCGATTTTGATACATCGATTGGTGTAGTATGATGTTATTAATCATGTTCTATGGGTTGTATATCCATATATCAAGTTTGTTTAACTCGATCGACGATTCGAGTGTTCTTGGGAATTATTGAGCATTTAGTGTTCGATTAAATGTCCCAATGAGTTTCCCTTCGATAGTTTGTTGGGATTTCCGTTGTTTTGGCCTTGATTCTCGTCGTAACCATGTGTTATTGTTACTTCCGGAGGTTTATAGGTGTCCGAGGATTCCGATGTTGAATTCCGTTTGGTGATTGATGATTCGTGTGGTGTTATTCTCGTAATACTCGTGGTGCTATCGCGTTCTTGATATTGTTCGGGGGTTCGGGGCTATTCGACCGCGTCCTATCCGTCGTCTCGTTGCGATTGTGATATCTAGGCAAGTACCTTGCCCATACTTTTCTTATTTTGTGGATATGATGATCGGTGATCGTATTAGTGTGTTTGTTTGGTTGTTTGAAACGAAGTTTCAAAAGATTTCGGTTTGGCCTCGTTAAAGGCTTTCTTTCAAAATGTGTGTGTGTTTTGTGAACGGCGTGTTTTGGGAATTGATTATGATTTGATTATTTTGAACGTTGAAGGATTTGATGATGATACTCCTATTGTTTAAAATTATGGAATCGTGTATTCCGTAATTAATCTTGTTATTGTGTTTTGAAGAGTTTGATAATGGTGTCGAGTTAATGGCCATCTCTAGTGAGTATTCTTAATGAACTTACATTCTTAGCATGTTAGTTTTGCATGAGTAATGTGTGTGTGTGTATGCTCACTACGGGTTAGATCCGACGGGGTCTCGGTAGGGGTCCACAGAGACGTGGATCGACGAGCTTGCTTTTAACCACTACGGGTTAGATCCGACGGGGTCTCGGTAGGGGTCCACAGAGACGTGGATCGACGGTTAATTGTGGTGCATTTTACAAATGTGACTTATTTATGGCATTTCCGGAAATGAGCGCTTTTGAACGGTTTTCATGATTGCATGCATCGACTAAGTGTGTAAGAGGTAAGTTGTTCGTTTGGCTTACTTGGCTAGGATGGCACAAGAGTATTTTGTTGTTTGTTTTAAATCCTTTATTTGTGGATTTTGATGTTGGGAGACGAACCTTGTGGTCGTTATTGTGTACTGTGAGTTGATGAGATTTGGGGCTAAAATCCCAATGGTTTTGTAAAAGTCATTTTATGGATTTGGGGCTAAAATCCCAACGGGTTGGTAAATGTCATTTTTTCGGAAAGTAAAGATTTGGGGCGGTGACCCCTTTTGTCTTGTGGATTTTGAAAAGTAGGATTTGATAATCCTAAATGGTTTTCTATTAAAACTCTCGATGGCATTCTAAACCGTCTTATAAATTATTTCCATTGATTTATGGTATTTCGATTTTTAAAGGTTTTCTCAAACCCTTGCCTCGAGAAGTACTTTTCGTTTCGTTTGGATCTTTGAGGATTCCTGGTTATTGTTATTCGTGTAATGTGAATTGTATGGCTCGTATTTGCACTTTGTATTTGCACTAGCAAAACAGTGGAGTTTTGCTAACCCCCGAGTATTCGGGGGGTGGATGTCTATTTTTGCATTCAGGTTTTGGAGCATAACACAGGGTCGGCACGAAGGATGATGAAATATGAACGATACTAATCACACGAGGATCCGTTGATGTCGTATTGGTCTAGTTGTATTTTCTTTTCCGCTGCAGTATCTTTTCCCCGTTGTACGGGAGTTTATTGTATTTTGACCCCTGCGTGGGTATATGTTGTAATTGAGTTGTATATTTTTATTGAAAGACCAAATCGGTCTACTGAGTCATTTAGCCTTGAAGGCATTGTCGAGATGTTAAATGTTGTTACCAGCCTGGTAGATCTTCGAGGAGAGGGTCTACGGCGTGTAATATCCCTGAGTGGATTGGGGGTGTTACACCAGGCTAGGTGCCGATTGATTCTGATAAGTCATCCTAACACAGAGGAGATCGACAACGACGACCGTACAAGGCCTCGTAAGGTGCCATCTTAATTAAAGCATGCCAACTGTTATTGTATGTGAACTAAATCAAAGGTAGTTGGGCTTCCCAATCGTCTTTCCAATCGAGGACGCATGCCCTCAACATGTCCTCCAATGTATGAATAGTTCTCTCTGATTGTCCGTAGGACTGATGATGAAAAGTTGTGCTGAAATTAAGCTGAGTTCCCATAGCATGATGAACTAATTTCCATAAATGTGACACGAATCGTCCGTCACGATCAGAAACTATACTCTTAGGAGTACCGTGCAATCTCACTATCTCTTTGATGAACAACTGGGCAAGTCTCTCGGGACCCCGCGTATCCTTAATCTCGAGGAAATGAGCTGACTTAGTTAAACGGTCCACAACTACCCAAATTGTATTCATGCCGCGATGAATCGTCGGCAAACTCGTGATGAAGTCCAGTGAAATATCCTCCCATTTCCATTCTGGAATAGGAAGCGGTTTCAGCATACCCGCCGGTCGTTGATGCTCCATTTTGACTTGCTGACAGGTTAAACATCTCGAAACAAATTCTGCGAGATCTCGCTTCATATTACTCCACCAGTAATTTTGTTTCAAGTCTTTGTACATCTTTCTTGACCCCAGATGAATGGAACAAGGGGTAGCATGAGCTTCTCTCAAAATCGAGTTTTTAAACTCGTCGTTCTCCGGTACGCATAACCTATTCTTAAATCGCAATAGTCCATCTTCGTGGACCACAAATATAGGGGCTTTCCCCTGAGCCACATCCTCTTGGATGCGCAACGAAAATGGGTCTGAACCCTGATTCACTCTGATCACCTCCTCAACTGGCGATAAAATCTCTAACATACAAAGTTTTCCTTGTACTCGCTGAACCCAGACCTCGATCTCGGGTCTTAGGAATTCCTACTGAAGCTCCTTCTGAACTGTTAAACGAGCAAGCATTGCTCCTGAACGGACTTATGACTCAGGGCATCGGAGACCACGTTCGCCTTACCCGGGTGGTACAGGATCTCAATATCATAACCTTTGATTAGTTCCAACCACCGTCTTTGTCGCATATTTAACTCCTCCTGAGTGAATATATACTTCAAACTCTTATGATCGGTGAATATCTGATAGGTAAAACCATAAAGATAATGACGCCAAATCATCAACGCGAAAACCACGACTGTTAGCTCCAGTTCATGGGTCGAATAATTGACCCCGTAAGGTCTCAGTTGCCATGAAGCATAGGCAATAACCTTCCCATTCTGCATTAGTACACATCCAAGACCGTGTCCGGACGCGTCACTATGAACCATAAATCTTTCCGTCCCTTGCGGTAAGGAAAGGATAGGTACTTAAATTAAACGACTCTTGAGTTCCTCAAAACTCTGCTGACATGCACCGAACCACGTGTATTTCTTATTCTTCCGCAAAAGGTTCGTCATTGGTTGAGCGATTTAGAAAATCCTTCCACAGCTCGCTTGTAATGGCCTGCTAATCCAAGAAGGCTTCGGATTTCCTTAACATTCTTCGGAGGTTGCCAATCTCGGATCGCCTTCATCTTCTGAGGATCAACACGTACCCCACCTAACGAAATTACATGTCCGAGAAACGTCACCTCGGACATCCAAAATCCACACTTGGAAAACTCTCTATAGAGTTTCTCTCGTCTCAACACGTCGAGAACCTGATGAAGGTGAGCCTCGTGCTCCTCTCGGTCATGAGAATAAATAAAAATGTCGTCAATGAAGACAACTACAAGCTGATCCAAATAGTCGATGAAAACCCGATTCATTAACTCCATGAACACCGCATGTGCATTAGTTAACCCAAACGACATTACCACAAACTCATAATGACCATAGCGTGTTTGCAATGCCGTCCTTGCGATATCCGACTCTCGAATTTACAACTGATGATATCTAGATCTTAAGTCGATCTTGGAAAATACTGAAGCTCCCTGAAGTTGATCTAAGACATCATCGATGCACAAACGAAAAGAATCGTCCTTCTTCTTAACTCTGGTGCTCCCCATGGGGACACACTCGATCGAGTATAACCCTTCTCGGTCAAATCCTCCAATTGATTCTTTAGTTCCTGCATTTCGGTCGGGACCATCCGATACAGTGCCTTCGATAATGGGGACGTACCAGGCTCCAACTCTATCCTGAATTCCATATCCCTCAGTGGAGGTAAACCAGGTAGCTCGTCTGGGAATACATCGTCAATCGATAACAATGATACCATGAATGGTTGAACACCTCGATTGCCTTAGAATGGCCAATCGGCGAAAATGATACAATGAATGATTGAACACCTCTATTGCCTTAGAACATCCAATCGATGAAAATGATATAATGAATGATTGAACACCTCGATTGTCTTAGAACGGTCACTCGATGACAATGATACAATGAATGATCGAACATCTCGATTGCCTTAGAACGGTCAATCGATGACAATGATACGATGAATGATTGAACATCTCGATTGCCTTAAAACGGTCAATCGATGACAATGATATAATGAATGATTAAACAACCATGATTGAGTAATTTCACTCCTTTCATCATATTAATGATTCTTCCAGAACAACTGGGATTACCTCCCTGAAATACACACTCGACTCCATCGACTGAAATGATAGTGACCATATGCTTAAAAACACTGAGGATGGCATCATGACGATCTATCCAATTAATACCCAATACTACGTCGTCCTTAGGTAAATCCACCACGACTAGGTCCGCCAACCAATCGCGGTCATTAAGCTTAATTCGGTCAATTCATAACCTTACGATTTCCGAAAATTCTACTACCGTCTGTTAGACCAATGACATAAGGCTCACAACTAGTGGAACTATCCAGAAGTAGTCTACTCAAACATGACTCAAAAATGAATGAATGCAATGCACCAGTCTCAGAAGGGGTACACACAGATTGGGATAGAATTGCGAGTATATCTGAGATCATTCGGGCCTCCGGATCGTCGGTCTTCTTCATCTCATGAATTCGGGGCTTGCCCGCCCCCGAACCGGATGCTCCTATCTGATAAGTATGAGCTCCGCCTTTAGTTGCTCACATCGTCTTAAACAGCACGGACTGAGTGGCCTCATTCTGAACCGCTGATTTCTTCGGGGCCTGAGATGCCACCGGAGTGTGCTTGGAGTCTCTTCGGCAGAAACGGACCTTATCCCCGGCAATCCCACAGTTGAAACAGGTGATAGTCTGCCTCGAACACCTAGTGCTGAAATGACCCGGTGCTCCACAGTTGAAACAGGTGATGTCCGAACTGGCCGCTCGGGACTGAGGGTTTATGCACTGAAGAGGTCGCTCAGAAAAAGTAGAGCCCACACGAGACTCTTGAAGGTTGACTGACCGCCTTCGGACTGAATATGCTTCGTTGATTTCCTGCTAGCAGATGAAGGTTGTTGCTCAGCAATTTCCTTAGCAGTAAGCTTATCAGTAAGAGCTTTCTCGATTAATTCGGTCAGAGTAGCGCATTGGTGATTAAGCAATTGCATCTGGGCCATCATGCCTTGCATAAAAGTGAGTGGATCAACCCGAACACCTTATGATTGAGCTTTATCCTGGGTACGACTTCCTGACTTTGAGTGATTATTCCTAGGGTTTCGGCCCACACTACGGCCTTTCCCCCTGCGTCATTTGACAGCTCTCTCCATACTGGAGTAGGAAGGCCAAATGATAATTATAGATCTCGCATGAGCACCTCGATATGATTACGTTCTGAAATGATAAAAATGAGCATACACGCTCTAACACAGTGATTACATGAATGATTAACTGAGGTGACATGATTATCGGATGAAATTCTTGAAATGATTATCTTGAACAAGTTAACAAGATTAATGATACGATCTTTACGATCAACAACTGAGTAATGAAATGAACTGAGTGATTAATGAGTTAACATGATCGACATGATCAAAAATGAAATGATGATTGAGGATTGTTGACTGTTGAATGATGAATGAGTGATTCTTATTGCCAGAAATTATACCATGGCGTTAGAAATCTTACTGTTCTTTGGTCTGAGGGGCTTGGCTCTTGCACAGGTCACACGTGACGCGAAAGTCCAATGATACTAGTCTGGTGAACGATGATTTCAAATGAGACATGACTCAGAAGGTAGTATTCAAAACCACGCTTCGATACCAACTCTGTAATACCCCAAACTAGGCGACTATTACAGTGCCGTGGACCCCCGACTGGGACACACCAGGCGGATGAAAATTAATGACTGAAATAATATAATTGTACTACCGAACCACATTATATCATCAATTACTCCGATGAGGAGTTTCAAGTACAACACACCCAAGATAATACAGAATACATGTATATTTTATATGAAGATAAAATATACCACACTGAATGAAAATGAGTATCCAAACGGAAATCTGCAGTAGAAATAAAATGAAGACAACATGAATGACTGAAAGGACTGGGCCCCCCTACTAGTATCACTGGGACTCCTCGCCGTCAACGTTCTCTTCTCGTGCCTTTGCCTTGCCATGACCATAAAACAATGTCCCCCAACGGGGTCAGTTACACAGAACAACAATCCTCAAGAGTTGAATATACACAATCATGATATATCTTAATTATGAAATTAAACTGAATAGGGGCATCGTAGTACGCCCGTAATGGTATGTGCATGTGCACAAGACGAGTGACCAGACACATTGTGTCGGTGAACCCGAACACGTGACCATCATGTGCCTGACTAAAAATTCCACACATCACCACCCGGCCACGCAATAGGAACCTAGAAGGTCATATGAATGAGAATGACCATGATGAATATTAATGAATAATAATCCGACAAAGTCAAGAATGACCCACCAGGATGAAATAATAGTGAAGTGAATGATAGCTCAATGAAATGATTGGAACCGTCATTCCTCGTGAATGAAGTGATTATTAGACAATTACAAGTCTCAATACGGTTAATACATTATGAATGAATTATGATTATGACTGAACAACAACGAAAGGAATGAATATCCTTTTAACCGAGTAAGAATTAACTTACACAACACTGGTGAAGAATGTCCTTCCACGAACAAACGTCCTAAATGAAGTGTCGGTCGCTCGAACAACCTTGAATAACACAATTACCAACAATCTGTTCAATATACAAATCAAACACGATTATAACTAACTCAAAACGTCGATACGACTAAACCAAGTTCATTGGGGCATTATATCAAACACGTCAACCACTCTTCGATTGTTACAACCAATCCTTAAATATATCAATATCAAATCCCCAAAGAGTGTTTCAAACCAACAAAACATCTTCAATACAATCAATAATCTAATATGAATATCCAATTTGTGATTTCAATAACAACTAATCGAAAACCCCCAAATCCAACTCAATATTCAAAGTGTTCTTGAATAATCCTTCAATGATCCAATGAATATTCACACAAAATCATAATCATATGTATATCTCTTCATACAACATGGTTATAACGTCCAAAACATCATATCTCAACACAAAATCAAAATCCAAGATGTTGAAGAATTTAGCTTTGAAGATCCAAACACTTTGATCCGATGAACACGTGTTAAATCGACTATCCAAGCTTCACAAACGACTGAAGATGATGAAATCCGAACACACAAGTGTTTGATGATGAAAAATCTCTCCCTCCAACTCTCTCTCTCGGAACCAAGATGAAGAAGTGATGAAATGGGCATAAAAATCCCGTTTAATCCTTTAAATACAGCTCCGAGTTATGGCCGTAACTCACCTCTCTTATGGCCGTAACTTCCAAGGTCAATCGCCTTACGACCATAACAAAGCCCTCCTTACGGGCGTAACTCGGCCTCGTCGAAAAATCTGCCGATAGACATACGGCCGTACCCGCACATGCCTTACGGGCATATCTATACTGATACGGCCGTACCCGGCAAGACTTACGAGCGTATGAAACCTTCGTCCAAACTGACCGGGCACCTGTTCGAATCGTACGGTCATAACCGGCGAAGCCTTATGGCCGTACCTGCCTCAACTTACGGCCGTATGCCGCAACCCTTACGGCTGTAAGCCCTGTTCGTCCGACATGTCCTGAAAACCACGAACGCATGTTACGGCCATATCTCCCCTTCGGCCAAGACATCCCTAAGCTAACGAATGCATGTTACGGCCGTAACTCACTGCTGGAAGTGACAAAAATCCGACAACTCCATCTTCTCGTTACAAAAGGCGAATGATCCGACATACAAAACTCGTATGAATGTAATTAAGTCCACTAACATGAAATAGGTGATACTTCCAACACAGTACTACCAATCATGATGATTATGATAATACTCTCGTCTCGCTTCTCAAATGGATATGAATGACGAGTGATAACTGATACACGGCTAAATTACACAAATGAAGAATACAAAGGAATGAATCATGAATGATGAATGATTATTAATGAGTGAAAAAATTATCGAGTGGCAATTACTGACTGATAATTACTGAATGATAATGAATGAATTACAACTGGGTATTACAACGTTCACTCACAGCCTTATGTCCTCCGACATAGCGTACTTAATCTACATACTTTAACATACGCCAATAGTCGTTGACTTAACTTTTCCGAAAGTTGTCTAGGTTCATGCAAGAGAACTACAATATTCTTCATCCGGACCCACCCATCGACCACACCTTATTGGATCTTGACTCTCTCTTGCGTATGCAAAATAGTTGTCTTTATGTACGTTAGTTTGGATCATTAGCGTATGCTAGGCACATCAGTTAGCATACTCTAATATTCATTCAGGTACATGCATGAATTAACAACCTTTTCACAATATGATCATGAATGATAGATTACGGATAAGGAATTCATACTTTAGTCCATTATGTGATATAATCATACACCTCATGATTCAAATACAGATAAAATGAACAATAATTATCCGGGTATTGCAACCTCAAACTTCCCCTTAAATGGTGCTTCTACCAAAACTGCCCTTGGGTGCATATCAATTTCCTATTTGAGGCTTCCAAGGAGTTGTATACCCCGTGGAGTAAGTATTGTTGCCTCCCTTTCGTAAGTTCCTTTCAATTTTGATTACTGCATATACCATGTCCTCTAACCCAACATATTGTTGTTTATCAACTTCTTTAGAGATCTCCGCCCTCATGCTATGTAGAAATCTCGCCATTGTGGCCTCCCTCGATTCCCTCACATCGGCCTGGATCATTAACATCTCCATTTTCTTTTGGAAATCTTCGATGCTCCTTAGACCTTGTTTTAAGTATTGAAGACAAGAAAGTAGTTTATTATGATAATAATTAGGCACAAATCTTCTACGTATTACAATCTTTAATTCCTCCCAACTATTAATTGGCCTCTCTCTATTCCTCTTTCTATCCGTCACAAGCCGGTCCCACAAAATGCTGGCATACTCGGAAAATTCGATTATTGCTAACCTAATTTTCTTAGTACTGGCATAGTTGTGGCAGTCGAATATAGTTTCCAACTTCCTCTCCCAGTCAATGTATGTGTCCGGATCGCTTCGCCCTTCGAAGGCTAGGATTTCACTGTTATATTTCCCATGCTTTGGTCTTTCTCATTTTGTCCCTTTCATACCGTCTACCTTGTTATCTCTGATGTCCTCGACCAAATCCTCCTCGATTTTGGTAAGTTTCATCCTCGGAGAATGTTTCATCCTCGTACCCTCTATATGAGATGGGACTCGGATTCCTTCTCATATGGTGGTGCTCGTCCTCTTTATTTTTTTTGTACATTTTTTTTATCGCTTATTCTTGTCGATCTTGTCTTGTAATTAATTCGGTGAGTATTTCTTGGATGTTTTGAAGGGCTTCGTTTTCTTTATTTTTTTCAATATTGGATTTCGACATTTCTTTTTGCTCTTTTTTTCCTTTTTTTTGCTCTTTTTTATTTTTCTTTTACTTTGCTCTTTTTTGCTCTTTTTTCTTGCGTTTTCTTTTATCTCTTTTTTTGCCTTTTTTTGACATACACACAAATTAATCCTTACAAGATCCTCACTGTATCGCTCGATCACTCAATGCTCGTGTATCACTTTTTTAGATTTTGCATGGTTCTTGTCTTGTATCACTTGGCTTTATATAAATATCCCACAAATCACAAGGTGATTATATAGACAAGTATGGTGATAAGTTTAAATTTTACAGGGGCGGTAATCCACACTCCAGCTTTTATATTTATTTTTATGTTTCACGTTGGTGATAGAACCGACCTTCGTGGTATATATATATATGAGGAAAGTGAATACGAGGTTGTCTCACATTTAAGCTTACAAGCGAAACCTTCTAAAATAACGTCGTTTAATAAGAAAATATTAAAACAACCTCAGTTGTATTATGTCCCTTCACTATATTAGTGTTTCCCCTTAATTGCATCATAACATCTTTAAAGTAGGATTTCCTATAACATATGCTTCTTTTACATCATATTGTTGGGTGTTTTATGTTGCCTAACTAATTCACTTTAGTTTAAACAATTATTTGATTAAATTCAGGATTAAAATGTGTTGCACTACTCGTGCATTGGATCTACTACTCATATTTTGCGAAAAAAATCAATCTAAGTGACATAATTTTAGGTGAATTAGAATGGTTTCATATGTAAGCTTACATGTGAGACAGCCTCATATTCACTTTCCTCTCTCTCTCTCTCTCTCTCTCTCTCTCTCTATATATATATATATATATATATATATATATATATATATATATATATATATATATATATATATTGTGGTGGTAGAACCAAACTTTGTGATAAATAGGTATATTTATATATATATATATAGGTATTTTTTTCTATAGTTTTCTTGTATACCTTTCTTTTTTTGTATACTCTTTTTTTATCCCTTTTTTTGTATACTCTTTCTTTTTATTTTTTTTGTATTTTTTGGTATCTTTTTTTTGTATACTTTTTTTTCTTTTTTCAGATATTCAACCACACAAGCTTAATTAACCATACACCCAAAAGCTAAGTATTATAAATCCCTTGACTTACACTTAATGATTTATATCAAATATTATATATTTTTTGTGATCACTATGATGGTAGAATCGATCATTGTGATTTATATATATATATATATATATATATATATATTACGAAGACGGAGGGTTTAGAAGATAGAAAAAAATGATAGGATAGTAAGATAAGAAGATTATGAAGAAATTAGATGATACCAGTTTGTAGTGGAAAAATCGAGCTTTGATACCAGTTGATGCGACCCCCACATGACGTGCCGTGGTAACCGCTGTCGCTAGTATGGTTTAAGTTCCCAAGATCGTTCTAATATTAAGCAAATGGTTGTTTTACTTCAAGCCCTCTACGTGACGCGTCGTAGCAAACTGGAAGGTGCGATTCAATCACGCCACGAGGTTTCCAACGCCTCGATAAGTGAATTGAAATCATGATTTATATTTGGGAGACACACTCAACAAAACAAAAAGAAAGTTTGTTAACACAAACACTCACAATTTTGATAAATTTCCAAGGTGTCCTTACAAACGAAAATGAGGGCTATTTTTATCCAAAATTCCTACAACTATTACAATATAAAAATATAAAATAAAACTTATGAAGACTAAGAAATTATAAATTCGACATTCAAAGCCCCTAAAGTATGATCGATGACTAACCTATAAGTTAAGGAGTCAACATATTTTTAGGGGGGCAAAAAAAGACTTAAGTTTTGAATATAAGAAATCAATGTTTAAAAAAATGTGATGTTGTTTTAGTGGCATAAGGGCTCCTAAACTATTGATTTTGATCTTGATGTATTCTAGATGATTGTAGTAATATCTCTTATATTTTTAAATCCACTTAAATAATCATAATAGGATATCGGATGTGAAAGTCATGATAAAAATACGTAGGTATATCGTATTTGAAAATTCCAATGCCTATTTTTATTTGTACTGCATTTTCACCACGGTAAATATCCGATTTTATGTCATGATGAACATAATAATTTTAGACTCTCTTAGATTTTTGATGATATAAATACGAGCTTGATTGGACATTATATGTAGTATATACATCTGAATTACAAAAGCTGCTTCAGTTAGGCTTATCGCTTGGAATGACGCCATCAATACTTTTGATCTAATATGTGACGGCTTCAATGACACAAATAAAGATCTTATTATATTGATGGTCACCGATCTGATTGAAATAATTTTGTACGAGCACTGGTAATGAATACTTAATCGCTTTTGCTCGTGATCTTATTATTGGTCCCACAAGAAAGTATAGTTCTTCTTTAGTCTGACTGACTGCTTCTTGATTCACATCACTTATCCAACATCTCCGCATGGGGTTAACCTTCTACCATGGCCACTGAATTGACCTTCATAAATGGTGATATGTCCTTCCTATATCACGAAGAGCATCTCTTCATGCATGGTAGCAAGATGTGCTTCCATTCTAATTCCAATCATCAAATTCGTTGATTGAGAACATTGAAACTTTGTTAATCATAGAGGAATCCATGAGAGAAATAAGGGATTAATAAGAAAGACAAAGTACGCATTTTTAAAAGATAGTTATTATGGATCTGGTTCAAGTTTAAAATCGATTGATTCTTTGTAGAACCAACTGCTCTGATACCATTTGTTGGTCCTGGTATACTTACATAACAGCTTGGGGGTGAATAAGATGTACTCTTTTTCGAAGTCAAATCACTAAAAGAAAACGTAAATTACCGACGGAAAATTCCATCGGGACAGGCTACAAAATCCATCGATAAAGTAACTATCGATGGAATTACTGATCGAAACTTTGTATTTGGAAAATGCTGGCCGGAAAGATTTTTTCGAGAGATTAAATTTATGTCTCCAAATTTCCGATATATTTTACTATGGAATGTAAGTAAAAATCCATCGGTGAACCTGGTCAACAAAACAAACTTTGACTAAAATATGTATTGGATATATCGATGGACACAGAAAACCATTGCTAATGACGATGAAATGCTGTAGGCAATTGCTGACGGTTTCACGAATCCGTCGGTATTTCCGATAGGTATTTTGTCTATATTTGCTGACGGACAACCTTCCGTCGGCTAAAGTTTTGCCATAACTTACCGACAGATTTCTTTCATCGGTATTTTCATATTTTTTTATTTTTTTATAGTTATAGCTCGTATATACACCTGTACCATATTGTTATACCTTTATATGTACTATGATATAACATAAAGAATACTGATTTAAATTATAAAAATTAACCCAATATAATAACATAAATCTAATGTAACTAATTACAGAATGATTTTGTTTGCAATGTTTGAAATCAATCAGAAGATGCAAAATTAATCTACTATGTAGAGTGACCCTCATTCCTCGGTGGTGGCCAAGGTATGGGGAACTGTCCCTGCTGCCGTAGATCCTCCATTATTTATGAAATGATCTACTACACCTGCGATTGCACCTGCGTCTGGATTTGCTCTTGCATTTGCATCTGCATCTGAGACTGCAGTTGATAATTAGTGATTGTAGCCGGAAGTCGCTTTCAGTATTATGAGTCTAATTGGGAATTATACTCACATCTAATTATAAATGAACTTACAGGATTAGACATAAAGTTGGATACTGAGTCGATCGGACTTAGAGTCCTAATATATAAGGGTAAAACTAACTCTAAAAGTGCAAATAGGGTGAATCTGGCCGAACGGGGACAATGGATGGGCCGAGCATGTCGCGTGGGCCGATCGGGTTCGGACACGGCCTATGTTGGGATGAAGGGGCCACGTGTGTGGCATCTCTTATGGGGTCGATAAAGGCTTGCTAGTATCCTTACTAGACATTGTCTCGATTACCTTGAGTGTCTAGGTTATTTATGCATATAAATAATTAGAATAGGTAGAGAGATTTACATGTGTGTCATTAGAAAAAAACATAAAATCACCCTACCCTATTTACCATACACGACCATGAGAGAGAGAGAGGAGAAGGAGTTCTTGGTTCTTGATCTTGCTCCTTGTTCTTGTAACACCCCCAATCCGCTCAGGGATATTACACGCCGTAGAACCTTTCCTCAAGGATCTACCAGGCTGGTAACGACATTTAACATCTCGACAATGCCTTCGAGGCTACAATGACTCAGTAGACCGATTTGGTCTTTCCACAGATACATACAACTCAAATACAACTCATGCCCACGCAGGGGACAAAATACAACTACACCCGTACGACGGGAACAATACAGCAGCGGAAAATAAAGTACAACTGAACCAACACACGATGTACGGTTCCTCATGTGATTAGTATCGATCATCTTTCATCATCCTTCATGCCGACCCTGTGTTATGCTCCAAAACCTGAATGCAAAAACAGACATCCACCCCGAATACTCGGGGTTAGCAAACTCCACTGTTTTGCTAGTGCATATACTAAGTGCTAATTAGAGACATTCAATTCTCATTCCTCGATTTAAAATAACCGATGTTCCTCAAAGATCCAAACGAAGCGAAAAGTACTTCCCGAGGCAAGGGTTTGAGAAAACATTTCAAAAACGAAATATCATAAATCAATGGAAGTAATTTATAACACGTTTAGAATGCCATCGAGAGTTTTAATAGAAAACAATTTAGGATTATCAAATCCTACTTTTCAAAACCAAAAGACAAAAGGGGTCACCGCCCCAAAGGTTTACTTTCGAAAAATGACATTAACCAACCGTTGGGATTTTAGCCCCAAATCCAGTAAAGCGACTTTTACAAAACCATTGGGATTTTGGCCCCAAATCTCATCAACTCACAAGACACAAGAACGACCGGGAGGTTCGTATCCCAACATCAAAATCCACGAATAAAGGATTTAAAACAAACAACAAAATACTCGGTGCCATCCTAGCCAAGTAAGCCAAACGAACACTTACCTCTTACACACTTAGTCAATGCATGCAATCATGAAAACCGTTAAAGCACTCATTTCCGAAATGCCAATATCAAATCACATTAGCAAAAATGCACCACAATTAACCGTCGATCCACACCTCCGTGGACCCCTACCGAGACCCCGTCGGATCTAACCCGTAGTGGTTAAAAGCAAAGCTCGCGGTCCACAGCTTCGTGGAACCCTACCGAGACCCGTCGAGTCTAACCCGTAGTGAGCATACACACACACACGTTACTCATGCAACACTAATATGCTAAGAATGTAAGTTCATTAAGAATACTCACTAGAGATGGCCATTAACTCGACACCATTATCAAACTCTACAAAATTTCGATAACAAGGTTAAATAAGGAAATACACGATTCCATAACTTAAACAATATGAGTATCATCATAAAATCCTTCGACGTTCAAAATAATCAAATCATAATCAATTCTCAAAACACCGTTCACAAAACACACGCGTTTTGAAAGAAAGCCTTTAACGAGGCCAAACCGAAATCCTTTTGAAACTTCATTTCAAATAACCAAACAAACGCATCAAGACGACCACCGATCATCATATACATAAAACGAGAAGAGTATGGGCAAGGTACTTGCCTCGATACCGCGAGCACGGAACCACGAACGGATACGGCTCAGCGGGAAGCTTGGGCGCGATGCTAACGAAAGGAATACGACAACGAACGGAACGGAAGAATCAAGCACGACCGCAAGGAACCGGCGGAAATGAACCTAACGATTCGAATAGCACAATCACAACCACTTCTAAACGATTACGGAAATGGAATACACCCGGAAACCCGCCTACGATTCATGTATATTCATACAAAAATAACAACGAGGGCGGACCACAACCAAACCCTCTCGATTCCATAAAAATCCACAAAATATCCATGAATCCGTAGGAAAACTAAAGATACTAACAATGTCAACCGTATACATCATGAATCCACCAACGAAACGGAACGAATCGGAAGAAAAACCCAAAACCCCCAAATTAATCGAAATAGGGTTTTAGAGCATTACCTTGGAAGATTCAAGTGTTAAGATCCGTAGAACACGCGTTAGATTGATTATCCGAGCCTCACAACCGAAAAGAAATGATGAAAATCGACCCCCGGATGAAGAACTCTCCCCCTCTATACTTTCTCTCTCGCGGCGATGGAAAATGGGGAAGGAAATGAGCTTCACGCTCAAAAGCAGACATTTATAGTGCAACACAGAGAACCTATCGGCCGGCCTATCGGCCGATAGGCCCAACCGATACCCTATACAAAATGCGGCGGTAGAGTCTATCGGCCCCCTATCGGCGAAAGGCTCTGGGACGGTGCCGACGGTGATCTTCCACTAAAAGCGACCATAACTCTCTCGTCAGGACTCGATTGACTCACCGTTTGAACCATAGGAAAGATAACTCGATGAACAAAAATATTGCAAAGATTTATAATTAATGGAGTCACCAAAAATAAATGGAGATCTAACAAAGACGAACTCAAAATTAGAAAAGACGTATAGTAATCCAGAAATAAACAAAAGCGACACGAAACCCGAACACGAATACGAACCGAAGATACGATTACGAAGTACTCACAAAGACGAATCTAAGAGCTAGTAGAACACACAATTCCGACCACCCGAAGGCTCGAGATTCGACAACGGAAGGTAATTACCCCAAACTTTGGGAAATTACGAAAATGGCCCAAATGCCCGAAAATCACCATACGTGATCGAATAACCAAACCGAAGTTCACAACACGTCTAACAAAGTTAAACGGACTTGCGGGAAACTCGAAGCAGCTTTCGGTCGAGATTCGCAAGAATCGAACTCAAGTGCGGAAAAGTCGCTAAAAGCACGTAACTCAACGAAACGACACCAAACGAACTCGGATGTCAAAAGTGTAGAATTAATCATTCTCGGAATGACGAAGCGGTCATGAGCGAGTCGTCAAAACGGACTCGACCGAAAAAAGAATTACCGGAAATCGAAAATTGCGGATATTACATTCTACCCTCCTTAAAAGAAGTTTCGTCCCGAAACTTAAAACAAGTAGGGAGAAGAAATATTCCGCCAGGAAAAAACTCAGCGAGACACACCAGAATGCGTAACTAATGCCCAACGGCGAAATGTTACAAACAACGCAAAGGAATATACGGCGTGTAAACACGCTCCACGGTGACCAACACAACGTCGCCGTTAGGGATATAATAAAACCGACAAGTGACAAGCGTCATCAAACGGATACCATAGCCAAGTCAATTATCCGATAATCACAAAACACAACGAACGAAAATCAATATGATTGATCAACCCAACGGTACATCAATCAAAATGCGAGTCAACCGCTGAACAAACACGGAATCCCATCGCCTAAGGGATGGAAGATTGAAAACGAAACTAATTTCCCGAACTAAAGGGAATTACGAAGGAGCCTGAACGTTCAACAATCACGAAACGAGAACAAAAACCGAACAAACAAACGATCGAGACAACAAAAATCGAAGAATCATGTTCGAATCACGAAGAACAATAAAGTTCAACAATAACTCCCAGGATGATCTGGTGAGAACTACAAGACATGCATTCCCATAAGATCCACAGGAAAGGGAATAGCGATTGAAAAGTCACAACGATAATTTAGTTATTCCGAAATAACACCACACTCGTTCGATCAACAAAAGCAAGGAGCAGGACAAGCTCAGAAATGTCAACGAACATAAATGAGTCGACAAAGTAGAAAATACAGAAGTTCAAAATCCGATCCCTTCGAATAAAAGGACTAGTAGAACCAAATGATGTTACTCCCGAACAAAGTTCACAAGAATCGAACCGAACTCGAAAAAAGTCACACCGATAACCAGATCGGCCCACAACAAGATCACAGCTCGTTCGGACGATGAACCCGAAATACAAAACAAGTTCATAAAGTGCCAACGAACATGAGCGAATCGATAGACTGGAGAAAGAGAAAATACCGAAGTCAAAATAGTACGGGCATTACCACCGACCTCGTCCACGAAATTCACAAAAACGGGAGCAAGGTAACAAGACATTAAACAACCGACACAAAGCGGAACCATCACCGATGCACACGGTCATACCAAACCAAGCTCTAACAGCTCGCACATGCGCGACAACGCAGAAATCACCACGAGGCGACAACATTCAACACCAACATCCCGCCTCTCACGGGGCTAGCACAACCCATGTGTGGAAAGCGACTCAACGCTCAGAGCGCTAATTGGATCTTACTCGGGAGAAAGTATCAAAATTACAACGCGAACATCATACATTCATACCCGACCCTCAAACGGGAATGGATAGGTTTTAAAAACGAAAACTTCATTTTGAAAATAATTTGAAGAATCTTGGTTGATCTTGAGTATCACCTTTCAAAAAGTACAAACGTGAAACATCGTTATCGAGACATTGGAGAACCATTTCGCATTTGATAAAAATGGAGACACTTTCTCTTAGTGAAAACTTTCAAAATATTCGACCCTCGGGTCTAAATAAAAGTGTTGAAAATATCTCAAAACATTTTGGTCCTCGAGGTAGAAAATTTTTGAAATACATTGTGGCATCTAGGATGTACCACAAGAAATAACTCATTTGAAAAGTATGTCTCAAATTTATTTTTCTAAGATACTCAAGGTTTTCAAAAATCGATAGGCGAATGCCCAAAACTCACACATACCGACGTTGATAAAACAACTCCTAGCACACGCATCAAAACGTTTAAAATCAACACAATACATGTCTTTAAACGAAAATAAACGATAAAATACCACATTCAGAACAAAACCACTGATAAAATACCCTCCCGCACTGGCTAGTGAACAAGTCGAACGTGTATAAGCACAAAGCTTCCACAAGAGACTTGTAAAACGTGCAAATCGATTCGAAAATCATCAACAACGGAGAAAAATAACAATAAAAAGACATCACAAGCGACGACACTCCTCGTATAAATCAAATACGAAGGTCGACTAAATACATATTCGTGAAATCAAAATTCACATAAGGATTCCACCACTTAACAAATAATCATAAAAAATAGCTCGTGTCACACGAGGCACAACACAAAGAAGGGAGACTTACTTCCACAGGTCGCACGAAGATGATGATCGCCCCACGATACTAATCACGACCAACAAACTCAAACGACGCGTCGCGACACGACTCAGTCAGACTAAACCCGACGAGACAAAACTCAATAGACACCATCGACCCGGCGGCTAGGTTTTCACAACCTAAGCTCGATACCATTTATGTAACACCCCCAATCCGCTCGGGGATATTACACGCCGTAGAACCTTTCCTCAAGGATCTACCAGCCGGTAACGACATTTAACATCTCGACAATGCCTTCGAGGCTACAATGACTCAAGAGACCGATTTGGTCTTTCCACGTATACATACAATTCAAATACAACTCATGCCCACGCAGGGACAAAATACAACTACACCCGTCTGGCAGAACAATACAGAAATGGAAAATAAAGTACAATCGAACCAACACACGATGTACGGTTCCTCATGTGATTAGTATCGATCATCTTTCATCATCCTTCATGCCGACCCGTGTTATGCTCCAAAACCCGAATGCAAAAACAGACATCCACCCCGAATACTCGGGGTTAGCAAACTCCACCGTTTTGCTAGTGCAAATACAAAGTGCAAATACGAGCCATACAATTCACATTCCACGAATAACAATAACCGAGGATCCTCAAAGATCCAAACGAAGCGAAAAGTACTTCCGAGGCAAGGGTTTGAGAAAACATTTCAAAAACGAAATATCATAAATCAATGGAAGTAATTTATAACACGGTTTAGAATGCCATCGAGAGTTTTAATAGAAAACAATTTAGGATTATCAAATCCTACTTTTGAAAACCAAAAGACAAAAGGGGTCACCGCCCCAAAGGTTTACTTTCTGAAAAATGACATTAACCAACCGTTGGGATTTTAGCCCCAAATCCGTAAAACGACTTTTACAAAACCATTGGGATTGTGGCCCCAAGTCTCATCAACTCACAAGACACAAGAACGACCAGGAGGTTCGTATCCCAACATCAAAATCCACGAATAAAGGATTTAAAACAAACAACAAAATACTCCAGTGCCATCCTAGCCAAGTAAGCCAAACGAACACTTACCTCTTACACACTTAGTCAATGCATGCAATCATGAAAACCGTTCGAAAGCACTCATTTCCGTAAATGCCAATATCAAATCACATTAGCAAAAATGCACCACAATTAACCGTCGATCCACACCTCCGTGGACCCCTACCGAGACCCCGTCGGATCTAACCCGTAGTGGTTAAAAGCAAAGCTCGCGGTCCACAGCTTCGTGGAACCCTACCGAGACCCCGTCGAGTCTAACCCGTAGTGAGCATACACACACACACGTTACTCATGCAACACTAATATGCTAAGAATGTAAGTTCATTAAGAATACTCACTAGAGATGGCCATTAACTCGACACCATTATCAAACTCTACAAAATTTCGATAACAAGGTTAAATAAGGAAATACACGATTCCATAACTTAAACAATATGAGTATCATCATAAAATCCTTCGACGTTCAAAATAATCAAATCATAATCAATTCTCAAAACACCGTTCACAAAACACACGCGTTTTGAAAGAAAGCCTTTAACGAGGCCAACCGAAATCCTTTTGAAACTTCATTTCAAATAACCAAACAAACGCATCAAGACGACCACCGATCATCATATACATAAAACGAGAAGAGTATGGGCAAGGTACTTGCCTCGATACGCGAGCACGGAACCACGAACGGATACGGCTCAACCGAAGCTTGGGCGCCCGATGCTAACGAAAGGAATACGACGAGCGGAGCGGAAGAATCAAGCACGACCGCAAGGAACCGTGAAATGAACCTAACAATTCGAATAGCACAATCACAACCACTTCTAAACGATTACGGAAATGGAATACACGGAAACCCGCCTACGATTCATGTATATTCATACAAAAATAACAACGAGGCGGACCACAACCAAACCCTCTCGATTCCATAAAAATCCACAAAATATCCATGAATCCGTAGGAAAACTAAAGATACTAACAATATCAACCGTATACATCATGAATCCACCAAGCGGAACGAATCGGAAGAAAAACCCAAAACCCCAAATTAATCGAAATAGGGTTTTAGAGCATTACCTTGGAAGATTCAAGTGTTAAGATCCGTAGAACACGCGTTAGATTGATTATCCGAGCCTCACAACCGAAAAGAAATGATGAAAATCGACCCCGGATGAAGAACTCTCCCCTCTATACTTTCTCTCTCGCGGCGCGATGGAAAATGGGGAAGGAAATGAGCTTCACGCTCAAAAGCAAGACATTTATAGTGCAACACAGCAGAACCTATCGGCCGGCCTATCGGCCGATAGGCCCAACCGATACCCTATACAAAATGCCGGCAGTAGAGTCTATCGGCCCCCTATCGGCCGAAAGGCTCTGGACGGTGCCCGACAGTGACAGTCTTCCACTAAAACGACCATAACTCTCGTCAGGACTCAGATTGACTCACCGTTTGAACCATTGGAAAGCTAACTCGATGTTCTATAATATTGCAAGATTTATAATTTTTGGAGTTACCAAAAATTAATGGTGATCTAACAAAGACGAACTCAAACTTAGAAAAGTCGTTTAGAAATCCTGAATTCAACAAAGCGACAGAAACCCGAACCTGAATACGAACCGAAGATACGATTACGAAGTACTCACAAAGACGAATCTAAGAGCTAGTAGAACACACAATTCCGACCACCCGAAGGCTCGAGATTCGACAACGGAAGGTAATTACCCCAAACTTTGGGAAATTACGAAAATGGCCCAAATGCCCGAAAATCACCATACGTGATCGAATAACCAAACCGAAGTTCACAACACGTCTAACAAAGTTAAACGGACTTGCGGGAAACTCGAAACAGCAGTTTCGGTCGAGATTCGCAAGAATCGAACTCAAGTGCGGAAAAGTCGCTAAAAAGCACAGAACTCAACGAAACGACACCGAAACGAACTCGGATGTCAAAAAGTGTAGAATTAATCATTCTCAGAATGACGAAACGGTCATGAGCGAGTCGTCAAAACGGACTCCGACCGAAAAAAAAGAATTACCGGAAATCGAAAATTGCGAATATTACAGTTCTAAGATAACAACTGGATGCGATTCAAGATCTACCGTGTGGATATCCGTAGAGGGACGACACTTGGAGTCCTCAAGATTATTACATAAGATCATACCTAGATCCAAAGCATGTATCTAAAAGTATAATTCTTATACTTTGTTTGAACTGGATTAGATTCATTTATTACATGTGTGTGCGATTGTTTAGACTATTTTCGATGTTTCCGCCAAATAAAATTTGATCAAAATCCTTCTAAATGATAGTAAAAAAATATAGCAATTTTGAGTTGTCATGGATGGGTTTGAGATGAAATTTTGGATCATCTAAAATACAAATGAGGTACCAAATAATTAATAGAATTATTCTTGAAAAATATTGTGCATAGAGTCAACGTTAAACGTTCACCATCGATTCTTGAGAAGTCCAAAAATTCTGAAAACTAACATCTAATAGAACATTGAATTAGCTTTCTAATAGTTCAAATGGTTGGTCAATCTGATGAGAAATCTATGGCTGAAATAGTGAAGACTTATTCTAATGAATGAACCCCTGTCTACGGACATGGGATGTCTCACTGACGGTGTATATAACAGCACAAAACTTTGGGCTACATTTTTGGAGTAATCTACAAGCATCAATTTGGAGGATATATGTCAAGCTTATTCCAATCATTAACTCATTATTCTGTGTATGAGATATATTCTTCCTAAAACCCTAACATGGGAATTTTGGGGATTTCGTAGACTTTAACTTGTTTAACTCGAATTGTGTGTATAAGTTGTGATATTTGGATGGTATCTAATTGTATGGTTTTATTCTTGGCATTGTTGGTGTTTGATAGTGGAGAAATTAAAAACACTCTTAAATTACACCCACAGGATGTTTGATTTAATGCGTGTGAGGGGGTTGACTTGGGATTATTATGAGTATTTCAGTATTATGGTTCATTATTGATTGTAGTGTTGTTACTTGTATATATGGATATTATTTAGGTAGTTTTTTTTATAATACTCGAGAAATTACAATGTCGAATTCTTTGTGGGACCCACCAAGCTATTATAAAAAAAATAAAACTTCATATTTTAGTAAATTAAGGAAAAAAGAGTCATTCCATCGGTTTTCCTAAACGATATGATTTAATAAAAAATCATAATCCACCAAATAAATTACATCATTCTATAAATAAATTATTACAGGACAAACTTCAGCCAATTTTACTTTATTCAAAGAAAATCGAAACACATTCATATACACACTGTAATACCCGTCGAAATCACATAGTAATGCCACACACCGTAGATACTTCTCACAAGGATCTACCAAACTAGATACCAAAAGAACTTAATGTTTGGCCAATAAGGTCAAACTACATATCAAAATAGACCGATAAGGTCGCAAGCTTAATATAACCGTACTGGAGAGGTTGCACAAAATCACAACTGAACCAAACTCGAAAAGATTACAATGCAACATACCCACACAAGGGTCAAAATATACTGTGTGAAATTAGTTACAACTCAATGATAACAAAATAAAATAAAATCGGACTCTCTCTTGATTATTTTCGCAGCTTGTCATCTTCCATGCCGATCATGTGACTGCTTCCTCAAACTGTGACTACCTCAAATGCATAAAACGCATTTTCCTTATTGAAGGGGTCAGCAAATCGAATTTGCTAGTACAAGTATCCTAATTATACACAATATACCAAGGAAATAATAGTCATGAATCAGATGTGACAATCATCCATCAGGTATTCCCGAGAGCTTTTGTTGATAAGAAAACTGTAATATCCGAAATTTCTACTACCATTGTTTAATATTATTTTATCCGAGTTATATTGTACAGCGTGGAATCTGTACAGTATAGATAAAATAAATGAAGGACTGAGATGTCAGTATTGGTATAATTGTCGTACTTGGTCGACAATTGCAATTGAGGATATTATGTATCATATGAGAATATTATGGAATTAAGTATATGTATTCAGTGTGTGAGTGTACGTATCCAGTATGTCGAGACAGACGAGAAGAGTTGGAAATGGCTAAGTATAGCCTGACTAGCGCGCGCTAATGGTCAAGTATAGCGCACGCTATCGTTCATGGTTAGCGCACGCTAGAGGCAGAATGTAGCGCACGCTAGTGCAGTCAGATCAGAAGGAATCTACGTGTGGACCAGACCACTTTCGGCGCACGTTCTGGTAAGTCAACGGATGTTGTAATGTAGTGTTAGCGCACGCTAATGCATGATGGTTAGCGCACGCTAACTGTATATCGGACAAAAAGGAATCTTATCCTCGTCAGCACTTTCGGCGTGTGGACCAGTCTTCGGAGCATACAGACAAACGAGTCAACTGATGTTAGCGCACGCTAAAATGCAAGGACTTGCGTACGCTAGATGGTTTAAGTTACGTACGCTAATGCATGGGCATTACGTACGTAAGCTCATGTACGAAGCCAGACAGTAGTCTCTGGACTGCGATAGCGCACGCTAACAAAGGTCAGCTAGCGCACGCTAAGGCCGTAGCGCACGCTAAACATAAGATTTATCGCACGCTAGTAATGTATTCTATATAAGGGAGAGACGGGTATTATGAAGCATTTCGTCCTTTCTTTCACCTTCAGTCGATAGAGAGAGTTTTGGGAGGTTCTTGAGGTTCCCAAACACGGTGAGGTGGTGATCTTTAACAAGATTAAGATAGAAATCATGGATTAAAGTTTTGTTCTTGAAATCATTGGTGATTCTTGGAAATGGATTCAACCTTGGAAATCAATCCATTCCTTCATAAAGGTAATCACTCTTCATCTTTGGATTTCATTTTGGATTGAATGTTGATGTTCTTGAGGTGATGATTATTATATAAACGAGTTGATAAGCATGATTATGAGATGGATTACCGTATTATGATGATGTTATTGTTGATATGAAGATATTGATATGATTCTTGTGGTTTAAATTGTGTTGTTCGTTTTCTTGAGATAAGTGGATTAATCCTTCTCCTCAGTTTCGGATGTTGATGTTATTGTCGATGATTACTCTCTGTAATGGAAGATTAAGGGAGTGTTGTTACGTTCTTGATGTTTCATGATGTTGATATTGAGGAAGATGATATATGGATATAGGACTTGGATTATAAGTTGAATGATTGTTTGTATGTTAAAGGATATCGAATTTCGTTGTTTGATAACTATGAACATGGTTTAGAATCACTTAGTGTTCTTGATAATCGCCATGTGTTGATCGGTATATGAAATGCATGCAACTGCATGTCATTAGCGCACGCTAGTGTTACTGTCTAGCGCACGCTAACGGGAACGTCTTAGCGCACGCTACATTAAGTAATTAACGTGCGCTAAGTCAACATGCAGGGTAGTAAAATCTGTTTCGAAAATGAATTCGTCATCGTTAAAGTTGGCTTTATCAGACTGAAGGTTAACCGAGATATTGTTGAGCCGTGGAGATTGTGAATTGGATTTATCGATTGTTGATTGTTGTCGAACTTGTTGTTTATCGATTATTGTAATAGGTTGAGATTATTGATCGGTGTTTATAACCGTATGTTGCGGTCATGTTCGAGTATGTTCGTGAATGGCGTTGGTCAGGGCCGAGGAGCTGGTAGACGAAGACAATGAAATTGGTAGCGGCTTCATCATCGTCGTATCGGTATCGAGTAAGTTATTACTTACTCAGTTTATAGTATTTAATGAATGGTTTCCATTTCATTCGTTTATAATTCGTATAGTAATGTTTATAATCGTAATCACATGAGACTTGGGATTATAAATCATATTCGAGTTTTGGGAATCTAAATCATAATGTATATGATTTACTTTTGTTATTGGTATACTTGTATATCGAGGATATATCGTGATAAAAACGGAGATATGAACTATCTGTAATCCGTGATACTTTGGACCGTCGAGTATTGAGGATAATGGTTCGGGATGGTTTAGACATTGAGATCATTCTCGAAGGACTCGGGGCAAGTACTCTAATCATTTTTATCATTTGAGTCGATCATGTTGTGATACATTCGTGTATCGTTGTTGTCATGCAGTTGTGCATTGTTGTTGTCGTGTATTGTGTACTGTTGTTTTGTGCAGTTGTGTATTGTTGTCATATGTCCACCTCGGGTTGGTCCGACGGGATCATCGGGGGATCTATGCTAGCGTGCGCTGGATCGTCGGACGGGTTTCCACCTCGGGTTGGTCTGACGGGATCATCGGGGGATCTAGGCAGTGAACGCTCGATCATCGGATTGCCATGTATTGTTGTTGTGCATATGTATATTATGGGTTTGCCATAAGTATACATTGTCGTTATTGTTGTGATCATATTGACGTTGTCATATGAGTATGCATTTGTAGGTCTTGTGTTAGGACCATGTCCGTATGTTGTGTTGATCTGATCTCGGATTAGACTGACGTGATGGTAATGGTATTTCTTATCTTGAGGTATGTTCCGTATTTCCTTGGTACTTGTTTTTGATGGACAATCGATTATCGTATTGGAATTGTCGATGTTATCCGATGGATTGAATTGGCCAGAGTTGGTATAATTTCCGTATCGAGTTATGATAATATTTTGAGAACCTTGAGTATTGTTGAGATACCGTACAGATATTTCGGTATTATTTTAATGTGTTGTTAAGGATGCGAATCGTGGATTCTCGTAAAGTTACGACGGTAAGAGTACACTGGTTGTATTCTTACTTAGTATTTCCATTGATATGTAATTATTGTCGAGATGTGATGGTTATCATTGTTGGATATTATGGCTGACCCCGTCGTGGGCTTTCTTTTTAGGTTCTTGGATTATCAAGTTTGTAGCGGTCGTGGAGAGATGAACTTCCCGGAGGATACTGGCAAGGGCATGTAATTGTGTTTTGAGTTTCTGATCAGTTGTTGTATTCATTGCTAAAGTATTTCAATTGTTTGTCTTCATCCGCTGCGTGAGTATTTTTAAATGGCCTTTTTGGTATCCGGTAACTTAGGTTACTTTGGCAATCATTTTCTAAATCTATTCTGTCGGTACGTGTAAGCGATAGCTTAATATATGTTTTTAAACTGTTGAGTTTTGGCATTTTGGGCCTTGTGGTTTCAAATGAGTTTTTACGACGGTTTGATAAACGAGCTTTATAAATCTTCGAATGTTTTTAATAGATAATACCGTCGTTAGCCTCTTGGGCATTTGTAAATGTTTGCGAAAATTTCCTTCAGCCTTGTGGGTTCCATCTCGGGGCCCACGGCGCTGTAATATTCCCGGTCGGATCTGGGGGTGTTACAGAATATGGTATCGGAGCTTAGGTTGAGAAAAACCTAGGCATTTGGGTCGAGTTGGGTCGTGTTTTTGTCGCGTCATTCGAGTTGTCGATTGACAAATATTAGAGCCGTGAGTTTTTGTTGTTCACTCGGGCTTGTATGTTATGTGATTTACCAATGTAGTACTGGGATTGTTGTAACTTTTCCACATGGTGTTAACGTGTTTCTTCAAATAGAGCTGTGTTGTTTTCTCGAGTTGAACTGAGTTTGCAAAATGTGTGTTTTGAAAATATCGGTGTCGGGTATTTTCTTGAGTCGAGACATGTGCCAGTATCACGGGGAATCGTCGGCTTCACGATCTGTAAGTATTTGGAATTTTGAATTTTATTGAGATTTATTGCCGTTCTAAGTTGATACGTTTTGAGATTCAGAAAGATATTATGCTTCACAGTATGAGATGACAGAATTGGGACAGGATTGATGATCTTGAGAAGTTATGATTTTGGAAATCAATATATCGGTTAGATTTCGGAACGGAATTTTGCATTTGGAAGAAATGTTGTGGATTGTTCACGAGAACATGTAGTCATGTTAATTCATTATGATATATGAACTGTTTTTGAGCATTTGAAAATGGTACTTTTCAAAATGAATGTTTTACGGATGTTTTACCGTAAATGATTTTTGGGCCGAGACCCAATAGATTTTTAAAATTGTTTTATAACTCAGGACTTGTGATCCGAAAAAGGGTTTTCTACTTTTTAAACTTCTTGTAATGCGGAATGAGATACGGGTTGAGACCCTAATGTTTCAAAAGGCCTTTATGTTTTCTTAAAACTCCCGAGAATTGTAAAACACTTTATCAATCCTTATCTATTTCGTTTCTGCCCTTCGCGGTTTTAGTTTACTTGTTCAAATGAAACCTCTCGGGAAGTCTTTCGCTGTGTTGATTTGTTTCAATGCATTGTCATAGCATATTTGAGGTGATCCAGGATGGATTAATGGTTGACGTTGCGAGTCATAGGTGGAAAAGGAATTTTTGGTCGGAGTTTATATATTGAGATTTTGGAACTCTATCGTGTAGTTTTCCGATGGAATATCAGTGGATATTGGTGACGAACCGAACTGGTATACAAGAGTATGGAGGTGGTCAATCATTTGCATAGTTTTCATTTGAAACATCGAAATTGTGTAGAATCGAAGGAAACTGTTATCGAATACTTGGCACCAGCGAGCCGATTTAATTTTTTTCGAAAATTGATTTGGTGGTCTTACCAAAATTTATGTTTTGAGTTTTGAAATTTTTGAAAGAACTTTCGAAAATTTGTCTCCTTGACAAGATTATATGATTTCAAATTGGTTTTGAAAATGTGATTGATGTACATACGCATTTAATGCATAATGCATATCGTGGTGAAGTTCTGAATGAGATTCACGAACTGGATAAGACATCAGTATGGTATGAGGAAAAGAGATTCGAACTTTAGTATGGTAGTTTGATTATCCAATGATGATCGGTTGATTTATCGGATAAGAGAAATATACTGCGTATTGCAGGTTCGGGTACATCATGTAATTTTGGAACTATGGGTTTTATGAAACCGGGACATATGTGCTATGTGATGGTAGTAGCGCGATTTTACCAGTGATTTTGAATGATTTATTTTGTAAGTGTAGATTTAGGGATGGTGACCCCATCTTTGGTTGTTTTGGATATTGAGTGGTCGTTCCCACTCCATGTATGATTGGATATGTTCGTGGGTTTGTGATTGGTTGTTCGTATGCCGAGGAGTATGTTCGACAGTCAGGTGTGTTTATTGAGATCCACTGTATGTGATTGGTTTGTCGTTTTGAGAATGCTATTCTTTCGTGGTTCTGTGTTGACCGTGTTGGAGTTTATCATGGTGATGACATTCTCGATTGCGTTTCGACCTTTGGATTGGTCATATTAGAGTTCATCATGTCAATGATATTCTCGATTAATTTATGGGTTGATCATTGCTGGTGATCATCGAGCGTTGATTTTGTGTTGATATTTCGGGATTCATTGCCATTGTGTTGGGCGGTTGTTTCACCGATGTATCGTGTATTATTGATTTGTATCAGAATGGACTTGATTGTGTAATCAAGCGCATGTGATTTGAAACGGATAGATTATTTCTTCCGAAGATGTTATATTTTGTTGAGATCCATGGAATTGTGATCGTAAGCGTGTTGAAGCTTTACGGTGGAGTCACTTGCTAGGATCTCGGAGATCGTCGACTTTGCGCATTTGTAAGTGTCTTTGTTTGGTTATTCGTTAATGATGACGATCGATCGTCGTGATGGTTTCGGAATATCTTGGTGAACGGTTTGTTTGTTTTTATGTGACGGATTGCAAGTTTCGAGGACGAAACTTATTTTAAGTGGTGTAGTATGTAATATCCAAATTTCTACAACCATTGTTTAATATTATTTTATCCGAGTTATATTATGCAGCGTGGAATGCATGCGGTATAGATAAAATAAATGAAGGACTGAGATGTCGAGATTGGTATAATTGTCGTACTTGGTCGACAATTGCAATTGAGGATATTATGTATCATATGAGAATATTATGGAATTAAGTATATGTATTCAGTGTGTGAGTGTACGTATCCAGTATGTCGAGACAGACGAGAAGAGTTGGAAATGGCTAAGTATAGCCTGACTAGCGCGTGCTAATGGTCAAGTATAGCGCACGCTATCGTTCATGGTTAGCGCACGCTAGAGGCAGAATGTAGCGCACGCTAGTGCAGTCAGATCAGAAGGAATCTACGTGTGGACCAGACCACTTTCGGCGCACGTTACGTAAGTCAACGGATGTTGTAATGTAGTGTTAGCGCACGCTAATGCATGATGGTTAGCGCACGCTAACTGTATATCGGACAAAAAGGAATCTTATCCTCGTCAGCACTTTCGGCGTGTGGACCAGTCTTTGGAGCATACAGACAAACGAGTCAACTGATGTTAGCGCACGCTAAAATGCAAGGACTTGCGTACGCTAGATGGTTTAAGTTACGTACGCTAATGCATGGGCATTACGTACGTAAGCTCATGTACGGCCGCATGAGTTTCGGATCGCGATAGCGCACGCTAACAAAGGTCAGCTAGCGCACGCTAAGGCCGTAGCGCACGCTAAACATAAGATTTATCGCACGCTAGTAATGTATTCTATATAAGGGACAGATGGGTATTATGAAGTATTTCGTCCTTTCTTTCACCTTCAGTCGATAGAGAGAGTTTTGGGAGGTTCTTGAGGTTCCCAAACACGGTGAGGTGGTGATCTTTAACAAGATTAAGATAGAAATCATGGATTAAAGTTTTGTTCTTGAAATCATTGGTGATTCTTGGAAATGGATTCAACCTTGGAAATCAATCCATTCCTTCATAAAGGTAATCACTCTTCATCTTTGGATTTCATTTTGTATTGAATGTTGATGTTCTTGAGTTGATGATTATTACATAAACGAGTTGATAAGCATGATTATGAGATGGATTACCGGATTATGATGATGTTATTGTTGATATGAAGATATTGATATGATTCTTGTGGTTTAAATTGTGTTGTTCGTTTTCTTGAGATAAGTGGATTAATCCTTCTCCTCAGTTTCAGATGTTGATGTTATTGTCGATGATTACTCGCTGTAATGGAAGATTAAGGGAGTGTTGTTACGTTCTTGATGTTTCATGATGTTGATATTGAGGAAGATGATATATGGATATAGGACTTGGATTATAAGTTGAATGATTGTTTGTATGTTAAAGGATATCGAATTTCGTTGTTTGATAACTATGAACATGGTTTAGAATCACTTAGTGTTCTTGATAATCGCCATGTGTTGATCGGTATATGAAATGCATGCAACTGCATGTCATTAGCGCACGCTAGTGTTCTTGTCTAGCGCACGCTAACAGGAACGTCTTAGCGCACGCTACATTAAGTAATTAACGTGCGCTAAGTCAACGAGTGAGTAGTATATTCTGTTTCGATTATGAATTCGTGATCGTTTAAGTTGGCTTGATCAGACTTATGGTTAACCGAGATATTGTTGAGCCGTGGAGATTGTGAATTGGATTTATCGATTGTTGATTGTTGTCGAACTTGTTGTTTATCGATTATTGTAATAGGTTGAGATTATTGATCGGTGTTTATAACCGTATGTTGCGGTCATGTTCGAGTATGTTCGTGAATGGCGTTGGTCAGGGCCGAGGAGCTGGTAGACGAAGACAATGAAATTGGTAGCGGCTTCATCATCGTCGTATCGGTATCGAGTAAGTTATTACTTACTCAGTTTATAGTATTTAATGAATGGTTTCCATTTCATTCGTTTATAATTCGTATAGTAATGTTTATAATCGTAATCACATGAGACTTGGGATTATAAATCATATTCGAGTTTTGGGAATCTAAATCATAATGTATATGATTTACTTTTGTTATTGGTATACTTGTATATCGAGGATATATCGTGATAAAAACGGAGATATGAACTATCTGCAATCCGTGATACTTTGGACCGTCGAGTATTGAGGATAATGGTTCGGGATGGTTTAGACATTGAGATCATTCTCGAAGGACTCGGGGCAAGTACTCTAATCATTTTTATCATTTGAGTCGATCATGTTGTGATACATTTGTGTATCGTTGTTGTCATGCAGTTGTGCATTGTTGTTGTCGTGTATTGTGTACTGTTGTTTTGTGCAGTTGTGTATTGTTGTCATATGTCCACCTCGGGTTGGTCCGACGGGATCATCGGGGGATCTATGCTAGCGTGCGCTGGATCGTCGGACGGGTTTTCCACCTCGGGTTGGTCTGACGGGATCATCGGGGGATCTAGGCAGTGAACGCTCGATCATCGGATTGCCATGTATTGTTGTTGTGCATATGTATATTATGGGTTTGCCATAAGTATACATTGTCGTTATTGTTGTGATCATATTGACGTTGTCATATGAGTATGCATTTGTAGGTCTTGTGTTAGGACCATGTCCGTATGTTGTGTTGATCTGATCTCGGATTAGACTGACGTGATGGTAATGGTATTTCTTATCTTGAGGTATGTTCCGTATTTCCTTGGTACTTGTTTTTGATGGACAATCGATTATCGTATTGGAATTGTCGATGTTATCCGATGGATTGAATTGGCCAGAGTTGGTATAATTTCCGTATCGAGTTATGATAATATTTTGAGAACCTTGAGTATTGTTGAGATACCGTACAGATATTTCGGTATTATTTTAATGTGTTGTTAAGGATGCGAATCGTGGATTCTCGTAAAGTTACGACGGTAAGAGTACACTGGTCGTATTCTTACTTAGTATTTCCATTGATATGTAATTATTGTCGAGATGTGATGGTTATCATTGTTGGATATTATGGCTGACCCCGTCGTGGGCTTTCTTTTTAGGTTCTTGGATTATCAAGTTTGTAGCGGTCGTGGAGAGATGAACTTCCCGGAGGATACTGGCAAGGGCATGTAATTGTGTTTTGAGTTTCTGATCAGTTGTTGTATTCCGCTGCTAAAGTATTTCAATTGTTTGTCTTCATCCGCTGCGTGAGTATTTTTAAATGGCCTTTTTGGTATCCGGTAACTTAGGTTACTTTGGCAATCATTTTCTAAATCTATTCTGTCGGTACGTGTAAGCGATAGCTTAATATATGTTTTTAAACTGTTGAGTTTTCGCATTTTGGGCCTTGTGGTTTCAAATGAGTTTTTACGACGGTTTGATAAACGAGCTTTATAAATCTTCGAATGTTTTTAATAGATAATACCGTCGTTAGCCTCTTGGGCGTTTGTAAATGTTTGCGAAAATTTCCTTCAGCCTTATGGGTTCCATCTCGGGGCCCACGGCGCTGTAATATTCCCGGTCGGATCTGGGGGTGTTACAAAAACAAAATAAAACTAAAGTCTTTGGAAACAAAGCATCATCTCGGGAGTGTTAAAAAGCAGAAAGTGTATAGACTCTCCAGTCCTTAGTTATAAAACCTTTTTCAAAAGCATTAAGGTCTCAGCCAAAATCTCGTTCCACACCGTGAAAGTTTTTATAAAACATAAAACTTTTCCAAAAATTGTTTAGGTCTTTTAAAGTCCTTAAACATCCAAAAACATGCTCATAATCCCGTAATCTCCTGCCACGTGTCTCTGTAGGTTCATCAACCCACACGGATTGAGCCAAATAATACATCAAACATCAAACATGCTCATGACCCCATGATCACATGCCACGTGTTTCTATATGTTCAACAACACGCACGGATTGAGCCAAACAAAACAATCACAACAATCACAATACCCAGTCCTGACTCCATGATCTCCTTCTATGAGTCACCGTAGGTCCCGCCGAACCCGCACGGTTGGATCATGCTGTATCCCGACCCCATGATCACTTGTCATGTGTCATCATAGGCCTCGTCAGACCCGCACGACTGGACCTCAGCACCACTTACTAAGTTCTGATCCCATGGTTCTTTGCCATGTATCCTCGTAGGCCTCGTCAGACCCGAACGAGTGAACTTTTCAACACAACACAACATTCTTAGTCAAACACACAACAATATACATGATCCGCATCACAATGCGCGATACCGACATTACTACCATCATCACAAACAATACACAATCAACACAACATATCCAGCGACCAAAACACAGCACGATACACATCTTAGTGTATAAACAAACCAACACAATAAACATAACCATCATAATTCCGCAACAATAAACATTCAAGAATATCATAAACACTAGAAGACATCTATGACGCATAATTCATAATCAATTCACATGAACCGCATTCAAAAAGGTAAAATAATCATCACAACCCAACACATAACTTCCATTCACAAGATGCAAATCGTATATGCAAGATACTTGCCTCGGGATCATCACCTGAATACTGCGATGAACACGGTCCGATCAGAAATTCCCCAAAACCTAAAACCTCCATGAGAAAGCAACAACAACACAATCACTACGAATAACAACCAATAACGATGGAAAAAACACACCCAACATCCGAAGAAAAACTCATTGCAACATTTAATGGAATATTATTATTCATGGTTAAGAACACTCAAATCATCAATCGAGTTAAACAAACTCAAAATATAGATATAAAATTTACAGAATACGATCAACAACATTATATAACACCAACCGACTCATCAAAATTGGGTTTGAAACCGAAACTAAGAATTTTGCCCAAAAAGTCAACCCCAAGAGATTCAAGTAAAAATACCTCGATTCGATGAAGACCAAAAGAATTAGGTGATGTTATAATCCAAGACTCTCTGAAGCACCTTTGGATGGATTAAGATTGGTCTCAGATTCCGAACCCCAGCCAAAGTGCTCCAGCTGTTGCGAAAGAAAAGGAAATGAAAGCACTGAGAAAAAAAGACTATTGTCCTGTATATATATTGGAGCAGCTAGCGCACGCTAGACACCCTCATTAGCGTGCACTAGCTAAAAATTCAGCATGTTTTGTCTCGTCTCCCAAGAGCATGCACTAATTACATCTTTTAGCATGCGCTAATGCACTCTGAACAGGTAGCAATCCTGCTCCAAAAACTCAGCGAAATGACTAAACTCCTCGATAAAAACAATAACTACATAATACGCAAAGAGGCTCTAACGTACAACACCAACAATCCAAAATGAAAACAACACACAAAGAAGCATGACACATAATCCCACAAACACACGAACAAAGTACCACTGCACACGCACCAAATAATCTACGTTAAATGGTTAACACCGTAATACGATCTCAATGTATGACAATCAATAAAAAATATTAATTCTGATCAATAACCAATCGAGGAATGTTAAGAATAAAATGACAAATAATTCAAGACAACCGAAAATGAAGATCTCGGGTATTACATTCTACCCCACTAAATATAAGTTTTGCCCCCAAAACTTAAATGAAGAACACTAAAGTACCAAATAACAAAACAAATGTGATCAATCAAAACATAATGAATCTCTACATAAGATTCAGTTCACAAAACAACTCTTGAACAAAACCATCACTTGGTACTGCTGGGCTAGCTTGGAACTAAAGTGGATCCCCGGTTTCAAAACATCTTAGCTACGGTCTCACAATGCATCACCTGGTACCCCACTCAACCACGCTTGAAACAGCTAACATGTGGTGAACGACAATTCTTCTGGCTATGCCCAATACGTCTATACTTGAAACATGTCTTCGCACTGCTCACCCTTACTCTCTGTAGGAGTAAGACTCTTAGAATGCTCGAACGATTGAGAAGCCTTTCCAGAAGAATGATGTGAAATCACACGCTCCTGAGACTCAATCTTCTGACCCTCTCCAGAGGTCTTATGTCTCTTAGCTTCTGTCCCAGTTTCTATCACGGAAATCGCCATCTCAACGGCTAAGGCTTGATCCTTATACTCTTCAAAGTAGTACACATGAGAGGAGCCATACTCTGCAGAACACGAGGTTTCATACACATATTGAAGTAATGGATCTTATCCACTTGACTTCTCACTTGCTGATAGACATAACACGGTTGTTGATTATAATCAACTATAGCCTGGGATATCATCACATCCTGGGCATAGCCGACAAAAACTCAACAGTGTTGTGCTCTCGGATAGGCAACGGAGAATACTCTGCCTCCACATTAGTCCTGAACTTAGCCCAAGTGGTTGTAGGGTCTCTAGGCGCTACGGCCTCCCACCAGTCTGTAGCTTCCTTATCGGGGAGATATTGAGCAATTGGTACCCTCCTCTCATCAGGACAAGCTACATCATCAAAAGTTCTTCCCAACTGGATAAGCCAGTTCTTTCAACCTAGAGAATCAAAGAAACCCGCAGAACAAGGAGGATGCATTCTCATCACAACCTAGAGCTACTCACTAGCTCTGTTATCCATGTCTGGGAGCTTATTCTGATGCACACCCTGATTCATCTGTGTTAATTGAGCTGCCACCTGCTGAAGAATGTGTTAGGGTTGTATACTGCAAATCATACTTTATGATTGTATTAGCTTATTTCCCTATAAGTACCTATGAGAATATTAAATACATTTAATCACACATTTTGCATATTTATTCACATTATGGTTATGCAAATAAAATGTCGAATTATCTTATATTGTAGATAATGTGGTGTGTTGGTGTCACACGGAAGATCACATTATCGGAGCCTTATAAAATAATATAATAATTCACAACTTATGTAATTATTAGATAAATTATGTGAAAGGTTGTCGTGTATGCTTGAGATTAGTTGGTCTTGACTATTAGCATGCATTAGCGTATTTGCGTCTTGAACTGGATCAAAGTGCGACAGTGTCTTCTGTACTGACTGTAAGAAGAACATAAATCTCGGATAATTATTATTTCTTAATTTTAAGTATATAATATTTAATTGTGTATCTGTAATATTTATTGTTTTGATTTACCATGAGTGAGAGTCAAAATGATTGACTCAATAAGCTTCGTATCTTGGGCAATAATATTATTTATATGACAATTATTATTATTACTAGAAATCGTGTCCCGACTCGTGCGGGTTGATGATGTCCCCTTGAGGAGCTCGATAATGATTATTATATTAAACCCTGCAAGTGGATTAAATTCGGATATAATAATAAGGTTCCAGTGGTACTACTCTTGGATATGATATTAATTAATTAAAGTTGTCAGTAGCATAAATTAATTCATGGATATTCGATATCTTAAATGCGGGAAATAATATATTTAAATAAGGAGCCAAATTTCATAAATTGCGATTTGGGTTGGAAGTGCAATATTAACTCTTTAGTGGACTGAGTTGATATTAATAGACTCAATATATTAGGAAAGGCCTAATATGGAAATTTGAGGTCTATTAGGAGTCTTTCCCTAATCCTCCTTATGATCCCTAGAATAGCCCATGACACCTATAATACAACTATGGGGGACCGCCGAAATCACTTCACCAAGCTTGAGATTTCGATTTTTTATTGTGTTTAATTTTGGATCTTGACTTGTGTCTTTGAGTCCACAATTTAGATAACACATTAATTTTCTAAGAGTGTTTACTAATACTAGAAAATAAAGGAAAAGAAATCGAGTGACATTAAGCCACTAGGGTTCGACCGATCTAAGTTTGTTGTTCAAGAAAATCTGGTAGATTGTCGCCTACACGACATTCGAATATAGGCGGGATATACTCAAGAAGATCTAAAAGTAGAAATATAAGAAGATCAAGGAAAAATTCGAAGACTTTGCTTCATAGGTAATGTATTCTTAGATCTCTTAGACCTTGATAAGAATACTACGAATTATCATGGTTAGACACATAGATTGATATTGTTCGTTTAAATTGCTTATTAATCTGTTTAATTAATTATTTAACGAGCCTAAATAGATCCGATTCTTGAGGGCTGATTTTAGTAAATCTAAACCCGCCGCTTCCGATGCGTTTTATTTCCATCAATTGGTATCAGAGACGGTCTTTAGGTTCCGTTCAATTTAATCAATTTTGTGATTAATTGCTAGCAAGTTAAAAAATTTTCATATATTATGATCTTTGGAATATTTTTGCTAGAATTATCTTGCAGGTGAATATGGTCCAATTATCATGGCTATATGATTTTATTTTATTTTTACGCATTTGGGTAATTTGGCCCAGTTCTGTGGCATGTAAAAGTTCTTCCCGTGAGAAAATCCACGGGTAGTATAGGATTTTATTTTTTCTTTGTAATTTTTGTTGTAAATTCGATGTATTTTATATTGTGTAAAATTGTAATCGAGTTGGAGTACACAAAGTACGAAGGAAAAAGGAGTCCCGTGAGTCCCAATCGGACGGACCAACTGGGACCAAAAAACTACCATGCGGTCCAGCCGTGGGATCGCGGTCCACACCGCGGTCCAGGCTGCTGTTCGGGTCGGGTCGTCCGGTGTAGGGTCCTATTTTGTTTTTCCGCCGTTTGTTGCGTCCGTTGGTACACAATATTTAAATTTTGAAAGTTTCTTGTGCAATTAATTTTGCAGGAATAAAATCCATGATAATTGGATTTAATAATCCAATTTTTTATTGTTGGTTTTTATTGTTTTGGATGTATGGCATGTATGAATGAATGTGTGATATATTTCTTGCATGTTATGATGATAAAATTAAAAACCTTAAGGCAAAAATGACTAAGTGATTAAATTGATTTATTTTTTTAAAATAAATTCACATTGGCCTCCATAATTAATTTAAATTGTGAAATAATTAGCATGCACATTGAAATTGGGGTCTTCCTCCATATCAGATGTGCTAATTATAAGTTCACTAGTTTTAAATTTCAAATGATAACAAAAGGTAAATATTATTTTTTATGATAGGATCTCTCCATCTGTAGGGATATTATTTAAAAGACAATATTTTAAGGTTGTTAAATTATGATGTTCACTTAGGTGTATTAATTAATAAGCTCCCTATCGGAATCTATGTTAATTAATACATGGCCAAGCGGAACCAACTATTAATTTTACTTGTCATAACGTAAATTGACTAGATAGTAAAATTAAAGACGTAAAACTTTACTTGAAAAATGTGTGTAAACGTCCACACGATCGTGGCTTACATATGCGGGTTTTTCGAGATGTTGGTTGCTAGCATATATATTGTATTTTTGAGGTTTTTCAATACATTTTGCTATGCATTATGTGATGAATGTTTTTAATTTTATGTCAGATGTCTTTCAATCCACTTGCTGTAATTCTCAAAGAAAACAAACTAGATGGCACTAGCTTTGCTGATTGGAACCATAATCTTAATATTATCCTGACTGCTGACGAACACAAGTTTGTTCTAACTGAGGAATGCCTATTGCAACCAGATGCGGATTCGACACCCGATGAGGTGAAAGAATTCTGTAGATGGAATAAATCTGATGAGATGGCTCGCTGTTACATCATGGCTTCTTTAGCAAATGTATTGCAGCATCAGCATCAGAGTATGGGCACGGCCGCGAAAATGATGAAAATTCTCGACGATATGTTTGGTCACCAAAATCGGGCGGCTAGGCAAAATGCTATGAGGGTCTTGATGACGACCCAAATTCCTGAAGGAACCCCGGTAAGGGATCATGTTCTAAAAATGATTTCTCATCTAAACGAACTTGATATCTTAGGGGCTACTATCGATGCGGAAATGCATGTCGATATCATCTTAGACATCTTCCCTAGGAGCCTTGAGCAGTTCCGCCTAAACTATAATATAATATTAGGGAGTATACCTTGGCGGAATTGCTGACAGAGCTTCAAGCTGCATAAGGTCTCTTCAGGCAAGGGTATCAAGTTCTTGCGGCTACTGGTGTTTCGACTTCTAAACCCAAGTAGAGGAAGAAGAAGAAATATTTGGGCCATAAGCAAGTGGCAACTCACAAGTTAAAAGGCAAGGCTCCTCAGCCTGAGGCGAACAAAAATCCAAAGTGAAGTGCTACAAGTGCAATTAAAACTTACCAGATTGTTTGGCAGTTGGGCCAAAGGTATGTCTCGCGCACTAGTAGTCAAAACATGTTTGGCAGCTTGTTCTTTCACTTCGTGGATAGTTGATTCAGGCTCCACTGATCAAGTTTGCTTCGACTCGCATGGTTTTCAGGTAACCAAGCAACATAGTGTGGGCGATATCACCATCAACTGGGGCGATTATTCCAGGCTTATGGCTGTTGCAGTGGGAGTCGTGCAATTGAAGATTAATGATAAAATATTAGTCCTCAATAATGTATTATTAGTACCAGATTTTAGAAAGAATTTAATTTTGGTTTCTAAATTAAAATGTGATGGTTATTCAGTTTCTTTTAATGATGATGCTATTATTAGAAGAAACGGTGAATATATTTGCAAAGGTATTTTTACTAATGGACTGTATGTCATTAATACTGCACAAACTCCCATATATAAACATAAATTGGTTAACTCTGTGTCTAAACCTAAAAATAGAAAAGAACCTTCAAGCATAAAACCAAACATATCTGTGGCATTTATGGTTAGGTCATGTAAACCTTAGGAGGATTCAAACATCGGTAGATGATGATGTAACACCCCTGTGATTTACGGAGATATTACAGCACCATAGATTCTTTTTGGAGAACTTACCAGGCTTAGACCAACATAAAACACATTAACAACAACAAAACCGGGACATTCACACATTTAAAACCAACATCAACTTCAATATGACATACATCACAAGACTAAACAACATATCACCCCGTAAGATCACAACTGATACAACAGCTCGCAGTTGATACAACCAACATCGAGACAATTTATATCACATGACAGTACCCGCGCGAGTACAAAACTAAAATACCACACTGACCATGACAAGACGACCACAGACTCAACATAATACTTGATATCAATGCTTCCCACCAAGCTCGTGTCCGACCTGTGCTGGCTCGCCCACTGGACCTGTACTTGAATACACAAGAAGTATATCCACCCCCGAAGGGGTCAGCAAGAAGTCGGTGCACACTAATAGAAAAAGAGTCTTTCTTGACGCGCATTTGGCGTCATAAAGGGCCTTTATGACGCGCAAATGCTGGTCATAGAAGGACCAGTCATAACTCATTATGACTCGCATTTGTTCGTCATTGTACAATGACACGCACTTATGACACCCACTTTATGACGCCCTTTTCTGACAACTATATATGCGTGTCATAAAAGTTATGACCCCTTTTTCTGATTTCAGTTTTTGCGTGTCATAACTTCAAAATTTTTTATTTTTTTTCTGGCTTTTATGACCACCCCTGCTAAACCTGCAATTATATACCAATTGTACCCAATTCATTACAAAACCTGCTGATCGATTGTACAAAATTAACGCATTTCATATATATCGCAAAACCATGCGTTACCAATTCATTACATGACTCGACTAAACTCGATCATGTCAAAATCGGATCAATATTATCTAGTTTACGATTACTACCAATTGTACCCATTTCTACCAACTGTACCTATTCCTACAAACAGTTTTACTCCCTAAAAATAAAATTCGACACATAAGTACACCATTCTTCTCGAATGTCGTCGAAATCCGCATCAGTGTAGTCGTTGCTTTCACCTCCAATCTAGTCAAATAAAACAACAAGTTAAAACAGTTTAAATAGGATCCGCGGACTAACTAAGCTAGACAACTAAGACCAGTCAAAATGAATGCACAGAACATGAATGCAGTAAAAATGATCCTCACAATAAGTTACTTCCATCCCTTTATGTTTTTATCTACATGGCCTTGTGGATTTCCTAAACTCTAAAATGGAACTTATGTTCCTAATCAAGATTCGACAGAAAAAAGGGAAATGAAACAAAATTAACTAGAGAGAGAGAGAGAAGATGATATACCCAATCAAGCAACATAACATCATCATCATTTGCAAGGCGGGCCAGATCAAATGCCCTCTGCCCAGTTATCAGCTCCAGAAGCATAATCCCATATCCAAAAACATCTGTTTTCTCAGATGATTTTCGATTGAGAGGTACTCGGGAGCTATGTGTCCAATAGTGCCACGGACGCAGGTAGTCACATGTGTATCCTTATAATCCATGAGTTTTGCCAAACCAAAATCTCCAACAAGCGCCTCAAACTCCTCATCTAATAATATATTTGCGGCTTTCACATCACGATGGATAATCTTGGTCACAATGATCATGCAAATATGATAAACCTCTTGCGATCCCAAAGCAATGCGTTTCTGGTCCGCCAATCCAGCGGTAGTTCGTGAGGTGGACGCTCTGCAACCATAAATAACCATTTTAGTTCCTTTTGTGAAACCAAGATATTTGAAAAAATGATGAAATGTGTTGTGTAAAGTCAAAACTAGTAGCAGAGGCCAAAAGTGTCACACCTCTTAAACACGATGCAACACTCCCATTAGCCATATATGGATAAACAAGTAAACGTTCGGTTGGTGTCATACAAAAGCCACGCAAGATCGGAAGATTACGGTGCACCGCCATACCGATCATCTCAACCTCCGTTTGAAATCAAGCTCCCGCCAGTGTCCTCTCCTCTTTAAGTCTTTTAACAAAGAACCGGTGAGCCATCCGCAAGACGCCCTTTATATACCTTGTCGAATCCACCCCGCCTAAAATGTTTTTATTGCTGAAACTATCGGCCGCAACTTGCGATTCTCCGAGAGAGAACCTCTTAAGCTGTCCCGAGATGCACCTCGGGGTCCTCCTCACCGCAGAGTTATGCGGACAACTTATTTGAAGAACTACGAGAAGATTATCTTGTAAATTATATTTTAAAAAACATAAGTAATTACAAACTGGTACATCAAAGAAATATTCACGGGTTTTCTACGACGCCACCATGCAAATGCAATGGCGGGATTGCAAATAGCAAAGCGGCACAGAAAGAACTCCCCGAGAATGGATCCATTGCACTATTGCCTCCTGATTAAATGAAGTAGTTAAGAAGAGAGTAAAAAAATAAAAATAAAAAAGGACGAGAACTAGAATCCCATTGGCAAATACTTCCATGAAAATTCCTGACAAGACAGTTTTTAGGAAATACATTATGATGCAGTTTGAGAAAATACATCAATACAGAAGATTATTTCACAACCATTTATTCCCATATTAGAACACATTCAACATCAAGAAACAGAGCATATAATATTCTCAAATTTAGGCTAAAATTAGACTTAAGTACAAAGAGACAGATATAATCAAACGCAGAAGAAGCTACACCAACATTTTTATCCTAAAAGGGCTAAAAAATGTTTTTTGTTCTACACATGTAATATGCCCTACCCTAGCATATATTGGAAAAATTAATATAAGAATTTTTTGTAATTAATATGCCCAGTTAAGTAAATAATGTATGAAAATTAGATGTAACTATTTGATTAAATTTTTTGTTTAAAGCATAATATGCTTCAAATTGTCGAATAACATAAAATGGGGACGATTCGAATTTCTATCAAACAACACTAAAATATAACATTTATATCCAAATAACAAGCACTTTGATAAAATAATGTAGCACCAACTGTTCAACTTTAACCAAAACTAAAATCAGCGTAAAACAAGCTCTGTCGAACAGAACCCACATTTAATTGGCAAGAAACTTCGCTAATATGCACAATGTCGATGGGTAATGATGGCAGTATTGGATCATCACAATTTTCAGATAAAGCTTTAATACATTTTTCATCGTGTGGAGAAAACAAATAAAAAATGCATTTGCAACAATATAAAAATAGAGTGACGAAATCATATTCAAACATCAGAGTCAGCGAAAATATGAAGGCACAGACTCATTTTAATACCATACACATGTGCTATGTTTTAATATGTCCCAGTGTAATAAATTAGGCTACAAGAAAAAAAGTAGGAAAACACAGCAACGAAATTGGGGGTTGTGGAACAAATGGAGGAGGTGGAGAGAATGGAGGAGAGCCGGGGCATGGTCTTCCAAGAATCGGGCCGCATAGGTTCAAGTTATTTGCAAAACCGTGAAAGGCAAATTACCCATGTGAGATATTGATCAAGACCCTTAAAGTTAGTTCTAAATAATGTCGGAAACATGTAATCAACATACACGATGGGTGTGAACAAAGAAAAGGAACCATTATCCTGAACTGCACCCGAAAGAAGGTTATTTGATAGATCCTGCATAAATTTTTGATATGAAACATTCACTATGCCATATCCAAATTATTTGGGCTACACTTTGAAAGTAACTTAGACCAACTTGGGCACTCCACGGAACTTGAAGGGTTGAGATGTTGGTCAACGACATAGGGATAGGACGTCAAGGTGTTGTTATTGAGCCGGCTATCCTTACAAAAACATAAAAGCAAACAATAAGACACCAAATGTCCGAAATAATATCTAAAACAATATCTAGCATACCGCTTGAACAAATTACGGAGAATTTTTAACATGCATTCACAATTGCCCGGAAGAGTTATGTCACTAAATATCATTCTAAAGAACAAAATGAACTTACTACTTCTTAAAAGTTCATCTAATACATACCATATATTGTAATTTCAGAAATTACACAATGAGATGGGTGCAATTTGTAATTAGAAGAACAATTCAAGAGGTTATTTGTATTTCTGAAAGATCACAAGTTTATTGTTCAATTATACTAAACTTCAAGGGTACCTCAGAGTTCTCAATAACTTTAGGGTTCTGAAAGAGAGAATCATCTATATGTAAGAAAAACATTTACCGGCAAGCCTAACAAGTTAAACTCTCAAATGAAATGAAGTATCACCTTCCCCTCCATGACAGAGACACAAGAGTTTGTAGTACCCAAGTCAATACCGATAACATCACTTCCAGCTGGTTTTGTGCTGCATCAAGAAGAAAATACGTTCAGAATATCTAAGGTAGGGTTCCAACACTGAATTGAAGAAAGTATGATCAGGAAATACACCTGAATGGCCTTGCAAGACCCGCCCACTTGTTGCTCAATGACCATGACGGCTTGGTGTTTCCAGTTAACTGATATGAGATGCAAATCATATTACAAAGTTAATAAAATGTATAACGAAGTGCTTAATGTCATTAAGATACAACACAACAAAGACAAGCAAGCATGCGAAGCGAAACCTCCGCAAGTCATAATTAGATTGCAAAAATGGAACTAAATTGTCAAATGACACTCGCATCTAGATTCGAGATGTAGACAACACGAGAATTGCTACCGCAAGGTATCAAATATTATACAATTTGCTCAACGAATTAGAAACTAGATCGATATCCTGGTTTCGACATACAAGAAAATATAATACAATCCAACGAATCAACCAACTAAACCAATAAAACAAAGACAAGCTCTCCAATCAATCAGACGCCTATATATGCCGCATATACATCTCCTGGAATAAACATAAGTTCTGATGTAAAAATTACCAAAAGATGAATCAAACTCATACTTGTTCTCCACTTTTTTCTACTTTTATAAATCACTCCCTTTCAAAACCATCGGACGAAAATCGAGAATTCCTCATACCAATAATACATCTCTTAGTACTATATGTGATTAACGGAAAATATCATCCATACAACGATAAAATCCAATTAAACATAACAAACAACGAGATCGACACATGGGCACCAAAACCAAGACCAAAATGGAAACTAAGATATAAGTACAAACAGTCACAAAATAGACTCATGATAAAGAGACGTACGGTTTTGAATGCAGAAATAGGAGCCGATGAAAATTCACGGCGGAGAGATCGGAGGAGAACGATCATAAGTCGCCTACATGCATCCTTATGATAGAGGATGACAGCAATGATAACGATCATTAACGTAGAAGGAAGAATAAAATCATAAGTACCGCCTACATGCATCATCATCATAAATGAGCAGGACATAGACGAGAGAAATAAGGTTAGGCATAACCAGAGCTTATGCCAAACAAAGAGATCCATCGAGCTTGAAAATCGAACGATATGGTAAATCGAAAATTGAATATGATCGATCGTGTAGCTTTTTTATCTATATTTTGTATGTCATATCCGCACTGAAAAATAGTTCTCAACCGATGGTTCTTCCGCAGATATCAAATACAAGGAAACAATTGCCAACCTTTCTAGAGTCGGGCAAGATGCAACATCCAAGAACAAATAACAACACATTTTAAGACTTCTTCAATGTGAAGAATATGACACAGTTGGAAATTGACAATGAAGAAACTAAATAGACATAGCCTTGGAGTTGTGCAATGGCCTCACGTGAACCAAGATCCATGACTTATGGAGCTAACAAAGAGATGTAATCTTTACCAATATTCCCTATAATAATGGATAGGCTTGGAAAGGAAAGTAAAGCTAGTAAATTAAAAACAAAAACAAAAAATAGTAATTTAACCAACAGTGTCCAATTTATATAGCTATGTAACATATTGGTTACTGCACAAACCATAGAAACCTGCGTGTTGTAAGCAGTTCAACCGACCTTAGGTCCTCGCCCACTCTCCATGGTGAGCCTTCACGACCAGGAATAGATCTAGTGATAAGTTATTGGAGAATAATAGGACGGGAAAAAGAAATCCAATGATTATCTAATGGCACAAAGGAAAGTGGTACATGGAAATACATGTCGTAATTATAGCGGCTGAATTTAGAACTAAATAGAAAAGGCTTGAATAAAAATGAAAATCTAAATTGAATGGGTGCTTAGAAAGTAAAGGACTGGCGGAAGAAAGAAAGTAGAATTCGCAGCAAGTAATGCTTCGAAGAACCAAAAAGTAAAACGTTAAATTAAAACTGACCTACACAAAACCAGGCACTAAAAAGGTTAGCATTTCAGCTGAAATTAGCTCCAGGCCCATATATGATAGAGCCTCGACACCTGCTTTGAGACAATTGGAGTTTTAATGAGATTATGCAAGTTTTAACACTTCAAAACCTAAAATTTTAAAACAATGGGAGAAAATTATGTCGTAAGCCTTCCTCATCTTCAAGAAATCAAAGAAAGCAACTTAAAAGCATTGCTCAATTTATACTCCACAAATTATCCAAAATAATAAGGCCACCAATGCATCGAAACTGCCAAATTAAAAAAAAAAAAAGGCACCATAACACATGAGAATCAGAGATAAGACAAATTAAGCACGTTCAACTAGATTTTGCTGCTCTAAAGCACTATCTAAGAGGATGGAAGCATTACCTTTGGTCTGACCATCCACTTTTTGTTTGTTAGCAGCTGGACCAATTCGCATGGGCCTAGTGGAACAAAATTTCCCATTCATCTCAGTCAGGGCACGTACTTGCTCGCTTTCATCACCAAACCTCACAAACCCATAGCCCTTTGTGCGTCATGTGATCCTATCAGCGACAACTTTTGCACCCTTTACTAACGGATAATTAGCTCTAAAAGTCTCCTGAAGCATGTAATCAGTCACATCAGCAGCCAAATCTCCAACAAAAATGGTGTAATCATGAGCATCATCACGCTTTTCCCTAGCACCCATGGATGCCCAGTTCAATCTGAAAGGTTGCTCAGTACTCGGCGACTGATAGGGTTTAGGGAGGAGTTCTACGGAGCTAGGGTTTAGGGTTTATGAGGAGGAGTTTAAGAGAGAGAGAGGAGGCGGTTCAACTGATGTGTGTGATATTTGGGGGTGAATCGACTAAGTGTGTGTGTTTGAGAGATTTGAGTGATTTGAGTGATGAATCGACTGATGTTTGTGAGAGATTTGTGAGATTTGGGTTAAGTGTGTGTGTTTGAGTGTCTTTCTTGTGTTGAGCGGGAATAGGAGAGATTTGTGAGATTTGGGTTAAGTGATGAATCGACTGATGTTTCTGGTCATCGATATCAATAAATTTTAAAAGATTATGACTGCCACTTTTTGACACATGTAAACTCGCGTCATCGCTAATGGAAATTTTACGCGTTATGACTCTGATTATGTGACTAAGCTATTTGCAAGTCATCTTCGACTGTTGGTCATAAAAAAAGGGTCAAGGAAGGGGCTGTTTCTACTAGTGGCAAGTACAATGATTCTAGAATATGTACAACAAGTGAATGAACAATAGAAATCACAGTGCCAGCACAGATATTCCGGAATACCATACCATAATCATCATCACAAAATAACAACTGGGGCTATACTGGTACAGTACCTCATGCGAGATACATACCACTCCCCCGAGAGTCCTCGCCAGGCCCTCTCTGGTTGTACCACCCTACCAAGTGAACCTCGGAAGCCTCGGTCTACGGAACCCAGGGGACCCTCACTGGTTTTACTTGGCACACGACCACAAGTCGCACTTTCAGAAATCATCACTTTTTCATACATGGCACAAATCGCATTTTCTGAAATTACCATTTTTCACAAAATCAGGTTTTTCACATATTTACAAAAAGTACAATAAACACAATCAAAGTACTTGCCTCAATTCAAACGATATAAGAAACAACGAATGGGAGAACGTATGGTCTGAACTCTTTCAACGATTCGATCCTAGTACAAAAAATTACCAAATCAAACACAACACCACGTAAACCGAAGGATTTCCTTCAAATTCCATTCTTAGGGACAAACTATCGAACACTACGAAGGAGGAGTTGTCATACTCCATTTAATACATGAAAACTCTAAACAAAATCCGTAGACTTCAAGGAAAACAAGGGATTATGACTTCGTAATCATAATCTAACACAACTCAAGGCTAAAACGGACTAAAAGGACAAGATCTTAACAAAACCCCAAAATATGAAGAACTAGGGTTCTCGTGAATCTTACCTTGAATCGTACGATGAAAGTTGATAAGATGTTGTTAACTTGATGCTAGAAACTCAAAAACGTAGTTGGATGATGAAATCCGGCCAAAATCCACCCTATCCTATGGTGGAGATCGCCTACACACCAGAGAAGAAGAGAGAAGTGGAGAAAATGACGAATTCTTGAACATGCAGCCCATATATATACACTAGGCAAGATTAGCGCGCGCCATGGCTGAAGTTTAGCATGCGGTATCGGCTGAAAGGCAGTTGCACTGTTGGTTGGAAGGTGGTCCAGAACCTTCTGTTTGACTCCGATAGCATGCGCTACCGATAAGTTAACGTGCGTTATCCATCGTGACTAGTGCGCGCTAGCTCTAGAAATAGCGTGCGCTACCTGCTAGCACCTGCAGTCCAGAAACATTCAGCCCTCACTGTCCTGCCAACGTAGCGCGCGTTACCTCACTATTAACGTGTGCTAGCACATCGCAATAGCGTACGCTAGTCCACAATTAGCATGCGTTAATGTCCCATTCCAGAGTCCAGAAAGCTCCCTGCCCAGTCGGCCTAGCATGCGCTACGAGCAAGAGGAGCATGCACTACTGATACACGATTAGCGTGCGCTAGCAACACGGTCTAACGTGCACAAACTGCTACTTCCCAGTATTAGATCCGCAAAGTCCGGCCAGAACAAACACATTCTGATAATCACAAAACTCAACAATTACCGACCATGAACATTCAAAATCCAATCACCAATACACATGATTCCAAAAGCCAGACAATTCAATAGGGGAAATACAAATAAATTCCAAACATAATATATCTAAAATAGCACACATTATTAACAAAATGCACGGATATTACACCCTTACCCCCTAAAAAGAAGTTTCGTCCCAAAACTTAAGATTTGAATAGTTTAGGGTATCGGGCACGCATACTATCTTCAGTTTCCCACGTAGCTTCCTCCATTCCATGTTTAGACCATTGAACCTTTACTAACGGAATCGCCTTCCGTCGCAATTTTTTCACTCGTCTCTCCAATATGGCTAGCGGTTTCTCCTTATACGTAACATCATCATTTACCTCAATCTCCTCATAGTCAATAACATGACTAGGATCGGAAATATACTTACGCAGTTGTGAAACATGAAACACATTCTAAACATGACTAAGCATCGAAGGTAACGCTAGTCGATAAGCTACATCACCTACTTTGTCAAGGATCTAGAAAGGACCAATATAACGAGGACTAAGCTTCCCTTTCTTACTAAACTGAAGGACTCCACGAGTCGGCAATACCTTCAACAGCATATGATATCCGGCCTGAAATTATAATGGTCGATGCCGGACGTCGGCATATGACTTCTGTCGACTCTGGGCGATCAATAACCTCTGTCGGATAACATAAACCTTCTCCCTCGTTTGAATTAACAAATCTGGTTCTACTCCAAGTAACTAGTACGGCTCGTCCCAACAAATTAGCAATCTATACCGTCTTCCATATAATGCTTCAAATGGAGCCATCCCAATCGAACTATGCCAACTATTATTATATGCAAATTCGATCAATGGTAAATGAATCTTTCTTTCCAATCTAACGCACAAGCTCTCAACATGTCTTCCAATGTCCGGATGGTTCTCTCTGACTATCCATCCGTCTGAGGATGGTAAGCGATTCTAAAATTCAATTCAGTACCGAGTGCTCAATGTACTGCTTGCCAGATATGTCATACAAAACGACCATCGCGATCCGAAACAATACTCTTTGGGGTACCATAGAGTCTCACAATCTCTATAATGAACAAACGAGCCAATCTATCTGGTCCCCAAGTATCTATAATGCCCAGAAAATGTGCTGATTAGGTTAGTCGATCAATGATTACCCAAATCATATTCATCCCAGTTCGCGTCCTTGGCATTCCCACAATAAAATCCATCGCGATATCTTCCCACTTCCATTCCGTAATTGGCAATGGTTGCAACTTCTTGGCAGGTCTTTGATGTTCAGTTTTATCTTTTTGACAAGTTAAAGATTATTACACGAACTCCGTTACATCTTTCTTCATGTTCGGCCACCAAAAATTCTTCTTCAAATCTTTATACATCTTACTCGTACCCAGATGAATCGAGTACGGAGTAGAATGTGCTTCATTAAAAATCACTTGCTTAAGATCATCCTGATTCGGTACACAAATCCTGCCTTGAAATTAAAGAACACCATCTTCGTATATCATGAATCCAGGAGCTTTTCCTTTAACAACATCTTCTCAAAGCTGTACAAACAGAGGATCATCTAACTGTTTGGACTTAACGGAGGATGTGACCTCAAGGAAACGTAATGGTCCTTGAGTTACTTGTGTAATACCTGAAACCTTTATTCCGGTTGCCTTGAACTATTTGTCGGTTGGTGTCAGTTATTTCGTGTCGTTATGATTATGTGGAATTCATTTTTCTGTCATGAACGGTATGATATACTCTGTTGTAGTGTTCGTCGAGTGAGACTTGTTGTTGCGTGCGTTTCTTTGATTAAATGTGTGTGTGGGATGTGGTATGTTATGTTTCGTAATTTGCTCGTTATTTTTTTGAATCATGGTCGGTGCGTTAGTGTGACTGAGACGTTGTCGAATGTGTAACCGGACTGTCGGAATGATCGAGTTTCGACCGTATGGCCTGGATGAGTTACGGCCGCAATACGGGGCCTGTTACGACCGTAATGCATGGCCAGTTATGGCCATAAGGCACCCGCCCAGGTTGGACAGTAGCCCAGGGAGGATCGATTACGGCCGTAATGGGTATCCGGGTACGGCCGTAATGCCCGGTTACGTCCGCAATACGTTGCCTGGTAACAGCCGTAATATTCCAAACGTGTTGGGCAGTGGCCTGGGAGGTGCTGGTTACATCCGTAAGGAGATTCCGATTACGGCCGTAAGGGCCGAGTTACGGCCATAAGGTACAGCCTGTTATGGCTGTAACCTGCACAGCTTTATATAGGCCTGGCGGTGGGCAGACCTTATTTTCACTCCCTTTTTCCCTTCTTGTGGCGGCTGACGAATGGGAGGTTCGGGAAGAGTGGTTCTTGGTCGATTCCACTCAATTCCAAGATGTTTTGGAAGGCTCTTGTCGATTATATCATCATCTAATACTTGTTCTTCATCAGACCGTATCTTCGTTGGTTTTGGCGGAGGATTGTAGGTGTTCGAGGTTTCCCGGTTGAGCCGTGTTTGTTGGAGTGTTCTGTATCGGTTATCGAGGCAAGTGTCTTGCTATACGATTTATGTCTTGTGAATAGAGACTTCGTGTTAGGGTTATGATGAATTGGTTTACTTTCGTGAATATGATTCGTGTGATTTGATTATTGTGAACGATTGATGGTAGTGATGATATCCTCACTTGGTTAATGTCGTGGAATTATGTTGGGTGTGTTAATCATATGGTTTGTCTCGGGCATGGTCGGTCATAGTTGAGTTGTCGTGATGATTATGATATTTGTGTCATTTTGATTTACATACTAGAATATGTATTATGGTGTATTATTGAATGGTTTGACATATTGATAATAATGTGTGTTGCTCGTGGTGATGTGTTGAGTTGATCAATATAAGTTGTGTCGTGATAATATGTGTGTGTTCCAGGTAAGGTCTGACGACGCCTCTGGAGTTCGGTACATGATGTGTACAAACAAGATCTGTTCCAGGTAGGGTCTGACGAGGCCTCTGGAGTTAGGTACATGATGTGTACGAACAATGTGTGTGGTCAGGGTAGGGTCCGTCGAGGCCTCTGAAGTTCGGTACATGATGTGTACGAACAATGCGTGTGGTACGGGTAGGGTCTATCAAGTCCTCTGGAGTTCAGTACATGATGCGTACGAACAGTGATCGTGTAACATTGATTGATTGGATAACATTTTAAAGTTGGGTCACGGACCCATTATGATATCTCAACTAGTGTGTTTTGAAATGAGAATCGGGCTGCGGCCCTAACGCTTTCGAAAAGGTTTTGTAAATTTGGACTCGAGGTCCAAAAGAATTTCTATATTAAAAATCCCCGAGATGATGAGTTCTTTTCAAATAGTTCTTTGCTTGAGTTCGAAATTCTAAAACTTCTCGGGAACATTTTGATAGTTGATTTCCGTATCAAATTCGTGGTTGCTATTTACTTGTTGCATTTCGTATCATATTCTACTTGCACTAGGAAAATAGTGTGATTTTGCTAACCCCCGAGTATTCGGGGAGTGGATGTCTGTTTTGTACAGTCACATGATCGGCACATGAAGCGACGGGCTACGATACTAATCGAGAGTTGGGAGTTAAGTTGAGTTGTGTTGTATCGTCAGAGTCGTATTCCGCCTTCCGCTATTTTGTATCTTTACCCATGCATGGGCATTCATTGTGAAGAGTTGTACTTTTCTATTTACATAAGTCGTACGACCTCACCGATCCATGTAGTCGTTTATAATTGACCTTAACGGTCCGTATTATTGTATTGTTTAACCCGGTCAGGCAAACACTTGGTCATTTTCTGATGTTTTTCCTGGTAGACCCTCATGGGAAGGATCTACGGCGTATAATATTCTCATACGATTTTGGGGGTGTTACATTTATGGTATCAGAGCTTAGGTTGCGGAAACCTAGGATGTCGGGTCAAGTCGAGTCGTGATTTGTCGAGTAATGTGTCGTCGTGTCATTCAAGTTGTCGGTGACAAATTTAGTTGTGCATAGTCACAACGTGTCGGATATGTTGTCGGATGAGATTAGTATCGTGGGCGACCATCATCTCTGTGCGGCCTGTGGACGTAAGTCTCCACTTTTATGCAAAGGTATCTGTGTTTCATGATTTCATCTATGTGAGTTAATTGTGGTACTTAATTTTAATTGCACGGTGTTGTGTAATGGAGATCGTATTCGATACTTGTGACACACTATATGTTTATAAAACTGGAGGTATTGATGTTTTGGCTAAGAACCACCATGTGGGGTGGTATGATTTGAAAGTTGTGAACCTTGATGGGTTTCGAAAAAAGGTATTGACGGTAGATTTGTGAGAAACTCAGATGGATGGTTTTGTTGTATGCTTAAACTTGATGCCCACAAGATGTATTTGATTGAATTGGCGATCTTGTTTGTCGTTTAGGCATATGGTTTTAAGTTTGATGGATTTTTTTGGATTGTTGTGATTATGCCCGTTGTGGGTAGGTTTCAAAATGTTTTTCTGAAAGATTTGACTGGTTTGAGCATTTTTATGGAAATCAATTTTTAAAAATATTTTGATGGTGCAGTTAAACAACGGTTTGTGTGGATTTTGAAATCGGTTGAATTTTGACAAGTTGGTCATGTATTTTCAAATGACACCATCAGACAGTATTTGGAAAATGTGTTTTAAAGTACTTCAGACTTTGCAAAATATTACCGTAATTTTTGGTTATGATCAAAAGGATTTTGAAAAAAAATCTGTTTTGCAAAACGACTTTGGTTTTTGGAATTTAAAATGTTATGTGCTTGTGTGTTGGGACTAAGTCGTTGCGACAAGTTTGTTATGTTGTTATGCTTGGAGAATGTTGCATGTTTTTTAAATGTTGGAATATTTTGTTAGGAGTCGATCCTTAACCGTCGGAGCCGTGTTGGGGCTGCTGGGACAATTCTGCTGTCCTGCAGCTAGTGATTATGGCCGTAAGATGTTTACCATTATAGCCGTAAGCTCATAGTTGTTACGGCCGTAAACTAAATGTTGTTACGGACATAAGCTTCTGACTATCACGGTAGTAACCTTGTTGTTATAGTTGTATCTGTGCCCTCTACCAATCATTTGATTTCAGTAGACACAATCGTATGGCCCGCCAGTGACGACTGGGAATTTTAACCAATGTATCGGTAATGTCGCACTCGGTTAGTTATCCTGTATGGGTATCGTTGATGTGATGTTGATTGTTACCATCCTTGCTAGAACATTTTGTTTGTACACATAAGTGTTGTGACTGCATAGTATGATTTGATCGTATTATTCTATGACATTATCCTGATGTGGTAGTTAATCTGTGGAAATGTTGAGTGCGAGTACAGGAGGTTTTCCACCCGGGATTGGTTTGGCGAAACCTCTGGGGGTCGATGCCGAGGGGCATGGCCACGGATTATCATGTGCGTTATTATTTTTGATGGTTGGCATGATAACATATGGCTACCCTGTATGTCGTCAACGTTGATAATGATATATGCTGACAAGGTTATTTTTGATGATATCGTTTATCGAGACGCTTGAAGTTTCAACGTGTTTTTTTGCAAATAATTTCAAACAAAACAGTTTTGATAATGGGCTTATGGTTTTGATTAAACGACCGAGTATTAAAAGTGTTTTCAAAAATTTCATTTTAGCAAACTCTTTCAAACTTACTAATTTTAAAATATTATCATTTGAACAAATACCTCGGAAAATTTTATTTTTTTAAAGAATGTTACAAGTGTTTGATCCCAATGATATGTATGTGGTTTTGACCATGTTTGTTTTGGTGAAGGTCGTACATCTTTGTTGATGTGACCGTGTGAATTACTTTTGAATTTAAGTTCTATTATTGCGGTGTTAGTTCGTGTATTCGTGTAATGACTTGGAGTTAATGTTTTATTGTGCTACTGTTTGTTGTCCTTTGTTGATTATGTGATGTTGTTTTGTTATGTTATTCTGGATGGTTGTCCGTTCCGTATACCGAGAGGCCGAGGCCGAGGACGTGGGCATTGTAGTGGTCATAATCAGAAGCATGAGAGGACGACTTGCTCGTTGTCGAGCACCAATCACCTCAATATAAATGGTCGATATGACCAATTGCTTGATCAGCGGCAATCAACCAGAGATAATGTCAACATTGGCGCCGCCACCATCCTTCGTCAGGTGGTTGACCAGTTGGTGCATATGAATCAGACCGTACACCGGTATGGGATCCCAGATGGGGATAACGGAACTAGTAAGTGGTTACGATATGTGATGAGAATGCACCTGCCCCGTTTGTAGGTTCTTCGGACTCATTAGGCTGGGAGAACTGGCTCTTCCAGTTGGACAGAACATTCGATGATATAGTTATCCCAATGAGAGAAGAGTACCTATCGCTCAATACCTGCTCGATAAGGAAGCTGCAGACTGGTGCGATGCCGTAGCGCCTAGTGATCGTACAGGTACTTGGGCTGAATTCAAGATTTCCATAGAGACCAAGTATTGTTAGCCGCCTGTTAAAGAGCGTAGGATTTTCGAGTTTTTCTCGGCTACGCCCCAAGACGTGTTAATCTCAGGCAATAGTCGATTACAATCGATAGCTGTGTTATGTTCGGGATCAAGTGCGAAGTGAAACAGATAAAGTTCGTTATTTCGATATATGTATGAAACCTCAGGTTCAGCAGTGTATGGCTCCTTTTATGTCTACAACGTTGAAGGACTATCAGGATCGAGCCTTATTATTTGAAATGGCTATAAGTCTGCAGAGTCTGCATCTGCGGCAAGGAAACAGAAGAATTTTGATGACGCATTGGGAAGTGAGGGAATTGGGATTCCTAAACCTCAACTCTCGTATTGGTTGAGTATGGGACCTTCTTGGTCAACTGGAGTATTTAAAAGACCCAAGCCGGTGTCTTTAAGTTCTAGTAGTGCTCCAAGGTGTTTCAACTGTAATGTTCTGGGCCATGAACATGCGCATTGTAAGAAACCGCTGGTGACTTGTTATAATTGTGGACGTGAGGGGCATCGAGTTCAGTACTGCGAGATTGTTGCCAAGATGGTAGGGAATTAGAGTTCCATTCCTACTTCTGGAGGGCTCAGTGATGTCCAGTGATAGTATTTTGTGCTCGTATTGCAGACTGTTTCTCGTGTGGAGATATGTTATGTGATGTTTTTATGTTTGGAGCTTGATGATTGATATTTTGTTTTGAATAAGTTCCGTGTGGATTGTTGAACCTACGGAGACGTGATAGTGGACCACAGGGTCATGAATTTGGTATTTTATTAGGTGTTGTCGTGTTTTGTTTTGTATCACTGTGATGACCTTGTTTTAAGTTTCGGGAAGAAACTTATTTTTAGAGGGCTAGAATGTAATACCCGAGACTTTTATTCCGGTTGCCTTGAACTATTTGTCGGTTGGTGTCGGTTATTTCGTGTTGTTATGATTATGTGGATTTCATTTTTCTGTCATGAACGGTATGATATACTCTATTGTAGTGTTCGTCGAGTGAGACTTGTTGTTCAATGCATTTCTTTGATTAAATGTGTGCGTGTGATGTGGTATGTTATGTTTCGTAATTTGCTCGTTATTGTTTTGAATCATACCCGGTGCGTTAGTGTGACTGAGACGTTGTCGAACGTCTAACCGGACTGTCGGAATGATCGAGTTTCGACCGTAAGGCCTGGCCGAGTTACGGCCGCAATGCAGGGCCTGTTTCGGCCGTAATGCATGGCAGGTTACGGCCGCAATGCCTTGCTTTTTACGGACGTAAGGCACCTGCACAGGTTGGGCAGTAGCCCAGGGAGGATCGATTACGGTCGTAATGTGTGGCCGAGTACGGTCGTAATGCCCGGTTACGGCCGCAATGCGTTACCTGGTAACGGCTGTAATATGCCGAATGTGTTGGGCAGTGGCCTGGGAGGTGCCGGTTACGTCCGTAAGCAGATGCCAATTACGGCCGTAAGGGCCGAGTTACGGCCGTAAGGTACCACCTGTTACGGCCGTAACCTGTGCGGCTTTATATAGGCCTGGCGATGGGCAGACCTTATTTTCACTCCCTTTTTCCCTTCTTGTGGCGGCTGACAAATGGGAGGTTCGGGAAGAGTGGTTCTTGGTCGATTCCACTCAATTCCAGGACGTTTTAGAAGGCTCTTGTCGATTATATCATCATCTAATCCTTGTTTTTCGTCATATCGAGGTAAGTTCTTGAAATCTCCTTGGGTTGACTTTTGGAATTTCCTTCTTGATTTTCGTTGCCCGTCCGATTTTGATGAATCGGTTGATGTTATTGGGTTCTATTAATCGTGTTCTATGGGTTGTATATCCGTATTTTGAGTTTGTTGATTCGAGTGTTCTTGGGAGTTATCGAACATTGAATGTTCGATTAAATGTCCCAATGAGTTTCCCTTCAATAGTTGGGGGGATTTCCGTTGTTTTTAGCCTTGATTCTCGTTTTAATCTTATCTTCGTTGTTTTGCTGGAGGATTGTAGGTGTTCGAGGTTTCCCGGTTGAGCCGTGTTCGTCGGAGTGTTCGGTATCGGTTATCGAGGCAAGTATCTTGCTATACGATTTGTGTCTTGTGAATAGGGACTTCGTGTTAAGGTTATGATGAATTGGTTTACTTTCGTGAATATGCTTCGTGTGATTTGATTATTGTGAACTATTGATGGTAGTGATGATATCCTGAGTTGGTTAACGTCGTGGAATTGTGTTGGGTGTGTTAATCATATGGTTTGTGTCGGGCGTGGTCGGTCATAGTTGAATTGTCGTGATGATTATGATATTTGTGTCGTTTTGATTTACATACTTGAGTATGTATTATGGTGTATTGTTGAATGGTTTGACATATTGATAATACTGTGTGTTGCTCGTGGTGATGTGTTGAGTTGATCAATATGAGTTGTGTCGTGATAATGTGTGTGTTCCAGGTAGGGTCTGACGAGGCCTCTGGAGTTCGGTACATGATGTGTACAAACAATGTGTGTGGTCTGGGTAAGGTCCGTCGAGGCCTCTGGAGTTCGGTACATGATGTGTACGAACAATGCATGTGGTCCGGGTAGGGTCCGTCAAGGCCTTTGGATTTTAGTACATGATGTGTACGAACAGTGATTGTGTAACAGTGATTGATTGGATAACATTTTAAAGTTGGGTCACGGACCCATTATGATATCTCAACTAGTGTGTTTTGAAACGAGAATCGGGCTGCGGCCCTAACGCTTTCGAAAAGGTTTTGCAAATTGGGACTCTAGGTCCAAAAGAATTTCTATATTAAAAATCCCCGAGATGATGAGTTCTTTTCAATTACTACTTTGCTTGAGTTCGAAATTCTAAATCTTTTCGGGAACATTTTGATAGTTGTTGCATTTCGTATCATATTATACTTGCACTAGCAAAATAGTGGAATTTTGCTAACCCCCGAGTAATCGGGGGGATGTCTGTTTTGTGTCCAGGTGCTTGCAGGTTTGGGGAGCAGTCACAGGATCGGCACAGGAAACAATGGGCTACGATACTAATCGAGAGTTGGGAGTTAAGTTGAGTTGTGTTGTATCGTCAGAGTCGTATTCCGCCTTCCGCTACTTTGTATCTTTACCCCTGCGTGGGCATTCATTGTAAAGAGTTGTATTTTTCTGTTTACGTCAGTCGTACGTCCTCATCGGCCCGTGTAGTTGTTTATAATTAACCTTAACGGTCTGTATATTGTTTACCCCGGCCGGGCAAACACTTGGTCGTTTTGTGATGTTTAGCCTGGTAGACCCTCGTGGGAAGAATCCACGGCGTGTAATAGTCCCATACGGTTTTGGGGGTGTTACAACTTGAGGCCAAATTTCAATTTCCAAATCAAATAACTCTCGTCTGATCTTGGGTTGAACGGTAAGTAATTCCAATCTCTGCAACACGATTGACTTGCGGCCCAAAGCATCAGCAACGACATTCACTTTGCTTGGATGGTAAAGAATGTTAAGATCGTAATCTTTAATCAATTCCAACCATCGCCGCTGACGCATATTAAGCTCCTTCCGAGTAAAATATATTTCAAACTCTTATGATCCGTATACACTCGACAAGAAGAACCATATAAATAGTGCCTTCAAGTCTTTAACGCAAACACCACAGTGGCTAACTCAAGATCATGGGTAGGATAATTCATCTCATATGGCTTTAATTGTCGAGATACATAAGCTACTACTCTCTCGTTTTGTATCAATACACATCCCAATCCTTGTTTAGAAGCATCACTATAAATAACGAAACCCTCCGTCCCCTATGGCAAGACTAGAACCGGTGACGTAGTCAGCCTCTTCTTCAACTCATCAAAACTCTTCTGACACTTGTTACTCCATTAAAACTTCAGAGTTTTCTTTAATAATTGAGTGAGCGGTCGAGTAATTTTCGAGAATCCCTCGACAAATCGACGATAATAACCATCTAGTCCCAGAAAACACCGAACTTCCTTAACATTTCATGGGGGTTCCCAAGCTAAAACTGCTTCAATTTTCTGTGGGTCTACTCGAACACCATCAGCTGATATAATGTAACCAAGAAAAGCGACTACTTTCAGCTGGAACTCACATTTAGAAAACTTATCATAGAGCTTATCAGTCCTTAAAATAATCAGCACTATTCTCAAGTGTTCAGCATGCTCCTATTCCTTCTTGGAATAGATTAAAATATCATCAATAAACACCACTACGAATTTATCGAGATACTTGATAAAAGTTTTATTCATAAGCTGCATAAATACCGTTCGGGCATTAGTCAAACCGAAAGGCATAAGTACAAATTCATAATGCCCGTATCTCGTTCGAAAGGCTGTCTTCGGAATATCTGAATTCCTAATTTGCAGTTGATAATATTCCGATCTCAAGTCAATCTTCGAGAAAACCGTAGCTCCTTGCAATTGATCAAATAGATCATCAATTCTTGGCAACTGATACTTGTTCTTGATAGTGAGTTTGTTCAACTCACGACAGTCAATACATAACCATAAAGATCCATTTTTCTTCCGTATTAACAATACCGGTGCACCTCATGGAGACGCACTTGGACAAATATAACCTTTGTCCAGCAGTTCACCCAATTGCTTATTCAACTCTTGTATTTTCGATGGGGGAATTCTGTATGGTGCTTTGGATATTGGCGCCGCATTAGGCTATAGTTCAATAGTAAACTCCACATCACGATGCGGCGGCAACCCAGGCAAATCATCTGGAAATACATCTGGAAATTCATTCAAAAATGGAATAGAGGACAACTGCGCCTTGCCAATTTCCGACTTCAATGCATAACACCAATAACCGGTACAACCTTGTCGCAATAATTTCATCACCTTCATGGCTCGGATAATCTTCCCAGAAGTACCAGGTTTCTGGCCTTCAAAAACATGTCGGTACCATCCCGCGCAACTATCAGAATTATTTTTCGACGATAATCTACTATCGCTCCATGATGATCTAACCAATCGTCATCGAGGATCAAATCTTCTCCTTTCATGTCAATCACAATCAAATCGGATGGCCAATCTCTACCGTTGATGGTTATAGGACAATTAACAATCTCTCGATCCCCAACTATCCTTCCCCCATTCGGCAGTCCAACAATAAAAGGTTCACATACAGAGAGACCATCAAGACCCAAACGACTCAAACAAGACAATGATATAAAGAAATGAGTAGCTCCAAAATAAAACAATACATCTACCGGTTGCATACAAATATAAACAATACCTGACGTAGTTGCAGCCCCTATATCATCAGTCCGTCTCATTTCGTACAATCGAGGTGGAGCTGATCCGGTACTTGGAGTATCCTTGTACTCGGTTTTGCCTCTGTCGCTGCTGCGTCCGACACTCGGGGTTGGCTGGCCCGTGACTGTGCCCGCTGGAGTAGGGGACTGCTTAGCAAAGACTTTACCTGCTCACAATACGACGCCTGATGTCCCTGCTTCCCACACTTAAAACAATCGACGAGGCGAAATGAACAACGAGAACTGACATGCCCCGGATTTCCACAATTAAAACAAACTCTTGGCGCTCCTCCACTAGGTTGAGGGGAACCAAAGGAAGATTGCACAGAATATTGAGGCCTACGCAATCCGCTGCCTCGAAAACTACCAGAAAGTTTCGGTTTCTTCGAGCTTGACACCATCGGAACCGGGACTGTCACCATCTCATAAGCGAGCGCTCTGTCTTGGTATTCTCTCAAAGTAGCACACCCAAGACCCACCATATACTTTCGGACCTCAGGTTTCATCCTAGCATCAAAATGAAGTATCTTATCTACTTCATTCCTAACCCGATCTTGGACATACACTAATTGTTTGTTGTATGTCTTGATTGCCTCGGAGATAGGAACATCTTCGAGTTGAGCTCTAAAGAACTCATTGACTCTGGATAGCCGTACAGGCGCTGGACAATACTGTGCTTCCATTAGTTATTTAAATTCCTCCCAAGTGACATCACGGTCCCTGGGCTTAACACCTCGCCACCAGTCCGAAGCGTCATTAACCGTCAGATCTCTTGGCTTCAGGGCAACCAATACCGTCAAAGATATTCTCCAGGTCAACTAACCAATGATCCCAGTTGTTCGCATCACCGTAACCATTGAATCTGGAGGATTCATCTTCATAACTTCTTGAAGCCATCGACCCTCAACAGTCCTGCCAGTGTTAATGTTCTGCACCACTTGAGCTAATTGGTGCACTTGTGTTACAACTTGTTGAAGAACGTTAGGCACTTCGGCCTCTGCACTCCCACCTGCACCTCCCGAAGGAAGCGAATCTGATCTAGACACAGAATGAGATGCCGAATCTGAAACGGATATCTCCAATTCAGATATCACTTATCTACCACGGCCTCGGACGCGTTTATGGACAACTCTATCTCTCGGCATACTGAAGGATAAAAAATGGTTCAACAAGGAAACGATTACAACAATAGATTACACAATGACAAAGATAATTACTCCCGAGGGAAGGAAACAACCAACATAAGCAGAGGCTTCCAGCATAGGCAACACGGGGTGGTAGCACGCCAATGATATCGTAGACACGACCGACTAACTTTAACAGACCCAAAAACACCGACAGCCTAGGTATCCATAAACCTAAGCTCTTATACCATTTTCTGTAACACCCCCGTGATTTAAGGAGATATTACAGCGCCGCAGATTCTTTTTGGAGAACCTACCAGGCTTAAACCAACATAAAACACATTAACAACAACAAAACCAGGACATTCACACATTTAAAACCAACATTAACTTCAATACGACCTACATCACAAGACTAAACAACACATCGTCCCGTAGGATCACAACTGATACAACAGCTCACAGCCGATACAAAAACATCATCAACAACTAACATCGACACAATTTACATCACATGACAGTACCCGCATGAGTACAAAATCAAAATACCACACTGACCACGACAACACGACCACAGACTCAACATAATACTTAATATCAATGATGCCCACCAAGCTCGTGTCCGTCCTGTGCTGGCTCGCCCAGTGGACCTGTACCTAAATAAACAACAAGTATATCCACCCCCGAAGGGGTCAGCAAGAAGCCGGTGCAAGTATAATGATTCTAGAATACGTACAACAATTGAATGAACAACATAAATCACAGTGCCATCATAGATATTCCAGAATACCATACCACAATCATCATCACAAAATAACAATGGGGGCTATACTCGTACTGTACCTCACATGAGATACATAACACTCCCCAGAGAGTACTCGTCAGGCCCTCTCTGGTTGTACAACCCTACCAAGTAAACCGCAGAAGCCTCGGTCTACGGAACCCAGCGGACCCTCACTGGTTTTACTTTGCACACGACCACAAGTCGCACTTTCAGAAATCATCACTTTTTTACACATGGCACAAATCGCATTTTCTGAAATTACCACTTTTCACAAAATCACATTTTTCACATATTCACATGAAGTACAATAAACACAATCAAAGTACTTGCCTCGATTCGAACGACACAAGAAACAACGAACGAGAGAACGTATGGTCTGAACTCTTTCAACAATTCGATCCTAGTACAACAAAATACCGAATCAAACACAACACCACATAAATGAAGTATTTCCTTCAAATTCTACTCTTAGGGACAAACTATCGAAGGCGAAGTTGTTCATACTATATTTAATAGATGAAAACTCGAAACAGAATCCATAGACTTCAAGGAAAACAAGGGATTATGACTTTGTAATCATAATCTAACACAAATCAAGGCTAAAATGGACTAGAAGGACGAGATCTTAACAAACCCCAAAATATGAAGAACTAGGGTTCTTCTGAATCTTACCTTGAGTCGAATGATGAAAGTTGATAAGATGTTGTTAACTTGATGCTAGAAACTCAAAAACGTAGTTGGATGATGAAATCCGACCAAAATACACTCTATCCTATGATGGAAATGGCCTACACACCGGAGAAGAAAGAGATAAGTGGAGAAAATGATGAATTCTAGAACATGCAGCCCATATATATACTGGGCGCGATTAGCGCGCGCTACGGCTGAAGTTTAGCGTGGGCTATCGGCTGAAAGACGGTGCACTGTTGGTTGGAAGGCGGTCCAGAACCTTCTGTTTGACTCCGATAGCGTGCGCTACCCATACGTTAGCGTGCGTAATCAATCGTCACTAGCCCGAGCTAGCGCTAGAAATAGCGTGCGCTACCTGTTAGCACCTGTAGTCCAGAAACATTTTGCCCTCATTGTCCTGCCGACATGGCGCGTGTTACCTCACTATTAACGTGATCTAGCACATCACAATAGCGTACGCTAGTCCACCATTAGCGTGCACCAATGTCCCATTCCAGATTCTAGAAAGCTCACTGTCCATTCGGCCTAGCGTGCGCTATGAGCAAGAGTAGTGTGCGCTAGCAACACAGTATAACGTGCGCTAACTGCTACTTTCCAATATTAAATCCGCAAAGTCCGGCCAGAACAAACACATTCCGATAATCACAAAACTCAACAATTACCGACCATGAAGATTCCAAAACCAATCACCAATACACATGATTCCAAAAGCTAGACAATTCAACAGGGGAAATTCAAAAAAAATTCCCAACATAATATATCCAAAATAACACACATTATTAACAAAATGCGGATATTACAGATGGACCATTGGATGACCTCCAAGTTGAGTCATTTACAATTTGTGAATTCTGTCTGGAAGGTGAGATGACAAAAAGGGTCTTTAGGACCAATGGAAACCGTGCTCAGAATGTGATGGAATTAGTTCATACGGATGTATGTGGTCCAATAAATGTCCAGGCTACGGGTGTTTTCGAATACTTCGTCACGTTTATAGATGATTATTCGAGATATAGATACATCTATTTGATACGATGTAAGTCTGAAGCCTTTGACAAGTTCAGAGACTTCAAGGCTGAAACGGAGAAGCGTCATGGGAATAATATCAAGTCACTATGATCTGATCGTGGTGGTGAATACCTTAGTGGAGAGTTTTTAGATTCTTAGCAAATGAGGGGATTTCGTCCCAGCTCACTGCACCGGGAACTCCACAACATGGTGTTGCTGAGAGAAGGAACATAACTCTTTTAGAAATGGTTAGATAAATGATGAGTTATTCAGATTTACCTATTTCGTTTTGGGGATACGCCTTAGAAACAGCGGCACACATTCTAAACCTGGTGCCTTTAAAATCAGTTCCAAAAACACCCAAAGAACTGTAGAGTGAGCGAAAGCCCAATCTAGAACATGTTCGGATTTGGGGTACCCCAGCACATGTGCTGAATAAGGAAGCTGATAAGCTGGGATCTCGTACAAAAGCACGAGTGTTTGTAGGATATCCTAAGGGAACGAAGGGTAGCTTATTCTATAGTCCCCAAGATCAGAAGGTCATTGTTAGCACCAATGCCCGATTCCTGGAAGAGGATTATATGAATAGTCACAAGCCCATGAGCGAAATAATTCTGAAAGAGTTGAGGGGCGAGACTCCATCTATACCAATCATATAAGCACCAACTAACACTGCACTACATATCGATTTTGAGACTTTTACACCTACTCAGGATTTGCCTCGTAGTAGTAGGTTTTGGGATTCGGTGCCTAAAACGAAGGACCAGCGGAAGCGGTAAAACGAAAATTAATTAGATCTGAATCCCTACGAGGATCGATCGAGCTACGTACATATGAATATATAAACGAAAAACAAGAGTTGTGAGAAACTCACCCTTGAAGTCCGTTAATTAAATGATATCCTTCTCTTGAGCTATTCCCAAGCTTTACTTGAATTCTCTACGATCCGAAGCACTCCAAGCACTTGAATGATCCAACGCCGAAAGCACCGCGTCTCTACTTGCCACACGCCGGAGAAACGAACGGAATGACAATACCCGATTAACCTCTAAGGTTACGGCTAGAATCAAGTGATGAAGACTTTTATTATTGCACTTAAGTGTATAATATATATCTATCAATGTATCTTGAATTTTCTCCAAGAAATTCAAGAACAAGATGAAGACAATTGAGAAAACTATTTGCTCTCTCTCACACTTTCTCAACCCATGTATGGAATGGGTAAGGTAGAAGTGATAAGAGTCTTCACTTTATTCTACATAATCTCCTCCACAATCAAGACCAAATCACCTATATAGATAAATAATATGATCTTGTCCCTTTGAATCACATAAGTCATCCACCAACATGTGGAGACAATGACCAAAGGAAAGGGGGAGGAAAAAGGGGCGGCCATCTAGAAGGAGCTGGATGAGTTCGGTCCGTTTCGGACTCCCGTGAGTCCAAACAGATAAACTCCGATTCAGTCCCGATGTATTTATATCGATTAATTAAGCCAATTAATTAATCATATCAAATACATAATGACATAATTAATTTCTCCAAGAAATAATTATATTCATGAATTAAATTAATCACCCGGTAATTTATTTAACTAATTAGGCCATAAATTAATTTATCCAATAAATCAATTTAGACATCCAATGTCCTAAAATAGATATCCAATATCTAATATTCATAATGAGAAATTAAGCTTAATTCATTACGTCGACAATCCTATTGTGCGACTCGGTAGGTTCGTCTCAGTCAGCAATAGGAGGAACCAAAGAGTAGTAGCACCACCTAGCCAGCCTGGTGGCCTACACTGTACCCCAACTCAGAACGAATGATAGGGATCATTCAAGAACAATTATGTCGTGAATACCAGTATATGTATAAACCCTTCTTTCAAATGTCCCGATCAAGATATAGGGTCACGGTCAGTCAAACCCTATCTATACTTGACGCCATGCATGCGATAATGCAAATCGAGATCATCGAGCTCTCGTGTATCCAATAAAACTAGCTCCAATGCTTTGTCCAAAGACTTACGATCTCATCTGCCAATAACTGCATAGGACATATAACCCGCTCACTAACGGGAGAAAGAATTCTATCTTGGTATTCAGTTGGACCTGCTACTTGCCCGTCAAGATGCACGTCGAGGTTGACCCCCACCTCCCGGTTTATAGGGTCGAACTACTCTAATGAAAATCTTGACGTCACAAGCACATCCCTACTAAATCCTCAAGTCGAAGGTTCACGAATACCTATCACAACCTTTCGGTTCCTTCATTGACTGTCCCGGAGTGAAAATCCGTGTGACGAATCGACGGTGAGTCGGTTCGAGTATACTAATCCAATTATCATGCCTATAACGTGTGCTCCCACTAACCATTAGTGTTCGACAGGCACTCTCCATGTCAAAGAACACGTCATACAAGTCTTCACATAAACTTAACGCCCAGTCAAGTTTCATCGACTTGCGAACGATTAAGTATTTGAGCTATAAATATTTCCAGTGCCGACCCCCTTATCCAATGAGTAGTGGAACGTTTTACTCTCAAATACACGGACTAGTTTCTATATATATATTTACGAGTTAGGAATGCCAGTAACTACCAGTAAATAAAGAAACATTCATTTGCCTTATGATAATAAATTACATAATTACAAGTACAATGCCCTCACTCAACATCCTCTGAGTGGCATTCGAGGGCATACTCCTAACAATCTCCCACTTAAACTCAATGCCACACACTATGGTATCTAATACCAATGTTCTCCAGATGACGCTCCAAACTAGTCTGAGAAAGTGGCTTGGTCAGTGGATCAGCGACGGTGTCGGCCGAGTATACTCTGTGCAGCATAATGTATCCCTTGCAAACAAATTCTCTTACGAGATTATACTTCCTCTCAATATGTTTGCTGCTGTTGTGAAACCTCGGATCCTTGGCCTGCACTACAGCTCTGTCGTTGTCGCAGTACAGCAGAACAGGCAGCTCAGCACATGGTATTACTTGAAGTTCTCCCAGAAACTTCTTAATCCAGAACCCTTCCTTGGAAGCCTCCGAGGCTGCTTGATACTCAGCCTAACAGGTGGAATCAGCAGTCGCGCTTTGCTTGGCGCTACGCCAAGATACTGCTCCTCCATTAAGAGTAAATATGTATCCAGAAGCAGACATCGAGTCGTCCTTCAGTCCTTGGAAGTCCGAATCAGTGAATCCCACCACATCCAATTCTCCACCTCCATACATTAGAACCATATCTCTAGTCCTTCTTAAGTACTTGAGAACGTTCTTTACGGCAGTCCAATGTTCCCTACCTGGGTTTGCCTGAAACATACTCACCACGCTTACAGCATGCGCGATGTCAGGTCTTGTACACAACATAGCCTACATAAAGCTACCCACGGCCGAAGCATATGGTATAGTACTCATTTCCTTTCGTTGTTCCTCACTTTGAGGACACATCTTCAAGGAGAGTTTTATTCCATGTTGCATCGGTAGGAACCCTCTTTTAGAATCATCCATCTTAAATCGCTTTAAGATCTTATCTATATAGAGGGCTTGGGAAAGACCTATTGTTCTCTTCGCTCTATCCTGATAGAGCCGAATACCAAGAATATAGGTTGCTTCTCCCAAGTCTTTCATGGAGAAATTACTCAAAAGCCAAGCTTTCACAGAACTGAGCATTCCCACATCATTTCCTATTAGTAGAATGTCATCTACATATAGTACTAAGAATGCGATCTTGATCCCACTAACCCTCTTGTATACACAAGGTTCCTCTTCATTTTGCACGAAGTCAAACTCTTTTACCGCCTCGTCAAAACGAAGGTTCCAACTACGCGACGCTTGCTTCGGTCCATAAATGGAACGCTGAAGCTTGCACACTTTCTAAATATCGACTTCGGACACAAAGCCTTTAGGCTGCTCCATATAGATTTCCTCCTCGAGGAATCCATTAAGGAAAGCCGTCTTCACGTCCATTTTCCATATCTCATAATCGTGGTAGGCAGCTATAGCATGCATCATGCGAATAGACTTGATCATGGCTACGAGCGAGAAGGAATCATGGTAATCGATCCCTTCTTTCTGCGTATAACCCTTTGCCACAAGCCTGGCCTTATAGGTGTCAACCATGCCATCACCATCAGTCTTTCTCTTGTAGATCCACTTGTTCCCAATAGGCACTATGCCCTTGGGGCGGTCTTCTAGAGTCCAGACCTGATTGACAGGCTTCGAGTCTATCTCAGCTTCCACAGCTTCACGCCATTTCGCGGAGTATACATCTACCATCGCTTGGTCATAGGTCGTTGGGTCAGTCTCTTGGCTATCACTTGGAACCTCATGGATACCTAGTTCCTCAAGGTGCACAAGCCCATATCTATCAGGTAAATGAGACACCCTACTAGACCTACGAGGTGGTTGTACTTGTGTTTCAGAAGGTTCGGTTCCAATTTCTTGCACAGGTGTCTCCTTAGGAGTTTCATTGTATTCTTCCAAAGAAATACTTCTACCTGCTCCGCCTTCCTAGATGAAGTCATCTTCCAGGAAGTGTGCTTGTAAAGCAACAACGATCTTTCGATTCGTCCCAGATGGGAATCCAATGAAACGTCCCTTCGCGGACCTAGCTTCCTATTTTTCCACCTTAGTCTTTGTAACACCCCAAACTAGGCGGATATTACAGTGCCGTGGACCCCCGACTGGGACCCACCAGGCGAATGAGAATGAATGAATTACACAGGTAAATGTAGTACCGAACCACATTACAACATCAATTACTCCGATGAGGAGTTTTATACAACACCCAGGATAAAATAGAATACATGTGTATTTTATGTGACGATAAAATACACAACACTGAATGAAATGAGCATTCAAACGGAATGTCTGCAGCGGAATGAATAAAGGAAACATAAATGACTGAATGAATGACTGAACAGACTGGGGCCCCCTACTAGTATCACTGGGACTCGTCGCCGTCAACATGCTCTTCCCGTGCCTTTGCCTTGCCGTGACCTGAAAACAAAATCCCCCAACGGGGTCAGTTACACAGAACAACAATCCTCAAGAGTTGAAATTACACAATCATGAATTAACTGAAGTGATGAAATATTCTTAATTATGAATTACGCTGAAGAGGAGCATCATAGTACGCCCGTAATGTCCTGTGCAAGTGTACAAGACGAATGTCCGGACACACCCGTCCTTGTACCTAATTAGTCTCACGGAGGTAAGCGTTACCGTGTGCACGGTCCGATGTATCGGTGAACCCAATACATGACCATCATGTGCCCGACTAAAAATTCCACACGGCCACACCCGGCCACGCAATATGAACCCGGAAGGTCACATGAACGAGAATGACCATGATGAACACCAATGAATAATAATTAGACAAGGCCAAGATGACTCACCGATATGAAAGTAATAGTGACGTGATTGATAAACCAATGAAAAGATTTGGAACCGTCGTTCCTCGTGAATGAAATGATTATTCGACACTTACAAGTCTCAAAATGATTAATATTATGATGAATGAATTATGATTATGAGCAATCAACAACAAAAGGAATGAGTATCCTTTTAACCGAGTAAGATTTAACTTACACAATACCGATGAAGAATGTCCGTCCACGAACAACGCCCTAACCAAGATACCGATCGCTCGAACAACCTTGAATAACAATAATTACCAACAATCGCTCAATACACGTATCAAACAACAAAACACGACTAACCCAAGGGTCGAAACAACGATAAACAAACTCATAGGCATTCCAACGAATACATAACCGACCGCACAACTTCGGAAATATCCAATCCCGAATATGTCGAAACCCACACCAAAATGAGTATTTCGAACTAACAAAACACTTCAAGGATATCAATAATCCATTAGGAATCCATAATTCATGATTATAACGACATCAATCGGAAAATCCCCAATTAACGAAGTCAACCCCAAGGGTTCTTGAAAACAATTCGAAAATAACCATTAAATCCGTAGGAATATATTTATCCAAGTAGATAATCCATAACTTAACATATCCCAATGATAATCCAAGCTTACGAAGAAATCGGAAGGAAAACCCAAAAATCCAAATTCTAGATCCAAGAGATTAATACCTTTGATTCGATGTGATGAAGATGATGAGATGATGATCAATCCGAAAGATGAGCTTGAAGATGATGATTGATGATTACACCTCGAAGAACCCTCTCGAATCGCTCGAAATCGCCCAAAAATACCGAAGGAGTGAAATGAGATGAACAAATGAAGAAGTCGACTAAGCTGTCGATTTATACTCGATCCGAGGTTAGCGTGCGCTAGCCTTGTGTATAGCGTGCGCTAACGAGTAATTTGGGTAGTCCGGTACCATTGTCCGAACACGGTAGCGCGCGCTACGTACCTCTTTGTAGCGTGCGCTACGGCCATACTACTAGCGTGCGCTAATATCCATTGTTAGCGTGCGCTAGCGAAATATTTGACGCCCGATCGAGTCCGTAAAACCATCTGCCCTCCGATCTAACCTCGATAGCGTGCGCTACAACCATTATTTAGCGTGCGCTAATATGTCGGTTGCGTCGCTAACAACAATGCATAGCGTGCGCTATGAATAAACCGGTGCGATCCGGTAGCCACCGGACTCAACACGATCCGCCCTTAGCGCGCTACTCACACATATAGCGTGCGCTACTACGACCCGTTAGCGCGCGCTACTTACCACTCGTAGCGTGCGCTACAATTATTCTCACTGCACCCGGTACCTTACGGATGCGGCCAAGGTAGCCTTAGCGTGCGCTAAAGGCGAGCGGTAGCGTGCGCTACCTATACCCAATTAGCGTACGCTAAAGGAGTATGTAGCGTGCGCTACTCCTCAAGCACGACTTGCAACGAAAATGACAATGATGATAAACACGGCACGAAACTCCAATCGATTAATGATGAATGACGATCGATACTCGATACAATTACTCGAATGATGAATACCATGACTGAATCGAGTGACAAATGATCAATAATGAATGAAATTCTGAGTATCAAATCTTGAATGATAAATCTTGAATGATAATTCTTGAGTGATAATTCTTGAATTACAACCGGGTATTACATACACCCCCTTAAAAGAGTTTCGTCCCGAAACTAAGGGTCAAACAACTCGGGATAACTCTCCCGCATACTATCCTCGGTTTCCCAAGTAGCCTCTTCGACTCCGTGTCTAGACCCGAATTTTAACCAAAGGAATCGTCTTATTCCTCAAGCTGTTTGATTCGCCGCTCTAAAACTTCGCACAGACGCTCCTCATATGAATGATCGTCGCGATCTCGATTCGTCAGGCGAAGTATGTGACTCGGGTCGGCAACATACTTCCGCAACTGAGAGACATGAAACACATTATGAATTCGGCTCAACGCCGGAGGTAAAGCCAATCGATAAGCTAACTCGCCCACCCGATCCAAAATCTCAAACGGTCCAATGAATCTCGGACTCAACTTTCCCCTCTTCCCAAAACGGAAGATACCACGACTCGGGGATACCTTGACCAACACATGGTCACCAGCCTCGAACTCTAATGGTCGACGACGGTTATCTGCATATGATTTCTGTCGACTCTGAGCGGTCAACAAACGACTCCTGATCAAAGCTACCTTCTCACGGGCGGCTATAAGCATATCGGGCTCGGTGCCGATTGATTCTGATAAGTCGTCCCAACACAACGGAGATCGACAACGACGACCATACAAGGCCTCGTAAGGTGCCATCTTGATCGAAGCATGCCAACTATTATTATACGTGAACTCGATCAATGGTAGTTGGGCTTCCCAATCGTCTTTCCAATCGAGGACGCATGCCCTCAACATGTCCTCTAATGTCTGAATGGTCCTCTCTGATTGTCCGTCAGACTGAGGATGAAAAGCGATCGAGATTAAGCCGAGTTCCCATAGCACGATGAATGATTCCCAAAATGCGACACAAACCGTCCGTCACGATCGGAAACGATACTTTTAGGAGTACCGTGCAGTCTGACTATCTCTTTGATGAACAGTTGAGCAAGTCTCTCGGGACCCCACGTTTCCTTGATCTCAAGGAAATGAGCTGATTTGGTTAAGCGGTCCACGATCACCCAGATCGTGTTCATGCCACGACGACTCGTCGGCAAACTCGTGATGAAATCCATAGAAATGTCTTCCCACTTCCATTCGGGAATAGGAAGAGGTTTCAAAGATACCCGCCGATGGCGATGTTCAATCTTAACTTGTTGTGAGTTAAGCATCTCGAAACAAATTCTGCGACTTCTACTTCATATTACTCCACCAGTAATTTTGTTTCAAGTCCTTGTACATCTTGCTAGACCCCGGATGAACGGAATAAGGGGTAGCATGAGCTTCTTTCAAAATCGAGTTTTTCAACTCGTCATTTGCCGGTACGCACAACCGATTCTTAAACCTCAAAAGTCCATCCTCGTGGACCACAAATCCAGGGGCTTTCCCCTGAGCCACATCCTCTCGGATGCGCAACAATGATGGGTCCGAACCCTGATTCTCTCGGATTGCCTCCTCGAGTGATGATGAAATCTTTAACATACAAAGCTGCCCCTGAACTCGCTGAAGCCAGACCTCGATCTCGGGTCTAAGGAATTCCTGCTGAAGCTCCTTCTGAACTGTTAAACGGGCAAGCATCTGCTCCTGAACGGACTTACGACTCAAGGCGTCGGCGACAACGTTCGCCTTGCCCGGGTGGTAGAGGATCTCAATATCATAATCTTTGATTAATTCCAACCACCGTCTCTGACGCATATTTAACTCCTTCTGAGTAAATATATACTTTAAGCTCTTATGATCGGTGAATATCTGACAGGTGACGCCATAATGGTAATGACGCCAAATCTTCAAAGCGAACACCACGGCTGCTAGCTCCAGGTCATGGGTCGGATAATTAACCTCGTAAGGTCTCAATTGCCGTGAAGCATAGGCAATGACCTTCCTGTTCTGCATGAGCACACATCCGAGACCCTGTCCGGACGCATCACTATAAACCACAAATCCTTCCGTCCCCTGCGGCAAGGAAAGTACAGGTGCTGACATTAACCGGCTCTTGAGTTCCTCAAAACTCCGTTGACACGCGTCGGACCACATGTATTTCTTATCCTTCCGCAAAAGGTTCGTTAAGGGTTGAGCGATTCGAGAAAATCCCTCTACAAATCGCCGATAATAACCCGCTAATCCGAGGAAACTTCGGATTTCCTTAACGTTCTTCGGAGGTAGCCAATCTCGAATAGCCTCCGTCTTCTGAGGATCGACACGAACTCCGTCTGATGAAATTACATGTCCGAGAAAAGTCACTTCGGACATCCAGAACTCACATTTAGAAAACTTCCCATAAAGTTGTTCTCTTCTCAACACGTCGAGCACTAGATGAAGGTGAAACTCGTGCTCCTCCCGGTCACGAGAATAAATCAAAATGTCATCGATGAAGACAACAACAAACCGATCCAAAAAGTCGATGAAGACCCGATTCATTAACTCCATGAATACCGCAGGTGCATTAGTCAATCCGAACGGCATAACCACAAACTCATAATGACCATAGCGTGTTCGAAACGCCGTCCTCGCGATATCCGACTCTCGGATCCGCAACTGATGATATCCAGACCTTAAGTCGATCTTGGAGAATACTGAAGCTCCCTGAAGTTGATCTAAGAGATCATCAATACGGGGTAAGGGATACTTATTCTTGATCGTCACCCTGTTCAACTCCCGATAATCAATACATAAGCGGAATGAACCATCCTTCTTCTTGACAAATAACACTGGTGCTCCCCACGGGGACGCACTCGGTCGAATATAACCCTTCTCGAACAACTCTTCAAGTTGGTTCTTTAATTCCTGCATTTCGGTCGGGGCCATCCGGTACGGTGCCTTCGATATCGGGGACGTACCAGGTTCCAACTCAATCGTGAATTCCACATCCCTCTGTGGAGGCAAACCAGGTAGCTCGTCTGGAAAAACATCGGCATATTCCCTCACCACCGGAATATCCGTTAACATTACTGATGACTTCTCGGTTTTGGCCATATAGCACCAATAACCGACACATCCCTGATTGAGTAACCTTACTGCTTTCATTGAATTAATGACCTTACGAGCAGTAGGATTACCTCCCTGAAACACACATTCAACTCCATCGTCTGAAATGATAGTGACCATACGCTTACGGACATTAATGATGGCATCATGACAATCCATCCAATCAATACCCAAGATGACGTCGTCCCTCGGCAAATCTACCACGATTAGGTCCGCTGGCCATACACGACCATGAAACTGAATCGGACAATTCTGAATCTCCCGATTACCGATAATTCGTCTACCATCAGGTAGGCCAATGACATAAGGCTCACAACTAGTAGCACTACCCAGACGTAGTCTACTCAAACATGACTCGGAAATGAATGAATGCGATGCACCAGTATCGAAAAGAGTACACACAGGTTGAGATAGAATATCGAGTGTACCTGAGATCATTCGGGCCTCTGGATCATCGGTCTTCTTCATCTCATAAATCCGGGGCTTGCTAGTCCCGGCACCGGACGCTCCCGTCTGCTGGCTAAAAGCTCCACCTTTAGTCGCTCCCGTCGTTTTAAGCAGCCCGATTGAGTGGCCTTTGATTACGAGCCGATCGCTTAGGGGCACGAGATGACGTCCCGAGTAGGTTTGGAGTCCTACGGCAAAACGGGCCTTATGCCCGGCAATTCCACAATTATGACATGTGATAGTACGCCTCGGACACTTGGTGCGAGGTGACCAAGTTCCCAGATTATAACAGTGATGGCGAACCGCGCTCGAGACCGAGATTCCACGGGTTTAGACGCTAGGAGGTCGCTCGAGAAAAAGTAGAGCACTGCCGCGGTTTCTTGAAAGTGGCACGACTCCGTCGGTGATTACGGTTCTTGGACTTCTTGCTAGCGACGAAGGTTCTTTGCTTAGCAATTTCCTTAGCCGTAAGCTCGTAAGTAAGAGCCTTCTCAATGAACTCGCCAACGTGGTGCAATTATGATTAAATGGCAAGTCTCATACGGGGTTTGACCTCTTCTTTGAAATACTTGATCTTGTCATTCGAGTGAATGATAGATGAGGCGACGGAAGAAGTTCTGAAATTTTTCGGCGATGGCGAGAACATCATCATCCGCCGAAAGGTCGGGAGTGAGTAATTCCGACAACTTGGCCTCCGAGTGGGGCCGGATAGTACCTCTCCATCATGAGAGTCTTGAATCGATCCCAAGTACAAGATCCTTCGGTGGGCTTCAAGGACAACCACCAAGAATGTGCGCTCTTACCAAGGTAGTAAGCCGCAACGAAACTTTGTGTCCCTCGGGACACTCTACCATAGCAAACAACTTCTCGAAATGCTCGAGCCAATGAATGATATCTGCCCGGCTCGACGAGCCCTCAAAAGTAGGTGGCCTCGCGAGAGATATCGCCGATGATGTTACTCACATTCCTCTCTTGCCTCGAGGTGGCGGCGGAGGAGCTGCGGTCGATTGACGGAGTTATGCATCGTCTCCATCAACCGAGCCATCGAGTCATTTGGGCCATCATGCCCTGCATAAATGCGAGTGGATCAACCCGGACACCCTCGGCGAGCCGTGTCCTGCGACTCCCCGATAATGAATGATCGCGTCCAGGTGAATGAGTGGCAGCGTCGCTGCTCGCTGAATTAGCATTATTCCTGGCATTTGCACGGGTATTCGCACGAGTTATCGGGATTCGGCCCGCTCCACGGCCTCGTCCTCCACGTCCTCTGCCAGCCCTTTCCATACTGAAGTGGAAAGTTATATGATGATTATACATCTCGCATGAGTATCACATTATGATTATATTATGAAATAATGAAAATGAGCATACGCGCTCAAATACAGCGATTACATGAATGATTGATTGACGTGACATGATTATCTGATGAAGTTACTGAAATGATTATCTTGGATGAGTTAACAAGATTAATGATCCGATCTTCCCGATCAACAATGAACAATGAAATGAATTGGTGATTAATGAGTTAACTCGACCGTCCCGGTCAAAATGACAATGATGATTGAGGATTGTTAATCGATGAATTATGAATGAATGATTAATGCCAGAAATTATACCATGGCATTAGAAATCTTACGATTCTTGATCTGATTGGCTCGGCATTTGCACAGGTCACACGTGACGCGAAAGTCCAATGATACTAGTCCGATGACGATGATTTCAAATGAGACATGACTTGGAGGGTAGTATTCAAAACCACGCTCTGATACCAACTCTGTAACACCCCAAACTAGGCGGATATTACGGTCTGTGGACCCCCGACCGGGACCCACCAGCGAATGAGAATGAATGAATTACTCAAGTAAATGTAGTACAGAACCACATTACAACATCAATTACTCCGATGTGGAGTTTTATACAACACCCATGATAAAATAGAATACATGTGTATTTTATGTGACGATAAAATACACAACACTGAATGAAATGAGCATTCAAACGGAATGTCTGCAGCGGAATGAATAAAGGAAACATAAATGACTGAATGAATGACTGAACAGACTGGGGCCCCCTACTAGTATCACTGGGACTCGTCGCCGTCAACATGCTCTTCCCGTGCCTTTGCCTTGCCGTGACCTGAAAACAAAATCCCCCAACGGGCCGCCATACTGAACAACAATCCTCAAGAGTTGAAATTACACAATCATGAATTAACTGAAGTGATGAAATATTCTTAATTATGAATTACGCTGAAGAGGAGCATCATAGTACGCCCGTAATGTCCTGTGCAAGTGTACAAGACGAATGTCCGGACACACCCGTCCTTGTACCTAATTAGTCTCACGGAGGTAAGCGTTACCGTGTGCACGGTCCGATGTATCGGTGAACCCAATACATGACCATCATGTGCCCGACTAAAAATTCCACACAGCCACACCCGGCCACGCAATATGAACCCGGAAGGTCACATGAACGAGAATGACCATGATGAACACCAATGAATAATAATTAGACAAGGCCAAGATGACTCACCGATATGAAAGTAATAGTGACGTGATTGATAAACCAATGAAAAGATTTGGAACCGTCGTTCCTCGTGAATGAAATGATTATTCGACACTTACAAGTCTCAAAATGATTAATATTATGATGAATGAATTATGATTATGAGCAATCAACAACAAAAGGAATGAGTATCCTTTTAACCGAGTAAGATTTAACTTACACAATACCGATGAAGAATGTCCGTCCACGAACAACGTCCTAACCAAGATACCGATCGCTCGAACAACCTTGAATAACAATAATTACCAACAATCGTTCAATACACGTATCAAACAACAAAACACGACTAACCCAAGGGTCGAAACAACGATAAACAAACTCATAGGCATTCCAACGAATACATAACCGACCGCACAACTTCGGAAATATCCAATCCCGAATATGTTGAAACCCACACCAAAATGAGTATTTCGAACTAACAAAACACTTCAAGGATATCAATAATCCATTAGGAATCCATAATTCATGATTATAACGACATCAATCGGAAAATCCCCAATTAACCGAAGTCAACCCCAAGGGTTCTTGAAAACAATTCGAAAATAACCATTAAATCCGTAGGAATTTTTTTATCCAAGTAGATAATCCATAACTTAATATATCCCAATGATAATCCAAGCTTACGAAGAAATCGGAAGGAAAACCCAAAATCCGAAATTCTAGATCCAAGAGATTAATACCTTTGATTCGATGTGATGAAGATGATGAGATGATGATCAATCGAAAGATGAGCTTGAAGATGATGATTGATGATTACACCTCGAAGAACCCTCTCCGAATCGCTCAAATCGCCCAAAAATACCGAAGGAGTGAAATGAGATGAACAAATGAAGAAGTCGACTAAGCTGTCGATTTATACTCGGTGCGGAGTTAGCGTCGCTAGCCTTGTGTATAGCGTGCGCTAACGAGTAATTTGGGTAGTCCAGTACCCACTGTCCGAACACGGTAGCGCGCGCTACGTACCTCTTTGTAGCGTGCGCTACGGCCATACTACTAGCGTGCGCTAATATCCATTGTTAGCGTGCGCTAGCGAAATATTTGACGCCTTGATCGAGTCCGTAAAACTATCTCGCCCTCTATCTAACCTCGATAGCGTGCGCTACAACCATTATTTAGCGTGCGCTAATATGTCGGTTGCGTACGCTAACAACAATGCATAGCGTGCGCTATGAATAAACCCGGTGCAGTCCAGTAGCCACTGGACTCAACCTGATCCGCCCCTAGCGCGCGCTACTCCACACATATAGCGTGCGCTACTACGACCCATTAGCGTGCGCTACTTACCACTCGTAGCGTGCGCTACAATTATTCTCACCTGCAGTCCAGTACCTTCTGGACTGCAGCCAAGGTAGCCTTAGCGTGCGCTAAAGCTGAGCGGTAGCGTGTGCTACCTATACCCAATTAGCGTACGCTAAAAGGAGTATGTAGCGTGCGCTACTCCTCAAGCACAGCTTGCAACGAAAATGACAATGATGATAAACACGGCACGAAACTCCAATCAGATTAATGATGAATGACGATCGATACTCGATACAATTACTCTGAATGATGAATACCATGACTGAATCTGAGTGACAAATGATCAATAATGAATGAAATTACTGAGTATCAAATACTGAATGATAAATACTGAATGATAATTACTGAGTGATAATTACTGAATTACAACTGGGTATTACAGTCTTCTTGACATAGGCGGGACATCCCCAAATCTTAATATAATTAAGACTTGGTTTTCTGCCCTCGCACATCTCATGTGGAGTTTTAGGAACGGATTTGGAAGGACATCTTTTCAAGATGTAAGCGGCAGTCAGAAGTGCATACCCCCACAAGTAAATTGGTAAGTCAGTATAGCCCATCATGGAATGGACCATGTTCAACATGGTCGGTTCCTTGTTTCTGACACACCATTTAACTGAGGAGTACCTGGAGGTGTTAGTTGTGAAACTATTCCATGTTCCTTAAGGAACTCGTCAAACTCCGTACTCATATACTCGCCACCTCGGTCCAACTGAAGTACTTTGATATGATTACCAGTTTGTTTCTCAACTAGGGCCTTGAATTCCTGGAATTTCTGAAAGGCCTCAGATTTATGTTTCATTAATTATACATAACCATACCTAGTATGATCATCCGTAAACATAATGAAATATTGATATCCGTCACGTGCTGCTTCCAAAGCACCACATACGTCGGTATGGATTAATCCCAGTTTGTCAGCGGCTCTTTCAAAAGTCCCTGTGAAAGGGGACTTAGTCATTTTGCCTTTAAGGCAAGATTCACAAGTAGGAAAGGGATCCGATCCCAATGGACCCATAAGTCCATCTTTTTCCATCTTGTAAACCTTGGTCTGACCAACATGACCAAGTCTAAGATGCCATTTCAAAACTTGATTGGTTTCATCCCTACCACGTTTTCTAGTCATAGTATTCACAACTACTTTGTTGCTGAGATTTAGATGATACAATCCATTTAACAATGTAGCAGTACCCACTAGTTTATTTCTGAAATAAATTTTGCAGGAACCATCACCAATGAAAAATGAAAAGCCTTTTCGGTCCATGACCAGAATGGATACAATGTTTTTGTGCTCCTTGGGCGAAACAAGTACATCTTCTAAAGTCAAAACAAAGCCGGATTCTAAACCCAAAAGAAGTGATCCTATGTCGGTCGCCTCGACACTATGCCCGCTTCTGACTGTGATCATAAATTCTCCATCTCCAAGCTTCCTACTTTGTTCCAGATCCTGATTCGCAGTACAAATATGAGAACTAGCACCAGAATCTAGTATCCGGGAAGTAGAAAATACAGTAGCAGAACAATTTGTTTCCAAAACTAAAAGTTCTGTACCTGAAGTTCCATGAAGAATCGGACAGTCTATAGCCCAGTGGCCCATCTCACCGCACTTGAGACAAGCATCTTTCTTCTTCTTGCCTTTTGGAACCATCGGGGCCTTGCCCTTTCCTTTAAGGTCCTTAACTTGTGGTCCAGTCTGCTTCTTGGTCTTTTTCTTCTTATTCTTAGACTTCCGAAGTCCAAAAGAAATCACAAGGGCAGACTCCTTCATCCGCGGAGTCTTCATTTGAGACTGAGCGGTCACCAGTTTATTCATTAGCCCAGCTAAGTTACATGCAATCATTACAGTTCAAGTTTATAACAAACTGTGAGAAGGAATCAGGGAGAGACTGAAGGATAAGGTCGGTTTGGAGAGAAGTATCCATTTTAAAATCAAGAGTCTCCAATCTCTCTATTATGTATATCATTTTGAGGACATGTTCCCCAACCTTCTCACCTTCCTTCATCCTTGCACCATCAGTTGCTTGGATATCTCATATCTAGCAGTTCTGCTGTGCTCACCATAAAGCTCGGTTAAGTGAGATAGGATCTGCCTAGCAGAAGTCATTTTCTCATGAGCTCTCTGAAGATCATTAGACATGGAAGCCATCATATAAGCATGGACTTTACGTCATCCTTAACCCACTTTTCGTGGTTTTCAATCTCTTCCTGATTGGCTCTTGTCCGCACTGGAGGCGCCGGAATGTCCGTCTCCAAGACGTATCCCAGTGCCTCTATACTGAGGACAATCATTAGATTGCGGAGCCAATCCACAAAGTTAGGTTCCATCAAGGTGTTCTTTTCGAGTAGAATTGCGAGTGGATTCATTGTCATATTGAGAGTTATGTCTGCATTAAGTACGACATATTAATTAGTGACTCGTTCAATTATGTTCTGAGTATAGAATTAAGGTCTTTTCTATTCTTGTTACCCAGCTCCCACTATTTTTATCGGAACAACACACTCCCATGTGAAATCCGGAAGTATCGTCGCACTACTTCATAGTGGTGATCGAGTTCTTCATAAATCTTAATAGAGGGCAACCGAACAGGTTTCTAGTCTATTAATTTTCATAAAGTGGTGTCCAACACCAACCCATATAATGGAAGATTCGATCTTCTTTTTCCCCTTGTTCACTCCCCTCAACCTATACGGTTTCTATGGTTCGTGAACAAGTTATGTTTATACCATCGACGCAAATCAGTTTCACAATTTAATCTTATCCGGCAACCTATCAGGTTTCTAGGGATAAAATTTGCTCCAACCGAAGGCATCCAATGCGCTCCCGGTAATTTATCCGTCCTCCCCGAACGACTACCCCGATAACTCGAAAGCATAGCACATCCGGTTTGGATTTCAATTTCCCAAAAACTCGATGGAGGGAAGGAAAACCTTGAAACCTTATAAACTTAATAATTTGTTGTGGGAGAATTTTCGCGATTAACGTTACACTTTGCACATTAATCATTTAAGCGAGTTTGTGGCATTCATACAATATGAAACAACCATTCACAACCTAGTTGCTACCAACATGTGGTTCATGGACCGTTCCTAGAAAACTATAACTCCGTAATCTAATTACAAGTATTCGTCTTGAATCTTCATCTTCTCGAAACGGATCTTCCTCCGGTCTTCGTCATTACATATAAATTTTACATTGAAAATTGCATCCTAGATACAAATATTTCTAGTAAAATAAATAGGCTCAAAACGGCCTTTACAACCCAATCGAATAAAACGAACAATTCAAAAACTAAGTCCACGAACCACATCCCCATTCAAAAGCATTCATCCAATAAATACTAAATAAATAGAAAGCGTAGAGATACATTGATCCAATCAACAATACGAACCGATCCAATCGATTCACACAATCGGTAATATGAAAAACGTTCAAAATAATTCGGTCGATCACAAGTATTCCAATTAATCAATTTTCCCTTATAAAATGAAATACCATAAATCATTTTAATCATAATAAATCTAATTTAAAATGTGGGAAAACATTTTTTTAGGAATACACGAAGAAAACAAGCTCGAAACGGGTCCGAAAAGGGGCTGGACCGCGCCCGAAACGAGCCAGGCAGCAAGCAGGGCTGCCCAACAGCCCTGGGCCGCAGCCCCCTGAGCTTGGGCCGCGCCCCTCAGTCCAAAAACTTTCAGTGGGCTGCCCAGCAGCCCTGGGCCGCGGCCCCCTTCTTCCGGACCACTCCCGGACCGTCCAACGGCGATTCGGGGCTAGTTTTTCAACCGGATATCCAATATCTATATTTTCCAACATTCATATAATCAATATAAATCATATTTCCAAGAAATAGAAGATTTATATTTAGACATAAACTTACGAAAAATACAACTATAACGAACGAAAAAACATATACCACGATTATGACTAAAATGATTCCAAATCATTCACCATCTAATCGAGCATTCCAAATGCCAGTATCGTATATACGATCGCAAGACCTACGATCCGATACCACTGTTGCGATTCGGTGCCTAAAACTAAGGCCCAGCGGAAGCGGTAAAATGAAAATTAATTCGATCTGAATTCCTACGAGGATCGATCGAGCTACGTATATACGAATATATAAACGAAAAACAAGAGTTGTAAGAAACTTACCCTTGAAGTCCATTGATTAAATGGTATCCTTCTCTTGATCTATTCCCAAGCTTTACTTGAATTCTCTACGATCCGAAGCACTCCAAGCACTTGAACGATCCAACGCCGAAAGCACCGCGTCTCTACTTGCCACGCGCTGGAGAAACGAACGGAATGACAATACTCGATTAACCTCTAAGGTTACGGCTAGAAACAAGTGATGAAGACTTTTATTATGGCACTCTAAGTGTATAATATATATCTCTCAATGTAACTTGAATTTTCTCCAAGAAACTCAAGAACAAGATGAAGAACAAGATGAAGACAATTGAGAAAACTATTTTGTCTCTCTCTCACGTGCTCAACTCACGTATGGAATGGGTAAAGTAGAAGTGATAAGAGTCTTAAATTTATTCTACATAATCTCCTCCACAATCAAGACCAAATCACCTATATAGATAAATAATATGATCTTGTCCCTTTGAATCACATAAGTCATCCACCAACATGTGGAGACAATGACCAAAGGAAAGGGGGAGGAAAAGGGGCGGCCATCTAGAAGGAGCTGGATGAGTTCGGTCCGTTTCGGACTCCCGTGAGTCCAAACAGATAAACTCCGATTTAGTCCCGATGTATTTATATCGATTAATTAATCCAATTAATTAATCATATCAAATACATAATTAGGCTTTAGGCTGAGCAGAAGTAAGACTGAATATATGGAGTGTAGGTTTAGCGAAAACAGTGATAGAGAGGCGGGGATGATCACATTTGATGGGAAAGTTGTTCATGGATCCACTTTCTTTCGGTATCTTGGATCTATTATCCAAAAGTATGGAGAGCTAGATGGCGATGTGGCTCACAGAATAAAGGCAGGGTGGTTGAAGTGGAAGAGTGCCACAGGGGTTTTATGTGATCCTGGCATGCCTCATAGATTAAAGGGTAAATTTTACCGCACGGCAATTAGGCTGCTTATGTTATATGGCACCGAGTGTTGGGGTCAGAAAAAGCGATTGTCACGTTCAATAGATTAATGTGGCAGAGATGAGTATTCTTCGATTGATGTGTTGTCATACATAATAGGATCGGATCAGAAATGAGGTGATCAGAGATAAGGTAAGAGTTGCGTCTATAGAAGACAAGATGATGGAGAATCGATTACGATGGTTTGGTCATGTGAGAAGAAGACCTATTGATGCCCCAGTGAGGAGGCTAGAAAGTTGGGGAACAAGTAATGTTGTGAAAGGTAGAGGAAGACCCAAGAAAACTTGGATAAAGATGATTGAAAATGATATGCGGTTTCTTGAAATTGGAGAAAGTATGGCGATGGAGAGGCAAATGTGGCGGGAAAGAATACGGATGGTGGATGGAGTCTGATTCCTTTTTTTTTTTTAATTCCTATTTTCTTTTATTTCATTTCATGTTATCTTTTAATTTATTTTTCAGGGTTTTTTTTTACGTTCATTCTCTTTTTTTATTTGCTTTTTTCTCTACTTTTTCCCTCTTTTTTCCTTTTATGTTATTTATGTAACGATTATTGACGGTTTCAAAGTTTGATTCATGTTAGCCGACCCCAAATCATTTTGGGACTAAGGCTTAGATGTTGTTGTTGTTGATCAAATACATAATTACATAATTAATTTCTCCAAGAAATAATTATATTCATGAATTAAATTAATCACCTGGTAATTTATTTAATTAATTAGGCCGTAAATTAATTTATCCAATAAATCAATTTAGACATCCAATGTCCCAAATTAGATATCCAATATCTAATATTCATAATGAGATATTAAGCTTGATTCATTCCGTCGTCAATCATATTGCACGACTCAGTAGGTTCGTCTCAGTCAGCAATGGGAGGAACCAAAGAGTAGTAGCACCACTTAGCCAGTCTGGCGGCCTACACTGTACCCCAACTGAGAACAAATGATAGGGATCATTCAAGAACCATTATGTCGTGAATACCAGTATACGTATAAACCCTTCTTTCAAATGTCCAGATCAAGATATAGGGTCACGGTCAGTCAAACCCTATCTGTATTTGACGCCATGCATGCGTTAATACAAATCGAGATCATCGAGCTCTCGTGTATTCAATAAAACTAGCTCTAATGCTTTGTCCAAAGACTTACGATCTCATCTTCCAATAACTGCATAGGACATATAACCCGCTCACTAACGGAAGAAAGAATTCTATCTTGGTATTCAGTTGGACCTGCTACTTGCCCGTCAAGATGCACGTCGCGGTTGACCCCCACCTCCCGGTTTATAAGGTCGAACTACTCTAATGAAAATCTTGACGTCACAAGCACATCCCTACTAAATCCTCAAGTCAAAGGTTCACGAATACCTATCACAACCTTTCGATTCCTTCATTGACTGTCCCGGATGAAAATCCGTGTGACGAATCGAGGGTGAGTCGGTTCGAGTATACTAATCCAATTAGCATACCTAAAACGTGTGCTCCCACTAACCATTAGTGTTCGACAGGCACTCTCCATGTCAAAGAACACGTCATACAAGTCTTCACATAAACTTAACGCCCAGTCAAGTTTCATCGACTTGCGAACGATTAAGTATTTGAGCTATAAACATTTCTAGTGCCGACCCCCTTATCCAATAAGGAGTGGAACGTTTTGCTCTCAAATACACGTACTAGTTTCTATATGTATATTTACGAGTTAGGAATGCCAGTAACTACTAGTAAATAAAGAAACATTCATTTGTCTTATGATAATAAATTACATAATTACAAGTACAATTCCCTCACTCAACATCCTCTGGGTGGCATTCGAGGGCATACTCCTAATCGTAAGAGGGTTGTTCATCAACCGGAATGATTCATAGGCGTGGGACAGTCTTCGGACTCAATCTTAGGTGAAGATGAATCAGATCCCTGGACTTACAAGGAGACAATCCAAGATAAAGATGTTGACTCCTGGCAAGTAGTAATGGAATCACAAGTAGGATGTATAGATTCCAATCAAGTGTGGGAGCTAGTAGAACCACCTGATGGGGTACAAGCCATTGGAAGTAAGTGGGTCTACAAGTGAAAGAAATGAGGTGATGGGAAGGTTGAAACCTTCAAAGCGAGGCTTGTTGCGAAAGGTTACACTCAGAAAGAGGGTATCAATTATGATAAAACCTATTCGCCGGTATCCATGCTTAAGTCAATCCGGATTCTTTTGGCTATAGCTGGGCATTTGATCTAGATATTTGGCGAATGGATGTCAAGACTGTATTCTTGAATGGAAGTCTAGACAAGGAAATCTACATGCGCCAACCAGAGGGATTTATTGCTGAAGGAGAAGAGCACTTAGTGTGCAAGCTTAAGAGATCCATTTATGGACTTAAGCATGCATCTAGATCTTGGAACACTCGATTTGATGAGTTAGTCCAGTCATATGGATTCGTCTAATGTCTGAGTGAGAGTTGTGTGTATAAGAAATGCGATGGTAAAGTGTTGGTGTTTCTTGTATTGTACGTAGATGATATCCTTGTAACTGGAAATAACATGAAGGAATTATCGGTCGTACGGGTATGGCTATCTGAGCAGTTTGATATGAAGGATTTGGGAGAAGTAGGACACATTCTTAGAATCATGATCTTTCATGATCGGAATAAAAGGATGTTGTGCTTATCTCAGGCATCCTATATCTATACAGTGATAAAGCTGTTTAGCATGGAGAATTCCAAGAAAGGTTTTCTACCTTACAGACATGGAATTCAACTATCCAATGATATGTGTCCTAAGAAATAAAAGGAGATAGAGGACATGAAGCTAATCCCTTATGCGTCAGCTGTAGGAATCTTCATGTATGCTATGTTTTGCACTAGCCCAGATATCTATCATGCCGTAGGCATGGCTGCTAGATATCAGTCGAACCCAGGACCAGGACACTGGATTGCTGTCAAGCACATACTCAAGTACCTGAGAAGGACTAGTGAGTATATGCTAGTATATCAATCAGACGACCTGTGTCCGGTGGGTTACACTGACTCAGATTTTTCATCAGGTAAAGAAAAGTCCAAGCTAGTTTAGCTTACGTGTTTAGCTTGGGAGGTGGAGCCATTAGTTGGAGGAGTGTGAAGCATAAATGCATCTCGAACTCTACCATGGAAGCCGAGTACGTGGCAGCCTCTAAGGCATCCAATGAGGTGGTATTGCTCAAGTAATTCCTGCAGGACTTACATGTGATTCCGATTTTCCAAAGGGTATTATACTTTATTGTGATAATACCGGTGCAGTCACAAATTCGAGGGAACCACGAGCCCACAAGGCAAGTAAACATATCAACCGCAAGTACCACATCATACGACACTTCGTAAAGGAAGGAAATGTAGTTGTAGCTAGAGATGGCAATGATCTTGGATCTGGTCCAGATCCGCAGATCCGGATCTGTTTTTGAGGATCTGGATCTCAAAATTTTTAGATCTGTCGGATCCGGGTCGGATCTGGATCTATAAAAAAATTACGGAGCGGATCTGGATCTTAAATTTTTAGATCTGGATCCGACCCAGATCAGACCCACGGATCTACATTATATATATATATATTATATTTCAAATATCAATATATATTTTTTAAAACCCTAATTCTTTATTATCAAAAACAAAATAAAAAAGAATCCTTAATTCTAACTTTACCCGTTCCTCTTCCTGTTGTCCCCCGAGACCATAAAGGCATCTAGAAAGCGATCTAAGGTCTTTGCCTATCGAGCTAGATAAACTTACCTTTCTCGGCATTGCTTCTTCTCCGAGAAAAGAAGTAACATATTAGGGGGGAGACGGATTGAGTCGCCTGGCAAAACTAAACATATAGCTCCTAGTATTTCTCAGAGGACGTGGTGGGAAGGAAGCAGCCCTAGCCTATGTCCGGCCGATCATTCCGCTGGCATCTCGCATTCACGACCCCGTTTGACTACCGCCGCTGGTCCATGGCTACCTCTGCAAGTGCAAGCTCTCTGTAATATCCGCAAATTCGATTTCCGGTAATTTTCTTTTTATCGCGGGAGTCCGTTTCGATGACTCACTTGTGACCGTTTCGTCATTCTGAGAATGATTAATTCTGCACTTTTTGTCATCCGAGATCGTTTCGGTATCGTTTTGTTGAGTTCCGTGTTCTAAAACGACTTTTCCGTACTTGAGTTCGATTCTCACGAATCTCGTCCGAAACTGTTGTTTCGAGTTTCTCGTAAGTTCATTTAATGTTATTATTCATGTTTCAAGCTTTGGTTTGGTGTTTCGATCTTGTATCGTGTATTTCGGACGTTTTGGGCCGTTTTCGTAATTTCCCAAAGTTTGGGGTAATTACTTCCGTTGTCGAATTTCGAGCCCTTGGGTGTTCGGAATCGTGTGTTCTATTAGTGCTTAGATTCGTTTTTGCGAGTACTTCGTAACCGTATCTTCAGATTATATTCAGGTCTAGGTTTCGGGATTTTCCGGACCGTCGGATCGACCGAGTCCTAGCTGGCCAGACCTGGCCGAGTAACGGTCGTAATGGCCCGACAGTAACGGCCGTAAGGCCTGTTACATACGTAACAGCCTGCCGGTAACATACGTAGCATGTCGGCAGAATTGGTACAGGGAGTTCGGCCATGGCCGATTACGTACGCAGGCCATGACCGATTACGTACGTAAGTGGTCGGCCAGGGTCGGCTATTTAAAGGCCTGGACCGAGTCACATCCGACATTTTTCACTTTTCTTCGTTCCTTCCGCGATTTTTCACCATAGATTGATGGTTTTGAGTAGAATCAACTTATAACAACATGTTTTGGAAGTTGGATCATGGATTAACATCATCTTCCACCCGGATCGAAGGAACGAATTCTTGTGAAGAACTCGATTCGGAACCCTTCCGTTCGTTGCCTTCTTTGGGGTTCGAGCTTCCCGGTCGAACCGTGTTCTTTGGAGCGTTCGGCAGCGGTTATTAAGGCAAGTATCTTATTATACGACTTGCATCTAGTAATCACGTATGAGATTTATGATGATTTTGCTTGCCTTCGTAAATATGTTCCGTTTGAATTGGTTGTGTATTCCGCAAATTGAAGGCTTTGTGATAATAGCGTTATATTGGTATACGTTTTAGGTGTTGTGCAATTTGTGCAGGATTGCGACGTACATATGGGATGGTTGTACACTTGGTTGTGCAATGTATTGTGTACCGATGTGTGTTATGTTGGTTGTGTGTCGTTGATTGATGATAGTTGTTGCGAGTGTTGAGATTGTGTTATGTGTGTGTGATGTACGATTTTGTGGTGATCAACGTGATTGATTAACTGTGCTCATTGTCGTATGTAATGTGAATGTGAATGTGAATATGTGTGTGACCGCTAAGTTCACTCATGTTGGTTCGACGGGACCTACGAGGATTCGTGGCAGTGGACTAAGGGGTCAGAACTTAGTGAGGTACTGAGGTCCAATCGTGCTGGTCTAACGAGGCCTATGATAACGCATGGCAGTGGACCATGAGTTTCGGACACAGTGCGTCCAACCAGGTGAGCTCGATGGGGCTTACGGTGACACGTGGCAGTGGACTACGGTGTCAGGACTGTGTGTGATTGTTGTGATTGATATAGTCCGTGTGGGTTGTTGAGCCTACGGAGACACGTGATAGTGGATCACAATGTCAGAATTGGTTATGTTTGGTTAATAGTCAGTGTGGGTTGTTGAACCTACGGAGACACGTGACAGTGGATCACGGTGTCGGAATTGATTATGTTTGTTTAATTGTGCGTGGTGTAGTCCGTGCGGGTTGTTGAACCTACGGAGACACGTAACAGTGGATCACGGTGTCATGAACATGATTATTTTCAAATCAAAGTTTTGCAAGGAAAAGTTTTATGAAAATGAATGTTGGACCGAGTCCGAAGCTTGAGTAAATATTTTCCGTATTGTGAACTATTGATTTATGAAACAAGATTTGGGTTAAAGCCCTCAACCCTTCTTTTGAAAGGTTTGGTGAACCAGGACTCGGAGTTTCAAAGGTTTCAAAATTCCAAAATTTCCGAGGCGATGAACTTATTTCCGAAATGCTTCATAGTTAATTTCCCTTATTAAAACCCCCGGGAATAATTTGATACTTGAATATTGTGTTTGATTCTTGATTAATGTTTGCTCGTTACTTTTCGTATGATTTGATACTTGCACTAGTAAAACGGTGGAGTTTTACTAACCCCCGAGTAATCGGGGGGTGGATGTCTGTTAGGTATCGTTCCCCATGGTTTCAATGACCGAGGTATTAAACAAAGTGTTTTCAAAATTTCATCCTAGAAAAATCTTTCAAACTCGCAAATTTTTAAAATATTATCATTCAAACAAACACCTCGATAAACTTGTTTTTTTTTAGAATATTATCGGTGTTGGACCACAATGGTATGCTTAATGTTTTAACCGTGTATGCTGAGGTATATGTCGTACATCTTTGTCAATGTGAACGTGTGAATATTGCATTGTGCTGCTGATTGTGGGCTTATGTCGATTATGTGATGTTTGTTTTATCTTGTTATTCTGATTGGTTGTCCGTTCAGTATGCTAAGGGGTCGAGGTCTAGGCCGTGGCCGTGGTCGTGGTGGTGGTCGTAATCGGTAGCAGGAGAGGGCGACTCCCTCCTTGCCGAGTACCAATCAGCTCAGTAGAGATCAGGGACATTCAGCTAGCGTTAATGTTGACGTTGGCGCCGCCACCATCCTTCATCATGTGGTTGATCAGTTAATACAGATGAATCAGGCCGTACATCGGAATGAGAACCCAGATGGGGATAACGGGGCTAGTAAGTGGTTACGAGATGTGATGAGGATGCAGCCGCCCCGTTTTGTGGGTTCGTCTGACTCGTTAGGCTGGGAAAGCTGGCTCTTCCAGTTGGACAGAACATTTGATGCTGTAGCTTGTCCGGATGAAAAGAGGGTACCCATTGCTCAGTACTTGCTTGACAAAGAAGCTGCAGACTGGTGGCAGGCTGTAGTGCCTGTAGATCGTACTCCTACATGGGCTGAGTTTAAGACCGCCATGGAGGCAGAGTATTGCCCGTTTCCTGTTCATGAACGCAGGATCGTTGAGTTTTCTCGGCTACGCCCCAGGATGTGTCGATATCCCAGGCGATAGTCGATTTTAATCGACAGCTGGCTTATATTCGTGATCAAGTGAGAAATGAAGCGGACAAGGTCCGATACTTCAATATGCGCATGAAACCCCATATCCGTGAGAGTATGGCTCCGCTCATGTGTACCACCCTGAAGGAATATCAGGACCGAGCTTTAGCCATTGATATGGCCGTTTCTGTGACGGAATCTGATTCAGAGAGTAAGTACAGAAGACCTCGAGTAACTTTTCAAGAGGCCAGAGAAGTGAGATCCGTGAGCCTATTGCTTCGCAGTTTCCTTGTGGGAGCACTCCTCATTCGGTTGACCAGTCTAAGAACTTCACTCCGGAGGTGAGTAAGACGATCGGTGTGAAGACTTGCTTTAACTGCAGCCGTGTAGGCCAAGCAATGCAGAATTGTCGTTCGCCACCGGTTAATTGTTTTAAGTGCGGCCAACTGGGGCACCAAGCAGTGCATTGTGAGACCGTTGCCAAGATGTTCGGGAATCGGGTTTTTGTTCCTACTCGGGGAGGGCCCGGTGGTGTCCAGTGATGTAGTTGTGTATCGTACTTTGTGCTGTAATTCGTCTAGAGATTGATATTTGTTGCGTGAACTTTTTGGTTTTATTTGTATTCTACCATGATGTTTTATTTTAAGTTTCGGGATGAAACTTATTTTTAATAGGATAGAATGTAATATCCGGTATTCTCGTTTTCTGTTCTCTTGAATTGTTTGTGTCTTGACGTCGGACATTTTATTGTTGACGAGAATCGGAGTGATTTCTATCGTGATACTATATTTGTTTTTATCGCATAGCCGTTTTAGTCGAGTGCGACTTGTTGCCGCGTGCGTTTTTTGATTAAATATGTGCATGTGATGTGATATATGATGTGTCGGTAACTGCTCTTTATTGTTTTGAATCATAGTCGGTGGCGTTGTGTTGGTCGTCGTGGGGCGTGTTTTCACGCCGTATATTCCTTCGCGTTACTTGTAGTGTTTCGCCGATGGGAGAAAGTTACGCGTACCTTGTGTATCTCGTTGAGTTTCCCTGTCGGGATATTGCTTCTCCTTACTTGTTTTAAGTTTCGGGACGAAACTTCTTTTAAGGAGGGTAGTATGTAATATCCACAAATTCGATTTCCGGTAATTTTTTTTATGGCGGGAGTCCGTTTAGACGACTCTCTTGTGACCGTTTCGTCATTCTGAGAATGATTAAATCTGCACTTTTTGTCATCCGAGTTCGTTTCGGTATCGTTTTGTTGAGTTCCGTGTTCTTAAACGACTTTTCCGCACTTGAGTTCGATTCTCGCGAATCTCGTCCGAAACTGTTGTTTCGAGTATCTCGTAAGTTCATTTAATGTTATTATTCATGTTTCAAGCTTTGGTTTGGTGTTTCGATCGTGTATCGTGTATTTCGGACGTTTTGGGCCGTTTTCGTAATTTCCCAAAGTTTGGGGTAATTACTTCCGTTGTCGAATTTCGAGACCTTGGGTGGTCGGAATCGTGTGTTCTCTTAGTGCTTAGATTCGTCTTTTCGAGTACTTCGTAACCGTATCTTCGGATTATATTCAGGTCTAGGTTTCGGGATTTTCTGGACCGTCGGATCGACCGAGTCCTGGCTGGCCAGACCTGGACGAGTAACGGCCGTAATGGCAGCGATGCGTCCGTAAGGCACATTACGTGCGTAACGCGACTGCCGGTAACATACGTAGCATGTCGGAAGAATTGGTAGAGGGAGTTCGGCCATGGCCAATTACATACGCAAGCCATGGCCGATTACGTACGTAAGCGGTCGGCTATTTAAAGGCCTGGACCGAGTCACATCCGGCATTTTTCACTTTTCTTCATTCCTTCCGCGATTTTTCACCATAGATTGATGGTTTTGAGTATAATCAACTTATAATAACATGTTTTGGAAGTTGGAATCATGAATTAACATCATCTTCCACCCGGAAGAACTCGAGTCGGAACCCTTTCGTTCATTGCCTTCTTTGGGGTCCGAGCTTCCCGGTCGAACCGTGTTCTTTGGAGCATTCGGTAGCAGTTATTAAGGTAAGTATCTTATTATACGACTTGCGACTATTAATCACGTATGAGATTTATGTTGATTTTGCTTGCCTTCGTAAATATGTTCCGTTTGAATTAGTTGTGTATTCCGCAAATTGAAGGCTTTGTGATAATAGCGTTATATTGGTATACGTGTTAGGTGTTGTGCCATTTGTGCAGGATTGCGACATACATATGGGATGGTTGTACACTTGGTTGTGCAATGTATTGTGTACCGATGTGTGTTATGTTGGTTGTGTGTCGTTGATTGATGATAGTTGTTGCGAGTGTTGAGATTGTGTTATTTGCGTGTGATGTACGATTTTGTGGTGATCAACGTGATTGATTAATTGTGCTCATTGTCGTATGTAATGTGAATGTGAATGTAAATATGTGTGTGACCGCTAAGTTCACTCGTGTTGGTTCGACGGGACCTACGAGGATTCGTGGCAGTGGACTACGGGGTCAGAACTTAGTGAGGTACTGAGGTCCAATCGTGCTGGTCTAAAGAGGCCTATGATAACGCATGGCAGTGGACCATGAGTTTCGGACACAGTGCGTCAAACTGGGTGAGCTCGACGGGGCTTACGGTGACACGTGGCAGTGGACTACGGTGTCAGGAATGTGTGTGTGATTGTTGTGATTGATATAGTCCATGTGGGTTGTTGAGCCTACGGAGACACGTGACAGTGGATCACGATGTCGGAATTGGTTATGTTTGGTTAATAGTCCGTGTGGGTTGTTGAACCTACGGAGACACGTGACAGTGGATCACGGTATCGGGATTGATTATGTTTGTTTAATTGTGCATGGTGTACTCCATGCGGGTTGTTGAACCTAAGGAGACACGTGGCAGTAGATCACGGTGTCATGAACATGATTATATTCAAATCAAAGTTTTGCAAGGAAAAGTTTTATGAAAATGAATGCTGGACCGAGTCCTAAGCTTGAGTAAATGTTTTCCGTATTGTGAACTGTTTATTTATGAAACAAGATTTGGGTTAAAGCCCTCAACTCTTCTTTTAAAAGGTTTGGTGAACCAGGACTCGGAGTTTTAAAGATTTTGAAATTCCAAAATTTCCGAGGCGATGAACTTATTTCCGAAATGCTTCATAGCTTAATTTCCCTTATTAAAACCCCCGGGAATAATTTGATACTTGAATATTGTGTTTGATTCTTGATTAATTTTTGCTCGTTACTTTTCGTATGATTTGATACTTGCACTAGTAAAACAGTGGAGTTTTACTAATCGCGAGTAATCGGGGTGGATTGCCATTTGCGTCCGGTACATGCAGTTCAGGGAGCAACAGATTGGCACAAGATAATGACGAGCTGCGATACTAATCAAGATTCGAGAGTTGTTTTGATGTTTGTTGTGTTGTCAGAGTTGATTTCAGTCTTCCGCTGTATTGTATTTCGACCCCTGTGTGGGTAATGTTGTTTAAGTCAGTTTTGTTGATTAGGTTGTGTGACCTCATCGGTCTGTGTATTCATGTGTAAGTGACCATAACGGTCTGTATTATTTTATTGTTTGACCCTGGTCGGGCAAGCATTTGGTCATTTTGTAAGGTATAGCCTGGTAGATCCTCGTGAAAAGGGGTCTACGGCGTGTATTATTCTCTTATGGTTTTGGGGGTGTTACACTCGCCTCCAAAGGTTTGTGTTTATTTCATGAACTTTTTACATTAATAGGATTATATTTCATGAACTGTAGGTTTGTGTTTAATCTTTTGATCACCTATTCTTGGAAAACCATTTTTCGGGGCTTCCGCCAGGATACCGCATATCTTCCTCTCCTCGCCTTGGGGAAAGGTGGGAACACCACTTTGCAAAAAGGGCCAAGGTAAAATCGAATTAATGGTGAGAAGCGGTCTATCCTATGAAAGGAATGCGGGAAGACTAGCATCACTTAGTTCATCTTTCTTGTCTCGGACTCATAATTGATTTATCAGTCTGCAATCTTATTTTTTCTTTTTATGACTACAATTTCATGAACTGTATTTCGTCATTTCATGATCTGTTTTCATGAACTGTTTTACATTAATTGTGATGCTAAAGAAATGCTTGAATTTGGTAGACTTCAGATATTCTTATTTCTAATTTAATTAGCATATTCTCTTTTTAATTGTTTATATTTTCTAATTTGTTGGGGTTTTTTGTAGGAAACGGTTGGAGAAGACATTATTGAACAATGTGATAATGAGATTGCACTTCAATATGGTGATATAACCGATGCTAAAATCAATGAGTCTTTGCCAGTAAAACAAGAATGTGTCAAACTGAGTAAGAAACTCACTTTTGCAGCTTGGTATCATTTCAAGTTGGTTAAGGTGAAGGGTGTTGAAAAGGCAAAGTGCAACCATTGTCTGGCTTTCCTATCTTACAAGGGCAGAAATAGAACTTCACATCTTCTTAAGCATGCAAACAATGTTTCCCCGAAAAGGCACTTACGGACGGGAATTGGTCAGTCACAATTGAATGTTAAAACTGAACCTGATGGAACCACTATTTTGGAATTGAAGGATAGGGAAAAACCTGTCAAATTTGATCCAGAGACTTCAAGGAAGGACTTGGTTCATATGGTAGTCATACATGAGTACCCTTTATCTATAGTGGATCATGTTGGCTTTAGAAAGTTTGTGAAGGGCCTTCATTAACTGTATGAATACTTCTTTCAGGGTGCTGTATGAGTATCGCTGTAGGGACATGCTCTAGGATGAATTTATCAAAACAATTAGGATATTATTTATCCCAACACTTTGGATACTCCCTATCTATATGTTTCCATGCCTCTCCATTCGAAGGGGTATCATAGTATCATCTGTTAGGGTTGTATATAGCAAAGCATACTTTATGCTTGTATTACCTCATTTCTCTATAACTGCCTATGGGAACATTTTGTCATATATTTTGAATATTAATTCACGTTATAGTTATGCAAATGTATTGTCTGTTTATTTAATATTGTAGATAATATAGTGTGTTTGTATCATACGGAAGATCGCATTATCGATGCCTTATAAAATAATATAATAGTTCATAGCAGATATAATTATTAGATAAATTATGTGAAATGTTGTAGTGTATGCTTGCGAGTAGTTGGTCTTGACTATTAACATGAATTAGCGTATTACTTTTAACTGGATCGCAGTGAGAATAATTCTTCTGTACTGATTGTAAACCCCTCAAAGAGTTCAAGAATGATCATTATATTAAGCCCTGCAGGTGGATTTAATTCTGATATAATAATAGATTTCGGGTGGTACTACACTTGGATAAGCAATTAATTATTTGAAATTGTAACTATCTTAAATTAATTACTGGACATTCGATATCTTAAATAAGGGAAATATCATATTTTAATAAGGAACCCGGTTTTGTAAATTGGGATTTAGGTTAGGAAGTGCAGTATCAGTTCTTTGGTGGGTTGAATTGATATTAGTAAAACTCAACCATATTAGGAGGGGCTTAATATGGAAGGTTGAGTTATACGAGGAGGCCTAACCTTAATCCTCTTTAAGGTCCTTAGAGTAGCCCAGAGCCTATAAATAAGACTTGTTGGGGGTCCATAACATCACACCTGGGAGTTTGATTTTTTTATCCCGTGTTTAATTATAAATGTAGAATTGTGTCTTTGATTCTACAATTTTGATTACACATCAATTTTCTAAGAGTGATCCAAAGTTAGTAAAAAATAAAAATAAAAATCAAGTGAGTCTCAAGAGTATCGTTCGGCCGATCCAACTTTGCAGTTAAGCAAGATGTAGTAGCTCGTTGCCCAAAGAACGTCCGAATTAAGGCGAGAATATACTCTAGAAGATTTTAAGAAAGATATCGAAACAAACACTTCGCTTCAAAGGTAAATATTCTATGATCTTATTATCTAGATTAGGATATTAACTTTACCAACAATTATCTTCGATAAATAATAATAATATTTAAATTGCTTATTAATATTAATAATTAATTAACTAGTATGCCTAAATAGATCTTATGCTTGTGGATGCGCAAGACGTACTTATCAAATTATTCTGAACTTCACTTCTGCTGCGTTTATTTCCAACATTGGTATCGGAGCAAGTTTTTAGGTTTTTGCTATTTTAAATAATTTTGATGATTAATTTCTAGGAATTCATGTATTATGGTATTGGAATATTTTACTAGAATTTTTCTTGTAGGGAAGTATGATTCAATTATCATGGTTATGTGAATGGAATTTATTTTATTATATATGCAATTTTTGGTTTTGCCAGGTTTTGAGGTATGAAATAGTTTTTTCCATGAGAAAATTCAGGGGTAGAACTATGATTGTATTTTCGTGTAATTTATTGTAATTATGTACTTTATTTAGTATGAATAATCGGATTTGAAAAGTCAAATCACAAATAAATCACGGAACAACCCGACTGCCCAGTGAAGTCGGCAACACATGCCGCGGCCAGCACTGGACGAGTCGCCGAGCAGCAAAAGTTTGCCTACCGCGTGGTCTCGGCCTGCTGTGCCCGGCGGGCAGGCTGGTCCGGGTCGGTTCGCTAGTTCGGGAATCCGATGCATGGTACGATCTATTTCAGCGCTGTTCGTTGCGTCCGCCGGAGAGCCAGGATTTTAAAATTGAATTTTTTATGTCATTAATTTTGCACAAAAAGTGAAAATTTTAATTTTGGAAATTCATGGCCCAGTCAGGGAGAAGTGACGAGATGCTTGATCCAGTGGGATATAATCGAGCTAGAGATTTTCTCGGATTCAGTTCGGGGACGAAGACCACGATAATTGGATAATTTAATTATCCTTATATTTTATTTATGGTTTTTTTGCTGTTTAAATGTATGGTATGTATGGATGTTACGTGATAAGTTTTCTTGCATCCTAGGACGAGAAAATTAAAACCTTAAGGCAAAATAAATAAGTGATTAAATTGATTTATTTTTGGCTAAAATGCTCCTGGGGTCCCTTAACTTAATTTCAGATAACGATTTAGTCCTTTATCTTTTTTGTCCCAACTAGCCCTTTATCTCTATAATTTTAAGCAAATTTAGCCTTTTCCGTTGGTCTCCGTTAACTGTTGTCCAGGTGGCTGTTAAGTTACCTACGTGGCTATAAACATACCTGCGTGTCAAATCCTTAACCTATGTGTCAAAGCATCTCACAGTCAAAGCATTTTTCTCTCCAGAATGCAGTTCACGTGCATTTTTTCAGCAATGTGTCTTTCCGCCGAAGCATCTGTATTAAGAAAACAACACTTAGCAATCTGTTGAAAACAACAACATGATTTTAAGAACTGGATTTTAAGAACAGGATTTCCGCCGTCGCAAAATATGCATCTTCCGTAGATCTACTCAGTAATGTGTCGAAAACAACAGGATTTTTTAAAATATACACACATAGAAATATTATAATTAGCCAAGAGCAAATTAATAGGACTCATAACTAACACCTGTCATTATGTATTCAGGTGCTGCATAACCATATGTTCCCATAATGCGAGTGGAAACATGGGACTCGTCTCCTACTGGGCCGTCCTTGGCTAGTCCGAAATCAGAGAGCTTCGCATTATAGTCCTATTATATAGTATATAAGTCGAAACGGATACAAAAAAATATATGTGATGATTTATATAAATTTAGGTTATTATGTTCAGAGCCTATATTGAATTTTGGAGTTCTCGAGTAACTAATTATCAAACCTGGTCCAGTAATATGTTGGATGTCTTAAAATCACGGTAGATGACAGGTTTATGTGCTTCGTGCAGAAAAGCAAGTGGACCAGGGAAGGGGAAGCAATACTCCTGCAGCAAGTATATATATATATATATATAAGGGGAAGCAATACTCCTGCAGCAAGTATATATATATATATATAATTAAGGGTGGGTTTATATTAAAAACACACAATGACACATATGCAGCTAACACAGATGATGGAATATGTTTAGGGTATGTTGTGCTGGTGATATTCGAGACTAAGTAAAAATACACGTGAACTGCATTCTGGAGAGAGAAATGCTTTGACTGTGAGATGTTTTGACATATAGGTTAAGGATTTGACACGCAGGTATGTTTATAGCCACGTAAGCAACTTAACAGCCACCTGGACAACAGTTAACGGAGACCAATGGAAAAGGCTAAATTTGCTTAAAATTATAAAGATAAAGGACTTAGTTGGGACAAAAAAAAAAGATAAAGGACTAAATCGTTATCTGAAATTAAGTTAAGGGACCCCAGGAGAATTTTAGCCTTTATTTTTTGGATAAAATCATATTGGCCTCCATAATTGATTTAAGTTGTGAAATAATAAGCATACACGTTGACATTAGGGTCTTCCTCCATATCGGATGTGCTAATAATAAGTTCACTAGTTTTAGATCTCAAATGATAACAAAAATTAAATATTATTTTTTATGATAGAACCTTTCCATCTGTAGGACTATTATTTAAAGAATATTTTAAGGTTGTTAAATTATGGTGTTCACTCATGTGTATTAAATAATAAGCTCCCCATTAGAGTTTCTATTAATTTATACATGACCAAGAGGAACAAACTATTATTTTACTTATCAAAACGCAAATTGACTAGATAGTAAAATTAAAAACGTAAAAGTCTACTTGAAAAATGTGTGAATAAATGTACACACGATCGTAGCTTGCATGTGCGGTTTTTCGAGGTGTTGGTTGCTAGCGTAGATATTGTGTTTTGAGGTTTTTAAATATATTTTGCTATGCATTATGAGGTGAATGTTTTAATTTTATCTCAAATGTATTTCAATCCACTTGATGTTATTCTAAAAAAAACTTGATGGCACTAACTTTGCTGATTAGAAACATAATCTTAATATTGTCCTGACTGCTGAAGAACATAAAGTTGTTCTAATTGAGGAATGCCCACTTGAGCCAAATGCGGATCCGACACTTGATGAGGTGAAAGAATACCACAAGTGAAAGAAATCTGATGAAATAGCTCGCTGTTACATCTTGGCTTCTTTAGCAAATGTATTACAACATCAGCATCAGAGTATGGTCACGACCGCATAAATGATGAAAATCTCGGCGAGATGTTTGGTCACCAGAACCGGGCGACTAGGCAAATTTTTATGAGGGTCTTTATGAACCTTGGTAAAAAAATCATGTTTTTGTAACACCCCAAACTAGACGGATATTATAGTGTCGTGGACCCCCGACTGGGACCCACCAGGCGAATGAAAATTAATGAATTACACAATATAATGTAGTAATGAACCACATTACATCCTAAATTACTCCGGTGAGGAGTTTCAAATACAACACACCCAGGGAACACTGAATACATGTATATTTTATATGAAGATAAAATATACAACATGAGCAAATGACAATCCAAAAGGAAGTGCAGCGGAAAAATACATAACAAGGAGACATGAACGAAATGAAGAGACTGGGGCCCCCTACTAGTATCACTGGGACTCCTCGCCATCAACGTTCTCTTCCCATGCTTTTACCTTGCCATGACCTGAAACAATATCCCCCAACGGGGTCAGTTACACAGAACAACAATCCTCAAGAGTTGAACAATATACAACAATCACTTATCTTAGTTATGAAATCCAGCTGAAGAGGGGCATCATAGTACGCCCGTAATGGTATGTGCAAGTGCACAAGATGAGTGTCCGGACACACCCGACCTTGTACCTAATTAGTCTCACAGAGTAACTTTACCGTGTGCACAATCCATTGTGTCGGTGAACCCTTCACATGACACGTGTTGCCCGACTAAAAATTCCACACATCCCCACCGGCCACGTAATATGAACCCAGAAAGTCACATGAACAAGAGTGACCAATGAACATTAATGAATAATAATCCGACAAGGGTCAAGAATGACTCACCGAGATGAAGTAATAATGAAATGAATGGTAGCTCATTGAAATGATTGGAACCATCGTTCCTCGTGAATTGAATGATTAATTGATAATTACAAGTCTCGACATGAATGATATATTATGAGTGAATTACATGTATGAAAACATAAGGAATGAATATCCCTTTAACCGAGTAAGAATTAACTTACCTCAATACCGGTGATGAAACGTCCTCTCTCGAGCAAACGTCCTAAGGAAAATACCGGTCGCTCGAACAACCTTGAACAACATAATTACCAACAAACGCTCAATATACGTACCAAGCATAATCACAACCAACTCAAAACGTCGATACGACAAATCCAAATCCATTGGGGCATTCTAACGGATACGTTGCAAACATTCATCTTTTTTGTTACAACCAACCCCAATAATATCGATACCCAACCTCCAAGGAATAATTTAACCCAACAAAACCTCATTAATGACATCAATAATCCATTTGTAAACCACAACCTAAGCTTACGACAACATCAATCGGAAACCCCCAAAATAACCAAGGTCAACCCTTAAGGGTTCTTGAATAATTCCCCAAATATTCATCAAATTCGAAATATATACTAATAAATCCATAGGAATAAATGTATCCAAGGTATATAATCCATATCTAATATATTCCAACATAAAAGTAAGCTTACACAAAGAGATCGGGAGGAAAACACTAAAAATCCGAAATTCTAGATTCAAGAATTATTTACCTTGATTTGATGTATTGGAGAGGATGAAATGATGATTAATCTGAATGATACGCTTGAAGATGTTGATAGATGGATGCATCTCGAAGAAATCTCTCCAAAACGTCCAAAATCGCCCGGAATTGCCCAAAAACAAAGTGAGAAGTGAAAATGACGAAAACTGGACTGGACTGTCCAATTTATATGATCCAGTTTAGCGCACGCTATGTCCTGATATGTAGCGTGCGCTAACGAGTTAACCGGACAGTCCAGTGAGCTCTGACTGCCTCGTTAGCGTACGCTACGAACTTGGTAGAGTGCGCTAACGTCTTCCCAATAGCGTGCGTTAATCCAAAATGTTAGCGTGCGCTAACTGATGTCTGATGCCCAGTAACTGAAGTCCAAGACCTCTTGTCCTCTGACCTGCTCGTGATAGCGTGCGCTACAACCAAGACTCAGCGTGCGATACACATAACATTACGTACGTTAAGGTCCTCTCGTGCGTACGTTATGAATTATTTCATTTCAGTCTAGTACCCACTGGACTGTCTGATCGAGCCTTAGCGCGCACTCCACTCATGCATAGCGTGCGCTATCCAAACTTCTAGCGTGCACTACTTACCATTCGTAGCGTGTGCTAGTACAACTCAAAATTCAGTCCAGTGCCTTCTGGACTGTCTACCTAAACAACGTTAGTGTGCGCTAATGCTCAGAGGTAGCGTGCGCTATCCGTACTCAATTAGCGCAAGCTAAAGAGAGTACGTAGCATGCACTACTACTCACACACAGCCCACTACAAAGATGACAATGATGATATTCTCGGCCCGATTCTCCAATCAGGTTGAATGACGAATGATAACTGATACATGACACAAATTACTCCGAATGGTGAATACAGTGAATGAATATGGTTGATGAATGATTAATAACGGGTGAAAAATTATTGAGTGACAATTACTAAATGATAATTACTGAATGATAATGAATGAATTTACAACCGGGTATTACATACTCCCCCCCATAAAAAGAGTTTCGTCCTCGAAACTAAGGGTCAAACAACTCGGGATAACTCTCCCGCATACTATCCTCGGTTTCCCAGGTAGCCTCTTCGACTCCGTGTCTAAACCACTGAATTTTGACCAAAGGAATTGTCTTGTTCCTCCGCTACTTGATTCGCCGCTCTAAGACTCGTATGTGACTCGGGTCGGAAACATACTTCCTCAGCTGAGAGACATGAAACACATTATGAATTCAGCTCAATGCCGGAGGTAAGGCCAATCGATAAGCCAGACTGCCTACTCGATCCAGAATCTCAAATGGTCCAATGAATCTCGGACTCAACTTTCCCCGCTTCCCAAAACGGAAGATACGTCGGCTCGGGGATATCTTGACCAAAACGTGGTCACCTGCCTCGAATTCTAATGGTCGACGATGATTAACTGCATATGACTTTTGTCGACTCTGAGCGGTCAACAAACGACTCCTGACCAAAGCTACCTTCTCGCGAGCGGCTATAAGCATATCGGGATCGGTTCCGATTGATTCTGATAAGTCATCCCAACACAAAGGAGATCGAAAATGACGACCTTATAAGGGCCTCGTAAGGTTCCATCTTAAACGAAGCATGCCAACTATTATTGTATGTGAATTCGATCAATGGTAGTTGGGTTTCCCAATCGTCCTTCCAATCGAGAACGCATACCCTCAACATGTCCTCCAATGTCTGAATAGTCCTCTCTGATTGTCCGTCGGACTGAGGATGAAAAGTTGTGTTGAGATTAAGCTGAGTTCCCATTGCACGATGAACTGATTTCCAAAAATGTGACGCGAATCGCCCGTCACGGTCAGAAACATACTCTTATGAGTACCGTGTAATCTCACGATCTCTTTGATGAACAACTGGGCAAGTCTCTCAGGACCTCACATATCCTTAATCTCAAGGAAATGAGCTGACTTAGTTAAACGGTCCACAATTACCCAAATTGTATTCATGCCCATGATAACTCGTCGGCAACTCGTGATGAAGTCCATTGAAATATCTTCCCACTTCCATTCTGGAATAGGAACCGGTTTCAGCATACCCGTCGGTCGTTGATGTTCTATCTTGACTTGCTGACAGGTTAAACATCTCGAAACAAATTCTGCGACTCCTCGCTTCATATTACTCCACCAGTAATTCTGTTTCAAGTCTTTGTACATCTTACTAGACCCCGGATGAATGGAATAAGGGGTAGCATGAGCTTCTCTCAAAATCGAGTTTTTCAACTCGGCATCTGCCGGTACGCATAACTGGTTCTTAAATCTCAAAAGTCCATCCTCGTGGGCCACAAATCTAGGGGCTTTCCCCTGATCCACATCCTCTCGGATGTGCAACAAAGATGGGTCTGGACCGTGATTCACTCTGATCGCCTCCTCGAGTGGCGATGAAATCTCTAACATGCAAAGTTGCCCTGCACTCGCTGTAACCAGACCTCGATCTTGGGCCTCAGAAATTCCTGTTGAAGTTCCTTCTGAACTGTTAAATGAGCAAGCATTTGCTCCTGAATGGATTTACGACTCAAGGCGTCGGCGACAACGTTCGCCTTGCCCGGGTGGTATTGACATATCATCATCCTTAATCGGTTCTAACCACCGTCTCTGTCGCATATTCAACTCCTTCTGAGTAAATATATACTTCAAACTCTTATGATCGGTGAAAATCTGACAGGTGACGCCATAAAGATAATGACGCCAAATCTTCCACGCGAATACCACGGCCGCTAGCTCCAGGTCGTGGGTCAGATATCTGACCTCATAAGGTCTCAGTTGCTGTGAAGCATAGGAAATCACTTTCCCGTTCTGCATTAATACACATCTGAGACCTTGTCCGGATGCATCACTATAAACCACAAATCCTTCTGTCCCTTTCAGTAAAGAAAGAACAGGTGCTGAAATTAAACGACTCTTGAGCTCCTCAAAATTCTGTTGACATGCGTCAGGCCATGTGTATTTCTTATCCTTCCGCAAAAAGTTTGTCATAGGTTGAGCGATTTTAGAAAATCCTTCCACAAATCGCCGGTAATAGCCTGCTAACCCTAGAAAGCTTCGGATTTCCTTAACATTCTTTGGAGGTTGCCAATCTCGGATAGCCTCCGTCTTCTAAGGGTCGACATGTACACCGTCTGATGAAATTACATGTCCAAGAAACGTCACCTCAGACATCCAGAATTCACGTTTGGAAAAATTTCCATAAAGCTGCTCTCGTCTCAACACGTCGAGAACATGATGAAGGTGAAATTCATGCTCCTCTCGGTCATGGGAATAAATTAAAATGTCATCAATAAAGACAACCACAAACTGATCCAAATAGCTGATGAAAACTCGATTCATTAATTCCATGAATACCGCGGGTGCATTAGCCAACCCAAACGGTATTACCACAAACTTGTAATGACCATAGCGTGTTCTAAACGCCGTTCTAGCAATATCCGACTCTCGAATTCGCAACTGATGATACCGAGATCTTAAATCGACTTGGAAAATACGAAAGCTCTCTCAAGTTGATCCAAAATATCATCGATGCGTGGTAGGGGATATTTATTCTTGATCATCACCCTCTTCAACTCCCGATAATCAATACACAAGCGAAAAGAACCATCCTTCTTCTTGACGAATAACACAGGTGCTCCCCACGGGTATGCACTCGGTCGGATATAACCTTTCTCGGTCCAATCCTCCAATTGATTCTTTAGTTCTAGCATTTCGATCGGGCCATCCGATACAGTGCCTCTGATAATGGGGACGTACCAGTCTCCAACTCTATCGTGAATTCCACATCTCTCGATGGAGGCAAACCTGGTAACTCGTCTGGAAATACATCGCCAATCGATAACAATGATACCATGAATGATTGAACACCTCGATTGCCTTAGAATGGTCAATCGATAACAATGATACAATGAATGATTGAACAACCCCGATTGCTTTCATCATATTAATGATTCTTCCGGAACAGCTGGGATTACCCCCTAAAATACACACTCGACTCCATCGTCTGAAATGATAGTGACCATACGCTTACGGACACTAATGATGGCATCGTGACGATCCATCCAACCAATACCCAAAATAACATCGTCTCTAGGTAAATCCACCACGATTAGGTCTGCTAGCCACACATGGCCATGAAGCTGAATCAGACAATTCTTAACTTCACAGTTCCCGAAAATTCTTCTACCGTTAGGTAGTCCAATGACATAGGGTTCACAACTAGTAGCACTATCCAGATGAAGTCTACTCAAACAGGACTTGGAAATAAATGAATGCAATGCACCAGTATCAAGAAGGGTACACACAGGTTGAGATAAAATTTCGAGTGTACTTGAGATCATTCAGGCCTCTGGATCGTCGGCTCTCTACATCTCATCAATTCGGGGCTTGCTAGTCCCTGCACCGGATGCTCCTGTCTGATAGTTGTGGGTTCCGCCTTTATTTGCTCCCGTCGTCTTAAATGATGCAGACTGAGTGGCCTGATTCTGAGCCGCTGACTGATTCGGGGCCTGAGATGATGTCGGAGGTTTGGGGTCCCTTCGGCAGAAACGGGCCTTATGCCCAGCAACCCCACAGATATAACACGTGATAGATTGCCTCAAACACTTAGTGCTGTAATGACCCTGTTCTCCACAGTTGAAACAGGTGATGGCCGGCCTGGCCGCCCGGGACTGAGACTCCGCAGGTTTAGGCACCATAAGAGGTCTCTCGGAAAAGGTAGGGCCCGCACGAGGCTTCTTGAAGGTTGCCTGTCCGCCTACGGACCGATTACGCTTCTTTGATTTCTTGCCAGAAGATGAAGGTTGATACTTAGCAACTTCCTTCGCATTAAGCTCATAAGTAAGAGCTTTCTCGATTAAATCGGCCAGAGAGGAGCAATGATGGTTAAGCTATTGCATCTGAGCCATCATGCCCTACATAAAAGTGAGTGAATTAACCCGAACACCTTCCGGTTGAGCTGTAACTCGGATACGACTCCTTGACGGTGAATGATTATTTCCAGGTGAATGGGTGGCAGCGTCACTGCTCGATGAATTAGCATTAATCCTCGCGTTTACACATGTATTCGCACGAGTTCCCGGGTTTCGGCCCGCACCGCAGCCTTTTCCCCTGCGTCCTCTGACAACTCTTTCCATACTGAAGTAGGAAAGTCACATGATAGTTATAGATCTCGCATGAATACCGCAATATAATTACATTATGAAATGATAATAATGAGCATACACGCTCTAATACAATGATTACATGAATGATCAACTGAGGTGACATGATTATCTGATGAAATTCTTGAAATGATTATCTTGAACAAGTTAACAAGATTAATGATACGATCCTCAAGATCAACAACTGAGCAATGAAATGAACTAAGTGATTAATGAGTTAACATGATCGACATGATCAAAATGAAAATGATGATTGAGGATTGTTGACTGATGAATGATGAAGGAGTGATTCTTATTGCCAGAAATTATACCATGGCGTCAAAAATCTTACTGTTCTTTTGGTCTGGGGGGATCGGCTCTTGCACAGGTCATACGTGACACGAAAGTCCAATGATACTAGTCTAATGAACGATGATTTCAATGAGACATCACTCGGAAGGTAGTATTCAAAACCACGCTCCGATACCAACTCTGTAACATCCCAAACTAGGCGGATATTACAGTGCCGTGGACCCCCGACTAGGACCCACCAGGTGAATGAAAATTAATGAATTACACAATACAATGTATTACCGAACCACATTACATCATCAATTACTCCGATGAAGAGTTTCAAATACAACACACCCAGGGAACACTGAATACATGTATATTTTATATGAAGATAAAATATACAACACTGAACAAATGACAATCCAAGAGGAAGTGCAGTGGAAAAATACATAACAAGAAGACATGAACGAAATGAAGAGATTGGGGCCCCCTACTAGTATCATTGGTACTCCTCGCCGTCAGCGTTCTCTTCCCGTGCTTTTACCTTGCCATGACCTGAAAACAATATCAGTTATACCGAACAACAATCCTCAAGAGTTGAACAATATACAACAATCACATATCTTAGTTATGAAATCCAGCTGAAGAGGGGCATGATAGTACGCCCGTAATGGTATGTGCAAGTGCACAATATGAGTGTCCGGACACACCTGTCCTTGTACCTAATTAGTTTCACGGAGTAATTTTACCGTATGCACAATCCATTTTGTCGTTGAACCCTTCACATGACTATCGTGTGCCCGACTAAAAATTCCACATATCCCCACCCGGCCACATAATATGAACCCATAAAGTCACATGAACAAGAGTGACCAATGAACATTAATGAATAATAATCCGACAAGGGTCAAGAATGACTCACCGAGATGAAGTAATAATGAAATGAATGGTAGCTCATTGAAATGATTGGAACCGTCGTTCCTCGTGAATTGAATGATTAATTGATAATTACAAGTCTCGACATGAATGATATATTATGAGTGAATTACATGTATGAAAACATAAGGAATGAATATCCCTTTAACCGAGTAAGAATTAACTTACCTCAATACCGGTGATGAAACGTCCTCTCTCGAGCAAACGTCCTAAGGAAAATACCGGTCGCTCGAACAACCTTGAACAACATAATTACCAACAAACGCTCAATATACGTACCAATCATAATCACAACCAACTCAAAATGTCGATAAGACAAATCCAAATTCATTGGGGCATTCTAACGGATACGTTGCAAACATTCATCTTTTTGGTTACAACCAACCCCAGTAATATCGATACCCAACCTCCAAGGAATGATTCAACCCAACAAAACCTCATTAATGACATCAATAATCCATTTGGAAACCACAACCCAAGGTTACGACAACATCAATCGGAAACCCCCAAAATAACCAAGGTCAACCCTCAAGGGTTCTTGAATAATTCCCCAAATATTCATCAAATCCGAAATATACACCAACAAATCCGTAGGAATACATGTATCCAAGGTAGGTAATCCATATCTAATATATTCCAACATAAAAGCAAGCTTACACGAAGAGATCGGGAGTAAAACACTAAAAATCCGAAATTCTAGATTCAAGAATTATTTACCTTGATTTGATGTATTGGAGAGGATGAAATGATGATTAGTCCGAATGATAAGCTTGAAGATGTTGATAGATGGATGCAGCTCGAAGGAATATCTCCAAAACATCCAAAATCGCCCGGAATCACCCAAAAACAAAGTGAGAAGTGAAAATGACGAAAACTGGACTGGATTGTCCAATTTATACTGATCCAGTTTAGTGCACGCTATATCCTGATATGTAGCGTGCGCTAGCGGGTTAACCGGACAGTCCAGTGAGCTCTGACTGCCTCGTTAGCGTTTGCTACGAACTTGGTAGCGTGCACTAATGTCTTCCCAATAGCGTTCGCTAATCCAAAATGTTAGCGTGCGCTAACTGATGTCTAATGCTCAGTAACTGAAGTCCAGGACCTCCTGTCCTCTGACCTGCTCGCGATAGCGTGCGCTACAACCAAGACTCAGCGTGCGCTACACATAGCATTACGTACGTTAAGGTCCTCTCGTAGCGTAGGTTATGAATTATTCCATTCCAGTCCAGTACCCACTGGACTATAAGATCGAGCCTTAGCGCGCACTACACTCATGCATAGCGTGCGATATCCAAACTTCTAGCGTGCGCTACTTAACATTCGTAGTGTGTGCTAGTACAACTCAAAATTCAGTCCAGTGCCTTCTGGACCGTCTGCCTAAACAACATTAGTGTGCGATAATGCTGAGAGGTAGCGTGCGGTACCCGTACTCAATTAGCGCGCGCTAAAGAGAGTACGTAGCGTGCGCTACTCCTCACACACAGCCCACTACAAAGATGACAATGATGATATTCTCGGCCCGATTCTCCAATCGGGTTGACTGATGAATGATAATTGATACACGACACAAATTACTCCGAACGGTGAATACAATGAATGAATATGGTTGATGAATGATTAATAACGAGTGAAAAATTATTGAGTGACAATTACTGAATGATAATTACTGAATGATAATGAATGAATTTACAACTGGGTATTACAGTTTTAAAGATGATTTCTCATCTAAACGAACTTGATATCTTAGGGGCTACTATCGATGTGGAAACGTAGGTCGATATCATCCTAGGCAGCTTACCTAGAAGTTTTGAGCAGTTTTGCCTAAACTACAACATGAATCATCGGGAATATACTTTGGCGGAATTGCAGACAGAGCTTCAAGTTGCCAAAGGTATCTTCAGACAGCGGTATCAAGTCCTTGCGGCAACTGGTGCTTCAACCTCGAAACCTAAGTGGGGGAAGAAGAAGAAGAAGAAGAAGAAGAAGAAGAAGAAGAAGAAGAAGAAGAAGAGGAAGAAGAAGAAGAAGAAGAAGAAGAAAGTGGGCCAGAAGTAAGTGGCACCCCTCAAGGTGAAAAGCAGGGCTCCTCAGCCTGAGGCGAACAAGAAAACAAAGGGAAAGTGCTACAAGTGCGGTCAGAAAGGATATTTTAAAGCGGACTACCCTGCTCTTAAGAAAGGTATGTCTCATGCACTGTAGTCAAAACATGTTTGGAAGCTTATTCTGCCACTTCGTGGATAGTAGATTCAGGCTCCACTTATCATGTTTGTTTTGACTCACGTGGTTCTTAGGTAACCAAGTGGCTTAGTGCGGGCGAGATTATCATCAACTAGGGCAATTATTCCAGGCTTATGGTTGTAGCAGTGGGAGTCGTGCGATTGAAGATTAGTGATACGATATTAGTTCTAAATAATATATTATTGGTACCTAATTTTAGAATGAATTTAATTTTGGTTTCTAAATTAAGTTGTGATGGTTATTCAGTTTCTTTTGATGATAATGATGCTATTATTATAAGAAACGGTGAATATTTGCATAAGTATCTAAATTGAGGAACTATATGTCATTAATACTGTACAAACTCCCACATATAAAAGTAAATCTCTTAACTTTTTGTCTAATCCTAAAAAGAGAAAAGAACCTTCAAGCATAAACCAAACGATCTGTGGTACTTACGATTAGGTCATGTAAACCTTAGAAGGATTCAAAGATTGGTATATGATATCCACAGTGGATGAACTCCAGGTTGAGTCATTTCCAATATGTGAATCTTGTCTAGAAGGTAAAATGACCAAAAGGGTTTTCAAGACCAAGGGAAATCATGCTCAGAATATGTTAGAATTGGTTCATACTGATGTATGTGGTCCAATGAACATCCAGTCTAAGGAGTGGTTTCTAATAACTCATCATGTTTACAGATGATTATTCAGGATATGGATACATCTATTTGATGCGACATAAGTCTGACCTTTGACAAGGGTGAAAGAGAGAAGCGTCATGGAAAGAGTATCAAGTCACTACGATCTAATCGTGGTGGCAAATAACTTAGTGGATAGGTTTTGGATTTCTTGGCAATAAAGGGATTACGTCCCAGTTCACTGTGCTGAGAATTCCACAACAAAATGGGGTTGCTGAGCGAAAAAACGAACTATTTTAGAGATGGTTAAGTTAATGATGAGTTACTCAGATTTACCTATTTTGTTCTGGGGGTACGGCTTGGAAACAACGTCAGATATACTAAATCTAGTGCCTTCGAAACCAATTCCAGAAACACCCACGAAACTGTGGAGTGGACGGAAGTCAAGTTTAGGACATGTTCGGTTTTGGAGTTCTCCACACATGTGCTGAATAAAGATGCTGATAATTTGGCACCTCGTATAGAGGTACGATACCCGAAAAGAACGAAGGGTGGCTTGTTTTATAGTCCCTAGGATCATAAGGTCATTTTCAGCACCACTGCTCAATCCCTGAAAAAGGATTATGTGATCAGTCACAAGTCCATGAGCAAAATAACTCTGGAAGAGTTGAGGGGCAAGATTCTATCTATACCAATCGTACAAGCACAACTAACATTGCACCACATATCGACTTTGTAACTTCTACATCAACTCAGGATTTTTTCACCCATAGTAGGAGGGTTGTTTGTCAATCAGAACAATTCATAAGCGTGAGAAAGTCTTCGAACTCAGTCCCCGAAGAGGATGAACTAGATCACTAGACCTACAAGGAGGCAATCCAAGATTAATGTGCTAACTCATGGCAAGTGGCGATGGAATCATAAATATGATCTATGGATTCCAATCAAGTGTGGGGACCTGTGGAAGCTAGTAGAACTACCTAATTGGGTGCAAGCCATTGGGAGTAAAAAGGTCTACAAGATAATTAAAAGACCTGACAGAAAGGTTGAAACCTCAAAGTTAGGCTTATAGCGAAAGGTTATACTCAAAAGGAGGGCATAGATTATGATAAAACTTTTTGCTGGTAGCCATGCTTAAGTCAATCCAGATTCTTTTAGCTATAGCTGTGTATTGGATCTAGATATTTGGCATATGTATGTCAAGACTATGTTCGTGAATGGCAATCTAGACAAGGAAATATATGTAACACCCCAATATATTCGGAATAATTACAGGGTCGTAAATCCTTTATATAAGAATTTACAAGGCTAATTTGAGAAATACTAAAAATAATACCAAAGTACCATTAAGGTTATAATTCAAAACTAGTTCAACAATTCAAATGAGTCCATTATTACAAGCAGTCCAAACACCAACAAAAATACGCGAGTACTGAGAAATAACTGGAAAACAAGACAACATCAAATTACATCACTGAGCGACTTCATCGTCATGTCGGTACTGTAGTTGCTTCCCCGCTTCTCGGCTACCTGAACATCAAAACAAAAGTCCACCCCCGAAGGGGTTAGCAAAACGATGCTAGTACAAGTATCATAATACAAAAATCGGATATGCAATAATAATGCATCCTAAATTACGTAAAATGGACTTCCGCCACCGTAATCCAACGATGCTAATCCACGTGATTCCATCAACATAACAAAGGGTAATCCAACGATCCAGCGCCCTCAATATATATCCCCATGATGATCCCGTCGGACCAACGCATGGTGGAAAACCCGTCCAACGATCCAGCGCCCTCAGCATATATCCCCATGATGATCCTGTCGGACCAACACATGGTGGACATCCGATCCAGTGCCCTCATCATAGATCACTCGATCCCTTCGGATCATCACAACATACATAAACACAACTATGCATACACATATGCAAAATCGATATGTCCATCAACATGAACATAAAATCAATCAATAACGATATTATGACAATTCAACTGGAATGACCTCATGTTCAACAACATGAATGACAATATGTATGATCAAAATCCTCAATATTAAACTAATATTCAAAAATACGATACTTGCCTTAGAAATGGAGACAAGGATTGCTACTACAAAAAAAATCTTCAACCAGCTCGAAAAACTCTCACTCGATCAATCCACCGAAACCCGAACCTTCAGCGAACAATAACATCGGTATAACTAATGGTTCCGGATAATTGTTCTAAACATCATATGAACATCAAAAGGGCATGTTTCTCCCCATCATACAAGCGTACTAATCTACCCTATACCATTTCGGTTGAATCAACATTATGCTACTAACCGAACAAAAGCTCATAGTATTCCATCTAAGATCAAATGCATCCTATGATTGGATTCTTCATTTATACCACATGATAATTCTTCTTACAATGATTCTAATCATACTCTTTATTAATAAAAACCAACAAGATATTGGAAATACCCCGAAGAACACCATAAGAACTTATTTACTAGGTTCACTTGATTATCATCTTCTTCTTTAAGGAAATAACCCTAAGTTCAATCCTTTGAATCTCCCCATACGCATTATTTCATCATGTAATACGTAAGAACTTGATAATCTCAATAAACTTGCCATAATCAGGTTCATAATCTCAGGATACTACATTTAAGAGCCCAAATACTACAAGGTTCGACTAATATTCTAAACAACGAAGGAGAACCGAAACATAACCAAAATTATTCTTCTAACAACATGATGTTCGAATCCTCAAGACAATAACTGAATTGGTAAACACAAAACAGGTCCAAAACATTACCAGAACACGAAACTGAGTTGGTGAAAGATCACATACCTCAATATAGTGAAGAACAATGAAAGACTTGAAGAAACTCAACACCGGAAGTTTGAACACAAATCCACAAGGGTCTATGATTTTCAAAATCGAGCTAGGATGATGATATGAGAGGTATATGGTGTTGGAGAATCTCCAGAACACGAAAATCGGCCAAGGTGAGGGTGAGAAATGAAATGGGGGTTGAGGTCTATAATGTAATACCCGGTTGTAATTCATTCATTATCATTCAGTAATTATCAGTCAGTAATTGTCACTCAGTAATTTTCACTCATTAATAATCACTCATCATTCATGATTCATTCATTTGTATTTGTCGTTGGCATATTTTTAACCGTGTATCAGTTACTGATCATCATTCATCTCCGTTTGTGGATCGAGAAGAGAGTATTATCATAATCATCGTGAATGATAGTCTTGTGTTGGAAGTATCATCTATCGCATGTTATTGGACTTAATTACATTCATACAAGTATTGTATGTCGGATCATTCACCTTTCATAACGAGAAGATGGAGTTGTCGGACTTTGTCATTTCCAGCAGTGAGTTACGGCCATAACTGATCATGCATTACAGCCGTAACATGAATTCGTTGGCTTAAGGATGTTTTTTCCGAAGGTGAGTTACGGCCGTAAGGATAGGCAGGCTACGGCCGTAACATGCGTTCGTGGTTTTCAGGACATGTCGGACGAAGAGGGCTTACGGCCGTAAGGGTTGCGGCATACGGCCATAAGATGAGGCAGGTACGGCCGTAAGGCTTGGCCGGTTACGGCCGTATGATTCGAGCAGGGTTCCTGGTCAGTTTCGACGAAGGTTTCATATGACCGTAAGTCTTGCCGAGTACGGCCGTATGAGTCGAGTTACGCCCGTAAGGCAGGTGGGGTTACGGCCGTAAGTCTGTCGGTAGACTTTCGACGAAACCGAGTTACGCCCGTATGATGTGGCTGGTCACGGTCGTAAGGCCGTTGACTTGGAGAGGTTACGGACGTAGGTAGGCCGAGTTACGGCCGTAATGTTCGCCAGTTTATATAGACTTGGACGGGATTTTTGCACTCATTTCACCCTTCTTCATTTGAGTTCCGAGAGAGAGGTTTTGGGGAGAGATTTCCTCATCACATTGTTGCGATTTTTCTTTAACGCAAGTGCACGTTATCGTTTACAAGTAATAAAGTGATGAGTATCGTTCCCACGAGGACTGAATCACTAACTACCGAATTTTGTGTATTCCAGTTTTATTTGAACAAACGAATTTTGGGTCGCAATTAATTACTAAATTAAATCAATAAAAGAACTAACAGCAAAAACGATTGCTTGAAGAAAGAGAATCAAATGATAAATAAGTCTAGGATTCTGAATCCACCTCGGTTTATCCGAATTTACTCTCGATTATCTGTAGTTAATGATTTTCCCAATTTATTGAAGGCGAAGATTGCTAATATACTCTACCGCCTCTCCCGAGGTCAATAGATTTTTCTAAAGGCGAATAACGCACTCTATCCCTAGGTGAATTTATTCATCAATAGGCAAAAAGCATAAAATCTCCAAACGGCCACGTAGTTTCTATGAGTATATTCCTATCTCACATAATAAAACGGTTCTCACCAATAGTTCCTCACCAACTCTCCTCTCCCGATTCGAATTGAATGATTAGAACAATACAACTATTGGCCAGATAATTGAAAGCATTAAACACGATTGGGAAAACTCAACAAAAAGGGAATTAAATAGATAATCTCAAGCAAATCCGTCAAACATAGGTTTCATCAAAATCCTAGATCAAGGGTTTTAGCCTGACATGCTAAATAATGAAAATACAGAATAAATAAATAAAAGCATGAAAATCAAACGCAGTTGAAGAGCTCGGATTCCTCCGTTCTTCTGGCTTCCGCCCTCTGCCTTTGATCTCTTCTGCTTCTCTCGTCTGCGATAATCTTCTGTCTTCCTCCTTTTTCCAAGCTTCCCAAATTCCAAAGATAACCAAGATAATTAATTAGGGTCTTAAACCCTTATTTATAACTCTCAACAGTCTCCAAATCGCGTCCGTGTGAGTAGGTCGAGAACTGGCTTCAAAACGGCCCAAATCCGCGCGGAGCACACCAAAACCGCCTTGTGTGCTGCGGCTCACTTAAATTGTGCCGCGGCACATGGCGTCCAGGTTAAAACCTGGGCGCTGTGATTTTCTTCTGGGCTGCGGCTCACCAAAGTTGTGCCGCGGCTCAGAGTACAGTCTACTCTGGTGCCTGCTGGTCCTCTGCGTGTGCCGCGGCTCACTTGCCCTGTGCCGCGGCCCACGGCCAAAATTCGCCGTTTTCGCCCGTTTTGTCTCGTTTTAGCTTCCGGACTCAATTTTCCTGCAAAACATAAAATAATAGGACATTAAAGGCTAATTTATGCAGATTTCATCATAAAAAGAATATAAAATAATGATAAATAAGCGTATAAAAATACGCCTAATAAATACCCCCAAACTTAAGCCTTTGCTTGTCCTCAAGCAAAAAGAATTAATTTCAACAAAAGAATATCGTGAATAATCGTGCAACTCATAGTACTCAACCTAATCAATACTATCCTGAAATTTTCCCTGAATAATACGAGTATCGTAATAGCGAGCTACACTCAGAACACTGATTCCACAAAGTAACCAAGTTCAGTCCTAATCACTCGTTCATGAAGAAAATCCAGCTCAAAGATTAACAAACGTGAATTTAATCGACTGTCACTATGACAGGTTAAAAAAAACAAGCTAACTCGCCCAATCCCATAGTCTAGTGGCACAAATTTCCAGAGTTTCAAAAAAAAATAACCCTCGGACAGTGTTCCCTTATATATATGTTCAAGAAATTGATTCGAGTTGACCACTAGGTTCGGATCTCGGAATGTTTCATCGGGATAATCCTAGGGTGGAAATTCCATTCTCATGTATTGGGAAACCGTTTGACGTAAAAGACACTCATGGGGCACATGGATGCTTCTAGTTACTAAGTTCCCCTCCACAGCGGAGAAACAACTCGAATAGCTACTCCCGCAAGTCCGATTCAAGGTCACTGTTTTACGCAAGAGTAAACAGCGGGTCACGCGAATACCCCCGGTTACTAGGCTCCTCATCATTGGCACATGCGAAATTTCTAAATCACTAGTCTAATCAGGGTCGTCGTTTTACACGAGAGTAAACAACGGGTCACGTGAATACCCCCGGTTACTAGACTTCCCTTCATAGAACAAAAATTATCTCGATTTTTGGGAAAAACTGACCGACTCTAAACTCAATCTAAGTGCCAACACGACTTATGTAACTGGACGACTAGCTAACCGAAAAATGTAACCAAACGTATCGACGGTGATTTTAAAACACGTATGTCTCCTCTCTTATCCGCTAAGATCTCTACAAAAAACGAAAAAAAATTCGGACCTAAATGAAGACTTAGCAGAAACAGAAATTACTGACTACAACTCGACTAAAACTCGACCGTTTCTTCAGAGGGAAAAACAGTGTCGTAACATCAGTATTACACAAATAGAAGCACGAAAAATTCACGAATAATAGTAAAATCATGACAAGCAAGGCTATCGACAAAAAGATAACTAGAAATAACAAAAGGTGCAACGAAATAAGTACAGCAGTAAATGTAGCAACAAAAATAGACCCCCCCCCAAACTTAGGACGTACATTGACCTCAATGGACAAAAATATAATATGCAATAAAAGTGAAAGGTCAAGTACTCCCCTACAAACAGCTCACGAACTGGTGCCGGCGTTGTCCGGCGAGGATGCACGCTTCTTGACTACGTCATGCGGAGCGTGAATAAATGAGCTTGCATCATCAAAGAGGAAGTTAAGAACGAGCTCTCAAGTTTAACATGATGTAAGGGTAGGGCACAATGTAATTCGATAAAATGATTCGTTGCATATAATTTGAAAATTCTTGGCTTACCAATTTTTCATTGCTGCAATTTATCAAACACTTGGTATGCACAAGTTAAAATGAAGAACAAGAATTTTAATGGTTAACTCCAAATCCCAAAAATAATAACACAGATAATGGCCATGAATAACGACAACTATCATCACCAATTCGTTCATAATTACCAATTCCATCACAATCAAATACCAAATTCCCCATATTCCAACTCCATTTTAGAGAAAACATTGAAGAACAACTAGCAACATATAACTTCAATTCACTTTTCAAATCATGTGTCAATTATGATTAAGGGATCAAGATTTACCTGAAGAATTTGAGAAGAAGACTAAGAGAAGGGTGTCGACCGAGCGCGCGCAAGGGAAGGGAAGGGAAGGAAAGGGAAGTGTACCTGGGGTGGCCGGCCGAATGCGGGTTATAAGGTACCTGGGCTCTCCAAATTCCGCATGGTGTGCCGTGGCACAGCATAAGTGAGCCGCGGCACAAAGTACAGTCGGCCTGGGACTTTTTGTGATGCAACCGGGTGCCGCGGCTCAACCTACGCGTGCCGCGGCTCATCGTGTTAGTGTGCCGCGGCTCATTTAAGCCGTGCCGCGGCACAGAGTACAGTCTCCTGGGCCTTTCTCGAGCATTTAGTGTGCCGCGGCTCAGGGAATATGTGTCGCGGCTCATTGACCTGGTGTGCCGCGGCTTAGTAAGGTCGTGTCGCGGCACACAGTACAGTTTGTTAGGCCTCGTTCCATCAACTGGTGCGAGCCGCGGCTCACTTGCCTTGTGCCGCGGCCCATCACTGATTTTCTCCCCCGAGGTGATTCCTGCACAGAATTTTTGAACAGGAAGATGTCAAGAACGAGAGGTAACAACAAATCAAAGCACAAAATGATGAAAAATAAAAATTCAAGAATGCAAGAAAAATATAGGAACGCAAAAATCTACAACTAAGAACTCGGGTTGCCTCCCGAGAAGCGCTAAGTTTATAGTCTTCAGCCGGACCTATTTAAAAATCAGTTCGCTTTTCGCAAACTCCATTTGAGCTCTGCCCCGTTCATCGAACCGTTAATATGGTTTTTAAATTTTGACCATCGGTCATTAACGATTCGATTTTCGGTTCGGATACCCAATGTTGGTTGCGGAAGGGTTTTGACGAGAACAACTTTCCGAAACATCCATTTTTCTCATGACTAGATGTCCGTTTGATTTCCGGCTTATTTCTCTCTTTCAAAAATGACTTTATGACAGCAGCAGACTTGTCCCAGTGTGGCTGGTCGGATGGCGATGATGGCATGTCCACATGCTTGAGAGATGCGACTCGTTCCACATCTTTCTTAGAAGTTGGACCATCTGAAAATGAGTCTTTCGACCGACGATTCTTCCGGTGTCTTTCTTTAGCAACGGCCTCCAGACTTTCACTTTGTAAGCTCTTATCAACACCTCCCAGACATGAAAAGGATTTGAACACTTGGAACGTAACACGCTCGTCTTGAACCCGCAGAGTTAATTCCCCTTTTTCCACGTCAATAAGAGTTTGGCCGGTCGCTCAAAATGGTCGTCCCAAGATAATCGGGATATCTTGATCTTCCTCCATGTCGAGAACAATAAAATCCACTGGAAAGATAAATTTATCCACTTTTACTAACACGTCCTCAATCACTCCCCTCGGGTACTTAATAGATCGATCCGCTAATTACAAGGAGATCGTCGTCGGCTTTGGTTCTCCAATTCCCAGCTTTTTGAAAATGGACAGAGGCATGAGGTTAACACTAGCACCGAGATCGCACAATGCCTTATCAAAAGTCAGATTTCCCATCGTGCAAGGTATATTAAAACTTCCCGGATCTTTCAATTTTGGCGGAAGCTTTTTCTGAAGAACCGCGCTGCACTCCTCCGTCAAGGCGACTGTCTCAAACTCCTCAAGTTTTCTTTTCTTCGACAAGATCTCCTTCATGAACTTAACGTAGCTCGGCATCTGCTCCAACGCGTCGGCAAATGGAATGTTAATATGAAGCTTCTTGAACACGTCGAGGAACTTGGAGAATTGCTTGTCCGCCTTTTTCTGTTGTAATCTCTGCGGAAACGGGACGGACGGCACATATGCCTTCGGATTATCCGAAAACGTTATCGAGGGTCTCCAATATTGTGATTCCTCCGTCGCTAAATTTTTCTTCTCCTCAATTTCACTTCTATTTTCACTCCTCTCGGGCTGGTCACATACCTCCTTCCCGCTTCTCAAACTGATCGCATTTAGACTTTCTCTAGGATTTGTCTCGGTCGTACTTGGCAATGCTCCCTCCGGGCGGGTTGTCAACACATTAGCAATCTGGCCCAGTTGGACTTCCAAGTTGCGAATGGAAGCGGAATGATTTTGCAATGTTGCTTCTGTACGGGTCATGAATTGACTCGTATTCGCTGCCAATTTCGCAATTGCTTCCTCGAGAGAGACTTTTGGAGCGGGAGGAGGATGCTGTTGGTTTTGAGTGAACGGAGGCTGGTTCGAGTTCTGTCCGTTTCTCCACGAGAAGTTGGGATGATTACGCCATCCCGAATTATACGTGTTGGAGTACGGATTATTTTGCCGGTTTCCGTTCGCTATGAACTGAGCTTGTTCAATTTGGGGCTGCTCGAACGGGTTTCCGACTTGACACTCCGCGCTGGGGTGAGATCCGTTACACCAATTGCAAGACTCAATGGTAACGGGGGAAGGAGCATGCGAAAATGCTTGAAGCTGCTGCGTTAAGGCGGCGACTTGAGCTGATAATGTAGATATCGGGTCATTACTCGAAATTTCCATAACTCGCTTCGGCGTTATTCATTCGGATGGACATTGATAAGCATTAGCTGCCATAGCTTCCAACAACGAGTGTGCTTCAGCCATCGTCTTTCCCATTAAAGCTCCACCGGCGGCTGCATCCACGAGAGTGCGTGTAGAGGCACTCAAACCATTGTAGAACGTCTGAATTTGGAGCCAGTCCGGAAGGCCGTGATGTGGGCATCTCCGTAACAAATCTTTGTATCGTTCCCACGCCTCGTGAAGCGACTCCATATCGTATTGACCAAAAGTGGTAATCTCGTTTCGTAACCTCGCCGTCTTTGAAGGTGGGAAGAATTTAGCAAGGAAGGCTTGCGCTAACTCTGCCCATGTCGTGATCGAGCCCGGCGGTAAGGAATTCAGCCAAAATTTCACTTTATCCCTCAAAGAGAAAGGGAATAGCCGTAATCGGATAGCATCGTCGGTGACACCATTGTTCTTGAACGTGTCACAAATATCGAGAAAAGAAGCAATATGTGCGTTGGGGTCATCATTCGGCAATCCACAGAATTGGGTCGCCTGCACCATCTGAATAATAGCAGGCTTGATTTCGAAATTGTTCGCCTGGATAGTGGGAAGCCGAATCCCCGAAAAGTTTGCGTTAATTTGCGGCATAGCCTAATCTCGAAGTGCCATTTCCGGTTGAGCTTGCTGCACAATATTATTTCCTCCGTGATTTTTGATATTTTCGACCATGGTCACTGTCGTCTGTAACTCTCGTTTCTCCTTCTTGTTCCTTCGAAGAGTGCGCTCGAGTTCGGTATCCAAAGGTAGTAGGCCTTCGTTACCGAATTTTCTCATGCACTACGCGAAAGATCCTGAAAGGAAAAACAAATAAATAAATAAAATTAAATACACGAAAATAAGTAAATAAAAACGTTCAAACTAAGACTAGAAATACTGAAATCGATATTAGCAAAATTTCAGTCCCCGGCAACGGCGCCAAAAACTTGTTGCGATTTTTCTTGAACGCAAGTGCACGTTATCGTTTACAAGTAATAAAGTGATGAGTGAGTATCGTTCCCACGAGGACTGAATCACTAACTACCGAATTTTGTGTATTCCAGTTTTATTTGAACAAACGAATTTTGGGTCGCAATTAATTACTAAATTAAATAAATAAAAGAACTAACAGCAAAAACGATTGCTTGAAGAAAGAGAATCAAATGATAAATAAGTCTAGGATTCTGAATCCACCTCGGTTTATCCGAATTTACTCTCGATTATCTGTAGTTAATGATTTTCCCAATTTATTGAAGGCGAAGATTGCTAATATACTCTACCGCCTCTCCCGAGGTCAATAGATTTTTCTAAAGGCGAATAACGCACTCTATCCCTAGGTGAATTTATTCATCAATAGGCAAAAAGCATAAAATCTCCAAAAGGCCACGTAGTTTCTATGAGTATATTCCTATCTCACAGAATAAAACGGTTCTCACCAATAGTTTCTCACCAACTCTCCTCTCCCGATTCGAATTGAATGATTAGAACAATACAACTATTGGCCAGATAATTGAAAGCATTAAACACGATTGGGAAAACTCAACAAAAAGGGAATTAAATAGATAATCTCAAGCAAATCCGTCAAAACATAGGTTTCATCAAAATCCTAGATCAAGGGTTTTAGCCTGACATGCTAAATAATGAAAATACAGAATAAATAAATAAAAGCATGAAAATCAAATGCAGATGAAGAGCTCGGATTCCTCCGTTCTTCTGGATTCCGCCCTCTGCCTTTGATCTCTTCTGCTTCTCTCGTCTGCGATAATCTTCTGTCTTCCTCCTTTTTCCAAGCTTCCCAAATTCCAAAGATAACCAAGATAATTAATTAGGGTCTTAAACCCTTATTTATAACTCTCAACAGTCTCCAAATCGCGTCCGTGTGAGTAGGTCGATAACGGGCTTCAAAACGGCCCAAATCCGTGCGGAGCACACCAAAACCGCCTTGTGTGCCGCGGCTCACTTAAACTGTGCCGCGGCACATGGCGTCCAGGTTAAAACCTGGGCGCTGTGATTTTCTTCTGGGCCGCGGCTCACCAAAGCTGTGCCGCGTCTCAGAGTACAGTCTACTCTGGTGCCTGCTGGTCCTCTGCGTGTGCCGCGGCTCACTTGCCCTGTGCCGCGGCCCACGGCCAAAATTCGCCGTTTTCGCCCGTTTTGCCTCGTTTTAGCTTCCGGACTCAATTTTCCTGCAAAACATAAAATAATAGGGCATTAAAGGCTCATTTATGCAGATTTCATCATAAAAAGAATATAAAATAATGATAAATAAGCGTATAAAAATACGCCTAACACACATCACTTGTTAAGGAGTGTTCTAAACATATATCTTGGATTGGGAAGCTTGGATAGTCGATTTAACACGATTTCACCGGATCAAAGTGTTTGGATCTTCAAAGGTAAATTCTTCAACATCTTGGATTTCGATTTTGTGTTGAGATATGATGTTTTGGACGTTATAATCATGTTGTATGAATAGATATATATATATATATATATGATTATGAGTTTGTATGAATATTCATTGGATTATTGAAGGATTATTCAAGAACACTTTGGATATTGAGTTGGATTTGCGGGTTTTCGATTAGTTGTTGTTGAAATCACGAATTGGATGTTCATATTGGATTATTGATTGTATTGAGATGTTTTGTTGGTTTGAAGCACTCCTTGGGGATTTGATATTGGTATAATTAAGGATTGGTTGTAAACAATCAAAGAGTGGTTACAACGTGTTTGATATAATGCCCCAATGAACTTGGTCTAGTTGTATCGACGTTTTGAAATAGTTATAATCGTGTTTAATTTGTATATTGAATGGATTGTTGGTAATTGTGTTATTCAAGGTTGTTCGAGCGACCGACACCTCATTTAGGACGTTTGTTCGTGGAAGTACATTCTTCACCGGTGTTGTGTAAGTTAATTCTTACTCGGTTAAAAGGATATTCATTCCTTTCGTTGTTGTTCAGTCATAATCATAATTCATTCATAATGTATTAACTGTATTGAGATTTGTAATTATCGAATAATCACTTCATTCACGAGGAACGACGGTTCCAGTCATTTCATTGAGCTATCATTCACTTCACTATTATTTCATCTCGGTAAGTCATTATTGACTTTGTCGGATTGTTATTCATTAATATTCATCATGGTCATTCTCGTTGATGTGACCTTCTGGGTTCGTATTGCGTGTCCGGGTGGTGATGTGTGGGATTTTTAGTCGGGAATTTGATGGTCATGTGTTCGGGTTCACCGACACAATGGACTGTGCACACGGTAACGTACCTCCGTGTGACTAATTAGGTACAAGGACGGGTGTGTCCAGTCACTCGTCTTGTGCACATGCACATACCATTACGGGCATACTACTATGCCCCTCTTCAGCTTAATGTCATAATTAAGATTTATCATGATTATGTATATTCAACCCTTGAGGATTGTTGTTCTGTGTAACTGACCCCGTTGGGGGACATTGTTTCCAGGTCATGGCAAGGCAAAGGCACGGGAAGAGAGCGTTGACGGCGAGGAGTCCCAGTGATACTAGTAGGGAGCCCCAGTCCTTTCAGTCATTCATGTTGTCTTCATTTTATTTCTGCTACAGATTTCCGTTTGGATACTCATTTTCATTCAAGTGTTGTATATTTTGTCTTCATATAAAATATACATGTATTTTGTATTATCTTGGGGGTGTACTTGAAACTCCTCATTGGAGTATTTAATGATATAATGTGGTTCGGTACTACAATTATATTATTTAAGTCATTAATTTTCATTCGCCTGGTGGGTCCCAGTCGGGGGTCCACGGCACTGTAATAGTCGCCTAGTTTGGGGTGTTACATATAAATAGAAATCTAACCCTTTACGTATGCTAAACACAATACATTATGTACGTAAAAACTATAGCGTACGCTACGCTCGAAGATTAGCGCATGTTAACGTCTGGACAGAGCTTACTGGCCTGTTTCTGGCATTGGCTTACGTACGTTAGCATACATGTTTTACGTACGTAATCGCTAGGACCTTAGCGTGCATTAAAAATACTCCTTAGCGTATGTTAAGTCCGTTGACTTGCTTAGCTGGAAAACCGTCCAGGTTCACGCGGAGCCTCTCACGAATCTACACTGTCCCCCACACGCCGACCCTTGTCGGATCTCGAGTTGACTGAGTTTACGTACGTTAAGCTTGACAGCTAACGTACGTTATATTGCAGTCTTAGCGTACGCTAAGATCATCATCTAGCATACGTTAACACGTGCAGAACCATGCACGCAAAATGTTGGAGATACAAAAACATAAGGATACGAATACGGGAAACTAACCTTCGATTAATAACATCACAAAGTCGAATCTTACAAGATCGAATACAGGATAAATACACAATAATTATCCGGGCATTACATACTACCATTCTAAAAGAAGTTTCGGCTCGAAACTTAAAACGAAAACAATTCCAGGTATCTCGACTTCATACTATCTTCAATCTCCCAAGTTTCTTCTTCGACTCCATGTCGGGACCACTGAACTTTAACCAAGGAGATAGGTTTATTCCTCAATTGCTTGACTCGACTCTCGAGTATCTTAATTGGCTTTTCTTTGAACGAGCCATCATTAGCCACTTCAATCTCGCCAAAATCGATGATATGACTGGGATCTGGTACATATTTCTGCAATTGGGATACGTGGAATACATTATGAACGTGACTCAGTGATGGCGGTAAGGCCAACCTGTACGCCAACTCCCCAACTCTTTCAAGGATCTCGAATGGCCCGATATATCTCGGACTCAGCTTTCCTTTCCTCCCGAAACAGAAAATTCCCCGGGTAGGAGAAACCTTCAATAGTACATGGTCCCCAATCTCGAACTCCAACGGGCGACGGCGCACATCTGCATAAGATTTCTGTCGACTCTGGGCAGTTAACAGCCTCGAATCAGGGCTACCTTCTCTTGGGTCTGAACTATCAACTCTAGTTCCGTCCCGATCAAGTCAGAAGAGTCATCCCAACACAGGGGTGATCTGCATCTTCTTCCGTACAATGCTTCAAATGGTGCCATCTTAATGGAAGCATGCCAACTATTGTTGTAGGTGAATTCAATCAACGGCAAATGAACCTCCAATCGGTTGACCAATCTAAGGCACAAGCTCTAAGCATATCCTCTATTGTCTGTATAGTCCTTTCGGACTGACCGTCCGTCTGAGGATGATAGGCCATGCTGAAGTTCAGCTCGGTTCCCAAGGCCTTGTGAACTGCCTTCCAAAAATGTGACACGAAGCGACCATCCCGATCCGAAATAATGGTTTTCGGTGTTCCATGCAATCGGACTATCTCCGTAATAAACACTCGTGCTAACTTTTCGGGTCCCCAAGTGTATTTAGTACCCAGGAAATGAGCCAACTTGGTTAGTCGATCAACTACAACCCAAATCATGTTCATTCCCATCTTAGTCCTTGGCATATTAGTGATGAAGTCCATCGATATATCCTTCCACTTCCACTCAGGAATCGGAAGTGGCTTTAACATCCCGGTAGGCCGCTGGTGTTGAATCTTAACCTGCTGACAGGTTAAACATTTCGAAACGTATTCCGCTACGTCTTTCTTCATATTTCCCCACCAAAAATTTTGTTTTAGGTCCTTATACATCTTACTGGTGCCCGGGTGAATAGAATAGGGCGCGCTGTGAGCTTCCTTCAAGATTCTCTGTCTCAAAACATCATCATCGGGGACGCAAAATCGACTCTGAAATCTCAGAACTCCATCATCTTGTATTACGAATCCTAGGGCCTTCCATTGTTTACTTCGTCACATAATCGAAGAATCAGATAATCATCCAACTGCTTAGATTTGATTTATTCGACCAACAACGAAGTTAGTTCCATCACACATAGTTGCCCTAGGACTCTTTGTGACTATACTTCGATTCCTTCACGAATCAGTTCTCGTTGAATGATGGTTTGGGACGTAAGCGCTTCCAGCACTCAAAGAGAAACACGTTTGCGGCTCAGTGCATCAGCTACCACGTTCGCCTTGCCTGGATGATAGAGGATTTCCAGGTCGTAATCCTTGATCAATTCCAGCCACCTTCTCTGCCACATGTTTAATTCCTTCTGATTGAAAATATATTTGAGGCTCTTATGGTCTGTGAAGATCTGACAATGAGTGCCGTACAAATAATGTCGCCAAATCTTCAAGGCAAAGACTACAGCTGCTAACTCCAAATCATGAGTCGGGTAATTTACTTCGTATGGTTTCAACTGTCGAGAGGCATAGGCAATCACCCTATCCTTTTGCATCAACACGCAGCCCAGACCCTGATTTGAAGCATCGCTATATACCATGAATCCATCGGTTCCATCTGGTAACGCTAGTTGACACGCTTTTTGTGTAACTATCGCAAGTGCACGATATCGTATCAAGTAGTAAAGTGGACTTTTTGAGTCCGGTTTATCGATCCCACAAGGAAGTTATGTTATAATTTGAATTATACACTATTAGTCTATTTTTATAGATACTTAAGATGAGTGAAACACACAATTAAAAAGTTTGGTTTAATAATTGCAAAGAAATTGCAATAATAGTTCTAATATTATAAGGAAATAAAAAGATAGCAATAATAATAGATTGATTATCGATAAAATGAAATAGTTGGGATTACAAACTTAGTTCGTCATTAGTTATAAAAGATGTATTGGAGATCATAAGATGAATTTACTTATTATGTTGTGTAGATTCGATTTTCCTTAAAAAGACGGTTTCTCTTCGAACTATAAAACGCCTTACATATTGAATCAATCCACTATATTTCTATGTTGATCGGCTTCAATACATAGCATTAGGATTTGTGAAAATAACTCAATGAATCATCTAAGGACTAGGGGTATATTTCTATCCCCTAGAACAACTTAGAGTGAAGATCATTTGATCTAATCAAACATATTTTCTTTTCAAACATATGAAGATCATAAATATCTTCATTAATTGGCCAAATAAATAAAGATTGTTAAAACAATGAAAATCACACACAATAATAAGTAATTCATAATATATCTTTATACAAACATAAATAACATGACTAACCTTGTTTATAATCCCAACTTAAGAAACTTAGCCCATAAAGGGTTTATTACACATATTACAAGCTTTGGTGGTCATTTTTAGTTGAATCAAGAGAAAGAATTGATCCTAACTCCCTTAGTAGATAAAGGAGATAGAAGCAATAAACTCTCTGAACAACATATACTACACCACACTTACAAAGATCACTCAAGAACACAAGTGTGTTCTTCACACAAAAAGAAAAGTTTACAAGAAAATGGAAAATTATATGATGAATGGTGAATGATGAAGGATCTAAGGGGTCTATTTATACACCTAAAGTCATCTAATAGCTCCAAAACTACAGCATTATTACATTATATCGGATCAATGCCAGCCATCCCCTCAATAATACACAAAAGTATAAAAAATTAGACAAATCATAGCAATCTGTCAAGAGTTACGGCCGTAACATTCAAGAGTTACGCCGTAATCGAGTGACTTACGGCCGTAACTCCTGAATGTTACGGCCGTAACGTGGCTTCGTAAATTTGCTCATTTGAAGCTTTGATAGTTACGTTTTCAGAATTCCTCGGACTTTGCGTTTTGCCCTGCATCTTCTTCTGATGATAACTTTTGATATATAACTCGATTTTGAATCCGAAAGACTGCCGAATTCGTCTCGAAAAGCCCTACAACATGAATATATCAAAATTCAATAAAGAGAATATTTATTAAACATGTTGTTTCTTGAGTAATTCAGTTATTTAATCCGATCATCATCCAATAAAAATAAAATTATTAAAACTAATAAATTAAAAGCAAAAACGAGTAGACTAGCTCAATTATGGGTGAATTTTATCGATACAAACCATGGATAAGTGTACAAAAATGACACTTATCACACCCCCAAACTTGAATTCTTGCTAGTCCCGAGCAAGACTCTTTATTATTCACACTCCAAAAATAAAAATAAAAAAAATAAGAAAATTAATACACACATAAATTAAAATATAAAAAGAGAAAAGGAGATCAAAATGCCATTAATAAACAACAACCTGTGTTTATACAAGAGATAGAAATGAATCAAGATTCAAAATAAATCTACTAATATTTTTGAAGTTAAAACACGGTTTTTTTTTTGTAATTCCTAATTGTAATTTTTTCCCGCCAATAGGTTGATTATTTCTTTCCCACTCTTGATACACACAACTCCCTTTAATGGTTGCTCTCGATCACTCGTTTATTTTTCGACTCAATATGAAGAAGAATTTCATTGGCCATCAAATATTGTGATTTTTACAAAATTGAGTGTATTGAAATTCAAATGCTAATTAATTCAAATCGCTCATAAACTACATCCCTTTTAGTGATAGCTTTCACACCATTATTTGCTAACGTGTAGCTCTTTTCACTAACACAATTTCTATCTCATTTTTTTCGTAAAAGGTGATAGCTTTCACACCGTTATTTGCTAACGTGTAGCTCTTTTCACCAATTTTTCCCGAGACTAGCCTACGCACCAACAATGGTTAGTCCTTTATTTTTCGCAAAATTTAATACTTCCAAAATTAGGCAAACTGCTGTCGCCAACACTTCTCCTTTTCGTCATTTATTTTTTTAGGTGATAGCTTTCACACCGTTATTTGCTAACGTGTAGCTCTTTTCACCAATGACTCCTTTTTTTTAGGGAATAGAATTTTTGCGTAAAATCATTTTTTAGTTAAGCATGAAAAATCAAAACTCCACAAATTAAGTAAATTTCGCTTTATTTTTCATCAACCAATTGATTCATCTTATCTCAAGGTAACGAATGACTCGATATTATATGATAATTACAAGGCTTGGAAAGAGAGATTAAGGCTCAAAAAAAAAAATTTGGAATATACAATTTTTTTACCGGTTAAAACGATTTTAGAAGTTTGTATATAGCTAATTTATGGTGTTATGGCCAGATCTAAAAATCTCAAAAATCAAAATACTATAGATATATATATATATAAATATATATATATATATAAAAAAATTAAGGCAAATAACCAAATCAATCAAAACACACCAAAATTATTAAACAAACCACACCAAAATTACAACACACCAAAATACTAAAACAAACCACCCCCAAACTTGAAAATAAAACTGTCCTTAGTTTAAAAATAAAATAAAAATCAATGCAGAAAAGCAGAATACTCCCTGTTAAGAAAGTTGATGTCTGAGCCTAACGCCTTTTAGAATCTGCAAGAGAATAAATATACGAGGCACACACAAAAGAAAATAAAATATACTCGTAAGTATAACATAATTTTTTAGATGCGCATCAAGAAAGTCCGAAGAGTCGCCTTTACGCCGCCATCAAAGTTTTTATAAAAGCAAAACACGAAATAAAAATTACAAGAATACATAAATCGCGAATAGATGCGCCAAGAGATCAAGAAGAAACTCCTTAAGCCGCCATCATTTAGCACGATTATTACACACGGCGTAAAGTAAAAATACAAGAGGTCCGTCATGGGTTATCAAAGGGAGAGGAATGAATCTACTTTTCATTTTCTCACGGTAAAATCTTCTACCTGCATAATTTTAGCTAGAGCCGGATCTCGGTTGAGGAACAAATTCATTGAGTTTTTCGATTAGTTCTTCTCGTGTTGTTGCAACGACTATGATTCGTTTTGCACGCTCGGAAATAAATCCCTTTTCAGCAGAGTAGTCGATGAAAGACAGAAACCATCAAAGAAACCATTGACATTAAGCACTCCTATTGGTTTTTGATGAACATTTAGCTGGCTCGTAACCACATGAAAAAGTTCCTCAAGTGTGCCAAAACCGTAACACCCCAATCCGCTCGGGGATATTACACGCCGTAGAACCTTTCCTCAAGGATCTACCAGCCGGTAACGACATTTAACATCTCGACAATGCCTTCGAGGCTACAATGACTCAAGAGACCGATTTGGTCTTTCCACAAATACATACAACTCAAATACAACTCATGCCCACGCAGGGACAAAATACAACTACACCTGCATAACGGAACAATACAAAGAAATGAAAATAAAGTACAACCGAACCAACACACGATGTACGGTTCCTCATGTGATTAGTATCGATCATCTTTCATCATCCTTCGTGCCGACCCCGTGTTATGCTCTAAAACCCGAATGCAAAACAGACATCCACCCCGAATACTCGGGGTTAGCAAACTCCACCGCTTTGCTAGTGCAAATACAAAGTGCAAATACGAGCCATACAATTCACATTCCATGAATAATAATAACCGAGGATCCTCAAAGATCCAAACGAAACGAAAAGTACTTCCCGAGGCAAGGGTTTGAGAAAACATTTCAAAACGAAATATCATAAATCAATGGAAGTGATTTATAAAACAGATTTAGAATGCCATCGAGAGTTTTAATAGAAAACAATTTAGGATTATCAAATCCTACTTTTCGAGAACCGAAGACAAAAGGGGTCACCGCCCCAAAGGTTTACTTTCGAAAAATGACATTAACCAACCGTTGGGATTTTAGCCCCAAATCCAGAAACGACTTTTACAAAACCATTGGGATTTTAGCCCCAAATCTCATCAACTCACAAGACACAAGAACGACTGTGAGGTTCGTATCCCAACATCAAAATCCACAAATAAAGGATTTAAAACAAACAACAAAATACTCCAAAGGCCATCCTAGCCAAGTAAGTCAAACGAACACTTACCTCTTACACACTTAGTCAATGCATGCAATCATGAAAACCGCTCAAAGCACTCATTTCGAAATGCCAATATCAAATCACATTTGCAAAAATGCACCACAATTAACCGTCGATCCACACCTCCGTGGACCCCTACCGAGACCCCGTCGGATCTAACCCGTAGTGGTTAAAAGCAAAGCTCGTCGATCCACACCTCCGTGACCCCTACCGAGACCCCGCTTGATCTAACCCGTAGTGAGCATACACACACACACGTTACTCATGCAACACTAATATGCTAAGAATGTAAGTTCATTACGAATACTTACTAGAGATGGCCATTGACTCGACACCATTATCAAACTCTTCAAAATTTCGATAACAAGATTAAATAAGGAAATACACGATTCCATAACTTAAACAATATGAGTATCATCATAAAAATCCTTCGACGTTCAAAATAATCAATTCATAATCGATTCTCAAAACACCGTTCACAAAACACACGCGTTTTGAAAGAAAGCCTTTAACGAGGCCAAACCGAAATTCCTTTGAAACGTCATTTCAAATAACCAAACAAACACATCAAGACGACCACCGATCATCATATACATAAAACGAGAAAAGTATGGGCAAGGTACTTGCCTCAAAATTGGTACGCAAGTATTCCGACGAACACGGCTCAACCGGAAAGCTTCGAAACGCCCAATGCTATCGAAACGGAAGACGACGACGAACGAGAGGGTTCAACACGGTTTCTTCGCAAGAAACACGACCCTAACATCATACAACCAATAAATCATCGACCATACGAGGAAGAATAATCGTAGAACGCCCGAAAACCCCTCTAAGACATTTTACCGGACACCTTCAAGGCGTCGGTCAAGAACTCAACTCAAACAACGAATCGATACGATCCAACCATGGAATAACAAGGGAAATGATATAATACATCTAAATAATCATCAATCCATCAAAACCCTAAGTTAAATCGGATTAAACGGACGCAATCGAACAAAATACCCAAAATCCCCAAAATCTCCCAAAAATGGGTTTTTAGAAGAGTACCTTGGATGATTCAAGTATTTAGATTCGTAGAACACGCGTTGGATTGATTATCCGAGCCTCACAACCGAAAAGAAATGATGAAGATCGACCCCCGGATGAAGAACTCTCTCCCTCTCTAACTCTCTCTCTCGCGACTCGGTGGAAAAATGGGGAAGGAATGAGCTGTTCACGCTCAAAACCACATTTATAGTGCAACACAAAGAACCTATCGGCCGGCCTATCGGCCGATAGGCCCAACCGATACCCTATACAAAATGCCGGGCAGAGAGTCTATCGCCCCTATCGGCCGAAAGGCTCTCGGACGGTGCCCGACAAATGGGCCTTCCACTAAAACGACCATAACTCTCTCGTCCGGACTCGATTGACTCACCGCTTGAACCATTGGAAAGCTAACTCGATGTTCTATAATATTGCAAGATTTATAATTTTTGGAGTTACCAAAAATTAATGATGATCTAACAAAGACGAACTCATACTTAGAAAAGTCGTTTAGAAATCCCGAATTCAACAAAACGACACCGAAACCCGAACTCGAATACGAACCGAAGATACGGTTACGAAGTACTCACAAAGACGAATCTAAGAGCTAGTAGAACACACAATTCCGACCACCCGAAGGCTCGAGATTCGACAACGGAAGGTAATTACCCCAAACTTTGGGAAATTACGAAAATGGCCCAAATGCCCGAAAATCACCATAAGAGATAGAATAACCAAACCGAAGTTCACAACACGCCTAACAAAGTTAAACGGACTTATGGAAACTCAAACAGTTAGCCGGTCGAGATTCGCAAGAATCGAACTCAAGTGCGGAAAAGTCGCTAAAAAGCACGTAACTCAACGAAACGACACCAAACGAACTCGGATGTCAAAAAGTGTAGAATTAATCATTCTCGAATGACGAACGGTCATGAGCGAGTCGTCAAAACGGACTCACCAAAAAAAGAATTACCGGAATCGAAAATTGCGGATATTACATTCTTCCATCCTTAAAAGTAGTTTGGTCCAAACTTAAAACAAGTAGGAGAAGAAATATTCCGCCAGAAAACTCAACGAGACACACAAGAATGCGTAACTAATGCCCAACGGCGAAATGTTACAGATAACGCAAAGGAATATACGGCGTGTAAACACGCTCCACGGTGACCAACACAACGTCGCCGTTAGGGATATAATAAAACCGACAAGTGACAGCGTCATCAAACGGATACTATAGCCAAGTCAATTATCCGATAATCACAAAACACAACGAACGAAAATCAATATGATTGATCAACCCAATGGTACATCAATCAAAACGCGAGTCAACCGAACAAACACTAATCCCATCGCCTAAGGGATGGAAGATTGAAAACGAAACTAATTTCCCGAACTAAAGGGAATTACGAAGGAGCCCGAACGCTCAACAATCACGAAACGAGAACAAAAACCGAACAAACAAACGATCGAGACAACAAAAATCGAAGAATCATGTTCGAATCACGAAGAACAATAAAGTTCGACAATAACTCCCGTGATGATCCGGTGAGAACTACAAGACATGCATTCCCATAAGATCCACAGAAAGGGAATAGCGATTGAAAAGTCACAACGACAAATATGTTATTCAAATGATATCACACTGCTCGATAAACAAAAACAAGGGCAGGATAAGCTCAAATGTCAACGAACATAAATGAGTCGACAAAGTAGAAAATACGTAAGTTCAAAATCCGATCCCTTCGAATAAAAGGACTAGTAGAACCAAATGATGTTACTCCCGAACAAAGTTCACAAGAATCGAACCGAACTCGAAAAAGTCACACCGATAACTGTGTCGGCCCACAACAAGATCACACTGCTCGACGATGAAATCAAATACCGAACAAGTTCATAAAGTACCAACGAACATGAGTGAATCGATAGATCGGGAAGAGAAAACACAAGTCAAAATAAGACGGCATTACCTCCGACCTCGTCCACGAAATTCACAAAAACGGAGCAAGGTAACAAGACATTAAACAATCGACGATAACGGAACCATCACCGATGCACACGGCCATACCAAACCAAGCTCTAACAACTCGCACATGCGCGATAACGCAGAGATTGCCATGAGGCGACAACATTCAATACCAACACTCCGCCTCTCACAGGGCTAGCACAACCAATGTGTGGAAAGCGTCTCAACGCTCACACCGCCAATTCGATCATACTGGAGAAAGTATCCAAATGACAACGCGAACATCACACATACATACCTAGCCCTCAAACGGAATGGATAGGTTTTAAAAAAAACGAAAACCTCATTTTGAAAATAATTTAGAAGAATTCGTTGATCTTGAGTATCACCTTTCAAAAGTATAAACGTGAAACATCGTTATCGAGACACCGGAGAACCATTTCGCATTTGATAAGAATGAAGATACTTTCTCTTAATGAAAACTTTCAAAATATTCGACCCTGTCTAAATAAAAGTGTTGAAAATATCTCAAAACATTTCGGTCCTCGAGGTAGAAAATTTTTGAAATACATTGTGGCATCTGGATGTACCACAAGAAAATAACCCATTTGAAAAGTATGTCTCAAATTTATTTTTCTAAGATACTCAAGGTTTTCAAAAATCCAATAGCCGTAATGCCCAAAACTCACACATACCGACGTTCACTAAAACAACTCCTAGCACACGCATCAAAATGTTTAAAATCAAGACAATACATGTCTTTAAACGGAAATAAACGATAAAATACCACATTCAGAACAAAACCACTGATAAAATACTCTCCCGCACTGGCTAGTGAACAAGTCGAACGCGTATAAGCACAAAGCTTCCACAATAGAACTTGTAAAACGTGCAAATCGATTCGAAAATCATCAACAACGAACAAAAACAACAATAAAAAGACATCAAAAGCGACGACACTCCTCGTATAAATCAAACACGAGAGTCGACTAAATACATATCGTGAAATAAAAATTCACATAAGGATTCCACCACTTAACAAATAATCATAACAATAGCTCGTGTCACACGAGGCACAACACAAAGAAGGGAGACTTACTTCCACAGGTCGCACGAAGATGATGATCGCCCCACGATACTAATCATGACCAACAAACTCAAACGACGCGTCGCGACACGACTCAGTCAGCTAAAATCCGACGAAACAAGACTCAAACAACACGACTTGACCCGACAGCCTAGGTTTTCCTCAACCTAAGCTCCGATACCATTTATGTAACACCCCCAATCCGCTCAGGGATATTACACGCCGTAGAACCTTTCCTCAAGGATCTACCAGGCTGGTAACGACATTTAACATCTCGACAATGCCTTCGAGGCTACAATGACTCAGTAGACCGATTTGGTCTTTCCACAAATACATACAACTCAAATACAACTCATGCCCACGCAGGGACAAAATACAACTACACCCGCATAACGGAACAATACAAAGAAATGAAAATAAAGTACAATCGAACCAACACACGATGTACGGTTCCTCATGTGATTAGTATCGATCATCTTTCATCATCCTTCGTGCCGACCCCGTGTTATGCTCTAAAACCCGAATGCAAAACAGACATCCACCCCCGAATACTCGGGGTTAGCAAACTCCACCGTTTTGCTAGTGCAAATACAAAGTGCAAATACGAGCCATACAATTCACATTCCATGAATAATAATAACCGAGGATCCTCAAAGATCCAAACGAAACGAAAAGTACTTCCCGAGGCAAGGGTTTGAGAAAACATTTCAAAACGAAATATCATAAATCAATGGAAGTGATTTATAAAACAGCTTTAGAATGCCATCGAGAGTTTTAATAGAAAACAATTTAGATTATCAAATCCTACTTTTCGAGAACCGAAAGACAAAAGGGGTCACCGCCCAAAGGTTTACTTTCAAAATGACATTAACCAACCGTTGGGATTTTAGCCCCAACCAGAAACGACTTTTACAAAACCATTGGGATTTTAGCCCCAAATCTCATCAACTCACAAGACACAAGAACGACTGTGAGGTTCGTATCCCAACATCAAAATCCACAAATAAAGGATTTAAAACAAACAACAAAATACTCCAAAGGCCATCCTAGCCAAGTAAGTCAAACGAACACTTACCTCTTACACACTTAGTCAATGCATGCAATCATGAAAACCGCTCAAAGCACTCATTTCCTAAATGCCAATATCAAATCACATTTGCAAAAATGCACCACAATTAACCGTCGATCCACACCTCCGTGGACCCCTACCGAGACCCCGCCGGATCTAACCCGTAGTGGTTAAAAGCAAAGCTCGCCGATCCACACCTCCGTGGACCCCTACCGAGACCCCGGATCTAACCCGTAGTGAGCATACACACACACACGTTACTCATGCAACACTAATATGCTAAGAATGTAAGTTCATTACGAATACTTACTAGAGATGGCCATTGACTCGACACCATTATCAAACTCTTCAAAATTTCGATAACAAGATTAAATAAGGAAATACACGATTCCATAACTTAAACAATATGAGTATCATCATAAAAATCCTTCGACGTTCAAAATAATCAATTCATAATCGATTCTCAAAACACCGTTCACAAAACACACGCGTTTTGAAAGAAAGCCTTTAACGAGGCCAAACCGAAATTCCTTTGAAACGCCATTTAAAATAACCAAACAAACACATCAAGACGACCACCGATCATCATATACATAAAACGAGAAAAGTATGGGCAAGGTACTTGCCTCAAAATTGGTACGCAAGTATTCCGACGAACACGGCTCAACCGGAAAGCTTCGAAACGCCCAATGCTATCGAAACGGAAGACGATTTACGAACGAGAGGGTTCAACACGGTTTCTTCGCAAGAAACACGACCCTAACATCATACAACCAATAAATCATCGACCATACGAGGAAGAATAATCGTAGAACGCCCGAAAACCCCTCTAAGACATTTTACCGGACACCTTCAAGGCGTCGGTCAAGAACTCAACTCAAACAACGAATCGATACGATCCAACTATGGAATAACAAGGGAAATGATATAATACATCTAAATAATCATCAATCCATCAAAACCCTAAGTTAAATCGGATTAAACGGACGCAATCGAACAAAATACCCAAAATCCCCAAAATCTCCCAAAAATGGGTTTTTAGAAGAGTACCTTGGATGATTCAAGTATTTAGATTCGTAGAACACGCGTTGGATTGATTATCCGAGCCTCACAACCGAAAAGAAATGATGAAGATCGACCCCCGGATGAAGAACTCTCTCCCTCTCTAACTCTCTCTCTCGCGACTCGGTGGAAAAATGGGGAAGGAATGAGTCGTTCACGCTCAAAACCACATTTATAGTGCAACACAAGTAACCTATCGGCCGCCTATCGCCGATAGGCCCAACCGATACCCTATACAAAATGCCGGCAAGAGAGTCTATCGCCCCCTATCGGCCGAAAGGCTCTGGACGGTGCCCGACAAATGACGCCTTCCACTAAAACGACCATAACTCTCTCGTCCGGACTCGATTGACTCACCGCTTGAACCATTGGAAAGCTAACTCGATGTTCTATAATATTGCAAGATTTATAATTTTTGGAGTTACCAAAAATTAATGATGATCTAACAAAGACGAACTCATACTTAGAAAAGTCGTTTAGAAATCCCGAATTCAACAAAACGACACCGAAACCCGAACTCAATACGAACCAAGATACGGTTACGAAGTACTCACAAAGACGAATCTAAGAGCTAGTAGAACACACAATTCCGACCACCCGAAGGCTCGAGATTCGACAACGGAAGGTAATTACCCCAAACTTTGGGAAATTACGAAAATGGCCCAAATGCCCGAAAATCACCATACGTGATCGAATAACCAAACCGGTTCACAACACGTCTAACAAAGTTAAACGGACTTGCGGAAACTCAAACAAGCAGCCGGTCGAGATTCGCAAGAATCGAACTCAAGTGCGGAAAAGTCGCTAAAAAGCACGTAACTCAACGAAACGACACCAAACGAACTCGGATGTCAAAAAGTGTAGAATTAATCATTCTCAGAATGACGAAACGGTCATGAGCGAGTCGTCAAAACGGACTCCGACCGAAAAAAAAAGAATTACCGGAAATCGAAAATTGCGGATATTACAAAAACCACCGGGAAGGGCGATAAAGGCGCCAGAATTATTTATCATGTGAGTTATGCGATCTTGCATATTCACAGATCTAAACTCATCTCCAATAGTTGACCCGGTAATTTTACTTTCAGCCAGAGGTTTTGGGATTACTCCCAACACTCTTACTCCTTCCATATAGTGTGCAGCTCGCCCCATTAATCCTAGACTTCCTCCTCCGTAAACTACATGAATGCATTTTTCTCCTAAGGTACGACCTGTTGTGGGCCTTCAGAAGCATGCCTCTTTCCGTAACTAGATCCACCAAAAATGCAGACTGTAAAATTTTTGTTGAAGATGATGACTCCATTTTTGAAAAGAAAAAATTTTTTTAGAGAGAAATGCATAAAAGTGCAAGTTTGAGGGATGAATGAAAGAAACCAAGAGAAAGTTTATTTATAGAAGAAAAAGAAGGTAAAAATTGTTTAACAAGTTTGTGATTGCGTTTGATTGTGCTTCAACTACTCAATAGAATAATGAAAGCTTTTATCGCGTATCACATTTTTTATTCGTAAAATCTCACCACACGACAAAAATAAAAGATACTTACGCGTATGTACAGAGTTGTGATTGTGGCTCACATCTTCCTCTGATTTTATGCTCAAACGGCCTAAACGCCTTCTATGAGTCGGGAGAAGCTTCCCATCCAATTTTCTTACAAATTGGCAAACAGGTCTTTTAACGTCGATTCCCAAGACGTTGTTCATATTCTCGGTTTGAATTTATTCCACAAACATTGAATTCCGTAATACACAAGTCCACTAGGATGCGTGTCAAGAGAAATTTCGATGTTATCTAAATTCTCCTTATTCACCATCATTAATGAATCGAATTTTATCTTCTCTGTTTGTAGATGGAATTCCTAAAGATCGACATTTTGCATTACAATTCCATCTAGCACATTTATAGCAAACGGCTAGAATCTTTGCTCGTCGCTTCTTGGCATATGAACTTTTCCAAGCCCCAGTAAAAATCTAGTTGGTGTTTCGTGAATTCACCTTCTATTCTTACTTTGGCTTCGATAATGAATCTTATGTCAAAAGGTATGCTTTTATTCGTAAGCAACCTCATCCTTTCAAGCCTTGTCTTATAAATTTTTAAAATTGCATTTTTGCTTAGAAAGGGAAATCTTTTTCAATTTTAAACAATGTTTCATCCATGATAAAAAAACAAAAATAAAAAGACAATGAAAATAATTAAAAAAATATATACAAATATCGCTTGTTGTGGGAAACCGAAAATCCGACTTTAATAGTCACGAGTACCGTTATCCGCCACTTGACCGACAAACACAATTTAGTACTAAGTTACAACGTCGAGAAATTTGTACCTACAAAAATAGTTTATAATGTAAGATTTCAAATATAACTTATACTTCCCCTAAGAACGGCGCCAAAAACTTGACACGCTTTTTGTGTAACTATCGCAAGTGCACGATATCGTATCAAGTAGTAAAGTGGACTTTTTGAGTCCGGTTTATCGATCCCACAAGGAAGTTATGTTATAATTTTAATTATACACTATTAGTCTATTTTTATAGATACTTAAGATGAGTGAAACACACAATTAAAAAGTTTGGTTTAATAATTGCAAAGAAATTGCAATAATAGTTCTAATATTATAAGGAAATAAAAAGATAGCAATAATAATAGATTGATTATCGATAAAATGAAATAGTTGGGATTACAAACTTAGTTCGTCATTAGTTATAAAAGATGTATTGGAGATCATAAGATGAATTTACTTATTATGTTGTGTAGATTCGATTTTCCTTAAAAAGACGGTTTCTCTTCGAACTATAAACGCCCTTACATATTGAATCAATCCACTATATTTCTATGTTGATTGGCTTCAATACATAGCATTAGGATTTGTGAAAATAACTCAATGAATCATCTAAGGACTAGGGTATATTTCTATCCCCTAGAACAACTTAGAGTGAAGATCATTTGATCTAATCAAACATATTTTCTTTCAAACATATGAAGATCATAAATATCTTCATTAATTGGCCAAATAAATAAAGATTGTTAAAACAATGAAAATCACACACAATAATAAGTAATTCATAATATATCTTTATACAAACATAAATAACATGACTAACCTTGTTTATAATCCCAACTTAAGAAACTTAGCCCATAAAGGGTTTATTACACATATTACAAGCTTTGGTGGTCATTTTTAGTTGAATCAAGAGAAAGAATTGATCCTAACTCCCTTAGTAGATAAAGGAGATAGAAGCAATAAACTCTCTGAACAACATATACTACACCACACTTACAAAGATCACTCAAGAACACAAGTGTGTTCTTCACACAAAAAGAAAAGTTTACAAGAAAATGGAAAATTATATGATGAATGGTGAATGATGAAGGATCTAAGGGGTCTATTTATACACCTAAAGTCATCTAATAGCTCCAAAACTACAGCATTATTACATTATATCGGATCAATGCCACCATCCCCTCAATAATACACAAAAAGTATAAAAATTAGACAAATCATAGCACTGTCAAGAGTTACGGCCGTAACATTCGTGAGTTACTACGTAATCGAGGTGACTTACGGCCGTAACTCCTGAATGTTACGGCCGTAACGTGGCTTCGTAAATTTGCTCATTTGAAGCTTTGATAGTTACGCCACCTGCACTCTCGACTTTGCGTTTTTGCCCCGCATCTTCTTCTGATGATAACTTTTGATATATAACTCGATTTTGAATCCTAAAGACCGCCGAATTCGTCTCGAAAAGCCCTACAACATGAATATATCAAAATTCAATAAAGAGAATATTTATTAAACATGTTGTTTCTTGAGTAATTCAGTTATTTAATCCGATCATCATCCAATAAAAATAAAATTATTAAAACTAATAAATTAAAAGCAAAAAACGAGTAGACTAGCTCAATTATGGGTGAATTTTATCGATACAAACCATGGATAAGTGTACAAAAATGACACTTATCACTAGTATAGGCGCTGTCGTCAGTCTTCTCTTAAGTTCATAAAAACTACAACAACATATCCCGCCACTTGGGCATACAACCCAAATTTTCTGACGAGAATAATAACATAGCAACTCACTGCACGAATTAACCTCAATACATAAACACATAACGTTCTAATTTACGAAAGCCAAAGTTGTTTTGGAAAACAGAAATTTTCCAAAATCCTTTAGTTCCTAATCAAAACGACGGTAATCTTTTACAATGTCCGAAGTACTTCAAAACACATTTTTCAAATACCGGTTGATGGTGTCATTTGAAAATACACGGCCCATTTGTCAAAATTTAACAAATTTTAAAAATCCATATAAACTGTGGTTTGACTGCACCACCAAAATGTTTTCAAAAAAAATCGGTTATTACCAAGATGCTCAAACCGTAAAGTCCTTCAGACAAATGTTCCCAAACCTACTTACCACATTCCAAAAACAGTCAAATTTAAAACCGCATGCTCAAATGGCAACCAGGGTCGCCAATCCAATTAAATGCATCTCGTGGCACCAAGTTTAAACACAACAAAATCATTCATCGGAGTTTCTCACAAACTCTACCATTGGTACCTTTTCAAAACCCATCAAGGTTTAGAACTTTCACACCATACCACACCACCCGGTGGTTCAAAGATAAAACAATAAGGTGCCCAGTTCTATACACATACTATGTGCCACAAGTACTAAACACAACTATATTACATAATACTGTGTAAATAAAATCATGCACCGCAATTAACTCACTAAGATAAAATCGAGATACACAGGTATTACGCATAAAGGAGGAGACTTACATCCACAGGCCGCACGGAGGTGACAGTCGCCCATGATACTAATCTCGTCCGACAACATAACCGACACGTTGTGACTACGCACAACTCAACTTGTCACCTGACGACTCGAACGACAAGACAACACATTACTTGACAAATCACGACTTGACTCGACCCTACAGCCTAGGTTTCCGCAACCTATGCTCCGATACCATAAATGTAACACCCCCAAAACCATAAGGGAATATTACACGTCGTAGACCCTTTTTCACGAGGATATACCAGGCTATACCTTACAAAATGACCAAATGCTTGCCCGACTAGGGTCAAACAATAAAATAATGCAGACCGTTATGGTCACTTACACGTGAATATACAGACCGATGAGGTCATACAACCCAATCAACAAAACTGACTTAAACAACATTACCCACACAGGGGTCGAAATACAATACAGCGGAAGACTGAAATGAACTCTGACAACACAACAAACATCAAAACAACTCTCGACTCTTGATTAGTATCACAGCTCGTCATCCTCTTGTGCCAATCCTTTGACTGCTCCCCTGAACCTGCATGTACCTGGACGCCTGTCATTTCTCATTCCACATGAATTTTTGAGTCTTCTGCAACAGCTGAGTAAGCGGACGAGCAATTTTGGAAAATCCTTCTACAAAACGGCGATAATATCCAGCAAGTCCTAAGAAACTTTGGACTTCTTTCACGTTATTAGAAGATTCCCATTCCAAGATTGCTTCGACTTTCTTCGGGTCTACCTGAACTCTGTCAGCTGACATCACATGCTCAAGGAAGGTTACTTCCTTAAGCCAGAACTCGCATTTAGAAAGTTTCTCATAAAGTTGTTCATTCCTCAAAGTACTCAAAACAATACGCAAATGCTCTGCATGCCTCTCTGGGTCTTTCGAATAGATCAAGATGTCATCAATGAAAACGACCACAAAATTATCCAAGTATTCTAAGAATACCCGATTCATCAATTGCATAAATACCGCAGGAGCATTGGTAAGTCCAAACGGCATCACCACAAATTCATAGTGCCCGTACCGGGATCTGAAAACAGATTTCGGTATATCCGATTCCTTAATTCTCAATTGATGGTATCCTGATCTCAAGTCGATCTTCGAGAATACCCTTGCCCTCTGCAGTTGGTCAAACAAGTCATCAATCTGAGGTATTGGATACTTGTTCTTGATCGTCACCTTGTTTAGCTCCCTGTAATCGATACATAATCGAAAGGATCCATCTTTCTTCCGGACAAAGAGAACGGGTGCTCCCCAAGGAGAAACGCTAGGTTGAATTTAACCCTTCTGCAATAATTCCTCAAGTTGCTTCTTTATTTCATACATCTCGGTTGGCGCCATACGGTATGGTGCTCTGGAAATAGTTGCGGCTCCAGGCTCTAATTCGATATTGAACTCTACCTCTCTCCACGAAGGTAACCCAAGTAGTTCGTCAGGGAGTACGTCTGAGAATTTTTTACCACTGGAATAGATGCGAGCTCTAATACTTCTTCTTTCTTCATGGCATAACACCACAATCCGTAACAACCCTACTTTAGTAATTTCACTGCTTTCATGGCTTTTCAATTTTCCCGAGCTTCCTGGCCTCCATCCTTTAAATAAATGTTCAGATCCGTCATCAGCAATGATAGAAATAACTCTCCTTCGATAATTCAAAATAGCCCCATAACGGTTGAGCTAATCGTCTCCGAGAATTAAATCGTCACCATGGATGTCGACCACAATAAGATTTGATGGCCAATATCTCCCTCCTATTGACACAGGAAAACCTCTAGTTTCTAGGGTTCCCACAATTCTCTCTCCACTCGGTAATCCCACAACATAAGGCTCACAATCATATATACACGAGATTTTCAAACGATTAACAAAGTTCAGTGATATAAAAGAATGTGTAGCTCCTGAATCGAATAAGACACTAACTGGTTGCAAAAGGATATAAATCGTACCTGATGCAACAGCAGTGTTCTGATTGTCTGACCTCCTCATCTCGTAAAGGCACGGAGGAATGTACCCAGCACTGGACGCCTCTCTTTTCCCAACATTCTGCTGCTGGAAACCACTTTGTTGTGTCTGGTTCACACTTGTTTCTTTCGGAAACGGTGCAGGAGTGTGAGTACCAATAGTTCTAGTCACATTTCTGCATAAAGTCGCACGATGGCCTTCCTGTCCACACTCGAAATAGGTCACAGAAGGTGCGTAGCAATCACGCCGAACATGCCCTGCTTTACCATAGTTATAACATTTCTTCACTGTGTCTGAAACCGTTGATGCTGTCCGGAACTTCTTTCCGCCTCGGGAAGGATGCGGAGGTCTCGTAGATGAATGAAATGAACACTGGCCCTTGCAGGGCCCACCACTCTTGTTCCCCATGAAGTTTCCAGACACTTTCTGTTTCTTTGCTTCCGTCTATTTCTCCAGCGCTGCCTCTTTCATGTCGTAGGCCATCGCTTTGTCCTGATACTGTCGCAAGGTAGTACATTCAAATCCAGACATATATTGCTGAATCTCGGGTTTCATCTGCATGTCGAAATGGAAAATATTCTCCGCCTCAGTCCTGACCAAGTGTCGCACACAAGTCAGCTGGAGATTAAAAGTCTTGATTATGTCTGTCACATATGCCTCCGAACTCTGCGGGAAGAAAAACTCTCGGACTCTAGACTCTCTAAATGGACGAGGGCAATACTGTGCTTCCATCATTAATCTGAATTCCGTCCAGTCAGCATTATGATCCTCAGGTCTAAAAGCCTCCCACCAGTCAAAAGCCTCCCTAGTCAGAAAATACTGGGCGATTGGAACCTTTCGGTCATCGGGACAGTTAGTCCCCGCAAATATCTTCTCTAACTCCTTCAGCCAGTGATACCAAGTAGGCATCTCAACAGAACTGTCAAATTTTGGTGGGTGTAATTTGACCACCTCCGTAAGCCATTTGTCCCCCCGATTATCCTCGTTGCGCTGCTGGCCCATCGTTGTCTGCATGCGGTCAACCACCTGAGCGAACTGGGTCATCTGAGCGACCACCTGCTGAAGCACCCCCAGCATGTTAGGATTTGCGTGATCATTCGCTGATTCCTGTTGTCCTACAGAATGGGAATCGGTTTGACTAGCTGATAATTCTGGGGTAGATGCTGAATCCTCCCGTCTCGCATTACCACGTCCGCGTCCACGACCGCATCCACGTCCACGACCTCCCCTAAACATACTGTAAACACAAATACTCAATATCCAGGGCAAAATTTTCTAAAAGAAAGTCTGTCAATATTCACAAACAGAAATTAAATAAAATCGTAGTATATGAGATTAGGAGACTAACAACCACGGTCCACATGACGACGCTGGCTGAGCAGTGATTTTACAAACGACCCATAAATAAAATAACGTAAACAGACCCAATTAAACCCGACTGCCAAGATATCCATGAATCTTGGCTCCGATACCGTATTCTGTAACACCCGGATATATTCGGAATAATTACAAACGCCGTAAATTCTTTATATAAGAATTTACAAGGCTAATTTGAGAAATACGGAAAATAATACCAAAGTACCATTAAGGTTAAAATTCAAAACCAGTTCAACAATTCAAATGAGTCTATTATTACAAGCATTCCAAACACCAACAAAAATACGCGTACTCGAGTACTGAGAAATAACTGGAAAACAAGACAACATCAAATTACATCACTGAGCCACTTCATCGTCATGTCGGTACTGTGGTTGCTTCCCCGCTCCTCGGCTACCTAAACATCAAAACAAATGTCAACCCCCGAAGGGGTTAGCGAAACGATGCTAGTACAAGTATCATAATACATAATCGGATATGCAATAATAATGCATCATAAATTACGTAAAACGGACTTCCGCCACTGGAATCCAACGATGCGAATCTACGTGATTCCATCAACATAACAAAGGGTAATCCAACGATATAGCACCCTCAGTATAGATCCCCATGATGATCCCGTCGGACCAACGCATGGTGGAAAACCCGTCCAACGATCCAGTTCCCTCAGCATAGATCCCCATGATGATCCCGTCGGACCAACGTATGGTGGACATCCGATCCAGCGCCCTCAGCATAGATCACTCTATCCCTTCGGATCATCACAACATACATAAACACAACTATGCATACACATATGCAAAATCGATATGTCCATCAACATGAACATAAAATCAATCAATAACGATATTATAACAATTCAACTGGAATGACCTCGTGTTCAACAACATGAATGACAATATGTATGATCAAAATCCTCAATATTAAACCAATATTCTAAAATATGATACTTGCCTAAGAAATGGCGACAAGGATTGCTACTACCAAAAAAATCTTCAACCAGCTCGAAGAACTCTCACTCGATCAATCCACCAAAACCCGAACCTTCAGCGAACAATAAAATCGGTATAACTAACGGTTCCGGATAATCGCTCTAAACATCATATGAACATCAAAAGGGCGTCTTTTTTTTCCATCATACAAGCGTACTAATTTACCCTATACAATTTCGGTTGAATCAACATTATGCTACTAACCGAACAAAAGCTCATAGTATTCCATCTAAGATCAAATGCATCCTACGGTCGGATTCTTCATTTATACCACATTATAATTCTTCTTACAAGGATTCTAATCATACTCTTCATTAATCCAAAGCAACAAGATATCGGAAATACCCCGAAGAACACCATAAGAACTTATTTACTAGGTTCACTTGATTATCATCTTATTCTTTAAGGAAATAACCCTAAGTACAATCCTTTGAATCTCCCCATACGCATTATTTCATCATGTAATACGTCAGAACTTGATAATCTCAATAAACTTTCCATAATCAGGTTCATAGTCTCAGGATACTACGTTTAAGAGCCCAAACACTACAAGCTTCGATTAATATTCTAAACAACGAAGGAGAACCGAAACATAACCAAAATTATTCTTCTAACAACATGATGTTCGACTACTCAAGACAATAACTGAATTGGTAAACTCAAAACAGGTCCAAAACATCACCAGAACACAAAACCTAGTTGGTGAAAGATCACATACCTCAATAGAGTGAAGAACAATGAAAGACTTGAAGAAACTCAACACCGGAAACTTGAACACCAATCCATAAGAGTCTATGATCTTCAAAATAGAGCTAGGATGATGATATGAGAGGTATATGGTGTTGGACAATCTCCAGAACACGAAAATCGTCCAAGGTGAGGGTGAGAAATGAAATGGGGCTTGAGGTCTATAAATAGAAATCTAACCCTTTACGTATGTTAAACACAATACATTACGTACGTAACAACTTTAGCGTACGCTATGCTCGAAGATTAGCGCATGTTAATGTCTGGCCAGAGCTTACTGACCTATTTCTGCCATTGGCTTACGTACGTTAGCATACAGGTTTTACGTACGTAATCGCTAGGACCTTAGCATGCGTTAAAAATCCCCCTTAGCGTACGTTAAGTTCGTTGACTTGCTTAGCTGGAAAACCGTCCAGGTTCACGCAGAGCCTCTCACGAATCTACACTGGCCCCCACATGCCGACCCTTGTCGGATCTCGAGTTGACTGAGCTTACGTACGTTAAGCTTGACAGCTAACATGTAACACCCCAAACTAGGCGGATATTACAGTGACGTGGACCCCCGACTGGGACCCACCAGGCGAATGAAAATGAATGAATTACACAGGTAAATGTAGTACCGAACCACATTACAACATCAATTACTCCGATGAGGAGTTTCATACAACACACCCAGGATAATACAGAATACATGTATATTTTATATGAAGATAAAATATACAACACTGAGTGAAATGAATATTCAAATGAAAGTCTGCAGCGGAAATTAAAGGACAACAACATGAATAACTGAAAGATCGGGGGGCCCTACTAGTATCACTGGGACTCCTCGCCGTCACCGTGCTCTCCCCGTGCTTTAGCCTTGCCATGACCTGAAAAACAATATCCCCCAACGGGGTCAGTTACACAGAACAACAATCCTCAAGAGTTGAAAATACACAATCATGATATATCTGAAGTTATGAAATGTCCTGTCGAAACATACGCAATCAAACATGCTATATGAATCAACTAACAGTACGGCTCAAAGGAATGGCGCCACACTACGTCCGGGATGGAAATGTGTCCGTGCACAAGCCACCAACGAGTATCGATCAAATACACGTGTGGTCTTGTACCTAATCAGTCTCACAAAGCCATCAACTCGTGTGCACAGTCCAATGTGAGGCCACCAACCAACACACGACTATAATGTGCCCGACATGAAAATCCTACACATACCAACCGGCACGCCAGTATGACCCGGAATGCCACGATATAACAAAAGTGACATCAAAATCAATAATGACTCACCGAGGTGAAATGACAGTGAATGAATGATAGCTCAATGAAATAATTGGAACCGTCGTTCCTCGTGAATGAAGTAATGAAGTGACAATTACAAGTTTCAATACGGTTAGTACTTTATGAATAAATTATGATTATGAATGAACAACAACGAAAGGAATGAATATCCTTTTAACTGAGTAAGAATTAACTTACACAATACCGATGAAGAATGTCCGTCCACGAACAACGTCCTAAATGAAATGTCGGTCGCTCGAACAACCTTGAATAATATAATTACCAATAATCCGATCATTACGCAATTCAAAAACGATCATAATCGACTCAAACGTCGATACAACAATATTCACTCGACTATATCGAACCCAACTCCAAAATGAGTATTTCAAACCATCAAAACACTATCAATGATATCAATAATCCCATAGGAATCCGCAATCCAAGATTACAACAACGACAATCGGAAATCCCCAAATTAACCGAAGTCAACCCCCAAGGGTTCTTGATATAAATCCCCAAAATAACCATTAAATCCGTAGGAATATATTTATCCAAGATAGATAATCCATATCTAACATATTCCAACAACAATCCAAGCTTACATGAAGAAAAATCGGAAAGAAAACCCAAAAATCCGAATTCAAGATCCAAGAGATTAATACCTTTGATTTGATGTGATGAAGATGATGAAATGATGATTAATCCGAAAGATGAGCTTTAAGATGATGATTGATGATTACACCTCGAAGAATCCTCTCCGAATCGCCCGAAATCGCCCAAAACTACCGAAGGAGTGAAATGAGATGAGTAAATGACGAAATGGACTGCACTGTCCTATTTATAGTCACACTAGTTTAGCGCGCGCTAGCTCTTGTGCGTAGCGTGCGCTAATGGGTATTTTGGGTAGTCCAGTACCCACTGTCTGGAAACGGTAGCGCGCGCTACGTACCATTTTGTAGCGTGCGCTACGGCTATGCACTTAGCGTGCGCTAACCCCAAACTGTTAGCGTGCGCTAACGAATTATATGATGCCCAGTACTAGAGTCCAGAACCTTCTGTCCTCTGATCTGATCTCGGTAGCGTGCGCTACAACCAACGATTAGCGTGCGCTACTATATCGCTTGCGTACGCTGTAGAACACTCCTAGCGTGCGCTATGATAAATTTAATTCAGTCCAGTAGCCACTGGACTCAACCTGACCCGACCTTAGCAGGCGCTACACCGACTGCATAGCGTGCGCTACTCCGGCTCACTAGCGCGCGCTACTTACCATTCGTAGCGTGCGCTACCTACAATCCCAACTGCAGTCCAGTGCCTTCTGGACTGCCTGTTCAACTACACTAGCGTGCGCTAGTAGTGAAAGGTGGTGTGCGCTACCAGTACTCAATTAGCGCACGCTAAAAAGAGTACGTAGCGTGCGCTACTCCTCACACACAGCACACTATGAAATGACAATGATGGTAAACACCGCACGATTTTCAATTAGATTGATGGTGAATGACGATACAATTATTCTGAACGGTGAACACAATGATTAAATATGAGTGACAAATGATCATTAATGAGTGAAATATACTGAGTGACAATTACTGAACGATAAACACTGAATGATAATGACTGAATTACAACCGGGTATTACATACACCCCTCCTTAAAAGAGTTTCGTCCCCGAAACTAAGGGTCAAACAACTCGGGATAACTCTCCCGCATACTATCCTCGGTTTCCCAAGTAGCCTCTTCGACTCCATGTCTAGACCACTGAATTTTAACCAAAGGAATCGTCTTATTTCTCAACTGTTTGATTCGCCGCTCTAAAACTCGTATAGTACGCTCCTCATATGAATGATCATCGGCGATCTCGATTTCCTCGAACTGAAGTATGTGACTCGGGTCGGCAACATACTTCCGCAACTGGGAGACGTGAAACACATTATGAATTCGGCTCAACGCCGGAGGTAAAGCCAATCGATAAGCTAACTCGCCTATTCGATCCAAAATCTCAAACGGTCTAATGAATCTCGGACTCAACTTTCCCCTCTTCCCAAAACGGAAGATACCACGACTCGGGGATACCTTGACCAGAACATGGTCACCTGTCTCGAACTCTAACGGTCGACGACGATTATCTGCATAAGATTTCTGTCGACTCTGAGTGGTCAACAAACGACTCCTGATCAAAGCTACCTTCTCACGGGCGGCTATAAGCATATCGGGCTCGGTGCCGATTGATTCTGATAAGTCATCCCAACACAAAGGAGATCGACAACGACGACCGTACAAAGCCTCGTAAGGTACCATCTTAACCGAAGAATACCAACTATTATTGTACGTGAATTCGATCAATGGTAGTTGGGCTTCCCAATCGTCCTTCCAATCGAGGACGCATGCCCTCAACATGTCCTCTAAGGTCTGAATAGTCCTCTCTGATTGTCCGTCGGACTGAGGATGAAAAGCGGTACTGAGATTAAGCTGAGTTCCCATAGCACGATGAATTGATTTCCAAAAATGAGACAAAAATCGTCCGTCACGATCGGAAATGATACTTTTAGGAGTACCGTGCAATCTTACTATCTCTTTGATAAATAACTGGGCAAGTCTCTCAGGACCCCACGTATCCTTAATCTCAAGGAAATGAGCTGACTTAGTTAATCGGTCCACGATCACCCAGATCGTATTCATGCCACGATGGCTCGTCGGCAAACTCGTGATGAAGTCCATAGAAATGTCTTCCCACTTCCATTCTGGAATAGGGAGAGGTTTCAAAGATACCCACGGCCGCCGATGTTCAATCTTGACTTGTTGACAGGTAAAGCATCTCGAAACAAATTCTGCGACTTCTCGCTTCATATTACTCCACCAGTAATTTTGTTTCAAGTCCTTATACATCTTACTAGACCCCGGATGAACAGAATAAGGGGTAGCATGAGCTTCTTTCAAAATCGAGTTTTTCAACTCGTCATTCGCCGGTACGCACAACCGATTCTTAAATCTCAAAAGTCCATCCTCGTGGACCACAAACCCAGGGGCTTTCCCCTGAACCACATCCTCTCGGATGCATAACAATGATGGGTCCGAACCCTGATTCTCTCTGATTGCCTCCTTCAAGTGACGATGAGATCTCCAACATACAAAGCTGTCCTTGAATTCGCTGAAGCTAGACCTCGATCTTGGGTCTAAGGAATTCCTGCTAAAGCTTGTTAATCGAGCAAGCATCTACTCCTGAATGGACTTACGACTCAAGGCATCGGCGACAACGTTCGCCTTGCCCGGGTGGTAAAGGATCTCGATATCATAATCTTTGATCAGTTCCAACCACCGTCTCTGTCGCATATTTAATTCCTTCTGAGTAAATATATACTTTAAACTCTTATGGTCGGTGAATATCTGACAGGTAACGCCATAAAGGTAATGACGCCAAATCTTCAATGCGAACACCACAGCTGCTAGCTCCAGGTCGTGGGTCGGATAATTAACCTCGTAAGGTCTCACTTGCCGTGAAGCATAAGCAATAATTTTCCCGTTCTGCATGAGTACACATCCGAGACCCTGTCCGAACGCATCACTATAAACCACAAATCCCTCCGTCCCTTGCGGTAAAGAAAGGACAGGTGCTGAAGTTAACCGGCTCTTGAGTTCCTCAAAACTCTGTTGACACGCGTCGGACCACGTGTATTTCTTATCCTTCCGTAAAAGATTCGTCATGGGTTGGGCGATTTTAGAAAATCCCTCCACAAATCTCCGATAATAACCCGCTAATCCGAGGAAACTTCGGATTTCCTTAACATTCTTCGGAGGTAGCCAATCTCGAATAGCCTCCGTCTTCTGAGGATCGACACGAACTCCGTCTGATGAAATTACGTGTCCGAGAAACGTCACTTCGGACATCCAGAACTCACATTTTGAAAACTTCCCATAAAGTTGTTCTCATCTCAACACGTCGAGAACTTGGTGAAGGTGAGACTCGTGTTCCTCCCAGTCACGAGAATAAATCAAAATGTCATCAATGAAGACAACCACGAACTGATCCAGATAGTCGATGAAAACCCGATTAATTAATTCCATGAATACCGCAGGTGCATTAGTCAACCCAAACGGCATAACCACAAACTCATAATGACCATAGCGTGTTCGAAACGCCGTCCTCGCGATATCCGACTCTCGAATCCGCAACTGATGATATCCAGATCTTAAGTCGATCTTGGAAAATACTGAAGCTCCCTGAAGTTGATCTAAAAGATCATCAATACGGGGTAAAGGATACTTATTCTTGATCGTCACCCGGTTCAATTCCTGGTAATCAATACACAAGCGGAACGAACCATCCTTCTTCTTGACAAATAGCACTGGTGCTCCCCACGGGGACGCACTCGGTCGAATATAACCCTTCTCGAACAACTCCTCAAGTTGGTTCTTTAATTCCTGCATTTCGGTCGGGGCCATTCGGTACGGTGCCTTCGATATCGGGGACGTACCGGGCTCCAACTCAATCGTGAATTCCACATCTCTCTGTGGAGGCAAGCCAGGTAACTCGTTTGGAAAAACATCGGCATATTCCCTCACTACCGGAATATCCATCAACATTACTGATGATTTCTCTGTCTTGGTCATATAGCACCAATAACCAACACACCCCTGACTGAGTAATCTTACTGCTTTCATTAAATTAATGACTTTACCAGAACAACCGGGATTACCTCCCTGAAAAACATATTCAACCCCATCGTCTGAAATGATAGTGACCATACGCTTACGGACACTAATGATGGCATCATGACGATCCATCCAGTCCATACCCAGAATGATGTCGTCTCTCGGTAAATCTACCACGATTAGGTCTGCTAGCCATACACGACCATGAAGCTGAATCGGACAGTTCTGAATCTCACGATTTCCGATAATTCGTCTATCGTCAGGTAGACCAATGACATAAGGCTCACAACTAGTAGCACTACCCAGACGTAGTCTACTCAAACATGACTCGGAAATGAATGAATGCGATGCACCAGTATCAAAAAGGGTACACACAGGATGGGATAGAATATCGAGTGTACCTGAGATCATTCGGGCCTCTGGATCATCGGTCTTCTTCATCTCGTAAATTCGGGGCTTGCCGGCCCCCGAGCCGGACGCTCCCGTCTGATAGCTCTTGGCTCCGCCTTTAGCTCCTGTCGTCTTGAACGACGCTGACTGAGTGGCTTTGATTACGCACCGAATGTCCTGGGCCTGAGATGACGCCGGAGTGGGTTTAGAGTCCCTACGGCAAAACGGGCCCTATGCCCAGCAATCCCACTGCCATTGTGGCACGTGACGACCGCTTCGGACATTTGGTGCTGAAATGACTCGTTCTTCACTTGAAACAGTGATGGCCGAATCGCCGCTCGTGGATCGAGATTCTGTGGGTCTAGGCGCCATAGGAGGTCGCTCAGAGAAAGTAGAGCCCGCACGTGGTTTCTTGAAAGTGGCCTGACTGCCGTCAGACTGATTACGGTTCTTAGACTTCTTGCCAGCTGATGAGGGTTGTTGCTTAGCAATCTCCTTAACAGTAAGCTCGTAAGTGAGAGCTTTCTCAATGAACTCGGCCAGAGTGGTACAATTATGATTAAGCAACTGTAGCCGCATACGAGGTTTCAGCCTCTTGCTGAAATACTTGATCTTGTCTGCCTCAGAGTGAATGATAGATGAGGCGAACGGAAGAAGTTCCTGAAATTTTTCGGCGATGGCAAGAACATCATCGTTCGCTGAGAGGTCGGGAGTGAGTAATTCCGACAACTTAGCCTCCTTGAGTGGGGCTGGATAATATCTCTCCATCATGAGAGTTTTGAACTGATCCCAAGTACATGATCCTTCGGTGGGCTTCAACGACAACCACCAATAATGTGCGCTTTTACCCAGATAGTAAGCCGCAACAGAAACTTTATGCCCTTCAGGGCAATCCACCATAGCAAATAACTTCTCGAAATGCTCAAGCCAATGAACAATATCCGCCGGCTCAGATGAGCCCTCGAAGGTAGGTGGTCGCTGACGAGAGATATCGCCAATGATAGTGCTTACACCCCTCTCTTGCCTCTGAGGTGGCGGCGGAGGAGCCTGTTGATTTTGAGTAGTGGAGTTATGCATCGTCTCCATTAATTGTGCCATCTGAGTCATTTGGGCCATCATGCCCTGCATAAAAGCGAGTGGGTCAACCCGAACACCCTCCGACTGAGCTGTATCCCGGGTACGGCTCCCTGATAGTGAACGATTATGTCCAGGTGAATGAGTGGCAGCATCACTGCTGGATGAGTTAGCATGATTTCTAGCATTCGCGCGTGTATTCACACGAGCTCTCGGGTTCCGGCCTGCACCACGGCCTCTTCCCCCGCGTCCTCTGCCAGCCCTTTCCATACTGAAGTGGAAAGTCGTATGATGATTATATATCTCGCATGAGTATCACATTATGATTATATTATGAAATGATGAAAATGAGCATACGCGCTCAAATACAACGATTACATGAATGATCAACTGAAATGACGTGATTATCTGATGAAGTTCTTGATATGATTATCTTGAACAATTTAACAACATTAATGATATGATCTTCCAGATAAATAACTGGGTAATGAAATGAATTGAGTGATTAATGAGTTAACATTATCGACTTGATCACAATTGAAAATGATGAATGAGGATTGTTAACTGATGAATTATGAATGAATGATTATTGCCAGAAATTATACCATGGCATTAGAAATCTTACAGTTCTTGGTCTGATTAGCTCGGCATTTGCACAGGTCACACGTGACACGAAAGTCCAATGATACTAATCTGATGAACGATGATTTCAAATGAGACATTACTCGGAAGGTAGTATTCAAAACCACGCTCCGATACCAACTCTGTAACACCCCAAACTAGGCGGATATTACAGTGTCGTGGACCCCCGACTGGGACCCACCAGGCGAATGAAAATGAATGAATTACACAGGTAAATGTAGTACCGAACCACATTACAACATCAATTACTCCGATGAGGAGTTTCATACAACACACCCAGGATAATACAGAATACATGTATATTTTATATGAAGATAAAATATACAACACTGAGTGAAATGAATATTCAAATGAAAGTCTGCAGCGGAAATTAAAGGACAACAACATGAATAACTGAAAGATCGGGGCCCCCTACTAGTATCACTGGGACTCCTCGCCGTCACCGTGCTCTCCCCGTGCTTTAGCCTTGCCATGACCTGAAAAACAATATCCCCCAACGGGCCGCCATACGTAACAACAATCCTCAAGAGTTGAAAATACACAATCATGATATATCCGGGTTATGAAATGTCCTCGCCAAACATACGCAATCAAACATGCTATATGAATCAACTAACAAGACGGCTCAAAGGAATGGCGCCACACTACGTCCGGATGGAAATGTGTCCGCACAAGCCACCAACGAGTATCGATCAAATACACGTGTGGTCTTGTACCTAATCGATCTCACGAAGCCATCAACTCGTGTGCATACCCAATGTGAGGCCACCAACCAACACACGACTATAATGTGCCCGACATGAAAATCCTACACATACCAACCGGCACGCCAGTATGACCCGGAATGCCACGATATAACAAAAGTGACATCAAAATCAATAATGACTCACCGAGGTGAAATGACAGTGAATGAATGATAGCTCAATGAAATAATTGGAACCGTCGTTCCTCGTGAATGAAGTAATGAAGTGACAATTACAAGTTTCAATACGGTTAGTACTTTATGAATGAATTATGATTATGAATGAACAACAACGAAAGGAATGAATATCCTTTTAACTGAGTAAGAATTAACTTACACAATACCGATGAAGAATGTCCGTCCACGAACAACGTCCTAAATGAAATGTTGGTCGCTCGAACAATCTTGAATAATACAATTACCAATAATCCGATCATTACGCAATTCAAAAACGATCATAATCGACTCAAACGTCGATACAACAATATTCGAACTCGACTATATCGAACCCAACTCCAAAATGAGTATTTCAAACCATCAAAACACTATCAATGATATCAATAATCCCATAGGAATCCACAGTCCAAGATTACAACAACGACATTCGGAAATCCCCAAATTAACCGAAGTCAACCCCCAAGGGTTCTTGATATAAATCCCCAAAATAACCATTAAATCCATAGGAATATATTTATCCAAGATAGATAATCCATATCTAACATATTCCAACAACAATCCAAGCTTACACGAAGAAAAATCGGAAAGAAAACCCAAAAATCCGAATTCAAGATCCAAGAGATTAATACCTTTGATTTGATGTGATGAAGATGATGAAATGATGATTAATCCGAAAGATGAGCTTGAAGATGATGATTGATGATTACACCTCGAAGAATCCTCTCCGAATCGCCCGAAATCGCCCAAAACTACCGAAGGAGTGAAATGAGATAAGTAAATGACGAAATGGACTGCACTGTCCTATTTATAGGCACACCAGTTTAGCGCGCGCTAGCTCTTGTGCGTAGCGTGCGCTAACGGGTATTTTGGGTAGTCCAGTACCCACTGTCTGGAAACGGTAGCGCGCGCTACGTACCATTTTGTAGCGTGCGCTACGGCTATGCACTTAGCGTGCGCTAACCCCAAACTGTTAGCGTGCGCTTACGAATTATATGATGCCCAGTACTGGAGTCCAGAACCTTCTGTCCTCTGATCTGATCTCGGTAGCGTGCGCTACAACCAACGATTAGCGTGTGCTACTACATCGCTTGCGTACGCTGTAGAACACTCCTAGTGTGCGCTATGAATAAATTCAATTCAGTCCAGTAGCCACTGGACTCAACCTGATCCGACCTTAGCGCGCGCTACACCGACTGCATAGCGTGCGCTACTTCGGCTCACTAGCGCGCGCTACTTACCATTCGTAGCGTGCGCTACCTACAATCCCAACTGCAGTCCAGTGCCTTCTGGACTGCCTATTCAACTACACTAGCGTGCGCTAGTGGTGAGAGGTGGCGTGCGCTACCAGTACTCAATTAGCGCACGCTAAAAAGAGTATGTAGCGTGCGCTACTCCTCACACACAGCACACTATGAAATGACAATGATGGTAAACACCGCACGATTTCCAATTAGATTGATGATGAATGACGATACAATTATTCTGAACGGTGAACACAATGATTGAATATGAGTGACAAATGATCATTAATGAGTGAAATATACTGAGTGACAATTACTGAACGATAAACACTGAATGATAATGACTGAATTACAACCGGGTATTACATAACATATATTATATTGCAGTCTTAGCGTACGCTAAGATCATCATCTAGCGTACATTAACACGTGCAGAACCATGCATGCAAAATGTTGGAGATACAAAAACGTAAGGATATGAATACGGGGAAACTAACCTTTGATTAATAACATCACAAAGTCGAATCTTACAAGATCGAGTGCAGGATATATACACAATAATTATCCAGGCATTACAATATATATGCCCCAACCAGAGGGATTCATTAATAAATGAGAAGAGAACTTAATGTGCAAGCTTAAGAGATCCATTTATGGATTTGAGTAAGCATCTTGGAACACTTAATTTGACGAGGTTGTCCAGTCATATAGATTCGTCCAATGTCTGATTGAGAGTTGTGTGTATAAGAAATGCGATGGAAATATTTTGGATTTTCTTGTACTGTACGTAGATGATATCTGCAATACCCGGATATTTGATTTGTATTTTATCTTTATTTGAACCTCGTGACATTGTGAATGTAGTATTATTAATCAAAGTATGATCCTCCGTATTTCAAAGTCCAGTATTGACGAGTGTATGATTCCTTTGATGTTATTGCATGCATGTACTTACACGTAATTAGCGCACGCTAAACAGTGAGTGTAGCGTACGCTAAAATGTGTAAACTAACGCACGTAAGGATGATACTTAGCATACGCTAGGTATGGTCAACATGATTGAGGTAAGGTTGGTAGGTGGATCGTATCGCGGATCTGGATAAGATTATGTCGGGCTGAACCTGGACGGCTTTTGTAAAAGTTGAGTCAACGGTGCTTAGCGCACGCTATTGGCGATATGCTAGCGCACGCTAAAGTCAAGTACAGTGAGGTCAGTAAGCTTCATAAATTCGTTAGCGCACACTATGGGAGGGTGTTAGCGTACGCTAATTGTTGCATTAATGTACGTAAGGCCGAAGACAGAGAGAGACAGTAGGCTGTGAGCCCGTTAGCGCATGCTAAAACTGAAGATATCGCACGCTAAGGGCCATTTCCTATAAATAGGACATTACCTCCATTTCATTTCTCACTTTATCAGCCTCTGAATGTGATTGTTGAAGACGAGGCGCATTGGAGATTAGCGTTCAATCATCTGGTGTTGAATTCCACCTAGTGTTTCGTCGTTTCCTTTCATAGTAAGGTATGTGATGCTTTATTCCACCTAGTGTTTCGTCGTTTCCTTTCATAGTAAGGTATGTGATGCTTTACCAATCTAGAGTTCATGTTCTTAGTGATGATTATGAGCATGCTACTGAGATTATGGAGTTAGTTATGAACATTGTGAATCATACAACAAGTTTAGGAGGATTGGATTAGTTAAACTTAGGTTTTTCATTGGTAATAGTTGATCCTTGATTATGCCTATCATAAGAATGTGATTTTCGAAGATTATAACCTGTCTTGATGATGATTTCGTGATATTATATGATGAATGAACCGATTATGTTATCACCTAGACTAGGTGAGTTCGAAATAATGAACGTAGGAATTGTTCTTCAAGTATAATCCAGGGTTTGTAAAGATTGTTTGGATTGATAATCTTTGTGTGAATGGTTAGGACGGTACGATCTTATTGTAACGATCATGGTGAACTTAGAACTTGGATAAGATGAGTTTACTTGCGGAGGAACGAGAATCATAAGTGAGATTAACTTAGAATTCGGTTGATCATACTTACCTTTATATGAATTCATTTAGATAACCGAAATGTGTATTAGAATTGATAGGCAGAATTGGAATGTGATTTGTGATGTTTTGAATATGCTGAAATCCGTAGACATCAACGTGTTATCCCTGTTACGATCCTTTGTTTCGCATGTAGTATGTTATTCGTTCGACGTAGAATACTTTAAGTAATTACCCAGGAATCGGCCGTATAATGATGACTAGTTCGGTCACTTTTAGAACGTTTAGCATGTTCGTGTGATCGCCTTATTACATAAGTTGAGTTTGTCGTATTTCATTTTATGTAAGGTTCGAGGTTTGTGAACGGTTTATTGAAGGAGCGGCCTTCGAGTTTGTTGAAGTCGTTGAAGTATTTATTTCTTGCCATCTTTCTAAGTCAAGTACTTTAATTATGTTTATCCGTGTTGATGTCGGTTATGTTGTTATGTGTCATACTTATGTATTGTGATTGTTTTGTCCACCATGCGTTGGTCCGACGGGATCATCATGGGAATCTATAGCTGTATGCGCTAGATCGTTAGACGGGTACTTCCACCAGGTGTTGGTCCGGCAGGATCATCATGGGAATCTATGCCGTGTTCGCTGAATCGTTGAAATACCGCGAGTACGTTGAGATTGCTACGTTGTGTTGTGCATTATTTTGTGATTGTTTCTCGTTGGGGAAACTTCTTTTTATCATTGTTGATATTATTGATGTTATTGTTCAGGGCTCGCTGAATAAATCATTGTCGTATAATTATCGTACTTGTACTAGCATCGTTGTGCTAACCCCTTCGGGGGTGAACATTTGTTTATTTTATACGGATGGTATATGATAAATGTCAGTTTTATACACTTATCTGATATTAGTGTTTATATATTTCACCCATAATTATGAGCTAGTCTACTCGTTTTTGCTTTGAATTAATTAATTTTTAATAATTTTATTTTTATATGATGAAGATGTAAATTTAGTCTTAATCGGATTGAATTACTGATTTACTCAAGAAATAACATATGTATAATATATTCTCTTTGTTAAATTTTTATGTATTCATGTTGTAGGGCTTTCCGAGACGAGTTCGGCAGTCTTTCCGGATTCAAAATCAGAGTTATATATCAAAAGTTACCATCCAAAGAAGATTTGGGGCAAAAACGCAAAGTTTAGGAAATTCTGGGCGGAAAACGTAACTCCAAAGCAACCAGTGTACAAAAAGCCGAAGCAATGTTACGGCCGTAACATCTGAAAGTTACGGCCGTAAGACCTCAATGTTACGGCCGTAACATCTGCAAGTTACGGCTGTAACTCTTGACAGATTATTGATCATTGTCTAATTTTTTATACTTTTGGTCTATTATTGAGGGGATGGCTGGCATTGATCCTGTAATATCCGTACCTTTCTATTTTTAGCAGTTTCCATTTTTGGTGTATGTCTACTTTTATCGACTTGCTTGTAACCGTTTCGACATTTTGAATCTACTTTATTCTTGGAGTTTTTCCATTTGGACGAGTTTTCGTGATGTTTTCACGTAATTTCATTTTTTTGACATGTTTTGCCGTATGAACGTTCGATTCTTGTAAAACTCATTCGTTTTTGTTGTTTCTTGGTTGTGCAAGTTCGTATGGTTGCGTTGGTCATTTTGAGACTTTCGGTTTGTAAATCCGACGTCGTATCGTGATTTTCGGGCACTTGGGCCATTTTTGTAATTTCCTATAAGTTTAGGGAACTTCATCTTCTTTGTTGTATTCGGATTCCCCGGTAGTCGGAATTATATTTTCTTTCAGCACTTAGCTCTGTCGCCTTGTATATTTCGTGGTCGTATTTCTGGATTCTGGCCTTGTCGTGCGTTTCGAGTTTCGTACCTTCAGCAGCAGCGTTCTGATCTGGGCAGTACTGAACTGCTGCGTGGGTAGCGCACGCTACTCTTTGTTACCTTGCGTGCGCTATCGATGTGCAGTTAGCTTACGCTAACTCGTTATTGTTAGCGTGCGCTAGCGAGTGGTATTTAGCGCGCGCTAAGCATGTCTAGCGCACGCTAGCGACGTCGGGCAGTAGCTACTGGACTGTTTATAGTCCCGTTAGTGCGCGCTATCTTGTGATAGTTAGCGTGCGCTAACTATGCATTTTAAATAGATCAGCGGGCTGGTCAGAACAGCAGTTTTCATTCTTTTCTTCCGTTTTCTTCACCGGGCGACTCCAGAGGGCGATTCCCTTCAGTTTTGATCGGAGAATTCTTCGTATTCCATTACCGTAGGTTCGTGCTAACATATCATCATCAACGTAATCATCCTCCATCGTCCGAATCCGAGGTATTTTATTTAGGAACCCTAAACTTGTCTAATTTGAGGGTTTTCCGGGTTTTTCGTGATTGATTCCGAATGGTTCATGTATGTTATGAAATTTCTTACCGATTGTTGTTATTGGGTGATTCCCAATCCGTTTTCCTCGAGTTAATCTGTGAATTGTTGATACGGGGAGATTTTGCGTAAACCCTCGCCCGTATCGATTGAACGTTTATTGTCATGAATTGTAATCGGGGGTTATAGGTGTATTCCATTCGATTATTGTTGTCTGTTAGGACTGAGTTATATTGATCCTTCGTTTAAGAACCATTTTCCGTCCGGATCATTCGTAGTCGTTCTTCATCCCCATTTCGTCGGAGATGTCTCAAAGGTAAGTACTATACATTTGTTTACCTGTTCTAGTATTTGAATTATGGCTATTCGTGGTTGTGTGGATGGATATGTGTATGTTCACCTAGGGACGGTACGACGGGGCCTCTAGGGATACGTATTGCAGTGTGTGTGCGTATCACGATTTATGGTTAACCACCCAGGGATGTCTGACGGGGCTCTGCGGGGTACGGTGGCCGTGAGTCTCGTACCAACGGTTAACTTTGAATTGTTTTGTTGGAGAAATGTGTTTTGTGCTTGTGCACCGTAAATATTCCGGAATATAAATGATTTCTAAAATGATTTTTGGCGCATATATTCATCTGATTAGAATTTAGTTCAAATGGATTGTACTTGCACTAGCAGTTGTCGCTAACCCCTTAAATGGGGGAAATACTTTTTGTATTTCAGGTAAAGGTCTTGGAGACAAGCGAGCACTCGAGCCGTATGAGAATGGTGGGCAAGCATGATACTGTTCGGTAGTCAGTTGTTGGTTTTCTATTCTGTCGGTTGTTATCATTGTCTTGTTTTGGGATTTCTGTATTTTGAAATTGGTTTAAGTACTCGAGTACTTCCGTTGTGAGTTTGTTAACGTTGTGTTCCGGGTTTTGGGAAATGGATTTGATGTCATATTTTATTTGACGGATTGTAGTCTTTTATTTGATTCGTCGTTTTGTTGATGGTTGTATGTCTTTGTCGGATGTTATTTTGGTACGTTAGCCTATAGATGTTAGAAATATGCCCTCGAATGCCACTCAGGGGATGAGAGAGTATGGGCATTATACTTGTAATTATGGAATAATAAATAATAAAAAGGCAATTCGATTCATTCACTGTTTATTGTATTTCAATTGCATTCTTGACTTGGTAAACATTGAAGTGAAGTCCATGTAAATAAATCGAACATTCCATTCTCGTTATGGGATAAGAGAAAATGCACTGGAAGTGTTTAAAGTTTATTTACGTAAATCGTTCGCAAGTCAATAAACTTAAATGGGCATTAAGTTTTTAATAAGACTTGTATAACTAATGCTAGTACATGTGCATGTCTTGATAGCATAGTTATAAGTATATTGGTGGGACCAGTATACTCGAACACGACTCATATTCAATTCAGTCACACGGTATTCACTCTCGGATAGTCGATGACGAATCGAAAGGTTGTGATAGTATACGTGGACCTTTGACTTGAGGGTTCAGTAGAAGATGTGCCTGTGACGTTTAGTTTGTCATTAGAGTAGTTAGACTCATTTGCTTAATTGCTGAGTCGACCTCGAAGTGCGGACTATACGGGCAGGTAGCAGTCTTTACTGTACGCCAAGAAAGGATTCTATCTCCTGTTAGTGAGCAGGCGAATGTCCTATACGGTTAATGGCAAATAAGATAATAAGTCTTTGGCCAAAGCATTCTGATATAGTAGTATTAGATACACTATTGATCAGTTGGTCTTGATTTGCATTAACACATGTATAGAGTTTAGTCAACAGTAGGGTTTGACTTTACCGTGACCCGAAGACTTGACCGGGACATCTGATGAAGGGTCTATACGTATATAGTATTCACGACATAATGGTTCTAGAATGATCCCTTCATTCGTTCTCGCCGGGGTTTACAATGCGGCCCGCTAGTCGGCTAAGTCCGCCCGCACTCATTGGTTCCTCCCAATGTCGGCTGAGACGGACCTACGGAGTCGCGCATTAGGAGCATTGACGGATAAATGTGAATTTATTATCTCTCTATTAATATTAGATATTGGATATCTAATTATGATTTATTAGATAAATTAAATAGCGGTCTTATGAATTAAAATTAAGTTACCGGGTAATTAATTTAATTCATAAATTATTTTTCTTAGAGAAATATATTTGTATTTGATATAATTAATTAATTAGATTAATTAATTAATATAAATACATTGATAATTAAACGGAGTCGTTTGACGAACGTCCGGTACACGAGCCGAGTGGCTCGGCTCGTTTTCTAGGAATCTTCCTAGTAGGCCGCCCCCTCACATGACCACCTTGCATGTGTGTTGTCATGTTTTAATTATTTGTAGAGATTCTTATTCTCAAAATAATTATAACATGATATATAATTATTATATGAGATATAATATATATATATACACACATGATGAGATGAAACTAGATACAACTCATATTCATCTTTTGAGAGAGGAGTTCAGCCGTGTCTTCAAAAAGTGAGGGAGGAGAAATTTTTTCTTTTCTATTTTTCATCTTGGAGGTGATATAAAAGTTAAGAAAAAGTGATATATAAATTCCTACAACACTTCCTAGCCGTGTTCTTCATAGAACGGAGTGTTGTAGATTTTTCCGGGCAACTTCCGACGCGTGTGAAGTAGAGGCTTCGAACTTTCGGTGCTTGGAACGAAGGGATTTCGTGTTCGGGACGGGGTTCGTGATCATCATCATTTTACGAAGAATTATTTCAAAGGCTTCAAGGGTATGATTCTTAATCTTCGTATTTTTTTCGTATATACGTTACTTGATCAATCCTGTTTGGGATTCGTATTTATTTCCGCTGCGTATTTCATTTTATTTTCGGAATCCCAATAATAGATTCCACGGAGTGGGGTCCACGGCGTTGTAATATGCCCTGATCGTCTTGGGGGTGTTACAGAATATGGTATCGGAGCCAGGTTTATGGATACCTAGGCTGTCGGTCATTTGGGTCTAGTCGAGTGTCGTTTTTGAACAGTATCACTGCTATGCTATCATCTCAGTACGCCGGTGCTCGTAAGTTTTCCTAGCTTGACTCGTTGCGTTGTTCTGTTCTATTCCTTTCTTGTTATATTGTTGTGTTTTGCGTTTGAATTGTACTCACCCACTACTTCTTCAGAATTCCTGTTGGTAGAGGACGCGGACGCGGTAGGGGACGTGGCGCAGCCGGTGGGGCGGCCATGTCCGATAACTCGGGAACCAATTCGGCTATGCCTTCTTTCTCGAACAGTGTCCCGCCTAGTTCCGGGGGTCAGCAGGACCAGTCAGCTAGGTCCGGTAATGCACATGAGAATGTTGGAATGGCGAATATTTTGCAGCAAGTAGCGAACCAAATGACGCTACTAACTCAGGCCGTCCTGGTCGGCCAAGCTAATGCCAACCCGGTTCCGCCTACTGGATCCGGGAATGATAATCTACTTCAGGACGTGATTCGTATGCGTCCTCCGCAGTTTGATGGTGCTTCCGACCCTTCCGGTTGGGAGAGTTGGTTGTTTGAGATGGAAAAGGTGTTTGAGGCTGCTAACTGCTCCGAGGAGAGGAAGGTACCCATCACTCAGTACTTCCTCGCCAAAGAGGCGGTAACGTGGTGGCAAGCGGTGAAACCACGTGATCGGGCAGCCACGTGGGCAGAATTTCGGGAGTTGATGGAAGATGAGTTTTGTCCATGGCCAGTGAAAGAGGGGAGGATCCGAGCCTTCTTTGAGGCTAAGCCCCAGGATGTTCCTATTTCTCAAGCGATCAAGGACTACAACCAACAGCTTCATTATGTGAGAAACCAAGTCCGAGATGAGCTTGATAAGATCCGGCACTTCGATATGAGGATGAAACCGAGTATCAAAATAAGGCGATGCACAACTTTGAAAGAGTATCAGAATAAGGCGATGGCTTATGAGATGTCGTTTGCTGCGACAGAGATGGCAGCTGAGGGGAAGAAACAGAAGACCTCCGGTCAGTTTTCGGGAGGCAAGTCTGGTGGGCATCCGAAGGCTCAGTCTAGTTCGAGAGCCTTCGGGGGTCAGTCTTCGTCATTTGGGCGAGGAAACGGTTCTAAGTCTGCTCCTACTGGTTCCGTTCGCGGTCCTACGTGCTTTAACTGTGGTCGTCCCGGCCACATGATGAGTGATTGTGATAGGCCCCCGATTTAGTGCCTTGCGTGCGGTCGGATGGGACATCGTGCTAAGTTTTGTGCGGATGCAGTTTGGGCGCCAGTTACTCATATATCAGCCCCAGCTGTGGGAGATTCGAGTGTGAATCAAACACCGACAGTTCCTCAGCCACAGCAGAGTTTCGGTAGAGGTCGAGGACGTAGACAGCCTTCTAGAGGGGGAGCTTCTAGTGCGGGGTCTGTTCCGCCCCGAGTATATGAGATGAGACGAGCAGGAGATCCTGACGCGACGGTGGCTACAGGTACCGTTCACATCCTTGACCATCCTGTTTTCGTATTATTCGATTCTGGTGCTACACATTCTTTCATATCTATGGATTGTGTGCGTCGTCTACATATTGATTGCCTAGTTGCGTGTGAACCATTTGTTGTTAAACTGCCTAGTGGGGATAGCATCGTGGGGGATCGTGAGATTAGAGATTTTCCAGTGAGTATCGCGGGGAGGGTTTGGCCTTCTAATCTGATTGCGGTAGATATTAGAGATGAAGATTTGATTTTGGGCGAGGATTGGCTGGACCGTCATGGGGCAATCATGAACTATAGAACGAGAACCGTTTCGATGTTAGCCTCAGACGGTACCGAGCATTCTTTTGTGGGGCATAAGCGGAGTAGTCAGAGGTTCTTGATCAGCACTTTGAAAGCGGTGAGACTTCTTCGAGGAGGTTGCACGGGGTATTGGTGTTACGCTTTGAGATCGGAAGAAGGGGGAGTCGAGATCTCGTCTATTCTGGTAGTTTCTGAGTATCCTGACGTCTTCCCAAACGAGTTGCCGAGTTTGCCGCTGGACCGAGAAGTTGAGTTTACCGTCGATTTAGAGTCGGGTGCGGCACCGATTTCTAAGACGCCATATCGTATGGCGCCTGCCGAGATGCTTGAGTTGAAGAAATAGTTGGGAGAGTTACTAGACATGGGGTACATTCGACCGAGTGCCTCACCTTGGGGCGCACCGGTCCTGTTTGTAAAGAAGAAGGATGGGTCGCTCCGTTTGTGTATCAACTACCAAGAGTTGAACAAAGTGACTATCAAAAACAAGTATCCGCTCCCGAGGATTGATGATTTGTTCGACCAATTGCAAGGGACGAACGTATTTTCGAAGATTGATTTGAGATCGGGGTATTATTAGCTCCGAGTGAAGGATACCGATATTCCGAAGATGGCCTTTCGGACGAGATATGGTCACTACGAGTTTGTGGTTATGCCTTTTTGGCTAACCAACGCCCCAGTCGTGTTCATGCAGCTTATGAACAAAGACTTTATCGAGTACCTCGATAAGTGTGTAGTAGTTTTTATCGATGACATCCTGATTTACTCGAGGAACGAGGAGGAGCATGCCCGTCATTTACATATCGTGTTAGATATTTTCAGAACTCAGCATCTTTTTGCGAAATTCTCAAAGTGTGAGTTTTGGTTACGGGAGGTTATGTTTCTCGGTCATGTGATCTCGGCCGAGGGTGTTTGTGCGGACCCACATAAAGTAGAGGCAGTGTTGGATTGGGCGCCGCCCAAGAACATGAAGGAGGTCCGTAGTTTTCTGGGTTTGGCCAGATATTACCGTAGATTCGTCGAGGGGTTCTCTAAGCTCGCTCGACCGCTGACTCAGTTGTTACAGAAGTCAGAGAAGTTTGTGTGGACCGATGAGAGGCAGAATAGTTTTGAGGAGTTGAAGAATCAGTTGGCGACCGCTCCTGTTTTGGCTTTACCGAGTGGTAATGAGGGTTTCTCAGTCTTTAGTGATGCTTCGGGCCAAGGGCTCGGATGTGTACTCATGCAGCACGGGAGGACGATTGCCTATGCTTCCCGTCAGTTGAAACCGTACGAGTTGAATTACCCTACACACGATCATGAATTGGCCGCGGTTGTATTTGCGTTGAAGATTTGGGGCCATTACTTGTATGGCTCGTCGTGTCATATTTTCACCGATCACAAGTGTAATATCCGCAATTTCGATTTCTGGTAATTTCTTTTTTTTTCGGCGGAACTCCGTTTTGACGACTCACTCATGACCGTATCGTCATTGTGAGAATGATTAATTCTTCACTTTTTGTCATTCGAGTTCGTTTCGGTGTCGTTTTGTTGAGATTCGCGTTCTTAAGCGGCTTTTCCGCACTTGAGTTCGATTCTTGCGAATCTCGTCTGAAACTATTGTTTCGAGTTTCTCGTAAGTTCATTTAATGTTATTATTCATGTGGCGAGCTTTGGTTTGGTGTTTCGATCGTGTATCGTGTATTTCGGACATTTTGGGCCGTTTTCGTAATTTCCCAAAGTTTGGGGTAATTACTTCCGTTGTCGAATTCCGACACTTTGGGTGCTCGAAATTGTGTGTTCTGTTAGCTCTTAGATTCGTGTTTGCGAGTACTTCGTAACTGTATCTTCGGTTTATATTCAGGTTCGGGTTTCGGGGTTGTCCGGGCCGTCGGAGTGGCCACGGCCGAGTCACGGCCGGAGCAGGGCCTGGCCTGGCCGAGTTACGGCCGTAAGGTGCCGGTTACGGCCGTACGTGATCGGCAGACATGGCTAGACGAATGCCGGTTACGGCCGTAAAGTGTCGATTCTGGCCGTCTGGTGCCGTGCAAGTGTTCGGACGAATGCCGGTTACGGCCGTAAGGACCTGCCGGGTACGTCCGTAAGTGCCGAGTTACGACCGTAAGGCCCTGTCGGTTACGGACGTAAGCGATCGGCAGGCGCTGGGCGGATTTTGACGAATGTCGGTTACGGCCGTAAGGTCTGCCGGTTACGGCCGTAAGTGGTCGGCAGGATGCTGGGCAGTATATATATGATCGAGCAGACGGGTTTACACCCATTTTTCTCATCCCTGTCATTTCCTTCCGCGGCTGGGGCTTGGAGTACGTGATTAGATGTTGTTTATCTATCAATCCACAAAGTTATTGAGTTTCTAACATCAATCAATCATCCCATAACCTCCTCCGATCTACCGAGTCAAGGTTAGATTTCTTGATAATCTAGTTTTGGGGAAATTGGGGTTTTTGTTGGATTTCGTCCGTTTGAGCCGTAATAACTTAGATTATTGATGGATTATTGATTATTTAGATGTATTATATCATTTCCCTTGTTATTCCATGGTTGGATCGTATCGATTCGTTTTTTTAGTCGAGTTCTTGATCGACGCCTTGAAGGTGTCCGGTAGAATGTAATAGAGGGGTTTTCGGACGTTCTACGATTATTCTTCCTCGTATGATCGTTAATTTATTAATTATATGTTGTTAGGGTCGAGTTCTTGCGAAGAAACTGAGTTGAACCCTTCTGTTCATTGTCGTCTTCCTTTTCGATGGCATCGGGCGTTTTGAGGCTTCCCGGTTGAACTGCGTCCGTTGGAGTACATGGTGCCGACGATCGAGGCAAGTATCTTATTATACGACTTGTATCTTGCGACTAGTAATCACGTATGAGATTTATGATGATTTTGTGTGCCTTCGTAAATATGTTACGTTTGAATTGGTTGTGTATTCCGCAAATTGAAGGCTTTGTGATAATAGCGTTATATTGGTATACGTGTTAGGTGTTGTGCCATTTGTGCAGGATTGCGATGTACATATGGGATGGTTGTACACTTGGTTGTGCAATGTATTGTGTACCGATGTGTGTTATGTTGGTTGTGTGTCATTGATTTATAATAGTTGTTGCGAGTGTTGAGATTGTGTTATGTGCGTGTGATGTACGATTTTGTGGTGATCAACGTGATTGATTAACTGTGCTCATTGTCATATGTAATGTGAATATGAATATGTGTGTGACCGCTAAGTTCACTCGTATGGGTTCGACGGGGCCGACGAGGATTCATGGCACAGGTCCATGGGATCAGAACTTAGTGTGTGGTGCTGAGGTCCAATCGTGCGGGTCTGAAGAGGCCTACGATGATTCATGGCACAGGTCCATCGAATCAGGACACAGTACGTCCAACCGTGCGGGTTCGACGGAACCTACGGTGACACGTGACACAGGTTCACGGGGTCAGGACTAGTTGTTGTGATTGATGTGTTTGTTTCTTTTCGTGCGGGTTGTCGAACCTACGGAGACTCATGGCTAAGTTTTGAAAATGAAGTTTTCTAGAAAGGAATCTTGGGCCGAACCCCGCGAGATTTGTGGAAATATTTTGGTACTGTAAATTACCGAAATGCGAATCGGATTTGGGTTTGAACCCTAAGGTTTTTCTAAAAGGATTACCAAATCAGGACTTGAGGTCTTAAAGGTTTTGAAATTCCAAAATTCCCGAGGAGATGAACTTATTTTCGAAATGCTTCATAGCTTAAATTTCCTTATTAAAACCCTCGGGAATAATTTGATACTTGAATATTGTGTTTGATTCTTTATTAATATTTGCTCATTACTTTTCGTATGATTTGATACTTGTACTAGTAAAACAGTGGAGTTTTACTAACCCCCGAGTAATCGGGGGGTGGATGTCTATTTTGCGTCCAGGTTCATGCAGGTTCAGGAGAGCAGTCACAGGATTGGCACAAGAGGATGACGAGCTGTGATACTAATCAAGAGTCGAGAGTTGTTTAGATTTTTGTTGTGTTGTTAGAGTTGATTTCAGTCTTCCACTGTATTGTATTTCGACCCCTGTGTGGGTAATGTTGTTTTAGTCAGTTCTGTTGATGGAGTTGTGTGACCTCATCGGTCTGTGTATTCATGTGTAAGTGACCTTAACGGTCTGTATTATTATATTGTTTGACCCTGGCCGGGCAAGTATTTGGTTTTTTATGGATGTTTAGCCTGGTAGATCCTTGTGGAAAGGGTCTACGGCGTGTAATATTCCCATACGGTTTTGGGGGTGTTACATTTATGGTATCGGAGCTTAGGTTGCGGAAACCTAAGCTGTCGGGTCGAGTCAAGTCGTGATTTGCCGAGTAATGTGTTGTCTTGTCATTCGAGTCGTCAGGTGACAAATTGAGTTGTGCGTAGTCACAACGTGTCGGTTATGTTGTCGGACGAGATTAGTATCGTGGGCGACCGTCACCTTCGTGCGACCTGTGGATGTAAGTCTCCCTTCTTTATGTTTATGCCTCGTCTGATGCAAGTTACAGGTATGATTATGAGTTAATTGACGGAATCCTCTTATGGATTTTGATTTCGTGATATGTGGTTATTTGACTCTCATATTTCGTTCATATGAGGAGTAGTGTTGCTGGATTGTGCATGTTGGACTGTATTTCTTTTATTCGCTGCGTGAGTTCTTTTGTAATGGCTTTCGGTATTTTACCGACTGAGTTTTATTTCGAAAACCGATTCCCTTAACCGAGTTTTTGGCATTGTGGCCCTGATCGTTTTGGTGAAATTCTTATGACGGTATTTAGTATTTTGTAAATGGCTTTTGTGAGTTTTTGAAATATTACCGTCATCGGCCTTTTTGGCATTTTTGTAAATGATTTTTAGCCTGGTGGGTTCCGGCGCGGGACCCACGGCGCTATAATGTTCCGTGTAATTACCTGAAATTTTTGGGCATTCTAGCCCATTGAATTATCTTGGAAAACCTTGAGTATCTTAGAAAATAAATTTCGAGACGTACTTTTAAAATGAATTATTTTCTCGTGGTACATCCAAGGTGCCACAATATGTTTCAAAATTCTTCTACCTCGAGGACCAAAATGTTTTGAGATATTTTCAATGTTTTAGAAACACTTTTACTTAGACCCGAGGGTCGAATGTTTCTGGAAGTTTTTCACTAAAGAAAAGTGTCCTCATTTTTGTTCCAACGCAAGGTGGTTTTCAAAGTCTCGACAATGATGTTTGCTCAACTTTTTGTAAAGTGATACTCAAGATCAACTGGTGTTTCCAAACTGTTTTCAAATGGTGGTTTTCGTTTTTAAAACCCATCATTTCCTGCTTGTGGTCGGAGAAGGTGTGTATGATGTTGGTAGTGTCGTTAGGGTGTTAGCCCTCCTAATTGTTTATTGAATTAGTGGCGTGAGCGTTGAGTCGTTGCCACGTATTTGTTACGTTAGCCCTCTGTGAGAGGTGTGATGTTGATCTTTAATGTTGTCGTTTCGTGGTGATTTGCGTGCTATCGCACCTGTGCGAGCTGTTAGAGCTTGGGTTTATATGATTGTGTACATCTATGATTGTTTCATGATGTTTTGTGTTTGTGTGCTGGTTATCATTCGGGCCGTTGTAATTGTCGAACGATGTCGTAGTTGTTGTGATTTTAGTATGTGTTGATATGTTATGCCAAATTGGCATCTCTGGTTGTTGCTTTGTGATGTTACGTCCCATTGTATCTAGAATTTGTATATTCGGTATGCCGAGCCAAGGTGTTTCAACCGTGGTGTGCCGGGGGCATGCACGTACCAATTGTCCTTCTCGTCAGTAACGCATTTCAAGTGTGGACTCGAGAGACACAGGATCCAGTTTTGCGAGTTGGGTTCCGAGTCTTTCGGGGCACGAACTTCAGTACAGATATCAGGATCGGCTCTAAGAGGCCCATGGGAAATGTTTCCGTCGACTGCTTTTGTGTTGTTGCCTTGTTTCCGTTATTGTGAGTTGTGGGGACGACCTTCATTTATAAGAGGTCGAATGTAATACCTGTATTGTTTTTAGACTTCTGCATCTCCTCTTTCTCAGTTCTATTGACTCGCTCGTGTTCGTTGATACTTTCTGAACTTGTTCTGTATTTCAGTTTCATCGTTCGAACGAGCTGTGATCTTGTTTTGGGTCGATCTGGTTATCGCTTTGACTTTTCCGAGTTCGGTTCGATTCTTGTGAACCTTGTTCGGAAGTAACATCTTTTGGTTCTACTAGTTCCTTTATTCGAAGTGGATCGGATTTTGAACTTCTGTATTTTCGACTCTATCGACTCGTTTATGTTTGTTGACATTTTTTGAGCTTGTCCTGCCCCTTGCTTTTGTTGATCGAACGAGTGTGGTATTGTTTCGGAATAACTCGTTTGTCGTTGTGACTTTTCAATTGCTATTCCCTTTCCTGTGGATGCACATCTGGTTGTTTTCACCGGATCATATATTGTCTCGAGTCGAGATGTGAACCTTGGAGTTGTTGTTTGAATTTTATTGTTCTTCGTGATTCGAACATGATTGTTCGATTTTTGGTGTCTCGATCGTTGTGGTTCGATCGTTTGATTGTTCGGTTTTTGTTGATCTCGTTTCGTGATTGTTGAATATTCAGACTCCTTCGTAATTCCCTTAAGTTCGGGAAATTAGTCTCGTTTTCGATCATTGGCTCGCGTTTTGATTGATGTACCATTGGGTTGGTCAATCGTATTGATTATCGTTCGTTGTGTTTTGTGATTGTTCGGATAATCGACTTGATTATATTATCTGTTTGATGACACTTGTCACTTGTTGGTTTTATTATGTCTCTACCGGTAGCGTTATGTTGGTCGTCGTGGAGCGTGTTTTCGCACCGTATATCCCTTTGCGTTGCTTGTAACGTTTCGCCATTGGGCGTAAGTCACACGTTTCTTGTGTATCTCATTGAGTTTTCCTGGTGGGATATTGCATCTCCCTACTTATTTTAAGTTTCGGGACGAAACTTCTTTTAAGGAGGATAGTATGTAATATCCGCAATTTCGATTTCCGGTAAAAAAATTTTGGCGGAAGTCCGTTTTGACGACTCTCTCATGACCGTATCGTCATTCTGAGAATGATTAATTCTTCACTTTTTGTCATTCGAGTTCGTTTCGATGTCGTTTTGTTGAGTTCCGCGTTCTTAAGCGACTTTTCCGCACTTAATTTTAATTCTTGCGAATCTCGTCCGAAACTGTCGTTTCGAGTTTCTCATAAGTTCATTTAATGTTATTATTCATATTGCGAGCTTTGGTTTGGTGTTTCGATCGTGTATCGTGTATTTCGGACGTTTTGGGCCGTTTTCGTAATTTCCCAAATTTTGGGGTAATTACTTCCGTTGTCGAATTCCGACACTTCGGGTGGTCGGGATCGTGTGTTCTCTTAGCTCTTAGATTCGTCTTTGCGAGTACTTCGTAACCGTATCTTCGGTTTATATTCAGGTACGGGTTTCGGGGTTGTCCGGGCCGTCGGAGTGGCCGCCGCAGCTAGGGCTGGGCAAAACAAACCGCCCCGCCCGCCCCGCACCGCACCGCACCGCAAAATAGCGAGGCGGGGCGGTTTCAAATGTTGATTTCGCCCCGCCCCGCACAAAACCCGCACCGCACCAAAATTGCGGGGCGAATGCGGTTTTATTTTTTTCCCAACCGCCCCGCAAAAAACCGCCCCGCCCCGCATATAACAAGGGAAAACACTTAGATATTTATATAAATATTGTATTTGCCCCGCCCCGCCCCGCAAAACTATGATTTTGTGCGGTTTTCAATATCAAAAATGCCCCGCCCCGCAAAAACCCGCACCGCACAAAAATTGCGGGGCGGATGCGGTTTTACCTTCGCCCCGCCCCAACCCGCCCCGCCCCCAGCCCTAGCCGCAGCAGGGCCTGGCCTGGCCGAGTTACGGTCGTAAGGTGCCGGTTACGTCCGTACGTGCTCGGCAGACATGGCTGGACGAATGCCAGTTACGGCCGTAAGAGTTGTCAGTTACGGTCGTACGGGTGCCAGGCAGTGTTCGGACGAATGCGGTTACGGCCGTAAGGACCTGCCGGGTACGGCCGTAAGGCCCTGTCGGTTACGGACGTAAGCGATCGGCAGGCGCTGGGCGGATTTTGACGAATGCTGGTTATGGCCGTAAGGTCTAACGGTTACGGCCGTAAGTGGTCGGCAGGATGCTCGGCAGTATATATATGTTCGAGCAGACGGGTTTACACCCATTTTTCTCATCCCTCTCATTTCCTTCCGCGGCTGGGGCTTGGAGTACGTGATTAGATGTTGTTTATCTATCAATACACAAAGCTATTGAGTTTCTAACATCAATCAATCATCCCATAACCTCCTCCGATCTACCGAATCAAGGTTAGATTTCTTGATAATCTAGTTTTGGGGAAATTGGGGTTTTTGTTGGATTTCGTCCGTTTGAGCCGTAATAACTTAGATTATTGATGGATTATTGATTATTTATATGTATTATATCATTTCCCTTGTTATTCCATGGTTGGATCGTATCGATTCGTTTTTTTGGTCGAGTTCTTGATCAACGCCTTGAAGGTGTCCGGTAGAATGTCATAGAGGGGTTTTCGGACGTTATATGATTATTCTTCCTCTTATGATCGTTGATTTATTAATATATGTTGTTAGGGTCGAGTTCTTGGGAAGAAACCGAGTTGAACCCTTCCGTTCGTTGTCGTCTTCCTTTTCGATGGCATCGGGCGTTTCGAAGGTTCCCGGTTGAACTCCGTCCGTTGGAGTACATGGTGCCGACGATCGAGGCAAGTATCTTATTATACGACTTGTATCTTGCGACTAGTAATCACGTATGAGATTTATGATGATTTTGCTTGCCTTCGTAAATATGTTCCGTTTGAATTGGTTGTGTATTCCGCAATTTGAAGGCCTTGTGATAATAGTGTTACATTGGTATACGTGTTAGGTGTTGTGCCATTTGTGCAGGATTGCGACGTACATATGGATGGTTGTACACTTGGTTGTGCAATGTATTGTGTACCGATCGTGTGTTATGTTGGTTGTGTGTCATTGATTGATGATAGTTGTTGCGAGTGTTGAGATTGTGTTATGTGCGTGTGATGTACGATTTTGTGGTGATCAACGTGATTGATTAACTGTGCACATTGTCGTATGTAATGTGAATGTGAACGTGAATATGTGTGTGACCGCTAAGTTCACTCGTGTGGGTTCGACGGGGCCTACGAGGATTCATGGCACAGGTCCATGGGATCAGAACTTAGTGTGTGGTGCTGAGGTCTAATCGTGCGGGTCTGAAGAGGCCTACGATGATTCATGGCACAGGTCCATCGAATCAGGACACAGTACGTCCAACCGTTCAGGTTCGACGGAACCTACGGTGACACGTGACACAGGTTCACGGGGTCAGGACTAGTTGTTGTGATTGATGTGTTTGTTTCTTTCCGTGCGGGTTGTCGAACCTACGGAGCCTCGTGGCAGGAGATCAAGGGGTCATGAATATGTTTTGATCGTCTAAGTTTTGAAAATGAAGTTTTCTAGAAAGGAATGTTGGGCCAAGCCCCGCGAGATTTGTGGAAATATTTTCGTACTGTAAATTACCGAAATGCGAATCGGATTTGGGTTTGAACCCTAAGGTTTTTCTAAAATGATTACCAAATCAGGACTTGAGGTCTTAAAGGTTTTGAAATTCCAAAATTCCCGAGGAGATGAACTTATTTTCGAAATGATTCATAGCTTAAATTTCCTTATTAAAACCCCCGGGAATAATTTGATACTTGAATATTGTGTTTGATTCTTGATTAATGTTTGCTCGTTACTTTTCGTATGATTTGATACTTGCACTAGTAAAACAGTGGAGTTTTACTAACCCCCAAGTAATCGGGGGGTGGATGTCTGTTTTGCGTCCAGGTTCATGCAGGTTCAGGGGTGCAGTCATAGGATTGGCACAAGAGGATGACGAGCTGCGACACTAATCAAGAGTCGAGAGTTGTTTAGATTTTTGTTGTGTTGTCAGAGTTGATTTCAGTCTTTCACTGTATTGTATTTCGACCCCTGTGTGGGTAATGTTGTTTTAGTCAGTTCTGTTGATGGAATTGTGTGACCTCATCGGTCTGTGTATTCATGTGTAAGTGACCTTAATGGTCTGCATTATTATATTGTTTGACCCTGGCCGGGCAAGCATTTGGTTGGTTATGGATGTTTAGCCTGGTAGATCCTTGTGGAAAGGGTCTACGGCGTGTAATATTCCCATACGGTTTTGGGGGTGTTACAACAAGAGCCTGAAGTACATTTTTACGCAGAAAAAGCTTAACATGAGACAGCGGAGATGGTTGGAATTGATTAAGGATTACGACCTTGAGATTCTCTATCATTCGGGCAAGGTAAATGTGGTGGCAGATGCTTTGAGCCGGAAATCGATATCGCTTCGGGCGCTTGAGTTGCTTACGGCTCAGTCGGGACTTTAGCGAGAGTTTACGAGGTTGAGCATTGAGGTTGTGCTACCAGAGAGTACCGGGCAGTTGCGTACACTTGAGATTTCATCGTCTTTAGTCGACGACATTAAGTCGGGACAATTAGAGGACCCGATGTTTATTCAGCTTCGAGAGAATGTAGGAAGGCGGAAAGCCCCGGGATTCGTGATACATGAGGATGGTGTGTTGAGATTCCAAGGTCGGATTTGTGTTCTGAACGACTTGGAATTGAGGCAGAGTATTATGCGAGAGGCTCACGCGTCACCTTACTCAGTCCATCCGGGCTCGAGTAAAATGTATAAAGATTTGAGAAAGAATTTCTGGTGGAATGACATGAAGAATGAGGTAGTCGAGTTTGTGGCTAAGTGTTTGACTTGTCAACAAGTCAAAATCGAGCATCAGCGGCCAGCTGGATTGTTGAAATCACTTCATGTCCCGGAATGGAAGTGGGAGGATATCTCCATGGATTTTGTCACGAACTTGCCGAGGACGAAGACCGGAATGAATATGGTGTGGGTGATCGTAGACCGACTGACTAAGTCGGCACATTTTCTGGGCATTAAGGACACTTGGGGTCTGAAAAGTTAGCTCGTGTTTTTATCGCACAGATAGTGAGACTTAATGGTACGCCGAAGACCATTATTTCGGACAGAGATGGCCGGTTTGTATCGCATTTCTGGCAGGCGATACATAAGGCATTGGGAACTCGTTTGTGTTTGAGTACATCTTGTTGGAATATTTATTCCACACATTATTTAATTTATGTTTTGATGATTAAAGTTGCTAAACTACAAAACAACATCGAGGCGAAGCAAAACAACGAAGGCATAAAGACGCAAAAGTTGCAACTGATCGCATTAGCGCACGCTAAGGCATATATGTTAGCGCACGCTAACGAGGAGTAATCTGCATTCCAGCCAAGTTTCGAAGTAAGCTGCAGTGAAGTCAGCTGATGAGATAGCGCACGCTACACGTTATTATTAACGCACGCTATCGAAGCCCTGTTACCGTTGTGGAGGAATTCAAACACAGAATAACGTATGCAATGAAGTCATCATTAGCGCACGCTACAAAGAAGAAATAGCGCACGCTAAGTTGTTTGAATCAAGTCAATCAGACCGTTGGGAAAAGCAGGTCAAAGTCAGCATATCAAACGGATACTTTGACAATCCATGCAACGGATATATTGGATTAGCGCACGCTACAAAGGAAGTGGTAGCGCACGCTAACCGTCAAGGGCAGTAGCTACTGGACTGAAACATAAAGTGATTAACGCATGCTACATGAAATACACTACGTACGCTAAAGCAAAAATGTGCGATAGCACACGCTAAGAAGGAAGGCTAGCGCACGCTAGCTAGTCAACTGGCAGCAACGGCTAGTTTATGGAAAATGCCTATAAATACCATCCCTATGGTATTGTTTGAGTACAACAACTTCAAGCAAATGAGATATTCATCTGAGAATCATATTCTTACATTGTTGTTGTAATATTGAGCTTATATTGTTAGTTTGAGTGTTTATGCATTCAACATTATACAAGAGCGAGAAAAAGAAAAGATACGATTTGATTCGGTGTTATTAGGATCAAGGATCCGACATTGTTAGAATCACAATCGCTATCTTAGTGAGGTTTATCTAGTACCGATAGAAAGCTAGAGTGGTTGATTCCTTATCCAATAGAAAAGGAAAAACGGTTTCACTCGGACCGATAGAAGACGAGCTTGTAACGGTAATCCCTCGACCGATAGAAGAGAGGCGTAGAGGTTTTGATCTTAAGCCTAAGGAAAAAGATACATAGAGAGAGGACGTAGGCTTCGTTAATAGCCGAACCTCTATAAATCCTTGTGCGATTTATTTTCCGCAATTTATTTACGCTTCCGCACAAAATGGCGCAAATATCCGATTTTATTCCAACAATTGGTATCGGAGCGGTACTCCTATATGCGGCTTAACATCCGAGGAGAAAAGATCCAATGGAGTTTCAAATGGCTCCCGTCGAAGGCCTTGCTCTCAACCGACCACCATTTTTTGATGGCTCAAACTTCATGACGTGGAAAAAGAAGATGTCTATATTCATCCGAGCATATGACATCGAGCTTTGGAAGGTGATTTGTCTTGGTCCGAAAATTCCGACAAACTCCAACGGTACGCTCAAAACCTTCGAAGAATATGACGATTCCGATTGGAAAAACGACCACTACAATTGTAAGGCAACTCAACTTCTCTATTGTGCTTTAAATCCGGAAGAACACAACCGGATATCATCGTGTGATAGTGCCAAAGAAATTTGGAAAATGCTTGAAGTAACACACGAAGGTACGTCTCAAGTCAAAGAGACGAAGATAAACATGCTCCTTCATGATTATGAACTATTCCAAATGAAGGACGACGAATCCATCTCGATTATGCTCGACCGATTCTCGGTCATCACCAATGGATTAGCATGTTTCGGAAAACCACTTTCGAATAGTGAGAAAGTAAAGAAAATTCTCCGATCACTACCTCGAGAATGGGACGGTACGGTTACGGCAATAATGGAACCCAAAGATTTAAATACTCTCAATTTTAGTGCTCTCGTTGGTTCTCTTATCAACTACGAGATTGTCCTAAAATCTTGGAATGCCAAACCGAAACCGAAGGAAAGGTCGATAGCCTTCAAGGCTAAAATGTCAAAGAAGAAAGAAGAAACCCCGGTGGACGAAAGCGACGAAGAAATGGCATATTATGCCAAAAATATTAATAAGTTCCACCACTTATTAAACCGGAGAAAGGAGGACATTCAAGCGGGCGAACCTAAAAAATTCGACAACACCTGTCGATTATGTGGCAAACCAGGCCACTTTGCTAAGAACTGTCGAGTAAAGAAAAAGGAGGTTCTAATCGCAACATGAAGCGACGGAAGATCCCGATGAAGATTTTCTTGAACAAAATAATCTCGCGCTCATGGCCCGAAGTTCATTCGACGATAGCGACGTCGAAAGCCAAGTAAGTAATTCTTACGACGAACTTTTTGAAACATTCGAGTTATTACATACGGACTATCAAAATGCTTTAAATGAAATTAAATCCCTCAAGTCTAAATATAAAACTTTGGAAATTGAAAATTCCAAAATACTTGAAAAAGGGAAATTTGTTGAAATCGATCATTCGAAATGCCTTGAAAATGAAAATATTTTGAAAAATGATCTTTTAAAAGTTCAAGATGAACTAAAAATTTTGACAAAGAAATTTTCGTGCGACAACGATAAATTTGAACAAATGTTATGTGTTCAAAAATATACTCTAAATAAAGAGGGGTTAGGATTCAAATCACGTTCGAAAAACGAATCCGTTAATTTCAAAATACCCCGATGTGAAAAATGTTTGAAAATTGGGCATCACATTTCAAATTGCAAAAGCCCAAGACGGACGATAAAAATTAAAAAGATTTGGGTTCCTAAAGGAACAATTACTCCAAACATCGTCTACGTTTCAAAAGAAAAACCAACTATAGGTTGGATTCCCAAAAATTAAATTGTGTTATTTTACAAAGGGGGAGAAGGAAATAATATTTTCAGGGGGAGTTTATACCCTTATTAGTGCATAAATTGGTATCATGCATATTTATATTTCATTTGGTATCCTTAATATTCTTTTACTTTTTGATGAAGACAAAAAGGGGGAGAAGGAGATGAATTGAGATAAAAATGAGAAAAATCGAAGAAGTCGAAAAGAAAAGAAAAGCATACAAATAGGGGAAGTTGAAAAATTGAAAAATGAAAAACAAAGGAGTTGAAAAATAAGGGAGATGAAGAAAAAGAAAAGGATTGGAGAAACTAACGAAACGATCAAAGCCGAAAACTTTGATTCGTAGAAATATACATATATTATTTTTTACAGATTATCCAATTCAAGAGTTGTTTTGTAATCATCAAAAAGGGGGAGATTGTTGGAATATTTATTCCACACATTATTTAATTTATGTTTTGATGATTAAAGTTGCTAAACTACAAAACAACATCGAGGCGAAGCAAAACAACGAAGCAGACGAAGACGCAAAAAGTTGCAATCTGGACTGCATTAGCGCACGCTAAGGCATATATGTTAGCGCACGCTAACGAGGAGTAATCTGCATTCCAGCCAAGTTTCGAAGTAAGCTGTAGTGAAGTCAGCTGATGAGATAGCGCATGCTACACGTTATTATTAACGCACGCTATCGAAGTCCTGTTACCGTTGTGGAGGAATTCAAACACAGAATAACGTATGCAATGAAGTCATCATTAGCGCACGCTACAAAGAAGGAATAGCGCACGCTAAGTTGTTTGAATCAAGTCAATCAGACCGTTGGGAAAAGCAGGTCAAAGTCAGCATATCAAACGGATACTTTGACAATCCATGCAATAGATATATTGGATTAGCGCACGCTACAAAGGAAGTGGTAGCGCACGCTAACCGTCAACGGCAGTAGCTACTGGACTGAAACATAAAGTGATTAACGCACGCTACATGAAAGACACTACGTACGCTAAAGCAAAAATGTGCGATAGCGCACGCTAATAAGGAAGGCTAGCGCACGCTAGCTAGTCAACTGGCAGCAACGGCTAGTTTATGAAAAATGCCTATAAATACCATCCCTATGGTATTGTTTGAGTACAACAACTTCAAGCAAACGAGATATTCATTTGAGAATCATATTCTTACATTGTTGTTGTAATATTGAGCTTATATTGTTAGTTTGAGTGTTTATACATTCAACATTATACACGAGCGAGAAAAAGAAAAGATACGATTTGATTCGGTGTTATTAGGATCAAGGATCCGGCATTGTTAGAATCACAACCGCTATCTTAGTGAGGTTTATCTAGTACCGATAGAAAGCTAGAGTGGTTGATTCCTTATCCAATAGAAAAGGAAAAACGGTTTCACTCGGACCGATAGAAGACGAGCTTGTAACGGTAATCCCTCGACCGATAGAAGAGAGGCGTAGAGGTTTTGATCTTAATCCTAAGGAAAAAGGTACATCGAGAGAGGACGTAGGCTTCGTTAATAGCCGAACCTCTATAAATCCTTGTTTGATTTATTTTCCGCAATTTATTTACGCTTCCGCACAAAACGGCGCAAATATCCGATTTTATTCCAACACATCTTTCCACCCTCAGGCCGACGGACAGTCCGAGCATACCATTCATACGTTCGAGGATATGTTGCGCGCGTGTGCGTTAAACTGGAGTAGTGACTGGGAGGAGCATCTGGCCTTGATTGAGTTTACTTATAATAATAGTTGGCACGCGATGATTAAGATGGCACCGTATGAGGCGCTTTATGGCCGACGTTGCCGATCACCGATATGTTGGGATGAGCCGCCCGATCTAGTTGGCACCGAGCCAGACCTTGTGTTAGAGACGAGGGAGAAAGTTGAGTTGATTAGAAAAAGAATGTTGGCAGCTCAGAGTCGACAAAAGTCCTATGCGGATGTTAGGCGTCGACCTTTGGAGTTTGCGGTGGGAGATCACGTTCTGTTGAGTGTCTCCACCGAAGGGAGTTTTTCATTTTGGGAAAAAGGGGAAGCTCAGCCCGAGGTATATTGGGCCTTTCGAGATATTGGAGAGAGTCGGTGAGCTGGCATACCGTTTGGCTTTGCCTCCGTCGTTGAGTCATGTTCATAGCGTATTTCACGTCTCCCAGTTGAGGAAGTACATTTCGGATCCGTCCCACATTATTGATTTCGGGGACGTAGAGATCGAGAAGGATGTTACGTTTGAGGAGAGGCCCGTCAGAATTTTAGAGCATCGAGTCAAGCAGTTAAGGCACAAAACCATTCCTTTGGTTAAGGTGCAATGGTTGAGGCACGGAGTAGAAGAAGTGACGTGGGAGTTAGAGGAGGATATGCATTCGAGGCACCCCGAGCTTTTTTATTCTTAAGTTTTGGGATGAAACTTTATTTTAGAGGGGGAGAATGTAATATCCGTACCTTTCTATTTTTAGCAGTTTCCATTTTTGGTGTATGTCTACTTTTATCGACTCGCTTGTAATTGTTTCGACATTTTGAATCTACTTTATTCTTGGAGTTTTTCCATTTGGACGAGTTTTGGTGATGTTTTCACGTAATTTCATTTTTTTTGACATGTTTTGCCGTATGAACGTTCGATTCTCGTAAACTCATTCGTTTTCATTGTTTCTTGGTTGTGCAAGTTCGTATGGTTGTGTTGGTCGTGTTGAGACTTTCGATTTGTAAATCCGACGTCGTATCATGATTTTTGGGCACTTGGGCCATTTTTGTAATTTCCTATAAGCTTAGGGAACTTCATCTTCTTTGTCGTATTTCGGATTCCCCGGTAGTTGGAATTATATTTTCTTTCAGCACTTAGCTCTGTCGCCTTGTATATTTCGTGTTCGTATTTCTGGATTCTGGCCTTGTCATGCGTTTGGAGTTTCGTACCTTCGGCAGCAGCGTTCTGATCTGAGTAGTACTGAACTGTTGCATGGGTACCGCACGCTACTCCTTGTTACCTTGTGTGCGCTATCGATGTGCAGTTAGCGTATGCTAACTCGTTATTGTTAGCGTGCGCTAGCGAGTGGTATTTAGCGCGCGCTAAGCATGTCTAGCGCACGCTAGCGACGTCGGGCAGTAGCTACTGGACTGTTTATTGTCCCGTTAGCGCGCGCTACCTTGTGATAGTTAGCGTACGCTAACTATACGTTTTAAATAGATCAGCGGGCTGGTCAGAACAGCAGTTTTCATTCTTTTCTTCCGTTTTCTTCATCGGGCGACTCCAGAGGGCGATTCCCTTCCATTTTGATCGGAGAATTCTTCGTATTCCATCACCGTAGGTTCGTGCTAACATATCATCATCAACGTAATCATCCTCCATCGTCCGAATCCAAGGTATTTTATTTAGGAACCCTAAACTTGTCTAATTTGAGGGTTTTTCAGGTTTTTCGTGATTGATTCCGAATGGTTCATGTATGTTACGAAATTTCTTACCGATTGTTGTTATTGAGTGATTCCCAATCCATTTTCCTCGAGTTAATCCGTGAATTGTTGATACGGAGAGATTTTGCGTAAACCCTCGCCCGTATCGATTGAACGTTTATTGTCATGAATTGTAATCGGGGGTTATGGGTGTATTCCATTCGATTATTGTTGTCCGTTAGGACTGAGTTATATTGATCCTTCGTTTAGGAACCGTCTTTTTCCGTCCGGTTCATTCGTAGTCGTTCTTCATCCCCATTTCGTCGGAGATGTCTCAAAGGCAAGTACTTTACATTTGTTTACCTGTTCTAGTATTTGAATTATGGCTATTCGTGGTTGTGTGGATGGATATGTGTATGTTCACCTAGGGACGGTCCGACGGGGCATCTAGGGATACGTATTGCCGTGTGTGTGCGTATCACGAACTATGGTTAACCACCCAGGGATGTCCGACGGGGCTCTGCGGGGTACGGTGGCCGTGAGTCTCGTACCAAGGGTTAACTTTGAATTGTTTTGTTGGAGAAATGTGTTTTGTGCTTGTGCACCGTAAATATTCCGGAATATAAATGTAATATCCGCATTTTTTCCCTTCTCTTATTATTCTCATCTTGGTGCATTTTCGTTTTTAGCAACTCGCCTGTAACCGTATTAACATTTTGAGGATATTTAATATTGAACTTTTGTCGTTCGAGCTTGTTTCGGACTCGTTTTACTCGAGTCGGCGTTTCATGTTGTTTTCGTCGCTATTTGGTGTGTTATCATAATCGTCATTCGGAACCGCCGTTTTGGGGTTGCCGAAGATCGATCTCATGTTATTGTGGGCGTTGTCAGTTTTGTTGGTGTTTCGACCATGTTTCGTATATTTCACATGTTAGGATCGTTTTGTAAATTTTCCAAAAGTTTGGGAAATTTACGTTTGATGTTGTTTTTCTGAACCTTTGAGTAGTCGGGAATATGTTTTCCTTCGGCACTTAAGTTCGTCGTTTCAGGCCCCTTACGTCCGTACCATCGTGAATTGTTCACCGTTGTATTTCGATTCTTTTTCGGTACCCCCCCTCTTTCATTCCTGACCTGTACTCCACGGAAAGGAATGTTACGTACGTAACACCCTTTTGGTTACGTACGTAACGTCCTAGTGTAATTCAGTTCAGGCAATTCTACCTTTTTGGTTACGTACGTAACACCCTTCTAGGTTACGTACGTAACGCCCTAGTGGATATCAGTTCAGGCGATTTTGCCTTTTTGGTTACGTACGTAAGGCCCTTATGGCTTACGTACGTAATACGGCTTACGTACGTTAGCATATGGTGGCTAACGTACGTAACGAGGCCTGGGTTTATAAACCCAGGGGTTGACCGATTTCGGCCATTTCCACTCCTTCTCCTCCCCATCCAGCTCCTAGGCGATCTTCTTGGCATTTCCGGCGATTTGAAGCTTTGTAACTCCGAGCTATCATCATCTTCGAGTTTTTGGAGTATATTATCAACCTCTAATCGTGTTCTTCATCATCTTTCAAGGAAAACTCCTAAAAACCTTGTTTTGGGTAAATTGAAGGGGGTTTTCATGTTTCGTCCGATTCGTTCCGTATGTTAGATTAATTCATGATGTACATGATTAATCTTGTCGATTTCGTTGGTTACCCTACGGATTCATGGTATATTTCGTAGTAATTTTGTAATCGAGAGGGTTTGGTTGTGGTCCGCCCTCGTCGTTGTTTCTATACGAATATACATGAATCGTAGGCGGGTTTTCGGGTGTATTCCAATTCCGTATTCATTTAGGATTGGTCGTGATTATGTTCTTCGTATCGTTAGGTTCGTGATTATCGGCTCCTATCGGTCACCGGTGTTTTTCCTTCCATTCGTTGCGTCGTTTATTATTCAAGGCAAGTATTCTTGGAAACCCTTATGCTTAACGTGAAATGGTAATGTATATTGTGTGTGCTTTACTCACCTCGGGAGGGTCCGACGGGGCCGCGAGGGAATCGAAAGGGTTGAGTCCTCGATTCATGAGTTTGTTTAGCTAGCCAGCGCGGGAGGGTCCTTAGAGGCCTCGTGCGGGAATCTATGATATTACTCTGTTCCCAAGGCGATGCATGTGCGTGTTTTGTTTTATAATATAGCCAGCGCGGGAGGGTCCTTAGAGGCCTCGTGCGGGAATTTATGATATGACTCTGTTCCCAAGGCAAATTGTTGGACTGTTTATTTTCGAAAAAGACATGTCTGGTTTTGGTTTTTGAAATGATATTGGTGCATGTACTATGAAATGTGTAAGCGATTGGTTTGCCTTGAATACTTGTACTAGCGTAATTGCTAACCCCTTTGGGGACCCGTTTCGGGGAAATTCTTGTTATGGATTTCAGGTTATGGTTATCTGGACGAGCGAGCACCGGGACAGTACGAGGATGTCGGCCAGGGTCGTTGACATGTGCATTTGGGTCGTCTTATTTCCTTTGTCTAATTCGATATGGTTGTTTCCTATATTTCTAAACTTATAGATTGTACTCGCGAGTACTTAGGCTTTTCCTTTCTGGTTGTGTTTGGACTTCGTTGGAGTTACTATATTTGTCGGTTGATGTTTATTATGCCGGTTGTACCGGACGTGTTGTTTTGTGTTCTTGTTGTTAATAATTGTTCCCTTGCTAATCGAGACGGTTAGTCGAGAGGTGTTCCCTTGTGTTAGCCTGGTGGATCCCATGTAGGGGTCCACGGCGCTGTAATACACCTCGAATATCTTGGGGGTGTTACAGAAAATGGTATCAGAGCACTAGGTTTATGGATACCTAGGCTTGTTGGTTATTTGGGTCTAGTCGTGTTTTGTTTTGCACATTGTCACACCGCTGCCAGCATCCCAGTACTTCCAGTGCTTGTAAGTTTTCTTATTCAGCTCCTTTGTTTCTTGCATTGTATTTCCACTTGAATCGTAGTTGCTTTTCCTCCCTTACTCATCATCAATATGCTTCTGTTATCTCTTAACATCAGTATGGATGCCGGAGGAAACCGTGGTCGTGGTCGTGGTCGTGGTCGTGGTCGTGGACGCGGCCGAGGACGTAGGGCAGCCGGTGGGGCGGCCACGTCGCATTCTTCGGGAGCCGGCAGTACCGGCGACCGCCACAGTCATGCTTCTTCCCAGGAGCGCGCCGATCTTGGTATTGCGGCTGTTATGCAGCAAATGGTTAACCAGATGGCGGCTATAGCTCAGGTGGTCCAGAACCCCGATCAGGCCCATGCTAACGGGGCGGAGCGGATCGCTGGCTTCAGGATGTCATCAAGATGCATCCCCCTCAGTTTTCGGGAGCTTCGGACCCGATCGGCTGGGAAGGGTGGATCAAGGAGATATCCAAAGTCTTCACTGCTACCAACTGCCCCGAGGACCGTAAGGTCCCTATTGCTCAATACTTTCTCACGGGAGATGCTACGGATTGGTGGGAGGCTGTTGGTCCCAAAGATCATGTTGCTTCGTCGGCCGAATTTCAAGAATTGATGGAGACCGAATATTGTCCGTGGCCGGTCAGACAGGCTCGAGTGCATGCTTTCTATGATGCTCAACCACGGGATATCCCCGTATCTCAGGCCATTGCCGACTTTAACAAGGAGTTGGGTTATGTGAAGACCCAAGTTGTCGCTGAAAGCGACAAAATTTTCCATTTTTCGAGGAGGATGAAGTTGCCCATTCGAGATTATATGTCTGGGCTCGTCTGTACTACCTTGAAGGATTATCAGAGTCGAGCTCTTGCTTATGATATGTCGGTGACGGCTAGCGATTTGGCTCGTGAGAGCAAGAAGCAGAAGTCGGTCGGAAATTTTTCTGGTCCCAAGAGTGGAGGCCAGCAGAAATCTCAGGCTGCAAATATTTCTACAGGCGGTTCGTCTCATTTCTCTGGGAGCTTTCGGGGTGCCGCCGGAACCTCCACTCGGGAGCCCACATGTTTTAACTGTGGTGCGCATGGCTATAGGAGCCGACAGTGTTCTCGTCCGAAGTTTACCTGTCATACTTGTGGACAGCTAGGCCACAAGGCCCCTTTTTGTGAGCAGATCAAACAACTTCGCGGTGCCCGTTCTTCTCACCCAGCATCTATGGAGCCGAGTGTGAACCAGGGCTCGTTTGCTCCGCCGCCTCCACCGAGTGCCGGCCGAGGTAGGGGTCGGGGTCAGCCTGCTAGGGGTGGAGCTTCCAGTGTCGGCTCCGCCCAGCCGCGTATATACGAGATGAGGAAGGCCGATGACCCAGCGGCTACTGTGGCGACAGGTACCGTTCATATCCATTTTCATCCTGTCGGTGTGCTTTTTGATTCGGGTGCCACGCATTCATTCATTTCTCTAGAATGTGTACGTCGTCTGAGTCTCGACTGCTTGTCACCTTGCGAGTCTTTCATTGTTAAACTCCCTAGCGGTGACAGAATTGTCGGTGATCGAGAAGTCCGAGACTGCTCTGTGTTTATTTGTGAGAGAGCTTGGCTCTCTAATCTTATTGTCGTTAGTATTGTGGGTGAGGATTTGATTCTCGGGGATGATTGGATCGAGCGGCATGGCGCAATCATGAACTACCGCACGAGAATCATCACTATGTTAGCCGAGGACGGCACCGAACACACTTTCGCAGGGCGAAAGAGGGGAACCCAGAAGTTCGTTATTAATGCCTTGAAGGCGATGAGTCTCCTGCGAAAGGGGTGTACTGGTTATTGGTGCTACGCCTTGAAGGCGGAGAATGGTGGGGTCGAGCTTTCGTCGATTCCAATCGTTAGTGAGTTTCCTGATGTTTTTCCTGACGAGTTACCTGGATTGCCACCGGATCGTGAGGTTGAGTTTGTTATAGAATTAGAGCCGGGCGCGGATCTGATTTCGAAGGCGCCGTATCGCATGGCACCTTCAGAGATGTCAGAGTTGAAGAAGCAGTTGAGTGAGCTTCTTGAGTCGGGGTACGTTCGACCGAGCGCCTCGCCTTGGGGCGCACCGGTCCTGTTTGTGCGGAAGAAGGATGGTTCACTACGTTTGTGTATCGACTATCGCGAACTAAACAAAGTGACCATCAAGAACAAGTATCCTTTGCCGAGGATTGATGACCTGTTCGATCAGTTGCAGGGAGCTGCGGTATTCTCGAAGATTGATTTGAAATCGGGGTACTACCAGCTCCGGGTGAGGAAGTCCGACGTGCCAAAAACGGCTTTTCGGACGAGATACGGACATTATGAGTTTGTAGTTATGCCTTTCGGGTTAACTAATGCGCCGGCGGTGTTCATCCAATTGATGAACAAAGTCTTTATTGAGTATTTGGATAAGTGTGTCGTCGTCTTCATTGACGATATTCTTATCTATTCGAGGAATGAGGAAGAGCATGCCCATCATCTGCGGATAGTGTTAGACATTTTGAGGACCGAGCAACTCTATGCAAAGTTCTCGAAATGTGAGTTCTGGCTGAAGGAAGTGATGTTTTTGGGTCACGTGATTTCAGCCGAGGGAGTCCGTGTGGATCCGCAGAAAATTGAGGCAGTGTTGGATTGGGCACCGCCCACTAATGTAAAGGAGGTCCGTAGTTTCTTGGGTTTGGCTAGCTACTACCGTAGGTTCGTCGAGGGTTTCTCAAAACTAGCTCGGCCACTTACACAGTTGCTCCAGAAATCCGAGAAGTTCGTCTGGACCGATGAGAGGCAGTCGAGTTTCGAGGAGCTGAAGAAGCGTTTGACTTCAGCCCCGGTTTTGGCATTGCCATGTGGCAACGAGGGATTCGCCGTTTATAGAGATGCTTCAGGCCAGGTTCTGGGGTGCGTATTGATGCAGCATGGCAAGACCATTGCCTATGCGTCGAGACAGTTGAGACCGTATGAGCTTAACTACCCTACTCACGATTTGGAGTTAGCGGCGGTTATCTTTGCACTCAAGATTTGGCGTCACTATCTTTTCGGCTCTGCATGTCAGATTTTTACCGATCATAAAAGTCTGGAATACATATTTACTCAGCGGGAGTTGAATATGAGGCATAGGAGGTGGTTAGAGCTGATTAAGGATTACGACCTCAAAATCCTTTATCATCCGGGCAAGGCGAACGTCGTGGCCGACGCCTTGAGTCGAAAACCGATTGCGTTGCGAGCGCTTGAGGTCCTTACGCCTCAGTCTGAGCTTCGGAGGGCTTTGATCGGGTTAGATGTTGAGGTTTTGTTGCCTAGAGCTGTCGGGCAACTTTGTGCTTTAGAGATTTCGCCGTCTTTGATCGATGAAGTTAAGCTGAAGCAATTAGAGGATCCGATGATTACTCAAATCCGAGAGAACGTTCTTAAGGGAAAGTCTCCTGGGTTTGTGATTCACGAGGATGGTGTTTTGAGATTCCAGAGTCGGCTTTGTGTGCCGAACGATCCAGAGTTGCGACAGAGTATTTTGCGTGAGGCCCATTCCACACCCTATTCCGTTCATCCTGGTTCGAGTAAGATGTACAAGGACCTGAGAAGGAATTTCTGGTGGAACGATATGAAGGAGGAGGTCGCACAGTTTGTAGCAAGATGTTTGACTTGTCAGCAGGTCAAAATCGAGCATCAGCGACCGGCTGGGTTATTGCAGTTACTTCCCGTTCCGGAATGGAAATGGGAAGATATAGCGATGGATTTCATTACGAGTTTGCCGAGATCGAGATCGGGCATGAATATGGTTTGGGTGATTGTTGATCGTCTTACCAAGTCGGCACATTTTCTGGGCATCAAGGACACTTGGGGCCCGGAGAAATTGGCTCGTGTGTTTATCGCGCAGATTGTGAGACTTCACGGTACTCCGAAGTCTATTGTTTCGGATCGTGATGGCCGTTTTGTATCGCACTTTTGGCAAGCGGTGCATAAGGCTTTAGGTACCCGTTTGCATTTGAGTACCTCTTTTCATCCCCAGTCAGATGGACAGTCGGAACGCACTATCCAGACATTCGAGGACATGTTGCGTGCTTGTGCCCTCGATTGGAGTAGCGACTGGGAGGAGCATTTGCCATTGATCGAATTCACGTACAACAATAGTTGGCACGCGTCGATTCGGATGGCACCGTATGAGGCACTTTATGGGCGACGATGTCGATCGCCGATTTGTTGGAATGAGGCGTCTAATTTGGTCGAGACCGAACCGGATGTCGTTTTAGAGACGAGACGGAAGATAGAGTTAATTCGAGAACGGATGTTGACTGCCCAGAGTCGACAGAAGTCATATGCCGATGTCCGTCGTCGACCTTTAGAATTCGAGGTGGGAGACCACGTTTTGCTGAAGGTGTCGCCGACGAGAGGAGTTTTCCGTTTCGGGAAGAAGGGGAAGTTGAGTCCGAGATTTATTGGGCCCTTCGAGATTCTCGAGCGAGTCGGTGGGTTAGCATACCGTTTGGCGTTACCCCCGGCCCTGAGTCATGTTCATAGCGTTTTTCATGTTTCCCAGCTGAGGAAATATGTCCCGGATCCTAGTCACATCATCGACTATGGGGAGATTGACGTTGCCGAGGATATTACTTTTGAGGAGCGTCCTTTGAAGATTTTGGAGCACCGTGAGAAGCGACTGAGGCATAAGACCATTCCTTTGGTCAAAGTGCAGTGGTCGAGACATGGTGTCGAGGAGGCGACTTGGGAAACCGAGGATAGCATGCGTGCTAAGTATCCCGAGTTGTTTATTTCTTAAGTTTCGGGACGAAACTTGTTTTTAGAGGGGTAGAATGTAATATCCGCATTTTTTCCCTTCTCTTATTATTCTCATCTTGGTGCATTTTCGTTTTTAGCAACTCGCCTGTAACCGTATTAAAATTTTGAGGATATTTAATATTGAACTTTTGTCGTTCGAGCTTGTTTCGGACTCGTTTTACTCGAGTCGGTGTTTCATGTTGTTTTCGTCGCTATTTGGTGTGTTATCATAATCGTCGTTCGGAACCGCCGTTTTGGGGTTGCCGAAGATCGATCTCATGTTATTGTGAGCGTTGTGAGTTTTGTTGGTGTTTCGACCATGTTTCGTATATTTCACATGTTAGGATCGTTTTGTAAATTTCCCAAAAGTTTGGGAAATTTACGTTTGATGTTGTTTTTCTGAACCTTTGAGTAGTCGGGAATATGTTTTCCTTCGGCACTTAAGTTCGCTGCTTGTGCCCCTTACGTCCGTACCATCGTGAATTGTTCACCGCTGTATTTCGATTCTTTTTCGGTACCCCCCCCTCTTTCATTCCTGACCTGTACTCCACGGAAAGGAATGTTACGTACGTAACACCCTTTTGGTTACGTACGTAACGTCCTAGTGTAATTCAGTTCAGGCAATTCTACCTTTTTGGTTACGTACGTAACACCCTTCTAGGTTACGTACGTAACGCCCTAGTGGATATCAGTTCAGGCGATTTTGCCTTTTTGGTTACGTACGTAAGGCCCTTATGGCTTACGTACGTAATACGGCTTACGTACGTTAGCATATGGTGGCTAACGTACGTAACGAGGCCTGGGTTTATAAACCCAGGGGTTGACCGATTTCGGCCATTTCCACTCCTTCTCCTCCCCATCCGGCTCCTAGGCGATCTTCTTGGCATTTCCGGCGATTTGAAGCTTTGTAACTCCGAGCTATCATCATCTTCGAGTTTTTGGAGTATATTATCAACCTCTAATCGTGTTCTTCATCATCTTTCAAGGTAAACTCCTAAAAACCTTGTTTTGGGTAAATTGAAGGGGGTTTTCATGTTTCGTCCGATTCGTTCCGTATGTTAGATTAATTCATGATGTACATGATTAATGTTGTCGATTTCGTTGGTTACCCTACGGATTCATGGTATATTTCGTAGTAATTTTGTAATCGAGAGGGTTTGGTTGTGGTCCGCCCTCGTCGTTGTTTCTATACGAATATACATGAATCGTAGGCGGGTTTTCGGGTGTATTCCAATTCCGTATTCATTTAGTATTGGTCGTGATTATGTTCTTCGTATCGTTAGGTTCGTGATTATCGGCTCCTATCGGTCACCGGTGTTTTTCCTTCCGTTCGTTGTGTCGTTTATTATTCAAGGCAAGTATTCTTGGAAACCCTTATGCTTAACGTGAAATGGTAATGTATATTGTGTGTGCTTTACTCACCTCGGGAGGGTCCGATGGGGCCTCGAGGGAATCGAAAGGGTTGAGTCCTCGATCCATGAGTTTGTTTAGCTAGCCAGCGCGGGAGGGTCCTTAGAGGCCTCGTGCGGGAATCTATGATATTACTCTGTTCCCAAGGCGATGCATGTGCGTGTTTTGTTTTATAATATAGCCAGCGCGGGAGGGTCCTTAGAGGCCTCGTGTGGGAATTTATGATATGACTCTGTTCCCAAGGCAAATTGTTGGACTGTTTATTTTCGAAAAAGACATGTCTGGTTTTGGTTTTTGAAATGATATTGGTGCATGTACTATGAAATGTGTAAGCGATTGGTTTGCCTTGAATAATTGTACTAGCGTAATTGCTAACCCCTTTGGGGACCCGTTTCGGGGAAATTCTTGTTATGGATTTCAGGTTATGGTTATCCGGACGAGCGAGCACCGGGACAGTACGAGGATGTCGGCCAGGGTCGTTGACATGTGCATTTGGGTCGTCTTATTTCCTTTGTCTAATTCGATATGGTTGTTTCCTATATTTCTAAACTTATAGATTGTACTCGCGAGTACTTAGGCTTTTCCTTTCTGGTTGTGTTTGGACTTCGTTGGAGTTACTATATTTGTCGGTTGATGTTTATTATGCCGGTTGTACCGGACGTGTTGTTTTGTGTTCTTGTTGTTAATAATTTTTCCCTTGCTAACCGAGACGGTTAGTCGAGAGGTGTTCCCTTGTGTTAGCCTGGTGGATCCGATGTAGGGGTCCACGGCGCTGTAATACACCTCGAATATCTTGGGGGTTTTACAATAAATGATTTCTAAAATGATTTTTGGCGCATATATTCATCTGATTAGAATGTAGTTCAAATGGATTGTACTTGCACTAGCAGTTGTCGCTAACCCCTTAAATGGGGGAAATACTTTTTGTATTTCAGGTACAGGTCTTGGAGACAAGCGAGCACTCGAGCCGTATGAGAATGATGGGCAAGCATGATACTGTTCGGTAGTCAGTTGTTGATTTTCTATTCTGTCGGTTGTTATCAATGTCTTGTTTTGGGATTTCTGTATTTTGAAATTGGTTTAAGTACTCGAGTACTTCCGTTGTGAGTTTGTTAACATTGTGTTTCCGTTTTGGGAAATGGATTTGATGTCAGATTTTATTTGACGGATTGTAATCTTTTATTTGATTCGTCGTTTTGTTGATGGTTGTATGTCTTTGTCGGATGTTATTTTGGTACGTTTGCCTGGTGGATTCCATAGAGTGGGGTCCACGGCGCTGTAATATGCCCTGATCGTCTTGGGGGTGTTACAGATCCGATCTAATGTAATAATGCTGGAGTTTTGGAGCTATTAGATGACTTTAGGTGTATAAATAGACCCCTTAGATCCATCATTAAGCATCATTCATCTTATATTTTCTCACTTTGTAATACTTTTTCTTTTTGTGTGAAGAACACACTTGTGTTCTTGAGTGATTTGTGTAAGTGTGGTTTAGCTTATGTTGTTGAGGGAGTTTATTGCTTCTTTCTCTTTTATCTACTAAGGGAGTTAGGATCAATTCTTTCCCTTTTTCAACTATTAATGACCACTCAAGCTTGTAATATGTTGAATAAACTCTTCATGTGGTAAGTTATCCTTAGTTGGGATTATAAACAAGGTTTGTCATGTTATTTAAGTTTGTATAAAGATCTATTATGGATTACTTATTATTGTGTGTGATTTTCATTGTTTTATCAATCTTTATTTATTTGGCCAATAAATGATGATATTTATGGTCTTCATATGTTTCGAAAGAAAATATGTTTGATTAGATAAAATGATCTTCACTCTAAGTTGTTCTAGGGGATAGAAATATACCTCTAGACCTTAGATGATTCTTTGAGTTATTTTCATAAAACCTAATGCTATGTATTGAAGTCAATCAACATAGAAATATAGTGGATTGATTCAATATATAAGGGGCGTTTTGACATTCGAAAGAGGAACCGTCTTTTTAAGGAAAATCGAATCTACACAACATAATAAGTAAATACATCTTATGATCTCCTATACATCTTCTATAACTAATGATGAACTAAGTTTGTAATCCCAACTATTTCATTTTATCTTTTATTAATCTATTATTAGTGCAATCTTTCATTTCCTTGAATTTTAGAACTATTGTTGCATTTTCATTGCAACTGTCAAACCAAACTCTTAAATTGTGTGTTTCACTCACTCATATATAAATCTATATAACAAATAGATAAAGTGTATAATTCAATATATAACCTAACTTCCTCGTGGGATCGATAAACTGGACTCAAAAAGTCCACTTACTACTTTTTGGCGCCGTTGCCGGGGAAGTATAAGTGTTCTTTTTGAAATCTTACATTGTAAACTATTGTTATAGGATACAATTTCTCGATGTTGTAACTTAGTACTCAATTGTGTTTGTCTGGTCAAGTGGCGGATAATGGTACTCCGTGACTATTAAAGTCGGATTCTTCAGTTTCCCACAACAACTGATATTTGTAGATATTTTCTCTTTTATTTTTATTTTATTTTTTTATCATGGAAGAAACTTTGAATAATATTGAATAGATATTTCCCTTTCTTAGCAAAAAAAGTCATTTTAAAAATTTATAAGACAAGACTTGAAAGGATGAGGTTTCTTATGAATAAAAGCATACCTTTTGACATTAGATTCATTATTGAATCCAAAGTGAGAATAGCAGGTGAATTCACAGAAATACCTACTAGATTTTTACCAGGGCTTGGAAAAAGTTCATATGCCAAAAAACGACGAGCAAAGATAATAGCCGTTTGTTATAAATGTGCTAGATGGAACTGTAATTTAAAATGTCGATCTTTAGGAATTCCATCTACAAACAGAGAAGATAAAATTCAGTTCATTAAGGATGATCTGAATAAAGAGAATTTAGATAATATCGAAATTTCTCTTGACACGCATCCTAGTGGACTCGTACATTACGGAATTCGATGTTTGTGGAATAAATTCAAACCAGAATGTGAACAACGTCTTGGGAATCTGACGTTAAAAGACCCTGTTTGCCAATTTGTAAGAAAATTGGGTGGGAAGCTTCTCCCCGACTCTTAGAAGGCGTTTAATCCGTTTCTGAATGTAAAATCAGAGCAAGATGTGAGCCACAATCACAACTACTGTACATACGCGTAAGTATCTTTTATTTTTGTCGTATGGTGAGATTTTCTAAATAAAAAAATGTGATGCGCGTTAAATGCACTCATTATTCTATTGAGTAGTTGAAGCGCAATTAACGCAATCACAGATTTGTTAAATATTTTTACCTTCTTTTTCTTCTATAAATAAACATTTTGCTTGTTTCTTTTATTCATCCCTCAAACTTGTACTTTTCTATTTTTCTCTCAAATTAGTTTCTTTTCAAAAATGGAATCATCATCTTCGACAAAAATATTTAACTCAGTCTGCATTTTTGGTGGATCTAGTTATGGAACAGAGGCATGCTCTACTGAAGCAACCCACAACTTGGGTCGTACCTTAGGAAAAAAATGCATTCATGCAGTTTACGGAGGAGGAAGTCTAGGATTAATGGGACGCGTTGCTGCTTCTGCCTATATGGAAGGAGTAAAAGTGTTGGGAGTAATTCCAAAACCTCTAGTTGAAAGTAAAATCACCGGGGCAACTATTGAGATGAGTTTAGAGCTGTAAATATGCAAGATTGCATAACTCACATGATGAATGATTCTGGCGCCTTTATCACCCTTCCCGGTGGTTTTGGCACTCTTGAGGAACTTTTTCATGTGGTTACCAGAGCCCAGCTAAATGTTCATAAAAAACCAATAGGTCTGCTTAATGTCAATGGTTTCTTTGATGGTTTACTATCTTTCATCGACTACTCTGCTGAAAAAGGTTTTATTTCCGAGCGTGCTAAACGAATCATAGTCGTTGCTACAACACCAGAAGAACTAATCAATAAACTCATTGAATTTATTCCTCAACCAGATCCAGCTCTAGCTAATATTGTCTGGATGGAAGATTTTACCGTGAGAAAACGAAAAGTGGATTCATTCCTGTCCCTTTGATAACCCATGTTGGACCTCTTGTATTTTTACTTTCTGTCGTGTGTAAAAATCGTGCTAAATGATGGCAGCTTAAGGAGTTTCTTCTTGATCTCTTGACGCGCATCTATTCGCGATTTGTGTATTGTTATTGCTGTAATTTTTATTATTTGTTTTTAATAAAAGCATTGATGGCAGCGTAAGGCGACTCTTCGGACTTTCCTGAAGCACATCTTAAAAATTGTGTTATACTTCCGGGTATATTTATTTTTTTGGTTGTTGTTTGCCTCGTATATTTTTTTGTTTGCATATCCAAAAAGGCGTTAGCTCAAGCATCAACTTTCATAACAGGGAGTATTCTGTTTTTCTCCTTGCATTTTATTTTTTTTTATTTTTTTAAACTGAGGACAGTTTCTTTTTCAAGTTTGGGGGTGGTGTGTTTTGATTATTTTGGTGTGTTTAGCTTTGATTATTGTGGTGTGTTTTGATTATTTTTGTTATTTGGCTTTGATTTTTTTTTAGTGTATATTTATATATATTTATTTTGTTTATTTTGATTTGTGAGATTTCTAGATATGGCCATAACACCAATAAATTAGTTATATACAAGCTTTTAAAATCGTTTTGACCGGTTAAAAAATTATATATTCCAAAATTTTTGAGTCTTAATCTCTCTTTCCAAGCCTTGTAATTATCATTTAAAATCGAGTCATTTGTTACCTTGAGAAAAGAAGAATCAGTCGGTTGATGAAAAATAGAACTGAATTTTACTTAATTTGTGGAGTTTTTTTATTTTTCATGCTTATCTAATAAATGATTTTCTGCAAAAATTTTATTCCCTAAAAAAAAGTCATTGGTGAAAGGAGGTTAGTCGGAAAAAAAAAAAAAAAAGGTGTTGAGCAGCAACAGCTGCCTAATTTGGGGGGTCCTAAAATATTGCGAAAAATAAAGGACTAACCATTGTTGGTGCGTAGCTGCCGTCTCACACGAGATGGAAAATGTGTTGGTGAAAAGAGCTACACGTTAGCAAATAACGGTGTGAAAGCTATCACCTAAAAAAATGTGTTGGTGAAAAGAGCTACACGTTAGCAAATAACGGTGTGAAAGCTATCACTAAAAGAGATGTACATTATGAGCAGATTGGAATTAATTAGTGGCTGAATTTCAATACACTCAATTTCGTGAACAGTCACAAATATTTGATGACGCCGATGAAATTCTTTTTCATATTGAGTCGAAAAATAAAAGAGTGATCGAGAGCAACCATTAAAGGGAGTCATGTGTATCACGAGTGGGAAAGAAATAATCAACCTTTTGGGGAGAAACCTTGCATTTTGGAATTACAAAAATAAAACCGTGTTTTAACTTCAAAATCATTAGTAGATTTATTTTGAATCTTGATTCATTTCTATCTACTGTATAAAGCTGGTTATTGTGTAATAATGGAATTTTGATTTATTATCCTCTTTATATATATATAATTATTTTTCTTAATTTGTGTGTGTATTATTTTTCTTATTTTGTGTCTTATTTCATTTTATTTTGAGCGTGAATAATAAAGAGTCTTGCTCGGGACTAGCAAGAATTCAAGTTTGGGGGTGTGATAAGTGTCAGTTTTATACACTTATCTGTGATTAGTATTGATATATTTCACCCATAATTATGAGCTTGTCTACTCGTTTTTGCTTTGAATTAATTAATTTTTAATAATTTTATTTTTATAGGATGAAGATGTAAATTTAGTCTTAATCGGATTGAATTACTGATTTACTCAAGAAATAACATATGTATAAAATATTTTCTTTGTTGAATTTTTATGTATTCATGTTGTAGGGCTTTCCGAGACGAGTTCGGCAGTCTTTCCGGATTCAAAATCAGAGTTATATATCAAAAGTTATCATCCGAAGAAGATTTGGGGCAAAAACGCAAAGTCTAGGAAATTCTGGGCTGAAAACGTAACTCACAAAACAACCAGTGTACAAAAAGCCGAAGAAATGTTACGGCCGTAACATCTGAAAGTTACGGCCGTAAGACCTCAATGTTACGGCCGTAACATCTGCAAGTTACGGTCGTAACTCTTGACAGATTATTGATCATTGTCTAATTTTTTATACTTTTGGTCTATTATTGAGGGGATGGATGGCATTGATCCGATCTAATGTAATAATGCTGGAGTTTTGGAGCAATTAGATGACTTTAGGTGTATAAATAGCCCCTTAGATCCATCATTAAGCATCATTCATCTTATATTTTCTCACTTTGTAATACTTTTTCTTTTTGTGTGAAGAACACACTTGTGTTCTTGAGTGATTTGTGTAAGTGTGGTTTAGCTTATGTTGTTGAGGGAGTTTATTGCTTCTTTCTCCTTTATCTACTAAGGGAGTTAGGATCAATTCTTTCCCTTTTTCAACTATTAATGACCACTCAAGCTTGTAATATGTTGAATAAACTCTTCATGGGTTAAGTTATCCTTAGTTGGGATTATAAACAAGGTTTGTCATGTTATTTAAGTTTGTATAAAGATCTATTGTGGATTACTTATTATTGTGTGTGATTTTCATTGTTTTATCAATCTTATTTATTTGGCCAATAAATGATGATATTTATGGTCTTCATATGTTTCGAAAGAAAATATGTTTGATTAGATCAAATGATCTTCACTCTAAGTTGTTCTAGGGGATAGAAATATACCTATAGACCCTAGATGATTCTTTGAGTTATTTTCATAAAACCTAATGCTATGTATTGAAGCCTATCAACATAGAAATATAGTAGATTGATTCAATATATAAGGGGCGTTTTGACATTCGAAAGAGGAATCGTCTTTTTAAGGAAAATCGAATCTACACAACATAATAAGTAAATACATCTTATGATCTCCTATACATCTTCTATAACTAATGATGAACTAAGTTTGTAATCCCAACTATTTCATTTTATCTTTTATTAATCTATTATTAGTGCAATCTTTCATTTCCTTGAATTTTAGAACTATTATTGCATTTTCATTACAATTGTCAAACCAAACTCTTAAATTGTGTGTTTCACTCATATAAATATCTATAACAAATAGATAAAGTGTATAATTCAATATATAACCTAACTTCCTCGTGGGATCGATAAACCGGACTCAAAAAGTCCACTTACTACTTGATACAATATCGTGCACTTGCGATAGTTACACTAGTATACTAGTTAATATTTTGAAAAGTGAAAATTGGTTGATATTTAGGTTTTGTTTAGCAAACTAGTTGATAAGCTAGTTGGAGCTGATAAGCTAGCTGGTAGCTGATAAGCTGTCTGGTAGATGATACGCTAGCTGATTTTGGTGTGCGTGTTTAGCGAATGAGCTGATAAGCTAGCTGATTTAATGTACATGTTTAGTATTTAGTAAATTAGCTTATAAGCTAGTTGGTAAAATTGTTGGTAGGAAATCGGATATTTGCGCCGTTTTATGCGGAAGCGAAAATAAATTGCGGAAAATAAATCACATAAGGATTTATAGAGGTTCGGCTATTAACGAAGCCTACGTCCTCTCTCGATGTATCTTTTTCTTAGGATTAAGATCAAAACCTCTACGCCTCTCTTCTATCGGTCGAGGGATTACCGTTTACAAGCTTGTCTTCTATCGGTCCGAGTAAAACCATTTTTCCTTTTCTATTGGATAAGGAAACAACCACTCTAGCTTTCTATGGGTACTAGATAAACCTCACTTAGATATCGATTGCGATTCTAACATTGCCGGATACTTGATCCTAATAACACCGAATCCAATCGTATCTTTTTTTTACCATTCGTGTATAATGTTGAATGTATAAACACTCAAACCAATGTAAGTATATGATTTAAGATCAGTGTCTTGAATGCTTGGAGTTGTTGTACTCAAACAATACCATAAGAATGGTATTTATAGGCATTTTCCTCAAACTAGCCGTTGCTGGCTGTTTTGACTTGCTAGCGTGTGCTAGCCTTCTTTATTAGCGTGCGCTAGACTATTCCAGTTTTAGTCCAGTAGCTTCGTTTCTTATTTAGCGTATGTTATGCTGTCTGTCTTACGTACGTAACCATCTTGTATTAGCGTGCATTAATAACACATTGTAGCGTGCGCTAATACAATATATCCGTTGCATGGATCGTCAAAGTATCCGTTTGATATGCTGACTTTGACCTGCTTTTCCCAACGTTCTGATTGACTTGATTCAAACTGCTTAGCGTGCGCTATTCCTTCTTTGTAGCGTGCGCTAATGCTGACTTCATTTCATACGACATTCTGTGTTTGAATTCCTTCACAACGGTAACAGGACTTCGATAGCGTGCGTTAATGATAACGTGTAGCGTGCGCTATCCCATCAGCTGACTTCACCTCAGCTTACTTCGAAACTTGGCTGGAATGCAGTTGACTTCCCGTTAGCGTGCGCTAACGTGTGATGACTTGCGTGCGCTAATGCAGTCCAGATTGCAACTTTTTGCATCTTAAATGCCTTCGCTGCTTTGCTTCGCCTCGATGTTGTTTTGTTGTTTAGTAACTTTAATCATCAAAACACAAATTAAATAATGTGTGGAATAAATATTCCAACAATCTCCCCCTTTTTGATGATTACAAAACAACTCTTGAATTGGATAAAATCTACAAAATACAATATATGTATATGTATACGAATCAAAGTTTTCGACATTGATCGTTTCGTTAGTTTCTCCAATTCTCTTTTCTTTTCGACATCTCCTTTATTTTTCAACTCCTTCGTTTTTCATTTTTCAATTTTTCAACTCCCCTTTTTGTATACTTTTCTTTTCTTTTCGACTTCTTCGATTTTTCTCATTTTTATCTCAATTCTTCTCCTTCTCATTTTTATCTCAATTCATCTCTTTCTCCCCCTTTTTGTCTTCATCAAAAAGTAAAAAAAATGTAGAAAATACCAAATATCGAATATAAATAATATGCATGATATGAGTAAATATGCATTAATAAGCAAAAATACTCCCCCTGAAAGTATTATCTCCCCCTTTTTAAAATATCAATTGTTAAAATTAATTTTTGGGGACCCAACCGATAGTTGGTTTTTGTTTCGAGATGTGAACGATATTTGAAACGTTTGTTCCTTTAGGAACCCAAATCTTTTTAATTTTTATCGTTCGTCTTGGGCTTTTGCAATTTGAAATGTGATGCCCGATTTTCAAACATTTTTCGCAATGGGGTATATTGAAATTTATGGATTCGTTTTTGAAACGTGGTTTGAATCCTAACCCCTCTTTATTTAGAGTATATTTTTGAACCAAGAGAATATTTTCAAATTTCTCGTTTCCGAGAGAAAATTTCTTCGTTAAATTCTTGAGCTCGGTTTGAATTTTAACAAGATCATTCTTTAAAATATTCTCGTTTTCAACGCATTTTGAATTATCGATCTCGACAAATTTCCCTTTTTCAAGTATTTTGGAATTTTCAATTTCCAAAGTTTTATATTTAGATTTGAGGGATTTAATTTCATTTAAAGCATTTTGATAGTCCGTATGTAATAATTCGAATGCTTCAAAGAGTTCGTCGTAGGAGTTACTTACTTGCCTTTCGACGTCGCTATCGTCGAATGAACTCCGGGCCATGAGCGCGAGATTATTTTGGTCAAGAAAATCTTCATCGGGATCTTCGTCGCTCCATGTTGCGATTAAAACCTCCTTTTGCTTTACTCGACAGTTCTTAGCAAAGTGGCATGGTTTGCCACATAATCGACAGGTGTTGTCGAGCTTTTTAGATTCACCCGCTTGGATGTCCTTCTTTCTCCGGTTTAATAAGTGTTGGAACTTATTAATGTTCTTAGCATAATATGCCATTTCTTCGTCGCTATCGTCCACCGGAATTTCTTCTTTCTTTCTCGGCACCTTAGCCTTGAAGGCTATCGATTTTTCCTTCGATTTTGGTTTGGCATTCCGAGATTTTAGAACAATCTCATAGTTGATAAGAGAACCAACGAGAGCACTAAAATCAAGATTATTTAAATCTTTAGATTCCATTATTGTCGTAACCGTACCGTCCCATTCTCGAGGTAGTGATCGGAGAATTTTCTTTACTTTCTCACTACTCGAAAGTGGTTTTCAAAACATGCTAATCCATTGGTGATGACCGAAAATCGGTCGAGCATAATCGAGATGGATTCGTCGTCCTGCATTTGGAATAATTCATAATCGTGAAGGAGCATGTTTATCTTCATCTCTTTGACTTGAGACGTACCTTCGTGTGTTACCTCAAGCATTTTCCAAATTTCTTTGGCACTGTCACACGATGATATCCGGTTGTGTTCTTCCGGATTTAAAGCACAGTATAATAATTGCGTGGCTTTGCAATTATAATGGTCGTTTTTCCAATCTGCATCGTCATACTCTTCAAAGGTTTTGAGAGTTCCGTTTTAGTTCGTCGGAATTTTGGGACCAAGGCAAATCACCTTCCATAATTCGATATCGTAAGCTCGGATGAAAATAGACATTTTCTTCTTCCAAGTCATGAAATTCGATCCATCAAAAAATGGTGGTCGGTTGAGAGCAAGGCCTTAGACTGGAGCTATTTGAAACGCCATTTGGGATCTTCTCCTCGGATGTTAAGTCGCGTATTGGAGTACCGCTCTGATACCAATTGTTGGTAGGAAATCGGATATTTGCGCCGTTTTGTGCGGAAGCGAAAATAAATTGCGGAAAATAAATCACACAAGGATTTATAGAGGTTCGGCTATTAACGAAGCCTACGTCCTCTCTCGATGTATCTTTTTCTTAGGATTAAGATCAAAACCTCTACGCCTCTCTTCTATCGGTCGAGGGATTACCGTTTACAAGCTCGTCTTCTATCGGTCCGAGTAAAACCGTTTTTCCTTTTCTATTGGATAAGGAGACAACCACTCTAGCTTTCTATGGGTACTAGATAAACCTCACTTAGATATCGATTGCAATTCTAACAATGCCGGATACTTGATCCTAATAACACCGAATCCAATCGTATCTTTTCTTTTACCACTCGTGTATAATGTTGAATGTATAAACACTCAAACTAACAATATAAGCTCAATATTACAACAACAATGTAAGTATATGAATATAAAATCAGTGTCTTGAATGCTTGGAGTTGTTGTACTCAAACAATACCATAGGAATGGTATTTATAGGCATTTTCCTCAAACTAGCCGTTGCTGGCTGTTTTGACTTGCTAGCGCGCGCTAGCCTTCTTTATTAGCGTGCGCTAGACTATTCCAGTTTTAGTCCAGTAGCTTCGTTTCTTCTTTAGCGTACGTTATGCCGTATGTCTTTCGTACGTAACCATCTTGTATTAGCGTGCATTAATAACACATTGTAGCGTGCGCTAATACAATATATCCGTTGCATGGATCGTCAAAGTATCCGTTTGATATGCTGACTTTGACCTGCTTTTCCCAACGTTCTGATTGACTTGATTCAAACTGCTTAGCGTGCTCTATTCCTTCTTTGTAGTGTGCGCTAATGCTGACTTCATTTCATACGACATTCTGTCTTTCAATTCCTTCACAACGGTAATAGGACTTCGATAGCGTGCGTTAATGATAACGTGTAGCATGCGCTATCCCATCAGCTGACTTCACTTCAGCTTACTTCGAAACTTGGCTGGAATGCAGTTGACTTCCCGTTAGCGTGCGCTAACGTGTGATGACTTGCGTGCGCTAATGCAGTCCAGATTGCAACTTTTTGCGTCTTCGTCTGCTTCGTCGTTTTGCTTCGCCTCGATGTTGTTTTGTTGTTTAGAAACTTTAATCATCAAAACACAAATTAAATAATGTGTGGAATAAATATTCCAACAAAAATGACATAAAAGGGCATGAATATTATGTGTTATATTTTAAATTTTTATTATTATTATTATTATTGTTATTATTATTATAAAATAAGAATAAAAGAGATTTTTGTGTAAACTGTTATACTAAATCGTCATTGTTTTGGTTATGAATATGTTTACGGTAACAACTTATTATCACATATTTTTTATATATATATAAAAGAAGAAATAGACCATTCATTCAAATCATCACTAAAGTAGCAAATTACAACCTTGAAAAAGTGATTCAAAGTCTCCCAAGAAGTACTTCTACAAATTAAAGAAATTGAAGTCATATGTTGCTAAACTCATATAAAAAGGAATTTCAATATGGTCTATAAAAAGGAATGGAAATAAGAAAGATCATCATTTATTTTCCCATATCAATTCTGCCACGTCATATCCTAATATATACCGTCTTCAGTTATATGATACAATTATTAGTAGCAGCCTCCAATTATTATTATTATTATTATTATTAATTTAAAGGTATAATTGGAATATGAAAGATGATAAGCTAGCTTATTAAAAAAATAAGCTAACTTTATTAACTTATAAAAATAAGCTAGCTTATAAGCTAACTGATAAGCTCCATGAGCGTATAAGCTAGTTGATAAGCTAATACTAAACAGAGCCTTAGGATTGAAACAATGTGATTTTCACATTCAAAAATCTTAAAATTGTTATATAATAATATATATAGAGAGAGAAAACTGGAGAGAACTAGATAATAGAGAAAAGAGAGACCATACTCATTTTATTGATATCTAAATCAAGGTACAAGCAAGCCTTTATATAGGCCATGAAAAGTATGTTACAATGGCAATGAAAAGCCAAAGGTTGGATGAATTTAATGAAGTATATATGAAAAGTTAAGAGTCATCTAATAATACATAACACTCCTCCTTAGATGACTCGTACAAACATCATGCCTTACTAAAACCTCACTAGAAAAACCATGTGGGAAAAATCCCAGTGAAGGAAAAAGAGTACATGTGTTGTACAAATAATTATATATCATGTCTCCCCCTTATTTTAACATTGCTAAAAATGTTAACATATATCGCGAAATATGTGCATCCCAATCTTGTATATTAATTTCTCGAAAGGAGCTGTAGGGAGCGCCTTCATGAACAAATCTGTTGGATTTTCACACGAACGAATTTGACAAATATTAATTTCTCCCCTTCGTTGAAGTTCATGGATGAAGAAGAATTTTGGATCAATATGATTCGTCCTATCGCCTTTAATGTAGCCTTATTTAGTCTGAGTAATACAAGCTTCATAATCTTCATACAGGACAGTTGGACTTTCTTTGTTAACTGGAAGATCACAGGATTTTCGAATATGATGGACTAAAGATCTAAGCCATACACATTCTCGACTTGCTTCAAGAAGGGCCAATAACTCAGCATGGTTTGAGGAAGTTGCTGCAAGAGTCTGCTTTGTAGATCTCCAAGATATTACCGTATCACCGTATGTGAATATGTAACCTCTTTGTGATCTTCCCTTATGAGGATCAGACCGATATCAAGCATCAGCGTAACCAATTAATTATGATTTTGATTCTTTAGAATAAAACAGACCCATATCCATTATTTCTCGGAGATATCTAAATATCTTTTTCACGCTATTCCGATGTCTTCTTTTTGGAGCAGAACGATGTCTTGCCAATAAATTAACAAAAAATGAAATATCAGGGCGTGTAGAGTTGGCAAGATACATTAGTGCACCATGTGTAACACTCTAAAATAGGCGAGTATTACAGTGTCGTGGACCCCCGACTGGGACCCACTAGCGAATGAAAATTAATGAATTAAGTGATATAATTGTAGTACTGAACCACAGTATATCATTAATTACTGCGATGAGGAGTTTCAAGTACACCACACCCAGGAGGATACAGAATACAAGTATATTTTATATGAGGATAAAATATACAACACCGAATAAAAATGAACATCCAAACAGAAATCTGCAGTGGAAATAAAATGAAGAAAACATGAATGACTGAAAGGACTGGGGGGCCCTACTAGTATCACTGGGACTCCTCGCCGTCGACGTTCTCTTCCCGTGCTTTATCCTTGCCATGACCTAAAAACATCCCCCAACGGGGTCAGTTACACAGAACAACAATCCTCAAGAGTTGAACAATATACAACAATCACATAAATGAATTAATGAATTGAGTTGAATGATGAGCATCAATGTATGCCCGAATGAAATGTGTAAGAGAACAAGTAGCCGAGTGTCTGGAGTCCCACATATACACCCGCTATTGGCCTAATTAGTCTCACGGTCCAATGTGTCCGGAGTCCCGCGTATACACATTACCATGCGCACAGTCCAATGTGTCCGGAGTCCCGCATATACACATGACCATAGTGTGCCCGACTAAAAATTCCACACATGTGCCAACCGGCCATGCAATACCATTCCGGAAGATCACAAGAACAAAAACGACCAAGATGAGGAGTGATGAATAGAATCTGATAAGAATCAAGAACGACTCACCGAGATGAAATAATGACACAACGTGTGATAGCTTCAATGAAATGATTTGGAACCGTCGTTACTTGTGAGTTACATGATGAGTTGATAAATACAAGTCTCGACATGAACGACATATTATGAGTGAATCACATGTATGAATGAACAACAACGTAAGGAATGAATATCCTTTTAACCGAGTAAGAATTTACTTACACAATACCGGTGTTGAAATGTCCTTCCTTGAACAACGTCCTAAAAAGAGATGTCGGTCGCTCGAACAACCTTGAATAACACAATTACCAATAAAACGCTTAATATACATATCAAGCAAGAATTACGACTAAGTCAAAGGTTGATACAACAATATCCAAACTCATTGAGGCATTCAAACAACCACTTAGCGAACATCAACCCTTGATTATAACCAAAACCCAAATATATTGAAACCAACTCCAAAATGAGTAGTTCAATCCAACAAAACACCTTCAATGATATCAATATTCTAATAGGAAACCACAACTCGAAGTTACGACAACTATAATCGGAAACCCCCCAAAAATAACCAAAGTCAACATCAAGGGTTCTTGATTGATTCTCCAAATGTTCATCAAATCCGAAAAACATATCAATAAGTCCGTAGGAATACATTTATCCAAGGTAGATAATCCATATCTAACATGTTCCAACATAAATCCAAGCTTACACGAAGAGATCGGAAAGAAAATACTCAAAATCCGAAATTCTAGATCCAAGAGATCATTACCTTGATTGGATGTGTTGGAGAGGATGAAATGATGATAAATCCAAATGATAAGCTTGAATATGATGATGGATGAGTGCATCTCGAAAAGATCTCACCGAATCGCCCAAAATCGCCCGGAAATGCCCAAAAACGAACGAGAAGCGAGAAATGACGAAACTTGAGCTGACTGTCTAATTTATACTATTCCCAGATTAGCGCACGCTATGACCTGCTATTTAGCGTGTGCTAACGGGTTAACCGGACAGTCCAGTGAACTCTGACTGCCTCGTTAGCGTACGCTATGAACTTGATAGCGTGCGCTAATGCCCTCCCGATAGCGTGCGTTAACTCCAAATGTTAGCGTGCGCTAGCCAAATACCTGATGTCCAGTGACTGAAGTCCAGAACCTCCTATCCTCTGACCTGCTCGCGATAGCGCGCGGTACGCCCAATAATCAGCGTGCGCTACCGCTCCCTTAGCGTACGCTAAAATACACTCATAGCGTGCGCTAGGAATTATTCCAAAATCATTCCAGTACCCACTGGACTCTGCCTGATCGGCATTAGCACGCGCTACACTTACTGCATAGCGGGCGCTATCTAAACTTACTAGCGTGCGCTACTTACCAATCATTGCGTGCGCTACTTCAACTCGACTGCAGTCAAGTGCCTTCTGGACTGCAGGCCTGAATCACATTAGTGTGCGTTAATACGGAGAGGTAGCATGCGCTACCTGTACTCAATTAGCGCGCGCTAAAGAGAGTACGTAGTGTGCGCTACTCCTCACACACAACCCACTATGAAACATGACAATGATGATAACCACGGTTCGATCCTCCAACCAGGAAGGAAGACGAAGTAATAACTGATGTACGATACAAATACTCTGATCGGTGAATACAATGAATGAATATGAACGATGAATGATCATTAATGAGTGAATAATTACTGAGTGACAATTACTGAATGATAATGACTGAATTACAACCGGCTATTACATACACCCCCCTTAAAAGAGTTTCGTCCCCGAAACTAAGGGTCAAACAACTTGGGATAACTTTCCCGCATACTATCCTCGGTTTCCCAAGTAGCCTCTTCGACTCCGTGTCTAGACCACTGAATTTTAACCAAAGGAATCGCCTTGTTCCTCAAATGTTTGATTCGCCGCTCTAAAACTCGTATAGGATGCTCCTCGTATGAATGATCATCCGCGATCTCGATTTCGTCGAACTGAAGTATGTGACTCGGGTCGGCAACATACTTCCGCAACTGAGAGACGTGAAACACATTATGAATTCGGCTCAACGCCGGAGGTAAGGCCAATCGATAATCTAGCTCGCCTACTCGATCCAAAATCTCAAACGGTCCAATGAATCTCGGACTAAACTTTCCACTCTTCCCAAAACGGAAGATATCTCGACTTGGGGATACCTTGACCAAAACATGGTCACCCACCTCGAACTCTAATGGCCGACGACGGTTATCTGCGTATGATTTTTGTCGACTCTGAGTGGTCAACAAACGACTCCTGATCAAAGCTACCTTCTCACGGGCGGCTATAAGCATATCGGGCTCAGTGCCGATTGATTCGGATGAGTCATCCCAACACAAAGGAGATCAACAACGACGACCGTACAAGGCCTCGTAAGGTGCCATCTTAATCGAAGCATGCCAACTATTATTGTACGTGAACTCGATAAAGGATAGTTGGGCTTCCCAATCATTTTTCCAATCGAGAACACATGCCCTCAACATGTCCTACAAAGTCTGAATAGTCCTCTATGATTGTCCGTTGGACTGAGGATGAAAAGCTGTGCTGAGATTAAGCTGAGTTCCCATAGCACGATGAACTGATTTCCAAAAATGTGACACGAATCGCCCGTCACGATCAGAAACGATACTCTTAGGAGTACCATGCAATCTCACTATCTCTTTGATGAACAACTGGGCAAGTCTCTCGGGACCCCACGAATACTTAATCTCAAGGAAATGGGCTGACTTAGTTAGACGATCCACAATTAGCCAAATTGCATTCATGCCACGATGACTCGTCGGCAAACTCGTGATGAAGTCCATTGAAATATCTTCCCACTTCCACTTTGGAATAGGGAGAGGTTTCGGCATATCCGTCGGTCGCTGATGTTCTATCTTGACTTGCTGACAGGTTAAACATCTCGAAACAAATTCCGGCTTCTCGCTTCATATTACTCCACCAGTAATTTTGTTTCAAGTCTTTGTACATCTTGCTAGACCCCGGATGAATGGAATAAGGGGTAGCATGAGCTTCTCTCAAAATCGAGTTTTTCAACTCGTCGTTTGCCGGTACGCATAACCGATTCTTAAATCACAAAAGTCCATCCTCGTGGACCACAAATCTAGGGGCTTTCCCCCGAGTCACATCATCTCGAATGCGCAACAAAAATGGGTCCGAACCCTGATTCTCCCTGATCGCCTCCTCAAGTGGCTATAAAATCTCTAACGTACAAAGTTGCCCTTGTACTCGCTATAACCAGACCTCAATCTCGGGTCTCAGAAATTCCTGCTGAAGTTTTTTCTGAACTGTTAATCGAGCAAGCATCTGATCCTGAACGGACTTACGACTCAAGGCATCGGCGACAACATTCGCCTTGCCTGGGTGGTAAAGTATCTCAATATCGTAATCTTTGATTAGTTCCAACCACCGCCTATGTCGCATATTTAACTCCTTCTGAGTAAATATATATTTCAAACTCTTATGATCGGTGAATATCTGACAGGTAATGCCATAAAGATAATGGCGCCAAATCTTCAATGCGAACACCACGGCTGCTAGCTCCAGGTCATGGGTCGGATAATTAACCTCGTAAGGTCTCAATTGCCATAAGTCATAAGCAATAACATTCCCGTTCTGTATTAGTACACATCTGAACCCTGTCCGGACGCATCACTATAAACCACAAATCCTTCCGTCCCTTGCGGTAAAGAAAGGACAGGTGCTGAAATTAACCGGCTCTTGAGTTCCTCAAAACTCTATTGACACGCGTCGGACCAAGTGTATTTCTTATCCTTCCGTAACAGGTTCGTCATGGGTTGAGCAATTTTAGAAAATCCTTCCACAAATCGCCGATAATAACCAGCTAATCCGAGGAAACTTCGGATTTCCTTAACATTCTTTGGAGGTTGCCAATATCGGATCGCCTCCGTCTTCTGAGGGTCGACACGAACTCTGTCTGATGAAATTACGTGTCCGATAAATGTCACTTCGGACATCCAGAACTCACATTTGGAAAACTTTCCATAAAGTTGCTCTCGTCTCAACACGTCGAGCACTTGATGAAGGTGAAACTCGTGCTCCTCCCGGTCACGAGAATAAATTAAAATATCATCAATGAAGACAACCACGAACTGATCTAAATAGTCGATGAAAACCCGATTCATTAACTCCATGAATACCGCAGGTGCATTAGTTAACCCAAACGGCATTACCACAAACTCATAATGACCATAGCGTGTTCGTAACGCCGTCCTTGCGATATCCGACTCTCGAATTCTTAACTGATGATATCCAGATCTTAAGTCGATCTTGAAAAATACTGAAGCTCCCTGAAGTTGATCCAAAAGATCATCGATACGGGGTAGAGGATATTTATTCTTGATCGTCACCCGGTTCAATTCTCGGTAATCAATACACAAGCGAAACGAACCATCCTTCTTCTTGACAAATAACACTGGTGCTCCCCACGGGGACGCACTCGGTCGAATATAACCCTTCTCGGTCAAATACTCTAATTGATTCTTCCAACTCCTGCATTTCGGTCGGGTCCATCTGATTAGTGTATAATTGATCTAAAATTCATATACAAAATATTCATTTTTCCGGGCATAATTATACTGATTTGTGATTAAAAATATATATTTTACAGATATGTCCAAACATGAGCTAAAAATGGTTATTTTATAGATTACTGACATGAAGCATCAAAAAGGACGGAAAACAAGATCAAATCCAACGACGGGAATTTTTCAAGGCAAAACGACCTACAACACGGCGCAAACAGGACCGTGTTATGTAGGCCGTTTCACATACGGCGCAACAAGGGCCGTGTCTTGGGCCGTTTCACACACGTCCGGCATTTAGCGCCGTGTCCTCGCGCGTATTCCGGAAGAGACCAAGTCACCACAAAACGGCGCACAACACAGGGCAAACTGGGCCGTTTTTCATCGCCGTTTTTCAGCAGATGCCATGAAAAATTAGTCCACTTTTGACCAACTTGTGAACTCAACCACAAGATATTTTTTTGGTCAAAAATCTGAAAATTCAAAGACATGGGTGAAGTGTGAACAAAGAATTAATCAAAGATATTACAATAGATATTTTGAATTAAATAATCAATTGTATTCTTGAAAATCACCTATAAAAGGACATCTTCATCCATTGCAAAATCACCAATTACCAATTCTCATACCAACTTCTTGCTAAGAAATACTCCTTTCTTTTAGCAATATATTTTCCTTAGAACTTTCAATTTTAGTTTGTATTTCATTTTTGGTTTGAAGTTTTTTTTCTTTCATTTAGTTTATAATTGAAAAGTGCTTGATCAATAAGCACTTAGTATTTTACTTTCAATTTTTGTAAGCTTGTAACCTTTAAACAAGTTTGAAGTTATATTTTGAAGTTTGTTTCTTGCACTTTGATTCATCATATTTAAGTAAATTTTATCTATTGTCATTAAGTTCTAGTAATTAAAAGTTTCTATATATATTATATATATAAATTATTTCTATTATAATTTTAGTTTGTATAAACCAATGAGTAGCTAATCTTTCTTCCTAGGGGAAGAGGGATTTCTATTAGGTTATATATTGAGTATTTGATTGATTTAAACTATTTTTAGGACTAATTGGTTTAAATAGAGATTGATCATATCCTATTTTTACTAATGAAACCTTCTTGATTGATTGTTGAGTGAAGTGGAAACATATCTTTTCAATCTATCAAATGTTAATCTTGTTATCAACATCTTAAGATTGCGAAAGTGGTTAAGACATCTTTGATTACGAAAGTACGGAGGTGAACGATCGTTTATCCTAAAAATAGTCAAGTTAGAGAAATGAAAGGACTAATTGGTTTAAATAGAGATTGATCATATCCTATTTCTACTAGTGAAACCTCCTTGATTGATTGTTATGTGTATTGGAAACACATCTTTTCAATCTATCAAGTGTTAATCTTGTTATCAACATCTTAAAAAAGTGACACTGATTAAGACATCTTTGATTACGAAAGTACGGAGGTGAAAAGTTGATTACTCGATAAATATTCGTTTTTTCTTTTATATCCTTATAAATCAATTCCGATACTTAATTAAAAACCTAATTTAATGAACCCGTATTCCCCTAGATTTTATAAATTCCCAACTCATTTTAATTCTATTCATTTTCACTAGTAAAAAATAGTCTAGTATAAATAGTCTAGTATAAATAGTCTTAATATAAATAGTCTAGTATAAATAGTCTAGTATAAATAGTCTTAATATAAATAGTCTAGTATAAATAGTCTTAATATAAATAGTCTTAATATAAATAGTCTAGTATAAAAATAGTCTTATTAAAAATAGTGTAAATTAAAAATAGTGCATTTTAATTTAGTTAATTTAAAAAACCAAAAAAATATATTTTAGTATATTTTAGTATTTACTTCTTGCAATCTATACAAAGTATTATACGAAGCCCTGTTGGACAATCCTCGAGAGAAAAGACCTTGGTAGAACTTACCACAAACTGCTTCTACCTCGTATATATTTGCGAGCGACTCAAAAACTCCTATTTTTAGGATAAGTTTTTGACCGAACCAAATTTTCCATCCGGTACGGTGCCTTCGATATTGGGTGTAATACCCAGTTGTGAATTCATTAATTATCATTCAGTAATTGCCACTCAGAATTTTTTCACTCAATAATAATCATTCGTCATTCGTATTCATTCATTTCGTGTTCATCATTCGGCTTACGTTGGAGTCGTGTATCAGTTTTTATTCATCACTCATCTCTGTTCAGGGATCGATACGAGAATATTTTCATCATCATCATCATCATGATTAGTCGCTTTGTGTTAGGAGTTCCATGATTGTTTCACCGATTGGACGTGACTTATTATCGTGTAAGTCGTGCAGGTCGTGTGTAGGCATGCGTGTCCTCGCATTTTGTGTTCCCTTGTCGTTTTGGCACTCAACAGGGACGCACGAGCATGACACACGAGCAGCTGCTCGTGCGTGCTGTGTAATACCCGAGATTTCTGATATGTAATTGAACCTTGTGATATTGTAATTGTTGCATTTTTATCTGAGTATTATTCTCCGTATTTCATGATCTGGTGTTGTTGAGCGCATGATTTCACGAATGTGATCTAAATTGTGATTTTGCGCATGTAGCGCACGCTATCAACTATATGTAGCGTACGCTAATTTGGATCCGTAGCGCACGCTATTTATGAACCTTAGCGCGCGCTACACGTAGTCAGCATGATTAAGACAGGGCGGTAGGTGAGATCGGCTGCGGATCTCAGTCGGTTTATGTCGGGATGAACCTGGACGGCTTTCGGGAAAAAGCCAAGTCAACGCGGTAGCGCACGCTACTGACATGAGAATAGCGCATGCTAAATGCTGAGTATAGTGAAGTCAGTAAGCCGTTAGCGCACGCTATGATTATGGACAAGCGCGCGCTAATAACCACTTTCTATAAATAGGGCAGCATCCTTTTTCGTATTTTCAGTCTTTTCACTTCCCACATCCGAATCCTTGGACTTAGAGAGTCATACTCTTCATCCTAAACCCTTCATATCAGCATCCTAGCTTGAGTCGAAGATTGTAGATCATTGGAGATTGGTGTTCAAGCCTTCGGCGTTGGATTGCTTCGAGTTCCTCCTTATTCTTCACTACTTTGAGGTAGGTGATTCTTCACCAATATTAAGTACTATTATGAAGGACGTTTTGATCATGATTTGGGGACTATCTAGTCAGTTAAATATGTATGTAGTCGGACATCATGTGTTAGGAGGATATTTTCGACGTTTCATTGTATAATCCATTGAACCTTTTTTAGTGTATGGGCTCCTAAGCATATTCGTGTATCTTCAAAACCGATTATGACCAGTATATGGAGATTACCAAGTTCTTATGTCTTTACATAAAGGAATCATACGTTTTGGGACATGAAATGGATTGGACTTAGGATATTTTCTTGAAGATCAAAGACGAATTATGGTGTTGTGATGATTATACGTATCTTTGTATCTCATAGTCATTAAATACGTAAAGATCTTTCACAAACTGTATGAGTATGATATGCACGGAGATGGCATGTATTAGCACTGAAGATTTCATGAGTTTCATCATCTTTAGCTCAAGTTCTCTGCCCAGTAGTAAACTGCCATGCACAGTTAGCGCACGCTAAGATAGGCATATTTATGTGCGCTATCGGGAATGAGTAACGTAAGCTACGTTTGGTACGTAACGTACGTTATGTCATCAGGCAGGACAGTCGGCTGATCAGATAGAACTGTCAGTACACAGCTAGCGTACACTAGACTTGGTCATTTGCGTACGTTAACGGGCAGGCTTAGCGCACGTTACGTAGTGTACGTAGCGCGCGCTAAGTAGTTCAGGCAGAATTCATTTTTAGAGCTTGCGGCCGTAAACCGGATTGTTAGACATTCGTATGACTTGAGAGGAATTCTTTATTATTTCTTAGGTCTGAGCCTTGCATAGGGGACGATCGAGGGGCGGTGGCATACGGACGCGTGTCATTTGTTAGAGTATTTCATTCTTGCCATTTTCGAGGCAAGTATCATATATTGAGGTTGATTTATATCGGAACTTTGATCATGCATATGGTTTTGTTCATGTTGTTGAATATGAGATCTATTTCTTTAATTCCTCATGGTATTCGTTGTTAATTGTTCGTATTGATAAACATATTGAAATGCATATATGTATGCATAATTGATTGGTTTATGGTATAAATGATCTGAGGGGGGTCATGAGGATCTATGCTGAGGGCGCTGGATCCAATGTCCACCATGCGTTGGTCCGACGGGATCATCATGGGGATCTATGCTGAGGGCGCTGGATCGCTGGACGGGTTTTCCACCATGCGTTGGTCCGACAGGATCATCATGGGGATCTATACCAAGGGCGCTGGATCGCTGGATTACCCTATATTGTGTTGATGGAATCGTGAGGATTCACATTGTTGGATTCCGATGACGGAAGTCCGTTTTGCATGGTTTTATGATGCACTGATGATTTATGTATTATGATACTTGTACTAGCATTGTTTTGCTAACCCCTTCGGGGGTGGACATTGTTTTGATGTTCAGGTAGCCGAGGAGCGGGGAAGCAACCACAGTATCGACATGACGATGAAATGGCTCAGTGCTGTGGTTGATGTTTATTGTTATTGTGATTTGTCTTCTTGGTTCACTTTAGTACTCGAGTACGTATGTTTTAAATGTCATTTTCGATATGGTTGTATAAGTTAACTCATTGGATCAGTTGAACCAGTTTTGTATTTTGAACTTCAGTTGCACGGTTGAATTATATTTACATTTCTTTTATTTAGCCTTGTAAATCCTTACTTAAAGGGTTTACGGCGCTGTAATTACTCCGAATATCTCGGGGTGTTACATGCTGCTCGTGCGTGGCATCAGAATTGGGCAGTGCACTTTGGCGATCATCAGGGACACACGAGCATGACACATGAGCAGGTGCTCATACGTGCTGCTCGTGCGTGAGATCAGTGGCCGGGCAGTGGCCTGGCGCACGACCAAACACACGGACATTTGGTCGTGCATTTTGGTCGTGCGTCACTAGAGTATTTAAGGGGGTCAGATGTTTTTTTTTTCACTTCATTTCACCCTTTCTCTTCTTCTTCTCGCGGCAGTCGGACGATCCGACTAGGGTTTGTGGTTATGATCGATTCTACTCCATCCAATCATGTTTTGAGGAGGCTCTAGGTGATCATTTCAACATCTAATCATTGTTCTTCGTCGGATCGAGGTAATTTCTTGAAATCTCCTAGGATTTGATTTTTCCAGATTTCTTCTTGATTTTCATTGTCCATCCGAATTTGATGAATCGGTTGATGTTAGTAAACATTATTAATCGTGTTCTATGGATTGTATATCCATATCTTTGATTCGTTCAACCCAATTGATGATTCTTAGGTTCTTGAGGAACTTTGAACATTTAGTGTTCGATTAAATGTCTCAAAGAGTTTCTTTCGGTCGTTGTGTTGATTTCGATTGATATTGTGTTATTGAATGAATTGTATTTCATTCAAGGTTGTTCGAGTACTTGTGTTTATCGGAGGACGCCGTTCGTTGCTCGTGGAAGAAATTCATCGCCTTCTTTTGAGACAAGTTTTATACTTGTACTAGTCAATGAGATTAATGTTATCATATAGGTGTATCAATGTGTTGTATCATTCCGAGACTTAGTCTCTTCAAAAGTTCATTGATATTAGGGGATCGTTCGATACGATACTCTTCGGCAATTATGCCAAATGTTTATTATCATTCATTAATGGCCGTTAAGGCATTGAGATATTCGTTGTTAATGTTATTATCGATCACCGGTTCGCGGTATCGATGTATCGGTTGTTGTTGTTAATATTGATGTCGATCTAAGATGTTGTTGTAATCATTGTTATTAATGTTGGCGTCATGTCATTCATGTTGTATTGGACGATTGAAGGCATTATCGTATTCGTTCTCATCTTCGTCGTCGGTAGCCGATTAAAGGTGCCGAGGCATTCATTGTATCATTGTTATCGATTGGACGTCCTAAGGCAATCGAGGAGTTCAATCATTCATTGTATCATTGTTATCGATTGGCCGTTCTAGGGCAATCGAGGAGTTCAATCATTCATTGTATCATTGATATCGATTGGCCGTTCTAAGGCAATCGAGGAGTTCAATCATTCATTGTATCATTGCTATCGATTGGCCGTTCTAAGGCAATCGAGGAGTTCAATCATTCATTGTGTCATTGCTATCGATTGGCCGTTATAAGGCAATCGAGGAGTTCAATCATTCATTGTATCATTGTTATCAATTGGTCGTTCTAAGGCAATCGAGGTATTGAACCATTCGTTTTATCATTGTTATCGATTGGCCGTTATAAGGCAATCGAGGTATTGAATCATCTGCTGCATCATTGTTATCGGTTGGACATTCTAAGGCAATCGAGGTATTGAATTGGGGCTGTCGAGGATAGTTCCCATCTGTTGTGTCGTTGTTATCGATTGACCAATCTAAGGTAATCGAGGTATTGAATTGGGACCGCCGAGGGCGGTGCCCATCCATGAGTCATCATTATCGTGTTGGCCGACTCAAGGCAGCACACTATCATTTTCGTGAATTCAGTAATCTCGGTCGCTTTTGTTTTTGTGACCTTTCGGGATTATATTGCATGGCCGGTTGGCGCATGTGTGGAATTTTAGTCGGGCACACTATGGTCATGTGTATATGCGGGACTCCGGACACATTGGACTGTGCGCATGGTAATGTGTATACGCGGGACTCTGGACATATTGAACCGTGAGACTAATTAGGCCAATAGCGGGTGTATATGCGGGACTCTGGACACTCGGCTATTTGTGCTCTTACTCAGTTCATTTGGGCATACTATGATATTCCTCTATGGTCATGTGTATATGCGGGACTCCGGACACATTTAGACTGTACACACGGTAAAGTACCTCCGTGAGACTAATTAAGCCAAGTTGCGGGTGTATATGCGGGATTCCGGACACTCGGCTACTTGTGCACTCACACATTCCATCCGGGCGTACATTGATACTCATCATTCAACTAAATTCATTAATTCATTCAGGTGATTGTGACATCTGACATCTTCGGCTGAGTGGCTTTCAGGCCTTTGTGATGTCTCAATAATTTCATTGGAGCCTTCGGACATTGTGATTCATATTTAATTCAGTTCTGGTTTGGTTCATCTTCATGTAATTCATTGTGATTCATATTTAATTTAGTTCTGGTTTGGTTCATGTCGTGTAATTCATTGTGGTACTCTGTGATTATGATTCGCCGTTGGGCACTTATGTTCTAACCTGTTGAACAGGTATTAATAGTATGCCGTGGGCATAGTGTTTCACAAATGCTCGGTTCTTACCTTGGTTTGTGAGCATCTCGTATTAGTATTATCATTGTATCGTTTCATTATGCCTTTGGATGCATATCATGTTATACATGTATTTGATGTTCATTATCTGGATGACTGACCCCGTGGGGGCGGAACATGTTTTCATGTTTTTGGTGCTTGCGAGGAGAGAGTTGAGACACAGGGGCATGATGATGGCGACGAGGCATTCGAGCGATACTAGTCCGAGTTGTTCATGTTGGTCAGTCAGTTGGAGTGTACTACAGTTTGTCAGTCATTGTCATTATGTATTACCCGAGCAAGGCTCGGGGGTGTGGTTGTATTTTCATTTTGGCCATGTAGGCCCATCTTTGTCGCTAAAATTCCTTATCGGAATATTGTGTCGGATATCATGGTAGGGACTGTGATCTCCCTTGTTGGTTAATTTTAATGTATTTTAGTCATGTTCGCTTGGTGGATCTCCGGGTGTGGGGTCCACAGCACTGTAATAACCCAATGGGATTTGGGGGTGTTACAGAAGATGGTATCAGAGCGTTTGGGTTGTGAGATACCCTGATATGTGAGTTATGTGGCTCTACCGATGCGGTAGTAGTGGGACTTTCAGGTTATGACAATCTGGACAGTCGGGTTTTGTGAGTCGTGAAATTTATACGACTGCACGAGTCATTCATTCATCGAGTCGTCGTCAGTGAAGACTAGTATCGCGAGACCTCGAAGCTTCGTATGACCTGTGTAAGGACTCGATTCTCTTTATGTTCATACATTCATCATGTCATTAATTATTCATGCTTTATTGAAACATATATGTGATATTATTGTTATGATTGATTCATGACTAATTATGTTGGAGCATGTTTGACCATGCAAGCGATAAGGATCAACTCATTCATCAGTCAACAATCCTCAATCATCATTTTGATCTTGTCGATCATGTTAATTCATTCATCACTCAGTCAATCTCATTGTTCAGTTAATTCATTCATCACTCAGTTAATCTCATCGTTCAGTTAATTCATTCATCACTCAGTTAATCTCATTGTTCAGTTAATTCATTCATCACTCAGTCAATCTCATTGTTCAGTTAATTCATTCATCACTCAGTCAATCTCATTGTTCAGTTAATTCATTAATCATCCAGTCCATCTCACGGTTCAGTTGTTGATCTTATAGATCGAATTTTCAACCTTGTTAACTTGTTCAAGGTAATCATTTCAGAAATTTCATCAGATAATCATGTTACCTCACTTGATCTTTCATGCGATCTTATCATATTCCGGCGTCATGTCGATGATCATTTCATCGCATTATTAATGCATTCATTGTGTTAGAACGTGTATGCTCATTGTTATCATTCCGTATCGTAATCATAATGCGATCTTCATACGAGATCTGTAATTATCACGTGACTTTCCTGCCTTGGTATGGGAAGAGCTGTCAGAGGGACATCGGACTCCGACGTCCAAGAGATCATTTTCTAGTCGTCTTCGTGCTGGGAGAGCATCTTCATCACAGACGACGAGTTCGACTGTTGTTTGCTTTAACTGTGATACAATAGGACCTTCATCACCGGTTTTGAGCAAGTTAATTCTTGTTCGGTAATAGGATAATCATTCATTTCATCGTCGTTCATTCATTCGTATAATTCATTCATCATATATCAATCATGTTGGGACTTATAATTATCAAACTAATCATTCATTTCACGGGGAACAACGATTCCAATCATTTCATTTGAGTTATCACTCATTGCGTTATTAGTTCACCTCAGTGAGTCATTCTTGATCCTTGTCGGATTTCTAATCATTTATCATTCATCATAGTCACTCTCGTTTTTGGTAACCTTTCAGGGTCATATTGAACAGTGAGTTCAGATTTGGGTCTTCCTTGAATCGATGAGATCAAGGAGATCGATGAACTGGAGGATATTGACGTTGGGTACATTTGAGATGTAGCCTTGTTTTTTTTTTGGATGATTGTGTAACTCAATCCGTGTTGTAGCATCGTGGTTGTGAACCATCTGTTGTCGATTTATATTATAATTATGGTATTTGAGAATCTTGAGAATTGGGTCATTGGTTGGGATGCATTCCTTTTTGTGCTATACCCGAAATTTCATGATAATCTAGATAATTGTTCATTGTTATTCGAGACGGCAAGTCCTGAGGACTATATGTGCGTTGTCGCTTTTCTTTTGAGGCGTGAGTCGGTGCTTATAGGGGGTTGGCCCAGTTGTGCAGGCGAAGTGTTTCACGTTGAGAAGCATTCCTCGAGATGTTGTTTTCAGATCCTGAGGGATAGTTCATATCCCGAGTGTTTACCCTTAGTTTCGAGAACGAAACTCTTTTTAAGGGGGGGAGTATGTAATAACCGGTTGTGAATTCATTAATTATCATTCAGTAATTGCCACTCAGAATTTTTTCACTCAGTAATAATCATTCGTCATTCGTATTCATTCATTTCGTGTTCATCATTCGGCTTACCTTGGAGTCGTATATCAGTTTTTATTCATCACTTATCTCTGTTCGGGGATCGATACGAGAATATTTTCATCATCATCATCATCATGATTGGTCGTTTTGTGTTGGGAGTTCCATGATTGTTTCACCGATTGGACGTGACTTATTATCGTGTAAGTCATGCAGGTCGTGTGTAGGCATGCGTGTCCTGGCATTTTGTGTTCCCTTGTCGTTTTGGCACTCAATAGGGGTGCACGAGCATGGCACACGAGCAGCTGCTCGTGCGTGGCATCAGAATTAGGCAGTGCACTTTGGCGATCATCAGGGACACACGAGCAGGTGCTCGTGCGTGCTGCTCGTGCGTGAGATCAGTGGCCGGGCAGTGGCCTGGCGCATGACCAAACACACGGACATTTGGTCGTGCGTTTTGGTCGTGCGTCACTGGAGTATTTAAGGGGGTCAGACGGGTTTTTTTCACTTCATTTCACCCTTTCTCTTCTTCTTCTCGCGGCAGTCGGACGATCCGACTAGGGTTTGTGGTTATGATCGATTCTACTCCATCCAATCATGTTTTGAGGAGGCTCTAGGTGATCATATCAACATCTAATCATTGTTCTTCGTCGGATCGAGGTAATTTCTTGAAATCTCCTAGGATTTGATTTTTCGAGATTTCTTCTTGATTTTCATTGTCCATCCGAATTTGATGAATCAGTTGATGTTAGTAAATATTATTAATCGTGTTCTATGGATTGTATATCCATATCTTTGATTCGTTCAACCCGATTGATGATTCTTAGGTTCTTGAGGAACTTTGAACATTTAGTGTTCGATTAAATGTCTCAAAGAGTTTCTTTCGGTCGTTGTGTTGATTTCGATTGATATTGTGTTATTGAATGAATTGTATTTCATTCAAGGTTGTTTGAGTACTTGTGTTTATCGGAGGACGCCGTTCGTTGCTCGTGGAAGGAATTCATCGCCTTCAGTTGAGGCAAGTTTTATACTTGTACTAGTCAATGAGCTTAATGTTATCATATATGTGTATGAATGTGTTGTATCATTCCGAGACTTAGTCTCTTCATAAGTTCATTTATATTAGGGGATCGTTCGATACGATACTCTTCGGCAATTATGCCAAATGTTTATTATCATTCATTAATGGCCGGTAAGGCATTGAGATATTCATTGTTAATGTTATTATCGATCACCGGTTCGCGGTATCGATGTATCGGTTGTTGTTGTTAATATTGATGTCGATCTAAGACGTTTTTTTAATCATTGTTATTAATGTTGGCGTCCTGTCATTCATGTTGTATTGGCCGATTGAAGGCATTGTCGTATTCGTTCTCATCTTCGTCGTCGGTAACCGATTAAAGGTGCCGAGGCATTCATTGTATCATTGTTATCGATTGGCCATCCTAAGGCAATCGAGAAGTTCAATCATTCATTGTATCATTATTATCGATTGGCCGTCCTAAGGCGATCGAGGCGTTCAATCATTCATTGTATCATTGTTATCGATTGGTTGTTCTAAGGCAATCGAGGAGTTCAATCATTCATTGTATCATTGTTATCGATTGGCCGTTCTAAGGCAATCGAGGTATTCAATCATTCGTTGTATCATTGTTATCGATTGTCCGTTCTAAGGCAATCGAGGTATTGAATCATCCGCTGCATCATTGTTATCGGTTGGCCATTCTAAGGCAATCGAGGTATTGAATTGGGGCTGTCGAGGATAGTTCCCATCTGTTGTGTCGTTGTTATCGATTGACCATTCTAAGGTAATCAAGGTATTGAATTGGGACCGCCGAGGACGGTGCCCATCCGTGAGTCATCATTATCATGTTGGCCGACTCAAGGCATCACACTATCATTTTCGTGAATTCGGTAATCTCGGTCGCTTTTGTTTTTGTGACCTTTCGGGATTATATTGCATGGCCGGTTGGCGCATGTGTGGAATTTTAGTCGGGCACACTATGGTCATGTGTATATGCGGGACTCCGGACACATTGGACTGTGCGCATGGTAATGTGTATACGCGGGACTCCAGACACATTGAACCGTGAGACTAATTAGGCCAATAGCGGGTGTATATGCGGGACTCCGGACACTCGGCTATTTGTGCTCTTACTCAGTTCATTCGGGCATACTATGATATTCCTCTATGGTCATGTGTATATGCGGGACTCCGGACACATTTAGACTATACACACGGTAAAGTACCTCCGTGAGACTAATTAAGCTAAGTTGCGGGTGTATATGTGGGATTCCGGACACTCGGCTACTTGTGCACTCACGCATTCCATCCGGGCGTACATTGATACTCATCATTCAACTAAATTCATTAATTCATTCAGATGATTGTGACATTTGACATCTTCGGCTGAGTGGCTTTCAGGCCTTTGTGATGTCTCAATAATTTCATTGGAGCCTTCGGACATTGTGATTCATATTTAATTCAGTTATGGTTTGGTTCATCTTCATGTAATTCATTGTGATTCATGTTTAATTCAGTTCTGGTTTGGTTCATGTCGTGTAATTCATTGTGGTACTCTGTGATTATGATTCGACGTTGGGCACTTATGTTCTAACCTGTTGAACAGGTATTAATAGTATGCCGTGGGCATAGTGTTTCACAAATGCTCGGTTCTTACCTTGGTTTGTGAGCATCTCGTATTAGTATTATCATTGTACCGTTTCATTCTGCCTTTGGATGCATATCTTGTTATACATGTATTTGATGTTCATTATCTGGATGACTGACCCCGTGGGGGCGGAACATGTTTTCATGTTTTAGGTGCTTGCGAGGAGAGAGTTGAGACACAGGGGCATGATGATGGCGACGAGGCATTCGAGCGATACTAGTCCGAGTTGTTCATGTTGGTCAGTCAGTTGGAGTGTACTACAGTTTGTCAGTCATTGTCATTATGTATTACCCGAGCAAGGCTCGTGGGTGTGGTTGTATTTTCATTTTGGCCATGTAGGCCCATCTTTGTCGTTAAAATTCCTTATCGGAATATTGTGTCGGATATCATGGTAGGGACTGTGATCTCCCTTGTTGGTTAATTTTAATGTATTTTAGTCATGTTCGCCTGGTGATCTCTGGGTGTGGTGTCCACGGCACTGTAATAACCCAATGGGATTTGGGGGTGTTACATTGGGGACGTACCAGGCTCCAACTCAATCGTGAATTCCACATTTCTCTGTGGAGGCAAACCAGGTAACTCGTCTGGAAATACATCAGCATATTCTCTCACTACAGGAATATCCGTCAACATTACTGATGGTTTCTCGGTCTTGGTCATATAGCACCAATAACCGACACACCCCTGATTGAGTAATTTCACTGCTTTCATCAAGTTGATGACTCTCCCGGAACAGCTGGGATTACCTTCCTGAAACACACATTCGAACCCATCGCCTGAAATGATAGTGACCAAACGCTTACGGACACTAATGATGGCATCATGACGATCCATCCAATCAATAACCAAGATGACGTTGTCTCTTGGTAAATCTACCACGATTAGGTCTGCTAACCAATCACGGCCATGAAGCTGAATCGGGCAATCCTTAATCTCACGATTTCCGATAATTCTTCTATCATCAGGTAGACCAATGACATAAGGCTCACAACTAGTAGCACTACCCAGACATAGTCTACTCAAACATGACTCGGAAATGAATGAATGCGATGCACCAGTATCAAAAAGGGTACACATAGGTTGAGATAGAATTTCGTGTGTACCTGAGATCATTCGGGCTTCCGGATCATCATCTCTCTTCATCTCATAAATTCGGGGCTTGCCAGCCCCGGAACCGGATGCTCCCGTCTGATAGCTGTGGGCTCCGCCTTTATTAGCTCCTATCGTCTTAAACGACGCAGACTGAGTAGCCTGATTCGGAACTGCTGACTGTTTCGGGGCCTGAGATGGCGCCGGAGTAGGTTTGGAGTCCCTTCGGCAAAAACGGGCCCTATGCCCCGCCATTCCACAATTATTGCACGTGATAGTTTGCCTCAAACACTTCGTGCTGTAATGACCCTGTTCTCCACAGTTGAAACAGGTAATGGCCGAACTGGCCGCTCGTGACTGAGATTCCGTGGGTCTGGGCGCCATAAGAGGTCGCTCAGTGAAAGTAGAGCCCGCTCGAGGCTTCTTGAAAGTTGCCTGACTGCCTTCAGGCTGATTTCGATTCTTTGTCTTCTTGCTAGCAGATGAAGGTTGTTGCTTAGAAATCTCCTTAGCAGTAAGCTCATAAGTTAGAGCTTTCTCGATGAATTCCGCCAGAGTGGTGCAATTGTGATTAAGCAACTGCATCCGCATACGAGGTTTCAACCTCTTGCTGAAATACTTGATCTTGTCCGCCTCGGAGTGAATAATAGACGAGGTGAAAGGAAGAAGCTCCTGAAATTTCTCGGCGATGGCGAGAACATCATCGTCCGTTGAGAGGTCGGGAGTGAGTAATTCTGATAACTTGCCCTCTCTGAGTGGGGCCGGATAATACCTATCCCAAGTACAATATCCGTCGGTGGGCTTCAACGATAACCACCATGAATGAGCGCTCTTACCCAGATAGTAAGCCGCGACTGAAACTTTGTGCCCTTCGGGACACTCCACCATGGCAAACAACTTCTCGAAATGCTCGAGCCAGTGAACAATATTCGCCGGCTCAGATGATCCCTCAAAAGTAGGTGGTCTTTGGCGAGAGATGTCACCAATAATACTGCTCACACTCCTCTCTTGCCTCTGAGGTGGCGGCGGAGGATCCTGCTGATTCTGAGTAGCTGAGTTCTGCATCGTCTCCATGAGGCGTGCCATTTGAGTCATATGGGCCATCATGCCCTGCATAAACGCGAGTGGATCAACCCGAACACCTTCTGAATGAGCTGTGTCCCGGGTACGACTCCCTGACAGTGAATGATAATTTCCAGAAAAATGAGTGGTGGTGGCACTGCTCGATGAATTAGCATTATTCCTCGTGTTCGCACGTGTATTCACATGAGTTTTCGGGATTCGGCCCGCACCGCGGCCTCTTCCCCCACGTCCTCTGCCGGCTCTTTCCATACTGAAGTGGGAAAGTCACAAGATGATTATATATCTCGCATGAATATCCCATTATGATTACGTTATGAAATGATGAAAATGATCATATGCGCTCAAACACAATGATTACATGAGTGATCAACTGAAGTGACGTGATTATCTGATGAAATTCTTGAAATGATTGTCTTGAACAAGTTAACAAGATTAATGATATGATCCTCAAGATCAACAACTGAACAATGAAATGAACTGAGTGATTAATGGGTTGACGTGATTGACATGATCAAAAATGAAAATGATGATTGAGGATTGTTGACTGTTGAATGATGAATGAGTGATTCTTATTACCAGAAATTATACCATGGCGTCAGAAATCTTACTGTTCTTTGGTCTAAGGGGCTCGGCTCTTGCACGGGTCACACGTGACGCGAAACTCCAATGATACTAGTCTGATGAACGATGATTTCAATGAGACATGACTCGGAAGGTAGTATTCAAAACCACGCTCTGATACCAACTCTGAACACCCCAAACTAGGCTAGTATTACAGTGCCGTGGACCCCCGACTGGGACCCACTAGGCGAATGAAAATTAATGAATTAAGTGATATAATTGTAGTACCGAACCACAGTATATCATTAATTTCTCCGATGAGGAGTTTCAAGTACAACACACCCAGGAGGATACAGAATACAAGTATATTTTATATGAGGATAAAATATACAACACCGAATAAAAATGAACATCCAAACAGAAACCTGCAGCGGAAATAAAATGAAGAAAACATGAATGACTGAAAGGACTGGGCCACCCTACTAGTATCACTAGGACTCCTCGCCGTCAACGTTCTCTTCCCGTGCTTTAGCCTTGCCATGACCTTAAAACAACATCCCCCAATGGGGTCAGTTACACAGAACAACAATCCTCAAGAGTTGAACAATATACAACAATCACATAAATGAATTAATGAATTGAGTTGAATGATGAGCATCAATGTATGCCCGAATGAAATGCGTAATAGCACAAGTAGCTGAGTGTCCGGAGTCCCTCATATACACCCGCTATTGGCCTAATTAGTCTCACAGTCCAATGTGTCCGGAGTCCCGCGTATACACATTACCATGCGCAGAGTCCAATGTGTCCAGAGTCCCGCATATACACATGACCATAGTGTGCCCGACTAAAAATTCCACACATGCGTCAACCGGCCATGCAATACCATTCCGGAAGATCACAAGAACAAAAACGACCAAGATGAGGAGTAATGAATAGAATCCGATAAGAATCAAGAACGACTCACCGAGATGAAATAATGACACAACATGTGATAGCTTCAATGAAATGATTTGGAACCGTCGTTACTTGTGAGTTACATGATGAGTTGATAAATACAAGTCTCGACATGAACGATATATTATGAGTGAATCAAATGTATGAATGAGCAACAACATAAGGAATGAATATCCTTTTAACCAAGTAAGAATTTACTTACACAATACCGGTGTTGAAATGTCCTTCCTCGAACAACGTCCTAAAAAGAGATGTCGGTCGCTCGAACAACCTTGAATAACACAATTACCAATAATCCGCTCAATATACGTATCAAGCATGAATTACGACTAAATCAAAGGTCGATACAACAATATCCAAACTCATTGAGGCATTCAAACAACCACTTAGCGAACATCAACCCTTGATTATAACCAAAACCCAAATATATCGAAACCAACTCCAAAATTAGTAGTTCAATCTAACAAAACACCTTTAATGATATCAATATTCCAATAGGAAACCACAACTCGAAGTTGCGACAACTATAATCGGAAACCCCCAAAAAATAACCAAAGTCAACATCAAGGGTTCTTGATTAATTCTTCAAATGTTCATCAAATTCGAAAAACATATCAATAAGTCCGTAGGAATACATTTATCCAAGGTAGATAATCCATATCTAACATGTTCCAACATAAATCCAAGTTTACACGAAGAGATCGGAAAGAAAATACTTAAAACCCGAAATTCTAGATCCAAGAGATCATTACCTTGATTGGATGTGTTGGAGAGGATGAAATGATGATAAATCCAAATGATAAGCTTGAAGATGATGATGGATGAGTGCAGCTCGAAAAGATCTCTACGAATCGCCCAAAATCGCCCGGAAACGCCCAAAAACGAATGAGAAGCGAGAAATGACGAAACTTGGGCTGATTGTCCAATTTATACTATTCCCAGATTAGCGCACGCTACGACCTTCTATTTAGCGTGTGCTAATGGGTTAACCGGACAGTCCAGTGAACTCTGAATGCCTCGTTAGCGTACGCTACGAACTTGATAGTGTACGCTACGAACTTGATAGCGTACGCTACGAACTTGATAGCGTGCGCTAACGCCCTCCCGGTGCGTTAACTTCAAATGTTAGCATGCGCTAGCCAAATACCTGATGTCTATTGACTGAAGTCCAGAACCTCCTGTCCTCTGACCTGCTCGCGATAGCGCGCGCTACGCCTAATAATCATCGTGCGCTAACGCCCCCTTAACGTACGCTAAAATACACTCATAGCGTGTGCTAGGAATTATTCCAAAATCAGTCCAGTACCCACTGGACTCTGCCTGATCGGCCTTAGCGCGCGCTACACTGGCTGCATAGTGGGCGCTATCCAAACTTACTAGCGTGCGCTACTTACCAATCGTTGTGTGCGCTACTCCAACTCGACTGCAGTCCAGTGCCTTCTGGACTGCATGCCTGAATCACATTAGTGTGCGCTAATATGGAGAGATAGCATGCGCTACCCGTACTCAATTAGTGCGCGCTAAAGTGAGTATGTAGCGTGCGCTACTCCTCACACACAGCCCACAATGAAAGATGACAATGATGATAACCACGGTTCGATCCTCCAACCAGGTAGGAAGACGAAATAATAACTGATGTACGATACAAATACTCTGATCGGTGAATACAATGAATGAATATGAACGATGAATGATCATTAATGAGTGAATAATTATTGAGTGACAATTACTGAATAATAATTACGGAATGATAATGACTGAATTACAACCAGGTATTACACCATGGCACTAAGATATCATACTTCGGGACCAAGAAGTTCTTCTTCATTTTCTCTTGGACGAAATAGGATCTTTTTCTTTTCAAGTGAACATACAATCATAGGTGTACTCACAGGATATGATTTATCCATAATAAACCGTTTGATGATCTTTTCAATATATGATGACTGATGAACAAAGATTTCTTTTGATAAATGTTCAACTTGAAAATCAAGTCAAAGTTTTGTTTTACACAAGTCTTTCATTTCAAATTCCTTTTTCAGATATGTAATCATCTCATCAAGTTCAACAGGAGTCCCAATGATGTTCAAATTATCAACATAAACTGGAGTAATAGTAAATCCACCTTTGTCCTTTTAATAAAGACACATGGATATATTATATTGTTAATATATCCTTCTTTCAAAAGGTACTCACTGAGACAATTATAACACATCCTTCCTGATGGTTTCAACCCGTACAAGAATTTTTGTAATTTAATTGAGTACACCTCTCGGGGTTTTGAGTTACATGCTCCAGGCATTTTCAATCCTTCCGGGATTTTCATGTAGATGTCATTATCAAGTGACCCATATAACTAGGCAGTCATACATCCATTAAGTTCATTCGAAGCCCTTCTAAAATTGACAGACGAGTAAAAATTAGAATGTCGTTGCATCTATTACCGGTGAATAAGTCTCTTCATAATCAATTCCTGGTATTTGTGAGAAGCATTGTGCAACAAGGCGTGCTTTGTATCTCATAACTTCATTTTTCCCATTTCTTTTACGCACAAACATCCATCTATAACCAACGGGTTTCACACCTACAGGTGTTTGGACAATTTGTCCAAAAACTTGATTTTTTCAAGTGATTCAATTCTGCCTCAATAGCATCTTTCCACTTTGACCAGTCATTTCTTCTTTTACATTCATAGATCGATCTAGGTTCATGATCCTCGATTTCTTCAGTAGTATCAAGAGCAGCTGCGTATGCAGATATATCATCCATGACTATTTTTTTTTGTTCCACCTATTTCCTGAAATGATATAGTTTATCGAGATCTCTTCATTATCATTTATTCCAGGTGTTTGCTCATTCTTTGAAGATGTCTCTTCGGTGATCAAATATATATCTTTAGGAATGATGTCATTTGATGTACCAGCTTTCTTATCAAGTTTCCTTGTTTTTCTTGGATTTTTTTCCTTGGATCCAATAGGTCTACCATGCTTATGGCGTGCATTAGACTCTTTTTCTAGCAATACTTTATTTTCTTCACTAGGAAGTTTAATTTTACAAGGAACATTGGCAGCTGGTATATGTGGCTTTGTCACTGTCTTGACATTAGTAAATGTATCATGCAATGTATTTGCTACTTCTTGTAGGTGGATAATCTTTTGAACTTCAAGTTCACATTGATTTGTCCGAGGATCATAATGAGACAGAGATACTGCATTCCACAAAATTTCTTGTCTTTCTCTTTCAAATTTTGACTTATCTCCCCCTAATGTAGGAAAAACTGTCTCATCAAATTGGTAATCAGCAAATCTTGCTTTGAGTAAATCACCAGTCATGGGCTCAAAATATTTAGTAATTGAGGGAGAATCAAACCCAATATATACCCCTAATCTTATTTGGGGTCCCATATTTGTTCATTGGGGAGGAGATATAGAAATATAAACTGCACATCCAAAAACTCTTAAATGAGATATATTTGGTTCTTGACCATTCACAAGCTGCAAAGGGGAATATTTGATAAGCAGTCGACCTTAATCGAACTAGAGATGCCGCATGCATTATTGCATGTCCCCAAGCAGAATTTGGTAAATTTGTTCTCATAAGTAACGGTCTAGCAATCAATTTTAGCCTTTTAATAAAAGACTCGACTAGACCATTTTGAGTGTGCGCGTGAGCAATAGAATATTCCACTTCAATCCCATTTGACATGCAATAATCATTAATATATTGGGATGTAAACTCTCTTGCATTGTCTAGTCGATTTTTTTATATTATGATCAGGAAATTATGCTCTTAATCGAATTATTTGAGCAAGAAGTCTTGCAAATGCAACATTACGTAGACAACAAACTAACATGCGACCATCATGCCGATGCATCAATAAGTACCATAAAGTACTAAAATGGCCCACTTGATGGGACAATAGGTCCACATATATCTCCTTGGATTCGCTCCAAAAATGTTGGGCATTCGATTGCAACTTTTAAAGGAGATGGCTTCGTTATTAACTTTACTTGAAAACAAGCAACACATGATAAACATTTCGGCAAAAGAATAACCTTGTCTTTAGAGGATGCCCATTTGAATTTTTTATAATTTTTCCCATCATTACATGACCCGGATGGCCCAAACGATCATGCCATATAATAAAATTTGTCGGGTTCATTGAATTTTGGTTTATCACCATATATGACTCAACTGGATTTATGAAAGTATAATACAGTCCACATTGATATGATGGGAGCTTTTCCATTATTTACTTTCCCCCTGAGACAACCGAAGTTATATATAAATATTCATTGTTATTTTCTTTTGTTGTCTCAATGTGATAACCATTTCTACGTATATCTTTGAAACTCAAAATGTTTCTTTTTGACCTGGTGGAAAATATTGCATCATTAATTACAAATTTGTACCATTAGGTAACATTATATTTGCTCTTCTGGAGCCCTTAATAAGATCTGATGCACCTGATATTGTGTTTACATTAGCTTTAGCTAGTATTGGATGCGAAAAATATTTTTGATTTTTTAATATTGTATGTGTTGTGCTATCTGCCAACCAAATTGATTCCTCATCTTTTGCAACACATGATGAGAGGCTGCTGGCCTTTCTTCGAAAATAAATAAAATGTCAATTAGAAATATTTCAGATACTTAATTGATAGTAAAATGGAATAACATAAGCAACAGATAAGGATACTCATCATAGTTCAAACATAAATACATATAGTTCCCACATAAAAACTTAAAAGTTCAAGCATAAATTTAGAAACTTAATAAGATCTTAACATATGACTTAAATATCACCACCACCAGAATTGGTCAACTCCACATTCCCATCCTCAAAGAAATCACTAACTTCTATATGTGTAAGGGCTGATGGATCAACATGATTTTCACCTTTAAGGTGAGCTTCAAGATGGGTAAGACCCAAACCACTTTGTTCGGTAAGATTAGTCTCAACAGTTTTTAAAGAAGCCTGATAAAGGTCCACAAAATACTTGGAGGTACGACAGGTACGACTCTAATGTCCCTTCATTCCACAACGGTGACAAGTACTTTCATCCCTTTTAAACATTATACTTCTCTTAAGTCTTTCTCCATTTTTTGTCCACTTTTGGTGGTAAGACTTCCTCTTAAAGTTTGAGAAATTTTGGTGATTATGGCCTCGACCATATCCAAAATCATGCCCACGGGCATGTCCACGACCATGTCCAAATCCACGCCCACGCCCTCGTCCACATCCAAATTGCTTACTTTGTCCATGATCATTACTAGTCACAACATTCACTTCAGGAAATGGTATTGAGCCAGTTGGACGGGCTTGATGATTTTTCTTCAAAAGTTCATTGTTTTGTTCGGCAATAAGCAAGACTGAAATAAGTTCAGAATATTTGGTGAACGCACGATCACGATATCGTTGCTGTAGGAGCATATTATTGGCATGGAAAGTGGAGTATGTTTTCTCCAACATATCTTTATCAGTGATATTTTCACCGCATAACTTCAATTGAGAAGCGATCTTAAACATTACGGAATTATACTCGCTTATACTTTTATAATCTCGCAACCGTAAATGCATCCAATCACAGCGAGCTTTAGGTAGTATCACTGTTTTCTGGTGGTCATATCTTTCCTTCAAATCTTTCCAAAGGGTTGATGGATCCTTTATAGTTAAGTATTCAGTTTTGAGCCCTTCATCAAGGTGATAGCGGGAAAATATCATAGCCTTTGTCTTATCCTGCTCAAAAGTTTTATTGCCTTCTTTTATGGTATCACCAAGACCCATAGCACTAAGATGAATTTCGGCATCCAAAATCCATGTCAAATAATTCTTGCCGGTGACATCAAGTGCGTTGAACTCAAGTTTTGTAAGATTCGACATTGCAACTAAACTACATGTCAAATAATTCTTGCCGGTGACATCAAGTCCATTGAATTCAAGTTTTATAAGATTTGACATTGCAACTAAAATACAAATCAAGCATATAAATATTTTTATTGTCATGCAGTTTAAATTTGGTGCTTAATATCATAGATAAACAGATTGCCTATGTATAAGATTCTGAAATCTATGCCACCAAGCATATTGTCATAAAATAATTTTGAATTATATATACATGGAATTTATTAGCAAGTAATAAATTTCAGATTAATAAGAAATTTAAGTATGAAAACTAATAATATATTATATTATCTAGTATATATGTAACTTTTGTAATATTTATTTCCCCTCCCTTTTTTGTTTAATAATAAATAATAATATATTAATGCATTATGCAATAAAGATATCCATAGATCTTACGGCTAATCTTTTTGTCATTTAAAGGATTGCAAATCAACATATTCCAATATTGGAAAATTAATAACTAACTAATAAAGAGTTTACGCAATAAGAAGTTAACATGCAATTGTAAATACATCAATGATCTTAAGTAGTACTTCAAAACTACACACCTTAAATATATATGTTATGTGTTTAAGTCTATTAAAATAATGCTAGAAAGTGAGCTTTATGATAAAATTTTGCTAATACTTATCACCACATATTCAACAAATACAGCCTGTTTTTATTTGAATGTTATTGATTAAAACATCCGGGCAACGTGGTTAGAGAGCATAATCCTATGATTAGATAAATAAATTTAACTAATTGAAAAATTGGGATCAAATTGTAAATTTAGTTCCACTTGGTTGGTAAGTCGCAAGTCTAGAAACAAAAGACATTGATTTAATAAATTAGTAAGGAGTGATAAAAGCAGTGTCTTAGTTAATTACAATTGTTCCATGTATGGCCTAGGCCATTGCATCGTAGCCTGAATAAGGGATACCGACTACTTAAAAATAATTAAGTTATCATGATCAATAACAAGGAATATGGCACCACTGCTTTTTAAAACCAACAAGTTCTGATCTATAAAAAGTAAAATGTTCAATTTAGCACATATTTCTCACCATTATTGGGAACTTAATTGATTAAGTCTCTATTTTTTGTGCTTGAATTTTACACACTTCCGCAACCTTTCTTCAATCTTCTTCCCGTATGAATAATAAAAGTAATATTGATTTCTACTAAGCACTATCGTAATGATAACATGTCATATAATATATATATATATATATATATATATATAGAGAGAGAGAGAGAGAGAAGAGAGAGAGAGAGAACTTGAGAGAACTAGATAATAGAGAAAATAGAGACCATACTCATTTTATTGATATATAAATCTAAGGTACAAACAGTCTTTATATAGGCCATGTAAAGTATGTTACAATGATAATGAAAAATCAAATATTGGATGAGTTTAACGAAGGATAAACGAAAAGCTAAGGGCTCGTTTGGTAGCCATGTCAGGATATGGCATGTTAATAGCAAGTTAGATAAAGTGGGGATGATAGTTTGGTGTTTGGTAGAAAAAATGTACTATTTAGATTAAATTATAAAATTACATTTTTATCCTTGTTATATTATATTATATATACTATATACATTTATAAGTTTATATAAATATATGATAATTTAATATATATATATATGTATATATATAAATCTGGAATAAAAATTTTTATTGAAACTTTATTTTTTTAAAAATCTGGAATAAAAATTTAAATAAAAATTTTCGATTTTTATTTTTTATATTCGAAAGAATTTTATTTTTTTATTTTCGAACTTTAAATAAAAAATTCGATTTTTATTTTTATTTTCGAAATTTAAATAAAAATTTTTGATTTTATTTTTATTTTCGAACTAATTTTATTTTTTATTTTGGAACTTTAAATAAAAATTTTCGATTTTTATTTTTTATTATCAAAATTTAAATAAAATTTTTGGATTTTTATTTTTTATTATCGAACTAATTTTATTTTTTATTTTCGAAATTTAAATAAAAAATTTCGATTTTTATTTTTTATTTTCGAACTAATTTTATTTTTTATTTTCAAACTTTAAATAAAATTTTTCGATTTTTATCGAAATTTAAATAAAAATTTTGATTTTGATTTTTTATTTCGAACTAATTTAAATAAAAAATTTCGATTTTTATTTTGTATTTTCGAACTAATTTTATTTTTATTTTAGAACTTGAAATAAAAATTTTCGCTTTTTATTTTTTATTTTTGAAATTTAAATAAAAATTTTTTATTTTTATTTTTTATTTTCGAACTAATTTTATTTGTTAGTTTCGAACTTTAAATAAAAATTTTCGATTTTTATTTTTTATTTTCGAACTAATTTTATTTTTTATTTTCTAACTTAAAATAAAAATTTTAGATTTTTATTTTTTATTTTCAAACTAATTTTATTTTTTATTTTCGAACTTTAAATAAAAATTTTCGATTTTTATTTTTTTTTTCAAAATTTAAATAAAATTTTTTTATTTTTATTTTTTATTTTCGAACTAATTTTATTTTTTATTTTTGAACTTTAAATAACAATCGATTTTATTTTTTATTTTCGAAATTTAAATAAAAATTTTCGATTTTTATTTTTTATTTTCGAACTAATTTTATTTTTATTTTCGAACTTTAAATAAAGATTTTCAATTTCTAATATTAATATTTCAAAATTTTTAAAAGAAAATAAAGGGGTAATTTTGGGATTATTGGGTTAAAATGAGCACTGTTCAATCAAGTTATTTAAACCCATCATTTTGGTGAGTTTCGTAACCAAGTTTGAACAGTGGAATAGTGAAGGGCTTGAGCTTAAAGCCGGACCAATGAATTAACAAAACATAGCTACCAAACGCTTGTTTCGATATATTAATATATCCAATCTGCCGAAACATGCCTACCAAACAGGCCATAAGAGTCTATCTAATAATACACGACAAAAATGCCTTCCAAAAATCCGAAGTGAATACACCCTGATAGGGGTGGCATTTCGGAACCGAAAATTCAAAAGCAGATCGAAAAAATCCGAAAAAAGAACCGAAGGACCGAAACCAAAGAAGACCGAACCGAAAAATAGAAAAACAGAACCGAACCGAATTGGTTTGGTTTGGTTCTCTTGGGCCTGAATGAGCGAACCGAACCGAAATGGACCGAAGTCAAAGTCACATACTAAAATGACATCTTTTTGTGAGTTTTATGTATTTGAGATTTGAATGTAATTTGTTTTTCTTTTTTAAGACCCTAATGAATCCAAGGAGGACCGATAATATGCTCGTGTAATTCGTGATTCAACTAATTTAGGTTTAGAGAATGATCTATTGTGATTTGTGATTGTTATATCTTTTGAGATATTTGTAAATTGCTATGCAAGTCTACCTCTTATCTTGAGCATATATATATAACTTTTGTTGGCTTGTTGTTATATATAACTTATTCTATTGAATATAATATTTGAATTTATATTTTGAAGAACCGAAAAACATCAAACCAAATCAAAACCGAACCGAATATTTATAAAACCGAATTTAACCGAACCGAACTTAAAAAAGAACCGAACCAAACCGAAACCGAATATTTAGTTCGGTTATTGATTTCGGTCAAAAACCGAACCGAATGGAACCGAGTCCTACACGCTCACCCTCACCCTCGGTGTGAAAACTCCCATCCATTGTTCACTATTCCATTTTCATTTTCTTCTGAGCATTTTCCTCTCATCCCTCGCATTTGGCAAAAATGACGGCACCCTCAGAACGGAATTCAGACGCTGAGTCTTCAGACCTCAAACGCGCAAATGAACTCATCGACTCCAATTACGCTCCTAGAAAAAGGTTGAAAAAAGAGGACTAATCGAAGACCCAAAGCACTACCAACGAAGAGTCGAGTGCAAACAGTTCGATAAGGGGATTTTTGCATTAGAAGCCGATGCAGCTGAAGATAAAGGGTCGAGGCGCACCATGGAGGATGCTTGGGTGATGCTTCTTGATGCCACCTTGGACTTCCCGGGGAATCTGAGGTTCCGTAACCATTCTCCTCTCTACTCTAAATTTATAGATGGGTTTGATTTAACTGATGACGTTAGATTACACGATAAGAAATCTTAAGCTTCCTCCAAATCTTTGAGTTGCTTTTGTTTCTTTATTTTTTATTTATTATTCTTTTCCAGTTTTTGTTTTCTCTGAGTTCAACTTTCATATTCTTTGGTTCCTATTGATTAATGTCTGATGCCTCCTAGATGTGCGCACTTTGCGATTTATGATGGGCATGGAGGCCGATTAGCTGCAGAGTATGCACAGAAGCATTTGCACAAGAATGTGCTTTCAGCGGGCTTACCACGTGAGTTGGTCTGTTTGTCTAAGCATTTGGTGTGTCATTCGAACTTGAGTGTCCTAAAAAATGCAGAATTTTCTTTTACAACTGTTTCTTTGAGATTTTTCCTATTAATGATATCGTTATCTGATGGAAATTTCAGTTGGATGTTAAGTGCGCGAAGAAGGCTATACTTAATGGTATGCCCGTACTCTAACTTCCTTTTTTTTGTTGAATATCTTATTTAAAATTGGCTTTGAGTTTTCAAGTTATCTTATCGGGTTTGCATGAGATGAGGTCATAGTTGTTGATTGTTCTTTTACATAAATAGGATTCCGGAAAACTGATGAGGCTCTCCTTCAGGAAAGTGCTGCAGGTTCTTCAACAGTTCTCTTTTTGTGTCACTTTTCCCTTTTTGCTCTTGAAGTGACTGATTGCTTACGTTATTTTTATAGAAAAATAATATACTATTGGCCCAAATCTGATGTCTTTTTTGGATGGATTAGATTAATTTATTTTCGGCTAGGATGCACGGACACCCCTAAAATAGGAGGTGTGGCCAGCTTGGACATGACAAGAACACGTGTCAGACACGCACGTGTTGTGTCCCACGTGCTCTTTGGGTCAGACACGGATCTGGAAATGGCTGGACACAAGCATGTTCACCTATCTGGACGCCACATGACTTTAGCTATTTTTTTGGTTAATTACCACGAACCTGAGGAGTAGTTTTATAATTATCCCATATTTTTATATATCCTGACCTTGTAATACTTTATTTCTCCTAGGCGTCGAATCTCAACAAGCTACTCTCACATCCGATACGGACGATATAAAAAAAACCAAAATCTGCAAGCGCCTAGATCTACCGTCCAACTCCAATTCCAACTACGAGACGTATCTCGAATGACATCAACTCCTCCCGCTTTATTCGAATTTTTATGCTTTTTACATGTTTTTATACATACATATGTTAAAAATTCCGTGTCCACGAGTGTTCTATATTTTTATATTTTGTCGTATGGTCCGTGTCCGTATCCGTGTCCATGCAATCTCGGTTTAAGCTTTCATTACGGGTAGTGAACATTTATGAAGCAAGATTGATTTTTGACCTTGAAAGGACTTTCATAGCACCTTTGTTGCATTGTTAAAGAATACATGCTTCTTTCTGACCAATCGTTAATTCTTTACCTCAAAAGAGTGATGCATGCTCAATGCTTGAAGTATATTGCTTCAAATAGGAAGTCCATTGATTTGTATGCTAATTTGAAATTTGATATATTGACATTTCTCTTATATTGTAAGTCGTAATTCCTTATATATATATAAGGAAGTCTAGTTTTCTAGAGAAGTGTAGTCGTTTCTAACTTTGATTTCTTATGGTAGGGGGATGGCAAGATGGCGCCACAGCTGTATGTATGTGGGTATTGGGACAAACAGTAAGTTGCTATCATTTATTATGCCATGTAGTATATGCAGAAACTGTTTGCACAATAGTTTTGTTTTTTGTCCATCTATACTCTACTATTTTTGGTCAGATAGAAATAGAATTAAATACAATCTTAAAGGATGATGTATCAGGCGTAGCAGCATTATGCATTCATTGGCTGTTTATATTAGGTGTAGGACATTATAGTACTAATTATAAATACACGAATTCATGGAATTTGTTTTATTTAGAAGTTACAAGAGTTATCATTTTGTTAATAAATATTGTGAGAGTTACCTTAGGATGTGGAAAGTTTCGAGTTCAATGATAGGAACATAGTCAATGCAGGTGGTTTCATCCTGTTAGCGATAGTGATATGTCCTGTTATTTTAATTCCCGTATTCATTGTTTCTAATGGAGCCAAAGACTCCTTATTCTTTGGTTCTGGATTATAATGGAACAAAACAAAATGACTCACTAAACTGGCTGCACTTCTTTTTCTCATGAAGTATTAGTCATTCCATGCAATTCTCGATGCAATTTTCATTTTGGATCATTCGGAAACAGTCTCTCTGTTTTAAGACAGGGGCAAGGCTGCGTACATCTGATCCCCCCTTACCCCGCTTTTTGCGGGAGCCGTTGAGGCATTGGGGTAATGTTGTTGTTGTTGTATTCTGATTATGTTGGTTTGAACTTTATTTATTTTATGTTGGGTCTTTATTTAATTTTAACTCACTTTTTTTGGGCTTTTGGCTATCATGGTTTTTATTTATTTTAGTCCACGTGTTTTGGGCTTCCTGTTAGGGTTTCTTTGAGTCTATTTCTACATTTTGTAATCTCATAATTATTTCATGCTTGATTAACATTTTAAACTGATTTCATATCAATATTGATTGAGCTTGATTCCTTCTGTGGTTTGAATAATCTTGGGATAGTGATTGAGTTGCGATCAATCACCCAAGAGTTACTTTTATTACTATCCTACATAAAATTAGTGTCAGAGAGTTAGAGAGTCCGTATAACTCGGATGAGGAAGAGGCTTTGCGAGACCTAGAAGAAGGAGGTCGAGATTTGGGTGTCATGTGATGCATGAATACCAACCCAAAAGAGGACGATCGGAAGGACTTCCATATTCCACACATTTAGTAAGGTTGGTGGAGTAACATCGAAGGTCGTTATTGATGAGGGGAGTTCTTTAAATGTGGTCACACAAACTGCATTTTCCCCGGTTGAAATCAGAACCACATCTAATCTTTATAGTGTCAAATGGGTCGACAAGACATCTATTCCTGTTACTCAGAGATGTCTTGTCCCGATCTGCCCCGAGGACTACGAGGTGAGAATTTGGGGTGATATCCTTCCCATTGACATTTCTCACATTCTCTAACGGCGACCTTGGTTATATGATCGCACTGTGACCAACTATGGGAGGGAAACCACTTATATGTTTGTGTGCATAATGGGAAGAAGATCACATTGCTTACTAAAAGGTCCCGTGAGACCCCTAAGGGTGAAGCAAGGGCAAACAGTGTGCCTACACAGCCAACTAAATCTCTCCACATTTTACAGAGAAAAGAATTCGAGAGATGCGCTTTAGAGTCAAAGGCTGTATGTATGTTAGTTGCAAGAGAGGTGAGAGACAATCCTGGTGGGAGGGGTGGTCTTACTGATGTTCAATAGATTCTTGATAGATTTGCAGACATCATTCTAAATGAACAACCCAAGGGATTGCCACCTCTTAGAGATGATATCCAGCGCGCTAGAGACTTTGTCCCTTGATCTTCTTTACCTAACCTGTCGCATTACAAGATGATCCTACTGAGCAAATACAGATGACGCGACATGTAGAGGAATTACCAAGTAAGGGATTTGTGAGAGAGAGTCTTAGCTCATGTGTTGTACCAGCCTTGTTTACACCTAAGACTGATGAGAGTTTGAGGATGTATTGTGACGGTTGAGCTATCAACAAGATCACTGACAAGTATAGGTTTCTCATTCCTAGACCTGATGAAATGCTAGATATGATTGTAGGAACTCAGTACTTCACTAAGATAGACTTATAGAGTGGATATCATCAAATCCACATCCGAGAGGGAGATGAGTGGAAGACTGCGTTTAAAACATCAAATAGACTTTATGAGCGGTTAGTCCTACCTTTCTGGCTATCCAACGCACCTATTACATACATGAGTCATGAACCAAGTACTTCGTCCATTTACTGGCAAATTTGTTGTAGTATTATTTGATGATATTCTCATCTATAGTCACACGCGCGAGGAGCACAGATCTCATTTGCCGGGCTTTATCGGTTCTCTTGCTTGAGAATTTGTATGTGAACCTTAAGAAGTGCTCCTTTGTGTATGACTCGGTGATGTTCCTTGAATTTGTTGTCCCCAAGAATGGGGTTTCTGCTGACCTAGAGAAAGTAAAGGGTATTCGAGAGTGGCCTGAACTTTCTACAGTCGAGTTGTTCGTAGTTTCCATGGATTAGCTACATTCTATAGGAGGTTCATTAGAGGCTTTAGTACCATTATGGCTCCCATTACCGATAGTATGAAAGGGGAGTTTGTGTGGTCTAAGTCCGTTGCTAGAGCTTTCGTGGAGATAAAGGATATGTTGCACGTGCTCCGGTCGTTCTATTACCAGATTTTGGTAAGATATTTGAGGTAGTGTGATTCATCAGGTGTTAGGTATAGGTAGAGTGTTGAGTTAGGAGGGCCATCCCATAAACTTTCTTTAGGAAAAGTTTAATGTGGCCAAGAAGAGATATTCCACCTAATGATAGGGAGTTCTATGCTGTAGTTCAGGGGTTTAGGTATTGGCGACATTATCTGTTGCCTAAGGAGTTTGTTCTTTATTCTGCTCAAGGCGTATGCTTTTGTTACGCCTCAGCAAGGTGAAACTTAAGCCCCAGATTTTATTTAAAAGGCGCACCTCGGAGGCAGTTTTACGCCTCCTCGCCTCAAGGCGCGACTCAAGGAGTATGCTTCAATCATTTTTTAAAACACTCATGGCTTGTAGAGGAGGTGTTGACCGTGTTGTTCAACAAGCCATTTTAACACCATACAACTAGCATAAATATCTGCACCAGAAACATATGTATAGCAAGCATTTTGAAATTCTCACATAAACAAAACAAAAAAAGGTAAATAAACAATCGTTGATTATACACATAGGCATGGTTTTGCTGCAGCAATCCAGTGCCATGACTCTTATTTCAACACTGAAGTATTCAGAGGTATGAAAATAAAACCACAATTCACAAACATTCGAGCATGCAGTAATATGATACCATCTCTATCCCAAATTCAATCTCATTTCTTTGCGGTGCTACCATTTCTAAAATGAAAGTTTTCTTAAAATTAATACATTTGAAGGGTAAAAACAGAAAAATAGGATTTCACTATATTGCAACTCCTTTAGAAAAATCTTAAACCAACTTAAAAAAGTAATTCATGTTAGCAGGGAGGAAAATAATATGGAGAATTTAAATATCAGCCATCACTTGAGGCGGTCATGGGCAGGGGATGGCAGTCAGCTGGCATGTGTATCAGGATGTAGGGTAGGGAGGCAATGTGCGGACCTAGGACAGTTTGGCTAAACTCAGACCTGCCATGTCAGAAAAAACTGGAACCAGACTTGCCTTGCCCCATACTCGAGACCCATTTCTTAGACATGTCCAACTGTGGACGGACTTCATATGGAGCCGCTTCCAACCTACCCCACTGCCATCCCTAAGATATGGGAGAAAACATAAATCAAAAAACAAATGGCAGAGGGAAAATAAGGTTGCCCTGGGTAGGCCTTCGTCAACAAACTTGCAAATAGTGCCAAACGGTGTGACCAAAACTAAGAAACAACATCAAGAGAAGCCATATTGTTGTCTGCAAAGAAGCAGCATCAGAGGGCAACTTGACATGTTCCGCTATTTGTTTCTTCTGCACCTTGGATTTGTCCACAAATAAATCTTTATTTTATTTCTTGCTCCTTTGTAGGTGTCCGAAATCTAACTGATGTAGGACAGTAATAAAAGTAACTCTTGGGTGATAGAATCACAACTCAATTACTAACCCAATTTTATTCAGAAGGAATCAAGCTCAATCAATATTGATATGACATCAGTTTATATTAATCACGCGGGAAATAATTATGAGATTACAAGAGGTATACATAGGCTGAATAAAACCCTAAGGGGCTAAGCTCAAACAGGTGGCCTAAAATGAATAAAAACCCTAATAGAGAGCCCAAAACAACAACAACAGAGACTTAGTCCCAAAAAGCTTTCGGGTCGGCTAACATGAATCAATCAATGAAAACGTCAAGTCGTCTCCAATAGAACAGTCATACGAAAAGGCAAAAGTAAAAAGTGCAAAGTTTAGTACGTAATAAAAAAATAGTAGTTAAAGAAAAAAGTAATAATAATTATGCAAAAATAAATAAATAAATAATAAAAAGTAAATAAAAAATAGTAATAATCATTATGCAAACATAAATAAATAATAATAATAATAATAAAAAAAAAAGTCCTCAAATATAATCAACCATCCGAATTCTCTCCCTCCACATCGTCCTATCCAACGCCATAACTTCTCCAATCCCAAGAAACCTCATATCATTCTCAATCACTCTTATCCATGTCTGTTTAGGTCTTCCTCTACCTCTCACCAGCCTATGCGCTCCCCATTCTTCAAGCCTTCGCACTGGTGCATCAATCGGCCTCCGTCTCACATGCCCGAACCATCTTAACCGATTCTCCAACAACTTATTCTCTACAGGGGCCACTCGTACTTTTTTCCTAATCACATTATTTCTAAGTCGATCCTTTCTCGTATGGCCACACATCCATCTTAGCATGTGCATTTCAGCCGCATTCATCTTATATACATGACTATGTTTTACAGCCCAACATTCAGTGCCATATAAAAATGCAGGCCTAATTGTTGTTCGGTATAATTTTCCCTTTAATCTGTAAGGTACGCCTTGATCACATAGTAACCCCGTTGCGCTCTTCCATTTCAACATAGTTATTAAAGGCGAAAGGCGCATCGAGGCGATGAGGGCTCGTATCGCCTGAGGCGCAAGGCGCAAGGCGAGGCGCACGCCTGAGCGAGGTGAGGCGCCCAAAAAAAAAAAATACAAGAACTATAACATAACACAAAATTAAATTATAAACTTAATTTAAAAGCAACTCAACAAGCAAAAGACAATACTTAAACCAAATCATTCGTTTGCGGTGGCTTGAGCATTCGTACATAATTCCAACATATATCATTTTTGCTATTATTATGTGCACTTGAACCACCACTTTGCTCCATTTGTTACAAACTTACTATACGAATCTGCAAAATAATTAAGAATAAAAAAAACATAAAGAAAATTGTGAAAATAAGAACAGCCAAGAAATAAGACTAAAGGAAGGGGCTGGTTCAAACAGTGAAAAAAACAGCAAAAAAATAAGAAAAAAATAAAGAAAAAGGACTGGGAACTATAAAGAAAAATAAGAAAAAAAACATAAAGAAAAAACATGGCTATTAGAAGTTGATCCTGATCTGTATTTTTAGTTTGTGTTACGGACTGTTGTTGCTTAAGAGACAACATTAGGCAGAAGAGTAAAGAGTAATTATGCATGAAAGTAAAAATACTTAAAGTATCTTTACTTAAAGTTTGATCCTGATCAGCAATCCTTAGATCAGCATGAAAGTAAAGATGCATTTCACTGTTGTTGCTTATGATACATTTTTACTTACATGCATGAAAGTAAAGATGCATGAAAGTAAAGATCAGCATCTTTATAGTGGGTGAATAGTGGAATACTTATAGTGGGTAAATATCTTTACTTTCATGCATCTTTACTTACAGTGAAATACTTAAAGCAACCCTTAGATCAGCATCTTTACTTTCATGCATAATTACTTGTTTATTAGAACTACTACTAAAGAAAAATAACAATCACACTTAAAGTTAAAACGTTTTATGGTCAAAGCATAAAGAAAAAAAGCATGGCTATTAGAAGTTGATATCAAACAGTGAAAAAAAAACAGCAAAAAAATAAGAAAAAAAACATAAAAAAAGGGACTGGGAACTATAACCGCAAAAAAATAAGAAAAAAAACATAAACAAAAAAAGGCAGGATCAAATACTTGAAATATGGCTGCGGCGGCGGCGGTCGGAAGCGGCTGCGGCGGCGGCGGTCGGAAGCGGCTGCGGCGGCGGCGGCGGCGGTCGGAAGCGGCGGCGGCTGGAAGTGGAGCGGCGGCGGTCAGCGGCTCGAAGTGGAGCGCACACGTCTTGAACCTTTTTTTTTTTTAAACTGAAAACCTAGTCCTTTTTTTTTTAGAAAATAGAACGCTGAAAGACAGCTGAAAAAAAGACGCCCAGTGAAGACTTATAAAGACCCAAAAAAACCCTATCGGAAAAAAAACGCTGGGCAAGGAAAAGGAAAGAGGCGCGCCTTCTTAGCGCCTGGAGTGAAGGATAAGGCGCGCCTAGGCGCGCCCAGGCGATCGCCTAGCGAAGGTCGCCCGCCTTCGGCCACAAAAGGCGACCTGCGGTTTTTTATGTGCGCCTCGCGCCTCAGGCGCGCCTCAGGCGCGCCTTTCACAACTCTGCATTTCAACCATCCCGCCTTAATCCTATGGGCCACGTCACCGTCTAATTCTCCATCCTTTTTAAGAATAGACCCAAGATAACGAAAAAACTCCGATCCGCGTATAACATCCCATCAAAAGTGATTGTACCCGCCTCTCTACTTACATTTCCACTAAAGCTACACTCCAAATATTCAGTCTTAATTCTGCTCAGCCTAAAACCACAAGTTTCTAACATATTTCTCCAGAATTACAACTTTCTTTCAACTTCGTCCTTCGTTTCATTAACCAACACTATATCATCTGCAAACATCATGCACCAAGGAATATCGTCTTGAATTGACCTTGTCAATTCATCCATGACTATGGCAAAGAGGAAAGAACTAAGAGCCGAGCCTTGATGCACCCCAATCATAATAGGAAATTCCTCAGTCCTTCCCACAGTAGTACGTATACTTGTACTAGCTCCTTCGCACATGTGATGTCAATATACTTCTTAGACACGCCCTTTTTGGCTAATACCCACCAAAGTACCTCCCTTGGTACCTTATCATAAGCCTTCTCTAAATCAATAAAAACCATATGCAAGTCTTTCTTCTTATCACGATAGTGTTCCATCATCTGTCTCATCAGAAATATTGCTTCCATGGTCGATCTCCCGGGCATAAATCCAAATTGGTTTTCCGATCGCAACACACTTTCTAAGACGTTGCTCAATCACTCGTTCCCATAATTTCATGGTATCACTCATCAACTTAATCCCCCGATAATTAGAGCACTCTTGGACATCGCCTTTGTTCTTATATAAAGGGACTAAAAAGTGCTTTTCCTCCATGCCAGTGGTATCTTGTTGTACTTCCAAATCTTGTTGAAAAGTATAGTCAACCATTCGATTCCCCTCTCTCCCAAACACCTCCATCCTTCAATAGGTATACCATCTGGCCCGCCTGCTTTTTTCGAACCCATTTTCTTTAATGCCATCCGTACTTCACCCTTTTAAATTCCTCGCATAAAATCCCGATTAACCAAATTTGAAGCAATACGTACATCCTCAATATCTTCCTCACATTGACCATTAAATAGGTTATCAAAGTATGTCCTCCATCTTTCTCTTATCTCCTGATCTCCGAGTTGAGGCGTGGGTTTGAGGCACAAGGAGCTACCTTACATGACATCGTTTTGTCCCTTTTTTTCCCTCCTGACACCTCGTTTTGCTCTTCTTTCTCCATAGCCCGTGAGAGGAGACCCAGAAAGGCTGGCAGGAGAGGAGAAGCAAAAGGGCAACAAAACCCTAATAAAAACTTTAAAAGTAAATTGGGTTTGTTAACTTATAAATTGTAACGGGCCTTTATAACAAAATCCGAAGATAACTAATGATAACTATATAAAATGAATACCTTTTTTTCTGACTTTTTCATACTCTCACCTTTTCTAACCGTTCTTTTCTAGTCTAACTAGTACTTATTTATGCAATATATTTATTTGATTGTAATAGGTCATTTAAAATTATAATTTGAATACATATTTTGTTTTTATATAATAGTCATATTGAATAATTGCTGAGTTATTATTGGGTCTAATAAATTAATGAGTTATTGCTTTCTTTTTTCTCTCGGAAAAAATATAACATAAAAACCAGTTATGTATTAAATGGTATTAAATATTTATAAAATAAAAAGAAGATTATTAAATATCAGAATTTTAGTTGAAATTTTGGCTGTGAATGCAATTTAATTGATAAAAAGTATCCTAATTTACATTTTTTTGTGAATTTTGTTAGAGAAACAAAACGAAATTGAGGCTTACGCCTCAATACTATAATATTTTAGTACCATAATTTATACTTTTTGGCTCTTCTACTGATTTCTATCAATATTATGATATTTTTGTGAGATTCTTAGGAATTTTTTTAACTTTAATCGAGGCTTACAACTCAATGCGCCTCTTATGCCTAGCTCGCGCCTTTTAAAACATTGAAGTCATGTCCTTGTTTATTAGTGGATAGTATTGTGGCTAGTTTATTTTATGCAATTTATTTATCCAACAACATGATATTGAATCTATCAGATTTACCAAATTATCTTTGTTACTTATTGTTTTGATAATGATTTTCTAGGATGTACATTACTTTTGAATTACGCATCAGCTGTTACCTTCTCTATGTCCCATAACATATACCAAGTTTGCCTTATT